>OY728123.1:1097488680-1102488680 GCA_963277665.1 Viscum album
ACTTATTTCATTTGGTATTATAATGTTATACATAATAAAATAATTCACTATTCATTTTAGTTTGGTATTGCATTCATCACATGATATCAATGAATAAGATTTATTTAAAGTGAAAATCTTATTAAAATCATGTGTTGTTACAATATAACTCATTTAAAATAACATTCAACTCGAAATTTCAATATTATAATCAATGTAAATGATTGTTCATTTATCTCATTACATATTTAGGTTCCTATGTTTATTTTTTACACTTATTAATCCTAAAACATTAAAAATGTTAGTGGGATCATTTTATAGTACTTTATCTCTATAATACATTATTTCAACTAATTTTTCCTTATAAGTGATATCATGTTATAGTTATTATTCATATGATTTTAGTGTAAATGAATGGTTAGGTATGTACAACCACAAAAGAGATACATGGAACACATAATGCATATGTGATTGGTTTAGTTTAAGTGCATGGTGATAAGAAACCATCCCCCATGTAATCAAGGAGTTCAATGGGACCAATGTATTTATGTATCAACATTAACTTTTTGAAAATACAATAACCATATTCTATCATGATATTTAAACAGTAACTTTCTTTTAACACCCCTAGATTTTATGGTATTTCACTTTTTAAATAACTTTCATCTCTTCAAATAACTTGCATTTCACACAACTCTGAGTTCAAACAGACAATGATCTATTACTATGTCACAATTATAAACTAGCTGTTAATTTAGTGTGAATAAATTAGATTTACTACATTTTAAAAAATATAATGTTTATACATTTATTTAATAAAATTAGTTTGTTATCAATTTATTTGGAAGAAAAATAATAATAATAAAGGAAGTGTTTTTATGAAAAAAAAAATATTTTTATGCATGCAATATATTTATATCATAATAAATTTAATTAGTCACTAGTGTTGAATGATTTTAATTATATTTATATATTATATCTCCAGTAAAACCTATTAACATTTATGTAATATTTTTACTATGTATTTTATTAGAGTAAATATAGTTTTATTCTTAAAAACAACATTTTTTAAATTGTGATTTTTATAATGCTTTGCACACTTATTTTAAAATAGATTTATTCTACTTATAGGTACCGAATTTGATAAAATAGATTCCATATTTTTAATCAAGAGGTTATAATTTATTAAATAGGTCCCTTTTAATTTTGACCAATATTAATAATAACCTCGGAAAATTTCATTACCACAATAAGGGGTAAATTGTTTAATATAGGTTAAAAATAAGATCTTAAGGACTAAAACATAACCCTAACACATGGAATGATTTTATTTAATGAGTTATGTTCGTCCATAATAGTTATAGGTTTGCATATATGACCATTTTTTTCATTAGGAAGTGAATATGACCTGTATAATATTTTATTTAATGAAATGTCAAAGATGTCGCATTTATGGTCTTAATAACTATAAATTTTTTGATATGGTGCCATCTAGAAGATATATTCAACTATAAATAGTATTTTCAAAGATAAAGGAATTATCTTCATCATGGTAATTTATTTTTTACTTTTTACTGAGGAAATATTTATCTTAAATGCTTTCACAATGTTGATGCATTAGTTATTTAATTAATGGAAATTTAAAATAAATTATATTAAAAATAATAAAATAAATATAATTTTAGATAATTACTGTCATAAAAATTTTTCTATATGATCTCTACATATTATGGTTGTATTAATTGCTTTTGATGTTATCCTATTTTATATTTATTTTTAAAAGTCAAAGTAATGAATAATGTCTATATTGACATTAATTATATTTTAAAACAATTAATATTTTGTTAAATGATATAAAATTCATAGAAACCATAAATTTTTCCACCCAGTTTTCTTAAGGTTGAAAATTTCATCTATGATTCATTTATGGTCTTTTTTCATTTTATCATTAGTATTTTGACCCTTAAAGAGTAAAAATCCAAGTTGTCACGCTAAGAGTTAAAGGGGTTAAATAAGGGTTAAAGAAAAAGTTAAGTGTAGAAATATTTTAAAAACTAATATAAATATTATATCATGATGGAATTTGGATATATCATCATCTAATATTTAGAATTAATATTTTTGGATCCATTTGGAATTGAAAATTAATTTATATAAAATTAATATTTTTTAAAATTTATAAAGCACCCCTCACTTCAATTATAAAAGGGCACACCTTACATCATTTATTTACACCACATTAAGCCATATATATTGACCAAAATCTATACATTTCTATTCTCAACATTCCTATCCATGTTCTAGAGGTTCAGTTCCTTCTGAAAAACCAACTCTAGATCCTTTAAGAAGAAGTCTAAAGTAAGTCTATTGAAGAAGTGGTAATTTTCTTTACTGACACTTTCAATATTACTTATTCTTCTACTTACACTTCAAGTGTGGTTTCTAGGATAAATTAATAACTCATATATCATTGTGTTGGGAAAAATCCCTCAGGGTATCATTAAAATGTTTTTGGTTTGATTTGTTTTCTTGACAAAGAAGGTGGAAAAGGTCAGTTATGGAGTTCCATCATGATTGTTGACATGATATATTGACATAGATTCAAGAAAGAGGAATTTATGCTCTAGAGGTGGTATATAAAGTTGTGTATACAAGGTAGAACCATTTCTAAGTGGTTTGAAAATTTTAGGGGTCCAAAATTTGGATAATTGATCAATCATCTCTAAATTGGGATTTCCATGAAAGCCTCATAAGAATATAGAAAAGGCATGAGTTTCATGAAGATTGGAGTTTTGTGAAGGTAAGGGGTTTGTAAGGGATTTTGGTTTCATGAAGGCTCAGTTTCATCAAGTTGTGGAGTATCACTAATGCGAGATGGAAAGATGGTATATCTCCCCAACTATGAGAAGAGGAGGATCGCAAATGTGTGAAGGGTTGATGGTAAATCTCCACGACTACGATAATATTATTGAATAGGAAAATTACCTAGGGATTCATTAATATACGGAGTTTCATGAATGATATTGGATAGCTTCAATAAAAGGTGATGACATGGATATATTCTTTTGGAATGGGATAAAACACCTATAAATATTCATATACCCCCATTATTTTAAAAAATGATTACATAAATAATATTAAATGGTTCTGAATTCATGAAGGTGATCCCAGAAGGTTATTATTGAAAATATATTTATAAATAAATGATGTTCATGAAAAATATAAAAATCTGACCAAAAGTTGTAAGCATTATGAAAGTATTTAAGTTCGTGAAGGATATAAAAATCTGACTGAAAGTTATGAGCATTGTGAAGTGTATGTGAGATTTGCAAAAGTTTATGAGATTAAATAAAGAAGGTTGTGTCGTGAAGGCTGGTTAAGATTTTAAAAAGAGGTGAGATCCATGGAAGTTATGGTATTTGTTAGGGAAGTATATTATTGGGAATAATTGGGTAGTTTTTAATGGTTGTGTGAGATTCACGAAGGTAGTGAGAATCTTGAAAGTGTTTAGAAATTATTTCCCTGTGAATCTGTGGTAAACTTGTATTCATCAAGAGGATTAAAGTAAAACATCAATAGAGAATATACCTACAATTGAGAATGTATCCATTATATCTAATTAATGGACCTACATTTCTATTAATAATGTGTGACTCCTTTCTAGAGCAGTGGTTAATGAAAGAGGAAGAAGGTGATCCAATCAACTAGTAGTGACGAATAGAAAAAAAGATTTAGGGAGTGACCATTGGGATGAAGTGAGTTATCCCTAAACATTTTCAAGTCAACAATCCTGCGCATAAAAGTGTTCTATCCCAAACCACATTTTGGAATTGATCCTTAGTTAATTTGGTACATTGTCACATTATCATTGTATTCTCCTTGGATGCAGCCTGATGGGGGTGAACCAAGTAAATATTTTATATGCCATGAATTCTTTAATTTCTATTCATAAATTTCCACAAGAAAGGGAGAGAGGTGTGTTTTGTTTAGATATGAAACAATATCCTATGTGTCAGTTGTTTTAATATTTCATACCATGAATCACCCCTCTTCTCAGGATATTTTACTTATTTGAGCTAAAAATTGGTATTAGAGAAAAGTTAATTTCATTGTTTCTCTCTAAGAGGTTTCAATGGAGGTTTTCAGTCATAAAGGGATTCTGATATTTGATGGAATAAATTTTCAATTATGGAATAATTAGATGGAATGGTACTTTAGATCTTTTGGAATGGATGTATTTACAACATTAATGCATGGTATTTTAGCTAATGTGGATAGTTGGGATTTATCAAAATCTGACTAAAGGGAATTGGATATAGACACTAGCGGAAATAATGATTTAGGGGGATCCATATCCAATTCATTATATATGAATATTATGTAATTAAAATCTTCAAATGCTATATGGGAAAAGATACCAAATATTTTTGATGGTGACTCAAAAGTTAGAGAAGAAAATCTTCAAGTTCTATGAAACAATTACAAGGATCTTAGAATGATCCCAAATTGTCATGAACTAAGCCGGGTCACCATCTCACCTGGCACCCAACCTGGTCCCTAACATGGAACGAAGGGCGTTCCTGATCCCCACAGGCTAACACAAGTTCCAAGGTATCAAAAATAAAACATTGGAATTATTTACCTGAATATATAAACATAAAAAACAATAATATTAATAAATTAAAACTAAAAACAGACAACCAAATAGGACCTTAATCTGTGGTCAAAATTAAAGTTTAATAATTGAACCAAAAACCCAAAAGGAATGACAATACAGGAAAAACTAAAAACACTAACTCAAACCTCTATGCGGCATGAGGAGTCACAACCCCATGCCACCGCCACCAGACCAACATAAGGGTGCCACTGATAACCCAAACTAGCAATGATATGCTCGATGCCTCAACCTATAATGCAAAAAAATAGGATGTACATACACCCAAGGGTGTATTTAGGGTGTGATCCAAAATTCTATTAGGATTCCACTAAGAAAAGGTTCCACACATAATTATTAAATGAAAAATACATTTTCAATTTAATAGAAGAAAAATAAATAAATACTCAAACAATTTTAATGAAATCAATTTTAATGAAAAATACTCTAAAGAAAACAACTTAAATTAAAAAACACACACAAACATTTCCATGGTAACCCCAATGTCACACCATGTTCCAATGGTGAATGAAAAGTATATAAGGATAACAATACATGGAAGAGGTCCTAAAGAAACTAGTGAAAGTGGGACCCTAGAACATCGTGTCTCGGTGAAAAATGGTATAGAAACAGAAAAACATATTTTCTCGTGCATGAGCCACCAATAAGATAACAAATACATAACCTAGTGGTCTCACAACATCATCCAAAAGTTTAGTTAGTGATGTAGTCATCAATCCAGCTAAGTGAAACTGGGCTGATACCACTTTCGTATCACTAGAACACTAGTCCTAGTCCACCCACCTAGTACCCAGGCTTCCCATTTGTGCTCAAGTGGTTCAGAGTTAATTTTATATGTCAAAATCACATACTCAAACCAAAAAAGACACTACACAGTCCAAAACCACCATTTTCTCATACAAAATCCATTTGAAAATTTAAAAAAACAAAAAAAATTCTCCAAACACATTTCACACCATTGACATAATTTAATAAACCATTTAAAAGGTTTATAAAGCAATTAAAAAAGAGTGTCACATGGTTTTACACACCCCAAAGTAACTATTTATACATTAAAAACATTTCCCAACATCACATACACTCAAATTCAATTTTAAAGTGTGACTTGCACCATACAACTAGTTTGATGAAAACCCTTATGCCTCATGTAAAACACCTTTGAATAAACCACAAAAATTTAATAAGCCAAAAATAAAAGCTTATGAAACAATTTAAAAGAAGTCACTTGGCGTCACCAAATAACCCACACAAAACCTTATTTTACGACCAAATGCACACGAAGCCATGTAAAAAATATAATTTGTACCAATTTCACAAATTAATAAGATAATCATACAATTTAAAATCGCAAACAATTAACTAGATATGAGTCTTTAGCAGAAATCGCACACATAATATAAACATGCTAGAAAACAATTTAAATGAAAATAAAACTCCAAAGAAGACCAACATCATAGTAAAAAAATTAATTAAATAATATACTAAATTAATTAAACAAGAAAATTAGTTAATCAATAATAATTAAATGTGGAACCACCTAACTCAGTTTAAAGAATCACAAGATTTTGGTGTGAAACTTCCACCACATCCCAAACGCACCACAAACGACACAATTAGAACCTAAAAAAGAAAACATCGGATCATTTACACCATAATCGGACAAAACGCCAATCCAAAACCCAAATCATAACATAACCAAATTAAAATAAAGAACAGATGAGGTATTTCGTAGCTACGAAAAGGGGTCTGAGAATCTTTCCAAGCGAGATGGAGGGTGCCGGAAGGTGTCGCACCGGCTGGAGCTTCACCGGAAGAAGGTACGGCCAAGGGAGTCACGACTGGGGGAGCCGCACTAGGTGGCGGGGTGGGGAGGTTCAGTGCGAGTCAGATAAAAGGGGCGATGTGTGAGGTCTGCTGGATAGGAGGAGGATCGTCGGACGAGAGCAGGAGGCCATCGGGGTGGTGTCAGACAGGAGCAGGAGGGAAACGCGGCATGAGGGGGAGGTGCGATGGCTATTTCACTAGAGAAGGAGAGAAATGGGTGGTTTGATGATGCGTAGGGGGGCTGGATGTAGCTAGTAGGGGTAGCATGAGGTGTTCCATAGGGGAGAGGTGTTGGTCAGTCAGAAGGAAGTGTGTTGATTGGTGAGGAATCCCACTGGGGCGATGTTGGACGAGGATGCAGATGGGGTGGCTCTGGATGAGAGAAGAAGGGTAGCGCTAGGGTTGTTCATCCCGAGAAGGTTCACCGGGTGGTCTGACTGAGATGGAGGCAGCGAGAGGGATTAGGATGGTGGAGGCAATCCGATGAGGAGGTGTAGGGAAGGGGTACTGAGGTTACTAGGGATCGGAGGAGGGGACAACGCAAACCAGGGGGAAGAAAGGGGGTGTAGCACGAGGAAAGAAGGGAGAGAAAGAGAGAATAGGGAAAAAAAGAAAAGGAAATAAAAAAAATCAGGTTAAATAAAACCTAAAAAACTATATATTAACTTAAAATAATAATAATGTTGTTAATAATAGTAGTAGTAATATTAGTGCCAAAATATGATGTTAAAAAAAATATTATAACAATAACATAAAAATAATTATAACCTAATTAAAATTTAATTAAAATTTAATTAAAATTAATTATAATAGTAATAACATTAAAATTAACATGCTGATTATTTTATAACCATTATAATAATTTAATATTATCTAACTAATTAAAATATTAATTGAAATAATAAAAATAAGATAAATAATCCCAATACTATTATTATTAATATTATTAAAACAACTCATGAATTATATAATCAATTTTCTTATTTCATTTTTTGCTTAAATTATTATTAAAATCGTTAATTAATTAATTACCCACACATTGGGCAGGCAACACATTGATCAAGAAAATCCACATGGCTTCGTTCAGGTTGTGCGCGTGCATGAACATTACACTACCAAAATGCTTGTTTATCAGCCAAACGCAAAATCTCTCATCAGGTCCGGCCCCCACCTCAATAAATAAAATTTAATGTAAAATAAAAACAGACTATATATGTTTGGGTGTGACAATTCTCCCCAACATGACACTTTTTGCCCAAAAAGTCCAAAAAGACTTGGTTAACCAAATATTCCAAGCAACATCGTGCAGACAATTAAAACAATGCTCAATCGCCCGAAGATCAGGCATTCAAAATATCCATGACCTGATACTCCAACGATCTCAAAACCAAATTCATGATGAAAAATAATCAACATTAAGGAATTCACCTCCAAATATAAATACAACATGGAACACCATGACCCTTACCTTAGGAATCTCTAGGACCACTCGAGATCTCCAAGAGCACTCATCAAGAAACCCACTATCCGAGCTAACCAATTAGAATGGTCGAGGTTAGGAGGAGCATAAGTAAGTGGTTTTCCCCACCAAGTGCACATTGAAAATAGATTTTTTCAACAACTTTGTCCTATGGTAGTCTCCCCACCATATTAAGAATCTTGTCAAACATTGGTTCTCCAAACCAAAATAACTCAAGACCCAGACAAGCCTCTAACACTGGAATGACCCACCAAGATCTCTAAGTTTAACTAAATCAACACAAGAGGAGACGCTGGCAAGATCCACATTGGGTCTCACAGCCATTTTTGTGTTTTCCAAACATCACGACTCCCACACGGGGATCCCCAGTTTAAATTAAGTGATATGGACTAAAATCTTCATCACAAACCCACCCACACGAGCCGACCTACACCAATGATTCCTACACTAATCCAAACTCTGCCACATTGTAGGGGTTTGATAGCAGAAACCCACAACAAAGAGGTGAACTAGACAGGCGTGCATCAATTCCACAATACATGAATATCTCTAAAACAAGTACAATTTCGATTCCTAACTGACCCACAAGAAGGTTCATAGAATGCACCAGTTGGCTTTACAAGAATACAAATTCTACAAACCTCTTTAAGGCCCAAGAGGAACCCCCATAAATTAAGACCACAACAAATATACAAGGGCTTCATTCCCCTCACAACAAGAATGAATCCTTCAAAGAAGGTACTGTAATATGGAAATTTAAGTCTTCCTTATCTCATTACTGAAGACTTAAGTCCGACCAATCCCATCCCACGTCCGATGAGTTTTAACTTCGCACAAGATTCACCCCAAGGACTATGGTTGGGGACCTGATGTCTAAACCATCAACCTCCTCATAGTCATAATCTGACCTCCTTTGAATGGAACTTCCTCCACTGGAAAAGCAACCCACATACTTCTCCTCGTGTCCCAAGAAGCCACTGCATTAACATACCCACTGTGAATTGTAGTGAATGACTTAGAGTGCATGACTGACCACAATAGAGATATGAAATTGACTAGCCCATCAAATGTGCAATGGAAACTGATGGAAGAAGCACTCTAAGAAAAATTCCCATTGGTTCACACACCTCATCGGAGAGGAACCTGCACTTACCACAATATGAGTAAGACCAATGACTATTATGAACTTTAAATTGATTGCTCCACACAACCTATGGGGAACATGAAACTAGATCATCAGAAAGGTCAACAAACCTCCATCTCCACCTGTTTATTGGTCGAGAACCTACAAAATTCACCACTTTCCCTCACCTTCAATTCCTTCGGTAAAAACGTGGAATGAGGCTAGTCTTGAGGACTGCTCATGACATACGAGAACGGAACGATCACTGTTTTTTGGTGTAGTCTCACTCCTCAAAACATACTTGAGACAAAATAAACCTACACAACATTTTTAGTTCCCCAAAAACTAGAGACACTCCTAAATTTCTCAAAGCATTCAACAATATCCAACTGACTGTGACATCTACAAACAGTTGACACAACCGACCAAGACCCAACTCTGCCACTCCACTAGATGTCTAGGCTAAGCCAATAACTGAGAGACCTGCTAGAAACCCATGGGATTTTTCTAGGTGAATTTAACCAAACAAGAAACATAAAAACAACCTTCAAAAAATCCAAAAAACATCACAAAACAAACATCCACACCTCAGACTCAATTTCATTAATTCCAATTTAAAACATCAATTATTTTTTAAAAGAAAACACCCACTGAAAAACCAAACACAGTACAAAAAATCCCAACACCTCTTATGAATGTATAAATTTCACTTCAAACTAAAAACCATTTTCCAATTTCCAAAGCCATTTATGCACAAAAACCCATTATAAAGAAATCCATACTTTTCAGGAAATAATAAGTAGAATTAAAATTCAACCACTCACCACTAATATTATATGATACCTTGAAAATATGAATTTTTGTGCCACTCATGCATCCATCCACACGGTCCACCAAAGGTACTTTAATCACATCCACATGCACACGCAAGAACCCATAGGAATACCACTGGATGAAAATAAGGCTCTTCTGATTAAAAAAAACATTCCCAATATCCCCAAAATTCCTTTTTCCAAAACCATTTCAAAAATTCAAGACAATTGTCAAAATTCATCCCGTTTATAAAATAAATTACTTCAATTTCAAATAACCCAATATGTTCTTTCAGAAATTAATCTTCGACAAACTACATACCAAAATCCAAAAATAAGGTCCAAGTGAAACACACCCAAAACAACATTCCAAACTCACAAAAAAAGAGAAAATCTCAACAACCCCAAAGTCTAATTTCCTTTTAAAAACCCCTTAACCAAAACAAAACATGAACCAAGACATCACCAATACTAATTCCCCTAGATGGAGAACCAGTGGTCGTGCCAAACTCGGATGCATAGTTTAGCAGACCATGCCCTATGCAGGATCTAACCAATTAGAGTGTCGAACCATACTCTTGGGCATCACATGGGTCTCTACTCCATGTGAGACCATGTGTAGTACCGATTTACTCCTATTTTCATGCCCCATCCACAAAGACCAAATTCAAAAACTTAAATCTCGAACGACCTCTGGTTACTTGAGGATCATAATGAGTAAGATTTTGTGACACTATTCCCACACCTACCACTTGAGTATCAAAATTCCTATATTAGATCTATATGACACCCAAAATAACTAGAAAAAAAATCCTTTGATACCATTTTGTCATGAACTAACCTGGGTCTCCATCTCACCCAACACCCAACCTAGTCTGCAACATGGCCTGAAGGGTGTTCACAATCCCCATGGGATGGAATAAGTGCTTGGGTATCAAAAATAAATCTTGGAAAAAATTTACCCAAATAGATAAACAAAAAACAAATAGAAAGATAAATAAATTAAAACTAAAAACAGACAACCAAACAGGACCTTAATCTATAGTCAAAATTAATGTTTACAACTTGAACAAAAAACCCAAAATAAATTATAATACTGGAGAAACTAAAAACACTAACTCAAACCTCCATGAAACATGAGGAGTTACATCCCCAAACCACTTCCACAAAACCAACATGAGGTTTCCATTGAAAACCCGAACTACCCATGCAATTATCGATGCCTTATCCTAGAATTCAAAAGAAACAGGATTGACATACACCCAAGGGTGTATGTAGGGTGTGAGCCAAAAGCCCAGTAGGATGACATCGAGAAAAGGTTCCACACATAATTGTTAAATGAAAAATAAATTTAAAATTTAACAGACAAAAAATAAATAAATTTTCAAAAAAAATTAATGAAAATAGTTTTAAGGAAAAATAGTCAAAAAGAAAAAAAGTAAAATAAAAAACACACACGCACATTTCCATGGTAACCCCAAGGTCACACCATGTGCTGAAGGTGAACAAAAAGTAAAGGAGGATCACAATACATGGGAGAGGCTCTAAAGATGCTAGCAAAAAATTGGGAACCTAGAACATCACTTTTTGGTAAACAATGGTATAGAAACACAACAACATACATTCTTGTGCACGATCCACTAGTAGGGTAACACATCTATAACCTAGGGGTCTCCCAACATCATCCAAATGTTTATTTAGTGTTGTAGTCATCAATCTAAGTAAGTGAAACTGGGTGGATGCCACTTTTGTATCACTTTCACACTTTTCCTAGTACGCCCACCTAGTACCCAAGCTTCCTTTTTGTGATCAAGTGGTTCATAGTTCATTTCATATGTCATAATCATATACTCCAACCAAACAAGACCCTACAAATGCCAAAAACAACATTTTTACACAAAAAATCCATTCGAAATAATATACACACGAAAAAAAATCTTCAAACATTTTTCACACCATGGATATAATTAGATAAACCATTTAAATTTTTTATAAAATGATAGAAAAATAGTGTCACTTAGTTTTACACACAAAAGTAACTATTTATATATCCAAAATATTTTCCAACATCACACACACTCAAATAAAATTTTAAAGTGTGACTTTTAATATACAACCAGTTTGATGAAAAACCTTACACCACATGTAAACACCTTTACACAGACCACACAATTTAATAATCCAAAAATAAAAGCTTATGAAATAATTTAACTTACTGACAATTTTATAACCATTATAATAATTTAATATTATCTAACTAATTAAAATATTAATTTAAATAATAATAAAAATATAAGTAATTCCAATATTATCATTATTACTATTATTAAAACAACTCTTGAATTATTTAATCATTTTTATTATTTTATTTTTGTGCTTAAATTGTTATTCAACTAATTAATTAATTAATTACCCACGCACTGAGAATGTCACACATTGATTAGGAAAAGACACATGGATTCATTCATGGCATATGTGTGCGTGAACATTACGACACCAAAACACTTGTTTATCTGCCAAACCCAAAAACTCTTGTCAGGTCCGGCCCACACCTCAACAAAAAAAATCTAATTCAAAATAAAAAAATTACTATAGATTTCTAGGTGTGACAATAATGAGTCTATTGATGCATTCTCTAATTGGTTGAATGTTGCTATGGAATACATGTGTGTTATGAGAGAAATTATTGAAGATGTAAGTATTATTAACCTCAACTTGATAAGACACCCACCTCAGTTCAATCTGATATTTTCTATATTAGAATATTAGGATCCAAAGGAGTTTATGTTGGATAGATTTTTCATTACTCTAGTTGCATACGAGATAAGAAATGATGATAATGAATCTCTAGAAAATGAGAAGTCCAAAGAGGTGGAATTCAAGGCTATGAAGAAGTACACCATTGGAGATGGATAGCAAGAAAGAAGATACAAATGAGGTGATGTTATTACTTTTCTCAAATATGCAAATAGGTAAAGGAAGTTTCAAATAGAAACCCCCACTTTCATGCTTTCAATACAGAGAGGATGGAAATTTTGCAGCATGGTGCCCCCAATAAGTTTCAATAACATAATGAGGATGAAGTTAAATTTACTATTCATAAGTCTTCAGCCTATGTGAATGGTAAGAAAAAGTTTAAAATAAATTTTTTCAAAAATTAGAATCTGATTTCACAAGAAAATGATAGTTCAGAAGAAACTATGTTTGAATATATAAAGAACTACAAATATCACAGAGAAAATGATATGGTGGAAATTATTGGTAGCACCAAAAAAATATAAGAAAGTGACAATGATGACTAATAATTTGAAGTAATATTTGATATGAAATATCAATTATAATCCAATAATGAGGAAATACATGTTTGGAGAGGCAAAAAAAGAAAGAAAAAAAAGTAATCCATGATGCCAAAATTTATATGCAATAGTAGGAAGAAAAGAAGTGTGAGCTAGAGGAATAATTTCAAAACATTAATTCTTTAATTCCAGAGAATATAGATTTAAGGGTTGAGTAAAAGATCAATGTTGAGGAGTAGAAAAATTTGATCGATGTTTTGATTAACATAGTGAATGATCAAATCAAACATATTGAAGAACTAAAAGAGGAAGTCGTCAGCCTGAGATGAAAAGATAATGATTAAGAAAAAAATATTGAGTCATGGTATGAAATTGGGAAAAGAGAGCATTCAAGTGATAGAAAAGTTAGAAGTGGAGAACAGAGCTCCAGTATAAAAGAAGAAACACTAAGATTCAAATGATAAGGCTAGTATGGGACTTAATTGAAAAGAGAAATAGTAATGGTTGATTTCAGAATAGAATAACTCACTCTGAGATTGAATATTGATTTGGGTAAGAATAAAAACCATAAAATTTAGAGAACCTAAGGGAAAACTAGTAGTGTAGTAGTGACACACAAGCATGCAGCCCGCATTAGATGTTATTGTTGTGGAAAGATGGGACGCTCACAAAATTTATCTTTTATAGTCAAGAGGTAGAAAAGTGAACAAGACCAATAGAGGAAGCAATACAAAGATCAATATTTCAAGACATCATTTAATGGTAACTATTTTAGGTTTGGAGGATTCAGACATATGGAAATATATTTTTCATAAAAAATGTAGATAAATTTACCCAAGTAGACTAAATGTGATCATAAGAAGCAACTCAATGTATCATCAAAGAGATGAAAATGGGAGATTGATGTTAATATTTTCAAAATGATACTAGCCATCATACTCTGAGGAAAATAAATATTTTCAATCCAAACTGGGTATGAAGTAAAAACATGGATAAAAAAAGGGTTGAACATGCAATGGTTATTGAGATTTCCTTTAAAGAATCAGATCAATCTAGTCTATCGATCCTTGATAGTGGATGCACACCCTATATGAAAAGTAATAAGGATATTGTTATAGGAATAAAATATGAAAAGTATGGTTTTATCAAATTTATAAATGATAAAGGCTTGAAGATTATTAGCTCAAGAAAATCCAAAATTATTGGAAAATAAATGAAACATGTCGTTGTCTTAGTTTTTGAAGGTCTTAATCACAACCTTCTTAGTGTTAGTCAACTATATGACTCATGGAATGCTATAATATTTACTAAGAATATGTTTACCATCAAATTAAGAAATAATTCATTTTTATATATGTAAAGGAATGAAGGGTAATCTATTACTTTTAAGTAGAGAAGAAGATATGTAATTTTTATCCAGAGAGAAAGAAAAAAGGTTGTCGCATAGAGGACTTAGTAATCTATGCCAACCAACCCTATAAGATCTGTTCAAATGTGATATAGATCAGGATCTCCCTAAGTTATCATGTGATCATACTCATACATGTGATGATTTCCAATAAGAAAAGATAATTAGAAATACATAAAAAGAAAAAAGGACAAATATGAACCATAGTTCTTGAATTGGTTCATAAAAATGTATGTGGACTGAACTCACCAAGGCCCATTGACAGGAAGAGGTATTACGTTATTTTCATTATTAAATTCAGTGGGATGGAGAGGGTATTTTTCATTTCCCACAAATATAATGTGTTTAGTTGCATAAAACCATATCAGATGGAATTTGAAAGGATGATTGGATATAATATTTTTATTTTTTATACTGATAATGGTACATAATTTAAAAATAGTCATGTGGAAGATTATCTAAGAAACCACAGTATAGAGAATCAAGCTTCAATAGCGAGAACTCCTCAACAAAATGTAGTGGTTGAGAGTAGAAATTTGATCATAGAAACATGGAAAGAACAATTATTATTTAAAAGATCATAACAAATAACTTCTGGAAGGAAATTGTATTGATATCAGTGTACATATGCAACATGGATTTGTTATGTCTGAAGGAATAAAAGTATTTATTTGTGTCATGATATGGGATGAATCCACCACTAAAATAATTTCAAATCATTGGAAGTAAATTTTTTATTCTCAATTATTATAAATATAGGAAATTTTAATCAAAATGAGATAAGGGGATATTTCATGAATATTCAGGAATTTTTTTTAAATATTTCAATAATAGGTTTGGAAAGGTAGTAGAAATTAATGAAGTTACTATATTAGAGAAGGAAGAGAATATTCAAAAATAAAATGAACAGTTTTATGTTGAAAGTAATGTTCAGGTAATCACCTAAAAGGGATTTGAAGTGTATAATGATGATTCATATGAAGATAGCGAACATAAGTAGGATGAATTCAGATCTATATCTGTAAAGAAACTAAAGATTTAAGATTAAATTGTTAGTAAAAACATCATGTGTGATCAAGCAGCACTGGTTAAAACATTAAAAATGAATACATTGCAATAGGCATCCATCTGAACTCAGGTAGAGCCTAAATATTTTAAGAATGAAGATGAGAACTGGTATTAGGATAATAATGAAGAGATTGACCAAATATAGAATAATTATACATGGGATTTTGTTTCGATTCCAACAAATAAAAATGTCATTGGGTTAAAATGGGTCTTTCACAAAAAGATGAATTAATATAGAGAAATGATTAAAAAAACAACACCATTAGAATTCGAAGGGTACTCCCAGATAGAGGGTACTGATGTTGATGAAACATTTATACTTTTTGTGAGGCTAGAGACAATCTGATTATTCTTGGCCATAAAATTGAAAAGAAGTTTCAGATTTTTTCAAATGGATGTCATGTCAGCATTTTAGAATGGAGTTATGGTAGAAGAAGATTATATTGACTAGTATATGGTTTTATCATTCATGGATATGAGAATATATTATTTCGGGTGAAGAAGTTTCTATATGGGATGGAGCAAAAACCAAGTGCCCGGTATTCAAAATAGATTAGTTTTTGAAGAATCCTGGTTTTCACCATTGTGGGTTTGATTAAAATATCTATATCAATAATGAAAGTAATAATAGTATGATTATTTTGGTTTATGTTGATGAAATAATAATTGGTGGATTTGATAAAGTGCAATACAAAAATTTCACTAAATTAATGAAAAGTGAATTCAAAATTTCAATGATTAGCAAACTGACATTTTTCCTTTATTTACAGGTGAAACAAAGAAATAATGATACTTTTTTTGTCAACATAAATATGACAAGGAGGGTTAGAGATGATTTGTAATGGATAATTATAAGGATATTATAACTCCTATGACTACCCAAATGAAACTATCATGGGATAATGTAGGCAATGTAGTTAATGTTACAGAATATAGGATAATAATTGGCAGTCTATTGTAAATGACAATAATAAGACATTATACTATTATTTTTACATGACAAGCAGAAATATATCAATTAAATTCCAAGGAAACAAACTTTATTATAGTGAAAATAAATCTTTGGTATATTAAGGTCATGGTGGAATTTGGTTTTCTATAAAATTTAAAATCTTATTAAGAGTCATTGGTCAATTGGTACGGTTCATAAGATGGTAGAAAATAAACTCCATATGGTGCATTCTCTTTTGGAGGACTGTGTATTTCTTTCATTAAAAATAAAAAATATTTAATTTCATTGATCACCACAGAATATGAATATATTATGGTCACTCAATATTGCATGAAATTATTGTGGATGAAGTAACATCTTGTTGATATTATAGTTCTAGTGAAGACTCTTATCATAATCCATTTTGACAATTCAAGTGCTATAAATCTTAAAAAAAATCAATTCCATCACTCAAGGAAAAATCACATTGAAATAAAGTATTATTTTATCAACTATATGGTGTATAAAGGTCTCGTGAAGTTGCAGTATGTTCCTAAAGAACTATAAGTTTGTAGAAATTTTGGTCAAGTCCTTACCCAAAGTGGAGTTTTAGAGGCATCAACTGGATCTTGGCATTTAGTTGACTCCCTACACTTGAAAGAGTGAAGATGTGGGACCCCTCTTCCTGAGGTATGATTTTTTTCCCCTAATGTGATAATATGTGTTATTTACCCTATTTCATACCACAAATGAGTGACCTTCAGGTTCATTGAAAAAGGGGGAGAATATGTGTCTATAAAAGGGGGAGAAATGACTTAATCAATACAGGGGAATGCTAATACTAGGAGCAATGAAGTCGGGGAGAGTTTTTAAATCTGATGATGCTAAATATGTTCAATCATAGGTTATATATTCTGACTGATAGGGTTCTTGTTGACATTAGGTGAGTGTTTTTGGAATAAAGCGATTCAGTGATGAACTTTTCATATTACCCTTGTTTCTCACACCGATCATGGATCATGTGGGATTAAAGTGTGTGTTGGAAAAAAATATATGATTGATTTCTGAATTACAAGAAGTGAATCTTGGTATAAGATAGAAGAAGCTTTAATGAGGTATCAAAACGTGGAGAGTTTTCAACTAACCCAAAGGGGGATATTTTTGTGAAAAAACCGATCAAGGTAACATTGTAGTGTTTTGGAGTTGATTTTGTTTCCTGAAAAAGCAGGTAGACTAGTTCAGTTGTGGAGTTCCATCATGTTTTTTGACACGATATGTTTAAAAATATTCAATAAAAATGAATGGATGGTTTAGAGGTGGTATAGAAAGTCATTTATACATGGTGGAACTATTTCTTTGTATTTTCCAAATGTTTGGGGTCCAAAATTTGGAGAATGGATCAATCATATCAAAATTTGGATTTCAATGAAAGCCTCCTAAAATATGGAAAACACATGAGTATCAAAAATATTAGAGTTTTGATAAGGTAAGGAGCTTTTAAAAGGATTTTTATGGCATGGAGGCTTAGTTTTTTGAAGGTGTGGAGCACCAAGAATGTGAGATAGAAAGATAATAAATCTCCATAATTAAGATAATTGGTGCATCTCGAATATGTGAAGGGTTGATAGTAAATCTCCAAGACAATGAGAAGATTCACGAAGGGTAAATTTACCTAGTTCTTCATGAATACATGGGGCTTCAAAAACAATATTAATGAGCTTTTTGAAATGGTAATGAAGAGTATGCATGCTTCTAGAATGGGAGAAAGCACAAATAAATAAGATGCTACACCCCACATTTGAATAGCGAAATACATAAAGAATATTCAAAGGATCCAAATTCACAAAGGTGATTCATAAAGTTTGTTCTTGTGAAAATGTTCATAAATAAAGGATGTTTTTTTAAGGATATAAAAAGCTGACTGAAAGTTTCAAGCATTGTTAAAGTATTGAAGTTCACAAAGGTTATAAAAAGCTAAATAAAAATTGTGAGATTCGTGAAGGCTAAGTGAGATTCATGAAAGTGTTCAAGATTTATTAAAGGAGGATTCTTAATGAAGGATGGTTGAGCGTATCAAAATAGTTGATCTTTATGAATGTTTTGGGTTTTACGATGGCATTATATACTTGTGAATAATTGGTTCGTTTTGTAAAGGTTGTGTGAGATTATAAAAGGTATGGAGAATATTGAAAGTTTTCAAAATGTATTTTCCAATGAATCTATGGTAAATTAGTATTCATAAGTTGGATGAATATAGTACTTAAACTTAGAGTCTACTAATAATTGAGAAAAGTTTCAATATTTATGATGAAGGGAACTACTTGTGCATAAATTGTGTGTGAATCATTTCTAGAGTAGTGAGTAAAGAAAGATTTAGAAGTCGATCTTTTACACTAGAAGTTATATTTAGAAGGACTGATTTAGGGAGTTACCCTTGGTAATTAGTGAGTTTTCCTAAACATTATAAATTCATTGATCCTGGGTATAAAATTGATCTACCCTGGAGATTATTTTTTTAGTGAGCCTTAGTGGATTTTGTACATTAGAACATTATAATTGTATACTCCTTGGATGTAGCCCAGTGAGGAAGAACCATGTAAAAAAAATTTGTATCATGAATTCTTTTATTTCTGTTCATACATTTCCATAGGAAATGGAGAGAAAATTGTTTTTTTAATAATGAACTAAGATCTGAAGTGGCATTTTTTTTAATATATCATACCATGAGTCACCCCCTATTAGGATATTTAACCTAGTTAGGCTAACATGACTATATTATAAGATATTATTATGATTATGGGACTACCATATTTCAGATATTATCTATCCTATGGATAATGAAATCACTGCATATAGGTACATATGACTTACAATCATCACACAGTGGTGTAAATTTTTTTTCATCGCTACTTTAATGTGATGATTATAATGATGGAAATAATGGATATATATATATGGTAATTCATATATGATATTGATTATAAAAAATTAATATACCATCCATTTCCTTACCCTTCCAATAATTTATATATGATATCATAACTCATGTGTATATACGACTTACCATAGCCATGAAGTGATGTGATTCATTTTCTATTCTCTATATTCAATAAGGGTTCTAAAACTGGGGTTAGGGTCTTTACAATTGGTATCTAAGTAATCTTAGTAGAAACCATGAAAACTTGATTTTAGAAAACATACATTAGTGAACAAAACCATTCAAATGACTATGAGGGTATGAATAAGTATAGGATTAAATCATATAAATTTGGTAATGAATGTGTAAAAACCTGGTTAAACCTATGGACTAATAGATTTAGAATAAGGTGTCATGATTTATAAATCCTATAAATGATTCTCCATGCCTATGTATGATTAGTATTTTTCACACTATACTTTTTGGTTTTAGTTAATGGATGGAACTAAAATGAACTAGGTTAATGTTGAATGAAATAGACAATGTGTTAATGATAAAATAACAGGGATGGTGATTGAGGTAAAGGATATTGTGATCAGGATATAATATTAACAACTTT
The DNA here is from genome assembly GCA_963277665.1 of Viscum album. Classification (NCBI taxonomy): domain Eukaryota; kingdom Viridiplantae; phylum Streptophyta; class Magnoliopsida; order Santalales; family Viscaceae; genus Viscum; species Viscum album. The sequence continues at coordinate 1,097,508,813 of OY728123.1, forward strand.
TACCTTAACCAACTCTCATAATCACTAAGGAAGAGAAGGATATATTTCTATGAGAGATTGGGTGATGAAGACTATGGAGGAAAGGACATTCAATTTCTTATTTGATAAGTATATGAGAAGAAACACCCAAGTGGACATATTAGAGGGACACGAATATGTTTTGGTTATGCAAAATAAGGACACAAAGAAAGTTACTTACAGTAAATATTGAAATGTTTGGATAATCAAATAGGATGATAATTTTGGTCTTCCTAAGGTATCATCGATGGTTGAATGTTTTAAATATTGAAAGATAATAAATTTTTTACGAGGGAAAACTCGAAAATAGAATCAGTACGGTTGTATGAGAAAATTTTCTACTACTGATGATGAAGAGACATAAAATAATATTTTAAAGGAAGGAGGTATTAATTGATGTTAAGGGTTTACTAATAAAGTGGAATGATTAAAGTGATTATGTATTTGGATTCAAGAATTATGTTGTAATTATTTTTATGTGGTTATAAGAATTGTGAGATATATAGGGATTGTACTCATTTACTTGTTCTTTAATAATTTGAAAGCATGTGATGAATAGTACCAGTAACCAAGAGAAGTGATTCTGTTATAAGCTGATCTTTTGGAAAACACATGATTTGGGGAAGATAACCTTAATATGTTCTTGATGTTGAGATAATAATTATAAAGATATTTTTATGTAATAGTATTGGTGACAGTGAATGTGTTTAGTTATTTTATGTTTTATGTTATCCTTTCTAGGTTTACTACATGTTTGGAATTAAGGAATATATTAAAAAAACAAACATTTTATTTTCAGAAGAATTGTTGTTTTAATTAAGGTTTTATGATGATCAAGGTATTCAAATATTTGGTATGAGACAATAATAGTTACATTATGTTGTTTGTGAAATGTAATTCTATGTGGATTATGGAAATCTTGCGACCTTCCTTCTTAATTTTTGGACTGTTAATTTATAAAGATGTATATTAGACGGGTCTTAAGGATAACTACTTATTAAATGTATTAATTTGAACTTTGTATATTATTGTTTGAGGTTAAAGTATAATTTATTATATTCTATACCATGTTCTAACCTTTTTTATTTTGGTAAACATTTAAAGGTTGAAGGAATTACTTATGGATATTTTGATAAAAGTACTTCAATAATAAAAAAAATATCTTGAATATCCATATCCAGGTGTATAGAATAAAGTAGAAATATATAAAAACAAAAAAAGGATGGGATTATTCTTAGTTATTGGAATTAAATTAAGTATTTTTATTTTCTAAAGTGATTTATATAGATAATAAAATATACCATCAACTCTAGGAAAATTATTTTGGAACAAAAATGTTTTCCTTTTAAATTTTTTCTAAGAAAACAATAGTATTTTAATCGATCATAGATTTACAGTTTTTGATGGTTACCTTTATCATGAACATGTTTTCTATCACTCTCCTCCATAAATTTATAGTTATTTTTATCTTACATGTACATATTTTCACTTCCAACTTATGATTTCATATTCCCAATCATAGTTTTTTAGGAACCTTCTCATTTTTAATTTCCTCTTTTTAAGAGGATGTTTTATTAACCCATTTTATGACTTGGGTTTCCCATAAAAGAATTTTCAAATATCAACCTTTTATTTTTGAAGTTCAATTTCAAATTTTGAGGAAACTATTTATTGAATGATAGGATAATGTAACACCCCATGATTTTATGGTATGTATCTTTTTAAATAAATTTAATCTCTTCTAATAGATTTCCTTCCATGCAACTCTAAGTTCAAATATACCATGATCTATTATTATGTGACAATTATAAACTATATTTTAATTTGGTAGGAATAAATATGTCTTTTTTTAAATATGGTTTACAAATTTATGATATAAAATTATTTGGTTATCAGTTGATCAGGAAGAAAAAATAGTAATAATAAAATATGTGTTCTTCTAGATTTAAACTACTTTTTACACGCACAATATAGTTATATAATAATAAATTGAACTAGTCACCACTATTGACTAATTTTTATAAAAATCATATATTATATCTTCAAAAAAATTTATTATTCAAATAATATTTGTACTATGCATAAGATAAGAATAAATCCAGTTTTATTCGTAAAAGCAAAATTTTCTAAAATATAGTTTTTATCGCATTTTATGCAATTATCTTAACGTAATTTTTTCCACTTATAGTATCTAATATGATAAAATTTATTTCATAATTTTAAATAGGAGTTCCAAATTAATTAATTAGTTTACTTTTATTTTTGGTCAATATGAATAGTAACATTTGTAATTTTTTTCAACATGGAAAATTGTAAATTGGGTAATATAGGTTAAAAATAAAATGATAATGAATAAAAAATGACCCTAACACATTAATAAATTTTATTATACAATTTACTATCATCCATAATCATTTAAGGTTTATATATAAGGCAATTATTTCCATTAAGAAGTGATTATGACCCTTATAATATTTTATTTAATGAAATATCAAAGATGTCACATTTATGATTTTAAGAACTATAACATTTTAAATATTGTGTTATATAGATGTTATCTTTGACTATATATAGTATTTTTAATAATAAATTAATTATCTTCATCCTAGTAATTTAATTTTACTTTTTAGTTAAGAAATAATTATCTTAAAAAATGTCACAATGATGATGGAGAATTTATTTGATTAATGCAAAAATAAAATAAATGACTTGAACATATTACCATAAATATAATATTAGAAAATAATACCATACATAAATTTTATAAGTAATATTTACATATTATATATGTTTTAATAAATTAATTTCAAAGTTAACTTGTTGTATTTATATTTTTAAATGTCAATGTAATGAAAAGTGTCAAAGATGACATTAATAAAATTTTAAAATAAATATTATTTCATTAAATTATATAAAATTACTAAAAATATTAAATTCTTATAAATGATTTTTATAAGGTCTAAATTTTCATCTATTATCCATTTATGTTTCTTTTAACATTTTAAAATATAGACTTTAACCCTCATAGAGTAAAAATTCATGTTTTCATGATAAGAGTTACATCGGTTAAATAAGGTATAATACCAAAATAAAATGGTATAAATATAGTAAAATATATCGAAGTTTTATTAGATAATGGGACCTAGACCCATAATAATCTTATCTATAAAATCAATATGTTTTGATCCATTTAGAATTGAAAATAAATTTATATTAAATAAATATTTTAAGACATTTATAAAGTGCCCTCACTTCAATTATAAAAGGGTACCCATTCATTTACTTCTTTAGACCACATTGAGACATATAGATCAACCAAACACTGAAAATTTAGTTTTTATACATCATTATCTAGGTTATGGCATTTCTTTTCCTTCCAAAAGACCAACCATATATCCCTTAAGAAGAGGTTTAATGGATGTCCACCGAAGAAGGGGTAATGGTCTTTACCGACTCTTTCAAGATTATTTATTCTTATACTTCCTATTCATATGTTTTTTCCTAAATAAAGTAAAAAATACATAATAATATATATTATTACTTGTTATTATTATTATGGGGATACCATATTCAACCTTTTATCCATCCCATGGAAATTAAAAGCATCACATGTGCATACGTATGACTTATTATCTTCATGTCATGGTATAATTTTTTTCTCACCACCACTTTACTAAGATGGTTATAATTATGTAAATAATTTATATATATGATAATTATGATATTATATTTATTATATAAAATTAATATACAATCCATTTCCTTACCCTTTCAACCATTTATAAATGATACCATTGCTTGTGTGTATATAAGGCTTACCATCTCCACGAAGTGATGCGATTCATTTTCTATGTTCAACATTAAACAATGGTTATAAAATGTATTAAATTATTAAATATAATATTTATAACATTAATATAATTCTCGATATGTTTATAACTCATAATTTCATGACAAAACATGCAATATAAATAAGTAAAATAAGGACTAAAATTGTTAAAATAGGGAGATATTATTAATGAATGAGTGATAAGATGTTATTAAAAGAACATATAAGATGTTATAAATATAATTAAAATTCTATTATAAATTAATAACATTTTTGATACCATTATTTTGGATGTTTGAACATGTTTTAAGGAAGTTGATACCTAGGTAAGGGTTTCTCATCTCACTTCTACTTCAATGAGACATATTCCATATCCACCACCTATTTCTTTTGTGAGGTCTATATACAGTCCATCTGATATATTATATAGTTAATATCTTTTAATTTGTGGTATATAATGATTAATTTTAAGTTATCTATTTCAATGGGATTAGTATTCAACACATACCCAAGTGGTAAGGGTTAATTCACAATCTCATCATTATGATGGATTGTTAATATTTATGCCTCCATTAGGGAATACTTCTATTCCATTTATATTTTTTGAAAATTTATTTTAATATTCAAAAACAAATTTTTTAAATTCATTTTTAACCCTTTTTTACTTTTTTGAAAAGTATTTAAATGAAATATTTCTATCATTTTCTGAAAAAGGTACTTTTTGACTTTTTCTTATGAACATGTGAAAATAATATTTTATTTAACTTATACGGTAAAAACAGAATTTCTGTCTATAATGTCTCAATAAATATTTGATGTTTCCTTTACAATTATAAAAGTTTATTTTAAAATAAAATTATTTCTTCATTATGGGTACAGTTTTTAGGTTTTAAAAATAATTTTCAATGTAAAAAGTTTTTTTCCCTCCAGAAAAAAAATCAGTAATTTATTTAAAGTTTTTTAAAATATGGAAAAATATGTTGATGAATAATTTTTTGAGGATATACTATAATAATACCATTCATCGTATCCCTTTTAATGTTTTATGGTCATTTTGACTAGGGAATTATTGATATTTCGTATGATTAGTTCTTTCAATATGGATATTTATTGATTTTATAAGGAATTTTGATTCAATTATATTATTTATTCATTTGAGGAATGAATTGTACTTAGTATGTGATGGTAAGTTCTCGTTATTTCCCTTATATGGAATAAAAATTCTTATGAGAAAAATAAATTGGCCATATTAGATGGGGTTCTACCCACATATTTAAATTTCCTTCATGATATATCTTGACAGTAACTATCTTGATGATAGTTGTTGAGGTTTCAAGGGTTTCTAATAATACATTTTAAATATCTTGAGGATAGACCTTGATAGTAATAGTATTGAGGATAGATATTGATAGTAACAATCATGAGGATAGTTCATGATAGTTCAGAAGCCCTACATTATGAATTCCATCATTATGAATTCCCTTATTGATATTTCAGGTGATTATTTTATTATTAGAATATCCATAGTTATGGTTCTTTATCATGTGATTATTTATATGGAATAATTTGATCATATTTTATTCCTGCCATACTATTATGAATTTATTGATTAAATTTCTTGTGTTTTAGTTATTTACCTTTCCATAATGTTTATACCCTATTTATTTATATCTTCCACTGTACGCTTACCCTTAATGAGAATTTGATCTCACCCTTTTCTTATGATTCTTTTTTCTATAGGATATGAGGAAGCTTTTTGTGATTGATATGAAAGGATGCACTAAGGGGAATAATAAAATTAGCAATAAAATTATTTATATATTTTATGTTTTAAAATGTAATTTTAATTTCAAGTGTGTATGTATTTTTCCAAGTCTACTAAACTATTCCATCCTTTGGGATTCAATTCCCTATATATTGTACAAATGTAATAAAGTAACCACTGACTTCGGTCTACCGAGTTTTGTGTATTTTCACTTTTCTTCAATTTAAACCTCCAAATATTAGTAAACATTATCTACATTTCTTTTTTCTCACCCTTATACAGTTTTAATTCTTAAATGAATGGATTGAATCTTTTTTATTATTTATAAAGAAATATTTTTTCCTAGAAGATTATGATAACTTTTATCATCCTAACTATTGAAGTTATAAACCTATTACCATATAGAGCCTCATACTCTCCCATTTTAATGTTACAATAAAAATGCTTATTATATGATAACTCTACCTATGGAATGTATTCATCCCAAATTCCTTTGAAATTAACTACGAATGATATTATATTATGATATAGGGTTTTAGTAGTCCTTTTAGATTTATCATATCTATGAAAATGATAATTATTACTAAAACTGAACCTTATATCCAATTCATGATGAATACTTCCCAAAAAAATATACAGTTTAACCTTGAATATCAATAAAATACAATAAGAGTGGTAGTCCATACAACGTTACCAATTACTTTATGTATATCATGGAAAAAAATCGAGTGATAAATATTCATGAATAAAAATGAAATGTGATGACATTAATAGCTAATTAACTGCAACCCAAATAGCAGTATGGACTTCCAATTACATGTCATTTATAGTATTGGAATCAATAGTGGTGTTCTCCCATTTCCATATAGGTACGGGTAATGATATTATAATCTGCATATTTTTATTTCATTTTTCAATAATTTAATATAATATTATGAAATGAGATATATACTATGTAATCTTTCTATTAATATTTTCCCACCACAAATTCTCCTCATAATCTCAATAAATCTTAGAAATACATGAAAGATAAAGAATGGTGATCTATGTTAATCATCCAACAAATCCTTATTCATTTATTGTATTTAAGGGACATAAAATTTTCCCAAATCATATATTTCCATAATTCCATGGTTAATTTATGGAATATCTCTTATCATATTCTATTGAACTATATATTTTTTCTTAGCTTAATTGGTCATCACATAGATGGATTGTTAAGACTCCATTTGAGAAAGAAAACATTTATACCCTTTCTATATGATTCTTAAGTCCCTTATTTAAAAATATATGATTATTGGGCCTTTGAAAACCATATCATAAATATTTTTTCTTGATCCTTCTCTCAGAAAAACAAAAAAAGTCATTTTTAGGGTGGAAATGTATTATTAAGACATAGATCATTATCAAATTTAACTGACTTATTTAGCACAGGGTGAACACCACATGTGTTAAAATATAATTTTTTCTCTTGTGATAATTGTACACGTCACACTTTTCAATTTGGAGATAAATTATATATATATGTATATATTAAATGTAAATATTAAAAAATAGATCTCAGATCATGTGTCATATAACGCTTTGATTGATGTGATGTATAAGCTACCAAAATGTCATTTTCCATTAGGATACATCCTTATCCCTTAATATATGAATCACTATATTCCACAAATCGTTCTATACTATAAGAAACTGTTACTACAAGTGAAATGAAAATTATTTAACTTAATTCCTTTGAAATTTAATTCACATTAATTTTTGGAGAGGAACATGACTCCCTTTCTAGTTAATTTTGTTAATAGGTTGGATGATAATGAAACATTTCTCAAAAAGTACTAATAGTATCTAACTAATAAATGAATACTACTAATATATGTACAATGGTTCATCTAGGATAAAATTTTGTCACCTTAATATTTGATAAATCCATATATATGCCCCCTATTTTTATTACAAGAACCAAGAATGATACTTTATGGTCATAGTAATCACATTTTCAAAATTACGAATTTATTTTATACTTTTTTAATGGATTTAGCACAACCCACAAAGGATTTTCATGATATTACATTAAAATAGAATATATAAGAAAATATTCAATAAATAATACCAAAAAAATAATATATATGACCACTAAATACTATATCCATCATATCCATGAAGACTGTGAGGGTATTTATATATCTATAATGCCCTACTATGGGTTTATTTTGTTTATATTTATTTTGGGCGGTTTTCATAGATATTTCTTATCCTTTGACATTTAATTAACAAAATATAAATATATGTTTAATCAATGCTAAGTACTAAACCCACCTAATTTGATCTCAACACTTTCTATTTGGACTAACTTTATAGGGTTGTGCCTTATATTGTCATGACTAGGTTCTATTATTCCTTCTTTACCAAGAAAAGAAAACTATCAATACTTGGGTGATGGTGTTGGAACCTCTATTGAAAATCAGTAAATTACATCTCTTTCTGCCTTTACTAAGTGAAAATCATAGGGTCAAATATGATGATCATTTTAGGTGTTTTGTAAATTAGAAATTATATTGTCTATGTATGATAATGAGATATTTTTATTATTTTCGCATAAGGAATATTACAATCATCACTTAAGGAAACCAAGAATCATCACCTAAGGAAACTCGTACTTTCCACCTGAGTAATCCTATTATTTTCACACAAGAAATATTTGTCTCTTCACCCAATGAATCGTTGGTGCATTACTGAAGTCTTATTATGATCATAACATAAGGAAACATATGCCCGTCACCCAATTCATATCATTCACTTCCCCATAAGAATTTTTTTCACATTATGTATGGAACCCTTTACTCATCAAAAAGTGAAGGATAAAATCATATCCTTGTTACATATGGGAAGGGAGAAAATCTTATTCTCATCACATAGGATTCTTATACTCATCACCAAATGAACCTTAGGCTTATAACCCATGGTTCCTTAGCCTCATCACCTAGTGATACCCATGTGTTGGATTTGGTTTCCTATAATCAAATACTTTTTAGTTTATATTACCAATATATTAAATGATTTGAATATTATTAAACACAATATCTCATATTGACTATTATTCTATGTAAAAATAATATGATAATGTTCTAATGTATTAATTTCATTAAAAAGTTTATAAGTTGTTCTCCACTATATTGAGAACCCTAAAATGCTACGATGATACTCTTAAACTTGGTCATATTGTCACATTACATCATCTAATTGGACACATTTGATTTTGACTGTCAAGTGTGAGTACTCATATGTGGATTAGATATTATATCATGAACTTCTCACTGATTAATCTCTATTAATATAAATTTTGAGGATATATCAACCAATATCAACTCTATATAATCATGTGTCCTTGGATATTCTTATCAAAGACCATGTGCAATGATCTTTAGACATCAATATTATTATTAATTAATATTAGGAACCACATACATGGATTAATTTCAATAAACTTTGAAGACACGAGTTCATATTGAATTATTGTATGTTGGATGCATCATGAGTTATTTGATATTTAAACATTATTTAAGGATGTATTTTTTTCTTTTTTTGGGATTTGATGCCTAAAATATTTGATTGAAATGGAACCATCATATTAAATTCCATTTCATTTTTTATTAATGATTTCATTTTGGTATGTTAAAGGAAGACATATCAAGTATATAGGTTGATGGAATGAGTATCAAACCTACTTGATAATATATCGAGACAAAGGGATTATATTACACAGTGAGAATTTATATATAGTTATCATCATCATCATATTAACATCTTCCTCTTGGGTGCCTTTACATATTTCTAGACATTGATACATGATTTAGGAAAAATATCTTAATGGAACTTTGAATGAATCTTATAGGGTCACATGGTCAATGTTTCTAATGATATAAATTAAACTATATTTTAATTTATTTATTTCAAAAAAACTTATTCTCCAAATTGAGGAATAATTTCTATTCAATATTGATCATAAATATATGAATAAATATTTATTCAAAAGACTAAAAATATTATATATATAGTTATTTATTTATTTATTTATCAATTGAATATTATTTAATTTAAATATTTATTAAATAATTAAATAATTGTTAAAGAGGAAGTGCATACTGTGTTTTGGGTATAGTGATAAATATTTACTCAATAGACAATAAAATAATATATATCATAGTGTGAGTTAGCGCACAACATGAGATGAATATTATTATTATTATTTTACACATCATGGGGTATATTATGGGGTTAATATGTGATTAAGGTCCATTATATAGTATATTAATATTAGATGGTAGAATTGGATCTATATATACCTCATTATTTCATTTGTGAGGGAATTAATTTTTTTCATCTACAAAACTTATCTTCCCATGCATATATATTTCTCTCCACCAATAAAATCTCTAGGGTTTCTCTCAAGAATGAGAGATGTGAATTTCTTCCTCCTTTCTATCAAGATAGAGAGACTAAGAGATAACCCTTCAAAATAAATGGCATTGTGGTTCTGTTAAAAGGGAGAGATGTAATATGATCAGTACAACCACACAAGAACCTATAATACCATTAGTGATAATGGGATTATATACTTAGATTATCATAACACAACAATGGAGTAACCAAAAAACATTTAAATAATAAACCACTTATTTGTTGGAAGAATTACTATGGTTGTGGTTATTCTTAAATTAAATTTCATTATAAATATTACACGAAAAATATCATCTATTCTTGGACCTAGAGTCTCTATTAATTAATCATTGATTTAATTTATTGGTCATGAAAATCTATTGTTATTTACAACTCAGAATATCCACTGATAATCAAAAAAATTATGAGTTGTCTATGACCTAATAGTAAATTCCACTACACCCAAAATCTTTAAGTGGTATTATAGTAGTCATATTTAAATTTATAGTTATTTATTAATCATTGATCATTGTACACATTTAACATTATTTTTTCATTTTGAAAAAAATATTTTTTTTAAATCTAAATATTGAAATTGTTTCCTATTTTTCTTTTTCCTCAATAATATTTCCAAAAATATGTTGATAATCTATAAATATCATCTGAATAACCCATATGGATGTGTTGATGACTTTATATGGATTGAGTGTGATTATAATGTGTGTATCATGGAAGTAAAAATTATGTACCCAAGTCTAATATAACATGATTAATCTTTTATTTAATTCAATATGGAATGAATTGAATCTATTAAGGTGTCATGAAACATTGTGAGTAGACTATTCTAGGCTGTGACTCTATTTTCCCAACTACACTCCTTGTAATGTGTGTTCACATCATGTTGGCCATGTGTTTTTTCTATGGAAAATTCATAGTCAAAGACATGTTAGGTATTAATACATGACATGTGTAAATAAAATCCATGCAACTTAGAGGATACATAGAATGTATATTTCATATGTGTTGTCTACCATTGTTTATTTGGGCCAATATAAACACCAAATCCATATGTATTTTTCCCAGAAAAGTAATATAATTAAATACATGGTGTGTAAATGGATTGAACTTGTCATTTCACTCAAATGGTTTCAAAGAAAATTAGATTAAATAAATTATTTTATTAAACCTAATCAACATTTTTGTGTGTGTTATTTATTAATTCCACAAGCTATGTGATTGGTCATATTTGTTTTAAATTATTCAATAATTTCTATGTAAAATTCGTAACTACATGCCTTGTATGGTCCTTAAATGTTGTGTCACCTAGTGCATTAAAACATATATTCCATGTAATAAAACACAAATACATGTGTAATTTATTGAAATAAAAATAATGTAATTACATGATAGTCTATGTATGTTACATTCCATGTTAATGAATATGAAATGTTAAGAACCATGTTAGGTATTTTGAACAAAAACCTTCAGTATTGTCTCTATATAAACCTCATGTTCATAATTAATTATAAATAATATTAATTTATATGATTTATTTAAAATTAAAGTTGATGGGAATCTCAAGGACTATTTGGATTTTTAATATAATAATTCAATTAATGAATTAATTAATATAATCAATTTATTCAATAACTGTTTTCCATAATTAATTATGATTGTAATGAATTATAGTTTGTTAAATATGTATTCATTTCATGTGTGGATGGTCCTGAGCTTGAATTCCCTATATATGGATTATATTTATTTCAATTTAATTTACTCATGGATTTTTTAATTTTTTGTTTTGAAATTAAAATGATGGTTGATGATTCATATCGTCCTCCTATTATGAAATGAACATGTGTGTCTATAATTTCTTTTATGTAAAACCACCATAAATCATTCCATTATATCCCTTCACTAGTGTGTGGGTAATGAATATATAATTATTAATCTCTTTAGTGAATGGAGGATTTTATAAGTAGAGTCATGGTTAATTCTAACCTAGTTATACGTTGAATAGAGGTGGAATATTACAACTCAATCCAAGTATAAATCATTGAGTAATTCCCCTTGGGACATGGTTTGTTTACCATCATCTCAAAAAATCTGGTAGATAAAAATTTAGATCATGTCACCTCTTTATTTTTTCTTATGCATGGATTTTGTAGATTCTCTACCACGATCACATAAATAAATGAATTAAATAAGAATAATTATTGGATGGAAGAAATTTTAAAAGGATTATTCATAAATATTTTATCCACACATGACTAACCACTTAAGTAAAATCCAATTAATATTAATAAAACATTTAAAATAGAAAAATTTAAAAAATTACTCATAATAAAAAAACATTTAATCAAATATTAAGACAATCTAACCCTTCCATCATTTTAATTAAAATTATCTAATTTTTCAACTATAAGTTCATGGATTTCTTAGGGGAACATGTAAATATTAATAATTAATAACAAATATAATAGGTTGTATTAACCCAATGTGTATTTGATTTAATGGAGTTATTTTATTCAATAAAAATTTAGATACAAGTGTTTAGGAAATATAAATCGAGATTATAGGTCTGGCGAGCCTACTCAATGAATAAAGGTGATTCAAGACAACTATTGGGAAAACCACCTACCTAAATACATTCATATAATTTTCATGTACATGGTCTAGATTATAATAATGGATATATTGATGTTTGACACTAGAATTTTAACTTGATACTCCATTATAAGTAAAATTTTGTGGGCTCTGTGGACTAGATAAAATAGTATGAGATGGACTAATATTAAATTATTTCATCTCTGATATGTAAATTACTAATAATATTAATATATATTGATTTAGTAAAATGGAAAGTTCACCGTCCAAGTCATCTATGAGATGAATTATTTTGAAATAAAATATACTCTTTAATAGTAACATCCATGAATGGTATAAGTTATTTCACATTTTATTGCACCATGAATGAAATATTTACATACTTGAGACCCAAATATATAATTCAAAAAATATTTATAATATTTATGTGGTGTTAAATTCAAAGGAAAAACACATGGATGATGTGTTGGATTTCTATTTCTTGATGTATTCAAAAATTATTGAGAGACTCCTAAAATATCATTATAGTATGGATGCCAATAGCATGATCAGGCCTCTTTTGGATCTTTATTAAGAGAAATAAATAGAGGAGACCATTTAAATTTCTAAAACACTATTTATGATAAACCCTAGCTAATGTTTTCTATATAGGCCTAAAATAGTCAATTTTATTGGCTACATTGAGCACTTATATATTCTAGGGCTTATATTACCCAATGAATTGCGCATTGATTTCTTACTTCCATCACTTCCTCAGAGATTCTGCAGTTTTTTTTAAAATTTAAACATGAAAATTTTAAGAATAATCTCACAAATATCCTAAATTTGTATTTCCATGTTAATATAAATATGAATCATGAAAAGACTCTAGTATATATGGTGAAAAAGGGGCAGGAAAATATGAAAGGCTCAAACACTAACACCAAGAACAAGGACTCTTCACAATAATATTCAAAGATATAGATGATCAATGGGAAATCAATGGAATATAATGATGTATTTTTCACATATAGAATGATGGGCCACTAGAAGAAGAACTATACCATGAAAAAGAAGTTAGGAAAATCTTCTTGTGTGTTCCTTATCTAGTGAAATTAATTATTTTTATATATTGGGTATCAGATATAACTTATGCTACCTCTATATGTATCCAATTTCAAAAACCACATAGATTTATAATAATTTCACATGGTGAGGTTGATCTAAGATGCTAAAAATGGAGAAAATTTCACTACATTAGCTATTAGATATTACCATCACACGATATAGACTAAGATAACCTTCATTTTAAATAGTTGTTATCATATATTTTCAGTTAAAAAACATTATTTTTATTTAAAAACTTATTTTGAATTAATTTATTTTAAAATTTCGAAATAGATTTTAATTTTTATAAAGATGGATTTTTTTTATTTTAATCCACAATTAAATTAAAATATTTATGTGTTTTATTATAGAAACCAAATAATAAAAATTGATAATGAATCTAATCCACTTAAATCAAGTTGCACTAAACTGTGGCACCACTTCTTAAATAATGTAAATGAAAATTTATTAATTAAATTATAAAAATATATATATTTAAATTCATTTGTGTCAAATACACTTTCTATATGTCATTATTTTTTCTATAAAAAATTCCAAATCCCCATTTAGTGGAAAATGTGAAAAGACATAAAATCTTGTTGATTTTTTATACCGACTTGTGTAAACTATTTTTGGTTATAGAAACTGGTGGATACTCATACAAAATAAAATTTACTAGTGATTTTAGAATATATGGATTTATTGACTAAAAATGATTAATTCATATTTTTTTAATTCTTTTAAAGGAATACAGTAATTAATTTGAGAACAAATTTGGGAAAAAATAAAAAAATTAACTCAAATCCTAGAAGTGAATATCATACCATGATTTCATTGATTTTCTATGAGATTTTTGGATAATATATCTTCTCACAGTTCCTTACACACTATAATAGAATGGTTTACGTGAAATGAGAAACCATACATTATTGGATATGGTATCATCAATACTGAATCATGAAAGTATTCCGTTATCATTTTGTGATACAGGTTGTATACAATATCACACATACTAAATTGAGTTCTAACTAAAGTGGAAAATTACATTCCATGTGTACTTTTTTATGAAAGTAATCCTTTATTATCTCATATATGAATGTGAGGATATTAGTGTTTTACTAAGGATATACCATGTAACAGACATTATCCTTGGGTAACTAAGTGTATCTTTGTAAGATAACATAAGGAAAAATGGGATTTTAATTATAATACACCTCATATAAAATGGTTTTGGTTAACATATATATCCCATTTCTTGATAGAGATCATATAATAGAAATATATAGTGGGAAATTGATTATATTAAATGATGTCATATCCCAATATACACAGGAGTGATCATGTGAACATATTCCACAATGCATGATATAAGAGGATGTTCCAAAGGAACTGGTTTCATTTAGGAGAAAACAATATGTTAGTGAGCCTTAAATATATGGATTTATAGTCATTGAGAATGGATAATCATGATTATTACATAATAATGTCTCTATAAAATAGAAGGAAATTTTATGTGACACATAAACAGTCAAATGGAAAGAATCTCTAAATTATTAGACATACTCCATGTACTAAAACAGTATATGAATTTTGATAGATACCCTAATGTAATTTAATCCTATTGGTTTGAAATGATTATTTGAAAATAAATTGTAAATAGATTCATGGGTTAGTAACTATAAAGAATGACTGGTTATATAGGGGTTTAAATAGCATCAAGGAATATAAAATTATGAAAAGTTATAAAAAGTTATTAGGATAAAATCTATCATAAATCCACTTGATATAGTATCATAATATAGAAATGGTATTTTTAGAAAGATTTTGAAATGTATTTATTTAATGGGAACCTATGAGAAAATTACATTATGACACGACTATAAGGGTTTGTAAATACAAATAATGAAATCATACTTTGCTATTTACAAAGATCCATTTATGGATTAAAGAAATAATCTAGTTGAAGGAACATTATCTTTGATGAATCCATAAGGAAAAATATTATCATAAATAGTTAATTTGATCCTTATATCTAAAAATAGTTTATTTAGAGTAATAGTCTTTCTAATTATATATGTTAAGGACATATCATTGATTGAAAATGAGATACCAGACTTACAACCCATTAATATTTCGATAAACTCATTATTCTCTATGAATAACTTATGTAAAAAATTATATATTTTTTGGTTTATTATCCACCATGAAAAATCCAAGAAGATTTCTAGGCTATTTCAAGATACATAAAGTTACACAATGCTAAAGAGATTCACTACAAAAGAATCAAATAGTGTAGTGTTACCACTATCACATTCCATTCAACTTTCTTGAAAAAAATTCCTCAAACACATGATGAGTGATAGTGGATGTCAAGGATTCCATACACATAAATGATTGGGTTAGTCATACATGTTATATTATCTACCAGATTATATTTCATATATGTATTAAGTGTAATATAGATATATGAAGACGATCCTAAGGACTATTATTATATTATATCTAAGACTATATTTATGTATCTAAGGATTACTAAGGATATGTTATTGGTTTATGGTGGAAATAAGGAACTATTAATCAGTGGATATACAAATTATAGATTCAAAAAACATAAATATGATATAAAATCACAATCACGATACTTATTCACTCTCAATATTGCTTTTGTAAGTTGGTAGATCTTAATGAAAATTGTGGTCATTGATTCTAAAGTTGAGTTTAAGTATATTTAAACCTCTAATATAGCGAAATAAGTGTCTAAGATATGAATTTGTTTCTAATATCATGACATATTTCTAAGAATAAAGACCCTTTCAAACTAAATAATGAATATAATGCATTGGTGAATCTTGAAAATTATGTAAGGTTATACTAATAGATAAATCATATACAAAAAAATAAATCTTCTTGGGGATTTATATTAGAAAGGTGATTTTTTAGTAATAATATGTTTATTGTATTATAACATGTATGAACCATTGAAAAAGAAATATCTCTATAGAAGCTTATACTCCATGAAAAAACTTGAAGAATAAAATTCATTAGTAGCTTGCTCTATTCATAGTGGGAGTCTATTGGTGTTGATTTCTTAGAACCAAATACCTTGTTCATTAGATTTACTATATATATATATATATATAAATATTTAAATATTATTAATATCATTATATCATATTGATTTTTCATCTATGTAACTATAATATGATAATATCCAAGAGTTTATATTGTATTTAAAAGGTAATAAATAGTTCCCTTATTTTATGAGAACCTCAAAATGCTATTATGGTATTCTTAAACTTTGTCATCAGGTCATATGATATCATCTAATCAAAAATATATGATTCATATGATTAGGTATGACTTCATATAAGTAAATAAGACAATATCTTATGATTTTCACACTTGGAAATCCCCATTTTTGGGACTATGAGTAAATACCCACCTATAGGAATTCCATACCTTTATTTGCCATTGGATGTTCTTATCAATTAATGTTTATAATGGTACCCAGACTATATGATTGTAATTAATGAACCTCATGAGTCACTTACTAATATGTATTTACATAAACCGTGTCGATGTATATTCACCATGAATTTGTGTATATTGCATGTGTGATGAGTGATATTTTATTAATGAATAATATGAGGAAGATTTACACCCTCTATTTTGATAGAAATTGATATCATATTTCTTTAATTGAAGTCGAACTGTCATGTTAAATCTAAAATCTACAATATATTAATGAGTGAATTTATAGAATTTAATGAAAGACATGTATGGAATATTGGTTGATGAAATGAGTATAAAATCTCTTTGATAAGATATTTGGACAAGGGGATTCAGTGTTTGTATGTGGTTTCCATTATAGTGAAATTAACTCCTTACTATTAGGTGCCTTTAAATGTTTCTAAATTCATATATTGAACTTTTGGTGAAATTTCTTGATTACACTAATGAAGAATCTATAGTTTCAAACAATTAGAGTTTCTATTGATCTCAATTAAATTATAATTTCATTTAATTATTCAAATAAAAATTGTTCTCGAGATTGAGGAAAATAACTTATCCAATATTGACAAAAAAATATAAAAAAAATTGTTTATTCACAAGATGATAAATATTATAAATATTAATTTATTTATTAAATAAATAATATTTATTTCAAAATTTAATTCCAAAATTCAATAAATATCAAGTAGTATGAAAGGAATACATTTAACGTTCATTGATAAATATTTTTTTACAATATCAAAAATAAAATTTATCATTGTGTGAGTTAGAGTATAACATGTGATAAAAAGTAATACAATTATCTTATATATCATATGTTATATCATTGGATTAATATATGATTAATTTAATTTAAGAAATTACTTAATATAAAACTGTAATATTGAATCTATATAGACATCATTATGTTATTTGTGAGGGTCTTGAATTTTTTTAATGAAAAACACCTCTCATATCCTCTATAGATATTTCTATCCAAAAAGAACATATCTAGAGTGTCTATAAAGAACATGATAAGTGAAATTATTCCACATTCTAAATTTTAAGAGACTAATAGATGATCATCTCAAATTTACAGGATTTTTATGCGATCATAGTGATCAATTTTAGATGATCTCTACCACCTCACCAGCCCCCAGAGCACCATAAATGATTCTTTGTGATCAATGAGGCATG
Source organism: Viscum album (assembly GCA_963277665.1). Lineage (NCBI taxonomy): Eukaryota > Viridiplantae > Streptophyta > Magnoliopsida > Santalales > Viscaceae > Viscum > Viscum album. The sequence goes on from OY728123.1 coordinate 1,097,527,247, forward strand.
AGTGGATCACAACATAAGGTATTTTATCCTTGAATACTCTTATATCTATGATGATGAAATATAATGGTGTGCAGATGATTATCCTCATTTATAAATAATAAATTCTGAAGACCAAGGTAACTATTAGTTTTAATTAATTGTAAACATAACATGAAATATAAAATATATTACATATTTTAACATAAAATAAATTAGTATTTGATTTAATTTATTTTTTTAAAAAATGCATTTTCATTTACAACATGGATTATTAATTAATTATTCCAAAACAAATGATTTGGTAATGGCCTACTAGGGGCTTCCGCTACATCCCAAATGTTCATGGGGTATCAAAGATACCATGTTAAAATTTATAATTATTTAGTAATCTTTGATCATTTTATGAATTTACCTTTATTTTTTTATTTATATAAAATATTTTTTAAATATGAATGTTTATATTTTTTCTTCTTCCATTTCATTACTACAAATATCAACAAAATCATGTTGATAATTTAGGAGGTACATCTTAAGAACCTATCCAAATGTGCGAGGTATTCTAGTTGGATAGGTTGATAATACATTGTGTATAGACCAAGGGTATATGAAATATACCAAAAATTCACCAAGAAAAATCCCAAATTTAATTCATAACATCATGCAATGAATTGAATATAGTTTCATTAAACACTGTGTCTTAAATAGGCTAGGATGGAACACATTTTTTCAACTTCACATCACATAACATGCCTAGATTCCATGTAATCCATGTATTTTTATAGTGTAAAACATATATTAAAAGAATATTCATGTACTAATAAATGAACTATGTTACCTATAGAAATGGAAATCATTGGTCACATTACATATAGATCAGATACACATCATATACCTCATTATTTTATGTGGACTACATACACATATAGTCCTGAGGCATGTGTCATAGTAAATGGAGTAATGATATACATGAAGTATATTTGGATTGTACGCACAGTGTGTCCCACCTATTAACATGTAAAATTGGGTAAATCAATTATTTCATTAAACCTAATCAACATGTATCATCATGTCATTTATTTATAGTACACCCCATATGCTATGTTTTTTAAATCTTAAATGACTAATTAATTTACATGTAAAATTTGAAACTATACCTTAATAGATATTTAGGAATTTTATAAACAATGTACATTAAATTAAAACATTTTATGAAATAAAAAACATGGTTTTGTGTCATATATTGATATTATTAATTTTTTAATTACATGATATTTTCCATACACTACATGCCCTATGAATTCACATCCCACAATAATGACATATCAGGTTGATTGGATAGGAACATGTAGTGTTTCCCCCATACACACATCATCCATATCATCAATTTTTAATTAAAATTAATTTATTTTAATTTTATAAATTTACAGTGGATAGTATTATCAAGGATTATTTGGATAGTTATAAAGATAATTTAATTAATTAATTAATTAATATAATTAATTAATTCAAGCATGCCTATATTATTTAATATATATTAAAATGAATGATAATTTATTAAATGTGTATTCATTGTATGTGTGTAAGATAATGAGTGAGGAATACCTATGTATAGATTTTATTCCAATTAATTTAATTTCATTATAAATTTTGGAAATTGTTTTTAATAACTTTAAATGACAGTCAGTGAGTCATCCCCTCATTTTATTCTGTAATGGACTTACGAGTTTAAAATTTATTTTTTGTAAACTAATATAAAACATTACATTGGATACCCTCACATTCTTGTGTGTAATGAAAATGTAAATATGTATCTCTCAGGTGATTGGAGGATGTTCAAGAAGTATTCAAGGTGAATTCAACCCAAGTGATACAAATGATGTTAGTGGAATACTATAACTCGTACCAATTCTAGCTCATAGATTTTTCCCTTAGGGTTAATGGTTTGTTTATATTACTCAAAATAAACAAAATGTTATATAAATATTATCTTCAAATTAAATACAATTTCAAATTATCTATAATGTTAATTATTCTATGGGTATTATTTTAACATTATCCTAATACCTAATGTTTTCTGATCCTTGTTAAGCTACCAACTATATAGACCTGACCAAATTTGTTACCTATTCTAGTGACATTTAACTAAAATTCACTTCATTACATTCCCAAAGATATTTTATGTTTATATATTTAATGAGTTAGTCCATAACTATTATATAACAAACTCATATACTACCAAGTGAACTATTATATTATGTATCCATTTTTTAGAAAATAAATCATTTAAAAAGATATATTTTTTCATTTCATGACATATCATCACAATTTTATTATTAACCTCATCCTAGCCTCTAATAAACCTATAAAAAATATTTTAAAACATTTTATGACCACAAAAATCATGATAAGGTACATAGAAAAGTATGAAAGAGACTATTAGTCCAAGAATACATACAAAAAATTTACTTTTACAAAAAATAATCTTTGGGCTCAATATAAAGAGATTATTACTCTAAAAAAGTCACCTCATCTACCCAAATATTTTCATATATATTTATTAAAAATTAATAAATAAAAAATATAACTCATAAATATTTCTCTTCAATTATAAACACTCATAAAAACTTTTTCTAGATGTTATAATATTCACCCTTAAAAAGTCGCATATACATACCATTAAAAATAAGATCAATATATTACCTTGATAAATCATAATATTTCTAAAAAATATATATATAAAATAATAGATAAAAACAGTTGTTAAAAAAGGACATCATTTCTATATCCTCATAAAATCACTCTTATAGATGGAATAACTACACGTTCCACATTAAAACCCAATGCATTGGATGACTATAACTGAACCACCTACCCTAGGGTTATCATAGAACCACCAATCCATGGGTAATAACATAACCACATGAACATTTTTTAATGGAACTACCCATAATCATAAATATCCCCAAATTATATGTTGTTTTTAAAATATTTTTTAAAAATAACCAAAATATAGGAAAATATGTTTTTTCTTTAAAGACAATATGAAATCTTGTAATGAAATAAAAAAATAAAATTATGGTTATGATGGGGAGGAAATCCTTATCCTCAGATGTATTAAAATTTAATATTTCTCTTGTATTTTGTAAAGAACATCAAAAAATTTCATAAAAATATTTATTTTTAATACCTTTAAAAGAAGTTAAAATGACACATGAAATGTAATTTATAATTATTTCATGTTCATATAAATATATGTATTAAATAATATAAAAAATATGGACATGAAAGAAAAATATTTTTAAGGGAAACATTAAAAGGGGATTTTTATAAAGAAATCCCAATACATATAGCCAAACTCATCATGTGTGTTCCTTATCTTCCTGAATAATTAAATTATGTTATTTATTTATTTTATTGACAAAAATATCCATGTTTATTATTCCTTTTATTTTACATATTAAAATGTTAAATAGAATTACTTAATCTATTAATTTCACATTGGACATTTTCACAATATTCAGCTCATGTGTCCAAAAGGACATTGGTAGGTCATCTATGGTCAAATATTTCATTGTTAAGTCATCTATATAATAATAACCATAACTATATAATTATCATTTTATAAATTAATTATAATTTTAAAACAAATCATGAATTATTGTTTTGAAAAATGAAATACATTACAATCATGGAGATAGTAGTATGTACGTATGCATGAGAAACATTTCCATTTTTCAGTGATCATTATGAAAGAATTTAGGTAATATTTTACCCTTTTAGAATTATAATTATATCATAAATATGATATTATATCTCTGATCATGCTATTGTGTAATTATTCATGTGATTTGGTGATGAAAAACAAATCAAATTGCTTTGTGGATGTGCTAGTCCACACATATGCACGAACGACGTTATAATTTTTAAATTAATGGTATGATATTAAAATAAATAATATATTATGTTATAATAATGAAAAATAATTTATTAATATCATATATATATACATTAATTTCATCATTATAACCAACCATGGGTGATGTCTATATAAAAAAAATCACATTGGTTCACGAGGTTGTAGTTCGTTACACACACGAATGATGGTTTAGTTTCTCATTTGTTATAAGATGATCTGGAAATAGGTTGTGAAATTAATTACAAATACCTATTTATATTTTATAAAAATTTTATATTATTTCGTCATGTATTAATAATATTTTAAGGTTGAATAAGTAGAAATAAAATAAAAATTCTCAGTTAAATATAATATATCTTCTTCAAAGAACCACATTTTCCTTACAACTTAGGACCTCTACGGTTGGTATTTTTCACTAAAATATGGCCTATATTTTTTTATATTTAATTAAGGGATTTTATTAGGGCATGGACACACCATAAGGATTATGAAGTCTGATGAAATGATATGAATAGGTTCTTTTTATAAGAGAGAGGAGGGGCACACTTGGAATTTATTAAAGTATTAAATTAGTATAAATTAATTTTTACATTAAAACAACTAAAACTTTATAATATTATAAAATAATATGAATATTAATCTATATAATCTCATGGAATAATATTTGGGATAGTTTGGATTACATTTTTACCCTTATCTATTTTTTACCTTTCGGTAATATTTTTGAAAATTATGATGATATTAAAGTTTTTTACTCATTGAGGTTTGTGATAGTTCCTATAAAGGTAAAAATATCCCATGAATGAAAAATGGTAGAAATTGTAAATCATATCCCAATCACGTGTCTAAATAATGATTTTTATAAATTATAAATCATTTAATAAAATATTATTTATTATAAAATATTATTAATATCAATTTTCGAAATATTTATTTAATTAGACTTTTAAAAATACATGAAAACAATGTAAATAAAATATAAATAACTAAAACCATTATAACATGTAATATTTTTCTAAAAAATAATGTATTATAAATATTCACTCATATAATATTATTTATATAGTTTTTTATAAAATTTTATTTGTTTTTTATATCTTATAGAAGCACTGTTTCGGTGTTACCTAAGAATCTAAGTTAATTATTTAATCCCTATAAATTATAAATAAGTTATCATGACGAAAAAAATAATTTATATTTAAAATAATTATTTATAAAATAACATATAATTTTTTATCCCTATATTAATAATATTATACTTATTAAAAGAAAGAATGTGGAAATTTTTTATTCATATTAACATAAATATTATAACGGTCCAAATCAAGGAAAAATGACCAAAAAAGTCCCATATTAAACTTTTGTTTGATTATAGATAATAATTTCTCAAAAAATAAGATTAATGTAAGTGTAAGGGTAATATTTTAGTCCTTTTCATTTAATTTTTGACATAAATTACCATATTTACGATTTGCCATGGTAACTAAAATTACTAAAGTTACTATTCATATTGAAAAAAAATTAAAGGGACCAATTTAAAAATTTTATAATTTGTGATTCCAAATATATAATTCATTTTTCAAGATTTAAAACACATAAGTGGAAGAATTTAATTTAAAATTATATTGAAAAAACCCAATGAAAAATAGTGTTTTAGATGATTTTTATTTTTAAGTATGATATGTTTTTACACTAAATTCAAGTATAAAATTAATTTAAAAAACAAAAAATGAATTATTTTAAATCAAAATGAATAAATTAAATTTTAAAACTAATCAAAAAAAATTTAATTGTTAATAATTTGAAAGAAAAATACACTTTTTAATACAAATCAATATTTTTCACAATTCATGAAAAATCAATAATTTTATAAATTTATTAAAAACTATTCCTAAAATAGATTTTATATGATGAATTAAAAATTAAAATTAATTTTTTAATTCAATAATTTGAAAATTATAATTTTAAATAAAATCTTATAATAAAATATTCTAATAGAACTATTTACTTATTGATTTAAAAGTTATGTAATATATTTATAATGAATATAACAATATATCCCATAAATAATGAAAAAATATAAAAATGAAATATTCTATATTTACCTTGGGTTTTACAAAAATTTCCATGAAAATACAAAAATATGGTTATTTTTTTCAAATCCCCATCATAAAATTTATAAATATTATTTTTAATTAAAAATATAAAATATATAAAAACAATTATAGGAAAATTAATTTTGATATATTAAATATTATTTTCTCTATAAATTAATAATTAGTGTATTATTAAAATATTATCCATAAAATCTAAATTCCATGAAATAAAATTCCAATTTCTAGAAAATAAATTTTTTAATCATAAAGTGAATTGATCAAAAATGACCTTTCATAAAGTATAAAAATATATGATATATACATATTGATATAAATATTTTTTTATATTTTGATATAATTTTAATTTATATTTACATAACCCCTTATGATATCTATTTAAGAAATAATCATCAGATAATCTAGGGTTATAATTTTGGGTGGTGGTTCAGCTGGCATAGATCTTGTAGAAAACTCCATTAGCATGAATTTTTTCCATATATAGTTTTTATAAAACCAAAATTTCTTGAGTTTGGCTTAGATTTGGTCCAGGGATACCGTGTCAAAGTATTCTCACTTTTGAGCTAAAAAAATGGGATTCATATGAATGTATCATTCTTTTAGATTCCATTTATCCTTCCTTTCATTATTGATTTTTTGATGTAGTTACTTTAATTTATACCAGCTAATTTAATGGATAGATTTTATATTAAAAATATATCTATGTTTTTAATTTCTTTTGGTATAGTGTGTGAAACACGCTATTTAATATACTATTTATTTAAGGAGAATATACAATGAAGTCTCGGGTCATTCCAACATTACATTGAAAACGTACTTCCATAGTTTTCATTGTAGAAGATTTACCTTATTCCCTTAGTCTAGGAAATTTTGTATGTATATCATTCTCTTTATTTCTGGATTAGGTCATTGATTTGGGTAGTACCCAAGTTTCTCATAATTAAGACATTGAACAATTAGTGGTACCTCTGGAGAAACACTATATCATTTCATGATATCTGTTGACCACTTAAATTTTCCTTGAAAATTATTTTCTTTATTCCCCCCTTTTCCAATCATAAAACATCACCTATTACCTTTAATAGATTCCCCTTGATGATTTTTACCCCATTTTTAACACGATGGGAAATTAATCTTATTTTCTTTATCATATTGGTCATTGGAACTTCTTTGAGACTTTATCATTCTATAATTTGGTGAATATGGAAACAAAATTAAGTTCGGGTTATAAATAATTTTACAAAATAACTGGTTTGGACTAATAAAAATATTTCTCACTCCAACTATTATGTTATTAGGTTACTTGTTGGGGCAATCTCTATATTATCTATAGAACCCATTGTTAACTTTATTTCATCAGGATCTGAAACCAACTATAGTGACTATGGATAATAATATCTTAATTTCACAGCATTTATATAATTTAAACACTACATATCAAAAAATAATGTAAGAAACAATCCCAGTTAATATTTAAAGGTCACCCAAGATGGCTCGTAATTAAGCCTGAAGTTCATTCCTGGTCACCATAGGCTGGTGAAAATCACTAGGGTATCAATATAAAAAACCAAGGGAAATATTTAACCCTATAAGAATCCATAACATGTCTCATGTATAAAAATATTATGATAAACCATCAGAGTAAAATATATTACAAAATTTATACATCCATAAGACATAACAAAATAATATAAAATGGATAAACATTGAATTAAACTAATTCATGACCAAAACCAAGTCTCCTTATGTCCATCTATCACCACCACACAGTCCTTCCTTATAAGAAACATTAACTAAGATATTTTTTGATGCTATATGAAACCCATCCCTTTACATATATCCCATAAAACCAAGTATACATACATTATATGTTATATGCACAATGCAAGCCAAATGCCCAATAGGATACCATAATTAATCTATATAATGGATATAACTATGAAACCTTTAATTATGGATTCAATATAAAATATGTTTTATAAATATATTTCACTTGAAAACACTTTTCATAAAACATAATTTGGTTTCTTTTAAAATAATCAGTAATCAAAGCCACATTAATATAGATATATGTACAAAAGATAAATATATGGAAAATAAAAATAATCATCCATGGAATTTTCATGAGGTTAAAATTTTATTAAATAAACATGAAATAATACCTTAATATAGAAAACTAAGTAGATGATGAGCCCTAGCCTATAGGAATACATACTGAGACACATAGGGAACCCTAATTCGTTATAAATTGATTCTTTATGATACTAATTCCTACCATAATATATCAGTATTAAGCGAACCCATTAGCTTCCACATTATAATGGGAACCAATAAAAATCATTAATGGTACCTCGCCAACTAGAAACATGAATATGTCTGTAAATAGATTCATCCATGTTTACACAGTGTAATTATTTCAAAAAAATCAATAAAACATGAATGCAATTTTAAAAAACATTTTTACAAGTGAAAATCACTTATCCTATGCTGGAAAATACATTTTAGTGTCAAAAATAAATTTTTTGCCTTTAATCAAACACATAATGTATATAAAACTATTTTTAAAGAAAAACCCCCTATAATCATTAATTTTATACCACTAAATATTTAATTTCATTAAATATACCTTTATTAATATTAAAATAATAATTTTCCTAAACCAAACCAAATAAATTTACATGAAAAATATTCTGAATCATGACATAGAGCCATTTTATAGAGCCACCTACCTCACCAACAGAGGAAATCTATTCACCTTTGAAGATAGAAAATGAGAACAAATAGATCTAGATATCCCAAGACTATATCCATATAAAACATCATCAATTATCCATCAAACCAACTAGATTCAGCAATCACAACCCATAATAGATTAAACCCTTGATCAAGAATATATATTGACGATATAGATAGAAGGATGAGGAGAAAATATTTAGAAATCCAAATATAGCTTTAAGATGTCCAATAATTAATAATAAAGGAGAATCTCCAAGAGTCCTTGTGAGAACCACATGGAGCATCAAGGAATGGATGAGTTGATAAAATAAGATATTTTAAGGATATTATATATTAAAATGAGAAATTTTTCCTGCAATTTTTTTTTTTAATTTTCAGAAACTTGTATGAGTCATACAATGTGGATGCACGATTAGAAAAATTATTCATCAATTGTATAGTTTGTTTTTTCCTATGAAATTCAAATTGTGGAGTTTTCTAGGAAACAAAACATTATTATAAAAACTATATGCAAGTAAGGAAACTGACTCTAGACTAAAACCCATCTAATCACATGTTTTCCCTTAAAAGCACACATGGTTAGAAAAATCATGCTCAAAATATGCAATATGACACAAGAGTTAATAGAGATATATTAAATAGTTACTGAATGGTTACTACTTAACATGTATTGATTGTGCATCTAGCATATTTCTTCCAAAACTCAAAATTGTCAACCCTTGACTCTTGAAATCCTTTATTTCCTAAAAATAGATAATCCAAACCCAAAAAAATAGACATACTAGTGACCCAAATGGCATCACAATAGTTTTCGATGTGCCAATTTTTATACCCAAAAAAGTTGTAGAAAAATAGATTCATAAAGAGATATGGATACTATATCATCATCAATGATTCATTCGCCCACATATCATGTATTTCCTGCCCACACTTCTATAGTACCTAGAAAAATAGAATCATTTTACCAAATAGTATCATATTCAAAAGATACATAATATTAACTGGTTTATCAAACACTGAGGTGTTGGTCTCAAGACCAAAATCTTATCATTAAATCACATGATATGTAACAGCCTTGATTTTAAGGTATTCTATTTTGATATCTTATATTTTCCTTTTGGTATCATATGGAATCATTAATTTTTTTTGTAGTTTTTAGTAAAACTCGGGATGTTTTAGCCTTAGGGCATATTTATACTGTAAATTTTTATCTTACAGTGTGAATATCATAAGGAATAGACAATAAAAACCATTAGGTGGTAAAATTATTTAATAGTGTAAATATATATATCTTACTTTATAAAATGGAATATAATTATTTTTTCAACCCAATGTGATGTATTTTTTATGTATATAAATTTTAGGAATTTTATGTCATAAATAATTGGTTTATGTTGTAAACTCTTTGGAAAAATAGTATTTATCTATAAATCGTGAATAACTCATCATATATCATTTTTAAACCATAGGTCTCGAACCCTAACATTTTCTAGACAATTTTTGGTGTCAGCTCTATTGGACCACTTTTTTCGGCACATGATCTCCATGGTGGTTTTGTGGTGTCTCTCTCGGTGGGAGACCATTATAATTATTAATTGACATATTAATTGAATTAGTATTGGGTTGTTTTTATAGGATACATTGATCATTTTTTATTTTTATTTGATTATTTATAGTTTTATTCTATGATATTCTCTTGGAGGATGACCCTCATGTTGGTATTGGTTTCATGGGTGTGTTTATCAAGGTATGTGGGATATAACCTCTCCACTGGCTCTTGTTTGTTATGTAGTGTAATTCTAGGATATAGGAATCATTTTTAGGACCTATGTTATCATCTATGGTTTCCTTCTTCTATCGATGGATCTTATTATGGGTAGTGTTAGACCTAAGTTTTAGGTGGGTGGTTTAATCTCTATCCTATGATGGAAGAGCCATATTCCTCTTGTTTTATAAATGTTTTTTTATAAATTAATTGGAATGATTTTTTTGCATAAATGTATTTGGGATAAAGGATAAGTTTTCCCTTATTATGGAAAAATAAAAGTGTTTCTTCAAAGAATTATGAAATGGGTTAGGAAATGGTTTTTAATGTCTGTTTTAGTGGAATAAAGGGTTGAGGAATTTTCTTTTGAAATTTGAAACCCTTGGAATTTATTTAAGAAACGAAGCACTTGAGAAGCCTTGTGTATATAGGTGGTAGGTGTATCTTAGGTTCATCATCCATTTAACATTCAGGAGGTTTACTCATAGGGTATTCCTTTTATCATTATTCCATTTTTTCTAGGATCGTTTTGTTGAAATTGATGGAGGTTCACTCGTGGGGTGTTTATATACTCATTAGGCTGGTATTCTAAGGACTTGGTTTCACACATGTTATTTATTATATTATGAATATTATGATAGATTGGACTTTTTTAATCCTTTTCCTATTTACCATTGTTCTTGTATTGCACTATTTTGTTTATATATACATTACATAGTTTCTGATAAATGTTTATGTAAAATTATCCTTTGAAACTTTTCTACCTGGACTATTTTAGAACTAGGGAAATATTTACCACGATTTTTATATAAATTCATTTTTCTTATATCATACAATTTTTTCTTTAAACTCAGTCTAATGGGATTATTTTTATAGAGAATTGATATTGAACACTTAGGTAGGATCCCACTGAGCATGTTTAGCTCATGTCCAACATGCCCATTTAGTGTTGTGTAGAGAAAGTTGTGTATTTTGATATAAGGTAAAGAGAGATGGTGTAGTGAAGTGGTAAGGTTTAAATAAGATGGATTTGGGTAGAAAGTGGTGATATGGTGTGATATTTCCCACATATCACTGGAGTAGTTCTCTTTTTTTTAGTTTTCCTTTGGTTTTCTTGGACCTATACATTTTATCCCTTACCTGGTTTTCGGTTTGGTTCGATACCATGGGTTTATTTTAGTAATGACATATACTTCATCTAGATTTTGATCCACTTTCCTTTATCCGACATATATATATGTAATTAATCTTATTAATGTTGGGATAAATGACTCTATATGGTTTTCGTTGATTCCATAGTGCAAATTGTTAGCCTGTGGGGAACAAGAACTCCCTTTGGGTATGTTAAAGATCGGTTCGGGTGCCAATTTCTGAGGGAAACCTGGGTCAGTTCCTTAAAAAATGGTATAATAATTTGGTGTTTCATCAATATTCCTTTTCTTGGGATGTTTGGTATAATGGAGATAAGATTTTTGGGACAAGAAAGTAGGTTTTGATGAGTGGTTGTCTAGCTCCTTCTATGAAGAGACTCAAGTTACCTGGGGATGTTGGAATTTGTGACTCTTATTTTGAGTTTTTTATCTTAATATTCATTTTTTCTTAGGGTTTTTTTTGTCTTAACTGAGATTATCCTATTTTCGGATCATTTATTATTTTTTTAGTGTATAGTGATATGCCTCCAAGATTTATCCCATAGGTTCTTCAAGAGGGTGGGGTGGATTCTCCTCAAGGGAATCCACCGTTGAGGTACATCCAGGATCCATAGGAGAAAGATATCGATCTCAAGAGTTCCATTGTGATAAGACCTCATCCTTTACTGGTATGAATGATCCCCAAGAGGTAGAGGACTGGATAATAAATATCAATTATATATTCGACTTCTTATATATACATCAGACCATTAAGCTCAAGTGAACCGGGTTTGGACATGAGGGTCCCATTATGAAATTGTCGGATTTCATGGAATAAGTAGATAGTCATGTGGAGTTATATTATAGGGGTTTCTAAAAAATCTTCTTTCTATAATTTTTCCCTAGTTTACTGATGATGGAAAAGTATCTAGATTTCCTTTCTTTTAAGCAGGGAGATAATTTAGTGTCAGTGTACACCAATCATTGTGTAGGGATTATTCATCTTTCTTAAAAGGTGGAAATGAATTGTAAGTTGAAATCACGTACGTATTTATAGGTTTTTCGACCAAGTATTATAACAAAGGTATTTATGCTAAATGTTTATACCTATTTGATAATAGTGGGTAAATCTATGATTATGGAAATGGAAATATAAGTAAAGATTAGTTATTCATCCCCATTTATTCCACCTAGTGGTAGCTTCATCGGTATGTAGGGAATGAATAGGGAGTGGTATGATCATATCAAGAGTTTTGGAGGTGTTTCTTAGTATCAGGACTCTTATACATATTCATTAGTTACCCGCAGTGTTCCCTGACACTCTTCCAGTGTGGAAAAGTTGGGAACACCCAATTTTCATGTCCCACCCTATGAAGAAGTGTAATGGTTAAGGCCATTACAGCCATCTAAATTGGTTTTTCTAGGAAATGTTTATTCCCCACTATGGTCGAGGGCTGTCGGCTCCATAGACTACTGCAACATGGTAAGAATATTAAAAATCAATAGGGCTCCAGCCATAGGCCATATTAGTGAATAACATTCATGCTATGTATAATTCTTTACTAGAGGTTTTCATGGGTCTGAAAATAGTGAGTGAAGGACACCGGAACACCCTGAGAGGGTAGGGGTGAATCAGGGTGTCAAATTTTTCTTTCTGATGTTGAGGATCTTGTTCCCATGTTGGTAGGAACATGTTAAATATGTCAAAAAAATGAAAGCATGATGTTGACACGATAGTTTTACTTGGTTCACCACAAAGTGCTACATCCAAGGAGCATACACAGACAGTGTTTCAGTCATACCAAAATCCACTAATCTTAACTAGTTTATGGATTACATGTTTTGGTCATAATCATACTATGTGAGACACACTGCCTTTACAAAGGATCAGGGATAGTTCACTGTATCCCTCAGGTCCCTCCAGTTGACTCCTCCTGGCTCACTATCTTTGGTGAAGTCCAACTCAATTTATATATGTGAAGGTATCTTCAATAGATATGCATTGAAGTCTTTACCTCTATTCAGCATGAGACTTTGCATGCATCAAAGTCCAAAAAGGATGCACTTGAACGCACCAAACCACTAAAATAGATATTTTTAATGCGCTAATAGGTTACACTGAAGATTTCATGAAACCCCTACCCTATGCATGAAATATATCACTTTTGTGTGCAATACATGATTTTCATGTGGAAAATATTTCATACAACAACCTTCTTTACGCGCAACCTCACTTTTTACATGCGGCTTAGACTTTTTTGTGCAACATCACCTTTTTTGTGCATCTTTACATGCACCGTCCACTTTTACGCGCAACTTCAAATTTCACGCGCATTGTCTACTTTTTCGTGCAACTTAAACTTTTACGCGAAACACCTTTTTCATGCAACTCGTACATTTTCGTGCAACTCGTACCTTTTCATACAACCCCCTTTACGGAAACATTTTATGTGCATCACCACCTGGATCTTCTCTAAGTCTTCAACCATACAGAATGAGGGGGTCACCTATTATTTATAGGCTTTGCCGAACCCCACACACAAAACCCATTTTGGCATGAAAAATCTAGCATTCTGCGCACAATACATTTTTCACAAAAACCGTTTTCCACGCAGATCTCCATGTTTTTTGTGCAGCCTATGCCTTTACCATTTTCTGACGTTCTAATTCTGAAACACCACTTGCACTAAAAAATCTCTCACCACTATTTCACACAAAACGCTGTTTTTCATGCACCGCGCTATTTTTTGTGCACACCTCTTCTATTTCGTGCACCACATACTCATTGTGTGAACCTCCTTTTTCCATAAACCTATGTTGTCTTCTTGAACTGATGATCACTTTACCAGCACACACTCTGGACATCCATAGAGGATTGACAACAAACACAAACCATACTCTAATTCATTCAAAGAACGAACAAGGTTCCAACAATATCCCCCTTCGGGTTTGTTGGCAATCACTAAATAAATTCAATAGAGCACCAGCCACATGGAAACCAAAAATGCAAGAATCAACTTAGCCAACACTCCAAGTCTACGTGAGCAATGCATAGTGTAGAAAACAAGAGGGGAATCGTGAATTGGGATCTCGTGTTTTGGAATTCTCAATGACACCCAAGAAATTTTCTTAAAGTGTCAGAGAAGTATTACATTTCCAATGTATTCCTTCTCATCCTATCACTAAAATATGATTATGTCACCGAATTCTCATCATGTCACAGAAGCATCACATTTCTAGAACTGAATTCTCATTGTGTCACAGAAGCATCATATGTACATAATTTATTACTTCTCCCCCATTGAAAATAAACCCAATGATTGGTAATTGTTCATTGTCCAGCTCAAAACATAGTCCCCCCGGATAGTATCTCCCCCACAAAATTGTATCACATCCACAAAAAGATTAAAAATAGTAAATATATCTATAGAGAGGGGAATTTTGTAACCTCCTTATGCACTGGGAGGTGGTTGAACATCAAGGATCGACCGATGTTTCTCAAGCACAGTCGCGAAAATTGGATAGGTCAGGATATCTGCCACTTGCTCATCGGTTCCCACATGATCTATTCTAATCACGCCTTGCTCAAAATTTTCATGGATAAAGTGATACCTGATTTCAATATGTTTTGTATGATAATGATGAACATGATTCTTTGTAAGATAAATTGCACCCTTGTTATCACAGTAAATCACCATTGGTTGTTTTACCTCATCACCATATATGTTATTTGTTGCTTCATCCATAGAAGTTTAGTGCATGCCTTTGTGGTGGTGATATACTTTGCTTCAACAGTACTAATAGAAGTACTTTCTGGTTTCTTACTCAACCAGCCAACACATTTATTCCCAATGTAGAATGCTCCACCACTAGTGGAATTTCTGTCTACTACATCACCAGCCCAATCAGTATCAGAAAATATTGATAATTCAACGTCCCTTCTAGCAGCAAGGTATAACCCAATGTTATGAGTACCTTCAATATACTTCGTGATTCTTTTAACTGCTGACATATGTTCCTCCTTTGGATTACTTAGAAAGTGGGTCGCTATAAATTTTGTAAAGAAAATATCTGGTTGTGTTGCTGTCAGTTATAGTAGTCTCCCAATGATCATGTTGTACATTGTGGGATCTATAGAGGTCTCATCCTCATGCTTTCCAAGTTTGGTTCCAACTCCAATCAGAGTTGACATTAGTTTGGATTCATACACATTAAATTTCTTCTGAAAATATCTTACATACATTTCCTGAGGGATGAATGTGTAGTATTTCTTTTGAGTCACCTGCATCCCCAAAAAATATGTGAGCTCGCCAATCATTGACATTTCAAATTCTGATTTCATGTGATTGGAAAAATTTTCCACTAATTTCTTCCTGCTTCCACCAAATATAATATCATAAACATAAATTAGAACCATGAACTTATCTTTCGGGGAATTATTGACATAGATATTGTGATCTACTCATCCTCGTGTGAATTATAGTTTCTTGAGATAAGAATCTAGACGGGAATACCGCACTCATGGTGTATGTTTCATGCCATAGAGTGCTTTCTTTAGTTTCTGAACCTATTTTTCATCATTACCATGATAAAAACCCAATGGTTGTTCTATGTAGACTTATTCTTTGAGTACACCATTCAATAATGAGGTCTTGACATCCATTTGATATACTTTATATCCTTTTTATAGTGCCTTGGAAAGGAAAAGACTGATTACCTCCATTCTAGCCACTGGTGAAAAGGTTTCTTCAACATCAACACCTTCAATCTGGGAATATCCTTTACATACCAGTCGTGCCTTATTTCTAATAATACTTCCATGCTCATCAAACTTGTTCTTGAAGATCCATTTTGTACCAATCACATTGTGACCTTCGGGTATCTTGACTAGATCCCATGTCCATTTCTTGTCAATCTGATCTAACTATTCATTGATATATTTCACCCAAGATTCATCCTTTATAGCTTATTCAAATGAGAAAGGCTCCACAAATGACAGAAATGCAGATTGATTTTTATTCATCATTCTTCTTGTTTGTGTTGGTGCACGATTGTCTCCAATTATTTTAGATTGGTCAATCTCAGCTCTTTGATTTATCCTATGAGGTTCAGTCGTATTCTCTTCAGCCAAGATTTCTTCTTCAGATTATTCTTCTGAGTTAACATTATGATGTGACTCCTGAGTGTTTTGTAAACCTTCCTCTATTTATATATTTGTATTTACTCCATGTTCACTTTCTTCCTCACTTCCTATCATATCATCATATGAAATCCTTGAAGCATTTTTAGTTTTCTCTTCAATGATTTTAACATCACTGCTTTCCACAATCCTTCCCAATCACTTGTTGAAACACTTGTAGGCTTTGTTGTTCATTGAGTATCCAAGGAAAATTACTTCATCTTAATTGTCTCCATATTTCCCTTGATTTCCTTCTTTGTTTTTGATGAATCACTTATATCCAAAAACATGAAAGTATTTCAATGTGGGCTTCCTTCCATGCCACAATTCATAAGGTGTCTTCGTCTCACCCATATAAAGTCCTATTCGATTTTGAATATACACTACAGCTTGAAAATATACTTTCCAATAATGTCATGGAATACGACTCTCAATTAGCATAGTTCATTCTATATTGTTCACCTGTTGATTTCTATGCTCAACCACTCTATTTTGTTTTGGAGTTCTCACGGCAGCTACCTCATATTGTATCCCAAGCTTCTCCAGGAGGTTTTAAAATTCAATAGATGGGTATTCCCCTATATTTTCTGATCTCAACACTTTTATTGTTCGTCTAGTATCATTCTCGGTGATTCGATGATACGGTTTCATACAGTCAAGTACTTGTCATTTCTTATGTATAACAATTACACATGCCATTCTACTGTAATCATCTCTGAAAAGGATGAAGCACCTTTCTCCATGAGTTTCAGAAACATTTATCGGTCGACATACATCTGTATGAATGAGATCAAGAATATTTGATGCCCTTTTCTTATTTTTCCGATATGAACTATAGACCAGCTTCCCAAGAATGAAAGTATCACAAGACTTTTCATGTTGACGCTTTAGGTTGGGAATGTCCATGACAATCCTCAATCTTGATATTTTATCCATATCTTGTTGACTTAGGTACCCCATTCACCGATGCCAAAAATTGTTTTCTTCTTCAACAGTCATGTATCAAACATTTTATTTACTATCAACCTGATATATGTTGCCTTCTATTCTACATCCCTTCATCAGTGAATTTCATGTCTTTCCCTTGATAGTACAATATTTCTGATTAAATGTAACTAAAATTCCTGAGTCACAGAGTTGACTCACGCTGAGGAGATTATGTCGTAGTCCATCTTCATAAAAGACTTTAGTTTTCTTTTGATCACCATTAGCTAATTCAATACTTCTACTGCCTTTGATTTTCAGAGCTCCATCATTACTGATCCGTATTTTTTCATAAACTATCCTTTTGATATCCGTTAATAAACCTGAATTACCTATCATATGAGACAAACAACCTCTATCCATAATTTAGGTACTGTTGCTTTTTTTAGCTTTGAGGGTCACCATTGCATGGTTGGATTTCTCTATTTTCTTCTTTTCTTTCCATAAAAAATTGGATTGAGTGTAGAACATTCATGGACTTTCAATTCTCTCTTCTGTTTACATTAGTTCTTCATAGTCAAAATCTTCTTCGAGAGGAGAAAAATGGTTTGTAAGAGAAACACTATCTTATTAACGATATTTGACTTGTCTCGAACTCTTGTATGAGGTATTCATGTCCCTCTTCTGCCTGCAATTAACATCCTTATGACTAATGATAGAAAAACAAAAACAATATCCATAGAAACAGTTTATTCTAAAATAATTGGGATATGAATTTTTTCCCCTCTATTGAACTCCCATATCTTCTCTATTAATGTAGCTTCTTGCCTCTTCTCAATAAGACATGATATGGCCCAAATATCCACAGAATTGCTACTTCATGAGAGGAAATGTCTTCTCACTTCTGTTTATCCTCATTCTTTATTCTGTGGGAAAATAGTTTGAGGGCTCCTTTTCGTAGGAGGATTGAGGATAACCTTCTTTTCTTCTTTCAGATTGAATTTGGGGTTTCTGTTTCAGCACTTCAGATGACATTTCCACATCACCCACTTTCAGCTTTCCTTTATTTTGGTCAAGTTTATTTGTAGCATTTGATGACTCTTCCTCACAACCTATTCCACTATTTCCCATGAAATCATGTCTTTGATCATTCAAAATATTTTCAACTCTATTAGAACCACGTTTTTACCTCCCTAATAGTTCTACATCTGAGAACCTTCAAAACTTTATTTTCTTCCTCGATTATTTTGAAATTGATTCACTCTCTTGTTCTCTCCTAAAATTAATAACTTCTTCTTCAAGACTCTCAGTGGACTTGGTCTTTTCTTCCATTCTAATGGTGATTTCATTGATGACATTTGCTTTCTCTTCAATTATCAGCCTCTGATCCACTACATCATCAGTGCATTTAAGAATTTTAGGCTTTACTTTCCCAAATTCTTACAGTAGTTCAATTTTAGCTTCGAGGATATCAATATAATCAGATGATTCTTCTACAATTTATTTCCACTTATTGCAACTCTTACATTTGATCTCAAGCTTACTAAAAAATTCTTTAAGTTGCAGCTCAAGATTTGAATCAGTTTTCAACTGATTGTATCGACCATTATCTTTTGATGGTTTTGATATTTCAATAGTGGCCAACATGGAGGCATGGTTTCTAGTTTTTAAATTTTGGTTCTTCTTCTTCACAGAATTCATTATCATCATCTTCCACTTCACAGAAAAAACTCTTCTTCAGTTCATTCTTTATATATTTGAAGTATCCCTTTTTGAAAAACCTTTTCTGAGGCTTCTCAATTTTTTCATCTTCACTATAGTCATCATTGATCTTTTGTAAGCACTAAGAGGCAACATTCCCATCTTTTCCACAACGAAAGAAAGAAAGAGGAAACTTCCCTTTGAATTTCCCTTTTCCCTTCTGGAAATTCATTACAATGAGAGAATGAATTTATTTTTCCTCATCATCTTCACCACTGCATTATTTTTAAATTTTTTGTTTCTCTATGGCTTGAAATTCCATTTCCTTTCTCACTTGAGTTGTAACATTTTCTGGTTTGACTCTCATTTCATATGCCACTAAATTGATCATCAGATCATCCAGAGAAAGTTTGGAAAGATCTATTTCTTCAAGGGATAACACCTTTTCATTGTACAGGGGTGGCAGTCATCTTAATATTTTTTTTTACAATATCAATGTCTTTGATTTCTTTTCCTATACCCCAAATTTCTCCATCCACTTCCGTAATTTGATTAAAGAATGGGTCTGTATTCTCATCCAGATGCATCTAGAGATAATCAAACCTATTATGTAGGACTTATAGTTTCACATCCTTCACTTTTCTATCTCATTCATAAATATTTTCAAGTTTATCCCACATGGATTTCTCTGAGGTGGAACTCGTCACCTTTAGATAGATCTGATCTGAAAGGGCTTCAGTGGGTGAATTTTGTGCTTTAGCATCTATATCAAGAATTTTCCTATCTACGTCAACCATAGCTAGGCATGTTGGACCAGTGACTTTTATTCCTTGCACAGTATAAAAAATAACTACCATTCCAAGAGATCTTAGATGAGATCTCATTCTATTATTCCAGATCTAGAAATTATTTCCATCGAAGAGAGGGACTCCCCAGACATTGGCTGAATTGTCCATAACGGTATATGACTGATCAAAAACCAGTGAACCTCCCTCTGATACCACTTGAAGGACCTGAGAATACCCTGAGAGGGGAGGGTTTAATCAGGGTGTCAATGTTTTCTTTTTAATGTTGAGGATCTTGTTCCCACATTAGTAGGAACTTGTTATATCTGTCAAACAAATGAAAGTAGGAAGTTGACACGACACTTTTACTTGGTTCACCACAACAGGCTACATCCAAGGAGCATATGCCCACAGTGTGTCAGTCGTACCAAAATCCACTAATCTTCACTAGATTAAGGATTACAATTTTTTGTCAAAATCACATTGTTCCAGGAACAATGTCTTTACAAATGTTCAGGGATAGCTCACTACGTCCCTCGGGTTACTCCCGTTGACTCCCCCTGGCTCACTATCTTTGGTGAAGTCTCACTCAGTTTATAGACATGAATATCTCTTTAATAAATATGCATTGAAGCCTTTACCTATGTTTAACAGGAGACTCTTCTGGTATGGAAGTCCAAAAATGATGCACTTTAAAGAACTAAACCACTAAAACAGATATTTCAAACGTGCAAACAGGTCACACTGAAGATTTCTTGCAACACCTACCCTATGCCCGAAATATCTCACATTTTCATGAAATACTTGATTTTAGTGTGGAAAAACTTTTGCACAAAAACCTCCTTTATGTTCAGCCTCAAATTTTAGGTGCGGCTTCGACTTTTTCACGCAGCATCACCTTTTATACGCAGCTTTACGCGCACAGTCAACTTTTACGTACAACTTCAAATTTTACCCGCAATGTATGCGTTTTCATGCTTCTTAAACTTTTACATGAAACACCTTTTTCGTGAAACTCGGACTTTTTCGCGCAACTTGTCCTTTTTCGTGCAACCCCCTTTACCCTAACATTTTACTCGCATCAGCACTCAGATCCTTTCTATGTCTTCAACTATACCAAATGAAGGGTCACCTCTTATTTTTATAGGATTCGCCGACCCCCACGCACAAAACCCATTTTAGTGCAAAACACATCTCATTCTGCACGCAATACATTTCGCGCAGGAACCATTTTCCATGCACATTTCCATGTTTTTCGTGCAGCCTATGGCTTTTCCATTTTTCGACGTTCTGATTCCAAAATACCTCTTGCATCAAAAAATCTCACTCCACTATTTTGTTAACCGTGTTGTTTTTCACTTACAACTCACCTATTTCACACACCACTTCCTCTTTGCACGCACCTCCTTTTTCTAACAACCTATGTCTTCATTTTCTGATTTTCATGTCCAAAAAATTGGCAAACACTAGCGAGCATCGCCACCTTTAATGTTGTTGTCTACATGAACTGTATGATCACATTACTAGAACACATTCTGGACATCGATAGAGGTTTGAAAACAAACACAAAACATACTCTAATTCATGAAACGAATGACCTTTGTTCTAAAAGTGAGAGGTACCATCTTTATTGAATCTTATATGGTTATGTATTGGTTTGATGTATTGTTCTTCCACAAATTTATATCTTCCCACTTTTTTGGTGTATGGAAACTTCAAATAAAAATTATATCCTTTGACATGGAGTTATAAACACCTCTTGGAAAGAGGAAAGAGTAAGGGTTTTGTGTCCTTATTCTTTACACATAGCTGACGAGATGTTAGTTTGGTGTTTCCTTGTTCTTAACCTATAATTGATTGATGTTATCATCAAGGTTTATTGGTTTATCACTCATTATGCATAGGTGGATTGTTATCATAATCATGTCACATTCATTATTATCTATGAGAGATCGTGGGTGTTTCGGAGAGAGTGGGATCTAAGGTATAATCATGTCGAACCTTCAATATGAAATCTCAAGAGTTTTCTATCGAATTTTATTGGTCTCATTGTGAATTATTCTCATATTTATTTTCATAAGGATTTTTGGTACATTCCTACAATTTTCCTAAATCACTTCACTAGTATTCACCCATAAAGTGAGGAAGAGTTTAGGATTGATCTAGTATATGGTACATAGCCAATATTGATACTATGTTATCGTATAGAACCCACTAACCTGAAGGAGATCAATATTCAATTGGATGATCTCATAGTAAAAGTTTTCATTCGCCTGGGTGTTTCTCCATGATAATCCCATGTTCCCTTTTCTATGAATGAAGATAGTTCCCTTTGATTAATTATGGAAAATCATAAGTTGAATTAGGTGAAAATTAAGAATAAGTATCATTATTCCAATGTGGATGATTTGTTTTATCGATTAAATAGGGAAAAGTGGTTCTCAAAGATAAATATTTGGTTAGGTTATCATGAGATCAGGGTTTAGGAGTCTGATATAACAAATGTGGTGTTCAAGAGTAGTTAAGGAAATTATGAATATCTTGTGATACCTTTTGGTCTAACTAATGCTCCTACAATTATTATAGCTCTAATAATATAGATATTACATCAGTATCTAGAATGATTTTCATAGTGTTTGAAGATGATATTTTAGATTATTTGAGCATCAAGAATGGGAAAGATCACTATTTTAATATTTATTTGGAAATCATTAGAAGTCACCATCCATAATAAATATTTAGATATGTATTTTATAGATCCAAGAAGTAATGTTCTTGGGGATCATGATTTATATGTAGAACTTATTTTTCAACCATGAAAAGTTAAATGATGTCTTTTCATGGGGGGTTCCATAGAACATCATTGACATTTGGAGTTTCTCATATATTTCTATGTATTATTAGAGGTTTTTAACTGATTCCATTATGTTTGAATCTCCTTAGACTACTCTTACCAAGAAGGGGGTGATATTCATATCGGATTCTAAGTGTTATACTTCATTCAATGAGTTGAAATGAATTTTGACATTAGAACCTATTTTCAAATTACCAAATCTCGATAAGGGGTATTTGTTGTGCTCTGATGATTTTGGTGTTGGTATAGGTTGTGTGCTTATGTGGGATGATTATATGGTGTCATGTGGATCTCGTCAGATTTAGACACATGATAAGAATTACCTCACTCATGATTTAGATCTTTCCATGGTTATGAATGTGCTTATGTGTTGGTGGAATTGTTTTTTTGGTGAGAGATTCATTATCTTTTATAATAATAAAATCCAATGTTATATACTTTCTCAGATATACATGAATCTCATATAGATGTGGTGGGTGTAGTAACATTTGATGTTCGATTTCAACATCACTTACACCCAATAAAAGATTAGTTTCATCACAGATGCTCTCAGTAGAAAATATCCAGCACAAGATATCATGAAATTGAATTATGAGTGAATCATGATATGACTCCTCACTAAATTTCACCTAGACACTCATAAGGATTATTCAAGATTTATTATGACTAGTGTTAAGTAATTTTCATCCCTCCTTGAGTCTGTTCTGTATAGTTATCAGTTTAATGATGATTTCAGAAGAATCAATGAAATCCTATATGGTAGGGAGAACATTTCAGGTTGGTCTCTCCCTTCTAATGGTATTCTCTTCATTGAGTGTCAGTTTTTTGACCCAGATTCTATGTGGAATTTAGTATTATATATCTTTCATAATTCCTCATGTTCTATTCATCTATGGACTATGAAGATATATTAATACATGAGGTGGTAATTCTTGTGGTTGGGTATGAAGCATGACATTTATAATTATGTGTCCCCTTGTTACAACTACCAATGTATAAAGGAATAAAATTAGAAACATTTTGGGTTACTCTTAACTCATCTTGTGCGTGTTTGGAAAATGGATTAGGTTTTAATGGACTTCTATTGTCGTGTTACCATGAAATCCCCAAGGGAAGAATACATTTTGGGTAGTGCTTGATCAATTTATGAATTCATCCCATATTTTCTGATACAGAACACCACTAAAATTTAAGATATGAGTAAGTTATAGGTGTAGTATATTTTGAGGTTTCATGGGTTTCTTATATAATTTTATTAGAATCGGGATCCCAAGTTTACTTCATAATTCTAGAAAATCTCCAGGTTGTGATGGGGACTTGGTTCAAGTCTAAAATTTCTTATCATCTACAGACAGATGGATAGACGAAGCATGTTATTATGTTTTTGGATGATATTATTCATTCCCTCATCATGGATTATGATGGATCGAGGGATAACCATCAAGGACTGGTTGAGTTTTCCTGTAATAACATTTATTAGTCATCAATTGGGATGGTTCATAATGTGTCTATTAATGGTTTACCATGTATATCTCCTCACAATTAGGAAGTGGTGGAAAAGACCACTCCTATGGGATAGAGTCACATTCAGGATACATTAGTGAGGATTTATAATATATTTTTATGTCTTTTGAAGTAAAAATTTGGACAAAATCATATGCAGATAGCCAACTTAGTCTTTTAGAGTTTTCCATCGGTGACTAGGTTTTATTGAAATTTTATCCTCGATTGGGTCTAAATTCACTTGGGATGTAACACCCCAATATTTTTAGGAAAGTTTTCGCCTAAAATAATTTTATTTAATTCATATCATTCATTACACGCTACACCAAGCCTAAGCGAACCCAATAATATTATTATTTATATATGGTCATTAAAACCAAGCTTTCTAATTAGAAGGTATTATTAACAAAATTATGGAATATATATAAAGTAATTAATCAATAAAAAGACATTTATTAATTCTAATGAAATATATACTCAATTTTCAGTAAATGTATTTTCATCAAAATTGGTGTTCATTTTTTTATTAGTGAATATCATAATTAATTTCATGATATTTTTAAAACATAATTTTAAAAATTAACTTTAATTTATGAAATATTTTTATTAAAATTATCTTATGGTGATGTTTTCATAATTTTCTGAAATGTTTGAATTTTCATTAAATAATAAAAATACAAATTTTAGTTTAAAATGGTATTTTATTTCAAATTATTTATAAGGAATAATTATATTTTCTGATTAATTTTAAATTAAATTATTTTAATTATATTTAAAATAATTCAACTATGATTTTTAAAATGAATTTTATACATGAATTTAGTAAAAAAAACATTATATATTTATGAAGTTCATTTTTGGAAACGCTGTTTTTCTTTTCATTTTTTAGTTAATTTTAAATTAATTTCTAAAAATTATTTTTTTTTTCATTTTTAAAAAATGAATTTCAAATTTTCAATCATTAGTTTCAAATTTTGTAAATAGGTCCCTTTTACCAGTATTAGTAGAACCCTTAGTATATTTTGATACCATAGTAAAGGGTAATGTGGATAATTAAAGATAAAAATAAAATGACAGGGAATAAAAAATGACCCAAACAC
The DNA here is from genome assembly GCA_963277665.1 of Viscum album. NCBI lineage: Eukaryota > Viridiplantae > Streptophyta > Magnoliopsida > Santalales > Viscaceae > Viscum > Viscum album. The sequence continues at coordinate 1,097,552,933 of OY728123.1, forward strand.
TTACCTTAATATTAATTATGATTCCTTATAATCCATACTCATCCAATATTTCATTATGTGGAATTTTATGTCCACTTGGATGAGAATATGACTTTTATAGTATTTTATTTTTAGAAAAGTCAAATATATCACACTCTACTTATAAATAACTACAATATATTAAATATTTGATTATCCATAGGATATGTTCGGTTATAAATTTAATTTTTAAATATAAAGGATTTATCTTTATCAATTTTATTTATTTTTAATTTTTTTTAATAAATAATTACCTTAAATTCTTACACCAAGATGATCTGGTAATTATTGAATTAATGAAAAAATAAAGTAAATGTTATTAAAAATATTAAAATTAATATAATTTGTACTAAATAATATAATTCATAAATTTTATATATAAATATGACATATAGTGTATGTTTTATAGAATTATATTTTAATATTCCTCTTTTCATGATGTATTTATAGTTAAATTAAATGAATAATGTCAAAATTGACAATAATGATATTTTACCAAAGTAATAATTTATTAAATTATATAATATTTATAAATATATTTAATTAATATAAAGTGACTATTACATGGTCTAAAATATCATAAATTTTCTATTTATGGTCCAATTTTCATCTTATAAGTAAAAAATTAAAACATTTTTATATTGAAAATTTTGTTAACATGGTTAAAATGAAACTAGGTTGGCTATGGGTTAATCAAAATGATAATGTTTAAAATTGCACCAAAACATGTATAAAATTTATTAGTTTATGGGATTAAAAACCTATACCTATATATCTATATATTTCATTCCAATTTTATATATTTGGATTGATAATTAATTTATTATAATTTAATATTTTGAGAAATTCCAAAAGTGCCCCTCACCTCAATTATAAAATGTAAATTTTTATCACACATCATAACACCACTATGAGACTTCTAAATCAACGATACTCAACCGATTATCTGGTCCAATTACCTATAAAAATTCTAGAGGTTCTTTTTCGCTGAAAAGATCAACCCTATAGTCCTTAAGAAGAGATATAACATAGTTGTTTTGAAGAATATGGGGTTTGAACGTGAATGAGGAACAGAGATACTTGTGGTAAGGACATATTTCAAAATCTCATGATAATTTGGGATTTTTTATGTTTATGAATCCACTGAGGAATATTTCTCTTCAATTTCCATGTTTTCTAAAAAATTGAAAAAATATTAAAATTATCCTACAAGTGTTTAAAAACTACTTCACCCATATTTGACTTTTTGAAAAAATGGTTTGAAAGAAATATTTTTGTCTCTTTTGAAATGAGATTCTTTGTGAATTTTTCAATAATAAATATGTAATGAATATTTTTTTTAACTTATTTGGAATGAATTAATTTTCCCACCATGATAACTAATATTTTCATTGATGCATCCTTTATAAGTTTTCAAATATATTTTCACTGAAAATTTTTTCCTTTATACATGCATATTTTTTGAAAAAATTGTTTTTAAAAAGAAAAGAATATTTTCCTCATGAAATTTTTTAATTATATTTTATGATATTTCCATTCATAAATTAAGATAAAATTTTAAGTTTCTTATAAGTTTCTGAGGATATGATTCAAGTAGTCTATAAGTTTTTCTAGATGATTTTTGTTTATGATGGCATAATATCTATGAAACCCATTTCATTTCATGGGTTCTGATAGGATGAATGTTTTATGGTATTATAGAAAACATATATATGATTTCCATTATGTGATGGGTAGGACATATATCTCCCTCCAAAGTATTGGGTAATGATTAATGTTCTATGATCACAATGGGTACATGGGAAGTTATCACAATCACCAAAGAGAGAACATGGGAGGTCATACTGAGCTCAATGTAGGTACATGGGTGGTTCTCCTAGGCCTAACATGTTATGAATTTCATAGAGGTATCCTTGAAATATGGTTTTATGTGATTTTGTGTATTCTAAAATATATGTATTATGAGAATTTTAGGATATCATTCCTCTTGTTCTTTAACTTATTAATGATTCTTATCTTACGTACTCATAAGATTCATTACATGAATCAAGTTTATGATTTATTATATGTAGGGTATAGTTTTAAAATATTAATCTCATACACTTATGATCATGTAATCCTAATGTGATTATTTATATATCTCTAATATACCTTTACTTATAAAATGAGATCACCATTTTCTTATGTTTAGTTACCCTAGGTTATGAAAAAAAATTATCATTGATAAGTATAAGAAGGGTACTAGTTATGAAGAACGTAGTTAGAGAAGATGTAGTTCACCTATGAACAATTTTTTAATGTGTCCATGTTTACAAAGTCACTCACCCTAAACAATTCTGGAATGGATTAAGATCTTATTTAATAAATATTTATCTATTAATATGTAATATTTTTGTATTAAAAATTAGGGGTTATTATAATAGAAATAAGGAAATATATATCATAGATATTTTGAACCATTTGAGGTCACTATGTGGCTTGGGAAGGTTACTTATATGTTTTCATTGAAAACCTAGTTGACAAAAATTTAAGATTTTTTCCCAATATCTCGCCTCAGTAAGGACAATCATGATCCCTATCACATTCTGAGTTGAAATGATATCGAGTTTGATCCAGATGTTTTGGTTATTGAGAAACTGGTGAAGATTGTGGATTATCTAGGGAAATTCTTGTGTGGGATGTCTATCTTGTTGTTCAGAGTGTTATGGGGACACTGATCAGATTCTCACAAGACATGGGAGCATGGATTGTCAGTGAGGGAGAGGTTTCCTCACTTATTTTCAAATAACCCTTATTCCTCAAGAAATCTTAATAATGGTAAATCCTTTGGTGGGGAGATTTTAACATCATGGATTTTATGTGACACACTTTTTATGTTTGTGAGTGTGTTTTTAGGTTTGAAGAGAATCAATAATTGTATTAGTAGTTCACAGAAGAACCTAAGTTAGTTCAGTCTATATGGAATATTTAGGGTGTAAATTTTTATCCTACAGTGTAAATTTCATGGGGTCCATACCATAAAACCCTTTAGGTTATAAAATTAATTTGAAAATTAAATATATATTTATCTTACATCATTAAATATTAGATTGTAATTTTTTTAACCCAAAGCATCGTCTTTTTTTGTTTTATGGGGATTATGGGTATTTTACACCACAAATCATTAGTTTACGATGTAAACCCTTTAGACCATTAGGTTTTATCTGCAACTCAGATATAACTCCTCATCTCTCATTATGAAACCATAAGAATCAAACCATAGGCTCTTCCATGATGTTTTGGTTGTAACCTCATCTTTTGGACCACATTGTTTAGATCTTAATATCCATGGTGGTTGCGTGACATCTCTCTCAGTGTGAGACCTATATACTTATTCATTTTAATTTGTCATGATAGTGTCATTGGTATTCATTTATAGAACCTGTTGATCAGGATTTTATTTTTATGTGATTATGTCTAGATCCATTGTGTGATTTTCTCCCAATGTCATACCCTCGCATTGGTTGTGGTGTGGCAGGTGTATTTATTGAGGTACAAGTGATCTACCCTCTCCACCAAATTCATTATATTATGGATTATTATTCTTTGATATGGGAATACTTTTTATGTCCTCCGTTATGGTCTCTAATTTTCTTCCAGTTTCTGTGGATCCTGTTGTGAGTAATGTTCGACCCGAGATCGAGGTAGGTGGTTGCGTCTCAATTTGACATTACTTGAGCCATATTTAACTAGTTTTAATGTTTTTTATAAATGAATTTCCATGATTTATTTGTGTGGATAAATTGATATGTGATAAAATTTTATTTTTTCATATTTTGGTAAAATGAATGGGTGTTTTCAAATCATTGTGAAATCGATTTTGAAAAGGGTTTTCAATGCATTATTTAGTGTAATAAATAGTTTTTTAATTGTTTGTGAAATCTAAAACCCTTTGAAAGGATTTTATAAATGTATCACATGGTATATTTAGATTGTTAGGTGGGAGGTGTGGCTAATGGACATTTTCTATTTTACTATTTATAGATTCACTCATAGGGAGTTCCTCTTCTCCTTGGGCATTTCATTATAGAGACTGGTTATTGTGATTTTATTTAGGTATATTCATGGGGTGTTTATTTTATCCTTAGGCTTGTTTTCTAAATTTGTGGGTTCACACTAGTCATTAATTATGATATTAGTAGTTTTCTAGCATAACCTTTTGTGAGCGATGTCATGTTTACCACTGTTATTGGATTTTATGATTTTGGATTTAAATACATGTTTTTTTTATCAATGGTTATGGGATCTTTTTCGTTGAAACTATTTTACCTGGATAGATTTATAATTATGGGAAAATAGAAATATTTTCCATTATTTTGATATAATTTATTTTTAATACTATCAGGCCATGGATTATTAAAAATCATAATACATGGATTATTTTTATAGAGGATTTATATGGAACACTTGGGTGGGATCCTACATATCCTATTTAGCTCACACTCTGTACACCCCGTCAATGATGTGTAGACCTAGTTATGTCTTTTGATACAGGGAAAGGAATGGGTCCATAGTGAGGAGGTGACATTTTTTACAACTAGGTATCAGTATATAGTGGAGATATGGTGGGAGATTTCCCAGAGATCATAGGATTAGTTTTCTTCTATTTTGGTTGTACTTCGTATTTCCTTGACCTTTCATTTTAACTCTTACATAGTTTTCAATTAGGATCACTACCATTGTTTTATTTTAGTTATGTTATATATTGTTCATGTTTTTCTTCCACTGTTATTTTTTCTATGTATATATATTCCATTAATCTTGTTAAGGTTTGGTGAAATAATTCTATCTGATTGTTGATAGTTATCTTGTGGGAGTTTTCTGCCCATTGGGATCAGGAATTATATTTAAGTATGTGACATTTTAGTTCAGGTGCCTGTTTGTGAGGGAAACCAAGGCCGGTTCATTACATGGGAAGGTTCTTGATGATACCTTTTCAATTGGAAAACATGAAATATGCTATTAATCTATGTTAAGTGATATGTTAAGTCCAACTAGTAATCCACATTTCCAAATAATTCAATGATATCAAAAGGGCCAAAAAACCTCATTGTCAACTTAAACTATATTCCTAAATATTGATGTCCCAAATGAGGTGAAATGCTCATTAAAAAACTGATTACAAACAGAAAACTCCAATGGGTGATGATGATGGTCCTTATAGGATTTCTGATTACTTTGAGATTTATTTAAACTATTTCATATCAACTATACATTTTTTATCATCTCTTAAAAAACACTCATTCCAACCAAAGCATTCTCTCATAACTCTACCCAACAAAAAGTAGATATACATGCCTACCTAAAAAACACTTTAAGTAATCCCATTTTAGTCGAATATTGGTAACTGTTATTATATGAGAACATATACAAAGGAATAAATTTCAAGATTCACTAAAATAAATAATACATTCCAAATGAATAACCTCAAGTGTCTAAATGGATCACTCAGTTTTTCTATCCTTATGAGGGTGATTCATCGTTCTTAACATCAAATGGGTAACCATTATTTTTATAAACCTTTCCAAAATGTAGATGTAAATTATGGATATCTATCAAAAACAACAAAATAATGAACTCTAGGGATCCTCAAAACTTTTCAAAAACATATAAACCTGGACTCTTCCACCTTCATCTTCAATTTAATAGGAATTAAATGAGCTGATTTCATATGTTTATCAAGGATCGCAGAAATTTCATCTTTCCCACTCAGAGTTTGTAGTAAACCAACAATTAATTCCATGGATATTTCATCACAAGTTGACATGTTCCTATAATGCGGTGTGGAGAAAACAATTATTTACTATGTTAAAATATAGTATAGTGGTTAACCTATGTTTTCTTTAGAGAGGAATTCTTAACAATCATATTTGTCACATTAAAATTAGATAATGACATGGTGGTTGTTTTTGAAATGATTGATTATGAAAAGAAAGAAAAGGAATAAATTATGTAAAATATTGAAATCAAATTGACAAATCATGTGATTGAAAATAGTTATATGAATTGGGTGATCAGGTAGAGGTCAGTTTTCCAATTGAAATTTTATCATAGTTCGGATTAATTCAATCCTCTTCAGCTAATCCAATAAAATTGAGATTCTATAATCACTTCCTCTCACTTATTTGGTAAATGTTATTGGTAAGAGTAAACCTTAACAAGATATTATTTTGTTCTACTCTCCTTAATTTTTTGAACGTTTTTTAGTGAATACCCTCATTTGATTTAGGCAATTCCCAATTGGGTGTTTTTTATCCTAAACAATCTTGAATATGTAATACAATTCTCACATGTACTGACAATTTCCAAGTACATCACAACAAATATTTGATCTATTATGTTGTTTATAGAACAGAACCTATTGAGGGATATAATTTTCATTAAATAATGAAATAATAACAACAAAATATAAAATCAAATATCATCACTCAAGATAATATAAACTGTTATTAAAAATTAAAACCAACGTCCCATAATATAGAAAAGTTTTAATAACATTACGTCAATGAACTCGAACACTAAAAAATGGAAAACATAACCTTACCTGATAAAACATAATACTTACCCCACCATGGTAAGTGTAATTGAGAAGAATGGGGAAGAAGAAAGCATTACAAAACTAAAAAACAAAAGAGGGAAAAGGAAGAACAAAAAATATATCCTCCAGAATATAACTGCCAGAACTTTAGCTTCAGTTCTCTCACCATATGATCGAATATAGCCAAGGTACCTTCTTATAGGATTTCAGTAATGGAGTTGGACATCAACAAATTATGTTTCAATTCTTTTGAAGTACTGTTAAAAATGTTATGGAATAAATACTATAGATGACTTATTCTGGCCACCAAACACTATTCCACCAACCCTAATTTGACTGGTTTAAGGGAGGCCTTAAGGAAATCATTTCTCCATTAAATTTAATTTTAATCTTCCTTATAGAGTTGTATTTTGATCCAACCAAGAATAACCCTAATTTTTTGTTGGTATCCGGAGATATGGCTCATTAAATTAGGCACGGTCCATTCTGATGACCAGATTATGTGTTCACATTGACTGATTTTTGTGGATTGTTGGAGATTGCATTGGCTCTGGGGCCAGAAGACTTATTTGTATCAGATGAGTCAAGTCATCCTCAAAAATTAATCATATGAATTGGATGATAATTTTAGGATTTATTCTCAAAATACAAAGGAAACATAATACTGGTTAATGTCTAGAATTAACCACTTTTCACATTTAAGCTCAAAACTCATCAAAAAACAAAAAATGATCCAATGAAGATCAAATTGATTAATTGGTAGGGATAAAATTATTGAAACACATATAAATAATTATGAAAGTATTAACTCTATCAATTCCCCCACACTTATCACTAGGACTCATCGACAAGTAAACATTATAATCAAATCAAATAAAATGTAGCGACTCGGGTTTTGGCCCTGTCAGACTTTGGAATATTTCTACGAATAATTCCAGAGCTAGGAACGAAGACGGCGTGTGATTCCGAGACCCGGTGTTCCCCGAATAAATTTTATAAAAATATTAAGTATTTTTATACTATGCAAGTGGCAAGGGTGTGATATATCCTAAATCGTAGCTCAGAACAGGAATTTGAGGGCACGGTTGTGTCCGGAACGTTCTGTTTACCCTAGGCGAGGTGTAAACTTTGCGGGCACGGGCCTGCTGTGGAAAATGCCACCAGGGGAGTTTTCGTAAATAAGTGGAAAATTTTAAATTACGAGCGTCGGCTCGAATAACATCTGAACAGAATCTCAGATTGAAATTCGGAGTCTGTCATTGCATTCAAAATTTAGTGTTTACCCTAAGGGTGACCTTACCTTTTTCTGCATCGGGCACTGGGTCGGAGGCAAGTTGGCAGGGAGTTAAATGAGGTTTTTATAAAAAAAATGAAAAATTAATCCCCCCCCCCATCTTCCTCCTACGCACAGCAGATGGAAACCCACCCCGCCTCCTCCGTTCTTCGTCGATTCGAACCAGAATCCTCTGTTTTCTGCGCTGATTGTTAGTGGATCGAGCTTCAGGGCGTCACCGGCGTCGATATGCACCCGATGCTTTAGCGTTTCGCCTGTGAGGTAAGAAGTTTGAGTTTTAATCCCCCAATCCCATTTTTTCTGCGAATTGAATCATTTTGTTGTTGTAGACGGGAATATCTCGTCCCGGGGGTCACGCGCTGACCTTTGGATCACAAAACGGACCACTGGTGTGCCCCCGGTGGTCCGCGGAAGGTCTGTCGGCGTGGCGGAGGGTCGCCGGCCAGGGCAGGCCAGAGGCGGCGGGCCGGTCCAGGCCGGCCAGACCGGCCGGTTCAGGCCGGTCCGGCAACTTTATATGATACGGGGGTTTTTAAAACCCCTATTTCTTGAAATATGGGAGTCGAATTCTCATGCTGTCTATGGAGACGTGACCCTGGTAATGAGGCAAACCTTTCAGTGTGGGTTCGGGAATTTTACGGTTTGGGATCGTGGCCCAGGAGCTTGAAACGTCGTATAAAATAATAATATTTTATTATTTTACGACTTTGGGCTGTTGTAACTTATACCCAGAGCATCCGAATGACATGTCATCATTGGCGTTGAGACCCTAATGGTACGGAAGACTTTTTGAGATGGTTTCCAGGTGTTGGGTCTGAGAATGGGGTGTGGGCCCCACGAGGTCGGGTTTTGGCGTTTGCGAAAAAACGCAGCTTTCGCACCAGGAGTCCGATTTTGGAAGATGAATAGTCGATCCAGTGTGCTTTTCCGATAGGATCAGAATGGTGGAATCTGTTAGATGAGTTTCAGAATTAAGGTGTGGGCCCCTCCCGAGCTGCCTTCGGTGAATAGTGCATTTTTCACCGGTTTTCTGTTTTTGGAAAGTAAATAGCCTATCCTTTGTGTTTTTCTGTGTGGATCGCGATGGTGGCCTCAGTATCGACCTAGGAGGTGCGTAGTGGGGCATTGTGGCAGGTCACTTGGGTTAACGACATTTGGACCAGTAGTGGTTGAGGGTACTCCCTTGGTTCGTTCCTACAAGGGTTCGCGCGACATCACGACATTCGTATAGGTTTGTGATCCTCTCGATGCGATTTTTAATTTGTTAGAGTCATGGAATCCCTTCGGCGGGCCCAGAGTGAGATCCTCTAGCGTCTTTTCCCTAGATCAGGATCTTGGTATCGTTGTGACCGCTTATTCACAGGCGGTGATCCCCTATCTAGCTGGTTAACCCCATTGGGTTGTGGCATCATCGGGATTATGATCCCATACGAGGTGGGACGTACTCAGTGTGGTTGTGGAATCATCGGGTATATGATCCCCTACTTAGTGCATAGTTTCGGTAGGGTTTTGGTATCGTTGGTTATATGATCCCCTACATAGCATGTGGTTTCGGTAGGGTTTCAGTATCATTGGTTATACGATCCCCTACTTAGTTCGTGGTTTCGGTAGGGTTACGGCATCGTCAGTTTGATCCCCTACAGCACGAGATGTACCAGATAGGGTTCCAGAATCGTTGTGACCCCCTTTATGTGGGCAACGATCCTCTATCTGGGTGATGTGTTTCTATGAATGCCAGATCAGGTCGTGGTATCCCCCATCAGACCTTGGGAGTGATCCCCTATCTGTGAGATCTTCGTATACCGGTGTGGGTTCTGGTATCCCCTAGCAGACCCTAGGAGCGATCCCCTATCCGAGGAGTTTGTTTTTCGGGCTGTTTCAGAGTGTTTTCCTCAGTGACGATATCTGATGAGTGTGGTCTCTCGGGTGAGCATCTGATATGTTTGTTTTGGACCATATGGACTATATCTCTCAGAAAAGTGTCATCTAGGATGATAGTGATCATGGAGCGTGTTCTCCTAGTTTTGGAATGTTGCTGGTGATGAGGTCGGTACCTTATGTGGCTTTTTGTCTGAGCTGAGTATATCTGGATTGTTCAAGGTGTATGTATGGGCATACACCTGAGCTGAGCTAACTAGTTGTGTTTAGAAGGGTATGGTCACGAGATGGAGCTTCTCTCTCGTATGGGTTCCCTCTGGCTAGGATAAGCAAATTGTTGCCTTTCAGTTGCTCTCTTTTGTTTTGGGTTTTTGGGGTGCTTACGGAGTATGTTTATACACACCCCTGCACGGGCTTTTCCCACACATGTTTGTGTCTTTTGTAGACCACAGACCTTTCGACGGAGTCCCAGGAGAACCCGGGGCAGGCAGAGCTTAGTGAGCAGGTTTGACCAGGGTGTTTACTAGAGCTTTGCTGAGGAGCTTACCAGTAGGTGTTTTGGCAGTGTTTCCCCTCCTTCTGTGCAGGTTGGACACTTTTAGTTTTCATTTAGTGGACTCTATTTTTCCCTTTTGTACTTCTGTTGTTCTCTGGATGGGATAGTTGTATGCATGAATTTTACTTTTCAGCTTTTCTTATCTTTTCACTGTTGCATGGAGATGCTTGTGGGTGCGTGTGTACAGGTACTTTAGGCTAATGCCTCCCATGTCTGTGATAGCCTAATCGGTGCTAGACGCTAGCCCCTGGCCTATTGGAGGCGGTCTTGGGGTGTCGCAAATCGATCCCCATTGGGTCGGGTCGTGACAGAGTGGTATCAGAGGGGGTTCCACCATTGGGATCTTAGAGTTTAGCTGGTCTAGCTGTGAGTTTGGTTTGGGTTGCATCACGATAGTGTTATGATGTTTCGAGTTTGGATGTCAGGCTAGGTACTCCATTGTTGGTGCGGCAACCGAAATATCCATTAACTAGGACTCTGATAACCCGCCTTTCGACTTGGGACATTCATACACTGGTCATAGGGACATAATGGTACATGCATCATATAGGAATGGGTTTTTGGGTTTTCCTTGTCCTTCTAAGTCAGCTCTCCAGATATACTCTTTGACTATGGTGTGTCATGAATGTATCTTAGGATGCCTCCATGATGACATCCCATGAGGGTTCTGTAACAGGGTTGTTGTGATGATCTGTCCCATGTATAGGCTGTGGACGAGGGTGTAGCTTCTGAGGCTGGACCTCCAGGTGGTCCGCCAATTGAGCCACCACCTGTCGAGCAGCTGGTTGTGCCGGCAGTGCAGGACAAGGTTGTGCGTAGGCTAAGTGTGCTACACAAGTTCCAGAGGCAGCGACCTCTGAGGTTCTGGGGTGATCCAGAACCCCAGTCAGTAGATGACTGGCTCGAAGCAGTCACCCGAGTTTTCCTCCTAGTGAGGAGACCTCCAGATCAGATGGTGGTCCTAGTGGAGAGCCTTCTACATTGTTCGGTCGGGCGATGGTGGAGCCTAGTTACATAGTCCCATGATTATGAGATTCTCACGTGGGTAGAGTTTTAGAGGCTCTTTAGGGAAGACTTCTATCTGGTGACGCTGAGGTTAGTGCGGATTCAAGAGCTTATGCAGCTTCGGCAGGAGGGCCTGACTGTTTCGGAGTACTCAGCGACGTTTACAAACCTATCATGCTACTCCCTGGATATGGTTCGAGACCTGTTCTTTAGGGCTCGGACCTTCGAGCAGGGTCTACGCAGGGACATCTGGGCAGGTGTGGTTTCCTTGTGTCTGCCCACCTATGCTGGAGTGCTGGAGTGCTAGAGCGAGCTTTGGTGGGGGAGAGATTTCTGGCTGAGCAGATTCCACCTGTTAGTGTTGGGAATGCGAGAGCCGAGACATAGGCATTTGGTAGCCGATGACAAACTCAGGGGCCTGGACGTGGGCGACGTTTAAGGCGGCGACCCCAGGATGGAGGATCTAAGGTTCAGGGCTCACATGGCTCGCAGGCCAGTTTTGCTCAGCCGTAGGAGAGGCGGTGTTATGCTTGCGATGGTCGGGGACATCTTGCTAGAGACAATCTGACCCGTCATGCAGCTGAGAGGGAGCCTATCAATAGACCACCTTGGAAGAGGCAGCGTCTCGAGCAAGGAGGTCCGTAGGGCGGCGAACATGGCGACGGAGTTGGTGCAGTAGGAGGAAGTGGTAGGCTGTATCAGTTGCCACCACCCCCACACCCAGGTGTTCTACGCCAAGCTCAGGGATCTGGTGGCTGAGGGCGAGGACAATTTTATGCCCTGGAGGCTATTGACCCAGAGGCTCCATTGATGGATAGAGGTACGCCTTGTGTCCTTTCTACTTTCTGCAGTAGTTTGTTAGACACTATTTAGTGGTACCCTTCCTTTCTGTTGCTTGCTCGAGTTTTGTTCAGGGCGTTGGTAAGACTCTGTGTGATTTTTGTTTGGCGTGTTACGAATGCGTGAGGAAGAAGAATACTTACCCCACCAAGACGCATTTCTGTGACGCGATTAAAACCATGTGGGCGAGTCACTGTCATCCAAAGTAGATAGTGTTGAGTTGTGGTGGATGAGTCCTTATGACTTATGTGTTTGATCATGAGTGTATGTTGGCGAACTCGCTGGTGTGAGGGACCCATTTGAGAGTCCAGTTGCTTTCCTTGTGCTTATGGATTTTGGAGGATGAAAGGTTCTAAGGGGGGGAGGATCTACCAACTCGGCTTTTGGCCCTCTCAGACTTTGGAATATTTATATGAATAATTCTAGATCTAGGTGTGAAGATGGCGTGCGATTCCGAGGCCCAGTGTGCCCGGAATAAATTTTATAAAAATATTAAGTATTTTTATACTATCCACGTGGAGGGGGTGTGATATCTCCTAAATGGTATCTCAAAATAGGAACCTGAGGGCACTGTTGCATCCGGAACATTCCGTTTACCCTAGGAAAGGTGTAAACTTTGTGGGCATGGGCCTACTGTGGAAAACACCACCAGGGGCGTTTTCGTAAATAAGTGGAAATGTTTAATTACGAGCGTCAGCTCGAATAACTTCTGAACGGAGTCTCAAATCAAGATTCTGAGTCTGCAGTTTCATTCATAATGTCGTACTTACCCTAAGGGTGACATTACCTTTGTCTGCATCGGGCACCGGGTTGAAGACGAGTTGGTGGGGAGTTAAATGAGGTTTTTATAAAAAAAATGAAAAATCAATCATCGTCCCATCTTCATCCTACACGAAGAAGACAAAAACCCACCCCGCCTCCTCCGTTCTTCGTCGATTCGAGTCGGAATCGTCCATTTTCTGTGCTGATCATCAGCGGATCGAGCTTCAGGGTGTCGTCGGCGTCGATCTGCACCTGAAGTTTCGGCGTTTCGCCCACGAGGTAGGCGGTTTGAGTTTTAATCCCCCGATCCCATTTTAACTGTGAATTGATTCGTTTTGTTGTCTTATTAGGGAATATCACATCCCGAGGGTCGCGTTGGCACCTTCGGATCGCAAAACAGACCACCGGGGTGCCCCCGACGGTCCGCGGAAGGTCCGCCAGCGCGGCGACGGCGGGCCGGTCCGACCCCTTTATATTATACAGGGGTTTTTAAAACCCCTATTTCATACAATACGGGAGTCATATTCATGTTCTTTCTATGGAGACACGACCCTGGAGACGAGGCGAACCTTTTGGTGTGGGTTCGAGAATTTTAGGGTTCGGGATCGTGGCCCGAGAGCTTGAAACGTCATATAAAATAATAATATTTTATTATTTTATGACTTCAGGCCGTTGTAACTTCTACCCAGAGCATCCAAATGATGTTCCATTAGTGGAGTTGAGACCCTAATGGTATGGCGGACTATTTGAGATGGTTTCTGGGTGTTGGGTCTGAGAAAAGTTTGTGGGCCCCACGAGGCTGGGTTTTGGCGTTTGCGGAGAAACGCAGCTTTCACACATGGAGTCTGATTTTGGCGGATGAATAGTCGATCCTTTGTGTTTTTTAGAGAGGATCACAATGGTGTGATCCATTCGATGTGTTTCAGGATCGAGGTGTGTGCCATGCCCGAGCTGGCTTCAGCAAATAGTACCTTTTTCACCGGGTGTCCGTTTCGGATGAGCGAGTAGTCTATTCCATGTGTTTTTTCGAGGGGATCGCCGTGGTATGATCTGCTTGAGGAGTTTTGAGATCATTTTTTAGGTCCCATATGTAGAGACCCAAATCTTGACGTACATATACATTATATTACTTTTGCAGAATATCTAATAGATAACAAAAACAGACACCAAAGGACCGTAATAGTTTAGTGTCTTTGGAAACTCAGAACATAATCTTCTAATCGTGGTGAAAGATCTTTAACATCTCCCATAAAGATCTTCCCCTTTTTGTTTTCTTACCTAAAACCTTTCTTTAAATCCTGGGGAAAATAAAACATAAAAAAGGGTGAGCTCAAATGCTCAGTAAGGGTAAACATGGAGAAAATAAAACAAATCATATACATTTGAACTTAAAAACATGAACATAATGTTTAAACATCAAGATCTTGAGAAATGACATAAAACATGTCAGTACGTAAGGCATAGTTCATAATGGGACATCAATCATGATAAAATAGAATGGGAAAAAAACATGTAATTGTGGAAACCATTAAGAACATTTTATGATTTCCATAGTAGCCAAGGAATTGCTGCTAATACCATCTTAGTGGATAAAGTCACTTTCTGAATCGAGTTCACTCCTCATTTCAGTCCTGTAAAACTGAACCGGATTAACTTACCGTTCCAGCCATGTCTATATCATGAGATATAAATCTTTACCCAATTCATTGGAGGGAGATATAGGTCCCACCCATCTCAATATGAAATCATTATTACTTGTGCCACAATATAAACATAAACCACTCATCATAATCCAAAGAATAAAAAATGGGTTTCATAAACATCATCCCATTATAACATAATCCATATAAAACAAATGGATATAATTTCATCATAAGAAAAGTGGAACCATGTAAATCATATAGACATTATACTTGAAACATACACATATGAAATAATTTCATCTTGGATGGAAAGTGGTTTTGGTAAAACACTTGAAATGAATTCTTGAGGAAAATATCTTTTCTTCTTCAAAATCATTTTCTTTTTACAAAATTCCATGAAATTTTAAAAGAAAATGATTTTGATGAAAATATTCATGAAATATTGTATAGTAAACTTCTTGAAAATAAGGAGTTATGAAGCCGTAAAAATCGGTTCATGCCGTATAAGTTAAAAAAAACATTCTTCTCGTACTTTTGTCGAAAAAGTCAAAAAGTACCTCGTATGGTAAACAAAAGAAAGATTCCTTCCAAAACTTGTGGTAAAATTCATAAAAGGGTAAAAATGACTTTAAAAATACATGGAAGAATACTAAACATTTTATGAAAACATTTTTAGAAAACATGGACATGGATGATAAACATAACCCCAGTAAATACTTACGAATAAACAATCTCAGATAAGAATGAGATTGGAATAATTATCTCTTACCTTATGGCTGATATGCTTCATATGTATCCAAACCTCCTATATAATTATTTAAATAATTTCATTGACTTATTACATAATCATATTAATTTTTATGATATCATATATGGTTCACTTATGACTTTATATTACCCGTTCTTTTGAAAATTCCATGTTAAAGCAGCGTCTTGGTAAAATCGTTTAATTTATCGTACATGTTTCAAATTGTTGTTATTGATATTATTAATTATATCCTGATTTAGTTAATTCCATATTGTAAAAAATTATTTATATATAATATATATTCAGAATATACATATATATAATAGATCGATAAATGGAAAGAAATACACCGTTAATGGAGATGGTAGGTCGTAGGTATGCATGAACGCTGTTTTTCGTTTCCTTATTGAATTGAATGGAATTAAGTAAATGAAACATATATTTATATAAATCCAGTATCATTATTATGTAATATCTTTCATGATTATTTATTATATATACTTTATAATCATACTTGAATGGTTAATCATGGAAAATGAATCTCATCACGTTCATGGAGACGGTAGTCCGTACATACGCACGAGCGAGGATATCATTCCCATGATCATGGAATTGTATTTAAGTGTATGTATAATATTTCAGAATCAATATCACTTTACAATAATCATATATAGTTATTTATTTACACCATTATACCCATTCAAGTAAGGTGCTGGTGGAAAACAGATTACACCACGGCGTGGAGACTGTATTCTGTACGTACACACGCGCAGTGATTTTGTTTTCCGTAGGATGGATAGAAGATGAAATTGGGTTGTTTCATATTTATAATAACATATCAGTATATTATTGATACTGATATTATTAATTTATGATGAAACAAATAGAGAATAAGAAGTAGAAGAAAAAATAAATTGGAATGAATCGGTAAAGGATATTACCTCTTCTTTGACGTGCCTCTTCTTAACCTCCTCTTAAGGCACTAGTGTTGGTCTTCTGAGGAGACAAAAACCTCTATAATGTTTCTAGGAAAGATGAGAAGAGAAATGGTAAGGGTTTGTCCGAGCATCAAGGCTCAAAAGGGTGTGAAGAGAAGAGGGAGGAGGTTCCCTTTTATAAGGGAGGAGAGGGGCACCTTAGAAAAAACTTAAAATATTATTTTATTATAAAGTCATATTCGGTTTTTAATAGCTCCAAATTGATTTATTTCGAAGATAAGGTTGGGATGGGTCTAAATCTTCTCAACCAATAGATTTTAGACAAGTTTAGGTTACTATTTTAACCTTATCATTTAGATTTAACTCTAAGTTAAATAATTTAACTTTTATCGTGTCTTCTTGTTTTCTTACACTATATGGTTAATAAAATTACTATAACAAGCCAAAAGAACACCAAGTGGTTAATTATTAATATATATAACCTTATATAATTCATTTGTATGAACCTTATATTTTTATCAATATAATAACAATTAATAATATAATATTTATTTTAAAAACTATTTTATGTCAATTTTGACACTATTTGGTAATTGATTTTTGTGAAAATCATAAAAACATGATTAGTTCTAAAAAAGTTAATTTAATCAATACTAACATGTCATATTAACCTATAAAATTAGTGTAATTCATTAAAAGTCTCAAATTACATTTATTTGGGTATTTATAACAACAATTATGTTAATATTTCATTAATAAGGTAATTACTGCATCATCATTGTGTCATAAATAAATTAAATCATTTGATGTCTAAAAATTATAAATAAAATACCATTATTTAGAAAATATTTTTATCTTTCTAATTAATATTTATAGTTGAATTTATCTTATGCATAACCCTATATTAAAAATGTTTTAGTTATTAAATTTTGATTTTAACTATTTTAACTCTTCTTTAAATAAAATAATAATAAGTGTCCTAATCTAATCCAAGTGGACCTAAAGGGTAACATTTTATTCCTAAGGTTGTTTTTGGTCGAATTAAACTTATCCAATAGAATTAGGACATGTGTTAGGGTAATAATAATATCATTTTTACCCTTAATTACCCTATTTACTTTTAATCGTGGTAAATAAAAGTAAAAAGTTACTATTCACCAAAAATTATTTTTATCTTATTGAACCACATTTTACTCCTTGATATTAACTGTGTCTCTCATATTTTTAAAATTCCACTCACAGAAGCGGCAAAATTAAGTTTTATGTAAATTTTCAAATTCTCCTAGGAGGTGGGTAAAAGACAGTGAAAAGTTCTATAAAATTTTTATATATCTGAAACTATTATAAAATGACTCAAATGAATTACATTGAACTTATATAGGTATTATGTATCAATTTTGACCTAAAATAAATTTAAATAAAATAAATAATTATTTAAATAAAAAGTCGGTTTTTAAATAGTAACCCAGTGTTTTCACTATTCATCAAAAATTGAAAGTTTTCAGAAAAATACCAAAAATTCACCCTAGGTTAATTTCGATATTCTGAATCCAAAAATGAAGTCTATTTTGAAAGATAAAATTTATAAAATTTCAAAAAGTGGGTATTACTATTCATAACGGCTAGTTCATAGTAATATTATAATAATATCTCGTTTAGTGAAACTTGGTATTGCGTACTACACACGCTATCGAAGAAGGTCTTGATTGCATGTAATGCAAGCCAAGTCAGGGCTACGTGTAGTGAAATCTCTGTTTGGTGTTGCGTATAATATAATCAAAACTGATTTCATTTATACATTAAATAAAATCTATACTTAATGTTGCATAGAATAATTTCCACAAAATGAACTTGAAATTGTGTGTAACATGAGCCAAGAATAGTGTTGCGTATACTACAAGCTAATACGGTGTTGTGTATAGTACAAGCTAATCTTGGTGTAGTGTATAATAGAAGACATCAAAGAAATTAAAAAATAATATATCTCATAAAATCATGGGGTGTTACATTCTACCCCCCTTAAAATGAATTTCACCCTCAAAATTCGTCAGGGTTATAAATCATTTACTACTTGAAAGTTTCATCCATAGAAACCCACATCGTAAAAAGGAATACTAAATCATCATTTTAAAAAGGAATGTTAGAAACAAAACGGATACCCAAAGTATCTCACCACTTGGGTTCCCACATATGAGTATATAGGTGAAAATATGGATATGGAAGAGAAATCTAACCGTCAAGTTCTTGATGGAGAGTGGTAGAGAACATGGCTTTGAAAAAGCCAACAATCGAAAAGCCGTAAATTTGTGATGATCTAAGGTGTCATCTAATCATCGGATATGAGACTACTAGGACAACATTTTTGGTTTCCAATATCATTTTCCTAACATTGATGAACTTTTACATAAGGAGAAATACTTACATGATTTCAGTGTAATATCATCATTGGTCATTCCATGAACAATTTCCACTTCATCTCTATTTAAAGAAATGAAGCTGAATTTTTCATTCATGAAGTGTTAGTAGATCATGTGATAGAATGATAAGTCATCCCATCTGTTTCTATCACAAAAAGGTGAGCATAAGTTATTAAATATACATAAGTCCATCTATGGTGAGATTAATCATATATGATTCCAACAATGGACTTACACCGCTTAATAAAAAAAACTAGTTCCTACTAACCAGGGACTTCATGTAGGCCAGTGGTAGGTGATAAAGGCCTGTCGCACTTCGGTTGTGGGTTCAATTCCCACAGCCTTGTCCGACGCGACGGGTTGTCGCCCGTCCTGTAGGTTGTCCTTTTTCTAAAACTACATTATTATAACATCCCATCAATAATATCTAAAAATAGTTCTATCCTTAAACAATACTAACTTATGTCCAACATAATCCATTCCAATATTTAGGCTTATCTAAAATACTTCTGTCTGAGATCATAGTATAAAGAAAACAATTACTAGAAATGTCATCTTTCGAGCATGTGAATACCATCATTTATCCCCCATATATCATATGATATATCTTGTTGGTCAAATTACAAACATGTGAATACCTTAATCATGTATTCTCTTGAAAAATGAATACCCATTGAACCTTAGTGAAAACATGAATGCTGTCAAAATTTAACTTTTTCCACCTACCAAAAGCCCTAAGTTTATATATACTCAAACCATGATATCAGTCATGAGCTCATTTCATTTTCTCTTTATCTCTTCATTATGCGCATATCATCTTCATTCCAAAAATATTTCAATCACTTTTCATGGTTACCAGTACCATATAATTATTGAAAACCAATACATAGTTATTCCAAAATTCCTCGATGCCATAAATGAGATTCCATGATACTATTTTTAAATCCCATTACATAAACACTTAATCATTACACAACATCATTTTCATACTCAAAATCACAAATAGTGATCTCATGTGACTTCCCTTTATCCTTTACCTTAAGAGGTTTCTCACATTGATCATCATTAACCCTTGGATTAGGGCATTGATTAGCACAATGCCCCATTTCCTTGCACTTGAAGCATTGAAGTGTTGGTGGTGCGTTCTCGGCATTCTTTTCTTTATTCACATCATTAGCAACCCGTTTTCCATTAATTCGACACTCATCTACTCGATGACCTTCTTTTACACACTTAAAACATTTTCTAGTCCCATTAAGACAATCTCCACCATGCTTCTTTCCACACTTTGAGCATAAAGAAACATTCATCTTCTTTTCACCATTATTCTGAGATTTCTCCTTGAACTCCATCTTTCATTTCTTGTCAAAACCATGAGATGGATATGTAACACCAATTTCTAGTTATACCTTGATAGTACAACGCACAATTTCTTCATAGCTACTGAAGTATCTTATAGATAATTCCCTTCGAAGACTTGGTTTTAAGCCACTAAAGAATCGATCAACTTTACTTTCAGGTTGGATAATAAAGCCATATTCATACCTTGAAAGTCTTATAAAATTCTCTTCATATATACCAACAGATTCATCATCATTTTTCTTAAGCTCAAGGAAATCCTTTTCCATATTTGTTAGAAGAATATGAGGGAAGTACTTATCAAAAAATAAGTTCTTGAACTCATCTCATTCCATGGATTCAATTTCATCTCAGGGCCTCATATTCTTAATTAGAGTCCACCATTGATCTGTTTCACCTTCTAGACGGTAAATAGCCAGAATGAATTTTTCATGTTCTGAACAGGGAAGTATGGAAAATATCTTTTCAATGGTACTGATCCATTGTTCAGCAACAAGTGGATCAGAAGACCCACTGAAAGAAGGTGGGCGTTTCCTCATGAAGGACTCAATAGAATATTGTTCCCTTCTATGCTCATTTGGAAGTCCAGAATGATTCATAGCTTGTGTAAGTATAGAAATAATATTTTTCACTACATCTCCCATAACATTGGTATGTTCTAGAGGACAATCATTGCATTGTCCATTACATTGATCAGCACGGTTCCTTCGGGTTCCAGCCATCATCTAAAACCCATAAAGAATAGTGTTAGAGGCAAAAATAATGATAGGGAGAACAACATAATAAAGGGGGAGTACCTTAAATATCTAACATCTTAGGTTTAATTCTAAGATCGTTACCATAATTCTAGGACTATAACCTATACTTATACTTAACCTTAGGGACATTCATAGACATACCTTAGAAATATCTCTAGGGATCTCACTAAATTTTTCGCATCCTAGTTTCCAAAGGTTAACTAAACCTTTCCTCTAATACCAACTGTAGAGACCCAAATCTTGACGTACATACACATTACATTACTTTTGTGGAATCTCTAATACATAACAAAAACAGACACCAAAGGACTGTAATAGTTTAGTGTCTTTGGAAACTCGGAACATAATCTTCTAATCGTGGTGAAATATCTTCAACATCTCCCATATAGATATTCCCCTTTTTGTTTTCTTACCTAAAACCTTTCTTTAAATACTAGGGAAAAGAAAACATAAAAAAGGGTGAGATAAAATGATCAGTAAGGTTAAGCATGGAGAAAATAAAACAAATCATATACATTTGAACTTAAAAACATGAACATAATGTTTAAACATCAAGATCTTGAGCAATGACATAAAACATGTCAGTACGTAAGGCATAGATCATAATGGGACATAAATCATGATAAAATATAATGGGAATAAAACATGTAATTGGGACAACTATTAAGCACATGTTATTATTTCCATAGTATCCAAGGCATTGCTGCCAAGACCATCTTTGTGGACAAAGTCCATTTCTAAATCGAGTTCACTCCTCGTTTCAATCCTGTAACACTGAACCGGATTAACTTACCATTCCAACCATGTCTATCTCATGAGATATAAATCTTTACCCAATGAATTTGAGGGAGATATAGGTCCCACCCATCTCATAATGAAATCATTCTTACTTGTGCCACAACATAAACATAAACCATTCATCATAACCGAAAGAATAAAAATGGGTTTTATAAACATCATTCCATAATAACATAATCCATATAAAACAAATGGATATAATTTAATCATAACAAAAGTGGAACCATGTAAATGATAGATACATTATACTTGAAACATATACATATGAAATAATTTCATCTTGGATGGAAAGTGGTTTTGATAAAACACTTGAAATGAATTCTTGAGAAAAATATCCTTTCTTCTTCAAAATCATTTTCTTTTTACAAAATGCCATGAAATTTTAAAAGAAAAGGATTTTGTTAAAAATATTCATGAAATTTTTTAGAGTAATCTTCTTGAAAATAAATAGTTATGAAACCGTGAAAATCCGTTCATGTTGTATAAGTTAAAAAAACATTCTTCTCGTACTTTTGTCGGAAAAGTCAAAAAGTACCTTGTATAGTAAACAAAAGAAAGATTCCTTCCATACCTTGTGGTAAAAGTCATAAAAGGGTAAAAATGACTTTAAACATACATGCAAGAATACTAAACATTTTATGAAAACATTTTTAGAAAACATGGACATGGATGATAAACATAACCCCAGTAAATACTTATGAATAAACAATCTCGGATAAGAATGAGATTGGAATAATTATCCCTTACCTTATGTCTGATATGCTTCGTATGTATCCAAACCTCCTGTATAATGATTTAAATAATTTCATTTACTTATTACAGAATCATATTAATTGTAATGATATCATATATGGTTCACTTATGACTTTATATTACCCGTTCTTTTGTAAATTCCATGTTAAAGCAGTGTTTTGGTAAAATCGTTTCATTTATCGTACGTGTTTCGACTTATTGTTCTTGATATTATTACTTATATCCTAATTTAGTTAATTCAATAATTTAAAACATGATTTATATATAATATATATTCATAATATACATATATATAATATATCGATAAATGTAAAGAAATAAACCGTTCATGGAGATGGTAGGCCGTACGTACGCATGAACGCTGTTTTTCGTTTCCTTATTGAATTGAATGAAATTAAGTAAATGAAACATATATGTATATAAATATAGTATCATTATTATTTAATATATTTAATGATTATTTATTATATATACTTTATAATCATACTTGAATGGTTAATCATGGAAAATGATTCTCATCGCGTTCGTGGAGACGGTAGTCCGTATGTTCGCACGAGCGAGGATATCATTCCCATGATCATGGAATTGTACTGAAGTGTATGTATAATATTTAAGAATCAATATCACTTTAAAATAATCATATATAGTTATTTATTTACACCATCATACCCATCCAAGTAAGGTGGTGGTGGAAAACAGATTACACCACGGCGTGGAGACGGTATTCCGTACGTACACACGTGCAGTTATTTCGTTTTCCATAGGATGGATAGAAGATGAAATTGGGTTGTTTCATATTTATAATAACATATCAGTATATGAGTGATACTTATGTTATTAATTTATTATGAAACAAATAGAGAATAATAAGTAGAAGAATAAATAAATTGGAAAGAATCGGTAAAGGATATTACCTCTTCTTTGACGCGCCTCTTTTTAACCTCCTATTAAGGCACTAGGGTTGGTCTTTTGAGGAGACCAGAACCTCTATAATGTTTCTAGGAAAGATGATAAGGGAAATGGTCAGGTTTTGGACAAGATTAAAGGCTCAAAAGGGTGTTAATAGAAGAGGGAGGAGGTTTCCTTTTATAAGGGAGGAGAGGGGCACCTTAGAAAAAACTTAAAATATTATTTTATTATAAAGTCATATTCGGTTTTTAATAGCTCCAATTTGATTTATTTAGAATATAATGTGGGTATGGGTCTAAATAATCTCAACCAATATATTTTAGACAAGTTTAGGTTACTATTTTAACCTTATCATTTAGATTTAACTCTAAGTTAAATAATTTAACTTTTACCGTGTCTTCTTGTTTTCTTACACTATATGGTTAATAAACATACTATAACAAGAAAAACGAACCCAAAGTACTTAATTATTAATATATATAACCTTATCTAAGTAATTTTGACGAACCTTATATTTTTATCAATATAATAACAATTAATAATATAATATTTGTTTTAAAAACTATTTTATGTCAATTTTGACACTATTTGGTAATTGATTTTTGTTAAAATCATAACAACATGATTAGTTCTAAAAAAGTTAAATGAATCAATTATAACATGTCATATTGACATATAAAATTAGTGTAATTCATAAAAAGTCTCAAATTACATTTATTTGGGTATTTATAACATCAATTCTGTTAATATTTCATTAATATGGTAATTGTTGCATCATCATTGTGTCATAAATAAATTATATCATTTAATGTATAAAAATTATAAATAAAATACCATTATGTAGGAAATATTTTTATCTTTCTAATTAATATTTATAGTCGAATTTATCTTATGTATAACCCTATATTAAAAATGTTTTAGTTATTAAACATTGATTTTAACTATTTTAACTCTTCTTTAAATAAAATAATAATAAGTGTCCTAATCTAATCCAAGTGGTCCTAAAGGGTAATATTTCATTCAAAAGGTTGTTTTTGGTCGAATTACACTTATCCAATAGAATAAGGACATGTGTTAAGGTAATAATAATATTACTTTTACCCTTAATTACCCTATTTACTTTTAACCGTGGTAAATAAAAGTAAAAAGTTAATATTCACCAAAAATTATTTTTATCCCATTGAACCACATTTTACTTACTGATATCAATTGTGTCTCTTGTATTTTTGAAATTCCACTCACATAATCGGTAAAATTAAGTTTTATGTGAATTTACAAATTATCCTAGGAGGTAGGTAAAAGACAGTGAAAAGTTCAATAAAATTTTTATATGTCTAAAATTATTATAAAATGACTCCAATGAATTAAATTGAACTTATATATGTTTTATGTATCAATTTTGACCTAAAATAAATTTAAATAAAATAAATAATTATTTAAATAAAAAGTCGGTTTCTAAATAGTAACCCAATGTTTTAACTATTCATCAAAAATTGAATGTTTTCAGAAAAATACCAAAAATTTACCCTAGGCTAATTTCGATATTCCAAATCCAAAAATGAAGTCCATTTTGAATGATAAATTTTATAAAATTTCAAAAATAGGGTATTACTATTCATAACGGCTAGTTCATAATAATATTATAATAATATCTCATTTAGTGAAACTTGGTATTGCGTACTACACACGCTATCGAAGAAGGTCTTGATTGCACGTAATGCAAGCCAAGTCAGGGCTGCATATAGTGAAATCTCCGTTTAGTTTTGCGTATAACATAATCAAAACTTATTTCATTTATACATTAAACAAAATCTATACTTAATGTTGCGTAGAATAATTTCCACAAAAGGAACTTGAAATTGTGTGTAACACGATCCAAGAATAGTGTTGTGTATACTGCAAGCTAATACAGTGTTGCGTATAGTACAAGATAATCTTGGTGTAGTGAATAATAGAAGACATCAAAGAAATTAAAAAATAATATATCTCATAAAATCCCGGGGTGTTACACCACACGGGCTAGCTACGGTGAATAATTCCTTTTTCACCGGTTGTGCATTTTGGGAGAGTAAATAACTTATCATACATGTTTTTCCATGTGGATCGCAATGGTTGCCTTGGTATCAGCCTAGGAGGTGCGAAATGTGGCGTTGTGGCGGGTCGCTCAGGTTAGCGATGTTTGGACCAACAGTGGTTGAGGGTACTCCCTTGGTTCGTTCCTACGAGGTTTCGTGCGGTATCATAACCTTCATATAGGTTTTTGATCCTCTCGAGAGGATGTTTAATTTTTTAGAGTTGTGACATCCCTCTGGTGGGCCCGGAGTGAGATCCGCTAGCATCTTTTCCCTAGATCGGGTTCTTAGTATCGCTGTGACGGCTTATTCACGAGCGGTGATCCCCTATCTAGCTGGTTAACCCCGTAGGGTTGTGGAATCATCGGGATTATGATCCCCTACATGGTGGGCCATACTCAGTAGGGTTGTGGCATCGTCAGGTATATGATCCCCTACATAGCGTGTGGTTTCTGTAGGGTTGCGGTATCGTTGGTTATACGATCGCCTACTTAGCGCGTGGTTTCTATAGGATTGTGGTATCATTGGTTATACGATCCCCTACATAGATCATGGTTTCGGTAGGGTTGTGGCATCGTCAATTCGATCCCATACAGTGTGAGATGTACCATATTGGGTTCTGGAATCATCGTGACAAACTTTACGTGGGTGACGATCCTCTATCTGTGTGACGTGTTTCTACGAATGCCAGATCGGGTCGTGGTATCCCCCAGCGAACCATGGAAGTGATCCCCTATCTGTTAGATCTTCATATACCAGTGTGGGTTCTTGTATCCCATAGTAGACCCTAGGAGTGATCCCCTATCCGAGGAGTTTTTTGTTCGGTCTATTTCAACATGTTTTCCTCAGTGACGATATCCGACGAGTGTGTTCTCTTGGGTGAGCGTCTGATATGTTTGTTCGGGACCCGATGGAGTGTATCTCTCGGAAGAGTGTCACCTGGGATGACATTGATCATGGAGTGTGTTCTCCTAGTTGTGGAATGTTTCTGGTGATGGGGTTGGTACCTCATGTGGCTTGTTGTGTGAGCTGAGTATATCTAGATTGTTCAAGGTGTATGTATGGGCATACACCTGAGCTGAGCTGACTTGTTGTGTTTAGCCGAGGATGTTCATGAGATGGAGTTTCTCTCTCGTCTGGGTTCCCTCTGGCTGGGATGAGTGGACTGTTTCCTTTCAGTTTCTCTCTTTTGTTTTGGATTTTTGTGGTTCCTACTGAGTATGTTTATACTCACCCCTGCACAGGCTTTGCCCAAACATGTTTGTGTCTTGTGCAGACCACAGACCTTTCGACGGAGTCCTAGGAGGACCCAAGGTAGGCGGAGCTTAGTGAGCAGGTTTGACCAGGGTGTTTACAGAATTTGTGCTGAGGAGCTTACCAACGGGTGATTTGGCAGTGTTTCCCCTCCTTCTGAGCAGGTTGGACACTTTTTAGTTTTCTTTTGGTGGGCCCTGTTTTGCCCTTTTGTACTTATGATGTACTCTGATTGGGATAGTTGTATGCATGCATTTTACTTTTCAGTTTTACTTATCTCTGCATTGTTGCATGGAGATGTTTGTAGGTGTGTGTACTGGTACTTTAGGAAAATGCCTCCCATGTCTATGATAGCCTACTCAGTTCTAGACGCCAGCCCCTGACCTATTGGAGGCGGGATTGGGGTGTCGCGGCTCGATCCCCGTTGGGTCGGGTCATGACAAAAAATTTAAAACATGTATCCATGGGATCCTATAATTTTAGACCACGAAAAAAAAAATATCATGCCTCATCAAAGAAAATTATTTCAAGTTATACATTTATATAATTCAATATATTTCCACTTCATTTATCCTCCCATTCACAAAAAAAACTTACCTCACTTGCATTTTCTCTTAACACACAAAATATAAATTGTTAAAAATGTATTTCTCATCCAAACTCATACAAGGGTCACCATAGGCTTAGTAAATTCTGACATCTCCACCATATGTGAGCCAATGACATATGTATATCATGATTACTTTATAAGTTTTTTTATGGATACAGGTTGGTAGGATTTAGATGTGAAAAATTTTGTGGCTGAATGAGGAGGGCTCGGCTCTTTTTGAAGTAAAATTACATTATTCTAATTTTTACTCAAGTAAGATGTCATCATCAATTTGATTAGTATCAATTCAGATCCATTAGTATGAAAAATCAATAAAATTTCACACCATTCATCATTTTAGAAAAAAAAATCAACCATCTCAAACATGATTTTTCTTGAAATCTATAGATTAGAATAGCTTTCTTTTTTAGATTAGAAGCTCCAGAAAGGCACAACATCTCATAAATGAAAGGTCCAAAAATGGAACAACTTTTAACAGAATGAATTTTTTTTGTAGCAATCATGTCTTTGAACATTTTAATTTCCACCCATATGTTCACCAAATGTGGTATTACAATACAAGAAATCCTACCCCACACTAAATTTTAACTAGGTTATGCAATTTCACTTCAAGTGTAGGTTGGATAAGGAAAATTTGCTTATGAAGTGGCTAACCTAATAGGCTGTTCAAAGCTACTAAGGGCTAAAAGGATTAAATTTTCATAGTAGGAAATAATGAAAAGTATTTTTATAAAAATTAACATTAATACCAAATAAATACCTCAATCATTTAAAACATATGTACCTCAAACCCTCATGTTTTTAAAGGAGTAAATCAAATTCTGGTTAAATAAAGCATGATTTGTCTCTCTCAAGAAGTGATGTGAATAAAAAGAATATGAAAATAATTTTTTATAAGCCTCACATGAATGTTATTTCTAATATAAAGATAGTGATATGTGTCTTGGGATTGAAAAATCAGATTACTTTTCATGAAATCCCAAATATTTGAACTTGAAACAAAACCATTCTCAGCATTCATCTATGAACAATTTCTTGGAATAAATTTTTTTACACATAAAAATGGGTGTCAAAAATTGAGATGATAATAATTTCAGATCAGAAGATTCAAAAACAAAGGGAAATATTTAAAAACACAATTTTTTTTAATAACATAAAAAATAATAATTGAAATTTCAAAATAATAAATTTTTAAAAAAATAGAAAAACCAACAATTAAAATTACTAAACTGTAAAGGTTCCCTCATCCACACTTAAATAATGCAGTGTCCACAATGAATTCAAGTACATTTAACATGTAATAGATTTTTAGTTGAGTTGCAATAATAAATAAAGTGTTAAGGAGAGGTACAACCTGACATAATGGTAGTGCAGTTATTAGTTAAGCTTATAAGTGTTGCACATATGAAAACATACAACCAAAAGAAGAGAAAATAACATAAAAAGTTTATTACAAGAAAATTAAATTATAAATAGAGTCTGAAAAGAAGGATAGATCTTGGTTTAATCCCCCCAGTGGGCCCTAGGTTTTGAATGCCTCCAAATGGATAGTTCTAGTTGGTTATCCCCAATCTTATGGTGGGTGATGTTTCATTAATATAACCCACCAAAACGACTTCCTTCCATCAGGAACATCTTATTTTTTGTTGAGGACTTCATGGATATTGTACCCCAAATCTACCCCCATGAAAATGATATTAAACATCCATAGTGGGGGTAGGACAAAGAATGATTCCTCCTCTTTCTTTGTTTCCACTTTCACAACTTCTTCTTCATTCTACAGTGGTTTCTTAAGGTATACTGCATCAAAAGAGTAATCAAAGGTAAAATTATAGTGTAATTCAATTTGAATAAAATTAAAACATGATGAATAAATTTCAAATTATTATCTTCCAAAGTAATCATCATGTGGCTCTATTTCCTCATGGAAATCCACTATTTTACCCTTTTTAACTTCCTCTGATAAGTGTTCCTAATGATTAGGGAGCTCTAGATGTTTTTCCATAGGTTTATATTATTTTTATACCTCATCCACCAATGAAATAAAACTGTTATCTGAATCTGAAAATTTATAACAAGGGGAGGTAATGCTCAATTTAGATTTAATAAAATATAAATGAAATTATTCTATGATAAGATTATCTCCTAGTGATTGTTTAGATTCAATTATTTCTTTAATTGTAGGTTCCCTTTGTAGTTTAATTTCACAATATAGAGGTAGGTAGTTTGACTCCTTCATATTTTCTTTAAATTCCACCACTTTGATGGTGGCATTCTTTAATGGTTCTAGTTCTTTTACTTTTTATAGAATATCTGGATCAAGTATTTCATGAAACTCATTCCAGAATCCATCAATTTATTTTGGATCTCCCACATGTATCTCAATAGTAAATCCATCATTCTTGGCCTCTTAAAGTTCATTCTTAGTTTCTCGTTTTTTCATCAATGCACTGACATATTTGAATGAAAGTTCTATTTTGTTATCTTGTTTTTCTATGTTCTTTCATCTGAAATATATATTAAACAAACTCATATTCTTCTTTTACTTATGTTTAATTTTTTCATGAATTAAAGAGATGATTATTTGAAAGCATCATGAAAAAATATTTTTAAACTTTTTTTTGAAAGTGTAAAATATTTATAAAAAGATTGTGGCATTACTTCCCAAGAATCATCACCAATTTTCGACATGTATATGTTGTGGGGTGTGGAAAAAAATTATTTAATATGTTAAAATATAGTATAGTGGTAAACCTTGGTTTTCTATAGATAGTAGTTCTTAATAATCAAGTTTTTCACTTTAATATTAGACAATGAAGCCGTTTTTGTTTTTGAAATAATTGATTTTGAAAATAAGCTAAAGGAAGATATTAAGTAAAATATTGAAATAAAATTGACAGGTCATGTGATTGAAAATAGTTATATAAATTGGGTGACTAGGTAGAGGTAAATTTTCTAATTAAAATGTTATCATAGTTCTGATTAATTCAATCCTCTTCTGCTAAGCCGATTAAAGTAAAATTCCACAATTGCTTCCTCTCACATCTTTGGTCAGTGGTGTTGGTGAGAGTAAACATTAACAAAATATTATTTTGTTATAATCTAATAAATTTTTTTCAAAGAGTTTCACCTAATACCCTCAATTGATTTAGGCAATTCCCAATCCGGTCTAGTTTATCCCAAACAATCTTGAATATGTACTACAATTCTCACAAGTATTGACGGCTGCCAAGTACTTCACCACTAAGCTCTAATATATTCCATCATATATAGACCATAACCTAGTGAGGGAGATAATTTTCATTAAAACAAGAAATAAAAACAAAATAATATAAAATCAAATATGATCTGTTAAGATAATATAAATTGTTATTAAAAATTGAAACCAACTTTGTAGAATATAGAAAACATTTTATAACATTAAGTGCATGAAAACAAAAAACAGAAAAATAGAATCCCAAATCTTCCACAATCAATAATAATATTTACCCTACTATGTTAAGGGTAATTGAGAAGAAGGGAGAAGAATAAAACATTACAAAACTAAAAGAAAGAAAATAGGGGGAAATAATAACAGAAAAAATATCCTCCAGAATCTATCTTCCAGAAGTTTTGCTTCGGTATTCCCACCATGTGGTCGAATAAGGCCATGTACCCTTCTTATAAAAAATAAGAAATAGATTTTTCCATATAAACAATATGTTTAAAGGAATTTTGAGTAGTGTGAAATAAGTTATGGATGAAATACTATTAGTGACTTATTCTGGCTGCCAAACATTATTCCACCAACCCTACGTTGACAGGTTTAAGAGCAGACTTAATGAATTAATTTCTCCATGAAATATAATGTGAAGCATTCTTATCGATTTTTAATTCTAACCCTTCTAGTAGAACCCTATATGTTGTTTGGTATCATGAGATATGGCTCATTAAATGAGGCATGTTCCATTCTTCTGACCATATCATGTGTTCACATTGACCAATTTTTGGGGCTTATTGGAGTTCAAATTGGATTTGGGTCCAGAAGACTTATATTTTAGACAATGAATCATTTAATCCTAAAAAATAAATCACATTAATTGGAGGATAATTGTAAGAGGTATTCTTTAAATACAGAGGAAACATAAAATGAATAAATGTCTATAATTAACCAATTTCCATGTTTAAGCTCAAAACTCACCAAAAAAGATAAAATGATCCAAAGAAGCCCAGATTGATTAATTGGAAGAGATGATATTATTAAAATAATAATTATTATTATGAAAATATTAACTATATCACATTTTGATATCAAAATGCGTAAGGATGCAACAAATCAGCAGGTCTCTTGTGCTCCACCTTATTCTTTTGCGAGGTAAGGCATTATGACATAAAGTCTGCAATAAACTACAACACCCCCATCCACCAATGCCAAAATTTCAATTAATCATACATATCATTATTAATAAGGTACATATACCAACTATAATGATTTACAACATCCATAAACTCCTACCTTAGATATATTTAGTCGACTAATCTTCCTTAATGACACAAGACACCACCAGGAGAATGAGAACTGACACCCGAGGTCTTACCACCATATAGGTTTTCACATAAGTGTAGAAAATTAGTATATATTTATTATTAAAGATTACTTCTATCATAAAATTGAGAATCATATTTCACATAATCTAAACACACCTTCTCATCATCCTATTTAATATCTATGTGCATCCTAGTAAAAGGACTCTTCGATGCAACTCCTTGACTGATCCCTTTAAGGCCTAAGTCGGCAATTTCATGATCAATGCATATTCCCTCTAGTGGTGATCTATACATGTTTCAAAATTCTTCAAATGTCGTCATCGAAATCTCTGGGTTCCAATACGATAGATCTTATCGCTTGTGTCGTCTACCTTTGAACACCATGAGAATTACTTCCCAAGAATTCTCTTTAATCTCTCTTGATTTGAGAGTTAGGGGTGGAGGAAAATTTTCTCCATTATTAGGAGCGTTCCAAGTGAATGGATCCATCTAGATCATTAGAGGACTCTCCAAATTTGTTAGACACAACCAAACAAAAGAATTGGCTCTCTTAAAAAATATAATTGAGTTTATACATTTCTAGAGTTAAAATAAAATAATTGAAAAAGATTCCTTTATTATTTTTATAATCCCTATAGAACCCCATGTCAAATAATAATATTATCATTTTTTTATGAATATGTTCGTAAGTTTCTAATTAAATTAAATCTTATTTAATCAAATAATATTTATTATTTATTATTTCTCATTGGACCATTAGGCTTAGTCCACCACTCCTCTACAGTATTTATCAAGCCTTGAATAATGAATATTTATTTAGTTAATAAATAACATTGTATTACTCTATAATAAATAAATAAATATTATATTACTAAATAGAAAATAATTTTTTATTAAATATTCTTATCACATTATATTCTCTCAAATAACTGATGATAGAATATATGTGATCAAGAAAGCATGAATATTTTTTAAACGGTGTGTGAGATTAATATTTATTCATCTTGTCAATTCATAAATAATAATAATTTATTATTTAACTGAGATTCTGGATACACTTAGTGTGTGACCCTCTAGGAATCTTTCTCAGTGTTATTAGGATATACATCCTAAAGTCCAGTTTTAGAGTCTAGAAACACTACAAGGCACCCATAGAGAATGAAGTTAATGCCACAATGACATAATGCCTCATACAGATGCTTACTATAAAATATAATCTCTTTAATGTGATATCTCAAGTCAAGTAGGTTTCATGCAGGTTCCATCAACTTATGAATTAAATGTATCTTTCTTTGACTTCTCATAAATCAAAATTTCATATAGAACAAAAGAGAAAATCATTTCTTTAATTATTCAATAATGCAATATTATTCATGATTCATCCTACATATCATACCTCTCTAGGACCATATATCATCATGGTTTTGATCAATACATCAAATTATGTGACTCATAATAATCATTAATAATAGAATTAAAGTCTAAGAATTAATACACAAGTCTAAGGATTGGATCATCTAATGAAAAAAGTAAATATGGATTTCCTAGTAGTGGGTCTTTTTCTTATAATATTCTGTATAGTATATTGGCAAGGGAGTACACCATGAGAAGGTTCTTAATTGTTATAAGAGTATCCACCCCTGATCACCTATATCATTTTAGTCTCTAAAATGATATCATCCTTATATATAACATATATTTAGGAATAATATCACATCACCTCTAGGTTCTCATCATAGTGGGGAACTTCTATGACCTTTTAGTGTGATAGATACTCTTAGGACATTATCTTATATTATGTTACATATAAGATCTATCATGATGTGACATGTAGTTTATTGATATTAAAAACTATGAAAATAGGTTATCATAATGTACACAAAAGTTGTTTCTAGGACACCAACTCTAAAAGACTCCCACATTCACTAGATCCAACAACTAATAACCTTTAGTCTACTATATATCACATGATACTCATGATTTTTCTGAGATAGGTATTTAGTAAATGGTTCTACCATGTTCTCTTATGTGGGTAATATACATACTACAACTTCACCCCCCCCCCCTCTAAAAAAATCCCATATGAGGTGATACATCATGAATATTTTATTTGTTTTTTGGTGAGACATAGTCTCTATTCCAAGATGCACCACTGTAGTATTATCACAATACTATGTGATAGTATTTTTGCCTCTAGGTACTTCATCATGCACCTAGACAATTATTTATATACAAATAGATTCATTGGTTGCATCATAAGACACTATATACTCGGATTCTGCTATAGATTTATAAAAAACTTGCTTCTTTGAAATCTTCCAAGTCACAGATCCTTCATTGAGACATAAAACATATTATGACTGTGTCTTTAGATCACTATAATCTATATGAATACTATAATTAGTATAACCATTAATGGACTTCTCCTCATCTCCTCCATGCACTAGGATCATATCCTTAATTCTTATTTGATGCTTAAGGAGAGCCTTAACAATAGACCAATGGTGTATACCTAGATCTTCTTGATATCTTCCTACCACACTCAATGTATATGAAACATCTAGATTAGTACATAACATGGAATACATGACATGTCCTATTACTGAAGCATATGGAATCTTACACATTCTCTCTTTCTCATGTTTTGTTTGAGGACACAATTACATGGAAAGATGTAAACCCTGTGACATTGGAATCAATCCTCTCTTGTGTTTTCCATTAATAAATCCCTTTAGTATCTAGTAAATATAAGTACATTGAATTAGTCCATTAAGCCTCTTGGATGTATCAAAAGTGATCTTGATCCCTAGAATATAGGCTGCTTCACCTAAGTCCTTTATAGAGAAGAACATGTTTACCCATCCCCTGATAGACTGTAAGATTGGTATGCCATTTCCAATATGTAATATGTCATCAACATATAATACTATGATAGTGAATTAATTTTCACAAAACGTCTTCTAATCACAAGTATCTCTTTTTTTTCTTAATAAAACCAAATGAATTTATAGTTTCATCAAATCAAATATTCCATTACCTTCAATCTTGATTCAATCCATAAATGGATCTCTAGATATTAAAAATTCTTTTTTTATCACATTGAGTCACAAAACCTTCACTTTGTTTCATATAGACATATTTATAAAGGTTCTTATTAATGAATTAATTTTTTATACCCATCTTCCAAATCTCTTACTCATGTTAATCTTCTATATAATGTATAATTATGATGTATTTAAACATAGAAACTATTGAAAAGGTTTCATCATAGTCAATTCCATGACTCTGTTTAAACCATTTATCCACTATCCTTACATTATAGGTATTTAATTTACATTAAATGTCCAATTATCTCTTTAATACCAATTTACACCCAACGATATTTACATCAACTAGAACATCGACCAAAACCAAAACTCGGCTCTCATACATGGAATCCATTTCAGAAATCATAGATTTTTACCATCTTGTAGCTTCTAATCATTTTGAAACCTCTTTACAGGACATAGTTTCATCATTGTTAACCAATAATGAGTCACTATCTTCGGTGACTAGAAACTCATATCTCTCTATTTTTCTTATCTATCTTACACTCATATGAAATACTTATGTTGTAGGAACTAATTCTTCCCTGGATACCTATGGAATCTGTTCCTGTACCAATTCTTTTGTATCTTGAGAATCAACTTCATCCAAGTCAATCATGTTCTCACTATACTCTATCAATATGTTCTCCCTCCCATGAAATATGACTTGTCTAGTGATAGTTATTTTTTTTGTCTAAGTTGTTGAATAGGTAGTATACCTTTGATTCCTTGGGATACCCTATAAAGATACACATTGTACCTCGGGGTGCTGGTTTTTTTGGAATGCCTTAGAAAATGCCACATAACCCCATAAAAGTGTAAGCGACTAAACAGAATTTTTTTTCCACTCAATAACTAGTATGGAATTACATTTACCAATTTTTTAGGTACTCGGTTTAATGTTTATACCACATTTTGTAATAAATATCCCCAAAAAGATAATGGATGACTTTCATGACTCATCATCAACCTTACTATTTCTAACAAGGTACGGTTCATTCTTTCACTAAATATTTTCCACTATGGTTTTAAGGTAGAATGAATTGAGATAAAATCCCAAATTTCCATAGAAAATCAATAAAATCTTGGTCAAGATATTCACCAACTCAATCCAATCAAAGATTCTTTGCCTTCTTTCAAAGTTGATTCTCTTATTCATTCTTGAATTCCTTGAATTTATCAAAGAACCCAGATTTATACCTCATCAAGTATACCTTACAATATCTACTCAATTCATTAGTAAAAGTTATGAAGTAAGAATACCCACCTCTGTATTCTACTAGAAATGGTTCACACACATCAGTGTGTACCAATGCTAAAATCTCTATGACCCTTTTACCCTATCCACAGAATGGTGGTTTGGACATTTTTTCTTGTATAAAATAATGACATCTTTCAAGTGGTTTTTGCTCATATGAGTATAAATTACTATCTTGAAATATATTTTTCAAACTCTTCTCACTTACATGAAAAATAGAGTAATTCCATAGCTGGGTGTTATATGAGTATTGTGAACATTATTCATTATCAATTACCAATACCGGGTTTATGTAATTTAATACATAAAGACCATTATTTAATTATGACATACCCTAACATATGTTGAATTTATAAAATAAAAGACTTTTATTTCAAAAAATGATAATAAACCCATCTTCATCTAGGCATGATATAGAAATTATGTTCTTGGTAACTCTTGGTACATAATAACCATATTTTAAAACCAAAGGAATTCTCATTGTAAATGAATGCTGGTAGTCACCAATGGCTAGAGAAGCTAGCCTCACACCATTAACAGCTCTCAAATCTACCTCTCCTCTAGAAATATTTCAGAGTCCACTTGGATTTTTCATTTGGATATAGATGTGATCCCCTCAATATGTATTAAATAACCAATCTGTATATATTAAAATATTACACTCAATAATGAATGTACATTTACCTTAACTTTAATTCTGTGTGTAGTTCCTCTTCTAAAAGCTTGGCTTTCCATATGAAAAAAAAGATGCCTCTATTTCATTACTCTTACTCTATATCTTCTTATTCCTAGAATGATGGTGGTCTAGATATTTAGAATTGTTATGAGTCATAGACCCCTTTTCCTTGTTCTTATTTTTCTTATTCACCATAATAACAAGGGGTTTATCACACCCCATGTCCTTATCAGCTTTATGAATTAAATTAACATGTTTTTGAAGACTCCTCTCATTATCTATCATATTATAATTAATAATAAAATTGGAGAAGACCTTTGGTAGAGATGAATGTTTGAGATTTGTATGAAAATCATCTAGTAATTTAATCCCTAAGATGTTTAAGCATTCAATATAGATAATAAGTATTATTTTATGAAGCTCAGCTGGCACAGACTCTCCAAGTTTAGTTGTAGACCAATCATTAGAGATCTCATACCTCTCTTGTCTCGCCTTTTCTTGATAGATATCTCAGAGTTGAGATATCATGCTATACGAATCCATGTCCTCATGTCACTTCCAAATATCATTGGTCATGGATGATATCATTAATCATTCAATATATTTGGAATCATTCAAATGTTTCTAATATATTGGTAATTCTTCAACACTTTCCTCGTTACCAGGCATATCAGGAATAGGTTTTTCCGGCACATACAATATCTTTTCATGGAAAAGGATAACATGTAAACACCTTTTCCACTCTAAGTAATTTTTGCTAGTGATAAGGTTATCCTTATCATGTATGGATCACAATGATATGTTGGATTTAATTTTTATTTTTGTTTCTAAAAGTAATAGGAGTAGGTATATATTACCTTATCTAATAAAATTTAGACAGATAAATAAATATTACATTTATTAGTCTCCCACTATTTTATCGAAATCCAATATCCCTCATCACTGGATTTGGAATATCATGTGGCTTGGATATTCTATGGTAATGGATGTATATTACCTTATTATTACCCCAACATTGGTTGGACATTAAACTTCAACGGATTTAGGTAGGCATTCCAAATTCTGACTGCATTAACTCTCAGTTCCTTGATCTTTTGAGTGGACTCCCCAATCCTGAAATCCTTAAATTGGATTTACTCAACAATTTCCTATTAGTTACACCATTTCCTTCTTTGGAAGTCAACCCCTAATGTGAACTGAGTTAATTCAACCCAAAAATTCCAGTTATAATTCCCTAATAATCAATGGTTCCCAACATTTTTTGTTCAATCACTCTGAATAATGGTTTGATTTTAACTGAATCAGTGGATGGCTATACTGACATAATTTATATCATTTAGGAATTTTATCCTTTATGTGTAAATTTACAATTATTATCATTATCACATTCTTGTTAATATTAAATGTATTTACTTAAGTGATTAACTGTATCATAGATAATATTTATACAAAATGAAATTTATTTTAGTTCTATGTTGCATGCTCATTAATTTCATTAATTCATGTGATCACAAAATAAACATCCATAATTAAATAACCATGTAACTTGATAGAAATAAAATAATAAAGTGGTATTATCATGAGATTTTATTAATGGTTACTTTATCTAGTGGTCAATAATCTAACCATTTAACTAGGGGGAAAACACTTTGAACAAATTAAGGTTTTTGTTATAGCTTCCAAATTATCCACTATGTATCTCTCTTGGATTTGTTTTTCCTTAACTCCAAACTTGAACTGTCTCCACTAGCTTGGTAGATCCATCCATTACATATGATTTTACTCACATGTGAGTGAGAGGAAAAGGGTTTATATAAATAAAACCATGGGCATTCAGGCCCATTCATAATAAGAGGAGCGAAGGCACATAGTCTAACAGATTAATTTAATATTAAATTAGATGAAACTAATCACATACAAAGGTCAGGACTATTCTCATGATCATCTACATGTATTCAATGAATTGCATAATTAATAAAACTATAATTCAATTCTTAATATTTATTATTTAAGATAAATCACACTCAAATCAATTAATTATCTTCTTTAATTAATCAATTATTTTATCTTAATTATCTTTTGAATTTCCATAATATTCACATCGATCGTACTTTTAAACGAATTAAATATATTTATTTAAAATTAACTACGTACATAAATGTAAGATGGAGGAAACATGGGGAAATCCCTTATGAATCTACACAACATGTATTATACTCGTATACTATTTAATCATGTGACATATAGCATACATGACGTATCATATGCTTTCATGGTGTGTAGTATCAACTTAATGATTATGCAAATTACATTATTTTTTCATCACATTTTATGTTTTAATTCACATAGATTAACATCTATCATACGAATCACACATTATGTGTAGATTTGAATATTATACTGAAATTAATTAATTATATATATATATATATTTAAAACCCATCACATGGTGTGTCCTATTAAGTCAATGACCACATGAAAGCACATGTAGATAAGGTTTACATACTATAATAATTCAATCTTAGTTGAACGTAATTTTGTATAAGTACATGGTGTGTACAGGTGAGATACACAATGTGTACATATCTCACTGTCTATATGAGTCACGACCTAGGGGCTCATTGTGTGAACTATTCCTCAGAAAATTGGAGTACAAGGCATGTATAAATGACTACACGACCTGTGGTCTTTGGGTTACATGGTCACCAATTAGGTAGATAATTTATGGAATTACACATCCCTTATTTGACTTCAAGGACTACACATCGTGTACGTGGAATACAATGAATGTACTCTAGATATCTATGTGTCAGGATGGCCTGATCAACATGCAATGTAAGATATAAATGCACCGTATGTAATTAATTCACATAGTCTGAATTAATTCCAAATTAATTCCAGTTCCATTGAACTCATGTACATGGTGTGTAACTCGGATTAAAGGATGTGTACTTCTATGTTATCCATCCAAAATCTTTGGAATCTCCAGATGAGTTATTCATGTTTATTTCATTCATAAAATTAACTGTTTTGATTAGATCTATGAGATAAATGAGGAAGAACTGGATCTTGTAATTCAGATTAAATGAATGATTAAACTTTAATTGAAAACTTAATGGAAAATGAATAAATCAATCAATGATATTTTAAATAATTATAAATAATTATTGACCACGCTGATACCACATGATGGTTCCGATCATAATGGAAGTACACAATTGGTCATACCCAACATTTCTTTTTGTCATGATCGATAATCAATCCAAGATCTACACGACGATAAACATTGTGATCATTAGAATTGAATAAAAAAATTTGATGATGGATATTATTTCCGAACTATAGGGAGGAACATCAAAAATTATTTATAATTAATTTAATCATGTAAAGAATTATTTTATTGTAATTTTTTTACTCATTGATGGTTTTGAAAATTGATATGGATGGTATCGTCATTGGGTTATAGGATTCAAGAAAATATTCCCTATAGTTTTGATTCACATGTGTTCCAAAAAAAAATTTAATGTCTCCATAGGAATCTCTAGGTGGTAGCATGACATATTCTATCACTTGGGTCATCAAACTTTCATATTCATGAGATTCTATTCTTAAAAATTTTCCTTGATCACACTTGACTTCAGAGTGTGAGGTAGAGGAAGATAGTCTTTGTTATTGGGAGCATACTTGGAGAAGGTATATATTTAGGGATTGATAGGATCCACCAATTTTTTTTTCATAACCAATCATAATAATTGGCTCTCTTATAAAATAATATAATTTATTTTATATACCACTAGGGTTAAAATAAAATAATTCCACAATATACCTTTATATTTTATTTAATCCCTACTGAAATCCATGTAAAATAATTATAATAATATTATTATTTATCAAAATCATCTTAATTTGTGAAATAAATTAAATATTATTTAATAAAATAATATTCAATATTTCTTATTTCTCATCGGACCATTAAACTCATTCTTCTATTCCACCACAATATTTATCAGGCCTCGAAAAATGGCAATTTTTTTATTAAAAAAATATCACTGCATTATTCATTGATAAATAAATAAAAATTTTATTCACTAAATAGAAAATAAATATTCATTAAATATTATCCTCACATTATATTCTCCCGAATAAATGTTAATGAAATATATGGGATCAATAATAAATTAATGATTATTAAACCACATATGGCAATAATATTTATTCAACTTGTTAAAAAATAAATAATAATATATTATTTAACTAAGATTCTAGATACACTAAGTGTGTGACCCATTATGCCTATTTCTTAGTTGAATTAGGTAAAGAAGCCTAAATTCCAAGGTTATCATCTAGAAACATAACAAGGTACCCATAGAGAATGAATTTAATGTCTTAATGTCATAATACTTCATACAGATTCTTATTGTGTAATATAATCCATTTAACATGGTATCTCTAATCATGAAGTTTTCATGACAGTACCATCAACCAATGTTAAAGTGGTCTGTTTATTTGAATTCCAAAAAATCAAAATTTCCTATAGAACATAAGGGAAAATATTTTCTCATAGTATCCATTAATTCAATTTTACTCATGATACACCCAATGTATCTTACCTCACCATGAATATATATCGTCATGGTTTTCGTCAATACATCAAAGTATGTGACTCATAATACTCTTTAATAATAATCTTAATGTCTAAGGATAAATACACACATATTTATATAGGAATGTATAACGACACATGTAAATGTGGACTTCCTAATAGTGGGTCTCATTCTCATAATATCCTATAAA
Source organism: Viscum album (assembly GCA_963277665.1). Classification (NCBI taxonomy): domain Eukaryota; kingdom Viridiplantae; phylum Streptophyta; class Magnoliopsida; order Santalales; family Viscaceae; genus Viscum; species Viscum album. The sequence continues at coordinate 1,097,594,463 of OY728123.1, forward strand.
TATATATTAGAAAGTTCGTACACCATGAGAAGGTGCCTCAAAGTACTATGAGTCTCAAACCCTAGTAACCTATATCATTGTTTTCTCTTAAGTGATATCATCTTTCTATAAAAAATATATTTAATAATAGTTTTTATCACTTTTTGGTTCTTATTATAGTTGGGAACTATCATGACCTTTTAGTGTGATTGCTACTCTTAGGACATTATCACATACTATGTTACGTAGTAGAAAAATCAGAATCGGACAAGTTGTTAATTAATATTAAAAATTATGAATATATGTTACCATAAAGTACATATAATTTGGTTCTAGGTCACAACATTCAACAAAAATATACTTCAGGATTCTTTGATTTGAATATATATTAAATCTATCACCAAAGAGATAATGGCACCATGTCGTAATGGCATGCATCATGGAAACCAACTTAGGATCATGGGTGGCATAATTCATCTCATGAGGTCACATTTGATGAGTTATATAGGCCACAACCTACTTCCCCTTCATCATAACTCATCCTAATCCCATAAATAAGGCATCCTAGAAAATATCATAGCCCAAACCTTACTATGGAAGCTTCAAAAATAGAGATGAATTTAACCTCGCTTTAAGTTCACCAAATGATCCTAAAAACTTATCATTCAATTCGAACTTGAAACCTTTATAGATTAACTCTATCATAAAATATAAAATCCTGAAGTAAACCTGAACAAAAAATCTTCAAAAACCATCCAATCCCGAGAAACGTTAAATTTCAAACACATTTGTGGGTTTCTCCAATAACAACACCGCATAGATATTTTGGGGATTAACTTATATAAATATATCAAATATATCATATCATAGAAGAATCACTTCTTGGATTTAAAACTCACATTTAAAATTATTTCCATACAAATGATGTTTTTTTAGTATTCTGGGAAAAAAATGAAAATGATCCATGTATTCTTCCAGTGACTTGGAATACACCTCAAACAAAAAACCATGAAAGTATCTAAAAATAAATGAAATATATGACTCATAAAAAACATAAAAAATTTAGTAGAGTTATTAAGACAAAATTCCATAAAAAATACTAATAATTTCTAGAAACAATTCTAATGGTTGTCTTAAGAGCATCCTCTTCTTGGAATGTTAGCTGATGGTTCCCCAGATGAAAATAAATCCTAGAAACCCATCGGGCTCCCTAAATTTGATCAAACATATAAAAAATATTAGGAAAAGGTTAATTTTTCTTAACAACCAGCCAGTTAATCTTTTGGTAGTCAATACAATAGTAGGTGCATCTATCTAGCTTCATTGAAAATAGAACTAATTAATCCCAAAGTGACACACTTTGATGAATAAATCCTTTGGTATCAATATCCTCAACCTGAATATTAAGTTATTTCATCATAGTGTGTTCCCTGTGATAATATGGAATATAGATGGGCCTCATCTTCTATATAAATTCAATAGAAAAATCAACCTCTCCCTAGGGTTATAACATTGAAAAATAATTAGGAAAAACCTTAGAGATCCTATACACTATAGCAGTAAGTAAACATCTTAAACATTATTTATTGGCATCAAGAAAAATCCTTAATAATAGGTATGATATCATTCTAGCCTTATGTTTTACGATCCCCAACTCTATATAACAACCTTGCTCTTTATTACAAACATAGACAAGAATAATTACAAAAAATTGCACTTAAGGAAACTCTGAGGATAGATAGGTCTAGTGTCTTGGGAAATTAAGAACATTACATAACAAGATAGAACAAAAAACCCAACATCTTTATTGAAAACTTCTTTTACATGACCACAACATTCCTTCATACTTAGCGTTGCTTGGGATAACCTGGGGACTTTCATAAAAAAAGGGTGAGCTATAAAGACAAGTAAGTGAGTAAACAAGGAATAACATTAAGAATATAGTACATGTTAGTAAATAGTAATATTAATGGATCACAATAGAAACATGAACATAAAGTAATGATATAGAATGATTATCATAACATGGAAATGTGGAAAAAACATTTAACACGACATTATCATGATCCAAGGCTAATTGCACATATAGCATGAGTAAAACCTAATTTAACTCTAATTAGAATGAGTAATCCATAATTTCACTTGATGTATCATGATATTAGTCTTTACCTAATGCATTAGAGCACTATCATGGTGCACATATCTTAGTCATTTCATTTCATGCATAAGTGTGCCACATGGGTCATAAAACATTGAATCATTCAACATCATCATTTATTCCATTATAATAGAATTTGGAATACATAAATGAAACACTATAATCTATAAGGAAATGTTCGTTAAGGTGAATACCCTTGATAGAGAAATGGGCATGGTATTCACTATACAATGACTTTGTCTTGGAAAATCACGGTGCAATTTTGGCAGTATAACAGTGTGACGTAAAAATTCATAAAAATGGTTTATGAGAGAGAAATGGGTATCTCATAATATATACATTAAATGGAATGTAATGGGAGTCATATAAATACATGTCCTAACATATTTAATGTAATTTAGATGCATAGCATAAAATAATTTCTTGTATTTAAATGAGAAGAGCGAAATTCCTTACAGAATTTCGGCATGGTAATGAGTGTACATGGGAGGAATTAATGAGAGATAAAGAAGTATATAAACATTAAAACATAAGGGGTATGTATGGGGAGGTGAAAATTCATACCCCAACATTTGAAATTAAAAAAAAAGGTATAACAACCTAATGAAATTTGAAAAAAAAATTGAGAATGGAAGATTCCCCTTACGTGGAAATGTGACTCCAAAGGCTTAAGAGGGGATTAAGAGTGGCTTGGCACCTTGGAATGATTTTAGAAAGAGGGGGAAGGGTAGGTAAGTGCTCCAAGTGTTTTTAGTGAGGAGAATTGGGATCTTTTGTGGGTTTATATAGGAAAATAATGGGAATTCATTATTATTATGGTTTTGGACATTACACATTAAACTAATCAAAACCAAAAACCAACCAATGGTTTTTGCCAAAAAAAAATTAAATATGTAAGTGGAAACTATTATTCTATTAGTCCAATGTAATAACATATTAAAACATTAGGATTGATTATGTGGATGCAAGTCACACACTCAAGGAAATCATTTTAAGAAGTTAAAATATTTTATAAGTCTTTGAGGGTCCCATAAGTCACCATAAAATTAACCAAACAAATATAAAATCACCTTTTTTAAAGGTAAAAAATATATTGTCCAAAAAAACCCTTTTATAGTAATTTTTTATATCACTATTGGGTCATTATGATGTCATAAAACACATTATATATTTAAACGTTATATAATTTTTACCCAAAAATTTGGTTGTCCAGGAAAATTCAGAAAAAATAACCATTGGATAATTTCAAAGTACGAATTCCAAAAAATAATATTATTTTTATCTAAAAAATTTATATATAGGGTAATTTTCTATTTTAAAATAAAATCCATCATTAACAAAAATTCACGGGTTTTGACAAAAATGGCTTTCAAACCTTAATAAAAATTAGAATTGTATTCATAAAAATTATACAATAATTTATATATAATAAAAAGTAATTTAGTGATAATATATTATTAAAACATTATTTAATTAAAAAATCCATTAATTCAGAAAAATATATTTTTTAATTAGAAAATTGAATAAAAATATTATTGTTCTATAAAAACTTTTTACAAAGTAATAATAATAAAATGAATGTATATTTTTTATTCAATACAAAAATAATTCACATAATCATAGTGCTTGCATATTTTTACATAACCCCTTATAAAAATTGCATATGGCCTATCCGTAAGGTGTGTGATGTTGATAAACTCTTTGGGTGGATTGGATAACATCGCTCGGGTGGTAATCTCTACCAACATCCACATCTCCCATAGGTAGTTCCATTAAAGCTTAACATGTGGAATATCATATTGGGAATGATCAAGATAGAAGCCTAGTGATGACACCTCCTTTACGAGCTCCAAAAATGGGCTTGGTATGGAGCAATTCTACTAGATGAGACAATCGCTTCCTTTATCTGAGTAAATTGGATTTGTTAAAACCCTATATTTATACTAATCATGTTATCACTATTCAACTGATGTATTATAAATGGTAACAGTTATTAATGGTATTTTAAAATCCAAAAACATAAAACCAAGGAAGTGCATATGTTATATAACCATTTTAAAAAATCATACATTTGATTAGATCTAGATGATTTTAGTTAATAAAATTTTGGGTTGTTACAATCTTCCCCCCTTAAGAAATTTTTCCCTCAAAATTTTATTTTCCCACACTAAAACAAATAAGTGTAACTCTGCTTCATCACTTCCTCTGATTCCCACATTACTTCTTCAAATTCTTGGTTTCTCCACAACACCTTGAAGAGGGGAATTGACATATTTCATAGAACTGTTTCCCTATGATGAAAGATCTTCACCAGCTACTCTTCATTGGAGAGGTAATTCGCTGATGGTACCACCTCTTGTTGATAAAAATTCCCTCAAGGTATCATTGAAACATTTTTTTAGGTGATTGTGTTTGTTAACAAATTGGGCATCTATGTTGTGTTTGTTGACAAAGCAGACCACGATGTACAAATTTTTTGTAAAAGGGGGTTCAAATGGTGATTTTTCGGGTTCAAGATATTTTTTTGGCTATCCATGTATGATTTAATAACCTCAAAAAAGGAATGGACGATCTGGAGGTGGTACAAAAAGTGCAAATACAAGGTGGCACTGTCTTCCAGTGTTTAACAAATTTTTGGGCCTGAAAATCGTAAAAGGGAGGGATGTGTTTTTGGCAAAGGGAGGTGCACGTAAAGGAAAGAGGTGTGAAAAAAAGAAATGTGGTGTAAAAAATATTTTCAAGGTGTATGAAAAAGGAAAGTGTTGTGCGAAATATTTGCGTGGTCGCGAAATAGGAAAGTGGAGTGCAAAAATATTTTTGTGGTGTGCGAAGAAGGAAATTTGGGCGGAAAATATTAGCGTGGTGCGTGAAATAGAGGATTGGGGATTTTCGTGAAAAAGGTGTTTCGAGATCAAAAAGCTTGAAAATTTGTAAAGTCATGAGGTGCACAAATAATTAGAGCATGGTATGAAATATAGTGTTGCGCGGAAGATGTGTTGTTCGCACTCAATGAGGATTATGCATAGAATGAGGGTTTCTTTGTGTAGGGGTCCATTTTTCCTATAAATATGAAGTGACCCCCTCATTCATTGTGGCTCATGACATAAATATTATCCGAGCTCTGGCACATTAAATTGGAGTGCATAAGAGAGTTTCACGAAAACAATAAGTTTGTGCATAAAAGAACGGTTTGCGTGGAAAGTAGAGGTTGCACGAATAAGAAGATTATTGCACGAAAAGAGGATTTCATGCAAAAGAAGAAAATTATGTGAAAGTTTGTGTAGTGGCTATGTGTAAAAGAAGTGGTTGTCCCTAAAAGAGATGTTGTGCGAAAATTGTATTTTGCGGAAGTGAAGGGAATTACGTTCATGGTGCATCAACGGTTGCGAGTAAAAATTGGGGTTTCCCAGTACACCCCATGCAATGAGAGATTAATCTGTGGGTGAAAGCTGGGCATCAAAAAAGATGCTATCAACAGTTAAGAATGCAGAATTCATTATAGATAATGAAGAGACCTATAGGTCTATAAAATGTGATTGGATATTCTGAAGAAGAAGTGATCTCAATTCAGTTGTGAGAGTAGTGAGTTCTCAAATTTTGAGTGGTTGTAAACCTGAAGGTTCAGTTGGTTGAGTGAATGGTTGATATGCAAGCATAGTTAAGGGATTCTCTTGAATAGATAGATGTTTGGAGAGACAAAAAAAAAAGAAATCCAACAATGTTATTCATGATTCCAAACTCTATATGTAGTAGCAGGAAGAAGAAAAGTCTGAGTTGATGGTAGAAATTGAGACCCTCAAGTCATCCACACCAGAGGACTCAGAATCGGTTAGTGATTATAAAATCAAGATTGATGAATAGAAAAGGGAGATTGATGTATTGAATAACATAAGAAATGATCAAATTAAGCTTATTGAAGAACTTGAAGGAGAAGTTGTCCGTTTTCATAAAAAGATTAGGGATCATGAAAAACTCTTGACTCTTGCTAGGACATCAGGATTTCAATTCACTCCAAAAACCGAGTAGCTAAAAGTGGAGAATATTGGTTCAGAAAAAATGAAGCATTAATTTTGTTTAGATGCTAAGGCCTATTGGGGGATGGATTGGAAACAGAATGCTATGAAAACTAAATTCAAACCACAAGAACCCATTCCAAGATTGAAGGTAGATTTGGGAACAATGTAGAATAAGAATATTCAGAGATCCTAGGGGAAATATATATGTGTAGAAGTGACATGAAGTTATTCCCCTTATATCTGGTGTTATTATAGTTGAATAATGGGACCTTCATAGTACGTGTGTTCCATATCCAAGATATATCAAAGGGCACAATAATAGAGGTGGAATCCAAAAAAAGAACACTTCTCTAGAAAATAATTTAAAGGCCACTATTTTTGGTGTGGATGATTTGGTCACATGGCTAGGTAATGTAATTCAATTATACAGAGGAATGTGCCAAAGAGGAGTCAAAATGTATGAAAATAGTAGATCAATGAATCAACAGGTGAGTTGAAAATGAAAAAAAAAAGATTTTCAACTTTTCAAGATGAAGTTGGTCCATCATTTTTTGGGAAAGATTAGAAGTCTTAAACCATTCCAAGTGTGAAGGAAAAAATAAGGACCAAGAAGAAAAAGGATGAGAAGGAAGTGGTGGCAGAAGTTTCCCTTAAAGCATCATATCACTCTGGTGTGTGGATCCTTGACAACGGCTGCACATCTCACATAACAGGTAATAAGGATCTTGTTACAGGCATAAAATATGAAAAATAATGAGTTTCCATGTTTTTAAAAGAAGAAATCCTGAAGATTATTGGCTCAAGAAAGGACATGTTTGGGGGAAAAGAGATGAGACATGATGAAGTCTTAGTAGTTGAATGCCTCAATCACCATTTTCTCAGCGTCAGTCAACTATGTGACTCAGGACATTCTATAAGGAATACCAAGAATATGTGTATTATCAAAGGAAGAGATGGGGTAGTATTTATACATGGAAAAATGAAAAGGTGGAATCTCTACATGGTATGTAGAGAAGATGATACATGCTTTCTATCTAGAGAGAAAGAAAACAAGTTTTTTCATAACTGACTTGGTGATCTGTTCCAACCATCCCTATAAGATCTGTTAAAGTATGTTTCCTCAAGAGACATCCCTAAGCTATCATGTGATCATAATAAAACGTGCGATGCATGCCAAGAAGGTAATCTCATCAGAAATACATATAAGGAAAAGGAAAAGAATTCAACCAGAGTGCTCGAATTGGTGCAAGTTGATGCTTGTCGACCTATCACACCAAGAGAAATTGATGGAAAGATGTACTATATTATTTTCATTGATGGCTATAGCAGAATGTCATGTGTATTTGTTATTTCCTATAGGTCTTCTGTGTTCATCTACATAAGAAAGTACCATAGGGTGTGTGAAATGATTCTTAGAAAGAAAATTATAATGTTTCGTTTTGATAATGGTACAAAATTCACAAATAGTTAGGTGGAAGAATATCTCGAGAAACATAGGATAAGGCAGTAATTTTCCTTAGTATGAACTCCCCATTAGAATGGCATAATTGAAAGGAGAAATTAGATCGTTAACAACATGGCCAGAATGATGCCCATAGAAAAAGACCTATAAGAGAAATTTTGGAAGGAAGTATTTTTGACATTGGTTTACATTTATAACAGGGTTCTGTTGTGTCTGATAGAAGGAAAGACTCCGTACGAGATGTGGTATAGAAAGAATCCAACAATGAAATACTTTCTAATATTTGGAAGTATGTGTTTTATCATCAACAAGGAATAACATAGGAAACATGAGTCACTAGGAGATTAGGGGATATTCCTTGGCTACTCAGGAAAAAAGAAAAGAATATAAATGATTTATCTAAAGGATTTGAAATGTAGTTGAGAGCAATGATGTCACTATAGTGGATAATGGGGAGATCATTCAACAACGCAGTGAACAATTACAAGATGAAATTGATGAGGAGGAAAGAAACGTAGGGGGAGTAGAATTTGATGATGTTGATTCAGAATAAGATACTGATGATGAGCATGAGGAAGTAAAATTAGTATCTACACAAAAGCCAAGGAGTCGAGCTGAAATTGACTGGCATAATATCATTGTTGATTAGACAGCTCCAGTTTAGACCAAGGGAATGAAATAATTGCAGCATACTTCTTTCTTATCTCTGATTGAGCTGAAGTGATGAACCTAAAGATGATAACTAGATTTAGGAAATGAATGAAGAGATTGATCAAATCGAGAAAAATTAGATGTGGGAGATTTTTTTGAGGCTAGTAAATTAGAATGTCATCTAGATTAAATGGGTATATTGCAACAAGATGAATGAGTATGGCATAGTGATTCAGAACAAAGTACAACTAGTGTACAAAAAATACTACAAGATAAAGGGAATAAATGTTGATGAGACATTTGCACCTGTTGCGAGACAAGATATCATCAGATTATTCCTAGCCATTATAGTGGAACAGAAGTTCATTGTTTTCCAGATGGATGTCAAATATGCATTTTTGAATGGGGTTCTGGAGTAAGAAGTTTATATCGAGCAGCCATATGGTTTTCTCATTCATGAGGATGAGATCAAGGTTTGAAGACTGAAAAAGGCATTGTATGGACTGAAAAAAGCACCAAGAGCATGGTAATCAAGACTTGATCAGTACTTGAAAATTTTCCAGCATAGGTGGAGTTGATTAAAATCTATATTTCAACAGAAATACTTATAAATGGATGATGGTCTTGGTTTATTTCAACGACATAATATTTGGAGGATCAGATGAAGCTTAGTGCAGAGAGTTTTCTGAATTCCTGAAAAGTGAGTTCGAAATGTCAATGATTGGAGAGCTAATGTTTTTCCTTGGTCTAAAGGTGACACATGTAAGGAATAGAACATTTATTTCTCAATAAAAATATTCCAAGTATATTCTGAGAATATTTTGAATGGAAAATTCTATGGAAATGAAGACTCCGGTTGCTACCCGAATGAAACTATCCAAATATGAGGATGTAAAGGCTGTTAATATCACAGAATATAGGAAAATCATTGGAAGTATATTATAATTAACTATGAAATGGAATGACATTTTATTCACCACATTCCAAGCAGCGAGATATCAGAGTAAACCCAAATAAAGCCACATGATTGCAGTGAAAATAATACTTCGGTATATCAAGGGAACAGTGGATTTCGGCCTGATATATAGTGACAAATCTCAGTCAGAATTATTTGGATACAGTGATGCGGATTGGGCCAGTTCTGTGGATGACAAAAAATCAATGTCTAGAGGTGCATTCTATCTTGGTGGGTTGTGTGTTTCATGGCTATGTAAGAATAAAGATTTCATTTCATTGATCATCACAAAAGATGATTATATTGCTACCACTCAAGCATGCACAATGTTATTGTGGATTAAGCAGTAGTTAGATGATATGGGCTTTGAAATGAAATCTATGATCAGAATCCAGTGCGATAAATCAAGTGATATAAATCTTAGCAAAATTCCCATCCATCACTCAAAGACAAAGCACAATGAGATTAAGTATCATTTTATCAAGTAGAAGGTTGAGCAGGGCATTGTGAAGTTTGAGTATGTGCCTACAAAGTTACAGGTTGTAGAAATGCGGACAATGGCCTTACCCAGAGATGCTTTTGAGAGGCATCGACTGACTTTGGGAGTTCATTTGACTCTTGGTTATTGAAAGTGTGTGACTGCGGGACCCCCCTCTCTCCCGGAGGTAAGATGTGTTTTTCCATAATGTGCTGATACTTTCACTACTCTGTTGCAGACCACAAAAGGGTGACCTTTGGGTTCATTGAAAAATGGGTAGAAATAGTGACTCCTCAAGTGGGAGAAACTATGACTAATGATGAGAGAAAATGTCTTCATCAATGACACGGGGAAAAGCTGATAGGTGAAGCTGTGAGATAGGGGAGATAAATGAGATAGGGGGAGAGTTTTTAAAATCTAATGATGGTAGAAGTGATCAATCAAAGAATATATATCATGACAGTTGAGGATCATGATAAAATCATAAGAGTGGTATTGGAATGGTGTCAGAAGGTTTCTAGATATCACCAATTGGTTTTTAGAGTGGTATCAACAATTGCTATCAGTTTGGAAATTGGTATCAGTTTGGTGTCAAAAGTTGGTGTCAAGAATGAAGTGATTCATGGATGAACTATTCATTTACTCTTGTTTCTCACATTGTGCATTGCTTATGTGGGCTTAGAGTATGTGTTGAGTGAATCCTTGATCGCTATCAGAATCGCAAGAGGGGAATGGTGGTAGAAGTTGGAAGATTCGTAAATAAGGTATCAAAGTGAAGAGAATTTTTATGAGAAAAATTTTCAACAAACCCAAAGGGGGATTTTAGGGAAAAAATCCCTCAAGTATCATTGAATCATTTTTGAGGTGATTGTGTTTGTTGACAAAGTGGGCCTTTGTATTGTGTTTATTGACAAAGCAGACCACGATGCACAAATTTTTTGACAAAGGGGGTTTACATGGTGATTTTTTGGGTTCAAGATATTTTGTTGGATATCCATGTTTGATTGAAGAACCTCGATAAAGGAATGGACGATATGGAGGTGGTACAAAAAGTGCAGATACAAGGTGGTGTCATTTTCTAGTGTTTACCAAATTTTTTGCCCTGAAAATCAGAAAATGGAGAGATGTGTTTTTGGAAAAGGGAGGTTCACGTAAATGCAAAGAGGTTCGAAAAATGAATTATGGTGTACGAAATATTTTCATGGTGACCGAAAAAGGAAAGTGGTGAGAAAAATATTTACTGGTGTGTGAAAAAGGAAAGTGGTGCGTGAAATATTTGTGTATTGAGAGAAAATTGAAAGTGGTGCACGAAATATTAGCATGGTGCACAAAAGAGAGGATTAGTGTTTTTCACGAAAAATGCTTTTTGATATCATAAGCTTGAGAATTGGAAGGCATGTGGTGCGCGAAAAATTGGAGCATTGTGCGAAATACGGTGTTGCGCCATAGATGTGTTTTCGTGCTCAATGAGGATTACATGTGGAAGGAGTTTTTTTCGCGCAAGGGAAGATTTTTCCTATTAATATGAAGTGACCCCCCTCGTTCATTGTAGATCAAGACATAGAGATTATCTGAGCTCTGGCACACAAAATGGGAGTGCACATGGGAGTTGTGAGAAAACAGAAAATTTATAGGTAAAAGAACTATTTGTACGCAAAGAAGAGGCTGTGCAGAAAAGAAGGCTATAACATAAAAAATGTATTGTGCACAAAAGAAGAAAATTATGTGTAAGGAAGTGTAGAGGCTACATGTAAAAGAAGTTTTTGTGAATAAAAGTGGTATTGCGTGGAAATTTTATTTCGTTCAAGTCAAGGGAATTACATGCAAGGTGCGGTAAGGGCTGCTCATAAAAATTGGGGTTTCCCGATACACCTCGTTCAAGGAGAGATTCATCTGCATATGAATGTTGGGCGTCAATAGAGCATCTATCAATAGTTAAGGATGCAGAATTTATTATATATAATGAATAGACCGATAGGTATATAAACTGTGAGTGGATATTCTAAAAAAGTAGTGAGCACACTTCAGTTGATAGGGTATTGAGTTCTTAAATTGTGAGTGGTTGTAAATTTAGAGGGATAGTGAGTCCACTTCGAACTTATAAACAATAGTGTGCTTATAGTGGAATTGGTATATCGTCACACCATCAGTGTATGATCTTTGGACGTAGCGCAGTGAGGGTGAACCAAGTAAAAGTTTTTGTCTCATGTGCATGATTTATGTTTTATTCAAACACTTCAACGAGAAGGAGAGAGATGAGGGTTTTTTCTAACAACAAACCAAAATCAGAAGGGGCAGTTGTTTTTAATCTATTGTACCCCAATTCACCCCCTCGTAGAGTATCTATCATAGTGGACCAAACACCTTTGGATTGAGAACATTTTATGGATCATGTATGTACATACTCAAGAGTGATACATGGAATACATAAATCTATAGGCCACCCCCTCTTAGTCGATAGTCCAATCCTCCAATTCGATCAAGGATCTCAAAAGGGACGATGTATTGTGGACTAAGCTTTCCCTTATTCCAAAATGTCATAACTCTATTCCACAGTGATATGTGGAGGAATACCATGTATCAAACATCAAACACTAGGTCTTGTAGATGATTATCAGCATAAGTAATTTGTCAAATCTGTGCATCTTTAATGTGATGATGGATGGTCTTACCCTTGTACACCATTTCATAGGCCATTTATGGACCTAGGAGTTTTCTCTCCCAAACTTCATCCCAACATGTCGGTGTTTTGCACCTCTTCATGTACAGGGCTTCATAATGAGTCGTTGGTATGTTTGTGTGGAAATTATTATTGTAAGAGAACTCAACCAGAGAAAGATGTTGATCCCATCCACCAGTGAAGTCTATTGAGAATTATCTCAACATGTCCTAGAATGTTTGGATAGTTTGATCAGATTGGCCATCAGTGTGATGATGATAAGTCTTACTAAAGTTCAGCTCAGTATTCAACGCATGTTGAAGACTCTTCCAGAACGTAGAGGCGAATATTTTATCTTGATCAGATACAATATATTGTGGTATTACATGAAACCTTACCACTTATCTGATATATATTCGTGCTAGTTGATCCAATGGGAAATCCACTCAAATTGCAATGAAGTGTGTTGTCTTTGTAAGATGGTCCACAACAACACAGATAGAATTGTTTCCTTTGGATGTCTTCAGATGTTCGGTGAAAATTTCCATGGTGATTTTATCCTATTTTCGTGTCGGTATGGGTAACTGATGTATCATCCCCTTAGACTTCTTCCTCATAGCCTTCCCTTGATGACATACTAGGCACTTAGATGTATACTTAGCGATCTCCTTCATCATGTTATCCCACTAATAAAGCTCTCATATATCTCTTGCATCCTTGTGTTTCCTGGGTGAATGGAGAAATTCGAACTATGTGCACCATCCAAAATTTATTTCTTTAACTACGGATTTTATGAACACATAGTCTTAACCCAAATCTCATAATTCCTTCTTCATTAACATTGAACACTAAGGATTTCCATTTTCAGTTAGTTTCCACTTTCTTCTGAATTTCAACATCATCCTTCTGAGAATCCTTTAGCCTTTCGAAAATATACAATTGAGAAATCATTTGTGAAAGGATTGATGATGATCCCTTATTTATGATTCTCATGTCCATATTCCTAGGGTTGTAATTTATTGAGTATTCATAGTCTTTGATCAGCTCTAACCATCACCATTGGCTCATGTTCAACTCTTTCTCTGTGAATATATACTTGAGGATTTTGTGGTCCGTATATATTTCACATTTCTCCCCAAAGAGGTAATGTCACCAAATTTTTTAAGAGAAGATCACTGTAAAAAACTCTAGATTACGTGTTGGATAGTTTTTCTCATTAAAATTCAATTTCCTTGAAGCATAAGAAATGAATTTTTCATTTAGCATCAACACACAAACCATGCCCTTCTTCGAAGCACCTTTGAATACCCAAAAAATTTCTCCACTTGTGGGTAGTGTGAGCATAGGCACAGTGATAAGCCTTCTTTTAAATTCCTTGGATAAATATTCTCATTCATAACTTGAAGAAAAATTTACTCCCTTTCATGTTATCTTGTTAAGACGGTTTTACAATCGTGATAAATTTCTCAAAAATCATCAATAATATCTATATAAACCTAAGAAGATGTGGATATCTGTTACCAATGATGGCCTCATCAATAAATCAATTGTAATTTTCTTGGAGGGATCTAAAAATATCTCATTTCGTGTGATGATACGAACCAATAATGAGACTTACTTCAACTAGAACTCACACCTTTTGTACTTTGAATAGAGCTTCTCCTTTTGAAAGATATCTAGTATAATGCTTAGATGCTCTTCAAGATCCCCCGTGGATATGGAGTATATTAGAATATCATCTATAAATAATACCAAAAATTTGTCGAGGTATTATCTAAAGACTCTATTCATGATTTCCATGAAGATTTCTGGAGAATTATTGAGTCCGAAAGGTGTTACTATGAATTCATAGTGCTCGTACTTAGTACGAAAAGTATTATTAGGGATATCCTCCTTCTTCACCCTTACATGATAATATCTTGACTGAAAATAAAAATTGAAGAAGTATTGTGCTCCACATAGCTGATCGAACAAGTCATCAATTCATGTCAGAGGATACATGTTCTTTATCATGATTTTTTGAGCTCAGAATAATAAATTCAAAAGAGCATTGACTTGTCCTTCTTCTTGAAGAAGAGGACTGGTGCACCCCATTGTGAATCACTTGGGTGCACAAACCCTTTATTCAGATTCACATGTTGTTATTTCATCATATCATCAAGCTCCAAAACAACCATTCAATACAGATTTATGGATATTGGAGGCACCCCAAGTATAAGATCAATCAAGAATTCATCATCTCATCTAAGAGGAAGACTAGGAAATTCCTCGAGATAAACTTCGGAGAATTCTCGCACAATAGGATTGACTTCAAGGATGGTTTCTTCCATAGACTCATTCATATGATAAATATATGCATACTCATAGGGATGTAATATCCATGATTGAGATGATGTTGCTGAAGAAGATTCATCCTCCTCCTTGCACATGTATAGAATTGAGGGTTGATTCACCATATGGAGAGTGATTTCCCTCTTATAGTAATTTATATTGGCTTTATATAGGGAAATCCAACCCATTACAAGAATTGCCTCAAATTCCACCAGAGGGGGTATGACGGGGATTGCTGGTAAGTTCAAACCACATATTTCGATAGGGGAGAATTTATATTCATGTTATGCATTGGTTGACCCATTTTTTGTTATCACTGACATCTTTACATCCATAAATTGTGGTGGTGTTGGGATTGTTCAACTAAACATTAAATATTTTAAAGAATGTATAGAACTATAATTAAAAATTACATTCACTATTCTTGAATGAATAACTATCATACCTATCACCACTTTTTTCGGGGTTCACTTCGGTGGTAGTGATAGAAAAAGATTTCCCTTGCTGACTTGGAAGTTGTTGGTTACCTTATAAAACACATGGATTAGGTCACTGGTTTTCAAAGTTCCATGGTTCATTGTAGAAAAATAAAAGATCAATGTGTTGAGGTTTGAATGGAGCATTCCTCTCCTCTATTGTAGTTGTGGGTCTTGTCAGTAGTTAATGTCTAGGCTCCCCTCTCTTCCCCAGCTGATGCATTTCCTTGTCCCCATCAGGAAATTTTCTAGGGTGCTTATTTAAGCCCCATTGGCAAGTGGGGTGATGGATTTCCTTAGCACTGCATAATTTATCCATCAGACTTATAGAATTAAATTCCACCATACACTTCTTATCCTCGTGATACTCTTAAGATTATCCGACCTCCATTTCGAACTTGAGGGCACATCAGACAATTTTCTCATAGCTCTTAATGTCACATATGACTAGGAATTTCCGTATTCTAGGTTTTATCCCAACAAAGAAGCAGTCAAACTTGAATTTGCAGGTAACATCAAAGCTAGGGGCATATCATGAAAGCCTTGTGATTTTTTTCTTGTAAGATCTAATGGATCCATTATCTTTTTTTCTTCAGGGAAAGGAATTCCCTTTCCATCTTAAATCAGAGGGTGCGGGGAAAATACTTATTGAATTTTTTTTTCCAAAAATCCTTCCATTCTGAAGCATCAATATCTTCCTCATGATTTGTAATTTTTATTAATTTCCACCATTGATCATCTTAAAACTACATATGATAAGTATCCAGAAGTACCTTCTCTAGTTCAGAACATTGAAGGATGGAGAATATATTCACAATGCAGTTCCACCATTGTTCGACTATTGAGGGATTGGATGATCCATTAAAAGTAGGAGGTCCTTGTCAAATTAAACTCTTTATTGTGGTTTGTTATTTCATAGAGGGGGTTGAATGTTCCTCTTGACCCATGTTTCTATTCAAAACATTATTTAACTGAGAGATTATCATGACAAAGTGTACAATTCATGCTCTAATCGGATTGGGTATCTCATTAGAATAGTCATCACATTGATTATCCCATCATTTTTTAGCCTGATTCCTCCTATTACTCACCTTTGGTAGGAATATAAGGAATGTTAAGGGTAACACATAAAAGTATAATCCAAACACAAAAAGGGATAACTTATAAATTACTTTTATTTCTTTTTCTTATTAATTTATAAGCTCCAATATATGTTATCCTTGATCTAAATCCCAATATATATTCTAAGGGGCATTCTTTTTATTCCCATAATAATGGTTCATACTAATATTATAAATTTAACAACTAATATACCCCAGGTGTGTCGTAACTAGAAGTGTAGCAAGACCCATTTTCATTCACCAGTTCTCATTCGAGTCTAGCTCAAAGCATTATTTTTGGGATTTACCCCTAGTGACATCTGTGTCAGCGCCGCCTCTAACTCATCGTATCCATACAAGGATTTATTTTCATGATAAACCACTTACTCAATACTCACCAAAATTTAGGTATGTTTTTATTATACTCAGTCTTATCCAAAAGGCTTTCACTAGGGTTTTCTAATCCTAATCCCAAAAATAAGTAAACATATCCTATGATACCAACTATTACAACCCTTCTCTTTATTACACAAATAAACAGAATTTATTACATAAACATGAACTTAAGAAAACTCTGAGGATTGAGAGGTTTAGTGTTTTGGTAAATTATGAACATTAAATAACAACTTGGGTCATAAAACCCAACATATTTATAGAAAACTTCTTTTACATGACCACAACATTTCTTCGTACTTAGCATTGCATTGGATAACCTGAGGAAATGCATAAGAAAAAGGAGATCTATAAATCCAGGTAAGTGAGTAAATAAGGAATTACACGAAGAATATAGTACATGTTAGGAAATAGGAATATCAATGGGGCACAAGAGAAAAATGAACATAAAGGCATGATAATTCATGATTATCATTACATTGAAATGTGGAAACAACATTTAACATGATATTAGCATGACCCAAGGATCATTGCACATGGATCATGATTAAACCCTCATTTCACATGTATTTTCATGAGTAAACCCTAATTTAACATGACATATCATGATACCAGTCTTTACCCAATGCATTGGAGCACTATCAGGGTGCACCAATCTTAATCATTTCATTTCATGCATAAGTGTGCCGTGTGGATCATACAAAACATAATAATTCAACATCATAATTTATTCCATGATAAAGGAATGTGTAATAAATACAAGAAACTATATAATCAATAATTAAATATTCATAATGGTGAATACCCTTGATAGCGAAATAAGCATTTTATTCATTACACCATGACTTTGGCTTGGAAAATCGCGGTGCAATTTCAACAGCATAATGGCGTAACATACTAATTCATAAAAATGGTTGATGGGATAGAAAGGGGTATCCCATAATATGTACATGAAATGGATAGTAAGTAGTAATATAGATAGATTTCCCAAAATAGTAATTGAATTTTGATTCATAATATAAAATAATTTTATGAATGTAAATGAGAAGAGGGAAATTCTTTACGGAATTTCAGCATGGTAACAGGAGTACATGGTTGGAATTAATGAGAGATAAAGAAATATATAAGAATTAAAAAATAAGTATGATATTTTGTGGGAGGTAAAAAATCATACCCCGACATTTTAATTGAACAAAAGGGTATAAAAACATAATGCAATTTGGGAAAAAATGAGAAAGGAAGAAATCCCTTACATGGAAGTGTGATTACAAAGGCTTCAGAGGGGCTTGAGAGATGATTATTAGAAGCATGGGACGTTTTGGGAGGATTCTATAGAGATGAGGGCATGGTAGGAACATTATCCAATGGTTTTGAGTTAATATAAGTGGGATCTTGGGTGGGTTTATATAGTTAAAGAGAGGGAATTCTTTATTATTTATGTTTTGAACACTACACATTAATCTAATAAAAACCACTAACAAATCGATGGTTTTTTCCCATTTTTTTGACAAAGGGGAGTGTAAAAAAATTATTTTATAAGTAAAATTGCCGAACGTATTAAAATATTAGTCTTTCTTTTGTGGACTTGAGTTGCACACTCAAGGAAATCATTTTTAAATGTCAAAATGTTATATAAGCCTTGGACGTTGCACTAAGGCACCATAAAATTAATAAAAAAAAATATAAAATCACAAATTTTTAAAGTTAAGACATATATTGGCCTAAAATCACTTTTATAGTATTTTATTATATCATTATTGGTCCATTATGATGTCATAAAACACATGATATATTTAAACGGTATTTTTCATACAAAATTTCCATTGTCTCTGAAAGTTATGAAAAATTTACCATTGGATAATTTTGACATCCTTAATGAAAAATTATTATTTATTTTATCTATATAATTTTTTAAATATTTGAATTTTTACTTTTAAAATAAAAACTGACATGTATCAAAAATTTAAGGATTAAAAAAACAGCTTTCAAACCGTAATAAAAATTACATTTGTATTCATAAAAATTATAGGATCATTTATATATAATAAAAATTAATTTAGTAATAATATTTTATTAAAATATTATTTAATTAAAAATCCATTAATTGATCAAAATAGATTTCTTAATTGAATATTAACTAAAAATACTATTTGTGATTTAAAACATATTTACAAAGTATCAAAAATAAAATGAATGTATACTCTTTATTATATACAAAAATAAAGTACATAATCATTATGCTAGGGCATGGTTACAAAACCCCTTATAAAAAAAGCATATGACATAAGGGTAAGGTGTGAAATGGTGACAGACTCTTGGGGTGGCTCAAATAACATTGCTCGGGTGGTAATCTCAATCAACTTCCACTTCTCTTGTATGTAGTTATGTTCAAGATTAACATGTTTAATCTTGGCTTGGTCTTGGTCCATAGTAAAGTCCAGTGACTCCCCCTCCTTTCTGAGCTTGGAAAAATAGGCTTCATATAGAGAAATTTTATTGGATGCAGTCATCGCTTCCTTTGTCTAAGTAAATTGGATTTCTTAAATACCAATATTTATACTAATCAAGTGATCAATGTTCAACGGCTTTATTAGAAATGGAAAAAATTCATAATGATATTTTAAAATCCAAAAAACATAAAACCAAGGAATTTCATATGTTATATAACCATTTTATATAATACTACATTTAATTAGATCAAGAGGAATTTTCATTAATAAAATTTTGGGTCATTACACTCTCACTTCTATGATCCCACTCACCTTGAAAGTCATGAGTAAACCCATAGAAAGATAAAAACTATACCCAACAATGATAAAAATCAATTTCAACCTCAAAATAAACCATATAATCCATTCTAATAATGATTTCAATGATTTTAAGATCCGGAACTAAATAATCCCACATGACCTCTTGGTCGGTGATCATAACCTAGAACTCCGAACATTTAAACCCATGTTCCTTCATTCTTACTGAAGAAGTGGAATGATCCATCATATATGGAATATGTTTTGAGCATAAAAAAATCAACCAAATTAAAAAAATACAAAATGGTATTCACATGTATCAAATAATTTCAATATTTTAAAGGATGAAATAAGCATCGTACCTTTAATTGTAGCTCCCCCACTTAAAATTTCATTAGTTCCTACTTCATAAGATTTATTTTCATCCTATGTATCCTTATTAGCATATTATTGGGATATAATACATTTTACTACATGATACCAAACCTAGGATCCTTTAGTATGGGTGTATATAGCCATATTCCACAGGGAAACTCTTCTCAAAAAATTATTAAGATGATCAGATTGTCCATAATGATGGTAAAAATTGTCTGTTAACAAACAATTAGGATTAGTATGTTTGGGTCTCCCACACTGATACAAACTACTTGGTGGTTTCCTGAGGAATCCCATAAAACATCTCTTGATATAAACTGGGCTCCCTTACTAAACTTTATTTTCTATCCATATGATACACTCTTGACAAATCCTAATACTACGGAAGATCCACCTATAATCATCATCCCGACTAAGCCTACCTAATCCATAACTACTTTATAAACCCCCTAAGAAGAAGTTTATCAGAACAATAGATAATTATAAACTGAATATTTTCCCCCAAAACTATCTTAAACCTATGATCTTTAATGTAACCATTAGAAACATGCATGGTTTGTCGATGAACTAACTCAAAAAAATGAGTAACATTCTCTATAACTAAATGTTCCCCTTACTCCAAGGTCAAAAATTCAAGACACTTTTTGACACACAATATTTCAAGATGAAACAATTGATTTAATACCATATTTAAAGTGGATCGGGTAATATCCTCATAAAACATAGCTTGCATGATGGATTCCCACCATTTTCAACCTGGTACATCAAGAATATAAATTCAAACACTCACTGTTGTGTCCTCTAATGTCTTCAAGAAGTGTAAAACCTTTCAATCTATTCAAGATACTCTATTAGTTATTGGGATCGTTTTTCACCACGAAATATAGGGTAATTTTACTTGGAAAATTATTAATTGTGGTGGATTGTCCATTCTTGGTTTCCAACACCCATCTCAACTAGAGTTTAGATTAATCAAAAAACTTCTACTAAAAAAGGGTCTATTAGAATATTATTTTTCAAAAACATGTCTTGTAGCTTATCCCCCTAGATTGGGAAGACCACTCCTAGGTATCATTTTCATTTAAATATATAAGATAATTCCTGATTAGCTTGGGAATAAATCTATAAATAAAAACAAAACCTTAAAGAACTACAATTATATCTCTTAAACAACAAGGAAACAAAAAAACAATGTTCTTATAAAATGGAAAACCCAAAATAAATGTCAAAATATTGATGATAAATCCATTACCATGCTTGGTAACGTAGAGTCAGTTATGAAAGTATATAATCCAAGAACCTTTCTGTACTTCATACCTGATTTTTTATGGTCCTTTCTTCAGTCTATAAACAACCCCAAAAATATCCTCCTTTGGTACTATTTTGTAATGAAATGATTCTAATATACATTGAACATCACCCAATATTGTTGACTTAAAGGCTCAAAATGTGTTCCCATTCACCACATGTTGGAGAAAAGTAATGGGTATCAACATAAATAACCAAGGGAATGATTTCATCCTAAATACAATGGAAAAATGTATCATTAAAACTAGATAATGATAAACTATTAGAGTAAAACAGTATATAAATGGTACAAAACCATGGGACATAACATAATAACCAAAAAGGTATAATCCCAAAATAAAACAAACCCAAGCTAAAACCCAAGTATCCTTGTGACCATCCAACATCACTATACAATCTCACTATGGATGTGACAAAAGAAAGACAATTCTTTGGGATACATAACAACTTTCCCTTTAACCATATCCTTCAAATCCAAGTCTTTATATGACCCAAGGAATATACATGGTGTTTGGAAAATATCCAATAAAAAACCACCATGAATCTATATTATTTCTATCACCATGACACCTTTAGTTATATATTTAAAACCAAATATGCTTCATAAATATATTTCATTCGAAACACTTCTCATAAAACATATTTGGATTCCTTTAAAACAATATATTATCAAAGAAATAATAACATAGACATAAACATGAATGATAAATATAGGGATAATAATAATAATCGTCTATGGAATTTTCATAGGGTAAATAAGTGGTAATATAAATATGGAATAATAATAACATGTATAAAGTTAAGAATTAGAAGGATTTTTTCTATGAGAATGTATACTAAGACATGCAAGGAACACTAAGCCTATATAATTTGATTCCTAATGATATCAAGTCCTTCCAAATTTTTTCAGTATTAGGATAACCCATTATCTAGAATTGTATAATAAGAACCTTTCATAAGACCTAGTGGTTCCTCACCAACAAGAAACATGTATTTGGAAATAACGCAATGAAACCAAATTTCCCAAATGCTATTTTTTCAAAAACATTAAACTAAAAAAATTATCAAAATTTTACAGAAAAATTCTAGAAGTGAATCAACAATACTCTAATGATTGAAAATCCTTTTTAGAGTCCAAAACATATTTGAGTCATTTCATCAAACACATAATTTTCATATTGCTTTATTTTAATAAAAATCCCTTTTCGTGCCACCCCTGATGAAATTTGATTAAAACCCATTTTTATATCAAACCAATAATTTTAATAAACCAAACAAAATAAATATATAATAACTTCATATAAATCATCAGATATAATGATTTTAAATAGAAACATGCCTCTCCAATGGATATAATAATTTCCCCTTCAAAAATGGGAAATAGAAAATAAGAGATCTGGTCCTCACAAGATAAGATCCATGAGAAACTTGTCCAATACTCTATCAAATTTTATGGATCTATCAATCATGTCTCGTAATATTTTAAATGGTTAAAGTATAAGAGATTTCAACGAGAGATCAAAAATTAGGAGGTGAAATTGGTTGAAATCATAACATACCTCTAAAATATCCTCCATGAATAAAGGAGAATCACCACCAAAAAAAGGGAGAACCTCCTAGAATATCAAGGAATGGATTAGTTGAGATAATTATTTATTATGAAGATATTATATTTTAAATTATTAAATGGTAGTAGGAGTATATTTATAATTTAAAAAACTCATACGGTTCACACAGTTTGGATACATGGTTAGACAATTTGTTTTCCAACATTTCAGTCCATGTTTTCCCTTGAAAATCAAAATGAATCGTTAACTAGGAAAATTTTCACAGTTATAAAAAATATGAAAAGTTGTTAAACTTCCTATAGACCCCAACCCCTCCACTAGCATATATTTCCCAACCAACTCACATGGTAATAAAAAACATGATCAAACCACATGGGATTCCACTAGAGTTAAAATATTCATTCCTCAAGGTTAAAACATTGTTTTTAATTATCATGTGTTGAACATGTTCCTATAAAATTTCTCTAAAAACTCTAAATTATCACCCCCTCACCCAACTCCCAAAATCCTTTAGAAACTCAAAAGAGATAAACCAAACCCAAAAATATATGAAATTATGACTTAGAGGGAGTCATAAATAATCTCTCAATCCTAAGAAAATAAGTTCCAATGTCATTGAGAACTAAAAACACGAGAAATCATATTTTACAAACATTTTGAACATTTATCTATAATTTATCCATGCTATACTCCAATCTATACTTCTTATATCTTATACTCATCTTCGTAACCAAGAGAAGTGAAATATAAGAAATTGGTGAACTTAGAAGCTCAATACGAGTAAACCTAAGCGATAAGAATAAAATATCATAAGTGTGAAAAATATGAGATTATTGGCATAATAAAGATACATAAAAAACATATAATAGATAGAGAATAGATCATATTTCATGGAAAAAGTCATGGAATAACATAGTACATGAATCAAAAGGGTGTGGAATCATGAGTTAATAGACATGATTCATAGCATAAAATATAAATGAGATTAAATATAAATCTTCTACATAGTTCAAATGTTGAATAAATATTAGTATACATAAACATTAATTTCATGATTCACACACTTTAATCCAAGCTTGTGAGAAAACCTAATTTTACTCATGTATATATCACCTTCACAGCTGCATTTGAAAAAAACTAGATTATTCTTGCATATATATATATATATATATATATATATCTTGATATTAAAACTTTTATCCATTAAATTTTAGGGTAATATAATACCTGACCCATCATTCAATGATAATTATGAGTGATACTAGAAAATCATTCACATATAACATCATAAAGATACAATGAAAATAAAAATTGTTTTATAAAACATTAAAATGAAAATAATTAACTTTTTATAGAATAAATAACCCATGGAAAGAAAATGGGTATCATATCATTATATAATGTAATAAAATAAATAAATAACAATATCAACATGAACATATATAATGTAAATGGATTTCCAAATATATTTAGAATCTTTATAATTAAAAACACTGAAACTGAGATAATAAATTATATTGTATGTATGCCATATATATTAACGATATACAGTTAATATAATAATTTCCCAAATAAATTTATATATAGAATCTATGTGAATACCCTTTAATTAAATTAATTAAAAATATGATCTTCATGGTGGAAATAAATTTGAAGAAAAATACAGTAATACACAGAAGATTATTTGTAATGAAAGAGAAAGTGATGGATTATTCCTCTAAAAGAGATGGGTATTACATAAGGCATCCTAATAAATAAGGTTTATGGTTTAATTTTTGATATTTCCTTTGATAAAGTGTAATATATTTAAAAATAATGACTTATTTAAAAAAATAAATTTTAGTATATTTAGAAAAAAGTACTTTGTAATTAAGAAATATTCCTGATATTTTCTAATTATTTTAAAAAGTAATATTTTATAATTCAATGAGAAAAGTTATGTATTTAAAAATAAATAAATTTTAGTTTAAAATGTTCATATAAAATGTCATTGGTCGGGGACATATGTGTTCAAATGAAAATTCATTAAAATATATTTTAATAGAAATTCATAAGAAGATAACATTATGGGTAACTTTCAAATTTTATTATCAAAAAGGTGTAGTAAAAACATTTAAAATTATTTAACTCTAAAAAATAATGATCAATAAAACATCATCAGTAAGAAATTAAATTTTTTAAAATAAATGTGGGGTGTAAGATAAAACATTTTATTTGAAAGGGTGAAAACATCTTAATGTTTGGAAATATCTTTAATGAAAACCCACATCATAAAAAGATTTAAAATCCTTTTTAAAATAAGAGGTGGAAAATATAGAGGTAACATGAGATAACACATAATCAAGTTTCCAGTTATAAAGGAAAATAATGGGTGGAATGAGAAATATAAAAAATGAGGGGAATCGACGTTAGAGGGGATTTGAGTTATTCTAAATAATAAAATAATTTTGAAAATGAAATTTTATTATGGTAAAAGATATGAATAAAAATTTACCTTTACACCGAATAGGAATTGAAATTTATATTAAATAAATTATTATAGAATAAAAAATCAACCATGAATGAAGTAATTTCTGGAAGAAGTGTTTTAAATTAACAAATTGAGTTGAGTTAACAAAACACCTTACGGTGATGGTAACATAAGAATGAAATGAACATGACATAGAGTTACCATTAAATTTAAATTCAAATATAATGAAGACACAAATAGTCATTATAAGTAAATTAAATAGATAATTTAAAAAACCATAAATATAAATTATATTGTGCAATATAAAACATGTCTCATGAAATTTAAATTTGAGACAAAGATCCCCATATAGACATAGAAACATTTAGTTTGAAACCCCTTGAAGGATATGATTATAAATAAAAAATTAAATACCATTATTATTTTGAGTTTTATTATAAAAACATTATAGGGTAATTAAACACACCATTATGAATAATATAAGGTTTGTGATAAGAAATTTTTCTGAAGAAGTAAAAATTTGAGACACAAAACACATACGTAATTTTCTTACGTAGTCAAATGCACTCTAAGATCATGTATATCAAACATAAATAACTGAAAAAACTATTTATGAAAAAAATTATATATTTAAAATTTTATAAATATTAATTATTATTATTCTCTATATTTATATTAGTTAGTTATCTTTTATTTTCATTGTCATTTGTGAGTTTTATTGATTTATTTGAACTGGTTTCATAATTACGGTGCATTTAATGAATTATTATTCAAGATGTAATCATTAAAATATAATAAAAGGAAATTTGATTTGTTATTTTTAATTATTTATAATTTCGTAATTTCATTTAATAAGTATTTTAGTAAATATTTTTTATGAAAAAATCAGTGAAGAGCTTGTTTTGGTAATTAATAATGAATGAAAAATGTTGTATTAATTAATGAGTTAAATGTATATAGTACCATTATAGAATAAAAAATAATTATTTAATTATTAATATCCCATATTAGGTTCCCAAATATATCCTTGATAAAAATTTATTTCATTGTTCGTGTTGATGGTTAAGCCGGCCCAACAAGGACATGCTGCCATATATGTTTGAGTACAACTATATAAGAGAAAATTTTGTTTTAATATCATTATCACAAAAGTATAATTGAATTAATTAAATTTTATTAAGGTTATGAATTATAATTTTTGATATTTATATGAATAAGGTAAATGAAAATGATGTTTTCACTATTAAATAAAACACTTTTCTTCTTGGTATGTTCATTTTTGGCAGTTAGTTTTACTATGATCAGTTATTGCCAATGTTTCTTATAGAACATCTAAATTTTATTTTCATAATATAATTCATGAATTAGATAAAATATCTATTCACTAATCCTACATATAAAACCATCCTTTAATAGTGGCGATGAAAAATGAGACATGTTGTTCATGGATGTTGTCGTCTGCACACACGCATGAGAAACATATTGGGTTTTTCAATTGAATATGTGGGGAATTGATAATGGTTATACCATCAATATACTAAAATTAAATTTCATTATTTAATGTTATAAAATCATATTCATATTTTTAAAATGTTTTTGATTTTTTTGGATTATAAGGATAATCATGGGATGAAAAAGGGTATGTAATACTTATGTTGGGAATTTGGATCATCTCTTGAAGTATCCTTCAAAAATGAAGGACTTTGGGAACTTTGTTAAGGTTAGATGCTCCCCAAAGTGTAGATTTTATCTATAAGAATTAAATTGGGCATAGTTTAATGTGTATTTTAAATAATAGTTGTTTCTTGAAGTGGGTGAAATTGATCTCGTGTTATAGGTTAAAACGAGGTATGATTCTTTGGAAAAATGTTTTTTAAGGGGTAAGAATTAAATTTCACGAGGGATTTGTGTGTTATGAATGAAAATGATAGATATACATATAGGTATAACTTTAAAACCTTTCAAATTCATTATATAAGTTATAATATTCAAATTGATTTAGTAAAATATGAGGCACATTAGATTACCCATTTTAATACTTATTAATATTGATTAAAATCTATCAATGGTAATTATTTTATCCCTAAAAAATAAGAAGGCCCTTCTTAAAAAAAATTGATCTATTGAATCTGAATTTAGATTTAATTTAATTTAATTTAATTTCTAAATGTGAGAAAATTAAATTTCATATTAAAACTTAAAATGTGTCGAAATATTGTTTTTGTAAAAAAAATGTCATTTTAGTCATTAAGTGTTCATAATATAATTTAAAATTAGTTACTATTTAAGTGAGTGTAAAATTATTTTTATATATTTTAGAACATCATTTAGAGTTTTTAGTTTTAAAATATATCAATTTAATTTAAAATCACAATATTTAAGAAATTATTATTTCTTGAAAAATAATTATTTTACTATGGTAACTAATTTTATAATGATACCTTAATTTTATTAATTAAAATGAAATTTATATGGTTACCTAATTTGAAAATATTGATTAGAAATATTCAAATAATGTTAAATAATTAAATTACTAAAATTTATAAAAATAAATTTTAATATAAGTTGATAACAATTATTTTATGAAACATGTATCTTCTAATAAAAAAATTTATTACTTGTTTAGTAAAAAAATATTATATGGATGTTATATATTATCTTTACTTTCCATTTAACCCATTTTTTTACCATAATACAATAAATTTCTTATCTTATAAAAAGAACTTTTTTTAAGAATGTATATTTTTACACATAAAATAATTGTGTTTTTTATTTACTTACAATAATTTAATTTTATCAATTCATTATTATTAAAAAAAATTAAATGTCAACATATATTTCATAATTCAATTATTTTTATTTTTACCAGCCAAATTAAAAGATATATTTTAGTGGTTATATTATGTTTTATGGTTTGTTTTTGTTCAATTGTTCTTGTAAAAAATCAAGTGATATAATATTTATTTAAACAAAATATATAGTGAAATCTCATGTATTTACACCTCACATTCATAAGCATTGAATTAAACCATTTCTAGGAACATATTCTTAGTCGTCATTCTGCATGAATTTATACTTCATGGTAGTGGTCCTAGATAAATATCCAAAATCTACAATACATAATAGTCTTTCATGAGTGGTTATAAAAGGCACATCATTAGTCAAATTCTACTACATTAAAGGGAACCAAAATGGTTCATATCACATTAAATTTAAATGTACAAAGTTCCACATTGAATGAAATTGAATTAAATGGTTTTTTATTTCCTTTATAGGGATATGTTGGAAGCCCCTATCAAAATCCAAATCCAATATTCGACACACTCTCTATCCCTCCACAACTATTTAGGCCTTTCATGAAGGTACCAAACATTAAATTACCCTTTTATGCCATCCTAGAGACCAAAAAACATCATTCTACCATTAAACATATTCCCTTTGGTTATGATCCAACATGTCAACCCACCAGTGATGAACCTATAACCAATATATTTTTATTAGTGAATAGAAAACAGTTCAATATGTTATTTATGAGATAATAACCCACATATTATATTTTTTCAAGCCAATAGGTTAATTGGTGGGTGAAAATATTTAAAGCCATGTCCTCTAATTTATGTTAATACAATAGTTCAATCCATTATTGATAATCTATTCGACATTCAACCTCACTATTTATGAGATGGTGGGTTCAATTTATTTCTTGGGTGACATATAATTCTATACTTCCATATTATACATCTTGGAACTACAGAATTATCACCCAAATACAAATATTTGTATAACAAGAATTAGATATTCCATAACCTTGAATATGAGATAATTAACATTAATTGCACTATCTATTCAATTTATCATGGGTATTCACCCCACTGCTATATTAATAAATATAATTCTAAAAGATATAATTATCATGAAAAATTTTATGAATGTATTCTTATGTCTATAAGAGTTTCTCAAAGTTAATGATATGATCCTTGGTGAGTTTAGTCGTCCTCCCATACTCTTGGTATTATTAAATAAAATTCAAATCATTGGTAACATATGATAATGGATACACACCTTTTTAATGTTTTATCTTGATAAAACATAAGTAAAAAATTTCAAAAAAACAGATTTCTGAACCTAACATGAATTCTACCATCTATTAAAGAGAATAATACATGATTATTTATGTTGTCGCACTAATAGGTATCATGTTGTTTATTTTGATCCCATGACACTATTTGTGAATATATAAAACATTCTTATGGAAAAATTGGGCTTAAATTACTCCATGTCAGAATAGATGTACCATGATGTGTGTTGATGGTCTTTTGACTCGTATCCACCTTTCTTTGGCACCCTATATTTATGTTTTCATAATTATATATTCTTTCTCTAACACAAATCCTTAGGACCACTATTATCTCTCTCCCACTCATAAAATTCATTGAAAAATGTCTAGAATTCTAATCAAGGAATTAATTGATGATGGTGTTACTAGGAAACATGTTACAGCCCTAGAAAACCTAGTAGAATAATGTTGTGTTGATCATCCAAATGCTTTGTAGAAAGTAGTGGGAAGGATAAACCTCTCACAAATTCAAATAAATTTTGTATTATCTCACTCAAACATGAAAAAATGAACCTATTATACGTCAAGGAGCATATTTAGTATGTCAAAAATAACCAAACTACTTTTAGGGAGTCTCATATGAGGGATCCCACCCATTACAATCATTTTCATCATTGAACAGTCAGAGGTTTGCCAAAGGTTACTAAGGATATTTCAACCCAATTATTTAAAAATCAACCTCCAATTAAGAGGTCTCATCATGGGTTCATCTATCCAACATTTCAATGAAGAGATGCCACTTCGAATGTTATAGAAAAACCATATACATTTTCCATCCAATTGAATTGGTGATCCAAGAAGAACATAGAATCATGATATAAATGAGTCTCAAGATTCCTTATAACCTTGATTGTGTGGCCCAAGTGTTAAACCCCATCAACATAATTGTGATCCAATATATGTAGATAAATATTGTGATTAATTAAATGAGTGGTATGGAAATCGTATCCATGACGGGAAAGATAAATTATATGGAGGTCCACACAAGGGTTACACTAGTTTGTAAGGATGTCCTCTTATGCGCATTAGAAGGACCCCCATTAGAAAGTTACTCTAATAACATTATGGACATAAAATCATTCCATGGTTTTTATTATACTAGATGTGGTGGATATGGTTTATATTATTTCATGCGCAATTATATATATATATATATCAGGAGTATAATGTCAATATCAACATCATTCTCCATTGGACCCAATGAATCATAGTGAGAGACACTATCTTCATCCACCAAAAAATGGGAGGATGCCATAGAAATTATGAGAGACCCTTCATATAAATAAATTCCCCTAATAAAAAACCCCATGATAGTATCTCTGACATAAACTAATGATGTTATAAAACCAATTATAGAGACATTGATGTAATGATATTCATATAATATTTTACTAGAATTCATATCATTGGACAATGAATAATGTTCTTATGAAATTATTTCCCAATTTCTCCAATCTCTTGGGAAGAAATTAATTCATGTAGAGTGACCAAAATATTATTATATAGAAATAAAAGTATAGTAGATGAAATATTGAATTATTAGGTGACATATTAGGTATCAGTCTGGTATTGTACCCTGTACAACCACTAATATATAGTACCCAAGTGGATATAAGAATCTTATAGTCATTATCTACAACATAACATATGGTAAATTTTAATTATTTTATTTATGGTGTATATAATATATTGGATATTTTGATCACCACAATATTCTCAATTTTTGATGCAAGAAGGATGGTCATATTATTTATTCAAAAATAAAAAGTCTTATGTAAAGGAGTTGATGTGAATTATTTCAACATAGTTTTAATAAATTTCTCAAAAATAAAGTGAGTTGTTAAATAGGGCATTATTAATGTGCATATTTAGGTATATATAAAGTACATGAACCATTTCATCTTCCCAATTATTCAATAATTTGTGAAATCATATATGTTTGTTCAAACTCCCTCCTAGGAGAATTCAATAGGTGATGAATTCAACATCCTAACATATGAGGGTACCGTAAATTCAAGAGGTATTACCCGTCCATATGCTCATTTCCCCACCATGAATCACAATCTTAAAGGAGATTATAACAGTGGTATCTTTCCCTTAACTAGCCTATTCATGAAGACAAGAAAATTGTGAACGGGGTAGATCTATGGGCATAAAAACCCATTACATCAAGACCACAAACCATAATGACCGCTGGATGTTAATGGATATATAATTGGAAACTCTAAAATAATTTATTAATATAGAGTATTATTGAATATTGGACTAAAAGGAAAATAGAATAGTGTAATTTGTCTCAATGATAGAATGGGTAAGGACTTGGTACTTAGTTTTGTGTGTTTTTTTCTTATCCTCTAAAATACCCTCCCATAGGGCTCAGGGAATTTTTATCCCAAACTTAGTCACCACCCCCAATATAAAATAGGTTATATATTGGATTTTTAATGGTGGTTCCTACTCTAAGGTAATTAGTATTCTCAAGGGTGGGAACTCCCCCATGGAAAGGAGTACTACTAACATCCCTTTCAGGTCAACATATAGTGAAAATCATAGGATAATCCCTTAAAATAATGTTATATAAGGAATCTTCTAACACTTCATTGAACACATATACTCTAATAATGGGGATATAGTGTAAGACCCTTAACAATCTAAGCCACACTAATTATTTAATTCCTATAGATAACCTTAATGACATGTATTATTACTATTCCAGTCAAAAAATTCCTATAATTCATCGATGATGGTGATGAAATAAAACCTTCATGGTATACATCATTGGGTGTCATTTCCATTAACATCGTTCAATATCATAAAAAATATGAAAAAAATCAATTGTAAATGATCCACCTGATGATAATTTCTACTATAATAAGATAAATTTGAAAGGGTCATAAACTCCACAATAAAGGTTAAATCATGATATAGGGTCCCCTGTAGAATTCCCTATACCAACTATTCAACACATACCAATTATGTATAAGTGACAAGGTTCCAAATGCTCATCCCATCCTCCTCTCAAGACTGTTGAGATAGTCATTCTTGAGGTGGAGCATTCCATATCCAAGTTATTAGGTCTTAATGTTAGAATTATTGAATGGTCAAGAGGGGGTGAATTTACACATTTATTATATTTAATGAATTATATTAAAAATTATTAATTATTATAGTATAAATAAAAGATAAAATAACACAATGATTTTTTAGTAGTTTGGATCTAAATGATCATACTCTACTCTTCACCCTGCTCAAACACAAAGATATTTTTCACCCCCTAACTATGAAATCTATGAATTTTTAAGGGAGACTACAGCCATATATGATTCCATTTTAAACCTTAGATAAATATCCCAAAATAATTTTTTTCACACCTGTTGATTAACTAGATCATTCTACCTTTTACATACTAAGAGATGCAAACCATAACCCACCATTTTAAGTGGTGGTAGAAACCAAAACCAACCTTTATCTAGACCAAAGCACTACTGATTCCCTTTCCTTTTACCAGAAATGGAAGAACATGTACCTCTTGAATATGGTAGTATAACCCAACTCCTTCCTTTTATAGGTATAATAACTCAGACCTGAGTAAGCACACAAAAATATAAATAAGTAAAAACCCCCCAAAACTAGATGAACATATAAGGATCCACGAGTCATGGAAACTAGGTTATCTCTAGTAGTAATGTATAAAATTGATAATGATCAATTTAGTGAATTAATTATTCACTGAAGTTCATTGCACAATATAGTTCAAGAATTACTCAACTGATTTTCATCACTAGTACTTTCAAACTAAAAATATATAGTTCTTTTATGTACAGTTGATTCAAAATAAGAAATTAGTTTTAGTTAAAAACATCCTAAAGAAACACATTTATGTATTTTCATTTAATGAGCATGAAAAATGTTACAAAGTGGTTTACTTATATAATATGTAATATTAAAAAAACATTACCAGGGAAGTTGTTATAAAAATTAATATCTCACTGACAACCCAAATAAACAACATCAGAATTCATTATAACACTCTCATAAAGCCTAAAAAGAAATCTATAAAAAATGTAAACAATTTTAATTTAAAATTAATGTTTTTCCAAAAACATACAATGTGACACTTTAATCAACATGACAAGAATTTAATACTACATATAAGCATTCCAAATAAAATTAACTAGCATAAAAATAATTAATAAGTATTCAATAAATCATTAGGTTATTGAAAACATTAACACTAACCTATTACAAATCAAAATGTATAAAATATAAAAAAACTATGAAAAATTGATCATTATAGGAAATACTCCCTTAAGGTATGAATAATTTGTTCTTATAATATGTATGTATTAATAGTAAATCACACTTTATAGTAGGTTATATGTCTCTTATGTGATTAAAAAATGATCTAACAATTGATCTAAATTTCATCATGTGGTTGATCTAAATTTCTACATAATGTCAATAAATATTTTAGCTTGAGGTTACTCAAATTATATACTTGAAGGTGATAGATATACAATGTGTGGTTGATTTTTTTTAAAACATTTAGTTAATTGGATTTGCAATGTATTGTTGATCGAATTTGAAATTCATGGTTGAGAAGTTTATCATGGTTGCTTCAAACCCATTATATGGTTATTTCAATAGTTAGACACATTTACCATATGGTCACTAAAAATTATTGTGTGTTCAATCTATTTTTTTTCATGCAGTTTCTTCAATAGTTAATATAATTATTATTATATGACTTATGATCACTTGACTTTTTTTATGTGATCGTTTCGTATAGTCATGTGGTCACTTTTACATTATTTCCTCATGATCACATTTTTCTAATTGTTTATTCATGACTTTTACATTATTTGAAAAATATACAAATATGTAGACTTGCAACATATATGATATCAACCCATATATTGATGTATTTTTCTCAAAAATCAGATCATTATATACAAGCAAAATAAGAAAATTAACAAAAAAACCAATTATATGAGAGGGAATAAAGGATTGAAATGTATGTCAGAAATTATAACTATAAAATAAAAAATTATTCTATTTATAAAAACATAATTAATAAAATTTGTTATGATCCACTTATACATTCTCCCCCTTTTTGATAATTAAAAAACATGATCTAAATTTCTATCCCTTTTTGAAATTGATAAAAGTTATTTAAAAAATGTCTACTTTTTAAATATACCAATAGTTTAATGTTAAATATTTTTCACCTAAGATGAATAGACATTACTGTGAAATAGATTAACCCTTATAATTTTAACATCGAACACAAAAATCTTCCCGTGAATAATTATAGGGAAATACAGTAACCCTTTTAATTTTAACATTGAAAAAAATTAAGTGCCCCATAAATTAATGCATTTATTCTAATATATATAAGTCCAAAATAATTTATGAAAAATAATTCATAACCATTAGGGAGCGATGAAAATATTTTATGATATTAAATAAATGATATGATATTTAGTAAATTGAGTAGTAACCAACTTTTAAATCCCACACCAGTGATCCAGATAATATAGTAGATGAACATGAATATTGGTTAGTGAGTAAATATAATTTAAAAATATATTAGAATCATAATTTAACTCTCATTAAAATAAGTTTTATCAATTTAATTTTCCATTATACCAAGTTGAAATTTTATTTTTTTCATGCTTAGAAAAATCTCGGTGTTTAGTAAGAATTTTAGCATACTAATCATCTATAGAAACATATTCTAAAATAATATTAGAATTTTGAAGATGATATCAAATAATTTGATACCTGGCATCGATGAGTTTATTCCTAGAGTTTTTGAAGTTATTTTTATTGATGGAAATTACAGATGTATTATCACAATAAAATGGTATCTTTTCAAAATTAATACAAAAATAAAAACTAGTTTATTTAATCCCAAAAAATATGAAATAAAAAGTTTAATTAACATACTCACGCTCAATATTTGATAAATCCGCTGAATTTTGTTTCATATAACTATATAAATTTAAACATTTACTAATAATGTTATGCATACCTATTGTTATTTTTATATATTTCTTGAAACCAGACAAATTAGAATCTAAAAAACTTGTTAGTTAAAATAAATATTTCATAGGATTAAATAATCCATGATTCAAAAATCCTTTAACATAAAAAATTACTCATTAAACTTCCTTTAAATTTATTTATTTGGGAATATATTTGAATCTATCACATATACATACATAAAACATCAAATTTGGTCCAGATGTATTCAAATAAATTAATCTAGAGATCATAGCTCAAAACACCAAATTATCAATAGGTTTTCCTACTTCATAAAAATATAAATGACAAGAATAAATAATTAAAACCATTTAACTTTTTAAACTATCAATACAAAACCTTTTATCTAATTCTTTATCATATTTATGAACCTTCCTGGGTCGACATGACGCGTAACCTAAGTTGGCCTGCCACAAGATAAAGTTCAATAAACAACCGAACATGTCTCATGAATATCATGAAGAAAATAATCCAAAAGAGTATGATGCATGAGTAATATAAAAATTTTTGAGACAAACAATGTCAATCCCAATATGTATAATCCATAAAGTAATCAATACTAGAAAAATGTTATGTCTCTATGTCACCAATCATTTCCACCAATCCATCTCACTAGGAAGGTGATGAGAACTAATAGAATCCAATGAAAAAAAGGCACCCTTCCCTTTTCATGAGTCCTAAAAACCCCCAAATACAAATTTCCAAATGTAAAAAATAATACTTTGAGTAGAAAATCTAGTATTTTTTCACCAAAGAACCTATAAAATTATAATATCATGTAGATTTTAGCAGTAGAATTAAAATAAATCCAATTTTTATAGTATATTCAAAAGAATTATTTTTTGATTCATCTATTGGTTTTTATAAAATCCTTCTATATTCACACAATCAAGGAATATGATAAGTACATGAAAGAATCCATAAAGGTGTATGAAATGCAAACTATGGTAACACTATAAGATAAGAAAGTGAGAAACCAGCCATGGAATATACAATCATGCGTAAAACCAAACATTAATTTAAAAGAATAGTATCATGATCTAGCCTAAGGAAATGTGAACTCATACATAAAAAGGAACACTAAGGTAGTCATAACTTGAATCCAACCTATATCAAGTCATTCCATAGTTTTTCAATATCAATAAAAAACCCTAGTGGTATCAAATACTAAGGTGATAAGTGCATTTCCCGATGTAACCAATGTTCCAAATGTGCTATGTTTTCAAAATACAATTGAAAAACACGCCCTTCAATTATAAAACACTTTCATAGTAAAGAATCACCAATTAAATGCTTGAAAATCCCCCTTTATTTCAATACTACCTTTAATTCATTTCAACAAACACATAGTCTGGAAAAACTTCTTTTAACATAAAAACCATTTAAAAATATATCTCTTGAAACAAATCCACTTTTATATGAATTTAAAAAATAGAAAAAAGGGAATTCATAATAATATCAAGTAATTAATTAGTTAGATCATTTTTACAGAGACACCTTCCACAAGAACAAAGGAAAACAATTCTACTTCAAGAATAGTGACTGGAAATGAGTAGTACAAGTCCTCATAAGCATATATTCATAATAAATATCATAAATCTTTTATCAAACCTGTAGTTCTAAAATACATAGACCAAAAAAGATTTAATGAGGTAAGGGGAGAAGAGATGAAGAGAGGATATAACAAGAAGAGAGACAACCAGATCAAAATGGAACATACCTTGAAAATATCTATTAATAATGAATGGAACAATCAAGAATCCAAGGAGAGAATACTCTAGAGAGATGAGGAATATTTATTTCAGGAAAAATTAAAATTAGGTTGTGATTAGATATAAAAATGATCATGGTTAAAGGGGAAAATTCCAATATTTTAAGCGTTTAGATTGGGGTGCAAATTTAGGATTCACGGTTAGACAAACTATGATCCAACCCTGTTTGGAATCTTACCCTTTAATAATAAATTCAAATGATTTACTAGGATGGGCCACATGGATTGTAAAAACTATGATCAATTCATGTGACCCCTCTGGAAAACCACCCAAACACCGTCATGATTTAGGAAAAACATGAATAAGCCATGTGACACCTCTTTAAAATCACCAAGACACCCTAAAAGGTTCCCATATAAATCAAATGATTTGAAAAACTATGCATGAACAAAAACAAAATACCACTAGAGAATCATAGTTTCATACCAC
The DNA here is from genome assembly GCA_963277665.1 of Viscum album. NCBI lineage: Eukaryota > Viridiplantae > Streptophyta > Magnoliopsida > Santalales > Viscaceae > Viscum > Viscum album. Next base: position 1,097,631,952 of record OY728123.1, read on the forward strand.
ATGGTTTATTCATGGTTAGTACTAAAAGTTCACCTAATCCGTGAGCCTGGAATGTTTTCTTCAAACAATCCATTTTTTCAACCCTTATTTCCTAGATACCTCTAGAACAGACCAAGGATAAACCAATCTTGAACTAATGTATTCCTGGGACTTTGATAGTGTCGTGGTTCTTCACCCCATAAAATAGGAAGTCCATACTGCCACATCCACATTTTTTCTCCCATGTCTCCTGGTTATGCCATCTCCCCTGCATTTTCGACTGTTGTTGTGATGCCGCTTCCTCCAAATTTTACGGATCATCCTCCCTCTACGGCGTCTGGTTTGGATTTTGTGCCTTCAAAGCCCTCGCTTAATGATATTCTTCTTAGATCCCCTCCTGTTCAGACCTCATTTCAACTTCAAACAGATAGGATGGATTCTTCCATTATGGAATTGAGGAATGAAATCTATGTCCTCTCTTTTTCACCTTCGTCCTTTTATGAGGCATTTGTGATGCTCCGTTGGTCCCTCATCACTCGGTTTGGGAATGATAAACCTCTGCTAGGTCTCTTCTAGACATTTGTACTGGGTGGGGTCTGGTTCATCCGGCTAGGGTTTCAGACCTCATTCATAAGACTTCCCTTATTGTCATGGAGTCGTGGAAGGAATTTGTAAAATCCTGGGCTCGGAGTCCTAGATATCTCAACCGGTGGCGGTTTCTTCTCTCTTGGTGGTCCCTGGACGTCCATAGTGGCCAAGAATCCCAGGAATATTTGGTGAGGGTTAACATTCCCATCCTCCCCATACCATCCCAGAACATGATTTTTTCAGAGGATATCGGGAACTCACTTAGTGAGTTCCTGTGTGCCGTCGACTAGAATCTCCTTCTGCTTCGCACAGCTACAGCCCGGATCTGCGTATCTCTGAATCTCTCGTCTCCTCCCCCGACGCAGATCCTCCTTTGTGTTGGGTCTTCCCTGGAATGGGCTCAGTGCCTCCTCTACCCATCGGCACCTCGTTTCTATGGTACTTATCACATACATGGCCACACGTCCTCCGATTTTAGGAGGCACTCCTCCCACCGTCCTCTGTTAAAGAAATCAAATCATTTTGAGAGAGGAGAATCTTCATCTACGGTGGCCTCCCATCATCTGTTTTAGCGCATGGTGGCCGATGCACCTCACTGTACTTCACCCCCGATCCTCCATTCCCCCTCCTCCGCCTCCACCACGAATAGACCTGATCCCCATTTCAGTTTCCTTATCCTCCCCACTACATTCCCCATGCCTCCTCCCCTAGGCCCCCTTGGCCCTTCTCTCTCATCTCCTCTCCCCCGCCCCTCCCCCATACTTGGCCTTGGTCCCTCTTTTGTCCAGACTCTCCATCTTGGATATTCCCCCTTGCCTCGACCAGGATGAATGGTCATGTCCTGGTATAGTCCCCACTTCCCACAGCCAACTCCTTTGAGGCCCTGTCTCCTATGGAGGACCATTATTACCCACACTCGCCAACCAAAAGGCGAGGGAGCCATACCTATCTGGTCTCATAAAGTTCTTATAGATCTCCATCTTCTCACAGATCTTCATCGAAGAGGATAGTTACCAGATCATAGACTAGAGCAGTTCTCACCGATTCGATGGAGCTTTGAGAGCAGGCTTCATTGCCTGGGGCTAGTGGAAGGTACACATTGTTTCAATGTTCTCGATCATTATATGGAACACCCATGGTCTAGGGACCAGGTTGAAGAAAGACATTCTTTCATCCTAGGTGTATCATCATAAGGTTTCAATTGTTTTGGTGTTAGAGCTGAAACAATGTTCTTCCAAAATCGGGGAGTTTTCTAAGAGAATCGGTTTGCACTATTTCATGCATGGAAATTCTTTGAACAATCATGTTTGGATTTGCTGAGGTACTAGTTTGAATATTGACTTGATCACATTGTCTTACCAACACCTATAGGTTAAAGTGATTGATGAGAACCAGTTTTTCTTATGTGCTTTTTTTATGCTATTTGCGAAGCTAATTTATGGGGTCAACTCTGGATGGACCTCGAGTCCTTCAATCTGGGAGAAGAGTCTTAGATCGTGGGTGGTGAATTTAACACTATCATGCGCCCTTCTGAAATGAAAACTGGAATGTCTCTTCCTCGAAATAAAAAGTTGTATTTCTCCTCCTTCACTGCACAAGAGGGGCTTCTGGACCATAGCTTTACATGCGACAACTTCACATGGTGCAATAACCGTAATAACCCAGTTTTTGCTGCGAAAGACTTTGGAATATTTCTTGATATTATTCCTGAGCAGCGACTTCAAACGGCGTGCGATTCCGAGCCCTGCTGTGGCCGAAATTAAATTTTCAGTGCGTTCACACTGGAAACGCCAAATAAATGGGATAACTCCTAAACGGTGCTTCAGATCAGAGATCCGAGTGTACGGATGGGTCCGGAATGAGGTTTTTACCTTAGGAACGACATAAAACTTGTCGGCGCAGGACGTTTGGACCCCTCGCCCGCTTCCGGAACGTTAAACGAAAAAATTAATTAATTTATTTATTCGTTTAATGGTTAAACTCGAGTATTTCTTAAACGGTGGCTCGGATTCGAAAACCGAGGACACCGTTGAGTTCAGAGCGTGCCGTTTATCTTAGGAGGGGTGTAAGCTTTACGGGCGCGACCCGTCTGTGAAAAATGGTCCCAGAGGCGTTTTCGTAATTTGGCGGTCTCGGGCGTTAAGTTTAATAACTTTTGAACGGGGTCTCGGATTAAATTTCCGAGATCGTCGTTGTGCTCGGGAGGTAGTGTTTACCCTAGGGGAGGCTTAACCTCGACCCTGTCGAGAGTTTCGGGCGCGAGATAAATTGGGGGTTAAATTAATTAAAATTTTAATTAATTTTCTTTATTTAACCCTAACCCACCCCTCTCCTTCCCATTTTCCACCCCCTGGAAAAACCCCTCCTCTCCCTCTCCTCCTCCACTCCGGCGAGACAGCTCTGGCGAGGCGCGGTTCCGACGGATTGCGACGAAGCTTCGGGCGAAGCCCATCGAGGTAGGAGGTTACGTTGCGTTTTTAACTCTGCATCTACCTTTGAGCTCGTTTTCTAGCATCAATTTGTCGTTTAATCCTCAAACAAAGCCCATGAATGCGTACTAGACTTTCTGCTCATTCCAACGCCTGTCTCGGATTTGAAATCCGAGTTTGGAGGAGCCCGCAGCGGTTCACCGAAAGTTGCGGGTTTTTGGGTTTTTCCGACCGGTTTTGAGGGCTTCTGGCGGTCCGAGGGCGTCGGCAGGCAGTGGCGCGCGAGCGGCTTCAGGCGGGTGTCGCGGCGCGCGGGCGGCCTCAGGCGGGTGTCGCGGCAGCAGGTCGGCCGGGTGTAGGCGGCGGCTGGCTTCGGCATAAGGCGGAGCGGCCAGGCGAGCGGGGTGCCGAGCTCCAGCGGGGGGTCTTCAGCGGGCGTGGGGCGTGAGGTGCAGAAGACCCGGGGTCTTCGTGACCCCGGTCGGCGGACAGGACCCGCGCCGCGCGGGTCCACGCAGAAACCGGACCGACCGAGCCGGTCCGGGCGGTTCGGGGCGGTCCGTGCGGTGAGTCGCGGACCGCCGGTCTAGGGTGTGGGTGGGCCGGCCGAACCGGCCTAACCCACCCGTTTCGGTCCCTAAATACTAAAACGCTCCTAAAATGCAGTCCGGGTGTCGGATTCGCGTGCCTTCTGCGACGACGCATCCCCTAAATTGAGACGAACTTTTTGAGATGATTTCGGGAATTTTGATTCCCGAAACGAGGGGCCTCGGAGGCGCGACACGTCTTAAGTGAATTGACATTTTTTTTTCGGGGGATCTTGTTTTGGACGGCGCGGACGCGTCCGACGTCCGTTTCGAGTGTCGTCAGTGGCGTTGGGACCCTGGTGTCGAGGCGGAGTTTTCCAGTGTGGTTTCGGACGACGTAACTGGAGTTAAGGTGTGGGCCCCACGACCCGTCTTTTGAGCTGCGAGCAGCGTTTAACGACTTTCTCGTCGGGCGTCCGTTCGGGGCGTGCGAGCAGTCGATTCTGGATGTTTTTCCGAGGGGATTGCAATGGTGCAATCCGCCTGCTCTAATTCGGCACGATGGTGCGGGGTCCACGAGGGTCGTTTGGGCGTTAACGGTGGTTTTCCATCTCTATCACCGGGCAACCGTTTTGGACAAGTGAATAGTCAATCTTTTGTATTTTTTCGAGAGGATCACAACGGTGCGATCCGTTGGCAGCGCTTCGGGACCGGGGTGCGGGTCCCGCGTTGTACCGCTCGTGCGCGGGGAGCCGGAACATATCTTTTTCTCTGGATATCCGTTCCGCTCAAGTGAGTAGTGCTTTTGACGGGTTTTTCCGAGAGCATTGCGATGGCGTAGTTCGCCCGGCCATTTTCGGGGACGTGGTGTGGGTCCCACCCGACCCGGCTACGGTGAATAGTACTTTTTTCACCGGTTGTCCATTTTGGGCGATTGAGTATTCAATCCCGTGTGTTTTTCCGAGGGGATCGCAGTGGTGTGATCTGTTTGTTCAGTTTCGGGATCTTGGGGTGGGCCCCACACGGGTTTTGTTACGGTAAATAGTACATTTTTCACCGGTTGACCGTTTCGGGCGAGTAAGTAGTCTATCTCGCGTGTTTTTCTGCGAGGATTACAACGGTGTGATCTGTTCAGGCGAGCAGAGCCTTTTTCACGATCTTATTAAATATGGAAATATGAAGGTGCCCTAGGGGGCGGTTCTTCTACTGTGTTTGTAGCGGACCCTTGGCGTGTGATCGTGTGCGCTCCCGTGGGAGTGAAGTAACGCTTGAATAGATGTGGTTGGCCTTGCCCTAGTCGTTGAGGTGGCAAGTTGGAGATGTTACGTCACGCCTTCGCATTGACGTTAGGTGCCGTGTGCACGATAACCCTTGTGCTGAAAATGAGGTATACTCTGGGAGTATACGGGAGCGCTTGTAGGTACGTGTGGTTTGTACCTGAGGACGTTTGTGCGCTCAGTTGGGGTTGACTTGGGGCCACACGTCGTGTGGGCCCCATGTGCGTGCTGTGTTCTGCTTTGCATACCTTTGACCTCTCGCGACGTAGAGGGTCCCTCGGTTCTCGTTTGTTGATCAGCAGGGTTGAGTGTTTTCCCCTGGTCTTGTTCCAGAGTCAGATGGTTGTGCGATACCCACTCCGTGTTCGGTTGGTCAGTGTTGTACCATTCAGTAGAGATGACAAGAGCAGTTCTAGATTTACCCTCCAGCGGGGCTGGGCAGTGGGCTACTCATCGACTTTTCAGGGTTTACCCTCTAGCAGAGACTAGGCAGTGGGTCACCTGACGACTCTTGAGGGTCTACCCTCCAGTAGGGCTGGGCAGTGGGTCGCTCGTCGTCTTGTTTCAGGTCTACTCTCCAGCAGGGCTGGGCAGTGGGTCGCCTGTCGACTTGTTCAGGGTTTACCCTCTAGCAGAGACTAGGCAGTGGGTCACCCGACGACTCTTGAGGGTCTATCCTCCAGCAGAGCTGGGCAGTGGGTCGCCCGTCGTCTTGTTCCGGAATTACCCTCCAGCAGGGCTGGGCAGTGGGTCACCCGTCGACTTCTTCCAGGTCTACCCTCCAGCAAGGCTAGGTGGTGGGTCGCCTGACGACTTATTCCAGGTTTACCCTCCAGCAGCGCTGGGTAGTGGGTCGCCTGACGATGTATTAGGGTTTACCCTCCAGCAGGGCTGAGCAGTGGGTCACCCGATATCTTATTATGAATTACCCTCCAGCAGAGTTGGGCAGTGGGTCACCCGTTGGTATTTCAGACTCAGTCCTTTCTACTAGGCTAGTCTGTGACTTTCCTCCGTGACTACCGGAGCGGGACCCTTGTTTGTACTGGTCAGTGTTGTGACAACTTTGACTTTGAGGAGACCTCTTGACTGCGGGGCAATGACGAGTTGTGGTTTGACGTTCCCCCAGAACTCTCAAGTACGAGGAGCGCTTTCCCCACCGAGACGCGTCCCGGTGACGCGACCTAAAACCGTGCGGGCGAGTCAGTGCCGCCCAAAACGGATAGTGTCGAGGTGGGGTGGTTTGAGCCCCTTGACTTGTAGTTTGGGGCAGACGTGCGAGATGCTGGGCATCGATGGTGTTACTTCAGGGACTGTTGGCGACTCATTTTCTTGGGCTGAGCTATGGGATGAAGATCCCCTTACGACCTTGTTCGGGCTTCTTAGTGAGCATACATATATGTATATACCTTGTTTCAGTACCCACTTCTTGGGCTTGGTTACTCTCCCTCCAGGAGAGGCGAAGACGCGCGGGGTATGCCATGTGCTTTCCGTGTCTAGCTTCTCGTGGTGGGACGAGTCTACTCTCCTGCTATAGGTAGTGAAGACTCGACGAGAAGTTCATCTTCTCACCATTTCCAGCTCCTTGTGTCTGGACGAGTCTACTTCATTTCTCTTGTTAGGTTGACCTGGACTCTTTACGACACTTTCAGTTGTACTCCTCTACTATTCCATGTTCGCTCTACTGCGCACCCTTCGGTACCTCCTTTGTTGCTCCCTCGAGCCTTCGGGGTATCCTACTGAGTATTTTTATACTCACCCCTGCTTGGGCTTTGCCCGCACTTGGTGTGCCCTTGCAGACGATGTACATGTGGAACGTGACTTCCGAGGAGCTTGGGAGCTTGGGAGCTTGGACCGCGTGCGGTGGTCGGAGTCGGGTTCCAGGTGGGGGACCCTTCTAGCTGTTTCTTTTGTTTACCTCTTGCTGGGTTGAGACACTTTTCTGGTTGGGCGCGTGTTTTGCCCCTTTTCTTTTCAAATTACTTTCAGCTTGTACTTTGTATTGTTTAGTGGTCGATGCACATTTGTGGTTTTTATATAGCAATTGCTCTTTTACTATGCTTGTCTTTTCTTTTACTCTGCACTTTTGCATTGAGTGTGCTGCGTGTGTGTGTACAGGTGCTTAGGCAAAGGTCTCCCCGAGTTGTTGTGCCTTCGGCGCTGGTCGCCAGCCACTAACCTATGGAGGCGGGCTTGGGGTAGTTGTGGATCGAGCCCGGGTAGGGTCGGGTCGTGACAAAGTGGTATCAGAGGTGGTTCGTTCCTTGGGACGTTGTTCGGACGTCCCTAAAAAGGAATTGGTTGGGATTTCGGACAACAGTGTTAACGTATCTCGAGAGCGGCTCTCAGGCCAGGGAGTCCAGTGATGGTGCAGCGGCCGACGTATCCATTCACCAGGACCCTGATAACCCGCTTGTCAACTCGGCATTCTGAGACACTTGTTGCAGGGAAAATTTGGTTTGTGCATCACATAGGATTGAGTCTTTTACTGTCCTTCTTGAGTCAGCTACCCATCGTTGTTATTGGTATATATATATATGCTCATCTGACCGCGACACTCTTTGATATTATTCAGGATGTCTCCGCGAAGACAGCCATCCAAGATACCAGCTTGGGTGCGTGACGACGACCCTGTGAGCTACGGGGCCTCAGTCCAGGACCCATCATGTGAGCCCTTTTCTCCAGGTGGGCCGGTAGCAGCACCCCCACCTGTTGAGCAGCGGACAACTTCAGCAGAGCAGGCTGAGTTTGAGCGCAGGTTGAGCGCGCTCCGTGAGTTCCAGCGGCAGAGACCGCTGAGGTTCAGTGGCGAGCCAGACCCTCAGGCAGCAGAGGTTTGGCTAGAGGCAGTGGTTCGCCTTTTCAGGCTTGTGCAGACGCCGACAGATCAGAGAGTGGTTTTGGCAGCCAACCTTTTTCGTGGAGCAGCTCGGCGTTGGTGGAGTCTGGTGACTCAGTTTTTGACGAGTCGTCGCTTTCATGGGGCGACTTTTAGTTGTTGTTCCGTGAGGAGTGTTGCCCCTCCTGCTTGCGCTCCTTTCGGATTCAGGAGCTCGTGCAGTTTCGGCAGGGAGGGATGACAGTGGCCGAGTACGCGGCTAGTTTTGCAAATCGTGCACGCTTTTACCCGGACTTGGTCCATGACGACAACATCCGAGCGCGGAAGTTTGAGCAGGGTCTTCGCCGAGAGATTCGTGCTGTCATAGTACCCTTGGGCATTTCCACATATGCCGGGGAGTTAGAGCAGGCGCTGGTGACAGAGGGCTTCCTGTCACGTTCTAGAGTTGGTGGTTGCAGCAGGCACGTCGAAGCCGAGACGTCTGCCGCAGCTAGCGGGCGTCGGCAAGCAGAACCTCGATGCAGGTGGCTTCCTGATGATCGGACTCAGGGGCGTGGTCGTATACCACAGTGGCGCCGGAGGGCACCAGTGCAGCCCGGAGAGAGTCGGTGCTATGTTTGCGATGGGCGAGGTCACCTAGCACGGGACTGCCCGACCAGACATGCAGAGAGCTTCGGGCAGGCAGCAGGTGCACCACCATGACGGAGGCAGCGTCGTGATCAGAGTAGTACCCAGAGAGGTGGTGCAGGTAGAGGAGCGGGAGGAGCTGGTAGTGGGGGACGACTTTACGAGGTCTTCCCATCACCACTAGGCGGTCCACGTCAGGCTCCGGGAACTGACAGTTGGGACCACAGACAACCGCGAGCTTTGAATGTCTACGATCCTGCAGAGCATGAGGTGATAAGAGGTACGCTCTACAGCTCTTCTACTTTCTATAGTAGAATTGATAGACTCTGCGTGTGAATTGCTTTCCTCCCCGCTCATTGTTTGAGGTGTTACCAGGGTGACGCAGGGCGTCGGGTGTAACCCTGTGTTGGTAAGGTAAAAGGCGTGGGACCTTTTTCTCTAGTCGATGGTGTCGACTCCTTCGTCTTTCGAGCGTGTAAGAGAGCCTTGGTTGTGGGACATCGACTGTGGAACCTTGCGTGACCAGATATTCTTGGGTGTTTCACCATATGGATATTCTGAAGGAGGGAATCACCGAGCCTTGTTCCAGGTGCGGGCGGTGATTCCAGTCGCGGCATGCGACGTAGAGGTTTGGTCGGGGACGTGATCTACCCCCGAGGTCCTTCGGACCGTTTGAGACCGTGCAGAGGGATGACGACGTTCCCTACTGCCTTGCCCTAACCCTAAAGGCTGGTTTGGGTGCATGACGTCTCCCACGTGACTCACCCGAGAAGATGTGTGTGTGCTCCTTTGCACGCCATCGGTGAGGGCAGACCTCGCGTGAACAGATCAAATCCTTTGGTCTGTGTACGGTGGCGCAGAGCTGTGCATGAGTTCTTCTGGGTACGGAAGAGCTAGGTGCGGCCTTAGTAGTCTGAGTTGTTCCCTGATTTTGATTTTCGGGGACGAAAATATTGAAAGAGGGAATGATGTAAGAACCCAGTTTTTGCTGCGAAAGACTTTGGAATATTTCTTGATATTATTCCAGAGCAGCGACCTCAGACGGCGTGCGATTCCGAGCCCCGGTGTGACCGGAATTTAATTTTCAGTGCGTTCACATTGGAAATGCCAAATAAATGGGATAACTCCTAAATGGTGCTTCAGATCAGATATCTGATTGTACGGATGAGTCTGGAATGGGGTGTTTACCCTAGGAACGACATAAAACTTGTCGGCGCTGGACGTTTGGACCCCTCGCCCGCTCCCGGAACGTTAAACGGAAAAATTAATTAATTTGTTTATTCGTTTAATGGTTAAACTCGAGTATCTCTTAAATGGTGGCTCAGATTGGAAAACCGAGGACACCGTTGAGTTCAGAGCGTGCCGTTTACCCTAGGAGGGGTGTAAGTTTTGCGGGCGCGACCCGTCTGTGAAAAATGGTCCCAGGGGCATTTTCGTAATTTGGAGGCCTCGGATGTTAAGTTTAATAACTTTTGAACGGTGTCTCAGATTAAAATTCCGAGACCGCCGTTGTGCTCGGGAGGTGGTGTTTACCCTAGGGGAGGCTTAACCTCGACCCCGTCGAGAGTTTCGGGCGCGGGATAAATTGGGGGTTAAATTAATTAAAATTTTAATTAATTTTCTTTATTTAACCCTAACCCATCCCTCTCCTTCCCATTTTCCACCCCCTGGCGAAACCCCTCCTCTCCCTCTCCTCCTCCACTCCGGCGAGACAGCTCCGACGAGGCGCGGCTCCGACGGATCGCGACGAAGCTTCGGGCGAAGCCCATCGAGGTAGGAGGTTACGTTGCGTTCTATGCATCTACCTTTGAGCTCATTTTCTAGCATCAATTTGTCGTTTAATCCTCAAACAAAGCCCATTAATGCGTACTAGACTTTCTTCTCATTCCAACGCTTGTCTCAGATTTGAAATCCGAGTTCGGAGGAGCCCGCAGCGGTTCGCCGAAAGTTGCGGGTTTTTGGGTTTTTCCGAACGGTTTTGAGGGCTTTTGGCGGTCCGAGGGTGTCGGCAGGCGGTGGCACGCGGGCGGCTTCAGGCGGGTGTCGCGGCGCGCGGGCGGCCTCAGGCGGGTGTCGCGGCAGCAGGTTGGCCGGTTGCAGGCGGCGACTGGCTTCGGCGTAAGGCGGAGCGGCCAGGCGAGCGGGGTGCCGAGCTCCAGCGGGGGGTCTTCGGCGGGCATGGGGCGCGAGTTGCAGAAGACCTGGGGTCTTCGTGACCCCGGTCGGCGGACAGGACCCGCGCCGCGTGGGTCCACGCGGAAACCGAACCGGCCGAGCCGGTCCAGGCGGTTCGGGGCGGTTCGTGCGGTGAGCTGCGGACCGCGGGTCCAGGGTGTGGGTGGGCCGGCCGAACCGGCCTGGCCCACCCGTTTCGGTCCCTAAATACTAAAACGCTCCGAAAATGCAGTCCGAGTGTCGAATTCGCGTGCCGTCTGTGGCGACGCGTCCCTTAAATTGAGACGGACTTTTTGAGATGGTTTCGGGGATTTTTAATTCCCGAAACGAGGGGCCTCGGAGGCGCGACACGTCTTAAGTGAATTGACATTTTTTTTTCGGGGGATATTGTTTTGGACGGCGCGTACGCGTCCGACGTCCGTTTCGAGTGCCGTCTGTGGCGTTGGGACCCTGGTGCCGAGGCGGAGTTTTCCAGTGTGGTTTCGGACATCGAAACTGGAGTTAAGGCGTGGGCCCCACGACCCGTCTTTTGAGCTGCGAGCAACGTTTAGCGACTTTCTCATCGGGCGTCCGTTCGGGGCGTGCGAGCAGTCGATTCTGGATGTTTTTTCGAGGGGATTGCAATGGTGCAATTCGCCCGCTCTAATTCGGCACGATGGTGCCGGGCCCACGAGGGCCGTTTGGGCGTTGACGGTGGTTTTCCATCTCTATTACCGGGCAACCTTTTTGGACAAGTGAATAGTTCATCTTGTGTACTTTTTCGAAGGGATCACAACAGTGCTATCCGTTGACAGTGCTTCGGGACCAGGGTGCGGGTCCCGCGTGGTACCGCTCGTGCACGGGGAGCCGGAACGTATCTTTTTCTCTGGATATCTGTTCCGCTCAAGTGAGTAGTGCTTTTGACTGGTTTTTCCGAGAGCAGTGCGATGGCGCAGTTCGCCCGACCTTTTTCGGGGACGTGGTGTGTGTCCCACCCAACCCGACTACGGTGAATAGTACCTTTTTCATCGGGTGTCCATTTTGGGCGATTGAGTATTCAATCCCGTGTGTTTTTTCGAGGGGATCGCAGTGGCGTGATCCGTTTGTTCAGTTTCGGGATCTTGGGGTGGGCCCACACGAGTTTGGTTACGGTGAATAGTACCTTTTTTATCGGTTGACCGTTTCGGGCGAGTAAGTAGTCTATCTCGCGTGTTTTTCCGCGAGGATTACAACGATGTGATCTGTTCTGGCGAGCAGAGCCTTTTTCACGATCTTATTAAATGTGGAAATATGAAGGTGCCCCGGGGGCTGTTTTTCTACTGTGTTTGTAGCGGACTCTTGGCGTGTGATCGCGTGCGCTCCCGTGGGATTGAAGTAATGCTTGAATAGATGTGGTTGGTCGTGCCCCAGTCGTTGAGGCGATAAGTTGGAGATGTTACGTCACGCCTTCACATTGACGTTGGGTGCCGTGTGCACGATAGCCCTTGTGCTGAAAATGAGGTATATTTTGGGAGTATACGGGAGCACTTGTAGGTACGTGTTGTTTGTACCTGAGGATGTTTGTGCGCTCAGTTGGGGTTGACTTGGGGCCACACGTCGTGTGGGCCCCATGTGCGTGCCGTGTTCTGCTTTGCGTACCTTTGACCTCTCGCGACGTAGAGGGTCCCTCGGTTCTTGTTTGTTGATCAACAGGGTTGAGTGGTTTCCCCTGGTCTTGTTTCAGAGTCAGATGGTTGCGCGATACCCACTCCGTGTTCGGTTGGCCAGTGTTGTACCATTCGGTAGAGATGGTCAGTGCAGTTCTGGGTTTACCCTCTAGCGGGGCTGGAGGGTAGACCCTCAAGAGTCGTCGGGTGACCCACTGCCTAGTCTCTGCTAGAGGGTAAACCCTGAAAAGTCGATGAGTAACCCACCCTCCAGTAGGGCTGGGCAGTGGGTCGCCCGTTGTCTTGTTCTGGGTTTACCCTCCAGCAGGGCTGGGCAGTGGGTCGCCCGTTGTCTTGTTCTGGGTTTACCCTCCAGCAGGGCTGGGCAGTGGGTCCCCCGTCGACTTCATCCAGGTCTACCCTCCAGCAAGGCTGGACAGTGGGTCGCCTGACGACTTATTCCAGGTTTACCCTCCAACAGGGCTGGGCAGTGGGTCGCCTGACGATGTATTAGGGTTTACCTTCCAGCAGGGCTGGGCAGTGGGTCACACGATATCTTATTATAAATTACCCTCCAGCGGGGCTGGGCAGTGGGTCACCCGTTGGTATTTCAGACTCAGTCCTTTCTACTAGGCTAGTCTGTGGCTTTCCTCTGTGACTACCGGAGTGAGACCCTTGTTTGTACGGGTCAGTGTTGTGATAGCTTTGACTTTGAGGAGACCTCTCGACTGCGGGGCAGTGACGAGTTGTGGTTTGACGTACCCCCAGAACTCTCAAGTACGAGGAGTGCTTTCTCCACCGAGATGCGTCCTTGTGACGCGACCTAAAACCGTGTGGGCGAGTCAGTGTCGCCCAAAGCGGATAGTGTCGAGTTGCGGTGGTTTGAGCCCCTTGACTTGTAGTTTGGGGCAGACGTGCGGGATGCTGGGCATCGATGGTGTTACTTCTGGTACTCTTGGCGACTCATTTTCTTGGGCTGAACTATGGGATGAAGATCCCCTTACGACCTTGTTCGGGCTTCTTAGTGAGCATACGGATATGTATATACCTTGTTTCAGTACCCACTTCTTGGGCTTGGTTACTCTCCCTCCAGGAGAGGCGAAGACGCACGGGGTATGCCACGTGCTTTCCGTGTCTAGCTTCTCGTGGTGGGACGAGTCTACTCTCCTGCTATAGGTAGCGAAGACTCGATGAGAAGTTCATCTCCTCACCGTTTCCAGCTCCTTGTGTCTGGACGAGTCTACTTCCTTTCTCTTGTTGGGTTGAGTTGGACTCTTTACATCACTTTCAGTTGTACTCCTCTACTATTCCATGTTCACTCTACTCCTCACCCTTCGGTACCTCCTTTGTTGCTCCCTCGAGTCTTCGAGGTATCCTACTGAGTATTTTTATACTCACCTCTGCTTGGGCTTTTCCCGCACTTGGTGTGCCCTTGCAGACGACGGACAGGTGGATCGTGACTTCCGAGGAGCTTAGGAGCTTGGGAGCTTGGACCGCGTGCGGTGGTCGGAGTCGGGTTCCAGGTGGGGGACCCTTCCAGCTGTTTCTTTTGTTTACCTGTTGCCGGGTTGTGGCACTTTTCTGGTTGGGTGCGTGTTTTTCCCCTTTTCTTTTCAATTTACTTTCAGCTTGTACTTTGTACTGTTTAGAGGTCGATGCACATTTGTGGTTTTTATATAGCAGTTGCTCTTTTACTCTGCTTGTCTTTTCTTTTACTCTGCACTTTTTCATTGAGTGTGCTGCGTGTGTGTGTACAGGTGCTTAGACAAAGGCCTCCCCGAGTTGTTGTGCCTTCGGCGCTGGTCGCCAGCCCCTGACCTATGAAGGCGGGCTTGAGGTAGTTGTGGCTCGAGCCCGGGTAGGGTCAGGTCGTGACAAAGTGGTATCAGAGGTGGTTCGTTCCTTGGGACGTTGTTCGGACGTCCCTAAAAAGGAATTGGTTCGGATTTCGGCAAAAGTGTTAACGTGTCTCGAGAGCGGCTCTCAGGCCAGGGAGTCCAGTGATGGTGCGGCGGCCTACGTATCCATTCACCAGGACCCTGATAACCCGCTTGTCGACTCGGCATGCTCAGACACTTGTTGCAGGGAAAATTTGGTTTGTGCATCACATATGATTGAGTCTTTGACTGTCCTTCTTGAGTCAGCTCCTCATCGTTGTTATTGGTATATACATATATGCTCATCTGACTGCGGCACTCCTTGATAATATTCAGGATGTCTCCGCGAAGACAGCCAGCCAAGATACCAGCTTGGGTGCGTGACGATGACCCTGTGACCTACGAGGCCTCAGTCCAGGACCCATCACGCGAGCCCTTTTTTCCGGGTGGGCCGGTAGCAGCACCCCTACCTGTTGAGCAGCAGACAGCTTCAGCAGAGCAGGCTGGGTTTGAGCGCAGGTTGAGTGTGCTCCGTGAGTTCCAGCGGCAGAGACCGCTGAGGTTCAGTGGCGAGCCAGACCCTCAGGCAGCAGAGGTTTGGCTAGAGGTAGTGGTTCGCCTTTTCAGGCTTGTGCAGACGCCGGCAGATCAGGGAGTGGCTTTGGCAGCCAACCTTTTTCGTGGAGTAGCTCGGCGTTGGTGGAGTCTGGTGACTCAGTTTCTTGATGAGTCATCGCTTTCGTGGGGTGACTTTCAGTTGTTGTTCCGTGAGGAGTGTTGCCCCTTCTGCTTGCGCTCCTTTCGGATTCAGGAGCTCCTGCAATTTCGGTAGGGAGGGATGATGGTGGCCGAGTACGCGACTAGTTTTGCAGACCGTGCATGCTTTTACCCGGACTTGGTCCATGACGACAACATCCGAGCGCGGAAGTTTGAGCAGGGTCTCCGCCGAGAGATTCGTGCTGTCATAGTACCCTTGGGCATTTCCACATATGCTGGGGTGCTAGAGCAGGCGCTGGTGACAGAGGGCTTCCTGTCACATTCTAGAGTTGGTGGTGGCAGCAGGCACGTCGGAGCTGAGACGTCTGCCGCAGCTTGCGGGCGTCGGAAATCAGAACCTCGACGCAGGTGGCTTCCTGATGATCGGACTCAGGGGCGTGGTCGTATACCATAGTGGCGCCGGAGGATACCAGTGCAACCCAGAGAGAGTCAGTGCTATGCTTGCGATGGGTGAGGTCACCCAGCACGGGACTGCCCGACCAGGCATGCAGAGAGCTTCAGGCAGGCAGCAGGTGCACCACCATGACGGAGGCAACGTCGTGATCGGAGTAGTACCCAAAGAGGTGGTGCCGGTAGATGAGCGGGAGGAGCTGGTAGTGGGGGACGACTTTATGAGGTCTTCTCATCACCACTAGGCGGTCCACGTCAGGCTCCGGGAGATGACAGTTGGGACCACGGACAGCCGCGAGCTTTGGATGTCTATGATCCTGCAGAGCATGAGGTGATAAGAGGTACGCTCTACAGCTCTTCTACTTTCTATAGTAGAATTGATAGACTCTGCGTGTGAAATGCTTTCCTCCTCGCTACTTGTTTGAGGTGTTACCAGAGTGACGCAGGGCGTCGGGTGTAACCCTGTGTTGGTAAGGTAAAAGGCGTGAGACCTTTTTCTCTAGTCGATGGTGTCGACTCCTTCGTCTTTCGAGCGTGTAAGAGAGCCTTGGTTGTGGGACATCGACTGTGGAACGTTGCGTGACCAGATATCCTTGGGTGTTTCACCATATGGATATTCTGAAGGAGGGAATCACCGGGCCTTGTTCCAGGTGCGGGCGGTGATTCCAGTCGCGGCATGCGATGTAGAGGTTTGGTTGGGGACGTGAGCTACCCCCGAGGTCCTTCGGACCGTTTGAGACCGCGCAGAGGGATGTCGAGGTTCTCTACCGCCTTGCCCTAACCCCAAAGGCTGGTTTGAGTGCATAACGTCTCCCACGTGACTCACCCGAATAGATGTGTGCGTGCTCCTATGCACATCATCGGCGAGGGCAGACCTCGCGTGAACAGATCAAATCCTTTGGTCTGTGTGCGGTGGCGTAGAGCTGTGCATGAGTTCTTCTGGGTACGGAAGAGCCAGGTGCGAGCTTAGTACCCTGAGTTGTTCCATGGTTTTGCTTTTCGGGGACAAAAATTGAAGGAGGGAATGATGTAAGAACCCGGTTTTTGCTGCGAAAGACTTTGGAATATTTCTTGACATTATTCCAGAGCAGCGACCTCAGACGGCGTGCGATTTCCAGCCCTAGTGTGGTCGGAATTAAATTTTCAGTGCGTTCACACTGGAAACGCCAAATAAATGGGATAACTCCTAAACGGTGCTTCAGATCAGAGATCCGAGTGTACAGATGAGTCCGGAATAGGGTGTTTACTATAGGAACGACATAAAACTTGTCGGCGCAGGACGTTTGGACCCCTCGCCCGCTCCCGGAACGTTAAACGGAAAAATTAATTAATTAATTTATTCGTTTAATGGTTAAACTTGAGTATCTCTTAAACGGTGGCTCGGATTGGAAAACCGAGGACACCGTTGAGTTCAGAGCGTTCTGTTTACCCTAGGAGGGGTGTAAGTTTTGCGGGCGCGGCCCGTCTGTGAAAAATGGCCCCAGGGGCGTTTTCGTAATTTGGCGGCCGCAGGCGTTAAGTTTAATAACTTTTGAAAGGGGCCTCAGATTAAAATTCCGAGACCGCCGTTGTGCTCAGGAGGTGGTGTTTACCCTAGCGGAGGCTTAACCTCGACCCCATCGAGAGTTTCGAGCGCGAGATAAATTAGGGGTAAAATTAATTAAAATTTTAATTAATTTTCTTTATTTAACCCAATCCCACCCCTCTCCTTCCCATTTTCCACCCCCTGGCAAAACCCCTCCTCTCCCTCTCCTCCTCCACTCCGGCGAGACAACTCCGGCGAGGCGCGGCTCTGACGGATCGCGACGAAGCTTCGGGCGAAGCCCATCGAGGTAGGAGGTTACGTTGCGTTTTTAACTCTGCATCTACCTTTGAGCTCGTTTTCTAGCACCAATTTGTCGTTTAATCCTCAAACAAAGCCCATGAATGCGTACTAGAATTTCTGCTCATTGCAACGCTTGTCTCGGATTTGAAATCCGAGTTCGGAGGAGCCCGCAACGGTTCGTCGAAAGTTGCGGGTTTTTGGGTTTTTCCGACCGGTTTTGAGGGCTTCTGGCGGTCCGAGGGCGTCGGCAGGCGGTGGCGCGCGGGCGGCTTCAGGCGGGTGTCGCGGCGTGCGGCCGGCCTCAGGCGGGTGTCGCGGCAGCAGGTCGGCCGGGTGCAGGCGGCGACTGGCTTCGGCGTAAGGCAGAGCGGCCAGGCGAGCGGGGTGCCGAGCTCCAGCGGGGGGTCTTCGGCGAGCGTGGGGCGCGAGGTGCAGAAGACCCGGGGTCGTCGTGACCCCAGTCGGCGGACAGGACCCGCGCCGCGCGGGTCCACGCGGAAACCGGACCGGCCGAGCCGGTCCGGGCGGTTCGGGGGGGTCCGCGCAGTGAACCGCGGACCGCCGGTCCAGGGTGTGGGTGGGCCGGCCGAACTGGCTTTTCCCACCCGTTTCGGTCCCTAAATACTAAAACGCTCCTAAAATGCAGTCCGGGTGTCGGATTCGCGTGCCGTCTGCGGCGACGCATCCCTTAAATTGAGACAGAATTTTTGAGTTGGTTTCGGGAATTTTTAATTCCCTAAACGAGGGGCCTCGGAGGCGCGACGCGTCTTAAGTGAATTGACGTTTTTTTCGGGGGATCTTGTTTTGGACGGCGCGGACGCGTCCGACGTCTGTTTCAAGCGCCGCAAGTGGCGTTGGGACCCTGGTGCCGAGGCGGAGTTTTCCAGTGTGGTTTCGGACATCGAAACTGGAGTTAAGGCGTGGGCCCCACGACCCGTCTTTTGAGCTGCGAGCTGCGTTTAGCGACTTTCTCATCGGGCGTCCGTTCGGGGCGTGCGAGTAGTCGATTCTGGATGTTTTTCTGAGGGGATTGCAATGATGCAATCCGCCCGCTCTAATTCGGCACGGTGATGTGGGGCCCACGAGGGCCGTTTGGGCGTTGACAGTGGTTTTCCATCTCTATCACCGGGCAACCGTTTTGGACAAGTGAATATTCCATCTTGTGTATTTTTTTGAGAGGATCACAACGGTGCGATCCGTTGGCAGCGCTTCGGGACCGGGGTGCGGGTCCCGCGTGATACCGCTCGTGCGCGGGAAGCC
The DNA here is from genome assembly GCA_963277665.1 of Viscum album. Lineage (NCBI taxonomy): Eukaryota > Viridiplantae > Streptophyta > Magnoliopsida > Santalales > Viscaceae > Viscum > Viscum album. The sequence continues at coordinate 1,097,650,144 of OY728123.1, forward strand.
GGATCGTATCTTTTTCTCTGTATATCTGTTCCGCTCAAGTGAGTAGTGCTTTTGACGGGTTTTTCTGAGAGCATTGCGATGTCGTAGTTCTCTCGGGCTTTTACGGGGACGTGGTGTGGGTCCCACCCGACCCGGCTGCGGTGAATAATACCTTTTTCACCGGGTGTCCATTTTGGGCGATTGAGTATTCAATCCCGTGTGTTTTTCCGAGGGGATCACAGTGGCGTGATCTGTTTCTTCAGTTTCGGGATCTTGGGGTGGGCCTGACACGGGTTTGGTTACGGTGAATAGTACCTTTTTCACCGGTTGACCGTTTCAGGTGAGTAAGTAGTCTATCTCGCGTGTTTTTCCGCGAGGATTACAACGTTGTGATCTGTTTTGGGGAGCGGAGCCTTTTTCACAATCTTATTAAATGTGGAAATATGAAGGTGCCCTGGGGGCGGTTCTTCTACTGTGTTTGTAGCGGACCCTTGGCGTGTGATCACGTGCGCTCCCGTGGGAGTCAAGTAATGCTTGAATAGATGTGGTTGGCCGTGCCCCAGTTGTTGAGGCGGCAAGTTGGAGATGTTACGTCACGCCTTCGCATTGACGTTGGGTGCCGTGTGCACGATAGCCCTTGTGCTGAAAATGAGGTATACTCTGGGAGTATACGGGAGTGCTTGTAGGTACGTGTGGTTTGTACATGAGGACGTTTGTGCTCTCAGTTGGGGTTGACTTGGGGCCACACGTCGTGTGGGCCCCATGTGCGTGTCGTGTTCTGCTTTGCATACCTTTGACCTCTCGCGACGTAGAGGGTCCCTCGGTTCTCGTTTGTTGATCAGCAGGGTTGAGTGGTTTCCCCTGGTCTTATTCCGGAGTCAGATGGTTGCACGATACCCACTCCGTGTTCGGTTGGCCAGTGTTGTACCATTCAGTAGAGATGACCAGAGCAGTTCTGGGTTTACCCTCCAGCGGGGCTGGGCAGTGGGTTACTCATCGACTTTTCAGGGTTTAACCTCTAGCAGAGACTAGGCAGTGGGTCACCCGACGACTCTTGAGGGTCTACCCTCCAGCAGAGCTGGGCAGTGGGTCGCCCGTCGTCTTGTTTCAGGTCTACCCTCCATCAGGGCTGGGCAGTGGGTCGCCTGTCGACTTGTTCAGGGTTTACCCTCTAGTAGAGACTAGGCAGTGGGTCACCCGACGACTCTTGAGGGTCTACCCTCCAGCAGGGATGGGCAATGGATCGCCTGTCGTCTTGTTTCAGGTTTACCCTCCAGCAGGGCTGGGTAGTGGGTCACCCGTCGACTTCTTCCAGGTCTACCCTCCAGCAAGGCTGGGCAGTGGGTCACCTGACGACTTATTCCAGGTTTACCCTCCAGTAGGGCTGTGCAGTGGGTCGCCTGACGATGTATTAGGGTTTACCCTCCAGTAGGACTGGGCAGTGGGTCACCTGATATCTTATTATGAATTACCCTCCAGTAGGGCTGGGCAGTTGGTCACCTGTTGGTATTTCAGACTCAGTCCTTTCTACTAGGCTAGTCTGTGGCTTTCCTCCGTGACTACCGGAGCGGGACCCTTGTTTGTATGAGTCAGTGTTGTGACAACTTTGACTTTGAGGAGACCGCTCGACTGTGGGGCAGTGACGAGTTGTAGTTTGACGTTCCCCCAGAACTCTCAAGTACGAGGAGCGCTTTCCCCACCGAGATGCGTCCTGGTGACGCGACCTAAAACTGTGCGGGCGAGTCAGTGCCTCCCAAAACGGATAGTGTCGAGGTGCGGTGGTTTGAGCCCCTTGACTTGTAGTTTGGGGCAGACGTGCGGGATGCTGGGCATCGATGGTGTTACTTCTGGGACTGTTGGCGACTCATTTTCTTGGGCTGAGCTATGGGATGGAGATCCCCTTACGACCTTGTTCGGGCTTCTTAGTGAGTATACAGATATGTGTATACCTTGTTTCAGTACCCACTTCTTGGGCTTGGTTACTCTCCCTCCAGGAGAGGCGAAGACGCGTGGGGTATGCCACGTGCTTTCCGTGTCTAGCTTCTCGTGGTGGGACGAGTCTACTCTCCTGCTATAGGTAGCGAAGACTCGACAAGAAGTTCATCTTCTCACCGTTTCCAGCTCCTTGTGTCTGGACGAGTCTACTTCTGTCACGAACCGGATCTGGTCGCCACCATTAACGGCACCAAACCCGGCCCGTGGCAAGGCCCGAAGGGCGTTCCCTATCCCCACGGGCTGGCACAAGTGCCCGGGTATCAAACAAATCTGGTTTGGGAACGATTTACCCGAGTATGACAGCATAAATCATAAAAAAACAATCAATTATTAAAATCTGAAATTTTCATGCTAAACAATTCTTAACAAAACCAGATCTGAATACATAAGTTTAAAGACACTACAAGTGGTCTAAAAACAAATAATGACAACATAAAGACATCCACATGGACTCCACATGACAAGGGGATCATCACCCGCAAGCCGTCCCCGCAACTCCGCCCCAACGATGGGGACTAACATCCCGAACCGCCATCACCCTTAGCCTTCCCTTTACCTGAGTCAAGCATGAGCAGGTCTACTTACACCCAAGGGGTGTAAGTAGGGTGTGAGCCTAAGCCCAATAGGATTCCACCAGTTGATTCCAAAGAGTATTCAATACAATGTGAACAAAACAAGCAATTTTAATACACAAGGTGAAACAGTGTTAAAATTCAAAGAAATGCAACTTTCAAATGAAAACAGTTTTCAATCCGAAAATTTCAGAATGATAGAACATTAAATAGACATGTGAGCTACTGTAATGTACTGCCAAAAACAACCCACAACAAGGGTATATACCACAAATCCTATGAGCATCAAAATCAGGAACACCCCTAAGCACTAGGTTGTCTCGGGCCCTATGTACCTCGTACCTCGGTGTAGAGTAACCATAGAAAAATCCGTTCTCATGCACGAGCCACTAGTAGGGAACATACCCATAACCTAGTGGTCCCCAATCATCATCCAAATAGTTTAGTTAGAGTTGTCGTTATCCATATGCTAAGTGGAACAGGGACAAAACCCATCCGATCCACTAGCCGTACTAGTACAAATCCGCCCCACCTAAGTACCCGAGCTTCCCCTTTTTGTGCTCAAACAATTTCATCAAAAAACACACATACTTTTTCATATAAAATATCAGTACTGGTCACAAACAAATTTTATAGTAGCTACACACATTTTATACCATTTAAAACACACAATAAAATAATTTTATTTCCAATAAAACAACTTCTCAAAACATCACATTGTTTTTCACCCAAAGCTCTTTAAGATATCCACCTTTCACACTATGATAACACTTGTAAGTTATTAAAACAAAATTTCAGTTCAAAACCCTTTAATGAAACCAAAAATTCAGTTATGGGGCATCCCAAAATAGACCAATAAAAGATTTGAACGGAAACCCCTCAATTTCACCAAAAATTGGAACATAAAATTCATTTGCATTATAAATGCAACTAAAACCAATTTTTACAGAAACAGTCAAGTGAAGTAAACATTAGAGTACCATGAAAACAGCAAGCTAATTCACAAAAATTGCACACACAATGGAATCACCTACCAAATTAACAAAACCCCTTGAATCTCCGTGCGAAATCAAATCGCACCCCCGCCGCACCAAGAGAGAACTAGATCAAACCTAAAACCACACAAATTGGCCAAGAAAACCCAAAGTTAAACCCTAGGTTCGAAATCCTAGTTTCTGGACATTAGTAAACTCAATTATAACCGAAGAAACCCTAAGAACAATGAGTTAAACCCAAAGTAATTTGAATGAGGAAAGAAAAGGGCTCATTTACTTGAAGTATCTTGAAGTAATCACTCCAAAACTCTAGTATCTGAAATTTAAAAGAGCCCAAATTTAGGGTACGTTCGAACAAGATGTATTATCTCATTTAGGAACTGGAATGGAGGAAAAAGATTGAGAATTGAGAGAGTTATGAAAGAAATACTTTACCTCTTCAAATCTGGGCGATTTGAGGAACCCTATGAAGATCGGCACAAAATCGCGATTCTACAGAGCTCCAAATGGGTGGGAGAGAGTTCAGACGCGCGACTGGGTTACTTGGGCTTGAGTGAGACTTGGAATCACTGAAAAAGACCAAATATTGAATAAGTTATAACAAAATCAAATTTTATTTTTAAAACAGGAATTGGGCTTTCGGGCAGGCCCAACCCCTTAGACAAAAACCCAAATAACCCCTGGTTATGGATTTCTAAAAGCTCCAAATTACCTTGGTGGTGTTAATAGGTTAGGGGAGGTCAATTAGGAATTTGAATGGATGAAAAATGTTGAAAAATGAAAAAGTTATAAAAGATACAAAATTTATTTTTTAATATGGAATTGGGCTCACGGTTTGGCCCAATTCATGAATACTCATCTAATCCTCCCTAAAACCTAGGGAAACCCCCCAAAAAAGAAAGGATGTAAATTAAATGAAAAAAATACCTTTAAAATATGCCTTGTATGTGACAATTCTCCCCACCATTAAGGACTTTCCGCCCCGGAAAGTCAACATGAATCTCGGTTGGAAAACAAGAATGGGTACTCTTCCTCGACCCATGACTTTCGCTCCCATGTCTCATGTGTATCATTCCCATGCTGCCATAAAACCCGGACTAAAGGAATAGACTTTCCTCGAAGTATCTTCTCTTGGGAGTCCACTATTTTCATCGGTCTCTCAACGATAGACAAGTCAGGCTCTATCTCTAGTTCTTCCTAACTCAACACATGGGATGGATCCGGATTGTATTTCTTCAACTGAGAGACGTGGAAGACATCATGGATAGACATCAACTGAGAAGGTAAGGCCAACCTGTATGCCACCTTACCAATACGCTCGGTGATCTCAAAGGGTCCGACATACCGTGGCATCAGCTTACCTTGCTTACCCAATCGACGATGGCCTAGACGAGGGGCCACTTTTAAGAATACCCTGTCACCCACAGAAAACTCTAGGTCTCGACGCCTCCGGTCAGCATAAGATTTATGACGACTCTGAGCTTTCAATAAGTGCTGCTTGATCAACTTGACCTTCTCAGAAGTCTCCTGCACAAGGCTCGACCCCAACAGTGAAGTCTCTCCTACCTCAGCCCAACATAGGGGGGACCGACAAGGTCGACCATAGAGCGCCTCAAAAGGGGCCATTCGAATGGTGGATTGGTAACTATTATTATAAGAAAACTCTACCAATCCCAAATGGCTATCCCAAGAACCTCCAAAGTCCAGGACACATGCACGAAGCATGTCCTCCAATATCTGATTCGCCCGCTCTGTCTGACTATCCGTCTGTGGGTGGTATGCTGTGCTCATCTTAATCTGAGACCCCAAGGACTTCTGAAGGCCTTCCCAAAATCGAGAAGTGAAGCGGGAGTCTCTATCCGAGACAACAGCTGATGGTACACCATGGAGTCTCACCACTTCTTGAAGATACAAATGGACCAACTCATCTACTTTAGTTGTATCTTTAATCGGAATGAAGTGGGCTGATTTGGCCAGACGATCAATCACCACCCAAATAGCATTCTTACCCCGAGGTGTACGAGGTAAGCCAACAATGAAGTCCATGGAAACCTCTTCCCACTTCCAGGTAGGAATGGGTAGTGGTTGGAGCAAACCGGATGGTCTTTGGTGCTCTGCTTTCACCTGCTGACATGTGTAGCATCTCGAAACAAAGTCTGCTATGTCCCGTCTCATACCAGGCCACCAAAACTGCCGACGAACATCATAATACATCTTAGTGGCACCCGGATGGACAGCCCACTGAGACTGGTGGCTATCTTGCATCACCACCTTCCGCAGAGTTAATGGCACTACTGAACGGCCCTTGAAGCACAAGATGCCCTCGGGAGACGACGACCAATCAGAGGATGTCTCCCCACCATGAAGGAACTGCTTAGACCGCTGACAAAGATCATCACTGGGTTGTTCCTGCTGAATCAACTCCAATAGAGAAGGAGTCAACTGGACACTTGCCAAGAATGCCCCTCCACTGTATTCCCTGGTCTCCACATGCATATGAGAAAAGAGACCCATCAATGCCCACTCATCACTAGATTTCCTCAAAGCCTGCACTGGAACTCTTCGGCTCAAAGCGTCGGCCACTACATTACCCTTTCCTGGGGTATAGACAATGTCAAAGTCAAACCCCTGCAAGTACTCGATCCAGCGACGTTGCCTCAAGTTGAGGTCCTTCTGCGAGAAGATATAAGCCAAGCTTTTGTGATCAGAGTATACCACAAACTTCTCCCCAAAGAGGTAGTGACGCCAAGTCTTCAAATCATGCATCACCGCTGCCAACTCCAAGTCATGGGTTGGGTAGTTCTTTTCATGTGGTCGAAGTTGGCGAGAGCCATACGCGACCACATGATCATCTTGCATAAGCACGTACCCAAGACCCATACCTGAAGCATCACAATAGACCACATATCCCTTTCCAGCCTCTGGCAAAATCAGCACGGGGGCAGTAGTCAGCCGCCTCTTCAGCTCCTCGAACGATGCCTGACATTTTGGACCCCATACAAACTTTACCCCTTTCCGGGTGAGGGAAGTCATCGGTGAAGCAAGCCGAGAGAAGTCCCGAACGAATCGCCTGTAATAACCGGCCAAGCCAATAAAACTCCTGATCTCAAACACATTCTTCGGTTTCTCCCATGACATGACTGCACTAATTTTCTCAGGGTCCACTGAAACTCCATGCTCTGAGATCACATGCCCCAGAAATCTCACCTCTCTGATACAGAAAGTGCACTTTGACAACTTTGCATAGAGGCGGTGATCTCGTAATGTACCCAAAACGATCCTCAAGTGATGTTCGTGTTCCTCCTCAGAGCAAGAGTATACCAGAATGTCATCCACGAACACCACAACAAAGGAATCGAGATACTGATGGAACACCCCATTCATAAGTGCCATAAATACCGCTGGAGCATTGGTCAATCCGAAGGGCATGACCAAATACTCAAAGTGGCCGTACCTACTTCGGAAGGCTGTCTTAGGGATATCTGACTCCTTCACCCTGAGTTGATGATACCCTGAACGCATGTCTATCTTTGAGAACAACTTTGACCCCTTCAACTGATCAAACAAATCATCTATTCTGGGCAAAGGGTATTTGTTTTTAATTGTTACCTTATTCAGCTTCCGGTAGTCAATGCACAACCGGAGGGATCCATCAGCCTTTTTTGCAAACAACACAGGAGCGGCCCAAGGAGAGATGCTCGGGCGAATGAATCCTTTGGATTCTAAGTCGTCCATCTGTATCTTTAATTCCCTCAACTCGGTGGGGGCCATGCGATAGGAGGGAAGAGATATCGGCTGTGTTCCCGGCGCCAGATCAATCGAAAACTCCACATCCCGCTCCGGGGGAAAACCCGAAAAATCATCAGGGAATACCTCGGGAAACTCATTCACTACACGAGGTAGTGCACCTTCAGGGGAAAGACCATCCTCTAGCACAATCGAAGATAACAGGAAGATAACACTTCCCAACTCTGGGAGTGGAGGCCCTGCGCGACTTGATCGTGGATCCCATTCTCCATGAAAAACCTGACGACTCCCATCAGGTGTTGTGAAACTCACACGCCGTCTATAGAAATCGATGTGTGCCTGGAAGTGTACTAGCCAATCCATCCCGAGTATGACATCAAAAAGGTCCATATCTAAGACCAATAGGTCCCACTCCATCTCGACCCCTGACACAGAAAGTGCACATGAGGGGCACCTGAGGCCCTGCTCCTTCTTCTTTCCCAATGGTGTCACCAACTCCATCGCAAAAGACATCAACTCAGTTGGCAAATTCAGAATGTCCACAAAATGTCCAGAAATGAATGAAATAGAGGCACCAATATCAAAAAGAGCAGTAGCTATAGAAGATGCGATCAGAACGGTACCTCGAACTGTCGACGGTCCCGCCTCTGATCCTGCTGGTGACTGATCCACTGCATGGAGATGTCCAGTATCTGCCTGAGGACGACCGCTAGTCTGTGGTTGTGCCCTGAACTGGCTCTGCCTAGAAGATGATCCAGCCCTACCACCACGACCACCAAATCGAGATCCCCCAGTCCTCGACGGCTCGGACTGTGTTGGCACTCCTCTTGAAGCCACTGACCCTGCCCCACTTGGGAGTGGACGTGCCACACCGCAGAAGCGCTGCAAATTCCCTATACCTCTACACTGGTAACAAGGATTCAGAGGAAGAGGACATGCTGGTCGGATATGCCCAGGCCTCCCACATTGGTGGCACACGACCGATCTCGCATCAGAAGCCGCAGAAGAAAACTGCCTGGAAGAGTGGCTTGAACTGCCCCCTCCTTTCTTCACATGATCCTCCCGCTTCCTTTTCTTCTCTGAGGAGCTGCCACTACCCACTGCTGATACTGAACCATAGAAACCAGCCCTACCTTTCCTATCAATCTCCACCATGCATGCCCGATCAACAACCTCAGCATAGGTCCTTAGCTTAAACAAGAACACCTAGGAGTATATCTCTGGTCGCAAGCCTTTCTCAAACCTTTGGGCCTTCGCTTGCTCATTAGAGACAATTTCTGGAGCATACCGAACCAATTCAGCGAAACGGTTGGCATACTCCATCACAGATAGATTCCCCTGAACAAGTTCCATGAACTCTCTAGACCTGGCATAAGCCAACACCTCAGGGAAATACTGTTCATTGAAGACAGCCTTGAAATCTCCCCAGCGCATCTGCTCATTCTTCCCAGACTGAAGCACTGACTCCCACCATTTAAGGCTGGGACCCTCCAACAGAAAGGAGGCACACTTCACCCTGAGCTCCTCGGGTGTTTCCAGGAACTAAAACATACGCTCGATCTTCTCGAGCCATTCTTCTGCTTCTTGGGGTTCTGCGCTACCTCGGAAGGCAGGAGGCTTGTTTTTCAGAAACTCTTGTGCTTTATCTTTTCTAGGACCTGTCTCCTCTGCCCTAACAGGAATAGGATCATGAGCTGGTCCCTGTCCCAAAGCTTGGATAGCCCGAACAACAGCTTCCACAAGCCTCTGATCAATCGGCGTGGGAGAACTCTCTCCAGCTTCCTCCTGTGGGTGCGTGGGAGCTTTCCGGGGAGGCATGTTGCTACAAAATGCAACAGTCACAAAAAAATAGTCAATACCACAATTCTGAAAATTGTAATCAAATACATCAAATATAAACAAACTAAACACATTCTTGTAATAAAAGAAACAACTACTCCACATCTGCCTGATGTCCACATGTGGTCTGCAGCCCACACGTCTCACCTGGAAGTGAAGTCAATCAGTAAATTCCAACATCCTCTGGTGACTCAAGGTCTGCCATGAGAGGTGCGGGCCAGGCACCCTACTCACAACCAATACCCCAAGCCCCGACAGTCCTAGCTCCTGTCTATCCCAACTCATCTCAAAATAACAATATAACCCAAAAACATTAACCTCCTCTGATACCATTTTGTCACGAACCAGATTTGTTTGATACCCAGGCACTTGTGCCAGCCCGTGGGGATAGGGAACGCCCTTCGGGCCTTGCCACGGGCCGGGTTTGGTGCTGTTAATGGTGGCGACCAGATCCGGTTCGTGACAACTTCCTTTCTCTTGTTGGGTTGAGCTGGACTCTTTACGGCACTTTCAGTTGTACTCCTCTACTATTCCATGTTCGCTCTACTACTCACCCTTCGGTACCTCTTTTTTTGCTCCCTCGAGCCTTCGGGGTATCCTACTGAGTATTTTTATACTCACCCCTAGTTGGGCTTTTCCTGCACTTAGTGTTCCCTTGCAGACGACGGACAGGTGGAGCGTGACTTCTGAGGAGCTTAGGAGCTTGGGAGCTTGGACCGTGTGCGGTGGTCGGAGTCGGGTTCCAGGTGGGGGACCCTTCCAGCTGTTTCTTTTGTTTACCTGTTGCCGTGTTGTGGCACTTTTCTAATTGAGCGCGTGTTTTGCCCCTTTTCTTTTCAATTTACTTTCAGCTTGTACTTTGTACTGTTTAGAGGTCGATGCACATTTGTGGTTTTTATATAGCAGTTGCTCTTTTACTCTACTTGTCTTTTCTTTTACTCTTCACTTTTGCATTGAGTGTGCTACGTGTGTGTGTACAGGTGCTTAGGCAAAGGCCTCCTTGAGTTGTTGTGCCTTCGGTGCTGGTCGCCAGCCCCTGGCCTATGGAGGCGGGCTTGGGGTAGTTGTGGCTCGCGCCCGGGTAGGGTCAGGTCATGACAATAACAAACAGGTTAATAGGAGAACCAGGTGTAGACTTGATCGCTGCGTGGGTAACCACCAGGGAATCTCATCCTTTCAAAATATTGAGGTCTCTCATTTGGTTCGGGATGTGTTTGACCACCCTCCCCTCATTCATATGAGATCGAGCTCCCCATCTTCTGGCCTTGTCTTCTTCTCTATGTTATGGCCCTAAAACACTGGGTTTCTATATGTTGTGGAACATTCTTGGAACTCTCTTTTCAAACAATGTAATTGGGTTGGACTCCTTGTTAAGCTTCGGTGCATGAAACATGCTCTCCTATTTTGGTCCACTTCCCAGGAACCTGGTCATCTAGTTAGGGATGATATTATAAAAGACATTGAGAGCACTGATGTGCCACTGGAAGATTGGTGGGATGATCAATTTTTACCCACCCTGTGTATTAAAAAACAATGGTTGAATGAGGTTATTTATGAATAGGGGTGACGCCTTAAGGATCGTGCTAACATTTCCTATCTTAGAGTGGTGGATCATAATACAGCTTTCATTCAAGTTAATTTGAAGGAGAAGCAACGGGTTCATGCTACCAAAATTAGGCTCGAGGATGGCTCATATTTCAGCTATTCAGAGTTGATAGGCGGTATGGTTTGTTCTTATTTTAGAATCCTTTTATGTGATCTTAACCTCGATTTCTAGTATGGTTACCCCACTGGACAAGTGGATCGCTTTGACTCGATCCCTTCCAGCATTTCTAGCCATGAAATAAAATATCTATAGTAGTGTACCTAATAAGAAGAAAATATGGGAGGTAGTGAACAATCTCAACCCTGATAGTGCGCCTGCCCCATATGGCTTCCAGGGTTCCATCAACAAACTTTCTTGGAACATCATAAAAAAAGAACACTTTGAGGCCATCCAGGATTTCTTCATAGGCAGTTCTCACCCACAAATGTCTAGTGATACCACCATGATCTTGATCCCAAAGGTCTTCTCTCTGTCATTTATCTCTCAATATCATCTCATCAGACTGTGTAACTTCACATACAATGTCCTGGAAACCATCATTAACCGTAGGTTTAGCACCTTCACCAACCAGTTGATTTTGGATGAGCATCTTGCCTTCATTCGAGGGAGATCGATCCAAGGGTCTGTTGGGGTCTTCCAGGAGATGTTTTAGGATATTAATAGGATTCTCGTGGGATTGAATGTAGTCATTAAACTAGATATAGATAAATAATATGACTTCTTGGAGTGTAATTTCATCAATCGCACCATGAGATGCATGGGCTTCTTAGAAGCTGTCAATGGCATCCTTTTTCGATGTTATAGATCCCCTTGGTTTAACATCAATTTTGCAGGAAAAAAGTGGTTATATCAAGATTATTATAGGATAACATCAATGTGACCCCCTCTCCCTGAACATGTTTATTCTGTACCGAGACGCTCTTAGTAGATACTTCTCTTTGACCATGCAGCATGGAACTATTCACCCTTTCCATTGTGGTCCCAGGTTCCCAATGTTTTCCACCTCTTATTTTCATATGATCTAATATTAATTATCAATGAGAGGAGTCCATATATCAAGGAATTTGTTAAGATTGTGGATGAATATTCTAAATGGAGTGGACAACTAACCAAACGGGAAAAGAGTGTTGTTTTTCTTCCTTCGACATGCTTGAGAAGGAGTATGGGAATTATAGAAAGCGTCCTTGAAATTCAGGAAAATAGTTTTTCCATGACTTACATGGGGGATCCTATTACTCCTAGGAGGATCTGGGTTCACCAATTTGATTATTTTTCTAACATGGTCATAAACCACACCAACAACTAGACGAAATGATTACTCTCGTTTGGGAGAGGATTACTCTCATTAATAGTTTGTTTTCATCAATCCCCATGTACTTCCTATCTATTTTTAAGGTTACTATTTAACTCATAAACTAGCTGGAATCCATCTAAAATTTTCTCCCTTGGGATCATCACGGTGATGTTAGATGCATATGGGCCTCTTGGATCATATTTGTGAATCCTCTGGAGAATGGCAGCATTAATGTGAGAATCCTGACTGAGTCCATGTTCTTATTGCAAGGTAAGTTACCCTGGGATGTTATTGAGGGATGAACTCTGTGGAGCCAATTCATTAGGGGGAAGTTTTCCTTCCATCTCAAGGATAATTGCAGGAAGTCCTCCCCCTTCTGTAGCTCTCTCCACATCCATGTGTCTTATCTCCGGGAACACTCTTGTTGAATCATCAGGGAGGGAGTCTCCAACTTTTGGGAGTTCCACTGGGGCAACACATTCCTTATATTCTAGGGTTGTCTGACTCCCGACCTCTTGATTAAAGAGGCCTCCCTTCATCCTTCCTTTCTCAAGGTCTAACTAAGCCCCTCCTAGGAGGATCGGTTCCATGACATTTTCTTGGAAGAGTCCATGGAAAGGTGCATCTTCAAAGGTTCTTCATCAGGATGGTTCTTGTTAAGGGACTACAGGATGGCAATGCTTAGGCAGCTAGCTTCCAACCCATGGGGTAGTGTTCTCTAGTGAAAGTACCTCCCTTCCAAGTTCAATTTTCTTATCTAGAGAGTCTGATCTAGTGTTATCACAACGGAGATGGCCATTAATGACAAAGGCATTCCTGTTGCCTCAAGATTACACTGTTGTTCAGCTCCCAAAGAGGAGACATCGATCCACCTCGTCCTCCAATGTGACTATTCTGGCTCGTTATGGAATACATTGGGGGAGTTTGTGGATATTTCAAGGATTATTTCTTCTCTTGTGGAGTACTTTCAGCAATAGTAAAGAGGAGCATCCACCAAACATGAGAAGGACAAACAATTGATTCTCCTCACTGCCATTTTTTGGTGCATTTTTCTAGCTTCCAACCATGCAAGACACCATAGGTCTCACCCCTCTCTCCATAGTTTTCTTCTTAGGACCAAGATCCTTTTCCCTGAGCTGGATCTTCTCCATAATAAACATGAGGTGGTGCCTTATAGTATTTGTTACTTCAGCAGTGTATTCTCTTTGGTCCCTCCACTCCCTACTATGCCCAGCTCGTGGGTAAGATGGCACCCTCCCTCTCAGGGGATCAAACTCAACACTGAAGGGGCTTGTGGCCAGGGGGCATAAGGGGAGGAGGGGCTGTTCATGACACTTCTGGATCCGTTTTCCTTGTTTTCAACAACTATTATGGGGCTAGGGTCCCTCTTGTGGTGGAGTTGAATGCCAGGCACAATGGCTTAGATCTTTTCTACTTAATTTTTCTCCCATTTTCTATGGTGTAGAATGATTCTAAAATCATTTGGAGCTCAATTAAGGGCGACATCTCTCATCCCTGGAAGATTACCTATATCATTAAAAAATGCAGGGCCCTCCTCTCTCATAACACCAAGATTTATCAAACATGGCGTGAGGGTAACCAGAATGCTGACTTCGTGTCCACTTGGGTGACCCTCAACCATCCTCTATTGGTGTTCAACTTCCTTGGATCCCTTCCACTGTGAGGTGTGGACATTTCAATCAGGGACACTCTTGGTCTTCACTTCTTCAAACCTCCTTGATTTTCCTTTTTGGATTTGAAGTTTTTTGTTGGTCTGATTTGTTCTTGTTCTTTCTCATAAATAAAAAAAATATTTTATTGTGTTGGTGTTGGGTTTAAGATCAAGAACATCCCATTTAATAACATGGAAATAGCATAGTTGATACTTCCTTAGTTTGGAAACATGAAACACATAATGAATTGATTTAAAGTGAGAAGGTAATTCTAACTAATATTCCACCTTTCCAAGTCACTCCACAGTCTCAAATGGAAAAAACCCCACTGATGATGACTTACCCAACATTCCCATCCGACAGTATTCTAAGAAAAGTGAAACCTTAATAAAAAACAAATCAACAACCTAAAATTCAAGAAGTTGATAACGATAGACTATATAGGATTAGTAATGATTTTATGCAGTCATAAACCTCTTACATATAAACTACACATTCATCGTCATCCCTCGAACATGTATCAGTCCAACCAAGGAGCGTTCTCTTAAATCTACCTAGAAATAGGGAGATTCACATGGACTCTCATACAATTATTTTAATGGAAACATATTAATCCATGTGTGATAATGATTTTTTATGAAAATTAAACCATAAGAATATACTTTTCCCATGTACCACCAAAATCAACAGCACATTCTCGGATCATATCTTCATGAATATTAATATCTATTTCAGTCTATCCATCCATCTATGGATGATATTTCATTCTTAATTTAAAATGGTAACCCATAACCTCATGAAAAACTTCCCAAAAACTATATGTAAACTATGGGTCCCTCTAAAAAACATTACATAGGGAACTCCATGAAGGTTCACAGCCTCTCAGACATACAAGTTCCTAAGCTACCCACCTTCATTATCTCATTAATACAGAGGAAATGAGCTAAATTTATAATTTAATAAATTATCACTCAAATTACATCCCTCCCCCTAGTATTTTTTGATAAACCAAAGATGAAGTACATAGAAATGTCATACCACTTTTATATCAAAATGTAAAAGGATTTAAAAAAATTATCACATCTCTAATGATCCACCTTAATTCTCTAACAAGGCATCATGACACGAGGTATGTAATCGATCACCTCATCCAAAACCACCATTATGATGTATCAGATCATAAAACATCTTGGTATTCATAGGGCGTACTAATCCAAACGACTGGTTTCCACTATCCATCAACTCCCACCTCTAAGATATAGGAATGAAAAACCTAATTCAGAAACAAAAAGGCACCAACAAGAGATTGCGAAAACTCACCTATGGTCTCCCACAATTAAATATTTGACTAAAACACTATAATTTATTGAATGTTTCAATTTTTTTTTGAATCTCATCATCCAATGATGATTCTTCCTTCACAAAATCTTAGAACGCCTACCCATCCGCCACATACACTCCCAAGATCGTATGAAAAAATAGAGACATTAAATACCAATATTCCATTAATTTATTCAAGGGTTGAAATGCTAATTTCATGATCAGTGAATCTGCAAACACATTACCCTTTCCAATAGTATATGTAATATTAAAATCAAATGTCTGAAGATACTCAACCCAGAATCTCTATTGTAAGTTTAAATCTATCTGAGTAAAATTATACTCCATGCTTTTATGATCATAAAATAATGTAAACTAATCCTTAAAGATAGAGTGTTGAGAATCCTTAAAATCATGAAAAATAAGTTCCCACTAAAGGTTATGGATAAAGTAGTTCTTATCATGAGAGTGTAGTTGGTTAGAGAGGTAGGCCACAACATGCTTTCCCCGCATCATGAAAAACCTCAAACCCATATTTGAGGGATCATAGTAATCATCATAACCTGAACTCGATTTGCAAAGAATGAGGATTGGAGCTAAATTAAACCTTATCATTTATTCCTCAAAAGACACCTGAATTTTTTTATTTAATTTAAATATAACAATCTTATGAGTTTAAGTTATCATTAGAGATAAAATATTATAGAATTCCTAAACAAGCTGTCTATAATATCTATCCAAATAAAAGATGATACAGATCTAAAAGTCATTTTCGGGATTATCTAGTGACATTACCACCTGAAAAATTTCATTATATACTATGATACCTTCTCTTGGATACAATATTTCCCTGAAACATCACTTGAAATATTCATTCAAAATTATAAGGATTATATTAAAATGATCCACGTGTTCCTCATCTAACTAGGAGTACACAAAAATATCATCCACAAACATAACTATGAAATAGACTAAAAACTGATGTAATATATGGTTTATCAAATACATGAATACCATAACAGTTTTAGTGAGACCTAATGGAATAAATAAAAGCATGAACGATCCATACTGCATCCTAAATGTTGTCTTAGGTATATCCACTTTGTCACGACCCGCCCTCGGGGTCCGTGCCGTGACTACCCCAAGCCCGCCTTCCATAGGCCAGGGGCTGGCAACTAGCACCAAGGCGTAAATCCCGGTAAAAAGGGAAGGCATTGCCTTTGTAAAGTAAACAAACACCACAGAGTAAGCAAGCGGAAAGTAAACACTAAACAAAAGCAGAGTACAACTGAAAGTGCGGAAAAGTAAATGGGCCAGAATACAAACCCAAACTGAAAGTAAAGTACAACTCGAAAAGGGAAAACAACAACTGAAAAGTAAAAGCCGCTACTCCGAGCTGTCCACTAGAAATCCCACCTGAAGGGTGGGTACAGATAGCTCCTCTGCTCCACGGGTCCCGCCGTCCGCTCCGTGCACGTCCCGCCCAGTGGTCCACCTCCGGGTACCGTCCCGCTCTGCAAACCTCAGCTAAGGTCAACGCTGTCCGTCGTCTGCATCCAACACAACGTAGTGCGGGCAAAGCCCGTGCAGGGGTGAGTATAAACTACTCAGTAGGGACCCCGAGACCCCTGAAGGTCTCTCAAATCCACAAAGGATAAACCACGAAGAAAGGTACAATCACGAAGTAACAACCGACTCTGCTTAGGTATATGCCCATACATATACCTAAGTCATCAAATTCAAATACGATCCAACCTCCGAGCCCAAGTACAACTCAGTCCACACAGAAAAGTAAACGTATTCCACACAGGAAAGCAAAACGTAATCCACACAGGATTTCACAACACAATCCACACAGGAAAGCAACAGATTCAGCTCACACAGGTATACTTCTTCAAAGGACGATAAAGATGATATCTGATCCATCTAAGTCGTCGGACCCACGAAGGATCGATAGGTAACTAACCAAAGGACGATAAAGATGATCTCTGATCCATCTAAGTCGTCGGACCCACGAAGGATCGATAGGTAACTAACCCCCGCAAAGACCCACACAGGATCGGGCCCACACAGGACCTGTAGGCGCTGACTCACACAGAACCGCTGAGCGCGGACCCACACAGGATCGGACCCACACAGGATCGGGCCCACACAGGACCTGTAGCACTGATCCACGTAGGATCGCTGAGTGCTGAAGTCGTCGTCGTCGAATCCACACAGGATCTCTGTACTGTCGTCGTCGCAGTCACAGTAGCAGTAGTAGCAGTAGAAGCAGTCGCAGCCAGCACTAGGGTTCCCGCACACAGCAAGCTCGTTCGGAGGGTCCGCTCCACGAGCCGAGAGGCTGATACATCAACTGTCACAAAGTCCAGAGTTGATGTATCCAAAAGTTCCGTATCGTCAACAGGAACTCAACGCAACAGACGGCGCGTCGATCGGACGCCCGGTCTGAGAGTTATTGGCATTTTCGTCCCCGGGGCCCGGTTGGTTTTTAAGGCAAAACCAACCCGACCGTACTCCACCTGCGTCCAAACCTCGGGCGGAGTATGCCAAAAGATCCGTCTCACTAAGAGGAACACAACACAGCTGACAGCACGTCAATCGGACGTCCGTAGCTCAAGATATGAGCGTTTCCGCTCCGAAGGCCCGGTTGGTTTCGTGAACGAACCGACCCGGCCGAACTCAAAGTAATCCAAAACCTTGAGTGTGATATACTGAAACGACCGTCTCGATCCAAGGATCGCGTTTCCGCAGACGGTTCGTCAATCGGAGGTCCGAGGCTCATGTTATGGCCAAAAGACCGAAACTGATTCGAAACGGGGGGTCCGGGTCCGGGTCGACCCGGCCCGACCCCCCCCCCCATGGGTCGGCCCGAACCGGGTCGACCCGACCCGGATCCGACCCGGCCTGGCCGGCGGTGGCGCGGCGGCCCGGCGGTGGCGCGGCGGCCTGGCGCCGCACGAAGGCAGCGCGGGGGGAAACATTTCCCCCACTGATTGGAAGGGGCGGCGTGGCTAATTGCCGCGACCCTTGCAAAAAAAAAACGGCCCCCACGTGGGGGCCGGCTTGGAGAAAAACCGGGGGGCTGCTGCCCCCCCCCCCCCTTCATGGAAACCGCCCTCGTCATAATGAGGGGGGTTTTTGTGTGCTGGCCGGGGGATTAATTTCCCCCGGTTAATTACCATCCGGCCGGCCAGCTGGCCGGCCGGTTTTCTCCAACGGGACCGGAAGAATCCGGTCCCCTCTTCGGCTTCCGACACCGGCGGCCCGGCCGCCGGTCTTCTCATCCCGCCGCGGCCCAGAACCGGCCGCGGTGTTCGTCGTCCGGCGCGGTGCGATGGCACCGCGCCCCTCCGCCGCACTTTAATTTCTTTCAACGCGGCGCGACGGCGTCGCATTCTAGATGTTTCTTCCATGGTGTGCACGCGACGGCGTTGCGTTCTTGATTGGGCGATTAACCGCGTGGTGCGACGGCACCACGCCACCTTGATTCATCCACAAAGCAATTCAACAAGAACGATGGAGGGGGTTCGGCCGTGTTCATGCGGTCCGGCCCCCTCACGTTAAATAATAACACAACTTTAAAATATTCAATTGCCTCACGTTAGACATGCTAGATCCACGATCAAGAATAAAATAAATTAACAATAATCAACAACCCCTACTTGGTATAAGGTTCAAAGGTTTTTCTACGTTCCGCGGAAGACGACGTCGCGGAGGTCGGGCGTCGCGGTCGTCGTTCGTCAAATTCGATGACGAAGAGGTGCGTCCGAAGAGGCACGTCGTTGGCGAAACCTTGTACGCCGACGAAGGTTGTCCGAGGAAGAAGCGGTGTTCTCTCTCGTTGACACGGAAGACGAAGAAGAGCGGAGCAGCGTTCTTCGTCGGAACTTGAGCGTTCTTCGTCAAGTCTTGAGGAAAGTCAAATAAAAAGAAAACAACGAACTCAAGAACCCCTACCTCGATAGTCGCACGTTGACGTAGTCGTGGAATATCAGTGTCGATTCCTTTGACGTCGGAGGAAGAGTCGTTGTCGATGGCGTTCGTCGCGGAAAACCGTCGCGGAAGAGATGATGCGGAAGAAGAACGTCACGTCGCGGATATGGCGTCGCGGAAAAACCGTCTTCTTCGGCGAAGAAGTTCTTCGTTGAAGAACGGCGTTCTTCGTGTTCTTCGTCGAGGTTGAAGAAGATGAAGAAACAAGAAGAACCTTCCCAACTCTCTCAAGGAGACAAAACTAAACCCAAAATAAAATAAGACTCTATCTTATTTTATTAACACAACAACACACTAGAATTTCAAAAGTTTGAAATTCAAAGAAGAGATAACTCCACATTAATTAACAAATTGTCATGTTAATTAAAGAGGGGTTAAGGGAGTTTGAGGGAAGATGTAAAGTTAGGTTTCGTGTGGGCCCCACCACACTTAATCCTCTCAAGGGAGGTTAAGTGGGTGTGGGTCCCACACCTAACTTCCTTTGAGAGAAGTTAACTATTAAGTTTAAATAAAAATTGTGTTTACATATTTTTATTTAACTTATTCTAATCTCCCAAAAACTAACTCTCAACCCGAAACAAACGCAACTCCCGAAAAGGTCTCTTTAAGCGAATATCGGTGCTGCGAGTTCATCGGTGCCCTCAGATTTCAATTCCGAGCACCGGATCAAAAGTTAGAAATTCCCGCTCGTTCGTTCACTGAACGTACCCGAGCCGAACTTCGGAAATTGATTCCGGGCACTCCGGGCCTCGGAATCAGGTGCCGTCTGAAACCGCGCTCTTGTAAAATTCCAAAGAAAATTAAGAAAAAATTTCCCTTGAATTTTACAGGTCTTTACAGACTTCTCAAACCTCAACTATTAATACCCCAACCACAAGTCAATTATAGAAACCAAAAAAAAATCCTATGAGTTGATCAAACAGACTATCAATTATGGGAAAGGAATACTTATTATTAATGGTCATTTGATTTTAATTAAATAATCAATGAAAAGTCTAAGGCTTCTATCATACAACATATAAAAATAGATATGTGAAGCCCAAGGTGAAACACTTGGAAAAATAAATCCATTATCTTCATGGTCTTCAAGCTCATTCTTAAGCTCCCCTAATTCTACAGGTGGCATTCAATAACATGGAATAGAAATGGTTTCCATTCTATGAAGTAGGTCAACGGTGAAATATACCAATATCTATGAATAAAACCTTAAGAAATACTTTGGGGTATGCACTCACTACTACATGAATTGGGGTACACAAATGAGAGTTGACAATATCAAGGAACATCTCTAATAACTAAAACAAAATCACTCCAGCATAAGGAACTATAGGCCTGGCTCTCCCAAGTCAAGAATCACATTCACGCTAAATGACATTAAGGCCTCCATCGGAACATAGAAACTAAACTTGATGATGATAAAAATTAATATGGTACTTAACGCAGATAAAAAAAATCCATTACAATAATTAGGTCAAATATATCAATATCAAGAACGATGAAACACTACACCACTTCAAAATCAAATTTTGACACCAGACACGCGGTACATTTAAATCCTTTCTCAGACCTCTTTCCCAAAGGAATGGAAATATACCACAAGAATAATATGAATTTAATCATAGAACATAATAAACTTTGAAGATATAAAAGAAGAAGTAGCATCTATATAAAATAAACATAGTGTCATAAATTATGAAATAAACATCTTACCTCTAGTAGTAGCTGACCCAGCCTTAGGTTCCTCAGGATAACACTCCAACGCATAAAAAAATCTAGTATCAACTTCTCTCTAAGCACTATTGGCCTCCTAAACACCCCCTTGTCTTGAGGATAAGACCCAACGCCATTGTAAGCATCAGAATAAACCTATGAATCCTTGGTGAGAGTGGATCTTACCTTACTTCCATGGTACATCCTTCCACAAAAATAACTAAGATGACGAGATTTACCATAATAATGATAAGTAATGGGGTTCTCTATATAGTTTGGTTTGGTATTGCTTGGCATCATATAAAAAAACTATGTGTTACTATCCTGACAAATCCCCTGACACAAGTCATGCCAAAAATAGCGCACCCTTATGCTTCCTTTTCTGTCTAGATGCCACACCCTGTTTATCCCTCACAACAACCAAATATCTACCTAAACATATCCTCCCAGTTATGTATTCATTAACCACAACCTATTTATTAACAACCACTATAAAGTAAGGAAGGTACAAGAGAATCAACATTGACCAAATATCATCCCTCAATCCCATTTCAAATCTCAAAGCCTTGAGGTAATCATTTATTACAAGATCGGGTTCTAGGTGAACCAAGTTGGCGAAGCAAGTGGATTACTCCATAACCATATAGTCCCATTTCTATAAGTTGAGTTATTCCTAGATCTTCTCCACTCAAAACATTTCAAGATAATACCAATGGATGAAGATCTTCTTGAAAGAAGTCCAGGTATGATAATTGTGAAACTTATCTTTCATGATGGAGTCCCAACATATTTGTCCTGATCCATCAAATATGTTACTCGTAAAACCTTCATTTGAGTCCCCCTTACTTTTTAAGAAACTAGAAAATCATTTCAATTCTCTCAATCCACTCTTGAACTACCTAGGGTCCTCTCTCACCATAGAATATGTGTGGAATCTTCTTAGTGAATTTTGAGTCATGGTCCACCTCTCATCCATTATTTCCAACACCTTCTTAACCTAGAGTCTAAATAGTGTATATTTAAACATCCATGAAAGAAGGGTCCATTAGAGGATTTTCCGTCAGAACCCGTCTCATATATTCTTTTCTCATAATTTTAAGTTATCTTTTAGGAATCATTCACCACTGTAAAATTAGGTTTTAACAGTACTAGTAATCGACCTTTAATAGTGCTTATAATGCGTTTTCTATATAAGTGATGTTAAAGTTCAGGCTTTAACAGTGCTCACAAAAAAATACGGTTAAAGGGGTCCTTTAAAAACACTAAAAAAGTGATCTAAAAGGCCCCCTTTAATATCAATTTTTTAGCACAATTAAATGGAAAAAAATATATTTTACAACCTCTATGAGCTCTTCCCATTTATCAGTGCTTTCATGGACCATTTAACATTGATCACCACCTATCAGTTCTTTTCACCCCCAAACCCCTTTAATAGCGCATTACACATTTCCATCCTCTTGTGCATGCTTGGATTCGAACCCTCTACCTCTCCTTTGAAGACGGAACATCTTTATTATTGCACCTTCATGTTTTGTTACCTGTTTAAATAAATTTATAAAATATATGCGTGTTTGTGTGATATATATATACCTATATTTATTTAAATATATTATATATTATATTCATTTAAATATTCTAGAATATAATATAACTAAAAATCCATTTATTAATACAAAGATACATGCGTATATAAAAATTATATATATATATATATATATATATATTTGTATAATGTAAAAAATAGTTAAATATTTTTTTAAATACCTTTTTAAAATATGTATTTATTTACATATATTATAATATATATTTACATATATATTTTCAAATTATTGACATAAACATGTTTATATATAGAAATTAATTATATAAGTATGTTATAACAACCTAGAACTCTATCAATTAAATTTCCCTTATTATGTTTAATTCCTATAGTATAGATCACATAAAATCAAATAGAGAACAGAATAAAAACATCATAAATAAAAAATGAATGAAATAAGAGGTATTTATTGAAGTTAAGGAACCTATACCTATGAAATAATAACATGAACTTATGAATAGTAATATGACCCTTATGAATAGTAAATCATCCAAATGAATAGTAACCTCACAAATATTTGTATAAAAAAATTAGGTATCTTATAAATGAAAGTATGATATAATTATATCATGGTATAAGCAAATGAATATTTTAAAAATTGACAATTAAGTGTTGATATTTTTTTAGTTGTAAATATTTAATTAAAAATTTATAATTAATATAATGATTTAAAATAAAATTAATTTTAATAAAATGTATTAATAAACCAATATTTTGTTTTCTCATTATTTTTGGATAATTTTATAAGAACTTAGTTAATTTTTTAATGATTTATAATATAAGTTATAGATTTAAAATCTATATTTTTTTGAATAAATGATGGTTTTATTTAAAAATTAAAATTATCATATTTAGAAAAAATATTTTCATAAAATGGAGTTTATTTTTGAATTCTACACATTGAAAAATGGTTAGGTTTAATTTTTTGGATTTCTCCAAAATACTTGAATTTTTGTGAATAGTAAAATATGATAATTAACGATAAATGATGAATATAAGATTTATTGAGTCATAGGTGATGTTGGGATAATGTAAGAACCATTTCTTTAAACTCACATGAACGCAAAACTATAACTAGTCACAATAATCCATAATATTTATTTTCTTGAGAAAAATAATAAAATAATGAATAAAATAATGATAAATCACCCCTCACCTCCATTATAAATACCACGCCTCACCCCATTTTCTACCCACACCTATAATACTTGAAGCTTATAAATATTATACTTTAATCCTATAACCTATTCTCTCCCCACATCTAGGATCACATAGTCTTGATAATTGACAAAAACCCAATCCCATTAAGGAGGATAATTCAAGGGGTAAATCCCCTTTCTTTTTATTTTAATTTCATTTAATTTTTTTTCTTATCCTCCCCTCAAATACTCTATTGAAATGATCATTATATATCTAGTATCATCTATATACATTAATTATATCATGTTAATGGAATTTCCTTGATCAACTCATTTCTCCCCCTCTTTTATTTTAAAAACGAAATCGTCGTCTATGAGGTGCTGATTTAAAGCCTTTATGGACGACAAATTTTCATTCTTCAATTTCTCCTTCAAGGCTGGTAATTGAAACCATTTTTATGGTTAAGAAAGAATATGATATATCTATTAAACCCTTTATTTTTTTTAATTAACATATTTACATAATACTAAACGGTAAAACAAAATGAGTTTGTTATGATCAAAGTGTCGTAATAATGTAAACAATTATAACTAAATGACTTATCTAATGATTCATCCTTATACCATATAAAAAATAATATATATAACCATTTACAATTATGGATTTTTATTAATAAATTAAATTTTAGAGAATTATACCCTTTCCGAGTTAACTTCCATACACATATGCAAGTATAATGATTGTGAAAACCATTGAAACGAATGCCCTAGAGCAATAAAATTGTTTCTTATAACTTATAAAAAGGTCCATAAATGAACTTAATAAAATTATAATAAATAAAATAAATGTTGAGAATATTAATAATTAATTAATTAATGTATTTAATTTTATTATTCCGGAAATTAAAGTATAGTACATAACTCATTTGGACATTAGAAAATGGTTTCTTCTCGAACCTCCAAATTAATCTAGGTTATTCTTTTCCCCCCTATACACATATATAATTCTTCTTTATTTATATAAACAACTTATAAATTCTATATATACATTCCAAACTCATGTATCAAGATAAATTGATCTTTAGTTTGTGGGTAATACATGTTTTACTATGTTACATTCTCAATTATTCTCGATACACTAGCTCCATTTAAGGGAATGACTCAAATTCTTACATATTTTCAAGTGATCTATATAATCTATTTTAAGACAAAATTATTTTTATAAAATCACTCATTTTATTAAGGAAATCATACCTTAGTTCATTTCTTGTTTTATACAAAGATTTTTTCAAATGAACTCTTATTTGTAATGTAATAAAATTATATTTTTCTAAAAAATTCCTCAATGATTTATAAGAGTATTTTCATCTATTTCAAAACCATTATTAATTAATATGTTAATTTGGGATTAATCCTTTTTATATAATCTATAATTTTTTATTTAAAGGATTATGATTAGTTTGACCGCGGATGTGCTATCTTGATACCATTCATTATATTACACCTAATGGTTAGTGATTATGTTTACTGATAAGGGAATCTTATTTAAATTTCATATATTATTTTCAATATGACAATATATGATGATTATGTTTCACCTCTTTCATTTTAGGAATTCATTGGACTTATTATGTGTTGATTAGAGCCCCTATATGCCCTTGGGGCATCGATATGTCTCATACGATTTTGTTTTGGTTTTTTACCAGTTATTGTATGGTCTATGCATGATAACATTATAATACAGTTATGATGCCCCGTATTATGCATTATCTCATTATGAAACTAGTAATTTATAGTCCATTTTTTAATCCGACTAGTAAAATATCCATGGTTATGTTTTATTGTCGAATTATTTAATCATATTTCATTCCTGTCATTTTATACTCAAGATTATGTTTTAATGGAATGTGTAATTTTATTTATTCACCATGCCTTATTATTTATACATCATTTTTATTAAATACCCTTAATGAGCATATGAGCTAACCCATTTCTAATGTTTTATTTTTCCCCAGGATGTAAAGAAATATATTATGAATGACTTGTAGGGATAATATAGGAGTTGTGGTTATTTCCAAAGGATTTTCTATATTTGTCACGACCCGTCCTCGGGGCCCGTGCCGTGACTACCCCAAGCCTGCCTTCCATAGGCCAGGGGCTGGCGACTAGCACCAAAGGCGTAAATCCTGATAAAAGGGGAGGCATTGCCTTTATATAAGTAAAAAAACACAACAGAGTACGCAAGATTAAGTAAACACTAAGTAAACTGAGTACAAAAGTAAGTGCTGGAAAGTAAATGGGATAGAATACAAACCCAACTGAAAGTATAGTACAACTGAAAAGAATTTACACCAGCAGTAAAGTAAATTATCAACCACCGAGTTGTCCTCCGGTTATCCCTTCTGAAGGGTGGGTACAGATGGTCTCCTCAGCTCCTCAGGTCCAGCCGTCCGCTCAATGTACGTCCTGCCAAGTGGTCCACCTCCAGGTACCGTCCCGCTTCACAAGACTCCACCTCAATCAGTACTGTCTGTCGTCTGCATCCAACACAACATAGTGCAGGCATAGCCCGTGCAGGGGTGAGTTTACGATACTCAGTAGGGACCCTGAGACCCCTGAAGGTCTCCCAAAATCCATAAAGTATAAACCACCAAGGAAAGATACAAACACAAAGCATCAACCAACTCTACTTAGGTATATGCTCATACATATACCTAAGTCATCAATTCTAGTTCGGCTCCATCTCAAGAGCCGAAGTAAAACCCAGTCCACACAGGAATGCACAACCGAGTCCACATAGGAAAGTAAGTCAATCATATCGATGATATTGATTGAAAGTCAAGACTCAGCTCACATAGGTATACTACTCACAGAGAGGGGTGGAGATGATAGATGTAGAATCTGAATCATCTCCCCTGCCGAACCCACGTAGGATCCAAGTACAGAAGTCGTCGCTGCCGAACCCACGTAGGATCCTAGTACAGTAACCATTGCTGCCGAACCCACGTAGGATCCAAGTGCAGTCGTCATCGCTGCCGAACCCACGGAGGATCCAAGTACAGTCTTCCTCGCTGCCGAACCCACGTAGGATCCAAATACAGTCGTCATCGTTGTCACAGTCGCAACCAGCTATAGGGTTCCCTCACACAGCACGCTCGATTACCAGAGGGTCCGCTCCTCAAGTCAAAGATAGATACATCAACTGTCATGAAGTCCAGTGTTGATGTATCCCGTAGTTACGTCCCATGTCATAGGGGAAAAACCAAGTAAAATGTGCCCAAGTCATGGAGAAAAAGACAACCAAGCCACTTTCCTAAAGTACACAGTGTGTATGTAAGCGATACACGCCGTGTCATCAGACACCGAGTACTGTCCGTGTGAAATGACCCGTGTCGCAGGGCTGGTCGTGTAGATAAGTAAGTACATGGCGTGTGGTATGGTTACACGCTGTGTCCTAACCTCTAGGGTCGGTTCCATGTGCGCTGGCCATGACTGGCCGTGTGGCGGAGTACATGCACGTGTACTCTACCCCGTGTCCGTGTATTCTCGGAATACACGCCGAGTCATCACGAAGCCGCTTCTACCATGGTGAAGGTAGTACATGCCATGCCTCTTGGCCGTGTGGTTCTGCCCGTGTCCGTGTATCTCCCAGATTACACGCCGAGTCATCACGAAGCTGCTTCTTCCTTTCTATGAAGTGAATACACTCCGTGTTACTTGGCCATGTATTGCTGTCCATGCCCGTGTATTTTCCCTGAATACACGCCATGTCCATCAAAGCCTCCTCTAACAAACAGTGTGGAGAGTACACGCCGTGTGTCTAGAGTCACACGCCGTGTGTTACTTTTATAACGTCCGAAATGAAAGCTACAGTATGCTTGTACTACACAGTGTGTGATTCTGGTGTACACACTGTGTATTCTGGAATTTTCTAGAAATGACGCCTCTGACCAGCACGCCTCCCGAGGTGTCCATTCTTAGTTTCAATGATCCGATTTCTAAAAAACTTCCGCTTCTAGGTCGCCCTGATGCTCTGAGGCCGTTTACGATGTTTTTGGGCCCCCGATCAGCTCCGAAAACATAACTTGATTCACCTCTCAAGATAGCTTGAAGAACTCCATAAATTCACAAGAACGGTGGAGGAATCGGTCCGTGTTAGTTTGGTCCGGTTCCTTCCGCATTAGTCTGATAACAAGTGGTTTAAGAGGAATGACAACATGGAAGGAAAACCAATATTTCTCAATCCAAAACACACCCCTACCTCGAAGGAAATTCACGGTTTTCAAGCACCGTGGATTATGGCATCATTTCCGTCATCATCGGTGTCTCCTCCCTTGTCACGAAGGAAGAAGAGGATGGAGAAACCGAGCCGCCGAGTCGACATTCTTCATCAGAGAGTTGGTGTTCTTCGTTGAAGAAGAATTTCTTCAAAATGGACTAGAGCTCTCTCCTCCAATTCTCAACACAACAATCCAACCCACAAATAAAATAAGTCTCCTATTATTTTATTAAAACATGCCATGCATTCAAAATACAAGATTTAAACACTTAATTCAATTAATTGATTAAGTGTGTGTTGGCCTGAATTAATGTGGTAGAGTGGGGAGTTACCCAATTAAATACAAGGGGTTTAATGGGGGGTTTTAGGGGTTTTAGGGAACGTGAAGGGTTGGGGCTCATGCGGGCCCACCTCACATATATCCTCACATGGGCAGTTAAGATGTTAGTGGGTCCCACCCTAACTCCCCCATGTAGTATAAAACCACCTTAGAATTATAAATAAAATTGTACACAATATTATTCACTTTTTATTTAATCCACATTTTTTTAACAACTCCTCCCGAGTAGATGCACCTTCAGTAAAGGCGCCCTTAAGCAATTACCGACACTGCGGTTTCATCGGTTCCCTCATATTTCAATTCCGAGCATTGGTTCAAAAGATAATAAAAACCCGCTCGTTCATTCACTGAACGTACCTGAGCTAAACTTCGGAAATTGATTCCGGGCACACCAGGCCTCAGAATCAGGTGCTGTCAGAAACTGTGTACTCGTAAAATCTCAACTAATTTAAGAAAAAATTTTCCTTGAAATTTACAGGACTTTACATTACTCCCACCTCAGGGCTTTACGTCCCCATAAAGCTATAACATAAACTAGGGAAACAAATGAGGGTACTGTGCACGCATCTGAGCCTCCCGCTCCCATGTTCTCTCCTGGAGGTTCCCGTATTGCCAATGAATGCGCACCATAGGAATCGACCATCCACGTAGGACCCAATCCTGTCGATCCTCGATCTCCACTGGAACCTCCGCAAATGTCACCCCGTCATCAATGTCCAGATCCCCGTGATCAATGATATGCGTCGTGTTGTGCACGTATCTCCTCAGCTGAGACACGTGGAAGACGTCGTGCACCTGGTGCAACTAAGGTGGAAGGGCCAGGCGATAAGCCACCTCGCCTATCCTACTGAGAACCTGAAAAGGTTCGATGAAGTGCGAAGATAACTTGCCGCCCCGACCAAATCTCCGTAATCCACGTCGAGGTGAGACCCGTAGGAAAACGTGGTCACCATCCTCGAACTCTAGTGGTCTCTACCTCCTATCAGCATAGGACTTCTCACGGCTCTGAGTAGTCCTCATCCACTCCTGGAAGATCGATACCTTCTCTGTCGTAGCCTGGACTATCTCTGGTCCTACGAGTGCTGACTCCCCAGGGTCAGTCCAGCACAGAGGTGGTCTGTAAGGTCGGCCGTGCAATGCCTCGTATGGTGCCATCTTGATGGTGGAGTGGTAACTATTGTTGTACGCAAACTCCACCAAGGGTAGGTGATCCTCACAAATGCGACCAAAGTCAAGGACACATGCACGAAGCATGTCCTCGAGAGTCTGAATGGTCCTCTCCGTCTGGCCATTCGTCTGAGGGAGAAAGGTGGTGATCAGGCGTAGCTGCGTCCCAAATCTCCCCTGCAACCCCTTCCAAATCTAGGAAGTAAAGTGAGCATCTCGATCGGAGATGATAGATGATGGCACACCATGAAGCTATATGATCTCCTGAACGTAGAGGCGTCCGAAGCTCTCCACTGAGACCTGCTCTCGGATAGGTAGGAAGTGGGTCAACTTGGTGAGTCGGTCGACAATAACCCAGATGAAGTTGTGTACTCTGGATGTACGTGGAAGTCCTATCATGAAATCCATGTACATCCCATCCCACTTACACTTTGGGACCCTTAGGGGATGTACCAAGCCTGCTGGTACCTGGTGCTCTGCCTTCACCTGCTGGGAGGTGAGGCATCGAGAAACAAATTCTGCCACAACCTAATTCATACCCGGCCACCAGTGCTGTCGTCTGAGATCCTGGTACATCTTTGCCACTCCTGGATGTACCTACAAAGGGGAAGTGTGAAACTCTCTCATCACCTCCTCCTATAATGCAACTGGTACCATGGTACGTCCCTTGAAGACGATGACGTGCTCTCCTCCTATAGAAAATCCATTAGGTGCCAGTCCTGTAGATATCTGTGCACGTTGCGTCTCATAGCCAACGTCCCCACGCTGTGCCTCTCTGACCCACTGAAGTAGTGGAGGAGTGACTGTGATTGACTATAGAAAGGCTGCTCCATCTCTATCCATGAAGGATATCTGCAACGCGACTAGTTGCTCTGTCGCCTCTCCAAGTAGCTGAATGCCCGATCTCCTGCTGAGTGCATCAGCTACTACGTTCCCCTTCCCAGGAGTATAGAATATCTCAAAGTCATAGTTTTTAAGGAACTCGAGCCATCGCCACTGTCTTAGGTTTAGGTCCTTCTGTGAGAAGATATACCTGAGACTCTGGTGGTCAGAGTAGACTGTAAAGCACTCGCCCATAAGATAGTGTCGCCACATCTTCAAGGTGAAGACCACTGATGCTAACTCCAGGCCATGGGTAGCGTAGTTCTGCTCGTGCTGCCTCAACTATCATGATCTGTAAGCGATCACTGCCCGTTCCTGCATCAGTACACACCCGAGTCCGGTCCCTGATGCATTGCAGTAAACTACGTACCCTACGCCCTCCTCTGGTAGCCTCAGGATGGTCGCATTGGTCAATCTCTGTCTCAGCTCCTGGAAGCTCTGCTGACATCTATCTGACCATACAAAGGGTTTCCCCTTCTTCGTCAAAGCTGAAAGAGGTGCTGCAACTCTGGAGAAGTCTGGCACAAATCTCCGATAGTACCCAGCCAGACCTAGGAAACTCCGCACCTCCGTCACGCTCCTGGGTGTCTCCCAAGCTTGTACTGCATTGATCTTTGCAGGATCCACTACAAATCCCGCCTCAGAGATGACGTGCCCCAAGAAGTGGACCTATCGAATCCAGAACTAACACTTCAAGAGATTACCATAAAGTTGGTGCTCTCGGAGTGTGTCCAGTACAGCCCGCAAGTGGTAGGCGTGCTCCTCCTCAATAGTCGAGTAAATCAGTATGTCGTTGATGAAGACTACGAAAAATCGATCGAGGTAAGGCTAGAAGATCCTGTTTATGAGACTCATGAACACTACTGGAGCATTGGTTATGCTGAAAGGCATAACCAAGAACTCATAGTGGCCATACCGACACCTGAAGGTCGTCTTCTACACATCCTCATCTCGAACTCTGAGCTGATGATAGCCTGGCCTGAGGTCTATCTTTGAGAACCATCGTGCTCCCTTGAGCTGATCAAAGAGGTCATAAATCCTCAGAAGTGGATACTTGTTCTTTACGGTCACCTGATTCAGGCGACAGTAGTCGACACATAGTCGTAAGCTCCCATCCGCCTTCTTGGTGAATAAAATCAGAGAAGACCAGGGTGAAACACTGGGTCAGATGAAACCCTTGCCCTGCAAGTCATCCAGCTGTACCCGCAGCTCACGAAGCTCAGTGGGAGCCATTCGATATGCTGGAGTAGATATCGGGGTTGTCTCAGGGTATAGGTCAATATATAATTCTACCTCTCTGTGAGGAGGTAGTCCTAGAACGTCGTCAGGAAAAACGTCCACATACTGATCCACCACAATAGGAAAACTCGGACTCCGCACATCAACTGGTCCTAGGATGTGACTAACCAACTGATGGGTGATTGGCTGTCCTCTCCTTTGCGTAAGTCCATCCTACACTACAAAGGCTCCTTTCTCACCAGTGAAGGTGAACCTGCTCCCATCTGTGCGGACACACCGCACTTTGCACCCAATACAGTCGATCTGAGCTTAGACTGTAGATAACCAATCCATGCCCAAGATGACGTCGTAAGACCTCGACACCACTACAAGAAGATCCC
The DNA here is from genome assembly GCA_963277665.1 of Viscum album. Taxonomy (NCBI): domain Eukaryota; kingdom Viridiplantae; phylum Streptophyta; class Magnoliopsida; order Santalales; family Viscaceae; genus Viscum; species Viscum album. The sequence goes on from OY728123.1 coordinate 1,097,681,896, forward strand.
AGCCGAAGCTCTCACCTCCTAGAGTAAGCTCACACTACCGGAACCAGTGTGTAATCGTCGAGTTTGCTCCCGTAGGAGTCTCTAGCCAAAAGGATCGAGCCAACGGCTCCGTCGGAATCTCTGAGCTCCAAACAAGGGCAGTGAAAATGAAAGAATGACTCGCTCCTATGTCTATAAGAACTGCAGTAAGGGTGGAGTAGACACAGATAGTACCTCAAACCATCTCAGGTGCGCCGTGGTCGTAAGCCTCCACCGCCTGAAGCTGAGCCTGCCTCTGTCCACCAGCTCCCTATGGTCGGGGTGGAACTCCTGGTAGTGGTGGTGGTAGAGCCTCGAAGCGTCGTCCACCACCTGCTGCTCAACCAACTCCTCTACCTCATCCGCCTGATCCCTACGGACCACCACAGTCGAACCTCTGCCTCTGCCTGGGTGGTCCCTCAACCGTCTACTTCTCCTCTGCATGGCGGGTCGGGCAGTCACGAGCCATGTGGCCCTGCCCGCCGCATGCATAGCACTGCCTACCTCTCGTATGACTGGCTCTACTATGTGTGCCCCACACCTCTGAACTAGTATCCTGAGGTCGCCCACCTGATGGCCTGGTCCGCTTGGACTTCTGCGACATCTGTCTACTGCCAGCTGCAGAAGACTCCTCCATGTGTCGCCCTGTGGTAGGCCTCGCCGCTGGCGTAGGCTCAGCAAAGAAGCTTTCCACAAGTAGGGCTCGCTCCAGTACTCCTGCCTACGTCAGAATGCGGAGGGAGATCATTGAAGCCCTGATCTCATGCCTCAGACCCTGCTCGAAGGTCCGGGCCCGGAAGAATGGGTCTCGTACCATGTCTATGAAGTAGCGCGAGAGGTCGATAAATCTCACCGAGTACTGGGCTACTGTCATGCTACCCTGCTGTAGCTATAGTAATTCCTGGATGCGCACCGCACTGAGGGTGGCTGGAACGAACTCCGAATGGAAGAGGCTTTTGAAGTCCGTCCAAAGTAGAGATGCCTCGTCGTGCACCTAGAGCATCAGGCTCCACCATATACCTGCTGCCACGTGTAGGAGACTCGCCAAAAGGATCACCATAAGATCTGCTGGTGTCCCTACCAATCTATAGACTCGAACAACAGCCTCCAGCCAATCCTCGGCTGCCTGAGGGTCCGTCTCTCCATGGAACCTAGGCGGCCTCTGACGCTAAAACTCGTGCAGTGCACTCATGCGACGTGAAATCTCAGCTGTTGGGGCTGGTGGTATCAGTGGCCCAGCAGGTAGAGGTACTGCTGGTGCCTCTGCTGTAATAGTGCCCTACACCAAGGCCTCGTCGCTCGGTGGGCTTCCATCTCGCACAAAGCTTAAAAACCTAGCTAGCTGCCATAATGGGGCCATCCTGAAAAGAAACAGGTGCGCCACGGTTAATACAATATACCTGGTGAGCTGACACAAAGTATTCACAAAGAAAACTTTTGAAACACTCACGCAATCAGTGGTTTCGAACACTGAGTCGGAAATCAGAAGTCATGGTCCTGGTGTATGGATACGTCGGCCGCCGCACCAACACTGGACTCCCACTCAATATGCTTAACACTATTGCTTCACAAAAAGAAATTATCAGAGTCCTAAGTTCTGTGGTAGAACTGACTCCTCTGATACCAATTTGTCACGACCTGTCCTCGGGGCCCATTCCATGACTACCCCAGGCCCGACTTCCATAGGTCAGGGGCTGGCGACTAGCACCAAAGGCATAAATCATGATAAAAGGGAAGGCATTGCCTTTATATAAGTAAACAAACACAATAGAGTACACAATTTGAAGTAAACACTAAGTAATCTGAGTACAAAAGTAAGTGCTGGAAAGTAAATGGGCCAGAATACAATCCCAACTAAAAGTATAGTACAACTGAAAAGAAAGTACAATAGCAGTAAAGTAAATCAGCAACCACTGACTCGTCCTCCGGCTATCCCTCCGGAAGGGTGGGTACAAATGGTCTCCTCATCTCCTCAGGTCCAGCTGTCCACTCCGTGTACGTCCCGCCAAGTGGTCCACCTCCAGGTACCGTTCCGCTCCACAAGACTCAACCTCGATCAGTGCTGTCTATCATCTGCATCAAACACAATATAGTGCGGGCATATCTCATGCATGGGTGAGTATACGATACTCAGTAGGGACCCCGAGACCCCTGAAGGTCTCCTAGAATCCAGAAAGGATAAACCACAAAGGAAATATACAAACAAAAATTATCAAAAAACTATACTTAGGTATGTGCCCATAAATATACCTAAGTCATCAATTACAGTTCGACTCCAACTCAAGAGTCCAAGTACATCCCAGTCCACACAGGAAAGCACAACCCAGTCCACACAGGAATGTAAGTCAATCATATCGATGATATTGATTGAAAGTCAAGACTCAGCTCACAGAGGTATACTACTCATGAAGAGGGGTGGAGATGATAGATGTAGCCTCTGAATCATCTCCCCTGTTGAACCCATGTAGGATCCAAGTACAAAAGTCATCGCTACCGAACCCACGTAGGATCATAGTACAATAACCATCGATGTCGAACCCATGTAGGATCCAAGTGCAGTTATCATCGCTGCCGAACCCATGGAGGATCCAAGTATAGTCGTCCTTGCTGCCGAACCCACGTAGGATCCAAATACAGTCATCATCATTGTCGCAGTCGCAGCCAGATCTAGGGTTCCTGCACACAACACGTTCGATTACCGGAGGGTCCGCTGCTCGAGTCAAAGATAGATACATCAACTGTCATGAAGTCAAGTGTTGATGTATCCCATAGTTCCATCCCATGTCATAGGGGAAAAATCAATAAAAACATGGCCAAGTCATGGAGAACAAGACAACCAATCCATTTTCCTAAATTACACGACATGTAGGTAAGCGATACACACCGTGGCATCAGACACCGGGTACTGCCCGTGTGAAATGGACCGTGTTGTAGGGCTGGTCGTGTAGATAAGTAAGTACATGGCGTGTGGTATAGTTACACGCCATGTCCTAACCTCTAGGGTCAGTTCCATGTGCGCTGGCCATGCCTGGCTATGTGGCGGAGTACATGCCCGTGTACTCCACCCCGTGTCCGTGTATTCTCGGAATACACGCTGATTCATCTCGAACCCGCTTCTACCATGGTGATGGTAGTACACGCCATGCCTCTTGGCCGTGTGGTTCTGCTCATGTCCGTGTATCTCACAGATTACACGTCGAGTCATCATGAAGCCGCTTCTTCCTTTCTATGAAGTGAATACACGCCGTGTTACTTGGTCATGTGTTGCTGTCCGTGCCCGTGTATTTTCCCTGAATACACGCCATGTCCATCGAAGCCTCCTCTGAAAAATAGTGTGGAGAGTACACGCCATGTGTCTAGAGTCACACGCCGTGTGTTACTTTTATAATGTCTGAAACGGAAGCTACAATATGCTTGTACTACACGGCGTATGATTCTGGTGTACATGCCGTGTATTATGGAATTTTCCAGAAACGACGCCTCTGACCAGAATGCCTCCCGAGGTGTCCGTTCTTCATTCCGATGATCCGATTTCTACAAAACTTCCACTTCTAGGTCACCCTGATGTTCTGAGGCCGTTTACGATGATTTCAGGCCTCCGATCGGCTCCGAAAACATAATTTGATTCACCGCTCAAGAACGTTTGAAGAACTCCATAATTTCACCGCTCGAGAACGTTTTAAGAACTCTATAATTTCACAAGAATGGCGGAGGAATCAGTCCGTGTTAGTTTGGTCCAGTTCCTTCCACATTGGTCTGATAACAAGTGGTTTAAGAGGAATGACAACATGGAAGGAAAACCAATATTTCTCCACTCAAAACACACCCCTACCTCGAAGTAAATTCGCAGTTGTCAAGCGCCGCGGATGATGGCGTCGTTTCCGTCATTGTCGGTGTCTCCTCCCTTGTTACGGAGGAAGAATAGGATGGAGAAACTGAGCCACCGAGTCGACGTTCTTCATCGGAGAGTTGGTGTTCTTCGTTGAAGAAGAAGTTATTCAAAATGAACTAGATCTCTCTCCTCCAATTCTCAACACAACAAGCCAACCCACAAATAAAATAAGGCTCCTATTATTTTATTAAAACATTCCATGCATTCAAAATAAAAAATTTAAATACTTAATTCAATTAATTGATTAAGTGTGTGTTGGCATGAATTAGTGTGGGAGAGTGGGGAGTTACCCAATTAAATACAAGGGGTTTAATGGGGGGGGGGGTTTAAGGGGTTTTAGGGAATGTGAAGGGTTGGGGATCGTGTGGGCCCCACCTCACATTTATCCTCACATGGGTAGTTAGGATGTTAGTGGGTCCCACCCTAACTCCCCCATGTAGGATAAAACCACCTTAGAATTATAAATAAAATTGTACACAATTTTATTCACTTTTTATTTAATCCACATTTTTTTAACAACTCCTCCTGAGAAGACGCACCTTCGATAAAGGTCCCCTTAAGCAATTACCGGCGCTGCGGTTTCATCGGTGCCCTCAAATTTCAATTCTGAGCACCTGTTCAAAAGATAGTAAAAATCCTCTCATTCGTTCACTGAACGTACCCGAGCTAAACTTCAGAAATTGATTCCGGGCACACCGGACCTCGGAATCAGGTGCCGTCAGAAACTACATACTCGTAAAATCCAAAATAATTTATGAAAAAGTTTTTCTTGAAATTTATGGATCTTTACAATATTTTATTTCGTTTAAAGTTGTAATGTAAAACATATGTATGTATATGGTTTTCCAAAACTACTAAACTACTCTTCCCTTTAGGATGTGTCTTACTTGTTTATATGCCAATGTAATAAGATAAGGAACTAGCAGTGGGAAACTGGGGTTAGGGTCTTTAAAGATGGTATCAGAGGAAGTTTATTAGAAAACTTGGAAACTATATTAAGACAATATAGAATAGAGAACATAATCGTAAGATAGAAATTGAGGATATGAATAGAATAACATCCTAAATTTTTTGTAAAGTAAAGATTTTGTGGAACTTTCTAGCAATACATCCATATATAGATACTACAAGTGGTTATGGATCTATTATAGATGTACCTAGGGATAATAAATCTAATAAGGTGTCTCAGGCCTAAATAAAGGTAACTTAGTACACAAAAATTGTCCTTACTGCGCAAATAGTTTGAAAATCCTGGGAAATATCCTTAGGATACGTCACATTTTCTTTAAAAACCATTATGAAATATTAAAAAGTAAATATTTCCCCAAATAAACCATATTTATGATTATGAGAATAAATATTCATAGAATTTCAATTTATTTTAAGTGTTTTCTGGTTTGAGAATATACAATATGATGCATAACCTATACTATTTTGAGAATAACTTAGATAATTCTTTATTTGATTCTGAATTACTGCAATCTTTTATATCTTCCATGTTTTCGAATAAAATTAGACATTAAAATTTTGATTTAATAAATGATTTATTAGTAAAAACTCCTAAGGGGGGTAACATTGCAACAAAGATATGTCAATTTGTACCCTTTATAAAACAAAAATGTTCTTTAGTTACTAACCATATCATCCTACTTATGATTGTCTTTGATAAAAATTTTTTTATAGATTTTATTTCAAATAATGATGTAAAAATGTATTTCAAGAATAAGGAAGATACAATTTTTGAGAATGATGTAGAGTCCATTATCATTAGAGTAGAAATATCACCATCTGAATCTTATCAAGATCCACCCCCATTAGCTCTTATGAATGAAATTATTGGGGAGGAAGAGAAAACAATTTCTATTGTTCAGGAAAGAAATCTTCAAATTGAGGATGTACCTATTGTGAAAGAATATGTTGACATATTTCTAGAGGATTTACATGCACATCCTTTGGAGCAAGAAATTGAATTTTCTATTGATTTCATTCCTGGTGAAAGGTATATATCAAAGGATCCTTATAGAATGGAAACACTGGAATTATTAGAGCTAAATAAAAAACTAGTGGAATTGAGTGATTAATTATTTATTCACCCAAGTGTTTCTCCATGTGGAGCCCCTATTCTATTTGTTAAGAAGAATGATTGATCAATGAGGTTCTGTATTGAATATAGGGAAATCAATGATATTACAATAAAGAACAACACTAACACCAAACTAGGTTTCTATAGTTCCACCCTTTATCTGTGATAAAAAAAGTACTGATAAAGGTGGTTCCTTTATCAGCGCTAAAAAATAGCCCTGATAAAGGGTACTTTTAACAGTGCTAAAAAAGCACTGTTAAAAATGACCCTTTTTCAACATTTTTTTAGGGATGATAAAGACACCCCATTAATCAGTTCTTTTTTTAGCATTGTTGAAGGTGGCCCATTTACCAGAACTTTTTTTAGTAGCATTCATAAAGGGAGGCTTTATCAATGCTTTTTTCCTTTCACGAATAAAGTGTATATTTCAAGAAAATAATTTTTCCTGAAAAATAATATATTGATATATATGTATATTTATATTGATATAAATATAAGATATATTTTTTAAAATATGTTTTAGATAAGTATAAATATATGATCACATTTAATATAAACGAAATTTAGTAAAAATGTAATTAAAATATATTAAATAATATTATTAAGTAATAATTTTTAATTTATCATTGACTAATATTCATTTAAAAACAATTTGAAGACAAAAAAATTAAAAGAAATTAATAAAAGGTCTAAAATAAGTTGAAAATGTAACTCAAAATTCAAATGGACATAACTTTTGATCTGGGTGATTGATTGAGATATTTAGCATATAAAATCAAAGAATTTGACATGATCTATGTGCTTGTGATCCAATAGAACCTTCTGTAACATTTTTTGATGAAAAAATGCCCACAAATCCTCCAAAACTGATTTTTTAGTCAAGATAGCACGATTGTTTAACATTAAAATATATATATCTTTTGATCTAGATATCCTCAAGGACCGTCCCACATATCATATCGAATATTACATCATTTTATTTGATTTGAATGGTTGTGGAGTTAAAAAAATATTCTGGATTAGAAGTTAAGGTCGTTTTAAAATTCTATGGCTTTTCAAATACTCATATGTATGTATTTATTCGTAAATATATATATGTGTGTGTGTGTCTGCACGAATTTTATATATGTATGTATTTATTTTTTTATACCTCTATTTATGAACACACATAAAAAATATTTTATAAATGTATTTAAAACTAATCATATAAATAAATATTAATATACAAATATTTATAGGGATAAAAAATTATAACTAAATATATATATAATTTGATATAAATATATATTAATAAAAGAATATATATATATATATATATTAATATATAAATGAATATATATGTTTTAATATACCATTATATATATATATATTAATATGAATCTATATTAATATACGAATAAATATAACTATATATATAAATAAATAAATAAATAAATAAATAAATATAATTAAATTGAGAAAAAAACTAAATGTCTTAGTGGTAAATGTGCAGGCATGTGAGGGGTGAGGTCTAGGGTTTGAGGTCTGGTGGAAGCAGGGGTGCGCGGGCAAGTGGGAGGGGGTTGCGTAGTCAAATGCAGCATGTGGTTAGAGGGAGAGGGCACCGCCTAGCGCTGATAAGGGGGGGGGGGGTTCAAGCATTGTTAAAAGCGCCCCACATTATATATCCTTTTTAACTTTTTTTAATTTCTTTAAATTATATCAGTTCTTAAAAAAAGTGATGATAACAGACATTTTTATCAGCACTTTTATTCCGCTAATAAAAGACCCCATTTGTTAGTGAAATTTTTAGTGCTGATAAAAGGGGACTTTATTATCGCTGTTCTGAGCACTGATTAAAGTGACCCCCATATTTTCCTCGATTAATAGTGCCTTTCATGTGCTGTTAATACCCATTTATAGTGCGGATAAAGTCCATATTTGTAGTAGTTTAGGTATCCTATTCCTTTAATTGGTGATTTATTTGATCAACTTCAAGGATACTAATATTTTTCAAAGATTGAACCTCGATCTGGATGTCATAAGTTGCATGTGATGAAGTAATATATTCCAAATATGACATTTTGAACCAGGTATAGTCATAACAAGTTTACAGTAATGAATTTTGTTCTAACTAATGCACCGACTATTTTCATGGATCTAATGAATAGAGATTTCAATGAATATCAAGATGATTTTTGTGGTATTTATTGATGATATCCTGGTATACTCAAAAATATACAATGATCATTAGAATCACTCATGAATTATTCATAAGACTCATAGAACAAATGAGTTATATAAGATGTTTATAAATTGTGAATTCTGGAATCAAATAGTTTTTTTCGTGTCTATATTGTCTCTAAGGATAGAATATTAGTTGATCCTTTGAATACATAGGCGGTTCAAGAATGGGTTACACCAACGAGTATAACTAAGGTATGTAGTTTTATTGGTTTATCAAGTTAATATCAAAATTTCATTCAGAACTTTATCTTATTAGCTAACCTTTTAACCTAGATTACTTGTAAAGTGGTTAGGTTCATATGGAAAAAATAATGTGAATAATTTTTTGAAGAATTAAATATGATATTGGTTAATTCTTTATACTTGAATCTACCATTGGTAAATGGTGGGTTTGTGATTTATAGTAATGTATCAATGAAATGACATGGATTTTTCCTTATGCAGAATGAATGATTTATTCCCTATGCATCAAGGAAGTTAAAAACTCATGAATAGAACTATTCAACTCATGATGTTGAGTTACCAGCTAAAATCTTTTCTATAAATATATGGAAACACTTTCTCTATGGTGAAATATTTGAGATATATACGGATCACAAGAGTTTCAAATATATTATCTCATAGAAAGACCTTTTCATGAGAAAATCCTGATGGCTCGAGCTACTCGAGAATTATGATTGGTCAATACATTACAACCCATCGAAGAAAAATAAGGTAGAATATTATTTGAGTAGGAATTATCATGGAGTTATAAACAAAATGAGGACTGATAAAGATCTTGTGTACATGAATCTAGATAATATGGATATGGTAATTATCAAGGAATGAGATACATCATTAATTTTTCAACTATTTTCCCAACCATATGTATTGGAAAAAATTAAAAGTTCTCTGTGTAATGATGAAAATCATAAAAATAAAATTAAAGTTGAGAATGATGTGATGTTTTCAGACATTGTGTGTGAGGATGGAATTATAAAATTTGGGTGGAGGTTATGCATTCCCTCTATCCGTAGGATAAAAAGGGAGTTATTGGATGGTGCCCATAGCATGATTTTTTCTATACACCCTATTAGCACTATGATGTATAGAGATTTTATAGAAAATTTCTGGTGGGATAATATGAATCCATAAATTGCATATTATCTATGAAGATGTTTAGTATTCCGACAAGTGAATGTTGAAAGATAACATCCTAGAGGAGTCTTGAAACCTCTTCTTATTATTACATGGAAATGGGATGAAATAAATTTTTATTTTGTCACTGGATTACCAAAAACACTAAAAAATTATTATGTAATATGGGTCATTGTTGATCCACTTACCAAATCTTCACATTTCTTCACTACAAGGGGAGATTTTCTACTGGATCACCTTGCACGAATCGATATTAATGAAGTTTTAAGACTAAATGGATCACCAATTTCAATAGTTTCTCATTGTGATCCACGATTTACATTGAAATTCTATAAAATTATTCGTAAATCTTTGGATACTTAGTTTCATTTGAGTACTTCTAATCACCCTCAAACTAAAGGGCAGTCAAAAACGACAATCCAAACATTAGTAGACATGTTCAGATCACGATCACTTGATTTTAATGGTATGTGGGATCATTATTTACCTATGGTAGAATTATTGAACAACAATATTTTCCATTATATTACTTAAATTGCACCATATGATGTATTGTATGAATATAGATGTCATACACCAACTTTTTGGGATGATGTTGGTGAATGAAAGCATGTAGTCATTAAGAATGTGGAGGAAACAATAGTGAAGGTAAAAACTATTCAAAACCATATCAGAGAATCTCAAAGAAGGATAAAAATATATGCTAATAATAGAAGGAAGTATTTGAAATTTCAAGTGGGAGATTATGTTTTCTTGAATGTATCTCTATGGAAGGGTGTTATATGATTTGGGAAGAAAGTGAAACTGAGACCCAAGAACATTGGATCTTTTTATATTATGGAGATAATTTGATTTGTGGATTATCATTTGGAGATACCTCATAGCCTTTATATTCTACGCAATGTGTTCCACATGACCTTGTTAAGGAAGTAAATTCTAGATCCATAACATGTTCCCACTTCTGAAGGAATAAAATTTGAACCTGACATATCTTTATGTAAAGAGCCTTTCCGGATTCTGGACACAAAAAAATAGGTTTTAAGGAATCAGATGACTCAGCTAGTAAAGGTACTTTTAAAAATTCATAAAATTGAAGATGTGATGTGGTAGCTATAGGAAAATATGATTAAAACTACCCTATTATTTTTGTGGCATGTTGATCTAAAAATTTTGAGAATGAAATTTTTATATGATGGGAGAATGTAATGACCCAGAACTCTATCAATGGAATTTCCATTCTTATATTTATTTCATATAGTATATATCACATAAAATCAGTTAGAGAACATAATAAAAACATAATAAATAAATAATGAAGAAAATTAGAGATATTTCTACATGTTTAGGAACATATACCAATGAAATAGTAAATTAGCCTAAGGAATAGTAATATGACCCTTATTAATAGTAAATCGGCTGAATGAAAGGTAATATCACCCATTTTTGTATAAATAAAATTTATACGTCAAATAAATTAAATTATGATATACTTATATCATAATATAGGTTAGTGAATATTTTAGAAATTATTAATAAGTGTTGATATTTTTTTCAGATTTAAATATTTAATTTCAATTTTATAATAAATAAAATGATTTAAAATAGAATTAATTTTCAAAAAAATTATTCATAAATCAATATTTTGTTGTCTTATTATTTTAGGATAATTTTATGACAACTTAGTTAGGTTTTGAAAGTATTATGAAATCAGTTATAGATTTAAAATATGTATTTTTCGAGTAAATTATGGTTTTAAATCAAAATTGAATTTCTCAGGTTTAGAAAATTATTTTAATAAAATGGAGTCTATTTTTTAGTTCTACACATTTAAAATTGTTTTTGGTGATGTGAGGTAACTTTTCTAAAATTCTTGAGTATTTGGTGAATAGTAAATTACAATAATTTATAATAAATGATAAATACATGAATTTTTGAGTTATAGGTGTTGTTTGGATGATTTAAGAACCCTTGGTTAGAAATCACATGCATTTATTAATTTATTTAGACATAAGAATAAACAGTATTGCTTGTCTGGAGTAAAATAATAAAATAATGAATAAAATTTTGAAAAATCACCCCTCTCATATAATAAAAATTCCATACCTCGTCACCTTTCTCCTCACAAATCTATGACTTGAAGCTTTTCAAAACTCTGTCCAAATACTCTTCCCTAGTATATCCTCACTTCCAAGGGCTCTTGGTATTGAAAAATGAACAAAAACCCTCCTCTAAGGAGGTTTTCATGGAGGATAATTCCATAGGTAAATCCACTTTCTTTTTATTTTAATTTCATTTTAATTTATTTTCCTTTCTTATCATCTCCTCACATAATTTATCCTAATTATATTAAAAAATATAGAATAATATATATTCTAGATTATATCATGTTAATGTAATATCTTTCATCAAATGCCTTTCTCTCTCTCTTTTATTTTAAAAATGAAATCTTCTTTCGTAACGTGCCGATTTACATCCTTCGTGGATGATGGATTTATGTTCGCCAATTACTCCTTCAAGGCTAGTAATTAATTTTTTTTATTGGTAATCCATAAAAATATATATGTATTACAACCTCTATCATTTTATTTATGTAACGTATTTACATAATATTAAACAGTAATACAAAATGAGTTTGTTATGATCAACAACTGCCGTAATAATGTAAACCATTATCACTAAATGTCTTATCTAATGACTCATCCTCATACCAAATAAAAATGATATATATAACCATTTACACATCTATAAGTTATTTAATATCATATAAATTCAATTCTATATAATTATACCCTTTCAGCTTAAACTTCCATACTCATATACAAGTATACCGATCGTGAAAACCTAGGAAACGAACGCTCCCAAGCAATAAAATTTTATCCTATAAATCATAAAAAAGGACATAAATAAACTTAAAAAAATTATAATAAATAAAATAAATATAGATAAGGTTATTAATTAACTAATTAATGGATTTAATTTGATTATATAGGACATTAAGGTCAAGTGTAGAACGTATTCAGACAAAAGTTAAGGGATTCTTCCCGAAACTCCAAATTCATTCGGGTTATGATTTATACCTCTATACAACTATATGTTATTTATTTATTTTTATATAATTATTATAAATTATGTGTATACATTAAAAAATCATGTATCTAGATAATTTCATCTTTTGTTTATGGGTGATACATGTTTTACAATGTTCTCTTTTCAATTATTCTTGATACGCAAACCCGATTTAAGGGAATGACTCGAATTATACCTATTATAAATTTAACTCTATAATGTATTTTTTTCAAAAATTATTTCCATAAAATAAAATATTTTATTATAGAAAAACTATCTTTGTTCATTTCTGGTTTTATAAAATGATTTTTCCAAAAATAAATCTACATTTCAAAGTAAAACAGACTATTTCTCCCATGAATTCATCGATGATTTTATAATAGTATTTTCATCTATCTGAACACCCTTATTGATAATTATGTTTAATTGGGATTAATAATTTATTATTTCATCTATCATATTTTATTTATTGGTTTATTATTAGTTTGATTGTGGTTGTTCTATCTTGATATCATTCACCATATTACACTAAATGATTAGTGATTATGTTTACTGATTGGATATGTTATTTACATTTCATATGTTAGTTTAAATATGAATGTATTTGTAAATTATGTTTCATTACTTTCATATTATAAATTAATTAGACTCATAAAGTGTTAGGTGGGGACTGTTATAGCCCCTTAGTGCATCGATAGGTCTCATGAGACAAAATACTTTGGGTTTTTACTCGTTTATGTATGGTCTTGGCATGAGGTCTTGACAGTATCATTATGATGTCTCAAATTATGTATTACCTCATTATGAAACTATTAATTGATATTCCACGTGATTACTATAATAATAGATATACATGGTTATGTTTTATTATGGAATTTTTTGATCAGATTTTATTCCATCCATTTTATGCTCAATATTATGTTTTAATGGAATTTTTACTTTTAGTTACTCACCATGACTTATTATTTATGCTTCCATTGTATTAATTACCCTTAATGATCATCTAATCTCACCCCCTTTTTTATGTTTTATTTTTCCTCAGGATGTGAAAAAGTATATTATGAATGATATTCAGGAATAATCTAGGAGTTGTGGTTGTTTCCAAAGGAATTTATATATTTTATTTCCTTTCAAGTTGTAATATAATACTTATGAATGTATCTTGTTTTTCAAAAATACTAAACAATTCAGTACTTTAGGATGCATCTCCCTTATTTATATTCCAATTTAATAAAATAATTCACTATCTATGGGTAACTGAGGTTAGGTTATTTACATATATATACATATTAATTCATTTTTATATGGTAAATAAAAGTGATTTTTTTGACTTCAAATAAAATGAAAAATAAATATTAATTTTTAAATTTTAAAACAAATTTTTGTAATTTTTTTAAAAAATGTATTAATTCAACTATTTTATTGTAAGTAAATATAAGAAAAAAATATATTTAATTATAAATAGATATATATTATGAAAAATGATAAAATTTCAATAACATAATATCTATATGAATGTAAGCTTGATGAATAAATACATTTGACACTGAAAATGGGAATAAAGACCCCCTTAAATGAGGCTGAAATTCCATCGAATGTTAAAAATATTGGTGTACACTGACTAAAAACATAGTTTTAATATACCTTTAGGACTTTTTGGACTTGAAAATTCTATCAAGTGTTCCATCTAGTCACATGTGTGATGAACCCATCACAATCTTTGATTTGATGCATATTAGAGCCCAAACGGACAATCGAATCAAAATTTATAGCTGTTTAAAGTTTAAGTATTTTTTTCAACTTATCTTAGACCGTTCATTAATTTCTTTAATTTTTATGCCATCTAACTATTAATAAATTTATATTAATCATTAATAATTAGAAAATTATTGATTCATAATATTTATTATTTATTTTATAATTCATTTTCACTAAATATCTTATATATTAAGTTTAAATACCTATTTAGCCTTATCTAAAACTTATTTAAAAAATATATATTATATTTGTATCAATATACGTATATTTATATATTAATATATTATTTTTAATGAAAAATATTTTTTCATTAAATATACCCTTTATCAATGCTAGAAAAAAAATCACTGATAAAGGGTGGGCCTTTATCAGTGATTTTAAAAAAACTGATAAAGGGGAGCCTTTATGTGCTCTTTTTTCTAGTGCGGATAACTCCCACCCCCAATAAGTGTTTTTTTAAATTAATTGAAACATTCCAATTCTTTAAAATCTCTCTTTTCATAAATCTGATAAAGGGGGGCTTTATCAGTGATTTTTTACAAGTACTGATAATGATCCCCCTTCAACAGTGTTATTTAGCACTTTTAAAGAACCCCTTTAATAGATCCTTTATCCAATGCTGTTAAATCCCTATCACTGGATAAACCCAGTTTTGTAGTAGTTATTTTCTAACAAGCATAGTAGCAATAACAAATAATTTTAAGAGAAGTTCTAGAATCAAAATACAAACTTTAAAAATATAAAATATAAAGATTTATATGATAAGAATTTAGAGTAATTATGGATTCCATGAGTAATTGATAAAACATTAAAAAGAGTAGGTTCATTTAAATAAACACAAATCTATTTCATTTTAATGACCTCTACCACCATGTCACAAGCTGGGAATAAATCTCTGAACACCCATAGTAACTTGAGTTGAATCATGAAAGTGAGCTAGCAAGGCACCCTCCCGCACATACTAACTAAATTCTAAAAGTCTTAACTTCTATCTACCATAGAACCTAAACCAATCTCATGAAGTATCATTCCACTTCTCTCTAGTTAATGGTTCTGATACTATTTTTTAATGAACCATCCCCATTCTACTTGACATGTCTCCCATGTTGGCTCACCATATGATATAGATCAACAAACAAGTATACTTGTCTCATGAATCACTTGAATAAAAAGAAGAAAAATAGTACAATATGGAAATATGGTAAAAAATCACAAGGCATAAAATGTCAAACCTAATAAGGATAATCCAGAAAATAATCAAAACAATTCAAAAGATGAGTCTCCATGTGACCATCCATCACTAAAAATATATCTTACTAAGAAGGAAATGATAATCATAGGAATCTAGAGGACTAAAATACACTATTCGATTTGTCTAAGCTTTGAAAACCGCATCTACAAATATCCAAAGGTAAAAGTATGGTGTGAGAAAAAATCCCAATAGGGATTCACCAAAGAATATATATAATGTACAATATAATAAAAATGTTATATCTAGCTTTGAAATAAACCATTTTATAAAATAGTTTCAATGAAAATTATTTTTTAGAACATTCAGTAGTTTTTAGAAATGCCTTTCATGTTCTCACAAGTAATTAATATAAGAAGTTCAAGAAAGAAAGCATGAAATTTTAATAAAAAACAACCTTGGTTACACCATAATATATGAAATTGAGAAACCAACCATGAAATATACCATCATGTGTAAACCCAAACATAACCGAAAAAGAACAATATTGGGCTATAACCTATGGGAATAAATACTTAGATATAGAAAAGAATACTATGTTAGGTGTAATTAGAATCCAACTTATATAAAATCATTCCATAGTCTGTTGATATCAACAAAATTACCCCTTATGGTGTTGGTCACTAAAGTTATATGTCTACATGAAAATGCCCAAGTTTCCTAATGTTCTATATTTAACAAAATTATATTTAAAAACCGTGATCATCATTTACTTTAAAAATTATATTGAAGAGTCAACACTTCTAATCCAAAAAAAATTAGAGTCAAAACCACCTTTAAGGAATTTCATTGAACACATAGTGTGTACAAAACTATTTTTAAAGTGAAACCCTTTTAAAAAACTAGATCTCTTGATAAAAAGTACACCTTTCTATCTAATAAAAAAATTTCATTAAAGAAACCAAATTAATTCACAATAGATTTTATTAATTAATTATTTAAAACCATTTTATAGAGACAGCTGCATCAACAATGTAGGAAAACTATCATATTCAAGAACACAGATTGGAAATGAGTATATTGGGTCCTCACAAGATTAGATACTTAAGAAACATTATCAATCCGTTTTCAAAACCCATATATTAGACACCCACATCCCAAATGGGATCCAATGAGACAAGTAGAGAAGAGATTTAGTGAGGATCTAAGAAGAAGTGAGATAACCTGATCAAAATAGAATATAATATGAAGTTATCCATCAAAAAATAAAGTAAAATAATCAATAATAAATGTTGAATAGACTTTAGAGAACTATGTAAGTTTTAGTTTCATCCCAATGAATATTCAGTGGTGACTCAATATAAATTGATCATGGGAAAAGGGGTAAATTACAATTTTTTAAAGAATCAAATCAGGTTTCACTATTAGGATACACTACAAGACAAATAATGTTCCAATAGTGCATGAACTCTTCCCCTTTAAAAATTAAGGCACATGGTTACCTATGATGACTTTCATGGTTTGTTCAAGCCATGCTCTAGTTGTGTGACCCCTTTGGGAAACCACCAAGACACTTGCACTGTTTGGGAAAATATTGCTCAAGAGGTGAGAACCTCTAAAAATTCACCCAAACACTTGCATGGTTCTCTTGTAAAGCCGCATGGTGTGAAAAACCATGATCAAACTATGAAAAAACCCACTATATCCTCACAGTTTCATATGGTATTCTTTTTTCAATTTTAGTTCAAAATGTGTGTCTAAATCATGCACCTAGCCCGTCTTCTCCAAAAAAATCAAGTTCTCAACCCTTTTTTCCTAAAAAGATCTAGAACGGACCAAAGTAAAATCCAAGATCAAATTAAACTTTACATATAACACATAGTTCAATACAATTCTCCCCATTATAAAAATTATTTTTCTCTAAAAAGTGTTCAAGATTCTGAACTCGCAAAATGAGAAGTCCACTGTTACCTTATCATCGATTCCAACTGCCAAATACTGTGGATATCCCACATGCACTGCCATAGTACCCAAAACTGGGGAATTGTTTTAATACATAGTACCTTATCATGGTGATCCATAATCTGATCTATTTTATCAACCATAGTGGTGTCGAGATCATGATCAATTTCTTCTTATTCAATCACATGGTAATGTTCTAGTTGATACCTCCTCAGTTGGGAAACATGAAACATGACATGAATTTATTTCAAGTGAGATAGAAAGTCAATATAATATTCCACTGTACCAAGTCTCTACATGATATCAAAGGGGCCAACAATCTTTGGTGCCAACTTACACTTCTTACTGAATCGACAGTGTCTCAAATGAGGTAAAACCTGAAAAAATATTGATCACCAACATCCAACAATAGAAGGTGATAAAAATGGTATGTTTATAATTTATAATGATTTTAGGTTGTCACTAACCGACTATAGATAAGTTTAACATTATCTATCATCTTTTGAATAGGTTTCAGCCCAACCATATACCATTCTCGTAACTCTTCCTAGCATAAATAAGATTTACATGCCCACCCATACAATGCTAAAAATGGTTCCATATTAATAGATGCTTGATAACTATTTTATAGAAGATTTGTACCAAAGGGGATGCATTTCATATAGATGTCTAAAATTAATCTCTCATTCCCATAGAATATTCTCAATAATATGAACAGGTCACCCAATATTCTCAACCATCAGCAGATTATATGCCATTCTTGATTTTATCTGGGTACCCATCAACTTTTTTAAAACTTTCCAAAACCTAGATATAAACCACAGATCGATGCTTAAATAATTTTAGACAGAACTCCATGAAGCTTCACAACATTTAAGACATAAAACTACTTGTGTTTTATATCCTTAATCTTCTCCTTGGTAGAGAGGAATCGATCAGATTTCATAAATCAATTAATGATCACCCAAATCACATCCCTCCCACAAGGATTACATGGTAAAAAAAATTAAAAATCCCATTGAAATATTGTCCCACTTTTATATCGGAACTGAAATATATTAAAATAAACCAACATGTCTCTAGTTCTATGCCTTAATTATCTAACAAGACTTCATGAAATTTAGTCTATAATGGACTACCTTATCCTAGACCACACATATCGACATCACAAATCATGAAACATCTTGGTAGTCCCAGATTTAGTATACCAATATGACGAATGTCCACTATCCATCAACTCCTACATAGGATATATTGGAATAACCAACCTATTTCAGAAATAAATAGCACCAACAAGAGATCAAGAACACTCATTTAAGGTCTTCCCTCTTATTATTATTTTAATAAATCACATAAAATAAGTTTTTTTACCTATCCCTACCAAATATGATCATAAAATGATGATTCAAGCTTCATAAATGGTAGGAACACCAACCCACTAGCCACTTACACTCCCAAGATCCTATCAATGAATGAACTCATAAAAGATGACTCCACCACTAATTCCTCTAAGGATTGAGTTATTAATTTCCTAATTAGATCGTCAAAAATTATGTTCCCTTTCTGAGGAGTATAATAAAAAAATGACTGTTTGAAGATAATCAACCTAGGGTCTCTGTCACAAGTTTAGATCCCTTTGAGTAAATGTATACTTCAGGAACTTATGACTAGAATATATTATAAACTATACCCCAAAGATAATTTGGTGAAAATTATTGATAGAATTCATAATAGCCACCAAATCATGGTCATGGGAAGGGTAGTTCTTCTCATGAGGGCATAGTTGGATAGATTCATAGGCCACCACCTACTTTCCCTATATCAAGAAACACCCAAAACCCATACCTAAGGCATCCCAATGAACATCATAAGGCAAAATTTTTTCCAAAAGAATCAATATTGGATCCAAACTCAACCTTATCTTTAGTTCCTCAAAATACACCTGTCATTTTTCATTCCATAGAAACTTAACACATTGATGATTTAAAAGCTATCATTAGAGGTTTAGGATTAGACAAGTCCTGAATATACTTCCTATAATAACAATCCAATCCCAAATAATCTTCATATCTCAAACACATTTATGAGATTATATCATGAACTTACTACCTAAATATTTTTAGGATCTAGGTAGATAACCTTCTTAGATACATCATGTCCAAGAGACAACACTACTTGGATAAAAAATTTACACTTTAAAAACTTTTTATATATGCAGTGTCCTTTCATGTTCATAAGTATGATATCCATGTGACCCTTAGGTACCTCCTATAACATGGGTTACACCATAATATCATTCATAAACACAACTATGAAATATTGTAAAATAGATAGAAGATCTAGTTTATCAAATCTATGAATGCTGCTGTAGCATTAGTGATACCAAATGGTATAACCAGAAACATGAAATTCCCATAATGACTCCTAAACATTTTATTAGGTATATCATGTTCTCAGACCCTCAACAGGTAATACAAAAACCGTAAATCAATTTTATAAAAGCAATTATCTCCTATGATTTGATCAAAGATACTATCGATTCATGTCAAGGGATCCTTATTCATAACAATCAATTCATTTAACTTTTGGTAATCAATGTATAGTCTAATGCTTACATCTACATTATTATAAAAGGGGATAGGTGAAGCCTAAGGTGACATGATAGAATAAAGAAATACCTTAGACTCAAGGTCTTCTAGATGAACCTTAAGTCCTCTAATTACTTTGGTACCATGTGATAAGGTTTCATATAAACTGTAATTGTGCCAAGGAGAAGTTTAATAGTGAACTTAACCAATATCTATGGCGATAACCTTGAAAAATATTCCAGAAATACCTCGGGGTATAAAATCACCACTATAGGAAGTGGGATAATAAAAAAAGATCCAATTTCATTAAAGAACATCTTTGGAAAATAGAATGATAACACTCCAGTATAAGGAACAACAAGTATCACTCTATAATGTCAATAACCCCACTCGCCCTAAAAGACAAGAGGGGATCCATCATAAGATAAAAACTAAACTCGATGATGATAACAATTGTTTCAGGATTTAATATTTATAATCGAATCCATGCCAAAAATCTGTTTTGATATATCAAGACTATGAACCAAGAGATCTCACAAAACATGAACGTTGGCTATCGACACCCAACACGTGGGAAATTTAGAACCTTGCTCTGACCATTTTCCCAAAGGATTGGAAAGATCCAAAAAGAATGGAGTAGGTTATAAATTCAATCCCAATAATTTAATTATAATTAATGATATAATGGAATGAGTACAATCTATATCAAATAAATATAGTACCATAATAAATGAAATAAATACCATACCTATAAAAATAGTTGGACCATACTTTAATTACTTCTATGCATACACCATAAAATAATGACATTTGATTACATATCCCCCCTAAACCCTGTTAGCTACATTAAAATTATTCTTAGCATTAAGACAAGACCCACTACTCTTGGAAGTATCAGAATAAACCCATTAACCCTTGGTGAGAGTGGATCTAGCCTTACTGCCTTAGGATATCCTTCCACAAAACATCTGAGATGACCAAATTGTCCCCAACGTTGAAAATTTTATAGTGCATCTATGTAGTTAGGATTTGTATGATCAAGACTCCCATAATGATAATAAAATATCTACTTCCTTCCTAAAAAGACCCTAAAACTATTCATTAAGAAAAATTATCACCCTTACACTTCTTTTTTTTGCCAGATGACGCACCCTGGTTGTCCCCTATAATAACCAATTCTCCACCTAAAACCATCCTCCCAGCTATGTATGTCTAAAACCTAGAAACATTTATTGGATACATCCATAAATATTGTAAGGAAAAATAGAATTAGCATTGACTAAATATGATACCTATTCCTCGTTTCAAACCTGTAATCCTTGATGTAATCATTCATAATAATCTTGTGTGCAAGTAGAACTAACTCATTAAATCTAGTGGAATACTCCATAACTGTATGTTCACAATTATATTGGGTCAGGAATTGTTTGGTATTTTTTCACATGAAATGTTTCAAGATAAAACAACTAGTTAAATATCATCTTGAAAGAACTCTAGGTAAGATCGTCATGAAACATAGCTTTTATGAGGGAGTCCTTCCATCTTTAACCGGGTCCCACAAACATGTAAGTGGAAAAAACCCACCGTAGATTCCTTTGGGATTTTTAGGATATATAATATGTTTTGACCCACTCAAGATACTATTTTTATTCATGTGGTCTTTTTTCACAATGAATGATTTTTGGATTCATCTTAGTGAATTTGGATCTATGATCTACCACCCATCACTGGCTTCCAACACCTTATTGACCCAAATTTTTAATAGTGAAGATTAAAACTTCCACAAAGAAGATTCTACTCATGGTTTTCCTATGGAGCATTACTCACAGCTTCCACTGTCGAATTTGGAAGATCTTTTCTAGTAGTAATTATCTAATAAGAGAAAAGATAATAACCAGTCAACTTAAGATATATTCTACAATCAAAATACTAACTTCAAGAGTCTAAAATTTATACATTTAGATGAAAATAATATAAATAAATTATGGATTTCATGAATGATAGAATAATAATTAATGGAGTATGGTCATTTGAAAAAACATAAAATGTAGTTAAATTAAAAAACCACAACTAATAAGTCTCAATATTTGAAAAAAAATATTGACAACCCGTGGTAACTTGATTTTAGACACAGAAGTGGGATGGCCATGCACCCTCATGAACTTACTTCCTAAATTATAATGATCCAAAATCTTTTATACCATAGAACCTGAAAAAAACCTATGATGTGTCATTACACATCTACCAGGTTAATGGAACTCATGTTATTTTCTAATGAACCATCCCAATTTGACCTAACATATCACCTAAGTTGGCCCACCATAATATAATGATAAAAAATAACCAAAAATGAATCGTGAATAACATAAAAATGAACAAATATAGTACAATGATGAAGTGGGATAAAAATGCTGATACATACAAGGTCAATCCCAAACTAGATGGTCTAGTAAGTTATAAAAATAAGAAAAAATCAGTGTCTCCATGGGACAAATTTCCACCATCGATCTATATGCCAAAGAAGGTGACATGAAATATAATAAGATTTATAACTACACGAAACCATTTCCTTACCTAAATCCATAAAAACCACATATAAAAATTCATAAAGGAAAAAGTATGGTGTGAGAAAACAACAAAATATGATTTCACCAAAGGATCTATAAAAATCAAATATCATGAAAACATTAGTTCTATCTTTAAAACAAAACTAGTTTATAATGTAGTTTAAAAGAGAATTGTTTTATAAAATAGTCTTTGGTTTTCATAAAATCTTTTTATATTCATACAAGCAAGGAATATGAAAATTACATGAAAGTAGGCATGAATGTGTAAGAATAATGACCAATGGTTACACCATAATATAATAAAGTGGGGAACCAACCATGAAATATACCATCATGTGTCGAAGAAAAAATAAATTAAAATGAACATTATTGAGCTCTATCCAATGGGAATACATACTAAAACATTAAAAGGAACACTAATACAAGAATAATGTGAATCCAACTAATAAAGTCCCCTTTAATAGTTTTTTGATATCAAAAAAATAACCCCTAGTAGTGTTACATACTGAGTTTTCATGTCTATTTCCTAATTCAACCATTGTTACTAATGTGCTATGTTTTCCAGAATCAATTTGAAAACCATTATCACCAATTATAAAAAGATATTATAGTGATGAATCACCACTTAAATGATTATAAATACCATTTTAGAGTCAAAACCACCCAGAGGGAATTTTATTAAATACCTAGTGTGTAAAAATTTATTTTTAATGTAAATCCCTTTTATAAATATTCTTTTTTTGAAAAAAAATAATCTTCGATAGAAAGTCAAGAATGTTCATAAAAATAAACTAGATTAATTCATCATAACATCAAGTAATTCATTAGTTAGAACCTTTGTATATAGACACTTACCTCAATAATGGGAGAAAACTAGTCTCCATCAACAAAGGATATTACAAATTATTGGATCGGGTCCTTGTAAGCCTTGATCCATAAGAAATATCATCAATAAATTATCAAACCCTTTAGATCTTGAAAATAAATCCCAAAAGAGTCCTAATTATGAATGGGGATAAGTGACGAAGATAAGATCTAATAATAAGAGATATAATCTAATCAAAACAAAAAATTCCTATAAGATATCTATTGAGAATAAAGGAAAACATTAAGAATACAAGGGGGAAGCCTCTAGAGTGTTGGGGAAGTTTTAGTTCAATTTAAATGAATATTAGGAGTGAATAAATATAAAAATAATAAAGGGAAAATGGTTAAATCCCAAATTTTTAAAGGATTGGATCTGGGAGTGTGGTTAGGCCGCATGGTAAGAAAAACTTCATGTGGCCTCTACTACTTTGAAATGGATGCATGGTTATTTGGGATGAGCCACATATTTTTGGGAAAATTGTATTCAATCAATGATACCCCTATAGAAAACCATCCAAACACTTGAACAGTTTGGGAAAAACTTTATCAAACCATGTGGAGCCTCTGGAATTCACCCAAACACAAGAAATTTTCTCTTGGGGAGCAACAAAATTGGATAAATTGTGAAAAAATTCCAATATCCCCTCATAGTTCCATACTGCACAGTTTCTATTGGGTTAGAAATAATCATGTTCTTAAACTATGTATATGTCTTTTCTTATACAAAATTATACGTATTCAACCCCAGTTTCTTGTAAACCTCTAGAAGGGACCAAAGGATAAACCAAGATCAAACTAAATCATATATGTAACCTATATAGAATCACATTTTTATTGAATGATAAAACTACTGCCTTTTTTCTTAAGTATTTTTAGTCCAAAAAAGAACTTATGTTCACCATAAGACTCATGTCGGAATCCAAAGACATGAAATTGAGAAATATTATAAATTAATTAACTTGATGGTATAAATATAATATCATCAAAGGATATTTTAACAATTATAATTTTTTAGAATCTATTTTAACAAAAAAAGTTGGAATTTCATTTTCTTTTTCAAAACCATTGTTTAAAAAAAATAATGACAAATTATCATACCAAGATAGAGGATCTTGTTTTAAACCATATATTATTTTTGAATGTTTCAAATAATTGTTAGTTTTAGATTCATTATTAAAACCTAGAATTATTTTAATGAAAACATTTTTAGAAATATATCCACTAAAACTTTCACTTTTGACATCAATTTTAAAAAATTTAATTCTAGAATAAGATACATATTCAAAAATAATTATAATATATTCTAATTGAGACACTGGGGAAAATGAATTTTTAAAATATATTCCTTATTCTTGATTGAAATCTCGAGCCACTAATCTGGATTTATTTGTAATTATTTTTTATGTTTAATCTAAATTGTTTATAAAGATACATTTGGTGATAATAATATATTTATTTTTTGGGAGGTTTTAATATTTTTAGAACATAATTCCTATAAAAATGATTTAATTATTCATGTATTTCCATAATCAAGTTTTAATTAAATAAATATTCATCCACATTTATATGTATGAATTCAAAAATAAAATCAATATAAGTAAAAAAAATTCTTAAGGAATTTCTAGTTTTAACACCAATAGTAATATGGAAAATAACTTTTTCAACTAAGTTATCATTATGGACATTTGAAGTTTTTTATGAAGAAAAATTATTCCTCCCACCAAATATATTTGTATCTTAATTTTTAGGGCCTCCAAACTTGAAATCCCTAAAATCTTCCTAAACATAGTCTAAATCAGATTTTTGATCCTTTTAATGATTTTCACCAAATTTAAATTCCCCATATTCATAAAAAATTAGGTTTATTTTTTTTAAACATTGTGTTTCTTTCTCTAATTATAATAGCATAGAAAAATACCCATGTTATATTTTGAATCAAAATTTTCAAGAGAATATTAAGTATCAATAATGAAAGAATTACGCCTAAATAATATCAAGTTACAAATTCAAGGATTTAAAAATTTATTGATTTCAAAAGGACTTTTATTTAAGAATGGTCTAAGAAAAATCCATTATAAACATGAAAATATGAGTTTACACCTTCTTCTGAGAAATAATTTGGAAAAAATACTCATTTAACATTATCCTAGTCATTTATTGTATAGACATATTTCTTCATTCTACAACTCCATTGTTTTTGGGGATCCTATGAGATAAAATATTTTGATTAAAACTATTATCTTCACAAAATTATTTTAATTACATATTTTAAAACTCACAAGCTATATAACTTCTAAATAATAAAATTAGATACTCTTTATCATTTTTAACCAACACATGATATGTAAAACATCTAGGCAAGGTAGTAGATTTATATGTAAGGGATAAATCACATATTAATATTTTATATACTCTAAAAATAACACACATACCTTTTACCTCTAATACTATTAGTTTTCATAGATCCAAATAAATCCACATGAAACTGTTGAAGGATTAAAGATGATTGTACCTCATGAAAACATATATAGGTGTTTTGTTTATTTAGATAGAGTGGACCCAACACCTTTTATTTTGAAAAATATTGTGTAAAATCTGAAATGTTTATAGTCTGATATTCATTTCCAAAAATATTGACAAATTGTATATCATTTTTACATTTTGAAATTCTATTCAGATAGCTCAGAAAAGATAAATAAATAAATAGTATCCTTTCTTCACAAAGCAAGATAGATTCTTATTTAAAAACAATATTTTTGTAATTATCGAATTTCAAATTCTTATTATCAACACATAGTTATGAATAATTTATTAAATTAATTTTTAATACATTAATAAAAAACCATTGAAATAACAACCAAATTTTAAATTCCAATATCTCCAAAACATTTTAATTTTATTTTTGAGTTATCAAAAAAGTAAAACTACAACCATTACACTTATTAATATATATAAATTTAGGGATATCATCACTCATATATCTTGAACATGTACTATCCTTGTATCACACATCATTTTTTATGCTTCCATGAAATGTTTCCTATAATATATAATTAATAAGTCTTTGGTACCAATGAAAACATAGAACCTATAAGATTTATTTTTGAATTTTTGGTAACCCATATATATTTCAAAAATGTGTTCATAGGTAATTGATAAGACTTTTATTAATAAATAACTAACATTATGTGACTAATAGAGTGTGAAAATCTCAAAGAGAATTTATTTTCATAAAGTTCATTCTTTTGAAAATTAAAGCGTATAACATTATATCCAATTCCACTTGATCCTTTAGAAAAGGTTTTATAAATTTTTGATAGAATTTTATATTAACCAAGATAATTTTTATTCTTATTAATCTTATATAAACTCATCATTTTTTATAACTTTTTCTCCATTTAAAATTATGGATAGATAGGGCTTCAACCTTTTAATTTAATTTCTATGTGTATCATTTTTTTCCAAAATGGAGTCAAATTTAATTATTTTAGCTTATTCAAATTTTGTATGAGATTATTTATGTTTAAGATTTTAAATTTAACAACTTTACATATTAGTACATAATTTATCATTTTAACTTGAAGTATTATTTCTTATTGTTTTATTTTCAACAAGAGCTTCCTCGTGTATATTCTTAAGATTATTTAATATTCCTATAATATTGATAATTTTAGGATTGATTCCATTAACATCTTTATAAAAATAATATTTAGAAGGATTATAATCAAAATAAAAAGGCAATAAATACTTAGATAAACTTAGTTATTTTGATGATGTTATTAATTACAGGTTTTCAAATTCTTTTCCTTTACTAAATTCATCTACCAAATCTGAATATGAAGTGTAACTCCAACCATATTCTGTTTCATTCCTTTATATATTGTACTGATATATCCTTTTCTAATCATTCTTAAGTCTCAGGAAGTTAATTTTTATTTTACCCCTCTCCTTACATTCATATATGATAAATTTTTTATTATCTTTATTATTCATTATTTATTTATTCTATGTGTAGTTATTTTTTCTTCGTCTTGAGTAGCCTTTATTTCTTCTACATTGGGAAAACGTAAAACATTTGTCTCTTTCACAAATTTTTAATAGAAAATCAGAAGAATATTTGGAAACATGCATTTTTATTTAATGTAATAAGTTTTTTTTTCAAGTTTTCCTATTGAGAAATATTTTTCAATTATAATTATTATTAATGTAAAGATCAAATAAAAACATTAAAAGTATAAACTTATAAGTTTTTTCTTCAAAAAATTATATGTTTTCATTATTCTATTTTTGTGTAATAATTTTAAAACTCTTTCAACTAGAATTGAATTATTTTACATTATCTCCAATTCACTCATGTCATTTACAATACTTTTAGATAGATAAAACATTTGATTAACTATCTCTTATTCTATCATTTTTAATTATTGATAATAATTTCTTAACATGATTAATTTAGATATTAACATCTTATCTAATCCTAGATGATTAGCTTAAATTAATTTAAAAAATTTTCTGTTGTTTTTCATGCATAAATATCACTAAAAACATTCCTATTAGTTAAATCATAAAAAATATTCATCATATTATAATTTTGAAAATATATTACCACATCATTTCCATATAATGATTCCGGATCATCTTCAAGAATTATGTGAGGTTTCTCCATGATTTTATAACTATTAATGCTTTAGTGTTTTAAAAAAGCCTCCATGCGAGACTACTAGTATCCATAATCTGTTCTATTAATTAGTTGTGGTCTTATAGGGGTCTTTCCATCATTTGAAGTAGTTTCTACCATCTCAAATAAATATTTTCCCCATGACTATTCATACAGGATTTGACTAGTATTGATATAATATAAATATTATAAATATAGGGGAGTCTCATTGATACCAATTATTTGGACTTAATGTGTGAATATTCAAATGGTCAGGAGGGATGTGAATTTTCCCTTTTATGTTATTTAATGAATTATTATAAAAGTTAAATATTAATGTACTTTAAATAAAAGATAAATTAAAATAATTATTTTTATAGTAGTTTGGATGATCATACATTAGTCTTCACCCCTCTCAAACAAAAAGAGAGAGAGAAACCACTAAATATGGAATCCTTGAATTTTGAAGGGATATTGTAGCACTTTATAATATATTTTTAAAACGTAGAGAAATAACCCAAAATAATTTTTTTCACACCTGGTTGTTTAACTAGATCACCATACTTTTTCACACCTAAAACCATAACCCAAAAACTACCTTTTGAAGAGGTTTTATAAACAAAACCATGATTTTATCAAGGTCATGTCATAGTTTATTCCCTTAACTTTTACTAGTAATGGAAGAACGCATACATTTTTATGAGTTAGAATTACCTGACTCATACCTATTATCAGTAGTATAACCCTAAAATGATTAATCTTACAAAAATTAAAATAAATATAAACAAAAAAACCAGATGAACAGGTAAATATATGAGTGAAGTTGTATCAAGATTCTCTACACCCGCTATGGTTCAATAAATTTAATATCATCCAAGAATAGTAATTGATCTCTAAATATTATTTCATAGTAAAAATAAATAATTTATTCATTTGTGTTTCTTCACTTGTTATGTCAAACACAATATATATAGTTCTTTCCTGCAAAACTTATTCAAAAGAATATATCCATTGTACATCATCCAACCTAATGTAAAATTTGTTTTTATCTTAAATAAATGTGTATATAAAGTCTTATAAAATGTTTTATTTCATTAATCTATAATATTAAAAAAATAGTGTATGTTTTTAGAATTATTTATACATAACTAATAGTGCATAATAAGTAGAATTAAAATTCATTTGAATGATCTGATAAAGCATGCAATGTAATTTATTCAAATTTCAAACAATTTTAATTTAAAACAAATATTTTTCCAAAAAAAACTTTTGTGATAAATTAACCCACATGATATATATTTAATAATGTATATATTTTTTCATAATAAAACTCATTAAAAACTAAATAATTTATATGTATTTAATAATTCATTATATAAAGGTAAAACCTTAACAAAACATGAATTAAATTAAAATGTCCTAAATGTAAAAAGAACAAAAAAAATATTATCAGAGAAAATACACCACTAAAGAATATTAGATTCCTTCTTATGGTCGGTTCATCATCATGGTAATCCAAAATTTTCAGTAAGTCATATTTTTTACATGTGGAAATATCAAATGACAGTATGGTTGATTAGAATTTCATCATTTTTTCAATGGAAATGTTAACATACAATCAATAAAAATTTAAACATATGTTTAATATATTTTTCAATGTTTTGATGATCGATATAAAATGTGAGGTCTATCAGATTTACAATGTGTGGTTGATCATATTTTGAATGTGTGGTCAATCAAACATTCAAAGTGCGGTTGATAAGTTCAAACTCTTCATGAAAATGATTCAATACTTAAATTGATTATCCATATGGATGTTCAAAAATGATTTTGTGATTGATTGAATTTATTCATTCGGTTGCTTGAATGGTTATAAAAATTTTCACTATATTTATTATGGTCAATTGAATTTTGTTCATGTGGCCTATGTATATATCCATACGATATCTTATACCTTCCTACCTCATGGTCTCTTAACTCTCATGGTCAATTCAAGACATTGCCAGAATATGAAAAATAAACAAATCTACATACGTATAATAAATGTAATATTAACCCATATAATGATTTATTTTCCCCCAAAATCAATTTATAATATACACTATCATTAAAAAAAATAAACCCTCTAATTTTTGAATGAATAATGGATTAAAAATGTGAAAATTATAGTTATAAAATAAATAATTATTTTAATTATCAAAACACAAATAAATAAAGTGGTTAGGATCCACTTCATTACATGTATATAATTTAAAGTATTTATAAAATCAATATTGAAATCCTCCATGGGAAGGTATATGATGTTAATAATGTTCAAGAGGATGATTATTGTCCATATATAGGTAATACACCACATAGTGATTGAATGTCATGGCTTGAAAGCGTATATTTTCCCCATTAAAATCGGCTACATGATATTCCAAATAGTTTAGTAGAAATTTCCCCTTATGGAGAAATGACATTTTCCATCATTGAATTATCAACTAAATCTATCCCAATAATTTCACCCTTGAAAAATAATTATTATAGGGGGTTTTTATAGTGGCCCTATCCTTTTACACATAATATTGCATGATTTTATGAATAATACAAATAAATGATCAAATAGTATATTGTCTTTGGAAGACTATGTGCATGATTATAAAACATGAAACTAAAAAAAAATTATTTAATATATTTAATGAGAAACTAACTACCTTTGAGTTCTTATAACTTCATAGGATAACCTTGGGAATATATAGACAAATGAGATCATCTAAAAATCCCAGTAAGGGAATAAACACGGGAATGAATAATACCACATGAGTTAAAAAGGAATAACATGATAAAATAAAATGAATAATTCATGAATAAAAAAAAGGAATAATAACATATCAAATATGGAATCATATGATCATTGAAATATTGAAATAGGGAAGAATCATATATAATGACATAAACACGAGTCAAGACTAACTACCAAGACTATATCACATGGTGTACTAAGTCCCATAATGGATTAGGTTAACTCCCTAATCCCATACACGACCTCTCATGAGACTAATAATTACCCAATGCATTGAAGTGATATCTGGATGCACCTATAATAACATGTATATGCTTATGTCTTCCACATAAATAAATCAAACATAAGGAATAATCATATGGGTTACCTATTGAAAGAAATGGGTTTCATAATCATATCATAGACTAAAACCAAATGGTGTATCAAAATGGTATGCATGAAAGAGGAGATTAATAATTTTATAAACAATAATAAAGTAAAAATAATAATAAATCATGAATAATTATTTACAAATGAATTGAATTCATGAAAAAATAATGTTTAGGAAACATTATAAATGAGCCGCTTTAGTGCGGTTTAAGGAAAATATTAGAGATTATTTAAATAAGGCAACAAAATATTTGTTTTTATAAAAACAAAAACTAACTAAAATAGTTTTCCATGATAAAATGATATATTTTAGAAAAATTATTGTGTTTTAATTATGTTTATGGAGTGTAATTTAAATTTGGAATGAAATGGAGAAGTTCCATTTAATCAGTCTTGCATATCGAGTGAAATTGACAAGGGATCCTTTGTAAAACATGTATTATCAAATAAAATAAAAATGAATTGAAATATATACACATTGTTGGAATATATACATAGAAATTTGGAAAATTATATAAGAATAATGATGAGATGTATTGGGGTAAAGAGAGAGAAAGTGTAACCCAAATAAAAAATAGAGGTTCGTCAAGATCTCTTAGTTTATGTCTAAATCTGTTCTTCCTTTGAACTTAATATCCCAGATAATAAAATTATATTCCATAAATATAGTATTCATAACCTATTCTATATTGTGTTTTCATTATAATTTTATGAAATTCATTTATTACCTTTTCAATGAGTTAAAAAGTTCAATTTCATTGTTTTGGGAGCATTCGTTTCATGGTTTCATAGTGGGTTCACTTGTGTAAAATATGAAATTTCTTGTAAAATGAGAATAATTCTCCAGAATTGAAAAAATAGTGTTAATTCACTTTTTTAGGTTTAAATTATCTCATATTTCATTTTTTGGTATGAGTATGAATCATTTGATAAAATGTTAATGATAACATTTTTAGTTTATTTTGGAGGTTTTTCTGACCATCATAAACTTGTTTTGTTTTAGTTAATATAATTTCTATATATTGTTTATAGAATATAAAAAAAGTTATAATAAACATATTAATATATTATTTAACCATAATAATAGTTTTATGACTAGTATGGATGGTGCTAATGGAAAATGAAAAATCATTATCCATGGAGACGACAAACTGCCATAATTTTGACAACTGTTTCATTTCATAGTTTTAGCGGAGATGAGCAAATATGTATAAAGAAGATATTAATTTATCAATATAAAATTGTATTATTTATATGATACTATATTTATTATTCATTTTTTGGATGAAATAGGCTAGGATAAGGTAGAAGAAGAAGTTAACTTAAAAGATATGGTTTAAGAATGATACCTCTTGAATATCACCTCCTTGAAGGAACCCTTAAGGAAATTTTTATTTTACTTTGTTTGATACTAGTAATGCTTTGATATGAATATTATTCTTTTTAAATGGAATTGGGCATAATATTTAAAAGATACAACTCATATGAGGTCTTAGGAGAGGGGGTGGTGTGGGTGGTATTTATATGGCGAGAATAGGGTTTTTTTTGAATATTATATTAATTAGTATATTATTTAGGATCAATAATATCAGTACAATTGATTAAAATGAATAAATATAATAAATAATGAATTTGGTTTGAGATAATGGCTTATTACTATTGAAATAAGGTCAGATACAAGTTATTTTTGCATGCTGAAAGAAGTTTGTGTGGATTTTTTGGTATTTTGTTGTCATCATAAAAAAAACATTTCAAATTGTATGTTTTGGGGATTAGATGATAATAATGAAAGGGGGAATCATAATTAGAATATTGGACACAATCTTGATAAGAAAGTTCATTAGTCCTAGTTTTCTATTCTAATGAGGGTTTTTTAAATAAGTTGTATTTCAGACTGACATTTTGTCTAAAATAAAAGTTTCAATAAGTATGAGGAAATGTATCATAGTCTAAATATCTCCTTACTAAATATGATAATGATTTTATATTTCTTAACTCTCAAATATCATATTTGGTTAGAAAATTTTGATTCAAGATTTGTGAAAGAAAGGGGGAAATGGTGGCTAAGTCATTCCAAGAAGTACAAATTTGATTGAGGTCTCGATGCAAATATAGGAGATGGTGGTAGTATTGGAAGACATAAAACTATATAATATAAGTTATATGATGTAATTTTGATACTTATGTTCTCAAAGAAATGAATAAGACAAGAAAAAAGTAAGATTTTCTAGGGGAAGAACTATAGGGAAGTTTGAAATGTTGCTGAAGTGTTGCTTGATCGGTCCATCTGATTGTCCAATCCATCAACCTATCAGATTCACTAGATGAAAAACTAATAAAAACTAATCGATAGTTGTATAAAAACAAGAAGATTTAAGTCATTTCTGATACCAATCCATTATATTCAAGGTTCCACCAATCCATTGGAGGTAGTTTAGAACTGGTCTTTTGAGGGAGATTAGAATTCAGAGATTTTTGGGACCAATGATTGTTAATGGGATTATATACAAATCAACCAAATGATGTTCAAACATTATAGTCAATAATTTTTATCAGGTTTCTTTGTTTTTTCAATTGGGATAAGATAAAAAAATTCTGATTTGTTTTCCATGTGGATCAAGAATCATCGTACGGAAGTTTACACCAATAAGTCATTAGATAGAGATAGAGACCAATCCATCATATATAGTCTAACAATAATAATTTTATGGACCGTGTTCTTTATCAGACCCAATTTTAAAAATTTATGGGCAGTTGAAAATATATATTAACTATTTTAAATCTATTTTCAAAGTGTTTTCAAGGGTGTTAGAATCCAATTCTAATGTTTTATCAAGGGGTGATGACATCTTTCTAAGTTCCAAATATGTTTATATAAAAATAAAATAAACTAAAGTCCAAAAGAGTTTTAACAATTTTTATGGGACAGTGGTTTCAAGGTTTTATATCATTTAGTCAGTATGGAGAATCAGAGTATGTAGTCATTTGTTACTTTTCAAATTGTAAAAAACAATGTAAAGAGGTGTATTTAGTTTCAATATGTTGTTATCATAATAAAAACATCATCATAATGGTAAATTATATATGAGTGAACAAGGGTAATATGTTTTTAGGTTGGATAGAGTTATGAGAAGATTTGATAATTTTTAAGATGAATCTACAATAGTTTAGAAGCACCAAATGATTCAAAAATGAAGTCAAAATAAATGTGGAATTTGTGTTTTGGAAATTTGGTTGAGCAATAAAACATTTTAATAGTCCCACTTAAACTAATTTTGGATATACTTTAAATAGAAGGAATCAAATTATGCATTATTACAATATAGTACAACCCACATGTGAATAATGAGAGTGAAAGTGTTAATGTTTTAGAGAGAATAATTTTTCAAAATATGATTTACTGTGGAATTTTTTATAGATAAAGAAGACAAAATGGGTTACCATATCATTCCAAGCATTCATACCTAAGTTTCCATGTGATGTTTTAATTTGTTAAGATTTTTTTCCATGATATTATTTCATTGTCAATTTTCGAAACTGAGGTATTGGATAGAGGAATCGGACTGAGCCATTATACCAAGTTTTTGTAAAAAAAGACCATAAAGTTTGTCTCTACCTACTATTGGGTAGAAAGTTAAAGAGTTTTGATTTAAAGAAATACATAAGGGGATGTTGATGAGTCATCACAGTATCTTTTATTAACCAAATGGTAAAGGTTCCTTAACTTGTTACACAAACTTATTTGACATCATTTGTGCTAGAAGAATCACATGCACTATTGTATTTATCATAGTTCTACCCAAGTGTAAGAGTATATCCAACTTATTGTATAAAAACATGATTTTTTTCAAGAGGATTGTGTGGTATTTGAATGCTTTCAAACCATGCCAAGGACGTATCTAAACTTATTGAGTCATGAACCTTGTAAATACTTGGGTTCATATGGTTGTGAGATTGTTTTAATTTCAGTAAAGTGATAAATCTTTAATAGGAGGTGAAGGTTGTTTCAAAAGAAATGAATCATTAAAGAAACAAGATATCACTGATTCACCCCACCCTATCTCATGCATAAAACCACCCTGGTTCGTCCTTTACAAGTGGTATTAGAGTGAAGGTTCCCTTAATTTACTATTTTTTGGGGTCTTTGAAGAGAAGTTATTATAGAAAATATGAATTGTGTGAATAGTAAAGGGATTTCGGTCATTGATTGAAATTACTATCATATCTGGAATGATAGAATGATTTATTATCTTATGTCTCTTGAGAATGATGTTTTGGAAGTATCTACAGATTCATTTCATCCTATTGATGAAAATGTTCCTCTCATTCATGTGGATAAGACGAATCTTCAGAATGATTGATGATCCAATAATTTTTTACTCTCATCACTTTCTAAAATTGATTTTATAAGAGTGAAGTAATTTTCTACTACAAAAGGTATCTGGGAATAGTTTGAGAACAATTATGAAGAAAATATGAAGGTCAATAAGGAATAATTAAAAATATCGAGGTTGAACTATGAAGATATGAAATTGGTTGAGTATGATCTATTGGTGAATTCTTTATAAGGGTTAATGATACTATTAGAACCATAAGATGTATTTTTGAGATGTTGTAAGATTCAAAAGAGGTTGAAATGATTTTGAGGATTCTTTGTGATAAATTTGATTCAAAATTTTCATCTTTGGAAGATAGAGATCATAAAACTATATCATTGAAGGACCTTCGTAGTACTTTCATTACTTATTAAAAGATAATGGAGAATGTTATTAAAGGGAAACAATTATAGAGAAATTCCTTTCATGTATTCCAAAAAAGTAAATTTTAAGAATATACATGAATAAAAATAAGATGGCGACTCTAAATTCGAAAATGAGATATATAAAAATCTTGATGAATTTTTGTCCTTGTTTTATAAAAACGTGAAAAGAGGTATAAGAAAGTATAACATGAATCTTCCTTTGAAATTTTTTGAATGTGGAGTTTTTGTACACATTGTTAAAAAATTTCCTCAATGAAATAATGATGAAGATAGTGATGAAGATAAATTAATATTAAAAAGATCTATGAAGAAACATGGTGGTATGTCTACATCCTTTTAAATGTTAAGGATAGAAAATTTTCCAAATCCAAAAGGTGAATATTTTTTTCTAAAGATGATGAAGATGAAAATATTAAAGTTGAGGCCATAATGTTTACTACTATTTCTAGAGAAAATACTATCAATGAAACATTTAATGATGAATAGTTTGTAAGTTATAGTTCTGAAGGTGAAGAATCTGAGTTACAATTTCATATAAAGATGAAATTGATATAATGAATAAGAAATATTGTTATAATTAAAACAAATATCAAGAAGTTGAAGAATGAAATTTATAATGAAAAAAATTAAGAATTTATTCTTGAAGATAAATATATGTTACTTGAAGATATTTCTTATCTGAATAATTATATTTTGAAGGAAAAGAATAATAATGAACATCTTGAAGTAACGTTGAAGTAAAAGGAGGAATAGTTGAAACTTGTCCAATTTTTTTTTCTAAAGCTAATTAGGGAGATAAAAGATTCAAGAATTCAATATTTGAATTTGGTAAATGGACAGGAATGGGTCAACTAGAGAAGGATAAAAAATTACCTTCAAAGGTTAGAAATAAAGCTGAAAATGTTTCTAAGAAAAAGATGGCTAAGAAAATTGTTTATGTGACTAAAACCAACAATGTTTGAAGTTCAGAAGTTTCTAAAAATTATATATCTAAAATAAGAGTTTCTATCACTTCATATTCTAATAATGTTGGAAAAAATATGAATTGAATATGCATATTTCAGGAGAGAATAGATATTTTGGGGAACACCTATGTTTTGATGTGAAAGATAAGATTGTTTTTGAGAAACATGTTAAAAATTATGGAAATTGTGGAAGTAATAAAAAAATTTATTCTTTCTATAGGAACTGCTAGTATTATGGTGGACTTTGGAATACAGAAAACATGTGTTAGATAAAATAAATATATTTCAATTATTCAATGAGTTATAGAAGGAAAATCTCAAGGGGGATTAAATCCTCTCAAAGGAAGAAACATGAGAATGATGTTTTGAAGAAATATGAGAATGATGTTCTAAAAGTTGAGAATAGATTCTATCCTTTGGAAAATACTTGTTAAATATGTGAACAACTTGTACATATTGTAAAATGGTGTCTTTTTTTACCATCACATCAACATTTTTATAACAATTATTATAATATTGATGTGAATAAAGACAAAGGGAAGGAATAATCACATTTTTTAGAAACATCTCTCAAAGCTACAAAAGGAGGATAAAACTAGATATTGGATACTAGATGTTCATCTCACATAACATAATATTTAAAATTTTTTAGAAATGTGAAAGACTTAAAAGAAGGAAGAATGATATTCATAAAAGGTGAATTCAACATAATCAATGGTGTTGGGTCCACTATTATTGTGGAATAAAAGTTAAAATCAAGGAAAATATTGTTTATTTATGGGTTGAAACACAACTTTTTGGGTATTTAAAAAATTATTAATGATGGTAATAATGTTGTTTTCTGAAAATATGGTTTTTTTTCAAAATAGTGGAAGTTGGAAAAGTTGTCATAAGGGGCAATGTAAATAATGAAACTTGTTTCAAGTTGGTGAAGTTCATAACTCATGTTACTGAAGTATGAATTAATAAAATCATTTGTGTCATAAATGGTTAACAATATGAATCAGAGAAACACGAGAAAGTTATCAAAGTAAGAGAGTGTATGTTGTATTTCTAATATGTCAAGAAAGAGATTTGTATTTCAATATTTTCTGAAAGAAAGATAAAAAACTCAGTGTATAAGAAAGATGATATTCATTCAACTCATCCCCTAACAATTATTAATTTTTATATTTTTGGGATGATGAGAAAAAA
The DNA here is from genome assembly GCA_963277665.1 of Viscum album. Classification (NCBI taxonomy): domain Eukaryota; kingdom Viridiplantae; phylum Streptophyta; class Magnoliopsida; order Santalales; family Viscaceae; genus Viscum; species Viscum album. The sequence goes on from OY728123.1 coordinate 1,097,719,981, forward strand.
ATCACCTTTCCATAATAATTACTTCATTTCCTTCATTGATTATTTTATTAAAAATACTTGTACTATGTATTTGAAACATAAGTTGGATGATTTGAACAAATTTTAAAGTTTTAGGAGACTATCTGAGATAGAATGTGGGCCTTTTGTGAAGAATTTGACGATTGATAATGTTATTGAGTATAAGAATAACGAGTTTAAAAGTAATCTTGAAAAACATGGAATTTAGCATGACTTCAGTGCACCATACAAACGTCCAAAAAATGGTGTTTTGAGATGAATAATAGACTCTTGGTTGAAAATAGACATTTTATATTATTTGAACATAGTATTTATCATTAATTTTAGATGAAATCTGTCACACCTGCCCTTTTTTTAATTTGTTTTCATTTTTATTTTATTTTTTCTTAGTTCTGAGGTTCGGGCCGATCCCTGGGTTAAAATTTTTGTCGTTTAGTACCTTTACTGGGTTTCAGACCCGTGCGCGGTCACCGCGTAGTTGGCGGACACCGTGTGGTCGGCCTAGGTGTCGGGCAATTTCCCTTTCTTTTTATTTTATTTTATTATTGTTATTTTTATGTTATTATTATTATTATTATTATTATGGTTATTATTATTATTATGGTTATTATTATTATTATTATTATTATTATTATCATCATCATAATTTTTTATCTATTATATATAAAAACCCCAATTCTACCCCCCTTCCCCCACCTTGAGCGTGCCACCCCCACACCCCCCGATTCCACTCCGGCCCAGGCGTGCCCGCCGCCCGTGCCCGGCCTCCGTCCGGTGCGCCGTTCAGCCGCTCCCCGTGTGACCTTCGGCGTCCCCCGCTCCCGCACCGGCCTCATCCCGGCCTCCGCACGACCTCTGGTCTCCGCGCGACCCCCGACCTCCACGCGGACCCCGGCCTCCACCGCTCCCCTCCCACTCCAGCGACCCCGCCACGCCGTCCCGCCGCCTCCGGCATCCCCTCGTCTCGGTCTCCCATCGCTGCAGCTCCCCACCTGCTCGTCGTCTAGCCTCTGCCCCGACGCCTAGCTCTCGCGCCACCCTGCCCTCCGGCAACGCCGCCGCGCTGCCCTCCCACTCCAGCGACCGCGCCGCCCTCCCGCTCCGGCGACCGCGCCGCCATCCCGCTCCGGCGACCGCGCCGCCCTCCCGCTCCGGCGACCGCGCCGCCCTGCTGCTCCGGCGACCCCACCACCCAGCCCGCTCCCTCCGGCATTCCTGCCTCACCGGCCAACACCTCCGGCAAGCCCCCGCCTCTGGCCAGGCTACTTCCGGTTGCCCCGCACCCAGCCAGCCCTGCTCACCGCACCCACCTTTGAGCCGCTCTGACCCGCCGCCCTTTCGTAGTGCCGCCACACCTTCTGGCACCGCCCCGACCAGCCTTCGTGGCCCCGGTCACCGCGCGTCTTGTTCTAAAGTGGGCGTGTGATGAACACCACTGTCGTAAGCGAGTGGTTTGGTTCCGTTCTATTTCGCCTTTGCGAGTGTTAGGTGGGTTACATGATTTTCACTAGTTTGGATTATTTTAAATAATTGTTTGTATGTTTTTGATTGTTTTTATGATTGCTGTGGCATATTGGCAGAGAAGTCTGTGATACCGCTGTCAGTAGCTTGTGGGTGCTTGCACACTCGTGTGTGGCGTGTCGTGTCACCGTGTTCGGTATGTGATTTGAGGTAGGTTCCCTATGCCCTAACCTTTAATTAGAGTTTCCATTACTGTTTGGTATTTTTTTAGTGTATTCTGCCTTTATATTTAATCCATATGCAATGTATACATATGTATATATATATATGTATGTATATATATATGTTGTGAATAAATTATAGTGATTCTTGAAATTTGGTTTCTTAGACTTTTGAATGTGAAATGAGTATTTCCAAAGGCGTGTGGTCTTTCAACCGGTTTGTTATAAAATTGTAACGACATGTTTGTTTGTTTTTTTGGGTTTTCCAAAAAAGGGTTTTGATCATGGTTTGTTTTTCTTAAAAATAATTCTTCATTTTAATTGCAGATTTAACAATTATTTAAACATGCACTACCTTGGTTGTAATGTATGCTTGTAATTGATTTTTGAATCTTAAAGGTGTTGAGAAACAACTCTTTTTTTTAAAAATTCCTTGTAAAGTGATGAGGCTCGTTTGGCATTTTGAAATTGGTTTGCTAAAATGGAAAACCTCACTTCAGGCATTCCCCTTAATTTGAAAAAAGAATGTGATGCAGGTGTTAATGTGCGGTTTGTGATATGTGCCTAGTGTAAAGGCTTATGCATGGTTGTTTGATGTAAAAAGGGGGAATGTGCTTAAGGAGGGAGAACGGTGGTGAGAGATTGAGTGAGTTTTGGATAAAGAAAGTGTTATGTTCATTTTTTTTCTTTTGATAAAACCTCACCACCATTTGAAAAAGGGCACATGGAAAACCCGGGGTATCTAGGTGGTCATACTAGACTAGCGTGCTAGTGATACGGGAGTATCTCCAGCCAAGTTTCACTTAGTTGGGTTGACGCAACAACACTAACTAAACATGTGATGATGATGGGGACCACTAGGTTATGGATGATATCCTACTAGTGGCTCGTGCACAAGAACATATATTTTTTATAGTTAATCTTTTACCGAGACGTGAGGTTCTAGGGCCCCACATGAGCTAGATGAACCTTAGGGGTTTTGACCATGGTGCTTGCTAATGTTTTTGGTATTTGTGGGGTGATTTTTTTTCCAGAGGTTTAATGCATTTTTCCCTCTTTGGTGAAAACCTTACCTTGAAGTAAATTGTTTTCCTTTAAATTTGAAATGTCAAAGTATGTTGGAATTCTAACTTGAAAATGTTTGGGAAATGAATTGTTTTCCTTAAAAGTAAAATCCTATTATTTGAATTTGGAAAATCTAAAAACATTATTTTAAATGAGCCTTATTTTCAAACTAGCACGATTGGATTTCTTTTTAAATTTAAGGGCATAGGGTGTTTTTTACTCTTGGATTTCCTACCGAGCATCTCGGTACTCACACATAATTTATCATTTCAGTTGCAGGTCTCCCCTGTTTCAGGTTGTTCTGTTTTGGTTGCTCAGTGTTGGAGAAATGTTGGTCTTCAGATGGGTGGTGACCCGTGGGGTCTCGAGGAGGTACGTTTGGTTGTGTAGAATTTTTTTTCTGCTGTTAGTGTTTATCTGTTTTGATTAGTTTGTTTTCTTTTACTAATCCTGGTTTTCTTTGGGCATAAATCGTTCCCAACGATTAGATCTTGATGCCTGACACTATTTTCCATCCTGAGGGGATCAGGAACGCCCCTCAGGAATTTCCATGGACCGACTCAGGTGACCGAGAGATTGAGTGGGTTTTGGATAAAGAAAGCGTTCTGTTCATTTTTGTTCTTTTGATAAAACCTCACCACTATTTGAAAAAGGGAACATGAAAAACATGGGGTATCTAGGTGGGCGGACTAGACTAGCGTGCTAGTGATACGGGAGTTGCTCCGGCCTAGCTTCACTAGGCTGTATTGACGCAACAACACTAACTAAACATGTGATGATGATGGGGACCACTAGGTTATGGATAATCTCTTACTAGTGTCTCGTGCACGTGAATAGATATTTGTTATGGTTACTATTACACTGAGATGTGAGGTTCTAGGGCCCCACACAAGCTAGATAAACCTTAGGGGTTTTGACCATGGTGCTTGCTATTGTTTTTGGTATTTGTGGAGTGATTTTCTTTTCAGAGGTTTAATGCATGTTTCCCTCTTTTGTGAAAACCTTACCTTGAAGTAAATTATTTTCCTTTCAATTTGAAATGTCAAAGTATGTTGGAATTCTACCTTGAAAATGTCTGGGAAATGAAATTTTTTCCTTAAAAGTAAAAGCCTATTATTTTAATTTGAAAAAGTTGAAAACATTATTTTAAATGAGCCTTATTTTCAAACTAGCATGACTAGACTTATTTTTAAATTTAAGGGAATAGGGCATTGTTTACTCTTGGATTTCCTACTGAGCATCTCGGTGCTCATGCCTACTTTACCATTTCATTTGCAAGTCTCCCCTGGTTCAGGTTGTTCTGTTTTGGTTGCTCAGTGTTGGAGCAATTTTGGTCTTCAGATGGGTGGTGACCCATGGGGGGTCTCGGGGATGTACGTTTGGTTGTGTAGCTTTTATTTCTGCTGTTAGTGTTTATCTATTTTGTTTAGTTTGTTTTCTTTTACTGATCCAGGTTTTCTTTGGGCTGAAATCATTCCCAACGATTAGATCTTGATGCCCGGAACTATTTTCCATCCCAGGGGGATCAGGAACGCCCCTCGGGACTTGCCGCGGACCGGCTCGGGTGACCGGTTCATGGTTGACCCGGGCTGTTATGTGACAAAATGGTATCAAAGGAGGCCCTTGTTATTTGGGTTGTCCGGTAGGTGGAGATTCGGACTGTCAGGACTCTATAGGTAGGTACGGGAAGGACGTCATGAACCCTCGCTCATTCCGCACCTCGAGTCGCCAGGGATAGTCCGAGAATTGAGTCTTTGTTTTTTCCTGGTTTGTTTTGGATTGAGGGATGACAACAGAGGTAAATTGAGGTTACATCGTGATCTCACATGGAGTAGTGACCCATGTGGAGTCTAGGTACATGGTTTGAATTCCTCCTAGTTGTTGATGCTTACTTGGGGCATGGACGACTACCATGTCACCAAGTTAAGCATGACTATTAGTCCCTCACTCTGGTGTTTGATGAAATTTGAATGTTGTTTTTGTTCTGGTTGGTGTAAGTGCGTTTTTTGGAAATGAAAAAGGGTTTTTGAAAATGGTATTGATTTCTTTTAAAGGACTTTAAATGTATGAAATGGTTGTAAAAACTGAAATCTCTTGATTTGGAAATCCGTTGTTTGCTTGGTTTTGGTCGAAAATGGTTTGGGGTGAAACCTTAGGATATCTTTATGAACGTTTGAACATGTGTGAGAATTCATGGGAAGTGCGAGTTGGTGCACGTATGAATGGAAAGCGGATGAATACATGTGCAACAGTTCATGGGATTACCTAGGTGTGTATTTGAAATAAGAGGTTTGACCTTGTTTTCTGAATTGTTTTTTTAAAGGGGAATTGGTTTTGGAAAGTGATTTTGGTTTGAAAGTGGGTTGGTTTGGAAGGTGGTCTTGAAAGAAGGTAATTTTGAAAACTAAAATGAAAATGGGATTCTAAAAAGGGGATTTTATTTGGGGTTGTGTTTGTTTTTTTTTTTGGATTTGAGATGGTTATTGTTGGATGAGGGTGTTTTATTGATGTTTTTTCGACTGATATCAGTTTCAGATTGGTGTTTTATATGTTGTTCAGAAATGTAGCCCAGAAAGGTCCCTAGAGTTTTTGATGAGTCATGCCCAGTTTTTGGTCCTTCTCTGACGTTGTCTGTCCTTCATGGTGATTGGAGTCTGATAGAGACATCACAGTGTCTTGAAGAGGTCGAGTGAGTCTTTAGGGTATTGGGAACTCCCGAAGCTGTTAGGGTGCATGCCATTTTGGGTCTGTTTGAAGGTCCAGCTCTCGACAAGTAGGAGTTGTTCGCCCCGCCATCACTTCAAGTTGGGATAATGTGGGTTTTCTTTAAATCCATCCTTGTCCGATGGTTTATACCTGAAGAAGTGAAGATGAAGAAAAGGGATGATTTTGTGCATATTCAACAAGGCCAAAAGATGATGAAGGCATATATTGACCATTTCAAGGATCTTGTTTCCTTTTCTCTGGAGATAGTGTCACAGGATTTGATGAAGACTTCCCTCTTTATCAGGGGTCTTTCTCCAGAGATCAAAGAGCAAATATTCCCTTTTTTGGAGCATCCCTTTTGAGAAGTTGGTGCATGAGGTGTTTTAGATGAGTTGGTCTCCAGAGTGCAGATGGTTGGCAATCCACCATATCCAGTTGCTCATGAAGGTCTCCCATCTAACGAGCAGAGTGTGTCATATGGATCTGTTCCTAAAGAGTCCTCTGCAGTGGCTCTGACTTTCAGTTCGTCGGACCGTCTAATAGTGTACCGTTAGTATGGATGTTTAGGGTATACAAAGCTGTCATGTCACACCCTTTTAATGATGTGTCATCATTGTAGTTGTCTGGATCATCTAGAGAAGTTTTCCAAGAAGCATCGCTTGAAGAGGATGCTGTGATCAGAGAAATTTAGTGTCTGACTGTGAGGCAGGAGATGCTTCATCCATCAGAGCCCCAACCATAGGTCTCAGGGTGAAGCTCGCACACAGTCAGGAGTTCACGGGGGTGTGAATCTTTGGTTCAGGTTTTGTGTTCAGTGTTGGAAAAAAAGCGTTAAAAGTCCTTTCATTCTCATTCTTCCACTGTTAATGTTTTGGCATTGTCATAGGTTCATTGTGTCATAGTGAAGTTGGGATGAGTGTGTTCATTTGTAATCCAAACAGTCTTGTTTGACTGATTATGGTGTTTTGGATCATGCATTTTTCTTAAAGGTGTGCCTGGATCTTGTGTGAGTTGATCTCAGTTTGACTGTGTTCGTTTGGAGATGTGAGTGTCTTTGGGAGAAATGATGTTGTGGGAATGCTTGGGTTTACTTTGTGGATTAAGCTCTTCTTTGAGGTTTTTTTTCCTTCCCTAGTGTTCGGGGTTTATGGTATAGGTCCAAAGTTCTAAGTTTTAGCAGAGCTATTTCGCTCGTGTTATGGAGGTTAGCTTGGTTCGGTTGGGAGTTCCCGCGCCACCCCCCTTCTGGGGTGGTATGGTTGAGTGTTAATTTTCCACACTAGTTGAGTTCTTGTGGTGGGGAGAACCCTCTCGTGTTCTCCCGTTCCCTTGGATTGTGGTCAATTTCGTTTTTCAACTGGGCATTAATTCAAGTTTCATCTATTGTTCTTTCAAGTGACTTTCTGGGGGCAAAAAGTGCTTGTGGTGGGGAGAATTGTCACACCCGCCCTTTTTTCTAATTTGTTTTCATTTTAATTTTATTTTTTCTTAGTTCTGAGGATCGGGCCGAGCCTCGGGTTAAAATTTTTGTCCTTTGGTACCTTTACTGGGTTTCAGACCCATGAGCGGTCACCACGCAGTTGGCGGACACCTCGTGGTCGGCCCAGGTGTCAGGCAATTGCCCTTTTTTTTATTTATTTTATTATTGTTATTTTTATGTTATTATTATTATTATTATTAGTATGGTTATTATTATTATTATTATCATATTATATATATATATATATATATATATATATATTTAAACCATAATTCTACCCCCCCTTCCCCCACCTTGAGCCCCCCCCCCCAATTCCACTCCGGCCCAGGCGTGCCCGCCGCCCGCTCCCGGTCTCCGTACGATGCCCCGCTCCCCGCCGCTCCACCGCTCCGCCACTCTTCACATGACCCCGACATCCCCTTCTCCCACACCGGCCTCATCCCGGCCTCCGCGTGACCCCTGACCTCTGTGCGACCCCCCGGTCTCCACGCGACCCCCATACCTCCACCACTCCCCTCCCACTCCAGCGACCCCGCCGCGCCATCCCGCCGCCTCCGGCATCCCCTCATCCCGGTCTCCCATCACTGTCTCTCCCTGCCTGCTTGCTGTCCTGCCTCCGCCTTGGCGCCCAGCTCTCGCGCCGCCCTACCCTCCGGCAACCCTGCCGCGCCGCCCTCCCGCTCCGACGACCATGCCGCCCTGCTGCTCCGGCGACCCCGCCACCCAGCCTGCTCCCTCCGGCGTTTCCACCTCACCGGCTAGCACCTTCGGCGAGCCCCCACCTCCAGCCAGCCTACTTTAGGCTACCCCACACCCGTCTGACCCTGCTCGCCGCACCCCCCTTTGAGCTGCTCCAACCCGCTAGCCTTTTGCAGCGCCGCCGCGCCGTCAGGCGCCTCCCCGACCAGTCGTCGAGGCCCCGGTCACCGCACGCCTTTTTCGAAAGTGGGCGCACGATGAACATTGCTGTCACAAGCGAGTGGTTTGGTTCTGTTCTGTTTCTCCTTCACGAGTGTTAGGTGGGTTATGCGATTTTCACTTGTTTGGATTATTTTAAATTATTGTTTGTGTGTTTTTGATTGTTTTTGTGATTGCTGCAGTATATTCGCAGAGAAGTATGTGATACCACTGTCAGCAGCTTGCGGGTGCTTGCGCGCCCATGTGTGGCATGTCGCGTCGCCGTGTTCAGTCTGTGAGTTGAGGTAGGTTCCCTATGCCCTAACCTTTAATTAGAATTTCCATTACTTCTTGGTATTTTTTTAGTGTATTCTTCCTTTATATTTAATCCATATGCAATGTATAAATATGTATATATATATATATGTATATATATGTTGTGAATAAATTGTTGTGATTCTTGAAAATTGGTTTCTTAGACTTTTTAATGTGAAATGAGTATTTCCAAAGGCGTGTGCTCTTTCGACATGTTTGTTATAAAATTTTAACGACATGTTTTTTTTTTGGGTTTTCCAAAAAAGGGTTTTGAGCATGGTTTGTTTTTCTTAAAAATATTTCTTCATTTTAAGTGCGGATTTAAGCATTATTTAAACATGCACTACCTTGGTTGTACATGTATGCTTTTAATTGATTTTTGAAACTTAAAGGTGTTGAGAAACAACTCTTTTTTTTAATTTTCCTTGTAAAGTGATGAGCCCTATTTGGCACTTTGAAATTGGTTTGCAAAAATGGAAAACCTCACTTGAGACATTCCCCTTAATTTGAAAAAAGAATGTGATGCAAGTGTTAATGTACGGTTTGTGATATGTGCCTAGTGTAAAGGCTTGTGCATGGTTGTGTGATGTAAAAAGGGGGAATGTGCTTAAGGAGGGAGAACAGTGGTGAGATATTGAGTGATTTTTGGATAAAGAAAGTGTAATGTTCATTTTTGTTCCTTTGATAAAACCTCACCACCATTTGAAAAAGGGTACATGGAAAACCCGGGGTATCTAGGTGGGCGGACTAGACTAGCGTGCTAGTGATATGAGAGTGGCTCCGACCCAGTTTCACTTAGCTGGATTGATGTAACAACACTAACTAAACATGTGATGATGATGGGGACCACTAGGTTATGGATGATATCCTACTAGTGGCTTGTGCACGAGAATATATATTTTTTATGGTTACTCTTACATCGAGACGTGAGGTTCTAGGGCCCCACACGTGCTAGATGAACCTTAGGGGTTTTGACCATGGTGCTTGCTAATGTTTTTGGTATTTGTGGAGTGATTTTCTTTTCATAGGTTTAATGCGTGTTTCCCTCTTTTGTGAAAACCTTACCTTGAAGTAAATTTTTTCCTTTCAATTTGAAATGTCAAAGTAAGTTGGAATTCTACCTTGAAAATGTCTGAGAAATGAAATGTTTTCCTTAAACTTAAAAGCCTATTATTTGAATTTGAAAAGGCTGAAAACATGATTTTAAATGAGCCTTATTTGCAAACTATCACGACTAAATTTATTTTTAAATTTAAGGGCATAGGGCGTTGTTTACTCTTGGATTTCCCACTGAGCATCTTGGTGCTCAAGCCTACTTTACCATTTCAGTTACAGGTCTCCCCTAGTTCAGGTTGTTCTGTTTTGGTTGCTCAATGTTGGAGCAATGTTGGTCTTTAGATGGGTGGTGACCCGTGGGGTCTCGGGGAGGTACGTTTGGTTGTGTAGCTTTTCTTTATGCTATTAGTGTTTTTCTATTTTGTTTAGTTTGTTTTATTTTACTGATCCTGGTTTTCTTTGGGTTGAAATCATTCCCAACGATTAGATCTTGATGCCTGACACTAGTTTCCATCCCGGGGGGATCAGGAACACCCCTCAGGACTTTCCGCGGACCGACTCAGGTGACCGGTTCAGGGTCGACCTGGGCTGGTTCGTGACAAAATCTATGATCATGATTGTTTATATTCAAAAATATTTTTTATAGTCTACATTATGATATTACTCCCTCTGAAATCTTTTATGACCAAACTCAAAGATTTAAACACTTAACATTTTATGGGAGTCACTACATCATAAAGAAAATAGGTGGAAACCTTTGTAAGTTTGATAAGAGAGGTAAAGATGAAATATTTCTATTTTATACTCTAGCTGGACAAGGATATAGATGTTCCAACAAAAGGCATAAAGAATTTTTTATCCTGTTGAATTAAATATTCTAGAAAAATTTGATGAAGATGTTTCACAATCACAAGAATATGAAGAAGATGAAAGAAAATCTTAAAAAAATGAGAATGATTCCAAAAATTTTGATATCATACAAATGGAATTGTTAGACTCATCTATTTCCAGTGATGAGGATTAATTTTAAAACATATCAAAATAGGATAGGATATAAGTGGAATCTCATAATAGTGTTGGTGATCATTATCAAAATATTCAAACAATAAGAACATCATAAGTCATTCCACATTCTTCTTTGTATTCAAATGTTTAGCCAATATATGTGAATGAAGATATTTAGAAACAAGAATGTATTTAAGAAATGAATTAAGAATTGGATCAAATTGAGAAAAATGATACTTGGGAAGATGTACCTAATTCAAATAAAAATAATGTTATTCGTAAAAAGTGAGTTTTTTAGAAAAATTTGAAAGAAGATAGTGAATTAATAAGAAATAAAGAAAGGTTTGTGTGCAACGATTACTAAAAAATTAACGAAATTGATTTTTATGTGAATTTCTCCCCAGTGAGATGGTTATAAAAATTAGAATCTTTCTTGGTATTATTACAGAATAAGTGAAAACAATTTGAGGGTTGTGAAGTCATCCTTTATGAATTGAGAAGTTGATGAATAATTTTATGTTGAAGAAATATGTTGATTTTTTATTACTATGGATTTAATTTTAGTGTGTAAGTAGAAGAAACCCTTTTATGGGTTGAATCAAGCTCTGAGGGAATGGTATTCCAAATGGGATATATTCTTAAGAAAGTTGAACTTCTAGAAAGGAAGGATGGGTAGTAATCTGTACATCAAAGAATGTCAAGAGATTTATCTTATTGTTATTTTTTAGGTTGATGAAATTATATTTTCTAGTACTGATAAAATGACTTGTGAAATGTTTATTGAATAAATGATGAAGTAAATTGATATTTCTATTCTTAGTAAAATTAAATAATTTATTGGGTTACAAATATCACAAAAGTAGAGACACATATTTCTTTCTAAAGAAAATTATACTAATTAAATTTATAATAAGTTCCACATGGAAAATAAAAAATATATTTCTACATGAATTTCAGTGGAATGATAGTTGAGTAAATTTAGATAAGTTAGTGAATTTGACTCGTAAGAGTTTTGGAAGCTGATTGATAGTTTTTTTATTTGACTGCCTCATGACCAAACATTTTTTATTTCATTACCTTATGTAAAATATTACAAAGTTCTCCAAAATAATCACATCTATTATATAGATAAATAATTTTAATATATATAAAAGGCCAAACATATTTTGGAATCAGGTATGATAGATCAGAAAGAATTGATTTGTTTAGATACACATGTGTTGATTGGGTAGGAAGTGTTGATTTTATAATATCTAAATCATGTTGAATTATCATTATCTAAAACAATTTTATAAGTTGGAATACTAAGAAAAACATCATTAACTCTTATCATGGCTGAACCTGAGTATGTTTCTACCAGTAAAATGACCACACAACTCATTTTTATAAAGACTTGGTTAGAATATTTACTTATTGAAGTCGAGTTACCCTTACTCTTGGTTTGTGATAACTAGAGTATCATAAACCTTACAAGAAAACCATTATAATATTCTCATTCAAAACATATTGATATCAAATATCATTTCATCAAAGATCATTTAGAGAAGAATGAACTCAAGTTGAATTATGTAGCTACATCAGAAAAATTTGTTGACATTTTTACAAAACCATTATCAAAAGAATAATTTTTTAAATTGATGTTGAACATGGGATTAGAAACTCTCTCTCTAAGGTTGAGATATTTATTTATTTACCCTCTATCATATTTTATTTGGATAGTGTTTTAAGAGGGGGAATTGTTTAGTAAATATATCCACTGGTACGTGATAAACCTTTTAAGGAAGCATGTATTTAGGGGGAGTTTTAGGTAAGCCATGAACACAACATGCAAGCGTGTGAATTCATCACTAAATGGGTTGAACTAGTACACTTAAAGGATATATGAACCAAATTTTTTGTCACATTAATAAGATCTAATGTTGTTTTTCAATTTGTAGTGCCTCATATTATCCTAAAAAATAAAGAGACAATATTCTATACATATGAGATGGAAATATTATTTGTAAAATATAACATCTGGTCCGTCCACTCCTCCAACTATCACACAATTTATAATGGATAGATTTAGGAATTTGATAAAAACTTATCAAATATCCTATAGAAAATTATAGAAGAGGATAAAAATGAATTTCTGGAATACATATTTAATGCATTATGGTCTTATATCATTTTTATATGCACCCCAACATAGGTGACTTCGTATTCCATTATGTGTAGAATGAATGTTATCATGGTAATAGAGTATCAGCATACCTCAATCAAAATACCCATCAAGGACCAGTTAACTGGATATGAATAGTTATAGTTCTAACTAAATGTGATAGATGATGTTAACGAGAATAGGAAACAATACATCTAAATATTAGATGTTCGTTAGAATATTATGTATGGATATTTCGAAAACATTATTAGTCCTCAGTCATGAATTCAAGTAGAATTGGTACAAGGTCTATATCTAATGATGATCCCAATGAGGAAGCCTCCAAAACTAAAACCCAAATGTGTGGACCAAATAGCATACACATGGATTACTACGAGAAAGTATATTCCATGATCTCTAGTGATGTACAATGTATCACATCTCCTAGATATACAAGGTTCCAAAATAAATTCATTATGTGAACTGATTAATAAATTCCTTACACCATGAATATAAACATTAAATCATATAGTACATTTTGTAAGATGTTAAACACCATAGAATTTACTAATCATAACAATGTTTTAATCTACATGACCCAAGTTCCTTTCCCATGACATTAAAATATATTAAATAAGTTCCTGACTTCATAACCTAAATATACATAGAACATGACCCACACCACATGACCATAAACTGTATGAAGTGGTCAATTTTATATGAACTATTTCTCTTAAATAAGATATTTATCTATATAAGAAGATTATAGTGTGTGGTATTTCAATTTATTATAGGTTTCCTTCAATTATATTTCACTATGAAAAAATACCCCTTTTTTCTTGAACAATGTGTGGATTAATTCTTATCCTTATGAAATGTGTAGTGATGCCTATAACTCTTATCTTGGAATTTCCATGAATTTTAATTTATATTATCCTCCAAGAATTTAAGTCCCTAAAAAATCATTATGTATTTCATCCAACTGAACTACACTTGGATGAACCATTTTACCCACTCATTTAAAGGAACATTAATTGTGAAAAACCTCATTTCCAGATCTATTTTTGGATTTATTCCAATAATTACCAGATATATAGTGATTCACATATCTCATATATTAGGAATATCATTACACCATCCACCTAATAGAATCCTTATTTTTATTTCATCAAAATATTTACACCAAAAGTATTCATTTTTATGGAATTTCTTTGAATGTATAAATTTAGTTGAAAATTACACAATTCTATTTTTATAAGCAAGGATCCGCAAACAAAAAATCTTGAAAATATAGAAAATGGTTTAAATAATCGAAAAAGGAACAATACTTTAATTCAAAAAAGATAATAATTTTGAAACCATATTCTATGATACTTATTTTGAACAATTTTATAAGACCATAAACATTAAACTCTTATTTCAAACAACGTTTTTTGGCATTAAACAATAGTTTTTATCAAGCTCAGAATACAAGACTGTAATCGATAAACTAAAAGAGAAAAAAAATTATGTTTGATCTAAACCCTATAATTTTTATTATGATTAAAATATAATTATTAACCTACTAATAAATATCCTTTTCAAGACTAATAAAGATAATGATTATTAATGACTGTGACACAGAGTGTTGAGAAGCTCTTTGAACCTATTTTTGTTTTTATAATAAGAATAATAGTTTTAATTATTTATTAATTTAAACATGATTAATCATGATCAAATAAGAATATTTATTTTATTAAAATGATTTTAGTTATTCGATTTTTATAGTTCATAACTTGTTCCACAATTTTCATTAAGTGTTCCATGAAAAAATAATTCATTTGAGACACTATAACATCATTTTATTTATTTTGGAATGAAATTTTGAATTGACCAGAAATTTAAAATTTAAAAAATCTAGAACTTACCATGTATGAATCAACTAGACATATCAAAAGACTGTTCCATCCTACATCATGAAAAAATGTACTAACCATGTGGGAGTTAACTGACTGTGTTAACCTAACACATTGACATAATATGTAGACCATGACGGAGTATAAGGCCCCAGCCTTAAATATTACTTATTATTGAATTAAATGAATAATTCACAATGAGGATCTTTTTAGGTTTAGAGTTTTAGAGAATTAGGACATAACTATTACATCTCAAAAGATTACAAAATAGACACTTCTACTAAGTTTCTATAAATAAAAAAAACTCTTAAAAGAAACATGTCTAGTTCCATGTTTTAGATAGCATGTCTTTCCTTGATCCCATCCTTGACCCTATTCATCTTTAAGTCCTGTGGAAAACATTTCAAAAACTTGGGATGAGCATAAAAAGCTCAGTAAGGGATATAAAAATATGGAAAGGAAACATGAGTACATGTATACATAAGAATCAATGAAATCATACTTTACTCATAAAACATAAGTACTTTAACATACCTCATAAAATCACGAATAAAACATAGAAATCATAAGACATAAAGGTAACTTGAGGCATTCATAACATTCTTACGTAGGGAGTAACCCTCTTGGTTACATTTGGAATACACATCACAGTATATTCCCTAAATCTCTTCGGAGAAACCTTAACATTTAACTCCTTCGCGTTACCCAATGCATTGGAGAGCTATATCGGGCTCACCCGCCCTTAGTTTATCACGGAACCACCCTTCTTAATAACAATGCCCAAGAACCATAACATAATCATAGAACATAACTTAATAATAAAGGAAATATAACATTCCCATATTGCAATAACAATATAACATTTTAAGATATTGAAATAATGAATCCATTCTAAAAACCATTTTCAAAACCATTTAAAACATTTAATAAAGAGATTTTTAAATCAAAGTTTCCCATACCACATTGAATCTTTTAGAATTTTAAACCATTAATATCCATATAAATAAATCCTTAAAACCATTTTGAAAACATGGATATTAATGAGAAATATTTATAAGATTAAATCATTAAAACATTTAAAACGATATTTTAGTTAAAGGGTTTTTAACAAAATGAGAGACACTTGAATACAATAATTAAGGAATAACATTTAATTAAAACTTTATAATATCATGAGAATAAAGGGATTCATGATATAATATTCCAAAGGACAGTATATACACCATATAAGAGTGAATTGGTGCATAACAACAATGAAGTCTCAATGGAAAAGTAAATTGAGATGAAATCCATTATAAAGATAGTATCCTTAAATTAAGGATAAATCAATCTCATAATTATGTGTGAAAAATATAAATACACCCAATATAAGTGGATATTAAGTGTAAAATAATAAAAGGTCATTCACACATATTCAAAGGATGAAATATTCAATAACTACATGTTGAACCCAAAGAAATCAAAATTGGGTTAAGAAGTTCCCTTGACAGCCTAACGACGTCACATAAAATTTTAGAAATAGAGTTGATGAGAGAGATAAAGGGTATATCATCTCTTGGAAATAAAATTTACGGAAATAAGGATATATAAGAACATATCCCCACATAATAAGATGAAAATTAAAATACATAACAAAATAAGTCTTTTAAAAAGAGGAGGGTGAAAGGTTCCCTTACCGATTTGGGTAACTTTCGAAACGTACACCCCATGAAAGAAGGACTATACAACATTGATGTAAATACTCATAAAAGAAAGTATTTTACACAAAGAGTAGAATAATGGACAGTACATACACCACTCAAAAGAAAATATTG
Organism: Viscum album; assembly: GCA_963277665.1. Classification (NCBI taxonomy): domain Eukaryota; kingdom Viridiplantae; phylum Streptophyta; class Magnoliopsida; order Santalales; family Viscaceae; genus Viscum; species Viscum album. The sequence goes on from OY728123.1 coordinate 1,097,736,054, forward strand.
GCAAATGTAGCATGAATCTCACGAAAACACAAGGTGAGATAAAAAGCCCCTTACGAAATTTCAGCAGCCTAACGACGCCAATTAAAACATCTAAAATGGATTGATGAGAGAAAATAGGGTCTCTCATAAAATGAACATAAAATGTACAATAAGAGTAATATAAAAGAACATCCCAATCATAAAAAATATGATCTTAAAAGGAATGACATAAAAGAGTGTACTTAAAAAGAAAGAGAGAGGTAGGATCCCTTACCTCGTGTCTGACATGACTCGATCGTTCTTTAATATCCTAAATAATAAAATTTGGTCAATTTATAATTTCTTAATGAAATAATTTAAATATTATTATTCAGTTAATATCACATATTATAATGTTATAATAATTGGTTAATAAAGTGAGTTCATATCAGACGTTTTTGTCGATGTTCGGTACATGAGTAAAAAATCGAACTTGTTGGAAAAGAATTTTCCATGTAGTTATAGGTACATCGTATCCAGAATAGTATTGATGTTTTAAATATCATATATATCCAGTATATATTCATTTTATAATATTCCATAGCATTTGTAGATAAAAAATTAAAAGCACCGTTCATGGAGACGGTAGACCGTACGTACGCATGAACGCTACTTTCATTTTTTTGTCATATTAATGGAATTAAAAAAAATGAGAGATATATATATTATAATTCCAGAATGATATCCTTCATTTAGATGTAATATATTACATATATATCCATTATATATATGTACTTATAATAGTACATAACATTTGGAGATATGAAATGAAATGTACCGTTCATGGAGACGGTAAGCTGTATGTACGCATGAACGCTACTTTCATTTTTTTTTTTGTATTCAATGGAATTAAATAATTATGATATAAAGTTATATTATAATTCCAGTAGGATATAATATTTAATACCACTAATTACATCTTTATACATCCCACATATGGCATTAACGAATCAAATCACTTGGAGGGGGCGGTAGTCCGCACTTCCTAAAATGAAGATATCGCGTTTACCCATAATGGAAACCATAAAGGTATGCCATAAATGAAAAATACAGAAGATTAAGGAAAAAATAAACATATTATATATCATATATAAATATATTGATATCTTACTGGCCACCTTTGAAGGTTTTAAAAGAATATTGAACAATCATCGTTTCGTGAGGCAGAAATTCACCATCCACAGAAACAGTAAGTTCTTTAACCATTAGATGTAGGTGTGTGTAAGTGTAGCTCGAATACTTCTTATAACAACATCCTAGTATATTCAAGATACTGTATTTGTTACAAAATAAATGAATAAAAAGAGTTTAGGGGGTTGGAGAAGCAAAATAAAACAAAAGAACACAAGTGAAGACATTACCTTAAAATCGAGTATCTCTCTTTGATTTGAGCTCAAAGGCTTCCTTGGGAAGACTTCTGCCCAAAGTGAGGATTTTAGGAGTAATATAGGGATGTGGAGAGGCAAAATGAGTAGGGTTTGGCCGATCCAAAGGCTTGAGAGGTGTGGGTATAGTGGTAGAGGTGGGGGCCTTTTATAATAGGAGAGGAGGGGCACTCTTGGAAAGTTACAAAATGTTACTTTATTTTCAAATGATTTTCGGATTTTAAAGGTCCCACATTGATGTATTTCGAGGATAAGGTGGTAAGGGTTAGAAATATACTCATCCAATAGGTATTTGAAAAGTTTAAGTTATAGTTTTAACATTATCTTTTCATTTTATTTAAATCCTTTATTAATGAGGTAATCGCTGCATCATCATGATGTCATAAATAATTTAATTTATTTAATGTCTAAAAATTATAAAACAAATATCATGATGTAGGAAATATTTTTCTATTTCTAATTAATATTTATAGTCAAAAATATGACTTGTATAACCCCATTTAATTTTTTTTAGTTAAACATTTCATGCTTGTGACATTTTTATTTTAACTTTAAATAAAAAGTTATTTATGTCATTTTCCAACCAAAGTGGCTCCATGGGGTCCCCAAGTTGACCCATGGATTGTCTTGGTCGTATATGACACATCCTATGAGGGTAGGACATGTGTCTAGGTCATTTAATATTATTAAAACATTATTTTTACCTTAAATTACACTAATTATCTCTAATCGCGATTAAAAACTTAAAAGTTACTATTCACCAAAAAAATTATTTTAATCCCATTGAACCGCATTTTAAATCCTAATGACAACCATGTATGTCGGATTTTTGAAATTCAAATCACAGAAGTGGTAAAGTTTCATTTAAACGAAAAATCAGTTTTTAAACTACCACTTAGTGGTTTCACTATTCAGCAAAAATTGACGTTTTTCAAAAAAATACCAAAAATTCACCCTAAGCTATATTTGATGTTTTTAATTAAAAAATGATGTATATTTTATAAAATTAAAAACATATATGTTTCATTAATTAATTTAATAATTAATTCCCGCTGTCAAAACAAATAGCGTTTTTTTAAGAAACAATATATATTAAAAGATCGACACTAGGTTAAGTCCAATTTCAATGTGAAATTAATTCCAAAGACCACCATTAGATTAAATGGTAAAAATATATTCTAAATACACTTTAATATAAATTAAAAATATAATCTATCCGTATAAATAAATCAGATTAAAAGGAGGTTTTGAATTAAAATGCAACATTTTCAATAAAAATGATCTTTATCGGAAAAAATAACGAACTTTTACACAAGATAAATTTTGATGTACAGATTCTAAAGAAGGATTTTATTTTGTCAAATACAAGATATGAAATTGTCAAAAGTGTATTTAAAAATGGTTCTCCATCAAAAGGCGGTTATTCGACCTTTTAATGAATATTAGAAGATCTATGCTTAAAATTGGATTCATTTGCATTTTAAGCCTCCAAAATTTATTGGATAAAAGTAAAAATATTTGAAAAACATATATAATCATTTTTTATTTAGTTCCGTTCATTCCCACCATTACAACGGCTAGGTGTTAACTACCTTTTAAAATAATATTATTTTATTATTAGAGTGCAACGTAAGATTTCAAAGAAACTCGTTGTTGCGTATTGGGTACGCCCTCGAGCATAGAATTACCTTTAAAGTAATATTAATATTTTATTCAAAAAATATGGATAAATATGAAAATGTCATTTTTTTATTTACCTGGGGTGTTACACGGAGTCAACTAACTATTTCATGTGACTGTGTAAACCTGCCTCAAAAACACAATTTACTGCAAATTTGGGATTCAATAGACCATGTGACATTACTGTGTCAACATACAGTATGAAAAAAATGTACTAACAGTGAGAGGGTCAACTAACCTTGTAACTTGACCATGTCAACCTACCATGGAACAAACCTTGAGTGGAATTATCATCTATATTTTCATTATAATATGGGATAAATAACTCCAAATTATGTTAATATTCTTTCATAGTTAATATAAAAAATTTATACATTTAATTAAAATAAATAAAAAACTAAATTTTCCTCTATAATTACATAAATTTTATTGAATTCACTGTATTTTTTCAATTAGAGTTCTGTAGTTTTCCAGAATAATTTGTATGCTACATTTTGTTGATATATTGATCTGTAGAAGACAAATTAATATGATTATTGATTTTATGGAAATATTGTAATATTATAAAAAATATGATTCAACTATTGTTAAATTAGATTCGTCTTTCTTGAAGGAATGTTTTAAGTCTAAAACTTTACAGGTAAAGTTTTCTACCATTTTCTAGAATCACTTAAATTAAATTAGGTCTTTGAATTTCCTTACATATACTTGGATACATAGATTCACTTATGAATCATCTACATAAATCCACTATGCCAAAACCATATGGGATTTACCTATGAGGGTTTAGGATTTTCTATAGGATATTATGAAGTCTTTAAATATGATAGGTTTTGCCAGTCATTTCACTTTATTCTTTTTTGGATGTTTATTGTAGATATTGTTATTTTTTTGGTTCTATAATTACTTATTAATTATTTATATGTCATGAAAATATATTTTAAATTGTTTTATTAAATTCATATCACATTGTTTGAAGTTGACTGTTGATTTATTAGGAAAATGTGCATTCCACAATAAATATCACATGTTTTATGGGATATTTTCTAGGGAATTTAATTTTTATTATAATTATTAATTAGTATTTTATTAATTATAATAGAATTTTAACACATTAAAACATGAATTTAAGTTTATAAATTATCTACGTGACCCATGGGAGTTTTCTTTTCATGTTCATTTCATAAAGAAATTGTATTTTGTATTTCTAAAGAGTAACCCTAATGGATTGTTTGTATTTGAAATTAAGTTTAATACTTTAAAAAGACTAATTTTTTTTAATAATTTATAGTTTCATCACATTTAAAAAAATTAATTTTTTTATAGAAATTATTAATTCTCATTAACATGTTTTATCTTTTTATTATTTAATTATTGTTTTGTTTTTAAATTTACTTTCTCTTATCATTTATATATATTTTTAGTGTTAGATTTAAGTAAAAATTAATCAATATATCCAATCCCCTTAGGCCATCCCTACTACCACACATTGAGGAATAATGGTCTACCATGTGGTATTATTAGCACTTAAATCCTATCTAGAGGATGGTATCTATGTGATTAGGTCCGTGTATAAGGTTGGATTGATTGCACCCAGAGGAATGCTTCGATGGGGACTGGTAATCCCATAGGGACATTCCCATGTAGAGGATAATGGTTGTGTGACTTTTGATCCCTTATTGATGGCTCAATGGTGGCATGGAACCTCTTTTATGTTATAATAGAGGCTCTTTTAGATGCATGTTTGATGTGGGACATCATGTGGAACATAATTGTTCATATGTTCTTAAAATATTAGTCATGTGTTTGGTTGTCTGATCAGCTTCACAAGAACCATCTGATCAATATTTTGATCTCCCATGCCAAGATCAATCTCCCGCACTTCACTATAATCATTTCAATAGTATTTTACCTCCAATTTATCGACTATATTTTTGTTTGCTGGTGCTATCCATTGCAGCAACATCCCTGTAGCATGGCTTGGTTCTTCTTTCAGGTATTTTGTCATCATCATTCCGTAGTTAAGCCATAGCATGTGATTGAGCTCTTACTTGTATAGTAGTTATAGTAGTGTGTACCTCAACAGTAGAATATACCATTCATATACTGATAAATATTTCATCATCTGTAGATCGCTGGACATCATCAGGAGAATGTAAAATCTCATAGTGATGCATAGTGGCATAGAAGCGGCATTCTTCATAGCAACATCACCACCATAATAATGGTATAACATCTTCCTTCTGGGTTATATTATCTACATACTACATGAATGTCTATAGATCATATCAATAGTTGACCATTCAACCATCGGTAGATCATGGATGTTTGTATATCATATACCATCAGTGTATCTCTCTTCCACCGGTAAATCACTATTCCACCTATCTTCTAAAATTGCAATGTTTCATGGAAGTGGATTTTATCTCTGTAGTATCTGCATACACATCAGTGGTATTGTGTGTCCATCACTAGTAGACCATGTTACTCAATGGTAGATCAATCTATCATGGGACATCACCAATAGATCAAGGCCAAGGCAGAAGAAACAAATGTCCACCTATAACTTTGGACCCATTCACGGAATTTGTTATTAAACCTACAGAAACCATAAAAATGATGATGCAACTAGATTAAAAGGGGAAGATTTCCAATTAGAGTCTTTATAGATCCCACCCTAATCTAATATAATTGGTTGAACCCTTTTCTAAAGAAGGAATACATGAGGTATATTGATGCCTCATAGAACCCTTTTATTCAAGAACCAATTCTATGAATGTTCCATCACCTTATAATTATGGGTTTTTATCATAATGGTTTACTAAAATTATATCACTTAAAATATAGAAGCATGTTTAGGGTTACCATCATAGATCACTAGCCTATAAATATGACATACTAAAGAACCTCATCATTGTTATATCACGTCTCTCATTATTGAATGATCTTCACATATCTATTGAACATATAGAAACCCTCATCGAATCCTTGGAAAATAATCTTTAGTTTTTGGTAGAGGTGACTCTATTTGAATCCTATAATACTGAGAATTAACTTACCGACTATCATATGGTGATTTAATTATAGAGAAATATCAAGTAACCATGATTCAAGGGAATATTATACACCTCTGTGTGTGTAGTAATCTCAACGAAGTATATATTTATAGGCTATTAGTCCATAATGATTCTGAGATTAATATTATTCAATTTCAAATCCATTGGTTCCTCAAAATAACTTATTCTCATTTAGGTTATCAAATCATGTGTACAAAAAGAGTGGGGAAAATACCATGGTTAAGAACATATTGAGAACTCCTTTGATAGATCTAATTTTCGATAATGAATTCATTGTCTTCATTAAAGTCATATAATTTAACATTAAACTCAATTGATTGTAGTTCCATATATATGTGGTAGTGTTGTATACATATAATTAAAACATTATGTATTATATTGATATAAAAATAGGAATAATTTTAGAATCAATTTCTCCATATATTCTTGTAGACCTCAATACACAAACATCAGGTATAATAAGAGTGATGGGAAGAACTATCCATCCAAGAAATAAGGTAGCATCAACATGACTTGAATTTTAACCAACTAATCTACTGAACAATGTTAAAGAGAAATTATTATTTTAAATTCACTATATATAAAAAATTAATCCAAACCTTGATCATTTTTTGGTTATCCTATAAAATGAAAAAAATGTGTTCTAAAATAATATTGTGTCCTATAAAGGGGGGTTGTATAAAATCATTAAACCACCTATTTCTACTATAATTGAAAATAATATAGTTAACCCATTGTGGTTGGATCCCAATATAATTCAATCCAGTTATAAAGTTGGGTTAACTGATATATAATCGATTTTGTCTAAGGTATTTTATTGAATCCAATTACCTATTCAAAAAATGGATAAAATCTTGGTAATATCCACATATATCAATAAGGTCTCTATGGAAGTGGAAAACCATTCATTAGGATCCCTTATCAATTAAATTTGTGATAATTTCCCTAATTGAGAAATCATATAGTTAACCCTTTCATTAAAAATAATAGGGGATGATAAATCCTTCAATTCTCCCAAAATTAATGAGAAACATGATTATGGACCTCTCACTTTTAATTCTCAACATATTAATAACTATTAATGACCTTTTACAAATGAACTGGGGTATTTATAATGAACAAGAAACCACATTAATCAATATAGTAATGAATACTTGTGTGCCTTAAAAAACGCATTCCATTCTATAAGAATTAATATAATATATTCCTTTTGAATTATAATGATATATTAGGTATATATACTGAGGATTCCATGCATCACATGGGTTTTCCACCAAAAAATTAGGGATCCAAACCAGTTTTGAGAAGAATGATTAAATCCCACAATTCCATGTCTAGGGTGGAGAAAGATAAGTAAATCATGGTTCATTTAATTTAGAACTTTTAGTCCATTATATGGTTAGAGAACAATGTTTCTTAATATAAATATCATATTTCACATAAATTTTTAGGACCTCAATCATTATTTAAAAAGGATGACTTCCTGATCCTAATCATAGAATTTTTCTAACATCATGGCATATTTTCATGACCTCACATTTATGGATAGATATTAAAGATATAATCAATATAAGGGAGGATGAACATAAATAAAAACATATTTCTGGGAACTTTATTTAGTGATTCCATTTTTATTGAAAAATGTTGGGGACACCTTCATGTGGGTGGTCTATCAAATCTTCAAGACCCACCTTTGGAAAACTATAGAAGATTATGTGAATGATATAATAACTATAAACAGTTTAGAAACTATGAGGTGGTATTAACTACTTTATAAAGGCATAATCTAATGATTATTCCATTTAAATATTCATTTTATTCCACCCTTGGGAAATTCCTCGAGTTAATCTCTTCCCACTGAGTCATTGAGTTAGATCCTGAAAATACATGATCTATTATTGATATGACATCCCATTAAAATCTATAGGAAATATGGACTCCAAGGTAGAATCACATACATCATGCATATATTCTCAAATTTCACTGGATTTTTCATACCCTTTTTTATTTTGAAAACGAAAAGTGAAACCTACCAATATGAAAAAGTCTATCAAATAACTTTTTACAGCATAAAGAAGTACCCCCCATGTCCTCCAATATTAATTAAACCCATGGATATGAAACCTACCATCAATTATATGGTAGTGTTAGAGAAATACATTAGTGTGTGTTTATATTAGAATAAATATGATGTTAAGTACAATAGCCTTTATTTACCAATCACTCAATGATAGAGGTTGAGAGTAGATTTAGCACAATTGATAAGAACTATCTCTCTTTGATCAGTATTGTGAAATTTTTTCATAAATACCTATAGAAAAAAGAATCTCATATAGTATTTTGTATTAATATATGTAAATATGTACTTAATCACTAAATACTCTTTGGGGATATGGTGTGGTGGGTAACAATTTTGTAGAAATTTGACAAATGTTTTTTTCATAGAATAAAGCTAAAGGATAGGAACTTAGGGATTTATTTTTTCTCTATCCTTCATCATAAGAATTACAATTATAGGTATAATTTTATGATGAGTAAAGTTTCAATATTAATGAAACATCCCAAACCTAGGAGATACACATCGATGGTGCTTCTAAAATATTAGCTGGATAAAAAATGGTGGACCTAAATTAACTTTGTTTTGCATGGGGATTTTTTCACATTACTTATATGGTCTCTATTTCTATTATCATTCCATATGTCATTGGGATTTAATAACAATGAGTAATAATATTAGGCTTTAGTTATGGGTATAGATATGTCCTTGTAATCCTCGAATGCCAACCATTATGTTAGGGGAGAATAAAATTGGGTTACATAAAAAATTAATGGGAATATGATATTATGAAAGAAGAGATAAAACCCCTCATAGATCATACATGAGTAATAATAAAACTATCTCTCATAAAAGCTATGGTATCATACATTGTGTGACTGTAAAATTACCTTATGTATTCATTATCCAACATTTCCATAACCCTCACTGATCATGATCAAAGTGAAATAGTTATCTGTATGTCTCACCAAAATGTATTAACATCCTTCTCTATTGAGAAAGTCTATGGACTATAGGAAATAAATACCAATACACCAATGGTTTGATCACTACCTCATCCTTGTGATTCTATTACAACTATTTGGATGTCCCCACTTTTAGACTACTTACAATATAATTCACTTCTATAATATAGATCCCAAAATGAACAAATTCATAGATGATATATAATCTTCATCCTCTATTGTGGTCTAAGATCATAAAAAAATCATTGTAGGAAAATAATTGTTGGAATCCTCATCAAATTCGTCAAAGTTAGACATATCCTAAATGTAATGGAAGAGGTTTGAAAGGAACAAGTTTGGTCCATCAGATAGGATCCAAACTCAGTAACTAATTCTCATGTATTAGGTATTTCAACACCTAAATAATACAAGACAATATAGAGATTGTAAATATATATCATGTATGTAAAATTTAGTTAAATTTTATATAATAACCCCCATATTTGGTCCATGTTTACCATTGATACAAGCCTTTTAACACATCATACTTAGATGTTATAGTCATGTACCCTTAAAATAAAGCTCAATAGTTTAAGTTTATCCTCAAAAATAATGAATTCATCACTAAATGGGTTGAACTAGTACACTTAAAGGATATATGAACCAAATTTTTTGTCACATTAATAAGATCTAATGTTGTTTTTCGATTTGTAGTGCCTCATATTATCCTAAAAAATAAAGAGACAATATTCTATACATATGAGATGGAAATATTATTTGTAAAATATAACATCTGGTCCGTCCACTCCTCCAACTATCACACAATTTATAATGGATAGATTTAGGAATTTGATAAAAACTTATCAAATATCCTATAGAAAATTATGGAAGAGGATAAAAATGAATTTCTGGAATACATCTTTAATGCATTATGGTCTTATATTATTGTTATATGCACCCCAACATAGGTGACTTCGTATTCCATTATGTGTAGAATGAATGTTATCATGGTAATAGAGTATCAGCATACCTCAATCAAAATACCCATCAAGGACCAGTTAACTGGATATGAATAGTCATAGTTCTAACTAAATGTGATAGATGATGTTAACGAGAATAGGAAACAATACATCTAAATATTAGATGTTCGTTAGAATATTATGTATCGATATTTCAAAAAAATTATTAGTCCTCAGTCATGAATTCAAGTAGAATTGGTACAAGGTCTATATCTAATGATGATCCCAATGAGGAAGCCTCCAAAACTAAAACCCAAATGTGTGGACCAAATAGAATACACATGGATTACTACGATAAATTATATTCCATGATCTCTAGTGATGTACAATGTATCACATCTCCTAGATATACAAGGTTCCAAAATAAATTCATTATGTGAACTGATTAATAAATTCCTTACACCATGAATATAAACATTAAATCATATAGTACATTTTGTAAGATGTTAAACACCATAGAATTTACTAATCATAACAATTTTTTAATCTACATGACCCAAGTTCCTTTCCCATGACATTAAAATATATTAAATAAGTTCCTGACTTCATAACCTAAATATACATAGAACATGACCCACACCACATGACCATAAACTGTATGAAGTGGTCAATTTTATATGAACTATTTCTCTTAAATAAGATATTTATCTATATATGAAGATTATAGTGTGTGGTATTTCAATTTATTATAGGTTTCCTTCAATTATATTTCACTATGAAAAACTACCCCTTTTTTCTTGAACAATGTGTGGATTAATTCTTATCCTTATGAAATGTGTAGTGATGCCTATAACTCTTATCTTGGAATTTCCATGAATTTTAATTTATATTATCCTCCAAGAATTTAAGTCCTTAAAAAATCATGATGTATTTCATCCAACTGAACTACACTTGGATGAACCATTTTACCCACTCATGTAAAGGAACATTAATTGTGAAAAACCTCATTTCCAGATCTATTTTTGGATTTATTCCAATAATTACCAGATATATAGTGATTCACATATCTCATATATTAGGAATATCATTACACCATCCACCTAATAGAATCCTTATTTTTATTTCATCAAAATATTTACACCAAAAGTATTCATTTTTATGGAATGTCTTTGAATGTATAAATTTAGTTAAAAATTAAACAATTCTATTTTTATAAGCAAGGATCCCCAAACAAAAATTCATCAAAATATAGAAAATGGTTTAAATAATCGAAAAAGGAACAATCCTTTAATTCAAAAAAGATAATAATTTTGAAACCATATTCTATGATACTTATTTTGAACAATTTTATAAGACCATAAACATTAAACTCTTATTTCAAACAACGTTTTTTGGCATTAAACAATAGTTTTTATCAAGCTCGGAATACAAGACTGTAATCGATAAACTAAAAGAGAAAAAAAATTATGTTTGATCTAAACCCTATAATTTTTATTATGATTAAAATATAATTATTAACCTACTAATAAATATCCTTTTCAAGACTAATAAAGATAATGATTATTAATGATTGTGACACAGAGTGTTGAGAAGCTCTTTGAACCTATTTTTGATTTTATAATAAGAATAACAGTTTTAATTATTTATTAATTTAAACATGATTAATCATGATCAAATAAGAATATTTATTTTATTAAAATGATTTTAGTTATTTGATTTTTATAGTTCATAACTTTTTCCACAATTTTCATTAAGTGTTCCATGAAAAAATAATTCATTTGAGACACTATAACATCATTTTCTTTATTTTGGAATGAAATTTTGAATTGACCAGAAATTTAAAATTTAAAAATGTCTAGAACTTACCATGTATGAATCAACTAGACATGTCAAAAGACTGTGCCATCCTACATCATGAAAAAATGTACTAACCATGTGGGAGTTAACTGTCTGTGTTAACCTAACACATTGACATAATATGTAGACCATGATGGAGTATAAGGCCCCAGCCTTAAACATTACTTATTATTGAATTAAATGAATAATTCACAATGAGGATCTTTTTAGGTTTAGAGTTTTAGAGAATTAGGACATAACTATTACATCTCAAAAGATTACAAAATAGACACTTCTACTAAGTTTCTATAAATAAAAAAAACTCTTAAAAGAAACATGTCTAGTTCCATGTTTTAGATAGCATGTCTTTCCTTGATCCCATCCTTGACCCTATTCATCTTTAAGTCCTGTGGAAAACATTTCAAAAACTTGGGATGAGCATAAAAAGCTCAGTAAGGGATATAAAAATATGGAAAGGAAACATGAGTACATGTATACATAAGAATCAATGAAATCATACTTTACTCATAAAACATAAGCACTTTAACATACCTCATAAAATCATGAATAAAACATAGAAATCATAAGACATAAAGGTAACTTGAGGCATTCATAACATTCTTACGTAGGGAGTAACCCTCTTGGTTACATTTGGAATACACATCACAGTATATTCCCTAAATCTCTTCGGAGAAACCTTAACATTTAACTCCTTCGCGTTACCCAATGCATTGGAGAGCTATATCGGGCTCACCCGCCCTTAGTTTATCACAGAACCACCCTTCTTAATAACAATGCCCAAGAACCATAACATAATCATAGAACATAACTTAAGAATAAAGGAAATATAACATTCCCATATTGCAATAACAATATAACATTTTAAGATATTGAAATAATGAATCCATTCTAAAAACCATTTTCAAAACCATTTAAAACATTTAATAAAGAGATTTTTAAATCAAAGTTTCCCATACCACATTGAAGCTTTTATAATTTTAAACCATTAATATCCATATAAATAAATCCTTAAAACCATTTTGAAAACATGGATATTAATGAGAAATATTTATAAGATTAAATCATTAAAACATTTAAAACGATATTTTAATTAAAGGGTTTTTAACAAAATGAGAGACACTTGAATACAATAATTAAGGAATAACATTTAATTAAAACTTTATAATATCATGAGAATAAAGGGATTCATGATATAATATTCCAAAGGACAGTATATACACCATATAAGAGTGAATTGGTGTATAACAACAATGAAGTCTCAATGGAAATGTAAATTGAGATGAAATCCATTATAAAGATAGTATCCTTAAATTAAGGATAAATCAATCTCATAATTATGTGTGAAAAATATAAATTCACCCAATATAAGTGGATATTAAGTGTAAAATATTAAAAGGTCATTCACACATATTCAAAGGATGACATATTCAATAACTACATGTTGAACCCAAAGAAATCCAAATTGGGTTAAGAAGTTCCCTTGACAGCCTAACGACGTCACATAAAATTTTAGAAAAAGAGTTGATGAGAGAGATAAAGGGTATATCATCTCTTGGACATAAAATTTACGGAAATAAGGATATATAAGAACATATCCCCACATAATAATATGAAAATTAAAATACATAACAAAAGAAGTCTTTTAAAAAGAGGAGGGTGAAAGGTTCCCTTACCGATTTGGGTAACTTTCGAAACGTACACCCCATGAAAGAAGGACTATAAAACATTGATGTAAATACTCATAAACGAAATTATTTTACACAAAGAGTAGAATAATGGACAGTACATACAACACTCAAAAGAAAATATTGGCAAATTTAGCATGAATATCACGAAAACACAAGGTGAGATAAAAAGCCCCTTACGAAATTTCGGCAGCCTAACGACGCCAATTAAAACTTCTAAAATGGATTGATGAGAGAAAATAGGGTCTCTCATCAAATGAACATAAAACGTACAATAAGATTAATATAAAAGAACATCCCAATCATAAAAAAGATGAGCTTAAAATGAATGACATAAAAGAGTGTACTTAAAAAGAAAGAGAGAGGTAGGATCCCTTACCTCGTGTCCGACATGACTCGATCGTTCTTTAATCTCCTGAATAATAAAATTTGGTCAATTTATAATTTCTTAATGAAATAATTTAAAGATTATTATTCAGTTAATATCACATATTATAATGTTATAATAATTGGTTAATAAAGTGAGTTCATATCAGACGTTTTTGTCGATGTTCGGTACATGAGTAAAAAATCGAACTTGTTGGAAAATAATTTTCCATGTAGTTATAGGTACATCGTATCCAGAATAGTATTGATGTTTTAAATATCATATATATCCAGTATATATTCATTTTATAATATTCCATAGCATTTGTAGATAAAAAATTAAAAGCACCGTTCATGGAGACGGTAGGCCGTACGTACGCATGAACGCTACTTTCATTTTTTTGTCATATTAATGGAATTAAAAAAATGAGAGATATTTATATTATAATTCCAGAATTATATCCTTAATTTAGATGTAATATGTTACATATATATCCATTATATATATGTACTTATAATAGTACATAACATTTGGAGATATGAAATGAAATGTACCGTTCATGGAGACGGTAAGCCGTATGTACGCATGAACGCTACTTTCATTTTTTTTGTATTCAATGGAATTAAATAATTATGATATAAAGTTATATTATAATTCCAGTAGGATATCATATGTAATAACACTAATTCCATCCTTTATACATCCCACATATGGCATTAACGAATCTAATCACTTTGAGGGGGCGGTAGTCCGCACTTCCTAAAATGAAGATATCGTATTTACCCATAATGGAAACCATAAAGGTATGCCATAAATGAAAAATACAGAAGATTAAGGAAAACATAAACATATTATATATCATATATAAATATATTGATATCTTACTGGCCACCTTTGAAGGTTTTAAAAGAATATTGAACAATCATCGTTTCGTGAGGCAGAAATTCAACATCCACAGAAACAGTATGTTCTTTAACCATTAGATGTAGGTGTGTGTAAGTGTAGCTCGAATCCTTATTATAACAACATCCTAGTATATTGAAGATACTGGATTTGTTACAAAATAAATGAATAAAAAGAGTTTAGGGGGTTGGAGAAGCAAAATAAAACAAAAGAACACAAGTGAAGACATTACCTTAAAATCGAGTATCTCTCTTTGATTTGAGCTCAAAGGCTTCCTTGGGAAGACTTCTGCCCAAAGTGAGGATTTTAGGAGTAATATAGGGATTTGGAGAGGCCAAATGAGTAGTGTTTGGCCGAGCCAAAGGGTTGAGAGGTGTGGGTATAGTGGTAGAGGTGGGGGCCTTTTATAAGAGGAGAGGAGGGGCACTCTTGGAAAGTTACAAAATGTTACTTTATTTTAAAATGAGTTTCGGATTTTAAAGGTCCCACATTGATGTATTTCGAGGATAAGGTGGTAAGGGTTAGAAATATACTCATCCAATAGGTCTTTGAAAAGTTTAAGTTATAGTTTTAACATTATCTTTTCATTTTATTTAAATCCTTTATTAATGAGGTAATTGCTGCATCATCATGATGTCATAAATAATTTAATTTATTTAATGTCTAAAAATTATAAAAAAATATCATGATGTATGAAATCTTTTTCTATTTCTAATTAATATTTATAGTAAAAAATATTACTTGTGTAACCCCATTTAAAATTTTTTTTAGTTAAACATTTCATGCTTGTGACATTTTTATTTTAACTTTAAATAAAAAGATATTTATGTCATTTTCCAACCAAAGTGGCTCCATGGGGTCCCCAAGTTGACCCATGGATTGTCTTGGTCGTCCATGACACATCAGATGAGGGTAGGACATGTTTCTAGGTCATTTCATATTATTAAAACATTATTTTTACCTTAAATTACACTAATTATCTCTAATCGCGATTAAAAACTTAAAAGCTACTATTCACCAAAAAAATTATTTTAATCCCATTGAACCGCATTTTACATCCTAATGACAACCATGTATGTAGTAGTTTTGAAATTAAAATCACAGAAGTGGTAAAGTTTCATTTAAACGAAAAATCAGTTTTTAAACTACCACTTAGTGGTTTCACTATTCAGCAAAAATTGAAGTTTTTCAGAAAAATACCAAAAATTCACCCTAAGCTATATTTTATGTTTTTAATTAATAAATGATGTATATTTTACAAAATTCAAAACATATATGTTGCATTAATTAATTTAATAATTAATTCCCGCTGTCAAAACAAATAGCGTGTTTTTAAGAAACAATATCTATTAAAAGATCGACACTAGTTTAAGTCCAATTTCAATGTGAAATTAATTCCAAAGACCACCATTAGATTAAATGGTAAAAATATATTCTAAATACACTTTAATATAAATTAAAAATATAATCTATCCATATAAATAAATCAGATTAAAAGGAGGTTTTGAATTAAAATGCAACATTTTCAATAAAAACGATCTTTATCGGAAAAAATAACGAAATTTTACACAAGATAAATTTTGATGTACAGATTCTAAAGAAGGATTTTATTTTGTCAAATACAAGATATGAAATTGTCAAAAGTGTATTTAAAAATGGTTCTCCATCAAAAGGCAGTTATTCGACCTTTTAATGAATATTAGAATATCTATGCTTAAAATTGGATTCATTTGCATTTTAAGCCTCCAAAATTTATTGGATAAAAGTAAAAATATTTGAAAAACATATATAATCATTTTCTAGTTAGTTTCGTTCATTCCCACCATTACAACGGCTAGGTGTTAACTACATTTTAAAATAATATTATTTTATTATTAGAGTGCAACGTAAGATTTCAAAGAAACTCGTTGTTGCGTATTGGGTACGTCCTCGAGCATAGAATTACCTTTAAAGTAATATTAATATTTTATTAAAAAAATATGGATAAATATGAAAATGTCATTTTTTTATTTACTTGGGGTGTTACACGGAGTCAACTAACTATTTCATGTGACTATGTAAACCTGCCTCAAAAACAAAATTTACTACAAATTTGGGATTCAATAGACCATGTGACATTACCGTGTCAACATACAGTATGAAAAAAATGTACTAACAGTGAGAGGGTCAACTAACCTTGTAACTTGACCATGTCAACCTACCATGCAACAAACCTTGAGTGGAATTATCATATATATTTTCATTATAATATGGGATAAATGACTCCAAATTATGTTAATATTCTTTCATAGTTAATATAAAAAATTTATACATTTAATTAAAATAAATAAAAAATCTAAATTTTCCTCTATAATTACATAAATTTTATTGAATTCACTGTATTTTTTCAATTATAGTTCTGTAGTTTTCCAGAATAAATTGTATGCTACATTTTGTTGATATATTGATCTGTAGAAGACAAATTAATATGATTATTGATTTTATGGAAATATTGTAATATTATAAAAAATATGATTCAACTATTGTTAAATTAGATTCGTCTTTCTTGAAGGAATGTTTTAAGTCTAAAACTTTATAGGTAAAGTTTTCTACCATTTTCTAGAATCACTTAAATTAAATTAGGTCTTTGAATTTCCTTACATATACTTGGATACATAGATTCACTTATGAATCATCTACATAAATCCACTATGCCAAAACCATATGGGATTTACATATGAGGATTTAGGATTTTCTATAGGATATTATGAAGTCTTCAAATATGATAGGTTTTTTCAGTCATTTCACTTTATTCTTTTTTGGATGTTTATTGTAGATATTGTTATTTTTTTGGTTCTATAATTACTTATTAATTATTTATATGTCATGAAAATATATTTTAAATTGTTTTATTAAATTCATATCACATTGTTTGAAGTTGACTGTTGATTTCTTAGGAAAATGTGCATTCCACAATAAATATCACATGTTTTATGGGATATTTTCTAGGGACTTTAATTTTTATTATAATTATTAATTAGTATTTTATTAATTATAATAGAATTTTAACACATTAAAACATGAATTTAAGTTTATAAATTATCTACGTGACCCATGGGAGTTTTCTTTTCATTTTCATTTCATAAAGAAATTGTATTTTGTATTTCTAAAGAGTAACCCTAATGGATTGTTTGTATTTGAAATTAAGTTTAATACTTTAAAAAGGCTAATTTTTTTAATAATTTATAGTTTCATCACATTTAAAAAAATTAATTTTTTTTATAGAAATTATTAATTCTCATTAACATGTTTTATCTTTTTATTATTTAATTATTGTTTTGTTTTTAAATTTACTTTCTCTTATCATGTATATATATTTTTAGTGTTAGATTTAAGTAAAAATTAATCAATATATCCAATCCCCTTAGGCCATCCCTAATACCACACATTGAGGAATAATGGTCTACCATGTGGTATTATTAGTGCTTAAATCCTATCTAGAGGATAGTATCTATGTGATTAGGTCCGCGTATAAGGTTGGATTGATTGCACCCAGAGGAATGCTTCGATGGGGACTGGTAATCCCATAGGGACATTCCCATGTAGAGGATAATGGTTGTGTGACTTTTGATCCCTTATTGATGGCTCAATGGTGGCATGGAACCTCTTTTATGTTATAATAGAGGCTCTTCTAGATGCATGTTTGATGTGGGACATCATGTGGAACATAATTGTTCATATGTTCTTAAAATATTAGTCATGTGTCTGGTTGTCTGATCAGCTTCACAAGAACCATCTGATCAATATTTTGATCTCCCATGCCATGATCAATCTCCCGCGCTTCACTATAATCATTTAAATAGTATTTTACCTCCAATTTATCGACTATATTTTTGTTTGCTGGTGCTATCCATTGCAGCAACATCCCTGTAGCATGGCTTGGTTCTTCTTTCAGGTATTTTGTCATCATCATTCCATAGTTAAGCCATAGCATGTGATTGAACTCTTCCTTGTATAATAGTTATAGTAGTGTGTACCTCAACAGTAGAATATAGCATTCATATACTGATAAATATTTCATCATCTGTAGATCGCTGGACATCATCAGGGGAATGGAAAATCTCATAGTGATGCATAGTGGCATAGAAGTGGCATTCTTCATAGCAACATCACCATCATAATAATGGTATAATATCTTCCTTCTGGGTTATATTATCTACATACTACATGAATGTCTATAGATCATATCAATGGTTGACCATTCAACCATCGGTAGATCATGGATGTTTGTATATCATATACCATCAGTGTATCTCTCTTCCACCGGTAAATCACTATTCCACCTATCTTCTAAAATTGCAATGTTTCATGGAAGTGGATTTTATCTCTGTAGTATCTCCATACACATCAGTGGTATTGTGTTTCCATCACTAGTAGACCATGTTACTCAATGGTAGATCAATCTATCATGGGGCATCACCAATAGATCAAGTTGCTCGATGGTAGATCAATCTACTCTTGGGAACCATGGGTAGATTCTTTATTTCATGATATACTGGTAGATCTTGCTCGAAACCACCAGTAGATCAATCTACATATGAACATTGGTAGATCAATCTACTTATAGGTATTTACATCAATCCTTAGTTCAAAATAAGTTTCAAAAATTATTATTTAATAATTTTTTAATTAATATAAATAAATTAATTTTTGTTATAAATGTTTTATTATATTTTTCGAAATTATAATTGTATATTGTTTAAAAAATATTTTTGAGAATATTTGTTTTATATAAATACATGAAGTATATATATCCTTTGGATGTTATGATTTATTGAAATTTTTGATGATTTAATAAACAAGATGTTTTTTATTCTATTTTAACTTTTTCATAAATATGAATTGTTAATATTTGTTATACTTTACATATTGAATATTTTAATATTGATATTTTATGAATAAAGAAAGAGTAAAAATGTTTATTTTTATTTATTTTTGTATTTATAAAAAACATAATAGTTATATTAATTTATTGTTATGAGATAACTAGTGGCATGAAACTATAGGATATGTTTATACTCCAAGAAGATATTTGTTTTAATGAATCAGGATTTATTCATTATAGATATAATCAAGGTGTATAATAAGTCAAGTGATGATATTTCATCAAAATGGTGACATAATTATTATTACTCTCATGTAATCAATAAAATATTGTGTCTTCGTTTCCTCTGATAATATCATTGAATAAGATAAATGTTCAATATTATTCTACTGAAGTGATAAATGATCATCGAGCTTCATTATTTTCAAAAAATATTAGATCAGATGGTGTTTTTTATTTGTTTTATGTCTTTTATTTTTTATCTTTTCAATTTGTAATTTTTCATGTTTGGTTTATTATTATACCAATAATAAGAATGTCCATCAATCTTTGGTTATTCCACCACTAAAAAGGAAGTTTGGGTTTTGATTCCTGATAAAAAGTAAGGTTACAGACTATATTTTTTCTCCTATAGAAAGACTAATTTTTGCCTATAGTTATTCATAAAGAGACGGGTATATAATTGTTTCTCACACATTAAAATTGATATTCTTAGTGGGTACTAATCTTATCAATGAGTAGATAAGGTTTAAGAGTTTACTAGGATCTTGGTGATCCGAATGACTATAAATCTTTCTGTTTTATCATTTTATTTCTGCTGCACTTAATTTCAAGAACACATCATGAACTATAGATTATTGTTTTATAAACTATGTTATATTTCTTATAAAAGTTTTAAATGACTATTCACTCCCCATTAGTCATTATTCCTATCACTATCGATCCAAATATTTGTATCAGAGGTTGGTTATTACATAAAAAAAATATTTAGTCTCTAATTATTATTTTTGCTTATTTTTAACTGTATGATAACCAAATATCCTATAAATAATAGTCTAATGAATAAAATAAAAGGTTTATTTTAATATGGAATCTGTAAATGAGAAAAATGGATGGATTCCACAAAAACCATCATTCATCGATGGAAGTGACTATGGGTACTATAAAGACAGAATGTAAGCCTTCTTGAAATAGTTAATTTTGGATCATTGGACTATCAAGGATAATCCATATGAGCTACCCGAATTTGATCTAGAGAATCTTATAAGTAATGACATGGTAAAATATATTTTTAATTATAATGTTAAAAATATTTTTTTATGTTCTATATGTACAAGTTTTTATATTCATGTATCAACTTGTAAGACAACATATGATATATGGAGAATACATCAAGTGACTCATTATGGAACTAAAAAGCTCAAGATAACAAAGCTAGGAATGCTACGAGCTGAATACAAGGACTTCAATATAGGATATGAAGAATCATTAAAACATGTTTTCCATTAGTTTAAAAGTATTACTAATGTTATGAGGTATCTTGGATAAGTTTTAGATAACACATCTTGAGTGGGGAGACTACTGAGATATCTTCAAAAAATACTGCATGTAAATAAGGTTTCCATCAATGAGAGTAAACATTTCAAATAGTATACCTTAGATGAACTAATATAATGTTTATTATAGTATGAATTAGAATTGAAAAGAATTTCCATTGCAGAGTCTAAAAATGAAAATTTATTCCATTTTAATATAATATTATTCATTCTTATAATGCCTATGAATCTTAGTTCTAGCAAAGTTACAAAAAGATGGATCACTTTAGTATGATGTATTTCATGTTCATGAAAATCAAAGGTGGAAAGAATCAGTTCAATAGGAAGTACTATAATAAAGGTAATACCCTAAATCATAATGATTTTTTATAATTAACATTTGAAGAGTGATAAATAAAGGGGACATAATGATTTACTTCCTTAAACTAAATCATCCAAATAAATTAAATGATAAAACTATTAAAGAAAAATCATGCATTGTTTGCAGGTTGGGACTGCTAATATAGTTCTAACACTATCAGTGTTTTTAGAAGTTAATCAGAGATATGGAATATTTCCCTAAAAAGTATGCATTTTTAGGTAAATTATTTACTATTTAATCATTTTATAACTCCTATAAATGTTGATCAGAATTATTTATTAAATAATTAAAATGATATTCTTTTTGAATCATGCTCTGATTCTGGTTCTGTAAATTCAAAACTTAAACAACTACGTAATGAAAAATGATGAATTAAGAAATAATGGAGTTATGATAATTGAATAGTATACCGACTTAAATATAAAAATGAGAATTTTATTAAATTAAAAGAGAAATAAAAATGGTGCGTGATAATCTAAAATTCTACGTTTCCTGAAATTATAAATCTAAATATAATTATAATTCTGATTTTTTAAAACTAAAATAGTAAAATAAAAACGTTAAAACAATTATTTAAGAGAATAATATTGATAAAGAAATAAGATTTAATTATGTTTTGTATAATTTTACTAAATTTAAAAATGATTTTAATAAATATAATCATGAAAATAATAAAATAATAAACACAAATTCTATATTTAATGAAAATGTATATACAGATTTAGAAACTGTTAAAAAAATAAGAATTTGAAAAATTAATTTATCAATATTAAAGAAAATATATCTAATTTTGGTAAAGGTAAATAACAATATGATAAAATTATGTCATTGATTAAACTAAAACTATTAATAATGTTTTTATTATATCTATTTATCATCAATTTTAAATAAGGTTAACTTTGTGGAAAGCTCGAAAGGAAGTACTTCCAGTTTAACCTGTTTTAAATGTAGAATGAATGAGAATTATGCCAATGAGTGTTCATTGAGAATTAAGAAATAATTTGGACATAATAGAACTTTATATTACTAAATAATTACTTTCTAAATATCCCACTAGTAAATTATTTAAATCCATGAGTTCCAAAATTTCCACTTGTAAATCCAGTTGAGGCTATGATATCATGTGTACAAAAATTTCCTGTTTGAATTGTTTAATTTTAGTAAATATGACTTTTAAGTATCAAAGGCTCATGGTATTTATACAATGTCTACTCTAGACACATGATATGTGATATTTCAAAATTTTTATCCTTTAATTAATGTGATTTTGTCCTTTTCACAATTGGAGAAAACTCTAAAGGTTATATTAAAGGTATTGGTGATGTTGGTTATTCATGAATTTTTATTATTTCAAAAGTATTATATGAATATGGTTTAAAACATTATCTTATAAGTATATCAAATTTATTTCCTAATTGATTAAATGTTGTTTTTAAAAATTATAAATGTAAATCTTTAAAAAATAAATTTGTTTTATTTTCTACAAATAGAAAATAGAATGTTTACACTATTGATTTCTCTTTTATAGCAAAAAAATGTTATGTGTTTGAATATTGTGTAAGTGGATGAAAATATATGTAATTAGAAACTTGGGCATGAAAATATAAGACTGTTACACAATATTTTAAAGCATGAACATGTTATAAAATTTCTACAATTACAAAGAAGTATGTACTTTATGTGTGATTCTTATTTAAAGGGTGAGCATTACGAAGAAATGTTTAAATCTATAAATGATTTTAGTACTAATAGATATTTATAACTACTACATCTTGCCTTGTTTGGACCTATAAAAAAATGTCATTTTGGTGGTAAAATTATGTATTTGTAATTTTAGATTATTGCAGTAGATTCTTATGGATTTATTTCATATCTAATAAAATGAAACATTAAACAAATTTTGTATTTTCTGTAATTTTATTCAAAATTTAAAAAAATTTCAATCATATATATTAGAATTGATAAAGGTGGGGAATTTTTTAATTTATAATTTGATACATTTTGTGAATAAATGGTAATAAATATTTATTTTCAACCCCTAGGACACCACATATTACAAATAAACATAAATTCGAAATGTTTTTCCCTTACTTTCATTTTAAAATATATCTAACTCATTTACCAAGGATTATTAGAAACATTGGTAAATGAGGTAAACAATAACAATGTTTATACAAAATGTGGAAATTATTTAATATATATATATATATATATTTGAATTATTGTTTTTAAAATTTCCAAGAAATGTGGATATTTTTAAAAAAATCATAATTTCCTTTTTTTAATCCCCCTATTGACCTATATACCCTAATCAAACCCACCTAAAATGTCACACCATTAAAGATAGATCGATCCCCAATCCCACACTTCAAACATCTATTTGAATCTGGCCCCCACCAACTCGCCTATCATCACCCCCACCATAATGTTGATGCTAAGTCGTGAACCCAGTAGTCTTCTAATGGGATTTGAACCCTATACGAACCTCTCACCCTTTGAAACCCTTGATTGTTTACCTAAATATATTTTTTATAATAAATATATACATTACTATATTTATATATATATATATTAAAATATTTCAGCATCAAAACATTAATATATATATATATATATTCATATATATTATATGTGTGAGTGTGTTTATATTAAATATATATGTGTGTGTGTGTATTTATATAGGTCTATCTCTCTCTCTCTATGTGAGTGTGTTTGTGTGTGTGTGTGTGTCTTATATATATATATATATATTATGATACTTAAATATATATTAATGTATTTTTATATCAATATAAATTTACATATATAAATATATATAATTACAATTATAATTATATATATATATGTGTGTGTGTGTGTGTGTGTGTCTTAATAAAATTATATATATATATATATATATATGTGTGTGTGTGTGTGTATGTATGTATTTATGTATGTATATATAATTGTATTATGTTATATTTATTTATATATATTAAAAGATTTCGGTAGTAAAAAAATTAATATATTATATACATGAATTTGTATATTAATATTCATATATTAATATATATATATATATATATATATTTGTGTGTGTGTGTTTATATTATATATAAATATATATTTTTATTTTATATATATATGTATATATATCTTTTTATGTTTTATATATTTGTCATTATATTTTATATAAATTTGTTTATATTAATATATTAATATATATGTTTATATTATATATATATATATTATTTTATATATGTGTGTGCGTTTATATATATGTGTGTGTGTGTATAAATATATATGAGTATGTATACATATATATAATTATAATTATAATTTACAATGTTTTGAAACATGAGTAAAAATGACACTAAAATATCCACATTTTCTTAAAAATGTGGCTAAATTTATAATATATATGTGTGTTTATATATAAATTTATCAGTAACTTTATGTTTGTGCATGTGTTTATATATGTATGTGTATGTCTGTGTTTATTTAAATTAATATATATATATATATATATATATATATATATATCTAATTTTATATTTAGATTAATGTGAAAAAATGAGCTATATTACAAATAAAAACATGCAATGTAAAAATGTTGGGAAGAACTTAGTGAGGCCAAAACATGAGACCTCATTGTAGCCCATAGAGGCGGCTAATAATATGGTGCACCCGGAGGGATATTTAAATATATATGTGTGTGTTTGTGTGTAAAATTTTTTTTATATTAAAATATATCTTAATGTATTTGTATATAAATATAAATATATATTTATAAATATATGTAAATATATTATAAATTTGTAGTGATATATATATATATACTTTTATATTTTATGATATTTAAATTAGCGACATTTTCTGAAAAATGTGGCTAAATTAGTGATGTTTTCTGAAAAAAAAGTGGATGAATTCACAATTTTTTATAAACAATGTGGATAAATTAGTCATATATTCTAAAAATGGGGTTAAATTAGCGATGTTTTACAAATTAAATGTGGTTAAATTTAAAATTTAGCAATTTTTTTAAAAAAAATCCGAAATTTCAGATTTTTATAGTGAAAATAGAATGGTGTGGTAGAAATAAAGAATAAATCTATTCAATAAATGGTTAGGTCTATTAATGTAATTATTTTACCTAAATACTTTTTGGAAGAAGATGTTAATGTTTCCTTCCATGATTTAAAAATAGCATATGTTAGACCATTTTTATATAAAATTCCTTATGAATTGTTTAATGGTTTTAAACCTAAAGTGGGATATTTTACTATTTTTGGTTATAATGTATATATATTATATAAAAAAGAAAATTTAGACATATTCGTTTCTAAATGTGATGAGGGATATTTATAAGGTAATATAAATCAAGAAAATATTATTGAGTTTTCAAAAAGAAAACTCTAATTGATTTAGAAATTGTGCATATTAATTTTAATGAAAGTAATTCTAATAAGTGGGATTCTGATTTAAACAAAGATAGTTATGAATTCAGGGAATTTAATTTTGGTGAATATTTTGACCAAGATAATGTGAATGCATCTGTTTAGGGGAGAATATCTCTTCTCAAACTAAGCCTACAAAATGGAAAACACATAAAGATCATTCAATTCAAAAAGTAAATTTAAATGTTTAATGTAGATACCCAAAGCTTGACGTACATGGACATTACATTACTTTTTCAGAATACTTAATACATAACAAAAATAGACACACAAGGACCATAATAGTTTAGTGTCTTCAGAAACTCGGAATATAATCTCCTAATCGTGGTGAAAGATCATCAACATCTCCCATACAGATCTTCCCTTTTTTTCTTACCTAAAAACTTTCTTTATATCATGGGGAAAATAAAACATAAAAAGGGTGACCTCAAATGCCCAGTAAGGGTAAACATAGAGAACATAAAACAGTCCATAAAAAATTGAATGCAAAAACATGAACATAAAATCTAAACATCAAAATCTTGAGCAAAGACATAAATCTTGGAAGTACGTAAGACATATATCATAATGGAACATCAATAATGATAAAATAACATGGTAAGAAAACATGTAATTGTGGAAAACCATTAAGAACGTGATATGATTTCCATAGTAGCCCAGACATTGCTGCCAATACCATCTTAGTGGACAAAGTCCCTTTCTGAATCGAGTTCACTCCTCGTTCCAGTCCTGTAACACTGAACCAGATTAACTTACCATTCCAGCAATGTCTATATCATGAGATATAAATCTTTACCTAATGCATTGGAGGGATATATAGGTCCCACCCATCTCATAATTAAATCATTATTTCCTATGCCACAAAATAAACATATATCATTCATAATAACCCAAAGAATAAAATGGGTTTCATAAACATCATTCCATCATAACATAATCTATATAGAACAAATGGATATCATTTCACCATAAGAAAAGTGAAACCATGTATATCATAGAGACATTATACTTGAAACATACACATATGAAATAATGTCATATTAGATGGAAAAATGGTTTTGATAAAATACTTGAAATTAATTCTTGATGAAAATATCCTTTATTCATCAAAATAATTTTCTTTTCACAAAATGTCATGCAATTTTAAAAGAAAAGGATCTTATTGAAAATATTCATGAAATCTTGTGGAGTAAAATTCATGAAAATAAGGCGTTATGAAACTGTAAAAATCCATTCATGCCGTATAAGTTAAAAAAAACATTGTCCCCGTACTTTTAACAAAAAATTCAAAAAGTACCACATATGGTAAACAAAAGAAATATTCCTTCCATAACACAAATTAAAAGTCAAATAGGGGTAAACATGACTTTAAAAATACATGGTAGAATATTAAACACTTTATGAAAAACATTTTTTATGGACATGAAAAAAATATAACCCCAGTAAATACTTATGAATAAACAATCTCGGATAAGAACGAGATTGGAATAGTTATCCCTTACCTTATGTCCGATATGCTTCGTACGTATCCAAAACTCCTGTATAATGATTTAAATAATGTCATTGACTTATTAAAAAATCATATTCATTGTTATTATTTCATATATGGTTCACTTATGACTTTATATTTGTCATTCTTTTATAAATTCCATGTTAAAGCAACATTTTGGGTAAAATTGTTTTATTTATCATACGTGTTTGGACTTGTTGTTCTTGATATTATTATTACTTATATCATGTTTTACTTACTTCCATAATGTAAATCATGATTTATATATCATATTTATTAATTATATATATATATATATAATAGATAGATAAATGAAATGAAATACACCGTTCAAGGAGACGTCAGGCCGTACGTACGCATGAACACTGTTTTCCTTTCCTTATTGACTTGAATGGAAGTAAGTAGATGAAATATATATATATATATATACATAAATACATAAGATTTATCATGTCATATATTTCATTATTATTCATTATATATACTTTATAATCATTATTGAGTGGTTAACATGGAGAATTAATCTCATCACATCGTGGAGATGGTAATCCGTACGTACGCACGAGCGATGATATCATTCCCATAATTATTGAATTGAATTGGAGTGGATGATATAATATCTCAGAATCAGTATGATGTTATAATTACTATACATAGTTATTATTTACACCATTATACCCATCCAAGTAAGGTGGTTGTGTAAAAACAGATTACACCATGGCGTGGAGACGGTATTTTGTACATACGCACGCGCGGTGATTTCATTTTCCGTAGGATGGATAGAAGGTGAAATGGGGATGTTTCATATTTATAATAACATATCAGTATATTAGTGATACTAATGTTATTAGTTTATAATTAAAAAACTATATAAGAAGAAGTTTAAAAAGAAAGAAACTTGAAAGAATCGGAAGAAGAGATTACCTCTTCTTCGACACACTCTTTTAAGCTTCCTCTTATGGCACTAGATTTGGTCTTTTGAGGCGACCAGAACCTCTAAATGTTTCTATGGAAGTTGAGAAGGGAAATTTTTAGGGGTTGTCCGAGCGTGAAATCTCAAAATTGTGTAAAGAGAAGAGGGAGGTGGTGCCCTTTTATAAGGGAGGAGAGGGGCACCTTAGGAAAACTTAAAATATTATTTTATAATAAAGTTATATTCGGTTTATAATAGCTCCAAATTGATTTATTTCGAAGATAAAGAGGGGATGGGTCGAAAGAATCTCAACAAATATGTTTTAGAAAATTTTAGGTTACTATTTAAACCTTATCATTTAGATTTAACTCTAAGTTAAATAATTTAACCTTTACCGTGTCTTCTTGTTTTCTTACACTATATGGTTAATAAACTTACTATAACAAGCCAAACGAACCCCAAGTGGTTCATTATTAATATATATATCCTTATCTAAGTCATTTGGCCGAACCTTATATTTTTAGGAATATAATATCAATTAATAATATAATATTTTTTTTGAAAACTATTTTATGTCAATTTTGACACTATTTGGTAATTGATTTTTGTGAAAATCATAACAGAATGATTAGTTCAAAAATATTTAATTAAATCAATACTAACATATAATATTAACTAATAAAATTAGTGTAATTCATAAAAAGTCTCAAATTACATTTATTTGGGTATTTATAATATCAATAATTTTAATATTTCATTATTTAGGTAATTACTGCATCACCATTGTGTCATAAATAAATTAACTTATTTAATGTCTAAAAATTATAAATAAAATACCATTAGGTAGGAAATCTTTTTAGATTTCAAATGAATATTTATAGTCGAATTTATCATATGTATAACCCTATATTAAAAATGTTTTAGTTATTAAACATTGATTTTAACTATTTTAACTTTAAATAAAATAATAATAAATGTCCTAATCTAATCCAAGTGGACCTAAATGGTAATATTTTATTCCTAAGATTGTTTTTGGTCGAATTACACTTATCCAATAGCATTAGGATTTGTGTTATGGTATTTTTTTTAAAAGGTGGCAACATGAACTGCTTTCCTAGCACATGCCCCATAGGAATGTATTAGGGTAATAATAATATCATTTTTTCCCTTAATTACCCTATTTACTTTCAACTGTGGTAAATAAAAGTAAAAAGTTACTATACACCAAAAATTATTTTTATCTTATTGAAGCAAATTTTACTCCTTGATATTAACTGTGTCTCTCAGATTTTCGAAATTCCATTAACAGAAGCGGTAAAATTAAGTTTTATGTAAATTTTCAAATTCTCCTAGGAGGTGGGTAAAAGACGGTGAAAAGTTCAATAAAATTTTTATATATCTAAAATTATTATAAAATGAATCCAATGAAATACATTGAACTTATATAGGTATTATATATCAATTTTGACCTAAAATAAATTGAAATAAAATAAATAATTATTTAAATAAAAATCCAGTTTTAAACTATAACTCGGTGTTTTTCACTATTCATCAAAAATTGAAAGTTTTCAGAAAAATACCAAAAATTCACCCTAGGATAATTTCGATATTCCGAGTCTAAAAATGAAGTCCATTTTGAAAGATAACATTTATAAAATATCAAAACGTGGGTATTACTATTCATAACGGTTAGTTTATATAACATATCGTTGTTTAGTGAAACCCGGTATTGCGTACAACACACGCTATCGAGAAAGGCCACGATTGCGTGTAATGCAAGACAAGTCAAGGTTGTGTGTAGTGAAATATTCCTTTGTTATTGTGTATAATAGAATCCAACCATATTTCATTTATACATTTAATATATATTATATATATACACTCAATGTTGCGTAGAATAACTTCTATCAAATGAAATTGAAATTTTGTGTAGCACGATCCAAGAATAGTGTTGCGTATACTGTAAGTTAATAAAGTGTTGCATATAGAGCACGATAATCTAAGTGTAGCATACACCACAAGACATCAAATAAATTAAAAAGAATACTTGTCATAAAATCTCAGGGTGTTACATTCTACCCCCTTAAAATGAATTTCGCCCTCGAAATTCATCGGGGTTATAAATGGTTTTGTTGGGCAAAAATCCCTCAAGGTTTCATTGAAGCCTTTTTGAGGTGATTGTGTTTGTTGACAAAGTGGACATCTGAGTTGTGATTGTTGACAAAGAGGATTTCATGATGGAATGTCGAGTTCAAGAGCTGAGGTCAACGATCCATGTTTGATTCAAGAACGTCGATAAAAGGAATGGAAGATCTGGAGGCGGTACAAAAGAACAGATACAAGGTGGCACCGTTTTCCAGTGTTTGCCAAATTTTTGGGCCTGAAAATCGGAAAATGAAGAAAAGTGTTTTTGGCAAAGGGACTTGCGCGCTGTGGTCTTGGAGTATAGGAAACTTGCGCGCCATATGTTTTTCAAGATCAGAAGATCAAAATATGGCTAAGGAAATAGGTTCGCGCAAGTTTGGGAGTTGGTCGCGCAAGTGTCTAAAAGGAGAGAAGACTTGCGCGCCGAGATTGGGTCGCGCAGGTGACTTGCGCGCCGTCGCGCAGGGTGGTCAGATTGCCTATAAATACCGGACCACCCCTCCTCATTTCTAACCGGAGTTCAAGACGAGAGCTCCCGTCGCGCAGGTGTGGTGGTCGCGCAAGTGGTGTGTGTGGTCGCGCAGGTGGGACTTGCGCGCCAGAGGTTGAAGTTGTGCGCCGGCATTAGAAGTTGCACGCCAGTTGGCAGTTGGGCGCCAATATTTGTTTGGGCGTAAAAGGAAGAGAGTCGCGCAAGTTTGGAGTTGAGGAAGGTTGAGTCGCGCAAGTGTTTGAGGAAGACTTGCGCGCCCATAGTGACTTGCGCGCCGAGGTTGACTTGAGCGCCAAGTAAGGTTTGTTCCAGCAGTGTTTTTCGGGCTGCGTGGAAGCTGGAAGTTTGCCCGATACCTTCGGTGCAAAGAGATATTCATCAACGGGTGAAAGTTAAACGTCAACAGAGCATCTACATACAAGAGAAGATGCATTCTTTCATGAAAATGAAGAGACCTACAGGTCTATAAACTGTGAGTGGATTCCATTCAAGAGCAGTGAGCTTAGGAAGAGGAAGAAGGTGATCCTCTCCACCGGCAGTGAGCTAGAGAGAGAGAAACAGGGAGTGACCCTTGGGAAAGCAGTGAGCTGACCCTAAACTTTGTAAAGGCAGTGAGCCTGGGCATAGAAGTGATCTAGCCCGAACCTTGTAATACACAGCTAGTGAAGATTAGTGGAATTTGGTACGACCGGCAACCTGTCGGCGTATGCTCCTTGGACGTAGCCCTTAGCGGTGAACCAAGTAAAATTGCTGTGTCCTGTGCTTGCTTTACATTCTGTTTATATCGTGCAGCAGGAAAAAGAGAGAAGAGTGTTTTTCTTAACAGTGAAACAAGATCATAACGGGCATTAATTTTGAATTAGTCATACCCTGATTCACCCCCCTCTCAGGGTATCCAGCCTAGTGGACCTAACAAGTGGTATCAGAGGGAAAAGGTTGAAAGTTGTTCTTCTCTCAATGGAGGTAACCAATCATAAAGGGATTCCTATCTTCGACGGATATAATTTTCAGATATGGAAGAATCGGATGTAACACTATTTCCGATCCTTGGGAATGGATGTGTTTTCAGTAGCTATGCATGGTATCACAGCTGATATTAATAGTGGTGCCTTATCAGAAGCTGAGCATAGAGAGTTGGATGCTGATTCCAAAGCAATCAATGCCTTAGGGGGAGCCCTTTCCAATCCCATCTACACAAAGGTGATGTCATGCAAAACGTCACATTCCATGTGGGAAAAGCTTTTGAATATATATGAAGGGGACACAAAAGTCAGAGAGGCAAAGCTGCAGGTGTTGTGGAACAAATATGAAGATCTGAAAATGAACCCGAATGAGTCTGTTGACGCATTCTTTGATAGGGTAAACATTGTTGTGGAAGATATGCGAGGTCTTGGAGAAGTCATTGAAGACATAAAGATTGTAAAGCGCATCTTGAGGAAACTTCCACCTCGGTTCAATCCGAAAGTTTCAGTACTAGAAGATAAAGATCCAAAAGAGCTGACATTGGACAATTTGCACAGTACCTTGGTTGCATATGAAATGAGGAACGATGATAATGAGGCTGTGGAAAAAGGGAAGTCTAAAGAGGTGGCATTTAAGGCCGTGAAGAAGCTCACCATTGAAGATTCTAATGAAGAAGAAGAGACAGATGAGGTGATGTCATTCCTTTCTTCGAATCTACAAAGAGGAAGAGGAAAGTTTAAAGGTAAACTTCCACTAGCATGATTTAGATGTGGAAAGGTTGGTCATCTTGCGGCAAGATGCCCCAAGAAGTTTCAAGATGATGATGATGATGATGATGTTGAAATTCCCAAAAAGAAGTCTTCAGCTTTTGTGAAAGGGAAGAAACAATTCAAGAGAAATTTCTTCAAGAAAAAGAATCTTCTCTCACAAGAATTTGAAAGTTCAGATGAGTCTGAGGATGAAGAAGTTGAGGAAATAGAAAATTGCAGAGATCGTGGGGTAAATGCCTTGGTGGCGATTGTTGGTAGTTCTCAAAAGGGAGAAGAAGCTGATGCTAAAGAAGAAGAAGAAATTGAAGGGAGAATTGATATGGAAGCCGAATTGGAAGCAGCTCTTGAGGAGATAGATGTTTGGAGAGCCAAAACGAAGAAAGCCAATAAAGTGGTTCGTGATGCCAAACTCTACATGCAACAACAGGATGAAGAAAAGTCTGAGCTGTTAGAAGAAATTGAAAGACTAAAATCCTCAACACCAGAGAGCTCAGAAAATATTGTTGAGTATAAGCTTAAAATTGAGGAACAAAAGAAGGAAATTGATTGTCTGAAAAACACAGGAAAGGAGAAGGTTAGATGTATCAAAGATCTTGAAGAAGAAGTGGTCAGTCTGCGACAAAAACTCAAGGATCAAGATAAAATCTTGACCCCCAATGTGATATCCGAAAAGCAAGCTATTCAGAAGATAGAGAAGATGAAAGCGGAGCCTAGCAGTTCAGTAGGAAAGAAACAACAATTGAGATCAGATGTTAAGGTCGTTTCTGGGCTTAGTCAAGAACAAAAATTGGCGACAATTGCAGTCAGACCACAAGCACTCATCCCGAAAGTGAAGGTTGATTTGGGAACAAAACGGAATCAGAATATTCAGAGATCCCAAAGGGGAAATCACAGTGCTGAAATATCACGAGGGAATGCATCCTATATCAGGTGTTATTGCTGTGGGAAAATGGGACATTCACAGTTTGTGTGTT
Organism: Viscum album; assembly: GCA_963277665.1. NCBI lineage: Eukaryota > Viridiplantae > Streptophyta > Magnoliopsida > Santalales > Viscaceae > Viscum > Viscum album. The sequence continues at coordinate 1,097,769,970 of OY728123.1, forward strand.
CCATAGCCAAGAGATACAGAAGGGAACATGAGCAGAGACGGCAGCCAAACAGAGAATGGTTTTCCAGAACACATTTTGAAGGACACTGTTTTTGGTGCGGAGGATTTGGACACATGGCTAGGTATTGCACATCAATCATTCAGAGAAATGTGTCAAAGAATAATCAAAATGTTCGCAAGCAGCAGATCAATAAACCAACAAGTGAGTTAAAAGTTCAGAACAGATTTGCAGCTCTGCAAGATGAGGGTGGTCCGTCATACTCTGAGAAAGAACAGAAGCCTCAATCCATGCCGAGTGTGAAAGAAAAAGTATGGACCAAGAAGAAGAAAAATGAGAAGGCTGTGGTGGCGCAGATTTCCCTTAAAGCATCAGATCGATCTGGTGTTTGGATCCTTGATAGTGGTTGCACATCCCACATGACGGGTAACAAGGATCTTGTTACAGGCATCAAATATGACAAAGAAGGAGTTGTCAAATTTGGAAATGATGAAGGCCTGAAAATTGTTGGCTCAGGGAAAGCCAAGTTTGGGGGCAAAGAGATGAGACGTGCTGATGTCTTGGTAGTAGAGGGTCTCAGTCATAACCTACTCAGTGTCAGTCAACTATGTGACTCTGGGCACTCTATCCAATTTACCAAGAAGATGTGTGTTGTGAAAGGAAAATATGGAGCAAATGTTCTGTAGGGAAAAAGGTCAAAGGGAAATCTCTATCTTGTATGTGGGGAAGAAGATACTTGTCTTTTATCCAGAGAGGAAGAAAACCAGCTGTGGCATAAGCGACTTGGTCATCTATGCCAACCATCTATGGAGGATCTCATTAAATGTGATGCTGCTAGAGACCTTCCCAAACTATCACGTGATCGCACTCATACATGTGATGCTTGTCAGCAAGGGAAAATCATCAGAAAGACATACATGCCAAAGGAACAGAAATCAACTAGAGTGCTCGAATTGGTGCATGCTGATGTATGTGGACCTATCTCACCACGAGCTATAAATGGAAAAAGGTACTATGTTCTTTTCATTGATGACTATAGCATAATGGCCTGGGTATTCATCATAACCCACAAGACAGAGGTGTTCAGTTGCATAAAGCAGTACATGAGGGAATCAGAGAAGATGCTTGGGCAGAAAATTCTGAAGTTTCGTACTGATAACGGTACGAAATTTACAAACAGTCAGGTTGAAAACTATCTCGAGAAACATGGGATAAGGCATCAAGTTTCATCAGTAAGAACTCCTCAACAGAATGGAGTAGTTGAAAGGAGAAATCGGATCATCAACAATATGGCCAAAACAATGCTTATTGATAAGGACCTGCCAGAGAAATTTTGGAAGGAAGCAGTTTTGACATCGGTCTATGTTTCAAACAGGTCCCTGTTATGTCCGAAGCAAGGGAAGACTCCGTATGAACTGTGGTACGGAAAGAAGCCAACGCTGAAGTACTTTTGAATCTTTGGAAGTAAGTGTTTCATTCTCAACAAAGAACATCATAGGAAGTTTGAGGAACGAGGAGATGAAGGGATATTCCTTGGCTATTCTGGGAAAAGTAAAGCGTATAAATGTTTCAACAAAAGGCTGGGAAAAATCATTGAAAGAAATGATGTCACTATAGTTGAAAATGAGCAGAATACTCAACGATCTAGTGAACAGTTCCTGGATGAAAGTGATGATGAGGTAAGCAACCTAGGGGGAGCAGAAGTGGCAGAAGCTGACTCAGAAGAAGATACTGATGATGAAGAGGAAAGTGTCAAGTCGGTGTCCGTGAGAAAGCCAAAGAGTCGAGCTGAAATTGATAGGCAGAATATCATTGGTGATCAAACAGCTCCAGTTCAGACTCGAAGAATGAAATCATCACAGCAAGCATCGTTTTTGTCTCAAGTGGAGCCGAAATGTTTTTCTGATGCTGCTGAAGATGAAAACTGGGTTCAGGCCATGAACGAAGAGCTTGATCAAATTGAGAAGAACCAGACATGGGAGATTGTTTCGAGGCCAGCAGACAAGAATGTCATCGGGACTAAATGGGTCTATCGCAACAAGATGAATGAAGATGGCACAGTGATTCGGAACAAAGCACGACTAGTGTGCAAGGGATACTCCCAGATAGAGGGAATAGATGTTGATGAGACATTTGCACCGGTTGCAAGGCTGGAGACAATCAGATTATTTTTGGCCATAGCAGTGCAAAGAAAGTTCAAAGTGTTCCAGATGGATGTCAAATCCGCATTCTTGAATGGGGTTCTGGAACAAGAGGTGTATATTGAGCAGCCAGATGGTTTTCTCATTCATGAGGATGAGAACAAAGTTTTCAGGCTGAAGAAGGCGTTGTATGGGCTGAAACAAGCACCAAGGGCATGGTACTCAAGGCTTGATCAGTACTTGAAGAAGCTTGGTTTCCAGCGTGGAGGAGTTGACTACAACCTCTATTTCATCAATGACAGTAATCAAAGGATGATGGTGCTAGTGTATGTCAATGACATAATTTTTGGTGGATCAGATGAAGCTCAGTGCAGACAGTTTTCCGAATTCATGAAAAATGAGTTTGAAATGTCAATGATTGGAGAGCTAACGTTTTTCCTTGGTCTACAGGTGACACAAGGAAGGAATGGAACTTTCATTTCTCAATCCAAATATGCCAAGGAAGTTCTAAGAAGGTTTGGAATGGATAATTCCAAGGAAATGAAGACTCCGGTTGCTACCCGGATGAAATTATCAAAAGATGAGGATGGCAAGGCAGTTAATATCACAGAATACAGGCAAATCATTGGAAGTCTGTTGTACTTAACCGCAACAAGGCCTGATATTGTTTTCGCCACATGCCAAGCAACGAGATATCAGAGTAATCCCAAGGAAAGTCACATGATTGCAGTGAAAAGAATACTTCAGTATATCAAGGGAACGGTGGACTTCGTCTTGACATACAACGACAAATCTCAGACAGAGTTATTGGGATATACTGATGCAGACTGGGCCGGTTCAGCAGATGATAGAAAATCAACGTCAGGTGGTGCATTCTATCTTGGTGGATTGTGTATTTCTTGGCTAAGCAAGAAACAAGATTGCATATCATTGAGCACCGCAGAAGCTGAGTATATAGCGGCCACTCAAGCATGCACACAGTTATTGTGGATGAAGCAGCAGCTTGAAGATATGGGAGTTGAAGTGAAGTCTCCGATCGGAATCCAGTGTGACAACTCAAGTGCTATAAATCTTAGCAAAAATCTTGTCCATCATTCCAGGACAAAGCACATTGAGATCAAGTATCATTTCATCAAGGAGAAGGTTGAGCAGGGCATCGTGAAGTTGGAGTATGTGCCTACAGAGCTACAGGTTGCAGACATTCTGACAAAGGCCTTACCCAAGGAAGCTTTTGAGAGGCATCGACTAGATCTGGGAGTTAAGTCGATTCCCCGCACTTGAAATAGTGTGGACGCGGGACCCCCCCCTCTCCCCGAGTCTGCATAGGACTGCCTTTGGGTTCGTTGACAAAGGGGGAGAAAATAGTGATTGTTCAAGGGGGAGAAGCTGACAGGTGGAGCAGCCAGATAGGGGGAGTTGAAGCTAGTTGAACGTGCTTAGCCAGAGCTTAGCTTGGACAACACAGGAAATATGGCTAAAGAGGTGTTGAAGCTGTGAGCAAAAAGGGGGAGCATATTAAATCCGACGATGCTAGAAGTGATCGATCAAATAATAGATATCACGAAAGCTGATGATCGTGATAAAAGCAGAAGCGTGGTGTTGGACAGTGTTTGGTGTCAACAGTGGATGTCAGAGATAAAGTGATTCATTGATGAACTTTTCATTTACTCTTGTTTCTCACGCCGAGCATTTCTCATGTGGGCTTAGAGTATGTGTTGAGTAAATCCTTGGTCGCTATCAGAATCGCAATGAGGCGAATGGAGGCTGAATAATCAATGACGTATCTTTGTTTGGAAGAGTTGTCAACAAACCCAAAGGGGGAGATTGTTGGGCAAAAATCCCTCAAGGTTTCATTGAAGCCTTTTTGAGGTGATTGTGTTTGTTGACAAAGTGGACATCTGAGTTGTGATTGTTGACAAAGAGGATTTCATGATGGAATGTCGAGTTCAAGAGCTGAGGTCAACGATCCATGTTTGATTCAAGAACGTCGATAAAAGGAATGGAAGATCTGGAGGCGGTACAAAAGAACAGATACAAGGTGGCGCCGTTTTCCAGTGTTTGCCAAATTTTTGGGCCTGAAAATCAGAAAATGAAGAAAAGTGTTTTTGGCAAAGGGACTTGCGCGCCGTGGTCTTGGAGTATAGGAAACTTGCGCGCCATATGTTTTTCAAGATCAGAAGATCAAAATATGGATAAGGAAATAGGTTTGTGCAAGTTTGGGAGTTGGTCGCGCAAGTGTCTAAAAGGAGAGAAGACTTGCGTGCCGAGATTGGGTCGCGCAGGTGACTTGCGCGCCGTCGCGCAGGGTGGTCAGATTGCCTATAAATACCGGACCACCCCTCCTCATTTCTAACCGGAGTTCAAGACGAGAGCTCCCGTCGCGCAGGTGTGGTGGTCGCGCAAGTGGTGTGTGTGGTCGCGCAGGTGGGACTTGCGCGCCAGAGGTTGAAGTTGTGCGCCGGCATTAGAAGTTGCACGCCAGTTGGCAGTTGGGCGCCAATATTTGTTTGGGCGTAAAAGGAAGAGAGTCGCGCAAGTTTGGAGTTGAGGAAGGTTGAGTCGCGCAAGTGTTTGAGGAAGACTTGCGCGCCCATAGTGACTTGCGCGCCGAGGTTGACTTGAGCGCCAAGTAAGGTTTGTTCCAGCAGTGTTTTTCGGGCTGCGTGGAAGCTAGAAGTTTGCCCGATACCTTCGGTGCAAAGGGATATTCATCAACGAGTGAAAGTTAAACGTCAACAGAGCATCTACATACAAGAGAAGATGCATTCTTTCATGAAAATGAAGAGACCTACAGGTCTATAAACTGTGAGTGGATTCCATCCAAGAGCAGTGAGATTAGGAAGAGGAAGAAGGTGATCCTCTCCACCGGCAGTGAGCCAGAGAGAGAGAAACAGGGAGTGACCCTTGAGAAAGCAGTGAGCTGACCCTAAACTTTGTAAAGGCAGTGAGCCTGGGCATAGAAGTGATCTAGCCCGAACCTTGTAATCCACAGCTAGTGAAGATTAGTGGAATTTGGTACGACCAGCAACCTGTCGGCGTATGCTCCTTGGACGTAGCCCTTAGCGGTGAACCAAGTAAAATTGCTGTGTCCTGTACTTGCTTTACATTCTGTTTATATCGTGCAGCAGGAAAAAGAGAGAAGAGTGTTTTTCTTAACAGTGAAACAAGATCAGAACGAGCATTAATTTTGAATTAGTCATACCCTGATTCACCCCCCCTCTCAGGGTATCCAGCCTAGTGGACCTAACAGGTTTACTACTTGAAAGTTTCTTTCATAGAAACCCATATCGTAAAAAGGAACACTAAAACTTAATTTAAAAAATTGAAGTATGAAACATAATGGTTACCCAAATTAACTCTCACTAGGTTTCCACATAGGATAACATAGGTGAAAATATGGATATGAAAGAGATATCTAACTATCAAGTTCTGATGGAGAGTGGTAGAAGACATGGATATGAAAAATCCAACAATAATAAAGCCATAAATTTGTGATGATTTAAGGTACCATCTGATTCATCGAATATAAGGACACTAGGACAAATTTTTTTTGTTTTCAAGATCATTTCCCTAAATTTGAATAATTTTTGAATTAAAAGAAATATTCACTTGATTTTGGTACAATCTTACTGTTGTTTGTGCCTTGAACAATTTCCACTTCATCTCTTAAAGAAATGAAGTTGAATTTGTCTTCCGTGAAGTGTTACCAGATCATGCAATAGAATGATAGGTCATTCCTTCTGTCTCAAACAACATGATAACAAAAGTTATTAAATATATAATTCCATCTATAGTGAGATTGGACTTATACTTCATATATCATACCGCTTAATATAATAAAACTAGTTTCTACTAACCAGGGACTTTTTGTAGGACAGTGGTAGGTGATAAAGGCCTTCACACTTCGGTTGTGGGTTCGATTCCCACAGCCTTGTCCGACGCGACAGGTTGTCGTCTGTCCTGCAGGTTGTCCTTTTTCTAAAAATACATTATTATAACACTACAGAAATTATATCAAAAAAAAGTTCTAGACTTAAACAATACTATCTTATGTCTAACTTAATTCAGTCCAATCCATAGGATATTCCAAAATACTTTGGTCTAAGATCATAGTATAAAGAAAATGATCACTGGAATGGTCACATAATAAGCAAGTGAATACCATCATTTATCCCCCATATATCATAAGATATATCTTGTTGATCGCATTCCAAACATGTGAATACCTTAATCATGTATTTTCTTGAAACATAAATTATCATAGAACCATAGTGAAAACATGAATGCTGTCAAAAGGTAACTCTTTCCACATACCAAAATCCCAAAAATTCTATATACTCACACCATGATTTCACTTTGTCCTTATATTAGTCATGAGCTCATTAATACTATCAAACATTTCATTATCTCCTTATCCCTTATTTATGCACATATTAGGTGCTTTCCAAAAATATCTGAATAACCTTTCATGGTTACCTATAGTATTCAACATATACTTAAAACAATAGTGTAACAATCCTTAGATGACTCATTATTCCATAGTACCATGAGATTACTTATACAACATTACTCTTGATAAACATGTAATCATTCCACTACCTTCTTAAACCATTGACCGATCTTGAACAATTCTTTCATCTCACATATCATTTGAAGTCTCTTCATCATCATCAATATAAATACTACCCATACTACCATGATGATTCTCTTCATGAGACTTTCCCTTAGGGCATTGGTTTTCATAATTCCCATACATTCCACATTTAAAACATTTAATCGTTGTTGATGTCGTAGCAATTCCATTATCCTTGTCCATGTTGTTAACCAAACCTTTTATTTTGAACTTACTAGCTTTGTGTCCTTCATTTCTACACCTAAATCATCTACTAGTTCCTTTGAAACATTCTCCTTGATGCCTCTTCCCACATGATTTACATGAGGGAAATTGAACTTTATTTCCTCTATGATCATCATGAAACTTCATATTTCTCTTATTAGATGTGTTGGGATACTTACCAAAGTTAATATTATTGATCATATTGTGAGATTAATGATTAGGAATAATAATGATGTTTTGACTTCCAAATCCCGTTTCATTTGGTTGCTCATGAAGAATATCATTCCATTGTCCATCATATCCTCCATTATCGTGAATCGTTCTGTTTTTGTCCATTTTCTAAAACCAAAAAAGAACAATATGAGAGGCAAAAATAATTCTAGGAAAAAAACATAATAAAGGGGGAGTAACTTCAATATATAACATCTTAGGTTTAATTCTAATATTGTTACCATAATTCTAGGACTATAACCTATACGTATACTTAACCTTAGGGACATCCCTAGGCATACCTTAGAAATATCTCTAGGGATCTCAGTAAATTTATCACATCATAGTTTCCAAAGGTTGACTAAACCTTTCCTCTAATACCAACTGTAGAGACCCAAATCTTGACGTACATGGACATTACATTAATTTTGTGTAATACTTAATACATAACAAAAACAGACACACAAGGACCATAATAGTTTAGTGTACTTGGAAACTCGAAACATAATCTTCTAATCATGGTGAAAGATATTCAACATCTCCCATAAAGATCTTCCCCTTTTGTTTTCTTACCTAAAACCTTTCTTTATATCCTAGGGAAAAGAAAACATAAAAAGGTTGAGCTCAAATGCTCAGTAAGGGTAAACATAGAGAACATAAAATATTCCATAAACATTTGAATGCAAAAACTTGAACATAAAATCTAAACATCAAAATCTTGAGCAAAGACATAAATATTGGAAGTATGTAAGGAATATATCATAATGGAACATCAATCATGATAAAATAGCAATGGAATAAAACATGTAATTATGGAAAACCATTAAGCACATGATATGATTCCCATAGTTGCCAAGGCATTACTGCCCAGACCATCTTAGTGGACAAAGTCCCTTTCTGAATCGAGTTCACTCCTCGTTCCAGTCCTGTAACACTGAACCAGATTAACTTACCGTTCCATCCATGTCTATCTCATGAGATATAAATCTTTACCCAATGCATTTGAGGGAGATATAGGTCCCACCCATCTCATAATGAAATCATTCTTTCGTGTGCCACAAAATAAACATACATCATTCATAATCACCCAAAGAATAAAATGGGTTTCATAAACATCATTCCATCATAACATAATCCATATAAAACAAATGGATATAATTTCACCATAAGAAAAGTGAAACCATGTATATCATAGAGACAATATACTTGAAACATACACATATGAAATAATGTCATCTTATATGGAAAATGGTTTTGATAAACCACTTGAAATTAATTCTTGATGAAAATATCCTTTCTTCTTCAAAATCATATTCTTTTCACAAAATTCCATGCAATTTTAAAAGAAAAAGAATTTTTTTTGAAAATAGTCATGAAATCTTGTAGAGTAAAATTTATGAAAATAAGGCGTTATGAAACCGTAAAAATCTGTTAATGCCGTATAAGTTAAAAAAACATTCTCCTAGTATTTTTAACGGAAAAGTAAAAAAGTACCACATATGGTAAACAAAAGAATGATTCCTTACATAACACAAAGTAAAAGACAAAGAGGGGTAAACCTGCAATTAAACATACATGGAATAATATTAAACAATTTATGAAAAACATTTTTTTATGGACATGAAAAAAAATATCGCCCCAGTAAATACTTACGAATAATCAATCTCTGATAAGAACGAGATTGGAATAGTTATCCCTTACCTTATGTCTGATATGCTTTGTACGTATCCAAAACTCCTATATAACGATTTAAATAATTTCATTGACTTATTATAGAATCATATTCATTGTTATGATATCATATATGGTTCACTTATGACTTTATATTAGTCGTTCTTTTGTAAATTCCATGTTAAAGCAGCGTTTTGGGTAAACTCGTTTTATTTATCATACGTGTTTGGAATTGTTGTTCTTGATATTATTATTACTTATATCATGTTTTACTTACTTCCAGAATGTAAATCATGATTTATATATCATATATATTCAGTATATATATATATATAATATAGATAAATGAATTGAAATACACCGTTCATGGAGACGGTAGGCCATACGTACGCATGAATGCTGTTTTCCTTTCTTTATTGACTTAAATGGAAGTAAGTAGATGCCATATAAATAAATAAATAAATATATATATATATATATATATATAAATCCAGTAGATTTATCATGTCATATATTTCATTATTATTCATTATATATACTTTATAATCATTCTTGAGTGGTTAACATGGAGAATGAATCTCATCGCGTCGTGAAGACGGTAATCCATACGTACACACGAGTGATGATATCATTCCCATGATTATTGAATTGAATTGGAGTGGATGATATAATATCTCAGAATAAGTATGATGTTATAATAACTATACATAGTTATTCTTTACACCATTATACCCATCCAAGTAAGGTGCTGGTGGGAAAATATATTATACCACAGTGTGAAGACGGTATTCCGTACGTACGCACGCGCGGTGATTTCCTTTTCCGTAGGATGGATAGAAGGTGAAATGGGGATGTTTCATATTTATAATAACATATCATTATATTAATGATACTAATGTTATTAGTTTATCATGAAACAACTAAAGAATAAGATGTTTAAGAAGAAAGAAACTTCAAAGAATCGGTAGAAGAGATTACATCTTCTTCGACGCACCTCTTTTAAGCTTCCTCTTATGGCACTAGATTTGGTCTTTTGAGGAGAAAAAAACCTCTATAATGTTTCTATGGAAGTTGAGAAGGGAAATGTGCCGGGGTTTTCCGATCGTGAAAGCTCAAAATTGTGTAAAGAGAAGAGGGAGGTGGTGCCCTTTTATAAGGGAGGAGAGGGGCACCTTAGGAAAACATAAAATATTATTTTATAATTGTCACAACCCGTCCTCCGGGCCCGTGCCGTGACTACCCCAAGCCCGCCTTCCATAGGCCAGGGGCTGGCGACTAGCACCAAGGCGTAAATCCCAGTCAAGAGGGAAGGCATTGCCTTTGAAAAGTAAACAAACACCACAGAGAAAGCAAGCAGAAGTAAACACTAAGTAAAAACTGGGTACAACAGTATGTGCGGAAAAGTAAGTGGGCCAGAATACAAACCCAAACTGAAAGTAAAGTACAACTGGAAAGGGGAAAACAACAACTAAAAGTAAAGCCGCAACGTCGAGCTGTCCACTGGAAGCCCCACCTGAAGGGTGAGTACAGATAGCCTCCACAGCTCTTCGGGTCCAGCCGTCCGCTCCGAGTACGTCCCGCCTAGTGGTCCACCTCCGGGTACCGTCCTGCTCCACAAGCCTCAACCACGATCAGCGCTTTCCGTCGTCTGCAACCAACACAACGTAGTGCAAGCATAGACAGTGCAGAGGTGAGTATAAGCTACTCAGTAGGGACCCCAAGACCCCCTAAGGTCTCCCAGAATCCACAAAGGATAATCCACAAAGGAAAGATACAATCACGAAGTAACATTTGACACTGCTTAGGTATATGCCAATACATATACCTAAGTCATCAATTCTTGTTCGGCTCCAACATCTGAGCCCAAGTACAACCCAGTCCACACAGGAAAGAAAAACGTAAATCCACATAGGATAGCACAACACAATCCACATAGGAAAGAAAAACAGGATTCATCTCACACAGGTATACTTATTCGTAAGACGATATAGATGATCAGATATTTCCACTGATTCATCTAAGCCGTCGGACCCACAAAGGATCGATAGGTACTAACCCCCGCAATGACCCACAAAGGATCTGACCCACAAATGATCGATAGGTAACTAACCCCCGCAATGACCCACAAAGGATCTGACCCACAAAGGATCGATAGGTAACTAACCCCCGCAAAGACCCACATAGGATCAGACTCACATAGAATCTGTAGGCGCTGGCCCACACAGGACCGCTGAGCACTGACCCACACAGGATCGGACCCACACAGGATCGGTAGCACTTATCCACGTAGGATTGCTGGGTGCTGTAGTCGTTGTCGTCGAATCCACTGAGGATCTGTGTATAGTCGTCGTCGTCGTCGCAGTCGTAGCCTGCTCTAGGGTTCCTGCACACAGCAAGATCCTTCGGGAGGGTCCGCTCCATGAGCCGAGGGGCTGATACATCAACTGACACAAATTCTGGAGTTGATGTATACAAAAGTTCCGTATCGCCATTAGGAACTCAACATCGCAGACGGCGCGTCAATCGGACTCCCGGTCTGAGAGTTATTGGCTTTTTCGTCCTAGGGGCCCGGTTGGTTTTTAAGGAAAAACCAACCCGACCATACTCCAACTGCGTCCAAACCTCGAGCGGAGTAAGCCAAAAGTTCCGTCTCACTAAGAGGAATCCATCAAAGTCAACGATACGTCAATCAGACGTCCTGAGCTCAAGATATGAGCGTTTCCGCTCCGAGGGCCCGGTTGGTTTCGTGTACGAACCAACCTGGTTGAACCCAAAGTTCTCCGAAACCTTGAGTGCGATATACCAAAACGACTGTCTCGATCCAAGGATCGCATCGCAACTGACGGTGCGTCGATCTAATGCTCGTAGCTCATGTTATGGGCAACAGACCGAAAAGGTTCGGTAATTGGGGGTTCAGGCCCGGTCCGACCCGGCCCGATACCCCTAGGGTCGGCCCGAACCGGGTTGACCCGAACTGGGTTTGGGTCCGGCCTGCTTGGGTGCGGCCCGACCCGACGGCTCGGCCCGGCGCGCTGGGCGCCCTGGCGCTGGCCGGGTGGCCAGGCGACCGGCTCGGCCATTACGGCCGAGCATTGCGGGCGGGGGGCGCGCTGCCCCCGCGTGAGGAAACCGCAGACCCTTGATGGCGCCGCTCACGCCGGCCAGCCGGGGGTCTCGGACCCCCGGTTCTTCCACGGTCTGGCCGGCCCGCTCCGGCCGGCCGGCTTCTGCCGCCACGGGACCGGCAAGGCCGGTCCCCCTGCTCCGATGCCGGTGGCCCGAAACCGGCCGCTGGTTCCCCTGCTCCGCCGCGGCCCGGAACCCGCCGCAGTCTTCGTTCGTCCGGCGCGGCGCGACAGCGCCTTGCCCCTCTACCGCGGCCCTGCTCCGGTCGCGGTGCTTCTCAGTTCTTCCAGCATGGCGCGACAGCGCCGTGTCTTTTGATCATCTTCTAAGGCACGACACGACAACGCCGCAGATTTATTGTTTCCAACGGCACAGTGGGACGACCCCGTGCTTCTTCGCTCTCCCTTTTTCAAAAAAATCCGCGCGGTGCTTTGGTACCGCGTCGCCTTGCTCGCCGCATCAATATCAACAACCAAAGAGGGGAGGAGTGTCGGCCGTGTTCGTGTGGTCCAACCTCCTCCCGTTATCACGATAAGAGGCGGTTCAAGGAAGGGAAGATAACGACGGAAGAAAATCACAAAATAGAAAAGCATAAAACCCCTACCTCAACGTTGTCGTCGAATGAGTGTTCGTCGCAGAATTAACCGTCGCGGAAGAAGAGGGTCGTCGCGGAAGGAGAGGATCACCGAGGAAGGAATGTCGCTGGCATTAGGTGATCTCCGAGGAAGGCGTCTCTTGCCAACAGAGGTTGGCGTTCTTCGCTGGCGGCGGTGCGTTCTTCGCGTTCTTCGTCGAAGAATGAAGAATCCTCTCTTTTTCTCCCAAAGCTTTATCAAAACACAACCCAACCATAATAAAATAAGTCCAACACTTATTTTATTATCAACCTAAGCTTTTGAAATTAAAAAGATAAGAAACGAACAATTAATTCAAAGAATTAATTGTAACGATTTAACCGCCCAATTTAATGAGGCATTACTTAACCAGAAAAACACAAGGTTTGACTTTTATTAAAAGGGGGGTTGCGGGTGCGTTAATTAGGAGTGAAGAAACGGCGGGGCTCATGCAGGCCCCACCTCAAAAATATCCTACCAAGTGGGTAGGATATTGTGGGTCCCACCTTATCTGCTTAACTTAGGTTAAGCGGCTTTAAGTGAAGTAAAATAAAATTATCGCATCCCTTTTTATTTTATTTGATAACTTAACCCCAAAAAAATAAAAACCACACCCAAGCAAACACAACTCCGAAAAACGAGTTCCTAAGAAAATACCGGTGCTGCAATTCCATCGTTTCCCTCAGAATTCGATTCCGAGCACCGGTTCAAAAGTTAGAAAACCCCGCTCATTCGTTTACTGAACGTACCCGAGCTAAACTTCGGAAAATGATTCCAGGCACACCGGGCCTCCGAATCCGGTGTCGTCAGAAACTGCGTTCTTGTAAAATTCCAAATAAAATTAAGAAAAAAAAAATTCCCTTGAATTTTACGGGTCTTTACATCACTCCCACCTCAGGGATTTACATCCCTGTAAAGATACATCATAAACTAGGGAAACAAATGTGGGTACTGAGCACGCATCTGAGCCTCCCACTCCCATGTGCTCTCCTGTAGGTTCCCATGCTGCCATATGATGCGCACTAGAAGAATCGACCGTCCACGTAGGACCCGCTCCCGTCGATCCTCAATCTCCACCGGGACCTCCGCAAAAGTCACCCTATCATCAACGTCCAGCTCCCCATGGTCAATGATATGCGTCGGGTCGTGCACGTATCTCCTCAGCTGAGATACGTGGAAGACGTCGTGCACCCGGTGCAACTGAGGTGGTAGAGCCAGGCGATAAGCCACCTCGCCAATCCTACTGAGGACCTGGAATGGTCCGATTAAGCGAGGAGATAACTTTCCGCCTCGACCAAATCTCCGTAATCCACGTCGAGGTGAGACCCGCAAGAAGACGTGGTCTCCATCCTCGAACTCAAGTGGCCTTCGCCTCCTATCAGTATAAGACTTCTGCCGGCTCTGAGCTGTCCTCATCCACTCCTGGATGACCTGGACCTTCTCTATCGTGGCCTAGACTATCTCCAGTCCCACAAGTGCTAACTCCCCAGGGTCTGTCCAGCACAAAGAAGATCTGCAAGGTCGACCGTACAACGCCTCGTATGGTGCCATCCCGATGGTGGAGTGGTATCTGTTGTTGTACGCGAACTCCACCAAGGGTAGGTGGTCCTCCCAACTGCGACCAAAGTCTAGGACACATGCACGGAGCATGTCCTCGAGAGTATGAATGGTCCTCTCCATCTGAACATCCGTATGAGGGTGAAAGGCGGTGCTCAGACGTAGCTGCATCCCGAACGCCTCCTGTAACCCCTTCCAAAGTCGGGAAGTAAAGTGAGAATCTTGATCGGAGACGATAGATGATGGCACACTGTGAAGCCATACAATCTCCTAAACGTAGAGACGTCCCAAGCTCTCCACTAAGCCCTGCTCTCTAATGGGTAAGAAGTGAGCCGACTTGGTGAGTCGGTCGACAATAACCCAAATAGAGTCGTGACCTTTGGAAGTGCGTGGAAGTCCAGTCACGAAGTCCATAGATATCGCATCCCACTTCCACTCTGGGACCTCCAAGGGCTGTACCAAGCCTGCTGGCACCTGATGCTCTGCCTTCACCTGCTGGCAGGTGAGGCATCACGAAACGAACTCTGCCACAGCCTTCTTCATGCCCGGCCACCAGTGCTGTCGTCTGAGATCCTGGTACATCTTTTCCACTCCAGGATGTACCGCCAGGGGAGAAGTGTGAAACTCTCTTAGCACCTCCTCCCGTAAAGCAACTGGTACCAAGGTACGTCCTCTGAAAAGGACGTCGTGCTCTCCACCTACAGAGAATCCATCAGGTGCCTGTCCTGAGGATATCTGCGCATGCCGCGTCTCACAGTCAGCGTCCCCACGCTGTGCCTCTCTAACCCACTGCACTAGTGGAGGAGTGACTGTGAGAGACTAAAGGAAGGCTGCTCCATCTTTATCCACGAAGGATATCTGCAAAGCGGCTAGCTGCTCTGTCACCTCCCCAAGTAGCTGAATGCCCGTCCTCCTGCTGAGTGCATCGGCTACCATGTTCCCCTTTCCAGGAGTATAGACTATCTCAAAGTCATAGTCCTGGAGGAACTCGATCCACCGCCACTGTCTCAGGTTCAGGTCCTTCTGAGAGAAGATGTACCTGAGACTCTGATGGTCAGAAAAGACTGTAAAGCACTCTCCCATCAGATAATGCTGCCAAGTCTTCAGAGCAAAGACCACTGCTGATAACTCTAGGTCATGGGTAGAATAGTTCTGCTCATGTGGCCTCAACTGACATGATCCATAGGAAATCACTACCCGCTCCTGCATCAGGACACATCCGAGTCCGGTCCCTGATGCATCACAGTAGACTACATACCCTACTCCCTCCTCCGGCAACCTCAAGATAGGTGCGCTGGTCAATCTCTGTCTCAGCTCCTAGAAGCTCTTCTGACATCTATCTGAACACACAAAGGGTTTCCCCTTCTTCGTAAAAGCTGAGAGTGGTGCCTCAACTCTGGAGAAGTCTGTCACAAATCTTCGATAGTATCCAGCTAGTCCTAATAAACTCCGCACCTCCGTCATGCTCCTGGGTGGCTCTTAAGCTAGCACTGCCTCGATCTTCGCAGGATCCACCGCACCTCCCACCTCAGAGATGACGTGTCACAAGAAGTGGACCTCACGTATCCATAACTGACACTTCTAGAGCTTTCCATAAATATGGTGCTCTCAAAGTGTGTCTAGTACAACCCGCAAGTGGTAGGCGTGCTCCTCCTCAGTCGTCGAGTATATCAAAATGTCGTCGATGAAGACCACGACAAAACGATCGAGGTACGGCTGAAAGGTCCTGTTCATGAGGCCCATGAACACGTCTGGAGCATTGGTTACGCCAAATGGCATAACCAAGAACTCATAGTGTCCATACCGACATTTGACGGCTGTCTTTTGCACGTCCTCTTCCCGAACTCTGAGCTGATGATAGCCTGACCTGAGGTCTATCTTTGAGAACCACCTTGCTCCCTTGAGCTGATCGAAGATGTCATAAATCCATGGTAGTGGATACTTGTTCCTCACTGTCACTTGGTTCAGGCGACGATAGTCGACACAAAGTCGCAAGCTCCCGTCCGCCTTCTTGGTGAACAATATTGGGGAAGCCCAGGGTGAGACACCGGGTCAGATGAATCCCTTGCCCTGCAAGTCCTCCAACTATACCCATAGCTCTCAAATCTCAGAGGGATCCCTCCGATATGCCGGGGTGGATATCGGGGCTGTCCCGGGGTACAGATCAATATAAAATTCTACCTCTCTGCGAGGAGGTAGTCCTGGAACGTCGTCGGGAAAAACGTCTGCATACTGATCCACCACTACAGGAAAACTAGGACTCCGCACGTCAACTGCTCCTCGAATGAGGCTATCCAACTGATGAGTGATGGGATGTCCTCTCCTCTACGGAAGTCCATCCTGTGCTACGAAGGCTCCCTTCTAGACGGTGTAGGTGAACCTACTCCCGTCAGTGCGTACACATCGCACCTTGCGCCTAATACAGTCAATATGAGCATGGACTGTAGATAACCAATCCATGCCCAAGGTGACGTTGTAAGGCCTCAACGCCGCTACAAGAAAATCCTAGCTGAAGATATCGCCTCCTAGAGTAAGCTCACACTACCGGCACCAATGCGTAATCGTCGAGTCTGCTCCCGTAGGAGTCTCTAGCCGTAAGGATCAAGCCAACGACTTTGTCAGAATCTCTGAGCTCCGAACAAGGGCAACGGCTATGAAAGAGTGACTCGCTCCTGTGTCTATAAGAACTACAGCAAGGGTGGAATAGACACAGATAGTACATAGAATCATCTCGGGCACGCCGTGGTCATAGGCCTCCGTTTCCTGGAGCTGTGCCTCTCTCTGCCTGCCAGCTCCCTGTGGTCAGGGTGGACCTCCTGGTGGTGGTGGTGGTAGAGACTCAAAGCGTCGCCCACCACCTGCTGCTCGGCCAGCTCCTCTTCCTCGTCCGCCTCCTCCCTGCGGACCACCACGGTCGACCCTCTGCCTCTTCCTGGGTGGGCCCTCAACCATCTACTACTCCTCAGCACGGCGGGTTGGGCAGTCACGAGCCATGTGGCCCTGCCCGCCGCATGTGTAGCACTGCCTGCCTCTCGAAAGACTGGCTCCGCGCTGTGTGCCCCGCACTGTTGAGCCAGTGTCCTGAGGTCGTCTGCCTGAGGGTCTGGTTTTCCTGGACCCATGAGTCATACACCGACTGTATAACGACCCATACTTTACATATATTGTTAATACTTCAAAATTGAAGCAAACTTATTACAACATATGACAAAACCACAAAGGACCGTATAGGTATAGTGTCTTTAGAAACTGGGAAACATAAACAACTGGTTCATAAATCTTCTACAGTGTCTCCCATTTATTTCATCATATCTAGGGTCCCTTTTAGCATATTCTACTTAATATCCATATTCCTGACCTGGGGAAAAGAAAACATAAAAGGGTGAGCTCAAATGCTCAGCAAGGGCAAATAAAGGAACTAAAAATCATATCATATCTTTTTGAAAATCATAACCTGCAAAAGAGATCATAATATCTTAACATGGAATAAATCATAGAAGTGAAAATGATATCACCATAATCATAACATGAAACTTGAAACTTTGTGGCATGAACACATAATCATGGAAAATCATTTCTTGTTAGTCATGACTCATTGCCAAGACTATCTTAGTGGACAAAGTCCCTTTCTGAATCGAGTAACCCTCGTTTCAGTCCTCTTTCACTGAACCGGTATAACCTACCGTTCCAGCCCTGTCTATCTCATGAGATATAAAATCTTTACCCAATGCATTGGAGGGAGATATAGGTCCCACCCATCTTATAATGAATCCTTTCTTATGTGTGCCACATAATCATAAATCATACATCATCGCATAACCCATGTAATAAAAATGGGATTCTTAAACAACATGACATCATAAAACAATTCATATAAGATAAATGAATTCATAAAAATGTTTCCATCACAACATAATCAAATCCATGTAATAATAGGGGTAAAAACAGAACCCTTTTATTATCTTAGATGGAAAATAATTTTGATAAAATACTTGAACTTCATTCTTGAGGAAAATATCCTTTCTACTTCAAAAACACTTTTCCTTTCTTAACATGTCATAAAATTTTAAAATAAAAGAAGTTGATTAAAAATAAACTTGAATACTTGTAAAGGAAGCTTCTTGGAAATAATTTTTTATAAATCCATTCATGTCGTATAAGTTAAAAAAAAACATTCTTCGTACTTTTGTCTGAAAAGTCAAAAAGTACCTCGTACGAAAAACGACAAAAGATTTCTTTCTTATTCTTTACTAAAAACTCACCGAAGGGTAAAATTGGATTTAAACTATTGTAAGTGGATGGAAATAATATTACATATTGAGGAAACATGGATTTGGATGATAAAATACACCCCAGTAAATACTTACGAATAAACAATCTCGGATAAAAATGAGATTGTGATATTTCCCCTTACCTTAGGTCCGATTTGCTTTGTACGTGTCCGAAGCTTCTGTATAATGGTTTAAATAATGTTATTTACTTATTATAGAATCATACATATTGATATGATATCATATATGGTCATATTCTTAGCTTCTTGTTAGTAATATTTCATTGTTACTTGTTACTCGGGTCTTTATTGCCTTTTGTTCTTATGCGTGTTTTGCCGAATAAATTCTTATTCTTATTTTAAGGTTATAGATACCTTATATCCAGAATGGTATTAGTGTAACATATATCATATTTATTCATTCAATTCATTTATATAATTATTATGTAATGATGATCATGTAGAACGAGTCGCTTCACATCGTGGAGACGGTATTCCGTACGTACGCACGAGTGATGATATCGTTCCTATGATCGTGGAATTGTATTGGAGTATATATATATATTATTTCAGTATCAATATTACTTAATAATAATCATAAATGGTTACTCATTACACCATTATACCCATCCTTGTAAGGTGGTGGTGGAAAATAGATTACACCACGGCGTGGAGACGGTATTCCGTACGTACGCACGCACTGTGATTTCATTTTTCCGTAGGATGGATAGAAGGTGAATTAGGGTTGTTTCATAATTATAATAACATATCAGTATGTAAGTAATACTGATGTTATTACTTTATCATGAAACAAATAAAGAAGAAGAAGTTTAAGAAGAAAGAAATTGAAAAGATCGGTAATGGATATTACCTCTTCTTTGGAACGCTTCTTTGAATCCTCCACTTAGGGAACTAATATTGGTCTTTGAAGAAGACCAGGACCTCTAGGATTATTCTAGGGAAGTGGAGAAGAGAAAATGTCAGGGGTTGGCCGAGCTTGAGTGCTCAATTTGGTGTGAGGAGGAGGGGGAGGAGGTGCCCTTTTATAAGGGAGGAGAGGGGAACCTTAGGAATATCTCAAAATATTATTTTATATTAAAGTCAAAATCGGTTTATAATGGTTCAAAAGGGTCTTATTTCGAAGCTAAAGTGGGTAAGGGTCGAAATCCTATCAACCAATAGTATTTAGACAAGTTTGGGATATTATTTTAACCTTATCAATTAGATTTAACTCTAAGTTAAATAATTTAACTTTTACCTTGTCTTTTTGTTTTCTTTCACTATATGGTTAATACACTTACTATAACATGCCAAACGAACCCCAAATTGTTTATTATTAATATATATATCCTTATCTAAGTCATTTGGCCGAACCTTAGATTTTTAGGAATAAAATAACAATTAATAATATAATATTTTATTTAAAAACTATTTTGTGTCAATTTTGACACTATTTGATATATGATTTTTGTGAAAGTCATAACAGAATTATATGTTCGAACCAAGTTGATTAAATCAACACTAATATATCATAGTAACCTAGAAAATTAGTGGAATTTATAGAAAGTCTTAAATTACATTTATTTTGGTATTTATATTATCAATTATGTCAATATTTCATTAATAAGATAATTACTGCATCATCTTTGTGTCATAAATAAATTAAATTATTTGATGTCTAAAAATTACAAATAAAATACCATCATGTAGGAAATCTTTTTATATTTCTAATGAATATTTATAGTCTAATTTATCTTATGTATAACCCCATATTAAAAATGATTTACTTATTAAACTTTGATTTTAACTATTTTAACCCTTCATTAAATAAATTAATAATAAATGTCCTAATCTAATCCAAGTGGGCCTAAATGGTCATATTTTATTCCTAAGTTTGTTTTTGGTCGAATTACACTTATCCAATAGAATTAGGACATGTGTTAGGGTAATATTAATATCATATTTACCCTTAGTTACCCTATTTACTATTAACCGCGGTAAAAAAAGTAAAAAGTTACTATTCACCAAAAATTTTTTTTATCTCATTGAACCACATTTTACTTACTGATATCAACCATATCTGTAGGATTTTCGAAATTCCATTCACAGAAGCGGTAAAATTAATTTTTATGCAAAATTCAGTTTTTAACCTACCACTTAGTGGTTTCACTATTCATCAAAAATTGAAAGTTTTCAGAAAAATACCAAAATTTCACCCTAGGCTAATTTCGATATTCTGAGTCCAAAAATGAAGTCCATTTTGAAAAGTAAAATTTATAAAATTTCAAAAAGTGGTTATTACTATTCATAACGGCTAGTTTTAATAGCATATTGTTATTTAGTGAAACTCGGTATTGCGTACGACGCAAGCTATCGAGGAAGGTCGTGATTGCGTGTAAAGAAAGCCAAGCAAGTGTTGTGTAGAAAAAGATTCCTTTGATGATTTATATAACATAAAAGTCTCGGGTGTTACAGACTGCCTGCTGCAGAAGACTCTGCTAACTACCGCCCTGCGGTAGGTCTCGCTGCTGAAGAAGGCTCATCAAGGAAGCTCTCGATCAAAAGGGCTTGCTCTAGTACTCCTGCCTGAGTCGGAATGCTGAGGGAGATCAGCGATGCCCTGATCTCATGCCTCAATCCCTACTCAAAGGTTCGGGCCCGAAAGAATGGGTCCCATACCATGTCTGTCGAGTAGCACGAGAGATCGGTAAATCTCTCCGAGTACTGGGCGACCGTCAATCTTCCCTGACACAGCTGAAGTAGCTCCTGGATGCGCACCACACGGAGGGTGGCTGGGAAGAACTCCGAGCGGAAGAGGTTCTCAAAGTCCGTCCAGAGGAGAGATTCCTCATCGTGCACCTGGAGCATCAAGCTCCACCATCGGCCCGCTGCCGCGTGCAGTAGGCTCACTGTGTGGATCACCATGAGGTCTGCTGGTGTCCTCACTAACTTGAAAACTCATACCACTGCCTCCAGCCAATCCTTGGCTGCCTGGGGGTTCGTCTCCCCGCGGAACCTGGGTGGTCGTTGGCGCTGGAACTCGTGCAGTTCACTAAGGCGACGTGCATCGTCAATGGCTGAGGCTGGAAGCATCGGTGGATCGGCAGGTAAAGGTACCGCCGGTGCCATCGCTATCAAAGGGCCCTATATCGAGGCCTCGTCGCTCGGTGAGCTGTCGTCGCGCACAACTCTCAGAACCCTAGCTGGCTGCCATCGTGGGGCCATACTGAAAAGCAACAGGTGTGCCATGGTCAAACAGTATACCTAGTGAGCCGACATAAAGTAATCACAAAGAAAACTTGAAACACACAGACAATCAATGTTTTTGTGTATTAAGTCGGAAATCATAAGTCAGGGTCCTAGTGTACGGATACGTTGGCCACCGCACCAACAATGGACTCCCTGGACTGATAACCACACTCAATACTCTTAACACTATTGCTTCACATAGAAAAGATCAGAGTCCCGAGTTCTGCGGTAGAACTGAACTCCTCTGATACTAATTTGTCACGTCCCATCCTCGGGGCCCATGCCATGACTACCCCAAGCCCACCTTCCATAGGCCAGGGGCTGACGACTAGTACCAAGGTGTAAATCCTGGTAAAGAGGGAAGGCATTGCCTTTGAAAAGTAAACAAACACCACAGAGCAAGAAAGAAGAAGTAAACACTAAGTAAAAACTGGGTACAACAGTATGTGCGGAAAAGTAAGTGGGCCAGAATACAAACCCAAACTGAAAGTAAAGTACAACTAGAAAGGGGAAAACAACAACTAAAAGTAAAGATGCAACGTCGAGCCGTCCACTAGAAGCCCCACCTGAAGGGTGAGTATAGATAGCCTCCACAGTTCCTCGGGTCTAGCCGTCCGCTCTGAGTACGTCCCACCTAGTGGTCCACCTCCGGGTACCGTCCTGCTCCACAAGCCTCAACCACGATCAGCGCTATCCGTCATCTGCAAACAACACAACGTAGTGCGGGTATAGACCGTGTAGGGGTGAGTATAAACTACTCAGTTGGGACCCCGAGACCCCCGAAGGTCTCCCAGAATCCACAAAGGATAATCCATAAAGGAAAGTTACAATCACAAAGTAACATTCGAAACTGCTTAGGTATATGCCCATACATATACCTAAGTCATCAATTCTCGTTCGGATCCAACATCTGAGCCCAAGTATAACCCATTCCACACAGGAAAGCAAAACGTAAATCCACACAGGATAGCACAACACAATCCACATAGGAAATCAAAACAGGATTCAGCTCACACAGATATACTTCTTCATAAGATGATAGAGATGATCAGATATTTCCACTGATTCATCTAAGTCGTCGGACCCACAAAGGATCGATAGGTACTAACCCCCGCAATGATCCACAAAGGATCTGACCCACAAAGGATCTGACCCACAAAGGATCGATAGGTAACTAACCCCCGCAATGACCCACAAAGGATCTGACCCACAAAGGATCGATAGGTAACTAACCCCCGCAAAGACCCACACAGGAACAGACCCACACATGATATGTAGGCGCTGGCCCACATAGGACCGCTGAGCGCTGACCCACATAGGATCGGACCCACATATGATCGGTAGCACTGATCCACGTAGGATCGCTGAGTGCTGTAGTCACCGTCGTCACAGTCGCAGCATGCTCTAGGGTTCCCGCACACAACAAGATCATTCGGGAGGGTCCGCTCCACGAGCCGAGGGGCTGATAAATCAACTGACACAAAGTTCGGAGTTGATGTATCCAAAAGTTCCGTATCGCCATCAGGAACTCAACGTCACAGACGGCGCGTCAATCGGACGCTCGGTCTGAGAGTTTTTGTCTTTTTCGTTCTAGGGGCCCGGTTGGTTTTTAAGGCAAAACCAACCCGACTGTACTCCAACTGTGTTCAAAACTCGAGCGAAGTAAGCCAAATGTTCCGTCTCACTAAGAGGAATCCATCAAAGTCGACGGTACATCAATCAGACGTCCGAAGCTCAAGATATGAATGTTTCCGCTCTGAAGGCCCGGTTGGTTTCGTGTACGAACCAACCCAACCGAACCCAAAGTTCTCCGAAACCTTGAGTGCGATATACCGAAACGACCGTCTCGATCCAAGGATCGCATCGCAACTGATGGTGCGTCGATCGGAGGCCCGTAGCTCAAGTTATGAGCAACAGACCGAAAAGGTACGGTAAGAGGGGGTTCGGGCCCGGTCCGACCCGGCCCGATACCCCCAAGGTCGGCTCGAACCGGGTCGACCCGAACTGGGTCCGGGTCTAGCCCGCTTGGGCGTGGCCCAGCCTGGGCGGCTCGGCCCGGCCTGGCGGCTCAGCCCGGCGTGCTGGGCGCGCTGGCACTGGCCGGGTGGCCAGGCGACCGGCTCGGCCGTTACGGCCGAGCGTTGCGGGCAGGGGGCGTGCTGCCCCCGCGTGAGGAAACCACGACCCCTTGATGGGCCCGCTCACGCCGGCCAGCCTGGGGTCTCGGACCCCCGGTTCTTCCACGGTCCGGACGGCCCGCTCCGGCCGGCCGGCATCTGCTGCCATGGGACCGGCAAGGCCGGTCCCCTTGCTCCGATGCCGGCAGCCCGGACCCGGCCGCCGGTTCCCCTGCTCCGCCGCGGCCCGAAACCGGCTGCGGCCTTCGTCCGTCCAGCACGGCGCGATGGCGCCGCGCCCCTCCACCACGGCCCCGCTCCGGCCGCGGTGCTTCTGAGGTCCTCCGGCGCAGTGCGACGACGCCACATCTTTTGATCATCTTCTACGGCGCGACGCGATGGCGCCGTGGATTTATTGTTTCCAACGGCGCAGTGCGACGACGCCATGCTTCTCCGCTCTCCCTTTTTCAAAAACATCTGTGTGGTGCTTTGGCACTGCGTCGCCTTGCTCGCCGCATCAATATCAACAACCAAAGAGGGGAGGAGTGTCGGCCATGTTCGTGCGGTCTGACCTCCTCCCATTATCACGATAACAGGCGGTTCAAGGAAGGGAAGATAACGACGGAAGAAAATCACAATATAGAAATGCATAAAACCCCTACCTCAACGTTGTCGTCGAACGAATGTTCATCGCGGAATTAACCGTCGCGGAAGAAGAGGGTCGTCGCGAAAGGAGAGGATCGCCGCGGAAGGAACATCGCTGGCGTTAGGTGATCTCTGAGGAAGGTGTCTCTCGCCGACGGAGGTTGGCGTTCTTCGCTGGCGGTGGTGCGTTCTTCGCGTTCTTCGTCGAAGAACGAAGAATCCTCTCTTTTTCTCCCAAAGCTTTATCACAACACAACCCAACCATAATAAAATAAGTGCAACACTTATTTTATTATCAACCTAAGCTTTTGAAATTCAAAAGATAAGAAATTAACAATTAATTCAAAGAATTAATTGTAACGATTTAACCGCCCAATTTAATGAGGCGTTACTTAACCAGAAAAACGCAAGGTTTGACTTTCATTAAAAGGGGGGTTGCTGGTGCGTTACTTAGGAGGGAAGAAATGGTGGGGCTCGTGCGGGCCCCACCTCACAAATATCCTACCAAGTGGGTAGGATATTGTGGGTCCCACCTTATCCGCTTAACTTAGGTTAAGCGGATTTAAGTGAAATAAAATAAAATTGTCGCATCCCTTTTTATTTTATTTCATAACTAAACTCCAAAAAAATAAAAACCACACCCGAGCAAACGCAACTCCAGAAAAGGAGTTCCTAAGCAAATACCGGTGCTGAGATTCCATCGGTGCCCTCAGAATTCGATTCCGAGCACCAGTTCAAAAGTTAGAAAACCCCGCTTGTTCGTTCACTGAACATACCCGATCTAAACTTTAGAAAATGATTACGGGCACACCGGGCCTCAGAATCAGGTGCCATCAGAAACTGCGTTCTTGTAAAATTCCAAAGAAAATTAAGAAAAAAAAATTTCCTTGAATTTTACGGGTCTCTACAATAATAAAGTCATATTCCGTTTATAATAGCTCAAAATTGATTTATTTAGAAGATAATGTGGGTATGGGTCGAAATCCTCTCAACCAATAGGTTTTAGACAAGTTTATGTTACTATTTTAACCTTATCAGTTAGATTTAACTCTAAGTTAAATAATTTAACCTTTACCGTGTCTTCTTGTTTTCTTACACTATATATTTAATAAAATTACTATAAAAAGCCAAAAAAATCCCAAGTGGTTAATTATTAATATATATAACCTTATCTAAGTCATTTGGATGAACCTTATATTTTTAGGAATATAATAACAATTAATAATATAATATTTTATTTAAAAACTATTTTATGTCAATTTTGACACAATTTGGTAATTGATTTTTGTGAAAATCATAACAGAATGATTAGTTCGAAAAAAGTTAATTAAATCAACACTAACATGTCATATTAATTTATAAAATTAGTGGAATTCTAAAAAATGCTCAAATTACATTTATTTGGGTATTTATAATATCAATTATTTTAATATTTCATTATTTTGGTAATTACTGCTTCACCATTGTGTCATGAATAAATTAAATTATTTAATGTATAAAAATTATAAATAAAATACCATTAGGTATGAAGTCTTTTTATATTTCAAATTAATATTTATAGTCAAATTTATCTTATGTATAACCCTATATTAAAAGGTTTTAGTTATTAAACTTTGATTTTAACTATTTTAACTCTTTTTTAAATAAAATAATAATAAATGTCCTAGTCTAATCCAAGTGTACCTAAAGGGTAATATTTTATTCCTATGATTTTTTTGGTCGAATTAAACTTATCCAATAGAATTAGGACATGTGTTAGGGTAATAATAATATCATTTTTACCCTTAATTACCCTATTTACTTTTAACCGTGGTAAATAAAAGTAAAAAGTTACTATTAACCAAAAATTATATTTATTTTATTGAACCACATTTTACTACTTTATATTAACCGTGTCTCTCGGATTTTCGAAATTCCACTCATAGAAGTGGTAAAATTAAGTTTTATGTAAATTTTCAAATTCTCCAAGGAGGTGGGTAAAAGACGGTGAAAAGTTCAATAAAATTTTTATATATCTAAAATTATTACAAAATGACTCCAATGAATTAAATTTAAATTATATCGGTATTATATATCAATTTTGACCTAAAATAAATTTAAATAAAATAAATAATTATTTAAATAAAAATTCGGTTTTAAACTATAACTCGGTGTTTTTCACTATTCATCAAAAATTGAATGTTTTCAGAAAAATACAAAAAATTCACCCTAGGATAATTTCGATATTACGAGTCCAAAAATGAAGTCCATTTTGAAAGATAAAATTTATAAAATTTCAAAATGTGGGTATTACTATTCATAACGGCTAGTTTATATAACATATCATTGTTTAGTGAAACTTGGTATTGCGTACACCACACGCTATCTAGAAAGGGCGCTATTGCGTGTAATGCAAGCCAAGTCAAGGTTGAGTGTAGTGAAAGATTCCTTTGTTGTTGTGTATAATATAATCCAACCATATTTCACTTATACATTGAATATATATATATAAATATAAATATATACACTCAATGTTGTGTAGAATAACATCTATCAAACGAAATTGAAATTTTGTGTTACACGATCCAAGAATAGTGTTGCGTATAATGCAAGCTAATACGGTGTTGCGTATAGCACATAATAATCTTATTGTAGCATACACCACAAGACATAAAATAAATTAAAAAGAATAATTCTCATAAAATCTCAGGGTGTTACATTGAATCAGGTATAAAAACCAGAATATATGCTTTACATTATGGTGAAAACTCTTCTTTTGTTGATGATTTTATGCCATCAAATATTGATAATGATTTAATTGATTAAAATTGGATGAATTAAATGCATGATGAATTAAATAAATTTGAATGAAATAAAGAGTGTAATATATTTTGTTTACTAGAAGATAAACCTAAAATATGAACTAATTGTTTTTTAAAATAATCTTGGTGAAGCTGGAAACATAGTTAAAAATAAATCAAGGCTAGAAACTCAAGCTTATTATCATGATATGTGAATTGAATTTAAAGATTATTTTCATCTTGTTCCTATGATGGAAGTACATAAAATTTCATTAAACTATGCTTATTTTCAAATAATCAAATTATTTCAAATGGATGTAAAAAGTTCATTTTAAAATGGAATAATTTTAGAATAATTTTTTGTCAGACAGCCACATGGATTTGAAAATGAAAAGTTTTCAAATCATGATTTTAAACATAATAAAGCTATATATGGTCTTAATAATTCTTTAATATCATGATATGAAATAATAACTCAATTCATTCAATTATTTAATCACAATAATCTCCATTAATTAATTCACCATTTAATTAACACAATTCATTCAATTGTATCATCACAAAAATCCCCATTAATAAAATCACCAATTAATTAATCCAATTCATTCAATTTTATAATTACAACAACACATTAATTAATACACCAATTAATTAATTCATTTCAATCAATTCCATAATCACCATAATTCCCAATAAATAATTAAACATTTAATTGTCCTAATTCCACAACCAAAATATAACTATAATTAATTCAACAATTAATTTATTTCAATTTCCCAATCCCAAAATCCCAGTATTTAATTCTAAAATTAGTTATCCCATTCTCACAATACTATATTCCATTAATTAATTCAAAAATTAATTAATCCACTTCAATTCCATTAATTTATTCAAAAATTAATTAATCACATCAATCTCACTAATTAACTAAATAATTAATAAATCATACCAATTCCATTAATTAATTCCACAATTAATTAATCTAGTTCATAGTCTAAAAACTCAAATAATTAATTATTCACAAAATACCATAATTTCAATATCCCAATAATTCATTCATTAATTCATTACCCTCAATTCCACAATTCTAATATTCTGATAATTAGTTCTATAATTAATTATTCACATTCACATTCCCTTTATTAATTAATTGACTAAATTAATTAATTCAATTTAAGAAAATAAATTTCTAGATACACCTTATAAATTAAAAATTTAAATACACTTGATTGAACTAAATAATAAGGTATTTGAATAATAGAAAACCTGCCTCAAATCAATGATGAACACTTTCCAATAGATATCCCAAATTGATCAGAATAACACTAATCACGATGAAGAATAATATCTTTATTCAATTACTATTTGTATAATTAAACAAAATTTGATAAAATAAAACATAGATTTGGATCCATCAAAAATAGAGAAAAGAAACCCTTCCAGGATGGGAGAATAATTTGAGAGAGACGAGAAACCAATCGAGATGAGATTCACATATCGGGAGAGGTGTTGATTTTCAATCCAAGCTTAGAATCACTAATATTAGAGGTTGGGAGGCCATGAAATTCATCTATTTTCCTAAAAACGATAATAATAGTTAATGTTTGAGTGTGGGTCGATTTGTGGGTTTACAAGGGGGTTCAAGTATTTTAAAATCTAATTTTTCAGGTAAAATAAAAAACTTGAGCATGGTTTCCTGAGTAGGGGTGCCCAGTTTTCCAAATAATGAACCCTAACCACGAACCACTTCTATGAGGTTCATAGTTACACTTAAAAATGTACATGGTTTGACAAAATATGCACCATCCATTTGAATCCCCTCTTTTTGGGTTCACATGGTTCACTGGGGTAGGGCACAGGGTTTTCCCAAACAGTCGCATACCATGAACTTGCCCCATTACTTTAAACAATTTCAAATTTTCACCCAAACTCAGTCAAGCTACAAACAAAAAATAAATTAATAAAAACATGGAAAAATAATACCTGTAATAACCCACCAATTCTCATTTAATTGAGAGCTCAACAAGTCATTACTAGGCTTTAAGCGACATCCCCAAGGCACCAAAGGCTGGAAATAAATGCCAAAGGGTTTCAAAACAAGTGGGGAACAATTTACCCTTTTTGAAAAACCAAAAAACAATGCAAACTAGATAAACATCTCCAAGAAACCACTATATGATGCATGATTTAAAACTGAAACAACTCAACCATTATTTTCAAAATAACCCAACCACGTGCAACAACGAAATACAAAACCAAATTAGGGTAAACAACAGAAAGACAACTACAAGACTTCAAGATGACAACCCAACTCCATGCTCCATAAGCTCCAATATCCAACATCACGAACCAGCCCCAAAGTCACAAAGTAGTGCTATAAACGTGCGACACTTTACCTTTGCCAACATCCTGGTATATGACATCTGCAAAAGCACCATTGTGCCAAAGAAGGGGGTGAGTAATGAAACTCAGTAGGTTTTCCCCGATGACTTCCCAACCCATGCCTTTAGGATAAAACATGTTAGCATACTTATATAAAACAATTTATATAAAACAATTCGAAAATAGTTCACAATATAACAAGTTCCAAGTCAAAACCATTTTCCAAAAAAACCATCTTTCTCAAGAAAAGAAACCAAGCAAAGTTCCCAATCAAATTCACATTTCCATTTTTGGCATAACCATTCCATTTCACATAATCACACACTTAACCATGCATGCATCGTTATGAAAGATCCATCCTCATGAGCAGTCTCTCGTAGATCTACCAAGTCGTCACAAGGTTATTATTCCCCATGTTCCATTACACTTTTGGCACCGAGCACAAGGTCATATTTCAACCAAGCCTCGTAAATGCAATATGAACACCCACACCCAGTACGCCTAAAAACCACAGCATTCCAACCATGCCAAAACCATTTCAATAAAACATCCCTTTTATTTAAAAACTTTTTCCCGCAAAATATTTTCCAAATCTACCAAATCCATATTTTAAAATCACCATTTCAAAATCAAGAAACCAAAACACTTTTCAAAAGACATTATTTCAATTTCCACAATTCCATCAAAACCCATAAATCACCACTAAAGAATATTTATAACATGCTTTGCACCACAATTTCACAATAAAAACCAAGAAATTAAATCAATTTGAACTAATCCTTCAAGTTCTAAGAAAGAGGAATTGAGAGTGAAGCCAACTACCTCAAAGGTTTTGACGAAAACCCTAACAAACAGAGAACGCACAAGACAACTGGGCTGATTCACCAAGGATCCTCCTTAGATCTCTTCTCCTAACACAACCAAGACCAAAAATCATCATATTTGACATCCACACACTTAGATCTACCCATAATGGATGGATATCTAAGAAACCGAGAGAAGAGGAGAAGTAGATCTAAGTAGATCTAAGAAAACGATCAAGAACGAAGGAGAATGATCACATACCTCAAGGATCTGGCTTCGATTCACCAAGAGAAGCCTTTGGATCACCTCCGGAATACTTGGGAGAGGTTTTACAACCTTCAAGGGAGAGTAATCCTGAGTTAGGGCTGCTTATAAGCTTTAAACAAGGCAATTAAAGGCAAAACAAGTTAGATCCACAATTTAAGGATCTAATTTAAGTTCCCGCACGGTTAGTCTGCACAGTTTGACAAACCGTGCGCTAACCGTGCTTTAGCCACTACCTCGTCCAACCTTCTCGCATGGCCTTATCGCATGGTTTTCTTTAACTATGTGCTAACCGTGCGGAATCCACTGCCTCGCAAGTCATACATGCACGGTTTGGCCGCACGGTTAGACAAACCGTGCGCCGCCTGTGTGCCTTACCCTTTGCTTCAAACTTCACTCCAGGATCTCCCGACTCTCCCATACGTCACCCTTAACTTTTAAAACCAAGAAATGCATCAACTAAGGGTTACATAACAGAAACCAGGGGTACTAAATTATCCCCACCATTGGCATTTCCATCCCTAGAATGTAGAAAACCACATCTTGTCTGAAAGAATTATGGCCACTGCTCTTTCATTTCATTCTCGTGTTCCCAAGTTTCTTCCTAAATCTGACCATGCTACCATAAAACCCATACTAGAACGATGCTTTTTCCACGCAAGAATTTCTCTTGGATATCCAAAATCTGTACTAGGATATGTATCTATGAAGCATCCGGCTCTAGGTCAACGTGATCCCATCTGATCACATGGTCAGGATCAGGCTGATACTTTTTCAACTGAGATACATGAAACACATTGTGCACTGTACTGAACCGTGGTGGTAATGCCAACTGATACACCACCTCTCCAACCCATTCCAGTATCTCAAAAGGGCCTATATATTGAGGAGATAACTTTCCCTACTTCCCAAAACTACGATGCCCAAGTCTTGGAGAGATTCTCAAAAAGACATGATCAGTCACCGCAAATGACAATGGTCTTCGACAATGATCCGCATAAGATTTCTGACGACTCTGTGCCATCTCCATCCAATTTTTTATCAACTGAATCTTCTCAGTTGTTTATTGGACTAGGCTCGGCCCAACTAGTGATGTTTCACCTGTTTCCACCCAGCATAGTGGAGAACGACAAGGACACCCATACAATGCTTCAAACGGAGCCATGTGTATCGAGGCTTGATAATTGTTATTGTATGAGAACTCCACTAAGGGTATATGCTCCTCCCATGATCCACAAAAATCCACTACACAAGCTTGCAATATGTATTCCAACATCTGTATCATCCTTTCAGATTGTCCATCCATATGAGGATGATACACTGTACTCATTGTCAACTTAGTTCCTAGGGATTTCTGTAAGGATTGCCAGAAACGAGATGTCAACCTTGGATATCTGTCTGAAACGATTGAAACTGGTATTCCATGCATCTTTACCACTTATTGGATATAGATTTTTGAAAGATCTTCCACCATATGAGTTTCACGAATTGGGATAAAATGGGATGAATTGGTTAGACGATCCATTATCACCCAAATGGAATCGTGTTTCCAGACCGTTCTTGGAAGACCTGTAACAAAATCCATTGCTATCTGATCCCATTTCCACATAGGGATAGATAAATATTTTAACATACTGGCTGGTCTCTGATGCTCTTCATTAACTTGTTGACAAGTTAAGCACCGTGAGACGAACTCGACCACATTCCTTTTCATGCCGCTCCACCAAAAATGCGCCTTCAAATCCTTATACATATTTTGTATACACAGATCTATAGCCCATCTGGAATGGTGGTAAGCATAAAGGAGTTGTTCCTAAGCAGTTAAAGGTACAACCATCCGATCTCAAAACCGAAAAACTGAACTCACATCTAGCTTTCATCCCTCAATGGTCTCCCCACCATTGAGTTTTGAACTCATTGCAAAACAGTCTACATCAGATGCATGTGCCTCCTTTACTATCTCCACAAAATTAGGAATAAGCTTATCTGGAAGGAAAACCGCAACATCACCTCGGTTTTCACATTCCACATGCATGTCGGCTAAGACCGACATCAACTGCCATTCGTCTGAAGCTTCTTTCTCCAACTGAACATACGACTTTCTTCTTAATGCATTGGCCACTGAATATCCCTTACCCGGTGTATACATCAAGTAAAAGTCAAACATGTGAAGGTACTCCATACATATACTCTACCTCAGATTCAAATATTGTTGTGAGAAAATGTGTTTCAGGCTTTTGTGATCTGTAACACAATGAACTTCTCACCGAAGAGATAATGATGCCAAGTCTTCAGGGCATGGACAACTATAGCTAACTCCAAATCGTGTGTTGGGTAATTCTTCTCATGAACCCTCAACTACCTTGAACCATAAGCAACAACATGGTCTCCTTGCATGAGAACACATCCCAACCCTATTCTCGAGCATCACAATACACCACATACCCCTGTCCTGATTCAGGAAAGATCAAGATGGGTGCTGATGTAAGGTGAAGTTTCAACTCTTGAAAAGATCTTTGATATTCCTTAGTCTATTGAAATGCACTATTTTTCTTTTTCAATACTGTCATAGGCGAAGCTATTCATGAGAAGTCACGCACAAAGCATCTGTAATAACTAGCTAGACCAATAAAAATTTGAATTTTAAAGACATTATTTGGTGGTTTCCAAGAAAGAACAACTGCTATCTTTTCTGGATCCACTGAAACCCATTTCTCAGAAACAACATGGCCCAGAAAGAAAACCTCTTGTATCCAAAAATTTCACTTTGATAATTTGGTATACAAGTGATTGTCTCTAAATATTTCCAACACTATCGCCAAGTGTTTCTCATGCTCAGCCCTTGTTCTTGAATACACCAATATATCATCCACAAACACCACCACAAAATAATCCAGATATGGCTGAAATATCCGATTCATCAAAGCCATGAAGACCACTGGTGCATTCATAAGACCAAAAGGCATGAATACATATTCATAGTGGCCATATATGCTTCTGAAGGCTGTCTTCGGAATATCCTCCTTCCGAACTCACAACTGGTGATATCTTGACAACAAGTCAATCTAAGAGAACCACTGAGCTCCCCTCAATTGATAAAACAGGTAATCAATGTGTGGAGGTGGATGTCTATTCTTTATCGTAACTTGGTTAAGTTTACGATAATCCACACATAGCCTCAAAGTTCCATCTTCTTTCTTTACAAACAAAACTGGTGCTTTCCATGGAGACACGCTTGGCCGAATAAAACCTTTGATTTCCAGATCCTCTAACTGCACCTTCAATTCCTTTAACTCTATTGGTTCCATCCTATAATATGGAAGTGAGATAAGACTGGTCCCTAGAAGGAGATCAATCGTAAACTCCACATCTCTTACAGGTGGTAACCTTGAGAAGTTTTCAGGAAAAACATCAGAAAATTGTTCCACAACTACTATAAAACTATTTCCGTCATTCTACTCCATTGATGCCAAATTCAACACTTTCAATTAGTTAGAGATCATTCCCACCATTGGTTCCAACAAGTTCTTTGAACCTTTCTTTACCATCCTCTCTCCTCTGAAGAGATGGTCGATGCCGTCCTCCATCGTGAAACTAACCGTTCTCCCATAACACTCGATGTGATCCTTAAACGGTGTGAAGCAATCCATACCCAGGATTACATCATATACATCCATATAAAACATGGAGAATTCCCATTTCATCTCAGCTCCATCAATAGTTATAGCACATGCTCTACAAAAGAAGGCTTGACATTCTCTTTTACCAAGAGGAGTTTGCAATTTTAACACAGAAGGCATCATTTCAAGTTTTAAGTTCAGAAAATCAGAAATCTGAGAAGCAAGAAAAGAATGGGATGCGCAAGTATAGAATAACACTTGCATGATGGTAGAATTCAAAATAATCATACCTCTCACCGTAGACGGTCCAGACTGGTCATCCACAGTCACCTATTCTGCTCCATACAATTGCTTTGTTGCTGCACTTTGCTCCTTATTGCCTTGTTGGGATTGCCCTGACTGAGGAGTTATGGTATTCTTGGAATCAACATATCTAGTTCTATTCTGCTACCGAGACTGATTTTTCTCTCCGTGTCCTGTCGAAGCATAGGATGCTTGCGACGCCTGTGAAGTGTCACGTGCACCCGACCTCGTAGCACTGCGACAATATTGCTGAAGATGTCCCATCTTGTTGCAATTGTGGAATGCTCTCAGTGGTGTTGTACATTATCATTTCATATGATCAATCGCGCCACATTGAAAACAACCAGATTTCATCATGGGTCATGGAGGAAGATTCACCGATCCAACCGTCTGATTCTAATTTGCACTCCCACCTTGGAAGTAGGTGTCTCTCTTCCACTTATTCCCAACATTAGAGTTCCCACCCATTCCCGTGGGTATCATCATACTTCTTCCTCCCATAACTCCTAAGATGTCTATTTCAACTACTGTTTCTCTTTTTACCATCTCCGTATAATCCATAATACATAGTACAATTATCTTCGAATGAATCTCCTATCGTAACCCTGATTCAATGATGTGTGCCTTCAGTGACGCACTTGCACCAACTTCCGGTGCAAAGTACACTAAATTCATGACTTTATCCGCATACTCTGTGACAGAGAGATTTTCCTACTTCAGGTTGAAAAAGTCAGTTGTCCTTTGGATCTTGAATGTGTGAGGATATAATTGTTTATTGAACAATTCCTCAAATTCCTCCCAGGCCAGGCATTGATCTACTGTAGCCTGCACTGGTAGCTCCCACCACTATCATGAAATATCCTCCATCATATACGTCTCCAACTTTAATTTCAGTTCTGCCGGGGTGCCGATGAAGTCGAAGATACGATTCATCCTACTTAGCCACACCTCCACCCTTTCTAGTTTAGAATCTCCCTGAAAGATGGGTGGGTTCTACTTCTAGAATTGGACGGAATGGTCTACATGCCTTGACTCATCCCTGTATCCACATCCTGAAATGCTTGAATGATAATATGAACCATCTCTTGGTTCACACGTGGTTCAGGTGCAACCACATTATCCACAACTTATTCCATTTGGTATCTGCGACATCTAACGGGTTCCATTTTCTATACAAACAATGCACGCCATTAGTCTCACTTCCTAGAAACTAAAGGCTTAACATTTTAATCTCTATTACACAACTATCACAACATCGATTTCCAACCATTTCTAAAACATATATTTTCTTTCTTTTAAAAATCAATCTATTTTCAAAATACATCAACCATTATCTTTAAAAAATCTTTCATTTCAAAATGTGGTTAAAATTTT
The DNA here is from genome assembly GCA_963277665.1 of Viscum album. Lineage (NCBI taxonomy): Eukaryota > Viridiplantae > Streptophyta > Magnoliopsida > Santalales > Viscaceae > Viscum > Viscum album. Next base: position 1,097,805,931 of record OY728123.1, read on the forward strand.
CAAAAATCATGCTTTTGCATCAAACCATAATCCATTTCTCAAAATGATTTATGCAATCCTAGTTGGAATTCATTCCTCTACAATGCATGTCATGCTCATATCATTGGATAAACCCATGAAAATGATATTTTCAACATTAAATAAGTGTCTCCAAACACTTATGTACCCAAATCCCTGGTAACTTGAAGTTCAGCATAAACGGGTTAGCTATGTCCTTTTATGATATACATTTCATGTTCCGACAATCCTACTCCTATCTAAGATGACCACCCAAGTAATAGAAAAGAAGGAATTTCAACTCCAAGACCAAGAACATCGATGACCACTTGTTAGGAAGGGACCGAACAAGCAGATACCATTTGTAATGACCCGCCAATTCTCATTGGCTTGAGATCTCAACGAGTCATTACTAGGCCTTAAGAGACATCCCCAAGGAGCTAAAGGATGGCAATAAATGCCGAAGGGTTTCAAAACAAGTGGGGGAAGATTTAACCTTTTTAACAACCAACAAACAATGAAAAATAGATAAAAATCTCCAAGAAACCACTGTATGATGCATGATTTAAAACCGAAACAACTCAACCATTATTTTGATAATAACCCAACCACGTGCAACAATGGAATACAAACCCAAATCAGAGTAAACAACGGAAAGACAACTACAAGACATCAAGACGAAAACCTAAATCCATGCTCCAAAAGATCCAAGATCCAACATCATGAACCAGCCCAAAACTAATGAAGTAGTGCTATAAATGTGTGACACTTTACCTTTACCAACATCCTGGTATATGACATCTGCAAAAGCACCATCATGCCAAAGCAGGGGGTGAGTAATGAAACTCAGTAGGTTTCTCCCAATGACTTCCCAACCCATGCCTCTAGGATAAAACATATTAGCACACTTATATAAAAAAATTTATATAAAACAATTCCAAAACTGTTCACAATATAACAAGTTCCAAGTCAAAACCATTTTCCAACAAAACCATATTTCTCCAGAAAAGAAACCAAGAAAAGTTCCCAATCAAATTCACATTTCCATTTTTGGAATAACAATTCCATTTCACATAATCACACCATTAAGCATGCATGCATCATTATGAAAATTTCATACTAATGAGTTATCTCTCGTTGATCTACCAAGTCATCACAAGGTAATTATTCCCCATGTGCCATTACACCTTTGGCACCGAGCACAAGGTCATATTTCAACCAATACTCATAAATGAAATATGAACGCACACACCCAATATTCCAAAAAGCCACACCATTCCAACCATGCCAAAACCATTTCAATAAGACAAACCTTTTATTGAAAACCTTTTTCCCACAAACCATTTTCCAAATCCAGCAAATCCATATTATAAAATCACCATTTTAAAATCAAGAAACCAAAACACTTTGCACAAACCATTATTTCAATTTCTAAAATTCCATCAAAACCCATAAATCCTCACTAAAGAAGATTTATAACATGATTTGAACCACAATTTCACAATCAAAACCAAGAAATTAAATAAATTTGAACTAAGACTTCAAGTTCTATGAAAGAGGAATTGAGAGTGAAGCCACCTACCTCAAAGGTTTTGACGAAAACCCTAACAAATGGAGAACACACAAGACAACCGGGCCGATTCACCAAGGATCCTCCTTAGATCACTTCTTATAACACGACCAATACCAAAAATCGTCACATTTGGCATCCAAACACTTAGATCTACCCATAACAGGCGTAGATCTACGAAATCGAGAGAAGAGGAGAAGTATATCTAAGTAGATCTAAGAAAACAATCAAAAAAGAAGGAGAACGATCACATACCTCAAGGATTAAGCTTAGATTCACCAAGAGAAGCCTTCAGATCACCTCCAGAATGCTTGGGAGAGGTTTTATGACCTTCAAGGGAGAGTAATCCCAAGTTAGGGCAACTTAGGAGCTTTAAACAAGGCAATTAAAGGAAAAATGGGTTAGATCCACAATTTAAGGATTTAATTTTAAGTGCCCACAGGGTTAGTCCGAACGGTTTGACAAACCGTGCACTAACCATGCGTTAGCTACTGCCTCATCCACCCTTCTCACACAGCCTCATCGCACGGTTTTCCTTAACCGTGCGCTGATCGTGTAGAAGCCACTGCCTCCCAAGTCAGCCACGTATGGTTTGGATGCACGATTAGACAAACTGTGCGCCACCCATGCGCCTTCCCCTTTGCTTCAAACTTAACTCCAGAATCTCCCGACTCTCCCATATGTCACCCTTAAATTTTAAAACCAAGAAAAGCATCAAGTAAGGGTTACATACCAGAAACCGGGGGTACTGCAATACCTATAAATAAACCCATGACACCTATAGAAATGTTCAGGATCATAGAATCTCCCCACCTTATAATACCACATCATTGAGTTGTACTCCCAAGAATCTATAAGTATTTTAGTCAAAAAGATCAAGCCGGTGATCACATGTATCTTATTATCTCCATAGTTCATGTTGTACACACCTATGTTTCCACAATATATAAATTATTGGAATGAAAATTCCTTACAACACTTTATCACTCTAATCCAACACATGAAACGGATTCTCCTCAAAGGATGTATCTGTATAAAGCCCAAATTCCACAACATACCTAAAATGATTCCCAACGCACCTTGCCCAAAAACCAAAAGAACGCCATCAAAAATGGGAACACATTCTTTCCATAAAAACCACCAAGAAAAGGACATATATACACCACCTTTAAAGACCACCTGGGCTTTCCCTGAGGAATTTTAACATGCACCTTATAGGTTCCATATTAGCATTCTGATTCCACCACTTCTAACCCATGGTCTTTCTCCACTCACATACTACTTACACATTGCTCTCCACCTTTGGAGAATTGTTAACACCACTTTTTTAAAAGAACTCAACCACCATGTCATGTGATTCAATCACAGGTTAAACCCTAAAAAATGGATGCAGTCTTCTAACATTTCACATGACAATAAAAAAAACATCAACTGTTACTCGTTCCCAGCTCTTGAGTGCAAAACACATGGTAATCATCAACCTATTTACATCCTGAGAACCTCTTCCATAAACATTAAATGGTGTACCCCCCATGATTCATCTCAACAAATACTTCATCAAAATCAAAACCTCTAAGAGGCCCCATTTCTAACCGAAACACATTCAGGTAGCTAGGCGTAATGCCTGAATATTACCAACGTACATAGGATGATTTCAATGTAGTTTACATGATCACAACTAATTAAAATTACGCTAATAATTCATTAGTAAAGACTAAAAAAATACTTCATTAGATTTGTTACCTCCCATTATCCAAACAACTTAACCTATAGAATATTTGGACCTTCCCTTCCAACAAACATCTCACTTCACCGATAAAAAACTAGATAGTCCCTCTCACAACCTAAAACTGAGTTCTCAAACTAGGGAATTCTCATTTCCCAAATGATGCACATAAAGAAACAAATAAACAACACAAAATTTACTAATTTACTAGACCTCATGGTACCATAATCTAAATAAAATGAGCAAGGTTCCCATAAAACATACCTTCCCCCTCTAATACCCAAAACCAATGGTGTCTCTTGTTCCAAAACTGGAGGCTCATTTACAGCCTTATCCTCCTGTCTTCCTACCAACAATTATCATTTGTATAGGCACAACTATACAATTCCAATAAAATATCTTAGGAAACATTTCACAAAATTAATATAGTTAACATGATAGTTTTATTACATTAATCTATAACAAGTCATTCCCCCTTTTCCACTACATGGTCTAAACCACAACATTATCACTAATCTTAACCATTCTACATCTAGGTTATGGTTAAAATTGGTAAACTTGTTATCATATTCATGATTCTCATTAGACACCCATTTATTATCATCTTTCATCATTTTATAGTTCTCAATTTCATATTTGGAGTATTTTCACTTCAATTTCATTGGAAAGGAAAAATAGTTCATGTTCGACAACATACCCAAAACTCATTTTCTTATGCATGCCTAAAATGATGTATGCCACAAAATAATCCTAAGTGATTATAATGATTCGAGATGAGTCAACTCTCATTCCATATCATAAAATGAGTCAAATAATTGAGAATCTCAACATCAATAATTACATCACATGGATAGTGCATGATCCAAGTTGAAATAACATCCAATTGTAACAACAGACATCAATAAAAGTAGTCTCACTTTGGGTACTTGGATTTTACCCTCGTACATGAGCTAACTGCTCCAATGAATGAGATCATAACCTAGGAATTAATCTTCCTCTTCTTTGAGCTACCTTTCCCAAAATAGGAAAATAATTTAAAAAGAAAAGAAACTCCTTCGATACAACTTTCTAACATACCGACCCGGGTGCCAGACACTGGTGCCCGAAGCTGGTTCACTATGAGACCTCTAGCATGATTCCTAATATTAAAGAGGTTACTGACTAGTACCAAGGGTCTAATATTAATCATCTGGAGACTATAACCTACTTATTAAAGTAGCACAATAGTAGAGTAAATAAACAATTACCAGATGATACAACCATGAACATAATAATACTGATATCACATGATGACCAAAACAAAAAATACAATATCCAAAACTAAATAGTAGATATGTCATTCCAAAACATGTCATGTATAAATATGAAAACCCCCAAGAGAATGAAATACATTGAAAATCTCCCAAGTGGCTCCCAAAACAGGTTCAATTCCCTCATTCATGATTAATCCCATTTCATCCATCTAACATAGTGAACATTACCTTAAACTATCCTGTAACAATGAAATATATTTGGGTACATATCAAGAATACCATGTAGGGTGTGTGTATAATTAAATAGGCCACCACCAATGGAATATAAAATAATATCCATTCAATTATAGTGTATGTGTCTGTAAAATTTTTAATTATAATGAATATTTAAATTTCTATCACATTTATTATTGTTTAAAGTAACCATATAAAACCCATGAGTTCCTAAGAACACCCAAGCCACAATACCTCATTCCATCCATGTCGGAGTCTGAACTATCCCCAAGGGATATCACCTGTCACAATAAAATTGTTAACAATTATCATTTCATTTCAATCCATAATATGGCATATTGGAACCATATTCCAATGCCAAAGGTTTAGGCCTTGGTTTCCATGATTATAACCATGTGGGATTTTGATTCAGTAGAACATGTCCCACACTCCATTATCAATTTACCACTATTGTCTTGTGACGCAGTAATACACATCCCACACAAAAATATCAATTTATCACTATGGTTTTTTATGGAGTATCCCATGTCCCATAGTCGAATATCAATTTATCACTATGGGATTTTGACGCAATAGTCCATATCCCACACAAGAATATTAATTTAATTGCATTCATCAAAAACACACATATATCACTCCAATAAAGGTTAATTAGAATTATCCCACTCATCACATTTCACTATCACAACATCTATCAATTAATTAAACAATTAATTATCCTATTTCAATCAATTCCATGCTCAAAATAGTTACCATTAATTAATTAAACAATTAATTAATCCAATTACACAAATTCATATTCACGTCATTCCATTAATTAATTTAAAAATTAAATAATCACATAAATTCCATTAATTAATTAAACAGTTAATTAATCCAATTTAATCATGTACATAATCCAAAAATCTTTATTAATTAATTAAAAAATTAATTATTCCTATTAAAAGTTCTCAATAGCACTATAATTATATCAAAAATGAATTGTTTTAACTCAATTAATTTTATAAAAGTGAAAATTCACATTAACTAATTCTATAAATAATTATTCCAATTCAAAAACCCCAATATCCCTATAATTAGTTATTTCAATTCAAAAATTAACTAATCACATCATTAACATTAATTAATTAAATAATTAATTAATCACATCAATCCCATTAATTAATTCAATAATAAATTAAGCCAATTAATTCAATTGTGTCATCAGAAAAAATTTTCATTAATTAATTCACCAACTAATTAATCCAATTTATTCAATTACATCATCAAAATAATACCCATTAATCAATTCAAAAATTGATTAATCCAATTCATTCAATTTTATCCACACAATAATCCTCATTAATTAATTAGCCAATTAATTAATCCAATTCATTCAATTGCATCTTAATAGTAATCCCTATTTATTAATTCACCAATTAATTAATCAAATTGTTTCTATTGCATCATCACAATAATGCCAATCAATTAACTAACCAATTACTTAGTAAAATTAATTTAATTGATTCATCACTATAATACCCATTAATTAATTAACTAATTAATTAATCCAATTCTTTCAAATTTATATTCACAACCACCCCCTAATTAATTAATCAATTAATTAATTCATTTTAATGAATTAAATAATCATAATAATTCCCAATAATTATTTTTTCCTGACTCTTACTAGATGGGCCGATGTTGTGACTACCTCAAGCCCACCTATAATAGGCTAGGGGATGGTGACATGTACCATGTAGGAATATCCCACAACTGGGAGGCATTTTCCAAAGTACCTGTACACACGCACACTTCTCCATGTCCAAAATTCTTAATTGTAAAAACACTATGAAAAAATGTATGAATACAACAAAATACCATAAATAGAGTATGATAATTGAAAACTAGAAAATAAACCGGTCCATGATACAAGACGAACAAAAGAAATATTTTGTAAAAGTGAATGTAGATGTTCCTAAGACACATCCGCAGAAAACCCAAACTTATGAGAAAGGTACTAGACAGTTGTATTAAGTCGTATGACCACAACACAAACATCTGGTCCCTATAATAACCACCAAGTCCTAGTGAACCTTGGACTCAATCAAATCTTTGATTGTCTTTACAATACACAACACGTGCGGGAAAAGCCCATCCGGGGGTGAGTAAAACAATACTAATTAGGACACCCATAAACCACAAGGTAAATATAATACGTAGGAAATTAAAATGGAATGACACTATGTAGTGCAACTAAAGGACTCCATGAATGAACACCATGAAGGAACACCCCTAAGTAAAACCACTAAGGGACACCATGAAGAAAAATCACTAAGAAACACCACTAAGGAATACCACTAAGGAACACTATGAAGGAACACCACGAAGGAACAATGATAAGGAACACCAAGAAGGAACACCATTAAGGATCACTAGGAAGGAACTCCATGAAGGAACACCTCTAAAGAATGTCATGGTGAAACGCAACTAGGTAACACTATGAAGGAACACCATGAATGAACATTACTAAGGAATTCCATAAAGGAACACCACCATGTAACACCGCTAAAGAACACGACTAAAAAACACCACCAAGTAACACCATGAAGGAACACCATGAAGAACCACAACAAAAGAACCCCATTAAGGAACAACACTAAGGAACACCATGAAAGAACACCACTAAATAATACTATGAAGTAACACCGTGAAGGAAGACTACGAAGGAACACCATGAAGGAAAACCACTACGGAACACGATGGAGGAACACTATGAAGTAACACTATGGAGGAACACCACTATGGAACACAAAAAATGAACAAAAAAAAGGAACAACATGAATAAATTCTACTAAGGAACCCCATGAAATAACACCATGAAAGAACACTGCTAAGAAACACCATAAAGGAAAACTGTTATGGAACACCACAAAGGAACACTACGAAGAAATGCCATGAAGAAACACCACAGAATAATACACAAATGAAACCCAAAATAAATACACAAAGTATAAAAAAAATATATACATGATGTATAACACAAAGAAATAGTACAATTAGCTCAAATTGGTATAAGTCTATTGTACAAAAAACATGATTACCAGACGTAATCCACAAAACACCTAGTATCAATAAGACATGTATTCCCAATGAGACACACAGTCCTGATAAGACATGTATTCTTAGTAAGTCATGTGGTCTTGGTAAGACACATAGTATTGATAAGTCACATAGTCTCAAAGCCAAATAGTCTCAAAGTCACATAGTCTCATCGTCATAGCCAGCCAAAGCATTCTGCTCATAGCACGCTCGTTCAGGGAGAACCAACTCCTCAAGACATTTGGTCATATGAAAACTCCTATCAAAATTCCCTTAGGATGTCACAAAAGGAAATATTTTCATAAGGGTCCCAATATCACAAACGGCTCATCAAACATACATACGGTTTAAAATTTATGGTTTGTATCATAAAAAGGATTAACCTGGGTCTGGTCCAGGTCCGATCTGACCCGATCCAGCCAACCCAAACCGGTCCGGCCGACCTGACCTGGTCTGGCCCAGCTTGCTGGGATGGTTATTTCATCATGTTGGGCCACTAGAGTGGCTTGTCTCCTCCAGTCTAGCCCACACGCACTTGGGATGGTTTGGTTCACCGCAAGCGGTCCATCCAGAAAACATTCATCCCTGGTCAACACAGTGTCACTTGATTCAATATGGTTGATCTCATTCATATGATTTCTCATCCACTCCCCATGTTCCCCACAGCTTCTCCACCACCATGGGATGCCCCCACAGCCGAGCCGTGCTCCATAGGGCTGAACCACCTCCCATACGGAGTCGGCGCGCCGCACCACTGTGGGTCATCAACTGCTAGCACCCCAGCCTCTGCGGGATATTGCTTTATTTTTTGAAATAATGCTAGTTCTGTAATCCTCGGGTCACAATCTACACTAACTTGGGCTTTGATTTATCATTCCAATGATCTAGTGGTCTGTTCACAGTTGAAGAATCCTAAAAAGTTGAGTCACGACTACAAGGGTCGAACGGTGATGAATTCCAAGAAAAGGGGAGGGGAGAAGCTCAAAAATTCATGGAGGAACATATATTTTCCTTTTTTTATCATATTTGATCTGTTCTCACTAGAACAAAGAATTAAGATAAGGGTGATCACAAATATATATCTCCCCTTTAAACCCCGCAACAATTATTCATCCTACAACAATGATCGAACCGTGGATAAACCTATTTGTGGGTTGGTTTACGTTCATTATTGAATTCAAGAATAGGGAAATCATGAAGAAAAAAATTCCATGCCTTATTTGGATCAAATACTGTTGAAGAAAAATGTAGTTCCATGATCATTTGAGAGATCCTCTGATTTTTTCCCGCGTAGATCGTCGATCCATGGTCCCATTGTCATTTTCTAAGGAGAAATACTTCAATCTCTTCCTATAATTTCTTTGTCATTCCTAGGGTTATGCGACTAACCCTGTGATTTCTTCATAAGGATGATTTTAAAGTAAATCATCGATTCCTCAAACAGATAATTTTTATTTAATTATTTTATTTATGGTTACATCCAAAAACAATCTTTTACAACCGACCCATGTCAACTGATGTTAGGCCTCACCTATGGTAAATCCATTGCTCTAAACCCAATGGTTCTCTTATATTTCTGATCTTGTCACACATTTAATAATTATTCCACTTTTTTAGGAAAACCTCTTGGGAACTTTATTAAAAATTGATCAATTTTCAATGAATTGTTCTGGCCAAACTGGGTCTTAGAATCTCACGCCATCTTAGTGCCTAGTCTCTAAATTTTCCAAAATAATTTCTAAAATAAAATTTGAAAAATCTAAATTTTTTAATTTCTTTACACAATAGGGATTTAAATACATGAAAATTCAAAATCAATACTACTCAAGAAGATGTAGAAACTATGAATGAATTTAAGACTCCCCCTCCCATGTTCTCTCTAACACCCAACCCTAGAAACCCAGATATGGTGCATTATTTTAATACATTGTCATGACTATAAGGAATCATGTCTCGAAGGACCGATTAGTTTAGTAGTCTTGGAAAATAGATTACATACATGGATGTTACATTACAAATTACAACATAAAACACAACATAAATAATCCATTGAAAACACCATTATTCCCCTAACTTAACCCTGCATATGAAACATAATACACTTCTTGGAATCATTAGAAAACAAAACATATGAAAGGTGTGACCTCACATTCTCAGTAAGGGAAAATAATTTAGCAGAATATATAAACTTTTAATGAAAGACGTGTAATAAAAACAATAGAACTTTTAAAATAAACATGAACATAATATGGAGAAAATAAATCAAGAATTACTATATAAAATTGCACATGAATATTCTACTAGTCGAATAATCACATGTAATAATTAATTTCATAATGATGGAATGCCTAACGATGAACATCATTACCATATTATCAAGGCCTCATGACAAGACTACAAATAAATTTTTATCAAGGCCTTGTGCGAAGAAACTAATTTGTCTCATGAAACCAACCGATACATCGAGGGGCTATAGCGGGCCCCTCCTGTCACATACAATGTCTGTAATGCACTGACCCCAGTTACCCAGATTCGGTGATTTATTACATGGCATTGGAATGATATAAGGAATCATTTCCTGAAAGACTGAATAGTTTAGTATTTTTGGAAACAAGATTCATACATAAGATTAACATTACAACTTGATAAGAAATACAAAACCAATTCATTCCATTAGAAAGATCCAAGCCTCCAAGATTATGCCTGCATGTCACATATAAATAACTTCTTCATATCCGGTGATAATGAAACATTATAAATGGGTGAGATCAAACTCTTAGTATGAGTAAAAAGTATAGCGGAAGAAAACATAAAAATTAGGCATGTTGAATAATTGAAAACAAATGCCTTTATAAATAATAAACATGAACTCTTTATGGTTGGAATATGAACTGAGTAAATAATTCAATAATAAAACATAGTCATGGGTATTATACTAGTCAAATAACCACATGAACCATCGTTATTATTTTCAAAATGATAGAATGTATAATGACGGACTTTCTGAAACATCTTGTCAAGGCCTCAACCAAGACATCTAAAAATGATTTCAGCCTCTACAAAACCATATATCAAATTGGGAAAGGCCTCATCCAATTCCACGTCTAATTGTCTCATGAGACCTAATGATGCACTGAGGATCTATAGCGGGCTCCACCCGTCACATACTAAGTCCAATACATTCCTCATATTTAATGGTTGAAACATAACATAAGCATTCGTATTAAAACTAGAATACGAAATGTAAAAATATTAACCATTACCCATGAATGGTATAAAAATAGCACATCCATAGTCAAACATATAACAAAACCTTAAATACAATATGGAGTATTTTTATCATAATGACTCAAATTCAAATAAGTATAAATTTTATCAAAGGATGTTGAAATTGATGAAATCAAAACTTTTTGAGAGAAATATCTCATTCTATTTTGGAATCATTTAAGAGTCAAATTATTATAAAATAAAAAATTTATTTTGAAAATATTCTAATAATCATGTACGAGAAGCTTAGACAATGTTATAATGGTGAAAAATAGACACACCCACTGTATAATATAGAAAAACATTCTTACCTTAATTTTGTCGAAAATGCCATAAAGTACATTGTTTAGAAAGTGATTGAAAGTTTCCTTTCAAAACATTTAATTTCAAATAAGGGTATAAATGAAATTAAACCATATACTAGTAAATTGTCAAAATGTTTTGAAATATATTTTTAAGAAAACAAGGATGTGGATGAGAAAGAGGTGCACATGAGCCTCAGCCCGGTTGGTAAGGACTCCGTAAGTGCATCCAAGCGACCAGGGATCAAATCCAGGTGGAGAAAAATTTACGGGTTACTGTAGTAGTAATGTAGCAGTATTGTAGCAGGTACTGTAGCGGGAACTGTGCAGTACTGTAGCAGGTATTATAGCGGGAACTGTAGCAGGAACTGTTTGGCACGTAGCAGCCGGGAATATGCCCCCGTTTGGGCCTTCGGGTCAGTAAGGCCTTTGTGCCACCTCAAGGCCTTCGGGCCACCTTAAGTGCAGATGCAAACCAGACAACCTACAAGGAAAAATCTCTACAAGGAGGATGAGCAAGGAGCTTTCACCACCGCAGAAGCTAAACGGATTGCAAGAATGAGAGGGTATGACACCTGCCATCGGGACAAGCCTGTGCATGCATGGGAAAGCCTATCCGAACAGCCATGCGAAGGTGGAGAGCTGATTTCACGATGAAGATGATGGGGAGGAGTAGTTCCAAGTAGTTAGTCTGGGTTGTATGTAATGTTTGAAAGCCTACGGGCAATGAATTCCTCTAAGGCCTATGGTCCATGTAATACTTACGCCTATGGGCCTTGTAAGGGTTCCACCTCACCCCTTGAAAGGTGTATTATCAAAAATCAATAAAAAATGAAGGCCTTCGGGCCATTGGAGGATGAGAAAGAGGTCCCAGTAAATACTTATGTAAAAACAACCTCAGATAATAAAGATATTGTGAAATTAACCCTTATATTGTAATTTTAATTAGTCGATGGTATGTTAACCTCATGTATAATAGTTAAAAAATTGTTATTAAATTATTCAAGAATCATATACATAAATATGACATCATATATGATCTTATAATATTGCTTTGTTAATAATATTTTAGTATTATCATCGTTTTGGGTGTTAACTGATTCGTTTTCCTTTATATGATTGTTTACGTATGTAATGTTTGTTATGAATTGGATGTATTTGAATCATATAAAAAATGATATTATGTTCATAAACATTATTTATAATCTTAAAATAAAAATTATTATTTAATGATTATAATGGGGAATGAATCTCACCCCATTCGTGCAGAAGGTAATCCGTACATACGCACGAGCGACAATATCATTATATTGATGGTCAACTAATATGTAATTGGATGGTATATAATATATAAAAAATCATTAAAATATTTTATTTATTATTTACATTAGTTATACTCATTATTATACCCATCCGAATAATGAAGTGTATGAATAACAAACCACACCACGACGTGGAGACAATAAGATGTACTTATGCACTTATGGTGACTTTTGTTGGGTCGAAAAAAATACGGGGAAATGAATTGCCTTTTTAAGAAATGATTGACAAATTAAAAATCAAAGTTAAGATGCAGCGGAAATAAGGAGGCAAGACACACAAAATTGATAACGGAGTTCGGCCAAAACCCGGCCTACGTCTCCGCTCCCAACTCAACCGTTGAGAGATTCCTACCGCTTGCTTTTCAATGGTTTTAGCAAGAAACCCACTAGGCTTTGAGGTAGCACTAGGACCTATTACAGCTTGCTTTTTGTGGTTTAGCAAGAACCTACTTGCTTTTGATGGTTTAGCAAGAACCCACTATCCTTCTTACAGGTGAAGGATAGCTCACCTATGTCTCAAGCTATTTAAAGGAAAGCTTGGCAACCTCTTCACACCTTAGTGGTGATGTGAAACCCAAAAGAAAGAGGGGATGAGAAAAGTTTGGGGTTTGTAGGCACAAACCCAATTTTAAGCTCAAAATAAATAAAGAATGAAAAACCGTAATGGAGGAAGACTTGGGCGCCAATTGGATGATGGAGTTGATGTAGCGTGCTCTCCCAAGCTTCTTGAGGGGGCTCCTTGGATGTGGAAGTTGTTGGAGCTATTGGGGTTCCCTTGGAGGAAGTCGCCGGAGGTTGGCCAATTGATGCAAAATATGTCCGTGGGCTTCCGTATTGTTCCGGTAGGTGTCCGGGGCTTCCTTGGCCTTTATTTATAGGCATGGAACCCTTGGGGAGGCTTCGGAGCCGTTGGAGAGGTCTTCGGAGCCGTTGGAGGCCAAAATATGGTTGACTGGTCAAACCCAACGGCTAGTTTGACTGGGCCACCGGCTGGCCGGTACAGCTCCACCGGCTGGCCGGTGCCTTGGTAGAGAAGAAGAGTCTTGATCCAGGCTCTACCGGTCGACCGGTGTAGGAGCCACCGGCTGGCCGGTGGCAAGACAGTAGCAAAGACTATTTGGGCTGGGTGCCACAGGTCGACCGGTGACAGAGCCACCGGTCGACCGGTGGAACCTGGCAGTGGGCAATCCCTCTGCCAGTTCCACCGGCTGGCCGGTGCTATCACACCGGTTGGCCGGTGGACTGAATTTCAGTCCATTTCTTGTCCATTCTTGGGCCAATCCTTTGGCAATCTTTTGCCTATCATCCAAAACACTTAAAAACAAAGTTAAACATATATGAAAGTGATTGTGATCATGAAAATCAAAGAGTGTGGGGTACAACAATCTCCCCCTATTTTGATGATCACAATCACTTATCTAAGCAATGTAAAAACTTAAATGAAAGGCATGCTTTAAATGAAAAATTGAAAATAAATACTAAGCATGAGAGAAAAGATTCTCCCCCAATCAATCAATAAATTTCTCCCCCTTTGTGATTATCAAAATAGAATGGGGCATAAAACTTGATTGAGGGAATGATTTGAAAAACAAGATCAATTGAAATTTTTGAAATGAAATGCGAATTTGAATAACAGTTTGAATTGAGAGTTTTGAATTGAAATTTTTGAATCAAAAACCAATTGAATTTTGAAATTTGGAACCAAGAGTTGAAATTGAAAGATGGAATCGAAAATTTTGAAATGAAAATTTTGAATTGAGAAATTTAAATTTTGAATGAAAATTTTGAAGGAAAATTTTGAATTCACAAAAAAGACTTAAAAGAACCTAACTCCCCCTAAATAAAAACAATAAATCACTGGGGAGAGGAAATAAATTTTGGCCCGGAGAGACTCGCAATAAGGGATTTTTCAATCCAAACTTGTCTCATAGCGGGTCTTCTCCTAAAAAACTCGTCCGAATAAAAAATGGATTTGGGTTGGCCGTACCGGGCATTTTTGCAATTACACTCATAAATGAGGTGCCCGGGTTTTTTACAATAGTTACAAAATTTATAACAAGAGCTCCCCCTTACAAAAACAGTTGGAGCATGGGAGGAGGAAGCTATATTGGTATATCCTAGCCCTTGGGTGGTTCTAGAAATTCGTTGGGAACCAAGCAATTTTGAAAGATTTTGTTCCCCTTGGGTGAATTTGGCTAGGGATTCTCTAAGGTCCTTGATGGTTGATTCCAAAGAATCAACATTTGGGAAATTTTGGATTTTTAGGGAGAGTTCCTCCTTCTCTTTGAGAAGTTGGTCTTTTTCGGAGGAAAGCTTTTTGAAATTCTTTTTTAAAGAAACAAATTTTGAAGAGAGTTCGTGAAAACCAATTTCAAGTTGGTCTCTAGCGTGTGAGAGCTCTTCATATGATAAATGATTTAAAGAATTAGAATTTGAAGAACAAGAGGAGGAGTCGGAAGATGTTACCTCATGGAATGCCATTAGGCATTTTGTACCTTGGTCGCTCGAGGAGGAGGAGGAGGATGATGAGGAGGTGTCACTCCATGTCGCCTTGAGGACCTTCTTCTTTCCTTTTTCCTTGGCCCGTTTCTTGTTGAGTGGGCAATCGGGCTTGTAATGGCCCTTTTCGCCGCACCCGTAGCATTTTACCTTGGGCTCGGATTTTTCGGTGGGTTCTTGCTTTCGCGCCTTGCGAGATTTCTTCTTCTTGTGCTTCTTCATAAACTTGTGCATTTGGCGGGCTAGATTCTCCATTTCCGAGTCGCCGCTTGAAGATGAAGAAGATGAGGAAGATGAGGATGAGGAGGAGCTTACTTCTTTTTGTACCTTGAGGGCGATGTTCTTTGGGGTCTTGATTGGTGTGCCCTCCTTTTGAGCTTGCCTCCTCATCGTGATCTCATAAGTCATGAGAGATCCGATGAGCTCCTCTACCGGCATATTTTTGACGTCCTTAGCTTCTTGGATCGCCGTCACCTTTGGTGCCCATGAGCTCGGAAGGACCCATAAGATATTCTTGACCATCGTCTCGGCTGAAACATCATCACCAAGAGATTTCCTTCCATTGCACACGTCAGTAAAGCGAGTAAACATATCGGAAATAGACTCATTTGGATGCATTGAAAATGACTCAAAATCTTGCCTATACATATCCAATCTAGTGTCTTTGACTTTGTTAGTGCCCTCGTGAGTTACTTCTAAAAGTTTCCAAATTTCATGTGAGGAGGTGCAAGTAGACACTCGATTGAATTCATTTCGGTCTAGACCGCAATGTAGAGCATTCATGGCTTTGCCATCAAGCTCAAAGTTTCTAATATCGGCGGGGGTCCATTTGGATTCGTCGGGGGTAGACAAAGTATAGCCTTGCATGACAATTTTATAAATGGTATAGCTAATGCTTTTAAGAAATGTGGTCATGCGGGTTTTCCAATAAGTATAATCGGCTCCATCAAAGAATGGAGCACGATCCAAAGAATGTCCTTCGGGGGATTGAGAGGAAGAAGCGGTAGAAGCCATCAAAAAAAAATAGGATCTTTAATTTGAAACCAGTTAGGGAATTATTCAAATACGTCCCTTTGATACCAATTGTTGGGTCGAAAAAAAGACGGGGAAATGAATTGCCTTTTTAAGAAATGATTGACAAATTAAAAATCAAAGTTAAGATGCAGCGGAAATAAGGAGGCAAGACACACAAAATTGATAACGGAGTTCGGCCAAAACCCGGCCTACGTCTCCGCTCCCAACTCAACCGTTGAGAGATTCCTACCGCTTGCTTTTCAATGGTTTTAGCAAGAAACCCACTAGGCTTTGAGGTAGCACTAGGACCTATTACAGCTTGCTTTTTGTGGTTTAGCAAGAACCCACTTGCTTTTGATGGTTTAGCAAGAACCCACTATCCTTCTTACAGGTGAAGGATAGCTCACCTATGTCTCAAGCTATTTAAAGGAAAGCTTGGCAACCTCTTCACACCTTAGTGGTGATGTGAAACCCAAAAGAAAGAGGGGATGAGAAAAGTTTGGGGTTTGTAGGCACAAACCCAATTTTAAGCTCAAAATAAATAAAGAATGAAAAACCGTAATGGAGGAAGACTTGGGCGCCAATTGGATGATGGAGTTGATGTAGCGTGCTCTCCCAAGCTTCTTGAGGGGGCTCCTTGGATGTGGAAGTTGTTGGAGCTATTGGGGTTCCCTTGGAGGAAGTCGCCGGAGGTTGGCCAATTGATGCAAAATATGTCCGTGGGCTTCCGTATTGTTCCGGTAGGTGTCCGGGGCTTCCTTGGCCTTTATTTATAGGCATGGAACCCTTGGGGAGGCTTCGGAGCCGTTGGAGAGGTCTTCGGAGCCGTTGGAGGCCAAAAGATGGTTGACTGGTCAAACCCAACGGCTAGTTTGACTGGGCCACCGGCTGGCCGGTACAGCTCCACCGGCTGGCCGGTGCCTTGGTAGAGAAGAAGAGTCTTGATCCAGGCTCTACCGGTCGACCGGTGTAGGAGCCACCGGCTGGCCGGTGGCAAGACAGTAGCAAAGACTATTTGGGCTGGGTGCCACAGGTCGACCGGTGACAGAGCCACCGGTCGACCGGTGGAACCTGGCAGTGGGCAATCCCTCTGCCAGTTCCACCGGCTGGCCGGTGCTATCACACCGGTTGGCCGGTGGACTGAATTTCAGTCCATTTCTTGTCCATTCTTGGGCCAATCCTTTGGCAATCTTTTGCCTATCATCCAAAACACTTAAAAACAAAGTTAAACATATATGAAAGTGATTGTGATCATGAAAATCAAAGAGTGTGGGGTACAACAATCTCCCCCTATTTTGATGATCACAATCACTTATCTAAGCAATGTAAAAACTTAAATGAAAGGCATGCTTTAAATGAAAAATTGAAAATAAATACTAAGCATGAGAGAAAAGATTCTCCCCCAATCAATCAATAAATTTCTCCCCCTTTGTGATTATCAAAATAGAATGGGGCATAAAACTTGATTGAGGGAATGATTTGAAAAACAAGATCAATTGAAATTTTTGAAATGAAATGCGAATTTGAATAACAGTTTGAATTGAGAGTTTTGAATTGAAATTTTTGAATCAAAAACCAATTGAATTTTGAAATTTGGAACCAAGAGTTGAAATTGAAAGATGGAATCGAAAATTTTGAAATGAAAATTTTGAATTGAGAAATTTAAATTTTGAATGAAAATTTTGAAGGAAAATTTTGAATTCACAAAAAAGACTTAAAAGAACCTAACTCCCCCTAAATAAAAACAATAAATCACTGGGGAGAGGAAATAAATTTTGGCCCGGAGAGACTCGCAATAAGGGATTTTTCAATCCAAACTTGTCTCATAGCGGGTCTTCTCCTAAAAAACTCGTCCGAATAAAAAATGGATTTGGGTTGGCCGTACCGGGCATTTTTGCAATTACACTCATAAATGAGGTGCCCGGGTTTTTTACAATAGTTACAAAATTTATAACAAGAGCTCCCCCTTACAAAAACAGTTGGAGCATGGGAGGAGGAAGCTATATTGGTATATCCTAGCCCTTGGGTGGTTCTAGAAATTCGTTGGGAACCAAGCAATTTTGAAAGATTTTGTTCCCCTTGGGTGAATTTGGCTAGGGATTCTCTAAGGTCCTTGATGGTTGATTCCAAAGAATCAACATTTGGGAAATTTTGGATTTTTAGGGAGAGTTCCTCCTTCTCTTTGAGAAGTTGGTCTTTTTCGGAGGAAAGCTTTTTGAAATTCTTTTTTAAAGAAACAAATTTTGAAGAGAGTTCGTGAAAACCAATTTCAAGTTGGTCTCTAGCGTGTGAGAGCTCTTCATATGATAAATGATTTAAAGAATTAGAATTTGAAGAACAAGAGGAGGAGTCGGAAGATGTTACCTCATGGAATGCCATTAGGCATTTTGTACCTTGGTCGCTCGAGGAGGAGGAGGAGGATGATGAGGAGGTGTCACTCCATGTCGCCTTGAGGACCTTCTTCTTTCCTTTTTCCTTGGCCCGTTTCTTGTTGAGTGGGCAATCGGGCTTGTAATGGCCCTTTTCGCCGCACCCGTAGCATTTTACCTTGGGCTCGGATTTTTCGGTGGGTTCTTGCTTTCGCGCCTTGCGAGATTTCTTCTTCTTGTGCTTCTTCATAAACTTGTGCATTTGGCGGGCTAGATTCTCCATTTCCGAGTCGCCGCTTGAAGATGAAGAAGATGAGGAAGATGAGGATGAGGAGGAGCTTACTTCTTTTTGTACC
The DNA here is from genome assembly GCA_963277665.1 of Viscum album. Classification (NCBI taxonomy): domain Eukaryota; kingdom Viridiplantae; phylum Streptophyta; class Magnoliopsida; order Santalales; family Viscaceae; genus Viscum; species Viscum album. The sequence goes on from OY728123.1 coordinate 1,097,824,921, forward strand.
TTGAGGGCGATGTTCTTTGGGGTCTTGATTGGTGTGCCCTCCTTTTGAGCTTGCCTCCTCATCGTGATCTCATAAGTCATGAGAGATCCGATGAGCTCCTCTACCGGCATATTTTTGACGTCCTTAGCTTCTTGGATCGCCGTCACCTTTGGTGCCCATGAGCTCGGAAGGACCCATAAGATATTCTTGACCATCGTCTCGGCTGAAACATCATCACCAAGAGATTTCCTTCCATTGCACACGTCAGTAAAGCGAGTAAACATATCGGAAATAGACTCATTTGGATGCATTGAAAATGACTCAAAATCTTGCCTATACATATCCAATCTAGTGTCTTTGACTTTGTTAGTGCCCTCGTGAGTTACTTCTAAAAGTTTCCAAATTTCATGTGAGGAGGTGCAAGTAGACACTCGATTGAATTCATTTCGGTCTAGACCGCAATGTAGAGCATTCATGGCTTTGCCATCAAGCTCAAAGTTTCTAATATCGGCGGGGGTCCATTTGGATTCGTCGGGGGTAGACAAAGTATAGCCTTGCATGACAATTTTATAAATGGTATAGCTAATGCTTTTAAGAAATGTGGTCATGCGGGTTTTCCAATAAGTATAATCGGCTCCATCAAAGAATGGAGCACGATCCAAAGAATGTCCTTCGGGGGATTGAGAGGAAGAAGCGGTAGAAGCCATAAAAAAAAATAGGATCTTTAATTTGAAACCGGTTAGGGAATTATTCAAATACGTCCCTTTGATACCAATTGTTGGGTCGAAAAAAAGACGGGGAAATGAATTGCCTTTTTAAGAAATGATTGACAAATTAAAAATCAAAGTTAAGATGCAGCAGAAATAAGGAGGCAAGACACACAAAATTGATAACGGAGTTCGGCCAAAACCCGGCCTACGTCTCCGCTCCCAACTCAACCGTTGAGAGATTCCTACCGCTTGCTTTTCAATGGTTTTAGCAAGAAACCCACTAGGCTTTGAGGTAGCACTAGGACCTATTACAGCTTGCTTTTTGTGGTTTAGCAAGAACCCACTTGCTTTTGATGGTTTAGCAAGAACCCACTATCCTTCTTACAGGTGAAGGATAGCTCACCTATGTCTCAAGCTATTTAAAGGAAAGCTTGGCAACCTCTTCACACCTTAGTGGTGATGTGAAACCAAAAAGAAAGAGGGGATGAGAAAAGTTTGGGGTTTGTAGGCACAAACCCAATTTTAAGCTCAAAATAAATAAAGAATGAAAAACCGTAATGGAGGAAGACTTGGGCGCCAATTGGATGATGGAGTTGATGTAGCGTGCTCTCCCAAGCTTCTTGAGGGGGCTCCTTGGATGTGGAAGTTGTTGGAGCTATTGGGGTTCCCTTGGAGGAAGTCGCCGGAGGTTGGCCAATTGATGCAAAATATGTCCGTGGGCTTCCGTATTGTTCCGGTAGGTGTCCGGGGCTTCCTTGGCCTTTATTTATAGGCATGGAACCCTTGGGGAGGCTTCGGAGCCGTTGGAGAGGTCTTCGGAGCCGTTGGAGGCCAAAAGATGGTTGACTGGTCAAACCCAACGGCTAGTTTGACTGGGCCACCGGCTGGCCGGTACAGCTCCACCGGCTGGCCGGTGCCTTGGTAGAGAAGAAGAGTCTTGATCCAGGCTCTACCGGTCGACCGGTGTAGGAGCCACCGGCTGGCCGGTGGCAAGACAGTAGCAAAGACTATTTGGGCTGGGTGCCACAGGTCGACCGGTGACAGAGCCACCGGTCGACCGGTGGAACCTGGCAGTGGGCAATCCCTCTGCCAGTTCCACCGGCCGGCCGGTGCTATCACACCGGTTGGCCGGTGGACTGAATTTCAGTCCATTTCTTGTCCATTCTTGGGCCAATCCTTTGGCAATCTTTTGCCTATCATCCAAAACACTTAAAAACAAAGTTAAACATATATGAAAGTGATTGTGATCATGAAAATCAAAGAGTGTGGGGTACAACAACTTTGTCATTCATATGATGGATAGAATAATTAAAATGGTTGTACCATTTCTATATTGGCATAAAATTATATAGAATATACTGGAGTTATTATTTTAGAATTAAAACAACAAAGAAAGAGGAAGTGGAAGAATAAAAGTACTTGAAAGAGGTGATGAAATATTTACCTCTTCTTCGGGTTCTTCCTTTTGATTTGATCAGAAGGGATCCTTAGGTTGGATTTCAGACAAAAGGCATATAGGATGAAGTGAGGAATGTTGGGAGGTTATTTGGGAAGGGGTTGGTCAGCCAAATGGATTTTAGTTGTAAAATTAAGAGAATGAGAATTACCTTTTCATAATAGAGGTGAGGGTCACTTTAGGAAAAAAATGAAATATTATTTTATAATAAAATCATTTTCTTTTTCTAATGGCACAAAAATTATTTATTTCAAGGCCAAGATGGGAATGGGTTGAAAACATTTCATCCAATAGGTTTTGGATAGGTTTAAGTCACTATATTAATCTTATCTTTTAGATGTAACTCTTAGTTAAATAGTTTGATATTTACCATGTCTCTTTGTATTTTTATATTATATGGTTATTAAACATACTATAACTAGAAAAGAGAACCCAATGTGGTTCATTATTAATATATATAACCTTATCTATGTCCTTTGTCAGAGCCTTAGATTTTTTGGAATATTATATCAATTAATAATATTGTATTTGTTTTAAAAACTCAATTATGTCAATTTTGACACAATTTAGTATTTTATTTTTTTGAATTCCATAAAAACTTTATCAATCTAAATAAAATTTATTTAATCAACCCTGACATGTCATATTAACCTATAATATTCATGTAATTTATCAGAAGTCTCAATTTATATTTATATGGATATTTATAATATGAATTATTTTAATATTTTATTATTAATGTAATTACTGCATCATCACTGTGTCATAAATAAATTAATGTATTTAATGTCTAAAAATTATAAATAAAATATAATTATGTAGGAAATATTTTTTAATTTCTAATTAATATTTATAGTCAAATTTATATTGTGTGTAACCCTATATTGAAAATTGTTTAGTTAGTAAACATTGAATTTTACTCTTTTAACTCTTCTTTAAATAAAATAATAATAAATATCCTAATCTATTCCATGTGGACCAAAGAGGATAATATTTTATTCTGAAGGTTTTTATGGTCGAATTAAACTTATCCAATATAATTAGGAGATTTTTTAAGTTAATTATAATATCATTTGTACCCTTAATTACGCTATTTACGTTTAACCGTGGTAAATAAAAGTCAAAAGGTACTATTCAAAAAAAAAATATTTTCATCTTATTGAACCACATTTTACTAACTGGTGTCAGCCATGTGTCTCGGATTTTATAAATTCAACCAACAAAAGCAGTAAAATTATGTTTTATGCAAATCGGTAAATGCTCTTAGAAGTTTAATAAAAGAGGGTAAAAAGTTCAATAAAATTTTATATATATAAACTTATTATAAAATGACTCCAATGAATTACATTGAACATATATAGTTATTATGTATCTATTTTGACCTAAAAAAATTAAAATAATATAACTAATTATTTAAATAAAAGGCCCGTTTTAAATAATAACGCAATGTTTTTCAATATTCATCAAAAATTAAATGTTTTCAGAAAAATACCAAAAATTACCACATAGATAATTTCAATATTCCGAATTCAAAAATGAATCCCATTTTGAAAAATAAAATTTATTAAATTAAAAAAATTGGGTATTACTATTCATAAGGGCTAGTTTGATTGGTCGTGGTGTGTTAAAAATCTATGTTGCGTACAATAAAAGCTACTGTATTATTCAAAGGGAAACGTACTGTGGATGCTTGAGGTGTTACATTCTCCCCTCCTTAAAATAATTTCGTCCTCAAAATTTCATAGATATCACTGCATAAAAAGGTTCGGGTGGTTCTTCATCATAAGTTCCTCAGGTTTCCTTATTGACTCTTACATCTTATAGTTTCTTCATATAACTTTTAAAAGGTGAGTCGCCCGGTTTCTCAGTATTTTTTCTCTGGTATCAAAAATCTTGACAGGCTCTTCACAATAAGACAGATCAGGTTCCAGTTCAATTTCTTCATAGGTGAGTACATGCATTGGGTCAGGCCTGTATTTTCTTAATAGTGATATGTGGAACACAAAATGAAATTTGGAGAGACTTGGCGGCATTGCCAAATAGTAAGTTACAACACCAATTCATTCTCGAATTTCGAAATGTATGGTGTACCTGAGACTCAATTTACCCTTCTTACTAAATTTTATAACACCCTTCCACGTATATACCTTCAAGAAAACATGATCTTCTATTTGAAATTCCAAATCCTTTCTCCAATTATCGACATATCACTTTTGCCTATTTTGAGATGCTTTGATGTGGGTTTGGATAACCTTCACCTTTTCCATTGTTTCTTCAACATGTTATGGACCTAGAAATTTTCTTTCAACAACATCATCCAAACAAGTTGGTGTGCGACATCTATTTCCATATAACTCTTCATATAGTGCCTTCTGAATACTTGAATGGAAGATACAGTTATAGAAAAATTCTACCATAGGTAAATATTGATCCCACATACCATGATAGTCGAGTGAGCAAGATCTGAAAATGTTTTTCTACAGTTTGAATAGTTTGTTCCAATTTTCCATCGGTTTTAGGGTGGTAGGCAGTGCTCAAACGAAGTTCAGTATCCAAGGCCTTCTAATGTATTTTCCAAAATATTGACGCAAAATGGGGATCGTGATTAAAAACAATCGATAGGGGTACACCATTGAGTCTTACAACATCATAAATATATAATCTTGCTATAAATTCAAGTGGTAAATCTTATCTTATAGAAAGAAAATCCACTCACTTGGTAAGATGATTAAAAATTCCCCATATTGCATCATTCCTTCTAGGAGTCTTTGGTAGCCCCATGACAAAGTCCATCGTAATATTATCCCATTTACACTCAGGTATGGGATGCGGTTGCATGACTAATCTAAGATGTTGTCTTCCAGCTTTCACATATTGGAAAACCATACATCTTAATAGAAAAATAGAAATATCCCTCTTTATGTTGTCCCACAAAAAATGTACCTTCAAATCTATATACATATTAGTGCTCCCAGGGTGTATAGAGAAATTGGATCTATGAGCATCATCCAAAAATTCCTTTTTTTAGATTAGCTATGTTATGAACACAAAGTCTCTTCCCAAATTTCAAAATTCTATCTTCATATATGAATTCACTGAATCTATCATCATTCCCAACATTAATCATCTTTTGAAACTCCTCATCCTAATTCTGATAACTCTTTATCCTTTCTAGTAAGGATGGTTTGGAAACCATTTGAAAAAGTATTGAGGTTTCACCTTTCATCTTTACTAGATCCATGAAAATAGAATCCCTTTCCACTCTCATCTTGATCAAAACTCTATGATCCTTTCTACTCAAATAATCTTCCACCTTTTTCCCTTCCCTGTGTGGTAGTGTATAGTGGAATCACAAACCATTTGTAGTACAATCCACCTCATTTTCCTCATATTGAGTTCTTTATATGAGAAAAAATTCGTTAAACTCTTATGATCAATATAAATCTCAAAATTTTCACCAAAGAGATAGTGTCTATATATATTTAGAGTAAATATTATAGCTGCTAACTGAATATCATTCGTGGGATAGTTTTTCTCATGATTTATAGTAGTCGTGAAACATAATAAATAACTCAATCATTCTACCTAAGGACACAACCAAGTCCTTTATTTGAATCATCACTATAAATAAAAAACCCATCGCTCCCTAATGGTAGAGTCAAGATAGGAGAATTGACTAATATTCTCTTTATCTAATCAAAACATTCTTCACACTCATTTTTCCAAACAAATTTAACCCCTTTACAAGTGATCTTGGTTAATGGGTTAGCCAGCTGGGCAAAATTCTGGACGAAATGTCAATAATAATCTGCTAAAAAAATAAAAATGTGTACCTCAGTTATAATCATCGATATTGGCCATTCATGGATTGACTTGGCCTTTAAAGGATCAATAGAGATTCCATTCTTAGACACAATATGGCCAAGAAAAGAAATCTCTTGAAGCCAAAATTCACACTTTCTAAACTTCCCATATAATTCATTTCTTCTTAGGGTTTTTAGAATAGTTTGAAAGTGATTTTAATGATCTTTGTATATTTTTGATTATACAAGGAAATCATTATTAAATACCACTAAAACATCATCAATATATTCCTTGGAAACTCTATTCATTAAATCCATGAAGAAAAAGGATGCTTTATTCAATCCAAAAGGCATTACTGTAAACTTGTAATGCCCGTACCTGGTTTGAAATGTCATTTTCGGAATGTCTTCCTTTTTCACCCACAAATGATGATATCCAGATTGAAGGTCAATATTTGAAAATTTTTGAGCTCAATGAAGATGGTCGAACAAATCATCAATGCGAGGTAGGGGATACTTGTTATTTATTGTTATAGTATTGATCTCCCTGTAGTCAATGCACAACCTCATAGATCTATATTTCTTCTTAGCAAAAAGGATATGGGCTCCCCATGGAGAAACTCTAGAGCGAATAAATCTATTATTACACAATTCTTTTTTTTGTTTCTTTAGGTCTACTAATTCCACAGTGGCCATTATATAAGGGGTCTTCAATATGGGCCTTGAACAAGGAATTAAATTAATGGAAAACTCAATTTCTCATTCTGGAGGACGTCCAAGTAAATACTCTGGATACACATCAATATATTCCTGCACATTATTTACGTCCTCTATTCGAACATTATTCTCCTCATCCACAATTATTTCATTCTCTTATTCCCCAATAATTGAATTTAGTAGAGCTTCTGTGGGTGGATCTAGATAAGAATCAGGCGGTGAATTTTTTTCACTAATGATAAGGCACTCCTTATCATCATCCAAAATTATAACCTCCTTCTTCTAACAATAAATTTTCTCACAATGGTATGAAATCAAATCCTTTCCAAGGATTATATCAAATTAAATCATGGGTATGACGATGAGATCAGTAGATAAAGAACATTTATATGCCTTAATGGGAACTAATTCACAAAAAATTGTTGTGATGATACATCCCTAAAATGTTTTTACTGAAAACTCCCTTATTAAGTCAAATTGAAAATATATAATTTTCCTTGTAAATTGGGAAGATATGAAACAATGAAATGATTCAGAATGAAATAATTAAATGGCTAAACATCAAAAAACAATTAAATTACCTGCCATGACATCTTTCAAAGCTTCAACCTCAGTAGTAGTGATCACGTATGCTTGGACTTGATCCCTTGGCCTTTTCCATGGTATGTTTCCCTGGTGCTTAGGAAATTAATTTTCATAATGTCCCATCTCCTTGAAATTGTAGCATTGAACATTGGTATCTTTTTTATTCCCCTTAAAATCACCAGTAAGATTGCCTTTCTGTCCACATTTGTACAATACTCTTTTTCATTCTAGACAGGCACCGGGCTTCTTCCTTCCACAATTATCACAGGGTGGAAATTCAACTCATACCTTCTTCCTTGTTTCCTTATTTACTTTCCCAGAGTTTTTAGAAGATCTCTTTTCCTATTAGTTCACTTTAAAGTCTTATGATTTAGACAATTCCTTTTATGTATTGATAATACATGAGATAATATCTTCATATGATGAGAAGGATTGCGAGACTAATGATCGATGGAGAAATGGTTTCAACCCCTCAAATAATCAATCAATCCTACTTCTTGGGTTACGTATATAATCTGCAGCATGCCTTGCTAACCTTGTAACATTATCTTCATTCTTTACAACATTTTCATCCTCCTTTTGTCTCCGAATAAAAAAATTCCTTTCCATATCTACTCGATGGTCACGAGGAAAGTATTTTTCTAAGAAAATATCTTTAAACTACCTCCATTCCATTGTTGATAATTATTTATCTTCCTTTGTGTACTGGATTAATGACTACCACTTATCTGCATCTCCGGTGAGGTGATAAACTTCCATGAAACATTATCCCTTTAGTTACTCCCCAAAGCATGAAATATTCTCTTATGCAATTTATCAATTTCTCAGTTACTAATGGATTTGTACACTTATTTAATGTCGGTGGTTGTTTCCTCATGAAGCGGTCTAACATTGATCATCCACATTGGGGATCAGGGTGCTCCATGTTGGTAAGGTTATTATTCATAACCTAAGTGAGTTGTTCGAGTATGGTGATAAGATGATTAGCACCACTTTCATCCCCATATCCACTATAATTATATTGAGTAGGAGGGAAATCCCAACATGGATTATGTGCATTGATATTGTTTCCATTCCTTCTAGTAGGCGCCTTATCTAAATAATGGAATACACTAGATTAGTTTAGGAATAACAATACATAATTCCAAACTTGTAAAACACTTAACATAAATTGAACAATTTAGGTATATAATCCATAATCATAAAAAAATGATTTCTTTGAGGTGGTATATATTCATAAATCATTCATAATGGTTTGTAATGAAAATGGGAATTATCCTAAGCATATCCCCTAGGAGTGTCGTAACCAAGAGTGTAGCAAGGCCTGTTTTCATGTACCAGGATACCTCGGGTCAAGTCGAAAACCCCTTGTCGGAGTTTTCACTCCGAGGTACCTCTGTACCAGAGCTACCTCTACCAGAATGTATATAGACAGTGATGTATTTCTTGGAAAATACACAAAATTTCTACATTACCAAAATGTTCGGAAGTTCTTTTATAAAAATTCTCAAAGTCTATCTTAGGGTAATGTTCTCTAATAAAAGTTTATCTAATTCTAGTTTCCAAAGTTTGTACTAAACTTCCTCTAATACCAAATATAACCCCCCGAACCTAGTAACGCAGAGTCTATGTTTTATTACATATCATTGGAATGATATAACTAATCTTGTTCTGAATGACCGAAAAGTTTAGTATTATTTGAAACAAGATACATACATATTGTTTCCGACGCTTTCTCTGGGGCGCGCGCCCGTCCGTCCGTGGAGGAGGACGCGCGGCACTTTGTTGCCCCGCATTCCCGCTTTCCAAAGGCGGGCGACATTCGCTCCTTGTTTAGGGACGTCTGCTCCTTGATCGAAACGGGATGATGGGATGTCGATTCTTCCTCCTGTGGATTCCTCCTCAGAACTCGTCACCTAGTCCGGGTCTCCCTCATCGATTTAATACGTAGTTCGTGAAACACTTCCCAGTGCCATGTTTCCATGGACGCCGGTTAATTACACTACTTCTGTCGGGACATTCCAAAGGGTCCGGTCAGGGCAGCAACCTTCAGTCAGGGGAGTAGTCACGTTGGGGCATCAGTAGCGTGTCTGGATGCTGGGGTACCTAGCATGTCTGTCTGTTATCCTTGGTCACAAGGCTTCTCGAGGGCGTGGAAGCCCGAGGCATCCCACATCGAGCGCGGGGAATTATATGTCATAGACACATATCTGAGGTTTTCCTCAGCTTCCCATGCTCAACACAGGGTATGCCGCAAGTTTAACGTCTAGCGGAGACGGATCAACCCAACCAGAGCATTATCTAGGATAGATCGGATTGAGGGATCCACCTTGAAGGGATGTCGATACCAGGGCCAGCCCATGGATGGCTATGAAGAAGAGCGTACCGACATGGTCTCACTGGGATAAGACGGTCCGGGCGAGAATCGGGACGGGTGATAGGTTGATGAATGGAGTGGAGGGAGAGTGAAATGGGACCATCGCAGGGGCGACAGTGAAGTTGGGCTTGAGCCTTGACGAGGCTTCCTACGTAGCCCCGTGGCAGGGAATCAAAGTCCGCATAGTTCGGGATGACGCCGATAAACCGACGTGAAGGTGGACCTTGTCCCGATGAGCATCGTCAGCGTACCGACGTGAAAGTAGACCCGTGGGTCCACTAGTGGTGGGCTTGAACCTTGGGAAGGTTTCCTACGTACCATGCCTTGACATGGATCAAAGTCCTCGTAGTTCAGGGGATTGATGGAACACAGTTTTACGTCATGCGGGACGATAGTGAACCCTGACGTGAATAAACGACGGGCGGTGGGTGTCGGCGAATCGACGTAAGTAAGGGACCTTAGTCCGATGGGAGTTGGGCTTGAACCTCGGGGAGGCTTCCTACGTACCATGCCTTGACATGAATCAAAGTCCTCATAGTTCGGATTGGGGAATGCAGTTTACCGTCATGCGGGACGGAGGTGAACCAACGTTAATGAGGTTGGAACGACCGGATGGTGGGTTTGAACCTCGTAGAGGATTCCTACGTACCATGCCTTGACATGGATCAAAGACCTCGTAGTTCAGGTGAGTGTGTAGTTTAATGTCATGCGGGACAAAGGGGCATACAGTTTAACGTCATGCTGGACGAGGGCGAAACTCGTCGTGAATAAACGACCGAGAAAGGTGGCTTTGTCGGCGAACTGACGTGAAGATGGACCTTGGTCCAATGAGTGGTGGGCTTGAACCTCTGAAAGGCTTCCTACGTACCATGCCTTGACATGGATCAAAGACCTCGTAGTTCAGGTTAGTCACAACGGCTTGCCGTCGGACTGGAATTGTAGTTTAACGTCGTGCTAGATGTAGGTAGAACATGACGTGAATTGGATGATGGGTGGGCTTGAACCTCGTGGAGGCTTCCTACGTACCACGCCTTGACATGGATCAAAGACCTCGTAGTTCAAACGGTATGGGTCACAATGGCTTGCCGTTGGACCGGAATGCGGTTTAACGTCATGCTCGACGGGAATGAGACCCGACGTGAATGAGTGATGGGTGGGCTTGAACCTCATAGAGGCTTCCTACGTACCATGCCTTGACATGGATCAAAGTCCTCGTAGTTCGCTATGGGTGGGGGGTCAGGGTCAGTGCTCACTCTAAGCCCACGTGAGTCATGCTCGGTGTGAGAAACAAGAGGTTGCAAGGACCTAACGATCACATCGCGAAGGATGCGTCCGTGAGAAGCGAAGAGGGGCTTACGCGTTAGGCGGCCCACGGTGTTCAGACTTACTCCAGAATGGAGGCCCGTGGCATGAAAAAGCACGGGAAAGATGGACCTTGGTCCAACGATGGGAGGTGCCTCGTTCCCTATCACGCCCTCCACTGACCTTGGTAGTGGGGAAGTATGGAGATGCAGAGGTGCATCCATCCGTTGGGGAACTAGGGTCACCCTTCTCCTACGAACATACGCCACTCCGACAAGGAGGATCTCATCCCATTTGAATGGGTGATTCCATTCCCATGGAGACGAGTGGTGTAAAGAATGTTTGAGTTGGGGGGACCCTTCTTGAGGGGCACGGGGTCGGGTCATAGTTTAACGTCATGTGTTGAGGACGTGGTGCTTGGCAGTTTAACGTCCTGCAGCTCGGACGAGGTGGGTTCACTCCACACCCCTAGGACTTACATAACCGGTACCCTCTGGTCCTTGGGGAAGGGAAGGTACCAGTAAGGCCGTGGTTAAGAGGGGTCGTGGAACGAACCATCGAGGGGTCCACGTTAGCGTGGCTATGCGAAGAAGCAATAGCCGTTAGCGTGCCTATGCGAAGAAGCATTAGGCGAAGCAACGCTACGGGTAGTATTGTCCATGGGACTTTGAAATCACATCGTGCAAACCTGGAGGGGAGCACGGGAAGAGGAATCTCTAAGAAAAGGAGTGTGCTTCGCGAAGTGGAGTGCCTTGGCCTTAGCATGGGGCATAGGTGTGAGTGGAAGGTGCTTCGTGAAGTGGAACAGTGTTCGCGGAGCACTGCCTCGCGAAGAAGGGGTGCCTCGCGAAGCAGGGTCCTGCGAAGCAGTGTGCTTCGTGATGTGTAGCGATCCTGCCTTAGCATAGGGATCACTAGCATGGGTTGGGTGTTTCGCAAATCATAAACGCTCGGAAGCTGCCCGGGTTCCCTTGGGAATCCCCTTCCTTCGCGAACGCCCTTGAGCTTCGCGAAGGGCATCCCTCTCGGAAGAGGGGCTCAAAACGAGACAAAGCAGAGGCGTCTCACGAAGTAGGAGTACCTCGCGGAGCTCATGATTCCCGGGGCAAAGAGTGCTTTGCGATTCAGGAGAGTAGAAGCCTAAAGGTCGGATTATCCGTCACCCTTGGACTCAGGGGGAGTCCAGTATTTATAGGGAAGGGGCGCCGTGAAGCAGGGCCCGCGCGCCGCCTCCGGTGCTTCGCGGTGCGCTCGCGAACGTCAACGTCGTCTGCGGAGCATTACCGCCTCTGGAGCTTCACGGCGGCTCGCGAATGTCAAATGCATTCGCGGAGCATTACCACCTCAGGAGCTTCGCGGCGGCTCGTGAACGTCAAATGCATTCACAGAGCATTACCGCCTCAGGAGCTTCGCGGCAGCTCGCGAACGTCAAATGCATTCACGGAGCATTACCGCCTCTGGAGCTTCGCGGTGGCTCGTGAACGTCAAATGCGTTCGCGGAGCATTACCGCCTCTGGAGCTTCGCAGTGGCTCACGAATGTCAAATGCCTTCGCGGAGCATTACTGCCTCAGGGGCTTCGCGGGGCCGCAATGGTCGGGGCGCTTCGCGTGGGTGCTTCGCGGCGGTGCTTCGCAAGGCAGCACGCCGGCCTTCTTTTTCGTTCCTTTCTTTCGGGCCATATTTTTGGCGCCAACAAATGCCCCCCATCAGACTTGGAGCCTCGGAGGGAGAAGGGTCGAAGTCTGAGGGAAAATCTCCAAATTTGTCGGTGGTTCGCGATGCGGCATCGTGAAGGGGCCCCGCGGTGCTCGCCGGGGCCGCGGATTCGGACGCGCCGCGATGCTTCGTGCGGGTGAGGCGCGCCGCGATGCTCCGGGGTCGCCGCCTATAAATAGGGGATCGAACTCCCTTTTGTCTTCACGTGCCTTCCTTGTCTTTTTGTGCTCTCGACTTCGCGAAGCTCCGCGTACTCTGCGACAGCCCTCCGCGAATCGAGCTTCGCCACGAACCGTGGGTCTCCGACTCCGCGTCCGTGCCAAGAAAACCTCTTCTTGTCAGCCTTGGCCAGACTTCGCGGCTTGGTCTCACGACCGATCTTCGCGATCCGGCTTCGCGATTCATCTTCACGGTTGAGCTTCGCGATCCAGCCGAAAGAATTCTTTTCTGAGGGCCAGAGTTAAAATGGCCCATCAAGAGGCTGTATTGGGGGTCCTTGCAGATGCTGCTCGCCGAGATGAGATGGCCAACTGTCCAAGATTGGGGGAGATGATCCGGATCCCCTCGGACCACACTTCTTTGACAGATCTGCTCTCGGAGGGTCATAAAGATTATCCGCAGTGCAAGAAACTGTCATTGTACGGATTCGGGCTGAGGGATGACTTCTTTATCCCTAAGGCGAGTAGGGACGAACCAACTTGCTGGTTCAGGAGCATACCATGCCATCACCAATGGTTCAGGGCGGCTGATGGTCATGCGCGGGAGGACTTCACACCCGTTACCGCTGACTGTCTCTACAACCATGTGAACGACATTGACGGGAAGTCATTCTAGTCGGAGACTTCCCCTCCCCTCTACCATACCATGCTGAAGGCGGCTTTGCAGGATTCGAAGAAGGGATGGTCCGATGAGTGGGACCTGCGCCAGGGCGGCAACTTTACTGATGACTGGGCCTGGGCCTACTGGGTAGGCGCCTCATGCGAGGAGTTTTGGGCCGAGCTGAGGAGAGTGGGGTTGTATGAGGCGGCATGGGCCTCCCAATTCCACATTTACCAACCGAAGCAGCTAATGCCGAAGTTGCTGAGTAGATGGTCATCTAGGACCAACACTTTTCACCTGCATCACGGGGAGGTGGGCATCAGACTGTGGGATGTCCACTAGATTTCTGGGGTCCCAATCTTGGTGGCCATGTATGAAGAATTCCTCCCCGTTGTCAGCGCGTGGGGAGATGCGGAGCAAATGCCGCGACTGGCGTCAGCGCTGATGGCACTTGTCCCTGGAGAGGACAAGGAGGCAGTGAGGGATGTCCATTTTAGGAGATGGTTCAAATGCTTCCTGAATTTCAAAGAGAATCGAGAGTTCCCTCCGAGGCCTCGAACTTGTCCAAGGGCGGCCCAACGGGGCAAGGGGCACTCATATTGGCGGGTCTTGGAGGACATCCAATGGAAGACTTGGGTTTTCAGTGTCAGCCCTGAAAAAAAGCCGATAGTCAGGCTGGCGGCGTTCATCGCGGCTCTCATCTGTGGCTGGATCCTACCGGTGAGAGATACAAGCATGGGGGTACGACCCAGCTCATTTATCATGGCGTCGATGTTGGCCATGGGGCAGCGGATCAACCTGGGGATCCCGATGCTCACCAAACTGTACAGAATGCTGCGGCATATTAGCGAGGGAAAGAAGCCGCCAAGGATATGCGGGCCCTTACACCTCCTGTATGGGTGGATCACAGCGCATATCAGGGGGATTTACGAGTATCCAAACCCCATTTCGCCGCCGGGATCGAACTTCCGCCCCTCCATCCTGAACGCGGCCGGGAGCTTCCCGTTCAAGCTGGCCGTTCCGATGGTGCTGAATAGGATGTGGAGGGCGGATGAGTTTAATTTCCAACCCTTCCCATTGCCGACGGGGATGCTTACTGATGATGGACGGGGAACGGAAGAACATCGGGCTTACCTCCTGGCCTTCCGAGGTGGAGTTTTGGTTGCACGAATAGATCGTGAGCCGCTCTGTGAACCGTACACCCCGCATCGGTTTGCGAGGCAGTTTCGGTGCCTCCAGCGGCTGACCCCGCAGGTCTACTGGGAGGTGCATCATGAGGAGCACCCGTGTGTGATGAGGCAGCTATGGCTCATGTTCACATGGGAAGATGGAAAGATGCGGATTGCATTGCATCCATCCACCGCCGCTTTCGGATTGGTGAAGGAGTACGCCATCAGTTGGGAGGATGCTTACCCAGGGGAGATGCTGAAGCAACCAACTATCCGGGTCGGTGACGGTGGGCCTCCTCTATCTCGAGGTCGGGGTCGGAGGTCATCTAAGGCCGCTCGCGGTAGCAGGGATTCCATGGCGGCGAGACCCGCACCGGCCGAGGGTATGGCGGCAGCGGTGGATCCGGTGATTCCGGAAGAGCAGGGTCATCCGGAGGGGCGGCCACCGAGGGTATTTCGTAGGATATCCACTCAGGCTCCGGGGAAGCGCCTGCGTCACATTGACATGGCAGAGGATGCCGTCTTCCCAGAAGCTTGGGACAACTGGGATGTCAACCGGCAATTCCTCAGCCCACCCGAGATATGGGCCCACCTGAATCGCCTCAGGATGGAATTACCGGGCATAGGCCCAGTCCGGGCTGGATTCATGGCGTCTCCGGCGGAGGCAGCACAGTACCTGGACGAACTGGAGGATTACGTCCACTCCAGTGGTGTCCCTCGCCCAATGATAGACCAGGTGAGGGTACTGTTGAATCAGACGGTCCCCCCACAATTATCGGCTGTCGATCTGAGGGAGCACTTCCCCTTGCCGGAGGAATCAGAGGACTCCTCTCGGGAGGATGAGGCTGGAGGAGGGAGCCCGCTGGAGGAGGGCGAGGTCGGAGACCGAGGCTCAGAATCCGAAGATTTTGCGGAGGCTCTCGAGGTAGCATTCCGAACTTCTCTCCTTATGATCTTTTCTTGGGTCCCTATGGAATTATCACCAATGTTTGAGCCATGCAGGAGGAACTTATTCGCATGCCTCGTTCTCGCTCCTTGGCGGGTGATGATGCGGGACCTTCAGAACCCGCGCCTATGGCTGCATCCAGTTCCGCGTCTGGTGGGACTAGAGCGCCCAAGGTGGCTCCTCCAGAATCTTCATACCTTCCAACAGTATACGGAGGGCCTCACCTCGGGGTCCCGTCAGTACCGGCTCAAGAGCAGAACCAGGAGGTCAATCTCCGTAAGTCTCCTCTACCGGTCTCCTTGTTGTCACATGTAGACCATGCCAACTAACGTTTGTCCCTCTCTGTCGTACAGTTCTTCGACTGGCGTGGGCCGCTGCGGAAAGACTGGTCGGGATGTCTGGTGGTGTCCCTCCTAGGGGCATGCCGGTGATGGTGGCGATAGTCCCCCCATCTCCTCAAGCTGCGACGCACATCATCACTGGCAGGACCACTGGCAGGGCCGTACCCGAAGTCATTGAGGTGGACTCCGAGGAAGAGGATCAACCGGTCGGTCCCAGTTCTGTCGTGCCCGCTTCGGCGCCAGGTGTCACACTAGATTCAACACCGGATGTTGATCCTGCCGAGGATTTCTTACAGGCGTATCCCGCGTACGAGCCTGCCAATCGCGCAGACTGGGATGAAATGGCCTCTGACGAGGAAGACAACAGTATAGTCCGCCACCGGTCGTGGAAGCTGATCGCACGCTTTATCAAGGACACTCCCCAAGCACAATGGCTGGCCGAAATGGATATGCTTCGCTCGCGGTTGCACGAACTGTGTGCTGGGGGAGTGGATGCCCAACGTCCTCACACACTCATCTGAGATCTTATGGCTGAGAAGATCCGGGAGCATGATCGTGGGATCAGCGTGGGTTGGCAGCGGAGGAAAGCGACCAGCATTAAGAAGCTCCAGGAGGATGAAGGTGAGGTTCAACAGATGCAGACCCGAGCAGATGAGCTTTCAGCCTCTCTTGACGCACAATCTGATCTGGTCTCACGGTTGAAGGCCCAGCTGGCAGAGGCAGAAGAGCATATGAGGCAGACCTCTGGAAAGATGGCCATCGTTCAATCTGGCGTAGAGAGGGCCAAAGCCAGGACTGAAGAACTACGCCTTGCCGCTGCTGAGGAGGAGCGGGAGCTGATTCAGTGGCAGCAAGCCTTGGATTCCACAAGCCAACGGGTGGCGGAGCTGCAACGCTCTTTTGACGGGGTCAACCAGTCCATGGGGGAAGTTAACCCCAGAGTATTGTAACAAACCCATAAACCTTTCATTGGTACTTTCGTGCTTCAAATTTTTTCTTTGTTTTGAATGCCGTAGCGCACATGATTTCCACTGTTTAATTGCCTTGTTACATCCCTACAATGTTTGTGGGACGTTCGGCGACAATTCCCCAGGCCCACATGGGTCGAGCCCGATGTCCGGGATTCGGATTACCAGTTCGGATTTCTGAAAGGCGAGAGGGGCTTGATGGGGGAAGGAACTTTCAGTATGACCGAATTACCGTTACCTCAGCGTGCTCTTATGCACAAACGGGGCAACGCCAGGGGCACTGAAATCAGTCCAGACAGATGAAAATGGGAAGCGTGAATTACGATACCCAAGATTCGGAACACTGTGGGGATGGCGTGACAATGAGGGACAACCGTTAACCTTGGAGGAGAAGCGGTACCCTTACTGCGTTAGCCTGTAATGGGGACAACAAATGAGGGTCGACCGTTGACCATGTTCGAAACACAGAACCATGTCACAAATGTTGTTGATCAATCCTTCAGGATGTTGGCCCAGGACAGTTGGCAGACCATAGGTCAAAAATCCATACTGTTAGGGGGTCCTTCCAGATATGACCCGTCTTCCGGAACGTTGGCCCAGGATGGTAGGTGAGCCGATGCGTCATGAGACCAGGCCGTTAGGGGGTCCCGTGAGACATGAAAGGGGACGAGGGTCCGAATAAGGGGCACGCAAAACATGGAATATGGAGTGATGGTCTGTCCGAACAGAATCCAATACTTAGGTAGTTACACCACCGTGGTGGGAGTACGCCAGATAGGCGCATCAGTTTGATCGTGGATCATTCCTTCTTTCAGACAGGGCCTCTCTGGCGAGGGGATCTGTCACTTCCCAGTGGGATCTTGGGGCATCCTGAACTTGTTCAGGGTAGAACCACAGTTTAGTGACATGCGTTGAGGACACATAGACTCCTGTAGTTTAACGTCATACGATAGGACATGGAATAAGAGGGAAGGAAGCGTGTGGTGCGATAGATATTAAACCGACGTGAATGAGGACTTGGAGTCCTACTCATACCACATACCCCCGGAGGAAACTCTTCAGGTCGAGGGACCAAGAGTGAGGATTGGGCTGGGCCCGAAGCAGAGTGGCCGGGCATTCCTACGTACCCCATGCGGATGGGAATCAAGCCATACGTAGTTCTGAAAGCACATTTTAACGTCATGCAGGACGAGGAACAGCCTGACCGTATTGGTACACATCCCTCCATAACTACTAAGCCCACGTGAGTCGTTCTCGGTGTGGGAAACAAGTAGTAGTGGTGAGAATTTCCCGACACAGAGAGGGGCAGGTTAGGGCAAAGGGATGCTCGGTGAATACCGGCCCAATGACACTAACACGATCATTTAGCGCACCTAGATGCGCGAAGAGAAAGAGCCGAGTATGATGGAATTCCACTTGAACATGAGGAAGTGGAAATGTGTGAATCATGGTGCTCGAGATTCAGATCACGATGATGGCGGCGTGACGATGGAGGATAACTGCTGACCATGTTCGCAACACAGCATCCTGTCACGTTAGCCTAGAATGGGGACAGACAAATGAGCATCGACCGCTGACCATATTCGCAACGCGGGATTTTATCGATTTTTTGTCCAATATCCATAGGAACGTTGGCCCAAAACGATTGAAGGTCTCTTAGGTCCAGCATTCATGGAGAGCCCTTAAGCCTAGTATCCATGTCGTCCAAGGGTCCTTTTGGATGTGGAAGAGGATGGGGATCCAAATAGAGAGCTCACGAAGCTTGGTCATGGGACGAGGGGAATGTCCCTGTGACAATCCCAAACTTCAGGATCTTTGTCAAAACACATCTGAATACGGCAACGAAACGTATTAGAGAGAGGGAGAAGATTCCTTTCCCTTGGGGGGATCTTAATTTAGGGTCGTAGAATTCGGACCATGGGTGAGAGGAAACATAAGAGGCACATGGTGGAGTAACTCAAACACCTGGCGTGAACGGGAATAGGAGGTGTGTACGGCGCGGTGAACAACTCGACGTGAATGAGTTCACAACCCCATATCACACCGCGCAACCTCCTTGGGAGAGGTTTTTGGTCAAGGGACCGAAAGGGAAAGTTAGGCTGGGCCCGCGGGGAAGTGCCCGGGCGCTCCTACGTATCTCATGAGGATGATAATCAAGCCATACGTAGTTCTGAAGGGTGCCTTTGACCATAAATGGGTAAAGGGAGAAGGGGACGCATGACGTCAAGACCCGACGTGAAGGAGGAACTAAGCCCTACTTACCATGCGTTCTCTGGGGAAATGTTCGAGTCGAGGGACCGAACACAAAGGTTAGGCTGGGCCCGCGGGGAAGTGCCCGGGCGCTCCTACGTATCTCATAAGGATGAGAATAAATCCATACGTAGTTCTGGAAGGTGACATGGTAGGATACCATTGCCAGGGGAAAAGGGGAGTGCGGGCGTGGCCCTTGCACTAAAAGAAGCGGAATTTGATGTATCTTGTTTGTTCTTTAAGGTGAATGGTTTTTTTTTGTGAAGCGACTGGCCCAGAATAGTAGGCTGTGATGTCACCACAATGATCAAGCCGTGATGGGCATTGAAAAATGGCATGGCACGTGACCAATACCCAACGTGATGTCCTCTACAATGAGGTCACCACAATGCAGTTCCGTTTTTCATCGTGTGACCAGGACGATAATGTCACAGTTTAGGGTCGTATGATAGGACCAAGCATGCATTTTATCGTCATGCAGTGCAGATGTAGCAGAGACGATGCTAGGCGGGAAATGTGCGCAGTGTTATAAAACACAATTGACGGAGACATGATCCCACATCAGATTGTACGCCATTCGGAGAGGGAAACCTTAGGCCGAGAGGCCTATACAGAGGTGAAACAGGGGGAGAGACTGGTTTTCTGAATGGGTTATACCCAGAGACAGGGCGTCTGGGAGGTCCTACGTATCCCATGAGGATGGGAATCAAGTTGAACGTAGTCCCGAATGGATCTTAGTTTATGGTCTTAGAGCTCGGACCATGGGAGCCCCGGAGGACGCCAGATTGCAGCTTTGTCCCCCTAACATGCAAAGGTGCACTGAGGGATAGCGCCAAAAGTGTCGAGATTCCACCTGAACATGATGGGGTGGAAAATGATGTGAATCATGCAACCAACATTCAAGGACTTAAGGGGCTGGCGTGACGACAGAGGATTACTACTGACCATGTTCGCAACACAGCATCCTGTCGCGTTAGCCTGAGATGAGGACAAACAAATGAGCATCGACCGCTGACCATATTCGCAACGCGGGATTTTATCGATTTTTTGTCCAAAACCCTCGGGGGCGTTGGCCCGTATCGGTAGGAGAGCCCTTGGGCGTAGTATCCAGGCCGTTCTTGGGGGTCCCTCTGGGTGTGAAAGGTGATGGAAGCCCGAATGGAGGGGAACACGAAGCTTGACAAGTGGACGGAACTTGATCAAGTTGAATCTGACACTCTTGGTCCTAGACCAGAGTACTCTTAATACATGGGTGAACCACTGCAAGGAGTCAAGGGACTCAGCCTTGAGGGTGATCAAGAGATGGCAGATTCCCAGGGGAAGGGGGCACAGTGCCCAAAACCTTGTATCATACCTACACATCCCCCTCCTGGAGAGGGATAGACCAAGTGGCCCAGGTGACCGGGAGATCAAGAGATCACCAAGAGGTGGGGCTGGACCTGAATCTTAGACATTCAGGTGGTCCTGCGTATCCCATGAAGATGGGAATCAATCCATACGTAGTTCTGAAGGATGCCTTTTAATGTCATGCAGGACAAGGAATAGGAGGGATAACTCTCAGAACGGGGTGTGCGTGGTGCAACTATTGGAAACCCGACGTGAATGAGGACGTGGTTCTACACTACGCCACGCGGTCCCGTGGTCGGGGTCCTGAAGGCAGGACCAGAGAGGTGAACTTTCTGAACTCAAGCTGGACCCAAAGACAAGGGGTCTTGAACGTAGTTCCAGATGAGAATCTTAGTTTATGGTCTTAGAGCTCGGACCGTGGATGGTGACAACTCCCGAGTAAGCACAGATGTCAACCCAATCCCTAAGCCCACATGAGATAAACTCGGTGTGGGAAACAAGGGGGGAAGATCCTTATCGCAATACTTGGGGCGTCTATCAAAGGGGAGTCGGCGGAGAGTTTCGAAGGACACCTTTGATGCAACTTGTTCTCCCAACGCGCAGACGTGCACGAAGTAAAAGTACCAAGAGTTCTGAGATTCTACTTGGACATGACGAAGTGGTGAAG
Organism: Viscum album; assembly: GCA_963277665.1. Lineage (NCBI taxonomy): Eukaryota > Viridiplantae > Streptophyta > Magnoliopsida > Santalales > Viscaceae > Viscum > Viscum album. The sequence continues at coordinate 1,097,846,074 of OY728123.1, forward strand.
GGTGTAAATCGTTTACCCGGCATTTGGGCTTAATGGTTTGGCGTGGCGATAGAGGAAAACTGTTAACCATGGTTGAAACACAGCGTCCATATCGCGTTAGCCTGAGGTGGGAACAACAAATGAGCATCGACCGCTGACCATATTCGCAATGCGGGATTTTATCGATTTGTTTTCCAAAACCCTTGGGGGCATTGGCCCGTAACGGTAGGAGAGCCCTTGAGCGTAGTATCCAGGCCGTTATTGGGGGTCCCTCCAGGTGTGAGAGATGATGAAAGCCCTGATGCAGGGATACGCAAAGCCTGGAAAGCGGGTGCGGATGTGTCCGAGTAAAGCTTGGCATTCTAGGTAATAAACCAGAGTACTCTTAAGCACATTGGTGAACCGCCGAAAAAGGGATCGACGAAACAGCTCAGTAGGGGGGGGGGGGAACATGGCATGGTCATTATGAGATCGTCGTGAATGAAGACATAATCCCACACCACACCATGTAATCCTCTCATGGAGGAAGGATAGGCCAAGGGGCCAGGATGGGATGAGGATTCCCGAGAGATGGGGATGGACCCGAATCTTGGACATTCAGGTGGTCCTACATATCCCATGAGGATGGGAATCAAGCCACACGTAGTTATCTATATGTAGTTTAACATCATACTAGACAAGAAGGGGAGCAATATACCACTAAACAAGGGAGGTGTGCGGTATGGCGAAGAAGCCGACGTGAATGAGGACGTAGTCCCACACCACACCGTACACTCCTATAAGAGAGGACCAGGGTCGTGGCCCAGAAAGGGCAAGGGGCCTGATGGTTAGGCATTGGTCAGGAAGGCCTGACCTACTTGTAGTTTAACGTCTTGCAATGAGGACGAGGGTTGGGGACCCGAGAAGGCCAAGGGGCCTGAGGCTGGGCCTCGTAAGGGGAGGCGTACGACATGGTACATGATCCCGACGTGAATGAGGACATAGTACCACATCACACCGTACACCCTTATGAGGAATCCTGGGCCGTGGCCCGGAAAGGCCAAGGGGCCTAAGGTCAGGCATCAGTCAGGAAGGCTTGACTGGTTTGCAGTTTAACGTCTTACATGAGGACGAGGGTTGGGGACCCGAGAAGGCCAAAGGGCCTGAGGCTGGGCCTCGTAAGGGGAGGCGTACGGCATGGTACATGATCCCGACATGAATGAGGACATAGTCCCACATCACATCGTACACCCTTATGAGGAATCTTGGGCCATGGCCCGGAAAGGCCAAGGGGCCTAAGGTCAGGGATCAGTCAGGAAGGCCTGACTGGTTTTCAGTTTAACGTCTTACATGAGGACGAGGGTTGGGGACCTGAGAAGGCCAAGGGGCCTGAGGATGGGCCTCGTAAGGGGAGGCGTACGACATGGTACATGATCCCGATGTGAATGAGGACATAGTCCCACATCACACCGTACACCCTTATGAGGAATCCTGGGTCGTGGCCCGGAAAGGCCAAGGGGCCTAAGGTCAGGCATCAGTCAGGAAGGCCTGACTGGTTTTCAGTTTAACGACTTACATGAGGACGAGGGTTGGGGACTCGAGAAGGCCAAGGGGCCTGAGGCTGGGCCTCGTAAGGGGAGGCGTACGACATGGTACATGATCCCGACGTGAATGAGGACATAGTCCCACATCACACCGTAAACCCTTATGAGGAATCCTGGGCCGTGGCCCGGAAAGGCCAAGGGGACTAAGGTCAGGCATCAGTCAGGAAGGCCTGACTGGTTTGCAGTTTAACGTCTTACATGAGGACGAGGGTTGGGGACCCGAGTAGGCCAAGGGGCCTGAGGCTGGGCCTCGTAAGGGGAGGCGTATGACATGGTACATGATCCCGACGTGAATGAGGACATAGTCCCACAACACACCGTACACCCTTATGAGGAATCGGGGCCGTGGGCCCGATCGCTAGCACCACCTGGGGGACGTTTGTCCCCTCGGGATGGGGCAGAATGAATCACTGCACTCGATGTCTGGGACATCTCGGGGTGGACTCGAAGATCAAGGACATTGTTGACCATATTTGAAACACAGCGTTCCTATGGTGACCCGTATGGGATCAAAAAATGAGCATCGACCGCTGACCAAATTTGCAACGCGGGACTTGTATCGGCTTGTTTCTTGAAAACCCTCGGGGGCGTTGGCCCGTATCGGTAGGAGAGCCCTTGGGCATTGTATCCAGGCCGTTCTTGGGGGTCCCTCTGGGTGTGAAAAATGATGGAATCCCAGTCAAGGAGTGGGTGAAGCATAGTTGTATCCATCCACGAAAGGGGAAAACACCTCCAGGGGGAATGTGCAGCCGGGTCGAGGCTTGCTCGATGTGGGTTGGGGAAAAAGTGTGCACCCTGCCATGACTTGACCCGAGGGGCAGATTTTGGCTTTTGGGCTGGGCCAACGGACGAAATGTCTGGGCGTTCCTACGTATCTCATAAGGATGAGAATCAAGCCATACGTAGTTCTTGAAGGCCATGCAGTTTAGCGTCATGCGGTGAGGACGTGGAAGGAATAGAAGAATGGGAGTGGTCACATGGTGCGGCCCTTACAATCCTTGTGCGAGCAGGGTTGCATAAGCGGGGCCAAGAAAGCCTACTCCCTACTATACAAAGATCCTCCAAGAAAACTATTCCTAGGGGGAATAGTGGAAGGGAAAAGCTTGGGTCTGGGCTCAAGATGAGGCGTCCGAGCATTCCTACGTATCTCATAAGGATGAGAATCAAGCCATACGTAGTTCTAGAAATGCAGTTTAACGTCATGCGGGACGATAAGAAGCATCTCATTTGGGGATATGTATGGTACGACGAGTAATCCGACGTGAATGAGGACGTAGTCCTGCACCATACCGTACAATCCTGCAATAGCATAGATCAGGGAAAACCAGGGGGCCTGAGGCCGGGCCGCGGTCAGGGAGACCTGACCAGCTTGCTGTTTAACGTCTCACGGTGAAGACGGGGCCGGGGGCCCGAGGAGGCCAAGGGGCCTGAGGGTGAGCCTCGGTCAAGAAGGCCTGACCGGCTTTCAGTTTAACGTCTTGCAGGACGAAGATGCAGTTTATGGTCGTGCAGGACTTTACAGTTTAGAGTCATGTTGGAACATAACGTGCAATTTAAGGTCATGCGGGACCATTTCACAGTTTATCGTCTTGCAGGACGAAGATGCAGTTTAAGGTCGTGCGGGACCATTTTGCAGTTTAGGGTCGTTCAGGACCCTTTTGCCCTAGGCAAAGTATCATTTGAGGAATTTGGCATTGGTGGGAGGGGTTATACGCTCTTCATCTGTGGTCACCAAGGAGTATGCTCCATTGGGGTAAACCTTATGGATGATATAAGGCCATTCCCATTTGGGTTCTAATTTGGGTGGTTTCCTACCGGGAATCATTGGCGCTCGAAGGGCCAGTACCAGGTCACCCTGTAGAAAAGAGCGAAGATGAACCTTCTTGTCAAAGGCTCTCGCTATCTTGTCCTGATGCCTTTCTAGATTGTGCAGGGCACGAAGCCCGTTCTCGTCCAGTGCTTCTAATTTAGCCAGACGGATCTCGGCTACCTCATCTGATGTCTGGTGGTCATAAACTACAGTGCGTAATGATGACAGCTGGATCTCAATGGGTAGGACGGCCTCAGCTCCATACACCAGGGAATATGGGGTCACCTGGGTAGAGTTACGAGTCGTCTTCCGGTAAGCCCAGAGGGCGTTGGGGAGCTTGTCCGGCCAACTTTTCTTATTCTGACCAACCACCTTCTGCAGAATGTTAAAGAGGGTCTTGTTGAATGCCTCGATCTGTCCATTCGCCTGCGCGTGGTAGCGGGAGGTATGGCTCGACCGGATGTTGTACTTGGCGTACAATTTATTCAATTCAGCTGCTCGGAAGTTAGTGCCGTTATTGGTGAGGACGGCGTGAGGTACCCCAAACCGGTGGATAATGTTGGATCTCACAAAGTCAACGATGGAACGGGCCTTGACCTCTTTGAGAGGAGCTGCCTCTGCCCACTTGGAGAAGAAATCTGTAGCAGTCAGGATGAACCTACACTGGCGGGCTGTTGCCGGCGGATACGGTCCCACTACATCAAGTCCCCATACCGCAAATGGCCAAGAGTTACTTGGTGGGGTGGAGGGGCTCCGGCGGCCGATGCAAGAAGTTGGCATGTACATGGAACACGTGGCATCTCTTGGCATATCCAATACAATCATGGATCATAGAGGTCCAAAAGTACCCTAACCTCCGGATTTGATGGGACAGTTTCGGCCCAGCTTGATGGGCGCCACAGGAACCGGCGTGAACCTCTTGCATAACTTGAGGTATCTCCCCTCCTTGGAGGCAACGGAGAAGGACACCATCGAAACTCCACTTATAAAGGATTTGTTCGAGACTGGGGCCGCTCTGGAGGGTAAATTGCAACGCGCGGCGCCGGATTCACTCGCGTTCGGCCCGGTCATCCGGGAGCTGACCATTTTGGAGATACTCGACAAAAGGTGCTCTCCAGTCGGGGGTGGTTTCAACCACTGTGTCTAACGAACCCGGGACTCCCAATATGGAGGGTCCGGCGGTGAGATGGCTTACCCGCAGGCCATCATTGTCTTCTTGGGTGACGGGGGCAATGACTCTCCGGTGTGCCACATGTATGATCAAATCATCTTGCTCGGGTTCTGCGAGCAACGCGGCTAAACCAGCCAAGGCATCTTCTTGGACGTTCTGCGACCGTGGGACATGGGTATCCTCTGGTCGAGGGGAGAACTGGGCCATTAGGCGGAGGGTGTACTCCAGCAACGGTGCGAGCTCCGGCTTCCTGACGACGTAGTCTCCATTAACCTGTTTGATTACCAGCTCGTAATCTCCCTTCACATGTAGATGGGGCACATGGATCTCAAGGGCCAGCTCGAGGCCGGTGATGAGAGCTTGGTACTCTGCCTCGTTGTTCGTACAGCCTTCTGACAACAGGAACGAGTATGGCAGGACGGCTTGCGCCGGGGTAATGAAAACAATACCCAGGCCCACTCTGTTGAGCTTGGGATCATTGAGCCTCCTACCGGTGGGGCTCTGGGAGGCTCCGTCGAAATGCATTTTCCAACACGGGGCAGCATGATCAACTGAGAGGATTGTCTCATCAGGGAAATCCAGGTCCAGGGATTGATCCATGGAGGTTGGAAGGGCAGCTAAAAAGTCTGCCAATGCCTATCCCTTAATGGCCTTCTGAGGTACAAACCTGATATCAAACTGCTGGAGAATCACCGCCCACCGTGCTAGTCGGCCAGTCAGCATAGGGCGATTTAGGATGTACTTCAGTGGGTCTACCCGGGAGACCAATTGCACCTCGTGGTGCTGCAGGTAATTTCGTAACTTCTTCACGACGAAGACGAGCGCAGGGCAGCTCTTTTCGATAGGGGAATATCTGACCTCCGTATCGAGAAGCATGCGGTTGAGATAGTAGAGACTGTTCTCAGTACCCTCATTATTCTTCTGGGCGAGCAGCGCACCGAGGGATCTCTCCAGGGCGGTCACATAAAGGACCAGCGGCTTTCCGGAGACGGGTGGCATCAAGACCGGAGGTTGGAGCAGATACTGCTTGATTTCCTCGAAGGCGGTCCGACACTCCTCATCCCATTCATAGGTGGCGCCCTTCTTCATGAGCCGGGAAAAGGGCTTACACTTGCCGGCCATATTCGCGATGAATCGGCGTATATAGGCTAAGTGGCCTTGAAGGCCTCGAAGCTCCCAAATGTTGCTCGGGGGAGGCATTTGGTTGATGGCCTTGATCTTTTCCGGGTCGATCTCGATACCTCGGTATCTGACAACAAAGCCCAGAAACTTCCCGGAGGTGACCCCGAAGGCACACTTCAGTGGGTTCATCTTCAGGTGACGAGAACGGAGGAAACAGAACACTTTCTCAAGGTCTTTGAGATGGTCCTGGCGCTGGCATGATTTGACTACGAGGCCATCCACGTACCATTCCACCAATGTCCCGAGAATCGGTTTGAATATGCGATGCATGGCCCTCTGATAAGTGGCACCTGCATTTTTCAAACCGAATGGCATTACCTGGTAGCAAAAGGTACCTTGGGGAGCCTTGAAGGAAGTGGACTCCTCGTCTTCGGGGGCCATCCGGATCTAGTTGTACCCAGAATACCCATCCATGAAAGAGAGGGCTTGGAAACCGGCCGTGGCGTCAATCAACAGCTCCGTCACCGGGAGTGGGAAGTCATCCTTTGGGAAGTGGCGATTAAGATCGCGGAAGTCGATGTAGACTCTGATATGTCCATTCTTCTTCCTGACTGGCACAATGTTGGCAAGCCACTTGGGGTACTGGACCTCCTTGATGAAGTTGGATTTGATTAGCTTGTCAACTTCGGCCTCAACCATATCACCATGAGAAGGGTGCATATTCCTGGGAGGCTGCTTAAACCCACGATGTTTTTCCGGGAGGCCCAGACAGTGAACGACCACCTGGGGATCTAGCCCTGGAATCTCGTTGTAACTCCAAGCAAACACATCACGATGCAGTTTGAGGAAGTCTACGTACTGCTGCCGCTCCTCGGGGGACATGGCTGCACTGATCAATGTGGGTTTCGGATCTGCCTCGCTACCAAGGTTCACCTGTACCAGTTCATCAACCGTGGTAGAGACGCCTTCTTCAAAGGCTGGGGGAGCATCCTCCAGGTCTTCCTCCCCACCCGTGGGGGGACTTCTCGTGACGGAAGATACTTCTGGGATATCAAAATCCGAGGGGCAGCTGGTGCCGGCTTGGGAAGCAGCGGTCATCACATCGGGAGACTCGCTTGCCATTGAGACCATAGCAATGAAGGCAGTCGACCCTATCCCATCTGGCCTTCGGCCTAAAGGGCCACGTTTGATGATATCAAAGCAGTGGTGATGTGTCAGCCTGAGTCGGTTAATTCCAGCCCGGCGGAAGAGACACGTATGGCGCACCGCCGTTGTCATAAGCTTGACGTCCTGGTACCGTACAGGGGTAGGGGGTTCCGAGATGACTTGAGCCTGGTTGATGTAGGAGTACGAGGTGATTTTCCGTCATCGCTTGGACACGGGAACATTCCTTCCTTGCGTACCCGAAACAAAAAAACATTGTCCCATGTCGGGGGTCGTGGCCTCCAACCGGTGGATCGGGAGGATGTAGGCATCATCCATGCTTTCCCAGGGATCACTTGTGACTAGGGCGGGTTCATCCTCGCTTACCAGTATTTTCTTGTCCTTACTTTTGTAATAACCCACATCCAGATAGCGGGCCTCACAAAAAGAGAAAGGGGACGCGTCTCCTTGGAGCACGCCTACTCGACCGTTGAGCGAGTACTTGAGGCACTAGTGATACGACGAAGGGACCGCTGCATGCAGATGGAGCCATGGCCTACCCATCAATGCGTTATAGGCGGTGTCCTGAGAGACAACCATGAACTCGATGCTGGCAATTAAGCCACCGAACTGAGTCTTCATGCGGATCTTGCCGACTGGGGTTTGCACTGTCCTGTCGTACCCCTGGATCTTGAGGTCAAAGGGAGTTAAATCACCTTCGGACAGACCCAGCTTTCGCAGCGTCCGGGTCGGAATTATATTGATTCCGGAACCTGTGTCAATGAGGCAGCGGCGGACTTCCACACCATTGAAGTGGCCCGTGATGTATAGCGGGCGAATGTGCCCCTGTATAGGAGGGTCCTCATCTTCACCGGAGAACGAGATAACCGCCTAACATTCGGCGTTTTCAATCGTCTCGGTATGGAAGGCTTCTGCAGCTGCTACCTCCGTCTCAAACTGGAGGGGGATCCTTAGAGCCTCGGTAAGTGCCTCGCGCATTTCAGATGATAGGCGAAGGACCTCAAGGATAGAGAGCCTCACCGGAATGCCGACCAGGTGCTTCAGAACATCGTACTTTCATGCCAAACGCGAGCCTCTGCTTACAAGAGGTCGTTCGGCATTTGGAGGCACAACGGGTCCGGCCGGATGAACCAGAGATTGACTAGTACTGGGTACATCTTACTGCCTACTAGTAGAAGCCTGAAGAGTAGTCGCTGGACTGGGATCGGACAGCAGAGGCTGGCCTGTAGCCGGACAAGACTGACTGTGATACGAACAAGGAGGCTCCCCCTAATCCAATAGCACGAACGACGGTGGAGGTAGAGCCGAGGGTGTTAGATGGGTTTGTGCGTGCTGAGATCTGCGCTGAGCCTGGTGCCTGGTCTCGGTAGCGTGCACGGATTGGCCAAAAGTGCCTGCTGACGTACCTCGATGACCAGCGCGATTGTGATTCCGCTGACGTTGACGTCGGCTGGAAACGTTGGGGAGGTCTGCCTGGCGTTCCCCCTCTTCGGGGGTCGTATAGGACTTTACCAGATCCACGGTGTTAACCGAAGCATACCCCTGGCTGTCGCTCGAGGAGTCATCCACCGCTGGGCAGATTCTGGGAGGAATCCCCATTTCAGGGGGCATAAAGTCATCGAGAGTGCAGGATGACGACAGCATTGGCGGTGCGCGTTGCTTCTTCTTGCGTCACCGCTGCTTGCCCTTTTGGGCAGAGGTCGACTGTGAAGACGATGCGGAGGCACAAGCTACATCTTTTGAAGGTTCCGACTGCTTCAGGCGCGCCCGGATGATACCATGGGCACAAACGACGGTTTTTCGAGCCATCCAGTCGTCGTATTTCTGGGACCCGCAGCTGGGGACCTGCTGCCACTCGCCTTCACTGTCACTGCCGATCTCTGATCCTGCAAAGACACCTGCCACTTGCGCTGGTGCTGGGCCCAACTTAACTATGTTGTTGTTGACCTGGTCTTGAATCCAGTCTTTAAACACATAGAATTGCTTGAGGGTGTGCCCCAGGATCTGATGATAAGGGCAGTAGTTGGGGTGATCGGTGAGATGCGCCTCTTCCAGCCTTCTGTACTCAGGAAGACGCACAATCCCTTGCTCTAGAGCACTTCAGAAGTAGCCAGGGACCTGATTTTCATTGAACGAATAGGTCTGGTACCTTCTTTCCGGATAGAGGGCCCTGGGGGCCTGGCCTTGACGAGGGGACGGAGGGGCCTGCCGAGGAGGCGGCGCCTGATTGTCTCGCCTAGGTGGCGGTGGCGCATTGCGCGGGGGAACCTGTTGGTTCTGAGGAGGTCGCTACTGGGCAGGAGCCTGTGCTTGAGGTGGAGGACCTCTGTGGGGTTGCGGGGGTGGTGCCTCCGGCAGCAAATCCAGCTGCCTCGGGGCTTCTATTTGAGCCACCGCGGCAGGTTCAGCCCTAGCGGTCCTCCTGGACGGGATCATAGGGGGCAACAAACGTGCCTGACTGGCCTGTTGCAGGGCTTCATCAAGGCGTTGAGCCTTATCCGAGAAATATATGAACCCTCCAGGGTAGTTCTGGGTAATCAGGGAGGGTACCAGCTCTATCTTGATGTTCCCCACACACATCGTCAGTAGTTGCTCCTGAGTCAGTGGCATATCGAGGGAATACGTAAGTCCCTTCCACCGGGCGATGAAATCTGCAACCCGCTAATCAGGCCTTTGCTTGCACTTGAAGAGGTCTGCAATGCTGGTCTTTCACGTGGTAGAGCTGAACTGGTATAAGAACTGCCGGCGAAGATCCTCCCAATCGGTCACCGATCCGATAGGGAGCTGGCTGTACCAGACGAATGCCGGACCTTCCAATGTCTGTAAGAAACATCGGAGCTTGGCGGCTTCTTGCTGAGCCGGGGTCCCCAGCATGGGGCCACACCTGGAAGAAAAATGAGCCAAGTGCTGCGGCGGGTCCCCTGTCCTGTTAAAAGGCGAGAAAGTGGGGTTCCTAAAACCCAGAGGTGCAGGCATATCATCCACCCACGCGGGATAAGGCTTGCCATCCGGTGGGACCGCCACCTGCCGCGTTTCCAACGCTTCGAGGTGGGCTGTGAGCACCGCGATAAGATCCTCTGGGTGGGGGTCCCTGTCTTGACGGGGATCCCTAACCACAAGTGCATTTCCAGGTTCTTCAACACGGTAGATGGCTTCGGCCGCTCGTGGGTCAACTGGCCGGACGACCTGCAGGGCGACTGGGGGAACTCGGATTGGATTCTTCAGATTGCCCCGTCGCTCGAGGGGATTTGGCGAGACGTATCACGCCCTCTTGCCATATGTTCCGGCTTCTGCCCTGTCTGCGGTAGTAGCATGATCAGGGTTTCCCGACGACATCTCATCGGGGGGGAATTGTTCCTGCCCCTGCTGCCCCGGCCTGGGATTACCATAGTCGGGTTGCCGCTCTGCGGCGCGCTCAGCCAAGAGTTCGTCAACCAGCCTCTTCTGCTCAACAAGTAGCTGGCGTAACGTGGCCTTCTCGGGATCTTCGTCCGTCTTCTGCACAGAGGCGGATGGGTTGTAGTGCTTGACTGTTCCGACGTGCTCCTTACCCTTGCCAGTGTTTCGACCGAGTCCCAACGACTCGGTGGGTACGGGGAGACCTAGCAGGTTCCTCTGCTGACGGGTAACTCTCCCTGATGGGTCGAGCAGCGGCGGTACGCCCTCGGGTGGTAAGTCTCCATCAAGGAATTCAAGCTCATCTTCTTTATCCACAACGTCGGCCATGTGGACTGCGACCCCTCTTGAGGGCATATCCTCGATGTCGCATAGCGAATCGGGCTGCCGTCGGATAGGGTCGAAGAGGAGAGCGACATAGTGTCCCCAACCACGGACTTGCACATGGGGGGTGGCTTCCCTGACGATTCTGTGGAGTGCTTTAAGACTCTGAACGCATTTTCATTGAAGGGCGCTCTGGTGGCCTGGCGACTCAGGGTGCTGGGCCACAAGAAGTGCGGCCGCATCGATCAGGCGGCACTGCTCGCCGATTTCTTCGAAGTGCTCTCGACTTCTGGGGTACACCAACTGTTCATAACGGAGGCGGAAGTGTGTCTCCCATAGGGTTCGACAAAATCACCCCACTTCTTCAGGGGTAAGAGACTCTGGTATGTGGAAATTCAGCGCCGCCGTCGGCCAGAACTTCTCCGGGAAGTAATCCGCTGCAAGAATACTCTAGAAGCTCCTGGGCTCGGACTCAGGGTCTGGCCCTATGTTTCCCCACTCGTCAACCGAGGGCGGCTGAGGGACCGATAGCGGTACCGAGGCGGACCTCTGGGATAGTAAGCTCGGCGGTGGAGAATACGGAAAACGAGCTGACTGGACACCGAATTCCGGGCCATCCTCTGAAGAGTGAGGTGACCTGGCCACGATGTCACGATACGACGGGCTGATAATCACAGCTTCCGGAACAGGAGCCGTGGCTACCAGCGACAGGTCGTGTCGTCGCTCTACCGTCGTTGGCCCCCAAAATAACTCTTCGTGATCTCTGGTAGAGGTAGAGGGATCTTCTGGTGACAGAGGCGGTGATTGCGCGGTCGAGACCTACGGAATTCCCAAGATTTCTTCCTCTTGGATGTACCTGCGGAGGGAGATGGGAATCTGGTGGACCTCAAATTCCGGGAGAATGAGGCTAACACATCTGGTTCCTGCCCCAGTCCTTGATACGGAGGAGCGAGGAGAAGGTTCCAGCGCGGAATCACATTCCGCTTCCGAGTCGGAGAAGCGGGCAAGTTTGATCTCCACCTGGGCCTTCCCAGGGTTCTTCTTGTTGCGGCGACAACCCGCTCTCCTGCCCCGGGGTGGCTCTTTGGGACAGGGTTGACCCCTATCAGGCAGCCTCGGGGTGGCGATGGCGCCGTGGCGGAGAGGTCCCCCACTCGAGATAGCCGGGCTGCGAGGGGCACCGGGGCAAATGTCGAAGGGTACATGGGGAAGACCTCCATGAACAATACCCATGTGGGTGGGGCCTCTGTTGGAACTGGCAGGATCATGGGGAGGACCTCCATGGTCGATGCGAGTGGAGCGAGGATGACCTTCACTCCTCGAGTTGCTGGGGTGAGGAGGACCTTCGTCGGTTGCAGAGAGGACGTAGGGAGGGCCCCCACGTTTGAGAAGGGCCGGATGGACGGTGCCTTCAGGTTGGCGGTCGGGGGCAGGAGTATGGACTCCATACGCTGTATAACAGGCGCGGGAAAGGTTTCCGCGCTGAGCGTCACTGCCGCGGGGCAGGTCTTCTTTCGAGATGGGGGTAGCAAGAGGCATGCCTCCATGAAGAACTTCGGAGCGGGGAAGGCCCACGCTCTGTGGAGTAGTGGTACGGGGAGGACCTCTGTACAGGGTGACATTACCGCGGGTTAATTCGCGGCGATCACTACTTGGGCCTGCCACCCGGAGAGTCAACCCAGCCTGCCCGTGGGGCGGTTGGGGTCTCGATCCTGGTTGGGTGAAGGAGTGCCCCTGCTCAGTGTATGTAGGGGCTTCACGATGCACGTCGGCGGTGGCTCGGGCCACTGTAGCTGTCGACGTCGACGCGCCCGGGCGAGCGTCCTCAGCCCGGGCCCGACGCTGACGTCGGGTCAGGTGAACTAGTGCAGGTGGTGCAGGGACGTAGCCTGCCTGCTCTTCCTGCGGGGCCGGACGGCGGCGCTGACGCGGCTGGGCGGGATCTCTCGCCTGGAGCCCTCAGGTCGGGACCCTGTGCGGGCTGAGCCGGACGACGCCCAACTCTTCAGCGTAAGGCGAGGAGTCGTCAAGGCGTTCCAGAGACAAGCTCCCAAAACGGTTGAATGTTGGGGTGGGGAGCAGGGGCTCCCTGCGTGGCCTGTTAGGGCGGCGTTGACGGTGGGGCCTGGAGGCCTCCAGGTCCAGGCGGGCCATATCCCGGGTTGGGATGACCCCTTCTTCCTCGTACCTGTGCACGAGGTTGTTGATCACCCTTCGCTGGATGACCTCTGATGGGGAAAGGGGACGTGGGCGCCCCGTATTCCGCGATGTGGTGGCCGTTGTGGCGGTAGCGGCGCTACGTGGGGTGGCCGTGGCGGTGTTTCCCCTGCCCCTGCGTGGGCGAGGAGCGGACGGTGATCACGTCTCTGTAACAACAACTTGGTTCCTGATAAATGAAGGGATCAACTCATCAGTACTGAGAGGAAAAGGATTGACAGCTAGTGCCCCAACGTCCTTTCATTCTCCACGTCTGTAAGAAGGATCCACGCCAACACGCTGCAGAACGAAGTGCCTCACGTTCTACTTCCCCGACTTCCAGTGAGTTTCACGACAGGCCCGCTATTTGCTTGGCGGGACCAGGCACCAGATATCTGGATCTGGTGACATGTCAATCTACTGGTGTCTCGAACGCTACTAATATCCATATTGAGGAGAAGAATTTCACGTTGGGTTCACCATTTCTGTTTCCGACTCTTTCATCGGGGCGCGCGCCCGTCCGTCCGTGGAGGAGGAAGAGCGACTCTTTGTTGCCCCGCATTCCCACTTTCCAAAGGCGGGCGACATTCGCTCCTTGTTTAGGGACGTCTGCTCCTTGATTGAAACGGGATGATGGGATGTCCGTTCTTCCTCCTGTGGATTCCTCCTCAGAACTCGTCACCTAGTCCGGGTCTCCCTCATAGATTTAATATTTAGTTCATGAAACTCTCCCCAGTGCCATGTTTCCATGGACGCCGGTTAATTACACTGCTTCTATCGGGACATTCCAAAGGGTCCGGTCAGGGCAGCAACCTTCAGTCAGGGGAGTAGTCACGTTGATGCATCAATAGCATGTCTGGATGCTGGGGTACCTGGCATGTCTGTCTGTTATCCTTGGTCACAAGGCTTCTCGAGGGCGTGGAAGCCCGAGGCATCCCACATCGAGCGCGGGGAATTATATGTCATAGACACATATCTGAGGTTTTCCTCAGCTTCCTGTGCTCAACACAGGTTATGCCGCAAGTTTAACGTCTAGCAGAGACGGATCAACCCAACCAGAGCATTATCTAGGATAGATCGGATTGAGGGATCCTCCTTGAAGGGATGTCGATACCAGGGCCAGCCCATGGATAGCTGCGAAGAAGAGCGTACCGACATGGTCTCACCGGGATAAGATGGTCCGGGCGAGAATCGGGACGGGTGATAGGTTGATGAATGGAGTGGAGGGAGAGTGAAATGGGACCATTGCAGGGGCGACAGTGAAGTTGGTCTTGAGCCTTGACGAGGCTTCCTACGTATCCCCGTGGCAGGGAATCAAAGTCCGCATAGTTCGGGATGACGCCGATAAACCGACGTGAAGGTGGACCTTGGCCCGATGAGCATCGTCAGCGTACCGACGTGAAAGTAGACACGTGGGTACACTAGTGGTGGGATTGAACCTTGGGAAGGTTTCCTACATACCATGCCTTGACATGGATCAAAGTCCTCATAGTTCAGGGGATTGATGGAACACCGTTTTACGTCATGCGAGATGATAGTGAACCCTGACGTGAATAAACGACGGGAGGTGGGTGTCGGCGAATCGACGTAAGTGAGGGACCTTAGTCCGATGGGAGTTGGGTTTGAACCTCGGGGAGGATTCCTACGTATCATGCCTTAGCATGAATCAAAGTCCTCGTAGTTCAGATTGGGAAATGCAGTTTACCGTCATGCGGGACGGGGGTGAACCAACGTGAATGAGGTCGGGACGACCGGATGGTGGGTTTGAACCTTGTAGAGGCTTCCTACGTACCATGCCTTGACATGGATCAAAGACCTCGTAGTTCAGGTGAGTCTGCAGTTTAATGTAATGCGGGACAAAGGGGCATAAAGTTTAACGTCATGCTGGACGAGGGCGAAACTCGTCGTGAATGAACGACCGAGCAAGGTGGCTTTGTCGGAGAACTGACATGAAGATGGACCTTGGTCCAATGAGTGGTGGGCTTGAACCTCTGAAAGTATTCCTACGTACCATGCCTTGACATGGATCAAAGACCTCGTAGTTCAGGTTAGTCACAACGGCTTGCCGTCGGACTGGAATTGCAGTTTAACGTCGTGCTGGACGTAGGTAGAACATGACGTGAATTGGATGATGGGTGGGCTTGAACCTCGTGGAGGCTTCCTACGTACCATGCCTTGACATGGATCAAAGACCTCGTAGTTCAAACGGGATGGGTCAAAATGGCTTGCCGTTGGACCAGAATGCGGTTTAACGTCATGCTGGACGGGAATGAGACCTGACATGAATGAGTGACGGGTGGGCTTGAACCTCATAGAGGCTTCCTACGTACCATGCCTTGACATGGATCAAAGTCCTCGTAGTTCGCTATGGGTGGGGGGTCAGGGACGGTGCTCAATCTAAGCCCACGTGAGTCATGCTCGGTGTGAGAAACAAGAGGTTACAAGGACCTGACGATCACGTCGTGAAGGATGCGTCCGTGAGAAGCGAAGAGGGGCATACGCGTTAGGTGGCCCACGGTGTTGGGACTTACTCTAGGATGGAGGCCCGTGGCGTGAAAAAGCGCGGGAAAGATAGACCTTGGTCCAATGATGGGAGGTGCCTCGTTCCCTATCACGCCCTCCACTGACCTTGGTAGTGGGGAAGTACGGAGATGCAGAGGTACAACCATCCGTTGGGGAACTAGGGTCGCCCTTCTCCTACGAACATACACCACTCCGACAAGGAGGATCTCATCCCATGTGAATGGGTGATTCCATTCCCGTGGAGACGAGTGGTGTAAAGAATGTTCGAGTTGGGGGGACCCTTCATGAGGGGCACGAGGTTGGGTCACAGTTTAACGTCATGTGTTGAGGACGTGGTGCTTGGCAGTTTAACGTCCTGCAGCTCGGACGAGGTGGGTTCACTCCACACCCCTAGGACATACATAACCGGTACCCTCTGGTCCTTGGGGAAGGGAAGGTACCAGTAAGGCCATGGTTAAGGGGGGTCATGGAACGAACCATTGAGGGGTCCACGTTAGTATGGCTATGCGAAGAAGCAATAGCCGTTAGTGTGCCTATGCGAATAAGAATTAGGCGAAGCAATGCTATGGGTGGTATTGTCCATGGGACTTTGAAATCACATCGTGCAAACCTGGAGGGTCGCACGGGAAGAGGAATCGCTAAGCAAAGGAGTGTGCTTCACGAAGTGGAGTGCCTTGGCCTTAGCATGGGGCATAGGCGTGAGTGGAAGGTGCTTCGTGAAGTGGAACAGTGTTCGCGGAGCACTGCCTCGTGAAGAAGGGGTGCCTCGCGAAGCAGGGTCCTGCGAAGCAGTGTGCTTCGCGATGTGTAGCGATCCTGCCTTAGCATAGGGATCACTAGCATGGGTTGGGTGTTTCGCGAAGCATAAACGCTCCGCAGCTGCCCGGGTTCCCTTGGGAATCCCCTTCCTTCGCGAATGCCCTTGAGCTTCGCGAAGGGAATCCCTCTCGGAAGAGGGGCTCAAAACGAGACAAAGAAGAGGCGTGTCGTGAAGTAGGAGTACCTCGCGGAGCTCATGATTCCCGTGGCAAAGAGTGCTTCGCGATTCGGGAGAGGAGAAGCCGAAAGGTCGGATTATCCATCCCCCTTGGACTCAGGGGGAGTCCAGTATTTATAGGGAAGGGGCGCCGCGAAGCAGGGCTCGCACGCCGCCTCTGGTGCTTCGTGGTGCGCTCGCGAACGTCAACGTCGTCCGCGGAGCATTACCGCCTCTGGAGCTTCACGGCGGCTCGCGAACGTCAAATGCATTCGTGGAGCATTACCGCCTCAGGAGCTTCGCGGTGGCTCGCGAACGTCAAATGCATTCGCGGAGCATTACCGCCTCACGAGCTTCGCGGCGGCTCGCGAACGTCAAATGCATTCGCGGAGCATTACCGCCTCTGGAGCTTCGCAGCGGCTCGCGAACATCAAATGCATTCGCGGATCATTACCACCTCTGGAGCTTCGCGGCGGCTCGCGAACGTCAAATGCGTTCGCGGAGCATTACCGCCTTAGGAGCTTCGCGGGGCCGCAATGGTCGGGGCGCTTCGCGTGGGTGCTTCGTGGCGGTGCTTCGCGAGGCAGCGCGCTGGCCTTCTTTTTTGTTCCTTTCTTTCGGGCCATATTTTTGGCGCCAACACATATGTTTATCATTAAAACTTGAGAAGAAATAAAAATATAATTTATTCCATTAGAAACATCTAAGACTCCTAGATTATGCCTGAAAGTCACTTATAACTAACTTCTTTATATCATAGGAAAATGAAACATAAGAAATGGGTGAGATCAAATGCTCAGTAATTGTAAGAAGTATAATGGAAGATAAAATAAACATTAGGCATGTTGAATAATTGAAAACACAATCATTTAGAAATAATAAACATGAAATATTATTGGATTGAATATGAGTTGAGTAAATAATGCCAAAATAACACATAGTAATGGGTATTATAATAGTATAATAACCACATGTACCATCATTATTATATTCATAACGAGGGAATGCATAATGCCAGAATTTCTAAAACATCTTATCAAGGCCGCGACCAGGACGTCTAAAATTAATTTAGGCCTCGGCCAAAAACATATATCAAATTGGGAATGTCTTCATCCAATTCCACATCTAATTTTCTCATGAGGCCTACCGATGCATCGAGGATCTATAGTGGGCTCCACCTGTCACATACTAATTCCAATACATTCCTCATATGAAAAGGTTGAAACATAACATAAACATTCATATTAAAACTATCTTACAAAATGTCAATAATTTTACATTAAGTAATGAATGGTATAAAAATAAAAAATCCACAGTCAAACATATCACAAAACCTTAAATAAAATATGGAATATATTTATCATAATGAATCAACTTCAAACAAGTGTATATTTTATCAAAGGATGTTGACATAGATGAAATCAAATATTTTTGAGAGATATATCTCTTTCTATTTTAAAATAATGTAATAGCCACATAATTATAAAATAAAACATTTTTGTTGAAAATAATCTAATAATCTTGTATGTTAATCTTTGAAGATGTTATAACGGCAGAAAATAGCCGCACCCACCGTATAAGTTAAAAAAACATTCTAACATTAATTTTGTCGAAAAGTTAATAAAGTACCTTGTTTGGAAAATGATGGAAAGATTCCTTTGAAAACATATAATTTAAAATAAGGGTATAAAGGACTTTAACACATAGTCTATTTAATAGTAAAAATGTTTTGAAATACATTTTTAAGAAAACATAGATGTGGATGATAAAGAGGTCACAGTAGATACTTACATAGAAACATCATCGGATAATAAAGAGATTGTGAAATTAACCTTTTCCTTGTACTTTTAATTAGTTTATGGTATGTTAAACTCTTGTATAATAGTTAAAACAATGTTATAAAATTATAAATGAATCATATACATAAATATTATATAATATATTATCTTATAATATTTCATGGTTAAAAATATTTTATTAGTAACATCGTTTTGGGTGTTAAATGATTCGTTTTCCTTTATATGATTGGTTACATAAGTCATGTTTGTTATGGATATAATGTATTTGATTCATATACATAATGATATTATTTTCATAAACTTTATTTCTAATCATAAAATGAAAATTATTCTTGAATGATTACGATGGGGAATGAATCTAATCACATTCGTGGAGACGGTAATCCGTACATACGCACGAGCCACAATATCATTATATTGATGGTGAAATCACATGTAATTGGATGGTATATCATATATACATAATAATTAACATTTTATATTAATTATTTATATTAATTATATTCATTATTATACCCATCCAAATAATGAAGTGTTTGAATAGGAAACTAGACCACGACGTGGAGACGGTAAGCCGTACGTACACATTTATGGTGACTTTTTCATTCATATGATGGATAAAATAATGAATATGTCTATAAAATTTTTATAATAACATCATAGTATATATAATATACTGGATTTATTATTTTATAATGGAGTAAACAAAAAAGAGGAAGTGGAAGAAGAAATGAACTTGAAAGAGCTGATGAAATATTAACCTCTTCTTTAGGTTCTTCCTTTTGATATGATCAAAACAGCTCCATAGGTTGGCTTTCTGACAAAGGAAGGCCTCTAGGATAAAGTGAGGAATGTTGGATGGATATTTGGGCATGTATTGGCTGATACAAATGGCTTTGGAGGTGTGAAACTAAGATAAGGGAAAGTACCCTTTTATAAGAGAGGTGAGGGTAACTTTAAGAAAATATGGAAATATTATTTTATAATAAAATTATTCTCGGTTTCTAATGGCTCCAAAATGATTTATTTTGAGTCTTATGTGGGTATGGGACGAAAACCACTCAACCAATAGGTTTTTTATAGGTTTAGGACACCATATTAACCTTATCTTTTAGATTTAACTCTTAGTTAAATAATTTTATATTTTCCTTGTCTCTTTGAATATTTATATTCTATGGTTAATAAACATACAATAACAAGAAAAGTGAACCCTATGTGGTTAATTATTAATATATATAACCTTATCTATGTCCTTTGGCTGAACCTTATATTTTTAGGAATATTATATCAATTAATAATATAGTATTTGTTATAAAAACTCAATTATGTCAATTTTAACACTATTTAGTATTTGATTTATTTGAAAGCCATAAAAACAGTAAAAATTAAAATAAAATATATTTAATCAACCAAAAAATTTCATAGTAACCAATAATATTAGTGGAATTTATCATAGATCACAATTTACATTTATTTGGATATTTATAATATCAATTATTTTATTATTTCATTAATAATGTAATTACTGCATCATTTTTTGTGTCATAAATAAATTAATATATATAATGTATATAGATTATAAATAAAATATCATTAAGTATGAAATAATTTGATATTTTTAATGAATATTTATAGTCGAATTTATATTGTGTTTAACCATATATTGAAAATGGTTTAGTTATTAAATGTTTAATTTAACTCATTTAACTCTTCTTTAAATAAAATAATAATAAATGTCCTTATCTAATACAAGTAGAAAAAATATGATCATATTTTATTCCTAAGGTTGTTTTTAGTTGAATTACACTTATCCAATAGAATTAGGACATGTTTTAGGGTAATTATAATATCATTTTACCCTTAATTACCCTATTTACTTTTAACAGTGGTAAATAAAAGTCAAAAGTTACTATTCACAACAAATTATTTTTATCTTATTGAACCGCATTATACTCACTGATTTCAACCTTATATCTAAATTTTTTGAATTTCAACCCACAGAAGTGGTAAAATTATGTTTTATGCAAATTTGTAAATGCTCTTTAAAGGTGGGTAAAAGACAGTAAAAAGTTAAATAACATTTTAAATATCAAATATTATTATCAAATGACTCCTATGAATTACATTGAACATATATAGTTATTATGTATCTATTTTGACCTAAAATAATATAACTAATTATTTAAATAAAAATAGGTTTTAAATAATAACCTAGTTTTTTTCACTATTCATCAAAAATTGAATGTTTTCATAAAAATACCAAAAATTTACCCTAAGATAATTTCGATAATCCAAATTAAAAAATGCAGCCAATTTTGAAAAATAAAATTTATAAAAGTATAAAAAGTGGGTATTACTATTCATAACGGCTAGTTTGATTGGTCCTAGACTGTTAAAACTCAAAGTTGTGTACAATGAAAGCTACTGCATTATTCAAAGGGAAACATATCGTGGAAGCATGGGGTGTTACCATTTCATTCCTCATATAAATTTTTTGAATCATAAAAAAAAAATTGTATTAAAACTAGCATACAAAATGTTAATACATGAACCATAAACCATGAATGGAATAAAAATAACACATCCACAGTAAAAGATATAAAAAACTTCCAATACAATATGGAAAATTTTATTATAATAAATCAATATCAATGAAGAATAATATCCAGTAAAGGATTTTGACATAGTTGAAAATGATTAGTAAAACTCTTTGAGAGAAATATTCCTTTTTCATGAAATCATATAAAAGTCACACTATTTAGAAAGGAAGACATTTAAAAGAGATTTCTGAATCAAAGTGTTCCATACAACATTGAAACATTTGAAAGGAATTAACATTTTAAAACATTAATTTCATTATAAATAAATCCTTAAAACCATTTTGAAAACATAGACATTAATGAGAATAATTTAGAAGAATAAATATCTAAAACATTTAAAATGATGTTTTAGTTAAAGAGTACCATAAAAATAATCTTTTTGAAAACTCTTTTATGAAACAAGGACATGTATAATAAACATGTTCCAGTAAATACATAAACATAAACAATCTCAGATAATAATGAGATTGAGTAATTAACCCATACCTTGCACTTTCCTTTGGTCGTGGGTACGTTTAACGTCGTTTATAATGACCATAATATGTCATTAAATTATACCAGAACCATATTAATATTTATTGTATCATAAATGATTCATTTTTGACTTTATTCTGCAAATTTAATAATTATTTCCATGTTAAATTATCATTTCATCTAATAATCACTTTCTTTATCGTACATGTTTTAACTTGTTATTCTTGATCGAATCATTTAGATCCTTATTTAAATTCATCCAGAATGTAAAAAATGTATTATATATCAGATATATATATAATATAAATATATATAATAGATAGATATATGAAATGGAAAGTACCATTTATAGAGATGGTAGACCGTACGTACGCATAAATGTTGTTTCCGTTTTCATATCGTATTGAATGGAACTAAGTGAATAAGATATATGTAAATACATACATACATATAAATAGACAGACAAACACACACACACACACAGATATATATATTCAGTGGCATTATTATGTCATATATTACATACCTATTTGTAATATATATTTTTATAATCATCATTGAATAGTGAATGTGGAAATGAATCTCATCACGTCATGGAGACGATAATCCATACATACACACGAGTGACGATATCATTTACTTAATGATTAAAAGGTGTGGAATTGGATGGTATATTAATTTTAAAGATACATATCATGTTATTTTTATTATTGATATACATATTACTCATCATTATATCCATCCAAATAAAATAGTGTTGACTATCAAATTACACCACGACATGGAGACGGTAAGTCATACGTACACACACATGGTGACATTATCATTCATAGGATGGATAAAATAATGAATATGGTTGTACCATATTTATAATAACATCCAAGTATGAAGAAGTTACTGGAGTTATAATATTGGTATGGAAATAACATAGAAATAGAATGTGAAAGACGAAGATTACTTTGATAGAGGTGATGAAATTGTTGCCTCTTCTTCGGGTGCTTCCTTTTGATTTGATAAAAAGGGATTCTTAGGTTGGATTTTTGGTCAAGGTAAGGCCTATAGGTTGAAGTTAGGATATTTGGGAAGGGGTTTTCTAATCCTAATGTCTTTTTAGGTGTGAATTTAAGATAAGGAGAAGTTCTCTTTTATAAGAGGGGTGAGAGGCACCTTTAAAAAAACCTGAAAAATTATTTTATTATACAATCATATTCGATTTCTAATGGCTCAAATTGAATTTATTTCTAACCGTAGGTGGTTATGAGTAGAAATAACTTCAAACAATAGGTTTTAGACAAGTTTAGTTTACCATATTAACCTTATCTTTTAGATTTAACTGTTTGTTTAATAGTTTAACATTTACCATGTCTCTATGAATTTTTATATTATATGGTTTATAAACATACTACAAAATGCCATGATAACCCCTAGTGGTTCATTAATGAAATATCTATTATTATAAAAGTCCTTTGGCCTATCATTTTAATTTTAGGACTATTATATAATTCAATAATATAGTATTTGTTTTAAAAACTCATTTATCTCAATTCTGACACTATTTAGTATTTGATTTTTTAAAGTCATAACGACATTATAACTTCTAAAAAAATTATTTAATCAACACTAACATGTCATATTAACCTATAAAATTAGTGTAATTCATCAAAACTTTCAAATTATATTTATTTTAATGTTTATAATAACATTTGTTTGATACTTTTATTAATAAGGTAATTAATACATCATCATTATGTAAAAAATGAATTTAATTATTTAGTGACTAAAAATTATAAATAAAATACGATTATGTAGGAAATATTTTCATATTTACAATTAATAATTATAGTCGAATTTATCTTCTGTATAACCCAATAT
This sequence comes from Viscum album, assembly GCA_963277665.1. Classification (NCBI taxonomy): domain Eukaryota; kingdom Viridiplantae; phylum Streptophyta; class Magnoliopsida; order Santalales; family Viscaceae; genus Viscum; species Viscum album. The sequence continues at coordinate 1,097,869,063 of OY728123.1, forward strand.
TAAAAATGGTTTAGTTATTAAACATTTAATTTTACACTTTTTATAAGGACCCAACCTTACAACATTACTTAATCTTGAATTAAATGAATAATTCACATTGAGGATCTTTTCAGGTTTATATTTTTAGAGAATTAGGCCATAACTATTACATTACATCTCAGAAAAACAAAGTAGACACTCCTACCCAGTTTCCATTTTTTTCACAAAATAAAAAGTCTTGAAAAAAATAGTCATGTATAATTCCATGTTTAAGAGAGAATAACTTTTCCATGATCCCATCCATGACCCAATTCCACTTTATGTCCAGTGAAAAACATTTCAAAAACTTGGGATTATCATAAAAGGCTCAGTAAGGGATACACAAAGAATGAAAACTGTTAGTTTTTCAAACATCAATTAAACCATGAATACTATATCATAAGTAATACTTTTCACCTTTATGAAGTGGTAAATAATCTTAACTGAATAAAAGATCATTACTTACCCTTTTTGTAACCAAAATATTCCCATAAAACCCATATAAAGAACACATAACATATAAAGGTAACTTGAAACATAAACATACTTAAATGGAATAACCATATGTTCGACTTCCAAACAAGTCACTAAATGGAATAGACATATGACTGACTTACATACCCAATGCATTGGAGGTTATAACATAACCACTTGTTTGGTTTTATCATGAAACCACCCATCATTTGGTTTATCACATAATAACCCATCAAATGTCCAAGTACCATTATAAAATCATAACACATACAACAAATATAAAGGAAATAAAACATTTCCACATTTCAATCACAATATAACACTTGAATATATTGATATAAAAAATCCAATATAAAAACCATTTTCAATACCAAAATACATAATAGAGTATGTAGTATTTATTTTTTCCTTTTAAAAACATTACGGCTTGTTAAGGAAGTCAAAGATCAAGTAATACTCACGGCGGCGGAAAGGTCGTTGTCACTGCGTAAGTTTAAACGAAACATACTTTTTGTCGTTTAGTAAAACGATTCGTAGAGAAAAGATTCCTTTTAAATAAAAGTAAAATTCAAAGTGTTTATACAGAATATAAAAGATAGTCTTGCATTAAAACAAAATATTCCTCAATGAAAGGAGATTGAGACGAAGTCCCTTACCTCGTGTCCGACTTGACTCGATCATTCATTAATCTCATGAATAACAAACTAGAGTTAATTTATACTTGCTTAAGAACCTTTTTCAATTTCATTATACCTTTTATATCACTTATTAACATGTTATGAACATTATGTAATCATTTAAGTTAATAACGGTCATTTTGTCGATATTTGGTACTTGAGTCAAAAATAAACTTCTTATAATTACAAGTTGTTCATGCAGTAAAATATCCACTATATCCAGAATTATAATCATGATGTAGATATCATATATATTATATATATCCAATATATACATGCATTTATTATATTACATAACTTTTATAGGTATGAAATGAAATTCACTATTCATGGAGAGGGTAAGTCGTACGTACGCATGAACGCTACTTTCATTTCTATTTCACATTTAATGAGATTAAAACATTATGATATAGAGGTACATTATAATTACAGTATAATATCATAAAAAATATTATTAACTCCATACTTTATACATCCCACATATGGCATTAACGATTCAAATCACTTTGAGGGGGTGGTAGTCTGCACTTCCTAAAATGAAATTATTGCGTTTATCCATTATAGAAACCATAAAGGTATGACATAAATGAAAAATAAAGAAGCATAAGGAAACAATAAACATAATATATATCATATATAAATAAAGTGACATCTTAATGGAAACCATGAGAGGTGGTAGGATATATTTGACCAATCATCATTTCGTGAGGCAGTAGTTCGCCGTACACAGAAACAGTATGTTCTTCACCCATTAGATGGAGGTGTGTGTAAGTGTAGCTAAAATATGTCTCATAAAAACATCCTAATATATTGAATATACTGGTGTTTTTATAAGATAAAAGAATAAAAAGAGATTAGGGGTGGGATAAGAAAAATAAAACAAAAGAACATAAGAGAAGACATTACCTTTAAATCGGGTAACTCCCCTTGGTTTGAACCAAAAGGGTTTATTGAAGAGCTTTCTACCTAAGGTAAGACTTCTAGGATGAAGAGAGGGATCTTGGGAGCTTATGGGAGTATAGGTTGGACGAGCCAAAGTGATTGAGAAGTGTGAGAAATGGGTAGGAAGTGGGGTCTTTTATAAGGGAGAGGAGGGGCTATTTTGGAAATTTTGAAAATATTATTTTATTATATAATGTTTTTTGGTTTATAAAGGTCAAAAAATAATTAATGTTGAAGATAAGGTATCCCATGATCGAAATAAAATCATACAGTAAAAATTGGACAAGTTTTGGATATTATTTTAAACTTTACCTTCTTATTTATTTAAATCATTCATTAATGACGTAAACACTGCATCATCATTGTGTCATAAATAATTTTATTTATTTGATGTCTAAAATTTATAAAAAAATTATCACGAGGTAGGAAATATTTTTTATATTTCTGATGAAAATTTATAGTTAAAATGATAACTTATATAACCCCATGTAAAAATTGTTTTAGTAAAACAATACATGTTTGTGATATTTTTATTTTTACTTTAAATAAAAGGTATTAATGTCATTATCTTACCCAAGTGGCTCCATGGGGTCCCAAAAATTGACCCATGGATTTTCTTTGTTAGACATGACTCATCTAATAATGGTAGGAAACGTGTAAAGGTAATTTAATATCATTATAACATTATTTTTACCTTTAATTACACTAATTACCTTTAATCACGGTTAATAAAACTTAAAAGTTACTATTCACCAAAAATTATTTTCATCCCATTGAACCACATTATACATACTAATGATAACCATGTATGTAGGATTTTTTAAATTCAATTCAGATAAGTGGTAAATTTTCATTTAAACGAAAAATCAGTTTTTTTAACTAACACTGAGTGGTTTCACTATTCACCAGAAATTGAAGTTTTTCAGAAAAATTCCAAATATTCACCCTAAGCTATATTTGATATTCTGAATTAAAAAATGATGTATATTTTACAAAATTAAAAACATATATGATGCATTAATGAATTTTATAATTAATTCCCGTTGTCAAATCAAATATCATGTTTTTAAGAAACAATATATATCAAGAGATTGACACTTATTTAAGTCAAATTTCAAAGTGAAATTAATTCCAATGTCCACCATTGGATTAAATGGTAAAAATATATTCTAATTGAACTTTAAAATCAATTAAAATTATAATCTTACCACATAAATAAAATAGATTAAAATGAGGTTTCGAATTAAAATACACATCTTTCACTATTCAATAAAAAATGAACTTTATCGGAAAATTAACAAAAACATACAAAAAGTAAAATTTGATGTCCCGATTCCAAAGAAGGATTTTATTTGGTCCAATAGAATGTATAAGAGTGAACAAAACTATTTTTAAAGAGGGTTCTCCATCAAAAGGTGATAAATCAACCTTTTAGTGAATATTAGAGTATTTGTGCCTAAAATTGGATTCATTCTCATTTTAAGCCTCTAAAATTTATTGGATAAATGTAAAAACATTTTACAAACATATATAATCATATTTTAGTTATTTCTATTCATTCCTACCAATAAAAAAGCTAGGTGTTAATTACCATTTAAAATAATATTACTATATTATTAGTGTGGAACGCAAGATTTCAAAGAAATCCGTTGTTGCGTATCAGGTACTCCATCGAACATAGAAACCCCATTAAAGTAAAATTAATATTTAATTCAAAAATATTAATAAATATTAAATTTTCTTATTCTTTATTTACCTGGTATGTTACATCCTTCCCCCCTTTTGGGAATTGATTCCCCACAATTTTATTCACTTATAAAATAAATGGTGGTATTAATCCCTCATAGAACTTTCAGATTCTCACGTTGCCTCTTCAACCATATGGTTTTTCCACAAAACCTTCACCTGATGAATTACCTTATTCCATAACACTTGCTCTCTATGGTCAAGAATCTGGACTGGTTGTTCCACATAAGAGAGATTCTCTTCCAACTGAACTATATCTGGGCTCAAAACATGAGATGGATCTGGTATATAATTTCCCAACATTGAAACATGAAAAACATCGTGTACCTGGGATAAACTTGGAGGTAAATCCACTTTGTGAACAACTGATCCAACTTTCTCTAGGATTTAATAAGGTCCAATGAACCATGGAATCAACTTTCCCTTCTTACCAAATCGCATCACACTTTTCTATGGAGAAACTTTGAGAAAAACATGATCACCTACCTCGAAAGATATATCCTTCCTCCGGTTATCCACATAAAATTTCTGCCTACTCTGAGCTGTTCTCATGTTCTTCTAAATCAACTGAACTTTTTCTGCCATCTCTTCTACCAATTTCGGCTCGATCAGCTTCCTTTCCCCTACTTCATCCCAAAAGCTGGAGATCGACAACACTTTCCATATAATGCCTCAAACAGAGCCATCTGTATACTGGAATGAAAACTGTTATTATAATAAAATTCAACCAAAGAAATATGTTTCTCCCAACTTCCCTGGTAATCCATCGTTCTAGCATGTAACATATCCTCCAAGATCTGAATTGTTCATTCTGATTACCCATTTGATTGCGGATGAAATGCTGTACTAAAATTTAATTCAGTATCCAACAACTTCTGAAGGCCTTTCCAAAAGTTATAAGTAAACCTGGGATCATGATCAGATAAAATGGAGAGGGTAACTCTATATAACTTGACTATCTCTTTAACATACAAATGAGAAAGTTGATCTAGAGATAATGTATCTCGAATAGGAAGGAAATGAGCATATTTAGTCAATTGATCATCAATAACCCAGATTGCATTATTACCTAGATATGTCTTTGGTAATCCCACAACAAAGTCCTTGGATATATTTTCCCATTTCCACTCTGGCACCGGTAAAGACTGAAGCATCCCTTTCGGTAATTGCCGCTCTGCTTTAACCTGCTCACAAGTCAAACACTTCATAGTTAAATCAGCAATATCTCTTTTCATTCTATCCCACCAGTAATACTGCAAAAAATCTATATACATATTAGTACTTCCAATATGAACTGAAAACATGGAACTATAATCCTCACAAATAACTTATTCTTCAACTGTGAATCACAAGGCACACATAATCTCTTCCCAAACCTCAAAACACAATCATTATCAATGTTAAATTCAGGAAACATACACTTCTGAACCAACTCTACATTTTTCTGCAACCCAATGTCTTTCTTCTGTGCTTTCTTAATTTTGTCTGATAGAGATGATCTCACTGACACCTGAAACGAAACATAAGAGATTCCTGTACCAACAAATTCTATGCCAAAGTTCATCAAATCCAAAACCAAAGGATCTTTTTCTAAACATATCATAGTTAATTAAGCATTACTTTTTTGACTCAAAGCATCAACCGCTTTATTTGCTTTTACTGGATGGTAATGAATTGTACAATTGTAATCCTTGATTAATTCTAGCCATCTCCTCTCTCTCATGTTCAATTCTTTCTAAGTGAATATATACTTTAAAATTTTGTAATCGGTATATATTTCACAATTTACTCCATAGAAATGATGTCTCCAAAATTTTAAAGCAAAAACAACAGCAGCAAATTCTACATCATGTGTAGGGTAATTTAACTCATGAGTTTTCAACTGATGTGAAGCATAATAAATTACCTGATCATTCTACATAAGGACACAACCAAGTCCCTTCAATGAAGTGTCACTATAGATAACATTCTCACCATTTCTGGAAGGCTGTGCCAAAACTGGAGCATTCACCAATATTCTTTTCAATTCATGAAAACAATCATCACATTATTTTGACCAAATGAACATAACACCTTTTCGAGTTAACTTAGTCATTGGACTAGGTAACCATGAAAAAGTTTCAACAAACCTCCAGTAATAACCTGCAAAACCAAGAAAACTACAGATCTCGATTATATTTGTGGGTCTTGTCCATTCTTCAACAACTTTTGTTTTAGCAGGATCAATAGTTATGCCAGTTTTTGAAACAATGTGACCAAGGAAAGAAATATGTTTTAACCAGAACTCACACTTGTTGAATTTTCTATACAGTTTCTTTTATTTTAAGGTTTGAAAGATAACCCTTAAATGACTTTCATGTCCCTATTTACTTTTGAAATAAACAAAAATATCATCAATGAACACAACCATAAACTTATCCAAAGAACTCATGGAAAATTCTATTCATTAGATCCATGAATACAGAAGGTGCATTGTTAAACCAAAAGGCATAACTAAAAATTCGTAATGGCCATATCTAGTACGAAACGTAGTCTTCGAAATGTCTGCTTCGTTTACTTTAAACTGATGGTACCCCGACCTCCGGTAAATCTTTGAAAAATACTGAGCTCCATGGATCCGATCAATCAAATCATCGATATGAGGCAAATGATACTTGTTCTTAACTGTGATGTTATTCAATGATCTATAATCAATGAAAAGTCTCATTGAACCATATTTATTTTTAAAAAACAATACTAGAGCACGCCATGGTGATGTGAGAGTTCGAATGAAACCTTTATCTAATAACTCCTGCAATTGCTTGTTTAACTCTAAAAGCTGAACTTGAGCCATTAAATAAGGGGGTTTTGAAATTCGATTAGAATCAGGAACTAAGTCAAAAGTAAATTCAACTTCCCGATCATGTATAATACGAGGAAACCCATCTGAAAAAACATCAAGATAATCATTTACCACTGGCACATCATTTATATGAATAGTTCCTTTATTTTCAACAATATGTGAAAGGTAACATTCATTACCATCTTTTACTATATTCTCAACTTCCTAATATGTTATCAAAACCAAGGGTTAATTCTTGTACACAAATTGAAAATATTTCTGAAAAGAAACCTCCTTAGCCCTAACGTCAATCTTATCATGATAGATAGAGAGCCAATCTATGCCCAAAATAACATCAAACTCTACTAGAGGCAAAACAATAAGGTTTGAAGGTAGATTCTTTCCGCACACAAGGATAGGAAGGTTTTTATAATTTCTTTTTGTCTCAACATTTCCTCCGGGTGTTTTTACCATAAGTTCAGGATTCATATCTTGAGATGGAATTCTCAATTTACTATAAAACTTCTCAGAAATGAAAGAATGTGTAGAACCTGAATCAAACAACACATTGGAATAATATGAACAAATAAACAGTGTACCTGATACAACTTCATTCGATAGCCCAACATCTACTGAAGTAGTTGCAAAGGATTTCACCACCCCTTTCTACTTTTAGTCTGGCTCCTTTCCCTCAGATGAGTTCTTCGTTAGACACTCATTTGCATAATGACCCATTTCATTACACTTTAAACATCGTACCACTAGCTTTTCATTGCCTTCTTGACCATTTTCCTTATAGTTACGAGCAATATGACCAGACTTACCACACCAAAATCTCTTTACATACTTGGATAATCATTCTATAGGATGCATTTTACCACACTTCTCACAGGATGGATATTTGGTTTTCTTACCTCCAGTCTTCTTTGATGAATTCATTTCCTTTATCTAGAAACTGGACCACTTATTCTGTTGTTTTTCAAAGAACACCTGATCATCAGTAATCTCCATTTTAACCTTATCCACACATCGAACAAGTTTTTCATAACTTTTGAACTCGCAAGAGATAAAGACCTTCAATAATTTGGGTTTAACCCTGAGTAAAAATGGTTGATTTTACTATCATGTTTTCGTATGAAATTTGAAGCATACCTTTCCAGTCAAGTGAAATTTTCTTTATAAGCAGCCACTGAATCATCCTCTTACCTCAATTCGAGGAATTGTTTTTCTATCCTAAGATTAACCACCTTAGGAAAATATTTCTCAAGAAACATACCTTTGAATTCATCCCAGTTATGATCATTAATCTCCCCTCTATCCCTAATATTTTTCACCATTGACCACCACTGATAAACTTCACCTTCAAAATGTTAAATAACAAGACTATCCTTTTGATGTTCTGAACACCCCATGACATCAAAAATATTCTCCAGTTCTTTAATCCACACTTATGCTAGCACAGGGTCAGATGATCCTCTGAATGATGGGGGATGTTGCCTCATAAAATGCTCCACTACTGAAATGTACCTCTATGGCTGATCTAGCTTATCTCTTGTATGGATACCACCACCATTTATATCTTGAGTCAACTATGCCATCACTACAACAAACTATTCAGTTCCGATTCCAACTGTCTCAGGTTGCTGATTTGGAAATTTGTTTTCCTCCTGATGGCATCCCGACATAGTTGCCTTGTTTCCTCTGCGGAAAACCATTCTGAACACAGAAATATCTTAGGTAAAGCAACATGATAACCTTTAAATTCTATATCATTTCAATCATGCCATAAATTTGTTTATGGACATGAATTTAACAATATTCTAACTCCTAAAGTTGTCTAAACCGACCTTTGATACCAACTATAAGGACCCAACCATAAAACATTACTTAATATTTAATTAAATGAATAATTCACATTGAGGATATTTTCAGGTTTATAGTTTTAGAGAATAAGGCTATAACTATTAGATTACATCTCAAAAAAAAAATGTAGACACTGCTACTCAGTTTCCATTTTTTTCACAAAATAAAAACTCTTGAAAAAAAGAGTCATGTCTAATTCCATGTTTAAGAGGGCATGAATTTTCCATGATCCCATCCTTGACCCTATTCCACTTTATGTCCTGTGAAAAACATTTCAAAAACTTGGGATGATCATAAAAATCTCAGTAATGGATACACAAAGAAGGAAAACCGTTAGTTTTTCAAAACATCAAGTAAACCATGAATACTTTATCATAAGTAATACTTTTCACCTTTATGAAGTAGTAAATACTCTTTACTAAATAAAAGATCATTACATACCCTTTTTGTAACCAAAAGATTACCATAAAACCCATATAATGAACACATAACATATAAAGGTAACTTGGAACATAAATATACTTAAATGGAATAACCATACGGTCGACTTCCACACATGTCACTAAATTGAATAGCCATACGGTTGAATTCCATACCCAATTAATTGGAGGTTATAACTTAACCACCTTTCCTATTTTATCACGGCACCACCCTTCATTTGTTTTATCACATAACCACCCGTCAAATGTCCAAGTACCATTATAAAATCATAACACATAAAACAAATATAAAGGAAAGAAAACATTTCCATATTTCAATCACAATATATCACTTAAATATATTGACATAACAAATAAATTATCAAAACTATTTTTAATACCAAAATACAAAATAGAGTATATGATATTTATTTTTCCTTTTAAGAACATTATGGCTTGTTAGGGAATCCAGAGATCATGTAATACTCACGGTGGCAGAAAGGTCATTATCACCACGTACATTAAAACAAAACATACTTTTTGTAGTTTAGTAAAACACTTCATAGAGAAAAGATACCTTTTGAATAAATGTAAAAGTCAAATTTTTTATACAGCGTATAAAATAATGTTTTGTATTAAAACAAAATATGCCTCAACGAAAGGAGATTGAGACGAAGTCCCTTACCTTGTGTCCAACTTGACTCGATCGTTCTTTAATCTCATGAATAATAAATTAGAATTAATTATTACTTTCTTAAGAACCTTTTTAAAGTTCATTATTCCTTTTATATCACTTATTTCCATGTTACTAACATTATGTAATCATTTAAGTTAATAACGGTTGTTTTGTCGATATTTGGTACTTGAGTCAAAAATAAAATTCTTATAATTACAAGTTGTTCATGTGTTAAAATATCCACTATCTAGAGAATTATATTCATGATGTAGATATTATATATATAATATATATCCAGTACATAAATGCATTTATAATATTACATAACATTTATATGTAAGAAATGAAATGAACCGTTCACGGAGACAGTAAGCCGTACGTACGCATGAATGCTACTTCCATTTCTATTTATAATTTAATGGAATGAAAACATTATGATATAGAGGTACATTATAATTACAGTATAATATAATATATAATATTATTAACTCCATCCTTTATAGTTCCCACATATGGCATTAAAGATTCAAATCACTTTGAGGGGGCGGTAGTCCGCACTTCCTAAAATGAAATTATTGTGTTTATCCATTATGGAAACCATAAAGGTATCAAAAAAATGAAGAATACAGAAGAATAAGGAAAAAATAAACATAATATATATCATATATAAATATAGTGACATCTTAATGGCCACCCTGAGAGGTGGTAGGAGATATATGAACAATCATCGTTTCGTGAGGCAGTAGTTCGCCATCCACAAAAACGGGATGTTCTTCACCAATTAGATGGAGGTGTGTGTAAGTGTAGATCAAATACTTCTCATAAAAACATCATAATATATTGAAGATAATGTTTTTTTACAAGAGAAAAGAATAAAAATATTTTAGGGGGTTGGAGAAGCCAAATAAAACAAAAGAACATAAGAGAAGACATTACCTTTAAATCGGGTAACTCCCCTTGGTTTGAACCAAAAGGGTTTGATGAAGAGATTTCTACCTACGTTAATGCTTCAAGGATGAAGAGAGGGATCTTAGGAGCTTATTTGAGTAGAATTTGGACGAGACAAAGGGTTTGAGAAGTGTGAGAAATGGGTAGGAAGTGTGGTATTTTTATAATGGAGAGAAGGGGCTCTTTTGGAAAGCTTGAACATATTATTTTATTATATAATGTTTTTAGGTTTATAAATGTCCAAAAATCATTAAAGTAGAATATAAGGTGTACCAAGTTCGAAATAAAAACATCCAATAAGAATTGTACAACTTTTGGATATTATTTTAAACATTTTCTTCTTATTTATTTAAATCATTCATTAATGACCTAAACACTGCATCATCATTCTGTCATAAATAATTTTATTTATTTGATGTCTAAAAATTATAAAAAAATATGATGTAGGAAACTTTTTATATTTATAATGAATATATATTGTCAAAAGGATAACTTATATAAGCCCATGTAAAAATTGTTTTAATAAAACAATACATGTTTGTGACATTTTTATTTTTACTTTAAATAAAAGGTATTAATGTCATTATCTTAAACAAGTGGCTCCATGGGGTCCCAAAAATTGACCCATGAATTTTAAAGGTCAGTAATGACTCTTAAAATAAGGTTAGGACAAGTGAAAAGGTAATTTAATATTATTATATCATTATTTTTACCTTTAATTACACTAATTACCTTTAATCGTGGTTAATAAAACTTAAAAGTTACTATTCACCAAAAATTATTTACATCCCATTGAACCAAATTTTACTTACTAATGATAACAATGTATGCCATATTTTTTAAATTCAATTCATATAAGAACTAAAATTTCATTTAAACTAAAAATCAGTTTTTTAACTAACACTGAGTGGTTTCACTATTCACCAAAATTGAAGTTTTTCAGAAAAATACAAAAAATTCACCCTAAGATATATTTGATATTCTAAATTAAAAAATGATGTCTATTTTTAAAAATTAAAAACATATAAGTTTCATTAATTAATTTTATAATTAATTCCCATTGTAAAATTAAATAGCGTGTTTTTAAGAAACAATATATATCAAGTGATTTACACTTGTTTAGGTTCAATTTCAAAGTGAAATTAATTCAAATTTCCACCATTGGATTAAATGGTAAAAATATATTCTAATTGTACTTTAAAACCAATTAAAAAGATAATCTAACCATATAAATAAATTATATTAAAATTGGTTTCGAATTAAAATACAACATTTTTCACTATTCATTAAAAAATGAACATTATCAAAAAAGTAACAAAAACATTCACAAAGTAAATTTTGATGTCCTGATTCTAAAGAAGGTTTTTATTTGGTCCAATATAATTTATAAAAGTGACCACAAATATTTTTAATTAGGTTCTCCATCAAAAGGTGATAAATCGACCTTTTAGTGAATATTAGAGTATTTGTGCCTAAAATTGGATTCATTTGCATTTTAAGACACTAACATTTATTAGATAAATGAAAAAACATTAAACAAACATATATAATCATATTTTAGTTATTTATATTCATTCCCTCTAAATAATGGCTAGGTGTTAACTACCATTTAAAATAATATTATTATTTTATTAGTGTGCAACGTAAGATTTCAAAGAAATCCGTTGTTGCGTATCGGGTATGCCATCAAAAATAGCAACTCCATTAAAGTAAAATTAATATTTAATTCACAAATATTAATAAATATTAAAATGCCTTATTCTTTATTTACCTAGGATGTTACATCCTTCTTCCCTTTTGGGAATTGCGTCTCCGCAATATTATTCCCTTATAAAATAAATGGGGGTATTTATCCCTCATAGCATTTTCAGATTTCCATGTTGTCTCTTCCACCATATGGGTTTTCCACAAAACCTTCACCTGATAAATTACCTTATTCCACAACACTTACTCTCTATGGTCCATAATTTGGACGAGTTGTTCCTCATAAGAGAGATTCTCTTCCAACTAAACTATGTTTGGGATCAAAACATGAGATGGATATGGTTTATACATTGTCAACATCGAAACATGAAAAAAATTGCATACCTAAGATAAACATGGTGGTAAAGCCACTCAGTACACAATTGATCCATCTTTCTCTAGGATTTCATAAGGTCCAATGTACCTCGTACTCAACATTCCCTTCTTACCAAAACGAATCACACTTTTCCATGAAGAAGAATTGATAAAAACACAATCACCTACCTCAAAAGATAGATCCTTCCCCCGGTTATCGACATAACCTTTCTGCCTGCTCTGAGCTATTCTCATGTTTTTTTGAATCAATTGAAATTTTTTTTCCATCTCTTCTAGCAATTCCGGTCTGATCAGCTTCCTTTCCCCTACTTCATCCCCAAAAGCTAGAGTTCTACACCACTTTCCATATAATGCCTCAAACGGATCCATATGTATACTGGAATGAAAAGTGTTATTATAAGAAAATTCAACCAAAGAAAGTTGTTGGTCCCAAATTACTTGGTAATCCATCGTGCAAGCATGTAACATATCCTCCAAGGTCTGAATTGTTCTTTCTGACTGCCCATCTGACTGTGGATGAAAAGATGTACTAAAATTTAATTTAGCACCCAACGACTTCTGATGGACATTCCAAAAGTTAGAAGTAAACTTGGGATCATGATCAGATACAATGGAGAAGGGAACTCTATGTAACTTGACTATCTCATTAACATACAACCAAGAAAGTTGATCTAGAGAGAATTTATCTCGAATAGGAAGGAAATGAGCAGATTTAGTCAATCGATCGTCAATAACTGAGATTGCATTATTACCTCGAGATGTCTTTGGTAATCCCACAATGAAGTCCATGGATATATTTTACCATTTCCACTATGGCATCGGTAAATACTGAAGCATCCATTTCGGTAACTGCCACTCTACTTTAACCTGTTGACAAGTCAAACACTTCACAGTAAAATCAACAATATCTCTTTTCATTCCATCCCCCTAGTAATACTCCCGCAGATCTCTGTACATCTTAGTACTGCCAGGATGAACTGAAAATGGGGAACTATGATCCTCACATAACAACTCATTCTTCAACTATGAATCCCAAGGCACACATAATCTCTTCTCAAACCTCGAAACACAATCATTATCAATGTTAAATTCAGGCAACTTACCCTTCTGAACTATATCTACTTTTTTCTGTTGCCAATTGTCTTTCATCTGCACTTTTTTAATTTTGTCTGATAGAGATGATCTCACTGACACCTGAAACAAAATAGAAGAGCTTTCTACACCAACAACTTCTATGCCAATGTTCATCAAATCAAAACCAAAGGATCTCGTTCTGAACATAGCATGGTTAATGAAGCATTATTTTTCAACTCAAAGAATCAACTACTTTATTTGATTTTACCAGATGGTAATGAATTGTACAATTTTAATCCTTGATTAATTCCAACCATCTCCTCTGTCTCATGTTCAAATACTTCTGAGTGAATATATACTTTAAGCATTTGTGATCAGTATATATTTCACACTTTACTCTATACAAATAATGCCTCCAAATTTTTAAAGAAAAAACAACAACAGCTAATTCCAAATCATGTATAGGGTAATTTAACTCATGAGTTTTCAACTGACGTGAAGCATAAGTAGTTACCTGATCATTCTGCATAAGGACACAACCAAGTACCTTCAACAAAGCATCACTGTAGATAAAAAACTCACCATTTCTGGAAGGGAGTTCCAAAACTAGAGCATTCACCATTCTTCTTTTCATTTCTGGAAAACAATCATCACATTATATTGTCCAAATGAGCATAACACCTTTTTTAGTTAACTTAGTCATTGGAATAGATAACTGTGAAATTTTTTCAACAAACCTCTGTTAATAAATTTCTAAACCTAGAAAAATACGAATATCAGTAATATTTTTGGGTCTTGTCCATTCTTCAACAACTTTTGTTTTAGTAAGATCAATAGTTATACTAGTTTCTAAAACAATGTGACCAAGGAACAAAATTTGTTGTAACCAAAACTCAAAATTTCTGAATTTTCCATAAAATTTATTTTCTTTTAAGGTTTGAAAGATAACACTTAAATGACTTTCATGTACCTATTTACTTTTGGAAGAAACAAAAATATAATCAATGAACAAAACCACAAACTTATCCAAGAACTCATGGAAAATTCTATTCATTATATCCATGAATACAGCAGGTGCATTGGTTAACCCAAAAGGGATAACTAAAAATTCATAATGGCCATATCTAGTATGAAACGTGGTCTTTGGAACATCTGCTTCTTTTACATTCAACTGTTCGTACCCCGACCTCAAGTCAATCTTTGAAAAATACTGAGCTCCCTAGAGCTGATCAAACAAATCATTGATATTTGGCAAATGATACTTGTTCATAACAGTGATGTTATTCAATGCTTTATAATCAATGCAAAGTCTCATTGAACTATCTTTCTTTTTTAACAATCAAGACAGGAGCACCCCATGGTGATGTGCTAGGTCAAATTAAACCTTTATCTAATAACTCCTGAAATTGCTTCTTTAACTCTAAATGTTCAACTTGAGCCATTCGATAAGGGGGTTTTGAAATTGTCTTAGAATAAGGAACTAAGTCAACAGTAAATTTAACTTTACGATCATGTAAAATACCAGGAAACTCATCCAGAAAAACATCAAGATACTCATTTACAACTGAAACATCATTATTCTGAACAGTTCCTTTATTTTCAACAATATGTGCAAGGTAAAATTCATTTCCATCTTTTACTAGTTTCTCATCTTCTTGATATGTTATCAAAATAATGTTTTCATTCTTGTACACACATTGAAAATATTTCTGAAAAGAAACCTTTTTAGCTCTCCAGTCAATCCTAGTATGATAAACAGAAAGCCAATCCATGCCCAAAATAACATCAAACTCTACCAGAGGCAAAAAAATAAGTTTTACTGGTAGATTCTTTCCACACACAAGGATATGAAGGTTCTTATAATTTTTTTTGTCTCAATGTTTTCTCTGGGTGCTTTTACCATAATTTCAGGATTCATATCTTGATATGGAATTCGCAATTTACTAGAAAGATTCTCAGAAATGAAAGAATGTGTAGAACCTAAATCAAACAACACATTGGCATAATCTGAACAAACAAACAGTGTACCGGATACTACATCATTCGATGGCCCAACATCTGCTAAATTAGTTGCAAATGATTTCACCACCATTTTTTGCTTGTAGTCTGGCTGCTTTCCCTCAGTTGAGTTATTCTTTAGACACTCATTTTTATAATGACCCATTTCATTACACTTAAAACATCTTACCGCTTGGTTTTCATTGCCTGATTGACCATATTCCTTACAGTTATGAGAAATATGACCAGACTTACCACACCGAAATCACTTTCCAGACTTGGATAAACATTCTCCAGGATTCATTTTACCACACTTCTCACAGGATCAATATTTTTTTTCTTACCTCCAGGTTTCTTTGATGAATTATTACCCTTTGCCTGAAAACTGGACCTCTTATTATGTAATTTATCAAAGAACACCTGATCATCGACAAGATCCATTT
This sequence comes from Viscum album, assembly GCA_963277665.1. Taxonomy (NCBI): domain Eukaryota; kingdom Viridiplantae; phylum Streptophyta; class Magnoliopsida; order Santalales; family Viscaceae; genus Viscum; species Viscum album. The sequence continues at coordinate 1,097,885,241 of OY728123.1, forward strand.
CTACCTTCTCCGCACATCGAACAAGTTTTTCATAACTTTTGAACTTGTGAGAAGCTAAAGACCTTTGATACTATGGCTTTAACCCTGAGTAAAAATGGATGATTTTACTATTAAGATCTCATATGAAATTTGGATCATGCCTTGCTAGTCGAGTGAAATTTTCTTCATAAGAAGCCACTGAGCCATCCTCCTGCCTCAATTCTAGGAAAGGGTTTTCCATCCTAAGACGAACCAACTTAGGAAAACATTTTTCAAGAAACATACCTTTGAATTCATCCTAGTCAAGATCATCAATCTACTCACTATCCCTGATATTTTTCACCATCGACCACCATTGATCAGCTTCACCTTCAAAACGGTAAACAACGAGACTAACCTTTTGATGTTCTGAACACCCCATGACATCAAAAATATTTTCAAGTGATTTAATCCACACTTATGCTAGCACAGGGTCAGAGGATCCTCTGAATGATGGGGGAGGTTGCCTCATAAAATGCACCACTACTGACTTGTTCCTCTGTGGCTGATCTAGCTGATCTCTTGTATGGATACCACCAGCATTTATAGCCTGAGTCAACTGTGCCATCACTGCAACAAACTATTCAGTTCCGATTCTGGCCGTCTCAGGTTGCAGATTTGGAAGGTTGTTTTCCTCCTGATGTCGTCCCAACATAGCTACCATGTTTCCTCTGCAAAAAAACATTCTGAACATAGAAATTTCATAGGCAAAGCAACAAGGTAATCTTTAAATGGTATATCATTTCCATCATACTATAAATTAATTTATGGACATGAATTTAACAATATTCTAACTCCTATAGTTGTATAAACTGACCTTTGATACCAACTATAAGGACCCAACCTTAAAACATTACTTAATCTTGAATTAAATGAATAATTCACATTTATGATCTTTTCAGGTTTATAGTTTTATATAATTAAGTCATAACTATTACATTACACCTAAAAAAACAAAGTAGACACTCTTACTCAGATTCCATTTTTTTCACAAAATAAAACCTTTAAAAAAGAGTCATGTCTAATTCCATGTGTAAGAGAGAAATACTTTTCCATGATCTCATCCTTGACCCTATTCCACTTTATGTCCTGTGTAAAACATTTCAAAAACTTTGGATGAGCATAAAAAGATCAGTAAGGGATACACAAATAATGAAAACTGTTAGTTTTTCAAAACATCAAGTAAACCATGGATACTTTATCATAAGTAAAACTTTTCAACTTTATGAAGTATTAAATACTCTTCACTGAATAAAAGATCATTAATTACCCATTTTTTAACCAAAATATTACCATAAAACCCATATAAAGAACACATATCATAAAAAGGTAACTTGGAACATAAACAAACTTAAATGGAATAACCATACGGTCAACTTCCACACATGTCACTAAATGGAATAGCCATACGACCGACTTCCATACACAATGCATTGGAGGTTATAACGTAACCACCTATCTTGGTTTATCACGACACCACCCATCATTTGGTTTATCACGTAACCACCCGTCAAATGTCCAAGTAACATTATAAAATCATAACACATACAACAAATATAAAGGAAAGAAAACATTTCCACATTTCAATCACAATATATCACTTAAATATATTGACATAACAAATCCATTATCAAAACCATTTTCAATACCAAAATACATAACAGAGTATATGGTATTTGTTTCCTTTTAAAAACATTATGACTTGTTAAGGAAGACAATGATCTTGTAATACTCGCAGCGACGGAAAGGTCGTTGTCACCGTGTACGTTAAAACGAAAAATACTTTTTGTCATTTAGTAAAAATATTCATAGAGAAAATATTCCTTTTGAATAAAATTAAAATTTAATGTTTTTATATAGCGTATAAAATAAAGTCTTGTATTAAAAAAAATATGCCTCAATGAAAGAAGATTGAGATGAAGTCTCTTACCTCGTGTCCGAATTGACTCGATCGTTCTTTAATCTCTGAAATAATAAACTAGAGTTAATTTATACATTCTTAAGAACCTTTTTCATGTTCATTATTCATTTAATATCACTTATTACCATGTTATGAACATTATTTAATCATTTAAGTTAATAATGGTCATTTTTTTGATATTTGGTACTTGAGTTAAAAATATACTTCTTATAATTACAAGTTGTTCATGTGGTAAAATATCCACTATATCCAGAATTATATTCATGATGTAGATATCATATATAACATATATATCCAGTATATACATGCATTTGTAATATTACATAACATTTAGAGGTAATAAATGAAATGCACCGTTCATGGAGACGGTAAGCCGTACGTACGCATGAACACAAATTTCATTTCTATTTCGCATTTAATGGAATGAAAACATTATGATATAGAGGTAAATTATAATTATAGTATAATTTCATATATAATATTATTAACTCCATTCTTTATACTTCCCACATATGTCATTAACGATTCAAATCACTTTGAGGGGCGGTAGTACGCACTTCCTAAAATGAAATTATTGCGTTTATCCATTATGGAAACCATAAAGGTATGCCATAAATGAAAAATACATAAGCATAAGGAAATAATAAACATAATATATATAATATATAAATTCTGTGACATCTTAATGACCACTATTATAAGCGGTAGGAGATATTTGAACAATCATCGTTTCGTGATGCAGTAGTTCACCGTCCATAGAAACAATATGTTCTTCACCCATTAGATGGAGGTGTGTGTAAGTGTATCTAAAATCCTTCTCATAAAAACATCATAATATATTGAAGATACTGTTTTTTTTACAAGAGAAAAGAATAAAAAGAGTTTAGGTGGTTGGAGAATCAATATAAAACAAAAGAACATAAGAGAAGACATTACCTTTAAATCGGGTAACTCACCTTGGTTTGAACCAAAAGGGTTTCTTGAAGAGCTTTATTCCTATAGTAAGGCTTCTAGGATGAATAGATGAATTTTGGGAGCTTATGTGAGTAGAGGTTGGATGAGACAAAGGGCTTGAGAAGTGTGAGAAATGGGTAGGAAGTGGGGTCTTTTTATAAGGGAGGGGAGGGGCTCTTTTGGATGGCTTCAAAATAGTATTTTATTATATAATGTTTTTCGGTTTATAAATGTAAAAAAAACATTACCCATGTTCGAAATAAAATCATCCAATAAGAATTGGACAAGTTTTTGATATTATTTTTAAATTTATCTTCTTATTTATTTAAATCATTCATTAATGACTTAAACACTGCCGCATCATTGTGTCATAACTAATTTTATTTATTTGATGTCTAATTTTTTTTTAAAATTATCATGATGAAGTAAATAGTTTTAGATTTATAATGAATATTTATAGTAAAAAAGATAACTTATATAACCCCTTGAAAAAATTATTTTTGTAAAATAATACATGTTTGTGACATTTTTATTTTTACTTTAAATAAAAGGTATTAATGTCATTATCTTACCCAAGTGGATCCATGGGGTCCCAAAAATTAACCCTTGGATTTTATTGGTCGGCCATGAATCATCCAAAAAGGGTAGGATAATTATAAAGGTAATTTCATATTTTTATAACATGATTTTTACATTTAATTACAATAATTACCTTTAATCGTGGTTAATAAAACTTAACAGTTACTATTCACCAAAAATTATTTTCACCCCATTAAACCAAATTTACATAAAAATGATAACCATGTATGTCCGATTTTTGGAATTCAATTCACATAAGAGGTAACATTTCATTTAAACGAACAATCAGTATTTTTTAACTAACACTTAGTGGTTTCACTATTCACAAAAATTGAAGTTTTTCAGAAAAATATCAAAAATTCACCCTAAGATATATTTGATATTCTGAATTCAAAAATGATATATATTTTACAAAATTAAAAACATATATGTTGCATTATTGAATTTTATAATGAATTCCCATTGTCAAATCAAATAGCATGTTTTTAAGAAATAATATATATCATGAGATTGAAAGTTGTTTAAGTCCAATTTCAAAGTGAAATTAATTCCAATATCCACAATTGGATTGAATGGTAAAAATATATTTTAATTGAACTTTAAAACCAATTAAAAAGATAATATAAACATATAAATAAATTAGATTAAAATGAGGTTTTGAATTAAAATACAACATTTTCACTATTCATTAAAAAATGAACTTTATCGGAAAAATAACAAAAACCATACACAACGTAAATTTTGATGTCCTGATTCTAAAGAAGGATTTTTTTGGTCCAATAGAATGTATAAGTGTGACCAAATATATTTTTAAAGAGGGTTCGTCATCAAAAGGCAATAAATCGATCTTTTAGTGAATATTAGAGTATTTGTGCGTAAAATTGGATTCATTTGCATTTTAATCCTCTAACATTTATTGGATAAATGTAAAAACATTTAACAAAAATATATAATCATATTTTAGTAATTTCTATTTATTCCCTCCAATACAACAGCTAGGTATTAACTACTATTTAAAATAATATTATTATATTATAAGTGTGTAATGTAAGATTTCAAAGAAATTCGTTTTTGTGTATCGAGTACGCCATCAAAAATAGAAACCCCATTAAAGTAAAATTTATATTTAATTCACAAATATTAATAAATATGAAAACGTCTTATTCTTTATTTACCTGGGATGTTACACTTTTAACTCTTCATTAAATAAAATAATAATAACTGTACTAATCTAATCCAAGTGGATCAATAAGATCATATTTTAGTCCTAAGTGTTTTTTTGGTTGGAATAAACTTATCCAATAGAATTAGTACACTTGTTAGTGTAATTATAATATCATTTTCTTCCTTTAATTACCCTATTTACTTTCAACCGTGGTTAATAAGTCAAAAGTTACCATTCACCAAAAAAATATTTCCATATTATTTAACATTGTTTTACTTACTAATATCAACTGTGTCTCTCGAATTTTTGAAATTGAATTCAATGAAGAGGTAAAATTACGTTTTATGTAAATTTGCAAATGTGCCGAGAAGGTTGGTAAAAGATGTTAAAAAGTTCAATAAAATTTTATACATCTAATTTTATTATAAAATGACTCCAATTAATTACATTTAACTTATATAAGAATTATATATCTATTTTTACATAAAATAATTTTAAATAAAATAAATAATTATTTAAATAAAAGTCGGTTTTAAACAATAACGCAGTGTTTTTCACTATTATGCAAAAATTTAATGTTTTTAGAAAAATACCATAACATCATCCTAAGATAACTTTTATTTTTAGAATTCAAAAATGAAATCTATTTTAAAAAATTCAAAACACAGAAATTGCATTAATTAATTTAAAATTAATTCCCAATGTTAAAACCAAAAAGCGGGTTTTTTAAAAAGTAAAAACTATCAAATGATTGACATGTGTTTATATCCAATTTAAATGTGAAATTACTTATAATGACTTAAATGGTACTAAATGATAAAAATATATTCTAATTATACTTCAAAACCATTCAAATTTATAATCTAACACTATAAATTATTTTTATTAAAAAACTTGTATTCAAATAAAATTTAGTATTTTTCACTATTCATAAAAATATTAATGTTATCAGAAAAACACCAATAAATAATCCAAACTAAATTTTTCTGACTTTATTCTAAATAAGAATTTTATTTTTTCAAATTTAATATATAAAATTATAAAATATTAGGTGTAAAAAGGGTTCTCCATTAAAAGGGGTAAAATTGCATTTTTTGAAAAATACTTCATTTATCTGAAAAAATGAATTTGTTCTTATATTACACCTAAGAAGAAAATAATATGAATTCTAAAAATAAATGGAGTATATAAAATAAAAAATTCAATTAATGCTATTCATAACAGCCTTTGAACAGTTAGTTTGGTAAGTCATGGGGTGCTTGAACTTGGTGGTGCATGTATCACAGTTTATTAAATTACATTGAAGAGATAATGTACTATGAAATAATGGGGTGTTACATTCTCCCCACAATAAATAAATTGTGGCTTCAAACATTGAAATAATTCTTCAAAAATAAAATGATAAAAATAGAAAAATACCTTTGTGGAGAACCCACATCCTAAATTGGGTTAATAAAATTTAGTCTTAGTAAGAGGGAAATGGAAAAGAAAAATCCACCAAAAAATTAAGATCTCTATTAGAAGATCATTAGTGGAAATTAGAGACACATATTAGGAGGAAAAGAATAAATATTTATAGGGATTTATTGAGGTCATCAATCACAAACATGTTTAAAATTGAGGGCCTCAAATCCATCCATCTGTGATGATTTAAAATATCATCGGTTCAACAAAACATAAGGTATTATAATAACACATTTTTGGTTTTAAGATCCCTTCACTAAAGTTTAATAATTAATTTATTCATAGAATAATAGGAAAAAAATATGCTTGACAAGTATAGTTTTGTCCTTCAACTAATTCCTACCACAAACTTATCTTCCACTCCAAAAGATAATAGAATTTAAAAAATATTCTATTTATCCTTATCGTATAGGGTTCAAAAAAAATAAATTTATAATTAAATTTTCAGAATATAAAAAAAAAATACATTATACAGACCAGGCCAACATGTAAGCATGTGGTAGGTGATGCACCCTTGTCACCCTTTGGTTGTGGGTTCTCATCTCATGGCATTCCCGGATGTGACGGGTTATCGCCCGACCTCTAGGTTGTCCTTTTATAAAAATAAAAAAATAATATTAATTAATGCTTTAACCATAAAAATAGTATCCAATGTAAAACCTAATCCATTTTGATCTTTAGATGTTTCCAAAATTCTTCGGTCCAAACTCATAGTCTAAAATTTATAAGGAAGGTAAACATAATGAAAATATTTTTTGCCATGTAATAAAATGTGAATACCTTCATCATGTATTATTTTAAAACATGGTAACACCCTGAATTACCATAAAAACTTATGGATTACATTCATTCTCCCTTAGTCCTTATAGAATACATGATATACTCCATATATCCAAAAATGTTGTAAACTCCAAAAATAATGAAATAAACAAACAACTAATTAGTTTCAAAGTAGTCAAGAATGAAAAATATAATTTCTCCAAATAAACCATATATCATTCCAAAATTACTACCTTAGTATCAGAACCATATTAAGGTTTATAATTCCTTCAACCATGTATTTTTGAAAAATTATAACTTTATATTGAGACACTTTTCTTAGAAGCATATGATCTCAAATCCCTAATGAAATAGTACTACAATACAATCCTTATTTATTTCCATAATTCATATAATCATTAATTCATTGATACAACACTCAAATAAACTTATTCTTTAATATAAACTTAAGAACACTAGTAATTCCTCTTCATATGTGGTAGTATCATAACATGATTGTTATCCAATAGCATCATTTGGGGCATACTATGATGATTTGGACATTGATTCAAATAGTGTCCCAACCCCTTGAAGATAAAGAATTGTATATTTAATACATTTTTCTTACCCTTGAAATCACGTAGATGGTGTCCTTTTTCTCCACACTTATATAAAACTCCCATTAACTTTTAGAATTTACCATGGTGATTCTTTCAACTATTATCACATATGGGATAATACTTCTTTCTCTTCATCCCTTTATCCATCTTTATCTATACAATACTTTTCTTCTCTGGCATCCCTTCAAAGCCATATGACTCATAAAATTCTTTAAATATCGTATTAATACATGATACTATTTCCTCATATGATGAGATTACATGGGAGAATATTTCCCTTCTAATTGTTGGATTAAGACCATGAATGATACAATCCTTCTTACTCTATGGATCATATGTTTTGTTGGAGTTCTAATTCCTTCTACTAGGCACCATTTCTAAACAATGGCATACCCTATGTTAGTTTATAAATCGAAATATAGTTCCAAACTTGTAAAATACCTAATGTAAATTGAAAAATTTATACATATAATCTATAATCATAAAAAAATTCATTGAGTATGTATTCACTCTTATATCCTTTATAATGGTTTTTAATGAAAATGTAAATTATCCTAAGCATATCCCTCGGGAGTGTTGTAACAAAGAGTGAAAAAATGCCCATTGTCGTGTATCAGGATACCCCGAGTCAAGCCCAAAACTCATTGTCAGAGTTTTCACTCCAAGGTATATCTGTGCTAGAGCCTCCTCTACCAGATCATATCCAGAATGGGATGTATTTCTTGGAAACTACACAAAATCTCTATGTTACCAAAATTCTAGGAAGTTCTTCTATACTAATCCTCAATGTCTATCTTAGGGTAATGTCCTCTAATCAGAATTTTTCTAAATCTAGTTTCTAAGGTTTGTACTAATCTTTCTCTGATACCAACTATAATGCCTCGACCCTAAAAGCCCTGAGCTGGTGAATTACTTTAATACATTGGAATGATTACAAGGAATCATGTCCATAAGGACCGATCAGTTTAATAGTCTTGTAAAATAGATTACATACATTAACATAACATTACACATACTAACATAAAAAAACATAAATAATCCTTTGAGAATTCCATTATTCCTTTAGATTAACCCTATATATCTAACCTAATCCATTTCTCGTAATCCTAGGAAAACAAAACATAACAAAGGGGTGAGATCCAATGCTCAGTAAGGGTAAATAATTTAGCAGAAGCTATAAGATTTTAAGGCAAGATGTGTTATAAATCAACAGTCTTTTTAAAATAAACTTGAACATAATATGGATAAAATAAATCAAACATTACCAAATAAACATTCACATGTATATTCTACTAGTCGAATAATCACATGTAATAATTAATAGAATAATGAGGGAATGCCAACACCGTACATCATTACCACATTGTCAAGGCCTCGTTCCAAGACTACCACTAATATTTTGGTCAAGGCATTGTGCCAAGACACTAGTTTGTCTCATGATACCTACTGATGCATGGAGGGGATATAGCGGGCCCCACCCGTCAAATACTAAGTCCACTACATTTATCATATGAAAATGTTTAAATATAACATAATCATCTGTATTAAAACTATCATATGAAATGTTAATACATGAAACATAAATCTTGAATAGTATAAAAATAACTCATTCATATTCAAACATATAAAAAACCTTATATACAATTTTTATGATTTTATTATAATAAATAATCCTCAATATAGAATAATATTATGTAAAGGATGTTGACATAGTTGAAAATGATCTCTAAAACTCTTTGAAAAAAATATCCCTTTTAATGAAATCTTTTAAAAGTCACACAATTTATAAAGGAATACATTTAAAAGAAATTTCATAATCAAAGTATCCAATACCACTTTGAATCTTTTGAATGGAATTATCATTTTTAAACATTCCTGACTATATAACTAAATCCTTAAAACCATTTTGAAAATATGGAAATTAATGAGAAAGATTTAGAAGAATAAATATTTGAAACAATTAAAATTTTGTTTTAGTTAAAAATTACCTTAAAAAGAATACATTTGAAAACTCTTTAATGAAACATGGTCATGGATAATAAATATGTCCCAGTAAAAACATACCCATAAACAATCTCAGATAATAATGAGATTTAGGATTTAACTGTTACCTTTGCATTCCTTTGGTTGAGGGTACGTTTAACATCTTATATAATGACCATATTATGTTATTAAATTATAACAGAACCATATTCATATTTATTATATCATAAATTATTCATTTATGACTTTTTACTACACATCTAAAAATGATTTCCATGTTAAATTAATATTCGAGTAATAATCGCTATCTTTATCGTACATGTTTTAACTTGTTATTCTTGATCGTATCATTTAGATCATGATAGACATAATTAAAAAATATAAAACATTATTTATATATAATATATATTTATAATAAAAATATGTATAAAATATTGATATCTTAAATAGAAAACATCTTTTAAGGAGACGGTAGTCCGTACGTGCCCAAAAATGTTGTTTCTGTTTTCATATCGTATTGAACGAAACTAAGTGAATAAGATATACGAATATATATATATATATATATTAATTAGAATTATTATGTCATATATATCATACTTATTAATAATATATATTTTTATAATCATCATTGAATAGTGAATGTGGAAATGAATCTCATTGCGTCGTGGAGACGGTAAGACGTACGTACACACAAGCGAAAATATCATTTCCTTAATGATTAAAATTTGAGGAATTGGATTGTATATAAATTTTAAAGAGAAATTATCATGTTATTTTAATTATTTATATACATATTACACAACATTATATCCATCCAAATAACTTACTGTGGAATAACAAATTACACCACTGCGTGGAGACGATAAGCCGTACGTACACACACATAGTGACATTATCATTCATATGATTGATAAAATAATGAATATGGTTGGAAAATATTTATAATAACATAATAGATTGTATAAGGTACTGGGGATATTATTTTGGTTTGGAAATAACACATAAATTGAATGTGGAAGAAGAAGAAAACATTGAAAGAGGTGATGAAATTAATACCTCTTCTTTGGGTGCTTCCTTTTGATTTGAACAAAAGGGATCCATTGGTTGCATTTATGATCAAGTTAAGGCATATAGGTAGTATTTATTAATGTTTCAATGATATTTGGGAAGGGGTTGGCCAAGAAAAATGGCTTTGTTGGTGTGAATTTGAGAGAATCGGAAGTGACCTTTTATAAAAGTGGTGAGGGACACCTCAAGAAAAACATGAAATTGTATTTTATTATACAATAATATTTGGTTTATAATGGTCTAAATGAATTTATTTCACTACTTAGGTGGTTATGAGTCGAAATAATCTCAACCAATATGTTTTAGACAAGTTTAGGTTACCATATTAGCCTTATCTTTTAGATTTAACTCTTAGTTAAATAGTTTTACATTTACCATGTCTCTTTTTATTTTTATATTATATGGTTAATAAACCTAATATAAAATGTAAAATTAATCCAAAGTGGTTCATTAATGACATATATATTATTATATAAGCTCTTTGGCCTAAACCTTTTATTTTTAGGACTATTATATAATTTAATAATATAGTATTTGTTTTAAAAACTCATTTATGTCAATTTTGACACTATTTAGTATTTGATTTTTTTCAATGAAATAAAAAATAAATCACTTCTATAAATTTTTTTTAATCAACCCTAAAATGTCATATTAACCTATAAAATTAGTCTAATGCATCAAATCGTTCAAATTATATTTATTTTAATATTTATAATATTATTTATTTGATTCTTTTATTAATAAGGTAATTACTGCATCATAATTGTGTCATAAATAAATTTAATTATTTAATGTCTAAAAATTATAAATAAAATACCATTATGTATTAAAACTTTTCATATTTATAATTAAATTTATAGTCAAATTTATCTGATGTATAGCCCTATACTAAAAATGGTTTAGTTATTAAACTTTGAATTTTACACTCTTAACACTTCTTTAAATTAAGTAATAATAAATGTCCTAATCCAATCCAAGTGGATAAAAAGAATAATATTTTATTAATAAGATTTTTAGTCTAAATTAACTTATCAAATAGAATTTGGTCATGTGTTAGGGTAATTATAATATCATTTTTTACCCTTAATTACCCTATTTACTTTTAACCGTGGTAAATACGTCAAATGGTGCTATTCGCCAAATATTATTTTCATATTATTGAACCACAATTTACTTACTGATTTCAAACATGTCTCTCATAATTTTTAAATTCAATTCATAGAAGTAGTAAAATTACGTTTTATGCAAATTTAGAAATGTGCCTAGAAGATGAGTAAAAGACGTTAAAGAGTTCAATAAAGTATTATACTTATAATTTTATTATAAATTACTCAAATGAATTAAAATTAATTTATATAGGTATTATATATCTATTTTTACTTAAAATAAATTTAAATAAAATAAATAATTATTTAAATAAAATTCAGTTTTAAACAACAACGCAGTGTTTTTCACTATTCATCAAAAATTTAATGTTTTAAGAAAAATACCAAAAATTCACCTTTAGATAATTTTGATATTATGAATTAAGAAATGAAATATATTTTAAAAAATTAAAAACATAGAAATTTCATTAATTAATTAAAAATTAATTCCATTTGTCAAAACCAAAAAGCGGGTTTAAAAAAAAAGTAAAAACCATCAAAAGATTGACATGTGTTTATGTCCTATTTAAATGTGAAATTTCTTATAATGAACTGAATTGTATTAAATGTTAAAAATATAATTTAATTATACTTCAAAACCATTCAAATTTATAATCTATCACTATAAATTATTTTGATTAAAAAAGATGTTTTCAATTGAAATTTAGTATTTTTCACTATTCATCACAATATTAATGTTATCCGAAAAACACCAAAAAATTACCCAAACTAAATTTTTATGTATTTAATCTAAATAATAATTTTATTTTTTTTAAAATTTAACATATAAAAGTGTCAAATATTTGATGTTAAAAGGGATTACCATTCAAAGGGGATAAAATTAATTTTTTTGGAAAATAATTCTTTGATCTGAAAAAATGATTTTGTTGTTATATTATGCCTATGAAACAAATCATATGAATTATAAAATTATATGAAGTATATAAAATTCAAAATTCAGTTAATACTATTCATAAACGCTTTTTAAACTGTTAGTTTGGTATGTCGTGCTGCGCTCGAACTCGGTGTTGCATGTAGCACATGTTATTGAATTACATTGAAGAGATAATTTACTATGAAATCCTTGGGTGTTACATTATATCCTAGATATTTTTTTGTGTATAATTAATACGAACTCAAAGGATCGATCACCCACGAGGAATCCTCCCATACATATACAAATTTAACATGCAAGCCTCTATCATGCTCTCTATAACCTGAATGGTCCACTCAGTCTAGCTATTTGACTGTTGGTGAAATGTTGTGATCAAGTATAAAAGTGCCCCAAATGAATCCCATAAACCCTTACACAACTGGGATGTGAGGTGAGCATCACGATCTGAAACTATCATCGAAGGGACTCCATGGAGTCGAACTATCTCATACACATAGAGGCGACCCAATCTCTCTATTGATCACTGCTCCTGAACAGCTAGGAAGTGTGATGAATTGGGGAGCCAGTCAATGATCACCCAGAGGGTATCGTGTCCCTTGTACGCACATGGTAAACCAATCATGAAGTCTATTGATATCTTATCACACTTCTATTATGGAACCTCAAGGGTTTGAGTCAAACCCACTGGAACCTATTCCTCAGCTTTCATGTTCTCACATGTGAGGCATTGAAAGAAATAATTTACTACTCCATTCCTCATTCCTGGCCACCAGAACTGATGTTGGAGGTCCTAGTACATCTTATCCACACCTAGATGTACAACCAATGGGGATGTGTCGAACTCCCTAAAAATATACTCCAATAATTATACTAGTACAACGAAGAATCCTCTTAAAATAACGATGTTCTCCCAACCTTTAGAATATCCATATGGGGCATTCCCTATGGACATCTAATCATGTAAAGTCTTATAGTTGGTATCTCCGAGTTTTCCCTCCCTGACTCTCTGTAATAGTGGAGTGGTGAAAACCAATGACTCAAGGTATGCTTCTCTATCTACATCCACAAAGGATAATTATAATGAGGCCAACTACATCGATGCCTCATTCAACAACTACAAATGAGATCTTCTACTATGAGAATTTGTCACCACTTTCCCCTTTCCAAGAGTTCAGACAATCTCAAAGTCATAATCATAGAGGAAATATAGCCAACGCCTATGTATCAACCATTTTTTGATCGAATGGACCTCTACCACCACTAAAGGAAACTATGGACTCATAATGCCCAAATGCATTGAAGGTTATAATAGCCTATTGGTGAGAAATTGGATGCACAATTCTTTGTGTGAGTCCATTTTGTTCTTCTTGGGTTTCCTTTTCACCAAAAAAATAATTCATTCCACCACTATGAACACACTGCCTTCTTCTCCTAAAAGATTCAATATAAGCATGAACTATAGTTAACTAGTCCATACCAAGATTTAATTCATAAGTCATTGATGTTGTTACCAATATATGCCAACCAAAAATATCACCTTTAAGAGTCATGCCACACTATCAGAACCCGTTTTTGATCATTGGGTCTCCTCCAGTAGGAGTCTCCAAGCGTGAGGGTCGAGTCAAAGGATCAACAAGAATATCTAAGTCTCAAACAAGATTCATGTCAAGAAAATAATTACTACTACCAATGTTTATTAATACAGAAGATGAAGTAGAATAGACATAGATCACACTTCAAATCAATCCTGGATCCCATGGGTTATAAGCTTCGACCACATGTAGTTGTCCCCTCCCATATCCTCCAACTACCTGATCCTGCGTAGACCACCTGAGGGTTGTGGTGGTCACATGTCCTAATTTACACCACATAATGATACTCTATCATATCCTCTACCACATCTAATGCTCTGTATACCCACTTCCACATTTTTTCCCACTACTAACTACCACCAGCTGTATCTGGTAATCCAGGGAACTCTCAACCAAAAAAGACTGTTCTCGTGCCCCATTATAGGTAGGAATGCACATAAGGATAATGTGGACTTGGTTGTCCTTTCATAGAAATCACTCAAAGGTCTGATCCCTAATGTATTGGTCGTTTATCACTTCCATCGTGTACCTAGAATGGTTGGTGTACCTCGATTAACACTAAGATATCAACATGTCATCCTTATGGAGCTGTAGAAGCTCCTGGACATAGATATCCCTTAGCTTATAAGGTGAGAACTCATATCTTAAAATATTCTCAAAATTTGTCCACAAAAAAGTCACCTCATCAAAGGATCGGGTATCCAAACCCCACTATTTCTTTGCTAATTCATATAGAAGGATAATTTTTAGGACTACCATAAGATTTTATGGTGTCTTGACTAGATGAAAAACTTAGATCCTAGCATCAAGTCAGTCCTCATCTTCATATGTGTTGGGATCAACTTAGAAATTCAGGGGTATCTATCACTGAAAATCAGGAGTTTCACTCATCCTACGCATCTCATTCCCTGATACTATGGGTACCATGTTCCTCTATATAGGTGTTAGTATAGCTGGTGTACCACATGGAGATGTTATATCCAGTATAAATCCGTGTACCATTTTCCTGTCACCAGGAATATCATCCTCATGGTGACATGGTGGAATCTCGTCTGGTTGTCTATGTGATGGAATCTTGAAATATAATAAGATATACCTTGATCAATAGAGTATACCTTCTGAGGTGACTAAATAAATACATGAGAACACAACCAAATCCTATATGATGTAGGTACCATTTTTTCCCTACAATTAGTGTTTCCATGTGCCGAGTCAAAAAGTTGGTGTCCAGAGTCATGGTGTATGGTTACTTCAGCCGCTACACCAACACTAGAATCCATATCCTAAATGAAAAACTCCAAACACATAATATAGTTTCCCAAAACCAACCTCTCAGTCTCCAGGTACTTACGTAGAACTGACCACCTCAGATACCACTCTTCCATAACCCGTCCAATAGGGGATTGTGCTATGACTACCCCAAGCCCGCTTGAAATAGGATAGGGGTTGGTGACTAGAGCTGAGTAGGCATATCCTAAAATGGGAGGCATTTTCCAAAGTTCATATAAACATGCACATATATTCAATCCCAAATTACAAAAATGTAGAATCTCTAAGTAAAAAATGCATGCATACACTACGATACCAACCATAGAGTAAGACGGTAGAAAACTGAATTATAAATAGCGCTAAATTACAAGACTACCAAAAAAAGAGTCTACAAATGTGAATGCACAAGTTCTTGAAACTCATAAAAAAAATATACATGAAGGGAAAGGTATTGGAGAGCTATCTGAAGCTGTAGGAGCACACCTCAACTATCTGGCCTCTCTAAGAATCACCTGGTCCTAGTCCACCATGGAATTTTTCAATGCATCGATCATCTGCAGAAGATACAACACATGCAGTCAAATCCTCTATAGGGGTGAGTAAAATAATACTCATTAGGACACCCTAAAACCACAAGGGAAATATACTACATAGGAAATTATATAGGTATACCATGAAGGAAGGCCCTGAAGGACAACCACTAATGGACACCACAAAGAAATACCACAAAGCAACGTCACAAAGGAACACCTCTAAGGAACACCATTAAGGAACACCAAGAAGGAACACCACTAAAGAACACCACCAGGAAACACCACTAAGGAACACCATGAAGGAACACCACTAAGGAACACCATGAAGGAACACCAAGGTGAAACACCAGAAATGTACACTATAAAGGAACACTATGAAGGAACACCACTAAGGAAAAAAAGGAACACCAATAATGAACACAATGAAAGAACACCATGAAGGAACACAACTAAGTAACACTATGAAGGAACACCACTAAGGAACACCATGAAGGAAAACCACAAAGGAACACAACTATGGAACACCATCAAGGAACACCATGAAGGAACATCACTAAATAACGCAATGAAGTAACACCATAAAGGGATACCATGAAGGAACACCGCGAAGGAACACCATGAAGGAACACCACGAAGGAACACTATGATGGAACACCACTAAGGAACGTCGTGAAGAAACACCATGAAGGGACACCATGAAGGAACACCATGAAGGAACACCACTAAGGAACACCATGAAAAAACACCATAAAGGAACACCACTAAGAAAAACCATGATGGAATACCACAAAAAATGCCATGAAGGCACACTAAGATGGAACACCATGAAGGAACACCACTAAGTAACAACATGAATGAACACCACCAAGGAAAAGCATAAAGGAACACCACTAAGGAACACCATGAAGGAACACCATGAAGGATCACCAATAAGGAACACCTTGAAGGAATACCACAAAAGAACACCACAAAGAAACACCACTACGGAACACTATTAAGGAATAACCCAAAGTAACACTATGAAGGAACACTAGGAAGGAATGACGTTAAGGAAAACTACTATGGAAAACCATAAAGGAACCCCAATAAGGAACACCACAATGGAACAATATGAAGGAACACCACTAAGGAACACCATGAAGAAACACCACTAAGGAACACCATTAAGGAACATCGTGAATGAACACCACTAAGAATCACCCTGAAGGAACACCATGAAGAAACACCACAAAGGATCATAATGAATAAACACTACAAAGGAACATTAGGAAAGAACCCCATGATGGAACACCACGAAGGAACACCATGAAGGAACACCATAAAGGAACACCACAAAGGAAAACCACTAAGGAACACCATGAAGGAACACCATGAATAAACATCACTAAGGAACACTATGAAGGAACACATCTAAGGAACATGATGACAGAACACCACTAGGTGACACCCTGCTGAAACACCACTAAGGAACACCACGAAGGAACACTATTAAGGAACACCATGAAGAAACACCACTAAGGAACACCACGAAGGAATACAAGAATTATACCATAGAGAAATACACAATGTATACCAAAAATAAATACATTAATTATATCATAAATAAATAGTACATTCAACTAACACAAGTATAATTCTATATTTTGAAAAACAAGATTATCCGATAAAATCCAAAAAACACCCAATATTGAAAAAAATGTAGTCTCGATGAGACACTCAGTCCCGATAAGACACGTAGTCTTAGTAATACACATATAATTGGTAAGACACATTTTTTTGGTATGAAACATTGGCTTGGTTTGTCCTAAAATCTCAAATTAAATTAGTCTCAAAGTCACATTGTCTCAAAGTCACGACCAGCCATAGAACTCCACTCATATTGAATTCATTTAGGAGAACTTACTCCCCAATCCATTGGGTCATATTCCAACTTACATAGAAACCCACATTGGATATCTTAAAAGGGCCTTCCCTTTGCAAGGGTCCCAATGACTCAAATGGATCATCAAATGGACACACAGTTTGAATGTTATGGTTTTTTTCATAAAAAGTTTTAACCCGGGTCCAACCCGACCCAGTTCGGTAGCACCGACCAGACCCAGTCAGGCTACACCACACCGACCAAACCTAGTCCAGCCGACCTGACCAAATTTAGCCTGAATGATCCCAAATCGTTGGACTGAGGCTCGCTGGGCTGCATGGCACAACCCGTGGGGCTGCTGGAGCGGCCCGGATCCTCTGGTATGGATCGCACGCACACAGACCGATCTGGTCTTCCACATACAGTCCACCTCGATGCGTGCCTCCCATGTCAACGCAGCGCCTACACATTCAAAATAGTCGGTATGATGCATCTTCACACCCCCACATGACCCTCGCCCTTTTTGCTTCTGTGGCCAATCCCTGCTTCCCAGTCCCCTATTGCCTCTACAGCCGTGCTATGCTCCACGCTGTTGCGCTGCCTCTCACACAGTGTCGGCATGCCCTGCTGCCATGCACCATAAGCACCCATGCCTCTGCAGGTCTCAATTCTTGATCTTTTGCTCTATTTTTTTTTAATAGAGCCAGTTTTTATGATTCTCAGGTCACAATCTACAATTTCTTGGTCTTTAATTCATATTTTTTAACACTTTGGGGGTCCATTCATGTACGAAGCATCCCAGAAAGTCGAGTTGTGACCATGAGGGTGCAATGGTGAAGAACGCCAAAAACAGGGTAGGGGAGAAGCCTAAGAATGTAAAATGGAAATAACCTCGGCATTTTTTTTGTATCGGCCTCGATCTGTTCTCGTTAGAACGGAGAATGAAGATATGGATAATCGCAAAGATATATCTACCCATTAAACCTTGAAACAATTATCCATCCTATAAGAACGATGAAACCTGGGATCAACCTATTCATAGTTTTGTCTAGGATCATCATTTAATTCAAGAATAGGGAAAATCATTAAGAAAATTATGCCATACATCATTGGGTTCAAACGTCGATGTAGAACGAAGTTTTTCCATGATCATTGGTGAGATCCTTTGATTTCGTCATGCGGTGATCATTGATCCATGATACGATCATTGTTTTACAAGGTAAAATTCATCATGCTCTCCCCAGTGATTCACTAGAATTCCCAGGGTTATGTGCATAACACTGGTATTTTTGAAAAAAGGATTTTTTAATGGAAATAATCATTGCATCAACAAAATAATTTTTATTTAATTATTTTATTTACAGTTAACTCCAAAAATATATATATCAATGTCAACACATGCCGGTCGATGTTAGACCATTCCTATGGTAAATTCATTATTCTAAACATATAAGTTCCCTCAGATTTCAGATATGGTCCCCCATTTATGAGTTTTTCCACTTTTTCAGGAAAATCGCTGACATGTTTTATTAAAAACAAAAATAATTAACGAATTGTTTTGAGCACACCTACCCTTAGAATAACAATCCATCTCAGCTAAAGGTTTCATAATTTGCCTATATAATTTCTAAAAATAAAATCGGGGAAATATGAGTTGTTAAATAATTCAACAATAAATTATCCCAATTCCACAATCATTATATAACAACAATTAATTTATACCAATTTCAAAATCCCAATTTCCCAATATTTAATTCAAAAATTAATTATCCCATTCCGACAATCCTAAAGTCCCTTAATTAATTCTACAATTAATTAATCCATATAAAATATATTAATTAATTCATCAATTAATTAATCACATCAATGTTATTAATTAACTCAACAATTAATTAATCACACAAATTCCACTAATTAATTTCATAATTAATTAATCAAATTTAAAATCTAAATAATCCTATAATTAGTTTAATATTTTATTATTTCCCAAATCCTACAATTTCAACATCCCAATAATTAATTCAACAATTAATTATTCCCAATTCCTTAATTTCAATATTCTGATAATTAACTCAACAATTAATTCTTCCTAATTGAAAATCCCATAATTAATTAATTCACCAAATTAATTAATTCAATTTAGGAAAATCAATTACTATATGAAACCTAGAAATTCCAAAATTACATAAACATTAATTGAAATAAAAACTATGATATTTGAATAATATACAACCTACCTCAAATCGATTATGAATGCTTGCCAACAGATATCCTCAATTGAGTAGAATAACCCAGATCATGGTGAAGAATAATATATTGATTAAATTCCTTGATCCAAGATTTAAACATATTATATCTAATAAACACTAGATCTAGATCCATCAGTAATAGACAAAAAACCATTTACAGATGAGAGAATAATGTGAGAGAGATGGGAAACCAATCCCGATGATATTCACTTACCAGGAGAGGTTTAGATCTTTTGTCTGGGATTTGAATCATATATAATGGAGTTTGGGAGGGCTTAGAATTTATATGGGAGCCTCTAAAAATAAGAGCATTATGTTATGTCTGATTTGGGGTTGATTTTTTGTTTAATATGGTGGTTTGAGTATTTTAAAATCTAATTTTTCAGGTAAAATAATAACTCATGCATGGTTTCCTAGGATGGAGCGCATAGTTTTCCAAACCGTGCCCCATAACCTTGTATCTCTTTTAAGGGATGCATGGTTATATAAAAAAGGTAACATGGTTTTAAAAACCATGTTCAATCTGTGAGAATCTCCTATGTTTGGGTTTTTATGGTTTTTGGGGGTAGGGCACACATTTTGGGTACACCATGCGTCTACCGTGAACTTTCTCTCTTACTACCTAAATTTTCAAATTTCAACCAAAAAAACCCAAGATACAAACCAAAAAAAATCACAAAAAAAACTGTAAAATAATACATTAAAACTAGCGTGTGATTCCTCTAAAAATGTTCAGGATCTTACAGTCAGTCCCTTACTGAAAGCTTTATCATGGAATGGTGTGTGTTGTATGTTATACTAGAGGCTCGACCAGTTGGATGTATGATTTGTGATAGTGGGTAGTACATCATTTTTTATCCATTCTTAAAATATAATTCCTGAAATTTTCCATAAAATTAGTTACACAAAAAATGTCACATCAAACATTTGATCTCCTGCACCACAATCAATCTCCCATGCTTCACTATTACAAATTATGTCATCTTGTTACTCTTATTGCATTAGTATATTTTTTTGAACTGATGTTTTCCATTTAAACAACAACCTAATATCATAGCTTGGATCCTATTTTAGGTCATTTTTCTTCATCGGTTCATAGTTTAACCATCATATGTCACTATGCTCTTCCTTGAACAGTGGTTGTAGAGGTATGAATCTCAATGGTAGCACCTACTATTCATCCATTGGTATATATTTCTTCACTGGTAGATCATTGGACTTCATAAGTGGAATGATAGATCTCATAGTGATTCACTGTGGCATGGAAGGAGGATTCATCACTGTAGTGTCAATTCATCAGAATAGTACAACAGCATCCTTCAATGGTAGATTATCTATCTACTTCTAATACACAGATAAATCGAATAAACTAGTAGATCATATCAACGGTTGACCATTCGATCACCGTTAGATCACTAAAACTAGTAGATCATTGACCACTAATAGTTATCTCTTCCACTAGTACATCACTCTTCCACTGACCTTATACCTTTGTAAAATTTCATGGATGTGGATTTTTATCAATAGTAGCATCCCCAAACATGTGGGTAGTAGTTTGTGTCCATCATCGATGGAACACATTTCTTAAAAATTGATCTATCTATAGTTGGACATCATAGGTAGATCATATCTCCCAATGGTAGATCAATAAACTACAAGACACAATCAGTAGATTCACTGTTTAATGTCATAATGGTAGATCATGCATGACACCACCGGAAAATCAATATTCCACTGAACAATGATATATCAATATCCCACTGGGTATTTACTTCTACTGTTAATTCTAAATAAGTTTTCCTAAATTATTTTTTCTTATCATTTTTTTCTATATGATTAAAATAATTTTTTTGATGACTGTTTTATTATATTTTTCTAAACAATAATTGAATATTTTGTAAATAAAAATGAGATTATTTGTTAACCATTAATACATGCATTATATATAATCTTATAATGATCTATTTTACTAAACTTTTAAATGTGTTAATAAACTGGAAGTTTATTAATTTTATTTTAAATATTTTAAAAATATAAATTTGATATATTTGTTATACTTAACATATTGATTATTTTATATAGGTATTTTATGAAGTAAAAATGTGTGTGAATGTTTATTGTTATTCATTGTGGTATTTACATGAAACACTAATGGTAATATTATTTTATTAACATGAGCTAACAAGTGGCATGTAGCTATTGGATATGATTATGCTCCGAGAATATCATTATTTTAATGAAGCAAGATTTATTCATTGGATATATAATTAAGGGATAAAAACATATAGTGAAGATATTTTGACATTGATGTGACATAATTCTTGCTACTATCATATGGTCAAGAAACTACTTTAAATTTTGTTCATTTTTTATGATCACAAAATAACTTCAATGTTTGATATTCTTCCACAAAAGTGATCAATTATTATCGAGATTCATAATCTTCCACAACATTTGATAACCTATTGGTCTCTTTTAATTTTTTTATTCCTATTTTATTTTATCTATTTTATTTTTAATATTGTTAGTTTAGTTTTTGATTTTCCAAATCAAAATCATGTCTTCCGTTGTCAAGTTATTTCACCACTAAAAAGAATGTTTCGGTTGTGACTCTAGATTAAAATGCAGGTCACATATAAGGTTTGGTATCATAAAAAATATTATTTTATGACTTCCAAAATTTATAAAATTTGGAATCTGTAATAGGGTTTTACACCTATAATAGTGAGATTCGTAGTGGGTCTAATCATCTCGATGAATAGAGATGGTTGAGGAGTGGATTAAGATATTGTTGATCTGAACCACTATAAATCTTTGTGCTCTCTCATTTTATTTCTACTAAAAATTGTTTCAATAACACATTACTCAGTACATACTATTATCTTATAAACTCTGATTGATTTATTATAAATGTTTTAAACATCTATCCACCCACCACCCACACAATTCATTATTTCCATCACCATTTTTCATCATTTACTTTTCGGGTTGAATATTTTTTATATTAATGAACTTAATATATGGATTTCAATATATCCAGGTTAAGAGTATATGTAAATGATATTTTTCCACTATAAAAGGGATGAAAACATTGCTTATTGCCTAAGAATCTCAACTAGTCTTTATCTATTTGATCCTTTTATACTGGGTAGTTCAATACAACATCGACACTTAAATGAAGAATTTTTGAAACTTGATATGTGGTTCTACTAATTATTATCCTATTTCTAAGTGAATTATTGCAACATATTATACTACCCATAAAAAGGTAATGTTTTGGGTTGTGAATACCAATCAAAATTTAGGAATTGGGTTATGCCTCTAGGGTAAAATAAATTTTGATTGGGTTTCTCCACTTGGTAAAAAACGTCAAGTCTGTTTTGGGTATAAGACTCCATGGGAAAAAGAATTTGTAATCGGGTTGTGACTCGAGGGTACAAAAAATCATTTTATGATTAAATTATATTGGTTATAGTGGGTTCCATAACTCTATGTTCATGAGATGGGTGATGCATAAATGTATAAAAACATAGATAAAAACTACTATAAAAAACCTTTATTTTATTTTATTTTCCACTGCATCAACATTATAAATTTGATATATAATCCTTAAATTCATAAATTAATTTTTAAAAGGATAACTAATCTCCCTCTATTTTATATTTATGTCTTAAAACTAGAACAAAAATTGGTTTCAGAGGATGACCCCTATATTTATGTGTGTGTGTGTGTGTGTGTAATTTGAGCTAACCATTATTATACATAACCATCTAGGGGAAAATAACTGTTTAAAATGGTGGGAAATAGTTTGAATGATGGATTGGTACCTCCAAAACACCTCATTTTTATGGTACTTATTATAAATATTATAGAACATAAATTTAATATTTCTTGAAGCAACATATCATTGATCATTGGATGATAATTTAAAATCTATACTAGTTGATCGAAGGTGAACATGAATATTTGTATTTAAATGATGTAGTAAAGTATGTTCTAAATTATAATGTGATAAATATTTTATATTTATGTAATAAATAGGTTTTTGTATATTCATTTTTCATCATGAAAAACTACCCATGAAATCTGAAACAATCTTCGTGTTTCATATCTTGGTTCAGATAAACTTATTAGAACTAATTTGGGTATGCTGAGAGCTAAGTATCTAGAAGTTCAAATGGGTGATGCTAAAACAATTAATTAAATGTTTCATAGATTTACTAGTATTATAAATGGTTTGAGTTCTTTAGGAGAAAAAATTGAAAATATTTTTCTTGTTAAATAATTCTTAGAGAGATTTATAAGAAATGGAATGCTAAGAAGGTAGTCGTAAATGAAAGTTAACACTTTAAGGAATACACTGTTGATTAGCATATTGGATCATTATTAAATTAGGAGTTAGAAATGAAAAATCGTGCTAAATGAGATAATTCAAATAAGAAGTGAATTTATTTTAAATAAAATATATCCACTTATTCTTATGATTATGATTTATAGAGTAGTGATATAAATGATACAACTTATGTTTCAAAAGGCGGATATAGAAGGAATAATGGTTACACAAGGAGTTCTCAGAAAGATGATCCTAAGGATGATAACAAGGATATGAAGAAAGATTATTTCATTTCTAATTTGTCTCAATATATAATTTTATATGATGGTAGGAAAATAACACACATCAAGACTGATTATCCAACTCAAAAGAAGGAAAAAATAGGAATCAATATAATAAATAAAATAAGGAAATGTCTTCCATATGGAGTTGTACAGAGGATTCAAGTACTAATAATGAAAATTTTTCATAAAAATTTAAAACTTATGTTTAATGGCTTCATAAAATCAAGTAATTTGTTCTAATTATTATTCATATTTTTAATTTGAATATAAAAACACCCATTATTGTTGATTTTTTTAAATAAATTCATAGATTTAAACGTGATGTTGAAAAAGATACTGATTTATATAATAATATTAAAATACAACATAGTTATCTTAACAGAATTGAAAATATAAATAAATATGTCTATAAAAATAAAAATTATGCTCATATAGATCTAGAAAATTCTCAAGAAAATTTAAAAATGCACTTTATAAAATTGATAAATTAAATATAGATGTTAATTTCATATAAAAAATCATTAATTTGAAATAATGAATTTTCATACCATTCTTAAAGAGAAAGAACTACTCAAAAACGAAGTTGGACATTTAAAATAAAATCTATCAATTATTTCAAAGTATGGAAAATTTTGATAAAATGATGAGTTAAAAAAACAAACAATATAAGAACTGATCTTGGTTATGATATGATTTTACCTTTAATGTACAAGAAATTCTTTGTTAAATTACTAATGGAAGTATATATACTGTGTAATGACCCAATGTTTTATCGATGGAAATTAAATATTTATAATTATATCATATAATCACATGAAATCAGAACACAATGACCTAATAAGTATTATGCGACCTTTAAAAATAAAATTGTCACTTCTGGGTTTTGAATTATGAATATATTACATACATGGTTATGATCAGTAAGATGTTTGGAGTCTAATGGAACAAACCAAGTTTTTGATTAATAGTAACATACCCTTATGAATAGTACCATACCCTCCTGAATAGTAATGAATAGTAAGTTGGCCAGAAAATAGAAACTTCTCCCATGAATGTATTAGTACATTTTATACATCTTATAAGTGACAAAAAGATCATATTATAAGTATTGGCCTTTTTGTATGTCATAAATATTTTAATTAAATTTTTATGATTAATTTAATAATTTAAAATGTAAATGTATTGTCATAAAATGTAATGATAAATTTTTAGTTTATTGTGTTATGGTTATAATATAATTTTATGGGGTGTATATTAACTTTTCAAGGTGTTATAAAATGATTTATAGTTTTAATGTTGTTTTTTGAATAAATTATGATTTTATTAAAAAATTTAAATAATCATATATAGAAAATTATTTTCTAAAAATGGAGTTAATTTTTGGATTCTACACATCCAAAAAAGGTTTGGGTGAATATTTGGGATTTTTCTAAAATACATGAATTTATTATGAATAATAAAATATGTAAATTCACAAAAAATATAAAAACCTAAATTTTGACATCATTCTTGAGTCATGGTTGAGGTAAAGGGCCAATGGTTCGATATCAAATGCACATATTAGTTTTTTCTCACATTAATCAAACACTATTGCATGTCTTGAGCAAACTAATTAAATAATGAATTAAATATTTAAAATTCACTCCTCCCCTCCACTATAAAACCACCCACACTCCTCTCTTTTCTTTACTCCTATCATTCCTTGTGACATCCATATATTATACCCAAATATCTCCCCAATATCCTCCCCCACATCCATCAGCCCTTGGTATCCCAAAAAGACCAAATCCTCTCCCTTAAAGAGGTTCTCAAAATAGATAATCTCAAGAGGTAAATTCGTATTTAGGATTATTTTAATTCCTTTCAAGTTCCATTTTTTCATTTTTTATTCCAAAAAAAACTTCACCCAAATGGTATTATAATTCTAGTAACATAAATATAATATAATTATATTATTCTAATTGGATAGTTTATCATAATATCTCTTTCACCCTCCTTTTATAATATACATGAAAACACAGTTTGAGATGTGTTGATTTGCCATAATCAATGACGACGGGTTCTCAATTTGTTTTACCATAGTCTAAACTAGTCATGAAACCATTTTAATGGTTGAAACAGATCATAATATATGTATTTTAGCATATTTAATGTTCTGTATTCCTTATAAATTCATGATGTAGAATAATAATATGAAATAATTTAATTGTGAGAAAAATCGCCATATTAATCCCAGAGCTTATCATTAATGTTTTAAATTATGATTTTTCCTTCACTCTAAGTAAGAAAATTAAATATAAAAACATGTAATATTATTTATGTTCACTAATTTCATATAACTTCAATTCTAGACAACCACTCTCACCATACATGTTTCTCTGTGCATGTATATAAGTAAACTGTACATGAATCAAACAAACCCGAACAAAGAAATTGAACCTCATAACCAATCGAAAAGGTAACGAACGAACTCAAAAAGGTATTAATAAATCATTTAAATGTAAAATAGGTTTTGATATTATTAATTAATTAACCTAATTTTATTATTCAGGTCATTAATATCATGTGGATAACACCATCGTTCTTAAGGTAAGGGATCATCTGTTTCTCACATTTATTAAGGAATCTTCTCTATGCTATGCCCTTTTATGTATAATTATTAAGATGGTGTATGATTTATCACCTTACATATACTTTCATAATTATTTATAAAAGATTATAAATCCCTTTTACTATCATTAATACTTCCTAAGTACACTTGATACCATGCTAATATTCCGTAAGGGATTTCACACGAACTGCCTTTATTCCTTTGGATTTCTCTATCATTCTTTCTACCCTAATGAAGTTGCATTTTAATTTTATGTAAAACTTAAAAATACTATTTATATTCTCCATAATCATGTTTCAATATCCTTCCCTCATTCTATTTTGAGTATATACATGCTTTTATGTTATTCCCTCTTCGATACTTCCCAATAAGCAAACCCGTTTTAAGGGAACTTCCCAAATTTTTACCCAATTTCAATTGCACTATACAATTTGTGTTAATCTACCTTAGTTGTTATAAAATTATTTTTATTATTATGAAAACATTATTTTCTCACTTCTAGTTTTACATAAATGATTATTCCCTTATCAATTTTAAATGCTCTTTATCTTTTTCCTTAAAAACACACTAAAATGTTTTAATGCTATGAATTTCCGAAATACTCTTATTACATGTTGTCACTTTTGTATTACATGATTTACAATGCTATATTGATATTTTACCTTATTAGTGTCCATGTATGTTTTAATTACATTATCTCATTTCATTTTATGATACGCCCATTCATTATGATTTATGACATGAATGTGATACACATTTCTCTCCATGGGTTCCCTAATATTTATGTGTGATTGATTATATATGATTATTTATGTGGAAAGCATATTCATTAACATGTTAATATGGGTGAACCCATATAGTGCTCTAATTTAGTAGGTAAAGTTTAGTCTCATGAGACGTTATGTGCAATAGTTTTGGCGGTTATCCTTGACTCATGCTACCATGTGCAATAGTCTTGGTGGTTAACCTTGACATGTGATTTTCTATGTGCAACGAGCCTTGAATCATGCTAAAGTCATGATTTTTTATTTTTTCACATTACTATGAATTCATGTTTATATGATCTAATGTTTATATGTTATGATTATATATTCCATTTTATATCATTATGTCATGATCTCTAATCCATATCCTAAATCCATATTCTTATGTTTTTTTCATTACTATGATTTTAGCTCATCCATTCGTTCATGTGATCCCCTGGGTACCCTATGAAGATGTAAAGCCTCAAATGAAGTTAGGATCCCTCTATGAAGATTAAATAAAGAAGTTTTTTTAGTTCCATGTTTTATGTTTGATGTACATTGTCTTCCAGAACAATAGACTTCACAATCTTTGGATTGTAATATGAGGTTTGTTTATGCTTAAAATCATGTCATGTTATGTGTAAAAGGCTAGGGTCACTATAATTAGTTTCATAGGATGGTCTAGTTATTATTATAGATTAAGAATAGATCGCTTTAGTAAGAACCTTAAGGATTTGACTAAGTATAATAAAACACCCCTCAATTTTGGTAAGTATAGAGTGAGTGGTTTATCAAAAAAATACATCCCTTTATGGATACAAATAGGTAGAGGTGGCTCTAGAATAAATGTATCTAGGGGTAAAACCTGAAAACACCTCTTTGAGCTAGATTCAAACGGGAACTAGTGCATGAAAATGGGCCATGCTTTACTCTTGATTTTACACTCTTGGGGGATTTGATTTTCTATATTCATGAGATCAGTAAAAACCATTCCTAGGGGAATAAAAAAATTCCCATAAGATGATATGATATGAAATAGATCAAGGATAACCTAGATTGAATCCTAGGGAATCACAAGTTAGGATATACTTCTCATTTACAAGATTATCCTCTTATGTTCAATGTTTCCTTTTTATTCTCAATAGTTAAGTATTTAATCCCTCTAATTGTACATTCATTTTCTTAGTTAATGGCAGGAAATAGAAGCGTGTGTTCTAAAAATAAATGTGACATGGAATGTGAAGATTTCCCTAATGATATGTCTGATATGATTAGAACGGGTGCTAGAAACTCCATGACAGTACTTGCAAAACCTGCTCATGTTATGAATAATAATATAAATTTTGTGGAACACCCTACTCCTCCAAGGAAAGAGCAAGTTTCTGTTGAATCCTTCATGTGGTAAATGCTTCCCAGGTTTAGTGGATCTTCTAATCCCCTACCTGTGGAATAGTGGATTAACTCCATTGAAATGATAATCTATGTCCTCCAGTGCATAGAATAAGATAAATTCGTACTAGAGGTCTATTATTTTTATGGGGAAGCTGATCAGTGGTAGACACTGATCAAGAATACATATCCTCAAGGGGAAATTGATTCCATTGATTGGATGGAATTCAAGATAATATTTTTCAATAAATCTTTTCCCCGAACCCTTTATCTCATGATCGAAAGAGAGTTCCTCAGACTCAAGAAGAAGGGAGATGAGTCAATCAGGGCATATGAATCAAACATTACAATGCTTTCAAGGCACGCCTCTAGCTTTGTCATCAACACCCAAAGCATGGTGTATTGATTCTTTAGTAGACTAATGCTGATTCTACGAAAACTATTGGCAATTAGAGACTTTTATATCTATGAAGAGATTGTATGTTGTTCCCTCAAGGATTAAATGGTGATCCAAGAATCCTAGTGGTATCATGGGACCAATGAAAATAATAGGAACATGGAATCATATTTGGGAGGTCATGTAATCAAATTTCATGAACGGAATAATCTCTATCATCCCACACGTAATAATTGAAGGAAGAAGCATCCTTGGAACTATCTAAAGGAAACCAAGAATTGATAAAAATGTCGAAAGTTGGGACATATGTCTATCAAATGCCGACGAGATATGAAGTATCCTGCTAATGTGGAAGAAGGAAGGTTCCAATCAACAATTAGCATGTAGTTCAATGTTACATCTATAAAAAGCAGGGTAATTATGTGAATAATTGTCCTAAGCCTAGGATTCTGAGAGAAAATCAACAACTTCCTCTATGGGAACAAGTAAGGACTTATTCTATCAGTACTGCTAAGGGGTAACCGAAAAATGATGTGGTGATAGGTACACTAGTTATTCATTAAATTATAGTGAATGTACTATTTGATTCTGGTTCTACGCATTCTTTCATATCTTGAATGTTTATTACAACTATTCAATCACCACCTTAAAATTTAGAGGATATGTTATCTGAGAGAATATTGAATGTGGAAATTATTACATTCATTGTTTATAACCCTTCCAAGTTAACATTTGAGGACTGAACCTCCCAAAAAAATTATTTCATACTTCCTTTGGTAGAGTCCCAGGCTATCATGGGCCTAGATTGGGTTTATTTATAGAGAGACAACATCATCTTTAGGGAATGTGAGATAACTCTTTATATATTAAAGGACCCTCCAATTTTTTACAAGTTTAAGGAGGAAGATTAATCTTCTTTGTAATAATTTTCTGAAGTGTGGATATATATTCCTTATTAAAACCTTGTCTAGCTTAAATGATTGAGACAAAAGAGAGAATCATGCTTGAAGATATTCCCATTGTGAGGGATTACACTGATGTATTTCTTGAAGAGTTTCTTAGTCTTCATTCTGACCGAGAGGTTGATTTCTCAATTTAACTTATTCTTGGATCTCTGACTATATCAAATACACCTTATAGAATGGCCACCGTAGATCTGGAAGAGCTGAAGAAGCTATTACAGGAGATTATGGAGAACCGTTTTATATGCTTGTGTGCTTCATCATGGGGTGTTCTAGTCCTTTTTTTTCAAGAAGAAGGATAGATTAATGAACCTTTTCAATGATAATCATGAGCTCAATAAAATCACGATAAATAACAAGTATCCCATGACACCAATAGATGACTTGTTTGATCAGCTTTGTGGGGCCAATTATTTCTCTATGTTAGGTCTTCCGTTGGGATATCACCAATTAATGACGAGGATGGAAGATATTCCCAAGACTATCTTTTGAACGAAGTATGGACACTATGAGTTTATAGTGATTCCCTTTGGACTCAATAATACTCTAGAAATTTTAATGGATTTAATGAATATAGTCTTTAAATATTATCTCAAAAAATTTGTGGTAGTATTTATCAATTATATTTTTACATACTCTAAGATCTTGGAGGAACATGAGGACCATTTGAATATTGTGTTAAAGAATTTTTGTAGGGGGAATATGTAAGAAAAGTACATTAAATGTGAGTTTTGGATGAAGGAAGTATCATTATTGGGGAATGTTATCACCAGAAAAGGGATATCTATGGACCCTTCCAAGATAAAGGTGATTGAAGAGTTTCCTAGGAAAACATTTGTAATGGAGATCTGTAGAATTCTAGGTCTAGCTAAGTATTATCAATGATTTATGAATAACATTTCATGATTTTAAAACCAAATGACCAAGCTGACATAGAAGGTAGTGAAGTTTGTCTGGACTCAAGAATGTGAAGACTACTTTAAGGAGTTTAAAAAGAGTTTAATCACTGCGATAATACTCACACTCCCAACAAGTGGATAAATATTTTTGGTGTATATTGATGCTTCAAATAATTTCATAGGATATTTATTGATTCAAAATGATAATGTGATATCCTACGCCTCAAGGCAGCTGAAAATCCATGAGAAAAACTATACCACGCTTGATCTGGAGTTGGCATATGTGATCATTGTGTTAAAAATATGGAAACATTATCTTTATGGGGAGAATTATGAAATATATACTTATCATAAGAGTCTAAAATATATATTCACACAGAAAGATATTAATATGCACCAGCAATGATGGATAAATATCACCAAGTATTATGAATGATCAACCCACTACCATCCTAGTAAGGAAAACATGGTGAAAGATTCTCTAAGTAGAAAGAATATTGCGTCTTAATCAATGATGAGAATTGAAAAGGATCTAATATTCTTAGATTTATTGATGATGGACATGGATATAATTATGGTAGGAACATCATAAATCCTTTCTCAAATTATTTCTCAATGATCCCTCAATGAGAAAATAAAGGATGCTCAAAGAAAAGATATGTAAATTCAGAAAATGGTGAAAACCATTAAAAATAGGAAATACATTGAGTTCATGATTGACGTGGAATGAGTTGAAAGATTTGGGTCATGATTATATGACCTATCTAATCCAGATATAATGAAGGATCATCTGAATGATGCACATAACATTAACTTCTCTATTCACCCGATGAGCTTAAAGATTTATCTAGATATCTGAGAGAAATTTTGGTAAGACAATATGAAAAATGATATTATTGAGTATTCATTAATGTTCCTAGTGTGCATACAAGGGAAGGCTGAAAGACAGAAGTCTAAGGGGATGATGAAACCACTACCCCTACCAACATGTATGTAGGTGAACATAACCATGGAATTTTTCCCTGGACTTTCATGGACATCCAGAGAAAACAATGTAATATAGGTCATTGTGATCATCTTACAAAGGAAGCTCACTTTATCATGATTCTAGAGGACTTTTAATTAGATCAAATTTTGTGGTTATATATCAAAGAGGTGGTAAGGATGTATGGAGTACCACTATCTATTGTATCCGATCAAGATCTATGAATCACCTCGATGTTCTGGAAAAGTATCCAACATGCTATAAAAACAGTACCATACATCATTACGGCTTATTATCCTCAAAATGATGGGCAATCCAAGCATACTATTCAAATATTGGAAGAGATGTTGAGAGCATGTTATCTGGACATTAATGGAGGATGAGACCAATATCTTCCACTAGTTGAATTCTCCTATAACAACCATTTCCACTAAAGCATCCATATGGCACCAAACGAAGTACATTATGGGAAAATCTGCAGAACACCAATGTGTTGGGATGAAGTCAGTGAGTGTAAGATGTTTGGACCTGAAATGGTCGAAGAGATGGTGGAGAAGGTAAAAACCATTCAATAGCACATTAAGGTCGCCCAATGATGAAAAAAATAGTTATAAGGACAATCATCGAAGAGACCTTGAGTTCAAATTTGTAGAAATTGTATTTTTGTGCATATTTCTATTGAAGAAGGTCACGTGGTTTGATAATAAAGGAAAGTTAAGACTATGGTACATCAACCCATTTGAGATTCGTGATCATGTCAGGTTTGTGCCCTATCGACTCGCACTTCCACCTACCATTTCCAACGAACAAGATGTTTTTCATGTATCCCTCTTATGGAAGTACATACTAGACCCTTCACATGTACTCTCTTCATAGGTGCTACAGTTAGAGAATGATCTTTCTTACGAGGAGCATCTAGGGAAGATCATGGATCATAAAAATAATGTTACAAGTAACAAGATCTCACATCTTCAATGTACTATGGTGGAACCATAAGTATAAAGAGTCAACATGGGAACTGTAGGAGGAAATGAAAGAAAAGTACCAACACCTATTTTTGTCTTAAAATGTAAAAAATATTCTAGGGTGAAATTTCATAATGGGGGAATAATGTAATGAACTAATGTTTTATTAATGGAAATTAACATCCCATAATTATGTCATATAATCACATGAAATCACAACACAATGAACTAATAAGTACTACTTGACCTTTAAACATAATATTGTCACTTCTTTATTTATAATTTCGAAAATCAGAAATACACGGTTGTGATTAGTAAGATGATTGGAGTCTAATAGAATAAACATAGTTTTTTATGAATAGTAACATACCTTTAGGAATAGTAACAAACCCTCATAAATATTAATGATTAGAAATGAATATTACATTTTCCAAAATATGAAATTTCATCTATGAATGTATAAATACAATTTAGACTACTTATAAGTGAAAAAACGATCATCGTATATGTAATGGTATTTTTTGTATGTCATAAATATTTTAATTAATTTTTTTTGATTAATTTAATATTTTAAAATGGAAATATATTTAAAAAAAAATTTAATCATAATTTTTTATTTTATTGTCTTATGGTTATAATATAATTTTATGCTACCTTGATAAATTTTTCAAAGTGTTATAAAACTTTTTATAGTTTTAATGTTGTTTTTTTCAAATAAATTATGATTTTATTTAAAAATTAAATTGATCATATTTAGAAAACTAATTTTGGAAAATAAGGCTGAATATTTAGATCATAAAAACTGAAAAATTATTACGGTGAGTTTTTGGGATTTTTATAAAATACATGATTTTTTTATGAATAGTAAATTATGATAATTCAATATAAATGCTAAAACCTAAATTTCTACATCATTATTGTGTCATGGATGATTTAAATGGCCATTGATTCGAACTAACATGCACATATTACTATTTTTGGTCATAATCATCAAACACTATTTCTTTCCAAGCTCAAATAAAATTAAATAATGAATTAAATATTAAAAATTCACTCCTCCCTTCCACTATTAAAACCACCCACACTCCCCTCTTCTCTTTACTCCTCTCAAGCATTGATCCTTCCCTAAATTATACCAAAATCTCTCCCAAAGATCCTTCCCCACGTTCAGTAGCCATTTTTCTCCTCAAAATACCAAATCCTCACCCCTTAAGAGGTTCTCAAAATAGATAAACTCAGGAGGTAAATTCCTCGTTCCGATTCTTTTATTTTATTTCATGTTCTTTTCTTTTCCTTTTTATTTCCTACCATCCCTTCACAAAAATGGTATGATTTGTCATGAACCGTCCTCGGGGCCCGTGCCGTGACTACCCCAAGCCCGCCTTCCATAGGCCAGGGGCTGGCGACTAGCACCGAAGACGTAAATCCCGATAACTGGGAAGGCATTGCCTTTATAAAAGTAACAAAACACCATAGAGTACAAGCGGAAGTAAAACAATAAATACAAAAAAAAAAGAAGTGCTGAAAGTAAATGAGACAGAATACAAACCCAAAAGAAAGTACAACTACAACTGAACAAAGTACAACAGAAAAAGGCAACAACTGGAGGGACGGAAGCGGCTCCTGGGTTGTCCTCCTCGGATCCTACCTGAAGGGTAGGTACAGATGGCGCATCTCCTGGATCGTCCACCACGAATCCTACCTGAAGGGTAGGTACAGATATCCTCCTCCACGCTCTCATCCATCAACCTCCTCTGTGTGTCATCTCGTCGTGTAGTCCACCTCCGGGTACTGACTCGTCGTGTAGTCCACCTCCGGGTACTTACCAGTCCTCGAACACTCGGCCTCCGTCGGCACTGCCCGTCGTCTGCAACCAACACAACGAGGTGCGGGCCTAGCCCGTGCAGGGGTGAGTATAACAATACTCAGTAGGGACCCCGAGACCCTCAAGGTCTCACTAAACCAACAAGGATAACCACAAGAAGATCTCAAGAGATAACCTCTACATAGATATATGCCCATACATATAACTAAGTTATCAAGTAACCCATCTCAATCACGAGGAAACATAAGGATTGTGAAATCAACAGATAACCACTACCCAGGTATATGCCCATACATATACCTAAGTTATCAATTGACCCATCTCAATCATGAGGTAAACACAAAGGTCAAAAGTCTCAGATCAAACCAGGATTTTCATTATCGAAACCGTAACTGCTGAAGAGCCCCATATCTGGAGTGTACAGTGGTCCTGTAACGACTCTGAGGTACTGCTCACTGACCTAAGACTGCTGGGGTACTCCTCCTGTCGAGTACTGTGGGCCTGCCGCTACAACCTAGCGCTTCCCACCATGGGTCTGCCACTACAACCAAGCGCTCCCATGTGCCGCTACACCCAAGCGCACCCATGTGCCGCTACAACCAAGCGCACCTCTGTCGTGGGTTTGCCGCTACAACCAAGAGCTCCCTTGTGCCTCTACAACCAAGTGCACCTCTGTCGTGGGTCTGCCGCTACAACCAAGCGCTCCCCACTGGGCTATCCGTAACACACCGAGTCGATCGGTCAAGCAGTCATCAGGTCTCAGCCGGCTACACGGTCTCCGTACTCCGTATGCTCGTCTCTGGGAGGGTCCGCTCCATGAGCTACTGGTCGATACTCCAAGTATCTCAAAGTCCCATGAAGAAGTATCTCAAAGGACCGCCTCGTCATAGGGGTCTCAACGCAACTGACGGTGCGTTAATTGGAAGCCCGATCTGTGAGTTAATAGCCTTTTCGTCCCAGGGGCCCGGTTGGTTTCGTGTGCGAACCAACCCGACCATATCTCAACTATACCCTTAACTCTCTTAGGATATACTCATAGGGACCGTTTCTCAACGTGATCACCTACGCCGCTGACGGTTCATCAAACGAACGTCCGGTCTGAAAGATATCAGCTTTTCCGTTCCAGGGGCCCTATTGGATTTCGGGTACAATCCAACCCGGCCACTATCCAACTGCATCCAAAACTCTGGAGAAATATGCCAAAAGTTCCGAATCAACAAGAGGAAAACAACGAGATAGACGGCGCGTCAATCAGACGCCCGTTCTATGAGTTATTGGCTTTTTCGTTCCAGGGGCCCAGTTGGTTTCGTGAGCGAACCAACCCGACTGCACTCCGACGGCATCCAAACCTCGAGTGAAGTAAGCCAAAAGATCCGTCTCACTTAGAGGAATCCATCAAAGTCGACGACACGTCAATCAGATGTCTGGAGCTCAAGATATAAGCATTTCCGCTCCGAGGGCCCAGTTGGTTTCGTATCCGAACCAACCCGGCCGAACACAAAGTAATCTGAAACCTTGAGTGCAATATACCGAAACGACCGTCTCAATCCAAGGATTGTGTTGTCACTGACGGTGAGTCATTTGGAGCCCCGTAAATCATGTTATGGGCATTTGATCGAAAGTGGTCCGAAAACGGGGGGTCTGGGCTCGGGCCGACCCGGCCCGACCCCCCCTGGGTCGACCCAAACTGGGTCGGCCCGACCGGGGTCCGACCCGATTAGACCCGGCCCGACCTGGGTGCGACCCGGCCGAACCAGTGGGTCGGGTCGGCGGCTACGGCCGAGCCGAGGGTGGGGGGCGCGCTGCCCCCGCGGATGAGAAGCGCGACCCCTCGTGGGGCCGCCCCGAGTCAACCGGACGCGGCGGCCGGGCCGCATCCCTCCACTAGTTCCGTGCGGCAGCGGAACCGCGTCGCCGCCGCGGCTTTAGCTGCGGCGGGTTTTTCTGGCGGCGCACCGGGCGCCGCCGCCTCCGACCGCCGGCGCCGCCGCGCCGGCGCGGCGCGCCGGCGGGAGATCCCGCGGGCCACCGGACGCGCTCCGGTGGTCCGTTTTGTGTGCGGTCTTCGCCAGTGGTCCTCCCGGGACCCGATCTTCACTGTGAGGCTCTCAAATCGTCTTCGCGGCCCTCTTCGTCGTCACCCGTCAATCCGCACGTCAAAACGAAATGTGCCGTCTTCACGGTTCTCTAGCGCGGCGTGCTGGCGCAGCGCCCCTCCGTCGTGGCCCGACTCCGTCCGCGGATATCTTCGGGTTTCTTTGACGCGGCGCGACGGTGTCGCGTGCTTGTTCTTCCTTTCACGGCGCGACGCGACAGTGCCGTGCATATCTTCCACATGAAACCACATGGTGCGACGACACCACGCTTTCTCGTACCAACCACAAGAAACCAACACGAAAAAAAATAAGGAGGAGGGTCGGCCGTGTTTGTGCGGTCCGACCCCCTCGCATTATTCGATAACAAATGGTTTTAATCCACGATCATCATCAAGTTGGTATTCATGAACAAATATAAATAATTGAATACAAACCCCTACCTTGGGTAAAAGCCGATCGGAAGGAGGCGTCGTCGTTCGAGGTTCGTCGCGGTATGGCGTCGCGAGGATGATGACGTCGAAGGGGGATGTCGGCGTTCGTCCGAATCGAGGGAAGGTGAAGCCGTCGTCGGTTGCTACCCGATTCCGCTTCCGAGCTTGTTCGTCGATCCGTTGACGATGAAGGGGAAGAAGAAGATCCGTTGAAGAGTCTCACTGCGGAAGGGGAGAAATTCCGTGGAAGGAAAACGAGCATTCTTCGTCAGAGGTGGCGCGTTCTTCACGTTCTTCGTCAGAGGTGGCGCGTTCTTCGCGTTCTTCATCGAAGAACGAAGAATTCTCCCTCTGATCTCCCAAAGGTTTTTACACAACACAAACCCCTCAACAAAAAATAAAATAATTCCTCAACTTATTTTATTATCAACTTAAGAATTTGAAAAACAAAGGATAAGAAACGAACAATTAATTCGAAGAAATAATTGTAAAACTTAACTGTACAATTAAATTGGGGCGTTTCTTAACCAGAAAAATGCACGGTTGACTTCTTTTAATAGGGGGTGCGGGTGCGTTACTTAAGAAGAAAAGAAACGGTGGGGATCGTGCGGGCCCCACCTCACAAATATCCTACCAAGTGGGTAGGATTTTTAGAATTGCACCCTATCCACTTCAACCCAGCTTATGCAGCTTTTATGTGGTCTTTAAGCGGCTTTAAGTGAAATAAAATAAAATTGTCATACAACTTTATTTTATTTCTTAACTTAAAACCCAAAAATTAAAAATTACAACCGAGCAAACGCAACTCCGAAAGAGGCGTTTCTAAGCAAAAACCGGCGCTGAGATTTCATCGGTGCCCTCGGAATTCGATTCCGAGCACCGGTTCAAATGTTAGAAAAACCCGCTCATTCGTTCACTGAACGTACCTGAGCCAAACTTCAGAAATTGATTCCGGGCACACCGAGCCTCGGAATCAGGCGCCGTCAGAAACTACGTTCTTGAAAAATTCCAAAGAAAATTTAGAAAAAAATTTCCCTTGAAATTTCCGGGTCTTTACATTACTCCCACCTCAGGGCTTTACGTCCTCGTAAGGCTTTATCACAAACTAAGGTCACTAAAGCGGTAGAAAGCACGCATCTGAGCCTTTCGCTCCTATGTGCTCACCTGGAGGTTCCCGTACTATCAAAGAATGTGCACCCAAGGAATCGATCTTCCCCGTAGGACCACCCCTGTCGATCCTCAATCCCCACTGGAACCTCCGTGCATGTCGCCCTATCATCGACATCCAACTCCCTGAGGTCGATGATGTGCGAAGAGTCGAGCACGTATCTCCTTAGTTGAGATACGTGGAAGTCGTCGTGTACCAGGTGCAACTGAGGTGGATGGGTCAAGCGGTAAACCACCATGCCTACCCAACTGAGGACCTAATAAGGTCCGCTAATCCTTGGAGATAACTTGCCGCTTTGGCCACATTTCCGCGAACCTCGTCGAGGTGAGACCCGTATAAGGACGTGATCGTCATCCTCGAACTCCAGAAGTCTCCAATTATTGCTTTGAACTGAAACTCAAAACAACTTCTTCCACAAGGGTAAGGTTGACCGACTCGAGAGTGATCGGTCGCACCCTACTGTGCAAGAGTTTATCCTGTGCTGCTTGGGGTTTCCTTTCCACCGACCAAGGAAAACCAATCCCGACGTCGTGGTTAAACCACAAACTTTTTGCCTAATACCATCAATTTGTGTACGAACTGTGATTGCCCAGTCCATACTCAAACCAAAGTCATAAGGCCTCGACGCTTCCACCAAGAGATTCCAACCGAAACTCTCACCTCGAGGGTCTAACCACACCATCGGCGTATGTGTGATTATCGAGTCTCCTCCCAAGGTATCTCCAGACGTGAGGGTCAAGTCCACGGATTACTGGAAACTCTAGGTCTGGGACAAGATTGTGAAAGCGAGGAATGATTCATATCGACGTCTGTTACTACAACAGCTAGTAGTGGACACAGACTGTCCTTTGAATCATTTTTAGAGCCATTAGGTCACACTCGTTGACCGCAAGCAGCCGCACTCTTCCTCTGCCCTTCAGCTCCCTGAGCCTGGCGGAAATAACTAAGGCGGGTGGTTGTAGAATGTTAATATTTACACCACCTCATACTGCTCTCCTAGCTCTGCCTCCACGTCTACTGCTTCGCAGACTCATCTATCCTTAAAGCTTCCACTTCTTGAAACATTTAACACACCCGAGTCTCTAAGACTGGCACCGGTTTCCTGTTTCTTACTGCACTGTGCAGTCTTCATCCGCTCTTGGATGACCTGGACCTCCTTTAGTCTCACAAGAGCTTCTATGATTTCTTCTTTTCCGATAAGAGAAACCCGGTCTCATCCCCTGGATGAAACACATTCGTTGCCTAATACAGCCAATCCTGAAATGAATGATGCATTCATGCCATGGATGACGTCGTAAGGCCTCGACGTAACTACCAAGAGATCCAACTTTCACTCTCGCCTCCAAGGGTCGAGTCACACAGTCGGCATCAGTGTGAGGTCACTGGGTCTCCTCCAGTAGAAATCTCGAAAGTGAGGGTTAAGTCAATAGTTTAACCGGGACCACTCAGTATCAACCACAAAAGGACAGGAAAGCAAACAAAGATAAGTGTCTTTTTATTATTGCAGCTCATAGTACAAAGACACAAATACAAAAGCAACATGGAACTAGAAGTACAAAGGACATATCCACTAGTTCCTCTCCTGCCCACCTACTCTCGGAGCTCTACTGCCTTGTCCACTGCTCGGCTGTTGCTCAAGCACCAGCCGCTGCTTCTGTCTCGGTGGCTCCTCCAACACCCGTTGATCAACCGTATGAGGATTCAGACAGTCACGTGCCAGGTGACCCTTTCCGCCGCATGAGTAACACAACCTTCTTCTGGCACGCCTAGCTCTGTTCCCACCCCGGGTGCCCCGCACCACCGGTCCTAAAACCCGAGATCGTCCAACTGCTAGTCTGGTCCTCCTGGACC
Organism: Viscum album; assembly: GCA_963277665.1. NCBI lineage: Eukaryota > Viridiplantae > Streptophyta > Magnoliopsida > Santalales > Viscaceae > Viscum > Viscum album. Next base: position 1,097,926,261 of record OY728123.1, read on the forward strand.
TCTGCATCATCTGTCTACTACCCACAGATGACTCGACATCTGATCGAAAACCCTGCGGAAAAGGCAGACACTCCTGTACACGCCCGGGGTGTAGAGCTACTGGCACAAACTCCACCCTGAAGAAGGTCTCGAAGTCTTCCCATGCGAAGGTCATCCCGTCGCAAAACTGGAACAAGTGGCTCCACCACCTGCCTGCTGCTGCCTGAAGGAGGCTGGCAGCAAAGATCACCATGAAGTCTCTCGGCGTTCCTACTAGCCTGAAGACTCTCACCATAGCCTCCAGCCAATCCTCAGCCGCCTGTGGGTCCATCTCTCCCCGGAACCCGGGTGGCCTCTGGCGCTGGAACTCGTGCAGCGCACTCAAGTAGCGGGCATCGCCTACTACTAGGGCTGGTGGCATCAGTGGCCCAACGTATGGTAGTACCGCTGGTGCCTCCGCTGGTGCCTCAAATGCAAGAGGGCCTAGTACCGAAGCCTCATCACTCGACAGGCTGTCAGCACGCACATCCCTCTGGGCTCTAGCTGGTCGTCTGAGAAAAGGCATCCTGAAAGAAACAACGTAACACAGTCAAATGATTATACCTGATAAGCTGACCTGGTTTGAGCTGTTTTAAGGGGAAACCTTTTAAAACACACACGCAATTAGTGTTTTCGTTCACAAAGTCGAAAATCAGTTGTCAGGGTCCTTGTGTATGGATACGTCGGTCGCCCGCACCAACACTGGACTCCCTGAACTGAAAACCACACTCGGTACTCTTAACACTATTACTTCACAGAAAGAAAATATCAGAGTTATAAGTTCTGCGGTAGAACCGACTCCTCTGATACCAATTTTTCACGACCCGTCCTCGGGGCCTGTGCCGTGACTACCCCAAGCCCGCCTTCCATAGGCCAGGGGCTGGCGACTAGCACCGAAGGTGTAAATCCCGATAACTGAGAATGCATTGCATTTATAAAAGTAACAAAACACCACAGAGTACAAGAGGAAGTAAAACACTAAATACAAAAAAAAAAGAAGTACTGAAAGTAAATGGGCCAGAATACAAACCCAAAAGAAAGTACAACTACAACTGAACAAAGTACAACAGAAAAAGGCAACAGTTGGAGGGACGGAAGCGGCTCCTGGGTCGTCCTCCTCGGATCCTACCTGAAGGGTAGGTACAGATGGCACAGCTCCTGGATCGTCCACCACAAATCCTACCTGAAGGGTAGGTACGGATAGCCTCCTCCACGCTCTCGTCCATCAACCTCCTCTGTGTGTCGTCCCGTCATGTATTCCACCTCCGGGTACTGACTCGTTGTGTAGTCCACCTCCGGGTACTTACCAGTCCTCGAACACTCGGCCTCCGTCAGCACTGCCTGTCGTTTGCAACCAACACAATGTGGTGCGGGCATAGCCCGTGCAGGGGTGAGTATAAAGATACTCAGTAGGGTCCCCGAGACCCTCAAGGTATCACTAAACCAACAAGGATAACCACAAGAAGATCTCAATAGATAACCTCTACTTAGATATATGCCCATACATATACCTAAGTTATCAAGTAACCCATCTCCATCATGAGGAAACATAAGGATTGTGAAATCAACGGATAACCACTATCCAGGTATATGCCCATACATATACCTAAGTTATCAAGTGGCCCATCTCAATCATGATGTAAACACAAAGGTCAAAAGTCTCAGCTCAAACCAAGATTTTCATTATCGAAACCGTAACTGCTGAAGAGCCCCGTCTCTGGAGTGTACAGTGGTCCTGTCACGACTCCGAGGTACTGCTCACTGACCTAAGACTACTGCGGTACTCCTCCTATCGAGTACTGTGGCCCTACCGCTACAACCAAGCACTTCCCACCATGGGTCTGCCGCTACAACCAAGCGCTCCCCACTGGGCTATCCGTAACACACCGAGTCGATCGGTCAAGCAGTCGTCAGGTCTCAGCCGGCTACACGATCTCCGTACTCCGTACGCTCGTCTCTGGGAGGGTCTGCTCCACGAGCTACTGGTCGATACTCCAAGTATCTCAAAGTCCCATGAAGAAGTATCTCAATGGACCTCCTTGTCATAGGGGTCTCAACGCAACTGACAACGCGTTAATCGGACGCCCAGTCTGTGAGTTACTAGCCTTTTCGTCCTAGGGGCCCGGTTGGTTTCGTGTGCGAACCAACCCGGCCGTATCTCAACTATACCCCGAACTCTTTTAGGTTATACTCATAGGGACCGTTTCTCAACGTGATCACCAATGCTGCTGACGGTTCGTCAAACGAACATCCGGTCTGAAAGATATCAGCTTTTCTGTTCTAGGGGCCCGGTTGGATTTCGGGTACAATCCAACCCGGCCACTATCCAACTGCATCCAAAACTCGGGCGACGTATTCCAAAAGTTCCAACTCAACAAGAGTAAAACAACGAGACAGACGGCGTGTCAATCGGACGCCCGGTCTGTGAGTTATTGGCCTTTTCATTCCAGGGGCCCAGTTGGTTTCGTGAGCGAACCAACCCGACTGCACTCCGACGACATCCAAACCTCAAGAGGAGTAAGCCAAAAGATCCGTCTCACTTAGAGGAATCCATCAAAGTCGACGACACGTCAATCGGATGTCCGGAGCTCAAGATATAAGCGTTTCCGCTCCGAGAGCCCGGTTGGTTTCGTATCCGAACCAACCCGGCCGAACCCAAAGTAATCCGAAACCTTGAGTGCGATATATCGAAATGACCGTCTCGATCCAAGGATCGCGTTACCGCTGAAGGAGAGTCGTTTGGAGACCCGTAGCTCATGTTACAGGCATTTGATCGAAAGTGGTCCGAAAATGGGGGGTCTGGGCCCGGGCCGACCCGGCCCGACCCCCCTGGGTCGGCCCGACCTGGGTCCGACCCGACTAGACTCGGCCCGGCCGGCGTGGCCCGACCCGACCTGGGTGCGACTCGGCCGAACCGGCGGTTCGGCTCGGCAGCTACGACCGAGCCGAGGGCGGGGGGCGCGCTGCCCCCGCGAATGAAAAGCGCGGCCCCTCGTGGGGCCACCCCGAGTCAACTGGATGTGGCGGCCGGGCCGCGTCCCTCCACCGGTTCCGTGCGGCCGCGGAACCGCGTCGCCGCCGCGGCGGGTTTTTCCGGCGGCGCGCCGGGCGCCGCCGCCGCCTCCGACCGCCGGCGCTGCCGCGCCGGCGTGGTGCGCCGGCGGGAGATTCCGCGGGCCACCGGACGCGCTCCGGTGGTCCGTTTTGTGTGCGGTCTTTGCCAGTGGTCCTCCCGGGACCCGATCTTCACTGCGAGGCTCTCAAATCGTCTTCGCGGCCTGCTTCTTCGTCACCCGTCAATCCACACGTCAAAACGAAATGTGCCATCTTCGCGGTTCTCTGGCGCGGCGTGCTAGCATCGCGCCCCTCCTTCGTGGCCTGACTCCGTCCGCAGATATCTTCGGGTTTCTTTGACGCGGCGCGACGGCGTCGCACATATCTTCCGCATGAAACCGCATGGTGCGACGACACCACGCTTTCTCGTACCAACGACAAGAAACCAACATGAAAAAAATAAGGAGGAGGGTCGGCCGTGTTTGTGCGGTCCGACCCCCTCGCGTTATTCGATAACAAATGGTTTTAATCCACGATCATCATGAAGTTGGTATTCACGAACAAATATAAATAATTTAATACAAACCCCTACCTTGGGTAAAATCCGATCAGAAGGAGGCGTCGTCGTTCGAGGTTCATCGTGGTATGGCGTCGCGAGGATGACGACGTCGAAGGGGGACGTCGGTGTTCGTCCGAATCGAGGGAAGGCGAAGCCGTCGTCGCTTGCTACCCGATTCCGCTTCCGAGCTTGTTCGTCGATCCGTTGACGATGAAGGGGAAGAAGAAGATCCGTTGAAGAGTCTCGCTGCGGAAGGGGAGAAATTCCGTGGAAGGAAAACGAGCGTTCTTCGTCAGAGGTGGCGCGTTCTTCACGTTCTTCGTCAGAGGTGGCGCGTTCTTCACGTTCTTCGTCGAAGAACGAAGAATTCTCCCTCTGCTCTCCCAAAGGTTTTTACACAACAAAAACCCCTCAACAAAAAATAAAATAAGTCCTCAACTTATTTTATTATCAACTTAAGAATTTGAAAAACAAAGGATAAGAAACGAACAATTAATTCGAAGAATTAATTGTAAAACTTAACTGCCCAATTAAATTGGGGCGTTTCTTAACCAGAAAAACGCACGGTTGAATTCTTTTAATAGGGGGTGCAGGTACGTTACTTAAGAAGAAAAGAAACGGTGGGGCTCGTGCGGGCCCCACCTCAAAAATATCCTACCAAGTGGGTAGGATATTTTGAATTGCACCCTATCCGCTTCAACCCATCTTAAGCAGCTTTTATGTGGTCTTTAAGCGGCTTTAAGTGAAATAAAATAAAATTGTCATACAACTTTATTTTATTTCTTAACTTAAACCCCAAAAATTAAAAAGCACAACCGAGCAAACGCAACTCCGAAAGAGACGTTTCTAAGAAAAAACCAGCGCTGCGATTTGATCGGTGCCCTCAGAATTCGATTCCGAGCACCGGTTCAAAAGTTAGAAAAACCTGCTCGTTCATTCACTAAACGTACCCGAGCCAAACTTCGGAAATTGATTCCGGGCACACCAGGCCTCGGAATCAGGCGCCGTCAGAAACTGCGTTCTTTTAAAATTCCAAAGAAAATTTAGAAAAAAATTTCCTTTGAAATTTCCGGGTCTATACATGATAAACCCAGAAACATACATGTACTACAATTAAATTATCATAATGGTATATTTTATCATAATCTCTCTTTCCCCCTCATTTTTTACTTTAAATGAAAACACCATCCGAGATGTGTTGATTTATCACATTCAAGGACAACAGGTTCTCAATTTTGATTACCATATTCTAGAACGGTCATAAAACCTTTTTAATAGTTTAACCAGATCATAATGATTTCATTTTATCTTACATAATGTTCTATAATATTTATAAATTCATGACTTATAATAAAAATACAGAATAAGTAAATTTTTAGAAAAATCACCACATTAATCCAATAGATTATCATTTATGTTTTATATAATGATTCACCTTCAATCCATGTATGAAAATTAAATTTACAACCATTTAATATTCATGATGTTCACTAATTTCATATAACTTCAATTATGGACAACCACTCTAACCATACATGTTTATTTGTTCATGTATATAAGTAAACCGAACATGAAACAAACGGACACGAACATTGAAATTGAACCTCATAACCAATCTAAAAGGATATGAATGAACTCAAAAAGGTTATAATAAATAAATTAAATGTAAAATTGGTTCTATAATTATTAATTAATTAACCTAATTTCGTTGTTCAGGTAATTAATTTCAAGGGGAGAACCCCATCAGACATAAGGTATGGGATCCTCTCTTTATCACATTTATTCAAGAATCTCCTCCATGTTATGCACTTTTATGTATAATAATTAATGATGGGGTACAATTTATAACCTTCCAAATACATCCCTCATGATATATAAAATATGATAAATCTAATTCACTCTCAATAATTTCTTTTATGTGCACATGATACCATGCTGATATTTTGTAAGGGATTCTAGATAAACCGCCTTTATTCCTTCGGGTTGCTCAATAATTATTTTTACACAAATGAAGTTATATTTTATTTTTATTTAAAACATATACATAAATTTTATATGGTAAAAAATCATGTTTCAAGATCCATCCCTAAATCCCTTTTGAGAATATACAATATTTTAAGTGATTCCCTCATCGATACTTCCAAATAAGCAAACTCCTTTTGAGGAAACTTCCCAAATTTTTACCCAATTTCAAGTGAACTCTACAATTTTTTTAAGAAAAATATTTTGTTAAAATCATTATTTTTATGATGAAAACCTTCTTGTTTCACTTATGATTTTATATAATATATTATTCACTTTTCTATTTTAAATTCTCTATAGTATTTTCCTTAAAATCGCACTAAAATATTTTAATTCTATGAATTTCCAAAATACACTTATTACATGTTTTCACTTATATTTTACATTAAATTCCATGATATATGAATATTTTACCATATTAATGTCCATGTATGTTTTAATTCCATTCTCTCATGGACACTTTTATGATACACCCATTCATTATGCTCTATGACATCAATGTGATACCCATTTATCTCTATGGGATCCCTTATGTTTATGTGTGATTGACTATGTATGATTATTTATATGGAAAGAATATTCATGAACATGTTATGAATGGTGCACCCATATAGATATCTAATGTATTATGTATTTTTTAGTCTCATGATACGTTATATGCAACGGTCTTGGCAGTTAGACTTGACTTGTGCTACCATGAGCAAAGGTATTGGTAGCTAACCTTGAATTTTTCTCCTTTATGTGAAAAAACCATGAATCATGATGACTTCATGATTTATGTTTCTACAACATTACTATGATCCCATTTTTATCTGTTATGATTCTATATACCATTTTATATCATTATTCCATGATCTCTAACCCCTATTCTAAAGCATTATTCTTATGTTTTTTTCCATACTGGGATTTTAGCTCATCCCTTAATTCATGTGATCTATACGATACCTTATGAAAATATAAGAGATCATAGGAAGTTAGGAGCTCTCTAGGAAGATTAAATAAATAATTTAGTTTAGTACCATGTTTTATGTTTTATATACCTAGTCTTATAAGACCTTGGAATTCATGATCCTTGGCATGTACTCCAAAGTTTATTTATGCTTAAAATCACGTATTGTTATGTGTAAAAGGATAGGGTAGCTATATATTATCACTTGTTTTAAAATTCATATGAAAGGTCACTATACCAATTATTGTTTCTTAATATTTACACAATATATTTGGAATAATAAGCCTTTTATATCTTAATCGTTAGCATCTATATTTCACATACAAAAAATTTTAAAATCATTTTGGATTTTAAAGAATTTATATTCCAATCCTGTTAAACCCAAATTGTCTGGGATTCCAAAGATTCCTTAAATCTATTTTTCTATGAAATATGTCTAGGTAGCATCAAAAATGATATTTGGTTCATGGAAAATGGATTCTCCTTACACATGACTGGTTATATTCAAATTTTATTGTTTCAATAATTGTTATTGAGGGGATGTTATATTTGGAGATAATTCAACAGGAAAGGTAAAAGGTTTTTTTTATGTTAGAATTTATAATTATTTTATTATTTCAAAAATATATTTGTGTTAAAGGTTTTAAACATAATTTAATAATAATTTCACAAATATGCGATGATAGAATCTTTGTCAAATTTCAAAATGATAGAAGTATTATTTTTAAGGACAAGTATATTTTGTTTTATGAAAACTGATAAGAAAATATTAATTAAATCACTTTTGATGAATTAAATGATAAAAATATAATTTTTTTAAAATTTTATTATATAATAAAATATTTCAGAATAGTAGACTATGACATTATAATTTCATGTTGATGAAAAATATTTCCATGAACCAAACTATTCTACAGTTACCAGAACTGAAAGAAGAAAACAACTTTGTTTGTGTTTTATGTTTGAAAGGTAAACAACAAAATGTAAATTTCAAGTTAGTTAAATATGTACAAACTATAATAATTATTAACCACATTCATTTATATTTATTTGGTCCTATTAAACGTGTAATTTTTTTGAGGCAAAATATATATATTTTTTATTATAGATTGTTTTACAAGATATACATGGGTTTAAATTCTTACTCATAAATATGAATCTTTATCTAAATTTGTCATTTTTTTAAAATTAGTTAAAAATGATAATGATCATATAATTTATTCAAGTATATGTGATCGTGTTAGATAATTCTAGAATCTAGAATTTATCTACTTTTTATGAGGAAAGTGGTTATTTTAACAGTTTTTAGCCTCTATGACACCATAACAAAATGGTGTAGTATAGAGGAAAAATAGGGCACTATGAGTAATGGTTAAAACCATGATAAATGATTCTACATACCAAACTAATTCTGAGAGTATGATATAAATACTTTTTATTATATTAGTATTAGGGTAATTTTATGTTTGTTTTATAAAATGAATCATTAGGATCTCTGGAAGGGAAGAAATATAAAATTGGTTATTTTAGATACTTTTTATGTAATATTTTGATTATTAATACTAAGGATACTTTAGTTAAATTTGATCTTAAGTATGATGACGTGATTTTTTAGTATATTACAATAATAGAAAGGTATATAGAGTATATAATAAAAGAACTATTTTTATTGAAGAATTGATACATGTTATGTTTGATGAAAATACTTTTAATAAAGGAGATGATGATATTGAACAACATGAGGAAGAATTTAAAGAGATTAATTAAGACGAGGATGCACATCAAGAAAAAGAAGGTCATATTGATAGGGGGAATGTTTCTCAGTCAGATCATATTCATGAAAAAACATGTAATACTCATAGATATTATACCATATAATTTTATTGGTAATGTTGAAAAAAAATATAAAGCTAAAAATAATTTTATGAATGATTATTCTTATCATGCTTTTATTTTTGATTTTGTACCAAATAATATTGATGAATCAGTAACTGATTCTAACTAGATATTAAAAATTAAAGTTTAATTAAATCTAATTACTAGGAATTGTGTGTCGACTAGCTGTTCCACCAAAATATTCTCATACTATTTGAACAATATGGATTTTTAGAAATAAACATGATGAATCTATAAATATGGTTAAGAATTAACAATGATTAGTTGATCCAGGTTATTCACAATAGTAAGGAATTGATTTTGAGGAATCATTTGAAATTTTTTCAAGAGTATAATCAATAATGACATTATTATCATATACTACTTTTTATGGTTTAATTTGTTTTCAAATGGATGTCAAATCAGTTTTTCTAAATGGATATTTTTAAGAATAAGTGTATGTTACATAGCCCCCTAGTTTTGAAAATGAGAAGCATATTGGCCATGTTTCTAATCTATATAAGGTATTATATGGTAAGAAACATGTTCCTCAATATTTTTCTGAGAGTATTACTAATTATATTATTAAAAATAATTTTGAGAAAGGAAAGAGTGATCCTACATTATTTATTAGTAGAATTTGTAATTATATTTTGATAATAAAAATTTATGTTGATAGTATTATATTTGGATCTTCAAATTAAAATCCTTTAAAGGAATTTATATAATTGATTACCAATGAATTTGATATATGTATAATGGGGGAATCTAAATTATTCATTGGTTTAATAATTAAACATATAAATGATGGTATTTTTATAAATCAATCAAAATATACTAAATAATCATTTCATATATTTGGTTTCAAATTATCTAAATTTAAAATAATACCACAATCAAAACTTAAAATTATAATTTTGATAAATATGAACACATTTTAATGTTTAAACCTATAGAGAAATTATTGGATGTTCATTATATTTAACTATTTCAAGTCCTGATTTAATGATTTCAGTTTGTATGTGTGCTATATTTCAAAGTGATCTTAAGGAATGTCACATTAAATATATTAAAAGGATCATTAGATATGATAAAGGTTCATTGAATCTTGGTTTATTTTATACTATTATAAATAAATTTGATTTGAAAATATATTATTATTATGATATTGGTAGATTAAATATAGATAGTAAGATAACTTTAGGAAATTTCCATTTACTTGGTAAATATACAGTTTAATGGGACTCAAAGAAACCAAAATCTATTTCTCTTTCAACTTCTAAATTTGAATATATGGCTACTACATCATGATTAGCTCAATCATTGTGGATTAATAAAACACTTTCTTAATTAGTTTTGATTTTGATAAGATTCATATATGCTATGATAATAATTATTCTAATTCTATTTAAAAAATCACATAAAACGCTTTCAAATAATCACATTAATGATAACTTTTATTTTTGTAGAGATCATGTACAAAAATTAAATATAATTCTATAATTTATTTCAATATAAAACTAAAATACTAAAATTTTTACCAAGCCTCTAGATGTTGGTAAGTTTGAGGAAATCATGTAAGGACATGGTATTATGAGGATTATATTTACATGGAATGAAATTAGGGATATTTTAGGTGTATTTATATGTTGAAAATTTTGATATTTATTTGAAAATAGTGAAATATGTAATCAATTTTAAGATTACTTTTACTTATTTTATAAACATATTTGTGCATTATATTACTATTTTTATACTTCTAATACAAACTATATAATGTTAACTTATTTTATAAACATTTAGTTAGCATAAAAGGATATTTTTATGAAGGGGTTCTCATTATTTTTTACACACAACTTTTTGAAGTCTAGCTCGTTTAAAAGTGGATTCCTGATAAATGTTTAGAAAATGGATGTTTTTTGGGTGTCTCCTTGATTTATTTTTTGAAATATGAATATATCATTATATTATGAAATACACTATGCTTTTTAAGTCTATTTTTAATTAAAGGGAATTAATATTTTATGTTTTTCATTAAAATAGAGAATTATTTTACTAAAAAATTAATTATTTACTAATTTCATAAAGGGGGAGATGTTTTTAAAATTATAATATATTTTTAAATTATTAAAATGTTGGTAATGTCCAGTGGATCCTTGAACCTCTTTATGTTTTTATAGTTATATTAATAGTTTTAATTTTTTATTATTTAAAGTATTCAAAATCATGATCATAGAATAATATTTATTGGATTAAAATGACATTAGTTTTTTATTTTTTTATTTAATTTCATGTTTTATAGGTTTCATGAAGTGTTCCAATGAAGAATATCTCTTTTGAGACCTTATAACATTATTTTACATATTCTGGAACTAAATTTGAAAAGTCTCAAAATTGAAAATTTAGAGAATTATGGAACCTGCCGTGTGGGAGTCAAATGACCATGTCACTTGACCAGGTAAACCTAATTAATGAAAAAAGTACTAACCATGTGGGATTCACCTAAACGTGTCACCTGACCATGTCAACCTATAACATAAACAAAATGTATAGATTGTGTGGGAGTCAACTGACCATGTTATATGATTGTGTCAGCCTACAACATGAAAAAAATGTACCGATCGTGTGGGATTCAACTGACTATCTCAAATAAAATTGAAATCCTATATATTGAAAAACATATATTGAAAATGTCACTTTTAATAGACCAAGTCACTTGATTATGTCTCCTGATAGTGTCGTATGACCATGTAACTTAACTATGTCACCTGACTGTGTCAACCTACCTCGGAACCTACCATGAGTAGAATTATCTTTTATATCTTAACTATATTTTTGGCCACAAAACTAAAAATTATGTTATTTATTTTGAGTTATAAATATTAAAAAATTATAAAAATTTAATTAGAATAAACGAAAATATGAATCGATATATATAATTTCATAAATTAGATTGAAGTCAAAATAAGTTTCCAGCTATAATTATATAGTTTTCTTGAATAATTCTTCATTTATACTTAGATGATATATTGATATAAATAATTTTTCTTAATATAATTCTTGACTATATAGAAACTTAGTGAAATTATCCAAATACAATTCAAAGGGAGATAAATCTAATTCTTCTTTATTGAACATATGTTCTATGTTGGAAACTTTATATGTTAAGTTGTCTTCCATTTTCTAGAATTTCCTATATGAAATTACATACATGAATTTACTTAAAAGAATTTTCATGTGAATCTTATACATCAATATACTACAAGAAAACCATATTTGGATTTACCCATGTGGATTTGTGATTTTCTATAGGATATAATAAAATATATAAATATTATCTCTTTTAAAAATCATATCACTTTTCCATTAGTTGCACGTTTATTAAAGATAAAATTAATGTTTATTTGTTCTATAATTACTAATTAATAATTTGGAATCCATTGAATATATTTTATATTGTTTTGTTAAATTATTGTCACATGGGTTGCAGTTTAATGTTGATTTCTAGGTAAAAAGAAGGTTCAACATTAAATGTTGATGGAATGTGAATAGTTTAACTTGAATAATTTATGGGAGATTTTCATGGGAATTTAATGTTGATTATAATTATTCATTAGTATTGTATTAATTATACTAAAATTTTATTACTATACAATATGAATTTAATTTTACATATTATCGAATTGACCCACATGAATTTTCATTACATGAGCATTTAATAAATAACTTTTTGGCTATATTGGGAGAGAGGAACTACAAAAGACTTATGGAATTGAATATTGTGTGCATAAATGAACCCTATATATGGATTTAAAAAGATCTAGATCAAGAGTAGATATTAAGGATATTTTTAAACTATAAAACTGTTGAAAATTTTGATGATTTTATATGACACTCCAATTGACATTAACTGATTAATCCTTTTCGGCTGAAGAGTTCACTACAATATCCACACTCAAATACTGAATTTTTTCATTTTCATATATGGTTATAATATTTTATATTCTATTTCCTTGTGAGTTGTTTTAACGAGTCATATTACGCTTTAAAAGGTAGTATTTTGGGATGTGACTCCCAATCAAAATTTGGGCATTGTGTTGTGCCTCCATGGGAAAATGGAAGGTTGTTTTGGTTGTTCCTATATATAGAATATATAGGTTTTTATGTTTAATCCTCTAATGGATAAAGGATTTATAATTTGGTTTTGACTCTAAGTGTAAAATATTCTTTGTAATATTCTATTATATTGGTTATAGTGTATTCCATAACTCTCATTTGCAAGAGAGGGGTGAAGAGTATGCATATGATCATTTAGATCCAAAATACTATAAAAATATATCATGTTCTATTTCTCTTATTTTCCACTGAATCAACATTATAACTAAAATATACGATACTTAAATTCAATAATCTTTTTTAAAAGGCCTATTCAGCTCATCGTGGCTATATTTTTATCTTAAATTTGGACTACTATAAATCTCATTTAACAAACACTTAAACACATCAAAAGTTAATAAATTCTAGGTATGTAAACTTAATATTGGAAAATGTAATAGAATATTTTTTATCCACATATAGTTATCCTAGAGGTCTAGAAATGGGAAACCAGAATATCTCTTTAGGGTTCTCAAAACTTTCTTCAACAAAACCTTCCTTTTCATAAACCCAATTTATAACTTAAATTTACTTGACTTCTAATAAACTTTCATATATAAATAAGCCATCCTCAATTTATGGTGATCAAATTAGTCCACATGACCTTCCAATACCTAACTAAGATCCACATCCTAGAGAAATCTGTTTCCATCATCATTCTTTCTTATAATAGATAAACCTTAGTTTATGTTGATAGCATAAGTACACATGACATATCAATATCGGTCTATGTTCACTCATATAATAGACGATTGAATTCTCATTTTCTATCCAGTAGAATAACCATATTTTATGGTAATGATGTATGTCTATATGACCTATCAATACCCATCTGAGTGTACATATCTAAGGGTTAGTCGATCTTTAATTTTCGTCCCCTAATCAAGATAATTTGAACCACAATTTATGATAAAACTCAATATTATATTTGATTAATGTGATTAATTTTTAATTTTTATTATTTTATAGGAAAATTATGGCTTATTATATTAAATTTGTGACTATAAATCATAAAAACTCACTTTTTTGGAAACTAATGACTTATATGTTATTACATATCAAGAAATAAAATAATTCATGCATGATTAAATGCATTAATGAATTATTCCACACCAAGAAAAAATCACTAGGAGGGGAATCCACACTTTGATCCTCCACCTAATTAATTAATAAAGGGGTGAATAATCTTCATAATGGAATTGGTTTAACTAATCATTTCAACACATCAAACAATTATTGAGGAGAATTAGCCTACTATTGAATAAATATTATCTCAAATTATTTAGAATATTTATTCATAATCATATAAGATACTATGAGGCTAATTCTTCTTGAATTTTGTTGATTTCCTCGGTATTATTTATCAGATCTATGAACATATCATTAAGTGGTGATATTTCTGCTTAAACACTGCTATCTTGGACCAATGACTCTCAATGTGGGAATGAACTTTTCCACATGAATTTTCTTATTTTGATAAAGATCACACAGTCTGGGTTAAAATTTTATCTCACTCTCCCTTTTTATTGGAATTGAGAAGATCACATACGATGTATTCATGTAGTTCCTGATTCAATAGAATATATAGAATGATATAATTAATCACTCGACAGTTGGAACATCCTACACCTAGGCCTTTGAAAAGTTATTAATGATAGTCATATTTTTCTTTGAACTCTTCTGGATGGGTATTACAGATCGATTAATAGATAATATTCTTGGACAACTTATGCACCATCTTTCTCTGAATGGAACAGTAGGGAATGATTTTTTATTATTTGAATCCAACATAGTATCTATTCTGATTCATTGATTGGAGATATCAATGAAGGACCACCACCCTCTAGATTTCTTATTGATGTTGTGATTTAAGTATTTCCTCAGTCATTAACCTATTGTATAATTGATATTTCTATATAATAATTTTCCTTTTCATGCGTCAACACTTCATCTTGATTTACATGTTTTGTGGAGTAATCTTTTTCTTTTGACAACATGTCTATAAGATCCCTTAGTTGTGAGCATTGCACAATAGGTGGTCAATGAATTAACTGAAATAATATTTCCAATGTAGAATTAGGGTAATATCATTCTCTATAAATATTATATTCACATGATATATTTTTGGGGACTTTAACATATGGAGAGATAATCAGAATATTTGGGTCTGTATGTGTCAACATTTATCATAGTTTTCCCATGATCATGAGATATTTATCCTAATTAACATTGTTATATGGTATCATAGATGTTCCATATTTGAATATAACTTTATATAAAAACTAATATGGTGAATATGGATTATATATTATGGATTAACCAATTTAGGATATAAGAGACCCTTGTATAAAATAAATGATATTTGAGTAGCAATTACGAGTTCCTCTGGTATTTTCCGTGAGAGTCTCATGGGGAATAAAATACTGTTCATAGATGAAGTATTTTCAACTGGTATTTTCCATCGAATACATTATCTCTTGCATATACCTAACTAAACACTCTTAAATTAATGGATGATGGGGGATTTTCAGTGGTTATTGATCCTACAACTTTCTAATAGAGATTAAATATCTACAAAATTTCATTTGCTAGATGAATAGTGCATTTGAAATGAGATAAACCATGGTACTTTGTTGATATAAAAAATTAGATCTCACATATTTGGAGAATTGGAACCTTGAGACTTAAACCAATAGGAAAAGGTTATTTCTATATCCTCTTAGGAAGCAGAGATGACATAAAAATTTCTTGGAATTTTGGAAATCTGCAACTAAAGACTAGGGGCATGAGAATTTTAGACTGGGATACCAATTTTAATCCCTTTTTTCAAAGAAATACCCCAGCTCAAATCAGGATATGTCTTAAAGGATTTATCTAGGTATTCTGGCACCCAATAATTCAAATGACATTTCATCTTGTATTGGTATTCCTATGAAATTGGATCAACTCACCTTAAATGGTGAGATGGGTCTTTATGATTGGATACCATAGGAAGATAACTTAGACTTAAATATTCCAAATTTCATTAACTTCATCACCAATGAGAACAAGGTTAACATAAAAGTGGACTATGAATATAAAATCCCCATCTATGATGTAGGAAACATTGTTGGGAACTCATTCCACAACTATAGGGTTTTTCAGAAGCAAGTGAAACCTCCTCTAGAGGAAAATGAATAGAAATAGGTTAAGAAAAGGAAAAGAGGAAATGCTAAAATAATTGAGATAAGGAAACCATAAAAGAGACTGGATGAGGCTAAATGGGTCATAAAACACAAACCTTGTTTAGATCATGGAAAATAGAAATCATGGGCTACCCTAGTGGAAGAAGATGATAAGGAAAATGATGAGAATAATTTGGAATATGATATTGCCTAGGATATTTTGAGTTTTGTTACCTAATTTCATTCTAGTAGTGAAATAGAAGATTTTAAAAATATTAATTATTCTTTGAACTCTCAAATAGAAGGATGTATTGGATCCTTATATATTGCATATGTTAATAATGAATCTAAAAAAGTGGTTATTATAACTATAGTGTTCACAAACCCACCAATTTATAGAACTTAGGACAATAAAAATTTAGAATCTACGGAACAAGTCTGTATAAATGAAGAATTTATGATCATTATATTAGAATGGGATGTTGCAGCACCTCTTATTACATGTTCTCCAAATAAATAGACATCCTGTAAAGATGAATTACTTTCTAACATACTAGTCTTAATATATTAGTGGGACAATATGCTATAAAAAATAATGTTGTCTCCCAACAAATCCCACATGATATCACATATTCTCCATATCAACAGGAACCATGTAAGGTTGCCTTACCTGTTAATAGCCCCATCCTAAATATACCAGTGGACAACGATGTTATTCATAATAATGTTGTCTCACAACCCAACCCACAATATTTCAATATTAATACTGATACATCAGAACACAAAAAAGTTATTGGTCAATGTTGTGAAGGAAAAAACACATGTACACCAATAACATGACATAAATTCTACTGAAACTTCACCAATGGACCAAGATGTTATATATGAAAATACATACTCCCAATAAAGACCACATAACAATAGAATTGATCTCGATACATCAGAAAATTCAAATAAACCTGATCAAAATAGTGTAGAAATGAATTCAAAACATGCAGGAACTCATAAGAATAGAATCAAAAACACAAATTCTATTAGAAATTTCTCCTGAAAAAATAAATCTGGTGTAAGAAAAAAAAGTGATATATCCCCAAATATCATTTCAAATGAATCTCCTATTTTTTTAGTGTCAATGAGTAGCTATTATTGATACGTTCACCTCATTGAATAGTTTTATTTATATTTATAAACCTATTCTTTTGGGGATTACATAATCTAAAAAATCATATTCACCTGGGTATGATGGTCTAGAAAATAAAGTGTATATAATTCATGGAAGTAACAATGATTTTGGAAATGTAGACACCTCATGGGTTTTATCACATAAATCTCATAGTGGTGTTACTATTTATAATATCAAAGAGTAAATGATTACTTGTGAAGTTGATAGCTCTAATGGTCATCTCTTCTATAGTTTTGTTATGCTAAGAATAGATATCAATATTGAATAAGACTCTGGAAAATCATAGACTATCTAAAGCAGGGGATTCAAGACTCTTGGATTGTTCTAGGTGACTTCAACGAAATCTTTTTTCCTAGTGAAATAATGGGTGTAGCTCATTATACATTATCTTTAAATGATTTCAAGGCCTAAATTGAAGTTAAAATCAGGGTTGAAATCAATCTTGTTGGAGAAAAATTCTCCTGGTATAGAATATAGAACAATAAGATGGTTTCTTGAAAACATGATCACGATTTCCCTAATGATTATGTTCTTGAGAAATGGGATACTGTCTCAAGTATTACACTTCCAAAACTCAAATATGATCATAATCCAATATTGGTCAATATCATCACTATAATATCCAAACCAAGTCTAACTTTTAGATTTAATAGTCCTTGGACCTCTGATCCTAGTCTCTACAATCGGGTGCATAACTACTGGAACTCTAAAAATTGTGGCAGGGATTCATACTCATGTATCATGAAGATTAAATTTTTGATGTACAATATTAAAGTGTGGTGTAGGGACACCTTACACAAGATGGGTAATAAAATTTCCTCTATTGAAGACAAAATTAATCAGATGCAATATGGGATTACCAATTCTGATTTTGAAATTGATTTGCATCACGATATTGAACTTGCCTCCATGACGAATTCTTTACTCTATCAAAGAAAACCTAAAAAATGAAAATATCAAGGCCAAATGGATTAATTACTAGGATAGAAACACCAAATTATTAAATTATAACCAAATATCTAGGAATTCTTATTGGTCTCTCACCCTATTGAAGGATGGTGATAGAGTCATTGAAAATGAAGAGTCACCTAATGATCACATTGTCCCCTACTTTTATAAAATCTTCAATGGACCTAACCTTAATAAGGACTTTGAGGATTCCATCAAAAATAATATTTTCAATGAAGAATATAATAAATGGATTACCAGTATTACACTTGATTTTGAAATTATGTAAGCTATTTTTAGTCTCAATCCTGACAGTGTGTTGAGACTATATGGTTTTCCTAATTTTTTCTATCATAAATTTTTGGTTGTGATCCAAATGGATGTGTGAAGGTTTTCCAAATTATTCTTTAATTTTGTTAAGTTTCCTCATGGTCTTAATTCCCAATTACTCACCCTTATACCCAAAATTGATAATGCTTCCGAAATTCATCTCTTCAGACCAATTTCCTTCATCAATACTAGCTACAAAATCATTACCAAATTTTTTCCCAATAGGTTCACAATAACTTCAAATAAAAATGTTTCTTAGAATATGTTTGGATTTGTTAAAGGTTGATTTATCCAAGACTACATCAGTATGGCTATGGACAATTCCAATCTTTTCCAAAAAAAAAATGAGGTGGTAGTATTTATCTCAAGTTAGACATTTGAGAATCCTCTAACACTATGGATGACTGTTTTATATACAATTCTATCCATCAATTTGGATTAAATGAAGTGTTCATTAATTGGGTAAAATCTATTTTGGAACCATATTTTAATTTAGTGCTTTTTAATGGATCTTCTAAGGGGTAATTGAAATGTCCAAAAGGGGTTGGGAAAGGTGATCCATTATTTACAATTCCTTTCTCCATAGATGAATATTATCTTAGCAGGTTTATTACTCAAATACTGGAACAATGCATGATCCAAACTATACATGCTTCAAGGAAACAATATGTTACCACCCACTTTATTTATGTTGATAAAATGATAATTTTTCTATAAGGAAGAAAAAAGAAACATCCAAAATCTCAAAAGGGTTATTTCACAGTATGAGGAAGTCTCTGGGTCGGATACCATTAGAATAAGGATTTTATTTATTTTGGGATGGTCATCTCTACTACTAGACAAACTCAACTCTTAATATATTTGAGTATCAAAGAGGTATATTTTCCAATAAATTACTTGGAGTTCCTTTATTTTGGAGGCAACCAAAAATCATTTATTTTTCCATAATTGATGATCAAATCAAGAAACAACTTTCATCACGGATTCTTAAGTCTTTATATGTGGTTGAAAAAATCTATCAGTTTAAATTCATTATTGTATCAAAATTGGTTTATTCCTTTATGATCTATCAATGGACTATTTATTTGATCAAAAATCTTAATTTCTACATCATGAAATTTATTTGGAGTGGTAGTATTCTAAACAAGAAATATATGACCATTAATTATAGGAAATTATGCAAGCCCCTAGACAATGCTTTCCTAGGATTTAAAAATATCAAGATTTTTAATGAATCTCTTCAATCCATATGTACTATGAATCTTATCATTTTTTATTCATCATCCCTTATCTTTCTTTGAGATAGAAATATAAATAAACTAGATAGGGGAAGAACTTATATAAATTATTATATTTGTCCAACCATCGAATCCTTTGTCTTCAATATTATGTCTCACTCCAGATTGATTGATAGTATGGAGTCATATTTAAATTTTTGGCTGGATAATTTTATGGGAACTACCCTTATATAATTTTTAGATCCACATAAAACCTTGTTGGACACTAATTTATCAATTAAAAATTTTATGAATCTCCTTAAAATGGAGCTACCTAATAATTGCCTCACTTTATTGAATAATTATGTTTTTTCTCCTTATAAGGAAACTATGATATAGGAGCCGGCCCATAAAGGCATCCTGAACTAATATTTTAATAGTATTAACATTTATATAGTTAATTTTTTCTATTAGATTCAAATAAAATTAAATGTTTTGATTAGGAAATCATGATTGAAACTGATTTGGAGGATTTCTCATCAATGAGTCCATACTGACAAATGTTTGCAATATTTTGGTATTAACTTATGTTCCTGGTGTATAGTAAGAAATAAAAATAGATAGGAGTCTAATAATCTTTTTATATCACGTTCCACTACTTCATACCTTTTCAAGGAATTATATTACCTATTAGAACTTCCTCTGCTATATTTCTACAGCCACTTTGAGATGTTACAGTGCTTCTCTTCAGTATAGGCTTCTCTGCAACTTGATAACCTCTTTTATACAACTTCAGCTAAACTCGTTTGCATTATTTGGACTGGATGGAATTATATCATCCACAATCTGTCTCCATTTCACCTATAGGATTCTCTCACTTGTCTTATCACTTCAATTAGTGAGGTGATCCTCATTCAAATTGTCCAATGTTACAATAGTGTTCATAATTTCACGGTTCTATGAAATCTTGGTGTTGCAAGAAATTACAAGAAGCAGGTTGGTTTCTTTGAGATCTTCTAGAAACCACCTCTTCATAGATGGATGAAAGTAAATACTGATGGGGAAACTAAAGGTAATTTAGATCCTTCATGTTGTGGTGGCATCTTTTGATACCATAATGGAAATATTACTGGATGCTTCTTAGGTAATTTCATCATTTTTATTCTTTGGAATTTGAAATGCTAAGTGTAATACATGTGGTGTCTTTTGTGTGGAATAAAGGACTGAATAAGATCTAGATTGAGAGAAAATCTAATATTATTTTCCAATCCATCTGAAATGGCATGCTAAACTTGGCATGGATCCTCACTTCTAGATGTATGGAATGACTTTCATAACTCATTGTTCTTGACATGATCATCACCCATTATTACCAGAAAGCAAATAAGGTGGTGGATGGTCACGCTAATAAATGAATCGACAATGGTCACTCATAGTCTGATGTTTTACCATATTAGTTGCATCACTTTTTTGAAAAATAATGTAATGAAATTCAAGACTTTTAACTTTTGTATGCTCTTTTAAATTTAAATTAATTAGCCTTCTCCATTTGTGAAAAGAACCCCCTCCCTAAAAAAAATTATTTAATTTGGTGAGTAATGTGGTATAGGGAATAAATATCCTGATTTCAAACTCATAACCAATAAATTGTTTATAGACCACCCATGAATAAGTTTAATTAAAATGTAGATAACGTAATGGAATTCTTCCAAACAAAAATTCAACTGTATCTAGTCAATTTGATCCAAAATTTTCACTAATAGGAATAGTTTTTCCCTTTTTCAATTGGTAATTGATAAAAAAATTAACCATACTTATCCCATAAATATGTGTTATGCAATGGAATAATATATCCATATATTAATATCACTAAGAAACCCGCAATATATAAATTATAAACCACCTATTATCTTACCTAAAAACTCGTGGAGGTGTAGTATCCCTCATCCAAAATAAAAAACATGAACCTTTTATATTTCTTGATAGTTGAGATGAATATCATCTCTATTAATTCACCTTCATATTTGATCAATAATAATTTTAAAATATATTGACACAATAAAAAAATGAATTAACTAAATGAAATTTTTTATTTATATTCATATTTCGTCCAACGGACAGTATCAGTTCCCACACCAAGGGATGAGTTTTTTAGGGTTATCCCATACATTAGATGATGCGAGTATCTAATTTTATACCCCACAATATATGGGGATATGTCTAGTCTAATATATAACCAATAGGTCAATCCTAACATACCCATGCTGGTGGGGTAAGTGTTTGATCAGGATAATGTTGTATCTCTAGTTATAAGAGGAGGTTATGTTTTTATACACTATAAACTAGGAAACCTAAATATTCAAGTCCAGATTAACAATTTATAGTAGTATAATGATCTCTTTGGATCTTTCATAAACCCAATAGTCCCACTCTAATTCATTAAAGAAGCTTCCCCCACTATTTATTTCCCACTGGAAATATCCTCCTTTACCAATATCACTTATATAATCCATGTAAATAGATGAATATTCTTGGAGAATTAGTTGACCCCTAATCTTAGGTATCCTTAGTTAATGGGTTGAAATTCATGATATATTTTATCATCTATGTCCTTCAATGAGGTGATACTATAGATAATTATTCACTTAGTTTCCTAATGGGAAAATCAAATAACACGTTTATAGAATATTTTTTTACAAGTATGAATCACAGATTTATTTCAAATGACATATCTATAAAAAAGTGGCATTCCTATTAGTGGAAAGTAAGGTAGCTCTAGATCTAATAATTTGTTTATAAATAGGATTTGAGGTTCCATATTATATCAGGAGCCAATAGGAACATTCCTAAACATTTAAACTCTCCATTTAGAGGTAATATTAAAGGAATATTTAGTAGAAAATTTGTTCATTTCCTATAAAGTAGGAATAAAACAATGGATCACATATTATCAATGTAAGGAAATTATTAAATTTTTATTTAAAGTAAAATTAACAATAAATTCATAAACTAATTACAAGATGCTCAAAATACTTTGAATACCTTATGATTAAATGGTCAATTTAGAGATCTTAAACTAGAATCGATCTAACATATCTCAGAACAATAATATTTGAATCAAAATATTTCTTACACATAAATTAACACATTACTCATCATACAGTACTCATTCAAGCAATAGAATTCAAGTGTGGGTAGAAAATTATCTATGTACACTAAGAATATGGAAATGGGATCTCCATGTACCACATGACTACCAAGGGGTGAATAACCATTAAAATTAATTCCAAATCCAATTATTTGATAGTGATAAACTCCCACTAAGGGTAGATAATTTATTTCAACTATTTCTAATGAACATTTTGTTTAAACTATAAAATCTATTTTTGAGGGGCTTGTGGACATTATTTCCCACATTCCATGACACACACAATGTTTTAATTCAATGTGGACCTACTTTCCAAATGAAATTGGACTCTATTACTTTACTTATAACACTTTGGGATGAAATTTGTTAATAGAAATGGAGTTTAGGCTCATCTCAACCTTTTAGGGCAATTTACTTAATCCAAGACAATCATAAATATTTAAGAAATATTCTTGAATCCTTCCAAATATAACTATCACTATTAGTTAACTCCATGAAGGTAATAAATGAAGACCATGCATCAATGTGAAAATATTTATACATATAAATGTTTCTCCATATTTATTTTACATAGATATTACACAATGTTTTAATATATTATAGTTTAGAGCACTGGTATTTATTAACATCATGAGAGACGATAGGTGTATAAGAGTTCAAATTGGGCCAATGAGATGGAATTTCTATATATAACTATGAAAGGAATCAGAACCCATTTACTTATTTTCCTCTTAACAAGACACATCAAAATTTTTAAATCCATGTGATATGGACTAATTTTATTCCTTTTATGTTAATTATACCATGAATAATTAAAGTGTGTGCATCAAGAACCTATAGTATGTTGGGATTTAACTTTAAATTTTCATCTTATGTATCCTGGTTAATATGAATCAAATCCCACTTAGTTCAGGTGGAAAATTATAAGGTCATTTGGCAAGACTGGACCATTATGTTTAATTTCATATGTTAATGATGAAAACATTGGGATCAACAACATAAATATTTTTCATCTATAATAGACATTTGATTATAGTGATCATCTCACTGGTATAACTACATAAAATAAAACAACTAATTACATATTTATATTCATGTTATATTATAATATTTTAAATATATGAATGAAAAATGAATTATAAACTTACATTTTGTTCAAGATGCACTATATGCTGAGTGAAAAGTCTAAAATGCATGCCCTGAAACTCCCAATTACATTAATGATTACTATATTTATTCTATATTCAACCAATTTAGTTATTAAATGTATAAAATATTATAATACCTATTATATTGAAAGTAATAAATATTATGGTTGTCTCTTTACTCGACCAAAACAAAACCAAATCATGAAACTAGGAGGGAAGGAAAAATTTTGGTACTCATTTTTCAATGTCCATCAAACCATAAAATGGGTCCTAGTGATCTATATTCACTCTTAACATGTAATATTTCCATAAATTTCAACATTTCTTAATGAAAACTAGCCAAAAATCATCTGTATACGGTGTTGAATTAACATGTTTCAAAAAAGGAAGTGGTTATGATAATGATAAAAAGAGTGACATAAATATTCTGAAACAATTTTACCTAAACCTCCATACATAATCTATAAATAATATCCTATGGGGTTATTTCCACTCATGAGTCCTCATATATAATCTTGGGTGTCTCATATCATACGACCTTGTTGACGAATCAGTACACTTTCAACCTCCCAAATTAAATGAAAGCTTTCATCAAATAACACATTATGTCAGGTACTAGAGTTCCATGATTTAACACCACTACAAGGACCCATGTGTCTACTAAAAGAAAAACTCGATCAAGATAAAAAATTCCAAATATAGTAAATAATAACTTAATTTTTAATTGAAAAATAAATTTATAGGGGAATATACTTACATAAAATTGTAGTAAATTGAAACATAAAATAAAAACATAAATACCATATAATTTAGATAAAGAATCCTGATATTCTTATGACATATATACATATAAAATAACATAACAATGTTAAAATAAGAATTTATTTTATATATATTTCTGAATATTTTTTACAAATATTAAAAAAATGATATGTAACTAGAAAAAAATACAGGAAACCATTCATTGATCATGAAAATCTATTATATCTCATTCAACTATCTTTTTAAACCATTATATAACTTGTTCTCATACAAATATAATAGTTTTTTCAAGACTTTTCTCATTTTACAAAAAAATACCCTTTTGGTATTATTATAAAATATGATATAATATATTTATTACCATTTTTAATATAAAAAATAAGACCTCAATCCATTATACAATTATAACAAATTTAACATAATAAAATTATTGAAAAAAGTATATATAGATAAATAATAATAACTATTTTATAATGATTAAAATAAAAGTAATTTATATATTGAAATATTAATAATATATATTTAACTAAGATATATTTCATTAATCCATTTTTATACTAAAATATATATTTATTTAATTTTTTTTAATATTAATATATATATGTCACACAAATTTATCGATAAAGGAGTAAACAAATAAAATGTTGATTAATTAAAAATACATTTTCACTTTGCTCAAAATCATTACAAATATATTTATATATATTTTTATTTATTATTTTACATGAAACTTATTTTTAATTATATATATTTTCATGATATATATTCATCTAATAAATATATTACAACATTAATTTACCATATTAATACATATTTTTATTTTAATAATTTACTAATATATACAATTAATGTAAATTTTGAAGTAATTTTCCCTAAATCAATTATATATATATATGATATGTATAAGTTATATCATATGGTACACTAAAACTAGCCATAGAGTACAACATGCATGAAAATTATTATATTCATGCACATTGGAGTACATCATATTATATGATATAAAGTATATCATAAGGCTAAAATATGTGTCTATTTCCATCATATTATATGATATAGTTGAATCATGTGGTGGAAAAATGGGATTATAGTAACATATGATAAGAACCAATCATATTTCCAAGTATCAATTAGATCAATAAGTTTAGCATTGATATGATCCATGAAACCACTCTAAATGTTTATTAACATTAAAATTAACCTACACTTTGAAGTCATTATTTAACATGATATGTGAGGTCATTAGTGACATGTTATGTAATTTATTCTATTACATATAAATTTATAAAATGTATATGTAATGGAATGAGGTAGGTGTGTGGATCATATAACTTCCATGTATCCTATATAATGGGGTTTTTGACCCTAAGAAAAAGTGTGACTCTCCTTGTGATTCTCCTAGTTGAACCCCTACCCTAACTAAATCTCTATATCCCTAATATCTTTGTTAAATGGATACTAGAACAAATCATGAAATAATTAGATATATTATCCAATGGTTTGGATGATATGTAGTGACCCATGGATATAACTCATATGGAAGAACCTGTAGGTTATTCCTTTGGTGTTTGTTATCAAATGAAATCGATATCATTAGCCAAGGATAAAGTTTTGTGTTTTTTTACTCAGTGGTATTAGAAGAAATCCATGTTTTTTTTATTCATAAAAGTCTATGAGAAATTGTGTTTTCTCCTACCATATTTAAATCCCTAAATATAATACATTACAATCATCTATGGATTCTATATCCTGCAATATGATATATGATATCTTAATCTATGACAGGAGTTAAACCCTCAAGTTTTTCTCTCATCTTATCACACCACACCCAAAAATTGCAGTTTACAAGATTTTTTCCTCACTTAGAGAAAATAGAGTTTCATAATACTTTTAATATCTCTAGGTTTTTTATAAAATATGATAGGTACATCCAAGGAGATGACAGAACTATCAATCATAAAGTACGATTCATAAGTAACTAATTTTTACTATCAAATGTACTTTATAATTTAGTATCAATTATAAAATATGATTAATGTAAAAAATACTTTTTTATTTTCAATTATGAATTGATTTTTATTATTTATAAATTGTTTCTGAATAATGAAAAAAGATATTTTGGAATATTTATAAATTTAAAAACATTTTTTATAAACAAATTACTTATAAAATGGTTATGATTAATTTCTTAAATAACAGGATAATTTTAATATTAATATTATATTAATATTAATTATTAGTGTTAATTATTAATATTAAAATATATTATTAATATTAATATGTCTAACCATATAATATAAATATAAAGTGTATATATGAAATTAGTAATAATAATTTTGAAAGAGTTTATAAATTAAAAAATATAAAGTGTTTATATTATAACATTATGAATAGTCTACGCTACATAATTTTAATTGTTTAAATTAAGGGATCCCATTTTAATGAATGAAATTTAGTGACCCTAGTGTTATCTTCCCTTAGAGACCTATATGAAGAGGTGAGTGATGAATAGAAAAAGTTATCTAGGGATGTGGCGATGTTGATTGTTAAGAAGTTGTAAATCCTTCAGGATATATAGATAGTCATGGGGTGAGTGTTCATCCCCCACTAAGATGTGTTTACCTGAGTGGGTAGGACATGGATAGTATAAAAACATGTCAGGTGTTATAACCAACCTCATGTTAACTTGTGTATATTTAAATTCCTTGGGATTTCTCTTTAGAAGGGTCTATGTATGGATTTCCTAGGAGGCCAATGAGTACTTAATGATTTTGGACTATGTAGAGGGATATGATGCTCTATGAGTAATGGGTGTTGACCTAAGAGATGAATGCGATATGAGAGACCCCAGAAAGGGTGTTCATATTTAAGGAGACATATGGTACCCAAGAGGGTAACCCAATACGATGTTGACCCGGGTGAGAGGTTTTGTATAGTAAGTGTGTAGTGATGATAGTGAGAGTCACTTTAGAAACCAAATCGACATTTTGAGCCTATTATATTTATGATGACGACAGGTCATGCATTGGAAAGGTGGACCTTATTGTGTGAGATGGGATCAGGTATATGGAAAGTCATGATGAGTTGTTACAGGAGGAAGTACAACCCTACGAGATGCATGTTATGCATGAAATTTTCAAGATTACCTCATGTGGTAAGAAGATGATTCCTGATAGGGCTTCTTCTAGTAGCGCGATACTGGTTCTGTGGTCAAGTTATTGTTTCTGCGACTGAGGGT
Source organism: Viscum album (assembly GCA_963277665.1). NCBI lineage: Eukaryota > Viridiplantae > Streptophyta > Magnoliopsida > Santalales > Viscaceae > Viscum > Viscum album. The sequence continues at coordinate 1,097,954,031 of OY728123.1, forward strand.
TGTAACATCATCCTCTATGGGTTCGTTGGGAAGTTGTTTGTTGTCTCTAAGAATGTTTTGGATGGCGGTGACAGGACATGGGATCTGGTTTGTGACAGGGACCTTTTCTGGAGTTCTTTAGTGCTCAGGGTTCTGATAATTTGGTAATGATTCTTGGCTCTTAATTTTTTCCTTCGTTTGATTTTGGATGTGTCTGATTTTTTGGTGTTTCTGTATATTTTTGTTTATTCTGGTTGGGGGGCAAGGATTTTTTTAGCCGTGATTTAGATGGAATGCTCTGTGTTTTGGATCGGGTTCTACTGTGGATTTGTTTCTTGTGATTGATTTTGGCATTTGGGATAGCTTATAGTTATTTATTTTCTGTTCATGGTTGATTTTGAATGGCTTGGGTCTTGAAATTTCTGACTGTTGAGTAGTTCTGTGGGTAGATAGTGGAAAGAAGGACCTGAAATTGTAGAGGGTTTTTTTCTACAGCAATTTAGAGCCGTGAATGTTCTTTAGGGGTAGGAAAATCAAATTCTCATAGGTATGATCTGGGAGTTTTTGACATTTGTGTTGAATTATTTGAAATGGTGGAGTGGTTGGTTGAATGTGTTTAATTGTTGAAATGGAATTTTGGTATTGTGAATATTTTTGGTCTATGATGGTTTGAGGTTCTGGGTTGTTACATCTGGCCCACAAGTGGTTGCTATAGATGGGGTTTTGAAGTAATGGTTTTCTGTAGGACTTTGCTACAGATTTCGATGTTTGAGAGGGTGTTTCTTTTCCATCAGTTCCAAGCCTATACATTTATCCACATGACAGTTTTCCAGCAGTGAGGAGTAGGAGGAAGCTGTTTTTATTGTCTTTTATGCTAGTTTGGGTATCTTATGTCATGGAATTGTGTTTCTTGTCTTAAATTTTTTTTTCTATGGTGATATTTTTTTAAGTCTTGAATTCGTGTATGGTTTCTCACTTCTTCTTTAAAAGTGTTTTATTAATAAAAATTTAATTTTCAGTCAGTAACATGATCTAACACACTCATGAACTGGCCGAATCAAGATTGAGTTGATTAAGGTTTTATTGTAGAACCTAAGTATCATTAGTTTTTTTATGGTTCTCTCGGTTATTTATTTATTCCGCTAAGTATATCACATATATACACTACATTTACTAGTTATATATAGACCATGTTTTTTGTTCCCAACTAACTTCTACTCACACCCTAATTCGACATCCCTGGAACTTGGGTACCCCAACATCCTTCACTGTTTATGGGTTCATGTTTATTAGATACAATGGATTGGGTCATTCATATGGATATAATGGAAGGGATCATATGCTTGGATGAAGTTATACATAGATATATTATAGAACCTCATGTACATTTCATTATTTATTGTATTTATTTTTGTATTTGTGGTCGCCTAGTGGGTAGTTAGTGGGTCTGTAAGAATATATGCTTCACATTTCATGTATTGTTTTTATTGTTTCATAATACATTGATAGTTTTTTTGTGGATGATGATTTGGTTATTTTTTTATTATTGTGAAATTTTATATAGGGTATAATTGTAACACCCTATTCCAAATCACCAAGTTTGATCTGAAGTTCCACATAACCTCATATGTGAGTCCACATACACAAGAGGCTACCAACTATCAATCATGGTCTAAATTTTCATGGGTATATTATACCTTCGATACCCATATCCATCAAAGGAAAAAAACAACATAATATAAACTAGATAAACAATAATAGAAGAAGGTAATATAAATTAATGTGATAACAGATGTCATGCTGAGTCACACAATGTCAAACCAAATGGACCCCCAATATGGATTGTCAATAGTATAATAGTATAATAGATTAATGATAAATAAATGATGATGTAGTAACTATTTGGAGTTCATCTATTTTCGTTCTTAAATCCCAACTTCAAGCACCTCAGTAATCCACCACAACACCCTTTACCATCTCTATATCCTTGGGCATGAAGTATGAATAAACATCGAGATACCTAGGTCGGGTGTGAGTATAACCTAGTAGGACACCACCAATGAATCATTAAAAAAAGTTCTCAAGTATATATAAGTGTTTAACATGATTTAAAGGTATATGTGAATAGAAGAATACAACCAATCATGTATTGAGGAAATGCGCACTAACTAAGACACAAAAAACCGCAGAATTACATAATTCAGATCCATGCTATAAGGTTGTCATACTTATCCATTCTCATGAATTATATCATGCTATGTAACTCTATCCATGTTTATGTAACAATTCATACCCATGGATCATGGTTACCTTATTGTTGGAAATGTAATGCAAACTTGTCATGCCCAAACAATGGACTATCTCTCATATGCAATTCCATTCACCATAGAAAGGTCTTACTAAAATATATAGACAATATTATAATGAATAATGTAGTTACCAAGGGCTATCTGATTCCAAACTCATGAATTAACCATATTATACAAAACCACAATCCCGAATCCCTCTCTAAGTAGTCAGTTAAGTTATTCAAGGACCTCTATCAAGTTGAACACTAAATAAATTTTCCACTTTCTATGTACAAACCATATATAAGTTATAACATATCAAGTTAATAATATATCTCAAATTCAACAGTCTATGAAATAATAGACAAAAAAAATTACATAACAAAGAAATTAATTCCATAATCAATCAAACCCTTATTTCCCACCCTATGCTTGTCAAACATACATATCAGGTAAGGTTCACTACTTAAAGCTTATACATGAAACAAACATGAAAATAAAAACCATAAAATTTCTAAGATAGAATGTACTTTCTACCTTTATAAAAATGATGCCAATTCCAAAAGATATTCTGAGGAATGACATATAGATCATACTCCTCCAACAATTTTCACTAGAAATAGACACAGTATATAATCATTGATTCACTATATATAGAAATATAGGAAAAGATCGTTCTAAAAGATGAAATCCACAAAAACATACCTTGCGATATTCATGGTAAATGATAGATCTACGATCAGTCTAAGAGAGGCCACAAAAATCTAATGAACCAAAATTAATATATCAATAGAGAATTAATTATCCATTATAAATAGGAAGAGATCCATATATCAATAAAAATATTGTTTATTTATATGATTAATTCAAGATAAATATTAAAAATTAAGTATAGAATGGAAGGATATACCCTCAATCGATTCCAAAAATAGATCTAGAATTCAAGATCCCAAGAGGATGGGTGTGCCTAGAGAACCATGAGAAAGATCTCCAAGAGGTTATGTCCACATTATCATGATATTTGGAAGAGTATTCATTAAATAATTATTTAGTGTAAAATGATGAAAATACCTTTAACGATCCCTGAATTTGGGCTCTATCATATAGTTGGTTGGCCTCACCAGTAGGAAAGTGGCACCACCTTCAAACCAGTGTCTACACATCAACTTTCCTATATGATTGAAAGAATTATAAGAGCTTTACCTAACCACTGGTTGGATAGTGGGATCTATAAATATGAATTTTCCTCTTCTAACACCACTGTTTGGCCGTTATATTCCATTGCCTAGTCGGTGTCCTTATTTCAATCACTGTCTGAACTATTATGCCTCTAACCATAGAAAAATTAACTCTAATACCCTTATTCCATTGAAATTCACCATTAAATAATAAAACACTTGTCAAGAAACATTATAATTTAAAATAAACCGTTCCTTGAAAAACTGAGGGTGTTACAATTCTCACCCTTTAATAAGTTCTCATCCTTAGGAAGTGTCTTTCATAGTCTTGTTCAAATTACACTAAACACTATGCCTAAATCTTTTCCCTATGTTCCCAAGTCTCTTCTTGAAACTTTATGTTCCGCCATAGGACCCTAAAAAGTGGCACCATATTCCCTCACAACACTTTCCCACCTTATTCTATGATTCACACCAAGTAGTTCACAAATGATATGTCAAGTACCAACTCATTGTCCTTGAAGGTGGTCACATGTACAAGATTGAGCATGTAATTCTAAATCTGAGAGACATTTAACACATCATATATACCTTAGTACCGTGAAGGAAGATCCAAATTTTAGTACAATTTTCCAATACTCTCAGTAATCATGAATAGAATAATAAATATTGGCACTAGCTTTCCCTATATCTACAACCATTGATGCCCATGTCATGGAGTCACATTTAAGAAAACGTGATCACCCATAGTGAAGTCCAAGGGTTTCCTCCCCCTATTTTTATATAATAACATCCTTTTATATGTAGTAACTCACCACTTCATGATCAACTATACCTTCTTAGAGGTTTACTGTACTAATCTTTTCCCCGTAACTACTGCACCACCCACCTCAAGCAAATATAGTTGTTGGAGACACTTTAAAACTCTATAAAATTAATTTATGTTATGAATAGAACTCTTATTTTATAATTAATGTTTTATTATGATCATAAATACATACTTTTACATTTTAAAATAACTTTACACATTATGGAAATCTATAACTAGGAATAGTAATGGAATTATTTAATGATATAATAAAAAATTGTATTATTTTTTTAGATACTATAAACATATTCAGTTAAAAAGTTTTTCATGATAAAAATATAAGTTTTAGATAAAATTTAATTTCATTAATTAATATTATAAAACACTTTTTAAATGATGATTTATTTTAATAAAATTCTATATAATTTTTATAATGGTCATAAAGTTTATTTTTTTTATAAAATTGGAAAATATTATATACAAATATGTTTAGTTAAAATTTAAAATTATCATATTTATAAATTTATTTTTTAAAATAAACATCATTTTTTAACTCAAAATATAAAAATTAGTTTTGGGTTCTTTTAGGATTTTATGACAAAGATTATTTTTTGGTGAAAAAGTTAAAAATGTCACTTTATAGAGAACTATGATTTTATGACATAATTATTATGTCAGAACGCATAAAAACTTATAAAAAAATAATTTAATTAATATATAATTTAATATGAATAAAAATTAACTTATTAATTTTAATTTTAATTTATAAATGTATACCTTACATTTTGGAACCAAAAATGGGAATTTTAAGATTTACTTTCTTTGTGTGTATCAATTGCGTGGTTTGCAAGGTGATTTGAAATTTAGTAAGGTAATTAATTTAAAAAATAATCCAGCACTCATTAAAAATCCAGAAAATTGGTTTAAATTTATCAAACCTATATGTAGTAGGATCATATATGAAAATAAAAAATATTTTAACCCTTAAAACCACACCTACTCAAGAATAAATACTCTCTTTCTCTCCTCACATTCAATACTAACGCCTTTAAAAATTATTTATCACTAATTTCCACTATAAATTGTCTCTACAAGGTGATTCCAAGATTATATTGAGTCCCTCTCTATATTTATGAAGCATCCTTTCTTGGTAAGTGATATTTTCCTCCACTAATTTCGATTCAAGTTCTTCATTTTTATAAGCCGTTTATTATCAATTTATTATGTTTTCAAGTGATTTTAAATAACCCTATTACTATTATTATTATTATTTATTTTTAATTATATACTTAATTTCCTCTAATTTAAATTTTTTCATAAGTCGTTACTTTACTAAAATAAGGGTTCCTCACCCCTAATTTACAACTACCTTTATAAGTCATTTTAAATTCATTATTATTTCAATATGAAATATTATTATGTGTCATTTTTATAATTTACTTAATAATTTATGAATTATAGATAACCATTTACTCTCATTATATTTCCTTCATAAACCATTGTAATGGTCATGGTTTCCCATTTCCATAAAACAATCGTAAATTTGGTAAAGAAAATGTGTGTGTTTTTCTAAGAAACAACATCACTATCTGGATACAAAATGTAGATGTGGCTCTAGAACAGATGTTCCAAGGGGTAAAAATCTCAAAAAAAACATATTGAGATAAAATTTATTGGGAATTGATGCATGATAATGGGCCTTACTACACACATGTTTTGACACTTTCGTGGGATTTTATTTGGATAATTCATGTGCATATTATGACCCATAATAAAGGATAAAAATATAGAGGGTTGATATTTAAATTCAATTGATATCCATATTCCATGAGTGTACCCTTAAATTATTCTTATTATAATTCATTCAATTTGGTCATTGCCTTTTTTCATTTTTAACATCCTATAGTTCACAAATCCAATTGTTAGATATTTTTCAAGATAACCACATTTATCCACTGAAAGGGATTCTTTCTCACCCAATGTGTAAGAAATGTTCATGTTATCTTTCATTATCCATATTTATAATGTATTTTACATTTCTTCTACATATCCATATTCCTATGTACATGTGGTATAGTGGAAATATGATCTCCCTAGAGAATGATCTATCACTGCCTTTGTCTTTCATAATCACATGATACATGTAATCATTACTTTAAATATGAATACCCTTTCATGATTCATTAGATTGATGGTTATTCACATAAAAACCCACACATATAATAACTGGTTAAAATTATTTATTAATATATATACCATTTATTCCATACAGTTCAAATACCCTATAATTCATTACCTTGATCAAATTCTATTTACAAAGACTCTTATATTCATTGGTTAACAATATATTTTCCATCAGTTCATGCTATGATGTTTGACGGATTTATGTAATTTTATCTTATGTGGGATAAATAAATTAAAAAATATGAAGGGTTCACCTTGATAGTGACCTAATTCAGTGGACAATGTGAGAGAGGTAACTGATGTAAGTTACTCCTAAGATACAAATGAATTGGATAATGATGTTATCTCTAGATATGACATGTTATATGATACCTTGAAGAACAATCTAATAATATGAAGGGAGATCCCAAAAATCACTCTAATGAAATGGGTAAATTGAAAGTGCTAATTGATGTAGGCTACTCTTAATTAATCAATCCATTGGGTAAAGACATCATGGTCAAATTCTAGGGTAATATGTTTAATGAAACATTAGTGTTGATCTATAGTGATATGTTTATAAATGTATTTTTTTTATATTGTAGCCAAATTTACTTGTTATTATTCATGTTATTTATATTTTGATATTCCTCATGTTTATATGATCATTACTTATTGATATGTATCTTAGTCATATGCTAAGTATCTTATTTGATTATTTCCTTGTGGAGATTTATGCTCACCACATTTTTTGATGTATGTACCCAAGTTATGAGATGTAGTAAAATTAACATATGAAAAACTATAAAGATTTATATCAACTGGATTATAATAATTTTGTGTTTATTTATTCTTTATGTATTATCTTCCAATTTAAAAAATACTAAATCACAAATATCCTTCTTAATTAAAATGTTTTATCAAGAAATAAAATATTTATGTAATAAAAATGTGCATATCCATAGTTAATACCAATGATCGGTTTAGTTATTTATGGAAATTAGGATTTAGAATATCTGGGTTTAACACATTAGATAGATTACAATTTTCTCTATTAGACTAGGTTATGAATGACTAGTAAGAAATCATAGGATTAATTACACTGATGTATTCAAAACGTTTCATTTATATAGTTAATATTTACATGAACATTTGGGTTTAATAAGTGTTATTCAATGACTAAAACTAGAATGACCAAATTTTATTAAGGGGGAGAATGTAATTCCCCCAAAAAATAATTTATGTTGTTAATAAAACTATTGTTTTATAAAGTATTTTTTTATTATAATCATAAGTAAAAAACATTATATTTTACAATAACTATACGCATCATAGACAACTACAACTAGAAATAATAATGGGATTATTTAATGATAAAAAGAAAATTGCATAACTTTTTGGAGACTATAAACATATTTAATTAAAGAAGTATTTTTTTGAGAAATTTAGAACTTTTAGATTAAATTTATTTACATAAAATAATATGATAAGACTATTTTTAAATTATATTATATTTTTATGAAATCCTATGTAATTTTATAATTGTTAGAATGTTTATTTTCTATGAAATTTAGAAATTCCATTAAATAAAGATATTTATTACAAAATTTATACATTCATATTTATAAAAGAGTTTGGTAAAATAAAATTCATTTTTTGGACTCAAAACAACAAAATTAGTTTATGGTTATTGTTTTGAATTTTATAACGAAGTTTATTTTTTGGTGAAAAGGTGAAAATTGATGTTTTACAAAACACTATGATTTTATGAAAGCATTTTTATCTTAGAATGACTAAAAAATTATGAAAAACTTTATTTAATAAAAATTTTATTCAATAAGTTTACAAATAATTTATTAATATTATTTTTATTTCAAAATGTATACCTTATATCGTGGAACTATAAATGTGAATTTTATGATAAAAAAATATTATTTTAGATTATGTGCCTTAATTAAGGGGTATTGAAGGTGATTATAGGTTTATAAAGGTATTTAACATTAAATTAACTACTACCAATCATTAATGATACCTACAATTGGTCTTAATTTATTAAACTCACACGTTGTTGAATTGTATATTAAAATAACCTATATTTTAAACCTTAAAACCACCCCTTGTCAAGTATAAATAATCCCTTTCCCTCCTCACATCATACATAAACGCCTTTGAGAATGATTTATCTATAAATTAATCTCTAAAGAGTCTCTACAAGATTGTTCCCATAACGCCCGAATCCTAGTTACCCAGAGTCAGTGCATTTTTACATAACATTGGCATGATATAAGGAATCCTGTCTTGAAAGACCTATCAGTTTAGTATCCTCAGAAGTACTAGATACAATCATAAGTTTTAAATTACATTATGAAATGAAAAAAAACAATATTGTGTCTCCTTTTAACAAATTTATCTTCCTTAGACTATCCCTGTAGAACAATCATAATATACTTCTTCACATCCTGGGAAAAATAAAACATTGAAATGGGTGAGCTTAGGTTCTGAGTAAGGATAACAGTATAGAGGAAACATTCATAAATAATCATAAACATTTATGGCAATGTATAAGACTAAAACATAATCCTTTTAAACATAAACTTCAGTATAATATGAAAAATATAAATCAAATAATTCAATTTACTAGTTCACATAGATATTCTACTATTCGAATAATCACATGCAATATCAATTCCAAATTTCATAATGATTGAATGAATAATTAATGACTTCATAACCACAATGTCAAGGCCTCATGCCAAGACTAAAAATAAGATTTTGTCATGGCCTTGTTCCAATACATTAGTTTGACTCATGAGACCTACTGATGCATTATGGATCTATAGCAAGCTCCACCCATCACTTACTAAGTCCAAAACATTTTTCATTTGAAAAGGATGAAACATAACATAAACATTTTTATTAAAAATAACATACAAAATATTAATAATTTAACCATAAACCATGAATGGTATAAAAACAACACATCCACAGTTAAACATATCACAAAACCTTCAATATAATATGGAATATGGTACCACAATAAATCAACATCAAATAATTGTAAAATCCATCAAAGGATATTGACATAGATGAAATCAATACTATTTGAGAAAAATATCTATCTCTATTTTGAAATAATTTATAGGTCACATAATTATAAAAGAAATAATTTATTTTGAAATAATTCTTATAATGTAATAAGAGAAGATTCAAAGGTTTTATAATGGCGGAAAATAGCGGCACTCTCCGTATAAGTTAAAAAACATTCTTTCCTTAATTTTGTCAAAATAATCGTAAAAAACCTTATTTAGAAAATGACAGAAAGATTCATTTATAAATATTTTATAAAAATCAATAAAGGGTATAAGTGACTATAACCCATAGTCTTGTAAATAGTAAAAATGTTTTGATATACATTTTTATGAAATACAGATGTGGATGATAACGAGGTCCCAGTAGATACTCATGTATAAATAACCTCGAATAATGAAGAGATTGTAGAATTATCCCTTACCATGTACATTTACTTGGTTGAGAATACATTAACCTCCAGTATAACAGTTAAATAATTGTTATTAAATTATACAAGAATCACATATATAAATATGATATCATATAAGACCTTCTAATATTGCTTTGTTAATAATACTTAAGTAGTATCATCATTTTAGGTGTTAAATTAGTCATTTTACATTATATGTTTTGTTATGGATAAGATGTATTTGATTCGTATCTATAATGATATGAACTTATTAAACATTATAATCATAAAATGAAATTTATTTTTGAATGGTTACAATGGGGAATGAATCTCATCATTTTCGTGGAAGCGGTAATCCGTACGTACGCAAGAGTGACAATATCATTATATTGATGGTTAAATCATATGTAATTGGATGGTATATCATATATAAAGACTAAAAATCATTTTATATTTATTATTTACATTAGTTATAATCATTATTATACCCTTTCCAAATATTGAAGTGTTTGAGTAATAAACTACACCACGACATGGAGACGGTAAGCCGTACGTACGCACGTATGGTGACTTTGTCATTAATAGGATGGATTGAATAATGAATATGGTTGTACTATATTTATAAAAACATCACAGTATGTATAAGGTACTTGAGTCATTATTATGGCATGGAAACAACAAAGAAATAAGAAGTGGAAGAAGAAAAGAACATTGAAAGAGGTGGTGAAATTATTACATCTTCTTTGTGTATTTCTTTTTAGATGATAAAATGGGATCCATATATTGGATTTATGATCAATGTAAGGAATCTAGGTCTATGTGAGGATAGTTGGGAGGATATTTGAGTAGGGTTTGGCCGAGACAAATGACTTTGGATGTGTGATTTTGAGATAAGGGGAAGTACCTTTTTATAATAGAGGTGAGGGTCACTTTAGGAAAAGCTTGAAATATTATTTTATAATAAAATAATTTTTGGTTTCTAATGGATCTAAAAGGATTTATTTATAGTATAATGTGGGGATGCGTCTAAAATATCATAGAAAATAAGTTTTAGACAGTTTTAGGTAACCATATTTACCTTATTCTTTAAATTTATCTCTTAGTTAAATAGTTTGACATTTAACATGTCTCCTTTTATTTTTATATTATATGGTTAATAAACATACTATAAACTAACTAGAGAACCTAAAGTGGTTCATTATTGAAATATCTAACATTATCAATGTCCGTTGGCTGAACACTATATTTTTAGGAATATTATATCAATTAATAATATAGTGTTTTTTTTAAAAACTCATTTATGTCAATTTTGACACTATTTAGTATTTAATTATTATTAATGTACTAAAAAAATTATTACTTTGAAAAAAACATTAATCAACCCTAAAATGTCATATTAACCAATTAAATTATTTTAATTTCTCAGGATCCTCAATTTTTATTTATTTTGAAATTTATAATATCAGTTATTTGTATATTTCATTAATAAGTTAATTACTACATCATCATTGTGTCATAAATAAAATTTTTAATATAAAGACTAAAATTTATAAATAAAATAAAATTATGTATAAAATATTTTTATCTTTATAATGAAAATTTATAGTCAAATTCATCTCATGTATAACCCTATATTAAAAATGGTTTAGCTATGAAACATTGAATTTAACACTTTTAACTCTATAAATAAAATAGTAATAAATGTCCTATTCTAATACATGTGAACTAAAAGGATCATATTTTATTCCTAAGCTATATATTTGTCGAAATACAATTATTCAATAGAATTAGGACATGTTTTAGGTTATTTATAATATCATTTTTACCTTTAATTACCGTATTTATTTTTTACTGTGGTAAATAAAATTCAAAAGTTACTATTCACCAAAAAATATTTTCATCTTATTGAACTATATTTTACTTACAGATTTCAACCATGTCACTTTTATTTTTTAAATTCAATTCATAGAAGTTGTAAAAATTTTTTATATTCAAATTTTCAATTCCCCCTAAAAGGTGGGTAAAAAACTGTAAAAAGTTCAATAAAATTTTATATATAAAATATTAGAATAAAATGGATCCAATAAATTACATTGAAAATATATAGGTATTATGTATCTATTTTTACCTAATATAAATTTGAATAAAATAACTAATTATTTAAATAAAAAGTCGGTTTTAAAAAATAACGCAATGTTTTTCACTATTCGTCTAAATTTTAATGTTTTCATAAAAATTCCAAATATTCACCCTAAGCTAATTCTCATATTCCGAATCCAAAAATGAAGTCAATTTTGAAAAATAAAATTTATAAAATATCAAAAAGTGGGTATAAATATTCATATTGTCTAGTTTGATTTGTCGTGGTGTGTTAAAACTCCAAATTCTATACAACACAAGCTATTGCATTATTCAAAGGGAAACGTACTGTGGAAGATTGAGGTGTTACTTTCTCCCCTACTTCAAATAATTTCATCCTCAAAATTTCTAGAATATTACTGCATAAAATTATTTGGGTGGTTCTTCATCATAAGTTCCATGGGTTCACATGTTTCCTCTTCCATCTTATTATTTGTCCATAGAACTTTTACCATACGAGTCCTCTAGTTTCTCAGCACTTGTTCTCTGGTATCAAAAATCATGATAGGCTATTCACAATAAGACATTTCAGGTTTTAGTTTTATTTCTTCATAGGTGAGTACTTGCATTGGGTTAGGCATTCATTTTCTCAATAGTGATACATGGAACAAATCATGAACTTTGGAGAGACTTGGAGGAATTTCCAAACGATAAGCTACAACTCCAATTCATTCAAGAATTTTGAAAGGTCCGATGTACTTGGGACTTAATTTACCCTTTTTTCCGAAATATATAACACCCATCCATGGATATACCTTCAAGAAAACATGATCTTCTACTTGAAATTCCAAATCTTTTCTTTGATTATTAGCATAGATCTTTTTCCTACTTTGACCTGCATTGATGTGGGGTTGGATAATCTTTACCCTTTCCTTTGTTTCCTCAACAAGTTCTGAGCCTACAAGTTTTTTATCACCAACATTATCCCAAAACATTTGTGTGTAGCATCTATTTCTATATAATGCTTCATATACTACTATTTTAATACATGTACTAAAGCTATTTTTTTAGGAAGATTCTACCAGGGGTAAATATTGATCCCACATTCCTTGAAAGTAAAGTGTGAAAGTTCTCAACATGTATTCTATGGTTTGAATAGTCTATTCTAATTATCCATCAGTTTGAGGGTGGTAGGATGTTCTCAAACGATGTTCAGTATCTAATGCATTCTGATGACTTTTCCAGAATCGTGATGTAAAACATGGATCATAATCAGAAACAATCAATAGGGGTACTCAATGATGTATTACAACTTCATTAATATATAGTATTGTTAAACGTTCATGTGATAAATATCCTCTTATATCAAAAAAATGTGTTGACTTGGTAAGATGATCAACAATGACCCATATTGCAATATTCCTTCTAGGAGTATTTGGTAGCCCCATTACAAAGTCCATCGTAATATCATCCAATTTGCACTTTGGTGTGGGAAGAGGTTTCATGGATAATCCAGGAAGTTGTCTTCCATACATAACATGTTGACAAAGCATACATCATGAAACATAATCAGCAATCCCCCCCTTTATCTTGTCCCACCAAAAATTTTCCTTAAAAAATCTATACATATTAGTGCTACCAGGGTGTATAGAGAAATTGGAGCTATGAGCATCATCGAAAAAATCCATTTTTAGATTAGGTATATCAGGAACACAATGTATCTTCCCAAATTTCTAAATTCCATCATCATATATAAAGTCAATCAATCTCTTATAATTCAAAATATTAATTTCCGATTGAAACTCCTCATCATCACTCTGAGAAATTTTTATCATTTATATTAAAGATGGTTTGGTAACTATTTGAAAATGTATTGATGTTTCACCTAAAATGATTATTTCCATATCCATATTTTCTAGATCCATGAAAATATGATCCCTTTCAACTCTCATATTGTTCCAAACTCCATGATCATTTCTACTAAAAGTATCTTCCACCTTATTTTCCTTCCCTAGGTGGTAGTGTATAGTTAAATCATACTCGTTGAATAGTTCAGGCCATCGTCTTTGCCTCATGTTGGGTTCTTTTGTGAGAAAATATACTTCATGCTCTTGTAATCGGTATATATCTCCAAATTTTCACCATAGAGATAATGTCTCCAAATCTTTAAAGCAATGATTACAACTGCTAACTCAAGATCATGAGTGGTATAGTTTTTCTAATTAATTTTTTTTCTATCGGGATTCATATGAAATTACTTTGTCATTATTTATAAGGACACAACCAATTCCTTTCTTTGATGCATCACTATAAATAACAAACCCTTCATTCCCCGATAGTAGTGTTAATATAAGATCATTGACTAATATTCTCTTTATTTCTTCAAAAACATTTTTCACACTCTTTTTTCCAAAAAAATGTAACCATTTTATGTGAGAGATTGTTTAATGGGATTTATAATCGAGAAATATTCTAGAAAAAAAGCCGATAATAACCTACTAAACTAATAAAAATGTGTACCTCAGTTATACTCATCAGTGCTGGCCATTATTGGATTGCCTTGTTCTTTGACGGATCGACCGGAATTCCATCCCTAGAGACAATATGGCCATGAAAATAAATTTCCTGAATCCAAAAATCACATTTTCTAAACTACTCATATAATTCATTTCTTATGAGGGTTTTTAGAATAGGTTGCAAGTGAATTTTAATGATCTTCATATATTTTTGAGTATACCTAGTTATTTTCAATAAATACAACTAAAAATTCATCAAGATATTACTTGAAAAACCAATTCATTAGATACATGAAAATATAGGGTGCATTAGTCAGTCCGAAAGGAATTATTATAATCTCATAATGCATATACCTTATTCAAAATGATGTTTACAGGATGTCGTCCTTCTTGACACACAATTGGTGATATCCAGATCGAAGGTTAATCTTTGAAAATTATTCACCTCCATGAAGTTGATTGAATAATTCATCAATATGAGGTAGGGGTACTTCTTATTTATTGTTATATCATTGATCTCCCTATAGTCAGTGCACAACCTCATAGATTCATCTTTTTTCTTAACAAAAACAACAGGGTCTCCATATAGAGAAACATGAGGGAAAATAAATCATTTATTACTCAATTAATCTAGTTGTTTATTTAGTTCCTCTAATTCCACAGTGGAAATTCTCTAAGGGATCTATGATATAGGCCTTGAACGAGGAATTAAATCAATGGAAAACTCAATTTCTCATTTTAGAGGATGTCCATGTAAATCATTTTGAAACACATCAACATATTCTAGCACAATAGGTAAATCCTATATTTGAAAATTCTTTTTCCTCACCCATAGTCATTTAATTATATTCCTCCCTAATAATTGAATTTAGTAGTGCTATTTGGGTGGATCTTGATAAGAATCTGGTTGTGAAATTTCTGCTCTAAATATAAGGTACTCCTTATCATCATCGATAATTGTAACCTTCTTCTTCTTAGAATAAATCATCATGGTATGAAATCGAATCCATACTAAGGATTATATCAAATTAAATAATGCGTATGATGATGAGATTAGTAGATAAATAACTTTCAAATGCCTTAATTGGGACATATTCACAATTTTTTTTTCAATGACACTTCCCATAAGAGTTTTGACTCATAACTAAATTATTAAATTATATTGGAAATATCTAATTTTATTAGAAAAATGGGAAGATATGAAACAATGCGATGATCCAGAATCAAATAAAGCATTTTATAAACATGAAGAAACCATTAAATTACCTTCCACCACATCTTTCGAAGCTTTAACCTCAGCAGTAGGGATCACATAAGCTTGGCCTTGGACCCATGTCTTTTTTTGAGGTATGTTTCCTTGGTGCTTAGGAAATTCGTTTTAATAATTCCCCTTTTCTCTAAAACTGTCGCATTCACCATTGATACCCTCTTTCTTTCCCTGGATATCATGAGCTTGGGGACCCTTTTCACCACACTTTTAACAGACTCCTATTCCATTCAGGAAAGCATCATGGTGTTTTTTCCCGCATTAACTACCAGATGGATATCCAACTTTTCCCTTCCTCCCCTTATTTTTGTTTCTATAGTGATCATTATATCTCTTATTCTCTTACATTTCTTTAATGTTGAAAGACTAAGAGAATTTGTTTTCTATCTTGATAGAACATGAGATAATATCATCATATGATGGGAATGATTATGAGAATAAGGTTCGATGGAGAAATGGTTTTAACCCATCAAATTATCTATAAATATTATTCATTGGGTTATGTATATAATCTACTACATGCCATGCTAACCTTGTAAAGTTAGCCTCATACTTTGTGACATTCTCATCCTCCTTTTTCCTCAGACTCAGAAATTTCCTTTCCGTATCTGGTCGATGGACATGAGGAAAATGTTTTTCTATGAAAATATCATTAAACTCCCTCCATTACATATTTGATACTTATTCATATTCCTTGTTGTTTTTAATTAATGACCACTTTTGATCTGCATCTCTCGTAAGGTGATAAACTTCCCTGACTACTTTTTCCTCCCCAGAGCATGAAATTTATTCTCTAAGGATCTTATCTATTTCCTAGCTACAAATGGATTTGTATTCCAATTTAATGTTGGTTTTTTTGCCTCATGAATCGATCTAACATTGATCCTAAATGTTGTGCATCAGGGTGCTCCATACAGGTAAGGATGTTATTCATAACCTGATTGAGTTGTCCCAGTATAGTGATAAGTTGATCTGCACCAGTTGCATCACTAGATCCACTATAATTATTTTGAGTAGGAGGAAAATACCTACATGGATTAATTTCTTTGATACAATTTCCATTCCTTCCACTAGGCACCATTTCTATATAATGGCATACACTAGATTAGTTTATGAATCACAATACATAATTCCAAACTTGAAAAACAATTAACATAAATTGAAAACATTATGGATATAATCCACAATCATAAAAATGTTTTCATTAAAGAGGTATATACTCATAAATCCTTTGTAATTTTTTTAAGGAAAATGTTAATTATCCTAATCACATCTCCCATGAGTGTCATAAACAAGAGTGAAAAAAGTCATGTTGTCGTGTACCAGGATACCCTGGGTCAAGCTTGAAACACCTTGTTCGAGTTTTCACCCCTAGATATATCTGTGCCAGATAAAACATGACATTATCATATCTATACAGGGATGTATTTCAGGTAAAACTCACAAAATATCTATATTAACACAATTATTGGAAGTTCATATATACTAATCCTCAATGTCTATCATAGGGTAAGATTATCTAATCATAGGTTTTCTTAATCTAGATTTCAAGGATTGCACTAAACTTCATCTGATACCAACTGTAATGCCCCGACCCCAGTTACCTAGTGTCAGTGGATTATTATATTACATTGTCATGATACAAGGAATCATGTCCCAAAAGACTGATCAGTTTAGTATCCTTGGAAGTACTAGATATAAACATAAGTTTTACATTAAATTATGAAAATAAAAACAATAACAACATTGTGTCACCTTTTAACACATTCATCTCCCTTATACTATCCCTACAAGCTAGTCATAATAAACTTCTTCACATCATGGGAAAAATAATACATAGAAAGGGGAGAGCTCGGGTGCTAATTAAGGATAAAAATATAGCGTAAACATTCAAAAATAAGCATAAACATTTAAGGAAATGTATTTGACAAAAACATAAGAATTTTAAACATAAAAATTAGAATAATATGGAAATTATAAAACAAATAATGTCAATTAATTATTCACATGGATGTTATACTAGTTGAATAATCACATACAATATTAACAGCCAATTTCATAATGACAGAATGCATAATACCAGACTTTATAACCACATAGTCAAGGGATCGTTCCAAGACTACAAATAATAATTTGTTAAGGACTTATGCCAAGATAGTAGTTTGTCTCATAAGACCTACATATGCATTGAGGAGCTATATCAGGCTCCACCCTTCACTTACTATGTCTGATTCATTCCTCATCTGAAAAGGTTGAAACATAACATAAACATTCGTATTAAAACTAGCAAACGAAATGTTAATACTTTAACCATAAACCATGAATGGTATAAAAATTACACATCCACAATCAAACATATCACCAAACCTTCAATACAATATGGAAGATTGTGTCATAATAATTCAACTTCAAATAAGTTTAAAATCTATCAATGGATGTTGATATAGATGAAATAAAAACTATTTAAGAAAAATGTATCTTTCTATTTTGAAATAATATAAAAGTCACATAATTATAAAAGAAAAAATTTCATTTGAAAATAGTTTTAAAAGATTTTAAGGGAAACTTAGAAGGTGTTATAACGGTGGAAAATATCCACACTCATAGTATAAGTTAAAAAGAATTATTTCCTTAATTTTGTCGAAAAGGTCATAAAGGACCTTGTTTGGAGAACGATGGAAAGATTATATTATAAAAATTTTATATAATTTCAATCAAGGGAATAAATAAATCTAACCCATAATCTATGAAAATAGTAATTTTTTATTGGAAATATATTTTTTAGAAACACAAATGTGGATGATAAAGAGGTCCCAGTAGATACTCATGATAAACATCATCGGATAATGAAGATATTGGTGAATTAACCCTTATATTGTACTTTTCCTTTTCCGATTGTATGTTAACCTTATGTATAATAGTAATTTAGTATTTATTAAATTATTAAAGAACCACATACATAAATATTATATCATATATGATTTTCTAATATTTATTTATTAATAATATTTTAGTAGTATCATCGTTTCGGGTGTTAAATGATTCGTTTTCCATTATATGTTTTGTTATATAAGTCATATTTATTATGGATAAGTGTTATTTCATTCATATAAAAAATAATATTATGTTCTTAAAAAAATTAATAATAAAATAATTTTTTTTCTTGAATAGTTACGATGAGGAATGAATCTGATCGCGTTCATGGAGACGGTAATTTGTACGTACGCACAAGTTACCCTTCCATTCCATTGATGGTGAAATTGTATGTAATTAGATGGCATATCATATATAAAGAATCCTTAATTTGTTATATATATTATTTATATTATTTATATTCATTATTATACCCATCCAAATAATGAAGTGTTTGAATAATAAACTACCCCACAACCTGGAGACGATAAGCCGTATGTATGCACATATGGTGACTTTGTCATTAATAGGATGGATAGAATAATGAATATGGTTGTTACATATTTATAATAACATCATAGTATGTATAAACTACTGGATTTATTATTTTGGTATAGAAACTACAATGAAATGGGAAGTGGAAGAAGAAAAGAACATTGTAAGAGGTGGTGAAATTATGACCTCTTATCCGGGTGTTTCCTTTTGAGTTGATCAAAAGGGATCCATTGGTTGGATTTCGGATCTAAGTAAGGCCTCTAAGTCGATGTCAGGAGATTTGAGAGGATATTTGAGCAGGTTATGTAAGAAGAAAATGTCTTTGGAGGTATTATTTGGAGATAAGTTGAAGTACCCTTTTCTAATAGAGGTTAGGGCCACTTTAGAAAAAACTTGAAATATTATTTTATAATAAAATAAATTTCGATTTCTAATGGATCAAATTTTTTTGAGGCTAATGTGGGGATAGGTCTAAAATATATCAAAAAATAGGTTTTATATAGGTTTAGGTCACCATATTAACCTTATTTTTAGATTTAACTCATAGTTAATTAGTTTGACATTTACCATGTCTCCTCATATTTTTATATTATATAGTTAATAAACATACTATAAACTGCCAAGATAACCCCAAGTAATCCATTAATAATATATATATCCTTATCAATGTCCTTTTTACGATCCTTTTATTTTTTGTAATATTATATCAATTAATAATATAGTATTTTTTAAACTCATTTATGTCAATTTTGACCATATTTAGTATTTGATTTTTGTTAAAGTCCTAACAACTTGATTACTTTGAAAAGATTTATTTAATAAACCATAACATGTAATATTAACCTATAAAATAAGTTTACTTCATCAAAAGCATCAATTTAATTTTATTTGGATGTTTATAATGTAAATTATTTTAATCTTTCATTAATAAGGTAATTACTGCATTATCATAGTGTTATAAATAAATTTAATTATGTAAAGTATAAAAATTATAAATAAAATACCATTGTGTAGTAAATATTCTTATCTTATTAAAGACTATTTTTAGTTGAATTTATCTTATGTATAACCCTATATTAAAAAATGGTTTAGTTATTAAACTTTGAATTTAACACTTTTAACTCTTCTTTAAATAAAATAATAATAATTGTCCTAATCTAATACAAATGGACCAAAATGATCATATTTTATTCCTAAGGTTTATTTTAGTCTAAATAAACTCATCCAATTGAATTATTACATATGTTAGAGTAATTTTAATATCATTTTATATTTAATTACCCTAATTACTTTTAACCGTGGTAAATAAAAGTCAAAAGTTATTATTCACCAAAAATTATTTTCATATTATTTAACAAAGTTTTACTTACTGATTTCAACCGTATCTCTAGGATTTTTGAAATTAAATTCACTGAATGGTAAAATTACGTTTTATGTAAATTTGCAAAAGCGACAAAAAAAAGTGGTTAAAAGACGGTTAAAAGTTCCATAAAATTTTATTTATCTAATATTATTATAAAATGATACCAATGAGTTACATTGAAAATATATAGGTATTATGAATCTGTTTTTATCTAATATATTTTACATAAAATAACTAATTATTTAAATAAAAATTCGGTTTAAAAAAATGCAGTGTTTTTTCACTATTCATCAAAAATTGAATTTTTTCAGAAAAATACCAAAAATTCACCCTAACCTAATTTTGATATTCCATATCCAAAAATGAAGTCCATTATTCAAAATAAAATTTATAAAATTTCAAAAACTGGGTACTGCTATTCATAATGACTAGTTAGATTGTTCGTGGTGTGTTAAAACTCCAAGTTGTGTACAACACAATCTATTGCATTATTCAAAGGGAAACATATCGTGGAAGCTTGAGGTGTTACAATTACAAGGTTATAAGGATCCCCTTTATATATTTAATAATCATCATACCAACGTAAGGGATATTTTCTTCTAAATTTTTAAATTAAAGTTCTTAATTTGTATACACCTTGAATTATGAATTTATTATCTTTTCATGTGATAATAAATTCCAGGATTACTATGAATATGATGTATTTTTAATTATATACTTATCTTCTATATCATTTTAATTTTTTTCTATGTCTTTAATCTACAAAAATAAGGGTTCCTCAACCATGTTTTATGACTACCTTTGTATGAAATTTTAAATTAAATCGCATTTCAATGTAAAATATTTGTATGTTTCGTCATTATAATTTCTATAATAATTTATCAATGATACGTAAACATTACATATCATTATACTACCTTCATAAACCTTTTTTATTCTCATGGTTTCCCAGAGCCATAAAACCATCCTAAATTTGGTAAAGAAAAGTGTGTGTGGTTTTCCTTGTAATGACATCTCCGACTGGATATTACGAGTGTATGTGGATATGGCACAAATGTACCTAGGGGTAATAACCCAAAGAATACTATATTTATATAGATGTGATTAGGAACAATTTCATGAAATTGGGCCTTACTTCACATCTGGTTTGACACTCCTAGGGGATTTTATTTTGATAATTCACATGCACATTATGAGGTATAATAACTGACCAGAATATATGGATTGATATTTACATTAAATTTACATACATATAGCATTAATTTACCCTTAACCACTTCTTATTATCATTACTTCAATTTGGTAACTACCCATTTTTATTTTTAACATTTTATAGTTTCCAAATCTAATTATTATATATTCTTCAAGATAGTTGCATTAATTCATTAAAATGGGTTCTCTCCCACAAAATGTGTAACCAATGTTCATGTTCAATTGTACTCTCCATATTTCTCATAGATTTTACCCATATTCTAAATGTTCATGTTCCTATTTACGTGTGTTATAGTGTAAATATGATATCCCTATAAAATAATCAATCACATTCTTTGTATTTTCTTATCATCAACAAAGTGTAACCATTATTTTCATTATGAATACCCAATCATGATTGTTATGATATATGGTTATTTAACTATATTTCCACACATCTATTGATTGGGAAAAATTATTTACTAATTTATATACCATTATTTCTATATGGTTATTATACCCTATAATTCATAACCATGATCAAATTATATTTACAATGATTCTTACATTTATTGAATACTGTTTATTTTCCACAGGTTTATGCTATAATTATTGATAGATTTTTGTAAGATTATATTTTATGGTATATATGAATTAAAACATATGAATGCTGCTCACTGATAGTGCACTAATGCATTGGGTAATGTGACAGAGTTAATAGATGTATGTTACTCCTAAGAGACGAGTGTATTGGGTAAAGAAATAATCTTTAGAGATAACATGTTTTATGATACCATGGTGAAGAACCGTGGTAATTTGAAGGGTGTACCCAGATATTACTCTAATGAAATGGGTAAACTGACATAGTTAATTGATGTAAGATACTCCTAAGAGATGGATTTATTAGGTAAAGTTACCTTGATTAATTGCCTTGTAAAAAATTTTAAAGACACCTTAGTGATGATCTATCGTGATATATTTATGAATGCATCATTTTCATATAATATACATATTTCTATGTTATGATTCATGTTATTTATATTATTATATTCCATGTTTTTATATGATCATTCCTTATTGAAATGTATCTTTTTAACATACAATGTATCTCCTTTGATTATTTCTTTACTGGTGTTTATGTTAACCCCTTTCATTGATATATGTACTTGGGATATGAGATACATTAAAATTAACATAGTTAGATCCTATGAATATTTATTTCAAGTTGATTTGAATAATTTATATGTTTATATATTTTTAATGTATTATATTCCTATTTCCAAGAAACTAAACCCCAAAAAATCCTCTATATTGTTAAATGTTGTATGTAGAAATGAATTATTTATTTTATAAAAAATGAATGTCACCATATACACAACTATAAACTCCAGACCTTAACCATTACATAATCATGAGTTTATTTAAATTATTTTACATTCTTTAAAATTGTGGATCTTCTTATGTATAGTGTTCTAGTGAATTAATCCAAAAATCATAAATAAATAAAATTATAAAATAAAGTGGGAACTTCAGAGAATTATCCTTTTTCCCATAATATAAACATTTTAAAATGAATCATTATCTATTTTATGAAATCTTTTCATAACTTTCAACATGAATTATTCTAATCACATACTCATTCTTAAGTCGTCCAAAAAAATTAAAAAATGTGATATGTGCATAAAAATTTTAGTAAGGGATATAAAAAGACAGAAACCATTATTCCAATTATAAAAATTAAAACCCATAAAAACATTATCATAATGTAATACTTTTCACCCTTAAGATGTTGTATATTTTTTTCCTTTGAAAACAAGATCATTGCATACCCATTTTGTAATCACATGATTTACAGACAACCCATATAAATGCATTGATAAACATATAGTTATCTTCAGAAATAATTATTCTTTTCACCCTTATAAATGGAATAACCTAGTGGTCTACATTCATACATTTCACTATTACTAATGGAATAGCTGTAAAATCAAGTTCCATACCGTATGCATTAGAGTGATATCACATACCCACACGTCATTAGTTTATCATGGATGCATTCATAATTTATTTATCACATCACCACCTATTAATGGTTTATAAAATTCCCACCCATAATAATTTCCAAGAACTATATAATAATCATAACACATAAAATCTTGAAATTTTCAATGTGTAACTTGTAGAATTTCCTTTTTCACTCATAAGAAATTATTTTTTGTTTTTAAAATACTAAATCCATCTTCAAAACCCATTTTCTGTAAAAAATATACAGAAAATGAAAACGATTATTTTCATTTAATAAAAAATTTAATCATTTAAAGGAATATAAAATTAAAATAATATTCAATGAGGCATAAAATTCATTGTCTCCATGTACGTTAAGAATCGAAAATTTCTTTTTTTGTTTAACAAAACGTTCCATACAAAACAGATAAAAATATTCATTTTGAAAAAATTTGAATTAAAATAAAAATATTCAATAAATTTCCTATATAATAATTTTATATAAATTTAAAAAATATGTAGAATAATATCAAGAATATTTACATGGATAAAATGTTTTTGAAATTTAATCTTTAAACATTCAATGTGTCCCATAGAAATTCGATCATTTAAATCATAATCCCCATGAAAGAATAACATTTAAACAAAACATTAAGTATAATGGTAATAAGTAAATTAATGATATTATATGTAAAAGTGTCTATATATAACACATAAAATAAGGTTGATGTATAACATCAAAATATGCCTCGATTAAAGGAGACTAAGATGAAATCTCTTACCTTGAGTCTGAATAGTCACCTATTTATTTATATTCCTGAATAATAAAATTATGTTATTTTTATACTCGATCCAGAACATTTTTCATGTTTATGATGAATTTTATTTCCCTTACTGTATTTTTTTAAACAACTACTTAAAAAAATATGTTTATGTTGGGTGTTTTGACCGTATTTGGTTTATGAGTCAAAACAAATTTGGTAGGTTGACTATGGTCCAAGGGGTCACCATTAAAACATATATATAATAATAATAATTAAATAATTATCATATTTATACATCAATTATAATTTTAAAACCATTCATGAAATATGTTTATGAAAAATGAACTTACGTTACGATCATGGAGACGATAGTTCGTACGTATGCATTAGTAACGTTCCAATTCGTCAATGATAATTATATAATGAATGAAAGTAAAATTTATCTTTTCAGAATGATAAATATACTAGGAATACCATTTTATTTAATCATATATAATTATATATAATATTCTTGTGATGTGAAAGGAATCACATTACGTTGAGGAGGTGGCAGTCCTCACTTCCACAAATGACATTATCACTCTTTTACTACGTGAAAATGTTTTAAATAAAATGAAATATTATATTTTTAAAAAGGTAATTATGTAATTAATATCATATATATATTTCATTGATTTCATATATTTTAAATTAAAACCATCATTAATACATTTCATGTAATGCGTGAACATGTCACATCACATTGAGGAAGTGGTAGTCTTCATGTCCACAAACGACGTTATCATATTCCCACAAATTGAAAAGAATTAAAGAATTTGTATAAAAAAATTACTTAAGTATAAATAAATCACAAATATATATATATATATATATCATATATAAGTAGTTTTTCCATTGTAATACCCAACCATGAGAGCTGGTAAAGGAAAAACTAATGACATCATTTCACGAGGCAGTAGTTTTTCGTACACATGAACGTAAATATTATGACCCATTTGTTTGAAGTGTGTATAGGTGTTGATAAAAAAATAAACATAAAAAATCAAATTATATATAGGATACTAATTTTATTATATAATAATATAATAACAATAATTTATTATGTTTATAAATAAATCAAACAAAAATGCGCATTGAAGAATGTTAATTCTTTTTTGGGAAACTCTTTTTGGCTTGATCCAATGGGATTCCTTAATAAGATTAATATAAATAGTTTGAACTATAGAGTTATTCAAGAGATTTTGGAAGAGTATTTGGTAATTTTATGTATTATCAAAATGTATTTATAGGTGTGTGATGTGGCTCTATTTTAACAAAGTTTTGCCACATCTTTTATTTAATTTTTATCAATTTAATTAATTATTTTGACACTTTTTAACTAATATTGGCACTTTTGTAATATTATCACTAAATATGTTAATTAATAATTTTTATAATTAATTATGCGTTTTTAGTCTTTAAATTGATAATTTTAATCTTACTAAACTATTCAACTTTAATTATGTCTTATTTAGTTTGTTTAATTTAAATCTGCTTAACTTTATAATAGTTAATATTTATTACAAACAATTATTTAATCTATGTAATTCAATTTAATTAACTTAGAGAATATTTTAATATTTTGTCTTTTAATTTAGTTACAATAGAATAGGTTAACATGATAATTAATGTGTTCTGCCAATCATTTAAGTATATAATATGAGTTTTTAATTAAGTTAAATCATTCTCATTTAATTTTATTAGTTCAAATAGTTAATCAATTCATTATTTAATAGTTTTTAAACATTAATTATATTATTTTATGTATTCATATTGGTTATTAATTCATTTTTATTTTATTTTATTCTACTGGTGAGGTAGATAATAGATTTTGGTGAAATAAAGAGTCAATGTTGCTTCTCATTTTCACCTGCTGCTACATTATAAATGTTCTTTAAGTAATTATTATTTGAGTATTTCATAATTGTAGTATGTTATTTAATTAGTTTTTAATTTAAGAGTTATTAATAATTTAAGTTGTATATAGGCTTAAGTTAATGTTTAATTAAATAATTTGTTTTTAATGTTAGAGTTTCATTCTGTCATCTATTTAATTAATTTTGTCATTTAATAACACTAGTTAATCCTAATTATTTTAATTTTATGTTTGCAGATAATTAATTATAGGTGTTCTGCATTTATTTAGACATAAATTAAATTTATTTTAACGTTTGGTTTCTTAGTTAATAATTTATTTGCCTTTATTTTTAGTTTTTTTAGTTAATTAAGTTGGTTTATAGTTACAGTTAATTATTTAATAACAAATAGAATAGTTAAATTCTCATTTGTGTTAATTAATTAGTGTTGTTCTTTTTGTTATTGGTTGTAAATTAATTTTTATTGTTAATGTTTTTAATTTTTAAATGTCGGTGAGTGTTGCACCGATGTTATGTCACACTGAAGTTTTTTATAACTATCTGTGAGTCATCACTCACCGATTGCTTCGAATCACCATCAGTCTCTCATGACGCACCGTTGTTGCGACGCACCGATCCTTCCATCGGTTTTGGTCTCATTTATTTTGAACTATCGGTGAGCCGTCGAATCACTGATCCTAAATCATCATTGGTTTCACATCGCACCGTCTGCTCTTCAATTTTATATTTAACAGTGTCTTATTATCGGTGAGTCGGGACTCACCGATTGAAATTTCCTCTATCGGTCTCACAGCTTTATTCCCAGTCACCGATCCTTTTCTTTTATCGGCATCACCCACTCACCATTAGTGTTAATTTTCACTCACCAATCCTCAACGGTCTCACCATTATTTCACTCACCGATACCCCTATTACACTACCAGTCTCTCTGCCTCAGCTCCTCCGACCCACATCTTCAACCATCGTCTTCACCATCCTATGCAGCACCACAATCAGGCCTGAACTTTTTTTTTTCTATTTGGTTTTCTGCCTTCACCTCCTACCCCTACCTCGTCTACGTTCTCAATACATCGTCTCCATATCGACCACAATGTATTTAAAAACCAAACCCAAAAAAATATTCATAATTTCTTACTCGATTTATAAATCGATTTTACAGTCCAGATTCAAATTAAATCAATAATTGAACCACAATTTTTACAGATCTGCAGCTAGGAATTGATTCTTTTTGCTGGTTCGGACCCGCATACTCATGGTCACCATAGAGGAAGCCAAACCTTGCCATTCCGTTGCTGATGGTTGTTGAGCCACATACATGAGGAGGGGAGGCCATTGCTAGATGCTGCTGGGGAAGCCGAGCCGTGCCGCTACCTTGCTTGGGCCGGAGGGGTTTTGCCGCGCCACGCACTAGAGAAAGGAGGAACCACCGCTTTTCCTCTGCGGCTGGTCGATGCCCTGCTGCGCCGTGGAGCTTTGAAGGAGGTCCACCGGACTGCCGATCTAGAGAAAGGGAGTCTATTGCGCCGCTGCTGCTGGATGCCACCGAGGAAGAAGATCGCCAGAAACCCTTCCCCCTTTCTCTGCAGCGTGGAAATGGGGGAGGAAAATGAGATTACCAAAAAGAAGGAAAAAAATATAATAAAAATTATAATAAACAATAAAGATAATAATAAAGGTATATTTAAAGTAAAGTTAAAAGACAAAGAGAAAAAAAAGTAAAAGTTAAGCAAGGTAAACTTTTTAAAGTCTAATAAGGTAATTTAATTCATAAAATTAATGATTAAAAAAAATTATAATTTTAATTAATGGATAACTTGTAAATTAAAATATTAAACTAGCTTAGTAATAAGTATTAACAATTAATTATTTTATAATTAATAGTATAAATATATAATTAAGAATAAATATAAATAAACTATAAATTTTACTTATTAATTTAAAAATATTTAAAACTTAAGTAATAATTTTAATTGCTAAATTAAAATTTACTAATTAACCTAACAATTTAATTTCTTTAATAGTAATAATTAAATTATTAATACAATCTTAAATATTTATTTAATTAATTATTTATTTATGTTGTCAATTTTAATAACTTAGTTTAAAATAATAAAATTAATAAACTACATTATTATTTTAAGTTTACTAATATAAAATTTATTTAAAGTTAAAAAAATAAATTTCTTAAATAAATAAATATTAACTACTTTTGATGAGTTTTAATTATTTCATTTTGTTATTATCATGTGCAGGTTCATTCAAGAGGCGGAAACGCATCCAGGTTCATCCAATTAACTCAGCAGGAGTTAGTTAGGAGGGCAAAGATAACGCGACCTGCCGGTTGCGAAAAAACGCACATTTTGCAGTGCATGGGTAAAGAACTTTTGAAGTCGGTGGAAGATGTGGCGGTGACATGCAATGGATGATAGAGAGTACTTAAGCATAACAAGAAGCGTTTTTTAGGGGGAGGGAGATTCATTTCATATGGAGGGGCATTCATACACTTACCTAGAGAGACGATCGAGAGCAGCGAGGATGATGCTAAGCAGTACAGTCTATGGACTCAGGAGTAGAGCATTCTTAGGGGGTTTCTTCTCCCTCATGATCTAAACTTTTGTACTCTAATTCTGTAATGTTTCCTTATACTTTTTTATAATGAATAGTATAGTTAGCTAAGTCTTTTAGTTTGGGAAGAGTTCTAGCTCTACTGGTATCTTTTTCATCCTTTTCACTTATCAATCTTCTGTAATTAGAATTGATCCGCGAGATCAAATATAATTTCATTTATCTGCTTCGTACCACAAACAATGAAATTGTCTAATCTCTGTAATCATTCAGCGAGTTTGATTATGGAATCATCTTTTTAATAATCAACTGTAACGGAAACTTCAACACTTATGGCGAGTTTGTGTTGTTGATCTTTTAAGACTTCTTTCTGGTATTGTACTTGTCGGAGTGGCGAACTCTAATTGTACAATATCCACGACTTAACTCCTTGCGAGGGAAGTAAGTCGTCTCTTTAATTCAGTGGTATGAAGCAGTACTTTACATGAAAAGGAAAATCAATTCAAACCAGTAGACTAGAATGAACCCGAGCATTCCTTACTGTTGTCTTTTATCATCATTTTATCTCTGTTGTTGCACCTTGCTCCCAGCTGTACTTTGTTTTAGTATTGTTCAAACAATTTTACTATAAAAGTGAAGTTTAACAGTACATAAAACCATAAGGAAATTAAAAGATATAAAAATTTAAAAAGTGAAAATTAGAAAAAAACACTCCGTTGCTGACAACAGTGGAGCTTTCCAAGTTTTTAGTTTAGTAGTGGCCAATTTTACCTTCCCTGTGGGTTCGACCCTACTTTCCACATATACAGTAGTTAGTAGGAATATAAATTTTAAACTTTGACCGACTTCAACGATTGTTTAGGTCAAGTTTTTGGCACCGTTTCTGGGGAAGGCATGAGCCATTGCTAAAAAAAACTTTAAAAAAAAAACACATATGAAAATTTTTAAAAAAACTTCAAAATTTTGAAAACTGTAAAAAAAAATTGTTACTTTTCTTTCTAAGTTGTTACTGTTAGAAACTATCTACAACGGTTTGTATGAGCACAAGAACATCTACTGTTATATTAGAACCTCTAAATCCTGAATTAGACAAACATTTATCTGCTCTAAGAAGAAAGAACAAAATTGAAATGGAAAATCAAGAAAATAGAATCCCTGAGAATAATAACTTTCGAAATAACCATCCAGAACTCTTAGATGAACATGATAGGCCTAGGATGAGGGAGTTCCAACTCCCTCAAGTATCAAGCAACCCATCATCCATTAGATTAAGTCCTAGAGCTCGAAATTATGAACTAAAACAGTCACACATTTCATTGCTGCCTGCTTTTAATGGGCTCTCTAATGAGGAATCTCTGGCCTTCATTAGAGACTTCTTCAATACTATGCAGCAACTTCCACTTTTAGGACTTACTGAAAATGAACTAAGAATGAGAGTATTTCCCTTTTGCCTTAACGGGAATGCTAGGAACTGGTTTTTAAGTCTAGATGAAAACATTTTTGAAAATTGGGATCAAGTTTACAACTCTTTCATTATGAAATTTTATCCTTAAAGATTAAAAGGTGAATTGAGAACTAAAATCACTAGTTTTTATCAAGAGGATGGTGAAGCTTTCCATGAAGCATGGGATAGATTCAGAGATCTTCTTAGGCAGTGTTCTCATCATCAACTCCCATCACATCTCCTCATGGATACCTTTTATGAAGGGATTTCCTCCTCTGGTCAAAATTTAATGGATCAAGCTGCTGGGGGTAATTACAATGATAAAACTGATGAGGAGTTGAGACAAATTTTCAATAATCTGGCCCTTAATTCTCAACATAAGAAATCAAGAAGAAAAAGAGTTAATAGAACTATCAATTCAAATACTGGTTCAATGAATGAAACTCAAGCCCAACTTGCTGAAATCACCAACCAACATCAAGCATTAATGAACCAGAATTCAAAACAATCTATTAACCAAGTTGAAAACCAGAATCAGTATCAATCTCTTAGGCAACAATGCACTCAATGTGGTATGTTTGGGCACTCTGGAAGTTTTTTTCCTAATGTTGATCTATCTGCCCAACAATCTGAAACCTCAAACCTTGTTAATTACGGTCCTAGGATGCCTCAAAAAGAAGATCCATTTTCTAACAACTACAATCAAGGCTATAGGAACCATCCAAATCTGTCGTGGAAGGACCAAGGTATTATTAATCAACAAACTGACCCTAGTTATCAGAACCTACCAAGACCAAACTTTCAAAATCAACAAAGGGGAGAGTCTTCAAATGTTCAAGGAAGTAATGATAATCAAATGTCTTCTAAATTGGATCATATCTTGAATAAAATAAACTCACAAGAGGAAATGTACATGACTCAACTTAATAAACAGAAAAGTAAATATGAGTTAGACAAGATGCAAAATGATGTGAGAATGCAGAATATGGAAACACAGCTAGGCCAATTAGCTAGAGATTTGACTTCTAGGGATAAAGGTAGGTTTCCTAGTACCACTGAACTTAATCCTCTGGAGAATATAATGGATGTTGTAACTAGGAGTGGGATAAATACTCAAAATGTTGCTGAAAAAACTGTAAAAAATGACCAAAATGAGAAACTGTTTGAATCTGCAAATGAAAATATGCTTTGTTCACAATCTAGAAATTCACAGAAAGATGTTGAAAATGATGAGAATCTGAACCTGTCACCTGAAAATCAAGATGAAAGTTGTTCTAAAAATAAAAAAAACAAAGGAAAATAAAAAGTTGTGGAAGAGGTGAGGGACATGCCTACTGTTCTGAAAAATGTTTCCCCACCCATCCCTTTCCCTAAAAAACTGAAACCTCAAAGTAACACCAAGGCTGAACTTATTCAGTTTCTTGGTCTTCTTTCTAAGATTCAAGTGAACATCCCTTTTATCCAAGCCTTAATTCAAATCCCATCCTATCTGAAATCCTTAAAGAAAATTGTTTCAAATAAAAAGACCCTTGAAGAATTTTCTACCTACAGCCTCACTGAAGAGTGCAGTGCTGTACTCCAAATGAAAATTCCACCTAAATTGAAGGACCCAGGTAGTTTTGTCATCCCTTGTACTCTAGGAAATTCTGGTCAGCTGAACTGTTTGTGTGATCTAGGTGCCAATATTAATCTGCTCCCATACTCACTGTTTCAGCAGTTGAGGCTGGGTGATCTTCAACCCACCACGGTCATACTACAGTTGGCTGATAGATCTTTCACTCATCCTATGGGTCGAGTAGATGACTTACTAGTTGGAGTTGGGAAGTTGTTCTTACCTGCTGATTTTCTTGTTCTAGATATGGAGTGTGATCAAGAGGTACCTATCATCTTGGGTAGGCCCTTCTTGGCCACAGGTAGTGCTGTCATTGATGTGTCTAAGGGTCAGTTGATTTTCAAAAGTGGTGAACAAGAAGAAGAGTTCAATGTTTTTAAAAATATTAAAGAACCAACATATTCTGCAAACTTTTCAAAAATTGAGTCTCTTGAAGCTGAATGTTCTTTTTAGAATCAACTTGAACTTATTTAAAAATCTGAAAAACAATCCTTTGCTGAAGAAAACATTAGTGAAGCTGAAAGTCTTTGTGAATCTGTTTGTAAAACTGAAAATTCTGCTGTAACAACCAATCTGGAAAATCTTCCAGAACTGGACAACTGTCCAGTTTTTGCTGTAGGAGAGTCCCTTGTTTCTGAACCTAGGAGTTTTCTGAGTGAAATTGAGGGTATTTCTGTTAACACCGACCTTGCTAAGCACTTTTATGATACTAAGGGAGAACTGTTAAGACAATTAGATGATTCTTATTTGATAAACCTGCTGAATTCTGATCTAGAAAATCTGGACAGTGTACTGCCTACCTTGGGACAGTAGGACTGTTATCTCTGAATCTGAACCAGAAATTGAAAATCTTTCATCTTTTAATACTCCTTACAAGAAATATATTGAATATCTTGGACCTCCTAGGCCTAAGAGTCTTCCTTCGAGTGTAAAACCACCTGATCTTGAGCTGAAGCCTATCCCTGCCCATCTGAAATATTCATTCTTGGGTAAGAATTCTACTCTGCCTGTCATCATTTCTGCTAAACTTAAAGATTACCAAGAAGAAAGACTATTGAATGTTTTGAAAAAGTTTAAATCTTCCATAGGCTGGACCATTGCTGACATCAAAGGAATTAGTCCTTCATTCTGTATGCACAAAATTCCTATGGAGCCTGATCATAAGCCTAGGGTAGAGTGTCAAAGAAGATTAAATCCAAACATGAAAGAAGTTGTGAGAGAGGAAGTAATCAAGCTATTAGATACTGGAATGATATATCCCATCTCAGATAGTGCTTGGGTCAGACCTGTCTAGGTTGTCCCCAAGATGGGATGTTTCACTGTAGTAAGGAATGAAAAGAATGAAGAAGTCCAAGTTAGGAAAGTCACAAAATGGAGAGTCTGTATTGATTATAGGAACCTTAATGCAGTCACTAGGAAGGACCATTTTCCTATGCCCTTCCTTGATCAAATGCTTGAGATGCTTGCTGGAAATGAATTTTTCGGTTTCCTGGATGGGTATTCTGGTTATAACTAGATTCCTATTGATCCAAAGGATCAGGAGAAGACCACTTTCACATGCCCCTTTGGAACATTCGCTTACCGACGGATGCCCTTTGGGTTGTGTGGAGCTCCGACCACCTTTCAAAGGTGTATGATGGCTATCTTTTCTGATATGATTGAGAGAATCATTGAAGTTTTCATGGATGACTTTTCTATAGTGGGGAGTACTTTTGAGACTTGTTTAGGAAATCTTGAGTTAGTCTTAGAGAGATGCATTGAAACCAACCTTGTTCTTAACTGGGAGAAATGTCAATTCATGGTTACTGAAGGTATTGTGCTTGGTCATAAGGTATCCAAGAGAGGTTTAGAAGTTGATACTGCAAATATAGAAGTTATTCAAAAACTTCCACCTCCTGTTAATGTAAATGATGTTAGAAGTTTTTTAGGGCATGTCGGTTTTTACCAGAGGTTCATAAAGGATTTTTCTAAAATCACTAAGCCCTTGTGTTCTTTGCTGGTAAAGGATGCACCTTTAAATTTTGATGAAAACTGCTTGAAATAATTTAATCTGCTTAAGGAGAAACTCACTACATCACCTATCATTACTGCACCTGATTGGAAACTACCGTTTGAGCTTATGTGTGATGCTAGTGACATGGCTGTAGGTGCTATCCTTGGATAGAGGAGGGATAGAAAATTGCATGTGGTATACTATGCTAGTAGACTGCTAGATGATGATCAAAAGAATTATACCACCACTGAAAAAGAGTAGTTAGCTGTTGTGTTTGCTCTTGAGAAGTTTAGACAGTACTTGTTAGGCTCAAAAGTCATAATTTTCACTGATCATTCTGCCTTAAAATACTTGCTGTCTAAAAAAGAAACTAAGCCCAGGCTGATTAGATGGATTTTATTGTTACAAGAGTTTGACATAGAGATTAAGGATAAGCAGGGAGATGAAAACTTAGTTGCTGATCACTTATCAAGGCTTCATGTTACTCTATTTGAATCTGAAAATCCTAGGGAGATTAACTCTTCTTTCCCTGATGAGAAGTTGTTATCGGTGTCAGACAAACAATCTGCTTGGTTTTCAGATTTTACCAACTTCCTTGCAGTAGGTGTCAGTCCCAAAAATCTGTCTAATAACCAAAGATAGAAATTCATTTCTAAGCTTAAATATTATCTATGGGACGATCCCTTGCTGTTTAGGAGGTGTGCTGATGGTATTTTTAGGAGATGTGTACCTGAGGAAGATATGTTGTCTATTCTTGAAAGTTTTCATTCTTCACCTTAGGGAGGTCACCATGGGGGTGAGAGGACTACTCAAAAAGTCCCACAATCTGGTTTTTATTGGCCTACACTCTTTAAGGATTCTAGGAGCTTTGTGGTCGGTTGTGATAGGTGTCAAAGGTTGGGAAGTGTGGTCAAGAAACAAGAGTTACCCCAAAAGGGTATTTTGGAGGTTGAAATCTTTGATGTATGGGGTTTAGATTTCATGGGTCCATTTCCATCATCTCATGGGAATGAGTATATTCTTGTTGCTATGGATTATGTGTCAAAGTGGGTTGAGGCAGTAGCTCTGCCCAACAATCAAGAAAATAGTGTGATAAAATTTGTGAAAAAGAATACATTTACAAGATTTGGAGTCCCAAGAGATTTTATTACTGATAATGGAACACATTTTAAGAATTAAAAATTTAAAGCTTTAATGGAAAAATATGGTTGTGTTCACAAAATTGGAATTCCATATCATCCACAGTCCAGTGGACAGGTGGAAATTTCTAACAGATAACTAAAAAAAATTCTTGAGAAAACTCTGTCAAACTCTAGGAAAGACTGGTCTCTTAAACTGGATGAAGCTTTATGGTCTTATAGAACTGCTTTCAAGACCCCAATAAGAATGTCTCCTTACAGGCTGTTGTTTGGGAAATGCTGTCATTTACCTGTAGAGTTGCAACATAAGTCATATTGGGCAGTTAAGGCTCTGAACTTTGACTTTAAGAGTGCTGGTGAGAGGAGATTGCTTGAGCTGAGTGAATTAGATGAGACTAGAAGAGAGAGTTATTGTAATTCAAGAATTTATAAAGATAGGAATAAAATCATTCACGATTCTATCATTCAAACTAAAGAGTTCGAATCTGGACAGAAGGTCCTCCTCTTTAATTCTAGACTTAAACTTTTTCCTGGGAAGCTGAAGTCCAAGTGGTCTAGACCGTTTACTGTAGTAAGAGTGCTGAAGAATGGAGCTGTGGAAATTGTAGGTGAAGAGAATAAACCCATGTTGGTCAATGGTCAAAGACTGAAACTTTATTTTGAGGGGCAACCAAAGGGTTTGGATGCCTTCATTGTTCTTGAAAACTGTTCTTGAAAGAAGTCTGGCTGGGGACTGTAAACCTAGCGTTGCATGGGAGGCAACCCATGGTCTTTGTTTTGTTAATAAATAAAACATTGTAATTAAATAAAGTCTAACTGAAGACTTAAAATTCAGTGCTTCATGGGAGTCAACCCATGTTCTTTCTTTTGTGGTTACTTTTATTTCTGTTCTTGTTTTACTTTGGATAAGGTTCTGCTTTGATGCCTTTTGTTTGTACTGACTATGCTTGTTATCTATTCCTGGTTCTCATGCTTGGTGTTTTTAGGATTCTGCTACTTGTTTCAATAAAGGGAGTGGAATTCCCATGCAGAAGGAGTAATGGAAATCTAGTCAGGGAAGTACCTTACTGTTAAATTCTATTTCTTCTTTCTGCTCCTTAATACTTTGCTGATAATATGTTGCATATATTGAAAAAAATATGTTTTTTCTTAAAATTATGCTTGTATTATAAAATTCTGCTGTATGTCGTGTAACTAATGAATTAAAAATCTGCATGAGCCTCCTTGCTTTAAAAATTTTAATTTCACTATTATGATAAAATCTTTTCACTGCATGAAACTAAGTGTGGGGGGGAGTACATGTTACTGGTCATTTGAAGCTGCTTGCTTCGTTGAGGTGTTTAGCATGAACTTTGTCTACTTATTGAACATATTATTGAACTTATTGTTTAAAATGATTACACCCAGTTAATTGTACACCCACACCTTATATGTTATGTTTGAACTTTAATGAAAATATTTTCCATTGGACATCAATGTTAATGGGTGTACTTGACAATGAACCTTCTGATTAGTTATTCATTGTAGCAAACTAAATTTTTGAACTTCATTGGGACCCTTTATACATGTCATCAATCTACTAAATTGAAAATCTGTTTTGAACCATAATTGATTAACTATTATTCTCCATATTTAAAAGTCAACTTTGGGGTCAAAGTTGGGTTTTAAGTGTGGGGGAGGGGGTCAATTCTTGACTGTGCTAAACTGTGTTTAATTGTAAAGCCCATAAATTCCCACTGCTTATTCAAACTTTTTGTTAAAAAATGGTTAATTTATTTTCCAAAAGTCATGCATAATTTTAGTTTTTTTACTATACTCAATTGGGTCTTTCCTTAGGATAAGTTCCTTGTTGGTAGTTAATGGATGCTTTGTATCTGAAATTAATGAGTTTGGATGATTGTTGAGTGATCTTGTTTAGTGAATTCATGGAAATCTTATTTAGAGTCTACTTCTGGAAGTGATTTGGGTTACATGTTTATGGAGTTATGATCATAGCCTTGGAACTGGAAATTTGATTTTGATTCTAGGGGCCTCATTCATCTTTAATTTATTTAAAGTAATTTTTTTCAATGAGCCAATGTAAATGAATTTTATATAAATATTTTGAAACTAGATTAGTTTGGGCATCTGGGATCCCACGGTGAGTCTCTGAGACCCGAGATGCTGGGTGTGTTTCTGTTAACTATAAGCCCTCTGTACACTTTGAATAAGTGCATTGCACAGTGTTTAGCATGATGATACAAGGATTGGAAAAAATAAATAAAGTGTCTAGGGTCAAAAATGAGCTCATTAAGGTGAGGGGAATGATGAACGCCATATAAAGAAGAGTTCAATTGGTTTATATGAGAATCATTTAGGTTGTATCATTGAGGTGATTCAAAAAAAAAGTAATTAATTATTTTCTGGAACCTAGGTGAAAAATTCAAAGTACAAGGTTCCTTGGTTGAGGTCTTAATTCCATTGATATTTTATATCTTGTCATTTTTAGAATTAGAACCTGAGCCTGGATTGAAGTGAGTCACTAAGTTGTATAACATATGAGGCATGACATCTTCTTTGATGGATGGTCCTTGAGTTCTTAATTACCCTGGAGTATTTGTTTTAGGGCAAGATCTATTTGAGTTACTGATTTTCTTAAAGTTTATTGTTATGTATTTTCCTCTGTTTTGAGTACTGGACATGTTACATTTTGAGCAAATCATAAACTCAATTTACTGTTTTTAAAATAAAATAAAACATGAGATTGTTTGAGGACAAACAATGCTTAAGTGTGGGGGAATTTGATGTGGCTCTATTTTAACATACTTTTGCCACATCTTTTATTTATTTTTTATCAATTTAATTAATTATTTTGACACTTTTTAACTAATATTGGCACTTTTGTAATCTTATCACTAAATATGTTAATTAATCATTTTTTATAATTAATTATGCGTTTTTAGTCTTTAAATTGATAATTTTAATCTTACTAAATTATTCAACTTTAATTATGTCTTATTTAGTTTGGTTAATTTAAATCTGCTTAACTTTATAATAGTTAATATTTATTACAAACAATTATTTAATCTATGTAATTCAATTTAATTAACTTACAGCTTATTTTAATATTTTATCTTTTAATTTAGTTACAATAGAATAGGTTAACATGATAATTAATGTGTTTTTCCAATCATTTAAGTATATAATATGAGTTTTTAATTATGTTAAATCGTTCGCTTTTAATTTTATTAGTTCAAATAGTTAATCAATTCATTAATTAATAGTTTTTAAAAATTAATTATATTATTTTATGCATGCAGATTGGTTATTAATTCATTTTTATTTTATTTTAGTCTATTGGTGAGGTAGATAATAGATTTTGGTGAAATAAAGAGTCACTATTGCTTCTCATTTTCACCTGCTGCTACATTGTAATTGTTCTTTAAGTAATTATTATTTGAGTATTTCATAATTGTAGTCTGTTATTTAATTAATTTTTAATTTAAGAGTTATTAATAATTTAAGTTGTGTATAGGCTTAAGTTAATGTTTAATTAAATAATTTGTTTTTAATGTTAGAGTTTCATTCTGTCATCTATTTAATTAATTTTGTCATTTAATAACTCTAGTTAATCCTAATTATTTTAATTTTATGTTTGCAAATAATTAATTGTAGGTGTTCTGCATTTATTTAAACATAAATTAAATTAATTTTAACTTTTTGTTTCTTAGTTAATAATTTAGTTTCCTTTAGTTTTAGTTTTTTTTAGTCAATTAAGTCGGTTTATAGTTACAGTTAATTATTTAATAACAAACAGCATAGTTAAATTCTCGTTTGTGTTAATTAATTAGTGTTGTTCTTTTTTTATTTGTTGTAAATTAATTTTTATTGTTAATGTTTTTAATTTTTAAATGTCGGTGAGTGTCGCACCGATGTTATGTCACACCGAAGTTTTTTATAACTATTGGTGAGTCATCACTCACCGATTGCTTCGAATCACCAACAGTCTCTCATGACGCACCGTAGTTGCGACGCACCGATCCTTCCATCGGTTTCAGTCTCATTTATTTTGAACTATCAGTGAGTCGTCAACTCACTGATCCTAAATCATCATCGGTTTCACGTCGCACCGTCTGCTCTTCAATTTTATATTTAACGACGTCTTATTATCGGTGAGTCGGGACTCACCGATTGAAATTTCCTCTATCGGTCTCACAGCTTTATTCCCAGTCACCGATCCTTTTCTTTTATTGGCATCACCCACTCACTGTTAGTGTTAATTTTCACTCACCGATCATCAACCGTCTCAGCATTATTTCACTCACCGATACCCCTATTACACTACTAGTCTCTCTGCCTCACCTCCTCCGACCCACACCTTCAACCATCGTCTTCACCATCCTATGCAGCACCACAATCAGGCCTGAATTTTTTTTTCTATTAGGTTTTCTGCCTTGACCTCCTACCCCTGCCTCGTCTACGTTCTCAATACATCGTCTCCATATTGACCACAATTTCTTTCAAAACCAAACCAAAAAAAAATATTTATAATTTCTTACTCGATTTATAAATCGATTTTACAGTCCAGATTGAAATTAACTCAGTAATTGAACTATAATTTTTACAGATCTGCAGCTAGGAATTGATTCTTTTTGTTGGTTCGGACCCGCATACTCAGTGTCACCGCAGAGGAGGCCAAACCTTTCCATGCCATTGCTGATGGTTGTTGAGCCACATACAGGAGGAGGGGAGGCCGTTGCTAGATGCCGCTGGGGAAGCCGAGCCGTGCCGCTACCTTGCTTGGACCGGAGGGGTTTCGCCGCGCCACACACTAGAGAAGGGAGGAACTTCCACTTTTCCTCTGCTGCTGGTCGATGCCCTGCTGCGCTGTGGAGCTGTGGAGGAGGTCCGCCGGACTGCTGATCTGGAGCAAGGGAGTCTGTTGCGCCGCCGCTGCTGGATGCCACCGAGGAAGAAGATCGCCGGAAACCATTCCCCCTTTCTCTGCAGCGTGGAAATGGGGGAGGAAAATGAGATAACCAAAAACAAGGAAACAAATATAATAAAAATAATAATAAATAATAAAGATAATAATAAAGGTATATTTAAAGTAAAGTTAAAAGACAAAGAGAAAAAAAAGTAAAAGTTAAGCAAGGTAAACTTTTTAAAGTCTAATAAGGTAATTTAATTCATAAAAGTAATGATTAAAAACAATTATAATTTTAATAAATGGATAACTTGTAAATTAAAATATTAAACTAGCTTAGTAATACGTATTAACAATTAATTAGTTTACAATTAATAGTATAAATATATAATTAATAATAAATATAAATAAACTATAAAATATACTTATTAATTTAAAAATATTTAAAACTTAAGTATTAATTTTAATTACTAAATTAAAATTTACTAATTAACCTAACAATTTAATTTATTTAATAGTAATAATTAAATTATTAATACAATCTTAAATAATGAATGAATTAATTATTTATTTATGTTGTCAATTTTAATAACTTAGTTTAAAATAATAAAATTAATAAACTACATTATTATTTTATGTTTACTATTATAAAATTTATTTAAAGTTAAAAAAATAAATTCCTTAAATAAATAAATATTAACTACTTTTGATGAGTTTTAATTATTTCATTTTGTTATTATCGTGTACAGGTTCATTCAAGAGGTGGAAACGCATCCAGGTTCATCCAACTAACTCAGCGAGAGTTAGTTAGGAGGGAAAGGATAACGCGACGTGCCGGTCGCGAAAAAACGCACATTTTGCAGTGCGTGGGTAAAGAACTTTTGAAGCTGGTGGAAGATGTGGCGGTGACATGCAATGGATGACAGAGAGTACTTAAGCAGAACAAGCATCATTTTTTAGGGGGAGGGAGATTCATTTCATATGGAGGGGCATTCATACACTTACCTGGAGAGACGATCGAGAGCAGCGGGGACGATGCTAAGCAGTACAGTCCAGGGACTCAAGAGCAGAGCATTCTTAGGGAGTTTCTTCTCCCTCACGATCTAAACTTTTGTACTCTGTTTCTGTAGTGTTTCCTATTACTGCTGTTATATTGAATAGTATAGTTAGCTAAGTCTTTTAGTTTGGGAAGAGTTCTAGCTCTACTGGTATCTTTTTCATCCTTTTCACTTATCATTCTTCTGTAATTAGAATTGATGGGCGAGATCAAATCTAATTTCATTTATCTGCTTCGTACCAAAAGCACTGAAATTGTCTAATATCTGTAATCATTCGGCAATTTTGAATATGGAATCATCTTTTTAATAATCAACTGTAACAGAAACTTTAACACTTATGGCGAGTTTGTGTTGTTTATCTTTTAAGACATCTTTCTGGTATTGTACTTCTCAGAGTGGCGAACTCTAATTGTACAATATCCACGACTTAACTCCTGGCGAGGGAAGTAAGTCGTCTCTTTAATTCAGTGGTATGAAGCAGTACTTTACATGAAAATGAAAATCAATTCAAACCAGTATACTAGAATGAACCCGAGCATTCCTTACTGTTGTCTTTTATCATCATTTTATCTCTGTTGTTGCACCTTGCTCCTAGCTGTACTTTGTTTTAGTATTGTTCAATCAATTTTACTATAAAAGTGAAGTTTCACAGTACATAAAACCATAAGGAAATTAAAAGATATAAAAATTTAAAAAGTGAAAATTAGAAAAAAACACTCCGCTGCTGACAACAGTGGAGCTTTCCAAGTTTTTAGTTTAGTAGTGGCCAATTTTACCTTCCCTGTGGGTTCGACCCTGCTTGCCACATATACAGTAGATAGTAGGAATATAAATTTTAAACTTTGACCGACTTAAACGATGGTTTAGGTCAGTGTGAATAAATTGGGGAGGGTGAGTTCCCTTTTAGAGTGCAGAGAGAGGACACATGTGGAATTTTATAAAAGAATTGTGAGGTCCCCACATTTTTACCTATAAAGAGGATTATTTATCACAAAAAATTAAATACATGAAGGACTTAGGTACAAATATGTACATAATATGGGTTTTGGAGAAGTCTAGAACAATTTTTGAACTTATGTTTAAAGTCTAACCACTAAGTATTCCTGTTTTTACCTTAATCAATGTTAATAATTTTAATTTCTTTCACTATTTGTTTTGGTAAAAACCAATGTTGAACTTATTAGATATTATAATTTATTCTTATTACCAATGTTTAATCCATTTTTTCAAATTACAATCTTTTTTTTAGAATAAATTAATTTAAAATTAATCCCACATATGGGATGAAAAAGTGAATTGTTAAAGTGAATGTGTCCAAAAATTTGATAAGTTATTATATAAACTTTTAATGTGAAATTGTTTCCAATGACCTAAAGTTATTTAAATGATATTAAATTTATCTATTTATACTTTAAAATCAATTAATAAAATAATTTTACTATATAAATAAATTATATGAAAACATAGTTTTCAATTAAAAATTAGTGTTTTTCACTATTCATCAAAAAATGAAACTTCTTAAAAAAATAAAGAAAAATCACCCAGGGTAATTTTTGATATTAATATTCCAAAAATTAAGTTTATTTTTTCATATAAAATTTTTAAAACTGTAAAAAAAAGTTATAAAGTTATTATTCTATTACAATGTGGTAAAATGACCCTATTAAATAATATTATTAACAACATATAACAGTTCAGTATAACTCAATATTCCATGAAACACAATATTTCAACAAAACACATTATTTTGTATCATATAATGCATTTAACATAGCATCCATTTTAATTTGAAATTTATTTTTAACTCATAAACATTAATGTATCTCAAAAATACGTGTTCTATCATAACCTAGGATGTTACATCCTTCCCCCTTTTGGAAATTGTATCCTAAAAATTTTATCCACTTATTAAATATGTGTGGATATTTTTTACCTCATAGAATTTTCATATTACCATGTAACCTATCCAACCATATTATTTTTCCATACAAACATAACCTTGTGAATTACCTTATTCCACAACAGTTGTGCTCTGCTGTCAAAAACCTAAATTGGTTGTTCCTCAAAAGAAAGATTATATTCCAGCTAAACCACTTTAGGGATAAAAACATGAGACGAATCCAGTACATAATTTCATAACATTGAATCATGAAATACATTGTGTAATTGGGATTAAAAAATAGGTAAATACAATCGGTAGGTAACTGATTGAACTTTCTTCAAGATTTCATATTGTCAAATGAAACATGAACTCAGCTTCCCCTTCTTACCAAAATGCATCCAAATTTTCCATGGAGAAACTTTTATAATGCCGTGATAACTTAATTTAACAAAAAGATATTTACTCCAGTTATTCGCATTACTTTTCATCCTACCCTGAGATGTCCTCATGTTTTGTTGAAACAAGTGAACTTTATCAGGAATTTCCTTAACCAACATTTGTCCCATCAACACCATTTTTCCAAAATTATCCCAAAACGCTGGTGTCAGGCACCTATTTCCATATAATAATTCAAAAGGTTCTATCTATATATTGGGACAAAATTGTTTATTATAAGAACACTCAACCAAATAAAAATGTTAATCCGAACTTCCCTGATAATCTATTCTGAAAGAAAAAAAATCATATCTTACAAGTTAAAAATCATCCACTCTGAATATCCATCCAATTGAGGATGAAAAATTGTACAAAAATTAAATTTAGTACCCAATGACTTATAAACTCCTTTCCAAAAATTTGACGTGAACCTTGGATATTGATCTGATACAAAGGAGAGAGGCACAGAATGTGTTCTGACAATTTATTTTAGATGCTTTCGAGAAAGATGATCTAAAGTCATTGTATAATGAATAGGAAGGAAATTTTAAAATTTAGTAAATAAATCATCAATAACCCATAATGCATTATTAACTTGAGAAGTTTTTGGGAATTATATAATTAAATCCTTTGATATATTCTTCTATTTCCACTTTGACACTGGAAAATTTTGATGCATCCCATTTGGTAATTATCTTTCTACTTTAACATGATGACAAGTCAAACAATTCAAATTAAATTCAGCAATGTATCTTTTCATTCCATACCAACAGTAATACTCCAAGTGATCTCTATATAAAATAGTATTCCCTAGATTAATGTAAATATAAAACTATGATATTCAGTCAACAAATACTTCCTCGACTATGATTTACAAGGAACACATAATTTTTTTCCAAATCATAAAACACCTTATTCTTCAATATTAAAATTAGGAAACTTTCCATTATTAATGGATTATATATTTTCTTTCAAGGATTGATCCA
The DNA here is from genome assembly GCA_963277665.1 of Viscum album. Classification (NCBI taxonomy): domain Eukaryota; kingdom Viridiplantae; phylum Streptophyta; class Magnoliopsida; order Santalales; family Viscaceae; genus Viscum; species Viscum album. The sequence goes on from OY728123.1 coordinate 1,097,998,453, forward strand.
CCTTTTGATCACTCTTAATTATTTCTAAAAAAGTTGACTATACTGAACCCTAAAAAAAACTGCTGATGTACCTACATACACAAATATTTGGAAAAAATGCATCAAATCATTAAACCATGGGTCACATCCAAAAAATAACATCGTTAATGTAGCATTACTTCTTCCAACTCAAAGAAGAAGCCACATTGTTTTCTATTTTAATATTATAATGAATCAAGTAATCACAATTCTTTATCAGTTTTGACCATATTGTTTTTCTCATGTTCAAATATTTTTATGTTAATATATACTTCAAACATTTTTTATCATCAGTAATTTTAAATTTTACTCCATGAAAATGATACCTCAGATTTTTAATGAAAAAATAATATCAGCTTACTCCAAATAATATGTAGGGTAATTTAATTCATGTGTTTTTAACTGACATGAATCATAAGAAATTACCTTGTCATTATTCATCAGGACATAACCATGTCATTTTAATAAAGCATCATTATTGATTAAAAAATCACAATTTCTGGATGTAAGGGACAACAGTGGGGCATTAACTAATATTATTTTATGTTCCTGAAAAAAATCATCACATTATTTAGTCCATACAAACTCAACTCCTTTTCTAGTTAACTTAGTCAAATGGTAAGACAATAGATAAAAGTTTTCAACAAACTACTGATAGTAACACACTAATCCAAGAAAACTGCGAATCATTGTGATATTTTTAAGTCTTTTAAATTCTTCAAAACCTTTATTTTATAATGATTAATAGGTATTCCATATTTAGATTCAATTTAAACAAGAAATAAATTTTTTTACAACCAAAATTCACACTTTCTAAATTTCCCATAAAGTTTATTTTATTTTATTATTTAAAAAAAACATTTAAATGTTTTTCATTCTTCTATTATCTTTTAGAATATACCTAAATGTAATCAATAATAAAAACCAAAAACTTATCTATGAACCTATGAAAATTTCAATTCATAATATCCATGAATACAAAATGTGCATTATATAACCCAAATGGCATAGCTACAAATTCATAGTGGAAATATCTATTTTGAAACCCAATCTTCATAATTTCATCTTCTTTTAATTTTAAGTGATGGAAACCCAATCTTAGGTCATCCTTTGAAAAATATTATGCACCATGAAGCTAATCAAATAAATCATCAATATGAGGAAAAATATACTTTTTATTAACAGTGATGTTATACAAGGATCTATAATCAATGAAAAGTCTCATCGATCTATATTGTTTTTTAAAATAAACATGATAGGATAACCCCATGGTGATTTTCAAGGTTGGATGAAAAATTTATATAATAAATCCTAAAATTTCATTTTAAATTATAAATATCTACATGATCCATTAAATTATGTGGCTAAAAAATGGGTTTAGAATTAGGTACTAAGTAAATAGTAAAATCAAACTCTCAATCATAAATAAAAATAGAAAAATCATTCATAAAAACATCAATGTATTCATTTACTACTAAAACATCAATAATTTGAACAGTTTAATTATTTTGAACAATATGATCTTGGAAACTTTCATTTCCATCCCTAATCATTTCTCAGCTTCTTGGTAAGTTATCAAAGTCGAAAAATTATTAAACTCAACTTTCATATCATCCAAATCTATATTATCATGATAAAATGAAATCCAAACCATAAAAATAATGATATAAAACTCTAATATGGTCAGTTCAACAAGATTTTTAGGAATGACTATATCACTGAAAACAATAGGAATATTCATATTAATCTTGTTTGCATTAATACTTCTACCCATTATTTTCACCAAAAGTTATATCTTAATTCATTAGGTTCTATTCTAAATTTATCTACAAATTTCTTATAAATGATATAATTTGAATATACATAGTCAAATAGGGTACTTGAATAATTCAAATACATAAGTAACATACCTATCACCACATAATTTTATGGCCCAACATCAACTGTAGTAGTATAAAATTACCTTCCTGTACCTTTTGGTTTTCAATCATGAATATTTACAACTTTTTCAACTTTCTTTGGACATAAATCAACATAATGACTCATCTCAATGTAGATAAAAAATATTACCATCATATGTATATTAGTTACCACATTATTTGACTCTTAAAAATTCTTTCCCATGCATTGTCAGGCCATGTGGCTAAACATTACACACTGACAACACTTCCATGTCTTCATAAGAAACTATTCATGGTGATTTTTTCCACACTTACCATAGGTTTGAAAATTAATTTTCATACCTCCATATTTATTTGTTTTCTGTTTCTCCATAACCTTTCATCATGTCCAATTCTTAGTTTCATTATATCGAGGCACATAAGAGTCAAAAAACTGTATCTCATTCTTTTTAGCCTAATAAAAAACATTATCATAGATCATGAACTCATAATAATTTAATTCCCTTTGATATCTTGGAATTAATCATGAGTAAACCAAATTAATCTTACATTCAATATATCAGATAAATTTTGGGTTGTGCCTTGCTAATAAGGTGAAATTTTCTTCATATTAGGACACTAAATCTTCTTCCTTTTGTCCCAATTCCAAGAATTGTTTTTCTATCCTAAGCCAAATATCCTTAGGAAAATATTTATCAATGAAAGTATTCTTAAATTCATCCCATTCTAAGGAATCAATCTCTTCATTTTACCTTATATTATTAACCATTTACCACCACTATTCGACTTCACCTTCAAAATGATAAATTTCACAGGTGACCTTTTGGTGATTTGAACAACCCATGAAATCGAATATATTTTCAAGTAATTTAATCTTCCCTTCATCTAAAATAGGTTCAGATGATCCACTTGGTGATAGGATATGTTGTCACATAAAACTATCCATTACCACCATATTCCTATATGCTAGATATGGTTACCCTATTTCATGGAAACCACCACTACTTATATTATGTTTCAACTAATCTATCACTACAAAAAACTGATCAGTTCCAATTCCAACTATTTCAGGGTATTGATTCAGAAAAATAATTTCCACTCAATGAATTTTCATATTAGCTTCCTTGTTTCATCTATGGAAAACCATTTGGAAAAAACATAATTTAGATGATGAAAAATGGTAATCATCAAATTCTATAATATTTTAATTTGACGATAAGGTAAAATATTTCCAGAACATACAGTTAATGTTTCCCTGACATAAAATGTTATCTAAATATTTTCTTTTAAACCAAATATAATTCCAAAACCTTAATAATTGAATAATATTTTACCTATGTCAATAATTTTACTTTATTTCACATTGGTTATGTTTTTAGCTTTAGAGTTTTTTAGAATAACTCCCTAAATCATAAATAAAAAACCATAAAATGGAAAGTGTACACTTTCAAACAGAATCTATTTTTCCTATAATATAAAACATTTAAAATAAACATGATATCATTTATAAAAAAACATCATGAAATTCAACATAATTCTTAATATCCCTAACTCATCCTTCTGTCCTATGAAAAGCATTAAAAAATTTGGTTGAGCTAAAAAATTTCTGTAATGTATATTAAAAGAAAAAACCATTATTCCATTGATAAACATTAATACCCTAGAAAACTAAATTATAATCCAATAATTTTCACCCTTAATAAGTATTAAATAATTCCCTTTGAAAATAGTCTCATTTATTAAGATTTTTATTATCTCATGATTTCCATAAAACCTATCGCAAGCATATATAAAAAATATTGGTATATTGGGACATCATTATACATGTAACTCATATAACTGTAATAACCATGCATTCAACTTCCATACATGTCACTCTTACAAATGTAATATCCATATGGATTAATTCAATACCCAATACATTAGAGGGATATCACGAACCCACCCATCATTGGTTTATCAGAAAACCACCCATCATCGGTTTATCATGAAACCTTATGTCATTGGTTTATAACATAACCTCCCATCATAATATCAAATGACCAAATAATAATCCTAACATATAAAATATTTTAATTTTCAACTTGTAACTCATAAAATTTTATTTTAAGTCATATGAAAGCATTTCATGTTATTGAAATAATCAATCCATTTTCAAAACCCATTTTAATAAAATATCTATAAAAGGAAAATAAGTATTTTCATTTAATAAAACATGTAATCATGTAAAAGAATCATGAAATCAAATAATATTCATTGTGGTGTAAAATTTATTTCCACCGTGTACAATAAAAATATAAAATTCATTTTTTCATTTAAAAAAATGTTCCTTATAAACATATAAAAGGGTTATTTTGAAAACCTTTGAATAAAATTAATGATAGAAAAAAATTTAATTTATAGCTTTTTTTATCAATATAAATAAATATGTAAAATAATATCAAGAATATTGATATGGATAAACATATTTTGAAATTAAATATTTAATCATTCAATGTTTCCCATAGCACTTTGAACATTTAAATCTTAAGCCCCATGAATGAATAAAATTTAACCAGAAAATTAAATAAGATGAGAATATTTAAATTCATAGTATTATATTTCAATGAAATTTTATATACACCTCATTAAATGAGGTGGTGTATAACATCAAAATATGCCTCAATGAAAGGAGATTGAGAAGAAATCCATTGCCTTGAGTCTGAATTGTCATGTGTGTCTTTCTATTCCTAAATAATAAAATTGTGTTAATTATTTACATGATTTATAACCTTTGTCATCTTCTTATTACTATTATTTCACTTGATACATTAATTTATACAACTGCATATAATATTAATTTTATGTCTAATTTTTTGACCATATTTGGTTTACGTGTCCAAAATGAATTTGGTATGTCAAATATAGTCAAAGGGCTCATAATTAAGGCATATATTGAATAATAATAATGAATTAATTATCATATTTATAAATAAATTATATTTTTAAAACCAATCATGAAATAATATTCTGAAAAATGAACCAATGTTACTATCATGGAGATGGTAGGCTGAACATAAGCATGAGTAATGTTCTCATTTTTTAATGATCATTATGAAAATAAGTTAAGTAATATTTATATTTTATATAATTATAATTATATCATAAATTAAATTTTATATAATCACATATACATAAATATATTATTATTTTGGATTAAAAGTAATCACATCATGTCGATGAGGTGGTAGTCCACACTTCCACTAACGATGTTATCATTTTTTAGTGTATGAAAAGGTATTATGGAAAATAATATATTATATTTCTATAAAGGTAATTATTTCAATAATATAATATATATTTAATTTATTTCACATATTTTTAATTAAACGCATCCTTAATACATTCCATGTATGGTGTAAATGTATCACAATGGATTGAGGAGGAGGTAGTTCACACATCTACAAACGATGTTAACATATTCCCACGAAATGGAATGCATGAAGATATGTGTATATAAAAATTATTTAAGTATGAATAAATAATAGATATCATATATATATATATAATATAAACATAGTTTTTCTATCATAATTTTCAACCATGAGAAGTGGTAAAGAAAAAAGAACGATATCATTAGCAAAGCGATAGTTCGCTGTACAGAATAATTGTAATTTCGTTAACCATTTGACATAAGCGTGTGTATTTGTAGGGAAAAAAAGAACATAAAAAAATATAAGTATTTGTATGATACCTATTTTATTATATAATCATGAAATGATAATAATTTAAGGGGTTGATGAATAAATAAAATAGAAATTCATTTTGAATAATGTTACCTCTTTTTTAGGTAACTCATTTCGGTTACACCAAAGGGATTCCATGGTTGGATTTATGTACAAATTGAGTAATATAGGGTTATGGGAGGGATATTGGGAGATTATTTGGGATAATTTTTAATGATAAAAAGTGCTTTATATTTATGAAGAAATGGGGTAAGGTGAGTGACTTTTTATAGTGGAGGGATAGGACACACTTGGTTTTTTTTAAACGAATTGTGTGATCCCAACGTTTTTACCAATAAATAGACATTCATAACACAAAAAATTAAATAAATGAAGGTTTTATATCTAAATATGGATATATAATTGGTGTTGGAAAAGTTTAGGACCATTTTTATACTTTCTGTTAAAAGTAAAACCACTACGTAATCTTGTTTTTACGTTAATCATTGTAATTAATTTTAATTTCATTCGCTAGTACATTTGGTCAAAAAATAATTTTCATTTATTAAAAAGTATAAAATATGACGATTAAAAATATATAATACATTTGTTTAATTAATATCACAATTTTTTTGGAATTAATTTGAAATTAATCCCATAAACGGGATGACAAAGAGGGTTTCTAATGTGAAAATATTCAAAAGTTTGCTTAGTTTTTATATAAAATTTCACAATAAAATTGATTCAAATAACCTAAATTGTATTAAATTATAGAAAATAGATCTAATTATACTTTAAAACCAATTCGAAACATAATTCGAAAATAAAAATAAATTAGATGAAAAATTAGTTTTCAATTAAAAATCAGTGTTTTCACAATTCATCAAAAAATAAAACATCTGAGAAAAATACAAAAAAATCCAATCAAAGTAAATTATTATATTCAACATAAAAAAATAAATTATATTTTTCCATATAAAAATAATAAAAGTTTCAAAATTTATATTTGAATTAATTCTACCATTAAAAGGTTACAAAACAATTATATTAAATAATTACATTAAAAGTATATTATTGTACATTAGTACTCAGTATTGCATGAAATGAAAGATATCAAAAAAACTAATTGTTGTAAACTATTGAGAATAGCATACATTTTAATATAAAGTTATTTTTTAATTCATAAATATTATTAAATATCAAAAATAATTATTATATCATTACATGGGATGTTATATCCTTGCCCTATTTTAAAAATTTCATCCTTACAATTTTATAAACTTATTAAATAAGTTTGGATATTTTACCTCAAATTAATTTAAAATAACCTTGTTTCCTCTTCAACCATGTGATTTTTCCATAAATCCTTAACCTATTGAATTATCTTATTTCGTGATACAATATGTCTAAGGTCAAGAACCTAAACTGGATATTCCTCATAAAAAATATTCTCTTAAAGCTGAACTAATTTAGGTATAAAAATATGAAATGAATCTAATATATACATCTTTAATATTGAAACATAAAATACATTTTGTACTGAGGATTAACATGGAGGTAAATCCACTATATAGGAAATAGATAAAACTTTCTCTAGGATTTCATATAGTACAATGAACCGTGGACTCGACTTCCCCTTCTTACCAAAATGTATCTATTTTTTCAATGGAGAAAATTTTTATAATAAATGATAACCTACCTAAAAATAAATATCTTTCCACTGGTTATCAGCATAAATTTTCTACCTTATCTGAGATATCCCCATGTGTCGCTGAATCAATGGAACTTTATCAATCATTTCCTCTACTAATTGTGGGCACATTAAAGTCCTTTCTATAACATCATCCAAAAAACTAGTGTCTAAAATATATTTCCATATAATTCCTCAAAATGTTCCATATATATACTAGAATTACATTTTTTTATTATAAAACTCAACCAAATAAAAATAATTATCCCAACATCTCTGGTATTCATTGAGAAATAACTAATCATATCTTCCAAGGTATGAATATTTCAATTATACAATCAATTACACTTAGGATAAAAAACATTACTAATAATTAATTTTACACCTAATTACTTTTAAAGTCATTTCTAAAAAATTATATGTGACTCTAGGTTCTCTGTATGATATAATGGTGAGAGGCAATCTATGTAACCTAAAAATATCTTTTAGATATAGTTGAGAAAGAAGATCTAAAAACACTGTATCTCAAATATAAATGAAATTTAATGATTTAGTTAATCAATCAAAAATAACCCAATATTCATTATTATTTTATAAGGAATTTGGAAATCCTAGCATGAAATCTATTGATATATTCTCCCATTTACAGTTCAGCACTACGAATGGTTGAATCATTACCTTTGGTAATTGACGATCTTCTTTAACCTGTTGATAATCCAAAAACATCATGGTAATGTCAGTAATGTCTCTTTTCTTTCCATCCCAATAATAACACTCCCAAAGGTATATTTACATCTTAGTGCTACTCAGATGAACAGAAAATGGAGAACTATGAGCTTCAGTCAAAAAAACATTCCTAAACTATGAATCATAAGGAACACATAATCTTTTTAAAAATCATAAACCACATTATTTATAATTATTAAAATTACTAAACATACCATTGTTAATAGATTCTACCTAATATTTAAAATATTAATCCACCTTTTGATCACTCTTAATTATTTCTATCAAATTTTACTACACTAAAACGTGAAACAAAACAGAGGATTTCCCTTCATCCACAACTTCTAAGCCAAGATTCATCAAATCATTAACTAAAGGGTCACATAAAAAATGTAACGTGGGTAATATAAAATTAATTTTTTCAACTCAAAGCATAGAACACTTTGTTTTCTTTTCCAAGATGATAATGAATCATGTAATAAAAGTCCTTTATTAGTTTTATCGATATTATTTGTCTCATGTTAAACTCCTTCTGAGTGAATATATACTTCAATATTTTATGATTGATATATATTTCACACTTCACACCATACAAATGATTCCTACAAATGTTTAATGAAAAACACTTTAGATAATTCAAAATCATGTGTAGGGTAATTTAACACAATCGTTTTCAACTGAAAAGAAGCATAATAAATTAAATTTTCATTTTGTATTGGGACACACCCATGTCCTTTTAATGAAGCATCACTGTAGATAAAACACACACAATTTCTATAAAATATGTCAAAAACTTGATCATTCAAAAATATTCTTTTTAGTTAATGAAAACAATCATAACATTCTTTTTTTCCAGATGATCTTAACTCCTTTTTTAGTTAACTTAGTGAGTGGGATCGAAAATGGGCATTGTTTTCAAAAAAACACTGGTAGTAACCCGCTTATCAAAGAAATCTATGAATCTCTATGATATTTATATGTCATTTCCATTATTTAAGAATTTTTTTATCAGGATCAACAATTATTCCATATTTAACAAAATGTGATCATTGAATAAAATTTTTTGCCACCAAAATTCACACTTTCTCTATTTTGAAATATAGCTTAATTTATTTTATTGTTTTAAAAATAACCCTGTAATGTTTTTCATTATCCTATTAATATTTATAGTATAACAAAATTTTATTAATAAACACAACCACAAAATTATCCACGATCTCTTGAAAATATCTATTCTTAATATCGATGAATATAGTAGGTGAATTAGATAAACCAAACATCATAACTAAAAATTCATAGTGACTATATCTTGTTGGAAACAAATCCACCATAATATCATCTTCCATCAATTTCAACTGATGGTACCCTAACATCTGGTCAATCATTAGAAAACATTGTTCTCACTAGGGCTCATAAAAAAACATTAATATTAGACAAAGGATACTTGTTGTTAATAGTGATGTAATTCAATGATCTAAAATCAATGAAAAGTATCATTGATCTATCTTTATTTTTAAGAAACAGGATAGTAGATCACCATGGTAAAGTGCTAGGTTAGATGAAGCATTTATCTAATAACTCTTTCAATTATGTTTTCAATTTTAAAAGTTCCACTTGATCCATTTGATAAAGGGGTTTACAAATAGGGTTGGAATCAGGTACTAAGTCAACAGTAAACTCAACCTCTTTATTATGAATAACACTATGAAAATAATATGGAAAAACGTCCATGAATTCATTTACATCAAGAAAGTCATTAATTTAAACAATTTATTTTTTAAAAAACATGATCTTGGAATCATTCATTTCCATCTCTAATCAATTTATCAACTTCTTAGTAAGTTATTAAAGGCATGAAATCATTGAATACAAATTTATTAGCACTAGAATCTATCGTACCATATTAAACTGAAATAAAATCTTTACCAAGAATGATATCAAAATATAATATGGTCAGTTCAACAAGAATTTTTGGATAGACCATCCCACAGATAATAATAGGACTATTCTTATAAATCATTGTTGCTTTAATAATTCCACCTAGAGTTTTCACCAAAAGTTATATTTACTTTCGTTAGGTGATATTATTAATTTACATTAAATTTCTCATAAATGTAAAAATGTGAAGATCCATAGTAAAATGGGGTACTAGAATAATTCTAATACACAAGTACAATACATGTAACCACTTTATTTGATGGCCTAACATCAACTGTAGTAGTAGAAAATTTCCACATTTTACCATTATGTTTCTGATCTTGAAGATTTATATATTGTGAAACTAACATTTTATGCACATTACCATAATTACCCATATCAATATAGATAAAACATATGACCATCATAAGTCTATTGGTTACCAAATTAGTTGATTCATCAATATTATTTTCCTTTCATTTTGTGGGCCATGTGGCAAAAAATTCCATATCAATAACACTTACCTGTCTTCATATTAAATTATCCATGGTTATTTTTACCAAACTTACCACAAGTTTGGAACATCATTTTATTACCTCCATATTACTTTGTTGCATTTTTCCACATCACTTGTTTTCCTGGTGCTTATTTATTTCATCATCTCTAGGAATATAAGATTAAGGAAACTCCTCAATCATTTCATCACAACGAACAACTTTCTCGAAGATCTAAAACTCATTAGAAGATAATTACCTTATATATATTGGATTTAATCCTAATTAAAGCCAATTTATCATACTATTGATATCTTAAAAAACTTTTGAGAGGTACTTCATCATTCTGGTGAATTTTTATTCATACAAATCCAATAAATCATCATATTTTTCCCAATTAATTTTTTTTTCATCCTAATTAAAATTCACTTAGGAAAATATTTAACCAAACAAATATTCTAAAATTCATCCCATTACAATGAATCAATAACTTTACTTTACCTGGCATTCAAATCCATTGAAAATCACTGGTCGGTTTCTCCTTCAAAATGATAAATTGCACAAGTTACCTTTTTATGATCTGAACAATCCCTGACATCAAATATCTTTTCGAGAGATTTAATAAATCCTCCATCTAGAAGAGGGTCAGATGGTCCTCTGAATGATGGTGGTGTTGTCACATAAAATGATTCACTACCATCATTTTATTTTGTTCTAGATTCAGTTGCTCATATTCATGGGAACCTCCACTATTCATAGTATGTGTCAATTGATCCATCCCTGCAAAAAAATTCTGATTCCAATTGTAACCATCTCAGAGTGTTGATTCAGAAGTATATTTTCTTATGAGTGCCTTCCTAGTAAATATTTCTTTTTTCCTCTACATAAAACCATTCTTAACAAACATTCTATAGATATAACAACATGAAAATATTCAAATTCTTTAACATTTTAAATTAACCATAAGATAAAATATTTTAATGTCATTATATTAATGTTACCCTAACCGTTAAATCCATATAATAATTTACTTTTATAATAACTATAAGGACTTATCCTTATTCATTACATAATATTGGGTTTAAGTTAATAATTTATTTTCTTTCACATTAAGGATTTATTTAGGATTATATTTTTATATAATTAGGCCATAAATCAGACATAAAAACCCAAAAATAAAAAGTGGGCACTAATAAAGAATATCCATTTCTGCTATAATCTAAAACGTTTAAAACAAATCATGATCTCTTTTATGAAAACTATTCATGACCATCAACATTACATCTTCCAATCCCTTAATCATTCTTATGTCTGGTTAAAAATATTCAAAAATTTGGGGTGTACATAAAAAGTTAAGTAAGGGATATAAAAATAATGAAACGGTTAGTACACTAATAAACCTTAAAATCAGTGATAAATTTATCATAATGTAATACTTTCTACCCTTAATAATTAGTAATACATTCCTTTGAAAATACTCTCATTTATTACCCTTTTTTGTACATAAGATTACCATAAAACCCATAAAAATAATAGATAAAACATATTGGTATCTTGTAAAATCATTATACATGTCACTCTTATAGATGGAATAACCGTAAGATCATCTTCAATTTATGTCACTCTAATAAATGGAATTACAATACTGTCAACTTCCATACCCAATGCATTTGAGGGAAAACATGTACCCACCCATCATTGGTTTATCATGGAACCACCATTAATTTTTTCATCATAGAAAAAATCATCATTGATTTATAACCTAACCACCTATCATAATTTCCAAGAACCATATAATAATAATGACATATAAAATCTTTCAATTTTCAGTATGTTACTCATAAAATTTTATTTTCTCTCATAAGAACACAATTCTTGTTATTAAAATAAAAAATCCATTTAAAAAGATCATTATCAAAAATGAAATACTAAGAAAATGAAAGAAATAATTTAGGAAAAAAGTTAGGCTTGTAATGAAATATAAAAAATAGTCATGGTGGTGGAAAATATTTTTTTGTCGTGTATGTTAAGAATAAAACATTCATTTTATTTTTTATCAAAATTTTTCATATAAAACACACAATAAGTTTCCTTTTTAAAACCATTGAATGAAATTAATAATAGACATAAAATTTCCTTCATAACCCTCTTATATCCATATAAAAAATCATGTAAAATAATATCAAGAATATTGATATGGGAAAAATATTTTGAAATTAAATATTTAAAAAATCAAAGTTTCTTATACCACTTTGAAAATTTAAATCAAACATCCATAAAAGAATAAAATTTAAGAAAAATATTAAATAATATGATAATAATTAAATTCATGATAAGATATTTATAATAGGTTTTATAAACATGTAATAATCAATGTTGGTGGTATAACATTAAAATATTCCACTATGAAAAAAGATTGATACAAAATACATTACCTTGAGTCTGACTTGTCACATGTATCTTTATATTATTTCATAATAAACATATGTTGATTATTTAATTTATTAATATCCTTTTTCATGTTTATAATTACATTTATTTAAATTAATACATTTTTGAATAAAACTACTTAAACAATTATGTTTATGTCAGGTTTTTTGACAATATTCAGTTTATGAGTCAAAAAAGAATTTGGTAGGTCATCTATGGTCAAAGGGGTCATCATTAAGGCATATCCAGAATAATAATATTGAAATAATTATCATATTTATACATTAATTATGCTTTTAAAACCAATAATTTAATATTGTTATGAAAAATGAACCAAATTTATGATCATGGAGACTGCAAGTCGTATGACCGCATGAGTAACGTTCCCATTTTTTAATAATCATTATGAAAATAAGGTAAGTAACATTTATTATTCCATAATTTTAGTTATATCAAAAATAAATTTTATTTAATCATATATACTTATATATATGATTCTTATGATTTAAAAGGAATCACATCTTGTCGAGGAGGCAGTTGTCCACACGTCCACGATGATGTTGTCACATTTTCAATGTGTGAAATTTGTTATAGAAAATGATATATTATATTTATAAATAGTTAATTATGACATGAATATAATATATATTTAATTTATGTCACATATGTTTAATTAAACTCATCCTTTATAAATTACATGTAAATTGTGTATATATCACCTCACTTTGAGGAGGCGGTAGTCCACACACCCACAAACTATGTAATCATATTTCCACAAAATGGAATGCATGAAGGTATGTGTATATAAAAATTAAATAAGTTTTAATACATCATAAATATCTTATATATGTCATATAAAAACTATTTTTACATCATAATTCAAAACCATGATAGGTTATAAAGGAAAAAATGAGTGATATTGTTTTGCTGGGCAGTAGTCAACCATACACTGGAATTGTAAATTCAATACCCATTTGATTGAAGTGTGTGTAGGTTTAGGTAAAAAGTATAAAATAAAATAATCTAATTATATTTATTATACTTATTTTATTACATAATGATATAAAAATAATTTAATTGGTGGGGAAATAAATAAAATAGAAATGCACGTTGAAGAACGTTACCTCTTGTTTGGGTAACTCCTTTTAGTTTGCACCTAAGTAAATCCTTGTATGGATTTATGCCCAAATTGAGGCCTCTAGAGTGAGTTGAGGAATTTTGGGAGATAATTTGTGCAGGTTTTGAATGAGAAAAATGGTTTTATAGGTGTGAATAAATTGGGGAGGATGAGTGCCTTCTTATAGTGTAGGGAGAGGACACAGTTGGAATTTTTGAAATGAATTGTGAGCTCCAAACTTTTTTACCTACCAATAGGATTCCATAACATAAAAAATTGATAAATTAAGAGATAAGGTATAACTATGGACGTAAAATGTCTTTTTTTTTCACAATTTTATGTTTATTTTTATACCATAATTTTAAATATTAACCGCTAAATAATCTTGTTTTTACCTTTATCATTGTAATTAATTTTAATTTCCTTCACTAATTTTTTTAATAAAAAACTAAGTTTATATTTTTCAAAATTGTAAATTATTATGATTCAAAATAGGGAATCAATTTTTATAAATTCCAAAAATAGACGAAGAAGAAATTAATTTAATATTAATCCCACATACGTCGAAACAAAGTGAGATTTTAAAGTGAATATGTTCAAAAGATTTTATGTTTATATATAAAATTGCGATGTGAAATTGATTCCAATACACTAAATTGGTTTAAATAATATAATATTTATCTAATTATACTTTAAAACCAATTGAAAACATAATTTAACTACATAACTAAATTATATGAAAATAAGTTTGAAATTAAAATTCAATGTTTTTCACTATTCATCAAAAAATGAAACTTCTCATAAAAATACCAAAAATAATAACCAAAGTAAATTTTTATATTTAACATAAAAAAATTGAGTTCATTTTTTCATATATATTTTATAAAATTTCCAAATTTTTTTTGAAGTAACTATGTCATTAAAAGGAGAAAAACGGTCATATTAAATAATAATATGAACTATATATTATTGTTTGGTATTAATTAGTCCTATGTGAAATGAAAGACTTCAAGGAAACACATTGTTACATATCATATACTTTATTGAACATAGAATCAAATTTAATTAAACATTAATATATAGTTTATAAATATTAATAAATATCGAAAATACTTATTCTATCACTTCCTGGGTTGTTATAATGGATGGCTAAAAATATCCTCATAAGTTTCCATCTGATTAAAACCCTAGAATTTTTTTTGTTCGTAAATTAAACTATGGATAAGTGATAATATATGTAAGTACCCTGAACCCAGTATCCTAGAGCCGGTGGTAACATTATTTCACTATAAAAAGATATTATAGATTTCTTCTCAATGGACCAAATTGTTTTGTAGTCTTGGTAAACTAGATTCATACATGGAACTAAAATTAGATTTAAAAACATTGTTAATGAAACATAGTGAAATTTTATTAGTCTATATTCTTGAACACATTCAAATATTATTTATTCATATCACAGGTAAAGGAAACAAAATAAAAGGTGTACTCAAATTATTTGTAACGGTTATGTTAAGAATAATCTATCATAAATAAATAATGCATAATCAATATGGAAAGTCAAATAATTGAAAACACATTGCATTTAATCAGTAACTTGATATTGATGAATAATATGGAAGGAAGGAATTATGATCTAATAATTCCATATAAATAATCACATGAATTTAAAACTTTTCAATAGATATCATTATTATTCAAATAATCAAATGGACATCAATAACTAATCTCATAATTATGGAATGCATAATTTTTAACATCATAAACTAACCATCATGTAATTATTATAATAAATCATATATAAATATGTAAAACGTCATCCAAATTCCCAAATTAGTATGTATCATGATACATAATGATGTATCAATGGGCTAAATAGTCCCTTACCATCACTTACTAAGTCTATTGCATTCAGCGTATAAAAGTGGGGAATAAAAATACCATACATAATAAATATAAACAATCATATTGAAAAAACGAGATTAAAAATATTAATATTACCCCTAATAAAATAGATCATATACCATCTAGATAAAGAATGATCATAGTATCATTATAATATATCCCTAGTAGAGCATGGGTAAATTAAATGGTTTTTGTCATTGATAAATAGAAATATCATAAAAAGATCATTAAAATGTTCTTAAGTAAAATACCCATTTCACATTGAAATAAAATTTTAAAACATAAACAATTTCAAAAATATTATTAAAAAAATTGTTCAAAATAATCGTGTAAAATTGTAGATGAATTATCAAATAATTCGGTGTCCATCCCTTTGGGAAATTCCATTCATGTTGGCTACATAAAAATAAAGATTCTTTTCACTTTTTCCGTAAAAATACAAAAAGTAAATAGTTCAAAA
Organism: Viscum album; assembly: GCA_963277665.1. NCBI lineage: Eukaryota > Viridiplantae > Streptophyta > Magnoliopsida > Santalales > Viscaceae > Viscum > Viscum album. The sequence continues at coordinate 1,098,014,815 of OY728123.1, forward strand.
AATAACATAAAGATTAATTTTAAACCATTGTTTAAATAAATAAAACACAATTTAAAATTTATTTGTTAAATTTTTCGAAAATAGTAAAATAATTATTTAAAATATTTTAATGAAAATATCGAAATTGAAGAATTTTTTTTTAACTGAGTGGAAAATGAAAATTGATTTTATTTAAAAATATCATTTAGGTATACTTTGTATTTTAAAGTGGAAAAAAAATTTAAATCATATAATTTTAAGAAATAACCATAGTATAAGAAAATAGTTTGGTTTTAACATAGAAATATTCAATAATTCTCCCTTCAGATACTTAAACATATATAATCCTGGATAATGATGATACTACTAAATAAACCCTTACCACTTTGGTAAATTTTTAATCATAACTCCCATGAAATAAATAAAATAAAATGAAATTTTAAATACCATGAATATAAATGGAATTTTGATATATCACATTAAAGGGGTAGTATATACAATACATGAATGAAACAATTGATGAATAAGACATATATCTTAGAGAAACAAATGTGAGATGAGAAAACCCTTATAAAGATTATATCATTGAAGTGAGAATTAGTCAATGAAGTGATTATGTGTGATGAATATAAATCCATAAAAACAATTATAAATGAAATATAACCCAATTATAGGTATTTTCATATAAAATCAAGTCCTAACATTGTCAATGAAGTAGAATTATGACCCAATGAATGGAAATTGTGTTATGAATCCCCTTATCACTTGGTAAAATTTGTGTCAAATCCTTTTAGATAAAATAATTTGAATTGAAACTTAAAACATAATAAAGTATTAAGTATTCTTGAAATAACTTTTAAAAGTGCATTTTATACACCATATAAAATATATTCGGTGAATAACATTAAAATATAGCTCAATGAATGGAAATTGCGATAAAATCCATTATCTCCGGTCTGACACGTCATGTATGTTATTTATCATCCTAAATAATAAACTTATTCCAAATATTTAATTTCTTAAGAAACTTTTTCAATTTTATTATTACTTTTATTTTATTTATTACCATATCATAATTAATTACTTAATCAATTAATTAAAAGTCAACCATTTTAACAATATTTGGTTCATATGTCTAAAATGACTTTAATAGGTTGACTATCGTAAAAGTTTTAATTATTCTATAATCACCAAATTAATATTCATGAAATAATTTTAATTTTTTTATCTATTATACTTTTAAATCCTACCATGAGACATGGTTATAAAAAATGAACTATGTTCTAACCATGGAGACGTTAGTTCGTATATACGCATGAGTAACGTTTCCATTTTTAACGATCATTATTGAAATAATATAAGTATCTTTTATCTTTAGAGAATTAAAATAATATCATAAATAATATATTATTTATGTAAATATACCTATAATTATCATCCATGTGATGTGATGATGAAAAAAGAATCACATGCTTTGTGGAGGTGGTAGTCAACACATACGAATGTACGAGGTTTTCATTTTTTCAGTGAATGAAAAGTTAAGAAAATAAATGATATATTACTTATAAATAATGATAAATATTTCATTAATATGATATATATATATATATATAAATGAAATAAATTTTTATAACCAACCACAATATGCGGTGATGGAAAATGTATTACATCCGTTCACGAGGCAGTTGTCCACCGTACACAAAAACGACAGTTTTGTTTCCAATTTTATAGAAGAGGATATAGATATAAGACATGAAATTAACATAAATATATATAAGTACATGGAATAAAATGTTGTTATTATTTAATAATTATTAATTATATGATGAGGAGGTCTAAGGACAAGTAAAACTAAAACATTCAGTTACATGTTATACATCTTCTTTGAACAACCACCTAATGTTTACACCAAAATCATTCCCGGTTGTGTTTTCTAATAAAACCAAGGCCTAAAATACATGGGGAGGGATATACGGAATTTATTATTTCAGGTATTTGTTTAAACAAAATATTCATTATGTTTTAATTAAATAGGAGATGAGGTTCCCTTTTATATGAATGGGGGGTACATATTAAATTTTTAAAAGTATAAAATTAATATAAATTAATTTTCATATTAAAATGAATAAAAAATTATAATATTCAAATATAATATTATTATTAGTCTTTATACTTTAATATAATAAAAACTGGGAAAGTTTAGTTGAGTTTTTCACCCATATCTTTTTATTTTAACTCGTGCTAACCCTTTTTGACAACTACCGTGGTATTAACGTTTTTTCTATTTAGTGGTCAAGAAAGTTAAGATAAAATAGAAAAAGAGGTTCACATTAGAAAAAATATCCCATACACTTGGTTGAATATTTCTTTAGTAATTTTAAATCACATAATAAACTATTATTTTTTATAAAATATCGTTAATGTCAATTTTGTCACTATTCATTAAATATGACTTTAAAAACATCAATATGAGGATGAAATTTGAATATAAAACAACAAAAAAATGTTATAATTATCTAATTTTTTTGGGATTATATATATCACTCAAATTGTACTAATTTTAATATTTTTAAATTCATTTATTTAATTTGTCTATTAACTGAGTAAATACGGTGCCGACATTGCATCTGTATTTAAGGTAATTATCTAATCACTAAAAATTTGAAATAAATTAATTTTATAAATAAATTATTTATCTTTCAAATAACTATTTATAACTAAACATACATTATTTTTATGCAAATGTCAAAATTTTAAAGATAATAAAACAAATAAAATGTCAATTTTTCTTTTTCTTTAAATAATGTATTATAAAGGTCACAATCATGGTCATATTGAGAAAAGGTCTTATATTAAAATTTTTGAAGATTATATACAAAATAAAAACATATAATTAATTTAATTAAATTGTTAGGGTTACATTTTAGTCCTTATCAAATAATGTTTACCCATAATTAACCCATTTTACCATTATCATGGTACCAAATATTTACTAAGGTTTCTATTCACAATGACCAAAAATAAAATGGACCTATTTAAAAAATTTGGACATCATGATTTAAAATATTTAATTACTTTTTCAATATTCAAAACATAGATGTTTCATAATTTACATTAAATCTAAACTGAAAAAAATGCGACAAAAAATGGATTTTAAAAAAATTGCCTTTTAAGAATAAAACAAATTATACCAAATTATAGAATAAAATTCATTCCAAATACCATGATTGGATTTAAATCAATAAAATGGATATATTTAAATATTAAAACTAATCCATTAAATATATTTACTTTGTAAATACATTAAAATAAAATAAACTTTTTTAAAAAAATCAATATTTTTTATTATTCATTGAAAAATCAAACATTTCATAAATATATAAAAATATATCCATGAAATGATTATTTAAAAAAATATTTTCTTTTTATTAATTAATATTTCTAAAATTTTCCGAAATTCAATGTATTTTCCACTCAGAAAAGTCAATGAAAATGATTTTTGAAAAAATGTATTTTTAAAGCGTAAAATGACTTCACAAAAAATTGAGTGATTTTTCCATAATAATTAATCGATAAATTTATATTTATTAGGATATATTTATATATTTAATATTTTAGTTAATCATATTCATACTAAAAAATACAATGGTTATGTAATAATAGTCACATGTAAATAATAAAAATTTGTGGTTTGTTTAAACTCGATTATATGTGAAGTATACTCTATCAAACATAATGCCCTTAATTTAAAATCTAAGGGTTTTAAAATAAAAATATCAAATTATGAATAGAATTTATTCCCATAGAATATCCTTTAAAATCTTTATCTTTCTCTCTAATTTTTCATCAGTCTAAAGGTGATGCACTATACTCAAATTAATCTGGGAAACCAAATCTTTCTATAATACATACCAAAACCATAAAATGAATGGATTGCATCTATATAATATGATTGTTAATAGATATTCATGTATTAATATAATCTCATAAAACTTCCCTAACTTATCACCTTAAAGGGTCTCTCAAATCGGAAAGAAATACAACACTTTCATCAGTTGACTGACTTTTACCCAAACATAATGATATACCTTTACCCTTTTGTAGATAAGGAATCATGATACAAAACCTATGATGAACCTTTGAATAAAAAACTACTAAAACTAATATCGGATGTCATGGTACATCTTCATCAACCATGGACACACTGCCCACTTCAAAACATGAGTGTACTCATCATCTCCACCATCAAAAAATCTACCACTACCAATATCCCATGAACCTAGATCATGAATTCATCATCTAAGGACCACCCCTAAATAGAATCATCTATCAAAAAGAGTTCCCACATCACTACACACTTTAGATCCAAATCCTAGTTGGACTTTACCGAAAAATCTAAATACTACATGATAACCAGTGACACACATGTCATAAATCCTTGATCCTCAGAAACATACACTATCAACTCATTCATCGAACTCATTATATGTCATTACTCTAAATAAGTCCACTCTCAAAGCTCCGTGTCTCCTATGTTTTACTATTAATAGAATCTTCAATGAAATTATATTTTCCTAGTGAATAGTTTATCTAAAATTAAAATGTTTTCATATACTCTACCCAACCCTTCAATCTCACGTTAATATTCTACCGAGAGAAGATATATCATTGTATCTATTAGTCTGCATAGACAAAAAACTTCTCACCAAATATATAGTGCCGCTAACACTTCAGGGTACATACTATAACTTCTGACTCAATGTTATGCATCGGGTAGCTATTATTTTTAGTTTACAACTTATAAGACCCATAGGGGAATAAAAAATCCCACTACATTATCATATCTCTTAACCTAACACCATAGGCATAAAAATACATTACATATATAATCATCGTTTTTGTAAGGTTTAACAATGTAATTTTCATCAATATCCACATTAGCATTAGGAATACCTCCCCACAATAATCATACCACTCAAAATCCACACCTTTTTTTGTCGATTTATTATCATTGTTTCCAAATGAGAGAATTCATGGATGAAAAATCAATAGTACTATATATGTTCAAGTAAGATCTTTTTCTAAAATGCATTCTGGGGATGTGCCCAAGAAATCACAACCTCAACCTTCTCTCAGTTCCACTAAAACCCCCACCATTCAAATCAAATGCCTAAGGAAATGCAGATCTTAAATCCAAAATTTCAACTTCATCATTTTCACATAGAAATAATTCACTCAATGTGTGATTAATATAATCTGAAGGTTCCTTGCATGCATATAAGATTTTGAATAATATATTAGGATATAATCTACAAATATAATGATAAGGGGGTCAGTGTATAGATGGAATATCCTATTCATTATATCTATGAATTCCATGGAATAATTTTTCAACCCAAAAGGTCATGAAATGATAATCATATAGTCCATGTCTACTCCTAAACATTGCCTTTGGAATATCCTCCTCTATAACCCATAGTTTATAGGACATTGAATGAAGATCAATCTTGGAAAACCACTTGGCTCCCCATAACTGATTGAATGGATTTTTAATATTGGGTAAAGGGTACATTTTTTTTCATTACTTTATTTAGATTCCTTTAGTCTGCACAAATCCATAGTCTATTGGATTCCTTCTTAAAAATAAAAACTAAATTACCCCAAGGATATATACTCATTCAGATAAATCACTTCACCTCTAAATCCTCCAATAGAACCATCCATTCTATTAACTCAGTTGGTTTTATAAGATAAGAAAAAAATTATATGAGTTTCACCCCATGAACATGCTCAATCTCACACTCAATTCCCCTATCTGGATAAAGAACTAAGAATTTATCTGAGGAGATATATTCATAATGATTCACGAGAAAAAGAGAGATGGTGGTGGATGTTTTCAATTATATTGTAAGATCCAAGCTAAATTCTCGCATTGTGATAGCTCCAATCAAGCTCAAGTCTGGTGCAATCCTATCTTCTCAAATATCTCATTCACTTTTTAGCACAAACATTTATCCTTTAGTCATGGTAAAATATGCATGTCTCCAATAACTATTGATGTGGGATTTATAACTGATCAACAAGACCGTTTTGACTATCACATCGAAACTGGTTATCTCTAAGATCATAAATTCCTCAAAAAATCTATCCAGTGATAACTACAAGACACTCAGTAAATCATTGAAGATGGTCTACTTTATTTTAGAAAGTTGTATTATGAGAGAGAAAATTTGAAGTTAACTTAACCGATAAATCAAGTCAAATAATAACTTTAGTAGATATGAAAGAATCTGAAGCTCCAGTATCAAACAAAGTAGTACATAGCATAGAGGTAATCAATAATGAACCTCTAACTATATAAGGTTACTCTCCACAAGTGGCTGGATCCTTATCCATCACATAAATCCTAGCTATCTATGGAGCATGACCCCGTCTCTATGGTGCATGACTCACCCAAGCCACCGAGGTTTGTGGTTTATGGGTCTACTATTAAGGACCACTTTTTACACTATAACATATTCTCCTTGAATCTAGACATATAATCCTAGGAAAAAACATTGGCGATGACCCATATTTCAATAATAGTGACTTCTATTAGATTATTTTGTGCACTTTTTACTAAAATGTTCCTTCCATCCATAGTTATAACACCTGGCAGTACCTCCTACCAAAGTGGGAGTAGAAGAGGCCCTACATCACTCCACCTAACTGTGACCCTATTGTATAACTTTAACCTTACTTATCCATCCACTATAAGAGGCACTCATCACAACACTAGTATGTCTAGTTATCTGTACACTTTAATCTGGAAGAAAACATGAGAGTATGTACATTCTTAACCAATTATAAAATGTTAGTGCCTAGTGAAGTACCTTAACAAAAACAATTATGTCAAATACCCTAACCTAATTTTTCAGATATGGACGAATTCCTATCTCAACCCCCTCTATCCTTCTATTCCTCATTCCCATCAAAAATAGGTTTAAAGAAAAAAATATCTAGAAAAAATTATGAGTAATTAAAAATTGAAATAATCTCATATTAAATCACTTTAAACTTGTGATCTATATCAGGATTTAGTGTGTTGATAAATAACTCCTCAAATAAAATATAATTAAATTACACCCATTTAATACCCTCACATATTACTAACTAACACTTGATTCCCCACCCCTTCATAGTACTTCCCTGAATCATAAAGGCTGGTAGATTAACCTTATTAAACATAGGAGTCTCCAACAGGTTAAATATGACCTTGATAATGTCAATTTGGTTATTAGCATCCTGAGGACAACCAGTGCCCGAGAATACTGGTGGATGTTAGAGTTAAAAATACCTATCATAATCGACCATAATTATCTACTCCCCTCCTCCCTATGCAAGCACAATCTTTAAGACTCCTCATTGGAAAACATTTTTTTCCTAAACCACCAAATCATATGTGTGAGCACGCTCATGAACAACGTCTTTCATAACCTATTGTGAAACTTTCATGTTATCTCTAGTAGGATTATTATATAATCTCCAAGGTATCATTTTTATGTAAATTAAATTGAATGTTTAGAACACCTATAACAATTAGATTATAAGAACAACTTATATAGTTATAAGTCATAGATTAGGGATTTCTATCAAAATACCTATACTATGAGATTCCCATAAACAAGGTATAACCCTCATAGTTCTACCCAATGATTGAGCCTATTCTTTGTACCTACATGTAAGTCACAAACACATATATATATATACAAAACATAACAAGATGCTAACGATTAACTAACTAATTCAAAAATAGATATATCAAAATAGTAGAGAGTACATATATATGACTCTACCACATGCATCATTGGAATATAATGGGATGGGATCATATTATAATTTATAGGCCCAGACTACACTCATTTAAAGTTCCTAAGTGGCAATGCGGGGTCTACCCCACAAGGACTACTAGCAGTTTAGTGATCTTTCGAATGAGACCCTTTTAATGATTCATAGATTTCAATCTTCAAGTTTGGTGTTTACTAAGACTAGGTAGTTTATTTTTTCAATTCATATTAAATAAAGAAGGTATCAAGGAAAATTAATGGGCTATTAAAAAAAGTTAGTTCCAAATTTAACATGGAATGGTCATATGGATTATGATGTGAAGTGGTGAAAAAGAAACCAATTGGTTTTGGTCAAAAAAATTGGATCAATCTATGTTAAAACTATCCCATGGTCAGGGTATATTTTGAAACATAAATTATTTATACATGGATTATATATAGAAACAATCATTGTTTAATGGTCATGGTCCTTATTAAATCCAACTAGGATAGGTTCATTAGATCGTACTTACTGTGGACAAGGTTGTGTGATAGAATATGATGAACAATTATTATTAACCTAATTACTGACTATAGGATTTCTAAGATTCAATATAACGATTCAGTAGGTTTGGAAATTATCCTAATCTAGACTCCTAGTTATAATAGTATTAGTCATGAATTTCATTAATGATTAAAAGTAGGGAAATATTAATCATGTTTTGCATATTTTAAAATTAGTTTCAAAAGAAAAAATCCAAGATTAATCAAGAAAGATTAAATATAAAACAATAGCAAGAAATGATGATTTAAGAATAAATTATCCTCTCATGATGAAACAATTAATAAAAATAAATCATTAATCACGAAAATAATGAAATAACAAAAAACATACTACAAATTAATAATAGATGGAGAAACATGTGGGATTTGATGAAGACCGACAGAAGGTAGTGGAAACAAGCACTAGAAAAAGAAAGTGAGGTTGAAAATACAACGAACATATGAAAATTATTGAAACATTTACTTAGATTCAATAAATCAATGAAATGAATTAATGAAAACTAGTTTATGACAATGAGGAATGAAAATGGGAGAATAAAATAAGAGAAAACAAAGTGATTTATCAACTACTAGTGTATGGAGGCACTACAGAACATATAAAGGCCCCAAAAGTACATGACGTGCAAGTCATGCACTTCGTGTACTAGATTAAATTTTTTGGTTCAAGATATATACACGTCATGTACTTGAGTCTCACACAATTTAACTCATATTCTCTTTTCATGATGAAAAATATACTCAAATATTTTACCGAGTAATTCATCGATGTTTGTATTTCATGAAATCCCTATATGTTATATATGGATTTCACTTATTGTGGGGATCTTCTTTTTGAAATCTTCATGTCATGTACTTGAGTTACATATTGTGTAATGACTTAACATTAGGAAAAAAAACATTTTGGGGTAGTTTGTGGCTATGCAAGCATGCTTTGAAAGGAGTCTTCATGACATGTATGAGATTCACAATGTGAAAAGGATATTTTTGGAACTTTTCATCATTTGTTATTTTATGTCTAGAATTCATAATTCCTACGAAAAAAACATAACCTATGGAATTATCAAATAATTAAAGAATAAACATTAACAAAATATATCCAAATATATATACAATTTCAGCTAATAAAATTCATCCACACTTGAAGAATTACTTTTCCTCAAGCAAAAAAATCATTTGAATAGGGATTTTAAAAGAAGAAAAAAAATTTAAACATGAAACATCCATTATAACAAGGAAAATAAAACTAGGTGTGAATAGAAAAAATCACTCCTTTAGAATCAATCTTGTAGAAAAAATCAGTCATGCCTCATGGTTCAGTAATTTATTCAGATCCTTTATCTTTTAATTATTTTTTTAAAAATATTTCAGAAATTTTAACCCATTATAAAATTTACCTCACAATAAATTTCTCTCATCACTCATGAAAAAATGTAACTAGAGTTATGCGCATTCCCTGAGTATATGTTCCTAACCAAAGGCTTGTATTAGTTATATCCTCTCTACTTCATAAATACAAATACAAAATCAATCATGAGGGCTTCAGAAAAAAGGGTTCCAATGAATCAGAGGATGAGGGAAGGTGGGTAGAATGTAAAAATAAAACTAAAAATAGGGTAGTCTCTTAGTTACAATGCATGATAAATTATAATAGTTCAATGAAATGGATCCTACGAGATAGAAAATATTCCATGCTCTAATAAGCTTAATATGGATCCATGAATGTTGCAAGTATATATCAAAAAGATACCTTGTTCCTTTATTTTTATTTTTATTTAATTTAATTTTCAGAAGTTTGGTTTAGGCCATATCTCACATCCTACCTCTATCTACAAATGATCCATCATAGGATTCCTCTTTCTGGAAATGGTGACTTTTGACCTTCCTAATACACAACTCAAAATCTTTTTCTTTTTTTCTTTTGAGGAGTGGTGTAGGAAAAAATGCCAAAATGAATCCTGGATTATATCATTTTAGATTGGAAAAATTACCATAATACATCTCCTAAGTAAATAAATCTTGCATTCATTGTCAAAAAATTCTCCTATAGTTTTTCAAAGGATAATCATGCATAATACCAAGATTATGGTATGAAGGGATAGTTGACTTAAAATAGATGCATCCTATAAAGGTTATTCATGGAAATTATGGGAAAAATAAAGAAGTATATAAGGTGGGTCTTATGAAAAAAATTATCTCAATAAATATTGGCTCAATCATATTAAAATTTTAGTTTTTCATTCATATACTTAATGAGATATCAATTCATGTTCAAGTAAGTTTACATGTCCTAGGTGTCATTGAAGAAATATGATTAGAAGAAAATATGAAATTTTTGGAACAAAATTTTCTTTAGAATGGGAGAATACAAAAAATAATGGAAATCAACCAGGTTATACAAATCAATAAATTAGTCAATCAAAATCAATTTATAAAATTTTGAATTTTGAATTAAATTACTAAACTCATCAATCCTTATAAAAATCTATACTGGATAAAAACATGGATTTCAAAAATTACCAACCTAACTTTTTATTTTATTTAAAAGGTTGTAATGAGTTTTTTTTTATTTCAAATAATTATTTCTTTTAAAAATGTCTCCTAGATAAATGAAAACATGATAGAATCCAATGTATTGACAGGAATGCTCAAGAAAAACTCCATCATACATAAAATGGTATAGTGAATGCACCATCCTAGAAAGTACCATGAGAGATATATCACTAATATATCATTGAAAAAATGATACGGAAATTTTGAAAATGAATTTTGATAATCGAGAGCTCCCTATATAAGTGTCAAGTCATTGGTAAAATTTATGGAATTTCAATTTGATCTACCTATATAATTTGTTAGAAAAAAACCCTGCACTAGATAAAGCATTAGTCCACAAGGTTATAACATGATGAAATTAGTGTAATGGAAGGAGAACACAGTGAATAACAATGAAGAGTAGCTCAGATACATGCAGATATGGGGGTACAATTAAGTTCATGAACATCCTAAGAACAAAAAAATCTAATAACAAAAAAACACTAAGTACTAGAATTAAAATAAATAAAACAAATAAAATATTGGTTACTTTTCATAAAGCACAAAAAATGACATCATCAACCATACAGATTGAAAAAATATCAAGTAGTATCATTCATCTTCTCAAATGTCCTCTGCTTCCTGCAAGGATTGGTGGATCCAATATCAAACTCACAAGGATTATGGTAGTGTTAATAACCTCTGGATCATACTGAGCTTGAGTCAGGTGTGTTAATGAAACATTATGTACCCATTATGGTAGGTACCTCTGCTGAGAATAAATCACTAGTGATAGCTCCTCTAGTTGGTGCTTGATGTCAGCTAGATACTGAGTAACTAATGTACGAAGGTAAATAGTGGTAGAATAGGTTCATAGATGACCATAGAAGAGATAGGAGAACTATACATGGCTAAAGCAATATATTAATGAAATGAAAAATAATCTAGGAAAAAGTGAAGAAAAAAATGTATCATATATATATAATAAGTACAATGATACATCAATGAAAATGAATACAAATAGTACAAAATACGATCACTAAAACAGAGTAAAAAATGGAAGATGTGTATATGGGAAACTAAGTATAATCAAAACCATTGAGATAATCAACAAGGTTCCTCTCTTGACTATTGGGTTCCTAGAACTATCTTGCCCTATCAATATTAGTGATGGAGGAAGGGGATAGAGGAACAACCACAACAGTTGCTGCCATGGTGTTGGAAGATATCTCAACAGAAGGAAGAGTGGTGCTACTAATCCTGAGTGTGTTTAGGGATTATGAATTATAGTTCATGAATTATGTCTTTGTAGATGGTGGAGGGATTGGGCCTTTTCCTAGGTGGACTTTCTCTACTAGAAAATCATGTTGGATCACAGGGTCAGTGAGCTCAAAGGGTTGTTTGATTGGGCTTGGAGATGGTGCAGTAATGGTAGAGGATGAAGGTACATCTAGTGGTGGAGGGTGAGAAGATACATAAGGTGGTGGGTATGGAAGGGTTATAAATGATGGGGGTTATGAATGGGATTCCCAGGTAGCAACATATTTCTTGAAGGTTCACAAGAACGTACTCTTCTGTGAGCCAGAGTTCAGTAGGGTTTTATGGGGTGGGTGAAGGTATGGGTATAGTAGCGGGGGATGGGGATGGGATATGGATGGTGTAAAGGATAATAAGAATAGTGGTTGGATGAATGGTAGTGGTGTTAGGTGTGGTAATAAATAAGGTTATGGTAGTTGGAACATGATGTGGGGTGGCTAGGGAAGCAGGCGGATCAACAGTATGTTGAGTGGGGGCCTCATTATCATCCTAACTATATGTTGGTGTCCAATGGTAGACATCATATTCCTTAATTAGAAGCCCCATATTGTGGAGAAGCATAAGAGATATTCTCTCCATGGGACCAAGGGGAGTGTGTGGCATGGCTGCCTCAAAAGCATCAAAATTCTTATCTAGATGTGTGATAAACGATCCACCCATAAAAGTGCCCCGGGTCCTATTTTCAAAAGTCCTATATATATCTCCAAACTATATATCCATTTTGATAGTGGTGCCAAACATATATGATGCTAGATTAAGTACCTCAGTCTAACTGACCCCATTGTGAAAATCTCCACATGCCATCCATGCCCGGGTGAGGGACCTATGAAAGATATAGAGAATAACACCTCAAAGCAATGTTCTCTTCTTAATACGGGGTCATATTAAAACTTGAAATATCTAAATATCCTTTACCAAATTATATCTTCATTGGATTTTTGAGGCTCAGAATACAGTGTTGGAAATATGGGTGAAGCGATGAAGTTGGTTGGATATATATCGAGGCCAAATACAACGTCTCCTAGGAATAAATCCCATGAGAGTCTGCCAAATCTAAATTGGATGAAGTTGATGACCATATAGAATGTGGAAATAAACTGTAAAAATAGCTCCCAATATGTATCCTCCCATAACTTCATTTTTGGATTTAGGTTTGGGTAGTCCATGAGGTGAAAAAACTCCTAGTTTATGTGGACAAGGTCTAGGACTACTAGACCTATCATTTTTTTAATCTTTATATGCTTGTCCTAGATATGGACCAAGTGAACTGGGTGATTCAAGTCTACGAAATGAAAGAAAAAATAACACCCAACTAGGTAGACATGATTTCTTGGATAGTGTGGTATTATTCTTCAATTAATAAAGATGTTGGTGGAATGAAGACAATTCTTGAGGTTATGTTTACTATTGCATAATTTGTTTCTTTGGGATATTTTTTCAGCTTCTTGAATATTATGTGGCAGTTGGTGGTTCTATTCTCCTAGATTTGTATTTATTAGATTGAATTTTTAATTTTTTATAGGTTATGGTATTTATCTTACTTTTTCTGGTTACAAAAGAGGCCTCCAATTTTTGAAAGTAGAAATTTTTGAAGAAGAATTGTTTTAGCATAGTTCATGGAATAATTTCAGAAAAGTGGTGCATGAAAAATTAGATTTGAAGTGTTGCAGTAGTTGAATTGATCATGTATAGCTTTCTGGTTGTTTTTTTTATTGATTTCCCAATTTTATAATGACTTTTCCATCTTTATCATTTTTTGTTTGGAGTAATTCAATGATAAAGGTGGTTATGTGCATAGCCTTGGGATCCACTAGAGGATTATTGGGAGTCACCTGAAGCTAAAGAGGATGCATTGATTGATGTGGATAAGGATGAATATGGATATGTGGGTGGAGGAGGAGGTGTGTGACTCCACTATTGGGTTGGTGGATGGGTGTCTCACACTTGTGTGCATGGTCCGCTAATGGGGTGTGCACGGTCTTTGTGTGTGCCATCCTGGGTGGATAAAAATGGTGAGAGGAAAGAGATGGCAGAGAGGGAGATCATAGAGGAAGGGGTGCGGTCGGCCGAGGGAGCTTATAGGTGGGGATGTGGAACATCTCACTGTACATGGGGAGATGAAATGGAGGAGTCACCATGAACCCTAGGTTCATTGTTTTTTTAACCTAAATTGAAACTTACATGCCTTGTACCAGTTACACGATGTGTATAGTTTCATTTTTAACCTTTCTTAACAAGTCCTATTTACATTATTTTATCGACCCTTGAAAACAACCCAAAATATTTATAAAATATCATATCATTACCTAGGTTTCCTCCTAGTTATCACTTTATTTATTTTTTAGTGATATACATTTTCAAAAGAAGAATACTTTATCTTTTTTTTTTGATACCCATCATTAAACGGTTCTTGAAAATAGAGGGGAAAAAATGCTGTATTACCTTATTTGTACAAGGTGTAATGAAAAATTCATTCTTATGAGAGCATGATCACTTGTTAACATGAGGTGTTATTTCATTAACATTCTCACAATTCATATGGTTTTCATTTTTATTTGACTGGTAAATGGTTTGAATTTTTTTCAAAATATTTCTTTTTTTTAATAATGTTCTCCATATTGATCAAAAATTGTCTTTACCCACTATAAAATTCAATTTCCCCAATTTAAAACCAATTTTTTCCTTCCTGGTGGATAAAAATGGTCTTCCAATGATGAGGGGGTGTCACTTTCCTATTCCATATCCAAAATTAGGAAATTAGTTGGGAAAATTAACTTCTCAAATTTAACTAGGAAATCCTCAAGAAATCCTTGAGGATGATTAATTGAACAATCAATTACTTGAACTGTCACCTTTATTGGTTTCATTTCATTAAGCACCATATTATTGTACACACTCATGGAAATTATATTTATGCTTGCACCTAAATCACACAATTCCTTCTCATAACTACACATCTCAATAATTAATGTAATTAAGAAACTTCCATGGTCTCACATTTTTTTTGGAAATTTCCTTTGAAAAATTTCAGAGCATTGTTTATTCATAGAGATAATTCCTAGGTCATTATTTTTCGTCTTTACTTTACAACAAGTCCTTAAATAATTGTTCATAAGTAGGAACATGTCAATTTTCTTCTGAAAAGGGGAAATTCATATGAAACTATTTATCCAAGTCCATGAATTTTATTAAATTTTCCATAATCTATGGCTTGTTGCATATTGTTATGAAAAGGGAGAGGTGGCTTGGATATAGGTGGTACTATGTACCTATCATCATTTTCATTTTGTTTTTTAACTAGAAATTGTTCATATGGTTATACCTTATTATTTATCACTTCAAAAACCTTAATATAATATTTTATCTAATTTTTATCACTTCCACATGGTTTATGAAAATTCAAAAAACATTGGTTTTTAACCATTATATTTTTATCCTTATCTCGTGGATGAGCCTCGGTATTATTGGGTAGAGTAGCTAGTAATTGATCAGATAAGGTCTTAGAAATTTTTTTCAATTTGATTCTATTGGTTGTGCAATAAGTCCTTATGTTTTTTCATATATGTTTCATAGGTATTCATCCTTTGGTCTTCTTTCTAAATGATGTAAGTGGGTTTTTTTTAAATATTGGTTTGGATAGTTTGAGCTTGAGGTGTTGGTCTTGGAAAATATTTTTAAAATTTTTATTGTGATTCTTGTGGATATCGCTGAGCTATATAGAATAATTATTATAATTTTTATCATGGTTGAGGATTTGGACCATGGGTTGGTTACCTAGGTGGTCCTTGATTTATTTCTGGTCCCTATCCATTCCTCTGTTGAATGTAACCTATAATTTTCTACTATTGATCTGGACTTTACTTGAAATATTATTTCTGTTGAAATTGTTTGGGTTTCGGGTACTACTGGATTTGACGGTTGTAATTGATATTATTATAATCACGAGTTTGTGGTTCTTCTATCCCTTACCTATAATCTTGGTATAAATGTAGTCCTCTGCACATCTCACAAGATTGTATTTACATTACTATTTTAGGAGGGGTGGTTCCACAATAGGTAATTCGAATGATTATAGGTTCTTGTTAATCCCCTCAACTTGAGAAGCAAAGCAGTTGGTCTCTTAAACCTAATGAATTCTATGTCTAGTTAGTCCTCTATAAATTTTCCATAGAATGGAATTGTGTGATAATTTATCCAAAATTTCTTGTCTGGCTTTGGGCTTCTAAATCATGATTCCACCAACAACTGTGACATCTACTATAGTACGTGCAATAGTATGGTGCCCTTGATAAAATGTTTTTAATTTAATCCACACATATATTCCAGGATACAAGAATTTGTAGGTCATCTCCTTGAATCTATCAGAAGCTTCCCATGTTGATTCACTTTCTTCCAAAGAAAAGTTTTAAATTTATTACTGATGCTTCCAAGTCTAGATGGGTGGGTAGTATTTGTCTAAGAACATATTAACTAAATCATACCAAGTTACGATTTACTCAAGAGCATCAATTTCTAGTCATTCCTAAATTCTATTTCATAGGGAGAAAGGGAAGGCTCGAGAGAGAACATAATATAATGATAAGTCTTGGATATGAAAGGTATCCGAAAACACAATAATGTAAGAAATGTGTTTGTGGGGATCTTCACACAAAATCCCACTGAACTACCCCATATTATGGATCATGTGAATGAGTCTATGTTTGATTTCAAACATGTTTTTCTAAATTTGTGGGTTTACAATGTTGGGTGCAACACTACTAATGGATGGTAAACCATAGTCCATAATAGTGTACTCCAGTATCACTGGTCACTCACCATTATTGATAGGTGGAACATAATTGGGGTCTTGAATATGCAGCGGTACAATATTATTATAGTCTTCCATTATGTAGTGGCTCCATGAAGTAGTGGTTATATCGATATATATATTGAATGGAATTTATTCTTGTGTGTCCAAGCTTATTGAACAAGTTCATGTCCCAAATAACATGCCCTTTACACAATGGAAATAGGTACATAGAGATAAAGATATAGGTATAAGGTTTTCCTAATTTAAAATAAAATAAAATAAAATAATGAAGGGAAATAAAATAATTAAGGTAGAGGGGTGAGGTAATATGGGTTTAGTCTAAAGGTCACTATTCCTGGGAAGCATTAATCCCTTAAAATAATTCAAAAATTTGACACACCCACACGAATAATATAATTCATTTGGGCTGATATATTATTAGAATTTATAAGCCCGAACTACACACACTACTAGGTTTTAGTAAAGTGGTTGTGTAGGGATGATCTCATAAGGACTACTGGCAGGTCAGTGATCATTCAAAAAAAATCTTGGAAGCATTAAAAACATTAACTCATTAAGTTATGTGTTTACTAAGTCAATGAAATTTTGTGTTTTAGTTAATATTAAATAAATAAGTTATCGAAGTAAATTTTATGTCTATTGAAAAAATGAAATCCATGATTTAACTTGGAATGGTCATATTTATTAGGCAGTAAAGTGGTGAAAAAGTCACCAATTAGTTTTGGTCAAACCTATTGGATCTACCTATACTAAAACTATCCAATTATTTGGGTATAATTGAAAACATATATGAGTTATTCTTGGATTCTATATAGAAATCATTATAGGAAAATGGTCATAGTCCTACTCAACTCCAATTAGGTTAGGTTTTTTTATTTCACTTCCCATAGTCAAGGTTGTGTAAAATAATGTGATGAATAATTATTATTAGCCTAATTACTAACCATAGGGTTACCAAGATTAAATATAATTATTCATTAGGATTGGAAGCTACCCAACTCTCAACCTATGACCCTAATCTGATTAGTTGCATATTGTGGTAATGATCAAAATAAGTGAAATATTTAGAATGTTGTGTATATTTGAAAATTAGTCGCAAAAGAAACAATTTTGTATTAAACAATAAATATTCAATATCAAACAATTGGAAGCAATGAAGATCTCAGAAGAAATTTTCCTTACATGATGAAACAATGAATAATAATAAATATGTAATAAGGAAAACTAAAAAAAATTAAAAACATATTAAAAACAAAGTATAGATGAAGAAAAATGTGTGCTTTGATGAAGAATGGTAGACGATGGTGGAAACAAGCATCAAATAAGAAAGTGGGGTTACATGAATGAATAACGGATGAAACAATATTAACCAACTCATTTAGATTCAATGAAACAACGAAAGGAATGAATGAAAACAAGATTAGAATGATAAGGAATGAAAAGATGAGAAGAAAATGAGATAAAACAAAGTGACATCACAAATACCTATGCGTATATGCACTGTAGAATATATAAAGTCTAGAGAAGTACATGGAGTGGAAGTCCTTCATGTTGTGTACTAGAATAATTGATTTTTTCCAAACATTTACATGTTATTTACTAGAGTTTCACATTGTTTTTCCATGTTTCTCTTTTTTTTTCTGAATAATTTGTTCAAATCCTTTATCTGGTGAGCCTTCAATGTTTTCACGTAATTCAATCCTTGCACATTGTGTGTGGATTTCACATTTTATAGGGATATGGTTTTTGAAAGTTTAATGATATTTAATTGATTTAGACACTATGTAATGGACTTACATCATGAAAAAATATCATGGTTTGGTCTTCGACATTACATACATGCTATGAATGGAGTCTACACATCATGTATAAGATACACAACAAGTAAAGACCATTTTGGAACTTTTTAATAATATATTCTTTTAAATACTTAATTCTTAATTCCTGTGAAAATAAACTAATTACAAATTCATTATAAAATAATTATACTATAAAAATTAATTAAATGTATCCAAAAGGTATATATAATTTCATATTATAAATATATTAGAGAATAAAGAACAATCCATGGAATTTAATTAAATAACTACTATACTACACTCAACAGGTATATATATGACATATGATATTATGTACATATTCATGAGGAATAGACTCACCGAAATCCAATATTATTATAACAATAGTCCCATCACTGGTATCTTGGAGGGTTGTTACACACGGTCAAGCCGGGAACATGGAAACTCCCCTATCTAAGTTACACATAACCAATCTTTTTTTCAACTATAAACTAAAATTAAAATAATTTAAACCTTATAATCTAATACCATTTTTTAAACATTTATGATCACTGGGTCCATGAAAATGTGTCGTATAAATTAATGCATTCCTCCACATACACAAGAGGATACTAACTATTAGCAAGTTTCTGAAGTAACTTGGGGAGACTATAAACTGAATAATCACATCCATAATGGGAGTATAAGAAAATAAAATAAACCATATAAATGTAATAATAATGTAATAAAAATAAAATTGATAACATATTTCATTCCAAGTCCCATGATGTCAATCCAAATAGACCCCCAATGTAGAAGGTCAAAAGTATAATAGTGAAACTTAGTAATGATAAATAAATGACATTATGGAAACTATGTAGAATATGTCCTAGTACTATGTTTATATCCTTGCTCTATTCTCCACAAAACATTGTCATGGGTATTTTTCCCTTCACTGGATCCTTGGTCTTGAGGCCTTCACACACCGTGATATATCCATACAGGGTGTGGGTATAACCCATTAGGATACCACCAATGCATCATTAACATAATTGATCATTTATATATTATTTTATTACATGATTGAATGGTGTATGAGCATATAGACATATAATCAATCATTTACTGAGTGAAAACATGCTAACCAAGCCTCCATGAACCCCAGTCATACCTTCTCTGCGGCTTTTCTAGAAGGATTTCATATGTAGTCATTTTATGACTTGGACCATACAAAGTAACATTGTTTACATTTACAGAATAATTCGTAACCGTAAATCATTGTTAGTTTCTTTTAAGTGATCATATAAACACATAGAATCCCCAAATAATTGAATCCCTCTCATATGAATGGTTTTTACAATCAGTATATCATACTGCCATATATGGACACACATTCAATATTTTATGGTGTTAAAAAGGGATAACTCATTACAGACTCAATCCATAACCATCTTATTCAAAAAAACCATCCACCCCCACCCCCTCTAATGATTTGACAATGTCTTTTGTTGTCACATATCAATCTTAAAACTAAATAGATATTCCATTAGCTATGTACAAACCATATATAATGAATAATTTAGAAAGAAAATGTTATAACATTAATTCCGCCAGATATGATATATTACACAAATAATAAATTACTTCTAATGAAATACAATCCATGATCAGCAAGGTCTACTTTTCCACCCTTGTCATGTCAAACATGCCTATCATGTTAGGGTCACTGCTCTAGGCATATAAAAAACTAAACATACTAAACAAAACCATAAATTTTTCCTATATGGTATGAAATTTCTACCTTTATCATGAGAAATATAATTCCCAATATTAATTGAGGAATGACATTTGGATCATTCTCAGGCACCGACATTAACTAATAAAATAATCAATCCATTATAATTGAGTTACTAGATTTATAATTCATGTAAAAGGCCATTATAAGAGATAAAATACAAAACGAATTACCAAAGTATATTCATGATAAATGGTATACCAAAGATCAATTTAAAAGAGGACAATGAATCTCATGATTCAAAACCAGTCTATAAATTGAGAATGAATTCTCCATTGGATCTAGGTGAAGATCTGTAGATCAAAACAATATTTCTTATAAATATGATTAATTCGAGAGTAATATGAATAATTAAATGTATAATAAATTGATCAAACCTCATTTGAAACCATAGATCGATCTATAATTCATGATCCCAAGAGGATGGTAAGGAGATTCCTAGAGCACTATGAGAGAGCTCTTCAATAGTTTATGGTCATGATTGTTTTTCAATTTTTAGAGAATAAGATAGATAATAAATTTATTATAGAATAATGAAAATTCATTTAATGACACTGAATATAGTATCCTCCTTTTAGCTAGTGCATGGACATTGGCTATTCATTGTTTCTAGAATAATGACAACCATTATACCATAGCCACTGATAGGTTGAAGGGGTCTGTATAAATGCATATACATAATCCCACACCACTAGTTGTCTAATTAATTCCACTGGCTAGCCAGTGGTCATTGTTTTTCCATTGTGCAACCTGCTATGCCTCTGACCCCTAAATCTCATCTTTGAGATGCCTTTTCTCATAAAAAATGCCTTTAAAGGATTAAAAAACAAGTCAATATGGGTAAATGTTTTAAAAAAAATATAATTTGAAAACCCAAGGATGCTATAATAGTATCCCCTCTGTACAACCCCACACCCCCACTGCTAATAAAAAACCACTATGGTATGAGGAGGAATACATAAGGCCATATGGTGACCCAGTATGGTCATTATATATAGTGTACTCAAGTTAGGATGTTATAAAGTGGAATTATATATTAATGTTACTTATATCCAATATTTTATAAGGGTTTTTATCTTACTATTTGGGGATATGGTAAATAGGTGACATAGGGATGTGTTGGAGCTTGTGATGGATATTAGATTAGAGCATCATGAACACCATTCTGGATAAGAAGTCTTGGTTACTAGAGGGTCAAGATTGATTTTCATGGATTATAATTTTATTTTTTATGATTATCACCATGCATGATGCATATGGGTTTTTTAGATTTCAGATTTATGAGTTATTATATTTTTTTTCTCTTGGCCCCTTGATAAGGGGAACATTTACATGTTTCATATTTTTCATGTAATATTCATGTAAAATTTGTATTCTTATGTGTAATTGATATCACTAAAGACAAGGATTGGTTATTTAATGTTTCTGTAATAACTTGTATGGTGTTTTCTCAAACAACATGGAATGAAATTATACTAAATTAAAATGAAATATATTTTTATTTTGATTTGGGTAATGTGGATCTATGATGATATTATTGATGATGACATCTATGAAATCCCTTAATGTATAATATTCATAAAGACCCTTAGAATATTGGTATTGGAACTTGGTTCTTAGTGACGAACCACCTATAGATGGATTTAAATTTGATATTGGTTTCGAAAATAAAATATGTTCGGTTTTTTGAAATTACAATACAAATTATATGGTGTTTTCCCCTATAACATGAAATAGAATTATACATAACTGACTCATATGACTATGCATTTATAAAGATGAATCATAATATATATAAATATATTTTTTATACAAATTTGAAAACATATTATTATATGACCCTCTAGGTGTAACTGCTATATGTAGTAGCTCAATGAGGATCATCATGAGATTTTAGATTCTCAAGGGGGAGTCATGTTTGTGGATTCCTAGAGAGAATTAGTTCCCTGATAGGTAGTATTTTGGTATGTGATAATGGTGTGTATACAGTTGGATGATCATGGGGGTTTAGTCCCATATACAAGTGATCAATGAGAATCAGTTCCTATGAGTAGGATGGTGACTTGGAATAAGATGCATGATGTAGTTATATGTGACCCTATAGTGGGAAGTTGGGCATGTGTATCATCATGTGTTTTTTTATAAGGAAATAGATAGGTGTTTCCCATGAGTTCTAACCTATGTGATATATATCCTATGGGTTATACAAGAGATCCAATAACTTTGAGAATAAAAATCAAAATTATAGTGATTCAGGTGATATTGATGTGGTCAGATTATATATATATATAAATGTAAATCGAGTAAGGGGTTAGCCCATGTTTTTTATTTCTTTAGAGGTAGTATGAATGGGTAGATACATCAGTGTGAGGTTGATGTGTGGGATGTGCTACCAAATATAAAATATAAGCATAGGTATTTATATGATTTTTTTGAATATGATGGTCTTGAGTAGGTTCCTTACAAAGGTATCTGTGCAAAATTGGTTCTATTGGGCATATGGTATAGGTATAAATGTAACTCAAGTTTTTATGAGTAAAGAACCTTATGTGATTGTGTTTTTGTATCATGTTATGGTTATCAAGGAAGGATTGGTATGATTCCCAACCCTCTATGTGTAGTAGTGGAGCATGGGTAGACTCCATCAGTTTTATATGATGCTCGAAATGTGGAATTTGATGTGATAACCGTAGGAATATGTGATATTCTTGATTTTCAAATGGTGTGCCAAGGGTACTCTGGTTAGATTGGATTGACATGCAGCGAGTATAGTCAATGGTTTAAGCATTATATCTTATGTTAAATTATTTGTGAATCACAAAAAAATGAGTATGGTTGTGCCATAGGAAGGCACAGAATCATATCCCATTATGTATGGATGAGAAAGAGGTATCACACACTGGATATGTGTGATGTTATTTATTTTTTGAATTTGTGATTCATTGTGTATAGTCCTAGTATTTATGGTTTCTATGAAATTCTTATGAGCCTAATTTATTTAGAGTTTCATTGAAAATTGGAGATTTCCCTCTAAGGTGAAGGAGGCACTAGAAATAGATCAAGTTACATGGAATGGTTGATCTAGGAGTTTATTATAGGCAGGTGATGCCTATAGGGAAAAGAATGTGGCTCGATGACAGATATAATATTTTAATATTTATAAATATGTTTTTAAATAATTTAATAACTTATCATTTAACAATATGACCTTTTTTGGATCATTTTAAATTTTTTTGATGAGTTTTGAGAGTAAATGTGAAATGTGGTTAATTCTGGAAATTTAATAGTTTTTTGTTGCCTATGTATTTTGAGAACAACTACTAAAATTTTAATCAAATTCATGTGATTATTTTTTTTATGATTTCATTGTTCCTAGGATACAAATTCATATTCCTTATCAAGAGCCAACTCGAACTCTCACATGCCCATAACAATTGGTCAATGTGAACTCATAATCTGTTCGACAGAATGGACTATGCCTCATTAAAAGAGTCATATCTCGGGATACCGAACACCAAATGGGATTCATCTAGTTGGGTTTGAATGAAAAAATGATGAGTAAATGTCACATTAAATTCCATATAGAAATTATTTCATTATGTCCACCCTTAATTTGGTCAACGTAGGGTTGGTGGAATAGTATTTGGCATCCCAAATATGTCATCTCTAGTATTTCAGTCATAACTTATTTCAAACTATGCCAATTGCTATAAATTTATAGAGTAAATGTATAATCCCATTAGTAAAGTCTTTTAATAAGGGAACAAGGCCTGATTATACAATCTGGTGGGTGAACCAAAGCTACATTCTGGATGACAGATTCTGAAGGATAAATTTTGCGTTCTTTCATTTCACTATTTTCTTCTTATTATTTCTATAATTCCTTCATCTTCCCCATTATTTTCAATTACCCATACCATGGTGGAGTAAACATTTGAGGTTATTGTGTAATGGTAGGTTTTCTATTTTTGTAATTCTGGAGTTCTTGTATTTGATTGAATACAAAAACTATCACTTCTGCGAAGTTGTTTTTAAATTCTAATAACACTATTTATTATCTTGCAGGATCATATTCGATTTTATAATCTATTATTATTGATGAATTGATCCCCCAATATGTTATGATCAATATTCTATTGAATAAGACAAGGGCTTTGTGGTGAAGTATTTGGCGATCGCTAGTACGTGTGGGAGGGGTAGTGAACATTCTGGATTATTTAGGATAAAGAATACCAGACTGGGAATTGCCTAAGTCAATTTTGGGTATTCACTAAAACACTATCACACACCAAATGGAGTGTAGAAAAAGCTATAATTTCTTTAAGTTCTATTCTTATCAGAACCATTTGACCAAATAAGTGAGTTTAAGCAATTTTGGAATCTCACATAAATAAACTTAGCAGAAGATGATTTAATAAAATAGAACAATGATAGTATTGAAATCAGAAAATAAACCCTGATATGATCTCCCATATCGTATAATAGTTTTTAATCACTTATGATAAAAAAATCTCTTTAATATGTTCCTTAATTTCTTCTTTTGTTCTGTTTTTATAATTTTCAAAACCAAACAAATTCAAAAACACTCAATTCTTCCACCAATTAAAAAGTGAAAAATGTGATTGTTGTGCACTCCTCTATGGGTCTAACATATAATAATCTATTTACTAAATTTTAACTCAGTAAATAAATGTTTATACCACACCCTATGATAGGAATGTTTCAAAACATGGCGCCTTTTTCTGGGCGACAGTGCCTCAAAACACAAAACTAATAAAACAAATTCTCGAATGACACGTAGTTCAAATAACTATTTAATTGAATTAGATCCTAAAATTGAAAGAAAAATAACCCAATTGAGAAAAAAAATCAAAGATATTTTAAGGAAATAAGCCTCACATATTCAAGTGATACTTTTAGTTATCACTTTGAACAAACAATAATGGCTGAAAATCACAACTAAACTCTACAAGATCACTACGCACCTCAATTAGCTAATTAAAATAACCAAGTCACTATACATGCCATAGAAAATGATTTTGAACTTCAAATTAATATGATCCAAGTGCTACCAAAATTTCATGTCCTTGTAGATAAATACCCAAATCAACACATCCAAGAGTTCACCTATGTCTACTCCAGCTTCAAACCCCAAGGAGTTGTTGAAAATCACGTAAAATGTAGGGTATTCCCCTTATCACTTGAGGGAGCAACAAAAGAGAAGTTGTACAATCTTCAACCAAGGGAGATAAATGATTGGGGAGATCTCAGAAGAATATTCTTACAAATACTATTCACTATGTCTAGGAGTAATGCAATAAAAAAGAGATTTACATCATACATAAATCAATGGGAGAGACTCTCTAGAAATAATAGGAACATTTAAAGAAACTTTGTGCAAGATACCCACACCAAAAAATAGAATAGAACCAACTCCTTGTATTATTTTACCAAGGATTGCTGAAAATGATCAAAATTTTCTAGACGCCTCATCTAGAGGAGATCTGATTGACTAGTCACTAGAAGATATTAGAGGTCTCATTGAAATGACTATGTAAAAATCACAGAAATTTGGAACTAGATGTACGAGTACTAGAGGCATCCATGAGTTATGGACTTCCGATTCTTCCTCCCCCTTACATGAATCAACTTTTAAGGAAATATCCATTTAGATGAGACAACTTTTTTGAACCATGTAAAGGAACTACAAGGCCCGACATAGGTATCTGGTTTATGATCTTCTACTTATCATTACACTAATCAATGTACAAAAGTGTAGAGGACCAAAAGTTGTGCTGTAGCCTATCCTCAAAGGCAATTTCAAGCAAATCAGCCACGTCAACCCCAAGACCAAATATGATATGGATTTCAACAGAACTAGGATAGACCTCATTTTCATCAACAATACCAGAATCCCCCCTCCATTTCGACAATCCCATAATCATCACATCTAACAACAAAAAGCCTTTTAGTCACCACCATTCCAACGAAAGACTTAAGACCATCATTCTTTAAGTACACCCACTATTGAAGTGCAACATCTAAGAACCAAAGTTGCAGGGTTAGAAGATAAGATAATTGATCAGTTAGGAAGTTTTATGGAAATTATGACAAAGAATCAAAATACAATACCATCCAAAATGATTCCAAAACCAAAGGAGAATGTAAACATGATAAAAACAAGAAGTGGAAAAGAGCTTACACCAACTGAAAAATGTGAGAATGATGATTATAAGAATTTGGAAAAAGATTGAACCATCCATCCAAAAGAAGGGGATCAGAATAGCATATGAATATGAGCTAGGATTAGGAAGGAAAGGAAAGAAACTAATTTTCAAAAACAATAATGTGAGAAATAGGTATCCAAGCTCCATTACCATCTACATTACTTAAATCAAAGAAAGTTGAATAATATATACTTCAAAACAAAATTCAGGAAACTTTTTATAAATTTGAGATCAATATTACTCTACTAGATATAATAAAAAAAATACCTAAATATGCAATTTTTTATAAAGATTTGTGCACAAAAAGAAGGCGGTGAGATAGAAATTAGAGAATCAGCTTAGGAATATGTGTCTCAGTACTAATCACACAAACAATAGAAAAAAATGTCATGATCCCGGGACATTCTATATTTCCTACACTATTGGGTATTTAAATTTTACTGATGCAATATGTGATCTCGGAGAATAAATAAATGTTATTACTCTCTTTGTATTTTCATCCATGTTGATCGGAGAACTAAAACCAACTTGAGTGGTGGTCCAATTAGCAAACAGATCCACCATTTTCCCAGCAGGAGTTGTAGAAGATGTACTCGTGGGGGTAAGAGGATTGATCTTTTAAGCTAACTTTTATGTCCTTTACATGGAATAAGACAGAGCCTCATGCCACTCTACCATCATCCTAGGAATACCCTTACTAAAAACATCATGGACTATCATAAATTTCCATGAAGGAACACTCACAATGGAATTCATAGATAGTACATTTCACTTCATGATTGTGGCTGCAATGAAACATTCATCTAGTAATCATTCACTTTATGCAATCTCCCATGGAGAAGTTATAGAACCAATCTAAGATTCAGGTATATTTTGTGATTTCTTATCATTAAGAGAACATTTTTCATTTGAAAATTCATATTCCCAAGAACCTAATAATCCTGATATCATGTTAGAGTAGGAGATAAAATTTAACTTTTTTAATGATTTATTAAATGAATATGAGATGATACAAAATATTCTATCCTTAGAAGTAGGAAACATAAAATCAATATCATCCCTTAAAAACCTCATGTATAGAGATTAATCCATTTCCAAGTTATTTAAAGTATTCTTACATAATGGAATGAGGGAAATTGTTGGTAATAATTTCTAATAACCTATCACATTCACATGAACAAACTCAGATGGAAATACTCTAATGAAATGTCAAAGATATAGGATGGATTTTAGGTGATATACCTGGAATCATTCACAAGGACTTCTCCTATAGATTTTTTTAGAAATTGATGCCCAACCAGTTAAAAAACTCCACATAAGACTCAATGCCACAATCATAGAGGTTGTTAAGAATTATATAGATAACTTTCTAGCGTCTGGAATCATTTACCAAATCTATGATTCTTTGAGGGTCATCCCCATTCATGTAGTCCCAAAGAAAATAGGTCTACCCACTATTAAAAATGATAGAAATGAACTGATCCCCATGAGAATAAAAAATATCTGGAGAGTGTGTATAGATTACAGGGAGCTTAAAAAAATTACCTAAAAAGACCACTTTCTCATTTCATTCATTAATCAGATGCTAGAAATTTTATCTGGAAAAAACTCATTATTATTTTAAAATGGATTCTTAGGATACTTTCATGTACTGATCACACCAGAAGACCAGGAGAAGATAATAATTACCTATCTATTTAGAACATTCACCTATAAAAGGATCCATTTTGGGATATGCAATTCCACAGGTAGATTTCAATGGTTTGTGGTGAGTATTTTCTCAGATCATAGTGAGGACTTCATGATGTTATTTCTTGATAATTTCATATTATTTTTTAATTATTTTGATTATGGCTTAGGAAATTCGGAAAAGGTTTTGAAAACATGAATTGAAAAGTATCTTGTCTTAAATATTAAAAAATTTCAATTCATTGTTGAAAAGGAAATAGTGTTGGGGAACATAATTTCAGAAAAAAGGATTGTGGTTGATAAATATAAAGTTGAAGTAATAAATTCCTTCCCTTATTCATCTTGTATAAAACATATTAGATCCTTTTTAGGATATGAAGGTTTTTAAAAATGATTCATCAAATATTTTACTAATATTTCTCTCCCACTCTCTAGATTATTACTAAAATAATCTGACTTTAATATTTGTTATGCATGCATGAAGTAATTTTATGTAATGAAACAATGGTTTATCACACCTCCAATAATGCAACCACCAAACTGAGAGTACCATTTTGAGTTGCTTTTCAATGCATCCAACCAAGCGGTGGGAGCCACTTTATCAAAAATAATTGTCAACAAGTCTCAAGTCATATCCTATCTACCGAGGACCTCGTATTCCACACAAATCAATTACACAACCACCGAGAAGGAGTTCCTTGCAGTTGTATTTTCACTAGATAAATTATGATCATATCTCCCTGGAAATAATTTTTTTTCTGATCATGCATCACTCGGGTATTTAATGAAAATGATGGATGAAAATACAAGGCTAGTGAGATGGATGCTACTTTTACAAGAGTTCAATTTGAAAATTAATGATAAAAAGGGA
This sequence comes from Viscum album, assembly GCA_963277665.1. Lineage (NCBI taxonomy): Eukaryota > Viridiplantae > Streptophyta > Magnoliopsida > Santalales > Viscaceae > Viscum > Viscum album. The sequence goes on from OY728123.1 coordinate 1,098,044,179, forward strand.
ACTCAAAATTTGGTGGCTGATAATATAATTCGACTATCCCAAACTACTGAAGCATAAATTCGAAACCAGAACCCACATAATGATGATCTTCCTGGAGAACAAATCTACAACATAAATATTGATGTTTCATGGTATCCCAATATGGTCAATTATCAGGTAACATCTCAGGTCCCATATCTTATAAATTCCCACCAAATTCAAATGATCAAATCAGAATCTAAATATTATATCTAGGATGATCCATTTCATTGGAATATTTTTAATGAATAAGTAATAATAATATGTTTTCTTGAAAGTGAAATTTAATTTGTCTTTGAGTTTTGTCACACATTAGCTTGTGGAGGCCACTTTGGACCACAAAGGACCACAATGAATGTTTTGGAATCAGGACTTTATTGGTATACATCTTTTAAAGATTCTCATAAATTTTTTAAAGGTTTTCGAAAATGGCAGTTTTTTGGGAATATTTCTAGGAGAAAAGAAATTCCCCAACAAACACATAAAATTTGTGATTTTTTATGTCCTTGGGATATATTTTATGGGACCTTTCCCAATGTCATTTGGAAATTATTATATCTTTCTTGAAGTTGATTATGATTCCAAATGGGTGGAAGAAAAATCCACTAGGATTGACGCTGCTAAATTTTTGTGTGATTTTTTAAGGGATAACATATTTTTTAGGTTTGGAGTTGCTAGAGCCCTTATCAGTGATCAAAGGACTCACTTCTGAAATAGTACAATTGAGGTAGTGCTGAAGAAGTATGGGGTACATCATAAAACATCAACTCCCTATCATCCACAGAAAAATGGACAAGTTAAAGTGTCCAATAGGGAAATTATGAGAATTTTAGAAAATACTATTAATCCAAACAGGAAGGATTGGATCCAAAGGTGGGATGGAACATTATGGGATTATAGGACAGCCTATAAAAATTCAATTGGAATGAGTCCATATTGGATAATTTATGGGATAATTCTTCACCTACCCGTGTAATTGGAACATAAGGAATACTGTGCTATTAGGAAGATAAATTTGGATCTTCAATGCACTAGGAAGGAGATAAGAATATAGTTTTAGTAGGTCGGGGAAATTAGAAGTAGAGATTTTAAAAATTCCATGATTTATAAAGAGATAAAAAGTGTGGTTCCTGAAAATATGATCCAACCAAAAGGCTCCCATCCAAGAGACACAATGTTATTATTCAACTCATGACTCAAGATGATGCTAGATGAACTTTGTTCCCGATGGGAAGGTCCATTTATAGTTACTCATGTATACCATTCGGTGTTGTGAAGAATATTAATGATTGATAATAGATTCCATTCACTGGGAATGGACATTGGCTATAGAAATTCCTTAGGACCATGAAATCATATCTAGTGGAGGAGATCACACTCCTCCGACCCATTTATCAATAAATCCATCTGGTCATACCTATCCTTAACACTTTATTATTTACTATGATTTAATTTCAAAACAGCTTATATATTAAATATAATTCAATTCAATGTGGACACTTCATCACATAATTGTGGGTGAGGGAACGTTTATAGTTTAGGATTTTCATTTATTGTTTTCTTTTCTGTTAAAAAAAAAGCAAAAAAAATGTTTTTTTAAATTTCTTTTATTTCTGAATATTTTGAGATAAAATGATTATCAATTTAATTTTTGAAAACCATGCCTATGAGTGAAACAATTTATTCCATGAAACCGAGATTAAATGAATGCTGAAAATGACTTTATTTCATGGTCAAATCATTATAACTTTAATTAAAATACTATGAATTTTTTAATATCATGCCACATATCATTGTATTTATCATTAAAATCACTTAAATACAAGGCTTCTGAACCATTAGTTTCATATTATTTATATCCACCTCACTTCTAGAGAGAACCAATCCATGCTTGATTTAACCAGAATTTGATTTTTTTTCTGTCAAAACATAAGGGTTTGAGGTATATGTGTTTTAAAGATTGAAAACTTTATTTGGTTTTAAATACCCCTTATTAAGATAATATTTTTTTATTATGGAATTCATTTCACATTTAATCCTTGTAGACCTTATAATCCATGAACAACCTACTAGGTTACCCACATTACAAGATAATTTTCCCTATCCAACCTGTTCTAGATTTGAAATTGCATAATATAGTTGAATTTAAGTGTGGGGGAAGATGCCCTGTATTGTAATATCACATTTGGTGAAACATTGGGTGGAAAATAAAATTTGTAAGATATGTGATTGATGCTGAAAAATATCATTATCTTGAAATGTATGCCTTATCTTGAGCTTTCATGTATGAGAAAATGTGCCTTTCTGGAGATTCTAATGAAAAAAATAATGTTATGCCTATCTGGAGCATTCAATAAAAATCATGTTTTAGATGATTGAATGTTTTTTTGAAATGATTAATGGTATGGAATTTCATTTATTTTTCATGTTGATGGATTCTAATTGACACTAACCAGATTGAGGAGGAGACCATACTTGAGTAAAAATTAGAATAATGCAGTTTTTCATCAAAATGATCCATGCACTCCTCATTCAACCTTATAATGTTTCACATCTTAATCCTACCAACCAAAATCCACAAAACAACCCTAAAAATTACCCATGATAATAATATTTTCTTAACTCACATCGTTTGGATATTTACAAATTTATCAAGCCTATGGTGAACCATGTATGTGTTTCGATAAGAAATACATTGCTAAAAAAATTAAAATTTGTGTGATGAGAGAACATGAAATTGAGTTAAGTGTTTTGTGTGCAAGTGAGGAAAAATAAAGTGAAAATATATTTAATTATCTAATTTTAGAACATGATATAATGTTTTTTTTGATACATGATATCATTCGTTTCTTGGTTATAAATTGTTGGATCTCATGGATATATGTTTTTAATTTACTTTGATTTGATTTTGATGTTAATTTTTCCAGGAGTCCAAGTTCTATATTTGGGTGAATTAATAGAGATCATAGTTTAATATTTAAAAATATGTTTTTAAATTATTTAATCCATTATCATTAACCAATTTTATCTTATTTGGATCATTTTTGTGTGTGTTTTGAGCTAAAATGTGAAAAGTGATTAATTCTGGACATTTAATAGTTGTATGTGGCATTTGTTTTTTGAGTATAACTGTTACAATTTTTAGCCAATTCATATGATTTTTTAGGATCTAAGGATTAATGGGATACAAAACGTTCTTCTTGACTACAATCTAATTCAATCGCACACATGCCCAAAAAAATCAGTTAATGTCCACACATAATCTGGCCGACAGAATGGACCAGGCTTCATTCAAAGAGACATATCTCAGGCTACTGAACAAAAAATGGGGTTCTTTCATCTAGGATCAAAATCGAAATCGACTAGGAATCTTCCAATTAAATTTTAGGTCGAAATTATTTCTTTATGTCCGCCCTTAAAACGGTCAAATAAGGGTTATTGGAGTAGTTTTTGGCAGCCAGAAGAAGTCATATCTATTATTTCGGCCATTAATTGTTTCAAACTACGCCAATATCTCTGAAATTTCTAGGGTAGATAGAAAAAACCATTACTCACATCTTATAATAAGGGTCCTCTACCTGATTAGTCTATCTGGTGAGATAAAATGAAGCTATATTTTTGGAGGACAGATTTAGGAGGAGACAATTTTTGTTCTTTCTTTTTACTCTTTTCTTCTTATTATTTTTTAATGACTTCATGTTTACGGTTATTCTGAATTAACCTTAACATTGTGTGGTAATAATATGAGGTTATTTGGGAAGGTTAGGTTTTTTATTTTTGTAATTCTTTAGTTCTTGTAGTTGATGGAATAAAAACACTATGTCTTATGTGAAGTTTTTTTCAAATTCAAATAACAGTATTTATTATCCTATGCGATCGTATTCGATTTTATGTTCTGTTGCAATTATTTTTTCGATAAATGATCATTTTTATGCCTCACTAGGTTTTGATCAATATTAGATATAACAAGATCATTTATTCGTGGTGAAGTACTTGGTAATCGCTAGTACGTGTTGGAGGGGTAGTGATTGTTCATGATTATTTGGGATAAACAATAACTGGTTGGGAATTTCCTAAGACAATTGAGGGTATTCACTAAAACTCTATCACACATCGGAATGAGTGTAGACCAAACTAGAATTTTGTTATGGTCTATTCTTATCATAACTATTTGACAAAAAAATTTAGTTTAAGAAATTTTGGAATCTCACTTAAATCGAATTAGGTGAAGATGATCGAATAAAATGAAAGAAGGATAGCTTTGAAATTATAAAACTGACCCCAACATGATCAGGCATCTCATATAATATATTTTAGCAACTTTTTCTACAAATATGTCTTGAATCTATTCCTTAATTTCTTCTTTTGTTCATTTCTGTCATTTTCAAGACAAAAAAAAATTCAAAAACACCAAATTCTTCCTCAAATTAAAAAGTGACAAATGTCATTTTTGTGCACTCCTCTATATATAAAACCTTGTTTAACCTATTTAAAACATTTAAACACTGTTAATAAATGTTTTCTTCACACCCCATTATAGGCACATGTCACTCGGGAGGAGAAAAAATTGTGTGATAATGGACCCTATAGAGGTGGGACTCAAGGATTAGTATAAGGTAATCCATAAAGTGGGGAGTAAATTATTGAATATTTAAGGGAGATACCCTTGTTATAATTGGAATATTTTTTTTAATGATGAAATTCTCATGATCTGGGAATGAGTGTTGATTGATATTCTAGGAACTCACAGGGGTACGAATAGGATGACCACATCCTATCATCATATATAGTATTGGATGGAGTATGGTCATGTTGTGGGGGTTATTGACATGGGGATAACAGTCATTGGATGGTCGATATGAAATTTAAATGCCAGTGAGTTGTGAATTTGATTTATCTAGTCCCATGTAAATAACAGATTTTGTATTCGAATGGGATATCAGATAAGTGGGTTCATTAGAATCAATATCAAGACAATTCTCATATGATTTAAATATGGTTAGTTAGGTATATTCATTTTTATGAAATGATTAAGGGGGTTAATCATGGTTAATCACATGGTTCAGGGGAGAACTAGCGACTTGTGACATGTTTATGTGGTGAAATCATTTCCTGAGGTGGTTTATGGGGTGAACCCATTTCGTTGAATGATTTAAGGTGGTAATAGAGTGGCATAACATGCTGAAGGCATCATTTGTGATACAAAATCTTAAGAGAGAAAGGTAATAAATATCATAGTTCTGTCACATTATAATTTGTTTGATGGGGTATAGTGAGTATTGGATAACACCTTTTGAGGAAAGGTTGGTGTATATGGTCCTCATGAATATTTAGTGGGTACTCATATAATTTGGTCTGGAATCAGATACAAGCGGTATTATTGGCCAAAAATTGATTTTCTCATATGTGTTTAGGTGTGGTGAGATGGAAACATCATTGAGCGAGTCTTTGAACCACTAGAGGATGCATTATAGTAGGCTATTCTAATGATGGGGAGCATTGTGGATTGGGAACAACCACTATGAGATATGAATTATGGTGTAGAGCATCAAAAGTAGGATGATGGGTTTTTTGATGACATCAGAGTGTCCCATTATGCCCGGGTGTGGTCATGCACTATCTTGGTTTTTTTGATAGTCTTACACAATAGATTGACTTTTTATGAGTTTTGTTTTATGTTGTTATAGTTGTGAAATGTGGGGTCATTCAGAATTTAGGGATCAAATAGGACGAGATGATCCTGATTTAGCAACCCAAGTTAGTTGGATTTTTTGATTGAATTATTTATGATACTTTTCAAGGATGATAAGTGTTATAGTGGGGAGATCATAATAAACCATGTTCGTACAATCATTAAAATTCAATATAAATTTGAATTTTTATTTTTGTAGAAATTTTTTTATATAATCAGAATTGAAAAAAGGTTCTTAACAATATAACATCCATAAAAGGTATTTTTGACATGGTTTAAGGTTTTGTGGATTTTCCTGGGATTTCTATTGAACATAATAGAAGTGGATAATGGATACATCTATATAAAATTATTGTATAAGTCCTTTTACATTATTATAGGACCTTTTACATCCTGAAAGGGTTTCATGGGGTGTGTTCTAGGATTTATCTATTTAAAATATAGTTAGTTGAGGGAGAAGGGGGCATTTCCACAAAAAATAGTGCACGCACTTTTTATAAACTGTGACATGGTGTTAGCCATTTTTTAATTCAAAAGGTAATCCCCCCACCATTTATTCTTTGCCTCTAATAGGTGTACTAGGAGGCACTTGGTTGGTGCTCCCCATCTCTCATTTTTCTTCTATTATTCATGGTATTTGGTGTGATTCAACAACATTTCTAGGCATATTCCTCATCCTTTCTTCCATTCTCCTTTCCCACTCAATCATCTATATTTTTTTTATGAACCAATTTAGTGTTTGACACTGATTCCACCAAAGCATGGTGGAATCGATCATTTATATTGGGGGATTTTCTCTATTTTCATAATGGAGAACTCAAAACATTTTTTGAATGGATTTTTATAATGTTTAAGTGGTGGTAAAATATCATATGAATTTTTCCATGTATTTTTTATCATTTATGTATTAAATTATTCCTTGAATTAGGTGTAAATTTTAGGTATTTTTTGGCACCTAGATTCATGGGTGTGTCAGGGGTGCACTGAACTCTATTTATTCATGTTTTTTACAAGAGGATGTCGCATGTTGGTATATTATGAATTTATACCTATTTAAATAAAATTTATAAAAATTTAGAAATTAATTATGATTAATTAATTAATTATAACATGGTTATAAATAATTAATTTTAAATTTTTATTTTGTTGACGATCTTATGGTAACTGCTGGTGGTTAGATGGTTTAGAGGAGCTCATGACAGAGTTTATGGGTTTTGTTTAAAAAGGTAATGGAATCTGATTATGGTAATTAGCCCCTTTTACATACCCCTATAGTATATATGAATTTTAAATTTTTATATTATGCGATATTTGGTCTCACTTCTGAGGATGGTAACCTTTATTAAATGAAATGTTTTATTTACAATAAAATGCCTAGATAAATTTTACAAGGTGCTAAGGCCACGATGGACTATTGGAACTCGCATGATTTTCCACAACCGCTAGTGTTTGAGGCCTTTATATTATATATGTGTAATGATTCATATAGACCATAGTGGGTACTAAATTAATTAAATAAATGAAATATATTGGAAATAGTGTTAGGTACCCTTAGAGAGATCTAGGTAGAGATGAGTGGTGAATTGGCATGGTCGGATAGGGAAATCTCCATGTGTCCCGTTGAGTTTGTAAAATATTTGGGTTAAAAAGATGGTTGTAGGGTGAATGTTCCTCCCTCATTAAGGCATTATTACTTAGGTGGGTAGGCCTTAGCTAGTATAATGATATGATGGGTGTTGATACTGACCATGGGATGACTTGGGTACTAATAAAGTCCATAAGCCTTCCCATTAAAGAGGTTTCCATCTAGCTTTCTTGGGAGGTCGGTGATTCCTCAATAAGTTATGACACTACCGGGGGGATGTGATGTCATCTGAGTGATGGGTGTTAACTTGAGAGATATATGTGAGACAAGAAGACCCATAACAGTGTATGGAAAATGAGAATACCTCAGGGACCCTAAAGGTTTCCACACTATGATATTTACTCTAATGAGAGGGTGTATATGGGGAATGGGTAATTATTATTATTTTTTTCACCTTAGAAACCAAATTAATCATCTGAGCACATTATGGTCATGAGAATGGCAGTTCATTCAATCGAGAGGACAACCAAATTAATATTTTGAGCAAATTATGGTTATGAGTATTTTCTACTAAATTAAGGTTCCCATAGATTGTCTTTTATATGGTGTAGTGGATTTTTTTATTCCTAATGGTTAGGTAATTAAATACTAATTTGTAATTTTGGTGAAACTTAGCTTAAAAACCCTAAAATCTAGTATTGCTATGGAATAGGGTTGGGTTTATCCACCTGGTGTTATGGATAAGTATTTCTCTACTCTACTAACTAAGTGTTATATATGATATGATTGGGATGATTCTATACCTTTATAGTTATGTGTTAAACCCACATTTATTATTATGGTTATTTTGAGTCCCATATCAGAATACTCTTGTATGTAATCCTTTTTCTCAATTTATAAAAGAAGGTCTCTTCCTCACCTTAATGTAAGATGGTTTCCCATTCTACATGGTATCAGAGGAAATTTAACTTTTTTCTAATCCATTTATTTGAATGACTATCTACAGTTTCATACAGTGCCCCTTCTCTATGGTTGGCCTCGACACCTCCACTCATTACGATTCCCACTCGGTGACCCATACGGCTCCCTCCCTCATCACGCTACTCTCTTTGGAAATGTCTGAGCACAGTCAGACCTAACTCACTCAAGAGGCCCTCTCATCCCATCACGACCCTCATTCCCACTTCTAGCAGCTCTCCCAGCACCCGACGTCAAATACCACCCACTCATTCTAGGCGGAACCTCACTCTTGTTGAGTCACTCTCCCCATATCCTGCCTTCTGCTGGCCTCCCTCTTAGCGACGCTCCCTGCTCCCCTCTGTCACTCTGCATCCTATCACCCTGTCTTCTGCTCTACGCCAATCCTGGCTCCCTATAACCCTCTGTCGCAATGCAGTTGGATGCCCTTGTCCCCCCTGATGGACTCCTGCCCACCCTATCAGTGATTGTGCTCTGCCTTGACAGGGTTCCTCCCTGATGACATCCCACCCTCAGCTATATTCTCTGTTGTTTTCCTGGAGACCCCCCATCTCCGGACCCATAGCCCGATCGCCCTCATCGGCCCTCCATGAATTGGTTCACTTGGCGTAGTAAGATATAGAATGTATTCTCTCGATCCAGTGCAGATTCAGAGTACTATTCCATGGACACCGTCACTATAGAGATCCTTTGGAATAAAAAACTCTTAAAAAATAAGGGAATTCCTCAGTAGAAATCTGATCAAATCTGGTGTGGCAATCAAGAAGCAACTAAGATTTATTCAAATCCCATATTCTATGAAAGCACGAAGAATATTGGGGTGGACTGTCACTTTCTTCGACACCACCTAGAGCACAATCATGTCATCTTTAACCACATCCCAAGGTAAGACTTGCTTACTGAAATCTTCACCAAAGGTGTCCCAGGGTTTCATCTAGCCTTGCTCAGTTCCATGTTGGGAAACCACAGCATATACAACTTAGCTTGAGGGGGAGTCTGTCTTTTCTTGTCCGTTATCATCTTTCTTTTTGTGGAAATCATGGTCCAAGTTGGGCATGTCCTACTTGAGGGGGGTGTTAAAGCCACTTTTATTATTTTTGGTATTTCCATGTCCTGTATCAGAATAATCCTATATTTATTCTATCTTCTCAAACTAAAAAAGAAGGCCTCCACTTCACCTTGAGGTAATACGGTTTCCCATTCTACACAATGTTATGAGTTAAACACTAAAGTGGATTCAATTTATAATATAATATAGTTCTTTTCCTTGATATTTGTATAATTAACTCAAAGGGGTCATCATTTTAGTGGTAAACCTTTTAATAAAATTTATTATTAAATAGTAAGAAAAAAGGATACTTATCTGATAAAAATAATATTATGTATATAATAGTATCATAATCTCTAAGAAAAAAAAAATAAATGAATCCTTTGGAATGGGTGATTTAATGTAAGAAACTATTACGATTGGTAACTTAATAATAGTATTCCTAAGATATTTTATGTGTTAAAAAAACACCTTCCTGAGTAACCAATTATTGATCTTGCTCAACAGATGAATCTAGATTCTTTTGAGAGGTATATAATGATTCACTTTGGTTTGAAAATGTTTTATATGCAAAATAACCTATGGAATTTTATTCTATATTAGTATACTCAATATGATTAAGTAGTATAATGAATTGGTGATACTAAAAGATATCCTAAGGATTATTCTTGAAAACGAATTCATTATGTTTTTATTTATATATATATTTTAAAAAATATTAATATGTTCAAGAAAAGTTTACCTAACATTTCAAAGTTTTAAGAATAGATGAATTAGGTATATGAAGTCTATGTTCTAAATTTATGAAGATAGTACATGTTTTTAAAAATTCTTATTAATAGAAGGAAATTTAGTAGGAGATTCCAATAATGTTTCTTTAAGTATCCAGTTATGGTCACTAAAACCTAACAGTGTTTTCATCAAGGATTAATTATCCCGTTAAGATGGAATTTTTCAGAATATGTTAAGGGGTTTTGAAAACCTCATTGAATATCTATGTATAGTATTAAGAGTTATATAATTTAACATTTAAATTTTGAAGGGTATGAGATTCCAAATTAATATATTACATGTGTTGTAAATATACAGTTTTTTAATGTCATGGGGAGAATTGATTGAGCATATTTTTTTCATTTACGTAATGAAGAAAAGAGTTATTACTTTAAAGATTTGTATGCAAAATAATTTTTCAAAAATAAATTAATCATATTTGAGGATGTTCATATTCATCATATTTCTCTTATATGATAAGATAAATAGTTTGTTAAAAAATATTTGTTATGATAAAAACAAGATATATAATTATATACACGTGGTTTATGATTAATTAGGTTCTATAACATGTTTATAAAATAGGACAATGGTAAAAGTTTTTTTTCCGGGGTAAAGAGTTTATGCATTTTATTATAATATAAGGTAATTTATTCCCATTTCCCATCAATGATATAATTTAATAAATACTTATTTTTTGTGAAAAATATAATAAATACATAGAATATCATACATGATATAGAATTGGTAGTTTATTTGCTAAATATTCCTACTAAAAGTGAAGTATACAAATGTGTTTCATTGCATTTTATATCAATTAGGGTTTTTAATGTAATAATGAAAAGGTTATATCTTGAGTGATAGAAAAATTATCCATCTAAAGGTAGTGGAATATGTTGTTACCTTATAAGATATGGTTGGGATACTTTTATGTAGTGGCTACAACATCAAATGATTAATGGAGTGGTCATTATGTCTATGAAATGTGAAGAAGGTGAAGAAACCATATATTAAATAGTCATTTTTGGATATAGATGAGCATAAATATGATGATATGGAGTTGACTATTTCACCTATACTAGTTTTTTATATAATTGTTTTCCATTCATGTTTAGTAGGTTTGAAGATAGTGGTAAAGCTAACCAAAAGTGGAGAACCCATTTGAGGAGACCAAATAGCGTTGTTTCCTATAATACGTGTTATACACTCTTGAATAAAGGTTGATGTGATTAGAGATGGATATGGATTTAATTAGTAATATTTATACCTAAAATATAAAATATATTAATTAAATACTCTTTTTTGGGTATTTTATGTATGGAAATACTTTAAAAGTTTGTTTAAATTAGTTTAGAATTATTTTAATAATTAAAAAATCATTTGAAGAAATTATGTGATTATTTACATATGGTTGGATAAGTCCTTCATTAAGAAGAATTATTTTTTATTATACCTATAGAAATATAGATTTTTGAGATCCTGAAAAATATATTTGTCCTAAATGTAAGGCTTTTCCAATCGATCAACACTACAGATGTATAACATTAAGTGTTGAGCATAAATCATTGGGGAAATTTTAAGACTTTAAATTATATCATGTTACGATTGCTAATAATAAGTCTCTATCATGATGATTTATTAGATTAAATCTTCAGAATATTGATTTTATGGATTTATCATAAGTCATCGATGCTAATACATGGTGAGCTTAAGTCTTCTGCGTCCCCAGAGTAATGATTTAGTTGAGAATAAAGCATCAACACATAAAGATATTTTAAAAAAATTTAGATGAAAATGATGTTCCTAAAACATAATGTAAGGATTAATAATAAATATTTTAAAACATTCGTCATTGAATTTCCCAATTTGAAGATTAAACACTTAGAAAAAAATTGAATGTATTGATGGATAGAAAATAGATATTTCTTATTTCAAATTTTATATGGATAAAATTAATTTGGGATGTTGTAAAAACTATTCAATTGTGTTATAATCATCATAAACACATAAATTTCAGTGTTATAAAATTTTTAGAAGTAATAGAATCTAATATTCATCCTTGGAACATTATTATTAAAAAAATAAAAAATAAAGTTTCTAAAATTTTCTAATTATGAAGAAATATAAATATGGAGATGTTAATGCTATTATTTAGAGTTAAAAAATCATGAAGTTTATTAATGTCATAATAAAATATTTTTTTGAGTATGGTTGATTGAGTAGTTCCATTTCATGTATTCTTTGATAAGGAAAATTTAATTATTTGGTTTTCAGGAATACTACATAAGAAGACACATCAGAGATCGAGATACTATTTATCAAACTCTACAACATTTTGATCTGAGGAAATTTGATTATCCAAGAAGAATTGAGATGGAAAAAAAGGAATTTTACCAATACTATAAAATGAGATCTACACTATAGATACAGTTTCATATATTTATGTCTATCTATTGAGATTGACATATGAATTTCAGTGGATAATTTTGTAGTTGAGGAAGTATTTGAAGATGAGCCTATTGTAGAATAAAATAATATTTTACTTGGTAGTGCCTAAAAAAAGGTGCATTTAATTATATATATTCTTATATTGCTTCTTGTGTGGAATAAAAGAACATGTGAATTCAGGGAAACCTAAATTGGGAACTCTATAATTGTATATTTAAATTTGATGTTGTTCTGTCTTCTCAATATATTATTTATGGTATTTGAAAAAGAATAATTATTTTAATACAGCCTTCTAGGAATGTGAGATTAAGTATATTTAGATGATTATAAAATAAAAAAAGGCAGTTGATGGCATTGTGGATGTACATGGAAATTTAAGGAATTGAGAAGATAAGAGAATAATAGATTTGACAGAAGAAGGAGAAGGAGAATCTTGTTGTGAATAAAAAGAACATATGAGTGTTTCAATTCTATATAACCCTCTAGGACTCAAAAAATAATTTTTTTTGCGTTTTTTGCAATAAATTTAAATATTAACTCAAAATTATTGAAAATTACAAAATACTGATTTTCCTGTGCTTTGTGTGGAGACATCCTAGCAGTCAAAGACTCCAATTTCAAGAAATAGATCATCTATGTGGGTGTAGAAACATCCCAATATAGATGGAGAAATACTTCAATAGTAAGATTCCAAATACTAACTCATGGGATGTGATTATAAAGAAAATTTATGATAATATATTATCATCAATGTAATATGGTGACCACACATGTGTAATATTGTGTGAAGAATATTAAAATATGATACCTATCCAAATCTACTTGTAATAGTGATATGTTTCCAGTGGATAATTCATTCCTTTGACATTCTGTGTAATGTTGGGATTAGGTTTCTTGAGAGAGTAAAAACCTTTTTAAAATACCTATATTATATTATATATCAGCATTTGGCTTGCATATATCTGTATAGAAGGGTACATTTCAATGATATTAATTTACATGATAACTAGTGGATTATTTTGAAAACCATATGGGTTTTATATATAAAAGAAGAATTGGTTTTTTGGTAAAATCAGTCCATGCATGATTTACCCCTCCCCCCTCCCATGTTTGTTTACATGATCCTATAAGAATTTCTAGTTCAATAAAAGAAAAATTTCCATATATTTGGATCCTTTGGATGTTCTACTATTGGTATTAAAATGTTAGCTAATTCAAATTGTAATTTGGATTTATTAAATACATGAAGTGCATATTTAAAATGTTTTTTTATTTTTTCTATATATTCTTTTTTTGGTAATTTTTCCAAATATCTCTTTTAAACATGGTTTATGGGGAAGCAGAATGATCCCACCATTTTCTATGGGATAGAGGAAACCCTAAAAATCACGAACTCTCATATTTTTAAATTGGACAGGGGAACAAAATAACAAACCACATATAGAGGAGTGGCAAGGTCAAATTGGTTCCATGTATAAATCCATGGCCGAGTCATTGTGTCCCATGTATTCACTTGTAAGAATCATGCACCATAGCTTCCAATGAACACCCTAGTCGTAAATTTTATGAATTTTAGTTATGGTTGACTGACCCACCCAATGCATTGTTCATAAACTAAAACATCCAAAAAATAAAAAATGAAAAACTGATTGTAGGTGTGTCTACTCACTCATCCCAATGGTCTAGCACCCAACACACTGGTGTTCTCACCTGAGCCTCCGCATGAGAAAATGACTATTTCCTCAAACACACCATCACCTTGAAACACCTAAAAAACACAAAAATAGGCAAGAAGTCATAGATACCCTGGCTGAACAGGGACCAGATCATCGATACCTATGCACTACCACTAAAAATATCATGAAACAAATGTCACATATTCTTAGCAAAGAGATGATGAAAGGATGGGTCGGATAAGTTGGTTGTTTTTATAGAAAAAAAATATTTGAAATGTATCGTGGATGAGGACTAAAGAAATAAATTCAAAGAAGGATGATAAATATTGTGACACATAAGGCACATCATTAGGATGAATAGTGATCCTATGGATCATGATCCAAATCTCATTGATATATATACTATATGAAAGATATATATTTGGTAACTGAAACAAAAAATGAATGAGTCATGATAATACCAAGTGGTATATCTACTCTTGATCATTGAAATCAAAGACATTCAATGTAGATGAGCTCCCATATAAGACAATATAGGAAGATAGCAAGCTTAGTGTAACCCTCCTGCAAATATTAGAAAACACTACAAAGGGATGGAATGAATTCTAGTGAGGAACTCTTGAGGAAGATAGAACTTTTGACATATAATAAGGTGGTGAGGTGAAACCATAGTTTCACAGTGACCGAGATCCCTTAATTTAAATATGATTTCAAATGTTTGAAGAAGTGACATAGAAAGAAAATTCAGATTTCATCCTTGTCCAAATATATTTAGTGGTCTCAATAATGAACTTGAGAAACATATTTAATATTGGGGAATGAAATAATATAAAGTGTTTTGATGAATCAATTAGAAGTAACACTAAATGAAAAAATTCATTCTAGAAAAATATTTGATAAATATATAGGTAAATTTTCCTCCAAAGATTATAGGATAAGTTGTTATGGGGATTAGCTTGAAATGGTTTTAGACCTCTATCTTAAGGATAAGGACAATTATAAGTGTTTCGTAATATAAATAGAAATTTATATATTTAAATATATCATTGGAATTCAAAATAAAAAAGTCACATCTAGAAGAAGTGGTTAATGTAATAGGTAATGCAATATCAAAGAAGATGACAAGCTATAACACCCTCATAAAGATTATGAAACCAAATGAATATTCTATCAAACTTTTAAATGAATGAGTTTCATTAATTAATGAACAAATGGGAAGAATTATTTTTGTAGAAGGTATTTTTTATATTTTTTTAGAAGATGTGTTCCATTTATTGGAAAAAAATCATAAATTATATGTGGATATTAAATATGTTCAGTTGTAAGAAAAATAAAACAAAGTGAAAGAGATAAGAAAAATCTCATTTTGAGATAAAGAAAATAAATGTAGAAAAAATAGAAGCAACAAAATTATTTATAAGTAATTATAGGACCATTTTATGGTTATAAATGCACCATCAACACAAAGTTTCTTAAGTTGGATGATAAGTTGTAAAATATTAAAAATGAAAAATATGGAACTCCCTAATCTGTTAAGAAAAATTTCATTGACACAAAAACTTCATAAGTGATACCTATATCGAATAAGGATCATAATTTTAGTTAAAATAACCTTATATATTTTATATGAGTATATACTTATGTATCTTGTAAAATGGTAACCTAATGTACTGATTACGTTATTTAAACTAAATTTTAATGTTTTGTAGGTGTTAGATGATAACAAAAAATTTTAAAAATGTGGAAGTTTAAAAATTATTGTACATATATCAATATTTCAAGGATATAGCTGTGAATGTCTAATAATAACTTCCCTAAATAGAGACCAAAAAATTGGGGTTTTAGCCCAAAATCAGTAAGAAATAAAATCTGAACAGATGACACCTACATGGTAAATAACATGACTAATTGTAAGGTTTTGGTGTTATTAGATATTAAGGATTATTTCTATCAATAATTGGAATAATATTTTAGTATGTACAAGTTCTATAATTCTTAAATCAAGGGCTTAATACCTGTAAAAAGTAATAACTCTTATAAAAAATTATGACCTCATTGAAAGTGAATAATATTTATCTAAAGAACATATTTGAGAAAATGAAGAAATTATATAATATGTGATTATTTGGTAGTCACAGAAATTTTTAATTATGATACAATCCATTCTGGTACCACATATTTTTTGAATAATAAAATTAACCACCACAATCTGGAAAATAGTTGAACAAACATGGTGTTTATTCCATGGGAGAAAAATCAATGAAGAAGAAAGATAAATCATATACATCTTAGAATAAGGTGATGAATGATGAGAAAAAGGTTCAACCTATAGGTAAGAAATTATTATATTACGGTAATAAAGGCCACACCCTGTCCTATTGGTAAATGTATATCAATAACAATAAAGAATGGATCAATCTAAAAAACCAATTGGAATCAATTATGGAAAGGGATATCTAAATAAGCATGATTATTTACACTCCTTATGAAGAACTAGTGAATATTACCAAGAATTTAAAATAAAATAAAAATGAATTGGTCAATGTAAGGATTTAGAAACAAAGTTATAGTGTTTTTAAATATATGATAGGGATTCCTAAACAAGAAGAGTATTTAAAACAAAGTTTTAAAGAACATGTTAGATGAAGTTCGAAAACTATAACTGGAATGAAGAATTCTAGACCTAAAGAGATATATAAGCATAAGGATTCTGATATACTAATAAGAAGGACAAAACAATTCGAATTTAAATCCATTGTATCGAAAAGTGAAAAATTCCATTATGGCTAATAAGGAAGATAAAATGGAGATAAATTCATGCTTCCCAAAGGTGAATGGATTTAGAATTATAATGATGGTGAAAGCAAGAAGAGGCCTATAGATTTCCGATCTATAAGAAAATTATTTTCTGGGTTTAAAAATATGAGTTAGCCTTATGGATCAGACAAAGAGTCATTGGAAGATCCACCCTTTATCCATATTTGTTTTCACGGATTTTTAATGATGGGGGGAGAAGGAGATGAATGATGGAGAGTTTTTCATGAGGGGTGATCTAAAAATCATGTGAAGATACTAGAGATTTGTAAATTATCTTTAATTAATAAATATGTACATATCCTTTAAATTTTTTATTAAGGTATATTATTTCATTCTCTCATTACTTGTTTAATATGTTTATATTATGTTTAAAAATGGTGTAATTATCTAAAAGAGTGGGAATAACCTAGAATGTAAAGTGTATTGATATATTTGATCAACTAAGAATAGTTTCTTGATATCTCATGAAAATATGTATATGTTACCCAAATTTTAATAGTTGGAAACTAGAATAACATGTGGTGAAAATTAGGTATACTTATTGTCTATGTAAGGACTAGAACATTTGAATAATATTTGTTTCAATAAAATGTGCGTAATATTACACTGTACCCAACCAAACTATATCTCATTAATAATGATGTGAGTATAATTTGAATTGTAGCCATTAGGTTTTGACTATTATATAACCACTGGTCAATTGTGATCATTGGTCAATATGACCTTTGGAAACAATACTCTAGATAAATATTTTAACATTATAATTTGTGTTTATATGTAGAAATGAAAAAGGATGATTAATTCATAATGGTGAAATTATGGCCTCAACTAGTAGAGTCATGTCGTATGAAGACCATTTATTAGAACTAGGGAGGGAGGTTGTGTCACTGGGCTTTTCTCTTGACCAATCCCTAGTTGAGCTTCAATAATTCCTAGAAGTCACCATTATAAATCTCTATCTGAGTGTACAACTAAAAAACATAGAGAAATTTTCCTAAATTTACAAGATTAAAATTAAGTACCCAAATTATAACGTAAGTATTCATTTTAAGTCATTGTGAATTTAATTCTTTGAATTTATTATTGTAAGGTTTCAACACATAGTGAAAATTCAATGTTTCTAGTGGATGAAAAATCAAGATTCCATATTTCAAATCTGATAAAGTTGAAATTGGTTTGTAATGGTGAAATAACTTTTTAGTCATGGTATAAAAATCACAAAAAACTAAATTGGTGTGTCATACAATATTTATAATAAATAGAATCTAATATTCATCCATGGAAAGATAATATCAATGGAAAATAAAATGTGGGTTTCCATAATTTTCTAATTATGATGATATAAAAATATAAAGATGTTGACACTATTCTTATAGGTTTAGAACATCATAAATATTATTAAATTATTGATCCAAACTTGTTTTGAGTACGATACAATGAGTATTCCCACTTCTTGTATTCATTGATGAAGAAAATGAAATTAGCTGGTTTTAAATAATAATTAAAATGAAGTCACACTAAAGCACAAGATTTTTATCTCAGGTTGTCTGAGTGTTTGAGAGGAACTAAGTTAAAAGTACGTGAATTTTCCTAAGACTCTGAAATGATATCCATAATACAGATGTATTTTTGTACATTTATGTATAAGAATTGAGATTGACATGTGAATTTCAGTGAAAAAAATTGATTTGTGAAAAATATGATGTTAAGATTTTTTTAGAATAAGAGATTATTTTATTCAATTACATTTTACAATTGAGTGTCATTTAATTAGGGTTATTCTTGGAATACTCCTTGACTGTAAAATAAATTCACAAGAATTTATGAAAACCTAAACTGGTGATTCAATAATGGTGATTTTTCACATGCAATTATTTTGACTTCATAATATGACATTTGTGGTATTTGAAAAGGAAAAAATGTTTTTAATATATCCACATATTCATGTGAGTCTGAATATATTTAAAATATAAGTAAAAAAATTGGCATTTGACAGTGTGGTGGCTATATAGAATTGTTGAGAGAACACATAATTTGAGATAATTGAAGCTCTCGAAGAAGAAGAAGGGGGGGGGGGGGGTAGGAGGAGAACCTTATGAATCCTATAGTGAATAAGATAAATAATAATAATAATTGACAATTCCAAGCATGTGAAACCTATTTGTGATCAAAGAGGACATATTTTGAGTTGAGTTTCCAGTGATAGATTCTATGAAGAACTAGATGTTGTGGAAAGTTTTGAGGTTGAGTTTCATGTGATTTTTGAGAATAAATTCTTGTATTTTTTCCACTAATTTGAGGTAGTAGATCATCTTCGTGGTTGCAGAAACATCCTTCTACAGATTGAGATTTACATCAAGAGTAAGAATCCAAAGAGGAAATCATTGTATATGAGTATAAAGAACCTATACGAGAATATTTTGTCACCTATATAATATAGGGACCATGCATGTGTAAATTATGTGAATAAGGTTACATGATTGAACATGTAAAATCTAATTATAATGATGATTTTTTTCTAATATATAATCCAAACCTTGGATATTCCATTTATTGAAAGGAGTAGTTTTCTAGGAAGGGGATGAACCATGTAAAAATACATATGTTATTTGTACTTTAAATATTTATATTAAATATAGGTATATGAAATGGTAAAATACAAATAGATTCATTTACATCCATATAGGTGACATATATTAAAAACCAAAGGAGGATTAAGAAATAATAAAAAAATTGGTAAAATTAGTCCACACTTGATCCTCCTCCTCCCCCCTTAGGTTTTCCTTTATGGTCTTGTGGTCATTTCAAAAAATAAATAAGGGTTATTTTCTAACACAAAGAAGTTTGATTTTCATATATGATATTTTGAAGATTATATAGTTTCTAAGAGGCTAGTGGGACAATTTGTGGACATTATGATTATATCAATATTATGTTAAAGTGATTTGTATTTAATTATTACAATGTTTTATGATATTTCATAATAATGAAGATATATAAAATCTATATTCAGTAACCATGATAAATTAAATACCATTATATTTTAAATTATTATGCTATATAGAGTATAAAGTGGCCTTCAATTAATATCCTAAAATATTTTTAGGAAATGGTGATATAATTAATATAAAGTGTAACATTTATTTATTATAACATAGTGAATGTCACTTTATCCTAAATAATACACTATTTTGTTATTGATAATAATGTATAGTTTATATTATTTACAAAATTATTTCAAGGGAAATTTTTGATGGAAATAGTTTCAAGGATAATTATGTTAAACATAGAAAATATCTATGTAAAAAAAATTATTTAAAATTTTGATGTTGTAGAGTTGAAGAGTTTGAATAAATTAAAGGAGTGGAACATTAGGAATCTGATTCTTAAATCTCACTGTTATTCAAAATTTATTTCTTTATAGATGTTACTTAATAAAAAGTTTAGTGGGAGGGTTTTATCAAATGGTCATATGGATATGTGGAAAGAATCATATATATAAATGCAATGAGTTAAAAAACCCCAAGAAGTACAGAAAAAACAAGACTAATATAACATTCTATCATATATTATTTGATAAAAATTTGATAATTTAGGTTTTGTTAAATATTCTTAAAAGCGTTGTAAGAATATAAAATGTAACATATTTAAAATAATATCCACTTTATCATTTTTTCATGTTGGTTGAATATATATATTTATATATACTGATATATATTTCCTAAAATGTAATGATAATTGACCTCTTAAAGTATGACGTTTTTTATCCCTAACTGATGTTAGTCATGAATTATTATAGGTTATGAAGAAATTTTATGGTTAGAATGAGTTATATCTTTTATGAGATACAAAATATGCTCATAATACATGGAAGTGTTTTTTTTGTGTTTCATGAACCAAAAATTTTACCATATAAAGTGTAATACACTGTGTATCTAGAATTATATGGGTTCATTGATCATATTGAAGTCCCCACTACCTTATGTTTGATGGATAACAAGAATAAGAACCATTATATTATGATAGCTTACTAACACAATACATTGAGCCTTATTTAATTAGGGTATTTTTAGGTATGTTTATATTTTTTGAAATCTACAATGAATAAAGCGGCATCTTTTGAAACATCCATCGGATGCATCCATGACTCCACACAGAAACAAAAAATGTGGAATATTCTTCTAAAAGATCTCCTCATGACATTATCATTTGTAATTAGGATGTCGGGTACCCCAATCACCATATCAAATCAAAAATTTGAGTGTTGTTCTTATAATCCTAATATTCTCTTATCGATCAATGAACAAGCACATAACAACCAAACAAACATGAATGTATAAAGGCAAGTAAAATTAATAATAGAAATTAAAATGGTTTTGAATTGCATCCTATATATATGTGAGAAATGATGGAACTTAATTCATTCAAATATAAATTAATATTTCAAGGAAAATCACAAATTCTATTCACCCCAATCAGACATCCAGAATATTTCTCAAAAGAATATTCTCTCATATCATCTTCTGATACTGTCCTTCCATCCTCCAACCTTCTATACTTCGACCATCACCTTTATCTATGATGAGTTATGAACTTGTGTGCACCTAGGATGGATTCCCCAAAAGGGGATCCACTTCCACCTTTGTCAGGACTCACTAGTTCTACTCAGTCATACATTGCATGGGTGAAAAAATAGACACCTTATAGAGGGATCTATGTGATTATCCATTCTATAAAAACATCCCTAATTCATGGATGGACATTTTTTTTGAGAAACTTATAAACTCTAGTACAAATAATTTCTCCAACTACTAAGGTTCTGTGAATAGTGTACATCACCTTCTAATCATCACACTGATTATTCAATAAAACAACATATTCTAAAAAACTACAAAGAGTGATTCTAGTGCTTTTTGTTTAGTGTCTTTTTATTAGAGAGACTTTTCTATATACTTCACCTGAAACTATCAGAACTTCTATTCAATATTAGAATGATTCCCCTTCTGGTTACCTCACTGCATTCCTATAGAACATGACTGTGACCTATTAACTACTTTTGGATGATTTACCATACAATAATCAGAATCCACTAGTATTTCACTAGAATACCACTACCTTCCCTCATTCTATAGACCCTGACTCCATGGATCCTTCTAGAATATACTTATATAATATCTTCTCCAAATAACCTCTGGTTCACCCACATTTTATTTTCTAAACTGAATATATTCGTAGCCTTTCAAATAAATATTCTTCCACTAGCCCCATTCTATGCATGACACATTGTTATTCCAATGTATCCATCCAAATTTCAAAATATTACTACTTTAAATGGTCCTTCGTAAGTTCATCTCAAAAAACATTCTTCTGAAATTACCAACACTTAACCATGAAAAATTTACCCATGTCAATCCCAATGATATCTCATATGATAATTATTTTCTTAGATCGAGTCCAATAATATCCAACTCAAATAACATTTTCATTCTCCCACCAAATTCCCTTCTATATTATCTTCAATTCAACCTCATTTTGTTGTAGCACATGCATGATTCTACACATCGTACTCCCTTCCAATAATTCAGGCTCCCACTAAAGAAGACCCTCCTTCAAAATCTAGATCCATCATCTTCTAATATGTTGTGACCATGAAACTCATATAAAATCCTCCATGGAATTACTCCAATGAAAATAAGAAAACATAGTTTCCATCCTTTGACATTGTTGAAATTTCATTCAGTAAGATGCATTCATGAACTATGTCCATAGTCTCACTTTATTGGACATATTCATTAGAAACTATGATTACCAAATCTTCTGTAACCCAAAAGTTTTTTTGGTATAATGATATTTTTAACATCATTTAAATGAACTCCATTTTTAACTCCAGCTTCAAAAAAGTATGATTTCATTGTCATGATAAACTCCCACTGAAACTTCTTTTAGTGTAACTAAGGAAACATAGTCTATTTCTAACTCTCATTTAGGATAGTCTTGTCCTTTTTAGGGATCCCACCTCAAATTTAGAGGTCCTTATATTATTTTGATGGTCTTTTGAAGATATTTTCCACATATACATAAACACGCCAAAGTCGTCATTTCCACTTTTTAATGAAAACAAGTTCCATGGAATTTGGGTTGTCCATCATCAGGCATTAATGTGGGTTTGGACGACTCCATATTAAGACTCTAAAGACGTTATCAATAACAACCATCCACATTTAAATCATCCATGTGATTCATAATATCATCTTCCACACCATCTTATAGTCTGCAAGCATCATGGTTATTCTAATAAAAGATAAATTTTGGTACAACGGGTATACATGATAGAAACCATCAGAACATCATTCATCAGAAACAACAACCAAATATTTCACTCATTACCACTTAATTACATAAATACTTCACATGACATAGAATTATCATCCTTAATTCCCTATCTATTCAGTGCACTCAATAAAATCAAGCCTCAGATTCATTCTTTAGGTCATCTGATCTCTATCATTCCAACACTCCTTCTGGTCTTCACCCTATAAATTTTTAAAACATTTCCACACTTTTCCATTACCATGAACCCCCATTAGAATGAATTTTATTCTCTTCAAAATTCCTCATGTTTCAAATAATCATCATCGGTTGAGCATGGGAACCATTCAACACCACACATTCTTTCAAGATGGGATTAGGAGAACACTTTTCAACATTTCAATAACCCTCCTTAGATGCAAGTTGTGGGAACTTATTTAACATCGCCTTCTAGGAACCGATATTTCAATCACTAGTAGTTCAACTAAAATATCCCATTACATAAAAAAAATTCTTTCCAAATAATGGTACCAACCAAAAAAATACAATTTGAGCTGATAACCAATGGAATTATCTAACACCTCCAAAAAACATGCCTCAACCTCTGATTACGACTTTTGTAACAATCCATTTACAATTGTCTCGATATCCATTTTTCAACAATTATTTTGAATGAATTATCCATTTAATAGAACTTGAAAAACCTCCTGGAGTAACATTATCAGTATTCTCCAATATTAGTATCCACCACTTTCAAATTATCATCAGCTTCCATTGGATCGTCATCAATCATTCACCAACTTAAAAAATTACACCCAATGTATATAACATGCCACATGACACCTATGATAAGGGGGAATTAGATATTTAATATCATGAAAAGTACCACTGCCATCTTCTGGTAAACATCCTTCGAACCATATTGACCATCTTACCATGATAAAGCTCACATTTTTCCAACCATGTACAAATAGTCACCTAAATAATATAACAATCTTCAAGACTCCATCTGATCAAGAATATTTTTCATACCTATAAATGCAAAAGTACTGACACTTCTTCCAATTGAATTTATTCTGAAACATTGATAAAATACATGCTTGAAAACTCTCCCATTATGATTTACCACTAAACAATACAATTAATCACTATAATACAAGTTTTTGGTAACAAACATAAAAATGAGAACCTGCATTGATAACACCTTTTGGTTTCAAAAAATAAAACCCACTCAGATATCAATACTTGGGACATTAGTATGGGTGAAATGACCTTCTTTTAAAAAATCCATAAGAAGCATCCATGAATCCAAAGTAAAATAACAACTGTGAAGCATGATTCTAAAATATCACCCCATGACATCAGTTTCCAAAACTCTGAATTATGGAACTTGAGTCATCATACTACGTCAAACATCAAGGTTTGGTTTCGATCCACCTCTGGTTCACCTTATGAATAATGAAAAATTACCCAATAGCTAAACGAACATTCATGTTTAAACATAAGAATAATGAACAATATTAATTAACATGGTCGTACTTACTTCTTATATACATAAGAGAAATTATAACAATAATTTTACTCAATGTGAAATTCATGTTACAAGAAAACTCACACCTCCTGGACAAAATACTCACACTACTTAAAGAGGTATCATAAAAATATCCACCTAATAATTTCTATGATATGCTCCTCCTAGTCCTATACTTCATAAATTTGACCATTACCATTGGCTATAACTTTTTAGGCACTTGGGTGTGCCTAGGTTGGATTTCTTAAAAGTGGATCCACCTAAAACTTTTTTAGCCACATCAATTCCATTCAGTCATGAATTATAGAAGGGGCCAACGGTCTTCTTATTAAGGTCCATAGTAGATAATCCATTTAGTATTGCATTTGAAATTCACAGACGACCTTCTGTTTATGTGAGAGAATTATAAATTCTACTTTTGAACATCACTCCAAAAACCAACATTCAATGAATAGTGCATGTCACCTTTTCATATTCACATTGATGATTATTCCCAAGATCTAATTCTGTAAAACTCAATAGAGTGATTTTAACTCTTCATCTTCAGTGTCTTTTCATCATAGAGAATAATACAAAACCTTTTCCTAAAACCTATAGAACAATAAATTAGTATCTGGAATCTGACCCATTCAGTTGCCACACTATAATCCTAAAGAACATGACTTATACCTTATAGCTCCTTCTAGAAGATTTACATTCAAATACTATAACTCAATTGTGCTTCCACTAAACTGCCTCGACCTAGCATCATTTCACTGACCCTTACTCTAAGGATCCTCCAAGAATTTTCTTCATAATACCACCATATAGTGAACTCCATTTAACCCATGTTGAATCCATTGAACTCAATCTGTTCATATCCTCTTAAATGAAGGTTCTTCCACTAACCCCATTCTAAACATACCATGGTTTTTGTGAAATGTCTCCATATAAATTCCCAAATTATACTTCTGTGAATTTTATTTCTAAATTTCCTTTCAAAAAATTTCCTTCCAAAATTAAAAAAACATAACCCAAAACATATTACTCATACGAAACCCAATATATTGATCATATCATCGGTGATAACTGAACCAAGATGTCATTTTTACTCGCGTATGATGAGTATGAAATTTGGGCCCTCAATTGCACTAGAATGGGGAGTGTGAAGCCTCACCTAGATTGTATATATAGTGTGTTTATCTATCTGGATGAGGGTCAAGTGATGTAGTCATCCATAAGGGTGAATGACATGTTATATATTTATCAACCATGTCATTTTATACTCAATGAGTAGAGAATGTATGAGTTAGATATATGGGTGTGACATTCTTCCTGTCCCATGATCACTCAATGTCTTGGAAAAAAGAAAACATATGAAAATTCATGCTAGCATGAGATGTGGATAGTGTGCATTGGTATATAGATACATGTTTTTAATTGAGATCACACTAAATCCCTTTGTAGCTTGAGTAGCATTGATTATTTTCTAGAGACTTCTCTTTACTTACATTTATAGATCTAGTGATTCATTTTATATGTAAATTATACAAAATACCATGGATTCACACTATTTAGGTGATAGAATAGAGATTCATATTATCTCTAAGAGATACTCTAAAATCAATTTAGATTTTTATCCAAATGAATTTTGGATAATATTTTTATCAAGGTATTACATATGATGTAATATAAGTTGAAGTTAATGAAATATTTTAAAAGGTGTTTTGAATGATATCTAAAAGTGTTTTTAGATATGATTTCATAAGTTATTGCATTTGATAAGATATATGGTGAAATGGAATGAGAATGTTATTAGGCTTTAGTCCAAGTGGGGCATTGTCACGACCCGCCTTAACCGAAAGAAGGGAAGGGATAGTAGATTGCCAATCCCTTACTTCATTAAGTTGAAGGAGAGATAATGACCCCTGAGTCTCGCCTCTAGTATTCCCCAAAGTGGTTTGGAACCAAGGGTATAACATATTCAAAATATGGGATGCAATACACTTTTTAGTTAACCAAGATTGGGAGAAAGAATGAGTCAACACCAAACACCACCATGTATAGAAAACAGAAGGTAAAAACCAAACTACATGCATGTTTAATAATAAAACTGAACAAAGTACAAGGACTCCAAATTACAATACCCAAAAGGAAAGGAAAAAGGTTAAGCAGAATCCAACAACGACCAATAGAAACTCCAATGTCCAAACTAGTAAGATCCCGAATGGCCTCCGAAGCCCTCCTAGAAACCTGAAAGTAAACGTAGGGTGAGAATACAAGGTATACATAGTAGGAAAACCTAAAGCTCTTGTGCACAAGTGGGGAGAAGTCCTAAAGTCCCATGAGAAGCATAAGAAACCTCATTTATCAAGGAATCTATCCATCCCACCTCACTGGCCACTCTCACCAAATAACACAAGTAGTAATGTAATAGTAAGAAAAAAACATTTGGGGACCCTACACCACCATTTCTCCCACTAGCTAGCTTCTCATGCCTAACGGAAAACGTCCTGACACTACCACGCTCTTCCTGCCCGCACACACCTAGGATTCACAACCATCCACATCCCTGCCCACACACACATGGGCCTCACAACCATCCATCCCTGCCTGCACACACCTGGGCCTCACAACCATCCATCCCTGCCCGCACACACCAGGGCCTCATCCTGAAGACACCTGGGAAAACAAACCTGCCCGAAGATTCCTGGGATAACAACACACCAAACGAAACCTACCCGAATAATCTTGGGTGTAAGGTCGCATCCATCCATCACAGCCGAGGGAAGAAGGAGCAGGAAGGAGAGTAACTAGGGGGAAACACCCTTCCCCACGAGATGGGGTGTCTGACACTAAGTGCCCAACGCGGGTGGCGTGCAACTAAACACAAAAACATACAGTTACACAGACACAGACACACACACATATATATATCAACACACAACCTATCCTATGGCTCCTCAAATAGATACAAGTAGGTGAACAAGCACTGCTACCTCAGAAAATGTCACACAACAAACAGTTCCTAGTTTCCCTGTTCATGTTATCATTCATAGAATTTCAGTAAGAGTTATTCCCTTCACTACTGGGAAACTAATAGGCACAATCATAGATGAAACAACAATAAAGAAGGAAGGAAAACCATTACGTATATTAAAAATTCACACCCGGTTCTCTTGTAAAGTCACAATAACTAGGGATCAAGTGAGATCCCTCAAAGTACTGGAAACAAAAAAAACCCCGAGACACAGCCCCATGTCCCCAAAAATACAAGAGGCAATGGTTTCTCAACAACATATGATCCCACCTGAATTCGTGTCACAACAGAGAAACCACACAACCTCAGATTCACAACCAGTGAAAGTATAACAACAGGGGATCCCATCCCCACCCATATCACCCCATCAATCTTAGCCCGTGAAAGAAAACAACCAAACCACTACCACCAACACAAAGCTAGCCCTTGCAGGTATTTTCAGATTTAAAATATTTAACACACTTCATGGTTTCAATTCCATTGGGATTTAATCAGAGTTATCATAAAAAAGTGTTGATCCTGGTGCTTTCAATTTATTTAACCGAGTATACGTAATTAACCAATTCCATGTTGTGTTTATTTAAACATCCAGGAGCACCGAGGTTCTTTAGTACATAGAGAAAGACCACCAATGACCATGATTTTCAGTGAGCATAGGCCTGTAATATTTCACACACATATCAACATAAAATAATACAATAGAACATCAATCACACTCCCCCCTTTCCTCCTTTATAGGTCCATTCATTATCTTCATTAATTTTGGTTTCATCAAATTCCCCAGAGACAAAAGCATACCCACCTGGCATGATGAACAGAAAGGAGAGACGAAGGACAAAATCCCTACTTGATTGATCAAGGATTGATGTTAAGTCCTCGCATGGAAACTGGAAATCAGGAGTAGCAGGAGCTCTACAGAACGCGATCAAGGAAAACATTGCAATAGGGGTACAACTCGTCATGGGGAAGGGTATTCCGAGCACAGGGTGATAGAGAAAAAGAAAACTAGGGAGAAGAGAAGCCTATAGGTTATAAAGGCTGAGATACAACATCCCGAGGACGGTTAAGATATGGAAAAAACTCGAAACTGCGGAAGAAGAGGGATCGTGGGTTGACCACGCCGCTGGGCCACCCCACACGTCCAACTTAAAAGGTCCCCACCCTTCAGGGCGGTTAAAACCGACACACACCTCCATGTTTCTGAAAACGCAGTTAAAGACGTGACCAAAACTCAGGATTTTTCATTTAAGGAGGGTACCTCAACATAAAATTTAATTAAATGAAATTAATGGGCTTTAAAATAGGTTTAATAGGGTCAAAACAAGTTTTAAAACCCAATTCGCGCAAAAAGGAGGTTCTACTGGAAAACTCGTGGAGCTACCGGTACCCCAAGGTCACCGGTAGGAAAGGTTTACTAGTAGACCAAGCTACTGGTTGGCCGAGGCTACCGGTAGGCCAGGGATACCGGTAGGCCGAGGCTACTGGTAGGCCGAGCTACTGTTAGGTCATGCTACTAGTAACCGATAGTCTGAGGCCACCGATAGGCCGAGCTACCGGTAACTGGTAGGCCAAGGCCACCGGTAGGCCGAGCTACCGGTAACTGGTAGGATGAGCTACCAGTAACCGATAGGCCGAGGCTATCGTTAGAAGTCTTAAGCTTCACCGAGAAGCTGGGATGGCCTTCCAGACCACCCAGAACACCCCAAACATCAGATTTTCACCATGTAATGGACCCCAAAGCCCCATGCCATTACATCAGATTATTATCAAACTATTCTCGCCCCCGAGAATATAAGAACAAACCCTAAAGGATAAAAGTGGGGTCCAAACAACCACCCTCTAAAGATACTTCTCAGGGTTAAACCCCTGAGTTGTTCGAAATTTGGAACAGAACCCCCCTATATCCTGGAATACTCCCCCAAGAGTTATCAACCACAACATTCACAACAAGAACAAGAATTACAACGTCCAACACCTGAGTCAGGGAGTCCCTTCCTACATGTCAGGATATTATCCACTTTGGGCGGCACTGACTCACCCGCATGAGTTTAATCGCATCCACATTAATGCATCCTGATTTGCATTCAGATTTTCCCATCATCACACATTTGGACACACAGAGAATAGGGAACAGATTATCTAATAGATAACCTAAAAAATCATTTCATATATTAAAGAACAAGTTAAAACATCTCAAAAAAACTTCGTACAACAAAAACAACAAGGAAGTCAAAACAGCTCTGGGTACTGAACGCGTAATTGGGCCTCTCGCTCCCAAGTGCTCTCCTTGAGGCCACCATGCCTCCACAACACACAAACAAAGGGGATGGTTCATCCATGAAGAACTATCTCTTTACGATCCTAGATCTTGATTAGTTGTTTTATGAAGGTCATATTGTTTTCGACATTTAACTCTCCCCAATCGATAACGTGGTAGTCGTCATGTAGATATTGACGAAGCTGGGATATGTGAAAGACATTGTGAACTTTCTCCAACTGAGGTGGAAACTCCAACTGATACACCACCTTACCAACTCATCCTAACACCTCGAAAGGTCCGATGAACCTAGGGGAGATCTTACTCCCCTTCCCAAACCTTCACTACCCACGTCGAGGGGAAACCTTCAAAAACACGTGATTTCCAACCTCAAACTCCAAGGGCCTCCTCCTAAGATCGATATAAGACTTCTGCCGGTCCTGGGCTGCCTTCATCCTCTCACGCACGAGATGCACCTTCTCAGTGGTGCCATGCACCACTTCTGGCCCAAGAACTGCTGCTTCCCCAATCTCTATCCAGCAAACGGGTGAACGACATGGCCTTCCATACAAGGCCTCAAACGGTGTCATTCCAATAGTGGAGTGGAAGATATTGTTATAAGAAAACTCCAAAAGAGGTAGGTGTCTTACCCCTGATCCCCCAAAATCCATAACACATGCCCGCAGCATGTCATCCAACATCTAGATCATTCGTTCTGTTTTCCCATATGTTTGAGGGTGGAAAGCAGTGCTAAGACGTAGCTGGGTGCCAAAGAAATGTTGTAATCCCCTCCAGACTCGTGTGGTAAACCGCATGTCTCGAATAGAGAAAATGTATCATATAATCCCGTGCAACCACACTACCCCATCACCGTACCTCTTGGCTAAGGTGGTCACTGGGCTCGACTCCTTAGTCTCCAAAAAGTGAGATGATTTTGTCAACTGATACACCACTACCTAGATGGAATCATAACCTCCCTAAGCCCTGGGTATCCCTGTGACGATGTACATCGAGATTTCATCCCACTTCTACTCAGGAACATCTAAAGGTTGTAACAAACCTCCCGGGAAATGGTGTTCGGCCTTCACTTGCTGAGACACTAGGCACTTATCCACAAACTTTGCCACCACCCACTTTACCCCGGGCCACCAAAACTATCCCCTCAGGCCTTGGTACATTTTTAGACCCCAGGATGTACCGCTAAAGATGATCCATAGAACTCACAGAGAACACCTTTAGACATCATCTCCAGAACAAAAATCCTTCCATAGAAAAAAATCCGATACTGACCATCCTCTGGCCATCCCTTAGAAGCATTTCCCTGATAAACACGATCTCGCATCAATTCCACCTCTGAGTCCCCCACTGAGACTCTTCCACTTGCACCACTAAAGAGGAAACTACATTCATCTGTAATAGACATCCTCTTCCACCTTCCACCCTTGCATCCAAATGCAAGGCTGCTAACTCTTCCATCGCTCTCTAAGAATCCACAGATTCCAGAACAACTTCCTTCTGCAATTTCCTACTCAGGGCATCACCCACAACATTACCCTTTCTCTCCGTATAAGAGATCTTGAAGTCGTAGTCTTGGAGGAACTCAACCCATATCCACTGCCGCAAGTTCAGATCCCACTAGGAAAAGACATAATGCAATATCTTGTGATCTGAGAAGACCACAAAGCGCTATCCGATGAGATAATGCCACCATAACTTCAATACGAACACCACGACCGCAAGATCCAGACCGTTGGTGGAATAGTTATGTTCATGAGGACATAACTTCCTAGACCCATAAGAGATCACTCCACGATGCTTCATCAGCACACATCCCAACCTAAGTCCAGAAGAATCATAGAACACTTCAAAAAATACCCCTTCCTCTGGAAACCTGAGTACTGGAGCACTAACCAACTTGTCCTTTAGATAGCCAAAAGTTGTCTAGCACTGGTCGCTCCACACGAAGGCCTAGTCCTTTGTAGTAAAAGGTGTAAATGGAGCTGCAACTCGAGTGAATTCGGGCACAAAACTACGGTAATAGCCTGCAAAAAATAGGAAACTACGAAATTCCACCACATTCTTGGATGCTTCCCATGAAAAAATTGCCTCAAACTTCAACGGGTCTACTTCTATTCCCTTCTAAGACACTACGTGTCCAAGTAAATTTACTACTTGCGTTAAGAAAAAGCACTTAGATAGTTTCCTATAAAGTTGGTGGTGTTGAAGGACTCCCAAAACTTCCCTAAGATGCTCAATGTGCTATTCTTCTGATCTTGAGTAGATAAGGATGTCGTCAATGAAAACCACAATGAAGTGGTCTAGAAACTCTCGGAAGACAGAGTTCATGAGGTTCATAAAAAAAGATGGTGCGTTTGTAACACCAAACAACAAGACCACGAACTCAAAGTGGCCATATCTGCACTTGAAAGCCTTATTTGGGATATTACCTTCCTTCACTCTCAACTGGTGGTATCCAGACCATAGATTGATCTTAGAGAACCAACCTGCTCCCCTCAGCTGGTCGAAAAGATCGTTTATCCTCGGGAGGGTGTATTGATTATTGACCGTCACCTGATTCATCCTCTGGTAGTCTATGCACAGTCGTAGACTACCGTCTGCCTTCTTTATGAACAAAACTGGAGCCCCCCATGGTGACACACTGGGTCGAACAAATCCCTTCTCTATCAGATCGTCAATCTGAATCTGCAACTACTGCAACTCTGAAGGTGCCATCCGATAAGGAGCCATCGAGATCAGGCGAGCACCAGGATGTAAGTCTATCCCAAACTCAACATCGTGTTGAGGGGGTAGAGTCACAACCTCATCAGGAAAGACATCAGATAATTATCTTACGACCTATGGAACGCCCATCATTCCTGCGTCCGCCTACTCCACTGACACCCTGTCCAGCATAGAAAGGAGTGGATCCATCTGTAGACTCCCCACCTTATAAATCCAATCCCCAAAAAAATCCACACGCCGTCCATCCTCGTTGGAGAATTCAATACTTCTCCAATAGAATTCGATGATGGTAGGAACTGAGAATAACCAGTCGATGCCAATGACATCGTATTGCTACATCTACAATTCAAGAAGGTCTCCACTGGAATGATGCGGTCCCAAAATATGTCTACATCCCCGGAAAAAGTAAGATACCATGGTCTGACCCCCAACTGGTGTTCTCAACAATAGGGGCACAAAAAGTCTCTTGAAATCCAGACCCAGAGCATGGGTTAATTCAGGCGTAAAAAAGGAGTGTGAATCTCCCGAATCAAACAAGGTAGAAACAAGAATGCTGAAAAAACTGATCATACCTCAAACGACCTCTGGTCCCGCCGGAGCTACTAACTCTGTGTCATGCAACTGTCCACACCTAGCTCCTCTGCCTCGCTGCTGTCGACCACCTCCCCAACCACGCCCTAGTCGAGGTCCCTGAGGATCACCCTGGTGTCGGTCTCCTCCCGCAAGGTCGTCCCTCGAAGGGCCAGGGGCCTGCTGCTGCTGCTGGAAAGGCCCTACCGACAATGGATGCTGCTGAGGTGGGTGCTGAAACTGCCCACCTCCACCATGTGGAGCTCGAGTCGGACACCTGCTCTTGACGTGCCTGAAAAATCTTTAAGAGAAACACTTTGGTCCTGGACCCGTGGAAAAGGGTCGAGGGCCAGAAGCCCGGGACTGGAACTTACAAGGCCTAAACCCTGCTTGTCGAAACCTGGAAGGCCCTGTCACTAGAGAACTGCTACTGACCGCCTTCCCCTTTGATGAACTTTGGTTCCCTTCTTGTGGTGTTCCTCCCTTCGAGTGAATCCTCTCTACTATCTCGACCTTCTTCTATACTTCTAGATACGTCGGAAGAGTGGTGGGAATGACAACGTACTAAAGATAAGGACGGAGTGCCTCCTCTAACCGTCTTGCCCGAGACTCCTCATCTGTAAAGATATCCGGGGAAAAGTGAAATAGATATTTTAACTTGATCCCCAGCTCCCTCACTGACATGCTTCCCTACTGAAGGGAGATAAACTCCTATCTCTTCTCAGCCTTAACCATAGAGGAGAGGAACTCCTCCCAAAATTCCTTCTCGAAACTGGACCATGAAACCTCTGCCTTTGTCTTCTCTCCCAGGAAAAGTTTCCACCACTGAAGCACTGCTCCTCTCAGCTGACTGATGGCCAACGAAACCTAGTACTCCCTTGGAGCATGGATCAAAGAGAAGGTTATGGCTAGATCCTCGAGCCTTCCCTCCGTTACTGAGTCAGAAACGATGCCCTCATACTTCTCGAGGGTTTGTTTCTTGAAGGAGCGTAGAGTCCTCTTCCACAAGTCATCCTCCTCATCTCGGTCAACCCTCCACTGGTCAACTGCCTCGATCCGCTGGGCCTCAACTGCCCGAGTCACTCGTGGATAACGTCCGGATGCCATAACTGCAAGGTAAATAAAGAATTCCTAAGCCCGAGTAGGAAGGGAAAATAATAATAATAATAATAATAATAATAATAATTTTTTTTCCACAAGGTGCCCCAAATCAATTAAAACACAATCAGTATGATTCATGTACCTTCCCTAGGGTCTCTACCCTGCCAGAAATGTAGTCTCCCTTGGTCGTTTGATAGGCTCAGAGTCCTTGCATCAGATCACGGGGGGCCCTAAAATCCCGTGTCCTAGCCGGTCCTCCATGGTCTATTTCATGAACCAATATCAGCTAACATTATTTCCCTACCATCCCATGCAATCCTCACTATGCCTAACTCTAGACTCCATCCTATCCCTCAACCTCTCCTCTGATACCATTCTGTTAGGACCCGCCTTCCCCGAAAGGAGGGAAGGGGTAGCAGATTTCCAAGCCCTTCCTTCTTTAATTTTAAGGAGAGATAATGACCCCCAAGTCCTGCCTCAAGTAGGCCCCGGAGTGGCGACTAGAACCAAGGGTATAAAATGTTCACAATATGGGAGGTATTACCATTTTTAGTTAACCATTATTGGGAGAAAGAATGAGTCAACACCAAACACCACCAATTATAGAAAACTCAAGGTAAAAACCAAATTACATGCATGTTTAATAATAAAACTGAACAAAGTACAAGGACTCAAAAGTACAATACCCAACAGGAAAGGAAAAAAGGATGAGAAGAATCCAACAACGACCAACAACAACTCCAACGTCTAGACTATTATGATCCGGTACAGCCTCCGAATCCCTCCTAGAAACCTGAATGTAAATGTAGGGTGAGCATACAAGGTATACTCAGTAGGAAAACCTAAATCTCATGTGCACAAGTGGGGAGACATCCTAATGTCCTGTGAGAAGTTGAAGAAAAATCATTTATCAAGGAATCTCTCCATCCCACCTCACTGGCCACTCTCACCGTATAACACAAGCAGTAAGGTAATAGTAAGAACAAAACATTTGGGCACCCCACACCACCATTTCCCCCACTAGCTAGATGCTCATCCCTAACGACAAACGTCCTGACGCTACCATTCTCTTCTTTCCTGCACACACCTGGGCCTCACAACCATCCACATCCCTACCAGCACACACCTGGGCCTCACAACCATCCATCCCTTCCCACACACACCTAGGCCCCACAACCATCAATCCTTACCCACACACACCTGGGCCTCATCCCGAAGACACCTGGGAAAAAAAACCTGCCCGAAGAGTCCTGGGCTAACAACACACCAAAAAAAACCTACCCGAAGAATCTTGGGTGTAAGGTCGCCTCCATCCATCACAACCGAGGGAAGAGGGAGCAGGAAGCAGAGTAACTAGGGGGAAACACCCTTACCCATGAGATGGGGTGTCCGACACTAAGTTCCCAAAGATGGTGGGGTGCGACTAAACACAAAACATATAGTTACACACACACACACACACATATATATATATCAACACACAACCCAACCTATGGCTCCTCAAACAGATACAGGCAGGTGCACAAGTACTGCTACCTCAGAAAATGGCACACAATAAACAGTTCCCAGTTTCCCTGTTCAAGTTATCATTCATAACAGTTCAGTAAGAGTTAATCCCTTCACTACTGGGCAACTAACAGGCCCAATCACAAATGAAACAACAATAAATCAAGAAGGAAACATGTTAGGTAAATTAATCATTCACACCCAGTTCTATTGTAAAGTCCCAACAACTATGGATCAAGTGAGATCCCTCGATGTACTGGAAACAAAAAACCCCCGAGACACAGCCCCATGTCCCCAAAAATATAGGAGCCAACAGTTTCTCAATAACAAAGGATCCCACCCGAATTCATGTCATATGAGAGAAGGCACACAACCTCATATTCACAACCAGCAAATGTATAACAATAGGGGATCCCATCCCCACACATATCACCCCAGCAATCTAAGCCCGTGAAAGAAAAGAACCAAACCACTACCACCAACACAAAGCAGGCCCTTGCATGTATTTTCAGATTTAAAAGATTTAACACACTCCATGGTTCCAATTCCACTGGGCTTTAACAGAAGTTATCACAGAAAAGGGTTGATACTGGTGCTTTCAATTTATTTAATCAATTATACGTAACTAACCTATTCCATGGTGAGTTTATTTAAACATCCAGGAGCACCGAGGTTCATTAGTGCATAGAGAAAGACCACCAACGACCATGTTTTTCAGCGAGCATAGGCCAATAATATTTCACACACATATCAACATAAAAGAATACAATAGAACATCGATCATACTCCCCCCTTTCCTTCTTTAGAGGTCCGTTCATTATCTTCATTATGTTTGGTTTCATAAAATTCCCCAGAGACAAAATCATACCCACCCCACATGATGCACAGAAAGAAGAGATGAAGGAGAAAATCCCTTCTTGATTGATCAAGGATCAACGTTAAGTCCTTGTGTGGAAACTGGAAATTAGGAGTAGTAGGATCTCCACAGAACGCGATCAAGGAAAACTTCACAACAGGGGTACAACTCGTTTGGAGGAAGGGTATTCCGAGTGCTGGGTGATAGAGAAAAAGAATCCTAGAGAGAAGAGAAGCCTATAGGTTATAAAGGCTGAGATACAGCATCCCCCGGATGGTTAAGATATCGAGAAAAACTCGAAACCGTTGAAGAAGTGGGATCATGGGTTTACCACATGGCTGGGCCACCCCACACGTCCAACATAAGAGGTCCCCACCATTCGAAGTAGTTAAAACCCACTCACACCTCCGCATTTATGAAAACATGGTTAAAGACACAACCAAAACACATGATTTTTAATTTAAGGATGGTACCTCACAAAAAAATTTAATTAAACAACATTAATGGGCTTTAAAACAGGTTTAATGGGGTCAAAACAAGGTTTAAAACCCAATTTGTGCAAAAGGGAGGCGCTACTAGAAAACCCGTGGAGCTACCGGTACCCCAAGGTCACCGGTAGGCTAGGTCTACCGGTAGACCAAGCTACCAGTTGGCTGAGGCTACCGGTAGTTCAGGGATAATGATAGGCCGAGGCTACCGGTAGGACAAGCCACTGGTAGGCCGAGCTACCGGTAACCGGTATGCTGAGCTACTAGTAACTGGTAGGGCAAGATACTGGTAACTGGTAGGCCGAGGCCACCGGTAGCTCGAGTTACCGGTAACCGGTAGGCCGAGGCCACCGGTTGGTCGAGCTACCGGTAGGCCGAGCTACCGGTAGGACGATGCCACGGGTAGACCAAGGCTACTAGTACCCCGAGGCCACCGGTAGTTCAAGGCTACCATTAGGAGTCTTAAGCTTCACCAAGAAGCTGGGATGGCCTTCCAGACCACCTAGAACATCCCAAACATCAAATTTTCACCAAGTAATGGACCCCAAAGCCCCGATACATTATAGGTATTGAAGGAGATATGTACTAAATCTATTATATATAGATTATATATATAAGTTATATCATCTATTACGATACAACTGGTCTTACAATATGATGTGTAGATAAATTAAAATATGTAAGAACATTGGGGTATATCATTTTTTATTATATAAATTATATTGTAAGGATTAAACATCACTCAATTTTAATAATATTATATGATATAGTTGAATCATACAGAGGTTAAAAGGTATTATATTAATGTATTATAAGAACCAATTATAGTGAAAAGTATCAGTTAGATCGATAATTTTGACTTTGTCATTATCCATGCAACCTACCTAAAGATTAAGGGTTTATGTTCAAAGACTTCTACCCATTAAAGTTATCATTTAACGTAATGTGTGAGACCATTAGTAACATGTGATATAACTAATTCTATTACATGCGTGTTTATGAAATATATCAGTAATGTCATGATGTGGGTACGTGGAATGGGGATCATCCCCATAACCAATATAAATGAGTCTTGGTGTCACGAACCAAGACGATTCTCCATACGACCTGGCGCCCGACCCAATCCACAGCAAGGCCTGAGGGGCATCCCCGATACCCATGGGATGGAACAAGTGCATGGGTATCAAAAAATATATGTGGGAATGATTCACCCAAAACAAGATACATAAAAATGACCAACAAATAAATAAACAAAAGCTGGAAAAACAAAACCATACAAGACCTTAACATTGGACCAGACATAAAGTTTACAACACAACCCAAAACTCAAAGAAGGTTGTAATGAAAAGAAAAATAATACATCTATCCAAACCTTCATGAAAAATGAGGAGCCACCTCCTCAAACCACCATCGTCAAAATTTTACCGAAAAACCATCGACTACCAGAACCTCCATCACTAAGCATGATGCCTCATCCTAGGACACACAAATGACAAGGTCTACATACACTAAAAGGTGTATGTTGGGTGTGAGCCAAGTGCCAAGTAAGATACCAACCAATACAAGATTCAATTCCACGACATCAAACAGACAATTTAATATGGTTATTAAATATCATACTTTTATAACAATTTTTAGGGAAAAAATTTACAAGCTAAACGTAAAAAAGGAATACTTAGAGAAAATACATTTTTACAAACATTTTTTTAAAGTGGAAGAGTAAAAAATCATAAAGTACACACACTCACCCAATTGGTACCCCATATTCCAACAGAGGGAACCACTTCATGAATAGTATATCACTGCATGTGAATCCCCTATGGTAGCTAGCATGCTTGGGATGGTAGATACATCGTACCTCAGTGTAAAAGCATAATAGTAACCATAATGATCTAAATTATCATGCACAATCCACTAGTAGGTAAACACATCCATCATCTAGTGGTATCTGATCATCAAAAATGTTTAGATAGCTTTGTAATGTCAATCCTGTTAGAGGACACTGGGACGAAGTACTTCTGTATCATCTAGCGTACTTGCCCTAATCCTCCCATCTAGGTACCTAGGGTTTTCCCTTGTTCTTAAGATTAATTTTACATGTAAAAACACAACATCTTTTATATCAAAGGAAAAAATATTTCAAGGAAATCGACTTACATTACAGAACACATATTTTCCACCACTTTCATAGGTTCTTGAATCACTTTTTTTATTACCAGGAAACTAACAATAAAGACCAAATTTAAAATGGGCCTATAACCCTTCATAAAATCAATAATTATTTTAAATTTTTTTTGAAAATAATATTTCCACCATTTAAACATATAACCATTTAAACTCAAGATACAACACAAATCTAACCGGTAAAAAACAATCCATTTTCAAATGAAAATCCCCATTTAAAAACCCACGCACCTAATGTTCCTTCATAACAAATTTTTTAACCTACCAAATAACCCCCCAAAACCATTCAATCATGTTTCAAGGTCCAAACACCACTTAAATAAACAATTTCATAATTTATAAAACATATTACATGCATACCATAAGACCTCACTTCAAACCACATAAATTTTTTCATGAAAAAACCATTTTAAAATAAATTTCACATATCAACCCTTCTAACACAACATTATCACCCCTAACCAATTGATTAAACACATAAAAAATTTACCACTATAAGGATAAAAATAAATAAATGACCATTTCTAAAAGAAAATTCAATTTCATCGTGCACTCATGTCAAAACATTTATAAAAATCACTTCGTACAACCTATAATGAACTAAAAAGTGATGCAATGAGAGTTTATATACAAAAATTTCCCCATTTCATGTACACATGGTTCTTAATAATCAAATGCACATTATAAACTTTCCAAAATATAATTCTCAAAACAAACATAACCCAATATATTATTTACACAATTAAAAAACTAGGATGACATGCCCAAAATTATTCTCTACTTATTGAAAAACCACATTTAAACATACAAATCTCAAATACCCTTGAAAATATAGTTCACACCATCCAAAACAATCCCTAAAACGCATTTTGAAAATATTTCACCAAAAAAACACAAAACATTATCATTTCCTTAATCAAAATTTCACTTCTAACTAAGAAAACCAACAAAAATTCTAGAAAAAATACCATTTGCACCACAAAATAAAACCAAGGAACCCATTGATAATTCAAATAATAATAATAAATTTATATAATGATGATAGGGCATGGAACCACCTACCTCAACGTAGGGAAACCCCAAATTTCTAACTGAAACTCAAATCTCACACAAAATCACTGCAAAAAACATCAAATAAACACTAAAGCAAAGGACCAAACCAAAATTATCATGATCGGACCTAAAAACATAAAAATACTAAACCAAAACCCTAATGTGAGGGGAAACAACTAACTAAAGGGAGGCGCATGAACCGAAGGAGAGGATAGATGGTTGATTTTTTGGAAGGAGAAGCGTGTCGACCAAGGGAGAAAGTCTGATGATGGGATCCAACCGATGTGGCTTGGAACACATAGGGGAGGAGAAGGGCTCGATGGGATTGGGCATGGGAGGAGGCTCTGTGCGATGGAGGGTGTCTGGGGGAGAGGCAGGGGCATGATGGTGAGTGTCCAGGGAAGAGGCAGGGTCTGATGGCAGGTGTCCAGGGAAGAGGCAGGGTCTGATGGCGGGTGTCCCGGGAAGAGGTAGGGTGCAACATGAGGGTTAAAGGGGGAGGTGGTGAGCTGGGTAGGAGGGTCTGGTCGAGGGGTATGTGGGTGACATAAGAGGGTCGACATGGAGAAAGGTGGGTGGTCAGGCGGCTGGTCAATCCAAGGGGTTGTGGTGCCTAAGCCGGCCAGCAAGGGCACGAGTTGGGTGGGTGGCGCAACATGATATAAGGAAAAATTGGGGCCTGTAAATTGTGGGGAATCCCCTATCACTAATCGGGAAAAAATAATGATAAATAAATAAAATAGAAATAAATTTAAAAACAAAACCAATAATAATAAAAATAATAATCCTTGTTAATGGTAATAATATTAATAATAATGACATGCATAAAAATAATTATGTTCTTAATAATAATAATGATGAGATAATAATAATAATATTATATTAATATCCAAACACAAATATTAATAATAAGAATAACAACAATAAAAACTTAATAAAAAGTAAATAATAATAATAATATCCTTAATAGAATGTTAACCATGATGATAATAATAATATTCTTAAATATTAAATTTTTTATTATTATCATTAAAATAATACTTAATTCACTTTATTATTCTAGTTTCATATGTTTTAACATTATCTTTTACTTTTTAACTAATTAGTTAACAACACACCGGCATTCCATGTAGTAATTTGGCAATGTCGTGTAGCTTCGACCATCCCCCTCCCATGCGTCAGATGCTGCCAAGCCCAAAATATTCATTTATTAATAGAATGTAAAATTTCAATCAAGCACATCACAAAAATCAAAATATGTATACAAAATAAAATAAAATTAATAAAAATAATACAATAAAAATTGTTTTAGATGTCTGGGTGTGACAATTCTCCATACCATAACACTTTTTGTCTCCAAAAATCCATGATTAAGGTTGAAATCCAAAGCTGAAGCTGATATTCCCTTAATGTTCCAAGAGGATCCCTATAAAAAAAATTGAAAGAGGAAAACTCATTATGCTAAGAGAATGTGACCTAAATGACAACCTCAAGAAACTCGTAAAAGTATTTTCACTAAGTTTCACCCACACCAAAGTGCTAGAACACCTGAAGTTAATTGATCAAGGAAAGGAACTCTTGCATGCCCGAAAAATAACTTCACAATCCTAAACACCTCAGGAACCAATTAATGGGAAACACACCATCTGGGAAAACCCAAAGGTACTCCCCACCATTATAAACCTACCAGTATACGAGAAGATACTATAAAACAAATATGGGGAGGCCCAAGATGACTCCCCACTATTATGGGAAAAGCTAACACAAATTTATTCTAGATTCATTTGTGTGAGACACACAGTGGGTCTACACACCATTTGAATTGACAAAAGATACAAAATAATTGAAATTTGAAGTTAGTGACCAATCAAACCACCATTAGGGGTGGGGGGGGGGGGGAGGGACCATCTATTGGGTGTCAAAACCCTAGCTGAAGACAAGCTAACTTCTTTACATCCCTGGATGAGCACTAATCAAAATTGAGACTGA
This sequence comes from Viscum album, assembly GCA_963277665.1. NCBI lineage: Eukaryota > Viridiplantae > Streptophyta > Magnoliopsida > Santalales > Viscaceae > Viscum > Viscum album. Next base: position 1,098,086,817 of record OY728123.1, read on the forward strand.
TTTCCCGAAACAGACCCCATAAAGACTAATAAAAAAGATTATATCCGCTGGGATGCATCCACCAGGACTTTAAGGTACAAGAAGACAACACCTGATCATAGCCAGAAAAATACTCACGCACCCAAATAGGTCATTCTATAGGAAAAAACTATAGGAAAGTATTTAAAATTCATTCATCCTCAACATCGATGACAGAGGTAAGGTCGGGGTCCCATAAAATCCTAGGGTTTTTACCACATGTCTTCTTCACTTTGAGGTCTATGGCTAGAGGCATGATGTTTTAAGCATATCATTCCTCACATTAATGCATTAAATACCCCCAAAAAGAGCTTCTCCTTTTGCTGCCACACGCAACCATATCGCAACTGAGACAACACCAACAAAAACAACATACCCTGATGTGAAACTACTTCCTCATGATATATCCACCAATATAGGGGTTTATATGATGCAAATTCATCACCTCTTAACCTTTACCAGGAAACTTAAGCATGCAATATGAATTAAAAACACTTCCCTTCAAATAGAAAAATTAAAACACACTAATAGGGGAACAAACTCTTATGAAAACAGGGATTCACGAATGACTCTATCAAATCCACCCATGCTCTTAAAAGATAACTCAAACTGTAAGACGTAACCAAACATGACCCTTGCTATCAATGAAAGCACTACAATCCCTTCAAGGTATTGGTCAGCACCAATAATTTCTAACCTCCTTAACCCTTCCCCACTGAATTCATTTCACCTTTTCTAGGGGGACGTTCAAACACATTTGTATCAAACATCATACCTGGCGACTCATAAAACTCAAAGAGACCAAAAATCCCTTCAAATACCCTTATTCTTTCCATCCCGCTGTGAGAGGATCCATTTAAATGAAAAGGATAAAGGGATAGACATAACACTATTACTCAAAAGGGAGTGTCCTTACTTTAATCAAATAGACGGTTGGCCAATGGCGAATTGCCCATGGGCACACTTCAATCATTCGTTAATGCTTTTTATGGGGAGTACACTAGTTAATAAAGATAACCATGGACCCAATGAAACTAGTCCACTAGTCAATACATACCACAAGAGAACACTAAACTTGTAGAGGGAACCACTTCAAGGGCTTCGCGAAGAACTTTTCAAAAGAACCCACTAACCACATACTTTCAGAACAACTTACCAATATGAATTGAAACCCATGGCACAAATCAGTCAAAAAGGATTCTTAGCAAGAAATGCCTCACATACAACATTTTCATAATACAAGGACACACCACACAATCAATGGTTATTAAAAACCTAACTTTTACCATTAACAGAACTTTTTCAAAATAAATGGATCTGGTGGGGCGCATAAACACCAACGGTGTACCATGGGCCTCACACATCATTTTATTTTTTGAAGTGCTTCATTTCAAAACATTTTCCATGACCAAATCATTTATTCTTAAAAATCATATTTCCCTGATTCCAAAACAATGAGATGAGGAATGATGCAAGAGGAAACTAGTGTCAGTGAGTGACTGGGACATATGGTTGGAAGCTATACACCAATCATGCCACTACCATGAAGAGTATACTTGGACAAAATCCCAAGCTCCACATAGATTGGCATGCCCTGTGATCTCAATGGGACCATGGACCCAACTACCATTTCCCACATGGATTGATGGCCAAGAACACTACCCGTAACCGGAAGGTCAGGTCCTGACAACACTAGCTCTGGTCTACCTAGAATATTTCTCAATGGAACACCAACCATGAGAGAAAACCTCTACTAATAACATTTTATCATGAACTAAGTGGGGTTGTTATTTGACCCATTGCTCGACGCAGTCTGCGGTAAGGCATGAGGGGCGTTCTCGATCCCCCTGAGCTGGCATAAGTAAATAGGTATCAAAAATAATTTGTGGACAAAATTTAACTAAAACAAGATACATAAAAACAACCAACAAATAAATAAATAAAAGATGTAAAAATAGAACCAAACAAGCCCTTAACATTGAACCAGATATAAAGTTAACAACTCAACCCAAAACTCAATGAAGACTAAAATGAAAATAATTTCAATACATCTATCCAAAACTTCATTCAATATACGGATCCACCTTCTGAAACAACCATCGTCAAACCTACATGTTAAACCATCAAAAAATTGAACCACCATCACTAATATTGATGCCTCAACCTAAGATACACAAAGAACAATGTCTACATACACCCAAAGGCATATATAGGGTGTGATCAATGAACCATGTAGGATACCAACCAATACAAGATTCCATGCCACAACATTGAAGAGACAACTTAATATTCTTATTCAATATCACACTTTTAAAACACTTTTTAAAGAAAAAATTTAAAATCTAAAATTTAAAAAGGAATTGTAGGAGAAAAAACATTTTTACAAACACTATTTTAAAGTGTAAGTGAATAATATATAAAGTACACACACGCACCCAAGTGGTCCCACGTATATTGATAGAGGTCACTGTGTCATGAATAGTAGAGCACTACAGGTAAGGCCCCTAGGGTAGCTACCACACATAGGACACTAGAGACATCGTACCTCGGTGTAAATGGGGCATCGTCACTATAATGATCTACATTCTTGTGCATGATCCACTTGTAGAGAAACACATCCAAAACATAGTGGTCTCCAATCATTACAAAAATTTAGCTAGCACTGTAATGTCAATCCTGGTAGATGAGACTGAGACGAACCACTTACATATTATCTAGCGTACAAGTCCTAATACTCCCAAATAGGTACTCAGGGTTTTACCATGTGCTTATGTTTATGTTTACAAGTACACTCACAACATATTTTATATCAAAGGTAAAACATTTCAAGGAAACCACATTACTTTATAGAAAACATATTTACCACCACTTTTATAGGTTCTTGAATCCCTTTTTTATCACAATGAAACTAACAATAAAGACTAACCATAAAAGGGCCTAACCCCTTCATAAAATCATTCATGATTTAAAAAAAATTTCAAAATAAGATTTCCACCATTTAAACATTTAACAATTTAAACTCAAGATACACCACAATTCTATCCTGTCAAAAACAATTCATTTTCGAATGAAAATTCCATTTAAATACCCACACACCTAAAGTGACTTGAGAACAAATTCCCTTCCTTCCAATCAACCCCCAAAAACCTTTCAACCTTATTTTGTAGTCTAAACACCACTTAAATAAACATTTTTTCAATTTATAATACATATCACATGCATACAATAAGACCACACTTTGAAACACAAAAAAAATTACATATAAAAACCATTTTAAAATCAATTTCACATATCAACACTTCTAAAACCACATTATCACCCCATAACCAATTGATTAAATACTTATAAAATTTAAAAAAACAAGGATAAAATGAAATATGTGACCTTTCCTAAAGAAAATTAAATTTTTTCATGCACGCATGTCAAAATATTTAAAAACACTTTTCACATGACCTATAAAGAACTACCAAGTGATGCAATGAGAGTTTATTTTAAAAACATTTCCCATTTCATGTAAAAAAGGATTTTAAAAATTAAACGCACAATATAACCATTCTCAAATATAATTCTCATAACAACCACAATCTAATAATTTATTTACACAATACAAAAATAATGCCGACACACCAAAAATGATTTGCTACTCATTGAAAATGAACATTTAAACATAATAATTTCAAATAACCTTGAAAACATAGTTCAAACCATCTAAAGAATCCCTAAAACTCATTTTGAAAACATTTCACCAAATCAACACAAAACATTATCATTTACTTCATAAAAATTTCACTTCTAACTAACAATCACATCTAGAATTCCAATAAAATACCATTAGCACCACAAAATTAAACCTAACAACGCATTAATAAATTAAAATAACTATAATAAATTTATCTAATGATTAAAGGGCACGAAATCACCTACCTTAATGTCGGAAAACACAAAATTTCATAGTGAATTCCCATCACACATCAAACACACCACAATCAACTTCAAATAAACCCTAAAAAATGACCAAACAAAATTTATCAAGATCATACCTCAAACAACTCGAAAAACCCAAACTTAAACACTAAGTTGAGGGGAAAAACTTACCTGAGGGAGGCATGTGTTCCAGAGGAGAGCAGAGCTAGTCAGTTTTATAATATGGAGAAGCACATCGGCCAAGGGAGAAACATAAATGAAGAGGTCCATCCAATGTGGTCTGGCATGAAAAGGGGGGAGAAGGGCTCAACCTGATAGGGAATGGGAGGAGACTGGGCGTGATGGATGGTGTATGGGAGATAAGAAAGGTTGTGATGGCAAGTGTCTAAGGAAGAGGCAGGGCATGATGGTGGGTGTTAGGGGAAGAGGAAGGGCATGATGCGATGGTTCAAAGGGGAGGCAGAAAGCTGCATAGGAGGGGCTAGCTGAGGGGGGAGCGGGAAACACACGAAGGCCCGCTGGGAGGGAGGAGGGTGGTCCAACGGATTGTCGAACTAGGGGGTGCGGCGCTGGAGCTTGCAAGCTGGGGGTGCAACCTAAGTGGGTGGGTAAACAGGATCCAGGGGGAAGAAATTGCATCCTGAAAAAGGGAGGGTGGACCTGAAACACCTATAGTAACAAAATAAGAATAAAACTAAAAAACAAATAATAATAATAATAATAAAAATCATCATCATCATATTTAATGGTAGTAATATTAATAATAATGACATGCTTAAATATAATAATGTCATCAATAATAATAATGAGATAATAATATTAATAATTATATTAATATCTTAACAATAATAGTAATAATAATAATAATAACAAAAACTTAATAAAAAGTAAATAAAAATAATAAAAATAATATCCTTAATAAAAATTTACCTATGATGATAATAATAATATTATTAAATATTAACATTTTTGTTATTATCATTAAAAAAATAATTATTTAACATTACCATTCTAGTTTAATTTGTTTTCACTTTATTATTTAATTTTTAACTAATTTGTGAACCATGCACCAGTAGGCTGCGCGGTAATTTGGAAAAGTCATGTTGCTTCAACCATCCCCCACCCGTGCATTAGATGCTTCCAAGACCAAAATATTCATTTATCACCAGAATGTAATATTTCAATCAAGATCAGCCCACAATTTAACCAATGTTTACAAAAAAAATAAATAAAATAAAACAAAAATAGTTTTAGAAGCCCAGGTGCGACACATAGCCCCTAGGAAAATTTGTGACTGTCCTTGCGAATCTCTTAATAGAACCTCTACCCTCCCCAATGATCTATCCCCCTTCCTTATATGTTACTCAAATACTAGCATATCCTATGAAGGAATTAGAGATATTGTCCAAAGGATTGGATGATTCATAAAAACTTATGGGCGTGCCTTGGAGGGAAGAACCATTAGATTATTCCTTTAGTTATAATTATCAAATTCAATCATAATTAGCAACTGAAGGTGAAAGGTACGTGTTTTCTTTATTTCCAGTTTACAATTTTATGTTTCATTCACATTGAGTTATTGAGTTTTAGATTTTCTAAGTGTTTCTGATATTATATTACTTTTTAATCTATGCATATATTTCTATACAATTTATAAATGATAAAATGTAATGTGTATTTCAAATCATAATAACATAATAGAAAATTTGTATTTTTGAAACCTTAAATTTTATGAAAATAAATTGATAAATAATCAATTTCAACCCATTAATAATAACCAAATCCAAAATGATAAACCAACACATATATCAGTTTGTGCATTTCAATTCTAGTTTTAAATAAGACTCTTATATTTTTAAAAGTAAATTAATATAAAAATATATCAAACACGATAGGGAATCCAAGGAGATTAATCGCAAAAAGGGAGTTTCAATTTTTTTAAACACTTTAAATCCATAATTACTCAGAAAAACCAAATTGTCCCAAAATAATCATTTACACTATGAAAAAAAGGGAATTAATTCAATACCTTAAATTCCATAAAAAATTGTCCAACCACATTTGTAGTGATGAAAATAACCCAAATGATGTTGGTTCAGGGTGGAAGGGACACTACAATAAATCGGCATAAGGATAACATCGACTTTTATTAGTGCTAATAAAAAATTATTGATAAAAGCATTACCATTATCAGCTCTAGCTAAAAGCGTTCATAAAGGGAAGATTTATCAGTGATATTTGAAGCACGGATAAAAGTTTTAATAAAAAATATTACTAATTTATATAAATTTATTATATTTATTTTCAAAAATAATTTTTATTTATAGTAATTAAAAAATGAATGTTTATAATTAATATATATGTTTCAATAATTCAAATGTATATATATATATAATGTTTTAAAAAATTTATTTATAAGATTATAATTATATATATATACTTTTTAAATATATATATTCATAATTATAATTATAAAGAATTATATATATGTATTTATATATTTATTTAAATAAATATATGTCTCTAATGAATTTGGATAATAAATATACTAATGTGTCGGCATAATTGGCATGCATATGTTATGTATTCATCATGAATATTCATTTATACATTGTACCCTTATTTTATTATTTATGTTGTCCATATATGTGATGAATCATTTTTTATGATCTATACTTACTAGGTATATGATTCATTCATGTTAAACTCATGAATCTATTACGTTCTAGTTAATACTTATAAAATTACAATAAATATATTCAAATAATAAATATATTTATTGTAATTATAATCATAAAATGTTAATTATATATAAATACTTTTTAAATATAATTATTTATAAATATAATTATAACTATATATATATATTGAAATAATTATAAAATTACAATAGATACAACTATTACAATTTTATAAAATATATTATTTTTATATTTATAATTATATAAAATATTTATAAATATATTTATTAGTACTTATTGTTATATATATATATGTATTTATAAAATTTGGATTAATATATTGATTATACTTATAATTTTATAAATATATATAAATATATATAATTATATATTTATAAATATAGGAAAATAATTATAATTATTTCAAAACGTTTCAGGAGGTAGGTAAGCCCGCTTCAAATTTTTTTTGAGAAAAAAGACAATGAAAACAAATAGAAGGGATCAGGTGAAACAAAGAGGCAACCCCTCATCCAAAGTAGAAAACTACAAATGAAAAGAGATATAACAATCCCTATAATCATTCAGTGTTATCATCAGTAGATTCCCACTATGACTGTGAATTTCTCTTTTCAAAGAGCACGAAGTACTTCTTCCTGAGTTGTTGTTGTTCCATTGTGAGTTATTGTTTAGAACGACCATGTTCTGTCGTTACAACTCAACCATCCCAACCACATCCTTGAACCTGAAATTTAAGATATTGACCATGTTTCCATGATTTATGGGGTTTACATGCCTCTTCTATTTCATCTCTCACCAATTCAGTAGTTTTATGATCAATACAATGCCCTGCAATCACATTCATACTTTCAACAACAGTTTTCTCTCTATCCACCATTACATTTTGATCATTTTTTTCAGACTCTAACACGTAAATCATAGAACTAGTTCCCCCTTAATTTTTGTAAAGGGAATGTAATAGTATCTTAATCGGTCTCCAATGGAGCGACTTTAATTACATCAGCTCCAGTCTTGTTCAACTTGAGAAAGAGGGGAGAATCTTCCTTCCCCTTCTATCTTTTAAAAGAATGTTTATCCTAAAAAAACTAAGAATCAACTTGAATTTTGGAATCATATTCTAATTTAGACTCATAACATTTCTCTTTAGCAGTGGCTTAAAGACATGTGACATGTACATCGGGAAAATAAGTTGTAGTCTCCTTACAATTAGCAATATCAGATCCCTCTTTATGTAAAGAACGAGATGGGGAACCAACCCTCCCAATTGTGAAATAGCCTGACGGTGCATCAAAACAAGAAGATTTTGAAAGAACCCATTCATGTACCCCCTTTGTCGACCAGAATGTCTAGGAGGCAAAGATACTGAATCTCGCACTAGTGCTTGCTCCACGAAGGCAATGACCTTCGATTGTTGCTTAAGTGGATTAAGCATTTCCTCCTTAAAGACACAAGCCTCATCGGGTTTGACCTTTCGCAAAGTGGAGGATCCAGGATTCTTATTTCCATGGGAAGATTGAGAGGAAGATCTCACTTTCATGTAGATTTTCCTCCCCTTTCCACATTTAGAAACTTCATTCCCCACCAACCTACAAAACATACAAAATGCAGGAATTGAATCATATTCAAACTCAACCTCAAATTTATCAAAATTTTAAACCAATGTGCCATAATCAAGTAAAGTATTATACATGTCCACAAAGACCAAAACATAGGTGAAATAGAAAAATTTCACATTCAATATATTATCATCCATTTTCATTGGGATACTGATGCAAGAAACAAAATCATTAAAGATTAATAGATTCCAAGGAACCTAACTTAAACCATGAATTCTAACCCAAATCTGAGCATTTGAATTCTACTTCAGATAAGGGTTAATATTTAAATCCCATGTAGAAATTAGAATGATTCCTCGATTAATAGAGTAGAACCAATTTCTCAATGCCCTCGATCTGCATTTTATAAAGGATAAAAGAAGGTTATAGCAGCCTATAAAAATATGGAATATCCTCCAATATAAAAACCCCAAATCTGAGATATCTTGATCTTCAATCCTTTGAGTTAATTGGTTTATAACCCCTAGAGAGTATTAAACGCACAATAAGAGAGAATTTTCAGGCCTCAACTTTTTTCCTTCAGCTCCATATAATAAACAATATTAGTAAATCTCCCATCATTGGATTTGGAAATCTGGGAGTCATAAGATGCATAGGGTCCAGATTCCTTGGATGAAACAAGTGCATCAGAGATAGAAGTACACTTACTCAAAGGATTTAAAGGAATTGGAGAAACTGTTGATGTTTTCGCATTAATGGTGGATGAACCCTCAAGGCCATGGTTCTTGGAAGTGACTACATCAGGGATAGTCGGACCCAGGAACACTGACAATAAGGTCGATGCCCCCTTCGACGCTGGATCAGGAACAACATCACAGTTTCACGATCTTCCAACCCATCTACTATCAATTCATTCACATCCAAGGTGTTCAAAACCTCAATGCCAAGAATCAAGGAATCCAACGCATCATGAATCTCTAACACACCATTGGAAGAAGTTGGATCCATGAACTCTGATTCTAGCAAGGTCAATGCGATCCCCTTTGAAGCCATGTCTTGAGCGCCATCGTGGTAACCCTAATCATCGTTCCCCTCTTCCTTCACCATCTCCAATTTACAATTATAATTATAAAAAATATAGATATATTTAAATGATTTTAATTTATAATAAATATATTAATTATATATATTTATAAAATTATAAATATAATAAGTATATTTTCTATAATTTTATAATAATTTAAATTTTTATATATATAAATTTATTAATAATTATAATTATAAATAAAATATTATTTATTATAATTTATTAATTGTAAATAAGTATTTATTTATTTATAGTAATAATTATAAATAAATATTTATTTATTTAAATAATTAAAAAAATTATAATATATATATTTATTATACATATAATGTTATAAATATAAATTACATAAATGTATAAAATATTTATAATTATAATTATAAATCAATATAGATATATTTAAATATTTATAAAATTATAATAAATATACTAATTATATACATTTATTAAATTTTAAATATAATAAATATATTTATTATAAATAAATAAATAAATAAATAAATAAATATATATTTATAACTATAAATAAATACATATTATTTATAATTTTCTAATTATAAATATCTTATTATTTATTTATAATTATAATTAGAAATATATATATTTTTTAATAATTATAAAATTATAATAAATTTATTTATTATACTTATAATGTTACATATATATATATAATTAAATAAATATATTAATTATATATATTTATAAAATTATGAATAAAATAAACATATTTATTATAATTTTATAATTATTTTAAAAAATATATACATATACATATATATATATATAATTATATCTATAAATAAATATATATTTTTTAAAATTTTAAATTATAAATAAATAAATATTTATTTATTGTTATAATTATAAAAATATTTATATTTATTTCAGTAATTTTTAATTTATAATAAATATAAGAAATATCGTTATTATAATTTTATAATTATTTAAATAAATATATATAAATTTATAATTAAAAATATAAATAAATATATGTTTATTTAAATAATTATAAAAATATAAAAATATATATTATATATTTATAGTTAATTATATTAATTATAATAATAATATTTATTATATAGATTTATTATATATAATTATAAATATAATAAATATATTTATTATAGTTTTATTTTTATAAATAATTATTTCTTAATTAATAATATCTATAATTTTATAAATATATTTAAATATATAAATATAATTTTTATACATAAAAATAATATATATATAGTAATAATTATAAATAAATACTTTTTTGATTATTATATATATATTTTTATAAAAATATATAATAATAAAAATAAATTATTAACATTATATCTTTATCAGCGCTATAATTTTAGCACTGATAATGGAATCATTTATCAACGCTTTTTTAGCATTGATAAAGTTGTATTATTATCAACACATTATATTTTAGCATTGATAAAAGTATTCCCCGAATGTTATCAAAATTACCCTAACAGTCTCCTTCTATCACACCTTCAAAGCTTTCGTGGATCTGTATTGTTGCCCCACCTTCATCTCTCCCTACCCCATCATCGTCTCTCCCTACCCCAACTCCCTCTCTCCCTACCCCACCACCCTCTCTCTACCTTCTATTTTTCCTTTGTCGTCACTAACATCATTTCCCCGTGCCCTGCTGCTATCTCTCCCACCGTCGTCACTCCCTGCACTGCTGTTATCCCCCCTTACCAACATCGCTCCCTATTGTTGTTGCTCAATGTAGTTGTCACTCCCAACCATCATATCTCCTTGAAAGGTAAGACCCTTTGAGATCTCATCACTCACTATCACCATTATGTTTTCACCTATTCATAAGAATGAGTACCTCAAGTTTATAATGAATTTTTGTAGCTATAACTTGGGTGGAAAAAAAATTTAGAGAAGTTATTTAGTAAAGGAATCCCTTGAAATTAGTTCTATTGTAGTGAATTATTCTTCTTATTCCATATTCACATGAATTTCCATAGTATTCCTTTTTTATTTTACATCGATCAAGTATATCATACACTTTTCTTCAACCAATTTTATTTTTAATTATCTATAATATTCATTAGTGGTGATGAAGACATGAAAATATTCTGGTTCATCTACTTGATTTGCCTCTTACATCAAGAAAAATTGGACTTCATCCCTTACAATTTAGAAAATAAACTATCCTAAATTGAAATTAATGAACAACTTCCCCATGGATATGAAATTTCCTCCAATGATTATTAGTACTTCTTATTCTTCCACAAAATCTAGAATTGTAATATCAAAGGGAATGATTAACTTTCCTATATGGACTAAGACATCATCCTAAATTCTAATGATATTGTTTATGTACTGTCCCTATATTTAAATAATAACATGTATTGTATTTGGATTACTTTTCCCATTTTTATTGAAAAATATTTAGCATCATTGGTCAGATATCCCCCAATAAATCAGGGAGGTCAATCTATAAATTTCATGCACTGATATTTCATGGAATAGAAAAGAAACACTGATCTGGAAGGTTTATTAGAGTATTTCATTGAACAATAACTAAAAAAAACCCTCTCTTAGAAAAATATATCAAATAACTTCTAATTTATTTTTATTATAAATGAGTTCTATAAGGAAATTGGCACATGATGACATTTATGATATTTCAATGGTGAACGGGTTGTTGATGTATTGTTTCTTGAACATTTATATTAGCATTGTATATTACTCTTAATCGATTCCATGTATCATCCTATTTATAAAGGTATTATGTTTCATTTACAGATATACTTTGGTTAGATTTGAAGTGTCCTTCTCTGTCCTTGATACAATATCTTATTTTTACTAGATTTTTATATACCATTTTCCCTTTATTTTTTTCCTTTATATTTTATATATCATTAAATGATTTTTATTTTAATAGTGTTTCCTTGTTATAATTTTTCCTATATTAGTGCTCTTAAGGGATATTGGTGTTTTCCAAGTGTCTTTATCCCCTTTTTGGAATGAAATTCGATTAGCAGTGTTTGGGAAAACACCTAAATGGATTTTTTTAAAGAATTATTTCGTTTTTAGAATCAATGGTAATCACCGAATTGAAGTTTTAAAAAAATATTCATGTGTTAATTGGACTTCGAACCATGATTTTGGTTGATTTGAAAGTGGTAAAAATGATATAAAATGTTGTTTTATTATTATTTTGGTGAGTTAACCTTGATACCTATATTCTAAAAAACGTTTTTTAGCCTTGGTTAATTTTTATATCAATGTTTTGGGGTGTTGAATGATTTTAATATTTCTAAATGAGATGTATTATTTCAAAAGTGTGTGTTTTCCGATGTGTTTTGGATTTTAAAACTTATTGTGTGTTTAAATGTTTTTCAATGGCTATTTAACGGGTAGTGTAAATTCCCATTTGATTCAAGGATGTAGGGGTTAGAGATTATCTATATAGTTCTCACTATATATTAGGGATTACTCTCATCAGATCCTTCTCTAAATCATTTAAATGGATGATTTTTTCCTTGAACATGGGATATTTGACTCGCAAAATCTTCATGGATTCTGTTTGGAGTCACGACTTCTTGCTTGTGGTGAAGGAACAACAGCAGATGATGGAGTAGAAAATCACTCATTATCTTTCTAAAAAGGATAATATTTTCTTCCCATTCTTCAAAAATAATTTGTTTCACATATCAATGAAGATCTAATTGCAGTATCATAACACTTTAAAATAGGTTATCACTCCATTATAGCTTATCTCATTCTACCTAGGGGTTCCAATCCACTAAAAAGTGAATAAATAATTGAGAATCTCTCACAAACTGGGGGGGGGGGTCTCAACTTGGAAATGTGTTTTATTGGGTCATGGATTCTTCAATATGATCTTCCTCTCTAATGATTTTATGATGCATGCATGGGTATTTGGATAAATTTATTTCAATCAAAGTATTATTCATATTCATGAATGTGATAATAATTATAATCCACTTGAAGTAGTTAAATATTTTATTCAACTCTGGGTAAGGTTTAATGGACTTAATTATATTATTTGGAACCCTAAATTTCTGAATGATATTGCAATGTCAATTAGAGTTCCAATTAATATTGACAAATAAATGAAGTCTTAAATATTTGGAAACTTTTCCGGTATTTTTTCATAGTTGACTTGAAATCAACTTTAGTTGATCGTCTTAAATTATCCACTAATGAATATGGACTAGATTTATTAATATTTTATGAAAGAATTATAAAATTTTGTTTGTAATGCAAGGTAATTGGACATGAAATATATAATTATAGGAAAGACAATGTCATCACTATTGATCTCTATGTGGAAATTACACTAAGACTTGTCTGAAGAAGAATAGAAATTAAAACATCCAGGTATTGTCTTATTTTAGTGGTCTACTTGATCAGACTGGTGTTACATCAACTTCAAGTGGTAAGGCTGAACACTTTCATGGGAAGATTGTGTATGCTTTTGACATTATCAATGTACAGGTTGATAAATCCTTAGTGGATGCATCTCTTAGAAAGGACTGCACATAGTTGTGAGATGCTTCTCCAAAAAAATTTCATTCCAATGTGCTGTTAACATATAGCTATGATACTAAAATGGATATAGTTAAGCGAACCACTTGGAATATAAATAAAACATGTGTCAGCATAGTGGGTGATGCGTACAATTCCTAGTATGATAATATCACTTCAACTAGTAAACATGTTGATTCTAGGTGGGGTACTTTAATTCCCTTCAACACACATCAATAAAATATGGATAATGAGCATAATGCACTAGATTAGGAATTAATTTAGGAGGATACTGATCCACATATTAGGCTTAGTTAGATGATTTCCACAAGTAATCATAAGTGTATGAAAATAATGGTTATTGATTCTAATATGAGGATTACACATAAAAAATAAAACACGGCGTCTCATTCTAATGTTGTACTGGGAAAATCATCAACGAGTAGTTGGGGAATGGTCTACCATAGACATAAAAATGTAGTGCAGGTCACAACCTAAAATCGTTATGAAATTCTTGACCCAAATATTGGATTTTTAGAACATGAAGTTGAAATTATAGCTGATTTTAGAAATCCTCAGGTGGTTAGTCCATATTTGGATGTTGTTTCATGTTTTTTAGATAATTACCTGCTTGTTCCAGTATAGGTGTATATGGATGATGGGAGTTTTATTACAGTAGAGAAACCAAAATCTACTTCTTTCATGAAGTAAGAGTTAGTTGAGGATTTTAATAATCAATGGTGGGGTTCGAAAACAAATTCTCATGAAGGGAATCCAGATATTGGTGGTGATTCCTCAGTGTTGATTATCAAAAAGAACAAGCTGACCTCAATGGAGGTAAGTAAATATAAAGCAAAGGAAGTCGTACAAGAAGGAACATGGTAACAAGCATGGTTATGGAAGCAGGTTCATCACCCAAAGAGTTGTGGTCGTGGACACAGTGGAGATGATTGGGATGCAACAAGAGTGTAGGGCCGCAATGTGTCTATAAGGTATTCTATCAAGGAAATTAAGATCCAGCTAACTCTGGAACAATAAAGGATCAAGGAGAGGATCTATGTCATCTTCAATCAAAGAAACTCATAGTCTTTGTAGAAAACTACATATTATGAGGATGGATCTGATTATTATGATGTTTATGGATGATGTTTTCATTCCATTTTTGCCTCTTTGTTTTACCCCATTGATATCTTTTGCGTGTATGACTTTTATTTAGAATAATATTTTAAGGAGTTGGTTCACCTGACTCGTAGACCATTTTAGTAAATTACCATTTGATTTTCAAAGTTGTTTTGATAAAATTTCTCCAAAGATTATATTGGGATAGATTTTATAAATGATAATATTGTTTGGCATTAAAATCATGTTTTGAAATGATAAGGCCCATTTTGGATTTTATAAAAAACTATGTTTCCAAAACAGGTGTGATAACCTCTTAAGCCCCTTTGATTATTATATGACCACTGTATTATGTGATCCCATGTGGGGATGTTTATTATTTATGATGTTGTTTGATTGGAATTATGGTGGAGTGGATATGTTTAATAGTGACAACCATGATTCCTTATCTTTTGTTCAAGTCCTTTTATTAGTACATCCTAGTGAAGATGCCCATGAAACAAGAATGATTTTTAGGATCATTTATGTGGTTTATTTCTCTACTTCTATAGTATCCTCTTCTATTTATATTATTATTTGGAACATATTTTCTAGTATTTTTTCCTGTTTTTTACTTAACATAGTGGTGCTTGACCGTGTTCTTTATTACTTCATTATATGTGTGCGGTCCTGAAAAACTTCCAAATTGAAATCACGTACTCCCATGAATTTGGAAAAAGAATAAAATATATCAATGGGATAATTGAATAATAATAGTTAAAGAATCCAAAAATTTGGCATGGGAAAGAAGTGGCACTGTAAATAAAAGCTCCTCCAGAGACTGTTGTTCCACCTGATGGTCTGCTTCACGAGGTGCCCACGAACTAATCATTTCCTGGGATGGAGGCGATGATGCTAGTCCCTAGAAAATGAAATCATTTGTGAGAATGATGTGGAGAAATACACCTAAAATATGACCCCCACGAAATCAAATTGCTTGTGGGTGAGATGAAGATAGTAAATTCCTACAAATGAAATGAAATCATCCGCAGCACTGAGGCGGTAATCCTCACCGCCATGGATGATGACCATGTGCCTCAGCGAACCAAGTTTTCCATGGGTTAGGTTTCTTCCATGGGATTTACAATAATATGTTGTGCATCCCACTGATCCAGTTCCTCTACCTCTCTATAAAAGGATATCGAGAAGAGGACTAATGGGGGGAAGAGAAGATTTTTGATGAAAACACTTGATAAGTTCAATCGACAAAGGCATGGAAGAATATAAAACCAAAAAGACATAATCTTTCGATGATTCCCTACAGGTATAACCTACCTCATAACATTAAATAAAGAAATATAAAACTAATTGCGAGATTGTGAACCCAACTTACTTTGTGGATGAATTCTCTGTGATGTGAAGAAACAATGACCCTTCATCAATCTAGCATTTTTATAGAAATATGCCATGCGGGGGGATTTATGCACCATGTAGCAAATCATTTCGCAGATGGATCCCATCCCCGCATATCATCATGCAATGTAGACAAGACATAGTTCCGCATAGAAAAATGCTACGTAGATCGAATCCAGGTTTTCATACCATCATGGTATGTGGATGGCCCCTTCACCCATATAGCAACATGCTATGTTGGGGACACCCCATCCCACATAAAAAATGGTATGTGAAATGTGGTATTCTTGGGAATTCCACCCTCTAGATTCAATAATTTACTTCTATTTACATCACATCAATTATATCCCCTCCATGACCCAGTATAATGGCACTAGGATAAAGCTTCTCCCAAAGACAGAAGACCCATATGACGAATCATCGGGTGCATCAACACACCCTTTTGAGTTTACGTGCCCATGGTAAGTGGTGTCATGTGGGTAATACTTATAATAAGGTAGACCCATGGAATTTACCTATTTTTACATTCCCATGGTAATGTGGGTTTCAACCTCTATATTCTCAAATTTAAATCTCTATTATATGGATTAAGGATAATCAATATCCTTTCCCTTCGATGATGGATAGTGATAAATAAAGAAAAACACACTTTCTTTCCCCTTTGATGATGAATCACGCTCCTCTGCTTTCCAAAACCAATCTTAGGGAACTCTTTATGAGGTAAGGCCCTAACCTCTCTTTAGGGAAGTACCATATCCTCAGCCTCTTATTCCATTTCCTCCTTATTTTCTACCAGTAGAGAAGGGAAAGTGAATGATTAGCTGGATCTACCACATCCAATTGTTTCTCACATCGATGATGACTCACGCGTGCTTAAAGATTAGTGGTGATCCTGGAATCCTCACGATTCACTCAACCAATTGAACTACGATAACTCTGATACCTTCCATAACATGGATACATAGGACGCCTACTTAATTCCCAAGATCAAATGGGCCTTCCCTCTAGATGTAAGCCCCAAATCATTCCTCCTTCATGGTAATCTCCCATGTATAAGTCCCAACCTGTGGGTTGAATGGGCCTCCTATAAAGTGTAAGTCCCAATCTTCCATAACTACAGGGACTTTGTTTACCAACTAACTAGGATACATTAGGAAACCTCTCTGAGGATCAACCCTTATACTTCACATATCCCATCTTCTCCATCATTTTCACATCTTATCACTCTCGTCCTCACGACATGATGTTAAATTTAATGATCCATAAAACTACATGGGCTTTGATTCTCATCAAACTAGGATACATAGGAAGCCTCTATTGGGTCTAAAACAAACTCCCAAATCAACCCTATGGTTCCCTGAGGAATATCCACAATAGGGTCACATCCACCAAGAAGGATACATCTCTTATGGGTCCCATGGGATTCTTTAGCATAAGACCCGCAATAAATCTTGACTAGGCATCTTCCACCCAAACGACCTTATCTCGTGATGTTTATCTTCATGGTTGGGTCATAATCACACGACCCTAAAAGGTGATGTGTCTAGTGAAGTGGAATTGAACTATGTGGGTTCTGATACCTATCAGGAGAATATATAGGAATCCCATATCATGGGTTCGATCCCAACATCAAAACAACTCTTATCCCCCATGGATGAAAATAAACTTCAGAGCACCTCATCACATTTCTTAAACCATTATTGTCTCAGTGAAAGACCAAGGGACTTCTAATTTTCTCACAAAATAGTAACATTGATGAAGAACGTTGTAAATATATAGATTTTTTTATTAATGGATAACATTGGATATATAAAGAGTATTCTGGACCGAAACGCCTGTGAACATAGATTAAATCTATAAGAGTGTCTCGGAATAGGCAAAAAATCCCATCAAAAGGGTGTGATGAGCCCAAGTTACCATCCTCTTGGACAATGTGATTCCTTATGTTTCATTAGACTAATCATCCAATGAGTGTATGCCTTTGGAAAGTAGTTCGATGAATCATGGATATGGGGACCGTTGGGTGTTTATGGATCCACAAATAAACCCATTGGAGATCATCTGAGGACATTGTACCCGAAATGGATTGATTGCAGAAACACTTAATCCCCTAAAATCACCCATCAGGTCCTCTTAACCATGGAACCTCCTTTATAAGATAAAAATGATATATTTCCTACTACCCTTAAGACCATTTTCATTATTGGGTATGACACGCCTTCAGGTTGAAACAAAAATAGTGAAACCGATATAAATCCTTATCAAATGTGGTGGTGTTACCCCACCTCAAGACCCTATCACATCTAAAATAAAGAGGTCTATGAAAGATCATCAATTATACACGTGTTCATGAGATGATAATTCAAATAAGGGTTTTTTGTCTTCACTTGTCACATATATTGATGGTAATTCACATAGCTTCTTTCAATCCAATGGAATCTCAATAGTTTGTTCAAACATGTGTATCATTAACTGCATAGGCATTCAGGTACTCAATGAAGAATAAGACCCCATCACCTACCCATCTCCTTCAATATTGGGTCTCAAATGAGATTATTAGGAAGTACCATCAAAACGATTAACTCCACACCTTGGAGGTATAATGGAAATCCCTCTAGGACATGAATACCCACAAACCACACATTCATCAGTGGCTAGAGATCCATAACTAGGAAGATCCATTTTCTATCTCAAATCATTTCAGAAACCTGTCCTCAAAGCATGATAACAAGTTACTCCCTTGTCTTAGGGAGGAAGATGAATTAGTTATCGATGACTTCGTCCCTACTGCACATGGGTCTCACACAATGGACTTTGCTAGAAGAGGTCGCCGAAAATGCCGTGTGTCCCAATATATTCATGATGAAGAAGATATCACTGTACTGGATCCTACTGAATTCCAAAGGTCCTTGGTCCCCGAAGATGGCCACTGGGGGAAACAATTGACCACCAAGAAGAGGTCATCTCCCTGGTTCCTACTGGAGAATCCCATCATGAATATATGAAAACATCCAATGAATGGATGTATATCTCGGATCACTCTTACGAATCCCATAACAGAAATATGGTGTCACAATACGAGCAAGTGAAAATTACTGCTAATTCTCACCGGTATCACTGTGCTAATAGGGTGGAACATTATAGGCATATGAAAATCATTACCAACAAACATTAATCCCATCATCCAAATAGGATGGAAAGTAGATATGAACAGAAGAAGATTCCTAATAATGCATACAAATCCTGCTATCCAAATTGAACAACAAACTACAAACAGGCGCACATCCCTACCAATGAATACAAATCCCACCAGTCAAATATAGTGGAAAAAATTTATGGGAATAGTAAAATACTTTCTCTATGATATCAAGTCCATTAGTAAAGTGTGTTGGAAATCAAATACATGAAGAGAAAAATTCATACAGATGACTATCAATCCCATGAGACAAATACAGTGGAAAATGAATAGATGCAAGTTCTTCCACACGAACAAGAATCCCACTATTCAAATACGGTGGTAACTGGAAAAAATATACGGTTTATCAAAGATATAATCTAGGGGAAGACTCATTCCTCTACCCTAACATAGGAGACCTTCCAGTACCCACTAGCAGAATTTGGGGGACTAGAGCAGGCAAAAATTCCAACTCCATTAATGGAATGGGAATTTATCCCCATTCTATCCAAATACATGTCCCAAAACATCTTAGAAATGATGGATGATAGTACATTTTTTTACCAATCACATCCTCTAGATCCATCAGAACATAATTGTATCTACAGTAATTCAAAGGAGTCATGCCCACAACCATGTATCTCTATGTGGGGTGACTCATCCACAAAATAACATAGTCACTATGGAGTAGTCCTACATCCATGGCCTATTCCAGGAGGGTCGACAACCATGTTTCATGATATGAGGATAACCAAATCGGTAACAAACACTCGTTCCTACTGGGGGACACTAGACCACTAGTGTGGCTGCTCTAGGGGGGGGGGCATATATCCTTTGCAGAACTCAAGATGCTCATCTTCATATCCCAGTGGAATAATGGGAACCAAAAAAATAGAAATCAGAATATAAAGGTCATTACCAATAGTTGGCGGCCCAAGTTTCCTGCAAGATAGTGCTATAAAATGAAACACGCCAAAGGAAACTAGAAAATGAAGAGAAAAATCATGATCATACTCCATTGGAAGATAGAGTTTTTGATGCCATCAAGAATCTATCAATAGAGGCTCAAGACTTGATCATCCCATTATAAATTATGAGAGTGGAAGTAATAGTTGAGAACGTCCTCCCCACAATATTGTTACCAGCAGTTCTGAAGGTCCACATATGAGCACCCATGAGGGCTTACAAAATGGGAAAGAAACAATTGATCATGAGATCCTATATTCTGATGAGTGTCATGGTATCTCCACCTGACCATAAGATATTGTATAAAGAATGTCCTCCACTTATTTTTCTTCCTCCCTGATGGTCCCCCCAAGGTATACACTGCAGAAATTCTCCCTGCACTTGGACATCAAGTTAAGATGGAAGTCCTCTCCCTGATGTAAGTTAATCAGAAGGCCCTCCATGTAGTGACATCAAGCAGAAAAAGGTCCTCCCCTTATTAAAGTACAAACTGGAGGTCATCCTATTATTGCAGTACATCCTGGAGGCCCTCCCTAGGATGCACACTATAGATATTCTCCCGGTAGCAAGAAATTCAGTTGTGATGGTAATTCTTTCCATGATGGAAGTGTCTGCAGAGGCTCTCCTTAATATGACAACAAGCATCATGGTAGACACCTGCATACTTTCATTTTCCATAAAGTTCCTCCCCAGGGTATATTCCATAGAAATTATCCTTGTGGTTGTATATTACGTCATTATTGAAGCCCTCTCTATAAGGGTGATTGCTGCAATGGTCTTCCCTATAGTCAAAATTCACACAATCAAGAATGTCCTCCCATTACTGAGTAAAATAAAAGAAAGGCCTTATGTTATTAGGTTCTTGGAAATATTGATTCATACATGTTAAATACTCTATATATAACAAGTGACATCCTTTATGAGTGAGAAAATAGTCTTGGGACACACTCATCTTCCTAGCCACCCCCATACTTTTCATATATTTATGACACTCCTACTATCCCAAATGATGGGGATAAAATAATTAAGAAGCGTACATGTTGGTAAGACCATGTAATTTAGTCTCTAGAAAATGAGAAATATGATATGTGTATCATGAGAAGACAATTAGCTACGGATGACATATTGATTATGTTTTGGCCCATAACCACTTCTCAGTTCGACATAATGAATTGTTGTTTGAGGAATGAATACATAACATTAATCTCAATATCTGGAAAGATCTCCACCATCTGAAAGTAAATTACTTACCATATGATGGGTATCTAGACCATGTCAAAATATTGGTGGAGCTTCTCCATCAAATTGACCAAGAAGATATTCCATCTGCACGACATCCACAATCTAGGAGGCATATAAAAGATCAGGAATTGATCTACCTCCACTCGCTACACGAGTTATGTTACCTTATCAATGAAACATTGTCTAGTGTTTATATCTAGGGTTGGGGAGATCATTGATCATTTCACTTCACCCCACCTCCCATCCTTCCAAACCCGTTGTATATGACATGTTATAATTTCATTATCCTAATACAAAAATCAAATAAAATCCCCATTCAGGAAATAAAACATTCTCAATAAGAACTGGCCTTAATTATTTCACAAAAAAATCAGCCCCAATGAGGGAGATCCATTGAAAAACTCTGAAACTGGGAAACTGAGAACATTTAGTAGGATTCTCTCTTAAGGGAGGTCAATCATCAATAAATTCTCATATCCTCATAAACAAATAATTCATGTGTAGACCGGGCACCATATCCAACTCTCCATTGAATGGGAATGTGTGAGATGAAGAAAGTGGAAACAAAAATACAACCATATATAGTATGGGATTAGCCACATCCCAAAGGTATGGGGAAAATTTTAACACAAAATACTATCATAAGACAGAAAAATTTGTGCTGAGGCACAATTACAAAGGAATGGGAGCAACCCCAACCCGTAGGTCTGGGGGAATTTTTACCTTAAATGTATGTGAGTGAATTTCAGTATTTTCCTTCCTAGGGAGGAACACTAATAAAGAGTCTACCCATTCTATCCCATTTCATGATTCATTTCCCCTAAAATTGAGGGATACAACAAGGTCATATACGGGTTCCCTATGAGTTACCCTTCACCATGAAACTCGAAGTAGAGCTCATAATGGAAGGTGAAAATCCAATAAAGGACACAAAAAACTCACCTACCATTCATCAATTGGTATGGAACCCACCATGTGTTATTCATCATAGAATGTTGTGGACGTCAACCTTATGGACCACACCGGAAATGATGAAAATACAGAAAAAAATGGAGGGGATGGGTCCACCCAAGATCTGATCCGCCCCGAACTTGGAGATGTGCATACATAGAACTCGAGGGTCACCCTAAATTTATCCACTCCCTCGATCAATCCCTCATTACATACTTTGTGAACACCCAACAACTAAAAGACAAAATCAAGGTTTCATATAACCTGCGTCTTCTCCAATGAGTATGCGTCTCAAACTCTTGAAGAGATATTCACTTGATATGAGGAAATAAATAAAAGAGTTGTAGAGAATCAATGATGAGATGCTCTGAGGAGGTTGTACTATTGGATATGGTCTCCAATCATTTCTTAAACATACAATTCATGTAGGTGTGCCTTTTCAATAAGGTATTATCTTGGAAAATGAAATAAGGCAGGAAATCTCATCTAAGACAGCACCAGGACCCCGTCAGTCTACCTAAACCCAATCCAAGATGGATATCAAGATTTTCTACCATTGAGGAATCAACCACAAAAAATTAAGGAAAATCCAAAAAGGATGCCCCTAGCTGAGTATCCGCCTCTAGTACCAACAATGCCAGCCTGACCAATTTTCCCGCTGATGCACCCACCCATGATTAGGTTCAACAGGACACGCATAAAGGGTTCATTAATACCATCAAGTCTTTATAATCTTAGTTGAAGGTCATGGAAGGATGATGTGCTCCGATACAACCATAATAGAAACCTTACCTAGACTAGGTGAGTAACATTCCACCACCACCAAGAGTCACGAACACTGTATTCCCAATATTCAATGGATCAGGTGACTGAGAATAATATTTTTTGCATTATGCATTTTATTTTAATCCCATCATGGGAACCCTAGAGAAACAAGAAGCAGTAAAACTCATATGTGATAACCTTGAAAGTTTCAAACTTTGTATGGTATATATGTTTTCTATCTCAATCAATGATAGGAAGGGAGGATCTTCATAGGAAATTACTTTTTCATTTTATCTCTACATTTCCAAATTCAATAATTAGTGACTTCCTAAACTGAAAATAGTAGGATATTGAAAGAGTTTCATATTTCATTTCTAGATGGAATTGTATGACCTAATATTTAAACCATCTAGTTCCCCATTATGAAATTATTTCTATATACATTGATAACATCCAAAGAGATCTTCTTACACTGCTCATCCTGGTAAAATATACAAGTAGGTTTTAGGATTTCTATATCATTTCTCAAATGATAGTTTATTCCTTATAGTAGACTAACCTCAAGTCTCATGCATCCCCATTGGCCCTAGGTAAAAGGGTGGGAAGAGCTGAATCATCTTTTATAATGCTTAATCCAACCTTTTCAACCCCTCCGGCTTCGAGGAATGCACCGAATCGTGCAGAGCCCCCATGAAATTAATAACGACCTCCCCTCATGAAGATGAGTGGTTGAGTCCTAGGTGAAATCAATTCAAGGAATGAAATAATAAAATTTATTCATTCTGAGATAACCATGTATGTGGCTACTTTATAGTCGCCCTGAATTACAACATTCTATGTCTACTAGAACCATAGAGGGATGATGATGCAAGTCTCTAAAACAAGCTAGATTATTATCCCTTACATCAGATAATGGGACATACCTTCCAAGAATGATTCATCATCAATGACCTCCTATGAAGAATGATAGATTCTGATCCGGTCATATTGGGACCACCGCCAGCATAATTGATATATGTTTCTACCACTGTCCTGGATGAAGGATTGGTGTGGTGAAAATTTGATAGAAAAATGGAGTATAATATTAATAGATAAATGGAATGAAAAATAGTCAATAGAGCTCATGGAATACTCCAAGTCTAGTTTAATCAACCGATTGTGCCTCCAACGATCCCTAATACATTGAATCCAACATCCTCGGACCCACAATCCTCAAAAATGCAGTTGGACCAAGTGAAAGAAGATGAACCCATATCAAGTCCAAATTTAGATTTTGCACTCTATAATTTTAAGCCATCAGATCTGAAAACATGGGAACTACCCCATGAAAATAGCACCACTTGAGTAAGTCAATCAGGAAGACTCATCATTAGATAAGGAATTGATTTTTAGATCCATTAATTTCATCCACTTAATTGAGCCCTTATCCAATGAAGAATATGAATATGAAATTAGGTTCCCTGCACCCAATCAAGGAATCCGAGGATGAGGCTACAGAATCCAAGGATAACCTGGAAGATGCAGCCATGGGAAGATCCAAATATTTGGTTTCACCATGGGTCAAACCTTAAATTTTGTAGAAACTCACCGAAGAGTCCTTAAATAGGCCCAATATAGACTGGAAACTTCCCCTACCCCAACATGATGAAACTATGGACCAATCATCCTAGTATACCAATTAGAAGAAGAAAATTTTCTATTCTCTCATTGTGTGTAGTAAGTCTTTCTCGGACAAACCCATAAACAATAGTTTCACCACCAACCCACATCTCGGGGACCGATCCATCTTCATCCAATACTCAATACTCTAATGCACTAGTGAAAGATCATCCCTGTGTTGGAATGTACTAGAATTTATATTAGAAATTTGAAATTTTGAAACAATTATGTTCAGTCCCATCCATGATTTCAATCCTGCATACCCTAAATTTATCAAAATATCTTAGAGAAGCACTTAGAGAAGCTTTGTCAACAACCCATGAGTTTGAAGCCAATGTTACTACTACTGAGGTCTACCGGACGAAGACTAATCCAGTAGAATTCCATTATATTATCTCCTTCATAGATATAGATGAAGACACCATCATGCAAAGACACATCAAACCCTTATATGTGTTTAGGGGATATATGATATCAATATTTAATAATTCAACATTAATAATGGCTCCAGGGTTAATCTCATCCCACTACATACATTTCATCAGTTGGGTTGCAACGAAGTTGACCTAACACCATCTTACACGACCTTGTAGGGTTATGAAAAAATTGAACAAAAACTATTGGGACAAATCAAACACAAAAATATATTTGGAGTCCTTATAGCCGACATAGAATTTCTAGTGGTTCGACAAAACACGACCTTAAACATTCTTTTGGAAAGTCCCCCATTGCATCATCACATGAAGATTCCCTCATCATACCATCATTGCATCAAATATTTAACTATTGGATAGAGTATAACATTACATGCCGATAAGGCCCCATTCAAATATTTTGAGTCACACTATATCGATTTAGGATTCTATGAGCAGAAAGGGAAGAAACCTTTGGTCGATGGTATTGATTGGTTAACTACCCCAAATTATTTGGAAGTGGTCACTGATTACCCCTTAAAATAGATAGGTGATGAATATGTTCTTCCCATTAATCAGGTAGAGTACATGAGTCTTTGTTCAGACACATTTTCACAAATCCTCATAATTTTAGTCATGACCACTGAGACTAACCAAGAAAGAACATCCAATGGCCCCAAAAAAATAGTGAATGCTCAAATGTAAATTCCCTCAATCCATCTTCATGGATCATGATAATCCCTACTTCACCTATTAAGTAATAATAGAAGAAATACACTTTTCATTCTCACACTCCATCCTTCCGAAAGAAATATAATCACTGTCAGTTGGGTCAGAAGAAGTCACCCTAGCCTTCAGATGCCAAAATAGTGAATCTTATCCCAACTCTGGAGTCCTCATCTCAAAACAAATTTCCCCATAATAAGAAGGAGAATATGTGGTGGATTTTGATGATGAATAGGAAGAAGACCTTAGGGGTTCCCCTCCATCATTTGAGGAGTGTGTCTCTACCACCATCGATTAAATCAAGGAAATAAACTTGGGTACTGAAGAAGTCCTCCGACCACCACTTATTTGTTCTGCCATGTTTTTAGAATAAAATGAAGTATACACATAATTATTAAGAAAGAATCAAGATGATTTCACTTAGAACTGTACATAAATGCCAGACCTTGATCCCAAAATTTCCTCTCACCACTTGGCCCTTCCAGAAGATCATCATGGCTACAAGCATGTAGCTAGAAGGATGCACCTGACACATACTACCAAAATATAGGTTGAATTCGACAATCACATCAAATAAAACATCATTAAGGAGTTACAATACCCCAATATAGTTTTCTAATATTATATGTGATAAAAATAATAATTTAAAAATCATAGTTTATATAGATTTCATGGATCTCAAATGCAACTATCTAAAATTTGACTTCCAAGTCTCAATCATAGAATTGTAGATCAATGAAATTGTCAGATATCAAACATTTTATTTCATTGTACACTATTCAGGATAAAATAAAATCTGAATATCCCATAAAGATGAATAATCCACTACACTTTGGGATCCCCATGGGGAATTTTATTACATGGTAATTCCCTTTGGTTTTAAAAATTTCGTCGCCACATAACAATGCACCAAGCATCACATTTTCAATCCTTTTCAAGGAAGATTAGTTGAATGCTTTTTTGATGATATGATGGTTCAGTCATAACCACACTCAAACCACATGGTATATCATTATAGTATCTTCAATAAACCATGATAGCATTTTTTGAAAATAATCCCCTTAAAATGAGTTTTCAATATTAACTTAGGGAATTTTCTTATATTCGTTATAGGCCATCGTGCCATCAAAGTCATCCCTGAGAAGATAAAATCTATCCTTAGCAGTTCAGATTCTCAAAACCTAACAATTTTGAGAGTAATTTAAATACATCTATCTTACATTCGATACTTCATAGCTGACCTTGAAGGGAAATGTTTTCCCTCCAATGGGTTGATGAAAAAAGGGGTTTCATTTAAATGGACTGATGATTGTTAGGAAATGTTTGATAATCTCAAAAAATATCTCTTAATCCCACTAGTGCTAATGTCATATATAGAAGTAATATCAATAATTTTGTATGTACCTACCTTGGAGAGATCCATAGGCACCTTCCTTATGAAAAAATAATGGTGGAAGAATGAATAGTATATTTTATCTCATTGGAAACATGATTGATGCTGAGACTCATTACATGAATATGAAGAAGTGCTATCTGGATTTGATCATTGTGTTTCAGATGTTTTGACACTATCTGTAGCACCATGAGGTTCATTTGGTCTCTTTTAGAAACCTACTCAAGTATTTTATCACCTATTTGATGTTGAATGGATGCTTGTTATGTTGGGCAGTCATCCTTCTTTTGTTTGAAATATGGTTTGTGCATTAGAAATCCATTAAAGGACAAGTGTAGGAATATTTATTGTTAAAAAAACCTCCATAGAAATAACCAAATTGGATACAAAGTTATTGGATGAATAACTATTTTATGTTCAAAAGGAATCTCAAACATGGGAGATTCATTTTGATGGTGCATCCAGAAGCCCAAAAAGAAAAAGGGTGGAAGACCCCATGCTCAACAAAGTGGGGCTAGGATTCATACACATATCTCATAAAAGGGAAGTCCTGACTTACTTCATACTGCTATCATAGGGGTGCACAAACAACAGAGCAGAGTACTGGAATCTCATTGTAGGTCTAGAGTTGGCACTTCATGTATAAGAAATACACTTTAAGATAAAAGGTGACTCCAAACTAGTCATCCAGTAAGTCAATGGTGACTATGATATCAAAAAGTACGACCTAATCTCTTTGATGTAACACTTCTGAGAGATTATGGTTAAATTCCCATCAGATGCAATATTATCTCAAGTCCCTCAATCACAAAATACATAGGTAGATGCATTGGTAAATATAGCCACAACATTGGTCGATCCAAACTGGGATGCAACAATCATCTGCATTTCCCAACATTAGATGGTATTACCATTTGTTCATGAAAACACATAAGAAATCAATGATATTATTCCCATCCCTGATCTGTATGGTCATACCACTATCTGGATGACTCCCATTGAAAATTACCTCCAAAAGGGAGAGCTTCCACTATATAGGTCTTAGATGGATCAAATCCTATGATGGGAAATGAACAATGTTTTGTATGATGATAAACCCACGAAAAGACCCTCTATAGGAAAGGCCCTTACATGGTCCTTCTAATGTGCACTGATGGAGAGGAGAGCACTACCATCACGAAAGAAGTTCATACCATAACTTTTGGGGTGCATCGTGAAGAATCAAAACTCTCTCATCAGTTTTGAATGCTTGGATATTGTTGGTCCACCATGATGTGGGATTATGCTAAGATCACCAAGAAGATTCTTTCATTACATGTTCATGCTAATTTCATCCATCAAACCACAGAGTTTCTTCACGCAGCCAAGTACTCCTGGCCATATTCTTTATGGGTAATGGATGTTGTGGGACCGTATCCTCTGGATATGTCCAAACAATTCAATTATATTCTCACAAAAAATAACCTTTTTTCCAAATGGGATGAAGTTTTACCCCATAAATATTTAAGGGGAAGAATTATTATGAATCTTTTTAAATGCATTTTCATCACCAGACTTGGTGTCTATCATACTATACTGATGGAAAATGTCACCAATTTCTACTCTATTGAGTTGTAAAATATATATCAGGAGTATGATATCAAGGGCAATGGTTCATCCCACTACCATGCAGTGGCCAACAGACAGATAAAGGAATTAAATAAGACCTAGTCCAAAATACTCCAAAATACGGTAGACAAGGATAAGAAATCATGACCAAACAAGATCTTCCATGCTATGGGGGATTCCCAGACCATGACTCTCCCTACCACTCAAGAAACCCTATACTCATTAGTATGTGGAACAAAGGCAGTTATACCCATCAAAGTTGAACTACCATCGGTCTGTGTTGCTATCTGTAATTAATTATCCATAGAAGATCAATCCAAAAAATTACTTGATGAGTTGGCGTGAAATTATTTGAAAATATTTCACAATATTCACTATTTGGAAGTTCACCAAAACTGAATTTCATGAACCATCAACAAAATGGTTGACCTTCATTTTTTTATTGAAGGAGAATTGGTGCTTCTCCTCAGAACACTGATTATACTTGGGAAGAAACTCCCAAATTTGGAACCAAAATGGGAATGATTATATTTAATACACAAGGTATACTCCAATGGAGCATATTCCTAAATTTCAATGGATGGAAAACTCACCACATCTCCCACCAATGCAATGTTGTTGAACAAATATTTCACGCAGCCAAAAAAAATCATCTGGATTGCATGAAGAAAAACTACATGATAATATGTCCTGACCGCATGAAATTAAACTGCGAGGTAATGTGTCCTAACCTCATGATTCTAAACTACATGGCCAAAAATGTCCTTGTATCATGATGTAAAAATTCAGGATAAAACACACCTTCCCCTTCATATCAGGTGATCATTATTAATATTGTAGGATGTTAAACTACATGGTCAAATCATCCTAACCACATAGATGGTCATTAAGGTTTTGTTAGAGATAATGTTTAAGTTAGGTCTGCCTTTTATTAGGTATGAACCTTTTTTTGTAAGAGTTTGATTTTGGTTAGTAGGATCGATTCCCCCCATATTTCATAGATATCATTGTAGATATGATCAATCACTTGAATAATTATAAGGATAATATAATGTCCTCATATTTTTCAATTCTGTAATGAGTTAATTTTAGACTTTATTTATCTGCTTTGAACTATGAATTTTTTTGTATCAGTTCCAGGGGTATTCGGTATGTTTCAGAGAGTTTTTGAGGTTTTCTTGGGTGCATATTTGGAGAATATTTTTATAAAACTACAATGATCCTCTATAAAATGAATGACTTATTTTTTAGGAACATAGGGTAGATCATGATTAAGGAACATAATTTCTCAATCCTTGTATATTTTCCCAGTTAAAAATGTAACCCATGCATGGTTAAGGAACACAGTTTGAAAAATAATGTATTTTTCCCCATGTAACCATACAACTCACCCCATTTGAAAAAATAATTGTTCACACACAGTTATAAAAAGTGTGTGACCTATTTTTGTTCCATGGAAATTAATTATATAATTTCATCAATTTTGTCATGAAAAAATGACATTTTATTTCATTACCCCTCCATTTCCAAGGGATATTGAATTTGGGAACTCTAGAGTCTCTCCTCATTGAATTACATCTGTTTATAGTATGATTTTGGTGGATCTTGTGTCATTATATCATGGAATATAAATGTGTGAGATCTATCTTAACTCATTGTTTGTGTTTCTTATATATACACCTTTCTTCCTTTTAAGTGAACCATATATCTGACATTTCATAACAAGACCTACCGATTCAATTATGATCTAAAAATGAAATTTTAGATCATTGATATATCAGTGATAGATCATGTTCATTGGTATAATTCCATTAATAAATCTCATATCTATAAATTTTGGTCAATCCCATGAGTTATGCGGTTGTGGACCTAATTCATTAGTCTTATAATATTCTGGTATATCAATTTCTAAAATCTTTATTAATGAATTGGGATTATTTATATGATTTCATGGAATGTGGGTTAGATCCGGTTGGTGTGCAATGTGGTATGAGTTACGATTACGTGGTGAATATTGGAATTGGTATTAATGATATTAATGTAGAAGGTCCTTACCATCGCGAGCCTTTATATAGATATGTTTGACAAGTTTTCTTGTGTGTGTGCATAGTATAAAGACCCATGATTGATATTGATCTCATGGGTGTTTGTAGCACATGATACCCATGTTTTATGTTGATAAAATGTGTGTGTAACAACCTAAGAATTTAGAAAAATAATATCATGTTTAATAGCTTATATGACACATAACACTAAGCCTAAACAAACCATAATTATTTAAATATGAACGTGATAATATTTTCATTAAATTTATGATTACAAAAATGATTAAAGGATTTATGATATATATATAATGTTCCTAACAAATATAAATGTATGGATAAATTATTAGGAAATGTAGACTCAATTTTTAATGAAGACATTCTATTCTTCAAAAAAATATGTTTTCTTTAAAAAAATTTATTTCTTGTTGTGTGAAAATATTATAACTAAATTCAGGAACTTTTATAAAATGTATTTGATAAAATGAAAATAATTTTTAAATATTCATATTAAAAATAACTGAGGTTAAATTTTAGGCTTTTTCTGAAATGGTTTACTTTTCAGTGAATAGTGAAAAATATTGATTTTTTCACATACTGTCATTTATTTTCATTAAATAAAGTTATTTAAAAGACATAGTTTATTTTTATTTGGTATTAAATTGATATTTGAAAATTTAAATTTAGAATAAAATAATTAATTTTATTTGAATTATCAATTTTCATTATTTTGTTATTTGTTTATTTTTATGCTAAAAATGTGATTTTTCTACACATTATTTTCAGGTGAATAATGATTATCTATTTTAATTCATTAATATAACTCCAAATAAGGGAATATTTAAATAAAATTTATCTATTAAATATATATTTTTATGAAATAAATTTATATAATCATTATTTTTAGTCATATAATTAATATAAAATCACTTATATCTTAAAAAATAAATTTGTTTTAAAAAACACCTTTCATCACATTTTGTGGGTTTAATTTTAACTTAAATTCTACCAATTACATGAATATAATTTTATTAAATAGATTATATATTTTTAATTAAAATAATTAATATTATTCAGTAAGTTGAACTTAATTTTTTGTCATAATGAATAGTAAAAACATTAAAAATTAGTTACAAAAATTGAGTTCAAAACATGATTTGGCACGTTACATGTGGTTGTGTTAAAATAAATTTCCCATAAATATAGTTTGTTTATTTTATAAATTTTATTTCAAATTTATAATAATTAGTACAAATTATTTGTTAATAATCATTTTATTTTTAAGATTTAATGATAAATTCCCTAGGAAAAAACTAGATACACTGGTGAAAATTTTAATGATAAAAGTGAGTAACCATAATGGTAAAGGGAATAAAATGTTTAAAAAATTGTTTTTTTTAATTTTTGAGGTTTTTATTGACCTAATATACCATAAAATAAATCATTTATCAATTTTTTATGCACCCATCAGGAGTGTGACTTCCCATTATTGAATAGTTTTAGGTATTTTAAAAAATGTCACTCCTCACCTATAAAAGAAACCTCCTATCCTCTCATAATCACACATAAAAATCCTTTTGTTTTCAAAAATACCTAAACAAATACCTTCCTTAATTTCCTTCCCACATCATTGAGGCTTTTTTTGACTAGGAAACTCACATAGGAAGGCTTTTGGTACAAACATAAAGGGGTTGTCTAAAGAAGAGGTGTTGTCCTTGACCCAACATTTTGTTTTATTTATGATTACCCCTCCTAAAATTATTATTAAAATTTTATTAGATAATAATATCATTTTCAATCATAGAATTATATTTTATAATTTTAATTTCATAACCAAAATCTGTCTCTCCTTTTATCAAAGGGGAAACGAAACCATCGTTCGTGTGTACGAATAACTACCCCATCACGAACTGATTTAATTAATTTTCCATCATCACCTCTCATGGATATTTATGAAGAAGGATTTTATATATATATATATATATATTTTGTATTCATAAAATATTTATACTTGTATAAAATTATTATATCATATTTTTTCTTACATTTAGTATGTATGTGTGTACTACCACATCAACAATCATATATGATTCATTTTTTATCACCACATCATATGGATGGTTTGTATAAGTGAATTTAAAGAAATAATATCATATTTATTATATTATTATCATTATTTAAGGATAAAATAACACTTACATTATTTCCATCATGATCATTGAAAAATTGAATCACTACTCATGCGTAAGTACAACCCACCGTCTCTATAATTGAAATGTTGTTGATTTTTATTAATTATATTTTATGGTCAGATTTTAAAATACAATTGATGTATAAAAATGGTAATTTTTTAATGATTATTATTCTTGAAATGATAATTAATAATATCTTTGACCTTAGTCAACATACCAAAGTGATTTTGGACACATGCTCCAAATGTCATAAAAAACATCCAACATAAACATAAATGATTACATAATTGAATGTAACATGAATAATAAACATTAAAAGGTTCTTAATAAAATCAATAATAAACATAATTTTATTATTTTGTTATATAAATAATATATGTGATGAATCAGACTCAAAGTATGGGATTTCATCTCAATTTCTCACTATCAATACATATTTTAATGTTATGAACCAAATTAACCAAAGAGGTAAAGGTTTTATGTTACAATCTCCTTTCCTTTCAATATTTTTTTTATGTTCAAGGTTCCTTTAGGAAAAATCATATATAATTATTTTCGTGAAAAAAAAGATATTTCATTATTCTATGGTTATACATTTGGTTTACATGTTTGGCGTCCATTTCCTCCCTTATTGAATAAACAAACACGATGAATGTTTTTTGTATGTAATATCAATCATGTATCTTCTTTCAGGTCTAGAATATATCTCTTACATATCTATATTTTCCCTAAAATATTTTAATTTTTTTAACTATTCTACAATGATTTATTAAAGATATTTTTACCCATGTTTTAATTTTTTTACAAAGTGGTTGAAAATGAATCCTTCTATTACTTTCCAAAGAAGGTACGTTTTGGATTTTTATTTAAAAAATTTTGAATTTAATGTTTTATCTTAACATATTTGACATGAAAAATTTCGCACTATAATGAACAATCAATTATTTAATGACTATTTTATATGTTTTAATGGTTCTTTTCAAATAATTGTTTTTATAATATTTAGTATAATTTTGTATTTTAAAGTAGTGATTTCCATGTGAAAATGGTATTTTCCTCAAGAAATATTCCACGTGATTTTTTAAAGTTGCTTTAATCAATTATTAAATCTTTTGATGTTTTTTATTGATACTAAATTAGAAATATATGTCTCTTACATATATACTAATCTCATTATACCTTAAATTGATTTGGTAATACATGCCTTAAGTTAATTCATCAAATGCCTTCTTTATGAAATATCCCTTGATTATGAGATGTGGAAATATTATGTAACCCATATAATTCCATGGTTAATTCTTATGATTATAACTTATGATTAATTTAATTTATTTGGAACACATAATCATGTAAATGTTATGATTGGTGTGCCCAAATCGTTCACCAATACACTGGGTAATGTTTTTTCTCTTGTAAGACGTTATGTATGGGATAATGATGTATCGTTAATCTATTATGGTAATTATTTCACAATGTGATGTTTTATTGGAAGTTATACTTGAAATATTCATATGTCATGTTATATTTTTCTAAATCATTACTATTTTGCTTTGATTTTAGGATACCATGTTCTTTATGATATGCTTACATGTGATTGGTCATGATTCTTTTGTTTTATGATATCATGTTACACCTATGACTCAGATGTTAAGTTTACTTATCAATTTTATTCCCTTTCTATGATTTCTAGATCAACCCTTTATTTTATATTTTTCCCTCGTTATCTAATGAAATTTTAGGAGCTCTAAGAGATTTAGAATCTCACTAAGGAAAATATAAATAAAGATGATATGTTTTATTTTATTTTTATGTTTTATGGATGCAGTATTCCGAAGACACAAGTCCTCGCAATATTTTGGTTGTAATTAATGGATGTTTATGTTAAAAATCATGTAATAATACGTGTAAAATTCTTGGGTGTCTATAGTGTGTGCGTAGTCTACTGATACCAGTTCTTGGTATGGTTTCTTGGAATGAATTGTGAATTCCTTGATATGTTAATTATTAATTTAATAATATTTAATATATTATGAAATTAATTTTTATGATATATTGTTTATTTAAATGTTACTCATTATATGTGGTTTCGTACATAGCTAGTAGAATCTCTGTTTTAGTGTTATAGTTTATAGGTGGCCCTGAAGGACATAGATGATTCCATAAAGGGGCAGTGTGGATGACACATATAATTGGAAATGGATCCATATAGGATGATTAGCACTTTATCTTAGAATATCCACTTAGAAAAAAATATTTCTATTTTTAGAGAGTTTATATATTCCATTATGATCTACTAATGGTGAACATCCTTGAATATGAGTGAGGATCCACTATTCGGGCATGCCAAGCATGCCCATTATCATATGTGAGAAAGAAACCATGAGTCATGGGCATGAAATTCCATTGTAGGTAGGCGTAGAGATATTCTTTAAAGGAAGAACATGCATTTAAGTAAAGGAAAAATAGTCACTTATAACTATCTAAGTTATGACAATATGATATTCTTTGTTCATGACACCAACGTACATATGGCTAAGGTTCATAGAGACTTGGTTAGTGCATGTTCTCTCAGTACATGACTTGTTTTGTGCTAGTGTGAAAATTTATTTTTCTAAAATATCATAATCTTCTATATACAGGTGATATTATGTCATGGGTACATCAATAGTGTCCAACCAGACTATACTTATACATTTAATGGGAATATTGGCGCACCTTCAGACATCATGATCATGGATCTAGAAAAGGTAAAGGGTATTGCAGTAGGTTACGAAGAAGATAAATTTTTTGGATATGGATGTTGCATTGATAAAAATTTTGGATAGATACCAAAAAACCTTTATTTGTTATAATTTCTAGTTGCACAAATAAACTATTTAACTTCCACATTGGGGGTCTATTTGGGTACACTTATATGACTTGACATGATATTTCTTATAGTATTTATTACTATGACCATATCTTGTATTTTTTATTTTTCATACATTTATGATGTTATTATATCATGATGTCTATGATTATTGAGTGTATAATATCCCCATTCCACTTTACACCATTTCTACTAGTTGGAATCAACTTAAATATTGGGATGCATGCATGAGATTATGTGGAAATTGGTCTTAGACTTGGTGGTTTGGATTGGGGTGCTACAAAATGGTATCAAAGGCTTGATGTTTCCTCTATTTACTTTTGGATTTATGATAGAATAAAGATAGGATATATGGATCTCTGGTAGAAGAATTTTCATGTTCCTAATCATCTCATGTGTATGGAATATCTTAGTTACAACTGATGGTATTTATATTACATTTTCATGGGACTTGTGTGTTTTCATGAACCGTGATTAGGCATGTCAGATCACATGTCATATATATTCCAATCTAATGATTCATAGTATATATATAATTAAATTCCTTGGTTTATACTAATTTTTGAATAATATATCATTATTCTATATTGTCATGATATATCTATGCTATAATTAATTAGTTCAACTTGTGTATACTATTTTGTTTTGTATATATATGATTTTGACTAATGTGCATGTATGAAGGATTGGTGTGAGACTTAGGTAAATCTAGGAGGATTATAAATTATGTGCTGGTATATCCTAGGATATTTCTTCTAATATAAATCTCTTACATGGGCATTATAACCACTTAATTCATTCTTATAAGAATGATGTTGTATGCATTCAAAACATTCATCTATAATTTTAGAAAGTGATGCCTTAGATACACCAACATGATCTTACCTAGGATGATGCACTAATTACACTATAGGATATGCATAAGGCTTATCTTCAATGAGCCTTTACACATGATTTGGTGGTTTAGGTACTAAACCCACCCCAACCTGGATTCTTGCAGATTGTGCTAGATCTGGGTAGAGGGGGTGAAAATGACGTCAGATAATTATATCTAAGAATTTAATCTCCATTGTCCACCAATATTATAGGAAATGTTTGGTCCTTATATGATGTGTAATGTATTTACATCATTGAGGGAATATTTAACCTAGAATGGTCTCACAGGGATAGGAAGTTGAAGATGGTAGCATTTAGGCTTCAGGGATCCACCAGGATGTAGTGGGGAATCATGGGTTAGGAAAGCAGGTTTAAGGGTCTTACATAAGTTTTATTAATGGATATTTTCATTAAGTAATTCTTTTCTAACATGATAAAGATATAGCATGCTAACGAGGTTATCTAGATTCAATAGGGGATTATGTTAGTTTATTCCTACCCATCTCGCTTCATGTATTTTCTACGATTTTTTCCTATTTGGTAATGATTTAAAGATTAATTGGGGATTGATAGTGCCCTTAATCTAGATATAAAACACCAGGATATGGATTTTGACCTGACAATCTACAATGGTTATTAACAAGGCTTTGACTTTTGAGAAGGCACTTCAAGAGTACAATCTCACAAGTTTTTTTAGCTGATAATGCATTATAGAATTCACTTCCCTCTATGTATGGAGGTGCCTATTATTATAGTAGTAAGAGTATTAATGATGTGTCATAATGGGGTGGAAGTTAGGAAGAGTAGTGTATGGGTTCGTATACTTATTATGCAGGAGTATGGTTGACTAGGTGTTAAAACTATGGATGAAGGGGACATTTCCATACATCATGCATAGATCCACCGAATAATTTTCACCAATGTGGAAATATGGCTCACCTTTTTAAATTTTGTTTCAATGTTCTATATTCATATTGGTGGAATAAAAATCAGGGTGTATGACGAGATCCTCAGAAGATCTAACCCCATAGAATTTATTGATTCAGGTGACTCATGCACTACAGAGGAAATGTCATACTCTGAAGACAGGCATGATATATGTGATGGATTCTATTCCATCCACCATTTGAGTGGTTCCTTTTATAGGTTGAGGCGTGCTCTAAATTATCTGTATTTTACCAACTACTTTGTTTGATATAGGAACTTCCCATTCTTTCATATCTACTAAAGTTTTTTCCGGCCTATATTCACCTGTTAATATATCTTTCATGTCACTCTCTCTTGAAATTCCATTGGGTACTAATGTAGACAATATCTAGTGATTTACTGAGTGTCATGTAGTTATTACTTGTAATTAAAATATGTGGGACTTATTGATCATAAATATGTCAAGTTTCAATGTGATCTTTATTATGGATTGATTAACTAGTTATTGAGATCATATGGACTGTTACCGGAGATGTGTATCATTCACCATGGATATAGGAGATAGGTTTTTGTTGAATAGAGAGTGGGATATTAGAGGAGGAATTATGGGTCCATATTTGTGTCAAATTGGAGATGCCAAAATGAAATTTAAAGGATTTTTCTTTCCAAAAAATCAATACTATCCCCATATGTCATCCCTTTAGTAGAGGATCTTTATCGGGATTTTTTCTTAGATGAATTCTTTAGTTTTAATCCAAGAATGAGAATTGAGTTTGAGATTGATCTTATTCCTAGGGTGCCACCAATATTGATTTATCCTTATCATATGGAATAAGATAAATTGAATGATTTGAATTTGAAGATAGAGGTCTTAAGGGCCAAGATATTTATTCATTTGAGCATATCTACTTGGATAGATCTTATTTTCTTTACCAAAAAGGTAGACAGTAGTCTATAACTCTGTTTAAACTATAATAAGTTTAATCAGGTAATGATGAAGAATATATAACTTTACCTAGTATTGATGATCTATTTGATCCATTATATGATGGAAAATGGTTTTCTAAGACTTATCTTCATTGAGGTTACCATAAAATGTGATTTAGAGGAGTGGATATTCAAAATAAAAACATTTAGGAGTAGATATAGTCTATTTGAGTACCTTTTCATGACTTTTGGGTTGAAACATTATCTATTATTATTCATGGTTTTCATGAATTGGATTTTCTATCTGTGTGTTGACTCTTTCTTTAATGTATTCATAGAATCTGTCCTGATACATTCCAAGACATCAGATATGCATGCTAGGTACCAAGATATTTTATTGAGTACACCTCGAGTGCATATAATTTATACAAAAATGTTGAAGTCCTAATTTTAGAATTAGGTGGTGAAATTCCTTAGGCATGTTAATTTTTAGGTAGGAAATTTAGTGGATTTAGAGAAGGTCGAGGCTATGATGTCTTGGTCACACTCTAGTAATGTGTTTTTAATAAAGTTCTTCCTTGGGATTGTGGTTCACTATCGAAATTTGATGAAGGACATATCCCGTTGGTGGTTCTGATGAAAAATATGACCAAATAGGGGGTGACGTTTGATTGATCTGATTTGCATAAAAAGGATTCTTAAAGCTGAAGATGATGTTGATAATAGATCTAGTTTTGAGTCTTCCAGAGCATAGGATTAGATACATTGTGTATTTTGATTCTTATGGTGTTGGTTTAAGATATGTGATAATGTAGGTATACCAGGTAGTCACTTAGAGTCATGTAATCTATAACCCAATGATAAGAACTACTTGATGCATGAAATAGTGTTGGTGGATGTGGTCCACTCTATGAAGTGTTAGTGAAATTTTATATTTGGAGAGTGGTTTATTGTCTACATAGAAATGAATATATTGTGATTTATATTCTCTCAGTGGGATGCCAATATATGGTAGAGGCATTTGGTAATGTATCTACAGACATTTGACTATGATATAAATTATGATATTGGGAATGGAAATGTCACTGTAGATGCTCTCAGTAGGAAAATTCCAATGTCAAAGGTTCTTTGAAGTGAATTTCATATGAGTAATGGGGTCTAAGTATTTTGATTGTAGAGTGGATAGTGGATTCATCAAAGGATCTTGGAGTAATAAAAAGTTTTCTTTTGGGTTTCATATATTCCTTGGTGGATTATGTAAAACCAATCCAAGAGTCATACCTCAAGTTTATAGTGATGAAATAATTTTTGGTAGGAGATGATTCTGTTCTGGGATGATCCATAGATGATGAAAACATGATCTACACTTATGGGAGGTTAGTTGTGCCAACTTCCTTAAGGGATGAGCTTATGTGAGACTCCTATGCTTTAAAATGGATAGTGCGTCTGGGGTCGATGATAATGTACCATGATATTTAGCATTAGTTTTAGTTTCCCATGATAAAGAGGGACATTAATTTTTTTATCATGCTACTCTATACATACCTGAGTATAATGTATGAGAATCAAAATTATGGTAGTTTTATTTTTCAACTTCTAGTACCTATATGAAAGTGGGACGATTTAATGATGGGATTCATGATGAGCTTACCCAGGACCTCTAGGAGTCATTATTCCATTTCGATGATAGTCTACCAATTAAAGAAAGTGGCACATTTATTACCAATTCAATAGACCATTACAATGGATGATTTTGGGAGGCTATATCTATGGTATACTTTATGCCTTTATGGAGACACTTTGAGACCTATATCATATAGAGACACATGATTTACTTCAGAATTTTGATAGGGCATATATAAGGATTTGTGTACCCAA
This sequence comes from Viscum album, assembly GCA_963277665.1. NCBI lineage: Eukaryota > Viridiplantae > Streptophyta > Magnoliopsida > Santalales > Viscaceae > Viscum > Viscum album. The sequence goes on from OY728123.1 coordinate 1,098,127,730, forward strand.
ATAAAAATGAGAACAAAATATCATACACAGACTGATAGATAGTTAGTGTAGATAATCCATATTTTAGATTATATTTTGTGGGAATGCATTTTAAAATTTAGTGGAGCATGGGATGGCCACCTATTCATTGTTGAGTTTTTTTTAAAACAACAACTTCTAGTTTTCAATTCATATGGATCCTTTTGAGTCTTTTTATATTCATCTATTTAACTCATCACTATTTTGGAACGATGTGGGTGAGGAAATAGTTATAGGGCTGATATTGGTATAGAAGACCTATGAGTGTGTAAGATTGATCCATAAGATATTAGTCATTACTCTGATTAGGTAGCGATCACATGATGATAAGAGGATGTGACCCCTGTAATTCAATATTGGTGACAGTGTCTTCTTACGAGTGACTCATTTATTATGGTATTTATGGTTGCAGAATCAATGGAATCTAGCACCAAGATTCATTAAATTATTTGAGATTACCATGAATATTGGGATGGTGGCTTACTATTTAGATTATCCTCCATGGTATCAAGGTATGCATGAAGCATTTAATGTATCTCAACTCTATAGGTACATGCTTTATCCTATACATGTGATTTACTATGAGGATATTGAGATGAATCCCAATGCATCATTTGTGGAATGCCTGGTGTGATTTAGAAATATAGTAAGAGGGTGCTATAAGGAAAGATGATGCAACATTTTTGAGTCTTATGGTAGCATATATGTATTCATGAAGAGACGTTGAAATAGAAATCTTACATATAGGCTTAGTTTCATGAGTTATTTGATAAGGATTCTTAGAGACACTTCGCGAGGATGAGAAGTCATTATATGGGGAGATTGTAATGGCCTAAAACTTTTCAGGTGCATTATGAGTTAATTTTATCCTTTATTCGTGTATTTTTAACTATTAATAGTTTACTATGAGTTCTGGGGGTTTTTGGTTTATTTTGGAGAGTTTTGGAGGTTTTTTTATGCGTAGATAGAGAACAATATGACCAAAAAATGTTTATCTAATAGGAAACTGTGTGTATTGTGATTGAGGCACATGTGGTGGAGCATGGTTAAGGTGCATGGTTGGTAAAACTATGTTGGTTTTCCCATGTAACCATGAAACCCTTTAACTGTTATGGATCCCCATTTAAAAAATCATGTAACTTTTTTTAAGTAACCATGCAACTCATCCCGGTAGAAAAATCACAGTTAAGGAAACCTGTTTAACAAACCATGCAACTTTACCCAGGAAATCGTGCAATTTTTTGAGGGAAAAATCATTGTTGGTGTACATTTTGACAAAATGTGTGACTAAACCACATGCACATGAAATTAATGACCCAAATTACACTTTTATGTCCCAAAAACATTCTATTTTAATACACTATTATTCCTACGCCTAGGGATATCAAACTAGGGGACTCTAAAGGCTCTCTTTAGTGAATTCTATCTCATTATAGTATGATTTAAAAGGATATAGTAGTTTTTTTATGGGAAATCATAGAGTGACATCTATCTTTTCCCATTCTTCATGTTTATTCTAGGTCTTCCCTTGTTCCATTGAAGTGAATCATAAATACCACATTTCATGTAAGGATATCTAGATTTAGATATGATCTAAAAATTAAATCTTAGACTATTGATAGATCAATGATAGAACTAGTGAATTGGCGACATTGAATTAATCAATATTAGATATAACAATTTTGGCGGATCCCATGAGGTATGTTTGTGCGGACATAGTCCCATTGGCTTATAATGTAATTGGATCTAAATTTAGATTATATTTTTTGATGAATTGGGATCGATTATAGGATTTCATGGAAAGTGGGCTAGATCTAGTTGTCGTGAAATGTGGTGCAGGTTATGGTTCATTGGTGAATCTTGGAATATGATGTCAAAAAGATTGAGGTTTGAAGTCTTAACCATCTCAGGCCATCAGATATATTCATTTGACATATTGGGTTGTGTGTGTGCCTAGCGTAGAGACCCATTCTTGATTTTTATCACATAGGTGTGAATTTCAAGCCCATGAGACCCATCTTTTATGTTGATAACATGTGTGTGTGTGTGTGAAATTTATACCTATGCTTGATATGGTTTCTTGGTATGGATTATGTATTCCTTGATTTTTTTTTCATTACTTCGAGATTATTTCATATCATGTGGAACTACTTTTTATGGCTATGTTATGCCTTATATGTGGTTTTTTTATAGGAAGTGGAATCTATGTTTCAAGGTTAAGGTTTATAGGGGGCCATGATAGACTTTGATGACACCTCAGAGGGTATATGTGGATGATATATATCATTGGTAATGGATCTAAATATGATGGTTATCACCTTATCTTGACATGACCCATGGGAATTCCAAATCACCCTTAAAATATTGTTTATATAAATTGGCATGATCTAATGATGGGGAATGTCCTTCAATATGAAGAGAGTCCACTATTTGGGAATTCCAAGTGTGTGCACCATCTCAGTAAATAAGGTATCCATGAGACATTGGAATGTATTATACATAAAGCCAAGCATGCAATTTTTATATACATGTGAAAAAATATTGTTCTTAAAGGAATATGATGTTATATAACATTATTTAAGAGATATGAATTAAATATTCTTTTGGAATGGGGTTAATGCTGATATGATCAATGTTTGCAGTGGCTTGGTTAGCATACATTCACTTAACACATGACTGGTTTTGTGCTGGTGTGCAGATTTACGTTTCACCATATTATACACTTCTATATACATATGAACTTATGTTAAAGATGCATTGATGTTGTCTTACTATGTTATATTCAGGTTAACATGTAGAATTTATGACCAGTGATCCAGAGAAGGAAAAGTTCATAGAGGCTGGTTGTTGGGGAGCTTGAAGTTATGAGATAAATATAGTACATGGATGAATTCTAGACAAATAACATATAAAATTTATTTATTATCATTTAAAATTTAATTGTTATACTATTGACTTGAATCATTGGGGTCCATTTTGGTTCAATTGTATGAGTTGAAATGATATATATTATATCATTTATCTGAACTCTATTATGTTGTATTTTTTATTTTGATTATATTTATTTAGTTATTATCTTTTAATGGATATGGTTATTGAGGGTATAGTCTCCCCTTTCCACTTAAATCCATTTCCACTATTTGGTATCCTCCTTCATACATAGTGGCATGCATGACTTTATGTGTCACATCACTTAGACTAGCTGGTCTGGTTGGGGGTGTTATAGGGATGAACCAAATTATTGACCTTGAAGGATTCACTCTATACCAGTTGAAGAAATATTAGCCCTGTAAGAATTATTTGGGAGTTTAATGGTTTATTTTTACTAGATTCATTAGAAATGATCTTGAGCCTTCCAAAATACATACCTCCTCACTAATCAATATACATTGTGCTATTATACAAAAAAAGAAACATTCAATGTGTGGTTTCTATTGAAGGAAATGAAGAGGAGAAGGTATCATGTGAGATTTATAAAAGTATTACCAAGAAATATTCAATCCATATTCTGACATGGATTTATATATAGATGAAAATTTTCAATAAAGGTATCCATGTTAAATGGATAAACATGAAAAAAATATTTATAGTGTTGGAAGAAACTTTTGGTATATTTTTAAGACCCCCTTCTTACATCCTAAATTCAAAAAACAAATATCTATTTTGAGAATGGCCCTAAGACACAATTTCTAACCAACTATTATTTTTGGTTATAATCTAGGGGGATTAATTTTTATTGTTACATTTCTTTATCAAATCTATTTTTTACTCAGGTATTACTTTTCCCTAAGAGATGTTTTTATTCAATTTATTTTCTATTAAAAAATATGTCCACATTATTAATGACTATAAATTATTTATAAAATATATTATCATATGTTATATAGCTGTATATATAATTTTATATTGTGTTTCTAATATGTATTTTAATATTTACCTGTGTGTATATATATATATGTCAAAACCAACCACTACACTAAGCAATATGATTTTTTTGTAAACAAGTATCATTTCCATAGTATTTATCCTAAATAAATATAAAGGTATAACTTTTAATATCATTTATCAATGATAAATTCTTTGGTAACGATATTTTTTCCTTATGCTTTAGCTACTGAAATATAATATGGAATCAAGTGTTAATTCATTAGAGGATGATCCTTATGGTGTCACAAGCACACCATGGGGAACAATTTAGGGATGATATCTTTTATGTTAGAGGTGATTATACAGTGGGAATTTGGATACTAAATTTGAATATTACATATAGTGAATTTGAATAATCATTTAGAATATTTCACATTCTACATTAATTATATAAATTAAGATATAGAAAATTTGTTCTATGCCTCATGATGATACTCACCCTGAAGAGGGACGTATTAGTAATAATTAGGGTGAGGAAGTAATTATGCATGGAACAAAAATACAAAAACAAGAGGGGCATTAAATGATTGATTTAACAATAGTAGTTAAATATGAAGTAATGGTAAAACGTTAACGGTTTTATGGAATGTATGTGGTCAACCCATTAACCCCAATAAATCAATATAGCTTTGTTATATTGGTGTTAGTACTAGATTTAATGTTCTAATTGACATAGATGGTTGTAATTACTTCACACTTGTAATAGATTACATATCTTAGGAGAATATTTTGGAACCATACTTATATACATTTGATTAAATTCTCTTGATATCAAGTCTTAAAATAGTTATTGTTTTTTCTTTTTTAAGATTAAATTTATTCAGGAGGACTTTAGAATGGATTTTGTTAAAAAGTTTCTTAATAGTAACATAGAGGTTTCTAAATAATATTGAACACTAGGTACCTATGTTATGAAAATGGGTAATTCAATCATATCCCAACAACATTATATCCATATTATTCTCCTATGAATTTGATAATTATTTCATTTCCAATCATAAGGATGGGAGTTTTTAGGTAAATTCTATGTGATTTTAACTTATTAATAATGACATATATGATAATGTCATTTTCCTATATGTTAATATATAAAAATATAAAAGGAGTGTGATGAATATGAATCATATAACAAAGTTTCAATATCCATACTATAAATCAATGATGGGGTATAACAAACTTAAAAAAACATCCAGTGCATTCATTGAAATTATCAAAAAATAGTTAGTTAAAAAATGATTAGAATATCATTGTTGAGATGTAGATTTATAAATTATACCCCCACTACCTCAATCCCATATCGTGTGGTTTGGAAAGAGGTCCATGTTAATAAGAAGCACCTACTATTAGATGGAATGAGTAAAAATGTAAGGGATATATGTGTAAGTATGGGAGATTTGAATGTTATTTTTTAATTAATATTTTAATTAATAACAATATATTTAGATTTTTTACATCATCCATACTAGAAAAAAGATGAAACATCTATCAAATATGAAATAGAATGAGGTTTAGTGGTTTTGGATCATTCAATGCAATATATATGGGTTACAGAGGTTGGTTTTGGAGTCTCACCATGATAATTATTTAAACAAGGTGGAAAATGTAAATTTAATAATAAAGAATATTAAAACATAAATACAATTTCCTTGAACTTGAATGATGTACAATTTTAATAAAATAAAGTGATAAGAGAAAATATGTGAAACAATCATCATAGAAATAACCATAAACACTGTGTTTCGAGTGTTTTTATCTACAAAAAAGTGAAATATTCTGGTTGTTTTAATTATTTTAACTTTTTTTCTAATATTTATATAGTGAAATAGTATTAATTGATTAAATATTTTCGATTTTTTAGGGTGAATCTGTTTACAACCAATATCTACCAGAATACACACATTGAATTTCTTCTTGATTTTTGGTGTGAAATATTCAATTTGAATCCATTAAATGTACCCCATTTACATTAGAAAGTGAAAGATTATGAATTTAGGAAGCTCATAATCCAATAGGATACCTAAAAATAAACTTTAATGATTTTTATGTTCGATAAAACAATCATGCTATTATAATTCACATTGTATGTCTGATTAGTCTTATTAATTCCCTCAATGGGAAGAAAATGTGTCCTTTTTTGTTAATATAATAATCATTAAATATTTTGATAAATAGAATGTTTTTAAAAAATTATATGTTATTTCATAATGGTAAACATACATATGTATCAAATAAGTCAAATGGGATCAAATTCTATATCACAAATGCTTACTATGGGCCCTAATATTATTATCATACACTTATATTTGATTTATATTGAAAATATCTCTTTTTTCATTTACTGATATAAAATTTTTACTATAATTTTAATAATGTTCCTTATATCGCATTTTTTTATATAACTGATTTTCAATCGATCAAGAGTTCAATCATATTTTTTTTTCTAAGTCACTGTATTCATTAACCAGGATCAAGAACAATAAAAGAAAATGAAATTGTAATAATGAATAATAAAATGACAAAGTTTTTGAATGAAATTATATAAATTATAATTTATTCATCACACATTCCATGGAATTGTAAAACTATATACACCATATAAAATTATAATAATTTTAAATTTTTAGTATGTAGTACTTAGAAATCATTAATTTTTTTTAGGTTTCATTGTATGCTAATTCTGATAAAACTAGTTAATCTAAAAATTTATTTATTTTGGATCCAATTCATGCATATTTAGAAAATTGGTTTCAAATTATGTATCCTTTTAAATATTAGACATTATATTTTCAAAATTTTATATTATTTCAATTATTTATTATATAATATATCTTCATATTCTTGTTTTATTGGATAGTATGGTGCTAATATATTGATTAGTAATGAGTATAAGGAAATAAACACCAACAAGAAACCAATGGACCACTAAAGATGATTTTTTTGGTATATGTACTAACAGTGTAGAATTTAAACACACTTCAAAACTAATATCATATAATTTCTAATTTCATGTAGTTCCCAAAACAACCAAATAACAAATGTAGCTATTATATTTGTAAATTTATGGATGATATCATAACCCATAGATAAAATAAAATCCCCTTAATAATATCCATTATATGTGTCATATTTTAAAAACATTCACTTCTAGTTGATATATTTATTAATCATTATTTATATATTTTCAATAATATACAGATTTCTCTTATAACACATATTCGGATGACTGGATAGATAAATTTAGGGATGAATGATAATTTTTTAATGTCATAATACTCAATAAATTATTGAGAATGTATTTGTTTATAAATTATATAACTTTGTTGTCTAAAAATGTACATCTTATTTGAGTATATAGTAAACATTTAGAAACACACATCACATGAAAAATTATGTGAAACTGCACTAATAATTTCATGAAACTCTATAAAAATTAATATTGATTCATTTTTTAATATATTAATCAACCAAACCTAATTATAAATCATGATGTGATAATAATAGTAGATTACACATATTTTCAATTTTAAAGTTTCATTTTAGTTCAAAATATTGTTAAATTTTCAATTCATTAAAAAAAACAAATAAAATGTCATGATACTCTAAAAATGACTATTTTTGGATCTATTACATTTAGGAATTAACCACACATAATTTAGACTTGCAGTGAGGTTGGAATGAAGGAGAACCAATGTTTTTAATTTAGAAGTGCTATTTTAGTTCAACAAAAGAATCACATGATCAATTATGAGAAAAAAGATCATATTTTCTTGAAAAAATATTAGAATAACCGTTGAATATTTTTTGGAATATAAGAATAATCCACACATAATTTTGACTAACGATGTGGAAAAAATGTTTGAAAACGTGAATTTTTAATTTAAAATTGACATATTAGTTCAAAACACATGTCACATGTTCTATTTTATGAAAAGACATTTACAATTGCAACAAAATATTGGAAAATGACTGATGAAATATTTTTAGAATATCGGAATAAGATTCATATTATTCTGACTTTTAATGTGGTCTAAAAAAATTAAAACACATTATTTAAATTTATATTTTATATTTTAGTTCAAAACATGCATGATATGCTCAATTATGAGAAACCACACTCATATTTTTATAAAAGTATAGAAAAATGACCATTGAAACATTTTTTGTAATGTGTGAGGGAATCACACATCATTCCAACTCACTATATTAATGGAATGACTAAAAACACATGTTTTCAATTTTAAAGTGACATTTTAGTTCAAAACATAAGACACATTCTCAATTATGATAAAATGAATTCTAAATGTAATGAAACTATATGAAAATAAGCATTTATAAATTTTGGAAAATAATAATGAAACTCAGTTTGTTCTGACTCATAATGTGATCAAAATGACTGAAATGGCCTGTTTTTTATTTAAAAGTGACAACTTTGTTCAAAACACATGTCACATTCTCAATTATAATGAAATTTGTTCATATGTTCATAAAATTATAGTAAAATAACAACTGATTTATTTGAGGCATTTTGGAAATAACCACAATTTAGTTTATCTCATAGTGTTTCCAAAATTACTAAAACACATGTTTTTAATTTAAGTGTCATTTTAGTTCAAAATTGTGTCACACGATCAATATTGAGAAAACATGATAGTAATGTTGTGAAAATCTAGTAAAGTGACCATTATTTTATTTTTCTCAATTAGGAATGAACCAAACATTATTTTAAATTGTGGTGTGGTTAGAATCATTCCACAATTTTGTTTTCAATTGAAAAGAAATATTTAATTTCAAACCATATTTCAAATGATAAATTATGATAAAAAATATTCGATATTCATAAACCATAATGAAAAAATAAATTATACATATGTGATAGGTTTGAATGAAAATCATTTAAATCCAACTCAAGTTTTGGTAAGGATGACTAGAAACATGTCTTTTAAATTTATATATGGCATTTTAGTTTTAAACAGGTGTCAAATGATCAATTTTATCAAAATCAAATATAATGTCATGAAACTATAATAAAATATATATGGAATAATTTTTATAATATAGGAATGATATATTCTTCATTATGACTCGAAGTGTAGTCAGAATGAAAGATAGAGTATTCTTAAATTTAAAAGTGACATTATTTATTAAAAAATTCATCACATGCTCAATTCTATGTAAACATGCACAAACTTCCATGAAAATCTTACAAGATTATCAATGTAATATTTCTATAATATATGGAGAAACCACACATATTCGAACCCATGGTGTGTCTAGAATGATTTAAAATGCGTGTTTTCAATTAAAATGTGACATTATTGTTTAAAACATAGTTCACATGATCAATTCCAAAAAAACATTCTCAAAATTTCAATAAACTCAATAAATATGACCACTAATGCATTTTAGGCATGTAGGAGCAAACATAAAATTATTTTGACTTGCAGTGCTACTAGATTGAAGAAAACCACATGTTTTCAATTTAAAAGAAACATATTAGTTCAAAACATGCTTCGTATGCTTAATTCTAAGAACAAACGCTATAATTTTCATGTAACTGTTATAAATTTTTTATTGATTCATATTTATCATGTAGAAAGAAAAAAAACATCATTCTGACGTAGGATATGGTTGGAATGACTATAAATGCATGTTTTCAATCTAAAAGTGAAATTTTCATTCGATATTCTTCACAAGCTCAATTCTAAGTAATTTTGACAATAATTTTATGAAACCATTCTAAAAAATCATAAACACACAAGTGGAATTTAGGAACGAACCGTACATCATTTTGAATCATAATTTGGTCAGAATGATTGAAAACATTAATTTTCAATTTAAAAATGAAATTTATCCTAAAAAAATGTGTCACATGCTCAATTGTGAGAAAAAATTCTTGGATTTTGATGAAACAGGATTAAAACAATCCTTGATGTATTTATAGCATGTATTAATGAATCCAACATCATCACAACTTTCTGTGTGGAAGAATGAATGGAAAGAAATATTTTCATTTTAAAAGTGAAATTTTATTTCCAAAAAACCTCAATATGATCAATTAAAATAAAACACACACATAATTTCATGAAACTGTAGGAAAATTACCATTAATGTTTATTGGCATGTGAGAACAACTAACATGTCATTCTAACTCATAGTGTGGTTAAAATGAATAAGAATTCATGTTTCTAAATTAAAAGTGATAGTTTAGTTCAAAATACATGTCACATGATAAATTATTATAAATCATGTTCTTATTTTCCCAATATTCTAGTAAAATTACATCAATTAATTTGTGACATATAAGAATGAAAAAAGTCATTCTGACTTGTAGTGTCATCAATGTGATCTCAAAAGTATTTTTTCATTTATAAATAGTCTTTTTGTGTTATTAATAATTCAAAATTGTGTCTATTATTAGTCTCATATTGATCATTTCGCTTATAGGAAAACATATTAGTTTAATTAGATGTCTAAATATTATTCATTATGATTCTTTTTAGGTGTTCATATCACGAACATGGAAGAAAATTCAAACACATGTAATTCCAAATCTATCTTCAATGGTATCAACATGAAATTAAAAATATTGAATATATCAAGAATACCTGTGTTGTTTAATAATTAATATATTATTATAATATTTCCACTTGATAAAGATCACTAAATCATTAAAAAAAATTCTTTCTTCTTCTATAAAAATACACTAGATTTGGAACCTTATTTGTATGGAGAGGGAAATCATTACCTTTTATAAACCATTTCCAATTCTAGTCATTAAATTAATAGGATTTTATGTATGTACATACATTACTACATGTTAGAGGATGTTACTATTTGACCATTTCAAATGGATCATCATAGAATAAATGAATCAATACTTTGATTCATAATTAATTAAATGATGCAAGAGGAAATTTCCAAATACGTGCAATCAAATCCATAATCTCATGTTATATTAGGAGAAACATAGTTTTAAGAAACATTGAATTCACTATACTACATTGGCACTAACATATTATCTGTATTTTATTTAATGATATATTAGAAGAAAAATATCTTCATATTATAACTTGCATCAAAATATATATCATTTACAGACTCATACATTATTTATTCTCCAAAATAAACTTACCTGGATGAATACATCACTTTCAATTCCTTTAAAAAAATATTTTCTTATATTTCTTATGTCTATGTAGCTAAGCACACCATATAACTACTAAAATGGACCCTAAAACTATTGGTATATCCTAGAATTTTGTACATGTGGTAGTTTGGACACCCCAATCACAATTCTACTAATATATTTCACACCTAAACAAGTTTATGTCTTAAATTAGTAAAATAAAAAAAATTAGTTGATAATTTTAAAAATAAATGAAAACACATATATAATCATTTTCCATCCTAAAACACTACTGACATAGTTTTTTATATTATTGAATAAAAAATATAGGTGATCAATATCACCATCATATCTATCACTACCATTATATCCATCATTGTCATCACTGTCATCACAAATGTCCTGAGTAGCATCATCACCTCATATATATTCATCTCTATAACCTGGTTCATCATAAATGAAGCGAATTTTCAACATCCATGTATAAAAAATCATTTTAATATCCAATGGTAGTGAGGAAAATAAAGGTTCCATAGATTTTTAAACTGATCATTGGTCTTTTTAAATCATTCACACTTTTGAATTAATAATTTTTAACCTGTATTGCATCAATATAGGCCTGTAGAGTCTCTAAATAGCCCTCTTGCAACTCAAATCTACTAGATATATTTGAGGCACCTGATGTGGGAAAAGACTTAGTTGGGATGATACTCTTCCAGGGCTGACATCAGACTCTTCGATGGTGTTCATCACCTAATATCTATCACAAATAATAACATGTCTTGAAGTTATCATCCTTTTGAACATAATGTACCTCTATAACACACTCTAGAAAATATAAATGATATATTTAGTGAAAAATATATTTCAAATTTTGAATGTAATATAATTAAAATTTAAATATTTACTTGTAACTATTCATTTACAACACTCCCTTATTTTTTCTTTCTACTCGAGTAAAAAAATATCACATTAGGCATACACCCTTCTCTATTCAATACCACCTACTACAAGTGAAATTTAATGCAAAAAAAATGCCACGACCTTCCTTCACCATGATGAGAGAATGTATAGAGGATTTCCATACACTTCCTTCCTTATGTTGAAGGAGATATAATGGCCCCCAAAACCCGCCTTTAATAGGTCCCGGAGTGGCGACTAGCACCAAAGGTATAAAATCACACACAAAATGGAAGGCATTATCCTCTTTATTTAGTAGGATTCAGATATAAGATAGTAAATCCCAAATAACACCAAAAATGGGGGTAGAGGTAATGCCAAAACAAACCATTCCCATATGCATGTCCAAAAGTAAATGCTACAAAAGTACAAGAAAACTCCAAAACAAAGTACCAATGAAAAGAAAAACAACAACATCAACTGTCCCAATGTTCGAACTAGTGAGGTCCTGCACGATCCATGAAGTCCTCCTGGAAACCTGAATGTAGTTTATATACGTAGGGTGAGTATATAGGTATACTCAGTAGGGAAAACCAAAAGACCTCATGGACAAGTGGGGTGACATTCTATTGCCCGTGAGAAAAGGAGATAACCAGAGCACCTAGAAAGGAAACAATACACCCCATCCTCACTAAGGCACACTCCCTAAATAATGCAAGTCAAGTAATGTAGTAGTATTAGAACATAGATATTTGGGTACCCCCTCCACTTTCCCACTGGTTATTGAAGACATCCCACACATCAGAACTCTCCCACCATTATCACTGCAGTCCCAATGCCACTCCCCGCCCGTACAAACCTGGGCTATCACTACCACACATTCCGCCTGCAGACAGCTGGGCCACAATAACCACACATAACCATGCCCGCACACACCTGGGCCCGAAAAACTACTTCAATGCCTGATGACACTTGGGCCTCATCCTGAAGGCACTTGGGAATCCACCTACCCTCACACACCTAGGAAAACCACCACCACGTACCCTGCCCCAAGAATCTAGGGCTATAATGGACCTCAGACTGTCACAGCCTGCCCGAAGATTCTTGGGCTGCTCGGGTACGAGATCAGAAAAGGATCTAATAACCATCCACTCATATGAGGGTTTGGAAAAACACCCTCCCCCATGAATTGGGGGTGTTCGACACGAAGTTCTCAACCTGGGTAGGGCGTGAATAAAAAACATAAGAACTAAATTATATTTATCAGTAAACAATCACTCATCCCAACCTAGGGGTTCCAAAACCAGCCCAACCACAAACACTCTTTTTACTATTCATTCATAAGAAGCAGTACAACCATGTCACAACTCATTCCTGGAAAAAAAATTCCCCATTGAACCCATTATAATTTTCATATTCATGTGATTCCATTTAAATTAATTATTCACTACTAGGCAATTAATAGGCATAGCCACAAGCTAAGAAAGGAAAAATAGCGAAGCATCAGTTTAAGCATTCACACCCGCTTTTCTTGTAAAGTCACAAAAAGGGATCCTTGAGATACTTCTAAGTACTAGAACCAAGCTAAGAACCAAAATATGGGCACATGATAATATGACAACAACTGAACCACAACAGGGGATCCCAACCCCATCCACGTCCCTTCAAAGGCATCAACCGTAAACATCAGTAGAACAAAGCATTGGAGTTTACAAATTTTATTATTCCATTCATTTAGTTCCTTATTTATATTTGGTAAATTGGTGTGATAACACTAGGAATATTATTCATTGGGAATCCATTTAATCAACTGAGTTTACATGATTTACCAGTTTCCATGATACATCCATTCAATCACATAATTATCCAAAAAAATAGTGGTTCATTGGAGTGCATGAAAAGACCACCAACAGCCACGATTTTCAGTGGAAATAATCCCATACAATCCAAAACATATAAAGAGGGGTAAAAGAGTACACTGGAAACATAAAACACACCCCTTCATCCATTAAAAGTCCATTTATTATCTTCATTAATGTCTGGTTTCATCCATCCTGGTTGGAAACATTTTCATTCCCACCCCGCATGATACACAGTAAAGAGAGACTAAATCAAACCCCTACTTGGATGATCAACGATCAATGTTTCTCTCTATGCGTCATGAACTGTGATGCGCGACTTGATGGGGAGGAACTCCGAGGACTCCAAGAATGACAAGGAAAGGCTACAAAATGCCACACCACTTGCCTCAGGAATGGGACTCCAAACACACCAATGGGGAGAAAGAAACCAACCAGGAAGACAAAGAAAATAATTCCAGTGCGATATAAAGATGTGAGATCCTAGATTTATGGGATATGAATTTTTAATGGCTTTAAAGGCAGATCGTGGTTTCACCATGCGATTGGGTGGTTAAACCCGATGGAATTAATTGTAATTTAGTTTTTGATTGGGGAGGTGGTTGTAAAATATTTTATTAAAGGATTTCATTTAAAGAGAGGAAAATGGGCCGGTTGAGGGTCTCCCCACTCTTTGGGGTCTGAAAAATTGTTTATGGCACTAAAAATGGATTTGAACCACATTAAAAAGGTTAAAAGACTTAAAAGTGGCATTATAGGAAAAACTGGGGAATAAAAACCCGAAACCCCCCCCCCCCCCACGACACCGATCCATGACACACCAATCAGTGACACACCGATCTGTGACACACCGATCTGTGACGCACCGATCAGGGACATAATGATTGGCAAAACACTGATCGGTGACACACTGATTGGGGACACACCGATAAGTGACCCATCAATCAGTGTCACTGATGGTTGACACCATGATGACATCCTTCCACCGAGACGTCTCCCTTAGGATCTGGTCCTGATGGGTCCTGGGGCTTACCAAACACTAGAAATTTTGAAAAGGGATGGACCAGGAGGGTCTAGGACATTACATTATATACCTCTCGAACTATTCTTATCTTCGAGAATAAATTATAGACCCGAAAAGAAGACAGGGGTCCAAACAACCACCTCCAAAGATACCTCTTAGGGAAAAAATACCTCAAAAAACCATACCAAACCCAAGGATCACATTGTCCCAACACACATATTGGGGATTTATTTCCTCCATGTTAAGATACTATTTTCTTCGGGAAGCACTAACTTGCCTGCACGAGTTTAATCACATCCACATTAATGCGTCTTGATTAGGGATCAAGTCCTCCCTTCCCCTCATGTCTGGTATTTCAAAAACATTCACCAGGTAAGGAAACAAAACATCCCATAAACCAATAAGGTTAGCATTACATCACCATCAATTACAAAACAAAATATAACAAAACTAAAAACGGCTCTGGGTACAAGGTGCGCATATGTGCCTTCCGTTCTTAGGTAATCTCTTCAAGGCCACCGTGCCTCCACAATACAAGAACCAAAGGGAAGGTTCATCCAAGAAGCACTTTCTCCATTCTATACTCAATAATCAGTCGTCAATCAACTAAATGTCATGGATTCATTGTGTATATATCGATGAAGATGGGAGACATGGAAAATGTCATGGATCCAGTCCAACTAAGGTTGAAATTTCAGCGATATGCCACCTCTCTGAATCAACCCAAAACTTCAAAAGGCCCGATGAAACTAGGAGAGAGCGTGCTCCACTTTCCAAACCTTCACTGCCAATGTATAGGTGAAAACATCAAGAACACATGTTCTTCAACCTTGAACTCCAAGGGCCTCCTCCTATGATCTGCATACGATGTCTGCCGGTCCCGGGCTACCTTCATCCTCTCACGCACAAGATGAACATTCTTTGTTGTTCACTACACTACCTCTGGGCCAAGAACACCTGCCTCTCTAACTTCGGTGAAACACACATGAGAAAAAGACATCCTCCCATAAAAGGCTTAAAATGGTTCCACTCCAATAATAGAGCGATATATATTATTGTAGGAAAAATCTACTAAGGGAAAATGTCATTCCCATGATCCCCAAAAGTCCAAAGCACATTATTGTAGAATATAATCCATGGTCTGGATGGTTTTCTCTATCTTCCCATCTTTATGGTGGTGGAAAGAAGTGCTAAGGTGTAGTTGGATACCAAAAGCATGCTGCAATCTCCTCCAGACTCATGAGATAAACTACACATCCCTATCTGATACTGTGGACCTCAGAAATCCATGTAACCACACCAACACATCCACATGTCTCTTTTATATGGTATTTACTGTACTCGACTCATTGATCACTAAGAAGTGAGCTTATTTCGTCAACTTATCTACCACTACCGAAATAGCATCACAACCTCCTTGAACCTTGGGTAGTCATATGACGAAATCCATCGAGATGTCATCCAACTTCCACTCGGGGACTTATAAAGGCTGCAACAAACCTCATGGTTCATGGTGTTCATCCTTCACCAACTAACACACCATGCAACTTTCCACGAACTCTGCCACAACCCGTTTCACCCCAGACCACCAAAACGGTTCCCTCATGCCTCACTACATCTTGGAAACTCCATGGTGAACTGCTATGAGTGGGTTATATAACGCACGGAGAAATCCCGCATGCATATCCTCTGGGACAACTAACATCCCCTAGAAAAGCATCTAATTATGACCATATTCCAACCACCCTTCTGGAACATGCCTTGTTTAACCTAATCGTGCATCAAATAACTCTCTATGTCTCCCCACTAAGACTCATAAACCTGCCACAACTGAGAGGACTGCACTGTCAACTAAAAAAGACAACCTCTAACACCATCAACCCTTTCATCTATGTGTAGGGTAGCCACATCCTCCATTTTCTTCCAAGAATCCACATATTACTGAACAAATTCCCTCTGTGACTTCATTATCATGCCATCAGAAACAACGCTCCCCTTACCTTCAGTGTACAAGATCTTGATGTTTTAATCTTGAAGAAAATACACCCACCTTCATTGTCTCATGTTCAGGTCCTTCCAGGTAATGATTTTCATCAAACTCTTGTGATCCGTGAATACCACACTCTTCTCCCCGATGAGGTAATGCAACCACAACTTCAATGCGAACACTACCACTGCAAGATCTAGGTCATGGGTGGCATAGTTTTGCTCAGGAGTAAGTAAATACCTAGACCCATAATATATCACTCTCAGATTCTACATAACAACACACCCTAGGCCATGTCCAGAAGCATCCTAAAATACTTCAGTCAACAGCCCTCTTTCTAGTAGCCTCAGCACTAGGTCATTAACCAACTTCTAATTTAGATACCTTAAGGCTTCTTGGCACTTCTCACTCTACATAAATGCATGTACCTTTTTGGTAAAATCATTCAAATGAGCTATAAATCGAGAGAAGTCAGGTACGAACATCCGAGAATAGCATGTAAAACCTATAAAAACTAGGAACCACCATCACATTCTTGGGTTCTTCCCAAGAAACAAACACATCCACCTTTGATGGATCAACCACTACCCTTGGTGAGACACCACATGTCTAAGGAAATGCACTTCTCTTGTCATGAACTTACACTTGGACAATTTCCCTTCGAGATGGGGATGTCGAACGATTTCCAAAACCATCCTGAGGTGATTAGTATTCTCCTCCTCTGATTTTGAGAAGATCAAAATTTCATCAAAGAAAGTAATGAAAACTGGTCCAGAAAC
This sequence comes from Viscum album, assembly GCA_963277665.1. Lineage (NCBI taxonomy): Eukaryota > Viridiplantae > Streptophyta > Magnoliopsida > Santalales > Viscaceae > Viscum > Viscum album. The sequence goes on from OY728123.1 coordinate 1,098,145,350, forward strand.
TCATGGAAAACAGAGTTCATGATCCCCATGAACCTAGAAGGTGATTTCGTAACACTAAATGACATGACTACGAACTCAAAGTTTCCATAATTGTACCTGAATGAATTCTTTGGAATACCATTATCCTCCACCCTCAACTGCTCATACCCAGACCACAAATCTATCAAAGAGAACAAAATTGCTCCATTCAGCTGGTAAAAGAGATCATCTATCCTCAGGGAGAGTGTACTAGTTCTTGACTCTACCTGATTCAGTCTCTAGTAGTCAATACACAGACTGAGACCACCATATGGCTTTTTCACAAACAATACCGGAGCACCCCATGGTGACAAACTAGGTTGGAAAAAACCCTTCTTCATTAATTCATCAATATGAATCTGCAGCTCATGCAACTAAGAAGGATCCATCCAATAAGGAGCCATCTAAATCGAATAGGCACCGAGATGCAAGTATATCCTTAACTCAACATCACGTCGAGGGGGTAGAGTCATTAATTCTTCAGGGAAGACATCCATGAACTCACTAACAATCCCCCAGACTTCCACTATCTCTATATATTCCGATTCCACTGACAGCTCAGATAACAAGGAAAGGAGGGGATCCACTCACCAACCACCTTCCAGGAAACCCCACTCACCGGCAAAAGTCACACTCGGGCCATCCTCATCAGATAACACGACTCTTATTCAAAAATAGTTGATAACATCATGTACATAAAGTAACTATTTGATTCCTAGGATGAAATCATATGGATCTATATGCTATTTTAGAAGATCCATGCTTGACTGATGTGGTCCTATCAATAGTCTACACCCTTAGAAAACATAAAAAAATTTAGTCTGGCATCCGATTGGCGTACTCAACACCAAGCGCATTGGAATTCTCTCAAAATCTAATCCTAGAGTGTGTTCTAGACTGAGTGCAATAAATCAGTGTGAAGCTCTTGTATCAAAAAAGGCATAAGAAAGGGTACTAATCATGCTGATCGTACCTTGAACGACTTCCGACCCAACTGGAACTACTGCCTCTATGGAGTGTAACTGCCCATTCCCAACTCCTCTGCCCCTCAGTTGACGACCGCCTCCCCAACCACACCCTAGTCGAGGTCCTTGAGGAGTGCCTTGAGGCTAGCCTCATTCTTCCATGTCTACTCTTAGAAAACAGGATCTCACTGTCCCTGCTATTGCTGCTACTGATAGGGCCTGGATGGAAACATCTGATGCTAAGGTGGATGTGGAACCTACCCACCCCCACTATACTACACTCGGTCCGGGCACTGATTCTATGGTTCCCAAGGCTGCCATTAATGAATAACCTCAGTCCTGGCCCAGCGAGGAATGTGTGAGGACCAGGAGATCGAAACTGGAAGTGATGGGGCCTGCTACCCACTGTTCGAATCCTAGTAAGCCCTGACGCTAGAGGCCTGAGGCTAACTTCATTCCCCTTTGATGATCCCAACTGGCTTCCCTATCATGGCTTACCTCCCAGCGTGTGCATACTCCCTACCAATTTAGCCTTCTTATGGACCTCCATGTTCATTGGTAGGGTGAAGGGAGTAAAAGGATATTGAAGAGAAGGTTGGAGTTCCTCCTCTAAACATCTCTTTTGAGATTCCTCATCCTGAAAAAGGTTCGGAGAAAAACAAAGGAGAACATTGAACTTGAACCCCAACTCCCTCACTAACATGATCCCCTACTGGAGGGAAAGGATCTCCTACCTATTCTCAGTCTTCATCATGGAAGAGTGGAATTCCACCCAGAACACCTTCTCGATGTCAGTCCACACAACCTCAACCTCCCTCTTCTCCCCAAGGTTGAGAGTCCACCATTTAAGTGCTGCTCCCCAGATCTAGATTACATCCAGTGGAACCTAGTACTCCATTGAAGCCTGGATGAAGCTGAAAGTAATAACCGGCTCCTCGATCCATCTCTCTATCTTAATGTATGAGACGCTATCTGGGTACTTCCCGATGGTCTGCAACTGAAAGGAACAAAGCATCCTCTGCCATTGGTCATCCTCCTCCTCTCGATCAGCCCTTTAATGATCATCCAAAACAGCCTCCAGGGCCTCGATCACCTGCACTACTTAAGGCCGTCATTCAGGTTCCAAAACTGCAAGTTAAAGAAGGAATTCCTAAGCCCGAGTAGTGTAGAAGATTGATTTTTAATTTTCATAGACATATTATTCATTTTAAATCCCCAAAACACCCAAGAAACATAAGGACACAAGTCATTATGATGAACGTACCTTTCCTATGGTCTCTACCATGTAATCAGTGTAGCCTCATTTGGTTGTTCGGTAGGTCCTTAGTCCTTACAATGGATCACAGGGGGCCCTAAAATCCCATGTCCTTACTGGTCTTCCCTATCCTATTACATGCACCGAGATTGCCTAAAATTTTTTCACTACCATCCCATGAAATACTCACTATGCCTAACCCTAGACTGCATCCTGTCTCTCGACCTGCCTCTGATACCATTCTATCACGACCCATTTTCACCATGATGAGGGAAGGGATTGTGAATTTCCAGGACCTTACTTCCTCAAGATGATGGAGAGATAATGTCCCCCGAAACCCACAATCAATAGTTCCCGAAGTGGCGACTAGCCCCAAGGGTATAGAATCACACAAAAAATTGAAGTCATTAACATCTTTATTTAGTAGGATTATGAGATAAGATAGTAAATCCCAAACAACAACAAAAAAGGGGTAGAGTTAAAGCCAAAACAAAGCATTCCCATATGCATGTACAAAAGTAAATGTTGATAAAGTACAAGAAAACTATAAAGGAAAGTACCAAATAAAATAAAATAGCAACAAAAACTGTCCCAATGTCTGAAATAGTATGGTCTTGCATGATCCCCAAAGTCCTCTTGGAAACCTGAAAGCAGTTTATACACATAGGGTGAGTATATAGGTATACTCAGTAGGGAAAACCAAAAGCCCTCGTGCACAAGTGGGGAGACATTCCAATTCCTATGAGGAAAGGAGATGACCAAAGCACCTAATAAGGAAACTATCGAACCCATCCTCACTAAGGAACACTCCCCAAATAATGTATGTCAAGAAATTTAATTGTATTAGCACATCAATATTTGGGTACCCCATTCCAATTTACCACTAGTTATTGAAGACATCCTATGCATCATACCTATCCAACCATTCTAATTGAAGTCCCACTACCAAACCCTACCCGCACACACCTAGTCTATCACTACCAAACATTCCACCTGCAGACACTTGGGCTATAAAAACCAAACGTTACCACTCCCGCACACACCTGGTCTCGAACAACTACTTCCATGACCGAAGACACCTGATCATCATCCCGAAGGCACTTGGGAAACCACATGCCTGCACACACCTGGGCCAACCACCACCATGTACCTTGCTCAAAGAATCTAGGGCTATAATGGACCTCAATCCACCACAATATTCCCATAGAGTCTTGGGCTACTCGGGAAAGGGACCAGAAAAGGAGCTAATAACTAACCACTCATAGGAATGTTGGTAAAAATTCCCCCCCATGAAACGGGGGCTGTTCTACATGAAATACTCATCTTGGGTGGGGTGCGAATATAAAACATAATAACTACATTATATATATAGGTAAAAAAGCACTCATCCCAACCTAGGGGTTCCAAAACCAGCCCAACCACAAACACCCTCATTACTATTCATTCATAATAAGTAGTACAACCTTGTCTCAAATCATTCCTAGAAAAAAATTCCCCATTGAACACATTCTCGTATCCATATTCAAGTGATTCCCTTTAAAATAATTCTTCAATACCGAGCAATTAACATGCATAGCCACAAGTCCGGGAAAGAAAAACAACCAAGCAATAATTTAAGCATTCACACCTGGTTCTCTTGTAATGTCACAAGATCAAAAGGGATCCTTGAGATCCCTCATTGTACTAGAATTAAACCAAACCCCATCATATGGGAACATGATCATATGACAAAAACTCAACCATAATAGGGGATACCATCCCTATCCACGTCACTTCACAAGAATCAACCATAAACATCACCAAAATTGAGCAAGGGAGTTTTCATATTTGAATATTCCATTCATTTAGTTACATATTTCCATTTGGTTTACTGGGGTGATCACACAAGGATTATTATTCATTAGGCATCCATTTAATCATTCGAGTTTACATGATTAACTAGTTTCCATGTTACAACCATTCAGTCACATAATTATCCAGAAAAAAGAGGTTCATTAGTGCACAAGAAATGACCACCAATGACCACGATTTTTAGTGGACATAAGCCTATACAATCTAAAACATATTAAGAGGGGTATAAGAGTACACTGGAAAAATCAAACACATCACTTCATCCCATTAATATCTGTTTATTTTCTTCATTAAGGTCTGGTTTCATCCATCCCTATAGCAAACATTTTCATACCCACTACTCATGATACAGAGTAAAGGGACAGTAAAGAAAAACCCTACTTGGATGATCAACGATCGAAGTCTCTCTCCACATGGCAAGAACTATGATGCACAACTTGAAGGGGATGAAATCCAAGGACTCCAAGAATGAGAAGGAATGGCTACAGCACAGGCACACCACTCACCTTAGGAAGGGGACTCCAAATGCCCCAATGAGGAGAACGAACCCAGCCAAGACATGGAAGAAAATAATTCTAGTGTGATATAAATTGGTGAAATATTGGATTTAATGGAAAAGAATTTTGAATAGATTTAGAGGCAGATCATGGTTTCACCACATGGTTGGGTGGTTACATATGATGGAATTAATTAATATTGAATTTCTCATTGGGGAGATGGCCGTAACAGCTGTGTGATAAAGTATTTCATTTTAATAAATGAAAATGGTTCTGTGGAGGGTTTCCCCACTCTTATTGGGCTTAAAATGTTTTTAGGGCGCTAAAAACAGCTTTGAACCATTTTATAATGGTTAATAGGCTTAACAATGGAATTAAGGGAAAAACTAGGGAAGAAAATCCTGACAATACCCCTATGGCACGGATCGACGACACACCGATCAGTGTCAAAATGATCCGGGACACACCAATCAGTAACACATCGATTGGTGACCCACCGAACAGTGTCACATATGGTTGAAACCATGATGATATGCTTCCACTGAGACACATCCCTTAGGATCTGGACGTGATTGGTCCCAGGGCATGCCAAACACCAGAAATTTGGCAAAGGGATGGACCAAGAGGGTCTGGGCCATTATAAAAAAAAGTATTCAATAATATAATATTATTTATTTTATTTAATTATAAAAAAACTTCTAAAACATTTAATATTTTGGGTATTGGGTGATGAAAGAAATTATTGAAATGTTTGTTTATTAAAACTCTAAGATATTTAGTTTTCAATTTAAATGTAGTGAATTAATTATATTTTTAATTTTAACTTATTGAGTAACCAAAAAACAATTATTTCATTTTAAAATAAATTATTTCACTTGATTTTTATTTTGAAACATATTTTATAATGTTGGTTATGTCATCTTAACTTTAATTAATATAGATTATGAGAGATGTTGATGTTTGTTCAGTTGGAACAATGGTTGATAGGATTCTCTATTGGGTTTTTTTATGAATTAATTAATTTCTTGTTTCAGTTGTTTCTTATAGTTATTATTTTATTTCTTTTTCATGATTTTATGAACTATTGAGTTGTTTGGTTTTATTTATTTTGAATAATAAATTTGGGAATTTTATGTTAACTAGAATGATATTGTTGATTTTGGGTCTTATGTGTGAGATGGAGATGAGAATGGGTTATTCAGGATAAAATAATTATATGTTATTGCCTTTTATGGAATTAGGTAAGACTATTTTTTGGGTGGTTATTTTTGATTTTAACCCTTTTTGGTGGATTTAATGGGTAATAATGGGGAGGGAAAGTAATTAATTTGATGGATAAATAGTCTAATGGTTTTATGGATTGAATTATGGTAATTTAGGATTATTATTTTTTATTTTATCTATAATAGATTACAGAGATGTTATTTGGTAGTCTGGGGATTAGAAGTGATGTTTTGGGTATTGAGATTTCCCCAGTTTTATTAGATTTCTATGAGATGTTGATGTTTTAGGTGGTAAATAATTAAAATATCATTAATTTTGTGTTTATATGATTAAAACATATTATTATTTTTTATATATTTATCTTATTAAATAGTAAGTTTCATAATTAATTGATTGGGAAAATGTTAAGCCTTTTACAAACTGTAATCCATTTATAGTTTACACATAAATATTAAATATATTATGATTTATTTTGACTTTATTTGGTTTTTTTTAGTTCATGTAAGTTTGAGTCAGTTTATAATCATTTAATTTAGTTAAGTTCAATTCAATTTTATTCTATTACGTATGTATTGGTTTTTTGGTGGTAGATTTTATTTTCATTGGTTCATTAGTATTGGTACATAATTAAACATAGTTGTACATGAAAATTACCTATTGCCACTAATGATCTAACATAAGAGTTCCCCAAAAAAATTTATACATACCTTGTATCATCATTTTTTATTTTTATTTTATTATTCTTCTAAAATAAAGTTAAATAATAATAAATTATGTATTAATACAATTCAAAATCATTTTTAGTAAAAAAAAACATTAAATTTCAATATTACCTTAAAATTTTTACTATTCCAATAAATAATCATTTCCTGGTACAATGTTAATGGAAACTCATAAATTGTTGGAAAACACACTAAATATTATCTAACCCTATATACACAACCATTATATAACTCATGCTTATATTCTCTCTATAGATCACCCAATTCCATCAACTATGTAACCCACATAGCTTCACCATAGGAAAAATTATCACAATGATGCTACCAAAATATTAATACATATAAATACAATAATAATACAAAACATAATCTAATAAAATTTCTTAACCATATATAATTTGAATAATATCATTTATTTCTTTCTCAAGGAATCTCCAAGAAACCAGTTTCATGAGAATGATGTCACAATATTTGGAAAACATTGCAATAAGACTCTCATTATCTCTCTTAGTTTTTCCCATAATTTTAATTTCTAAATTATACTATTCAATCACTTTATTATGTTTGTTCTTCCCATCATGCATGTGAGTACATGCATGCCACCTAATAGTGGTAGATCCAACTATGAATAAAATCAAAACATTAAACTAATACATGCTACCACAAAAATTTTGGTTACAAAATTTACTAGGATTGTGTATATATACATGATCTAGGTTGATAAATGAGATCTAATAGATATTCGGTATTTGATGAGCCAATAAACTATGTATTTAAAGGGAATCTAATGTATGCTCGAGATGATTAGAAGGTACTAAAAAATAAATATAAGAGAAACAAATAAAAAATCCCAGATAGAATAAAGAAGTATTTAATTGAGGTTGTTTCATCAAATACGGTGGAAAATGAAAATAGGGATGGGTATATGGATCTATCATTGGATATGGGAATAAAAAATGAAAATGATGATCAAATGAAAATGGTGAAGACAATATAGGTGGTTTGAAAATCCCTAATGCCTCTGAGGGAACTATAGTGTACGTATCCATGGTAGATGGTATATATGGTGATGGGTATTGTTTAAATCATTTATTATGAGTGTTGAGAGTAGCTCTAGTACCTTCCCCCTTGAACTGGTATATTTTTCACTACTGTTACTTATCTATCAAAAAATTAGTTATCACATAGATGGTCGAACTTGATTAAAATTTTAAAATGAATAATTAAATTTCATTAAATGTATTGTAATCAATATATATTATTGAAATCGTATAGTCACATTCATTTTTAGACATTCAATTATTTTATTCCTCTTCAATAATTTACATTTCATCCATTGTTAGATAAATATACAATTAATTATATATTTAATACTAATGGAATATGATAATTAATGCATACTAATTAAAATTCTAAACTTGGTTAAGATATGGGTTTATTTATGTCTATTAAATTCCATACAATTCATCTTTTATTATGTTATTTTAGTATTTTTTCATTTTTCCATTTTGATCATTTGGTATTTTGGGGTTTTTGGTTAGGTTATTTGGTAAATCTGTTAGATTATGTGGTTCATTAATGGTTAAGTCATTTGATTCCTTTTTTATGGGGGAATTTATATCATTAATTAGGCATGTCATTTGGTTAATTTTTGGGTTAGTTTTTTTGGAATATTTGCCTATTTAATTATATTATTCAGTTCATTTTCAGTTAGGCCATTTTGATTGATTTAGGTTAGGATATTTACATCATTTTTAGGTTAATTAAATTTTGTGTTATATAATTTGGCTCATTAAATGTTAATATATTTGGTTTATTTTGGTTTTGGTCATTTTGTGATAAGTTATCTGATTCATTTTTGGGTTATGTCGTTGTTGAGTTTGGTAATTTGTTTTATTTTCGGTCAATTAATTTGTCTCATTTTTGGGTTCTTACATTTTTTATTATTCCATTTCATAATTTTTCATTTTTTGATAATTAAATTGGTCCACTTATGCTTAGGATATTTGGTTAACTTGGGGTTATAAAATTTTGTTCATTTTTGGATAGTCCATTTGCTTCATTTTTGGGTTAAGTTATTTTTTAGTTGTATAATTTAGTTTATTATGGGTTATGCTATTGGGTGTATTTTCTTTTAGGTTATTTTAGGTTTGGACATTTTGTTAATTTTTAGGTTATTTCATTTTTGAATTATTTATTTTGGATTATTTTGTTTTAATTCATTCTATGTATCTTTGGATTATGTCATTTTTTGTAATGTAATTTGGTAATTTTTTTATTTTTTGGATAGGTAAATTGTTTCACTTAGGGTTAGGATATTTGGTTTAATTTTGGTCATGTCATTTTATTCATTTTGGGTTAGGATATTTGTTTATTTTTTGGGTTAATTCATTTATGAGTTACATAATTCAATCCATTTTGGCATAGATTTTTTCTAAATTTTGGGTTGGGTTATTTGGTTTATTTTTGATCTATGTAATTTTTGAGTTTGGTCCTTTGGTATATTTTGTGTTAGGTAATTTGGTTTAGTTTTGGGTTATGTCATTTTTGGTTATGTAATTTGGTCATTTTTTAATTTTTTGGTCAGTTCAAATGGTTTATTTGGTGTCAAGTTATTGGTTAATTTTGGGTTGTGTCATTTTGTTCATTTTGGATCAGGTCATTTGGTTCATTTTTGGGTTATAACTGTTTTGGGTTATTTCATTAGGTTATTTGTTCATTTTGGGTTATGTCATTTGATTAGTTTCTAATTTTTTAGGTAAATTGGTTAATTTTGGGTTAGGTTATTTGGTTTATTTTGGGTTAGTTTATTTTGATCAATTTAGAATTTGACATTTGGTTTATTTTGGGTTAAGTCATTTTTTTCATTTTTGAGTTAGGTTATTATTGGATAAATAAAATGAAATTACCACTTTAGGTTGATGCAATTAAATTTAATTTAGGTTGGGTTAATATGAATGGGATATAAAGAATTTCAATTAAGTAGATTTTATTGTTTAAATGTAAACTATTTATTAAAACTAATTTATTCTTTACACAATGAAATCAAAATAATGCAATTTGAATATAAATAACATGAAATAACCAAGTATATATAAAATGAATGAAACGAGAACACATATTATTGCTTAAATATATTACCTAATAATAATTCATGTTTATAATCAACTCCAACTATTTGAGTCATTATATGCAATATATTGATGAACACCAATAGGGGAATTAATGAGGTTAACTTAATCCCTACTATTATTAAAAATTTGGATTGGGATTACCTTATTAATGACTCTAAATTATGGTCTAAGATGATATTTATGACATAATATTTTATTATCAATTGATTATAAAATATATATCTCCTCAATAGTTAGGAAGTGAGTCATTTCAATAACTCTAAATACATAGTCTCAATAAATGTTCTATGCCCCGTCATTGAATCATACAATATCTATTTCATCACAGTGAATCAAATATGAGAGTAGTAATCCATTATTAGTATTTTATTGAAAAATATATAATAAGACACATCATCGTAATGTGGCCCACTATCCGATGCACTAGAAAGTAGTTTTTCATTGTAGTGAACAAAATAAAATCATGTTATGTTCTCTTGTTCACTACTTGACTTGTGATGAAGAATTTATACCCATTGATGACTGGTGTTTTTCATTCATGAAGCAATGATTTGGGAAAGAAATATAAAACACATATTTCATCAGAGACATAGTCACTATATAAAATTAATACCTAAAATATAAATATTTTTTTTTATTCAACTAATTCCCATTCCGTTCGATTCCAACCAAACATGAAAGACATTTCTTTGAAAAATATCCCTCCCACTTAATGGAAAAATCATTATTTATTCCTATTTTTTTATGTTTAATATATTAAAATATAATAAAACATTAATATTCATGTGAATATTCATAGTATGATATAACATATACATGTTCAAATCACTTGATGTATTAATTAAACAAATCACAATTAAAAAGGACTATATGATGTTCTAAATCCCACTATTCATGGATTAATATAGTTAATGTATAAGTTCAATGAATTCCCTATATTTGGCTAAGTGATGTAAAATAATGTTTAATTTTCTCATAAAAATATTATATATTTCTCATTGGTCGATTGTGTCTTGTTCTTACATCACCCAAATATATTGAACTGAAATCCCAACATTCGTGAGCCAAGTAACCTTTAACAATGGTACCGTCATAATAATTCTTATTCTAAATGTAATAATTCCTTGTGAAAATATTTATTTTGGTTGGATATATACAATTCAAATAAATTCTCCCCAAGAATAATTTCAGTTAGAAGATAGATAGTTTGTTTCTATATACATGTGAAAACATACAGGGGAAAGTTTTTCCCTAAATCGTCCATAATTAACGATGCACATTCCTTCATTTTTTTTCAAGAAATAACCAGAATTTTTTTATAACATTGATATCTCTAAAACGTTCACAATTAAATTACCATCACCCATATATTATTGGATATTAAATGAAATATTTCTAATGTAATCAATGCAAGTAGAAGGATTTAGTAGTCATGATTTTTTAGAGAAGTTAGTTTCAACTCAATTTTGTTGACCCATTTTAATATATTAATCAAATATCCATCATGAAACATGGTAGTCTCTAATATATCTAGAAATTGAAATTTATCTAAATTTTTTATCAAATAATAATCATTGGGATATTTCCATTTATTTTTACTGATAGACACATTATGTAGTTATTGTATGATACCCTAATCTACCAAGTCACGTTGAGATTATATATCATATTTGGTCATCCCCTTATAATTTAGATGAAGTTAAAGATATATTTCATATATTTTTTTCTCAATATAGATGAAATATATACAATGATGTAAAAAATTGGTTGACTAATAAAGAAAATAAAATATGATAATTTTTGTCTTCCAATTGTACTTGGATTCAGTAGAACCATTCATCCAATTTTTAGATTCTGTGAGACCTTTATCATGTGAAAAATCGATATCTTTCAATTATTTAATTGAATCCATTCGAGAAATATTCTATGATTATCTCTCAGTTTTAAAAGTATTAGAAATCACTTTATGATTATTTCTACTTGGATCATCCTTTGGAAATAATCAGTGATTTCCAATGAATGTAATACTCAAATGATATTCAAGTCTTACAAAATCACGCATCTTTCAAACAAAAAATTTGATAATTTTTTTGATTCAACTAGATATATGTTCATAAGAAAAAAAATCATTTCTCATCCATATAACCATAACACACATCTAAAATATATCTTTTAAACTAGCATCATATGTGAACACACACACACACACACTCTAAAGATGCTTTAAATATTTTATTAAAGGTGGTATGTACAAATTGATATCATTGCTAAGATTATAAGGTATAGATATGAGTATTACTAATAAAGTGAATGGTTCTTCCTATCACATCCATATACAATGGTTATAATTATGAAGGACTATTTTCCACACATTGTGCGAAGTATCTGACCAAATAGATTAAAATCATCAAGTGCTAGACCCAAACTGAAATTACACACCTCATCAATAAAACCAAGAAACCATATATCAAATATCCACCATGATAATCCATATGTATTATGGAAGAACTCACCATTATTTTTAACTGTATTAGCATTATGAAATCACATATTTGTTGATATTTCATCAAACAAGGAAAGATTTTTTAGCCTATGAAATAATGGAATATTATATATTACATTATATGGCACATGAAATATTGTTCTGTCTATATTTGGATTCCATTCAGATGTAACACATTCTTTATAATCATTTATCCCCATGATTTTCTCCAATAATAACATGAAATATTTTTTATAAACCTGAATTTTATTAGTAGAAAATTCAAGTTAGTCAATTAGATTCGATGGCATATTATGATTTGAAGGAATCATTACACCATAATGAAGTAAGTTTTTTAAACTAGTAAGAATATAATCATTGGGAAGGATGGGGGTGAAAGCACCGAAGCAGTACAATATCCTTCCCCCTCCAATTCTTCATTGACGAAAACCCATGAATGACAGGGGAAACAATTGAATAAATATCTACTCGTATAAGGGAACCTGAATTGTATTGTAAATCACATGAAATAAAAACTATACTATAATAATATATCCATGGAAATTGAATACACCAAACAAATAATACATGATGAACAAAATATATTATTTATTAATAAATAATAATTTATAATAAGAAAAGCCTTATGGATTAGAAAATTTCATATAAAAACCCATTAAATGTGAGTTCTTCTAATTGAAAACAAAATTAAAATATTAAAATCAAATTCATGATATGATATCTAAAATAGGGATTATTTACACCTCCTAAATGAAATTAGGTTCACAATTAATAATGTCTCAAATAGAGGAATTTGAGATGAAAACCCATACAGCTGTTGGAATATTTGAACCAAAACCAAAGAGAAAGTTAACATGAAATTGGATATTGAATATCATGGAATATAATACAATCATGATAAATATATTATAGTGAGGCGGTATGCACAACATAAAAAATCAATCATGGTGTGTGACATATAAATGTTTGGATGAAAGGAAATTGAGACCAAAAAACTTACCTTCTCCAATCCTTTCCGTACAAGCACCAAACAACTTGAATAATTAAATTAAGTTACTTAAATATATACCCAATAACCTTATTCATGACTATAACCATCTATACATTTCATTTATATTATTTCTATACATATAAATATTAGTTAGTCTTTAACTATTTCCACTACAAGGTGTAATAAATCTTTATCACCTTGAATTAGTTTCAGAAAGGAGGTGTCAGTATCTATTATTTTTTCAAATTAAATTACTTTTATATCATCAAAGATACTGTAAAAGTTGATCCAATATATTTTATAAATCTATAATTTCATTTCATGTAAGTTTTGGTGTTGAACCTTGAAGATGAAATTAACGATGGTCATGTTTTTATGATTCTTAATGAATAAAAGGAATTTTATTAATTAATGAGTAAAATGTTGATATAACGTTAAAATAAACATGAAAATGAATTTAAATACAAATTTTATAATATTACACAAGTAAATATGCTCTCTTTATCATCCATGACAAAAATGTATAGTATTGTTCTAGTAGGTGCATAAATCGGCCCAATTATGAACCTATCATGATTAATGTATCATTATGACATGGTTTAGTTGTAATATAATTATACCAGAATCATAATGATATTATTTATTTTTTATTAGTGTGATATACTATAATTATAATCAATTATAAATAGGATATAATTTATATAAATTCATTACTTATACAAAAGAGATAATTTTACTCTTAGTTTGATATTTTAAAATGATTGAATTAATAATAATAATTTTTCATCATTTCATTAATAGGTTCTTTAAATTTTCATAACCAAAATTTAATTATATAATAAAAATATTATTTATACATTAATTACATCCATATATATATAGTTATTATGAGGTGATGAAAAATAAAACATATCACATTGTGAAGGTGGTGGTCTTCACAACACAAAGACAACAATTTTGTTTCTCTTAATAAATGTGGTATATGAATAAATAATGATAATAAAATTAATATAGTAACATTAAACTATATAAAATTTAATAATGTAATTATAATAGTTTGGATATAATAAATTTTTCAAGATGATAATTATGAAGAAAACTAAGTACTTGATAATACTCATGTCAGAGACTTGAAGTTTTTTCATAAGTACACTTTAATTTAACGAGATTAATATAAATACGAGTGACCATGTGATTATGTTAATGGGATATGGTTCTAGATAGAGTAAAATTTTAAATATTCAATGTGAAATTATAATTATAGGTAAGACTTAAAGTGGTGATGATGTTACGCTTCTATAGCTTAAGGGAAGGGTATTTTTGGGAGAAACCTTTACAATTTCAACAATGTAAGGTTGCAATTAAACTGTAAAAGAAAAAAATGTAAAAAATTGTAGGTAAAACATGTATGGGTTAAGATAAATATCATCTCTTTAATTAATGGCACATTTTTTAAATGTTATATAACTTTTACATTAGGTTAACTTTAGTCACCTTTTTACATTTAGAACGATAATTAATTTTTAACCATAGTTATTAATTTTAATTAATAATTATAAAATATTTATTTTGACCCACTTTTATAATGATAATTTAAAATTTGAATATCAATTTATAAAAAAACAATTTCTCAATGCATGAAATGTTAATTTTAAAATAAATACACTAAATCATGTAAAAACCGTTTTTAGATAAATAATGTTTTTAAGATTAAAATTTATATATAAGTTAAAATTATCATGGATACTTATTTTAATGAAATAAATTAATTTATTATAACAATGGGTTTTAGGAATCCAATTAAATACAAAATTGAATCTATATGGAAAATTATTTATTCAAAGGAATGACCGGAATCAATTTTAATATTAATATAACATTTTAATTAGAAATAAAATCATTTTATATACGTTATATATATATATAAATATTTTAAAATGAATAGTATTATTTATAAAATTAATATTTTATTCCTAAAAATATTTGATAAATTTCTATGTTATTATTATATAACTCTAAAGTCTTACAAATTACCTGTTTTTTGAAAAAAGTATTTTTCGACTAAAAACAACCCTTTCCAAGAAAAGCACATAAAATAATAATATGTCAATTATGATATGAGGAATTGAAAAATAAAATAAATTTTTATTTTATGTAAAATTTAAAAATTTATGAATTCAATTTTTGAATAAAATCATAAAATATAATGAAAAAATATTTTTATTGAAAAATGGAATTTTCTAATATTAACTATTATTATTATTATTTCATATCATTTACCAAATAATTTTTTGTTACCATATTATTAATATAAACCATAATTAATCATTAATACTATGTTTGTTTGAATATTATTTTTTATTTCATAAAATATATCTAAAAAAAATACTTTCCTAAAAAATAAATTATCTTATTAATCATTTTTTGTAAACTAATTGAATTTAATTCATTTTAAATGTTTCATTTGTTTTTTATATTCCTATAATCCATAAATAGATTACTCTTATTCATTACTTATAATTCAATGGCTTTTTTTTGATTTCCATACTTAATATATCACAGTTTCATTTTAGTTTTGTGTTGTATGTGGAACAAGCATTCAAACACAACAATTTATTAAATAGTAATCATATATTAGAATCTCAGGGTGTTGTATTCTCCTACATTAATGAAAATAAATTCCCACATTTTTAATCATAATATAATAGTAATTCATATAGAATAATCATAGTTAAACATTCATCCCTTGATGATCATGGGTTTATTTAAGATATTGAAATGTATTTATCTATATGAAAAATAATTATAAGCACTTTATAATGTGAGATAAACCATTCTTCATTTCACATAAAATTATAATAAATAATTTTTTTCTACCTCCCTAAAGTATATCTTCCCACAAAATGTAAAATAATTTATTTGATAATCATACCATTAGGGGTTTTTATTTATAACTTAGTATCATGTAGTTGGGGAAAAATTACATGATATAGGACACTAGAAAATATAGAGTGAAAACTCCCTATCTGATTCATTAGTAGTAGTTTCATAGGATTTACTTGTTCACATGGTTATGGGTGACTATGTCCATTATTGGCATATGGATTGGGGCATTGAGTCAAATAATTCTTAACACTCTTTCAAATGAAGAAATATGTTTTTGTAGATTCTCTGTTTTCCATACACTTGGAAGTTTGATGAACCTAAAATCCACACTTATATCATTTAACCATACCTTTAAGGAAATATCCATCATATTTCTTCAAATATTTTTGATATAAAGGAAATTGTATATTATTTCCTTTATTATCTTTATCTATTGATCTTTCATAAGAATCTTTCTTTCTATTCCTTTATCTTTTTGGGACATTTAATTTGTTCAAATTGTTAATAATATTTCATGATAACTGGTTTCACATAATCATAATGTTTCTCACTCTATACAATATCCTGTTATATTGTTTATTGATGTTATATCCACATTTTCCTCCCCACCCATGGGTCCTTCGTGTACTAGTCATTACTTAAACTATAAGAGTTGACTTGAGTGACGATCATTATATGTAAATCATCATAAGTAATTACATAAAAATTTAAACTCAATATGTATCACTGTATAACACTACCATGTTAGCTTATATGTCGTACAATTATACTTATATCAAACTCAGTTCAACTAACATAACAATCAATTTAACGTATATCATTCTTGGTTCAACCTATGTTACATTGAGTTGGGTTATCACATACTTATTAACCTGATCTTTAAAATAGAGATCCCAAATGACAATGATTTTTTTTAAAATATTATAAACCCAATAATCCTTGAAATATATGTTCATAAAATATAACTTATCCTTACTAAAACAATATTAATCATTCATACAATCATATTCCCATGTATTTATATTCCCTAATCATATACTCTTAATAATATACCTATCTTAATACCTATTTAAATCTCCAAGACATTAAAACACATTGATATTATTTATTTCTCTAAAAATTAATGTTATATTTTATCCTCAAATTCTATTAACCACAAGTTCATATAGTCACATGATAGTCACTATATATCATAATCCTCAAAATGAGATATAATTATACAAAAATATAATGAATCAATCACTAATACAAAGGTTACCAATTATTATTTAACTCACTTATTCAAAATAAAACCACCCTTTATTAGTTCAACATCATGCATCTATTAAACTTAAGAGTTATCCAAATCTCAATCAAGTGTTCTACATAATTATTAAAAAATAT
This sequence comes from Viscum album, assembly GCA_963277665.1. Lineage (NCBI taxonomy): Eukaryota > Viridiplantae > Streptophyta > Magnoliopsida > Santalales > Viscaceae > Viscum > Viscum album. The sequence goes on from OY728123.1 coordinate 1,098,162,779, forward strand.
ATAACCTTGACATAAAATCACTATTCAAGGTTATTATTACCATTTAATATATGTTTCCATACCTTTAAAGTAAAACTACTAAACAATAATCCTTATATGTTTCATATAATCCTCATTAAGTTTATAATATAGTAGAATATAATTAAAAAATATTACACACTAATGAGAATTACTATAAGTTTCAATATCATTAAATATAAATCACAATACCTTAGGTAATACTATGAATGACACATTTTCCATCATAATTGGTATATAATATGTCTTTCATCCATTTTATTATGTTCTCTTGTTTCATTGTATGAAAAGTGGTTTCTAGGAACATACCGTTCTTAGGTTCCTTTTTTGATCTTTTTTACACCAAATACTAAAACCATAATACTTACGATAATATAAAAAATATTAATATAAAAACATCGGTCAAAATAATTCATTCCTTATGAAACCCTTGTTTTTAACATATGATACTTTTGGATCGACCCATGACTCCCTTATTCAATCCATTGTTATCAATGGTAATTTGTCTATTAGGTTATCTAACCAAATTAATTAGCATATTTTTTCATAATGGTTCTAAAAGAGAATGCGAATTAAAAAATTAATATCCCCCATATATTGTTTAACCAAGTGTGATTTCATAGAAACATTCATTGTGCATTAGGTTGATGATTGATTCAATGCTCAACCAACCCCTTTTCCGGGTGATTATGCCAAGGTGTTTCTGTGTCACAAACTCATCCAATTTTCAATATCTATACTTGGATGTATTTCTTTAAAAAACCACAGTCTCTATAATCTACCAAAACATCTAGATTTTTTCTTATAATTAGATTTATTCATAGGGTTTTAATGAATTTATATTATCCTAATCCCCAAACAAGTGTTCATTATTTTCATAACACTGAATCATATACTTATCCCACAAGGTTATATATACCTTCGAAATAATGATCAACATTAACTTATTGATCCTTATATAATCCTTAACCAACATTATAATATACAAAGTTATCTAAACCTTTACATAGATACTAACTAAGATGCTCTAGACCCACGCTCTTTGATGTGGTTCTCATAGAAACATACTTAATATTCATTATTTAATACAATCTATAAAATATTGGATATAACTATCCATAATTAAAAAATAAATAATGATTATTGAATATCTTATATCTGATGGATCTTTTTAGGTTTAGAGATTTAGAAAATTAGGACACATAATAAATTAATAAAGCCCATTTCGTTCTCAACTAATGGATACTAATTTCATTATATATAAGAAACTACTTAATTCATGACTAGTCATTAACATATACTATAAATTATTCCTCACATGACATCATTATAAATATATAACATGTACTACTTTTATACATGAACATAGGAATGTAAAAATAAGAAATGGTTGATCTAAAAAATTCATTAATGGAAACATATAACATAAGTAATAATGGCATAAACATGACATAAATATTACAGCACCAATAGGTAAACAACATAAATCCCTAATGAACTTGAATTTGGGAGAATGCTATATCTAGGAAAATAAATGAAAAAATATATATCAATAATACTAACCTTATAGTGATGTAATTCATAATACTATACATTAAAAACATATCGTTAATTCCTTGTTTCAAGGTACTTTACTTGTTTTCGATATTGTAGTCAAGACATCTTGTTGAATTGGGAAGGCACACACCAAATACCCAAACCTATTTTGTCTCATGAGTCATGTTGATGCATCAAGGGGATATATAATTCTAGGACCCACCAATAACCTGATTATGTTCTTTTCATTCACCATCAGAGTCATCAATATATTTCTTACCATTCCCTAAGGAACCTATTCCTCAATAAAACTTGGCTATACATATAATGAGAAATATGAAAATTAAATATACAATCAACATATGTTTGTATTCAATAACCATAATGAATTTAAAAATATATCCCCTTGTCAATAAAAGGGATAAAATGATCATTACACATCCATAGTAATTAGGTGAATGGATAAAAAATACATAGTCAACATTCCATTAATAATTCATATTGAAATAAAAATACCTTTTCCCATGTCAATAAAAATGATAACATGGTTGTAACCCATTCTAAGGAGGATGAAATATAATTATACCATACATATTAAAAATTACAATAATCTTCCATATTTAAATTACAATACTTTAATTCATTTTAATAAAATTGATAACATGATCATAACCCCTTCATAAGAATATGGTGGATAGTTAAACAACACACAATCAACTTTCTAGTAATTATCCATATTGGAATAAAAATATATAGAATGAAAATAATTTTCCACATGTAAATATAATAAAATACTATCTAGGTGATCATAATAAAATATAAATTATGAAAAAGGATATGTTCACAACATATAAATAAATGGTTATATGTATATGTCAATACTGAAAACATGGTCATAAGCCATCTAGAGAAATAATGATGATGGTTTCTAAAGATCATTTCCCAAGAATCCATAAATATTTTTCAAAGGGATTTTATGGTATGAATATATATCCCTATAAAATAATTAGTTAATTCCACTTATTACAATCAAAGGGTTTATGTACCCAGCATATATGAAATAAGTTCAAGAGAATAACTATGACTAAATGAATGAAAGTTGAGTTACCAAAAATCATTACAATCAGGGAAACAACTGAATCAATAGAAAATTGAATAAGGGGAAATGAATTAGATAAAAACCCAATGAAATAAGAAGATTCACACCCCAAAATTGGGTTTTATTTTATTTTATTTGTTTGATGGAATTGGTTATTTTGGTTGAGTTTTGGGTTTTCTTAGTTTGAATTTTTGAGTTTAAGAGGCTTTGGTGTTTTTGGACTAATTCTTGGTTAGTGTGAATGGTATGAATAGAAAATGGAATCGTGAGTGCTTGTGACACCCCTAGTGTAACTTATCTATGGGGTGTGTTTGTTGGTTGGTTTATCTTTTAATGTTACAGGAGTTTTTTGGTGAAAATGGTGATGTTTGGGAACTTTTTCCAGGTCGCACGATTAAGGTGCCCTGTTAAAATAACTATGCAGTCTCAGTGTGCAATGGTCGAATGATTATGTATCATGGTCAAACTAACCATGAGGACTAGGTGTTAAACCTATGAATTTATTGACAATGTTAAATTTTAAAATTTTCACATGGATTGTTTAATAGTGAAACCCTCCTATAAAAGTTTATTTTTTTGAATTTCTCTTTTATTAGTGGGATTTCATCCTTCGGGCACCCCACGTAGATTCATTAAAACACGTTCCCCAAATCATGGACCCCATTAAATTTTTAGATATTTTTTTGGGGATAATTGGAATAAATTTAGGTTTTTCATCTTTAGGCATACTGTGTAATTGAGTTGTGAAAACGGAATATTTGGAATTTCTAGAGATTATGGTGTTATTTACATAGGTTTTGGTTGATGGCTTGAAAATGGTTTTGTAAGTGTTTTTGGATTTGAAATGTAATGTCATTTTTGGAATCTTTCTCATGAAAGTGGTGTTTCATGGAGATTTTAGAAATGGTTTGGAAATGGATTTATAATTGTATTTCGATTGGAAATGTTAAGGGACCAGTTGGTAATTTTGTTTCCTTGAGAAATTTTGTTTTTGTGGGATGTGATTTGAATATTGGGTTTTCATCTTAGTATGTTTTAAAATAATGGTTTAAATCTTATGTGATATAAAGGCCTGATTGGTATTTTGTAATGGTTTGGAAAGTGGGTTTTAAAGATTATGTTATGTGAAGGCCCAATTGGAACTAGTGAAATCAATTTTGTGAGATGATAAACTCTCTAAAGGATTCCCAAAGGAGAGTGGAATCACATAGGTGTCGTCAGTGTTTGGGATTGTAAATCAGAGTGACAGTGTGTTTAGTTGATCCATGTGTATGAGGACCTTCCGTAACACCATGTTATATTATCATGGTATTCCTAGGTGTCTTCTAGAGGGTACAGTGATGGTTTATTGTCGAACCATATTTGAAGGGTTTTAACCTTGGATTTTATGAGAGGTTAGGGGGACGTGCCACTAGATTGGCTAGTTTAGTGCAACCGTTTTATTATTGACTGTGGAGGTGAACCATACACTTATATGTGAGTATGATTTGAGTATATCTAGATATTTCCTCTAGATATTTTTAATAAATTTCCTTGTCTTAATATCTATATATTCTGTTTATTTTTTCTACATGTGGATATTAGACATGCTAGTTTAAAACTACTTGTTTTTTCCATTACTTTTTACATAGCCCAATTTTGGTCATATGGTATGGATTTTTATTTGGGTTTTTTTGAATTGTGTTTTGGATTGTGAATCCATTTTTTTTAAAAAAAAATCAGCAAATGTTGTTTTAAAAAGGGAACTCATGGAATGAAGTGTTTGGTTGTTTAAAATGATAAAAACCTATTTTATGAATGTATTTAAATTTTATTTTGTGGACTATTTTGGGAAATGAAATGCATAGACTCTATGGTGATTATCTATGTAGATATTTTATTTTGACACCCTACTTGTGCCACTCGACATCAGTAAACCGGAGATTTTTAGAATGTTTGGGTTTCTGGTTTGTGTGGTTTCCTTTGAAGTAGGTTTGTGTTGTGGTAGGTGGTGACCAAGAGGATACATATAGATCATGTTATCCTGGTTTAAATTTAGTTTTGTATTTTGTTTTTGTTATGTTCAGCATCTGTTGTATTTGGATTATTTTTTATATTTATTGATGTTCATTTGTTTGGTTTTGTTTCATTTTCGATTTTGGTATTTTGATATTGTTTGTTTATTAGGATAAATCATTCCCATGGGATTATTTTGACGCTAAACAGTTGTTTCAAGCCCATGGGGATCGAGAATGCGCTTCAGGCCTTATCTCGGGCCGGGATTGGTTTTGGGTTTAATGGAATCTCAACATGGTTTGATAAACAATGAGTATGATATGAATATATCTGTGGGTAGTGAATAAAAAATTAAATGAATATATGGTGAATAAATGTATTACATCTCAAAGAATCAAAATTGTGAAGAAGAAAATCTCTACAGATTTGAAACTTATGAATCAAGTCCTATTGAAAGAGTGGTCTTGTAATTAATCTTAAAATACCATTATTTATAGATAAATAATGATATTATATATAAAATAGTATGTATATACACCAGAAAAATAAAATTAGTTTCATAATAATAAACATGTCTCAAAGAGAGTAATTTTAGATGAAAATCCCTACAACATTTGTAAAATTAGAACCAAAATACCATGATATTGTTTATATGAAATGGGACATTGAATATCATGAAATATAATAAAATCATGATATAAATTTTACAGATGGGTGGTAAGTACACCATACAAAAGGAAACATGATATGTAACATAAACATGTCTCAATAAAAAAATAATTATGACCGAAACTATTACCTTGTTCTAATCCATTCTTCACATTCACCAAAAATCCTATATAATTAAATTAAGTAAATTAAATATGTAACGTCCTAGCCTAGATTACCATCAATCCAGTGGCCAGACTGGTGGGTCACATGGCCTCAAGCATGTCTCCCCGTATTCCAGAGGTCGCCGACTAGCAATAAGGGTCTCGGAAGGTGATAGTGGGGAGACTATACCATCATATCAGAGTAACACAATGGTATTATCAGAGTAAATAATATCCAAAAGTGGAGGAAGTAAATAATTTAAAAGGAAACAGTGATAGACATGTAATATCGATTTAATAAAAAGGTAAAAAACACCAGTTTACAATGCATGCATGTATAGATGATGTTATATTTATGAAAGTAGGAAAAATTAAAGCATGATCTACAAAACAATACAAAAATAAAGGTCAGAAAAGCCCGACAACGATCCCCTGAGCATCCCAAGATCCCACTTGGTCCTTTTCTCTTAACCCCTCAGGTAAAAACAACACAACACAAAACCTAGGTCCTACAAACAAGAGGGTCTACTCGGGTACCTCAGTGCAATGGCGGCCCGAGTAGGGTGTGAGATATAAATCTCAGTAGGCCGACAACACCGGTGTCAAAACCAATCCAGACAGCGTACAATAATTAAACAGTGAGCAGTTATGGAGAAATAATTAAGTAGAATTACATAAGTAGAAACACCCATACAAGTTTCCAAGGGACACCTGATGACTATACCAGCTTCAGCTCGTTGCCGGTAAAATATCCTGATCATGTCACCATATATATATATATATATATATATATATATATATAAGAATTTAGATCATATATGGCGTGTGGTAAGAATGCCTCCCACCCATTAATCGTGATTAGCGGGCATGAGGTAAGAATGTGTCTCATCCATATAGGTCTACTGGAAAGGGATAATAATGCGTCCCTTCCTTCAATTGAGATTAGCTGGCACAGGGTAATAATGCCTCTCGTCCCTATAAGTCAACTGGCAAGGGGTAAGAATGCCTCCCTTCCACCACATTCATTCAACGGGCATGGGGTATAACTGTTTCCCATCTGTCACATACATAATACTAGCATGGGGTATAACAGCCTCCCATCCAGACATGTAATCATCAACATAAGTCAACTCGAAAGGTGTAATAATGCCTCCCTTCTAGACATGTAATCATCAAATGAAGTCAACTATCATGGGGTAATAATTCATCCCATCTAGACATGTACTCATCAATTGAAGTCAACTGGCAAGGGGTAATAATGCCTCCCTTCTAGACATGTACTCACCTCTATTATCATTCATTATGTGGCATCAGCATGTGCGCACTCATGATACAAACATGTCTATAGTATAATACTTATGGAATTACCTCATTAACATTCAAAGAATCATACCACATAAAAAATAACACATATAGCCCATATCCACGTAAAAGGTAATAATCAAATTCATACAAATATACTTAAGGAAAACCATCTCAAGTATCATTATCATATCATTTATCATATTCATCACATTTAAACCTAAGGAAAATCCTCATATGTATCCATATCAAGACATTAACATATTCATCACATTTATATAAGGTACATGAGGAAACCCACTCATGTATGGTATTGGATAACACCCAATTCCTTCTCCACTCATTTTATATCATTTCAAAGACATACAGGGATTTATAAAGCATAAAGAGGTGTTATGGACTACCCCTACTAGGTAAGCCCCATTCACTAGATCCATTCCATTAACATAAGCCGTGCTTATTCCATTATCCTAAGGCATGTTCTTACCACCCTAATCCACTCATTTCTAGTTTGACCCTTTCATCACTTGAACACAACTGTCATGCTTTAATCATTTAGTACAATTCAGAGGAAACATGAAATCATCAACTATAACCCAAGGATAACAAGAATTTAACAGGAAAAAATAAGAACCTACTTCATACTTTTATCTTGAAGATAGCGCACCTCTGATCGAGGGGTTATATTATTAAATCGTTGTTTAGTATCCGAGAAACCATTAAAATCTTGTCCCTGGAATTCACACTCTTTGCAAGGAAGCATTTAATTGAAACTCAACTTGCATAATTAACATTCTTAAGTAGTGTAGAAATAACTAATTAATACATCACTTTAAATTAAAGGCAATGAGAGGGACCCTACCTCAAGGTGGATCCATCCATCAACTCCGGCTCTTGGTTCAATCTAACTAAAGTTACCGCCTATGCTCTGGTAACCTGAAACCAACCCGAACCCACAACTGCACTAGGAAAATCACACTACGAACCTTAAAAGAACTAAAGATATTAATTGATAGGATGTGCAAACCATAAACTGACAAAAACCTTACCTCAGAATCAAACCAGCAGACCAAAAAAACCACAATCTACCTCGCCTTCGGTGGCAGACATCATACAAGCACCCACGAGGTCCCGATGGATTTTTTGCATCCCCTTACAACAAAGGAACCAAATGAAAAACGAATCAAAACAAAAACCCTAAACATGGGGGTTAAACTGAATGAGATTAGGGCAAAGGGTAGACCTAAAATCGTCAAGAGGAGAGGAGGAAAGAGGGAGGAGACTTTCCATAGAGATTTCAAGGAGGAATAGCTGAGAATGGAGGAAGAGGGAGGTGTGGCCGAGGGGGCTTGCGCGCAAGGCCGGCGACTCCAAGGGGGAGGGTTCGTGCGAGTTCTGTGGGAAGAGGGGAGAGTTTATTAGTTTAGGTTTTATTTTAAATTTCTTTTTAATATTTTGAAAACAAAAATAGGGCATGGTGCACGGCTTGGGACACACGGTTTGGAAAACCCTGCGCCAACCATGCATACCCCACTGGAGACCCATGACACCCCACACGGGCTGGCCGCACGGTTTGGGTAGACTGTGCGCAGGCCGTGCAGACACCTCTGCCTCCCTGATTTAGGCCGAATGGCTTGGGCCGCACAGCTTGGGAAACCGTGCGCCAACCATGCTCCCTCAGTTGTTCTTTAAAAACCAGCCTTCTACGGGTCCGACACTCCCGGAACCCCTCCATACACTCAGAAAACATAACAGGCATTCACCCAAGTCCAAAAACATTAAAAATAAGGATCCAACCATTCAGAATCTCATTCCGAAGCCCGATCTTAAATTCGACAGGTTCAGTAATTGAAAACTTCAAATTACTTCGCTTTTTAACTTGATTCAAAACACGGGTCATTACAACCATCCCAACATAGAACTTCTCGTCCCCAAGAAGCCATCGGGAACAACACACACCTCACTCGACATACAAGGGTTGTGAAGCTTCGCTCAAAATATTGCTTCACATTTATAAACGTCACACACACCAATGAACATCCACTTAAGCACACAGAACTGAAGCCGTCAACACCCAAGCCAACACTCATTTTCCAACCGAAACACCAAGATGGATCTTCCCGAGTCCATCTACCTAAGGGCACGAACCCAACGTCATCTCACCAAGAATCCAGCCATAGGTAAATCCCACCTTAGTTCCTCAAAATTAAGCAACTAACTCCAAACTATGGTTTAGACCACCATTGGAGTTAACTTTCAAAGCATTCCCCAAGGGTTCCCACGATGCTCCTAGCGTGAATTGAAACAGATCAAATGGTCAATTTCCCATCGACCTCGAGGCCAAAGGCGGGAAGTTTGTTCATATAGGCACCAGCCGACACAAATCTTACTTGCCTCTACCCGATGACGTGCCAAAGAACGGTATGTCACTGACCACAGACATTAAACAAGAACCTCAAGTCAATCCATATCCGGCTGACTATTTACAAGAACACCCAGCCTAAACAGCTGATGTCTTTCAAACAGAACCACAAAGCCTTTCTCTAAGGCACATTATTTTTAGCACTAACACGTTCACAGAAGCCTAAACCTGACTTCAAATGACGTTTCCAAGATCAAACCATACAAGAATCCACGAACCCCACATGCAACACTGAAAGAGAACCATCCGGTCAAGCCCAACGGCTTCAAAGCATTAGCGCAGATAAGACCCATGCTCTCTTAGTGCATCTTGGAAAAAGACAAGATAGGGGACATGTTTGTCGCTAAGAAGAATACACTAAGAGGTTTGAACGGATTCTAGTTAATCATACCAGACTACTGGAAGAAAGAATAGTCAAACCTCAATTAGTCGAATTCAAGGAAGGAACTCAGATTCACCTGCCGACACATCAACATGTTTTAAACTTGCATGTCACAAGGCATTCAGAAATGACCAACCCATATCCAAAGGCATTCCCAGAAGCATCCATTCCACATGGAAGGACACATTTACCAGATTTGACGCAATGCACTCCCAACCATTGGAGTGTCCTAGTAACCGAAGGGATATGTGATTACCTCACCGAGCACAAACACGCTAGTACACAAACACCACAAATGATCGTGTGATGTTCCTCCACCACAATCACATCACCAAAAAAACAAAGAATATCCAAAACAAGGAAAACATCATGTCACAACACACAAATCATTTGAAATCCATCCTGAAAATTGGGACGAAACAATTGTTTAACACCGGGCCACTATACTGAGGAGATGACCCAAAGATGCAACGAAAGTCAAAACCCAACGACCACCCATCCAAACATGGGTGTCATTAGAAAAACAAGAGTCCAAAAAGGGACAATGGCACCTGAAAAACATCTCATGTCAAAAAACCCACGGTACAAGCAAGGCATTAAAATGATAAGGGTGCTACAGACCACGTGATATCCCCTTACAAAGATCAAATGTCGACCCTAACGATGGGTCACCCCAAATAAGTCGATAGGCTCAAAAGCCAAAAATCAAAACACCACTAAGGAAACAACGCCCATGGAAAACACCTATGGTCTCGTTCCAAGAAAACTTGACGAGAAACTCAAAACTGCACCTTACACTAGGGTTTCAATGCACCACCACAGTTTTCATTACCAAGCCCTTAACATTTTACCCCATTTAAACATTAACCATTGAAAAAATTCAACCATGCATTAAGAAAATAGGAAAGTTTCACAAAAACTTCCTTTTAAGTGCATAGAACATTCACAAACATCCCATATTTATCAATCAATTGAAAAAAACAACACCATTTAACAAAAGGGCGACCTAGGAGGGACGCATTTTAACCATCACGAGTTCTTTAAAAAGAAACTCCAAATATTTACTCAAATCCTTTTAAAATTTCCAACACCAAAACCGGGTTATCTCATACAACACTTTTAAACTGACCTACTCGGGTCAAGTTTCACATTTAACAGTTATCCAAAACCTTTCAATTTCTAAATTAGGAAAAAGTTTCCATTTAATCATTTCACAATACATTTACATTTAATACGGGTTTCCATTTCCCAATTCATGAAGCACCCATACACTTCATGGATTGAAAATTGACTCCCCTTTTTATCGAAACCAGATTCCAACCCAAGAATTTAACATGTTTTCATACCATGGCCCATGTATATGGGTGGCCACCTACCAACCTATCAAGCACCCATACACTATATAAATTGGTGTTTGGCACCCCTTTTTAATCAAAACCAATTTACTTTAGCATTTTAATTTCCAAAGCTTTACATTTTCATCAATAGACCTAAAAACGTATTTAGACCATGCTCAGGATGGTTTTAATATAAGGGTTACCCCTTCCCGGTTGTAATGCACCCATACACCTTACAACTAAAAACCGACTCCCGTCATAATCACAACCAATCTATTTTAGCCCATGAAGACATTCACATGTTAAAATGTAACTAGCATGTTATCACAAGTAGTAAACACATAACATGTTATATCATAGAAGTATGGAATATCAATCACGGCCCAAAATCAGATCCGTAGGCAATTACTAATGCAAATACATGGAATGGCACAATGTGTGGCATGTTAGTTTCCTTATGTGCCTAATATGATTCATGCAATGCAGCTTTCTTTCCATATTAGGCCATGGAAAAAATTCTAGGAATTTCATAAAACACTAGCAGCAGAAAATACAACAGTCACTCAAGGTGAAATCATATCAACTCTAATAGAAAACAACATGAACAGAAGTTCCTAGCCCTTGAAACTTGGTCATTTCCCGTACGTGGGGTGATCAGTCCTAAGCACGTCTATTAGCCAAGTGCCGACACTTTCCTAATCTCCTATCTAACATACCAAAGTAGTATGGAAAAAACGAAAAGAAACACCTCTGATACAAATTTGTAATGTCCTGGCCCATCTTACCATCGAACAGGTGGCCGGACCGGTGGGTCACATGGCCTCAAGCGCGTCTAACCGGACGGCAGAGGCTGCCGACTAGAAGCAAGGGTCTCGGGAGGTGATAGTTGGGACACTATACCCTCATATCAGAGTAACACAACTGTATTATCAGAATAAATAATATTCAATAGCGAAAGTAGTAAACAATTTAAATTGTAGTAGTGATAGACATGTAATATCCATTTAATAAAAAGGTGGAAAATCCAGTTTACAATGCATGCATGTACAGATGATGTTACATTTATGAAAGAAGGAAACATTACAACATGCTCTAAAAAACAATACAAAAAGAATGGACAACATGGCCCGATAGCGATCCCTTGAGCATCCCAAGCTGCCGCTTGGTCCTTTGCTCCTAACTCCTCAGGTACAAACCACACATCACACAACCTAGGTCCTGCAAACAAGAGGGTCAACTCGGGTAACCTAGTGCAATGGAGGCCCGAGTTGGGTGTGAGATATAAATCTCAGTAGTCCGGCACCACTGGTGTGAAACCCAATCTAGATAGTGTACAACAATTAAATAGTGAGTAGGTATGGAGAAATAAGTAAGCAGAATTACATAAGTAAAAACACCCGTCCAGGTTCCCCAGGGAAACCTGATGACTATACCAGCTTTGGATCATTTCTTGTAAAGTAACCTGATCATGTCACCATATATATATAAGAATTTAGATAATACATGGAATGGGGTAAGAATGCCTCCCACCCATTAATCATGATTAGCGGGCACGAGGTAAGAATTCCTCTTGTCCCTATAAGTCTACTGGCAAGGGGTAAGAATGCCTCCCTTCCATCAATCGATATTAGAGGGCACGAGGTAAGAATGCCCCTCGTCCCTATAAGTCAACTGACAAGGGGTAAGAAATCCTTCCTTCCATCACATTCATTCAACTGGCATGGGGTATAAATGCTTCCCATCTGTCACATTCGTAATACTGGCATGGGGTATAACTGCCTCCCATATAGACATGTAATCATCAATAGATGTAAACTTGAAAGGGGTAAGAATTACTCCCTTCCAGATATGTAATCATCAACTAAAGTCAACTGGAAAGGAGTAAGAAGGCCTCCCTTCCAGACATGTACTCATTAACTGAAGTCAACTGGAAAGGGGTAAGAATGCCTCCCTTCCAGACATGTACTCACCTCTATTATCATTCATTATGTGGTATCAGCATGTGTACACTCATGATAAAAACATGTCTAGAGTATACTACTTATGGAATTACCTCATAAGAATTCATAGAATCATACCACATACACAATCACACATATATCCCATATCCACGTAAAAGGTTATAGTCACATTCATACAAATATACTTAAGGAAAACCATCTCAAGTATCATTATCACATCATTTATCATATTCATCGAATTTATACCTAAGGAAACTCCTCTTAAGTATCAATATCAAGACTTTAACATATTCCACACATTTATATAAGGTACATGAGGCAACCCACTCATGTATGGTATTGGATAACCCCCAATTCATTCTCCACTCCTTTTATATCATTCCAAAGACATACAAGGAATTACATAGCATAAAAAGGTGTTATGGAAAAACCCTCCAAGGTAAACCCCATTCACTAGATCCATTCCATTAACATAATCTATGCTTATTCCGTTATCCTAAGGCATAGTCTTACCACCCTAATCCACTCATTTCTAGTTTGACCATTTCATCAAAAGAACTCAACAGTCATGCTTTAACCATTTGGTACAATTCTGAGGAAACATGCCATCATCAATTATCACCCAAGAAAAACAATAATTTATTAGGAAAGCATAAGAACCTACTTCCGACCTTTATATTGAAGACAACACACCTCTGATTATAGCATCCCACCTTTTCATCACATAAACTTTCAATACATTTTACAAAACCGAGGATCTTTAAGGTTTAGTGTCTTGGAAACCAGGAACATAATAAATGAAAGAAAAAAAAACATTATTCTTAAACACTTGAAAGGCTTCTCCTCAAGTTCATCCTAGGTTCATTACTGCATCTCATAACCTGGGAACACACATCAAAATAAAGGGTGAGCAGAAGGCCTAGTAAGGGAAACAAGAGGAACATTTTACATGTGAGCTTGATATACTTCAATAATGACATGAAAAGAACTTTAAGGCATGAGAAAGAAATCATGAGGCATTTCATAATAAAAACAACATTTTTCATAACTTGAATATGTGGCTACATCATTTAACATAGACAATCATGAACATATCACCAAGGTCCATCCCCAAGGTGTCATTTGAAAATTACCAAGGTTATTCACCAAGGTATCGTGAAAATTGTAATCTCTAGTGGTTACATCATTACCCAATGCATTGGAGCGCTATCAGGGCGCACCCTTAAATTTGCCTTTATTATCATGTGAGCCACATATATCATCATCAAAAATTTCATAAATAACCCACATAGCATAAAATAAATGGGTTTCATTTCATAATCACAACGTTTTAAAAACTGCTTTAAATACGTGATCTTTACGTCACTTTAAACCCACGGAAAGGGAAAGATGGTTTCATGTATGTAATTCCCAGAATTTAAAATAGAACATTTTGATATATATGTGAATACCCCTGTAGAAATAAGAGCTTTGAGTATTCACTTTATAACATAAAATAATTTTTAGAAAAGAGAGAGACGCATTTTGAGACGAAAATTCTGCAGCATAACGACTATGTTACAAGGTTTTAGAAAACATTGAGAAGAGAGGGTACATGGGTCAAAAATTCATAAATGACCCATAAAACATTAGAGGGACAAAATATAAGGGATTTAAGAACATGGTAATGAAATTTGAAAATATACCATATGAAATGAATAACATGAAAGGAAGAAAAAAAGATTTCTCTTGTGAGAATTCGGCAGCCTAACGGCGTCACTTAAACATCAACAAAATTGAATTGACAAGGTCAAATAGGGTCTCTCATCATATGAACATAAGAGTCCAGTATGATAGATATAGAGATCATACCCCAACATAATAGAAAGGAACTTGAAAGAATTGACATGAAAGTAGAACTTCAAAACGAGAAGGGTGAAGAACCACTTAAAAATTCGGCAGCCTAACGGCGCCACTTAAAACATCAAAATACTGAATTGAAGAGATAAAATGGGGTCTCTAATCATATGAACATAAGAGTCCAGTATGATATATATAGAGATCATACCCCAACATAATAGAAAGGAACTTGAAAGAATTGACATGAAAGTAGAACTTTGAAAAAGAGAAAGGTGAATGAATCCCTTGAAAATTCGGCAGCCTAACGGCGCCACTTAAACATTCTTAAAACGAAATGATGAGAGTAAGAGGGGGTCTTTCATCATATGAACATAAAAAGGGAAGTAAGAGGAGTATAAAAGAACATCCTCCAAAATTATAACATGGATCATAAAAGGAATGACATAAAAGAGATCACTTGAAAAGAAAGAGAGGGGTCGGATCCCTTACCTTAAAATGTAACTCTTAAACCTCAAAGGTTGGGAACTTGAGGGCTTGGGGGCACCTTGGGAGGACTCCTTGGGAGGTAATGAGACCAGAACTTCGTTGGGGAAGAGTGGGGAGTCTAATTGACGAGAGGAGGGCTTGGTATTTATAGGGAAAGTGAGGGGACAAGACATTAATGGCCAAGGGACACCTCACATGTGCTTTTCTCAAACCCATGTGCTCTCCCTTGGCATTTATCATGGAGTTAGGCCACATGGGGCCCCCAAAACAATAATTCATCACCCTTGGCCGGCCAACCCTCAAAAGATCTCATGACATCATCATGACACCATTATGATGTCATTAAACATACCGAAACCCTAAAACTGTATTTTTACTATTCACTAAAAATTCAACCTTCTCAGAATAACCCCAAAATTTCACCTTAACCAAATATCAATGCTCTGATTTCAAAAATGAAATCCATTTTATAAAAATAATTTTCTAAATATTTTTAATTTAATTTTTAAATAAAAACACTATTCATCGAAAATTCACATTTTTCAGAAAAATCCCCAAAAATTACCATAACATAATATCGATGCTCTGAGTTCAAAAATGAAGTCATTTTTATAAAAATAATTTTCTAATTATTTTTAATTAAATTTTTAATTAAAAAACACTATTCACCCCGAAAAAACTAATACTTGAATAATAATTAATGAAACCGTTATTTAACTATTTTATTGAATCACATTACTTAATCAAGGTGCCTAGATTATTTTAAAACTTTCTTTAAGTGAGATTACTAATCCATTTGGTCATATTACTAATCCTAATCATAAAATCACTATTCATAATTTACTATTCATCAAAAATCAAGTTGATCTTATTAGACTCTAAATTTCGTACTGAACATAATTGTAGAAGACCATTTTTCAAAAATCATTACACATTTTTAATTATTTAAGGTTTACACAACCATTTTTAAAATATCCTTTTTCTAAAATTCATCAAAAATATGCATACAATATTTATCCGGTCATTTGAAAATTCATAAACATCATCATAAGAAGAAATCCAAATTTTTATTTAAAAAAAAAAGATTACACAAGGCAATTACGGTCTCGTTACATAACCCCTTATAATACCAGCATAGGACCTAAGAGTAAGGTGTGCTAGGGTGATAGAATTTTGGGGCGGCTCAGTCAACATTGCCCGAGTAGTAATTTCTATCAGTTTGAACTTCTCGCGAAGGCGATTCCGTTCTAGCTTCACATGATGAAGTTCGGCTTGGATTTGGTCCAGAGCAAAGCCCAATGGTGCTACCTCCTTCCCAATCTCTGTTAGATGGGCTTCGATCGGCCCAAGGCTACTAGGTGTGGCCATCAAATCTTCTTTCTATAATAATTAACCAGGATTACTTAAATTTAGAGACAATAATAAAAACATTTTGTTCACGGTGGTCATATTGACCGATGATCATATAACACTCAAAAACCAATGGTCTCATTTTATTTATAATCATGTTTATCAAATAAAATATTTTTTTTTTGAGTATAAAAAATAACACATGAAATTAGGAAACAAGATTTATTCAAAATTTCGGGTCGTTACACTGATCGAGGGGTTTTATAATTAAATCATTGTTTAGTGTCTGAGAAACCATTTAAATATTGTCCCTGCAATTCACACTCTTTGAATGGAAGCATTAAATTGAAAATCAACTTTCATAATTAACATACTGAATTAGTGTTGAAATAACTTATTAATACTTCACTTTAAATTAAAAACAAGGAGAGGGACCCTACCTCAAGGTGGATCCACCCGTCCACTCCGGATCTTGGCACTTTCTAACTATAGCTGTCACCTAAGCTCCGGAAACCCGAAACCAACCCAAACCCATAACATCAATAGGAAAAACACACTAAAAACCTTAAAACAACTGAAGATATTAATATAGATGATGCACAAACCATATACTAGCAAAACCCTTACCTCGAAATCAAACTTGCAGACCAAAATGATCACAATCCGCCTCGCCTTCAGTGCTGGACATTATACACGCACCCACGAGGTCCCGAGGGATCTTTCGAATCCACTTACAACCAAGGAACCAAAAGAAAAAAGAATCAAACCAAAAACCCTAAACATGGGGGTTCGGTCGAATGAGATTAGGGCAAAGGGAAGCTCTAAAATCGTCCAAGAAGAGAGGAGGGAGGAGGGAGGAGAATTACTATGGAGATTTGAAGGATGAATCACCGAGAACGGAGGAGGAAGGAGGTGCAGCCGAGGGGGTTTGTGCGAGAGGCTGGGGGATCCAAGGGGGAGGGGTTCATGCGGGTTCTTTGAGGAAGAGGGGAGAGTTTATTAGTTTAGGTTTTATTTTAATTTTATTTTAAATATTTTAAAAACCCAATAGGGAACGATGCATGGATTGGGCCACACGGTTTGGAAAACCGTGCGCCAAACGTGCATCCCCCACTGGACACCAACGACACCATGCACGGCCTGGTCGTACGGTTTGGGTAAACCGTGTACAGGCCATGCAGACTCATCTTCCTCCCTGATTTAGGCCGCATGGTTTGGGATGAACGGTTTGGGAAACCGTGCGACAACTGTGGGCCTTTACCTGTTCTTAAAAAACCAGCCTTCTTCAGGTCCGACACTCCCAAAACCCCTCAAGACACTTGGAAAACTTAACGGGCATTCGCTGATGTCCGAAAACATTAAAAAGAAGAATCCAAACCTTCTGAATATCATTCCGAATCACGATCTTAAATTCGACCGGTTTAGTAATTGAAAAGATCAAATACCTTCACTTTTTAACCCAGTTCAAAACGAGGGTCATTACAAAATACATAACCAATAATCATATTCATAACTATAACTATATATAATCTTCATTTACAATCATTCCATACATATAAATATGAGTTATTATTTTTATATTTTCAACACTTTGTGTATGCAATCTTTATCATTTTGAACAAGATTCATAAACGAGGTGTGTGTATCTAGTCATTTTCTAAAGCCAATCACTTTTAGATAATATAATATAATGGAATAGATTTTATAATATATTTTATATCAATAATAGGGAAGGTTTTTTATCCAATATTTGTAAGTAATTTTATATAGGAAAAGATGAATTTTTAAAATTTGCGTACGCGCCTCACATGCTCTCCCTACTAGCTCATGTTTTGATCATTGAACCTTAAATGGATGTCTTAGTGGTTTGTTAGATGGTGTATTTTCCATATTTGAAGTCAGTTGGGGAGCCTTCCTCTTCACTATTGACCCCATTGTACCCCCTTCCTATCAAGCAAGAAGGTGCAGGATCACTTTTTTTCAAGGATGTGATTTTTCCTTTTATGATCGAATCCTTTCATATTCTGAGCGTTACAGAAATTGATCATTCTCCTAAATGACCATATTAGGCTGAAGAGAGCCAGGTGCAAGATCTCTATTTGGATGAAGTCAGTATTGTGGTAGCTTACCATGATTGGAACCTGGTGGTGAGAGTTGTTCATGATCAACCGTCACTTGTGTTCTTTTGATATTTTGTGGGTTATTAAGGCTGGATCATCATAAAAAAATTTAATCAATATATAGGTATAGATTTTCTATTCAACTTGTTTTCAAGGTATGTTTCATGAAGTTATGATACTATGAATCTTGGACTTGTGGTTCTTAGAGAGTCTTATTATCCTTTTTGGTCTTGGGAAGATAATTTGTGGAAGGAATCAAGTTTTTTGGGGGTCTGAATCAGGAAATTGGGCCTCCCAATTCTTCTTCACAACCTTTATATTCTGGAAATCATGGGTGATTCTATTTGAAATTGTTCAACCGTAGATGATGATACCTAGAGCCTTAAAACCTTTTCCAAAGATCAGATATATATGGAACTAGATCTTGAGGCTATGTTTCCATCGTTGGTTCTTATATATGATAGTGATGAATTTTCATGGTGGAAGAAGATCTTTTATCAATGGATTATAATATTTTTTTTTGATATTTTATATATTTATGGTCATTAAGTGTCTTTTTTTAGATGTAAATGTCATGGTCCTCCAAATGAGAAGGTTCTAGATGACAGGGTCTCTCAAGAAACATCCTTTTCTAATGATCTTAGTGCTCATCAGATCCCAACTGTGGGGAATTAGCCTCCATTTTAGGTATCTCTAAATGATGGGGGTCTAAATGTGGTTCTACCCACTTGTCGTACATAAACTCAATCATCCTCAAGAGTGAAGTTTTTCTCTCATTGAAAATTCTCTTTTTTGGTATCATATTCTACAAAACGTGGTGATTCTTGTGTCATGGAGGAGGCTATGATGGGTCCCAAATACCATGTAGGGTTGGTGGTTGATGATTCAAGGGTGTTAATGGGGGTTCCTGAGTCTTCTTCATTAGCACCAAGGGAGGCCTGGATAATTCTTTAGTGGTTATGATCATGTCTTAATCAATTTTGTTTCATAAATGGATCTTCTAGAAAAGGATATTACTTCTAGGGACTCTCTCTTTCTACAGTGTCATATCCACCATTGAAGAAATAATTTTGTATGAAAAACTAGTTTGATGTTATATCTGGTGATGAGGCTAAGGGGGTGGTGTTCAAAGGTACACAAAATACTAGTAATATGAAGGGGGTTCCCAATTTTTCAAAGGGGTTTCGTCTTACTTAGTCCAAGCTCAAGGAGGTGACCAATACCTCTCATTTAAGGTATCATTCGTTTTCATCTACTATCTGTAAGGTCACCAAAGATATATGTTAATGATATCATTAATTATTTGGAAGGTAAGGGGTCTCAAGTCATGGGTGAAATGTTCTTTTATATCAATTGAAAATAATAGGTATAATGATTCCATGTTGGCTATTATGGAACCCAAGATTAAAAAGGATATATTATATTGCATTACCAGGTGCACTAGGATCTTTGATTGAATTCATGGATCCCCATAAAAAATCATATTTGGATCCTTTGGAGGAATAATGTTGTTGGTGATTGTGAGGATATCTCTCCACAACATATTACTATCGAATTTAACAAGGGTTGATGGGAATGATTAATATTTTGTTCCTAGTTATGACACATCAAAAAAAAAAATTATGGAACATCTCTCTGGCTTCAACCAATGGAGTGTTGATTGGTTCATGGGGAGGGGGTAATTTCAACTCTATATATGAGGCAACTTAAGAGAAGGGAGGTTTATATTTCATGATAGGTGTAGTGAATTTTTTTTGGGAGTTGATGGATAATAATGAGTTTCTAGACTTGGGATTCTTTGGTGATTGGTTTAAATGGTGTAATAATCCAAAGGGGTATAGGATGATCTCGAGTAGGCTTGAGAACTATAAGATTAACATGAAAGACATCAATTATTTTACCTAAATTCGATGAATCACTTAACAATTTAATTTATGTATCACTCTTCTAGTGGTGAACTTATAGTGATATGATAGGAGTAGAAAGAGTTTCTTCTACCTAACCATATGGGCATGAGATGAGAGTTTCATGAAAGATGTTTGTGATTCCTATATAAAACTAGTGCATGGATCATCATGGGTGGGCCTTTTTATCATCTCAAATGCATGAAAATAGAACTCCTAGAATGGTATTCATAAAGGAATAATATTTTTCTAGAATTTATGATATAAAAATGATATATATATGATTTTGGGGAAGGTATAGTATTATTGAGATGATGATACGTTTACATTTTTGGGTAAAAAAGAATGTTCAATGGCCAAAATGTTGAAAATTAAATGAATCACCTGAGAGAGATCAATAATGTGCTTTATTAGGGAGGGTTATTGAAACAGAACCATTTTTCAAGAATGAATTAAATAAATGAATGTGTTAAAGAGGAATATTATTTTTCTTGATGATGGTTAATTTATGGATGATGTGAATGTGGAAAGTAATCCTTCAGTGGATCATTTTGAAGAGATCCGTGCTGGACCACTTACCTCTGAGGGATGGAGATGTCCAAATGAGAATAATGATGAATAATTTATTCTTAAAACTCCTCACCTAGTAGAGGACATTGACAATGATGAAATAGAGGCCATTCATGATAAGAAGAATATTTGGAATTAAATATCTAGATTGCGTTTGGGAAGTGAACCAAGGATTGATGGGATCCATTGGTCATTCTATGTGGTGTTCAGTTACATCATCAAAATCTAGTTGATTGAAGCAGATCAAGATTTCAATAAAGGAGGTGTTCTCAGTAGAGAGGTGCGTACATCAACAATGGTCCTCATCACAATGGTAAAAGATCCAGAGTATCTCAACCAATTTCATTTGATTTTTCCATGATACGTATCATACAAATTATTGTCTAACATACCAAATATAATATTTCAGAAGGTTTTTCCAACCTTCATTTCCAAGTACCCATATAAATTCATTCAATGGAAAAGAATCCATGGGGCGATAAGTATTTATAATAAATTAATGGAAGATATTAACATCATCTCCTTTCGATCCAATATTTTTTGCAAAGAGGATATTGAAAAGGCCTATGACCTCATGAAGTAAGGTTTTATTTTGACAGTCATGGGATGATTTGGTTTTATGGAATGGATCTATGATTTATTATTTATGTTATTTATGACTCCATAGATTACTGTTTCTATAATGTTGAAGGGATTTGGGTTCTTCAAAACTCTGAGTGGAATCTGAAAATGAGATCTTTTGTGGACTAGTTTATTCATTCTGGTAAAGGACATGCTCTCTGAGAATGTGGAGTACAGTATCAATGAAGGAAGGATCTAGCATTTTAGATATAGAGTAGGGGCTAGGGTCATGACTCATCTCAATTTTTGGTATGGAATACTAATTTTTATCAATTGATAGAAAAATTCAACAAATGGGTTCATTAAACTCATGGATGAGTATGTATTCATGGGTGGGAAGTGTATTAACCATGGGAAAAGTAATTTGTACTTCTCAAAAATTTCATGCTCATGCATAGAAAGGCCATACAAGACAAACTATAGATAAAAAATATAACATTCTAATCGAGTTCCTTAGAGACCCTATATTAGATGGTAGGATTAGTATAACATTATTCGAATGTATTTTTATCAATATTATCAAGTGGATTAATAATTAAAATATTCAGTTTTTATCATTTGGAGGAATAGTCACCTTTGTCAATAGTATCCTCACATCTATTCCCATGCACATCCTTTTAGTGATCATGGAAACTAAGGGTACTATCAATCGATTAAATAAGACTATAAAGGTCCTAAAATGGAATGTCAACTTGATAGGGAAATGTCATTGGGAATTCTGGGCAAGGATGGGGAGTCCTATATGGGAGGGGTATTGGATTTTAGTGTATATTAGAATCCATAGAGTGCATGAAAGTGATATTATCTTGGGATATCATTGATGTCAAATATTTTTGAGATAGGTTGATGAAATTCAAGTAAAATATAGATTAGAAATGGTAGACTACTCACTTGGGTAGGATGTCTAGGATTTTGTGTTGTATGAGTGTTCATTTGGATATACACAAGGAGTAGCTCTAGTGGGTTAAGTCTATAGATATATAAGATTTTGGAATAATTATTGGGTAGGAAGGATGTTTCTCTACCTTGTGTGCCCAGTGATGATGTCTTCTTTTGTCTAATCATATAAATTTTATTATATTATAAACTCATTGCTCAGTAGGGACCAAAAGCTTCTATTTGGGGATATTAAATGTATAGAGGATTGTGAATTTTTTTTGAGTCATCTACCAGAGGATTCAATAGTCGAGATTAACATTCATGGATACATGGAACATATGCATGGGATGTGTGGGATGACATGATATAGTGCAGGGAAATCTTAGAGAAGCTGAATTTCATGGTTTGGAATTTAAGGAATAAGTCCATTCCCATAGATGATAATGTTCATAGGAAGGAAATATCCTTAATCCAAAATTTCATGTTTTACGAGGTCCCTATTTTCAAAATAGTGTGTCATATTTTTTAAAAGGGGAATAAGACAGCAATATTTGGGATTTCACATGTTTGTTCATGGGTTTCGTAGTGTATAAAGACTCATTGAAAGACTTATTGGAGGTTTGGTTTGAAAGGGCTATCTAAAATTAAAATGGATGAAAAATCTAGGGTATGGTCTTTGCTGTTTTGTGAGGGTTATAATGGGAGGCCATGAAAAGAGTTAGAGAATTCATCAACTAATAATATTACTAAATTCATGTTAGAGTGATCTTACTTATCTCTAAACTTGTGTTTATATTTACAGATGGGGATTCCTCTTTGTATCTCAGGGGACTGATTCCACATTATGTGTTTCCTACTATGCTAATATATTTTTGTCTTCCTTGTAGTTGGGTATGTTTGATTACCCCAACCAGTTAACTAAAACTGAATTTTGATGGATCCATTGTTTTGGGGATGACATGAGGTGATGAGATGGTAAGTGATGATATGGGATCAGTGGTGTTTGGATTTAGTGATTTTTATGGGTCTGAAAATTACATTGGTGTAGAGTGTTGATCAATTTACATTTTACTCACTTTGTAAAACCTATATAACATTTTAATTTCAATAGTGGGACAAAACCACAAAAATCTGGTTAACATTTTTTGGGAGAAAAAAAACCACATGGGTCCTGAAACAATTTATCTGGAAGTGAAAGTGTAACACTCGAGACTTTTATGTTATATAAATCATCAAAGGAATCTTTCACTACACACTTGCTTGGCTTACTTTACACGCAATCGCGACCTTCCTCGATAGCTTGCGTCCTACGCAATATCGAGTTTCACTAAACAACAATATGCTATTAAAACTAGCCATTATGAATAGTAATAACCACTTTTTGAAATTTTATAAATTTTATTTTTCAAAATGGACTTCATTTTTGGACTCAGAATATCGAAATTAGCCTAGGGTGAAATTTTGGTATTTTTCTGAAAACTTTCAATTTTTGATGAATAGTGAAACCACTAAGTGGTAGGTTAAAAACTGAATTTTGCATAAAACTTAATTTTACCGCTTCTGTGAATGGAATTTTGAAAATCCGACAGACACGGTTGATATCAGTAAGTAAAATGTGGTTCAATGAGATAAAAATAATTTTTTGGTGAATAGTAACTTTTTACTTTTTTTACCGCGGTTAATAGTAAATAGGGTAACTAAGGGTAAATATGATATTAATATTACCCTAACACGTGTCCTAATTCTATTGGATAAGTGTAATTCGACCAAAAACAACCTTATGAATAAAATATGACCATCTAGGCCCACTTGGGTTAGATTAGGACATTTATTATTAATTTATTTAAAGAAGGGTTAAAATAGTTAAAATCAAAGTTTAATAAGTAAATCATTTTTAATATGGGGTTATACATAAGATAAATTCTACTATAAATATTCATTAGAAAGATAAAAGGCTTTCCTACATGATGGTAGTTTATTTTTAATTTTTAGACATCAAATAATTTAATTTATTTATGACACAAAGATGATGCAGTAATTATATTATTAATGAAATATTGACATAATTGATAATATAAATACCCAAATAAATGTAATTTAAGACTTTTTATGAATTCCACTAATTTTCTAGGTTACTATGATATATTAGTGTTGATTTAATCAATTTGGTTCGAACATATAATTCTGTTATGACTTTCACAAAAATCATATATCAAATAGTGTCAAAATTGACACAAAATAGTTTTTAAATCAAATATTATATTATTAATTGTTATTTTATTCCTAAAAATCTAAGGTTAGGCCAAATGACTTATATAAGGATATATATATTAATAATAAACAATTTGGGGTTCGTTTTTCATGTTATAGTAAGTGTATTAACCATATAGTGAAAGAAAACAAAAAGACGTGGTAAAAGTTAAATTATTAACTTAGAGTTAAATCTAATTGATAAGGTTAAAATAATATCCCAAACTTGTATAAATCCTATTGGTTGATAGGATTTCGACCCTTCCCCACTTTAGCTTCGAAATAAGACCCTTTGGAACCATTATAAACCGATTTTGACTTTAATATAAAATAATATTTTGAGATAT
Source organism: Viscum album (assembly GCA_963277665.1). NCBI lineage: Eukaryota > Viridiplantae > Streptophyta > Magnoliopsida > Santalales > Viscaceae > Viscum > Viscum album. Next base: position 1,098,188,009 of record OY728123.1, read on the forward strand.
TCCTAAGGTGCCCCTCTCCTCCCTTATAAAAGGGCACCTCCTCCCCCTCCTCCTCACACCAAATTGAGCACTCAAGCTCGGCCAACCCCTGCCATTTTATCCTCTCCACTTCCCTAGAATAATCCTAGAGGTCCTGGTCTTCTTCAAAGACCAATCTTAGTTCCCTAAGTGGAGGATTCAAAGAAGAGTTCCAAAGAAGAGTTAATATCCATTACCTATCTTTTCAATTTCTTTCTTCTTCAACTTCTTCTTCTTTAGTTGTTTCATGATAAAGTAATAACATCAGTATTACATACATACTGATATGTTATTATAAATATTAAACAACCCTAATTCACCTTCTATCCATCCTACGGAAAAATGAAATCACCGCGCGTGCGTACGTACGGAATACCGTCTCCACGCCGTGGTGTAATCTATTTTTCCACCATCACTTTACAAGGATGGGTATAATGGTGTAATGAGTAACTATTTATGATTATTCTAAAGTAATATTGATACTGAAATAATATATATATATACTCCAATACAGTTCCACGATCATAGGAACGATATCATCACTCGTGCGTACGTACGGAATACCGTCTCCACGATGTGATGCGACTCGTTCTACATGATCATCATTAAATAGTAATTATATAAATGAATTGAATGAATAAATATGATATATGTTACACTAATACCATTCTGGATATAAGGGATCTATAACTTTAAAAGAAGAATAAGAATTTATTCGACAAAACATGCATAATAACAAAAGGCAATAAAGACCCGAATAACAAGTAACAATGAAATATTACTAATAAGAAGCTAAGAATATGACCATATATGATATCATATCAATATGTATGATTCTGGAATAAGTCAATAAAATTATTTAAACCATTATACAGGAGCTTCGGACACGTACAAAGCAAATCGGACCTAAGGTAAGGGAAATATCACAATCTCATTTTTATCCGAGATTGTTTATTCGTAAGTATTTACTGGGGTGTATTTTATCATCCACATCCATGTTTCATCAATATGTAATATTATTTCCATCCACCTACAATTGTTTAAATCCATTTTTACCCTTCGGTGAGTTTTTAGTAATATGTATGAAAGGAATCTTTTGTCGTTTTTCGTACGAGGTACTTTTTGAATTTTCCGACAAAAGTACGAAGAATGTTTTTTTAACTTATACGGAATGAATGGATTTTTAAAACATTATTTCCAAGAAACATCCTTTACAAGTTTTCAAGTCTATTTTTAATCAACTTATTTTATTTTAAAGTTGTATGACATGTTATGAAAGGAAAAATGTTTTTTAAGTAGAAAGGATATTTTCCTCAAGAATGAAGTTCAAGTATTTTATCAAAATTATTTTCCATCTATGATAATAAAAGGGTTCTGTTTTTATCCCTATTATTACATTGGTTTGATTGTGTTGTGATGGAAATATTTTTATGAATTCCTTTATCTTATATGAATTGTTTTATGATGTCATGTTGTTTAAGAATTCCATTTTTATTACATGGGTTACGCTATGATGTATGGTTTATGATTATGTGGCACACATAAGAAAGGATTCATTATAAGATGGGTGGGACCTATATCTCCCTCCAATGCATTGGTAAAGATTTTATATCTCATGAGATAGACAGGGCTGGAACGGTAGGTTATACCGGTTCAGTGAAACAGGACTAAAACGAGGGTTACTCGATTCAGAAAGGGACTCTGTCCACTAAGATAGTCTTGGCAATGAGTCATGACTAACAAGAAATGATTTTCCATGATTATGTGTCCATGCCACAAAGTTTCAAGTTTTATGTTATGATTATGGGGATCTCATTTTCACTTCTATTATTTGTTCCATGTTAAGATATTATGATCTCTTTTGCAGGTTTTGATTTTCAAAAAGATGTGATATGATTTTTATTTCCTTTATTTTCCCTTGCTGAGCATTTGAGCTCACCCTTTTATGTTTTCTTTTCCCCAGGTCAGGAAGATGGATATTAAGTAGAATATGCTTAAAGGGACCCTAGATATGAGGAAATAAATGGGAGACACTGTAGAAGATTTATGAACCAGTTGTTTATGTTTCCCAGTTTCTAAAGACACTATACCTATACGGTCCTTTGTGGTTTTGTCATATGTTGTAATAAGTTTGCTTCAATTTTGAAGTATTAACAATGTATGTAAAGTATGGGTCGTTATAGTTGGTATCAGAGGAAAGGTATAGTCAACCTTTGGAAACTAGGATGTGAAATCCTTAGTAAGAACCCTAAGGATAAGTCTAAGCATAGAACACAATCTTAGTGTTTTAGAAATTGCCTTGAATAACCTAGGATAGGACATTAAGCATGAAAATTTTATTCTTGAATTATATGGTTTTCCTATTTTAATTAGTGCTGCTCACACTATTCTTCTTGGTTTTAGTCAATGGCTGGAACCCGAAGGAACCGTGTTAATGCGGAATGCGATGGGCAATTTAATGATTGTCCCCCTGAGCAACCAAACGATATGGGAGTTGGAATGCAAAATATTGTAGCCATGCTCACACAACTTTCTCAAGCTATGAATCATGCAGGACTTCCAAACAAGCAATGGAAGGAGCAACATTTTGTTGAATCCGTCATGAGGCAGCGTCCACCTTCTTTCAGCGGGTCTACTGATCCATTAGTTGCTGAATAATGGATTAGTACTACTGAAAAGATATTTTCAGTTCTTCAATGTTCTGAGCATGATAAAGCCATCCTAGCAGTGTATCATTTGGAAGGAGATGCTGATCAATGGTGGAATCTTATTAAGAATACGAGGCAAAGGGATGAAATTGAGTCTATGGAATGGGACGAGTTCAAGAACTTATTTTTCAATAAGTACTTCCCTCGTATTCTCCGAACAAAGATGGAGAAAGAGTTCCTTGAACTGAAGCAAAGGGATGATGAATCTGTTGGTACCTATGAAGCAAATTTTACAAGACTTGCAAGGTACTCTTCTGGTATTATTATCCAACCTGAGAGTAAGTTCGATCGATTCTTTAGTGGCTTAAAACCAAGTCTTCGAAGGGCATTAGCCATAAGGGATTTCAATAGCTACGAGGAAATCGTTCGATGTGCTCTCAAAGTCGAGATGGAGATTGGAGTAACCCATCAGTCACATGGGTTTGATAAGAAGAGGAAGATGGAATTCAAAGAAAAATTTAAAGAGCACACGGAAAAGAAGATGAGATTTTCCTTATGCTCAAAGTGTGGAAAGAAACATGGAGGGAGTTGTCTTAAAGGGACAAGTAAATGTTTTAAATGTGTAAAGGAAGGTCATCAGGCATTTGAATGCCGTGATAATGGGAAGAAGATGTCTAATGACACAAACAAAGGAAGGGATACACAGAATGAACCTACTACACTTCAATGTTTCAAGTGCAAGGAGATGGGGCATTATGCCAATCAATGCCCAAATCCAAGGGTTGATGATGATGGTCGATGTCAACAAAATCATAAGGCTAAAGACAAAGGAAAGTCACATGCAATTTCTATCAGCGATGTGGAGTACGATAACGAAGTGGTGAAAGGTACACTTACCATCCACTCTAAAGTAGCAAATGTTTTATTTGATTCTCGTTCCACCCACTCTTTTATTTCTGAAAAATTTTCTAAGGGTATCACCGTATTACCTCAACAATTAGATGTTGAGTTAGCTGTGACAACACCTAATGGCACAACAGTCGCATCAAAAGTTTATAATTCTTCTCCGATCAAAGTTTGTGGGAAAGTGCTTCCTGCAAATCTTGTGATCCTTCCTTTAGTGGAATTTGATGTGATTCTTGGCATGGATTGGCTTTCTCTATATGGAGATCATATCAATTTCCAAAGAAGGGAAGTCACATTTCATATTCCAGATCAATCTACGACCGTCTATCGATGCAAGGATGAACATAACCTTACAGTGGAAATTCCTTCCATCTTATGGGTCTTGATACCACTAAATGAAGGTTATTTATCTCAAATGGTTGGTGAGAAACTCACGATTAAGAATATTCCCATTGTACGGGAGTTTGATGATGTATTTCCGGAGGAATTACCGGGTCTTCCACCAAATCGTGAAGTTGAGTTTTCAATAGAACTCGTACCGGGCGCTTTGCCAATTTCAAAGACACCTTATAGAATGGCCCCAATTGAGTTGCAGGAATTGAAGAAGCAACTCCAAGAGAATCTTGATAAGGGATTCATACGCCCTAGTACGTCACCTTGGAGAGCACCTGTTCTATTTGTTAAGAAGAAAGATGGATCAATGAGACTCTGCATTGATTATCGAGAACTTAACAAGATCACTATCAAGAACAAATATCCTCTCCCACGCATTGATGACTTATTTGACCAACTACGCGGAGCTCAATACTTTTCCAAGATTGATCTTCGTTCAGGGTATCATCAATTAAGGGTCAAAAGGGAGGATATACCAAAGACGAATTTCCATACAAGGTATGGACACTATGAATTTATAGTGATGCCATTTGGTCTTACTAATGCCCCTGCTATCTTCATGGATCTAATGAATAGAGTCTTTAGAGACTATCTTGATCAATTTGTGGTAGTCTTTATAGACGATATTCTTGTCTATTCAAAGTGCAAGGAAGAGCATGAAGATCACTTGAGAGTTATATTGAAGACCTTGAGAAAGGAGAAGCTTTATGCCAAATTTACCAAGTGTGAATTTTGGCTTCAAAAAGTTGCATTTTTGGGTCACATAATCTCAAAAGAGGGGATATCTGTGGATCCAGCAAAAACAGAGGTTATCGAAAGATGGTCGAGACCAACAATAGTAACTGAGAACCGAAGTTTTCTTGGTTTGGATAGATATTATCGACGTTTTGTAAAGGATTTTTCACGATTATCTAATCCACTCACCAAGTTGACTCGGAAAGGAGTTAAGTTTGTCTGGACAGAGGAATGTGAAGAGAATTTCAAGGAGTTGAAAAGAAGGTTATCCAGTGCACCTGTGCTCACACTGCCTTGTAGTGGAGAAAGGTTTGTAATCTATAGTGATGCATCCAAGAAGGGATTGGGGTGTGTTCTTATGCAAAATGATATGGTGATAGCTTATGCCTCACGACAGTTGAAAATCCATGAGCAAAATTACCCAACACATCATTTGGAGTTGGCTGCGGTAATCTTTGCATTAAAGATTTGGAGGCATTACCTTTATGGTGAAAGGTGTGATATTTATACTGATCATAAAAGTTTAAAGTATATTTTCACACAAAAGGAGCTGAATATGCGTCAAAGAAGATGGTTGGAGCTGATTAAGGATTATGACTGCTCCATCCATTACCACCCTGGGAAAGCAAACAAGGTGGCAGATGCATTAAGTTGACAAGACCATGCTAGTTTATCCATGATGAGGATCACAAAAGATCCAATATTTATGGATTTACAAAGGATGGATCTTGGAATTATAATGGAAGGGGAAAAATCTTATCTTTCTCAAATGAATGTTCAACCATCTATACATGTGAAGATTAAAGAGGCACAGAAAGAAGATGTAGAGTTACAAAAGAAGGTGAGAAATGTTCCTGAATTCAACCTTGATTGTGATGGGATAATAAAGTTCAAGAATCGGGTTTGTGTTACTCCAATCCCCGAATTAAAGAAGGACCTGCTGGATGAGGCTCATAGTTCATCGTTCTCTATTCATCCTGGAAGCACGAAGATGTATAGGGACCTGAAAGAGTACTTCTGGTGGGATGGCATGAAAAGAGATGTTGCTGAATATGTCTCTCGATGCTTGGTTTGTCAACAAGTTAAAGCTGAGAGACAGAAGTCTAAGGGGATGTTACAACCATTACCCATACCCGAATGGAAAAACATCACTATGGACTTTGTCACAGGACTTCCTAAAACATCCAAAGGCAATAATGCTATCTGGGTCATAGTTGATCGTCTTACAAAGTCTTCACACTTCATTACTATTAGAGAGGATTTCTCTCTAGATCATCTTGCCAGGATATATGTAAAGGAAGTGGTAAGATTGCATGGAGTACCACTTTCTATTATATCTGATCGGGATCCGAGATTTACCTCGAAGTTCTGGAGAAGTCTTCCGCATACTCTGGATAGAGAGTTGAGTTTCAGTACTGCTTATCATCCCCAGACAGACGATTAGTCTGAAAGAACAATTCAAACCCTAGAAGATATGTTGAGAGCTTGCTCTATGGATTTCAAAGGAGGTTGGGATCAACACCAACCTTTGGTGGAATTTTCTTATAATAATAGCTTTCACTCCAGTATTCAGTTGGCTCCTTATGAAGCTCTCTATGGAAAGAAATGCAGGACTCCAACTTGCTGGGATGAAGTTGGGGAAAGAAAGCTATTAGGACCTAATCTCGTTGATAAAATGGAAGAAAAGGTCAGATCTATTCAACAACACATAAGAGCAGCTCAGAGTCGACAGAAAAGTTATGCCGACAACCGAAGAGAAGACCTAGAGTTTGAAGTGGGTGATAAAGTGTTCTTACGAATATCTCCCTGGAAGAGGGTTATGAGATTTGGAAAGAAGGGGAAGTTGAGACCTAGATATATCGGTCCTTTCGAAATACTAGATCGTGTTGGGAAGGTAGCTTACCGATTGGCGCTTCCACCGAATCTCTCTCAAGTTCACGATGTGTTCCATGTATCTCTCCTGAGAAAGTACATACCTGATCCTTCACATGTACTCAGCTCAGAAGTTGTACCGCTGAAGCAAGATCTTTCTTATGAAGAACAGCCGATAGAAATTCTGGATCATAGTGAAAAAGTCCTACGAAACAAGACCACTCGATTGGTGAAAGTTTTATGGAGGAACCACCAACTTGAAGAAGCTACATGAGAGCTTGAGGATATGATGAGGGAGAAGTATCCTCATCTGTTTGTTACAAAGTGACGAATTTCGAGGGCGAAATTCTTTTTAAGGGGGGTAGAATGTAACACCCGAGACTTTTATGTTATATAAATAATCAAAGGAATCTTTCACTACACACTTGCTTGGCTTACTTTACATGCAATCGCGACCTTCCTCGATAGCTTGCGTCGTACGCAATACCGAGTTTCACTAAACAACAATATGCTATTAAAACTAGCCGTTATGAATAGTAATAACCACTTTTTGAAATTTTATAAATTTTATTTTTCAAAATGGACTTCATTTTTGGACTCAGAATATCGAAATTAGCCTAGGGTGAAATTTTGGTATTTTTCTGAAAACTTTCAATTTTTGATGAATAGTGAAACCACTAAGTGGTAGGTTAAAAACTGAATTTTCCATAAAACTTAATTTTACCGCTTCTGTGAATGGAATTTCGAAAATCCGACAGACACGGTTGATATCAGTAAGTAAAATGTGGTTCAATGAGATAAAAATAATTTTTTGGTGAATAGTAACTTTTTTACTTTTTTTACCGCGGTTAATAGTAAATAGGGTAACTAAGGGTAAATATGATATTAATATTACCCTAACACATGTCCTAATTCTATTGGATAAGTGTAATTCGACCAAAAACAACCTTATGAATAAAATATGACCATTTAGGCCCACTTGGGTTAGATTAGGACATTTATTATTAATTTATTTAAAGAAGGGTTAAAATAGTTAAAATCAAAGTTTAATAAGTAAATAATTTTTAATATGGGGTTATACATAAGATAAATTCGACTATAAATATTCATTAGAAATCTAAAAAGATTTCCTACATGATGGTATTTTATTTGTAATTTTTAGACATCAAATAATTTAATTTATTTATGACACAAAGATGATGCAGTAATTATCTTATTAATGAAATATTGACATAATTGATAATATAAATACCAAAATAAATGTAATTTAAGACTTTTTATGAATTCCACTAGTTTTCTAGGTTACTATGATATATTAGTGTTGATTTAATCAATTTTGTTCGAACATATAATTCTGTTATGACTTTCACAAAAATCATATATCAAATAGTGTCAAAATTGACACAAAATAGTTTTTAAATCAAATATTATATTATTAATTGTTATTTTATTCCTAAAAATCTAAGGTTAGGCCAAATGACTTAGATAAGGATATATATATTAATAATAAACAATTTGGGGTTCGTTTGGCATGTTATAGTAAGTGTATTAACCATATAGTGAAAGAAAACAAAAAGACATGGTAAAAGTTAAATTATTTAACTTAGAGTTAAATCTAATTGATAAGGTTAACATAATATCCCAAACTTGTCTAAATCCTATTGGTTGATAGGATTTAGACCCTTCCCTTCTTTATCTTCGAAATAAGACCCTTTGGAACCATTATAAACCGATTTTGACTTTAATATAAAATAATATTTTGAGATATTCCTAAGGTGCCTTTCTCCTCCCTTATAAAAGGGCACCTCCTCCCCCTCCTCCTCACACCAAATTGAGCACTCAAGCTCGGCCAACCCATGCCATATTCTCCTCTCCACTTCCCTAGAATAATCCTAGAGGTCCTGGTATTCTTCAAAGACCAATCTTAGTTCCCTAAGTGGAGGATTCAAAGAAGAGTTCCAAAGAAGAGGTAATATCCATTACCGATCTTTTCAATTTCTTTCTTCTTCAACTTCTTCTTGTTTAGTTGTTTCATGATAAAGTAATAACATCAGTATTACTTACATACTGATATGTTATTATAAATATGAAACAACCCTAATTCACCTTCTATCCATCCTACGGAAAAATGAAATCACCGCGCGTGCGTACGTATGGAATACCGTCTCCACGCCGTGGTGTAATCTATTTTTCCACCATCACTTTACAAGGATGGGTATAATGGTGTAATGAGTAACTATTTATGATTATTATAAAGTAATATTGATACTGAAATAATATATATATAATCCAATACAGTTCCACGATCATAGGAATGATATCATCACTCGTGCGTACGTACTGAATACCGTCACCACGATGTGATGAGACTCGTTCTACAAGATCATCATTACATAGTAATTATATAAATGAATTGAATGAATAAATATGATATATTTTACACTAATACCATTCTGGATATAAGGTATCTATAACCTTAAAATAAGAATAAGAATTTATTCGACAAAACACGCATAAGAACAAAAGGCAATAAAGACCCGAGTAACAAGTAACAATGAAATATTACTAATAAGAAGCTAAGAATATGACCATATATGATATCATATCAATATGTATGATTCTGGAATAAGTCAATAACATTATTTAAACCATTATACAGGAGCTTCGGACACGTACAAAGCAAATCGGACCTAAGGTAAGGGAAATATCACAATCTCATTTTTATCCGAGATTGTTTATTCGTAAGTATTTACTGGGGTGTATTTTATCATCCACATCCATGTTTCGTCAATATGTAATATTATTTCCATCCACCTACAATTGTTTAAATCCATTTTTACCCTTCGGTGAGTTTTTAGTAATATGTATGAAAGGAAGCTTTTGTCATTTTTCGTACGAGGTACTTTTTGACTTTTCCGACAAAAGTACGAAGAATGTTTTTTTTAACTTATACGGAATGAATGGATTTTTAAAAAATTATTTCCAAGAAACTTCCTTTACAAGTTTTCAAGTTTATTTTTAATCAACTTATTATATTTTAAAGTTGTATGACATGTTATGAAAGGAAAAATGTTTTTGAAGTAGAAAGGATATTTTCCTCAAGAATGAAGTTCAAGTATTTTATCAAAATTATTTTCCATCTAAGATAATAAAAGGTTTCTGTTTTTATCCCTATTATTACATTGGTTTGATTATGTTGTGATGGAAATATTTTTATCAATTCCTTTATCTTATATGAATTGTTTTATGATGTCATGTTGTTTAAGAATTCCATTTTTATTACATGGGTTATGCTATGATGTATGGTTTATGATTATATGGCACACATAAGAAAGGATTCATTATAAGATAGGTGGGACCTATATCTCCCTCCAATGCATTGGGTAAAGATTTTATATCTCATGAGATAGACAGGGCTGGAACGGTAGGTTATACCGGTTCAGTGAAACAAGACTGAAATGAGGGTTACTTGATTCAGAAAGGGACTCTGTCCACTAAGATAGTCTTGACAATGAGTCATGACCAATAAGAAATGATTTTCCATGATTATGTGTGCATGCCACAAAGTTTCAAGTTTTATGTTATGATTATGGGGATCTCATTTTCACTTCTATGATTTGTTCCATGTTAATATATTATGATCTCTTTTGCAGCTTTTGATTTTCAAAAAGATATGATATGATTTTTATTTCCTTTATTTGCCCTTGCTGAGCATTTGAGCTCACCCTTTTATGTTTTCTTTTCCCCAGGTCAGGAAGATGGATATTAAGTAGAATATGCTTAAAGGGACCCTAGATATGAGGAAATAAATGGGAGACACTGTAGAAGAATTATGAACCAGTTGTTTATGTTTCCCAGTTTCTAAAGACACTATACCTATACGGTCCTTTGTGGTTTTGTCATATGTTGTAATAAGTTTGCTTCAATTTTGAAGTATTAACAATGTATGTAAAGTATGGGTCGTTATAGAAAGTTGATATAGGACCAGGGAATTGAGGTGAACCATACATGGAGGGAAGGGAATTTTTATGTGGACTCATTGGCTTGTTAGTGAAGTTTTATTAATATATTCATTATTTATAATTGTATTGGATCTCTACCTTAAGATTGCAATCTCATTATAAGTGGTGATTCAACCATTTTGCATCATATTTTCGTACTTTAGCCAAATTTTTTCTTATTATATTTTGAAATCAAAAGTTACTTCTACATGAGTGAGATATTTTATAATGATATAATTTCATTTCATGTCATCTTTGGTTATGAACCTAGAAGACTAAATTGAAGTGATCATGTTTTGATGATTCTTAATGAACAAAAGGTGTTTTATCAAGTAATGAGTTAAATGTTGATATAACATTAACTGAACCAATACAAAAAATTATTTACATATTTATATAATATTACACCAGTAAGAATGTTCTTATAGTCATCTATGACCTAAATGTATAGTATTATTCAATCAGTTGGTTAAACCACCTTAATAAAGAACATACCATAATTAATGGATGATTATAGAGAGGGGCTATATCTTTGTTAATACTCCTTTAATAAAAAAATTAATTGATATTTTTTGTGATATTTTTACTTTTCCATTACATTTTACTTTTTATTATAATTTTCTTTTATTTCATAAAACTATTATTTCACCATCAGTCACGTATTTTTTAGTCAAAAAAATATAAAATACAATACTAAATTATTTAAATATGATGATTAAAAATAAGAAAAAAATATTAAAATTTTAAATTTATAGAGATGGTAAAATATATTTTAAAAAAATTATTCTTAACACAACAAAAATTGTTTTCGAAAAATACCTTTTAATCATAAAAACAATTTGCACTTAAATCATGAATAGTATTGACTACCGTTATATTTATTTACTTTGATTAAAAATGAATGTGTATGTTTCTTTAAAATAAATCAAAAAAGTAATGGAACATTTTTAATACTCAATTAAAGAAAAAAAATTTAAAAATAGAGTTTTTATTAATATAAAATATTACTTAGGTTTCATAATATAAAACATTGATTTATAAATCAAATACAATAATTTTAAAAATATTATATTACATGTTAAATACATATTTATTATAGAAAATGATTTCATAATATTTTAATTCATACATATATCAATATGATACCCTACAATTTAGGGTATTCATTAAATTTTTTTTTCATCATTAATATAAAAAACATATTAGAAAAATCCCAAAATATCACCCAAGGTTAATTTTCTCATTCTAAAACCAAAAATGATATTTATTTTATCAGGTTAAAATTATAAAATTTATAAATTTACCTTTTAAAGAAAATATAATATATTCATTAAAAACAATGTTAGTAAACAAATAACTTTTGTTTAGCCATGAATAATGAATATATAACTATTTATAATTATTTAATTATTTATTGAATGTTACCAATTTATTTTACAAATCATTACTAGAATTTTATCAATACATTTGATTTATATAATTTCTTAAATTCATGAAATTTAACAAAAAAATCACAATTCATAAAAATAGTTTCTTTGAAAACAATTATATAGCTCAATTGAATTAGAATATTTTAATTCAAAGCGAAACAACTAATGTTTAATTATTTTTTACTAAATATCATGTAATTTGTGTTGTTTTGTAATTTATAAATAATGAATCAATTTTTTTCTGATTTGGAATGAAACACAAGATATTAGACATGTTGAGTTTATTCCAAATGGATATAAATACTAAAATCATAGTGTGTTACATTACCCCCGCCCACACAATGACAAAAAGAAAGAATTTAACTCTCATAATTACTTTGCTTTCATGAAAAAATAAGGAAACATCTGCATCATTAGATTCTCAATTTCCCATAATTCTATTTTAATCTTATGATTCTTCCATATAACCTTTCTCTATTAAGATATTACTTTATCTCTATGATATATGTTATTTACAAAATTCTCCTTGAAGTGCCCCAAAACCACACTACCAAATCCGGTGAAAAAAATCATTAAAAATTATATATGATAAAAAGTGAGATAATCATATATTTATTTATAAACATTCCCTAATATAAAAAATACCTATAAGAATAATCATAAAATCCCTTGAACGGAAGGTTTAGTGTCATTGAGGATAAAATCCCATGAATTTATTAACCAAAAAAGAAATTTTCTCCAATATACTAATATTTCCATTGTACGTCATAAACATACCCTCCAAATAATATATATATATATATATATATATAATTTCCTTCTAAATATAGTCCTTTAAATAATTTCTTATGGAAAAGGAAACAAAATAACGGGGTGTGTTCAAATGCTCGGGAGTGAAAAACTCAACAACATGTCATCAAGGGTTAGATTATAATAATATGAGAAAAAATGACTTGGTTAAAATTCCTTATTAAATATAAAAATGGAATAAAGGGAGTTTTCACATGTCATGATATAAGGACATGTGATAAAAAATAAACAAATATATACCATAGAAAAAGGGTATAAAATCAAGAGATAATAAGCATATTTGAAGGATAATAATTGTGGGAACATGGAATGGATATGTAATATGATGTTGAAATATATAATGAAAAAGAACATTGGATCAAACTTTATCTTTTTTAAATTATAACATTGTGAATAAAAAAATGGTTGCACTTTGTGTTGTGAAAAAATAAAATGCCCATGTTTTATTTTCTAAACAAAAAAAATGTCAATGCTTTACTCTTGTGAAAAAACAAAATATCCATTCTTCATATCAATAAAAAAATATTTCCATTATTAACATCCTAATCTAATGAGATATAAATCCTTAACCATTGAATTAGATTGATTTAACGGACATAAAATATATCATGGATATATTGGACCCAAACCATCTGAGGGATTTATTATACCCAAACAATCACATGGATTTATTAGAATCAAACCACAAAAAATATTTATCAGAATCAAACCATAAATCATATATACATATTTTTTCTTGTTCAAAAGATCCATCCACCACATTATAATGATCCCATGGAAATAAAATGGGGTTTAAAAAATTTCCATACTATATCATAAAAATAGACATCATTAATATAAATGGATGAAACCCAAACCTTTATTCATCGCAAAATATTATTTCATACGATAATTTTTTATTTTATTCATCAAAAATAATTTTCAATTAAAAAAATTTATTGATATGTAGTAAAATAGTGTTAAAATTGTAAAAGAGTTTTAGAAAATAAATTTATTTGTTCATAAAAATTAGAAGCTACAATCATATTGAGAAATCATTTCTGAAAAGGGGAAGTAAAAACATTTGAAAAATAATATCTTTTAAAAAATAACCTTTAATAGTGGAGCATTAAAAAAAATATAATGTTTTCAAAATTTTATGTGAAATATATTTAAAAAATTTTAATTTTAAAAATAATATTCAATAATGGAACATGAAAAACAAAAAAAAATGTTTCAAAAAGGAAAATTGATTTTTTTTGGAAAATAATTGATATTTTATAATTTGTAAAAGAAATAAAAATGGAGTGTAGAATGGAAGATGAAATATTTTATTTATATTGGATAAAAACATTTTCAATATTTTAAAATACCATAGTTAAAAACCCACATCAAAGAAGAGTAACCAAAACATACAACTTATAGGTGGATAAAGGAAATATAATGGTCAATGAGATAACACATAATTTTATTTCGAAATATATGGGAGAAAATTGGTAGTAAATAAGAATTTGGAAATGGATTGGATAATATAATTTAATAGGATAAGAATTATTCTAAATGATTATATACTATTTATAGAGATGAACTTAATTAAGGAGGAATATATGTATCAAAAGTTTCATTTCACTAGAAAGAAAGTGAAATTACAAAAAAAATCATGGATTAAGAACAAAATCTTGGAATAAATATTTTCAAGAAGATGCATTATAACTTGATAAAGGGATTTGAGTTGACAAAAACCCTTAAATTTTTTTTATCTTGTTGAATAAAAGTACATTTAAATAAATAAAAATATATGGATCTACAATACCCAATAAATGCAAAAATATTGAAAAATAAATTCATTGTTAATTAATTAAATCATATAAAAAATGATGCTGTGCAATATCAAATATGTCTCATGGATATGAAATTGATATGAAGAAGCCCTTATGACATTAGAAACATTCAAATCAACACCCCATGAAGGATATAATTTCAAATTTAATATTAAATACCATGAATAATGATAGGATCGTGATAAAAAATGTTAAATGTGTTGGAGATACAACCTTAAAAATAAAATAATTGGTATAATAAGAAATATGCCTCTAGAAATTAAATTTGAGAAACAAAACCCTTACCATAATTCTTAACATCCATTAAAGCACCGGAATATATTATATATAAAAAATAAAAATCTTAAAAACATATTTAATAACCATATTAATATCCATAAAATTTTATAAACTTTATTTATAATTATTCTCTATATGTATTTTAGTTAATCACTATCTATTATCAATATCGGGTGTCTGTAATCTGGATCATTTTAAACTAGTTTCATAATAGATGTGTCCTTATTCATACATCACCAAAATTTTATTATTACCATATAAAAAATTTCATTTAATTTATGTTTTATTATCTTATATAATGTTATAATTTCCTTCAATGGTAATTTTATTCATGGTTCATGTAGATGAAATTTGAGAAAAACATGTTTTGATGATCTTTAACAATGGAATAGTGCTATAAAACATTATGAGTTTAATAATAATTTTACCA
The DNA here is from genome assembly GCA_963277665.1 of Viscum album. Lineage (NCBI taxonomy): Eukaryota > Viridiplantae > Streptophyta > Magnoliopsida > Santalales > Viscaceae > Viscum > Viscum album. Next base: position 1,098,203,351 of record OY728123.1, read on the forward strand.
TTATAGAACCAAAATAAAATTAATATTTACTTATTTATTTCATATATCATCTGCAATTATGTTTTGACATTCATCATTGATGTTATTTTATATCATAGCTCAGTTATGTGGATAGACCAACCCAAACAAACACATACCATAAATAATGGATGATTATGATTTTGAAAGTGGAATCTTTTGGAATGATATCAAAATTAAATAATAATAAATATATTATTTAGATTAAAATATGTTATCAAATTATATTTTAATAAATTTTAATAAATACAAATGAGACTAGATGAAAAAAGAATTATATTACTTCTTGGAGGTGGTTGTCCGAACAACACATGATTAATGTTGTCATTTATTAAATAACGATAGAGAAATAAAGTATATTATATATTTCCAATAAATAATAATAATTATATTATATATTTCATGTTTATTATTCAATTTTACCCTTATAATTATTTAACTAATGAGGTTGTGAAAAGTAGAAGTCATACCTTTATGGATGTGTTAGTTCACACAATGCATGAATAACAGTTTTGATTTTATTAATATAAAATGGAATAGGAAGTTAATAGTTATTCTATTTGAATAATTAAAATTACTATAAAAAATATATATTTTTTTATATAGTAATTAGAAAATTGTATTTGGAAAATTAATAATTAAAACAAAACATGTTTGGGAAAATTTACTCACATGGAGGACATAGGTTTTCCATTAGAAGACTCCACGAAAATAGAGGTATTAATACAATATCATTTGATAAGAGTCTAAAGTAAAATTATGTGGTTTTTAATGTAATTAGTATATGAATATTTACAATTTTAAACATAATTTTGAAAGTGTGCATGAAGAGGTGGTGAGACGCCCCTTTTAAAAGTGGTGGGGACGGTATGTTTTTAAATATTTCAACTTAATATAAAGAGTTTGAGTACTTCAAAAGTAATTAAGATTGAAAAATGGATTATAATGGATTAGTGGTGGTATATGGTCTGTATTACCAAAAAATTCACTTATAAAAATTTTTAAACGTCTTTCTAATTCCTTTACCCTTATAACTTTTACTTATACCGTTTTTGGTTTTACCGTGGTAAATAATTTTTACCAAAGTAGTTTAATTTTAATGCATAAATATAAAACAGACCTTATTAAATATTGTTTACAAAATTATTCAAAATTGAAAATCAATTTTATAATATAATATTAATATGTTGAAGAAAAATTATTTTTTATAGTTACACATGTAATAAATAAAATCCCATTTTTGGAAAAAGTGTATTTTTCAGATTAAAATTTATATCTATGATTAAATTATAATGATAATTGATTTAAATAAAATAAAATATTTTATTATAAACAATATTAATTTTATGTGGCTTTAAAATCAAACCAAAACTATATTTTACCAAAAAAATTATTAATAAAAATAAAAGACCAAAAACATATTTTATTAGAATATTCTACATAACTTCTTAAACATAGGTTTTCTAAATTCATAACATGACTTTAAAAAGCATATTTTTACTCTATTAATATATATTTGATCTACAATAATAATTTATATATTTTTATGTTAAAATTACTTCTTGATATAGTCATACAAGTTGGGTTTTTAGTAAAATTGTATTTTTCATTATTCACCTAAAAATTAATTATTTTAGTGAAATATAATAAAATTAAATTATTATAATTTTTATATTTGTAATTATAACATGATGTTAATTAGTTGAGATTAAAATTCAAAAATTTATTTTTTAATGAATATTTAAAATATTAAGGAAATTTTTTTTTATTAAAAATTAATATTTTCCAACATTAGGTGTTCTTAATATTATTTTGTATAAATTTATATTTTAAATAATGTTAATATATTCATTAATATATTTTAATATCATATATTATCATTATAATATTTCAAAAGTGGTTTATTTAATTTATTAACACTTTAAATAGTTATTTGAGAAAGAACAATTAAATCATATTAATTATTTATCCTCCAAACATAATAAAGTTATATCTATTACTATATTTTTATTTAGTTGAGGTTATATATAGTTTATAGTCTCTTAATAATATTCATCTTATATTTTTTTCCATGTTTTGGATTTGTTTTTCATGTGGAGCAATCTATTGAAAATATTACTAAATTAGGGAAATATATATTCCAAAATATTATTGTTTTACATTCTCCACCCTTAAGTAAATTATGTCCTTATAATTTTATCTATCACATAATAATGAAAATGGATATGAGTACCAAAATATTAGTCCTCAATCAAGGTATACCTTCTTGAAAAACGTAAACCTTACGAACTAAGGGACCATAAATTTTCATTAAAATTTGATTATTCTTAATATGATGTTTTTTTCTAATCATTCGAGATAAACATACCTCATTATTAGGTATTCTAACTACAAAATATGATTTTACTTCCAAGAAATTTCATAATCATTATCACACTAATATATGATCATTGGTTGGATTCAAATGCAATTTCAATATTTTTGCAGTTAATATTGGGTCTTTGTGAAGATAACAAATCCATTTAAAAAATTAAATTAAATTAATCTAAATAAAGGATACTATAATTATCACAAAGAAAGTTCCTATAAGTACTAAATTGGGATACAATACAATAATATTTTTTATATAATAATCAAATATCAAATCACTAGGGTGGTGATTTCATTCATTTAAAAAAATTACTAGATATACAACAGTTGATAGAACTAAAATCAAATAATAAATCAAAATTTATGGACAAGGGGATAAGTGTACCACAAATATCACTATCCACTTTCATATTATTCATTTTATAAGATCTTCCTTATTGTGGATGTTTTTAATGTTTATTATCCTCATTAGAATTTGTGTTTCTGCATCAATTTTTATATTTTCCATGATCCCCACATATAATGTATAGAACCATTTATGCAACCTTACATTGAAATTTATTTTCCCTAACTATTTTAACTGAACTCTCTATTTTTACTCATTAAATGTTCACTATATGCATTCCTTTTATAGGCATAAAATATTTTCCTAACCTTTTGAGACATTTCCCTTGGTGACTCTTCTAACATCTTTCACATGTATAATTTGAATATTATTTCCATCATGGTCCTCACCAATTTATATTTCAAGAATGTTTATTTTTCTCTTGGTTGGTGTTTTTGAAAAATTTGTTATGTTCAAGTTTTTAATCATAAAAACAAGATTTATTAATATAGTTTCTATCATTAATGGGTTATCATTAGGATAATATATATATTTTCCATCTAATCTTTAGTTAACTTGATCATAATCAGTCTTCACCAATTACTAAAACTAAAATTGCTTAACATTAATATGGTTATCCATAAGATAATTGTTCCAAGATAATTACACGAAAAATTCAACCTCAAAATGACTTACTCTTAAAATTATGACATTAGATTTCAGTTTAACCTAAATCACTCTTTGTATAATATTGGTTTCTTTAGGATGGGTTATTTTTTATTCATTAACATAATTTCATAATATATTAAATCCTTCTTAATGTATTGTAAATAGAATGTGATTGACGAAATAATTTCTTCAAGGAGTTTCTATCTAGGTGTGAAGATAACTAATGGTGCACTGGGGATAATATTGAATTACTAATTAACCATATATTTTAAGTTTTATTACCCATAGGTAAATCTATACCACAACCATACAACTTTATTGAATCTATAGATAGATGTAATTACTCAAAAATCATATAATAAAAACATTTTCAAAAATTATGTATGGTATACTGTTAATAGACATTAATATTAGACATATCCCAAGGTTTATCACAAATTTTATATCATCATAATAACTAAAATTTAATGAACTAATATTTGAATATAACTAAACCCTTCATCGATACTAATTGAAGAGCCACAAAACTGCACTCTTGAGTACAATTCTAAAAACACTATCAAAACACTTGATTTGATACCAAGTGAGACAAACCTATATTTATTTACAAAATTTCCATATGTTAAACATTATATACTAAAATATTTTCATAATCCAGAATATGGAAGTTTTAGTGTCATTGAGTATTACCTATCATGTAATTCTCATCCAAAAATGGTGTTTGTTTCACTATACTAATATTTCCTTTTTATATCTTCAACATCTCCCACAAATAATATCTATATAAAATTTACTTCTTAATATATCCCTATAAACAACTTCATGAGGAAATATAAAAAAATAAAGGGGTGATCTTGAATGCCTAGTAAGGGAAAACTAATCAATATTTCATAAAAGGTTAGATAATAGGAATATGAGAAAACATGACCATGTATAAATTTACTAATAAAATAAACATGGAAAAATAAGATCTTTTACAATTCATTATATAAGTAAATGTGATACCAAATGAAAAAACTTATACCATGGAAAAAGGTTTCAAAATCAAGAGATAATAAATATAATCACTAGATGATAATCATTTGAATATGGAATAAAAATGTAACATTCAATTGAAATATAGAATAACAAGTAAATTTAAAACAAACATTCACATATTGAAATTATAACAATGTGAATAAAAAATTACCATAATTCATTTTTCAAAAAAAAAACCATGATTCCTATTGTAAATAATAATAATTTATAAGATTTTTTTGGATAAAAAAATTTCCACAATTTAATCAGTGAACAAACCAAATTTCCATTCTTAACATCCTTATCTCTTGAGAGATAAATTTTTAACATATATATTGGATGTATTTGATTAACCCAAACCATAGTGATGAATTATTAGTCCAAAACCATCAATATTACATATATACATTTTCCACTTGATAATAATCATCTATAACATCATAATGATTCAATAGAAAGAATAATGGGTTTCACAACATTTCTAAATGGTATCACCAAAATTGACCTATATAATGTAAGTGGTTGATAGCCAAAATTTAATCATCCCAAAATAGTGTTTCAAAAAAATATTTAGAGGGTGATTCATCAAAAATAATTTCCATATAAATAAATACATTAGACATAAAGAGGAAAAAATTACTAAAATCATAAGATTTAATTTAAGAAATGATTTTATCTTGGGCCTAAAAGAAGAAGTTACAATCAAATTGAAAAGTAATTTTTTAATATTTTATGTAAAATATTTTGTGAAATATTTACCCTTAAAAGGGTTCATTAAATATTTTATAATTGAAAAACTCATAAAGGAAAATAGTAAAGTGAAAACACTTTGAAAGTTTTTACATTTTAAAAAAAATATTCAATAAAGAAACCTTGAAAATGGCACAAAGTTATCAAAAAGGTGAAGTGACGTTTTTTTAAACATTGTCTTAGAAAAATAATATACAATATTATATATACATAAAATGAAACTACGAATATCAAAAATTAATGTCGAGTAGAAGATAAATTTTTTGATTTTGAACGGATGGAAAACATTTTGATCATTTTAAAATAACCTTGTTTAAAACCCACATAAAAAATAGAAAAACATGATTTTTTTAAAATAAAATAATTTAAATATAAAGGTCACATGAGATAAAAAATAATTGTATTTTGACATATGGAGGATAAACTTTTTGGGAAATTAAAATAAGGATAGGTATGGGATGTCACCATATAAGAGGATGTTGATTATTCTCAATAATGATATAATTCATATTGGGAATAAATTAATCGATGAATAATATTTGAATAAAAATTTTATTCACCTAGATATTAATATAAAATAATTTTAAATAAATTATTATCGTTTAAGAAACTAATCTTGTAATTAAAATTCTTTGGAAGACACATTACAACTCAATTAATGGATTTGAGTTTGCAAAAATCCTTATAGATTTGGTATCTTTTAAAATTGATGGAAATTTAAATAAATATCATAATATGGATATTAAAACCATATTAATTTCATTAATTTGTAAAAAAAATCATAAGTTAGTAATCAAACCATATAAAATAAATTTTGGCAGGCAATATAAAACATGTATCATGGGTTTGAAAATGATACAAAGTTGCCCTGAAAACCTTACAAACTATCCAAGAATGAAGGATATGATTTCAAATGAAACATTAAATAATATTAATAATGGGATGATCATGATACAAAATATTAAAGGGGTGGAATATATACTATTCTTAATAAAACATATGGTATAATAAGAAATTTTTCCTAAGAAATAAAATTTTAGAAACAAATATCCTATCGTAATTCTAAACATCCATAATGTTTTATGTGTAACATAATGAAACTAATGCCACTAAAAAAGTTTCCTATGACAATTCACCACATGGCCTCAATAATTAATCCTAATATTCTAGAGGCTTCCTACTATAAGTGAGGACCTAGGGTGTGTTCGTAAGGAGACTATGCCATGTTATCTGAGTAAGAAAATAACAGAAATGACCAAAAATCATCCAAAGAATCCAAAAAATAGAGTATATAATATGGAAATATAAACAAGGTTCTAATAAAAAAAGAAAATTAGTAAAGTCATGAATAACCATGTCATACATAAAATCCTTATATACCACTAGAATGATCACATATACATGTGTACCTAAATAAAACTGCAATAAAAGTACATGACCCTACTACTAACATCATGAAAAACCACAAACATGGTCTCCATGACACTATCAAGGCGGTCTAGACTAAACATAAGAATCCACACAAGAATCTCTGCTTGGTCCTAAAACTAGGGGACACATCTTATCCTTCACACATATGTTCTAAACCTAAATACAGAAACAAGTTCTGTATGCACACCGAGGTGCAGATACATGGGGTTAGAAACAAATATCTATAGGATAGACCAATGATTGACCTATAATATAATATATTAATTTAATACTAATTTAATATGATCATCCGAACAAATACACAATCATAAATGATAAAAAAAAATCCACAACCAATCCTTTTTCCTGTGATCTTGATCGATGATACCTGCTTTGACCAATGCTAGAAATGTCTCTTAACATATATCACCATGTGTGTACATATACAAGTATGTATGTGTGTGTATGTATATACTATACATATATAAACATATATTGTCATATATATACATACATACTTACATATTACTATCAGGACCCAAGGCATGAAACCAATAAGTCAATGCAGAACCTCATAAGGGTCTCATGAAACCAATCTGGTAAGTGATATTTATCTCAATTTTTCTTCTTTGTGATATACATTTTTTATGTATCTACCTTAATTTATGAGGTGTATATATATCCCCTTTGGCACATAATATAATGGATTTATTTATTTTAGTGATATATTATGTTTCATTTGATATTATTCTTATATGGGGATTACAATTCAATGTTTCTAAATTGGTAAGGGTTTTTTGTTACAATCTCATCGTTTATGGGGGGTTTTTATGTTTATGATTCTAATGATGAAATAATGTGATCTATCTCCCAAAAAATCATTATTTTTTTATTCTATATTTATTTTTTGAAAATACACATTTCCCTTTCATTTTACTCTCTTTATGCACTAATAATTTCGAAATAAATTTTTTAATAAAAATTGAATTTATCTATCTTTTCAGTTAAAAATATATTTTCTTCCATATCCATGGTTTCTAAAAAAATAATTATAAAAATGTTTTTAATACTCTCTAATTATTGTTTTATACATTTTTAACCTTGTTTTAATTTTTAAAAAAAGTTTTAAAATGAATCTTTACATCATTTTTGAAATAAGTCCCATTTGGATTTTAAAAAAACATGTTAAAGGAATACTTGTTTTAATATGTACAGAATTAATGTAATTTCACTCTTTCATATCCATAAAATTATTTAATTTTTATTTTATATGATTCAAATTTTATTTTAATGAAAAATATAATAAATATTTTTATGAATATTTAGATCAAAAAAGGTATCTTCAAAGTGAAAAGGTTATTTTACTGAAAAATTATAGCAAAGGATCTTTAAAAAAACATATTATATCTAAGATGAAATCATTTTAGGTTACTTAAGATTTTCTAGGTATATGATCCACTTGTATCTTACTTATTATTTTTCTTGATTGTTTATTTCAATGATGATAAGATGTTTATGAATCCTATTCCTTTTCCAAAGGCTATTCTATGATGTAATGATGAAATATTAAGGAAACTCATTTTTCTGACAAGTTATGAAACGTGGAAATGTTTTTGAAAACCATTTATTTACCTAGGTATAGACTCCCAAAAATGATCACTACTGAAATAGAATTTGGCTTGACAAATCGAAGCCATATTTGGACCCTATGATCCATTCCAGGGGGCACGGAGGGGCCGCGTGAAAAAAAATCACTACTGTGTGAAAAAAACAATTCCACCTAGGAAAATTACAGGATTCAAAAAAGTTTTCTGCACGGTGTGGAAATTTCTGCGCCTCCACAGGCATGGAAAATTACACATCCCCACCCCACGTAGTTGAAATTTCATGCTCCCGAAAACGGTCGTAGAATGTTGCACGCAGCCGCCCCACGCCATTGAATTTTCGCGCTGCTGACCCCGTTGTGCAAAATTTCGCGCTGGACCATTATCGCACTAATCCAATGTCCCCGAGAACCTATAAATAGAAGGTCTCACCATCGACTTCGGATGGCTGAATAATGTGAACAATATATCTTGTGCGAAATCCACCTCTCGTGCACGCAAAATATAGATTTCAGGTATGTGATTTTTTGCACGAGGTCACATAGGGGTCCGCCTTCACGCGAGACCCCTCTACCTTAACCATCATCCAAATCCCATCGAGTCCCATCCCCAATATACAATTCCTTCCAATTGCACGCAATCTTTTACACTTCACACACTTCCTTCTAATAGAACACAATCCTTTCCCCCAAGCACAATTTCATCCAATCGCATGCAATTCATTACCCTGTTCACAATTTCTTCGAATTGCGTGCAATACTTTCCCTTTGTTAAATTCCATCCAATTGCATGCAACTCATGTTATGTGCACACAATCTCTTCTATTTTTCACTTAAAACTATGGCTCCCCTTTTACGCACCACCTAATTATTTTCTGCGCAAGTTCCCCAATTGTGGGTTTCCCAGGCCTTTTTCTCACAAGCAGCTCAATTGTGCGCTGGCCCCGCCACTTTTCATGCAACTATTCCTTTTGCACGAAGGCCTATCTCCTTGTGCGCCCATGATGTCTCTCTTCTGGGAATCGTTATCGGGTGCCTCCCATGCCCAAACCATCTCTATCACACAATATTTTCTCATACGACCCTCTAGTCTCATATAGAGTAACCTCAAAATCCCTTGGGCGGTGTTTCACATTGTGTTGCTTCACCTCATGCTACTTCACATAGGAATGCTAACGAATAATGCTTCTTCACATAGCCACGCTAATGTGGACACCCAATGTTATCACCTATGACACCCCTCGACCACGATGTTTCCTATCCTTTCTCTTCACCAAGGTGCATAGGGTACCAGTTATGTATGTCCTAGGGGTTCAGATTGAACCTACCTCGTCCGAGCTGAAGGAAGATAAACTACAAAGCACAATCATACTTGATACATGACGTTAAACTATGACCACGCCCCGGGCTTCAGACGCAGGATTCCCCCACCTTGGACATTCTAAATTCCCACTGGTCTCCACAGGAGTGAAATCATTCCTCACATGGAATTAGATCATTTTTATCGGCACAACGTCTATCCACAAGGAAAGGGAAACCACCCCGGTGTAAGCATCTAACATTCCTTGGAGGAGGTATCATCCCTACTCATCCTCTCTTCCTAGGTGCCAAGTTCCACTCCCACTTGGTTTTGTCACCATTTGGGCCTCCATCTCAGCATAAGTCCTAATCTCTATTACCTCAGGCTGTGGACCATACATAAGCCTCTGTTTCATCTTTGGGCCGCTAACTACATTTAAGCCCCACTCCACTTCCCACAGACGCACATTTCATGACGTGATTGTCAGGTCTTTACTGTCTCTTGTTTCTCACACCGAGCCTGAGTCATGTTTGCATAGAGAAATCACCAACAATGAAATACACCTTGGGAAACCTAGATTTTATTCCCCAATTCTAACATGAACTATGAGGTCTTTGAGCTTTTCCAAGGCGAGGTACATAGGAATCATCCTGTATGTTCAAGACCACCACACATTAGTCGTTCTGACCCCCTTCACATCAGTTCACCAACACCTTGGGTCGCCTAGAGAGTAATCCCCACACCCAAACTGAACAATTAGGTCTTAGATCTTTGTCAATGTGAGGTAAGTTGGAGGCCTCCCTGAGGTTCAAGCCCAACACCCATTGGTCATTCTGACCACCTTCACGTCGGTTCACCAATACCTTGTCCAGCCTAGAGTGTAAGACCCACACCCAACCTGAGCTATGAGGACTTTGATCTTTCCCAAGGTGTGGTAAGTAGGAAGCCTCCCTGAGGTTCAAGAACACCACACATTGGTCGTTTCGACCCCCATCACGCCGGTTCAACAATACCTTGTGCAACCTAGTGTGTAATCACCACACCCAAAATGAAGTATGAGGTCTTTGATCCTTACCAAGGCGAGGTATGTAGGAAGACACCTTAAGGTTCATGCCCACCATCCTTTGGTTACTTCGACCAACTTCATGTTGGTTCACCATCCCTTAATTGAACTATGAGGTCTTTGATCCTTGCCAAGGCAAGGTATGTAGGAAGCATCCCTGAGGTTCCATCCCACTACCCATTTGTCCCTCCTCCCCCCTTCACGTCGGTTCACCAACACCTTGGGTGGACTTAGAGCGTAACCCCGAAATGCCCCCATATCCTGAACTATGTGGGATTTGATTCTTGTCTTCTAGATAGGGTGTGTAGGAATCCTCAATGAGGTTCAACCCCATCTAGCGGTAAGCCAATATGACCCCATCTAGCGGTAAGACACTATCAACACCATTCAACGGTAAGCCATTGATACCCTTATCAAGCGGTAAGACATTGTGACCCCATCTAGTTGTAAGCCATTTTCGACCCCATCCAGTGGCAAGCCATTGTCAAACCCATTAAATGGTAATCCATTGTCAACCCCATTCAATGGTAATCCGTTGACACCCCTATCCAACGATAAGCCATTGTGACCCCATCCAGTGGTAATCCATTAAAACACCCAATCGGTAGCAAGCCATCATCAGATGAACTACGCGGACTTTGATTCCATTCCATGGGGATACATATGAAGCCTCTCTGAGACTCATGCCTAACATCACTGTCATCCTCAAGACGAACCCATCTCATTCTCCATCCACTTCATGGAACCTCCCATCATCCATCCTGATTCTTACCCGAGCCACCACATCCCAGTGGGGTCATGCCACCCCATTCCCTATTCCATTTAATAGCATTAGATAATCCAACCACATTTTGTCCCCAACATCGGTGTTCCCTCCAGCGGTTAAACCCATCAGATCCACTCTAGTCATTTTTCTGATCAGTCTGATCTATCTCCCTTGGACGTTAAACATGCGACATACCCTGTGTTAAAATTGTTATGCTGAGGAAGTCCTCAAAGACATGCCTATGGCGTATAATTCCTCGCATTTGACATGGGATTCCTCGGTCTTCTGCACCCTCTAGAATCCCTATAATAAGGGGATGAAACCTAGACGCAGTAGTTTCCCCACGACCAGACACGCCGGTGATGCCAAAGGTGACTACTCCCTTGACTGAAAGTTACTGCCTAGACCAGACACCTTGGAATGTCCTAATAGAATCAGTGTAATTAACTATTATCCCTGAAGATATTGAATCGGGATGATTTTCATGAACAACATCTTATGTCTATAAGGAATACCTGAACTAGGTAGCATGCTCTGAGGAAGAATCCATAGAAGGAAGAGCCGACATCCCATCATCCCATTTCGATCAAGGAGAAAATTTCCCTGAACGTGGGATGGATGTCGCCCACCTTTGGAAAGTTGTAATGTGGGGTAACTACTGCGCGTTTGAGGCATAAATGTTTTAGTAGGTCACCATATCCAGTTATCCAGCACCGAGCCCTCCCAAGAAAATAGTGGACCTATCATGAAACTCACCAGAAGTCGGGGCAGTAAAATGTTGGACAACCTATTTTATGACGTTGTCAACGTGGAACCCATTTACTGGTCATGGAAGGTGGGATGGTACTGGGGCATTGGTCGTCTATTCATTTTTATTTCAGCACTGATAAGTTAATCTCTCTGCTCTTCAGGAGTGAAGTTGCTGCACCTAGAACATGATCACCACCTACCAACTGACGTAGGTGTAGGGGTAGTGCCAACGTGGTAGTCCCGCATGGCTCCATTTCCTCCAAAATGGCCTCTACACCCACTGCCATGGGGTGCCGATGCCCCATATCCCTGTCTGAGGACATCCAACATAGAGTGATCAATTACCTCGTATGCCACTACGAGGAAGAGGGTATCATCCCGACTCGGGATATGACCTGCCTGGATCTAGAGGCATCTACGCCTCATGGTCAATGTCGCCCCCAAGGGTCATGCAGGGAGCCGATACCCCCCATGAAGACATATAACCATTTCGGGAGCCTCTCCCCGGAACGATTTTTTGACTCCCAACCGTACGCTGATGAGGAGGGTGATGTCTGGGCCAGCCCAATCAGAGTCCCATTCCAGGGGCTCCTAGTGAGGGCTCCCACCCAGCAGTATCAGCGTTGCTGCCCGGTCTTACTAGACGAGGAGCAGGTAAGGCATCTTCCTACGCCACTGGCTCCAGTCCTTCCGACCTGACGCCAGCGTCAGGCACAAGCTGAAAGGGATACCCTCCAAGATGCGTCAACTGCAGTGGATAATGTGGGCCAAGACAGCACTGACGCATACTACTGTCTACTTGTATAAGTTGAGCAGGGGCATTTGTACACCCGACCTGGATCGAGGCCCTAACTGCCACACTAGAAGGCTGAGTAGACTATCTTGGTTGTTGGCACTGGAAGTGGTCATCATGGACTAACCCGCAGCGATTCCAGCCACTACGGAGGTCCTCCCTGTACCTCTACTTTGGGGAACACAGGCCTTGCCCTCTTCTAGGCTTGACATGAAGGTCTGTCATGTGCCGCCTTCAATCCAAATGCGGGTCCTCCCCACAATAGTGACACTCAGCACAGAAGTCTCTCTCGTGCCCACGACACCAGGTATGTAGTCTTTCGTCCTACCCCCAACCGCCAGTGTGTGCACGTTGCACATCCAGTCTCTCTTATACAAGGGGACCCTCCCAGTGTCCTCGTAGTTCCTAGAGAAGGTCCTCCTCACTTCAGCATCCAGTGGGGTGAAGGCCAGCCTCACTTCACCAGAACCCAGAAAAGACATCCTACCTGTGTTCATGTAGACGAGTATGAGTACCCGCCTCATACTGATGTAACCGGGGGGACATGCATGAAGGTCCTCCCCATGATCCGACTAGTTCTGGAATAGGTCTTTCCTGGTACAAAGCTACCGATGGAGGTCCTCCCCATGTACCCTTTGATATCTAACAAGTTACTCCTCGAACCCCGACATTCTCGGGTGGAAACCCTCTCTGCCCCATCACCAATACGGTCGTAGGACCTCATCGTGTTAGAAATCAACCTTGTCCCAAAGAGCCATCTTGGGGTAGGAAGGTGGGTCGTCGCCACTATAAGAAGAATTTTGGGATGTTTCGGACAGAGATCAAACAAGTCCTCTTCTTAAACTCCGAAGAGGAGTACGACTCAACGTGAGAACCCTCCCCTCACTCATTCGATTCACAGGCTGGGGCAGGAACGAGGTGCATCAGCCGAGTACTCCGAGAATGAGAGGTCTATCGGATTACCACCTCCCTCCATAGGTATATCTAGGAGGAATAAAATTTGAAAACCCCACGGGCCACATTCTTTCAATCACAACCTTCATCACCAGAAGCACTCTCTACCTCGACTAGAGATCAAAGAGAGCTATTCTGGGGACTAATGGTGTGTGAGCAGCAACACAAACTATTGCTAGTAGCCCTATCCCTTGAGCTAGGATCTGCATATAACATCCCATCTTATAATGACGTAGAGTCTAGGTCACTGAACTCTTCAGAGGACAACATGAGATTCGGCGGCCAGTCAGCCCGTTCACCGTACTCTCCACCGGCCACCCTGTCGTCGTAGCGGTCTGCCTCAGTACCGCTGCCAGTTTCTCAGCCACCCCCAGTTGACCAAAGGTGCAACAATTGGCCAGACCCTGAATAAGTTCCAAGGAGAATATGGAATATCCTCACAATGGACCACTTCTCTGAGGTGTTTTGGCCCATGGTAGCACCAAATTTCAGTGCACTGGAATCCCTCACTCCATAGTAAGTTAATTTTTTCCTCCAAACCCTCTGCGCGACACACATTAGCCTTCTTCATCAGTGACAGGTTTACCCCAGGAGCCAATCGCAATTTTAAGACATCGACGAGCAATGCCGTCTAGTTGATTTGGCTGCACTCCCTGTGGACCAGTGTCCCAAGTCACCTGGCCCCCATAAGGCTATCCGACAATAATGCGTTCAGAGATTCAAGATTCTCTTCATGATTATCAAAGAGGCTTCATCCCACATGTAAATTTGTGGATGGGGGAAGTATGCTTCCATCCTTTTCAGTCTTATAAGATAGCAGTCCGACTCTCTAGGCAATATTTAGAACACGCCCCCAGGAAGGGTCACGGTCAATACGGCCAACATATTGGATATGGAGAACAAGATTGATTTTCTCGATGGGGACACACCTCCTAAGATAATTCCACCACTACTAGATCCATCAGGAAGAGTTACCCATCTGAAGAGGAATCAACTAGGTCTCCTTCTACCCACTGAGGCATTAGTCCTTAGTCGAAATCATGGTAAGGTAAAAAAGAACCTTGGAGATACCAAACACTCTGAACCATCTACCTCAGTGAAAAATATGGAGGAGGACCCTAAGAAGGCTGCATTGCGGCAACAACATGACGAACTGAAAATGATAGTTGATGACCTCCTCGTTGAATGATCTATAGAGTGAAGACCAGACTACGACAGTAATAGGATAGGGGTATAGGGGAAGGAACAACTTCCCCTCAACAAGCTGCCTCAAGGTGACCGTGACCCTCCTACCCCCGCAGACATGGTTGATGTTGGAACTAGTGGCAAGAGGGTGTGATATGTCTTGCCAAGCCCTCTGGAACGGCGAGGTAATCCAAGGAACCCATCTTGGGTTCCACCAGCTGTGTCGTAGGTCACTCCAACAGCCACTCCATGAGCCGCTGAGCCAACTTATCATTTTGAAGAATCATCCAATGCACTCGTGGTTAGGGATCCCTGTCAAGAAATTAAACCCTTCCCAGATGATCCAATGGTGACACTCGTTACCGGCCTTGAGGTACTCGAAACGTGAAAAGTGTCACTCCCACCTCATGGTATGACATATCCAGCATGGGTGTAGGATAAGTTAGCAACTCTGGGTTTCGGGAATCCCACATTCTCCACCTTTAACTGGATGGGGGAACCACCGAAGCACCTCTCCCATGTCAACTCATGGTGTGGTCCCATGTTTGGGACTCCAACATAGCAGGAGACTTCCAAGTTCTGCTGTTTTGTTGAGACATTGGAGGGGCATATATTCGTCTGGTACAACCATCTCCCACTCAGATCTGTAACCATCTGGGTTGACCTTCGCAGGATATTTCTGTACTAGTTCAGGTCCACCATGAGGAAAATGAGCATCGCAGACCTCCTCAAGTGAAAAAAATCCCGATGAGCATGTTGTGAACTTTATCGCTCAATGGAAAGGGATTACATTATCCCTTGACTTGCCACTGACTCAGGAGAAATTACTGAGGATGTGTGTAAGGAACATCAAGACGGAACTGGTTCCCTCTCCGATCACCCAGAACTACCCTAGAGGATTTAAATACTTCTTCGATAAGGCCCAACACCTGGAGGAAGCTCTGTAATAGGCCAGCCTGGAACATCCACTACCTACCGCAATTCCAGCAAGAAGGGTTGTCAAAGCTAAGCACACCATAGTGGCCCAAAAATAGGCCCCCAGATAACTGGAGTTATTACCATTGGACCCACCTACGCAACCTTGCAGAGGCCCGCCACCATAAGCACATCCTCCAGCCTAGCAGCATCTACCTCAGAATCAGCAGGTCCCCCGCGTAATGCGCCACCACCTCCTATGCGGGACAATCAGGTTGCGCCTCCTCGACAGGCTCCTCCAGCCCCACGTCAGGGCCAAGATCCAAGTCCCCCCATTTCAAGATAGAAGAAACTAGACCTTCTTGTTCAAAGAGAATTATGTCCCTGACTATTTCCAAACTGCCTTGGAACAGGTGATTCTGCATTTTCCTGAGTGTAGAATGCCAGAAGAGGCGAATCTCATTGATCGCCCAAACTACTACCTCTATCACTAGATCCTGTGGAAGACTTTCAAGAAATGCTATGTGATTAATTATTTACTTCAATATTAGGTCGATAAAAACATAGTAAGGTTGGGCCCTGCCCTGACACAAGTGGTATGAATCATCGTAAGGCCCGACAATAGTAGTGACATCGAGGTCGAGTGGCTTCAGGTTTCTAACTGTGGGTCCCAAAAGTATGATGAATGGATGGCTTTCAAACGGTTGCTCGTGCTCATGGTATCATTCGTCCAGGCCTAAATCAACTAGAGCCTTCAGAGGCTACAACCTCCACTTCTACATCATCATCTCAGCCGACCTCTTCCTATAGAAGAAAGCATCGATGACGCAAGGGAAAGCAACGTTCCCCGCCAATACCATCGGCGTCCCAATCACTCGGAAACTTCATGCCCCCGGAGCTGAGAAATCATCCTATAATCCTCCCAGTAGTGGATTAATCTTCAAGTGATTGTAAAGGGTACACTTCGGTTAACACTGGGGAGCTGGTAAACCCCTACATGACTCCTGACTATGGGGAACGCTAGGAAGACCTCCCTAACGTACCCAGCTGATGAAAACATCGGCAGAGCTGTGGCTACATAGGTCATCGAGGCACATAAGTTGGCACCTCCAGCTAGGCTGTGCCTTCCACTGAGACTGGACAGAAGGCACATCGTAGAGATCAGCACGTGAAACCTCCTCATCTGGTGCCATTAGGCCCGCCTCCACCACTGTTTGAGCTACTGGACCAAGCAGAGTCACCGAGACCTCGCTATGATCAACCACGCTCCACTGTGGACCAGTCTCAGCCATCTTTACTTGACACAGTAGTCACTCCGCATGCTTAGATAAGTGAGTGGCAGAAAATTCCCACTACCAGCTAGCCGCCGGTCTAGCCGGTAGGGCCTGCCATAATTCCTGTCGTGGTGTGTCCTCCTACAAGTAGAATATAATGCCTGGCATAGAATTATGATTTTCTCAAACATCTTTACCATATTCCATCAAGGCTTTCTATCCTTGACGCCCTTCCCCTATCATCAGATATGCATTAGGCCCTCACCGAGGGTTGAAAAATCCCCCTCCAGTTTGAGACAGAAGTAGCAGTTGTGGAACCCTTTCATGCGGAGGCGATAGTGAATGTTGAATGTCCTGCCATCATTTCCTTCTCCGGAGAAGATGAAGGATCTCCCATACAGGGGAAAATTTTCCCACTATACATTACCGACTGATTCATCAACGTGGAGGTTCATCGATGTCTTGTTGATACAGGCTCTAGGGTCAATCTAATCCCAGCTTGGACATTGCGGAAGCTAGGGTTGTCTGAGGATGACAAGAGTCCCTCTGAATAGAAGATCCAATGATATGACAGGATAGAGTAGACCCCGGTAGGAAAGATCTATTTGAGGACCCAGTTCGAGGGACATGTTGTCAGCACCGAGTTTATGGTTGTCTCACATGACACCATGTACAATGCATTTATGGGATGAACGTGGCTCCACCAACAAGCGGTGGTTCCCTCATCATATCACCCATACCTCAAGTACCCCTCAATGGTCATGTGTGTGTGCTCCAAGGTGACACATCTCCTTTTACCACATATGAAGCTCGCTACCTAGATGCCGACTATTACAAGAGCAAAGAAGAGCATATTCAGGCCAGTGAGGTTACACCCGTTGCGGTTGCAACTGACCCCTGGGCAGGTCTGGATGGTTCCAAGGTCTTCCCAATCCATAGATTGGAGGCCATGACCCCCGACATGGGGCAATATTTTGTTGTCTCTAGTAAAAGGGGGAATCATATTCCCATCTCTAAGCGACAACAGATGATCACCTATTACTCCTACAAATATTAGGCTCAGGTGATCCCAGAGCCTCCTACCCCCCCTACGGTATTAGGATGTCCACCCTATGATAATGGTAGTATGACATACTTGGTATTTTTTTGGATATAATCAACTGGCTCAAGGTGACATGCCACTATTTCATTGATATCATCAAGTGTTGCCCCTTGGAATGAAGACCAGATGATATTGGATCGACCACATTCATTTCTATGGTTTCGGCAGCACGTGAATCTCCTGATATGCTATCCAATGCCGCCCAGGCTAGATCCAGCCTCTCACAGGAGGATTTTGACCCAATGGAAGCTTCAACCACTGGAGTTACCTCCTCCACAAGTGAAGAAGTGGACTTGGAGGATTCTCTCCTGCCTTTGAAGATGGTTTTTCCTTCACGGTCGATGAACAGGTACATGTGAACCTTGATATTGAGGCATATATGAGACTCACATTGATCAGTTCCACCATATCCCTCAAGGAGAAGCAGTGGTCCATTGACTTCTTGAAGCAACATTGTGATGTATTCACACGGAGCTATGTCAAGATGCCAAGACTAGGTCCTTAGGTATTCGTCCACCTCCTTGGTCTCTCGAAAAATCATCATGGGTTCAAACAACCTCCAAGGATGATGAACCCTTCTAAAGGTGCCATGGTAGAGGCATAAGTTGTTAAGATCATCAGAGAAAATTTTGTTAAGGAGGTATAGTACCCCATGTGGTTAGCCAATATTGTTCCAATAAAGAAGAAGAATAGATAGATCATAGTTTTCATCGACTTACGAGATCTCAATTGTCACTGTCCGATGGATGATTTTCCCCTTCCTGTGATGGAATTGTTGATCGATGCATACTGATGGGTTCCAAGCCCTCTCCATCATGGATGGTTACTCTGGGTACAACCTGATTCAAATGGCCCCTGAGGACAAGGAGTCTATATCTTTCATGGTGCCACAAGGTATGTTTTTTTACCAGGCCATTCCCTTCGGCTTAATGAATGTAGGTGCCACATATTAGCATTCCTTACATCGCATATTCAAGCTGATCCTTGTGACATTGGTGGAATTATATGTGGACGACCTGGTAGTCAAATCTCACCAGTGCTAGTACCATCTCAAAGACCTTGATAAAGAGTTCTGCTTCCTCCGATCCCACCACCTATAGATGAGCCCATTGAAATGCTTCTTCAGGGTCACCTCTGGGAAGTTCCTTTGATTTGTTGTCAGGTATCGGGGAATCGATATCATCCTAGAGAAGATCAAGACCATCATCTGGATGCCTCCATCGAGCAATACTCGAGTGTTTCGAAGATTTAAAAGCCACTTATCCTAAAAATGCCGATTCATTGCAAATCTGGCCAGAAAGTGTAATCCCTTTTCTTATCTCATGAAGAAAGGCACCACCTATGAGTGGGACGAAGAGTGCCAGATGGCATTTGAGGAAATCAAGAAGTATCTACTCCGGCCTTTAGTATTGATGCCACCCATCTCCGTAGAACCATTGATCCTTTACATGACCTCCCTAGAATGATCTCTTGTCACCCTTCTCTTCCAGAAGAATAATGAGGGGATAGAAAACTGCCTCTAATACCTCAGTCATATGATCATCAATACAGAGACTAGATACTCCCCCATCAAAAAGAGCTTCTTTGCGCTGGTATTCACAGTACAAAAAATATGGCATTACTTGTAGCACCACGAGGACAGCTGGTGTCTCGGTTAGAACCACTGAAGTACATTATTAACCACCCAATGTTGATAGGCCAACTAGCTCGGTGGGCAGTGATTCTTTAGTAGTTCGATATCAGATTTTTCCCTCTAAAAGTTATTAATGGGAAAAATTGGAACACTTCCTTGCTTCCCATCGGCTCCTGTTGACCAATCCTTGGATCAAGATTTTCTAGATGAGGAAATCTTCTCAGTAGATCATGCCATCTTGTGTTGGAAGATGCATTTTTATGGTGCTTCCCAGAGTCCAACCGGAAGGAGGCTCAATGATCCCAGACACAATAGAGTAGGCCAGGGTATTGTCTTTATTACCCTGGCTCAAGCCATTATGCAATACTCATTCCTACTGTCAGAAGGCTGAACCAACAATGAGGTGGAGTATTAGGGTACCATCACTATCCTCAAGCTAGCTATCAAGATCGATGTGGCCCATTTTCATGTGAAATGGGACTCTGAACTAGACATCAAGCAGATCTACATTGAGTATGTCGTTAGAAAGCCAGAGATCATACCATTATTGGAACACACTCTCCAGCTAATGGCCCGGTTCCCATCTCGTCTAGAGGTTACTCATATCCCTCGATCTTAGAATGGTCTAGCAGATGCCTTGGCCGGCCTACCTGCATCACTTGCCAAGCCCGAGTAGGATAATCCAATTATCCACATGGAACACCGTAGAGTCATCGCTCCCATCACTCTAGGTGATGATGACAGCCCATAGGTAATCCACCTTACCACTGAATCCTCAAAGTCAGGACCCTGAGGTCGCTTAGATGTAGTGATTGATGTGACTCCTGATTGGAGGATACCCTTGGTTGAATACCTCAAACACGGTAATCTCCTAGCAGAAAGGGCCATGCGTGAGCGAATCTGATGCCACGTGCTGCAGTTTACCCTATAGTGTGGTCCCAGTCTTGAGCATATTCTCTACAAGAATGGGTTTGATGGTTTTCTCCTTTGTTTCATCCAAGAGATTGAGATTTATTAGGTCATGCAGGAGGTTCATTTTGGTTCCTATGGTGCCCACCAGACTGGGCAGAAGCTATCTCACCAGATCCAAAGTGTGGGTTACTTTTGGCCCTCAATGATCTATGATTGCATTGAGTTCACCAAGAGATGTAATGTGAGTCATGTTAATTCAAAAATCATACATCGACCATTGGATCCTTTCCAAAATACTAAGTACTTTTGGCCCTTCACATTATGGGGACTAGATGTCATGGGACCATATCCACTAGAAACAGTTCAGGTTCATCCTGACTGCTGTGGATTACTTTTTTATGTGGGTAGAGGAAGTTCCTCACAAAGAGTTCAAGGACCATTCTATCATCGACTTTGTTAGATCCAATATCATATACCTATTTGGATCCCCTCACATCATCGTCACTGATAACGACACCAACTTCCATGCGGCGGATTTGAAGAAGTTGTATGCCACGTAAAACATCCGTTTGAACCATACCTAATGCTATCACGCACATGAAAATGGATAGATCGAGGAGTTCAACAAAACCCTCACTAACATTTAGCAGAAAATGTTTGGTTAGAACAAGAAGAGTTGTCTAGACAAGATCCTCAATGCTCTCTGGTCTTATCAGATGACAAATCCTAATTCTTCCCAGGTGACCCCATACTCACAAGTGTATGGGGTAGAGGATCTCCTGCCTATTGAGATTCAGTTGCCTTCATCACACACAAAAGTCTATTATCAGCAGGCACCAGATGAAGTAGCTGAAATTCATCTGGCCAAATTGGATGCACTTGATGAGAACATGCTTCATGCCCTGCACAATTTGTATAGGAATCGAAATCAGATGGCTAGGGCTTTCAACATGAAAGTTCTCCTACATTCCTTCTTGCAATAGGACATGGTTATGAACCTACGGACACCAATGATAGCTGGTAGGAAACCACCAATGTTGGTGCCCAAATTGGAAGGACCATATGTAGTCCACAAGGTCTATCCCAATGGTGAATAATCCTTGGTAACCATGGATGGTGAGCGTATAACTCCTCCCACAAATTCCATGTTCCTCATGTAATACTTCTATTTAGCCTATTGGTCCTACACGACCATAAACTGGATGGTCCCGCATAACCCTAAAATGCATGTTCATCCTGCATGACCTTAAATTGGAAGTTCCCACATGACCCTAAACTGCTTGCTGGTCCAACACAACCTTAAATTGGATGGTCCCACATGACCCTAAACTGCATGTTGGTCCTGCACGACCTTAAACTGGACTGTCCCTAATGAACCTAAATGGTTTAGGTCCCACACGACCTTAAACTGTATTGGGTCATGCAAGACCATAAACTACTACATCCCGCACAACGTTAAACTGTATATAATTCCATAAGATGCTAAACTACACCCATAGAACAACGTAAGGCTTGATACCCATTCTTATGGGATGTGTAGGAACTCTCAGATGCCTCATCTTGAGTCGAGCCACGAACTCTTCTCTTTGACTAACCCCCTGTGGGTGTAGTTCTCTCAAAGGGTCCTTACATGGTGTAGTGAATGCTCTTTTGGCCCCATTCATGTATGAATTGCGACCACCGCACTATGTTCCCCTTACTCTCTCTTATATTCTCCTACATCCTCACCGCACAATGCTAAACTGCATATCCTTCAAGAACTATGTATGGATTGATTCCCATCCTCATGGAATATGTAGGAATGCCTGGACATTTTGTCTGTTGGCCCAGCCAAAAAATCGGAGTATCCCCTCAGGTCAAAGCATATGGTGTAGCACAACCTTTTGAATTAATCCAGGTTGAGTTCATCATGGTCCCACCATTCATCCCATTCCCCAGAGACTTCCACCTCTTTCACCATCTTGTATGATGTTGAAATGTGCAGGCACACTTATGCTTCACTCACACTCTTTACTTAGGACTCCATCATCTTTCATGTCCGAAAGGACCCCTGAATAGATGCTTGGCCTAAGGGACCTCCTACCATTTCAGGCCAACGTCCTCAAAGATTTTGAACAACAAATTGATACACGTCCCATGTTGCGAATACGGTCAGTGATAGATTCTCATTTTTTGTTCCCATTCCAGGTCACACGATTTGAACGTTGTGTTTAGAACATAGTCAACAGTTATATTTTATCGTTATTGCCGCCCCATAAGTCCCAAATAGGGAGTAGTAGTTCATCCCACCCCGTCACACCTTCAAGCTATTGTCTCCCTTGGGTGATGCCAGCTATCTGGCCCTTATTTAATGGGGGGAGCCAAGTCATACTCCTTGTTTCCCACAGCGAGCATTGTTCATGTGGGAACAAGAGCTATGAGGAGGCATCACCTATATAAGAGGTCATATGACAGCAATTGGCAGGAATTCCCAAACACAGGTCCCCCAACCTTCTCGGGTCTCTGGCCTAATTTCTCACTTGGGATCATATGGTGTGGTATGAGATTATGTCCTCATTCACGTCAGGTTACTGGCCGTTCCATACACCCCGTTGTTGGGGTATCCTACCACAATCTACGTATCTTCTATAACTATGTATTGCTTGATTCCCATCCTTATGGGATACATAGGACTGCCCGAACATTTACTCTTCTGGTCCTACCTCATCTTGGCCCCTTGGCCTGAATTCACCTAGGGAGAGGAGTATATTGTGCGGTATGGGATTATGTCCTCATTCACGTCGGGTTATTTAACAACCACACCATTTACATACATTTTCTGAGATTTATCCAACCCCTTGTGCTATATTCATCATTTAAAATCTGCCACTCTCAATATGATCCCCTCAATCCTCTTTAGTGATTCAACAATGTGCCAAAGGTTACACTGGTTTAGCACGTGGAATTTTGGATTCTACCCGGACATGAATTCACTGATTTCTTAGGATTCGTGATACCCTTCAATAGGGCTTCCATAACCTTTCACACCTAAAGGGAACCCCAAATGGAATGGATGCAAGGCCTAAGTTCTCTCCCACCATTACGGGCCAACATTCTCAAGGGTTTCAGAAAAAAATAAATACAAGTCCCACGTTGCGAATTTGGTCTACAGTCGACACTCGATTGGTATTCCCACCTCAGGTCACACAGTATGGATGATGTGTTTCGAACAAGATCAACGATTATCCTCCATCGTCACACCAACCCCATTAATCCCAAAATGTCTGTTACATGACTCACATCCTTTTCCACCTCATCATGTCCTTGTAGAACTTCAAAACTCTTGGTACTATTCCCCAGTGCACATCGGCAAGTTAGGAGGGAAAATCCGTGATAAGGCAATCATTTGGGGCTCTACACTGATTTCCCATTTCCATTAACTTTAAATATTGAAAATAAATTATCCTCTCTTGTTCCATACACCATGTTCGTCACACGTAGGCATAAGGACCAGATTAAGGTTCACACTTACATGGAGTATTCCATCTTTTCCACGGTCCATGTTCTATGAACTAAAACTAATATCTTTTAATATTTCCTATTTTTTAGAACTAAGTACATATTGATTACCATCATCATGGGATATGTAGGAATTCTCGGACATCTCATCTCTGGGTCCTGCTCGAGTTACACTAACCTATCTCTTCTATTATTCCTTTGGATCTTTAAATTCTATAGGGACTGTGTGGTGTGGTATGAGATTATGTCTTCATTCACGTAGGGTTTTCATTAGCCGCACCACGTACACCCCTGTCTAAGAGTTATCCCCCCTTTAAATTTTGTCCCACATGACTCTGAACCATGAGTTTTCCCAAACGACATTAAAATGAACATTCAAGAATAAGTCAAAGCCCTAATTTTCATTCTTGGAATAGCACGTGGTGTGGTGTGTACCTTGTCCTCATTCATGTTGGGTATTCTTTATCATGGGTTGTGCATCCCTTCTAGAACATCATCACTCCTCTATACGTCTATAACATATGACTTTAAACTATGATGCTTGGTCCTATCACATGACCTTAAACTATGACATTATCATCATGGCCGCATGACAAAAAATAGCACTGCAATGTGATGTCCTCACCCAAGGGTACATCATGTTTGGTATCAGTTACACACCATACAATTTTTCAATGCCTGAATATTGCGTGATTTCTTTGGCGATCCCTGGACCTTCCATCCTAGGTCCATCACTTCACAAATAAAACCATTCATCCTAATGAACAAACAATATCTATCAAATACTGCTTAATTTGGTGTATGGGCCAGACCCGAACAACCTTATTATACCTGGCACTAGTATCCCACATTTACATCTTAAGAACAACATGCGGCTTGATCCTCACCCTCACGGGGTACATAGGAACGCCTGTACACTTTTCCTTAGGCCCAGCATGACTATCGTGTTTGGTCCCTTGACCTAAATACTTCCCCAAGAAACACATGGTAAACTGGACTCTAGGTCCTCTTTCACGTCGAGTTTCATAATTACCAAACCATGTGTCCCCCTCATTCCTTACCAATTTATGGTCCGAGCTCTATGACCATAAACTAAGATCACTCTATGTCCATTCCGTAAGACGTTAAAATGCACGAAATCTTCCAGAACTATGTATGGATTGATTCCCTTCCTCATGGGATACATAGGAACGCCCAAGAATCTTGCCTTTGGGTTTATCCCCAAGAGCCACAAATTCTCCCCCCTCTTTTTTGTTCCCTTGGCCCGAGTGCTTTCGGGGAACCCCACAAATTTACCCAAAACAAGTCCAGGATGCCCTGTGATAACGTTTGGAAGCAACAGTTTCCTTGCTAGAGAGGTCCTGTCTAAAAGTAGGAATGATCCATGATCAGACCGATGAGTCCACCACGATGCTGTAATATCAAGAGTTATGGATTCCATTCGAACAAACCCCCACTCCACCTTTTACGCTTTGTGTTCCCTTTATTCGGACCTCATCCTCTTTCACATCTAAAGGGACCCCTAACAGTATGGATGCTCAACCTATGGCCCGCCTATTGTCCGTGACCAATGTTTTCGAAGTCTAATGGATGAAATTATGAGCTAGGCCCCCAGTTTCGAACATGGTCAGCGGTCATCCATTGTATTCCATCCCAATTTTAGGCTAACAAAATATGGATAATGTGTTTCAAACATGGTCAATAGTTTTCCTTTATTGTCATGCCACCCCTGTAGTGTTCCAAATCTGGGGTATTTTGATTCACATTTTCTACTCCCTTATGTTTGGGTTGATTTCAAATGCCCCTGGCATTACCCCACACATGCACTAGAGCATGTCGGGAAGACGATATGTCGATTGTTATAAGGTCATATTCCTCTAATCGAGTATCACTTCTATCATATCTTATTATAAATTCATATTAATTATTCAAATCTCGGATGCCTGAAGCATGCTTGGGGCTCCTACATTCAAACAAATTAATAGTACGAACATCCCTTGTCGCTCACATTAGGTACGATACACGTGAGAATATGAGTGGATTGCTATTTATTTCAGGATTGTGGTTAAACACATTAAATGAAACAAACAAGTAAATGAATCTATCAATACATGCAGTTCAAAACAAGAGGTTGTAAAGAGAAACGATTTTATGGGTTTGAACAAAACAGGGCCCTTATTGATCATCATCTTGGATAGATCATTCCAGCGCCACTACCTTTTGGTTTGTGGCCTCCAGAATTGCTTCCCACCCCCTGGGAACACTCCCTTCATCAGTGGCCACAGAGCGTAGTGCAATTCCCTAGCCTGTGCTTACGCCTGTTCAGTTTAAAGTATGGTCATTTGGTGACCCGATTCCACTTGCTGCTATTGGGTATCGTCCAATTGGTCCCTCAACTGCTCCACAATCTTGTAATAGATTGCAATGAATACTAAATTTACTTTTAATATGTTCTCCAAGGTGTCAAACCTCTTGTTCCACCTTCAAGAATGCTTTGGTACTCCCTGACTATTTCTGACACCGGGCAACGTCGAAGCGTCGTCAACTCTCATGTAGCTTCTTGGCCATGTAGTCATGGACCATAAAATAGAGATGATGAGCATCCACCCATCCAGCATAGATAAAGCGTAGCCAGGTTTAGAGAGTTCCCATCTATTTTATCTATTCTATATGAGGCCGACCGAGAGAAGCGCTTGATACACTTTCATCCTTTTCACCTGATCATCCTGCTCTCCTCAGCCGCCTCCATGTCAGAATCATATATCTCCTCAAGATCTGTAGGCCAATAGTTGGGGAAATCATCCAAGAGACTAGTATCAGGTTCTTCTTCAGGCATTCTACCCAAGGGGATATGCTCTTTAGCACCCGATCTACCTTCCCCTCTCGCTTCGGTCTCGGTAGCTCCCTCGCCAACATCAGGTTCTGCCCCAACATTAGTACTGCTGACATCCATGCCTCTTCTCTCACATAGTGTCAGGGACAGCTCCACTTGGGAAGTGTGCCCTGAATGGTATGACACTTTTGATACTGATTCAATTGCAGATGACCTGGATTCGACATCATGATGAGCCTCCAAGGCTATGATTATTGCACAATCAATGAAAACCTTGATCAACTGAGTTCTATAACAGTAAATACCAATATTGATGTAATGATCTTACAAGAGACCAAAGCATCAACCTCCCCAGTGTTCTAACCGCTACAAGAGCTATCATTGTAGGGGATCACTCAGCACTCGTTAGCTCAATAATGGGCATCGACTCCCCACATTGTTCTTTTGGGACCTCCTCCTCCCTTTCAGATGGATACTTTTGGTCATTTCCAATATTCCACTGAATAGGATATGGAGATCCGATTTAGGGTCACAAAAAAAAACAAAGGGAGGAAAGTATAGATAAGGGATGAGACATACCTCAAGTAGATCAGTTAAATCAATATCATATCCAATAATCTTGCCACTCTCCCGAATGCTCCCTTGGCAAGATGCCGCCTGAGACCCTCCACCTTCCAGATCCTCTTCTCCTTCACCCCCTCCATCACCTTCTCCTTCTGCCTCCTCCTATTCCATCTCATTACCCCTGGATCTCCGTCGCTATCGTCATCCTTAGATGACATCCTTTTTGGATCATGCTCATGGACGAGCATTACCATTACCAAGAAAAGTGTTTTCTCATGCCAACCTTGTTTGTGTGTATACAAATCCATGGCATTCAGGTATGTGTGTCATCGATGGAAGTACACCCTGTCGACAATCCGAATGAGTCTGACCTCTTGCAGCTGGATTCCTTCTCATACAATCTTTTTCTAGAGGGATTTAGAGCCCATCGAATACCATAAGGTCAACCAGGCCAACCACCCCACAGAGAAGATTGCGTCATTGTAATGTTGGAGTAGGTACCTTATCGGCTTCCTGGGGAGTTCCTTAGCCTCTTCATGAGCTCCTATCCCCCTAGGTGATGAGGGTTCGGCCACGACATGCGTCGTCCCCATTACTGAAGTCCGAGCCGGTGTGGGCCTAGTTTCCCACTATGCTTCCAACCTTTGTTCCCCAATAACACCTTGTCTGCTCTCTTGTCACCTAGGTTCTACATTGGCTACCTTGAGCCACTGGACTCATTTCCACAAAATTCCCTCAGTGTACACTATGGCCCAACGTCTAAACTACCAAGTGAATCCTGACGGCAAGTAGGGCTCACAAACGATATTCCCATCAATCTGGTCCACAAGTACCCCACCTCTAATAACCTGGAAGTATTCCCTTTTCTCAAGTGATACTTTCTCATTGTCTATCATTTGAAAAGTCAGAGTGGGGAATAGGCTAAAAGTGAAATTGGTGTGATTGACAATTCTGATCCTTACTCCCTCCTCATCGAGCGTCAACAACATAACCCCAATAATATTTATCAAGGAAGGTCGCATGTCGTTACCCGGAGGACGAATGGTGTTTGTAAAGGTATATCCATTGCAATGAGCCGCGATCCTGACATGAAAAAACTATAAGGGTCCACAGATCCTCCTTGATCAGCCCCCTCTCAAGATGCTCCCCTAAATGGTGTGAAAACGGGTAACATGGGAACCCCCAGGTTGAACCTCTGATTCGCAGCCATGATGCCAACCATCACTAATGTCGCTTGACGATCCCCCTTCCTTGCGTCCCTCACCAGTAAGAGCAACCCAATTAGGAAGGATACATGAAATACGACGTACCAGACATTCGGTTCCTGACTCTCATTTATACTAATTCCCCATGACTGATATTCCCCCCCTCAAGGTTTCAACAGTACGATCTATTTCTGCTTCTCTCGGCCATAGTCAGACACCCTCTTCCTCACCCAGGCATCTTGACTTACAGATCCCTTTGTAGAACAAGATGAACAATTTCTTATAGGAAATGTCCTTCAAAAAATATTTTACCCCCAACCTCTCTTTAGCCTGCTCTAATAGATTCCATGTTAGAAAAGGATTTCGTGCTCTGTTCCCCCAGATGTTCCTTGTCGGGAGGAATTCATCGTACTGGTGCCCATCCAAAGAGGTACCCATGATGCAATGAATGTCTCATAGTCTAATTCCAACTTCTTCATGGTGAAGATGAATGGTATTGGTATCGGGGAACCATCGAGTAAACGACTCAGACCTGAGCTCATGCTGAAGGTAGAAATGAAACTGCGACGTCCACACCGGCTCGAACAAACCGATGTGCCGCAGCTCGACCCTAAACTGGTCACACGTCTGGAGTACCCAATACGCGCTGGCCCATTAACTGATGAAATTTTCTCCAGATTGTAGGGCCCAATCCTACAACCATCCATTAGTCTCTTTAGTAACACTCTGATGGGAGGTACTTGTGTAAAGGTCTGGAAATCCACCACAACGGGGTCACTCCCTAAAATGGTCCTGGTTTTGGGATTCACGATGTAAACAGCTATATGAATGGTTTCTCTCATAGTATTTCCATTGATAAAGATATTATACCATTGTATAACATCCTCAAAGGTCACACAGGACCGCGGTGTGTTGACATTAAATCCTAGCATGGGTACCTCCTACAAGATACCTAAGTCCAATATCATCAAATTGTCAGATAGCACCAACTCCTTCTGGGCTAGGGTAAACATGTTGAAGAGAGTATGGTTTTTTGATATGACCCTTCGTGTACCACATACATCATGGTTGGAAACCATCTCATCCCTTTGAGCGGTGAATGTGGCCTCTCTCTCGACGTCAGCCTGATTATCAGCCATCTTCTTCCAGCGAGGTCTTAAAGAGTCGGTGCAAAAAAGTAGGATTCGTCATGAAAAAAATGAGTGGGAGAAAAAAATCTAGAGTCCCCGTGAAAAGCGATAATCAGCGCAAAAAACCCCTGGTTTTCACGAAAAACTACAGTTGAAATCAGAGAATTAGGTGCAACCGAGATGATTTTTCGCACAAAGCAGGGGAAATTTTCCACGCGTGAGAGCTCAGATCTTATCGCGTGAGAAAATCTATACGGAATAAGGGAACCGTGAGGGATTTTATATATGTGAAGCCGAATATTCGCGTGCGTGCGAAAAGTGGAATTTTGCATTTCTTCTTTGTTTTATGCGCCACTCCGGTTTTTAGTGCGCGAGGGCCCCAGGGAGTTCGGCATCTCAGTGTTTCCCTCAGAATCCAAAAATTACATCCCCTCACCAATCAGATTCTGAGGGGGTGAATTTGTAGAGTTTGAAAATTTCTCAAGGATGAAGGAGGATTTGGTACGACAATATGAAGCCATATCTGGACCTAGTGATCCATTCTGGGGGGACCTGGAGGGGCCGCACGAAAAACATTTTGTGGTGAGCAAAAAAAAATCACCTATGTAGAAAACCACGGGGATTCTGAAAGTTTTCCACCCGACGCGGAAATTTCCACACCGCCCCGGGTGTAGAAAATTTCAGGTCACCGCCCCATGCATTTGAAATTCCACAATGCCGAATGCGGGTGTAGAAAGTTGCATGCAGTCACCCCACGAGGTTGAATTTTCACGCCACCAACCCGGTGCCCAAAATTTCACGCAAGACCATTTTCGCATGGATCCAATGGCCCCGAACGCCTATAAATATAAGGGATCCCCTTCGACCTTGGATGGGTGAAGAATATGAACCGTCTTCCCTGTGTGAAATCCACCTCTCGTGTACACAAAATATGGCTTTTAGGTATGGGATTTTTCACTCCAGGTAGCCTAGTGGTCTTCCTTAATGTGACACTAATCAACCATTCCCTTGTCCAAATCCCATAGAGTCTCCTCTCTCACACACAATTCCTTCCAATTGCGTGCAGTCCATTACCCAGCATGCAATTCCTTCTTATTTCATGCGATACTTTCCCTCATGTGTATTTTCTTCCAATAACACATAATCTATTACCCTATGCGCAATTACTTCAATTGCATAGAATCCCTTCCCCTGCATGAAATTCCTTCCAATTGCATGCAACTCATGTTCCGGGGACACAATCTCTTCTGATTTGCGTGTAAAACCCCGACTCCTCTTTTAGACACCACCTCAGTCATTTTAGTGCATGTTCCCCAATTGCACATCTCCTCGACCTTTTTCACACAAGCAGCTCAATTTCTCACCGGCCCCACCACTTTTCGTGCAACTGTTCTGTTTGCGTCAAAGCCTCCTTCCTTGTGCACCTTTGATGTCTCCCTTCTAGGCATCATATTCGGGGGCCTCATGCACCCAAAACATCTCTATTACACACTCTTTTCTCGTACAACCCTCTAGGCTCATACGAAGTAACTTCAAAATCCCTTGGGTGGTGTTTCACATTGCGTTGCATCGCCTCATGCTTCTCCGCATAGGCATGGTAATGGATATTGCTTCTTCGCATAGCCACGCTAACGTGGACCCCTAATAGGATCAACTCAAGACACCCCTCAACCATGGTATTGCCTATCCCTTCTCTTCACCAAGGTGTAGAGGGTACCAATTATGTAATAAAGTGGTGGAGAGTGATCCCACCTCATCCAAGTTGCAGGGTGTTAAGCTGACAAACACTATCATCCTCAGCACATGATATTAAACTGTGACCACTACCCGTGTGTCAGATAAGGGATTCCCCCACCATGGAAATTCTGTATGCCCACTGGTCTTCACGGGAGTGAAATCATTACTCACATGGAATGAGATCCTATTTATTGGAGTGGCATCTTTCCGTATGGAAAGGGTAACCACCCTGGTGTAAGAGCCTACATTTCCTGGCAGGAAGTAGCATCTCTGATCCTCCTCTCTTACTGAGTGCCAAGTCCCTCTCCTATTGGGCATTGTCACCATTCGGTCCTCCATCCCAGACTAAGTCCCAATCTCTATTACCTTGGGCTGTGGACAATGCGTAAGCCCTTGTTTCCTCTTTGGGCCGTTAAGTACATGTAAGCCCCACTCCCCATCCAAAGGATGAACCATTCATGGCGTGATCATCAGGTCTTTGTTGTCTATGGTTTCTCACCCCAAGAATGACTCACGTGTGCTTAGAGAAAGCACCGACCACGACATACACCTTGGTCAACCTAGTGTGTATTCCCCACACCCATCTTGAACTACGATGTCTTTGATATTTTCCTAGGCGAGGTATGTAGGAAGACTCCTTAAGGTTCAAGCCCACCACTCATTGGTCGTTCCAACCCCCTTTACATCAGTTCACCAATACCTTGGTCAGACTAGAGTGTAATCCCCACACCAAAAATTAACTATGAGGTCTTTGATTTTATCCAAGGTGAGGTATGTAGGAATCCTCCCTGTGGTTCATGCCCACCAACCATTGGTCGTTCCGACCCCCTTCATGTTGGTCCACCAACACTTTGGGCAGCCTAGAGTGCAAGCCCCTCACCCAACCTGAAGTATAAGGTCTTTGATCCTTTCCAAGGTGAGGTACCTAGGAAGACTCCCCAAGTTTCATTCCCACCAACCATTGGTTGCTCTGACCCACTTCACATCGGTTCTCCATCGCATAACAAAACAATGAGGTCCTTTATCCCTACCAAGGTAAGTTACGTAGGAATCCTCCTTGAGTTTCAAGTCCACCACCCATCGGCCGATCTGAACCCCTTTACGTCGGTTCACCAACACCATGGGCTACCTCAGAGCGTAACCCCCAACTACCCCCATATCCTGAACTACGTGGGATTTGATCCTTGCCTCCTAAACAAGGTATGTAGGAAGCAGCCATGAGATTCATCCCTATCCTCTGGTAAGCCTTTGTTACCACATCTAGTGGAAAGTCATTGTCAAACCCATTCAACGGTAAGACACTAAAAACCCTTTCCAGTGGTAAGACATTTTGACACCATCCTACGGTAATACGTTGTCAGTCCCATTAAACAATAATCCATTGTCAAACTCATTTAATTATAATCCATTGACACCCCTATTCAGTAGTAAGACATTATGACCCCATCTAGCGGTAAGCTGTTAAAACCCCCAATCAGTGGTAAACTATAGTCAAATGAACTACGTGGACATTGATTCCCTACAACAGGGATACATAGAAAGCCTCTCTGAGACTCAATCCCAACATCACCGTCATCCTCAAGACGACCTCATCTCATTCTCCATCCACTTCATGGATCTCCCATCACCCATATGGATTCTTTCAAGGGCCACCACATACTTGTGTGCTTATGCCACTCCATTCCCCATTACATTTAATAGCATTGGGGAAGCCAACCACATGTTGGATCCAACATAGTTGTTCCCTATAGGGGTTGCACCCATCTGATCCACTCTAGTCAGTATTATGATCAGTATGATCTGTCTCCACTGAACGATAAACATGAGGCATACCCAATGTTAAACATGGGGAGTTGAGGAAAACCTCAGAGACATGCCTATGGCATATAATTTCTTTTATTTGACGTATGATTCCTCGAGCTTCTAGGACCTCGGGAACCCCTATAATAAGAGGAAGAAACACAGACACACCAGTGTCTAAGTGTCCAGACACGCGAGTGATGCCCAAAGTGACTACACCACCGATTGAAGGTTGTTGCATTGACCAGACCCTTTAGAATGTCCCGATAGAAGCAGTGTAATTAACCATCATCCTTAAAGATATGGCACTAGGAATAGTTTCACGAACAACATCTTATGTTTATAAGGGAGACCCGGACTAGGTAACTTTCTTTGAGAAGGAATCCATGGAAGAAAGAGCCGACATCCCATCATCCCATTTCGATCAAGGAGAAAATGTCCCTACACAAGCGACAGATGCCGCCCCCCATTGGAAGGTGGGAACGCGGGGAAACAGTTGTGCGACCTCTATAGAAGGATGTGCCCACCCTGACAAAAGAGTCAGAAACAATAGGTTTTGATATGATTAATGTTTTTTGATCTTGTGGAACAAAACTATATGGTTTATGTAGTTGGTGGAAAATATATCTCCCTTAATTTTATTGGTTAATTATTAATATTATATGATATCAAAGGGTATATAAGAGGTTATCCCAAGCCTAATAGAGGGTGAACATGAATTTATACCATGTTTGAATGATGTTAAACGAGAGTTATCCAAATACCAAAGTAGGTACAAAAGTGGTTAACCTAATACTATCATTCTGTGAATGTATTAGTGGATATCCTTGAAATAATATTTTCTATGATTATGTGTATAGAAAAAATATATATCTTTTGAAAATTTTATGATCTCATGTATCAAGTTCTTTGATTATTTTATGATTCATATCTTATGGAATACCATGATTTTTTCCATGACTCATGTTAATGATCTATGATATATAGGGTGTGTTTTTTAAATGTTATTCTCAGGTTCTCATACCTTAATGCTCATGTTATTTGGATATATCCCTATTTTACCCTTAATGATAATCTGATATAAATCATTATTTCATTTCATTTCCCTAGATTTTGAAGACAGGTATTATGTATGATATGTCTAAGAAGGGTGGTAGTTATAAAATTCTTAGTGGGAAATTATGTATCTCCCTTATAGACCATCTCTTTATGATTCCATGATTCTAAATACACTAAAATGTTATGATCCTAAGATATATATTTTTGTGATATCATGAATATTCATCAAAAAAGTTATAATATCTATGTATAAAATCTTGGGTGAATATAAAAAATATGGAAAAGAAATAATATAATTCTAAAACAATAGTCATCTTAAAAAAAGAAAAATATATATTGTTTCATGTAATTTTAGTGAATATTGAATGAAATAATTGATATGTTTTTGTGTGAGGTAATATGATCAATGGAAATGTAACATGACCATTGAATAGTAACATAATTGTTGTAATAATATCTTGACCATTGAGAATAATAACTTGACCGTAAAAATAGTAATTTAACAATAAAAATAGTACAAATTAATCTAAATAATATTTATCATGTGTAATTTAAGAAAATATTAATATTATAATTCAATAAAATAAATATCAATATTGGAAACTCAAATAAAATATAAGCACATTTTTAATAAACATCATTTTAATTTACTTCGTAAAAATCATAATTTTTTATTTTAAAATTTAAAATTAACTATGTAATAAATTTATTTTGATAGAAATAGTATCTTTTTTAGAATCATCATATCAAAATTTTCCAAGGTTTATTTTTTGGTAATTCATTGAAATGATTAATTTTTTTGTTGAATATTAAAAATACAATTTTTTCATACCCGTGAATTTGGAATTACATCATTCTTGATGTAATAATGAACTAATAAAATTTAGAACATTTGGATCAACCAAAAAAATATTTTATTTTAAATTTTAGTCATTTAAATTAATAAAAATGTTTTCCAAACCAAAGTTATTTTTTTTCCAAATTGAAGCATCTAATGTATTCCCGTAAAATATAATTTTTCTATTTTCCTCACATCCAATTGATTAAACTATCAAATTCAGATTATAAGGTGTTCAATGGTATTAAAATAATTTTTTATACTTCAAATATGATTTATAATAACAAAAATAACACTATTACAATTTTTACCTTGGATATAATATTGTATTAATTTTTTTTTAAAAAATACCCCTCTCATTAATTATAAATAATCCCTCTCTCTCAATTTGGAAAACCACTCCAGCATCACATACCAGATCCAATGTTTTGAAAACATATCATATATTAAAACTCTTATAATCTTTAGGGATTTTAAAGATACATTAAACTCCAAACATTAATGGATTTTTTATGCCATATAGGAGAAGAAACACTGAGAAAAGAGTATGTTTTCACCAACTCTTCTATCATTTTCCTCTACTATTACTATTTTCCAAATTCCATTCAATAAAAAATATTTTAATATTAATTATTAATTAAGTTAAAATTATATAAATTATGCTATCATAATCTAATGAATATACTTACATTATATTAATTATTTATACTTCACTTTCTTCTATTTTTGACAATGTCTAGTTAACAGTTGATTAACCGCAAATGGGGACATTGCCAATTATTTTCATATTGGAAACCATTATGGATTATAATAATAAATTATTTATAAAATAAAAAATTATAAATATTATTATTTTTAATCTTTTATATTTAATAATAATAATATATATAAAAAATTATGCAAGATTATTAAATCAATGAAATATGGGAAATTATAAAGAAACTATCATTGAAAAACATTTCACCTTTAACAATGGAAATTAAGGAATATATTCCAATGAATATAATTTATAAATCGTAAAATAAATGAACATAATTGCCTTCTGGTTCTATATTTTAATAATTCTAAATATATTATTAATGAGTTTTAAAAGCAATGAAATAATGTAAGATTTAATATAAGGGGATTCTTGATCCAAAATTATTCTCTTTGTGTTATCTATTGTTCACAATATATTCTATATGGATGTTCTTATAATTTCCTTAAAATTTTCTTCCACTATAATTTCCAGCATCGTTTCAGGGATATACATGTTTCTAGCCATTTAAAATGTCTTAGAATCCATTTAAAAATCATGTTTTAAAAGGAATTTAATTTCCAAAACATAACAATAACTCCTCTTGACTTTCTTCTTCTTTGATGAACAATTATATTTTATTCCCAATTATGATCTACCTTATTCAGTTGGGAACCCCAATGGTTAATCCATGAAGTATAATATGTGAAATCTTTTATTAGACCTATTCTTTTCATTGAATTTATTTCATGACATTGATTATTTTATGTTCCATGTGGCATGCATGATTATGAAAATTTATGATGTGATGGGTGGGATAAATATATATATCCATCTAATGAATTTTATAATGTGGTATATCTCATTATATTATGTGTATTATAATGGATTATATTTTTTTCACAATTATAACGTTACAATTTAGGCACATATGTTATGTGTTAGCATGATGCTGGATTTTTTTCAAAACTTTGTGTTGTATTTGACCATAAAGTTGTGATGTTTCATTATTATTAATATTTCATATTCCATTATTTTCTAAACATTTTCCTTCATTATGATGATTATGATAGCATCCTTATTATTGGATGATGATTAAACTCACCCATGTACTACTAATTCATGTCACTTAATCCTTACATGTTATCCTTTACCTTACTGGGATTTTAGATCACCTATTTCTTTGATATATATACTTGGGTTACTACATGTACTAAAGAAAAAATAATATATTTTATGTGGATAAATAAGTTTGATTTTAATAATTTTTATGTTTTATTATGTATAAGTGATATATGAACCTAATTTTTCCAAGATACTAAAACTTTTGATACTTTAATGTATTAATATTATGTTATTTATCATAAAAATGATGTAATTTTAATGTAAGTAAAATTTAGTCCTCTATAAAAACAAAAATATCTATCTAGATATTTTTTAACTCTTATTTGGAACATTTAGGTAAACCTCTAATCCTAATTAGATATAATAAAATGTGGTACCCCATGTAACATTTATAATTATTTAATGTGCATCCTAGAAAGATGATAAAGAGAGAAATATTATTTAATATAAGTGAACTATTTTAAATTTATGAGGTGATCTACTACAAACCAAATAGAATTATGGCCTTTATATGTCTTGGTGAGTCCAACAAAGAAATTTGTGTGGATGTTTTCTCATTTCTATTCTAGTATGGGAAATGGTTATGAAATCCCCTTAGACTTTTACCTCTTAGAAATTACTTACAGGCATACCAAGTACAAAGATACATACTATAAAATATCTCTCTTCATGTTATCCCACCATAAATACTCTTTTAAATCTCAATACAAATTTATACTTCTAGGATTAATAGATAATGATGATCTATGAGATTCTTCCAATAATTACTTCATTTTTCCTGATATTGTTGGGAAATATACTCAGTTCCCAACCTTATCATTCCATAATAATCATATCTAGCCTCAAGAACATTTCTAATATTCTTTTATAGATCCAAATTCTGTATCTACCTCTGTTAAATCATTATAAAGATAGATGTTTGAACACTCATTTGAGAATGATAATATTTCTCCACTTCCCCCAATATTTCAAGGTATATCCCTTAAAAATCCATAAATATGAAATCTTTTGTGATACTCATCATATATAATATATCATGATCCTCTGAACTCAATGAATTAGTTACATTTTAAACTTTCAAAGGTTGGCAGTTTACTGAGAATTCATAACATTTAATCCACTAAAAAAATATTCTTTGGGGAATATTGGAATATTTTTGGGTGAATTTATACTTTAAAAATTTATAATAAGTATATATGTATCACCTTTTCACATAATGATAATTTATACATATCATTAATGCTATAATTACCTATACTTAATTGAAATTGTGAGCTAGGTAATTTTTTCATGAACATTCAATGGGAGTGAGGCATAAGCTATCACCATATCATTTTATATGTTAAAATTTCCCAACCCTTTTTGAGGATCTCTATAAATCACAAGAACTTCTACACTATAGGGAAGTGTGGGAACATGTTCACTCACCAGCCTTTTCTTTAGTTCCATGAAATCTTCTTCACATTCATCAATCCAATGGAACCGATTTCCCTTCTGAGTTACATTTTTCAGTGGATTATATAACCATGATAAATTTTCACAAAGAATAAATAATACCTAACCAATATGAGAAAACAATGGATCTCAATCACAGTGGTTGGTATGGTCCAATTTTCAATAATTTATTTCATGGATATATCCACCAATATACCATCACAATAGATTATATAACAAACAAAATGAAACTTTATGTTTCCAAAAATTCAAAATAGGTATATTTTTCATACAATCCATCCTTATGTAAGGTCTTATATAAAATATTCATGTGATATTTATATTATTCCTTTATATTTTACTATATAAGAATATTATCTATAATTATAACCATAAAATGATTAGGGTAATTTATAAATACAAAATTCATTAAATCAATGATGATATTGGGGTAATTAGAATGACTAAATCCTATAACTATAAATTGATAGTTTCTATACCTTGAATGGATTATTTTCTTGGTTATGTATTCACTTTTATCCCTCAACTAATATTATCTTTATTGACAATCAATATTGTAAAAATATTAACCTCCTCGTTATGGATCAATGAATCATTATTATATGGAAGTGGATACTTATTCTTAATCGTGATCTTGTTATGATTTTGATAATAAATGTTTGGTTGAATTAATCCATTTTTATTATTTAAAAATGTATAGGCATAC
This sequence comes from Viscum album, assembly GCA_963277665.1. NCBI lineage: Eukaryota > Viridiplantae > Streptophyta > Magnoliopsida > Santalales > Viscaceae > Viscum > Viscum album. The sequence continues at coordinate 1,098,242,846 of OY728123.1, forward strand.
CCATGGTGACACACTTTCATGAAAGAATCCCTTATCAATATTTTCATAGAGCTTCTTTATTAATTCCCACAACTCAATCTAGTCCATTCAATATGGAGCCTTTGAAATAGGAGTAACACTTGGTAGGAGTTCTATTGAAAACATGATTTCACAATTTAAAAGAAGACTAGATAGATATTTTATAAATACATAAAAAAATACCATCTAATAGGATCATCATAAATTATGAGTTTCTCCCCAACCATCTATGATAAAAACTAACTTTAAATAGTAATATGGAACCAATCGATGGATGAAATTTCCATTAGAAGTTAAAATTTATCTTCTCAATGATAGGAAATCATAGGTTGGTTTAGAATATCAAATGTGAATTCCCTTCATCAAAAATTTATATGTTATTTATAATAATAAATTCAATCCATGATTAAAATCACATCAAATTCAACTAGGGGAAGAATAATAAGATTTTTAGGAAGCATATTCCCACAAACATCAAATTGGGAAGATTTATAGACATAACATGTGATCATCAAACCATTAATAGTTTTTACTTCACTATCAGTATATAATAAGTATGTTTTTAATGTGATACCCTTATTAAAATTTTCATATATAAAATATTATGTAGAACTAGAATAAAATGAGACATTATCAGTTCTAGAAGGGATAATAAGTGTACCATTCACCACTTCACTATCTCACCCAAAATCGGTAATAGTGATCACATGATATTTACCCTTATCGCAATGATTAATAGGTTTCTAATGAATATTATCATCATTAACATTTATTTTATAGAAATGGTTAGCATAATTTCCATTATACTTGAAATTATATTATGTTACAGTGGGTGGTTCATTCTATAGGAATTTACCTCCTTTGAAATCATTAGTTATCTTCTTCCCATTACTTCAGAATTTGATTTCTCAATTTAATTATTTTAAAAACTTAAAATATATACTTTTAACCTTAATAAAATTCCATCCATGCTTATTTCCACACTTATAGCATAAAGGTAAATTCATTTTCTTCCTTCCATGATTATTGTTATTAAAATTCTAATTGAATTCCATCATTATTTTCTTATAAAAAAGTGATATTGATTGGTGAATCCAATGTTAATTTCAAATTTGATAGCACATCAAATGATTTATTTATATATACTGATTACTCTTATGGATAACTCCTTTTGGAGACATGATTTTAGGCCACTGATGTATCAATCATCTTTAATTTTTTAGTTCAATAATAATACAAGAAGCATACCTCACAGGTGTGGTAAAAGTTTCCTCATAGGTAACAAAATATTCATCATCCTTATGCTTATTATCAATGAATTACTTCTCCATATTCATAAAAATAATACTTAATGATATTAGGGAAATATTTTCTCAAAAACTCATCCCAATCCATGGAGTCAATTTCTTCTCATTGCATTATATTCTTGATAATGGCCCACCATTGATATGATTCGCCTTCCAAATGATACAAAACTAATACAACCATTTCATGTTTTGTGCACAACAGAATTAAAAATATATTTTCTGTTATACAGTTCCATTTATCTATAATTATTGGATCATTTAAATCACTATAAAAAGGTTATAATTGCCTCATGAAGGTCTCGGTAGTATTTTTTTTCATTCTATCATTTTGAATCTTAACCTAAATCATGGATTGAGAATGTTTTATAAACATATCAAAATATTTTCATTATTTCTCCTAAAACATTTTATTTATCAATTGTACAATCTTTGCATTATCCACTACTTTTATCTTTATCATGGTTCTTTCTATTTGAGACCATTGGGTGAAACCAAAAACTATCATATAAGAAACAATAATCATATTGGGAAATCATGTAATCCTAAAAATAATTTATTGGTTTTCTAAATCAACCCACCTTTTTTCAATCTATGACACATTATGTTTATCTAAGGTCATCCATGGTAAATACATATTCAATCATAATGGATATTAAATAAAATATGAATTAACCTAAGCATATCCCTTGAAAGTGTTAAACTAGGTGAACAGTAAGGGACCATTAACTGTTCACCAGAATGATAACCAAGATGTTCTCAAGAAACTATTTTGGGGTTATTACCCCTATATGAATCTATTTCAAAAACACTTCCACATGTAGTATCCAAATAGATATGTATTTTCTTGGGGAAACCATACTAAATTTATTACCATAACTTAGTATATTATCCTATACTTAGGATTATAATATTGGTTCTCACTATAGTTTCCTCATCTTATATTCCAAATTTTACTAAAACCTTCCACCTACCTACAAATCATTTTTTTTTATTTTCTAATGGCCGGTTTGAGGGAAGCCGGTTCCCTTGCAGCCCGGTTTGAGGAAAACCGGAAACCTCACAACATTCCAGTTTCAAACCAGCATAAGCGGGATACACAAAATAGAAAATAAACTTCAAATTCAAACATTAATCGAACCACGTGCCTCCTCTAGTTGCACGCCACCTCGATTTGCGTCACCTTGAGCCGCACGCCACCTCGAGAAGCGAGTCGATGAAAATCCAACCGCCTCCATCCATGACGCCGGTGAGAGATTCCGGCCATCTGCCTCCATCAATGTCGTCGAAAACAACAGATCGACACCATTCAGGCAAAAAAATCATCACCAGCAACCATAGTGGTCATCCCTGGTAATCTTCACCAAATATCGTCCATCACTGCCGGTGGAACCCTAAAAGGAATTAGAGCCCGTCGCCACCTTCAACCCCATTTGAGAAGACCCCGAAAACCCCCAAATCACACACATCCACCCCAGATCGAAGCTACAACTCGAAACAACCGAGAAATCTCAACTCAGGGCCGGCTCCGCAGCGTGAGGACCACGAACCCACCAACCCGCTCGTGGAGTATGCCGGAACTTCTAGAAACCTCGCCGCAACCCGGTCTTAAGCTCATGGGTCCAGATTCGACAGTGTCGCTGAATCCCAGGGCCTAGAGGACTATATAAGTTTCATATATATAGAGTCAAGTATACATAAAAAAATGGTATAAAAATTTCTATATCATTTCCCATTAATATGTTCCTAACTAGAACCCTTTTTATAGATAAAATACATAAAATCCTTCTCTATTATCTAGGGAAGGAAAACATAATAAAGGGTGAAATTAGATGATCAATAAGTGGATACATATTAGATATCAATAAATTACCATATGTAAGAAAAAGAGAATAATAAGGTCATTGGAACTTGATCTTATCAATATAAAACCATACCCATCAATTCATAGATTAAAATCATGAAACATGATATAATGTTCTATCAATAAAAACACTTAATATATGAGATTTAAAAAACATAAATAATTATCCATGTGCCTTGATAGCATATCATAATCATAAAACATAGGTTTTTGGCATATACATAAGTATATAAAATCATTTCATTGGTCAAGGATCACTGTTAAAACTATCAAAGTATATTGGGTTCACTTTCTATTCAATCATTTCCTCATTCAAGGTTCACACCCAAATCTATCTTATTGGAAAAATTCCCTTGCTGAATTGGTATAACTATCCATTACAGTCCATATTATATAATGAGATATATTTCTTTACCCAATGCATTAGAGAGTCATATAACTCCGAGCCCACCCATAAAATAGTGAATACCATACATATATGTGCCACAATATCATAAAATAGTCCTCATATAATCATATCATAATCCATTGAAAGGATACACGTTTCAATAATATTTAATCAACATAATAAAAAAATCCAAATAAATAATAAATATATAAAAATTGGATCATATCCCTAGTAAATAATAAGAAATATCAAAGTATGTTGTTATAGATGAGAATGACATTTAAAATAACTATAGAATATTTATTGATGGAAATACACATTTCAATTTAAATCACTTAATTAAAATCAAATAATTACCAAAATATTGAGGAAAAAAGTTTCTTTTAAAGGGAACAAAGAAAATTATATAGGAATTTTAAAAAAGAGTATTCATGATGGTGGGGAAATCTGTTCATGCAGTGAATGTTAAAACAAAAACTCCTTTCACATTTTTAGTAAAATGTTAAATGTTGAACATTTGGAAAACAAAAAGAAAATTAATTTTAAACCTTGGTAAGGGAAGTAAAATATAGTAAAAAATTACTGAAATAATCATTGTATAATAGTTAAAACATTATTGAAAACATTTTAAAGAAAATATGTGTATGGAAGAAATGATTCCTGATTGAAGAGAAAAATATGGTTGGTTTTCCATAAAAGCATCCTTTCAGTCTATTGAAAACATAAAGGAAGGAAAATATAATAAAATAATTAAATATATAAAATTAATCATATTATAATAAAATAAATAATATTATTTAACATATATATAATATAATTTCATCATAAAAATATTTTATCATATATAATCCCAGAAAAAATAAGATTGTAACATAAAACCCTTATCACTATGGTAGTTTTTTAATCATAAGACACATGAAATAAATAACATAAAATGAAACATTAAATAACATGAATATAAGTATACTCATGATAATACATAAAAATGGGGAATTAGATACACCTCATAAAAGAAGACATTTTTATAACATCAAACTCGTCTCAATTAAATAAAGTTGTGATGAAGAACCATAATGGATTTAGTATTTTTTGAAATACGTGTCATTAAATTATTTGAAATAATATTTTTATATAAATAAATGGAAATAAATAATATATTATCAAAAAATACATTCTTGGTTAGTATATAAATTATAAAAATATTAATTTGTGTATAACATTAAAAAATGTCTCAATGAAGAGAAATTGAGACGAAACCCTTACCTAAAGTAAGTGATTCTTTATAAATGATATGAACACATAAATAATTAATTTAAATTTATTATATATTTATAATAGAACCATATCAATCCATATAATATAATTTATGCTCCACTTATATCATTTCAACACCCATTTATTAACAAATCCCTATTAAAACCACTATTTCAGTTGTTAACTACTTCATTTTTCATGTATGATTTAGTTTGGAAGTTATGGTCCTAGAACTTTGATCATGGTTATTATATGTCTAGGATGTAAATAATGATATAAATATAATATATTTATATTATGTAAATATTTATAACAATTCATATTAATTATTGATGAAAATAGAATTACAACACTTCGTGGAGACAACAATCTATACGCACACATGAGTGATGCTTCTAATTTTCATTGGATTGGAAAACATAAAGGTAAATTATAACTAAAGCATAAATAATACTTATTATATGATAAATATCATATATGGACATTAGATATATCATTTTTACCATCCATGAAAATTGTAAATGATAAAAAATCACATCGCTTCATGGTGGTGGTTGTCCACACGTACACACTTGTGAAATTATCATTTACCAATGGACGGGAATGATAGAAGGTGGATATAACATTATAATTTCAAAATAATTTTTTTTTCATATTATAATATATAAATATTATACCAATCATAATAGATTTCAATAAAATATTGGGATGAAAAATGAATTGTATCACTACGTGGTGACGGTAGTCCACACTTATGTGTAAGAAATAATTTTATTTCCCATTTTCTGAAGAAGGGGTAGAAAAAGGTTGTGGTATTGTCATAATTACATATAAATATATTTTTTAAACTATATACACCATGTTTTTATGGATACAACATGTTTATTATAATTAAAATAATAAATAAAATATAAATAGCTCAATTAAGATCTATACCTCTTCTTTGTGAAACATCCTTTGGAATAATCATTAAGCATTGAAGGATTATTCATATAATTAGAATTTAAGATCTATGATTTAGTTAATGAATATAATATGGTTTTTGAATAGTTAGTTTATGATACATGAGGCACAAATGGCATGAATAAGGGAAGAAAAAAGTTTCATTTTATAAGTTAGGTTGTAAGATCCCAACCCTGAGATAAGGTACTATCCTTTTTGAATTTATGTAGAATGAATTTTTTTGTGGGAATATGAGAGACCTTGGGGTGTATCAAGGGTTTAGAGCATGAAAGGGGGAAAAGGTCATCCAGTACATGTTACACATTTGGCATACAGTTAGTGGTAACCGCACAACATAACCTTGTGGCCCTGAAATAGGAGGTGAAAAAATGGAGAAACCATGCAAGGGGGGAGCCTAAAACCATGTAGGCTTGGAAAGATATATAATAAACAGCCTCTACATGATATTATCAAATAGTATAAGCTCCCCAGGAGACTGTACAACCTATAACCTCTTAGACAGATTAAGATGCATGGTTGGTGCATGGTTTGGACAACTGTGCTCTGAAACCGTGTGGCCGTTTGAAAGTGGGAATTTCTAATTTTCCTTCTTAGTATTTAATTTTTATCCCCCAAATTTTAATTCATTTAACCCCCAATATCATGGGTGATGAACCAAAATCCTCCCTGACCTCCTTGGGTGTTTCTTCATCAATTATTAGGCATTTGGAGTGCCGTTTAGTGTCAATTGATGCTATAAGTAAGTAAACGACTATATTTTCTTCCATTTTCTATAAGATAATGAAGGAACTTACCTGAAGGGGTTAGGGCAGCAACTACCCAATCCCACCTCCAATAGTCCAAGGGATGGGGACTAGCACTGAGTAGGAATATCACTAACATGGGAGGCATTGCCTATGTACTTGTACATACACACATGAAAATCTTTGGGCTCACAAAATACTGAAATGTAAAAACTAATAAGTAACTAATAAATGAATAAATATATAACCCACAATTAGAGTAGAACATAATTACTGAATGGGATAGAAGGGAAAACAAAACCCACCAAAGAAATCTTTAAAAGTGTCCCACATGATCAGAATAAGGGGATCACAATCAACTGTAACTATCGAAAAGCTCCTCATCCTAGCTCTGGTAAACACCTCATCTTATCTAGATCAATATGATCTACCCACCCCATGTCCTCCATGGACTCTGTCATAAGGCCATTGGTCTTTATAAGACAGAAAACATATGGATGAAAATCTAGTGTAGGGGTGAGTATAAAAACACTAAAAACATGTCCCAAAAACCCTAACAGAAAAAGGAAGAAATTGAAATGTAATTATCCACATTACCTAGCCACAAAAAACCCCAATTGATAGAGAAAATATATCTCTAAGAATCCTTAGTCGTACATGAAAAGATACCCTGGTCTAAAAGGGCTTTCAACCAAGACATGTGATAATATCTCAAGGACTCGTAGAGATCACCCAGATATACTCATCTTAGACTCTAAGTCTAATGAGGTTCCAAACACATAGCCAGCAACAATATTCTCTTCGTAGGCTCTAACAGTAACATGAAACCAGGAGATCTCACTCTATGAGCTTAGCCATACCATAAGGAAACCTTACAATAGATTCACTACATCGAGAACAACTCTACCATTCCTAATGGTATGTAAAAGAGAACATGATTTATCATGAACATATTACTAGGTCAAGCTCTAATTCCCAGCTTCAGAGGTCCTGTCATTATTACCTTCCACCTAGAGAAAACTGAAAAAACCAACTGAATAGGTCCACCCCTCACCACTGTAGATAGTTGAGGGGGAATTTCCTAATACTATGCACTATGTGAATCCTCTCTAACTAGATATAATAAAGGGACTCTCTCCTCACCACAACCCCACAGTCAAGGCGGTGGGGGGGGGGGTACTACTTCTAACTTACTCATGGAACCTTTGTCACTCCTGCATTAAGATTCTCATAACTCAGTACATCGAGGGAGAACTAACTCTTAATTAGTTATCTTTTATATCCAGTAGAGGGGACTACTATTCCCAACTATATCCCACAAACAAGGGAGATCCAACTCCAATTAAGGACTTACTGCCCACTGCTACTCGAAGATGGGTGAGTACTACTCTGTAAGTGAGGACCTAGGCCTAGAAATGACAGTGGAGTAATACTCAGAGAATGGAGGTCCCTTGACCTATTATGATAGGGGAGTACATCTCTATGGATCAAGGACCTACACCCTAACTTTGTAGGGGCGTACCACTCAGTGGCTAGTGGACCCAAACACTATATGACATGGGAGTACCAACTCTACCTGATCATTCATTTTGGGGGACCCACACCCTAACATGGAAGGGGAGTACTACCCAAGGATAGAGGACCCACTCCCTGGAACAACATGGTAGTACCAACACTACTAGAACAACATGTATGGAGGACATGTGCCCTAAATGAAAGTGGAGTACCTACTCCTAGAATAGAGGACCCATGCCCTAACATGGTAGGGGAGTACCCACTCGATCTATATTTTATTTATGGAGGACCCTGTCCCTGGTTCAACATAGGAGTATTGAATCCACTAATAGAAGACCCACACCCTAGTCCAATATGGTAGTACATACTCAACCTTCCAACAATTATGGATGGGCCGTGCCCTGACATGGTAGGGTAACACTGTCTATCTTCCAGAATATCCCAAGAAACCTACACCATACTCAATCAAGGGAGTAATAACAAAGAAGAAACTACCCAAACTAATGAACCATCAACCACAATTTGGGGAGTACCGTCTCTACATAAATATAGAGTTAAGGGAAACCCACGCCTTTAAGATACATGAGATTACTAGTCCTGATATCTCTCTTCATGAACAACACTGATCTCCAACATCAACTCAACACATTTTCAAGATTGCATTGTTCAATTTATGACAAATTATATCTTGTAAGCCATAACAGAGACCTCCATCATGTTTTATGTGGAAAAGCACTCAGGACAATTTATTCACAAGCCTGATTCCAAATATTAAAGAAGATGATATGGGAGATGGAATATCCTAGGAGAATCTCCGAGCACCGAGGTACACATAGTTTGTGGGCCCACCCAAGCACCAATTTTTGTATCCTGTCTACATTATCTATCATCCCATGTAGGGGTACACTACTTATAAAAGAGGTACATGGTGGGTCCCGCTTCACTTAGCCGCTGGTCGTGTTCCACTTTCACACGGACTGGACAATTGTGTCCCTCACATGCTATGTATCCCAAACTGAATGGAATGTTCAGGATAAATGACTAGCTACCCATGAATTTTTCCTATGTTTGTGTACTGTACCCTGTGTCTATGTACCATGGAAATAGGTTAGTACATGGAAATTAAATTTCACATGGCAATCCCTAGCCATGTACTATGGTCACACAGTTTGGGGAACTACATGACGTGTAACCCTAGTACACGAAATGTAGTCCCAAAATGTCATCTTTCCGTAATAAGAAGGGCTACATTGCATGTCTCTCTGAACTAAAAACAATGTAGATGGTAATTGTAGTTTCAAATAACCTTCAATATTCTCTGATTCATCTGGTACTTCCCCAAAACACACAGATCTACCTTGAAGGGATCAATAATAATTGTATTTGGGTTTTAAAACATTAATAAATGAATAAAGAAAGTAATCGAGACTAAAAATATAATATAAATACCTCTATGGTGAAACATTAAAGCTTTGGATAATGAACAATGCATTAATTGTGCCACTCTTTGATCTTATGAAAATCGGTGATAAAAATTGGGATCAACAAAGCCTTGCTACATCGATTTTGCTAATTCCCATCCATTAGAAAAAGAGGGTAGTTGGGGGGGGGAGAAGAGGAGATGAAATACTCAATGTGTCCTACACCATAGGGTTTTGGGTATTTGTGTTAAATAAATTAAACCAATTAATTCCCCTTTCAGCACCACGTCACCCAAATGACCTCGATCGAAACTCTTCTAATGATGACATTAGGTCACACCTAGAATAAAAATGATGTTCCATACTCATCCACAGTATCAAAAATTTGACATGAGACTCCAAATAGAAGTTATTCACATTTTAAGAGAAATTTCTCATGTGTGACAAAATATATTTAATATCACCGTTCCTAGGCTCCTCGGGACCCCAACTTCTCTCATTGAATCAACACCTAGCACTGGAAATATTCATTGAAATATTCCGAAGTCTCATGGGTCAATACTCGAGTCATTAAATTCTCCCTCTTTAGGGATTTTCATCCCAGGAAAGAAAAAGCGTAATCTTAAATGAATATACTAAGATCCCCACTAGACCCCCATGCCAGTGGGCTCACCAATGTTTACCATGTTTCTTATAAGCTTTCACACTGAGGAACCACCATGTTCAAACCACTCTCATGTCTGACTTCTAATAGGAAAAAATTGTTCAACAAATGATCATATGTCCCTTTAGATGTGAGAAGTGGGAAATCACCAAGCATCATAGTCCATCTTTAGTTATATAGTCTAGCGGTACACCAACATACTAAATTGACCCAGATACTATCAAAACCCCTCCGTTAACATACTCCCCTGGATTAAGTATACAATAGCACCCAATCATTTTGGATTCAAGGTTTATTCTGAACAAACTAGGGTATTCACAAATGTAATAGGGATGACCAACAGTAAACACTGGATATTACCAGGACCATCATCTACAAACCTCCAGCTTTAACATATCTTGCCCAAATAGAAACACTTCCCCACCCACTAGTGGCATCCCAACTGAGTATGGATGGTATGAAACCACTCCACACTGTAGAAACGTTATAGGGTGTAACTCTTCTAATATGAAACAATTATAAGAAAGGATATCCTTCTTATAGGTATAACAAGTATATTTGAATCAAGATGAGAAAATCCACTAGCAAGGCCATGACCTGATCTGAATCTTCGTCGCACAATCATTACTTGAACATGAAAGTTGAAGGAACTCATCCAACTCAATTTGATACATTTCGATTTGGGCCGCACTGACTTGCTCGTATAGTTCTAGTTTCATCACAAAAATGCATCTTCATGGGAAAAAACATCCCTCTTCCTCATGAGTTCAAAGATATGTCAAATTGCATCACTTCCTCCTCTAGCATGTAACTTAAAAAGTTAATGCCGAAAAAATGAGGATTCTGATGAAAAAAAGAGGGATTCCAAAACAATCACTGGGTCTTACTAGAACCTCTATATTAATTACTAATATTGGGTTCTACCAATGCCCCACATAACTTTGGTGAATGATCGAGCAAAAAGTAGAAATAAAACAGTACCTCAACATAGTGTCAACAATTTTTATAGACTAATGTATAAAGGACACAAGGCATAACTCTATTCATCCTCAGACCCTTTGGTAAAAGGCCTCTCTTGACTACAACTATCCTCACCCACGACCTTCAGATCCCTAATCCTGGTGCGTACAATATAGGGGTGGTGGTGGCCACACTTCAAACATCATTCCACCTCATTACACACTTTTAGATGATACACCTTCTCCGCCACCTTGAAGAACCCCTTTATCCAATAATTTTCTCTACCATAGTGGATCGTCAATCGGCTCCCACTCAGTTGCACAACGGGTTAGAAAATATATAGTGATATGTCCCCTACCTTCATAATTGTAACAACACCTCTCCCATGGTTTAACTGATCCCTAATGTCGATCCTATGCCACAAGACCACAAGCCTATGTCTGGGCATGTGTATGCCTTCTACACTATGATCTTGTCACCTGTCGTCTGCTAGATCATGTCGATTCCTCAGCCTTGTAAACACTACTGTGGGTCACATCCACATGTTCCTTGGCCAATAAACTATCCAACACCAGAGCTCACACTAGATCTCCAACACTATAGCATAGGTGATAATGAAAAAAGAAATTACATAGAACTTGATATTCTGAGGAAAGCCTTACTCGAAGGTCCATGATCTAAAAAATAGATCATAATCCTTATCCAAGGAGTATCATGACATGTCTGTGAACTTCTTCTAAAACTCGACCATTGATTTTCTACCTTGATGATGATTCAATAGCTCTGTACATGCAAGGATATCAACGTGTTTGGGTAAAACTCTTCCCTCATGAGTCACTCGAACTCCACCCAAGTGAGAATCATCTTATCACGAGGCTGTATCTTTAAACTCAACAATCACCCAGCTGAATCCTGTAGAAGGCTCGCTGCATAGACCACCATTTATTCAAGAGGTTATCTCACTACGTGGAAAACAACCATGAATGCCTTGATCCATTCATCGACTTCATGGGGTTTTGGATCACCTCGATACCTCACAAGTCACTTACTTTGGACCTCACATGTTTCAATCAGATGGCATGCATCATTACCCTGAACTGTCAGTAAAAAATTCTGCTCAATAGACAGATGCACTACCGGTAGACCACCTGAAGGTAAAACATTATAACCAGTTTCCTACACTGAAGCCACATTGTAGGGTGGATTGTCATCACAATCACACCGTAGTATCCGATATGATTGATATCATAGTGGAATCCTAAAATATTATCACAACATACAATGATCAAAGTGTATATCTAGTGAGATGAATCAAGAAGGATATTAAAAAACAAAACCTATTTATATATGATGGACGTACCATTTATTTAACAACGAATAGTGTCATAATGTATCAAGTTAAAAATAAGGTTATCAGAGTCTGGGTGAATGGATACATCGACCGTTGCACCAACACCAGAACCTATGGCCTGAGAACCGAACATGAAACATCCTAACACTATTTCTATGAAAAAATATGCTCATGACACTATGGTACCAATGTGGTACCAACCTGATCTGATACCACTCTATCATGCCCCAACCCGATAGGGCCCAGGATGCTACTCCCCATGCATGCATCCAATAGTACAGGGGATAACAACTAGCATTCAGTAGGCATAACACAAACATGGGAGGCATTTCCTATATACCTGTAAACATACAGACACATTTCCAAGATCACAAAATACAAAAATGTAAAAACCACTATGTAACCAATATATGCCAACATCTATATCCAAAAATTGTAGTATAATAAAAATAATGACATATAAAGAAGGAAAAAAACTCCCACCAAAGAAAACTATAAAAGCAGAAAACCTACATACAAGTATGGGATTACATTAAACTGAAACTGTCAGAATGATGCTCATCCTAGATATGGTAAACACCTCGGTCTATATTGATCACTATGATCTAAATACCTTGGGTCCTCCGTTGACTTCGTTTAAAGGCATCTGGATTGCTCAAGACACAAATCACATGCAATAAAATTATATGCAACAATTAGTATAAAAATAATCAATAGGCACCCTAAAACCCCCAAAAGGAAAGGGAGAAACTAAAAGGTAACAGTCCCCTCGACCTAGCCAGAGGTAACCCCGATCGAGTGAAAGAATGCATCTCAAATCATACTCATCTATACATGAAAAGCCAGCTCGGTCTATAAGGGGTGTCATCCCTGACATGTGACAACACAAAAAAGAATCCAAAATATCACCTAGATATACCCATCTCAGACCGCATGTCTCATGACGTCCCATCCCGATAGCCAGTAACTGGATTATCTCTATAGGCTCTAACCATAACACAATACTAGGAAAAAACACTCCATGAGCTCAGCTATCCCATATGGAACCTGATGAGAGATTCAATCTATTAGGAAAAACATTACCATTCATAATAGTATAATATAGAAAACATGCTCCATCAGAAAACTCTTACTAGGTCAGCCTCTACTGCCCAGCACTAGAGGTTTTGTCTTTGTTACCTTTCTCCAAATTTAAACTAAAGAAACCCATGTAAATTGGACCACCCCTCACCACTACACATAGTTGAGGGAACACTTATCTAGACTATGGACAACATGAATCCTCTTTAACAAGAGTTAATAGAGGTACCTGCACCTCGCCACTCCCCACATTTGAGGTAGTAAGGTCCTAACTAACCTAAAAAACCTCTGTCGCTCCTACACGAAGTGTCCAAAACCTCAACTCATCAAGGGAACACTAAATCCTAACTTGGTATCATTTATATCATGTTTAGGGGCCCACTCCATGTAATTGTATCCCACATCCAAGGGATATCCATCTCCAATGGAGGACCCGCTCCCTATTGCTACTCAGATATGGGGATGTACTTCTCTGTAAGTGAGGACCCAAACCCTGAAATGATAGGAGAGTACCACTCAGATAATGGAGGACCCTCGACCTATTATGACAGGGGAGTACTACTATTTAGAATAGGGACCTACACCCTAACCTGGTAGGGATGTACCACTTAGTGGCCAGAGGACCTGCACCCTATACGAAACGGGATTACCGACTTTGCCAGCTCATTCACTATGGGGGACCTTCACCCTAACATGAAGAGGGAGTAATGATCCCTAGATTGTGTACCTATTTCATGCCATGGAAGGGGATTTCCGAATATTCTAGAATAACATGTATGGAGGACCTACTCCTTAGAACAACATATAATTACTAACCCCAAGAATAGAGGACCCACACCCTAACACGGTATGGGAGTACACACTCTATCTATATGTAATGTATGGAGGACCTAAAATATGGTCTAACATGGGATTATTGACTCCACTGATAGAGTACCTACACTCTGTACTAATAGGGGAGTATCTACTCGACCTTCCAACAAGTATGGAAGGCCCACAAGCTGACACATTAGTGAAGCAATGTGCGTCTTCATCAACATCATAGGGAACCCACACCCTAATCCATCAAGGGAGTAACAACCTTGCCAGAAACAACCCAAAGGTAATAAACCTACACCCACCAAGTGGGGAGTCCCATACCTACTAATGTAGATAGTTAAATGAAACCCATTCCTTGATGTTATAGGGGAGTAACAACACCAATGTCTCTCTTCACAAACAACTCTGATCCCAAACATCAGCACACCACAACTTTACGATTGTCTTGCTTTATTTACACAACCTTATATCTCATAATTCGTGATAGAGGTCACCATCACATTATATTTGGAAAACCAAATAGGATAGGCAATTCTCAAGCCCAAATCCCAGTATCGTAGAAGAAGATACAAGAGACAGAAGATCCTAGGAGAATCTCCATAGAGCACACAACATGCTCCAGGGTACACACCGCATGTGAGAACACCGAGCACCTGGCTGTTTATACTTTCTACATGGTTTACCAATCAATGTAGGGGTACATTTCATGTAATGGAGGAACACACCATGTACCCCTTCACATGGACCATATCTTGGTTCTGCTTCATCATGGGCCGACCAACCGTGTCCCTCACACGTCGTGTGTCCCATACTACTTGGTGTGTCTTAGTTAAATGACCACTAACCCATGCAGTTCTCTCATGAATGTGTACCAAACCCCATGTCTATGTTCTTTTTCCATGTGTTAGATATCAACCATTTAGTTTCACATGGATAACCCTAGCCACGTTCCATGGTCACATGGTTTGGGGAACTACACAACATGTAACCCTGGTACATGGTGTGTAGTCCCCAAAGATCATCTTTCCCAAATTTGAAGATAAACATGACATTTTTCACTAAAATAAACTCTATGTAGATGGTAATTCAAGTCAAAAATTACCTACCAAATGTCATGATTCGTCCTATTCTTCCCCCAAACTCACATATTTACATAGCATGGATCAATATAAATTGTATTTAGGATCTAGAAAATTAAACAAAATACATAACAAAATGTATTGGGACCAAAACTCAAATCCTCCTACATAAATGGATAAATTATGAATATTTGGATGAAGAACAACAATTTGATCGTGATTCTCTTTGATCTGATGATGATCTGCATTAGAAAAGGAGACTGGTATCACCTTGCTTCATCAATTTTGGTCATTCCTATTTGCCAAACAAAGAAAGGAGAGGAGGGGAATAAGAGGAAATGTTCTCCTCCTTGTGTCATTCATCGTATGGTTGGGGGATTGTTTTTAATTAAATTAAACCAATTAAATCCCCTTTCAGCTCCACATCACCAAAATTCCTGCGATCAAAAATTCCGACTAGGACGTCCTTAGGTGGAAACTAGGGTAAACACAACATTTCAGACTCAACCAACATCTTTAAGATCCATTTCAAAACTCTTCACATGATTTATTCATGTTTTAAGTGAAACTATACATTCACGAAGAAATAGATTTAATATTTTTAATATCACCACACAGAGGATCCTTGGGCCCCCGACATCCCACAACAACTCAACACCCAGCTCGAGAAATATTTTCTAAAATATTATAAAGTGTTATGGGTTAAAACCCAAGTCATTATAATATTTTATGGGTTTTCCCACACCATTAAAATCTCTAACACATATTTTCTAGTGTGTTTTTTTCTTTGTTATTAATGGTGTTGCATTTTGAATCAAGGGCCTTGTTTGGATGAGGAGCTATCTATGAGCTTGTAGAAAGTGGTCTATAAGCATTTCCCATAATCTCAATATTTTATTAGGGTATGTGGTTGTGCCAATGTACTCCCTTACTGTGATTTTTATTTTGATAAGGAATGAAAATTTTGAATTATTGTGAGGTGAAAGACCCTTCACGGACCCCATTGGGTTCATTGATGACTTGAAATCATACTTATGGATACCCATGGGGTGTGCTGAACCCTTGAAAATGGTGGAATGATTCACTTCATGTTGGGATAGGGTTTATATAAAAATAAATGGTGAGTAATTGTTAATTTGGTTTGTGGACATGGTTAAAAATGAAAAATTGAAATGTTAGTGTTCCAGCGTTGTGATATTCGTTACGGGATTTTGAAATCATTTAAAATCTATGTTTTGGATTTTAATCAGATTATGGTTTTCAACGAGGGAAATGATGTTTTGAAATAGTTCAATGTATTAGAAGGAGGTGTTGATGACAAAGTGTTTGAAAAGGGGTTCTTATTGGATTTCAATTGGTGATTGATTTGTATCTATGTGGTTTTTCACTTGTTATAATTCTATGGTGATTTTTTAATGAATTAAATGGAAGAGTTGGCCCATGGATATGTTTTGATGCTTAAAGAGAATGTATGATATTAAAGAGTTGTTTTAAAATGTTTTTATGAAGTTTGTTGTTTTTTATGACCCTCAAAATGTTTAAGAGGTGTTTATGAAATTATGAAAAGGGGTTGGGCCTTATTGTGATATTGTTTTCTAACGGTCCATTGGGAATATGTGAAATAAAAAATTATTAAGTGTAATTTTTTATTATAAATACTATGGTAAAGATGGAAATGATTGATAATAGAATGTTTGGGGATGGTCATCTTAGTAATTTAGAGTTGTGGTTGGATTCATGGACATATTATCCATGTTTTCTATCATATGATTAATGGTTTTGGGATGTTTGATTGATGTTCCACTGCACAGTTTTGGGTGGTCCAGACTGATGATCCAAGAGCCTCAATGCATCACAGTTATTTGAAATAAAAAATGACACTATTTAACCCAAGGGTATGGACATGAAATTCTATATCAATGTTTGGATGGTTAGACATGATGTTCAATGTCCCAGTTGGATTCATGGACTGATGATCCATGTTTTCTGATCGCTGACCTAGTGGTTGGGAGGGCCGAACATGACGAACTAGATCCCAATTCGTTTCTTGGACATAGGTTCCTTGATTACTAACCCATTACCCTTGTGATATATTGTATAGGTTCCTAGAATTATTGTTTATGGTATTATGGATTAATGTAATGGATATAAGAATGACCCTATGAAATAAAAATGTACAATTTCCATGGGTATGATATGATGTAACTTAAAGAATGAAAATGGATAATTAATAAATGTTAAAAAGTAAATACCTATTTCCCCTTACTATATATTTATTTAATGAAACCTTTTTTATCTACATGCAGCATTATATAGACTATATATTACTTTTGACAACATTGGTGGGGGCCTACTATGTTTTACTCATACCATGCTCAGGACGCCATGGCACTTGGACCCAAGAATATGCTACTTGTTTTCTATCAATGGTTCATGAGAGGGACATAGAGTTTGGATTATGCATGGGGAAAAGGGTATGAACATGTTATTTCAAGGCTGAGTTTGGATATAGGTCCATGATTTGGATCCTTATGTTAGTTTTGGTTAGGGTGATATTAATTTAACAATTAAATGAGATATATTACATTGCTCATATGTTTATAGAATTTGTTTCTTAGTTACTTATGCCACATTTTGTATTGGTTCCATTTATTGTTCCTATATGTTATTATATATATTTGTATTATTTATAATGTGTTATTACTTTTATAAGAGGTTATAGTCTCAACATGTTTTTCTTTAGACCCGTGTTTCTAGTCGGTAGCATATGGAATATGGGGAGGCACACCTGAGCTAATGCAATAATCCATTATAGAGCACCAGTTCTATGGTCACATGGCCAGTATATTACCAAGCGGTATCAGAGTGGGTTTCATTTGTATTACGATTTGGTGCGTGGTAGACAAGATATACCGATCTTTTCTGGGCATGGAAATTCGATCATTCCTAGGATCTTGTCGACCCACGTATGAGGGAAAATACAAATTTTCAGGGGAGGGAATTGATGTTATGTTTTGTGATTTTATAGATGATTTATACTTCCACCTAGAGTGGTTCATTTGGATGATTTGTTATTTATGTATGATGTTTTTTTCTAGGACTGGTATGGAATGATATTGTGTGTGTGTTCATGCAACTTTCTAGACACTTAGGTTTGATCAGTCATATATATATTTCCTATGAATGATAACTCCATGGGATTTATATGTTGGAAGAGTAATTTCACTAGTTTTGGTATATTCATATTGATCTTGTTTGAAATGTATTTTAATGAAAAAGTTTTGAAATTTTAATTTTTATAAAACTAGGATCTTTTGAAATGTTGGTTAAAAAATGGTTTCAGAAAATGAAAATCATAGTTTTTTAAAAATAGAAATTTCTAAAATGAGAATTTTCATGTTTTTAAAATGGGAAATTTAATTAAAATGAAGAAATGTGTAATAATGGAACCTTTAGGGACTTGGGTAGTGATTATACCTTGTGATATTTTTTTGTCCATGTGTAGGGGTGTTTTGGTCAAGGAACATACCCTAGTATGACTCGTTGATCACAAATTAGGAGCTTTTAGTGAGTTGATATGTGGTTAAAGAGATGTTATCATTTTAATTCAACAAGGTTATGACCTTTAGGTAGTGGGATTTTGTTTGATAATGTGGTTGTGTGGATCCTTATTTCTTGAGACCATTTCTGTTGTGTTTGGGATACAGGTTGTGTGTTTGACCATGGTATTTATGTGTGTGTCTGTTTGTTTGTATCTTAGCATGAGATATAGAGAAAGTGGTCTCTTGGTGATTAAGGTATAGTGTGATTTGAAATGAGGGTAGGAATTATACCGATGTGAATAAATTTTTTGAGATTCGATGAATATGGATTAGTGGGAGATCCGATGGCCTTTTCTGAATACGAATCATGTTTAGGGAGATGATATCCTATGATATTTGATAAGATGATTGGTGGGAGAGGTTGGTCGGGTTGCTAGTTATTTTGGGTGTGTATGACATAAGTGGATGTTTTGAAATTTGATAGTAGTGGGAATAGAGAATTTCCCAGTGCTGGTTTAGCCTAGAGGGATAGGTGGGAAAGTTAATGGTTGTGGAGATTTTACATTAGTTGTGGTCATGTGCTAGTTGTTATTGGAAATCTAGGGTAACATCAAGGGAGGTTATCCCAGTGGTGAAGGTTACTTGTAGTGAGAAACACAAGCATGTTCTTTAATTTAGAATGGATTCAAGGGGTATACCATTTAATTCTGGAAAAATACATGGTTATTCCTTGGTATCATTTATGGGAAAGTAATTGAGTTCATGTAGATGATTATTTGGTTATTTTTTGATAAGGTATATTTTTTTTGGGTGTCAAACCCATCTATTTTGATGGAGAATATTTAAGAATAAGAGGTTGAATTTGGGTGGATAAAATAGGGGTGACCAAATCCTAGATGTATTATTTTTTGTGGAAGTGACACCTGAGGGTGAGGGTTGGTGACGTCGTTAATATTATTCATGGGGAGGGATTGGTTGTTGGATGGGAACATTGAGAATGCGTCAAGACTGATAAGGATGACATACTACTAGGTATATCGTGCTTTGTGAGTGGTTGTATGGGGTGATTTCTAGCGATGTAAAACCTATAGGATCTAGATTCTCGTTTAGTGAATGATCAAAAGAATATTTGTGGCCTTGAGGATTTTGATGAGTTTTAGATTTTGGGCACATGATAGAGATAGACAATTCTATTTGAGGCATGTGAAAAGGTGGAACAAGAGTTATCACTTTCATGTTTTATGAGAAAAAGTGGGAAGGATTGATTATGAAAGAGACTAGCTAGTTTTTAATCAATTGGAGTGTCATTCATCAATGATATATCAGTGTAATTTTAGACTCAAGAAAATCATGCCCAATATCATTACATCAACTGGGGTATACCAAGAGAGCATTAGATATACACAAATAAACTTAAGGTTTTATTAATATGGGATGAGGGTCCTCCTTTAAGGTTTTACCCTTGGGGAATGCTAAGTGTGAAACTGCGTGGTGGGAGGTGTACCACTGGCTATATCTGAACAGGATACGTGTGATGTTTTTCAAGTTTGATAATGCTAGAGGTACCGTTCCAAGAAGACGAGGGTAAGAGAGGGTTGATGTTTTGTTTTGTCACTCGATTGATAGTGAGGACTCAATGTCTAATTACTTGGTTAGTGGCATTAGAGCATGGACTTTGGTCATTGGAATTGTTGGAGGAGAGTGGTGGAAAATACAATCTCAGGGTAGGGAGTGGTGTGTTAGTTGTGGATGTATGACCCTTGATTGAGAAGGATTGAATGTCTATGAAGCTGACCCTGGGATGGAAGGGTGGCATCGGGATTCTAGTGAGGAACAAAAGAGTTACATGTTTGTGGTCCTTGAGAAAGGCTAAGTGGGATTGCATGTGGTGGTTGATTGAAACAAAAATTGGCTTCAGAATCAGTGTGGTTCAAAATGTGATATGAGGTGCTTGAGTTAGCAATATTGGTTGGTGTAGTGAGGTACTACAATGGTTGGTGGGTAGTTTAGATCAGGTGCTGTAAAAGTATTAAGAGTGGGGCATGGACTCTGGATGGTGTGTTCATATTGGGGTTGCGTTCCCTATGGAGAAGGTACCATAGAAAGTTGAGGTGGTAACATGCTAGTGGTGGGGGTTGGGCATTTTGGGACATGTAGACAGGGAATGGTTGGAAGTGGGGTGGTAAGAGGAACCATTATGGAAAGTTATAATCTACCCTAAATTGTTTATTTGAAATGGAAAGTGTGTTTCAGGAATAGAAGAGGATCTCAAGGGAGGCCATGTTGTCTTCAGTTCATGGATGGATGGTAGATGTGTTTCAATCCCGAGTCGTTTCAATAGTAAAGAGGTATACCGATGTTGGGTGTTGCCCTTAGGGATTTTTGAATGTGGCGAGTAGGTAAATGCATCAAGAACATTTTAATGTTTTAGTTCATGGTTCATATAGTCATTTTTATGAGGGTGGATGTTACAAACACTAGAATATCGTTCTTGTGATCTAGGGAATCTAGTGGGGAGCACCTTATCATGTAAGTGGAATGTTGATGATGTGACTGGTGTTTCAGTTTGTATGGGCTTGGGAAAATCCACTTTGGTGTTTGATTTTTTAAATGGGAATTGTCTTGGGTTTCAACCTATTAAAGGCTTGATATGAGTGTCTTGATTCAATTGTATCTTCAATGTTCATATAAGGGATGAGTCAATTTGTCCTTGATTTATTGGATGATATATGTTAGGGGATGTGGTTAGTTAATTGTATGTTCATTAGGGTGATGCCAGGTATATTACGATATTTTTATGGTTGATGTTGATGATGTTTAGTTGAGGATGATGCATCCATTTGGGAGAATCAGGTTTGTGTTGTTTGGATCCCTGAGGAAAGGATTCCTCAGGGTAAGGCTATTTATAGGGCCCAAGTGATATGATTGTGTGTCCATGTTCAAGAGGAAACTAGGGATATGAAAGATGATAAGTGGCCCTAGTGGAATGATCTCTGTATTAGAGGCTTGGTGATTCTAGGTAATGCGGCTTGAGGACATGCTATTTTATGGTGGGGAGGTTGTAATATTCCATCCATGAGATAAGGTACACCCAAAATTCAATTTTCAGTTAATGAATCATTTTATAGAAATAAAAGAGGCCATAGAGGGGTATTAGTGGTTTGGGTAATGAAAAAGGTGGAAAACACCATCCAGTTCATGTTTCTTAGTTTGCACTCAGTTAGTAGTAATTTTCCTCCATAACCACGTGAGCATAGAAGAGGAGGTGAATGATTGAGGAACTGTGAAATAGGTGAGTATAAATCCATGTCAGATTTGAAAGAGCCATCCCAAATGACCTCTGTATGGTTTATCAAACCATGTGGGATTACCAGGAGACCATGAAACATGGACCCTCTTGGATACATTGAGCCACATTGTTGGGGAATGGTTTGGTCAACCGTGCGGCCAAACTATGCGGTCATTAAAAAGTAGGAATTTCAAACATTTCCCTCTCAATCATTAAGGGTAATCCCTATATTTTTCACCCCATTTGACCCCAAACAACTTGGGAGACAAACATATATCTTTATTCTCCCCCTTGGGTGTTTTCCCATACATTCATAGGTGTATGATGTGATATTTAGTGAAAAGAGAAGCTTCAAGTAAGTCAATGACTCAATTTACTTCTATTTTTTAGAGTAATATTTTTTTAATATTTCTTCCACTTCTGAAGCACAAAAACCACATTTTAAAGGGTTTTATTCATCTTGGTTATTTATTCAATTTTATTATGAAATAAGAGATGTGTTTGGATAAGTGGTTAACTATTACCATGAGGAATGTGGTCTATAAGATATTTCCTAGAGTCGTATGTTTTTATATGTATATGTGGTTGTTCTAATGAACTAATTTGCTCTATGTTAATGAATTTGGATAATAAAATTAAATTAGTCATTAATTTAAGGTGGGATACCCTTTATAGACCCCATTTTTTTCCATTTATGATTTAAAACCTTGCCTTGGGAAACCAATGAAATATGTTAAACCCTTGAAATGGGTGAATTAATTGGTAAAAGTTGAGATAGGGTATTTATGAAAGTGAATGGTGTTTAATTGTTAATTTCATATTTGGGAATGATTAAAAGGAAAAAATTGATATTTTTATTTGATATATTTGAGAAATACTTAAGGGTTTTTTAATGGGTTTAAATTTAATGTTTTTTATTTGATCTAGTTATGGGTTTTGAAGTCGAAAAATGATGTTTTGAATTTGGGTAATGTTTTAGAAGGAGGTGTTGGACTAAAGGTTTTTGAAAATGAGTTCTTATTGTATTTATATTTGTGTTTTATTTTTGTGTCTATGGTTTTACACTTATTAAAATACAATAGTGGTTTCTTTTATTGAATTTATGGGAAGAGTTGGCCCATTGAACATACTTTGATGCTTAAAAAGAAAGACCCTTATTAAAGGGATGTTTTAAAATGTTTTGATGAAGTGTGTGGTTTTGTTACAACCCTCAAAATTTTTAAAATGTGTTAATGATATTTTAAAAAGGATTTGGGACTTATTATGAAAATATTGTTTTTAAGGGTCGGATTGGACCATGTTTAATGATAAATGAACAAGTGTAAAGCTTTATGATAAATAAGGTTGTAAAGATAGAAATGAATGATAATGGAATGGTTGTGGATGGTCACGTGATCCCTGCTAAATTTATTGTTGGATTCATGGAATGATGATCCATATTTGACGAACTTTGATTAATGGTTTTGGAATGATTGACTAATGCTCTAATCCCTAGTTTTGGGTAGTCTAGATTAAAGCTCCTGAAACCCCAGTTCACCATAGTTATTCAATTGAAAGAATGATTCTCTGGAACCCAAGGGTCTTTACCTATAATTCCATATCATGGTTTGGATGATTTTGAATCATGTTTTGATTCTCAGTTTGATTCATGGACTGGTGATCCATGTTTTACAATCTGTGACATAGTGTTTAGGATGGATGGACATGACCTACTAGACCTTGATTGGATTCTTGGACTGAGGTTCTTGATTTCCAACATGTGACCCTTGTGATATATGGTATGGGTACCAAGAGAGATTCTTTGGGGTATACTAGATTAAGGTAATTGATTAAATAATAGACTTGTGAAATAAAATGGATGAATTTACATGGTGATGATATGATGTAACATAATGAATGAAAATGGATAATTAAAAAATGTTTCCAAGTAAAACCAGATTCCAATTACTATTTATTTATTTTCCACACCTTTTATATCGAAATTCACTATTGTATAGTCTAAATATTGCTTTAAACATCACTGGTGGTTGCCTACTGAGTTGTCATAAAAACCTTCTCAGGCCTCTACAGAACTTGTGAACCTAAGAAGATGCTACTAATTTTCTATCACAATTTATGGATATGGACTTGGAGATTAATTTATGAATGGGATGGTGGGTTGGATCTTTGGATGTCAAGACTATTTTGGGACTTAGGTACATGTTCTGGCTCCTTGTGGTAGTTTTGGTTTTTGTGATTTTATTTGTACAATTACATAAAATTTATTTCATTCATCATATGGTTAAAGCATGTGTAACATGGTTAGTTGTGGCCTTTTTTTGCTATCCATTTATTTTTATGGCTGATTATTATATCTATTAGTATTATTTATTTTGTTCTTTTACTCTAATAAATAGGTATAGTCTCCCAAGGTTTGTATTTTGACCCACGGTACTAGCCAATAGTCTCTAGCATATGGGTAGGTATTCCAGAGGTCATGTAGTGATCTGGCTTGGAACACTGATTTAGTGGCTGCCGGGCCAGGACGTTTCATGGGGAAGGGATACATATGAAATTTCTTAGAATATTTCAATGATTAATAGTCACTTTCATGTTAATGTGGCTCCAAACAGTTAGTAATTTAAAGTTAGGATAATTCTAGGTTGAAATATATTCAACCCTTAAGAATTTGACAGGTTTGGGTGGAAATCCTACCCTTTTCCCACAGTTTAACCCCTGATAAACATATTTTAACATTAACTATAGTGAATGTTTTTTAATTTTTACTTCTCACTAAGGCCAAAAACTAAATTAAAAATAATAAATTATAATAATTATGATTATTAAAAATTTGGAATCGATTTTATCATAATAAATGTCTACAAGTGGTGTAATTTAATTTTAATTAATCATGAAAACCAGAATAAAAACCAATTTTTGAAAAATAGATATTTCAGTATAAAACATAATTTACATTATTCCATTCTTTTTAAAACAATATAATTAGCATTATAATGTTATATTGAATATATATTTTTTTAAATTTCTTTAAAACCATTAATAAACATATATAATATTAACTTATTTTGATAAAAACATATTATATACATAATACTGTTTAAAAAAATGAGATTAAAAAAAACTTATTAAAAAATAAATTATAATGATGATTCTAATTTAATTATTATATTATTTATATTTAATGGAGAATTAGGTTTCTTTAAGATCAAATTCAAAATATTTTGGGAGATTTACTTGATCAGAAACGACATTTTTTACAAAAATTTTTATTTATCAATATTCATTGAAAATGATATTTTAATCAAAATCCTAAACATTCCACCAAAAAATAATGTTGAAATAATTATTTTAAATTGATTTTAATTTTCTGAAAAAAAATTCTAAAAATTGTAAAATTAACTATAACTTTTAAGTGAAATATGAGATAAAAACAATTTTGGATGAAAACATATTTTTGAAGTGTAAAATGTCATAACTAAAAGTTAAATAAATATTTATTTGAAATTAATAAATACATTTTCATTTTTAAAAACCGTTTTTCATAATTTTCAGAAAGCGGATATTACTATACATACATATCAATTTAAGATTATGGTTAAAATAATTTATTATATCATGGACCATAAATACACGGGGTTATGTGAAAGGACAATTATCAAATAATTCATTTTTTATTTAAAAGGAAATATATATATAATATTTTAATGTTATAAACATGGAATCAATGAATGGTTTATGGAAGTTTCATTATAAAACATTTATGAGAAATAAAAATTACTAACACTTAATGATGAAAGTGACTGTTAAGTAACTATTATATGTGCAATTAATGTTGATAATTGAAGATAATAAAATCTAATATACAAGATTCTAGGTTTTAAATAATTTAATATGAATTATTTCTTTATTATACATGAGGTTAGAGTATGTCCCACTAAGAAGGAAACCAAGGTAAGAGTTTCTTGGCCTAAATTTCAATTCCTCGAGACATGTATCAGATGGTGCATAATGTTCAATTTTATACGATGTGATTTTGTTCCATGTTTCCATAAATATCTTATATTATATTTTTAACATAATTCAGGTTAATTATAAATCCATTTCATATTCTTTATTTCAATATATTTTTATTAAATTATTGTAAAACTTATATGTTTATCTCGTCTCAATTTTCATTAGTTGATATGTATTTCATATTCATCTGTTGTTTTTTGTTTGGTATATATATTTATAAGTATCAATTTCAATATAAATTTACTAAAATTTAATGGATTTAACTTTCTATATCATTTTTTCCCTTCGTGGGTTTTGATTTAATGTTTCCAATTATGAAAGTGTTTTTCCTCAAAATTTTCAGTCCGTTGAGACATGCTTAATATCATGCACCAATTTTCAATTTTAGGGTTCATTTACTATATACGACATGTTATATCAGGATTTTATTTAATATCTTGTTATTTTATGATCACTATAATTATTTTTCTTTCAAGGAGGTTTTAATATGGAAATCTATAAATATTTTTAATTTAAATAATTTTTATAAACGATTTGATGTATATTAGAAAAATATTTTTCCTATATATCCATATTCATTATACTATTTAAAAAATTTTGTTCTTTATTTTTCCAATATTTTAATGGACATTTTAAAATAAATTTAAATTTATCAATAGTGGTTTAAAAAGGAACATTTTGAACGCTTTAAGTATGGATCGATTTTAAATTTATTTATAAAGCTATGAAATGAATGTTTTTAATGTTTAAAGCTTTAAATCCTATACCCATTTTCATGAATTTTATTATTTATAACTAATAAATTATATGTTTCCATGGGGTTTTAATGAAAATACTTTTCCCAATATTTTATGTATTTTTCATTTATAAAAGATTCCAAAATAAAATGACATTTCTTCTTGTTTCTATATACATATTTCTAATGATTTTGTAATTTATTTCCACATAAATAAACATAATTTAATAATTTTTATGATTCATTTTTGATCTATGGATGGATTATGATTTTTAGAAAACTTTCCTGAAACCCATTTCTTTTCCCTGAGTTAACTATTCAATTAAAGAATGATTAAATCTCTTATGTTTTTTTCAAATACATAATTTTTTTATTATTATGTAATGGTTTGGGTCCTACATATCCCTGTGATGGATAGTTCACATTTTTATATCTCATGAGGTAATGATGTTTATGCATGGGAATTATTTTTATATCCATAAGTTTCTGCGTGGGAATTGTTTTTATGTTCCCAAAATGATTCATGGACCTTATTGTTTTTTACAAAACTATATTTATGGAACTAGTTAGATTTATATTTATCCAAAATTATAAAATTTCTTATTATTATGTTTATTACACACTCTAATCTTATGATTCCATTTTTATCATTTTTATTTAGTGTTTCTATTACCATGGTACACATTTTATTCACCCATAGTGGTCTTCTTATGATCCCATAGTCTCACTCTAGTGTTTAAAATTTTATATCATTGATTAGGATTATCTATTATGAATAAAATATTATTTAAATCATACATTTATCCCATCATCATGTTTTCACACATTCTTTTGATCTAACCATTTATGAATCATTAGAATGTTTTCTATTTCCAAGAATTTGAACTCATACCTTATTTATTTTTCCACTTCACAAAGAAATTATATGGAACAAAATGAGTAGAATAATGTTTTACATAGATATTTTTGTAAGGGATATTGAGAGAATAAATATTAATAAAATGTTTATGTAACTAATTTTCAAATACACTAATCCTTTAAGATATGGTATTGTGATATTATTTCTATGATATAATGTTTAAATAGTGAAAAGTATGTAAAATATATGGATGTTTATCTTTGGTTTCCTTAGCATCAAATAATGGTTTAGTTTTTTGAGGATTAGGTTAACAATTATAAGAAAACCAAACTTAAAGAACCTAGGCTGAACTAAAAGTGAAATAGGTAGAAACCAAAGTGAATCAAAACAATCACAATTGAAGTGTAAGGTTTCTTAGTGGAAGATATTGTAAAGGTATACTATTACAACTTATATAGTTGTTAAATCTATTTTTCTTAAGATATTATTTTATATTACTCATTCTAACCTCATATGGTTTTATTCATTTTTTGGATCTGGGAAGATCCATGTTAACAATTGGTGTGAGGGAGAATGTAATGAATGTACCAATGAACCACTGAATGGGATAAGATCTCAGGTGAAAATTATTATAGTTATACCTAATAAGATATATTTAAATATGGTTAACAACATATACCTAGTTTAATTAAAAAACACCCTAAATAAGAGAAAATAGAGCTTTATGAATGTTTATGGTATAAATATCATGAGAGAAATACAATTAAATTTTATTCATGCCCAAAATGTGGGAAGAAGCACCAAAGGGACTATATCAATGGAAAAAAATATGTTTCTAGTGTGGAAGGGTCGACCACTAAGATGGATATTTTTGAAAAGGGATAAAGATACTGTGAAATCAATACAGCTAAAGTGGATCATGAGAATGAATTAGTTAAATTTTAGATTACTCTCTAATCTAAAAGGGTTAATATATTATTTGAAACAAGTTATAATCATTCTATAATATCATATAACTTTTATATGAAATTTTATTCACCACCATAAACTTGGGATATATAATTTTCAATGAAAACACTTAGTGGTGTGTCCATTATTCCAATGTAAACAAATATTCTCCGATTAAGACTTTTGGGAAGATAATTTTTGATAATGTAGTTCTTCATCCTTTGGTGAAATTAAATGTGACATTGGGAATGGATTGTATATCTCTATACAAATCACATATCAATTGTTGGGATTGAAAAGTATCATTTTATATCCCAAACCAATATATTATCAATACAAGGATAGTTATGGACTCCCTTTGGAATTAAATTTTATAATATGGGTCACGAAACCCATAAAAAATGATTTATGCCCCAAATTACTAGGGTTGAACTAAAAAATGGAAATATTCTTATCATATGTGAGTATATTGGTGTATTTCAAGAGGAACTATATAGCCTTCCCCAAGAACATGATATTGGGTTTTTAATTGAAATTATACTAGGTTCTATGACTGTATTGATGATTCCTTATTGAGTAGTTCCAATAGAATTAGTAGAATTGAATATGAATCTTTAGGAGAGTATTGATAAGGATTTTACATGCCCCAGTGCTTCACCATAGGGTGCACCGATACTCTTAGTCCATAATATGGATGGATCAATGTATTTTTTCTTTTATTATCATGAAATTAAAAAAAATAATGATCGCGTACATGTATCCTCTACCATATATTTATAAACTATTCGATCAAATCATAGGGGATCAATATTTCTCTATGATTTACCTTTTATATGGATATCATCAATTAATGTTCAAAAGTGAGCATATATCCATGAATGACTTCCATATGAGGTATGAACACTATGAATTTATATTTATGATTTTCATACCTACAAATTCCCTTAAAGCATCCCGGGTTTGATGATTATAGTATTTATATATTATATTGATTGATTTTTGGTAGTCTTTATAAATGATATTATTATATATTCCAAGAGTAAGGAAGAGTATGGAGATAATTTTAGGATTTTTTAAAATACATTTAGAAATAATAAACTATATTACCATTTTATAAAGTGTGAATTTTGGTTATATAAGGAATAATTCATGGTTTATTTAATCAAATGTGAGGGAATACCTACAGATCCATCAATGATAGATGATATTGAACAGTATTATGCCCTATCTACTATAACTGAGATTCATAGTTTTCTTGGATTATCTGGATGCTAATAAATCATTATGCTAAATTTTTCAAGGATATCAAATTTAATAACCATGTTTTTGATCATGGGATTAAAATATCTATGTATATAAGAGTGTGAACAAATCTTAAAGGAGATAAAGAAATTGTTTTTCATTTCACCTATACTAAAATTACCTTATAGTGGGTAAGGATATTTTTATATACTGATTCTTAAAAGGAGGTATAAATATGTTTACATATATATATTGAAATGGTAATTTCTAAATCATAACATAAATTGATTGATTATGATAAAAAGTACATGACACATGATTTTGATCCAGAAATAGTAATTATTTCCTAATAAATAGAGAGGAATTATATCTATATTAAAAGGTGTTATATATATTGATTATTAAATAATTATTTTTATTTTCACATAGAATTATTTGAATATGATCCAAAAGAGATGGTTTGATTTGATCAAGGGTTATGATTTCTCAATACATTACCACTAGGGGAAGGAAAACAATGAAGCTGGTGCTTTGATTAGAAAATATCAAGCTATCTTATCTACAATAAGGGTGAAAAAATACCCAATACCCTTGTATTTTTAAATTATAGACATTTCAATCACAAGGAATGAAGAGATATATCATATTTCTAAAATTTACAATGAACCATCCATCTAGATAATGATTATATACATGAGAGAGGAATATATAGAGATGTAAAGGAAGGTATGGAAGGTTCTAGAGTTTAAATTTGAACATGATGGAATGATTTGGTTTAGTATATGATTATGTATTCCATAAATAATAGAATTGAATAAGGATATATTCGATGATTTAAATATCTCACTATTATATATACATCATGGAAACAAAATGATAAATATAGATCTCAAAAATCAGTTCTCACAAAACATTCTGAAGAAGGACATTGTAGAGTATGTATCTGGATGTTTGGTATACCGAAAAATGATGTATGAAAACTAACATCCAAAGGGGGATGATGTAAAAATTTATCATACCAGTATGAAAAAGGAAAAAGACCTCCGTGGATTTTATTTTAGGAATCCCCATGTCATGAAAAGGACATAATTACAATTTAGTTATAGTCTATCTTCTTATGATGTTAGCTCATTATATTACCATCACAAAATATTTTTATCCTGAACAAACATTCAGTACATACATTAAAGAAGTGGTAAGACTTCATGGTGTACTAATATCAATTGTATTTTATTAAGATATGAGTTTTCCCTTGATGTTCTAGAGAAGTATTAAGATGTAATTGAATATGGATTTTATCATTAAAACTACATATCATCCACAGATATATGGTCATTCTTATAGGAATATTCAAATGCTTAAATTTTTTTTTGAAATCCTCTTAAATGGATTTAAATGGTTGTTTGGACCGACAATTACCCTTGTTTGAATTTAAATATAAAAAAAATTCCATTTCTAGAAATATAATGGAAGCTTATGATGCCTATATGGGAATAGGTATAGAACTATAACTTCATG
Source organism: Viscum album (assembly GCA_963277665.1). Taxonomy (NCBI): domain Eukaryota; kingdom Viridiplantae; phylum Streptophyta; class Magnoliopsida; order Santalales; family Viscaceae; genus Viscum; species Viscum album. The sequence continues at coordinate 1,098,274,417 of OY728123.1, forward strand.
GGATGAATCTAGATAGCGTAAGCATTTAGGATTGGATTATTCCAAAGATATGTTAGAGAATATTCAAACCATTTATTAGAATATTAAAACTAAAAAAAGTCAATAAAAATATATACTGATAATTTTTTAAAAAAGTTATAGTGTGTATTTGGTAAATTGGATTTCCATAAAAAATATCCTTGTAATAAGGTTATGAGATTCTTAACGAAGTTAAATTTGAGTGCTAGGTACATTAACCATTTTTAAGTCCTAGATCATGTGAGAGAAATGGAATATTATTTTTCACTTCTATCGAACCTCTTTCAATATCATGGAGTCTTCCATGTATCACTTTTTAGGAATCATATACCAATCCCTTCACATGTATGAAACTGAAATTTTATATATCTGGATCATGAAATTTCTAATGAGGAGTGTAACACACAGAGATTTTGGAATATATATATATATATATATATATATTCTAAATTAATACTATTATAAATAGATTTTTCAAAATTCAACACCAAACAAAAATGAGCCCCAATATATTAAATGTTCATTATTAAGAAATTATAAGATTAATAAAACCAATATTAAATAAAAATATAATAAACAAATATTTATTTTTGTTTAGAGGATAAATAATTTATATGATTTAATTTTTATTTCTTAAATAAGTGTTTAAAGTGTTAAAAAATTAAATTTATCACTTTTAAAATATGATTATGATAATATATGATATTAAAATACATGAACTAACATATTATAATTCATTAAATTATGAAATTATATGAAATAATATAGGGAAGGATTAATGTTTATAAACCAAATTTTGAATTAAAATATTTATCCTTTATATTTTAAATTTTCATTTAAAAAATAATCTTTATAATTTAGAATCTAAAAAACTATATTAATTTATTAATTATATATATTAATATTCTACTAAGGTGATTTTTTTATATTTCTTTCTCATATAATTGATTTTTAGGTAAATAGTGAAAAATTCATGTTTTTTTCTAAAAACATAGTGTTTGTCGGAGTGGATAAACAAGAGGGTGGAGGGGGGGGGGTGTGAATTGAGTTCCAATTAAAATTTCTGTTCAAAACATTATGGGTGAGAAAAAACCAAATTTTAAAAATAACCAAGTATATTAAGGTATTAGAAATATAAAATTTCAATTGGTCAACAGGTTTCTCAAGGGATGGTTAATCCTCTGATGAATCGGTGTAGAACAAAAATTCAACTTTTGAAACATGTTTAATTAATTAAGAAAATACACACACTAACAAAAACAAACTATGAAAGTGTAAGAATTTTTTTTATGTTTTATCAAATATAAGTAGTGGATAAAGTCAAAACAGAGTATATGAATATTTATACAACAATATAAACTAGAGGTTCATTCTCAAACCGAGACCTAATCCTATCTACTTGGTGATCAAATACCACTAAGAAGTTAATATTAAAACATGATACACATACTGTATCGGGATTTACAATAGTTATCATAAACTATCCATGGAACACACCCTCTACCACAGTTCTTCATGGGATAGTCAAAGAAAATAGACCAGGCATGGTCTCTTCCACATTTATACGTGGGAAACACAAATAAGGTGAGGATTGATGTGAGGATAGTTAATATCGTCTAGTTCAATCATAGGAGACAATGTGTGATATAATTAGAAACAAAAACTTCTCAAGGATGTAAAATAAGGAAACACAATAGAGAAGTTATGATGAGAAAGAGTTTAGAAGGCTCTATCTGTTTGCAGTTCAGCTCTTGATTCCTTGGAATGAGAAATGTTGGTCTTCAAGTAAATCTCTGGAAGTTGTTTCCAAAATAGAGAGTAGAAACTCCTGGTTCAAGGTTTCAGTATTCTGCTTATGATGTTGATCAAAAGTTGATGAAGTATAGATGGCAAGAATGAGTTTATCCTAGAATGACCATCGTGATGCTTTTGGGTTCAGGATCATAGTGCTAGATGGTTCACCTTTTTTAAGCCATCAAGTAGGCACTATCACACTTCTCATGAAACCCATTTCTTCATGTCCATGTATATTTTTCTCTTCTTGTTTTTATCCTAAAAAAATCTATGTTATTTATTTCGAGGTCTTCTCTTTATATATTTGAGGTCCGATAATGGGAATCAGTAGATCACATGCATGAATTCTCTTACCTCATTCTATCCACAGTATTGTCTCCTGAAATGTTTACATTCAACAATAATTAATATCAGAGCATTTATTTTATCAAATATTTCCATTAGAAATGTATTTTATAAATTGAAAAAGTGTGGAATAATAAGCGTCGGTACTCAGGTAAAGGTATCCTTCATATCGGAAGGCTTCGATAGTAGGTGTACATCGACAATCTCAAACTGTAAACTTTAACAGTATGCTCACACCAGTAACTATGTAACAGTTAACTTGTCACTATAAACATGTAACAATGAAAATGTAGTGGTAACCTTGTAACAGTAAGCTTGTAGCCGTAAACTTGTAGTGGTAAACTTGTAGCGGTAACCTTGTAGCAATAACCTTGTTATGGTAACCTGTTAGTGGTAAACTTGTAGCGGTAACCTTGTAGTGGTAACCTGGTAGCTGTAACCCGGTAACGGTAAGCTTGTGACTATAACCATGTAAGAATATGCTTGTGACTATAACCATGTAATGGTAAACTTGTGACTGTAACCCTATAACGGTAACCTCTGTAACAGTGACATATGTACTTAGATGAATTCTGCACTGTGAGCTTAACCAATCAACCAGAGAGATTGAGGATATATGAATATTACTCTATATGAATAGGTTACATTAATGAAACATAATTATAAAATAATGAATATATGGCTCTCACATAAATGGAAAAATGATTTTGGATTATCAAAACATGATTTGAGATTATAAAAATATGATTTGGGATTATCCAAACAGGTGAGTCGAACAATCTCCCCATTTTTGGCAATCACAAATTATGGCACTAGTAAGATTTTTGAGTCAAGGTAAAACAAATTTGCTAATGTCATTGTATCAGAATATTTAAGTTTTGAATATTTTCTCCCCTGTGAGAATGACATCACCCATTGTTCTCCCCTTTAATATTTTCTTCCCCTTTGTGATTAACAAAAAGCGTACAGAATAAAAAAATTGTGGAAAGAGAGAATATTTATTAATAAAACAGGAGTATAGGACCAAAATTGATACACCAATCCCTATCAACTAAGACATTCCAAACTCAATCCACCTCAGATATGACTAGAGGAGATTTTTAATTGGAGGTTGAAGATGCACGTGTCAAAGGTGGAGGTATAGGCCGAGGGATGGTAGTTGGCAAGGTAGGAGGAGCAGCAACTGAGGAATCACCAGAACTATAATGATTAGATCTCTGAGTAATCACGGGGATCAAGCTTCTAACGGACTGGGTAGGAGTCATCAAAGGAGCAACACTGGTGGAAGCTAAAGTAGCTAAAGAAGCAGGCAGAGCAGGAGGAACTATGATTAGAGTGCAGTCCACAAGTAGGAAAGGCAAGAGAAGATTCCTGATGTCCATAATGATACTGCCACCTCTCTCCATAGAAAAAATAAAATCATCCTTATTCTCCATGATATTCTCCAAAGCAAGGTTCAATTCTATGAGTCTACTATCTTGATCCTTAAAATCCTGAGTGACCGGTGGGACTCTTATGTTTTCCAACAACAACATGAAGTGACCATCCATCTGATTTTTGGCATACACCCGTTTGTAGTAGAAGTCAACTTGATACTTAATGGCCATGTGATCCTAAGTATCCTCCCTTAAATAGTTTCCCACAAGATTATGAATTTCCCTGGTGATGGAAATGAATTGAGAATCTGAAGAACTACCACCAGAGATCTTTTCCACTTATTCTTTGTCAATGGTCCTGAAAGCATCAATGTCAATTGGAGGAGAAGTTGAATTAGAAGTGGATGCTTCTAGAGGAGCCAGAGTGATGGATACTGTTTCCTTGAACTATTTTTTCTACCCACTAATCAGTCTTTTGACATCATCATATTTCCATTTCACATGTGTTTCCATATATTTCTTGAAATCTGCAAACACTATGACCATTTCCTGAACCATAATTTTGACATATGCAAGGTCTCTGTCCACTTGGGTCCTTGAAGTAATACAATCATTTAATTTGGCAATATACTGCCTCACCTAAACCATAGAATATTCCAACTCTGTTACTTGATTCTGAAATTCCATGACCTTTTATAACACATCTGAGTGAGAGGTAGAGACTATCCTTTCCACATCAGATGTTACATGTCCTTGATTGTGAGCTACTGTTCATGCAATTTCAGTGTTTTTTTCATTAATATACCTCTTCAATTGTCGTTGCAAAGAATCAAGGTCTGCCTTTTTCACATAGTCTTGAGGGAAAGGGGTTTCTGAAGGAAAAAATGTGAGGTTTGGAACTGAGGGTCTTCTGTTCGGCCACTCGTCTTCTCAGTCATCATAGTCTAGACCCAATACTATAAATCCATGGTCCTCAGACCAGCCTTCAATTTCAGGGAGAATAGCAATTGATCCTGTAATAGTAGGATCCACCCCCTCAATCTGACCAATATCCCAATCTATCACATTCAAATCCTCCAGAAATTCTTGATCAACTACAACATCTTGAATGTAACACCCGAGACTTTTATGAGAAATATTTTGTTTTTATGTTATATAAATCATCAATGGAATATTTCACTACACACAACACTAGCTTGGCTTGCATTACACGCAATCACAACCTTCCTCGATAGCGTGTGTAGTATGCAATATTGGGTTTCACTAAACAACGATATATTATTATGAACTTTCCTTTATGAATTGTATATACTACATTTTTAATTTTATTATTCATCTTACACATTTTCTAGAACATGGTAAGAGAACAAAATAAAATTTTCAGCTAAACTAAGTATTTTTTTCAAAAAATGCAATTTTTCCACCTTTTGATGGCGCACCCTCATTAAATCTAGTTTTTGACATGTTTATAAGTTCAATTTGAAAAAATAAAATTCTTCTTTTGAATCAGGGTATAAAAATTTACTTTGGATAAATTTTTGATATTTTTCTGATAACTTTCATATTTTAATGAATAGTAAAAACACGCTATATTTTAATTAAACACAACTTTTTTCATCGCAATACTTTATATGGTTAAATTATAATATTGAATGTTTTTAAAGTATAAATAGAATATATTTTTACCATTTAATATAATGTATGTCATTAGCATTAATTTTACATTGAATTCATAGGTAAAAACATTTCAATGTTTGGAAATGTTTTAACTTTTAAAACCCATTTTCTTAACAACATGATTAATTTTAAATTAATTACTGCAACTTATGTGTTTTGAATTTTGAAAAATGGATTCCATATTTGGAATCATTGGGTCAAAATTATGTTAATAGGTTACTTTTTTTGATATTATGAATAGTAACTACGATAATTTTTTATTTACTACGGTTAAAGGTAAATAGGGTAATTCAAGGTTAAAATATATTATAATAATTCAAAATTACCTTGACACTTGTCCTAAACTTATTGGATGAGTATTGTCCGACCATGGGCATCCTTGGGTCGATTTTGGGACCCCATTGAGCCACTTGGTAGTGACAATGACAATTTGGATTAATTAATTTAATGTAAAGAAAAAATTGACATTAACAAAAATCTTTTAGTAATTAATTTTTATAAGGGGTTATATAAATTATATTTTTGACTATAAATATTCATTGGTAATCTAAAAATATTTCCTAAATAATGATATTTTTATTATAATTTTTAGACACCAAATAAATTAAATTATTTATGACACAATAATGATGAAGTATTTAACTCATTAATAAATGATTTAAATAAATAAGATTACAATGATTAAAATATTTTCCAAAACATGTCCAATTCTGATTGGATGATTTTATTTCGACCATGAGTCATATTATATTCATCATTAATGATTTTGGACATTTTGAAACCGAAGATAAGTTTATAATAAAATAATATTTCCACACTTTCCAAAGGTGCCCCTCTCCTCCCTTATAAAAGGGCACCTCCTCCCTCTCTTCCTCACACCAATTTGAGCCTTCAAGCTCGTCCAAACCCTTCCCATTTCACTTCCTCACTTCCCTAGAAACATCTTAGAGGTCCTGGTCTTCTTTAAAGACCAATTTTAGTTTCCTAAGAGGAGGTCTCAAAGAGGTGCTTCAAAGAAGAGGTAATGTTCGTTACCGATTCTTTCAACTTTATTTCTTCTTCCACATCTTCTTCTTTAGTTGTTTTATTATGAATTAATAACATCAGTATCACTGATATAATTATATGTTTTTATAAGTATGAAACAACACTATTTCACCATCTATCCAACCTATGGAAAACGTAACCACCGCGCGTGCGTATGTACGGAATACCATCTCTACGCCGTGGTGTAATCTATTTTCCATCACCACCTTACTTGGATGGGTATAATGGTGTGAATAAATAACTATATATGATTATTGTAAAGTGATATTTATTCTTAAATAGTATAAATACACTTCAATACAATTCCACGATCATGGGAATGATATCATCGCTCCTGCGTACGTACAACCTACCGTCTCCACGATGTGATGTGACTCGTTCTATATGATATTCATTGAATAATGATAATATATATGAATTGAATTAATTAATATGATATATATATAACTAATACCATTCTTTAAATGATGTATCTATATCCTATAAAGAGTAATAAGAATTTATTCGACAAAACACGCATATGAACAAAAAGTAATAAACACCCGAATAACAAGTAGTAATGAAATATTACTAATAAGAAGCTAAGAATATGACCATATATGGTATCATAACAATGAATATTATTCTGTAATACGTCAATGACATTATTTAAATCATTATACAGGAGGTTCAGACATGTACAAAGCATATCAGACCTGAGGTAAGGGAAAATATCACAATCTCATTTTTATCCGAGATTGTTTATACATTGGTATTTACTGGGGCTGTAATTTATCATCCACATCCACGTTCCCTCAATATGTAATATTGTTTCGATCCACCTACAATTGTTTAAATCCAATTTTACATTTCAGTGAGTTTTTAGTAAAAGATATGAAAGGAATCTTTTGTCCTTTTTCATACGAGGTACTTTTTGACTTTTCCGACAAAAAGTACGAGAAGAATGTTTTTTTAAAACATAAAAGGAATGAATGGATTTTTAAAACATTATTTCCAAGAAGATTCCTTTATAAGTTTTCAAGTTTATTTTTAATCAATTTCTTTTAGTTTAAAATTGTATGACATGTTAAGAATGGAAAATGTTTTTGAAGTAGAAAGGATATTTTCCTCAAGAATGGAGTTCAAGTGTTTTATCAAAATTATTTTCCATCTAAGATAATATAGGGTTCTGTTTATATCCTTATTATTACATTGATTTGACTATGTTGTGATGGAATTATTTTTATGAATTACTTTATCTTATATGAATTGTTTTAGGATGTCATGATGTTTAAGAAACCCATTTTTATTACATGGGTTATGAAATGATGTATGAATTATGATTTTGTGGCACACATAAGAATGGTATCATTATGATATGGGTGGGACCTATATCTCCCTTCAATTCATTGGGTAAAGATTTTATATCTCACGAGATAGACATGGCTGGAACGGCAGGTTAAACCGGTTCAGTGAAATAGGACTGAAACGAGGAGTGAACTCGGTTCAAAAATGGACTTTGTCCACTAAGATAGTCTTGTCAATGAGTATTGACTAATAAGAAATGATTCTCTATGATTATTTGTGTATTCCACAAAGTTTCATGTTTTATGTTATGATTATTGGGATTACATTTCACAGCCATGATTTCTCCCATGTTATGAAATTATGATCTCTTTTGCAGGGTAATATTTTCAAAATGTTATGTTCCTATGAATTTGATGTAATTGATATTTCTTTCGATTACCCTTACTGAGCATTTGAGCTCACCCTTTTGTATGTTTTCTTTCCCCAGGCCAAGAAGAAGGGTATTAAGTAAGATATGCCAAAAAGGGACTATAGATATGATGATATAAGTGGGAGGCATTGTAGATGCTTTATGAACCAGTTGTTTATGTTTCCCAGTTTCTAAAGACACTATACCTATACGGTACTTTCATGGTTTTGTTATATTATTTAATAATTATGCTTCAATTTTGATGTATTAACCATGTATGTAAAGTATGGGTCATTATAGTTGGTATCAGAGGAAAGGTATAGTCATCCTTTGGAAACTAGAATGTGAAAGCCTTAGTAAGAAACCTAAGGATATGTCTAAGCATAGAACACAATCTTAGTGTTTTAGAAATGGCCATGAAAAACCTATGATAAGACCTTAAGTGTGATATTTTATTCCTGATTATGTGGTTTTCCTATTATAATTAGTGTTTCTCACACTATTCTTCTTGATTTTAGTCAATGGACAGAACTTGAAGAAACCGTGTTAATGCAAAATGTGATGGGAAATGAAATGATTGTCCCCCTGAGCAACCAAAAATTATGGGAGCTAGAATGAAAAATCTTGTAGCCATGCTCACACAACTTTCTCAAGCTATTAACCATGATGGACTTCCAAATGAGCAAAGGAAGGAGCAACATTCTGTCGAATCCTTCATGAGGCAACGTCCACCTTCATTCAGCGGATCTTCTGATCCATTAGTGGCTGAACAATGGAACAGTACCACTGAAAAGATATTTTCAATTATTCAATATTCTGAACATGATAAAGTCATCTTAGCAGTGTATCATTTGGAAGGTGATGCTGATCAATGGTGGAATCTTATTAAGAATACGAGGCAAAGGGATGAAATTGAGTCCATGGAATGGGACGAGTTCAAGAACTTGTTTTTCAATAATTATTTCCCTCTTATTCTTCGAACAAAGATGGAGAAGGAGTTTCTTGAACTAAAGAAAAAGGATGATGAATCTGTTGGTACCTACGAATCAAATTTTACAAGACTTACAAGGTACACTTCCGGAATTATTATCCAACCTGAGAGTAAGATCGATCGATTCTTTAGTGGCTTAAAACCAAGTCTTCGAAGGGCATTAGCCATAAGGGACTTCAATAGCTACGAAGAAATTGTTTGGTGTGCTCTCAAGGTTGAGATGTAGATTGGTGTAACCCATCAATCACATGGGTTTGATAAGAAGAGGAAAATGGAATTCAATGGAAAATATAAAGACCACACAGAAAATAAGTTGAGTTTTCCCTTATGCTCACAGTGTGGAAAGAAACATGGAGGAAATTGTCTTAAGGGGACAAGAAAATGTTATAAGTGTGGAAAAGAAGGTCATCGGGCAATTGAATGTCAAAATAATGGGAAGAAGATGTCTAATGATGCAACCAAAAGAAGGGATACACAGAATGAACCTACTACACTTCAATGTTTCAAGTGAAAGGAGATGCGGCATTATTCCAATCAATGCCCAAATCCAAGGGTTGATGATGATGATCGACGTCAACAAACTCTTAAGGCCAAATACAAAGGAAAGTCACATGAAATTACTATCGGCGTTGTGGAGTATGACAAGGAAGTGGTGAGAGGTACACTTACTATCCACTCTAAAGTAGAAAATGTTTTATTTGATTATGGATCCACCCACTCTTTTATTTCTGAATAATTTTCTAAGGGTATCACAATATTACCTCAACAATTAGATGTTGAGTTGGCTGTGACAACTCCTAATGGAACAACAGTCACATCAAAAGTTTACAATTTTTCTCCGATAGATGTTTGTGGGAAAGTGCTTCCTACAAATCTTGTGGTCCTTCCTATAGTGTAATTTGATGTGATTCTTGGCATGGATTGGATTTCTTTATATGGAGATCATATCAATTTCCAAAGGAGGGAAGTCACATTTCATATTCCAGATCAATCTATGATCGTCTATCAATGCAAGGATGAACATAAACTTCCAGTGGAAATTTCTTCCATCTTATGGGTCTTGATTCCACTAAATGAAGGTTATTTATCTCAAATGGTTGGTGAGAAACTTACGATTAAGAATATTACCATTGTACGAGAGTTTGACAATGTCTTTCCAGAGGAATTTCCAGGTCTTCCACCAAATCATGAAGTTGAGTTTTCAATAGAACTCATACCGGGTGCTTTGCCTATTTCGAAGACACCTTATTGAATGGCCCCAATTGAGTTACATGAATTGAAGAAGGAAATCCAAGAGAATCTTGATAAAGGATTCATACGCCCTAGTGCGTCACCCTGGGGAGCACCTATTCTGTTTGTTAAGAAGAAAGATGGATCAATGAGACTCTGCATTGATTATCGAGAACTTAACAAGATCACTATCAAGAAAAAATATCCTCTCCCACGCATTGATGACCTATTTGAAAAACTACGCGGAGCTCAATACTTTTCCAAGATTGATCTTCGTTTAGGGTATCATCAATTAAGGTTCAAAAGGGAGGATATACCAAAGAAGACTTTCCGTACAAGGTATGGACACTATGAATTTATATTGATGCCATTTGGTCTTACTAATGCCCCTGTTATCATCATGGATCTGATGAATAGAGTCCTTAGAGACTATATTGATCAGTTGTGGTAGTCTTTATAGATGATATTATTGTCTATTAAAACAGAAAGGAAGAACATGAAGACCACTTGAGAATTGTATTAAAGACCCTAAGAAAGGATAAGCTTTATGGAAAATTTACCAAGTGTGAATTTTGGCTTCAAAATGTTTAATTTTTGGGTCACATAATCTCAAAAGAGGGGATATCTGTGGATCCAGAAAAAATAGAGGTTATCGAAAGATGGTCGAGACCAACAAATGTAACTGAGATCCAAAGTTTTCTTGGTTTGTCTGGATGTTACAAACGTTTTGTGAATGATTTTTCAAGGTTATCTAACCCAATCACCAAGTTGACTCGAAAAGGAGTTAAGTTTGTTTGGACGGAGGAATGTGAAGAAAATTTCAAAGAGCTAAAAATAAGGTTAGCCAGTGCACCTGTGCTCACACTACCTTGCAGTAGAGAAAGGTTTGTGATCTATAGTGATGCATCCAAGAAGGGACTGGGGTGTGTTCTCATGAAAAATGATATGGTGATAGCTTATGCCTCACAACAGTTGAAAATCCAAGAGCAAAATTACCCAACTCATGATTTGGAGTTAGCTGCTGTAATATTTGCATTAAAGATTTGGAGGCATTACCTTTATGGTGAAAGGTATGATATTTATACTGATCATAAAAGTTTAAAGTATATTTTCACACAAAAGTAGCTGAATATGCATCAAAGAAGATGGTTGGAGCTGATTAAAGATTACGACTGCTCAATTCATTACCACCCTTGGAAAGCAAACAAGGTGGCAGATGCATTAAGTCGACAAGACCATGCTAGCTTATCCATGATGAGGATCACAAAAGATCCAATATTTATGGATTTACAAAGGATGGATCTTGGAATTATAATTTAAGGGGAAAATCGTATCTTTCTCAAATGAATGTTCTACCATCTATATATGTAAAGATTAAAGAGGCACCAAAAGAAGATGTCGAGTTACAAAAGAAGGTGAGAAATGTTCCTGAATTCAACCTTGATTGTGATGGGATAATAATGTTCAGGAATCGGGGTTGTGTTCCTCCCATCCCCAAATTAAAGAAGGAGTTCCTGGATGAGGCTCATAGTTCTTCATTCTATATTCATCCTGGAAGCACAAAGATATATATGGACCTGAAAGAGTACTTCTGGTGGGATGGCATGAAAATATTTGTTGCTGAATATGTCTCTCGATTCTTGGTTTGTCAGTAAGTTAAAGCCAATAGATAGAAACCTAAGGGGATGTTACAACCATTACCCATACCAGAATGGAAATAGGAAAACATCACTATGGACTTTGTCACTGGACTTCCTAAAACATCCAAAGGCAATAATGTTATCTGGGTCATAGTTGATCATCTTACAAAGTCTGCACACTTCATTACTATTAGAGAGGATTTCTCTCTAGATCAGCTTGCCAGGATATATGTAAAGGAAGATGTAAGATTGCATGGAGTACCACTTTCCATTATATCTGATCAGGATCCGAGGTTTACCTCAATGTTATGGCGAAGTCTTCAACATAATCTGGATACAAAGTTGAGTTTTAGCACTGCTTATCATCCTCAGACAGATGGTCAATCTGAGAGGAAAATTCAAGCATTAGAAGATATGTTGAGAGCTTCCTCTATGGATTTCAAAGGTGGTTGGGATCAACACCTACCTTTGGTGGAATTTTCTTATAATAATAGATTTCACTCTAGTATTTTGATGGCTTCTTATGAAGCTATCTATGGAAAGAAATGCAGGACTCCAACTTGCTAGGATGAAGTTGGGGAAAGAAAGCTATTAGGACCTGATCTTGTTGATGAGATGGCAGAAAAGGTCAGATATATTCAACAACACATAAGATCAGCTCAGAGCCGACAAAAAGTTATGCCGACAACCGTAGAAAAGACCTAGAGTTTGAAGTGGTTGATAAAGTGTTCTTACAAATATCTCCCTGGAAGAGGGTTATGAGATTTGGAAAGAAGGGAAAGTTGAGCCCTAGATATATCGATCCTTTTGAAATTTTGGATCATGTTGGGATGGTAGCTTACCGATTGGAGCTTCCACCGAATCTCTCTCAAGTTCATGATGTGTTCCATGTATCTCTCCTAAGAAAGTACATACCTGATCCTTCACATGTACTCAGCTCAGATGTTGTACCGCTGGAGAAAGATCTTTCTTATGAAGAACAACCGATAAAGATTCTGGATCATAGCGATAAAGTCCTACGGAACAAGACCACTCGCTTGGTGAATGTTTTATGGAGGAACCACCAATTAGAGGAAGCTACATGGGAACTTGAGAATATGATGAGGGAGAGGTATCCTCATCTATTTGTTACGAAGTGACAAATTTTGAGGGCGAAATTCATTTTAAGGGGGGTAGAATGTAAAACCCGAGACTTTTATGAGAAATATTTTGTTTTTATGTTATATAAATCATCAAAGGAATCTTTAACTACACACAACACTAGCTTGGCTTGCATTACACGCAATTGCGACCTTCCTCGATAGCGTGTGTAGTACGCAATATCGGGTTTCACTAAACAATGATATATTATTATGAACTATCCGTTATGAATTGTATTAACTACATTTTGAATTTTATTATTCATCTTACACATTTTCTAGAACATGGTAAGAGAACAAAATAAATATTTCAGGTAAAATAAGTATTTTTTAAAAAAATGCAGTTTTGCCGACTTTTGATGGCGCACCAACATTAAATATAGTTTTTGACATGTTTATAAGTTCAATTTGACAAAATTAAATTCTTCTTTTGAATTAGGGTATAAAAATTTACTTTGGATAAATTTTTTATATTTTTCTGATAACTTTCATATTTTAATGAATAATAAAAACACGCTATATTTTAATTAAAAAAAACTTTTTTCATCGCAATACATTATATGGTTAAATTATAATATTTAATGTTTTTAAAGTATAAATAGAATATATTTTTACTACATAATATAATGTATGTTATTAGCATTAATTTTACATTGAATTCATAGGTAAAAAATTTCAATCTTTGGCAATGTTTTAACTTTTAAAACCCGTTTGCTTAACAACAGGATTAATTTTAAATTAATTACTGCAACTTCTGTGTTTTGAATTTTGAAAAATGGATTCCATATTTGGAATCAGTGGGTCCAAATTATGTTAATAGCTTTTTTTTGATATTATGAATAGTAACTACGATAATTTTTTATTTACTACGGTTAAAGGCAAATAGGGTAATTCAAGGTTAAAATAATATTATAATAATTCAAAATTACCTTGACACTTGTCCTAACCTTATTGTATGATTATTGGCCAACCATGAGCATCCTTGGGTCGATTTTGGGACCCCATTGAGCTACTTGGTAGTGACAATGACAATTTGGATTAATTAATTTAATGTAAAGACAAAATTGACATTAACAAAAATCTTTTAGTAATTAATTTTTAGAAGGGGTTATATAAATTATATTTTAGACTATAAATATTCATTGGAAAGCTAAAATATTTCCTACATAATGATATTTTTTTTATAATTTTTAGACACCAAATAAATTAAATTATTTATGACACAATAATGATGAAGTATTTACCTCATTAATAAATGATTTAAATAAATAAGATTATAATGCTTAAAATATTTTCCAAAACATGTCCAATTCTGATTGTATGATTTTATTCCGAACATGAGTCATCTTATCTTTTTCTTTAATGATTTTTTTACCTTTTGAAATCGAAGATAAGTTTATAATAAAATAATATTTCCACACTTTCCAAAGGTGCCTCTCTCCTCCCTTATAAAAGGGATCCTCCTCCCTCTCTTACTAACACCAATTTGAGCCTTCAAGATCAGGAAAACCCTTCCCATTTCACTTCCCCACTTCCCTAGAAACATCCTAGAGGTCCTGGTCTTCTTAAAAGATGCATTTTAATGCCCTAAGAGAAGGTCTCAAAGAGGCGCTTCAATGAAGAGGTAATGTTCATTACCAATTCTTTCAACATTATTTCTTCTTCCACTTCTTCTTATTTAGTTGTTTCATTATGAATTAATAACATAAGTATCAATAATATACTGATATATTATTATAAGTATGAAACAACCCTATTTAACCATCTATCCATCCTACGGAATATGAAATCACCGTGCGTGCGTACGTACGGAATACCGTCTCCACGCCGTGGTGTAATCTATTTTCCATCACCACCTTACTTGGATGGGTATTATGGTGAAACTAAATAACTATATATTATTATTGTAATGTGATATGGATTCTGAAATAGTATACATACACTTCAATACAATTCCACGATCATGGGAACGATATCATCGCTCGTGCATACGTACGGCCTACCGTCTCCACGATGTGATGCGACTCGTTCTATATGATTTTCATTGAATAATGACTATATAAATGAATTGAATTAATGTATATGATATATATTACACTAATACCATTCTGTAAATGATGTATCTATATCCTATAAAGAGTAATAATAATTTATTCGACAAAACTCACATAAGAACCAAAAGTAATAAACACCCGAATAACAAGTAGTAATGAAATATTACTAATAAGAAGCTACGAATATGACCATATATGGTATAATAACAATGAATATGATTCTGTAATAAGTCAACGATATTATTTAAATCATTATACAGGAGGTTCGGACACATACAAAGCATATCAGACTTGAGGTAAGGGAAAATAACACAATCTCATTTTTATCTGAGATTGTTTATACTTTGGTATTTAATAGGGTGTATTTTATCATCCAAATCCATGTTACCTCAATATGTAATATTGTTTCCATCCACCTATAATTTTTTAAGTCCAATTTTACCCTTCGGTGAGTTTTTAGTAAAAGATATGAAAGGAATCTTTTTTTGTTTTTCATACGAGGTACTTTTTGACTTTTCCGAAAAAAGTACGAGAAAAATGTTTTTTTAAAACTTATATGGCATGAATGGATTTTTAAAACATTATTTCTAAGAATATTCCTTTAAAATTTTTCATGTTTATTTTTAATCAACTTGTTTTAGTTTAAAATTGTATGACATGTTAAGAAAGGAAAATGTTTTTGAAGTAGAAAGGATATTTTCTTCAAGAATGGAGTTCAAGTGTTTTATCAAAATTATTTTCCATCTAAGATAATATAGGGTCATGTTTCTATCCTTATTATTACATTGATTTGATTATGTTGTGATGGAATTATTTTTATGAATTCCTTTATCTTATATGAATTTTTTTAGGAGGTCATGATGTTTAAGAATCCCATTTTTATTACATGGGTTACGCAATGATGTATGATTTATGATTTTGTGGCACACATAAGAATGGTATCATTATGAGATGGGTGGGACCTATATATCCCTCCAATACATTGGGTAAAGATTTTATATCTCATGAGATAGACATGGCTGGAACGGCAGGTTAAACCGGTTCAGTGAAACAGGACTGAAACGAGGAGTGAACTCGGTTCTGAAATGGACTTTGTCCACTAAGATAGCCTTGGAAACGAGTCTTGACTAATAAGAAATGATTCTCTATGATTATGTGTGTATGAAAAAAAGTTTCATGTTTTAAGTTATGATTATTGGGATTACATTTCACTACCATGATTAGTCCCATGTTATGAAATTATGATCTCTTTTGCAGGGTAAGATTTTCAAAATGTAATGTTCTTATGAATTTGATGTAATTGATATTTCTTTTGTTTACCCTTACTGAGAATTTGAGCTCACCCTTTTGTATGTTTTCTTTCCCCCGGCCAGGAATAAGGGTATTAAGTAAGATATTCGAAAAAGGGTCTATAGATATGATGAAATAAATGGGAGACAGTGTAGATTCTTTATGAACCAGTTGTTTATGTTTCCCAGTTTCTAAAGAAACTATACCTGTAGGTCCTTTAATGGATTTGTTATATGATGTAATATGTATGATTCAATTTTGAAGTATTAACCATGTATGTAATTTATGGGTCGTTATATTGAAGGTTCACTTCCACTTCCACATCCACTTCAGAATCTTCTACTACTTCCATAAGAGGTCCTGCCTCAACTATATCAGCACCAGCTCATTCTACTCCACTTTCTACCATTTATTTATGAACTATTAGAGGACTAAGACTTAGACATTCCTCTTCATTTTCATTATAAGATGTCTCAAGGTCCGCATGACATGATTCAGAGTCCTCAACCTCATCTGCGTCGTCTCTAACTTCTATAAAATAATTTCATCCCCTTCTTCTTCACTTTTTTTCTTATCAAAATCTCTTAGGACAACTTACCTTATAGGAAATATCTTTGGTGGGTAAGTCCCACCAAAGGATTCAGTAGTCGTACGAGGATTAGAGGGATGGTCAGGGTCACTTCTATCATCAATAAGAGAGTCTTCGCTTCTGAGCATAGCAGTAACTTCCTCTTCTTCTACATCTGAATAGGTAGGCTTGACTTCATCAGGCATACGACCAGGGTCCCTCTTATCCTTATGCCTAGTAGGATGAGTCATAGGATTAAACTCTTCATACTCCATAGCCTCATCATTCACCCATCTCCTCATCCAAGGATTCTAGTTAATCTTCATCAGCATGCAGATTACTTTGGTGATGCAATGGATGTATAGCACAGCAACAGTTTCTTCCTTATCTCCAGCAACTCCTTTCACTTTCATTATTAGAGCTATCAACTTGTCCTAGAATAGTGCATTTTTTAGAACCTGGCTTGATAATATCTTCCTACTGAGCCATCAAAAACCTACATAGGTTGATCTTATGTCAATGCTTTAGAAAATATAAAATGAATATGTCCTGATATTTCAAAACAGTGAAGTCCCCTCTCCTGGGACTTGTCACATACTGAACAAATTTGAAAAGTATCATATCCTCTCCTGCCATCTCAGCAACAATGATTTTATAAGGAATTACATTCCCTTTTAATTCAGCTAAAGCCTCTTCATAGAAAAAGAACTCAATAGTGGGAGGCACCACTTTTGAGTAATTGGCATAAATTCCTTCATGAGGAATCCTTAAACATTCAGCCCATTTAATTGAGGAGAAACATACATTTTCTCTATTTAATCTGGAAATAATTCGATGCTCATCCTCATACGGTTCAAACATTATATACTCATAAAAACCCTTCACCAACTTCGGGTAATCGGGTCCATTGTTGTTTTCAAAACATTCATCCCAGCCCTAAGTGTCCAATTCCATAAGCACAAGCGACCGGCTTGACAATAGCCATTCCAAACTAAATTTTTTCTCAACTACTATCTCCTGCATGGATAAATGTGATTTCAGTACCTTTTCCACTATTTGGCTTCTGCTACTCGATTCAACTCTAGGTCTCATAGGATCAGGCATGAATCCTTCATCACTGACCAACAACCTCTTCAATATAGCCATTAATCAGGAGTAGTTTGAGGTTTCAGTGGAGGTTTAGGTTCTGATATTATAGAGCAAGAGGTTTGGAGGAGGGCTTTCTATGGATAAAAATGTAGTCTATGTTCTATTTTTATCATTTAGGGATTGAAAAAAAATAAATATTATAAATAAATAATTGCAAAAAAATGTTTTAGATTCAGGTTGAGCACATAAAATTAAAGTCCCGAAATTTGAATGTCTATCGGTAAGGAGGTATCTGTAAGGTCTAACGGTGTGGTCCTAATAGTGAGTTTCTAATAGGGAGGTTCTAACAGCGAGGTTCTAACAGTGAGGTTCTAATTTTTATGTTATAACAGCAAGGTTCTAACAGTGGGGTTCTAATGGTTAGGTTATAATAGTGAGGTTCTAACAGTTAGGTTCTAATATTTTATCATTCCTAAATCATGTACGATGTAATTTAACCTCTCAGAATTCAAAGGTTCTGTGAATATATCAGGTAATTGGTGTTCAGTACTAATGAATTGAAGAGTGATATCACTTTTTTGAAAATTATCTCTCAAGAAGTGATTTCATAAATCAAAATAATTTGTTCTAGCATGAGTTACTGGATTCATAGAGATTATAATAGCACTTATGTTGTCACAATTTATAGACACATGTTTGAATTGACATCCATAGTCTAGTAGAGTGTGTTTCATCCATATAATTTGAGCACAACAACTACTAGCAGCTATATATTCATCCTCTACCGTAGATAATGCAACATAATTCTATTTCTTATTACACCATGATACTAGTGACTTGACTCAGATGTGACATGTTCCAGATGTGCGTTTTCTATCTAACATGCAACCAATAAAGTCAACATCCAAATAATTTATTATATCAAAAGTCTTTCCTCGCGGATAAAATAGTACTAAATTTATGGTATACTTTAGATATTTAAAAATCATTTTAAAAACATTTAAATGAGACTCTTTGAGATTTTCTTGAAATCAAGCACCCATGCATACACTAAACATAATATATGGTCTACTAGAAGTAAGATAAATTAGACTCCCAATCATACCTCTGTAACTGGTTTGATCCACTCGTTCTCCAGTTTCATCAATATCCAATTTTCAAGTGGTACTCATAGGTTTATCAATTCATCTATTACTACCCAAACCCAAAAATTTTAAAACATCTTTAGTATATTAATTTTGATTTAAAATAATACCATCATTGTTTTGAAAAATTTTTAATCCAATGAAAATTTTTAGTTCCCCCATTAAACTCATTTCAAATTCATTTTGCATCATTGATGAAAAATTAGTACATAAAGAATGTTTAGATGATCCAAAAATTATATCATCTACTTAAATTTGAACTATGATAACATCTTTGGAATCCTTTTAATAAATATAGTAGGTTCTTCTATCCCTTTTGTAATGCCTTTTGAAATAAGAAAAGAACTGAGTCTGTCATACCAAGCTATGGGAGCTTGTTTTAGACTATATAAGGCTTTAGATGGTTTAAAACCCCAATTTGGAAAATGGGGATTTTTAAATCTAGGGGGTTGTTCAAAAAATACATCTTAAATTATATATCCATTTAGAAATGAACTTTTAACATCCATTTGATAATTTTTGAAATTCAGATGAGCTACATAAGCAAGTAGTATCCTAATGGCTTCTATTCTAGCTACATGAGAAATGGTTTCCTCATATTCTATTCCTATCTCTTGACTGTAACCTTGTGTAACTAATCTAGATTTGTTTCTAACTATATTACAAGACTCATCAACATTGTTCCTAAACACCCATTTAGTGCCTTTGGTTATAGTGTCCTTATGTCTATCTACTAGTTCAAAAACATTGTTTCTTTCAAGATGATTCAATTCATATTGCATATCCATCACCAAAAATTAATCATTGATTGTATAATTGTTATTTTTACTCTCAAGATGTGAAATAAATGCTTGATGTTCAACCTTGTTTCTAGGAGAATCTCCAGTTTGTGTCCCTTGGTTTATGTAACCTACTAAAACATCTAAATGATGCTTTCTTAGAGTTTGAATACCTCTAGAAAGAGTTTAACTGGACTCCTCATGGTTGTTTATTGGTTCAGACTCAACATGGGTATATTTTGGAAGATTCCCAAAACAGGATACTTTTATTGGAGGTTAACTATCATTAAGATCCAGAATTGACATACCTTCCTCAAGATATTCAAGAGAGGTTTTGGGTTCATGTGTATCAGTCTCATAAAACATGACATGAACTGACTCTTCCATACATTTGGTTTTCTTATAGAATACTCTATAGGATTTAATCGAGATAGAGTGACCTAGGAAAATTCCTTCATCACTTTTGGAAGAAAACTTGTCAATATTATCTTCAGTGTTAAGGATAAAGACTTTGTAACCAAAAACTCTAATGTAATTAACCTTAGGCTTTCTATCGTTCCAAATCTCATAAGGGTTTTTTCTAAAGAATCAGTCTAATCAAGACTCTATTAATAATGTAACAAGCTGTATTAACAGCATCAGTCCAAAAGTAAATTGGGAAATCATATTCATTGAGAATTGTTGTAGCAATATCTTGAAGGGTCCTATTTATTATTTTAAAGGATCCATTTTGTTAGGTGTTCTAGGAGCAGAGAAGTTGTGACTATATCCATTGTGTGAGAAATAAGATTCAAACGGTTGATTTTCAAACTCATAACCATGATCACTTCTCATGGTCTTGATCCTATGCCCACTATTATTTTCTATAGACTTGGAATATTTGAGAAAATAAGAACAAGATTCACATTTGTGTTCCAAAAAGTATAACCAAGTGCACCTAGAAAAATCATCTACAATAATATAAATATAGTGTTTCCCATTTAAACATCAAAATCTTGATGGTCCAAACAAATCCATGTGAACCAACCCAAGTGTTTGAGAATTAGAAACTTCTTTCTTTGGTTTGAAAGAAAAATTGTGTTGTTTTCCCATTTGATAGGGATTACACACTTTGTTAAGTGGGAATTCTAATTTAGGTATGTCTCTAACTAAACCATTCCTAGTAATTTTTCTAAGTGAGTGCACATTCCAGTGTTCTAGTCTTCTGTGCCACAAACATGATTCCTTATGAATCATATTTAAACTAGAAACATTTTTCTTAGCAAAAGAATCCATATCAACAACATATACATTCTCATTTCTGAGAGCAGTAAATATTAAATAATTTTTAGAATTAAAAACATTACATCGATCATTTTCAAACTTGACATTAAAACCATAATCACACAACTTATATATACCTATTAGATTTTATTTTAACCCATAAACAAAAAGTAATTTTCAAATTAATACAGTATTAGTGTTACTAATCTGGCCTAAGCTGACGATTTTCCCTTTAGCATTATCGCCGAATGTGACATATCCACCATCAAATATAATCAGAATTTTGAAACATGAATAGTCTATAGTCATATGTCTTGAAGATCCACTGTCCAAGTACCACAAAGCACTACATGAACTCTTTATACAATCTTCTTGCAAAACATATTAGACATTGGGTAACTTTGGTACCCATATTTTCTTGGTTCTAGAGAGGATAGCACGTAATACTTTAGGAACCCATAATTTTCTCACAAGTTTCCTATAATCATCAGATATATTTTTATACATAAACAATTTTTTTGGTCCTTTAGAGAAATGTTTTTTATGAAATGGTCCAGAGCTTGAACTAGCAGTGAATTGTCCCGATTTTGGAACAAATTTGGTTTTAATAAAACTTCTCTATCTTGGATGATACCCTAGACCAGTTGTGTATTCTGGGGAAATATTGTTTTCCTATAAACTGAGTCAAGGTATCTCTACCAGTAGGAAATTTCTCAAGATCTATCCTTAATTGTTCAATGGATAGTTTGAGTTTAGTATTTTCTTTTAACAACTGAGCACATTTTTCTTTCTCAATATCCAGATCAGATTTTTAATTAGTTTTTAAAGCATGTTGTATATTCAATAATTTATATCTATCCTTGAGTAAATTAAAAGTATCCTAAATCATTTCACATTATTCAAATAGTTCATCCTTTGTCATATTTTCATCATTGTTAGATTCACCTTCGTTCCCAATATAATAATCATTAGGAATAAGGGAATTTGGTGTGATCGTAGATGTTTTTTTCAGGAAACACATGTTATAAGGATTTTTCTGTTCACTATCAGAAGCCTTGGATCCACTGGAGCTATCTTCTGAAGCACTCCAAGTAGCTTTTATAGTGATTTTATAACCTTTTCCCTTGTCTTTATATTTCTTCCAAAATTTCAGCTTGGGAAGTCTGCCTTCACATGACCATTTCGTTTTCACTCATAACAGATAATTTCATTTGAGTTGTCATTCCATTTTATGTATTGCTTCCGTTGTCCATTACTATAATAATTTTACTTGTAGTTTGAATTTATAAAGAATCCCTTTTTTCGGTAGAATTTTTTGAATCTTCTAGAAAGATGAGCCTTCTCCACATCACTATTTGAGTATTCGCTTGTGGAAGTATCTACAGGAGATTGAAAATTTTCATTATCCTTGTTCTTTGAGGTTGTAGTCTTAAATGCTACAGACTTCTTCTTTGGTTCTTCATCTAATTCTTGATTCACTATATGTTCTTCTTCATAAATAATAATCTTTTCAAATAGTTCCTTCACTGGATATTTGCCTATGTCACAGGATTCTATGATGGAAACAGAAGTCCCTTTCCATCTATTAGTTAGGCAGCGAAGAACTCTTATAATCTCATCCTTGCAGTCCACTGGTTTTCCAAGAAGACTCGTTTTATTCACTATGTCATTGAACCTGAGATACATGTTAGAAATGAGTTCATCAAGCTTCATTTTAATGTTATAATATTTAATTGTGTATGTATTTAGTCTCATTTATTTATCATAGGTTGTTCCTTCACGAGATATAGCTAAAGTATCCCAAATATCATATGCAGTTTTACAAGAAGATATTCTACTAAATTCCTCATCACCTAGAGAATATCACAAAGAATTAATTTCATTGCAGTTATTGTTATACGTGGATTTAGTCAACTGAGACCATGTGTCTCTAGCAGTAGCAGGTAATGTATGTTTCTCTTGAATTGTGTCCCAGATTTAAGGTCCCATGAACTATAGATACATTTTCATTTTTAATTTCCACTGAACATAGTTATTACCATTAAATAAAGGCGGACTGTTAATAGCAGCACCCTCAAATCAATTTTCCATAATTTCATAGAATATTGAAAAACTAAATATTTAGATATGACATAAATTTTAAGATCATTACGATACAACTAAAAACAGAGTTAAAATGAATTGGCACACTGGATAAAAAGTCATCTAATAACAAATGTTGGTTGGAGTGGATACTCAAGAGGGGGGGGGGGGGTGAATTGAGTTACAATTAAAATTTATATTAATAACTTTTTGGTTATGAAATCCCCCAATTTTATAAATGGCCCAATTAATTGAGGAAATATAAATTTAAATGTTCAATTGGTCAACATGTTTCTCAAAGGGTGATTAATCTTCAGATGAATCAGTGTAGAACACCAATTCAGCATTTGAAACAAGTTTAATGAATTAAGAGAATACACACACTAACCAAAACTAACTATCAAAGTGTAAAAAAACAGTTTTATGTTTTAGAAAATATAATAAGTGGATAAAGTCAAAATAGTGTATATGAATATTTGCACAACATTGTAAACAAGAGGTTTATTCTCAAGCCGAGATCTAATCCTCTCCATATAGTAATCACTTGCCACCAAGAAGTTAATATTAAAACATGATACACAGCTTGTATCGGGCTTTAAAATTTTTATCACAAACTATCCAGGGAACAAACTATCTTCCACAATTCTTCATGGGAAATTCAAACAAAACAGACCACACATGATCTCTTCCACATTTATACGAGGGAAACAAAAATAAGGTGAGGTTTGATGTGAGGATAGTTAATATACTCCAGTTAAATCACATAAGACAATGTGTGATATTAAAAGACACACACACTTCTCATGGATGTAAAATAAAGAAACACAATAGAGAAATTATGATGAGAAAGAGTTTATAAGGCTCTATGTGTTTGAAGTTCAGCTCTTGACTCCTTGGAATAAGAAATGTTGATGTTCGAGTCAATCACTGGAAGTTATTTCCAAAACAGAGTGCTGAAACTTCAGGTTCAAGCATTCAGTATTCTGATTCTGATGTTGATCAAGAGTTGATGAAGTAAAGAAGGCATTAATGAGTTTATCCCATAATGATCTTCATGATTCTTCTGGGTTCAGGATCTTGGTTCTGGATAATTCAGCTTTTTCGATCTGGAAAGTAAGACCTATCACACTTATCATGAAACCACTTTCTTTCTGCCCATATATATGTTTCTCGTCTGGTTTTTATCCTCTATAAATCTCTGTTCTTTATTTCATGGTTTTCTATTTTTATATTTGAGGTCTGACAATGGGAATGAGCTGATCACATGCATGCTTTCCCGTACCTCGTACTGCCCATGATATTTTCTCCTAAAATGTTTACAATCAGCATTTGTTAATGTCAGAGCATTTATTTTATCAAATAGGACCGTTAGAAAAGTATTTGATAAATTGAAAATGTATGGAAGAATAAGCGTCGGTAGACTGGTAACGGTAGCCTTCATATCGGCAGGCTTCGACTGTAGGTGCACGTCGACAATCTCCAACTGTAACCTTTAATAGTATGCTCACACCAGTAACCATGTAATGGTGACCTTGTCATGATAAACCTGTAACAGTTACCATGTAGCGGTAACCTTGTAATGGTAATCTTGTAGCAGTAACCTTTTAACGGTAACCTTGTAGCGGTAACCTTGTAGTGGTAACCTTGTTACGGTAACCTGGTAGCGGTAACCTTGTAGCGGTAACCTTGTAGTGGTAACCTGGTAGTTGTAACCCTATAAAGGTAATATTGTGACTGTAACTATATAACAGTAAGCTTGTGACTTTAACCATATAACGGTAAGCTTGTGACTGTAACCCTGTAACGGTAACCTCTATAACGGTGACCTCTATACTTAGATGAATTCGGCACTGTGAGCTTAACAAATCAACTAATGAGATTGAGTTTATATGAATATTACTTTATAGGAACATGAAACATTAATGAAACATAATTATCAAATAATGAATATATTTCTCTCACATAAATGAAAAAAATATTTGGGATTCTCAAAACATGATTTCAGATTATAAAAATATGATTTGGGATTATTAAAATAGGTGAGTCCCACACATAACATTTATGACTATATCTTAAAGTAAGTTTGAAATAAAAACCTATAAAACATTTTCCATGATAAATATGTATTAAAGGAGTAAAAGTATACATTTTAAAAAACAATTATGAACTTATAATAAAAATATTTAAAAATGTAAATAATATTTTCTAATAAAAAATGTTTTTGGTTTTATCTTTTAGTTAAACAAATTTTATTAAAACTATATTTCGGATTGATTTTAAAGGAAAATAACTTTTTTTTATAATATACCAATTTCTGTAAATTAGAATTTAATACATTTATAAATTTATCTTATATAAAAATTTTAATCTTAAAAATACTTCTTTTCTAAAAATAGGGTTTTACGCCATACATGTACTAATGTTAAAATTATTTTTTCTCACACAAGTATATTTTATTTCATAAATTTTATTTTTTATTTTCAATTATTATGTATAAATGTTTTTAATACGGTTTATTATTTTTATTCATTAAAATTAAGTATCTTATTTTAAAATTATTTACCATGGTAAAATAAAAAGTGGTAATAGTAAAAAATCAAAGAGGAAAGGACTTAGAAACATATTTAAAACATTTGTTAAAATTAATATATGGGCTATTATTGAACTTATATCATCCCCAACTCCATTATTATCCACATATTGTCTTATTATCTTGTAAAAAATATGCTCTTTTTATATTAGGTTGAAATATTTACAGAAATAACATTATCACAATTTATAAAATGGGTCTCTCACTACACCTTCAAGAACACTATCAAAATTAAATTTCCTCATGAGACTCTTAAAATTATCAATCCTTTATAACCATATTACTTTTACTTAAGGCTCTATTAATAAGATATTCTATTAGAACCCTATTAAGATGGAGTATTCCATGGGAAAGACTATATCTTTAATGTGAGTTGATTTTCCATAACTTCATTTATTTTCAATCTCAGATTTCCATATATTATTATCAAATTTATATATAATTAAATACGTTTTTTATGCTGAGTTAAATCATTACATGTTAACAACTACTATCCACCCTTTTCCTTTTCTATTATGAAAATTGAAACAATCATTTATGTTTTTTACAGACTACCTCCTCTACGAAGCGACAAAATATATTTTTCACCACCAGATCACTTCAATGATAATATGGTAGAAATTAAATAATATATGTGAAATACAAAATATAATTATTATTATGAATATGAGAAATTAAGTCCACCTTATATAACTTTTATTCATCAAGGAATTAAAACACTACACATGGATTATATTGACTACCACCTCCATGAAGTGACATATCACATTTTTCATCTAGTTTTGTTAATATTTATTAAAATATATTAAATCATAATTAACCAGCAATAAAATATAAATAAAATCATTATTATTTTGTAATAATGATAATATCTAAAAAGAAACCATTTTCATAAACATAATCTTCCTTATTATCATATGTTCATGTCTGGGTAGGTCTCACCACCCAATTGAAAATGATATAAAATGACATAATGGATGGCTATAAAAAAATAATTACTATTTATATACGAAATAAATAAAAAAATAATTATTTTTTTATTTTTAATGTTAATATTAATATTAAACACATAAATTAAGATTCCATCGCTCAATTGTCGAAGATCATAGAAACATGTTTATCTCCAATTACATCTACAAGAACCATGGTTAAAACACTCATTAAATGAAATTAAAACATTATAAAAAATATTAAAACATAAATTCAACTACTTTTAATTAGATATGAATTAAATACATTAGGATAATTATATATTGCAATACCACTATTAAAAAACTAGATCAAAACATTTGAGATTACTCATAAATGATAGTAAAAATAAAAAATAAAAATCTAATATTTATTTAGACAATAACTAAAAATTAATTTTTTAAAAGGATATATGTGTTAATAATGTTATGAAATATATTATTACCATTATTTTTTATATTATAAATTATATTCATACAATAAATACCTATGTTTTCTGAACAGTGAAATTCAGTAGAAGTGTGATGTTTTTTTACTTTATTATATTTTTGAGTGTTTTAATAATAATTTCTTCCTATAATATGATCTTCTATATATTTAATGACAAATCCATTGTTCTAAAAATAGGGGTTTTTCCATAGGTAATGAGTTTGGTTGAATTCTGAGTTGTTCGATTTATCATGGAATAATTAATAATTAATATTTAATTAAATAAATATTAATTTATTCACACACATTTTTTCAGATATATATTTTGAATAGAGTGTCATGTTGATAATCCATCTTCAATTTTCAGTCCAAAATGGAGGGTTTTTCTTTGGTGTGGCATAAACTCATGTCAGGTATTGGGGTTGAGCACCCTTTTCTTTTTTTCCTCTCTTACTTTTCTTTTCCCTTTTTATTTCTACTCCTCCTCTCTAGATACTTTAATTCACACCTATCGGATTCCCCTTCATGAAATTGAGCGAAAAAATGGATAGGGGTATATATATTGATACAAAGAGGATTGAGAGTTCCTTTATGGAGCTTAGGAGGATCCAGATCATCATATGGTAGTGATAAAACATGAATACAGGTGAAACTTCCACAGTTTCGACCTAATGGTAGGATATTTTTAAGTTTATGCCATAAATATTTATATATTTTTAGTTTTTTGGTATTATTATTATTTCATAAGACCACTTGAGGGTCGATCTAAAAATTTTGTGGTGAAAAAGTGTTTTGGTTTGGACGGAATGGTTTCCCATTTGAAGATTGGGATTACATGGTGTGTAGTTCTTAAAGAAACACCACATGTTCTTCCTTGTATACGAATATGACTTTTATAATGTACACTCCATGTACTTTTAGTAGATTACAAATTCTAGTGCTTGACCTTATTGTCAAGAACCTATCCAGACAAACTTTTTTGGGGCACTCACCCATGTAGGGTACATGACTAGACCTCATGTGGGTTACAAAACATGTAGTAGTACATGACTAGGTGATGATACATATCCAGAACAAGTAAGGTACATGGGTAGGTACCCCATTTACATAGTTTACACATCATGTTATTGGGTTTTATATTCTAGGTATGATAATAGCACACACCCATGTGCGGATTTGTTAGTATACACCGTGTACTTGGGTATACACACCATGCACTTCTCCTTTTATACCCTTTAGAGTTTTTTTTCATGTTTTGAATTCCTAGAGTCATAATTGGACACGTGATTTGTCCATTTTCAATTTTTTCCATATAGGTCATGATGTTCAAACCATTAGAGTGATTCAGTGACTCCTAAATAGTGTTTTAGAGAGAGTGATCTATAATGGAGGGGTGCTTCCTCTAGTAAATAGTTTCAGTTTTTTCCAAATAGCGAGGCCTTGATTTGAGATGGGACAAGATATATATCTATTGACCTATGATTATATATATTTTCCTCTAATGAATTCTACCTTATGAGATATTCCCTTCTAGCTCAGGTGTCTATGAGATTAGTTGTTTCCAAGGATCCCCTATAGGATGCGTGCACATACGTTTCATCCTAGTGGATCTTGTGTAATATTATTTCCCTCAAATATTATTTCTATGTATACTTTGTTAGAGACCACCTCTTATGTTGAACTACAAGATATGAAGTTAGATTCCTCTTCTTATGTTTACTTAGTGGATCCCATGTAGGATTACATTGATTACCTATTCATTCTATGGATCCCATGTAGGATGAGTTTGCCTATGTATAGACCATGAGGATACCAATTAGGATACTCTACGGTGTTGTGACCTAAGGGGCCTAGAGGGAGCCTCTATGTTTGACTGGCCTTGATCTAGTATGTTGGGTTTGGGTTGTGATAATAGTTTGTGTGACCTTAAAACTCGTACCAAACATGTAATACCACAATGCTATAGTAGTTGTGGTGGGTTTAGGCATTAAACCAACCTCAATCATTTATTTGTGTATTAAAAATATTATTATTGATACATTTGTGATTACTAGATGTGATTCCAAGTATATAGATGATGTTCCTAACTTGATGAAATATATAACAAGGATTCAAAAATGTACTTTTTTAGGTTATGTCTTCTGAAATAATTTATATTATTTTATTATTGGGATTCCCAAATGTAATTCATAGTATCTGGATTCTAAACCATTTTATGTTATATTATCATTGGGACACACATACATACTTTTCATGATTTGTAATTTTACCCTTTTTATGTTATTTATTATTGGTATTCCAAGACAGATTTCATGTGATCTAGATTAAGATAATTACTTGATCAGATGTTTGAAATTATGCTCCTCATATGTTATTGATATTAGTTGTAATTTATTTCCACAAATGATATTTCTAGGTGAGTGAACATCCCTTGAGCTCATGATATTTATATACTCTCAAGGATGATTATTCTCTCTTCGAGTGAATCCCAGGATTCTCCCTCATGTTATGATGATGTAGCACTACAATACAGTCAATATTTATTTTAGAGCAATCAATTTATACATTTATTGTAATGGTCACATGTTACTAGCTCAGTTTTGAAGAGACCTTGGTTAGGGTCATTTGAAAAGATGATTCACACTCACATGGTATAAGATGTTGGAAATATAATTTTACATCATTATTGGGCTGATCAAAATGATATTTAAAATAAATTGATTAAGATGTTGTAGATGGCACTTCAAATACTTTATTCGGATATTTGGGCATGTTGATCCATATACCCAATTGAATGATAGGGCTGTTTTTCCATTATTAAATTTATGTGACCCTTATAAGGTTATGCAAGGATTCTTTGGTTTCAATCCTTAGGTCTTGGATATTACTATATATCAATATTTATTTCTAAGCATGCATACATAAATTGTATATATATAAAATCATATATATATATATATACACACACACACACCCACACACACAATGTCATGTGTTCATAGACATTTCCAGCAATTAACAACGAAGTTATCATCAATAGGGATCAGAAAACAAAGGATCTATTGTGGATTTATTTTATTTATCCTTTCCGATAAGGTCTCAGATTTTCTGATCCTATTTCATGAGTATGTACTTATAATAGTAGTGTACATGTTCAATATTGAAGGAGGCATACTGAGATTTATTTCTGACCCCCTATATGTGCACAACGGTGTGCGTACACACCATATGTCTACTTTTAGGTTGATCAAAGATGCATGATGGATAGGTTGGTTCCCAAGGTTTCATGATTTATTAGAGATTCACTTTTGGATTATTTTGATTGGGTTAGAGTATCTCAATAATGTCATGGATACTGGGTATGTGGTTTGATTCAGATCTAACAGTAAATACATGTACATTTATTTCAATTTCAGTTATGTAATCTTGTATATGCGATCATCCTAGTGGGAAATTATTGTTGTATGTATGACAAATTCATTCATGCTTTTACTATATTACATTTATTTTAACTACCATTTTTATATTTACTAGTTCAATATTTTATTTATTTACATATATGGATGATTTTGTTGTTATTCCCTATGGTTTATTACTCTAATATAAGGTCATTGTATCCTTACAAACACACCCTAGGACCTCAATAATAGTCACATGCCTCTTGTGTGTGAGGAGGTGCACTTGAGGCCTTGTGCTTAATCCACTTAGGGAACTTTTCCATGGAATCTATGTTAAGATGTTACTAAGTGGTATCAAAGGTGTTCCTTTCCTATTTCTTTACTATTTAGGATATGGTATAAAAAATTATTAAAATGTTTTGGAAGTATGTTGGACATCAAACGAGTGCGCCGAGAACACTTATTCAGGTGAGAAGTCTTGGTATTTAGAGATATTAGATTTCTATTCTTCATATGAAATGTTAAAATTTTATATGAATTTATTTTTTGGAGAATCACATATTGTATAGATTTTATTCTTATTTATATATTAAGGATCTCGACCCATTGAAAAGAGAATGATGATTGATTTTGACACTTTGATGGAAGAATCAAGAGGCATCTCATGAATCATATTCAACATGTATGGAACACAAGTTATTGGCCTAATAGTGTGTCAATATTAATAATGATTGAGGTAAATTGTTTATAATTTTAAAAAAATACTATTTTCTTATATAGGTTCTTGGTGGAATTATACTTAATTTTTATGACTTGTATATACATTTCCTTATGAAGGAAGACAATGTTAATCTATAGTGAGATGTTTGATGGTGAGGATGATGACTCTGTCCTCATGTATGAGAGGTGTATTAACCCTAGTAAGTTGATAGGGAACATTATTCCCATGCTTTAGAGCCCATTTAGGTAATTGTTTCCTAGGTTCATTTATTTAATGTTTTAGAACAACCAATATAATGTTTTCTTGCATAGTTATGATTGAAATTAAACATAACAAAACCTTTTTTGTGTCGGAGAAAATGGATCATTGATACAATATTGTGTGATACCATTGACCCTCCTAGGAATATTTTGGTAGTTGAATCCTTTTTAGTACACCCATTATGGGCGTATCCATTACAGGTGTGGTTAAAAAAAATTCATAAAAACCTATATGGATTTTACGAATCTACCTTGATATGATATTTTACTTAACCAAACATTATTCATGATTATCTAGTCATTTCCACTAGTGTGATTCTGATAGGTTCCTAAAATTTTATAGTGATATGGACCTCAAGGGGGTATTACCATATGTTGATTTATGGTGAGTGCATGTTCATTATATTTTATAGTTTTATAACATGATGCACCAGGGGCAGTCCCTTATGAGGATGCTCAGTGAGGACTACAGACATTGTGCACAGATTACTGGATGTTGTTTTCGTTAGATTTAGTTATTGAAGTTAGTAGTTATTAATGGGTTTCAATTAAATTGGTTACCAATTAAAAATAAATGGGTGTTTTCCTGTATAAATAATAATTGAAAACCAATATAATTGTACCCATTTTGTCATGTTTTTATCCCTTGTAGGTCGATGTTATCTTTATCTCCCATAGAGTGGGATAAAATAAAAACTATTTGTCTTGAATCAGGATGTGTGTGTGGATGAAAACCCACGAGATTTTAAATTTGTAATAGGTTTGACTTATGAGATAAGTGGTTATAATAACATAGTATTTTTATACCATGATAATACACCTTTTTAGATGAATATTTATTACATTGAATAAAAAAATTATTAATGACCATAATTTTTTTGGGCCTTTAGAAGCATAGATAAAAAAGTATAGTCTGGTGAAAAAACATCTTTGTTTTTTAAAAACATCTTCCCCTATAACACTCCTACTTAAAAGCATTCATTATAACTCAGGGAAAGGAAACATAAGAAAGAGTGAGATCAGATTCTTAGTAAAGGTAAACATACGAGACACTTAAGCATATCATGAACATATGAATATTAGAACATAATCATAACAATTTAAAACCATACCCTATATAGAAAATATCATAATCATGATTTATAGAATAAATTTTAGTAGTTCATAAACAATGAATAATAATATAATCAGAGGACATGATCCGTAAGAGAAAAACATTGGCATAAGACATGGAATTGTGGTAAACAGATAAGCATATAAAATCATTTCCTAAGAATTAAAGACTACATTCCAAGACTATCATTGTGAAATGGGTTCACTCACTAAACCATCATAGTATTCAAGGTTTACTCCCATGACTATAATGGTGGATAAAATTTCTTACTGATCCAGTTCTGTGTATGTCATCATATATAAATAATTACCCAATGAATTGGGGGGATATATAGGTCCTAAATATCACATAATTAAAACAATAAATATGTGTTCCATATTAACATATATTATTCATCATATCATAAACCATGAAAAGAAATGGTTTTCATAAACATTTCATCATAACATAAATCAGAGAATGGAAATAGAGTTCATAAACATCAAGTCTACATAAATATAAAACATTCACAGAATATGAATGGTATCCTTGGATCATACCCAAGTAAAACATATGTAACATCAGATAATTATGTTTTATATATAATACTAATTCAAAACATTACTTTAAATTATTCTTGAAGAAAATATTTTTTATATTAAAAACATTTTTTAAAAAATACACACAATTAAAAAGGAAGAAATTTCCCTTGAAAACAAAAACCTGTAAGATTGAAAATAAAGATTTAAGATATTAATCCTTCATGAAATCAGAAAAATCAATTCATTCTGTATATGTTAAAAAAACATTTTTTTATTTTTGTAAGAAAAGTCACAAAGTACCTCATTTGAATAATGAAAAATAGATTCCTTTCAGACCATTTAGAAAAAATTTACACATGGGTAAAAATGAATTTAAAAATTCATATAAGAATAGAAAAAAAAATTGAAAACAATTTTTGACAACATGGATATGGATTAGATATATTTCTTAGTGGTGACTTAAATAGAAACAATCTTGACTAATGTTGAGATTGTAAAATAAACCGCTACAAATATCAATCATTGAAGTGATAATTAATCGAATGAAAAGATTATGTATACTCAATATAAATCTATATTATAAAATTTAAAGACAATATAATATAATCTAAATTTATTTCACACGTAATCATAGAATTATTTAATCAATTAAATAAATGTTTAACCCAATAAATGGAAATTGGGTTAAGAATTACCTTACCTAAAGTGTTTTATTTCGTTGTTCACATTCAAACCTCATGTATAATAAATATCTATTTTTTATAATTTTTTTAAATAAACATATAATACCATGTATAGTTTATTTATAACATCTCATCACCTATTTATTAATAATTGTTTTATTAAAAACATTTTATCGGTGATAACTACTTCATTTTCCAAGAATGTTTCGGTTCGAAAGTCATGGTCCTTATAATTTGGAATTGGTATCATAATTTCCATATTTTAAATCATGATTTAAACATAATATATATATATATATATTCAAAATATATTTATTTATAATCATTTATAAAAAGTAGTGATAGGAAAATGAATTACACCAGTCATGGAGATTGTTGGTCGTACGCACACATGAATGATTTTTCACTTTTTCATCTAATGGAATTAAAGAAAGGTAAATAAAAATACACCATTAAAGAATCATTATTATATTTTATATATCTTATATGTTCATAAAAATAATCCTTATTACCATCCATGTGAAAGTGAAAATGAATCACATCACATTTTGAAGACGAGAACCCATACATATCCATGAGCGACATTATCGTTTGTCAAAAAATTTTAATGATGTTAAGGTATACATAATATTATCATTAAAGTGGTATAATTATATTATTAATAGAATATATATTCACAAATACCTTCATAATACCCATCCATATAAGATGGTGGTGAAAAATGAATTGTATCGCTTTGTGGAGTTGTTAAGTCGTACGTACGCATGAATGATACTTTCAATAATTGTTTGAGGGAAAAGATGGTGTATAATGGTATTTTAATAAGTATAATAACATTTAATCATATTATAGATAATAGATTTATTATTTTATGATAAACATATTATATTTAGAGGAGGTATGGATGAATATAAAAACAAAGTGATCGGTTAGAGCAATTACCTCTTCTTGAGAACGTCTCCTCTTAAGGGATTTAGGGGTGATCTTTTGAGAATACCAGTAACACTAAAATGTGGATAGGGAAGTTTGGAAAATAAAATTTCTGGTTATGGTTGATATAAAATTCTCAATTTGATATGAATAGGTGATGGAGGAGGTGTCATATTATAATTGTAGTTAGGGGCACTTTTGGAATTTCCCAAAAGATTAAATTATAAGAAATTAATTTTCCATCCAAATTCCAACAAATGGACATGAATTAAGAGATAAGATAAGATAATTTTTTAATCTCATAGACCAAAAGATTTTATACAAGTTTTTACATTATTTTAAACATTATCATTTTGATTAACTCATAGTTAACCTTTATTTATTTTAACTACGCCAACAACTTTTTCAATATTTAAAAGTTGTAATTTTTACATATTTGATATAAATTGGATATTAAATGAAAAATTTATAGAATTATAGAACATATAATAATTATTTTTTATTTTAAAATATTTTTCTATGATTTTTTAATAATTTAATAAAAAAACCTTGTGATAAAATATCATTATTGTCAATTTTGACAATATTCATTTCATTGAATTTTAAAAAAAATCAAGATAGAAAGATAACTTCAAACCAAATATTTTATTATATCCAATATTTTTAAAGGTAATATATAAAATTATTTGGTCACATTAATTATTTAAAATTATATTTATATTAACATTTTTAATAACATTTATTTGATAGTTTCATTAATAAAATAATTACTACATCATCGTTGTGTGAGTATTTGATGTAATTATTTATTTAATGAAAATTATAAATATATTACCATAATGTATATAAATATTTTATATTTAATGTTACTATTTATATTTGAATATATCTTCTAAATAACCCTATTTTAAAAATGTTATAGTTTTTAAAACCTGAATATGGAATCGTTGACTTTTTATTGAATAAAATATTATAAGCCTCACATCTCATCCAAGTGGCCCCAAAACCCATAAATAAATTTATATCCTAAAATTTATTTTAGTATGTTATAAATGGATAATTATATTCATTCGAAACCTAATTTTTTCTCCATTTTTACAAATATTGTATATTTTAAACAAAGAAAGTGACATGTTGTCATTTTCATTGATTTAAATAATATATAAGTCATTTTATGGGTATGTGTCCATTAAAAACCACAATTTAGTTCTTATATATAATAAAATTTGGGCATGTGTTTGGGTCATTTTATATTCTGTGTCATTTTATTTTAACATAAATTACCTAATTTAACATAAATTACCTAATTTAACCTTTATTGTGATAAAAAATTACCAAAGTTATTATTAATATTGGAAAACAATAAAAGAGAATTATTTATTAAAATTTTAAATTATGAATAAAAACATGGAATCCATTTTTCTAAATTGGAAGAAAATAATTTTCATAATTTAATTTTAAATAAAACTGGAAAAATTCCATAAAAAATAGTTTTCCAGAAAAAAATCCCTTTTTAAACATAAAATTTTTAATAATAAATTATTGCATAATTTTTTTTAAAACCATAATTGTATTATTATAAATAAAAAGTAACTAAAAAAAAATTTAAAACTAATGCAAAAAATAATTTGAGCCTATAGAGGCTTTAAATGAAAATTTAGTTCTCAATAAAAATTATTATTTTCACTATTCCATGAAAAATAAATGATTTAAAAAAATTATAAAAAATAAATTTAATGTAATTTTTATATTATGTATATTAAAATTAAATTAATTTTTTAAAATAAAATTTATAGAACTTTTATAAATTAATACTCAATCATAAAAATAATACGAACTAATTTTTGAGGAAAACATAATATTTAATGAATAAAGTGACGTACTAAAAATTGTGTGATCATTTTTTAAAAAAAACATTAAAATTCATTAATTTTTATTTGGAACTTTATTTTTATTTAATAATTTATTTATTCATATATATTCCCTCCAATTTAATGGTTATGTTATATTATACATGATATTTCACAGTTCGTTTAAACTTTCAATTGCATGTAACATAAGTTATCAATGAAATAAAATTATTTAAAAATATGTTCCATAAAAATCTCTGGGTGTTATAGTGGTAGGAACAAGTGTCCCTATTAAGATACATGATCTGCAGGGTTATGTGGGAGACATATAAGTCTTTAATTATAACTGAGAGCCTTTTAGGTTGATATTTAGTTGGATATAGGAAAACCTAAAAAGGGCTAACCTATCTTTATGGATGCCTTATAAGGTAGCGAGAGTGAATATATGATCTTTTTTAGATCAATTCATGGTTGGTACTCTAGGTTTTCAATATATGAATGATAATTCTATTGGTTTTTGTATAAGTACCAAGGGTTTTTGAGTATTACGACTAGATTCTAGGGGTAGGAACCTTTGGGTACTTGGCCTTATTGACTGGTAGTTGCATGTTTTATCGTTCAATTTAGAACGAAAACAACTCTGTGAGATGGGATTTTAGGGAATAAATCATGGAATGGGTAAGGTGCTTGATTTCAAGGAGGAGTTCCATGTGATATTTTGGCTTGTTTAAACTGATGTTCCATGTAGTATGGTAAACTATCCCTTATAATGGATAAAATAAAAGAGAACGTGTCAGTTGATAATTACATAAATTGGTTCTATGTTGTACTATTTAAATCATTAAATCAGTGAGTGGATTTTTATGAGTCAAGGAGTATTTGTTTCAAGGAATTTCTACTTTCATTATTTCTCGAGAGATTTTATAGGTTGATAAATATCCCCATATGGTAGAGTAGACATCTATAATGGACTAGATGATGTGGCATGATCGAAGTAGATGAATTATAATTAGTTATTGATAGGATGGTGAGCATCAATAAATAAGAGATATACAATCCTTTCAATGGAATCTTATTATTTTCCAAATTATATATGATCAAGATTTATATGTTGACATCATCCAAAGTTTGTTAGGGGAGCGTTGACTAAATAATGATCAATTTAAATGTCTTTAATGGTTGAAAAATGAACTCCTTGTGATTTGTGA
Organism: Viscum album; assembly: GCA_963277665.1. Classification (NCBI taxonomy): domain Eukaryota; kingdom Viridiplantae; phylum Streptophyta; class Magnoliopsida; order Santalales; family Viscaceae; genus Viscum; species Viscum album. Next base: position 1,098,312,313 of record OY728123.1, read on the forward strand.
TTATGGAGTGTTATGAGGTAATCTATATGATGGGGAGTGAACAATTGGATATTGAGGTTGGTGACCCTTGTTAAGAGTTTAAATTCATAATTTTCCATGGAAACCATTCTCAGGAAGTGGGAACATGGAATGTTTTGATGCTTCCATGTTGGTGCTCTAGTATGAGTGGTTTTGGTCATTCCGGTAATTTTATTTATTGATGGATGAAGTGTGTCCCTTTGAGATTGAAGTTTAATTCTGAGGTGATGATAAGGACACTTCAATGGCGGGGTGTATCAGATCGATCAGTCTTTTATGTCTTTATTATGGGAATATTTTTTTATCACTATGGGATCAGTTGGAAAATGATCAAGGTGAAATAATTATGTAGATTCTATGAATGAGAGCATGGTTTCATCTGAACACCAAGGATTATTAAGGATAATAAGGTCTATGTTGTTGATTTATAAAAAGACATAGTTTCTAGACATTGAAATTCATCAGAAATTTGATATTTTACTTTTAAATAATTACAAGTGCTAAAATTTTAATTTCACCATAGAATATTTTCTCAGATAAATTATCTAACCAATCTATTAGTCTCAAAATAAGGTTTATACTGAAAGACCTGAGTTTGGTATAATTCCATTACATTTTAATTTTCATGTAATAATAAAAATCAATTAATTAATTAATTAAATATTAATTTATTCATATATGTTTGTTCAACTATAAATTTTGAATGGAGAATTTGATTGATATTACATCTCTACCGTTGTGTCTAGAATGTGTGAGTTTTTCTAGGTGATTTATAAACATATGTTGGGCACCGAGGTTGAGGCCATACTCATTTTTTGTTTTATTTTCTTTCCTTCAGTTTTATTTTATTTTTTGTCTTCTCCTCCTCCCCACAATGAAGCTTCGATGAATTTCGTTAAAACGTAGGTATTTTTAAATTTTATGCCTTTAATAAATATAGCTTTATTATTTTATAGTTTATGTCCATATTATTACTACATATTACCCCTTGGGGACGAACTAAATATTTTTCGAAGAAATTGGCGTTTCAAGCTATTCGTAAGGGCTTCCCATTCAAAAATCCTAATCACCTGGAGTGTAGTTTTGTAACACACATTATGTTTTATTCACATTTTGGGAAGGAAAAGTTTTATTAGTACACACTATGAAATGAGAGTACACAATATGTAACAATGGTTTTCCATGTAGCCAAGTACCAATAAAGAAATCCTGTATAGGGGAACACAACCTTATATTGTAGACAAACAAAACTCAAGTGGGTTACATGATTTTTAGACGTAACCGACATAGAGGAAACACATGTCCATTCCATGTGATGTATATGGGAAGGTACCCCGTGTAGGTTACATGTCGTTTACACATTTTACATGTAGCGTTATCTAGTTTTAAAATCCAATATTTTCTAAAGTATAAGAAGAGGTGGGCCTTCGGGAGTAAACGACTTGTACTTGGGTATATATTTTTTATACTTCTCATTTCTATCCTTTAGAAGAGTTTTCATGTTTTTATTCCCGAGAATCCTAATTGGACATATGAGAAGTACTTTTTGATAATTTATTCACATAGATCTTGATAGTGTAACCCTTGGAGAGATTCGAGGACTCATAATTAGTGTTTTGGGGAGAGTGAGATATAACAGAGAGGTGCATCCTCAAGTAAATAGTTTCAGTTATCTCATGCGAGTGACACCTTGATATGATCTGGGCCATTTTCTATCTCCATTAACCAATGATTATATAAATTTTCCTTTATGGACATCTACATTGAGAGTTATGAACTTATATCTTTGGTGGCTATGAGAATAGTTAATTCATAGGATCTTCTTTAGGATTCAGTCTCTTACATTACAACTCAGAGGATCCCATTTATGATTTATTCCCCTACTAACTCTTTCTAAGGATCGCCTATAGGATAAATCTTCTTATGCTGATTTAAAGGAACCTTTGTAGGATGATTCTACTTAAGATGAAATATAGGATCCCATGCAGGATCACTCTTCTTACATAATATTGATGATAATCCAATTTATGAAAGCTTCTCTTATGGTGTTGGCCTTAGGGATCCCATGTATGATGCCTCTCCAATGTTGTGACATTAGAAACCCAGTGAGTGCCCTGATGTTTGACCAACCCTAATAAAGTAAATTTGGATTGGGTAGAGATGGTAGTTGGTTTCAACTTAGAACATGTACTAAACTTGTAAGCCCATGAGGATGTGGAAATAGAGGCAACTTTAGTCATTAAAACTCCCTCAATATTTTACTTATGCATTGAAATGATTATTATTGATGCAATGGTGATTTTTAGAGGTGCATCCTTGTTTTTGGACATTTTTCCTGATACAACGTGATGTATAACAGGGGCTCCATGATTTACTTTATATATTTATTATAATCCTTTTTATGTTATATTATTATTAAAATTATCAGAATTAATTTAAGGTATTTGGAATATAAACCTTTTTATGTAATATTATTATATATATTCCTAGAAGTTATTCATAGAGTTTGGATTAGGAGCATTACTAGATCATATATTAGACATCATGCTCCTCATCAATTATTATGATTAGTTGAAATTTCATTCCACTTTTGATATTTCCATGTGCCCACACATCCGATGAGGTCTTTATATTTAGATACTCTCGAGGATAATTCTGTTTACCTTATGAGATTACTAGGATGATCTCCAAGGTCGGGGGGATGCACTATTATTTTACTCACTAGATATGTCTTAGAGTGGGTTGTTGAGATATTTATTTTACAGATCACATGTTATTACCTCAGTTCCCAAGAGACCTTGGATAGGTTCTGTAAAACAAAGAGTTGTTTATGAGATGTGGTTTTATTTTTATTTTTTAAATTTTATTGATGTCTTGGGTTGTATGCAAAACTAAGGTAAGCGTGCCTTATACACAAAATCAGCATAGCCTGCAGTATACATAACACTATCCATGGATTATGTAAAAGAAAATTTCAATTTATTTTGATATAATTAATTTCATGAATGATTGAGTATAATTGAGCAACTAAATATTATTATGTTTCCTAATAACCTAATCATTATAATTGCAGGTATGAACAATATTAAATTTCTTTTGAAAACCCATTTAAATGTAAATAAGTGAGTTTATAAATTAATAAAATTACTATTGATGGATTTTATTAATTAAATATATTTTTTATATATTTCATATAATGTCTAAAATTCATCATATATGTTTTCGAGACATGATATAAGAACAAATTCAATTTTTTAGTTAAAACAAACAATTAAAAAAACAGTTTTCCACCTTTTGATGGGTCACAAATTTTAAATATAGTTTTGACACTTTAATATATTATATTTAACAATATAAACATATTATATTTAATTGAGTTATAAAAATTTACTTTGTATGAATTTTTGTTATTTTTATGACAACTTTCACGTTTTGATGAATAATATAAATCACTAAATTTAAATTGAAAACAATTTTTTTCCGAGGTAATTCATATGGTAAAAATATATTATTAAATTGGTTTAAAGTATAAATTGAATATATTTTTATCATTAAATATAATTTATTTCTTTGGAAATAATTTTACGATGGATTTTGAAGTAAAAAATTTAAATATTTCGTAATGTTTTAACTTTTAAAACATGATCTCTCATTCTAAAAATGATATTAATTTTAATTTAATTATTTAAAATTCTGTTTTTTGAATTTTTAAAAGTGGATTCAATATTTGCGATCATTATTTACAAATTATGTAAATAGATTTATTTTATATTTGGGTATTACGAATAGTAACTTTGGTAATTTTTATTAATACGGTAAAAGTTTAAATCTGTTAAATAAGGGTAAGAATAATATTATAATATTACCCTAAAAGTTGTATTAATAAACTTAAATGAGTAGTTTTACACCTAAATCTTCCTTGGGAATAAATGGTATTAATTTTAATCCAATTGGATGATATTAAGTCATTTAATTTATTTTATTCAATGAAATATTAAATATATCTCACTAAAATTTTAATACTAAATAATTTTTAATATATGATTTCATAGAATATGAATTTAATTATAAATAAGCATTGGAAATATAAATATTTTTTATTATCATGGTAATTTATTTATAATTTTTAGGAAATAAATAATTACACTAATGGTTTATGTATTGATGATGTAGAAATTTTTTAATTGATGAAAAATCAACAAAATAATATTTATTAAAACTTTTATAACTAATAAATTGAAAAATCATAAATAAAGTATTAATTTTGGAGTATATATCAACCATAATCATTCAAGGGTCATTTTATTGACAATTTGGTAACTTATTGAAGATATTATGAGCCTTATTTTATTTTATTTAAAGTGATATTAAAATTGCCAAATTCATGTTTTAGTAAGTATACAATTTCAAGGATTTATTGTCCAAAACATATATTTGAATAAAAGTATTCTAATGAAATATTTTATATTTTTCTTCATCATAGTATTTTATTTTTAAATTTTATTCAAAAAATTCATGTATTAAAAAATTACAGAATATTGATTTTGTAATTATTCTATTTCTTGCAACAAAAAATAAATGTTATTAATATAGTATAATAAATATAATTTTAGATAAGTAATATTTCTAATGAATTTTATAGATGAAATATAAAATTTTTCAAAAATATATATTAATAATTATATAGTCTAAAATGTCATATGTTATTTATTTATGTTCTAATTTACATTAAATAAGTAAATATGGAACCCTTTTAATATTAAAATATTTGATACACTAGTTAAAATCTAAATAGAATAATTAAGTGTTAATTAAAATGATAATGTTTATATTTAATGAAAAACTTTTCTAAAATTTATTTTTTAATGATAATACAACCTTATCTCGTATAATATTCCAAACTAAGACATTTTGAATGTTTTTGGAAGTAGTTTGAATTTATTATAATTTATTTTTTTTGGAATTTCCAAAGGTACCCCAACATAAACTATAAAACAGAACCTACTACCTCATTTATTCTATTACACCCCACCCCAGTTACCCTGAGTCAGTGCATTATTACATAACATTGGCATGATCACAAATGATCATGTCTCGAAAGACAGATTAGTTTAGTAGCCTTGGAAACACTAGATACATTCATAAATGTTACATTACATCATAAAGTGAAAACTACAACAACATATTGTCTCAACATTCATATCCCATTATACTATCCCTGAAGGTCATTCGTAAAATACTTCTTCACATCCTGGGAAAAATAAAACATAGAAAGGGGTGAGCTCAAATTCCCAGTAAGGATAACAATATAGTGGAATCTTTCATGAATAAGCATAAACATTTAAGGCAATGTATAACTAAAACAAAAGCCTTTTAAACATGAACTTCAACATAATATGGAAAAGTTAAAATGAAATAATTCCATTTAATTATTCACATGGATATTCTACTAGTCGAATAATCACATACAATATCAACAACCACTTTCATAATGATGTAATGCATAATACCAGAATATCATAACCACATAGTCAAGGTCTCGTTCCAAGACTACAAATAAGATTTTGTCAAGGCCTTGTGCCAAGGCACAAGTTTGTCTCATGGGACCTAACGATGCATCTAGGAGATATAGCAGGATCCACCCATCACTTACTAAGTCCAATGCATTCCCATATGAAATGGTTTAAACATAACATAAACATTCGTACTTAAACTAGCATACGAAATGTCAATACTTATCCATAAACCATGAATGGTATAAAAATAACACATCTATAGTAAAACATATCACAAAAACTTCAATAAAATTCAAATGTTTTGTATCATTATAAAGTAACATCAAATAAGCTTAAAATCCATCAAAGGATGTTGACAAAGATGAAATCAAAACTATTTGAGAGAAATATCTCTTTTTTTAAATCCTTTAATAGTCACATTATTATAAAATAAAACATTTACTTTGAAAATATTCGTATAAGCTTGTAAGGGAAGCTTAAATGATTTTACAATGGTGGAAAATAGCTGCACCCACCGTATATGTAAAAAAAAATACATTCTTACCATAATTTGGTCGAAAAGGTTAAAAGGGCCTTGTTTGGAAAATGACGCAAAGATTCCTTTATAAACTTATTATAAAAAGTAAAACAAAGTTATAAATGACTTTAACCAAAATTTTTTAAAATAGTAATAATGTTTTGAAATACATTTTTAAGAAACATAGATGTGGATGATACAGAGGTCCTGGTAGATAATCACGTATAAACAACCTCGGATAATGAAGTGATTGTGAAATAAACCCTTACCTTGAACTTTTCCTTGGCTGAGGGTAGGTTAACCTCCTGAATAATGGTGAAATAATTATTATTAAATTATATAAGAGTCATATAAAATAATATTATATCACATATGATCTTTTAAAATTTATTTGTTAATAATATCTTAGTATTATCATCGTTTCGGGTGTTAACTTACACGTTCTCTTTTAAATATTTTGTTTCATAATCCGTGTTTTTTATGGATAGGTTGTATCTTATTCATATACATAATGATATAAAGTCCTTAAAAATTATTTTTAATTATCAAATGAGAATTATAATTGCATGGATACGATGGGGAATGAATCTCATCACGTTCGTGGAGACAATAGTCCGTACGTACGCACGAGCGATAATATCATTTTTTCGATATTAAAATAGTATATAAATGTTTGGTATATCATATATACAGAATCATTATCATTTTATATTTATTATTTAAATCAATTACATATCATTATCATACCCATCCAAACAATAATGTTTTTGAATAACAATTACACCACGACATGGAGACGGTAAGCCATACGTACGCACGTATGGTGACATGTCATTCAAAGGAGGGATAGAATACTGAATATGGTTTTACCATATTTATAATAAAATCATAGTATATTGAAGATACTGGAGTTATTATTTTAGAAAGGAAATAACAAATAAAGAAGAAGTTGAAGAAGAACGAACCTTGAAAAAGGGTGGTGAAAACATTACCATTTCTTTGGGTTCTTCCATTTGATTTGATCAAAAGGGCTCATTAGGATTAATTTCTGATCCAACTAAGGCCTCTATGTTGAAGTGAGGGAAGGTTAGAGAGTATTGGGGCTGGGTTTGGACAAACCAAAAGGCTTTGAAGGTGTAAATTAGACTGAAGGGGGATTGGACTTTTATACGAGGGGTGAGGGGCACATTTGGAAAAGCTAGAAATATTATTTTATAATAAATTCATATTCTCTTTCTAATGGATAAAATGTGAATTATTCAAAGTCTATGGTGGAGATGGGTTGAAATACATTCAACCAATAGATTTTAGATTGGTTTGGGTCACTATATTAACCTTATCTTTTAAATTTAACTCTTAGTTAAATAGTTTGACATTTACCATGTCTCTTTGTATTTTTATGTTATACAGTTAATAAAAATACTATATACTTCCTAAAGACCCCCAAGTATTCCATTAAGGACATAAATATCATCCTATAACTCCTTTTTTCGAACCTTATATATTTATGAATATTATATCAATTAATAATATAATATTTGATTTAAAAACTCTTTTATGTCAAACTTGACACTATTTAATAATTTATTTTTGTTAAAGTCTTAAAAACTTAATTAATTATAACCAAATTCATTTAATCAATCCTAACATGTCATATTAACCAATAAAATTCGTGAAATTCATTAAAAGTCTGAAATTATATTTTTATGGGTATTTATAATATCAATTATTTTAATATTTTACTAATAAGGTAATTACAACATCATGATTGTGTCATAAATAAATTCAATTATTTAATGTATAAAAATTATAAATAAAAAACAATTTTGTAGTAAATCTTTTTGTCTTTCTAATTAATATTTATAGTCAAAAATATAACCAATATAAGCCTATGTAAAAATTGTTTTGCTAAAAGATATATGCTTATGCCATTTTTGTATTTACTTATACTTAATTAATATAAAGTGTCATTATCACTTACTAGTGGATCCATGGGGTCCCAAAATCGACAAAAAGATGATAATGGTTGGACATGTATCAGACAATAGGGTTAGGACATGTTTTAGGTTAATTTATTATTATTATATTATTATTTCTTATCCTTAATTACCCTATTTACTATTTACAGTGGTAAATAAAAGTAAAAAGTTACTATACACCAAAAATAATTTTTATCTTATTTAACCACATTTTACTCTTTGATATTAACCGTGTCTCTCATATTTTTGAAATTCCACTCATAGAAGTGGTAAAATTATGTTTTATGTGAATTTTCAAATTCTCATAGGAGGTGGGTAAAAGACGGTGAAAAGATCAATAAAATTTTTATATATCTAATATTATTATAAACTGACTCCAATGAATTACATTGAACTTATATAGGTATTATGTATCTATTTTGACAAAAAATAAATTAAATAAGATAAATAATTATTTAAAAAAATTCGATTTTAAACTACAACTCAATGTTTTTCACTATTCATCAAAAATTAAAAGTTTTCAAAATAATACAAGAAATTAACTGTAAGCTAATTTTGATATTCTGAATTCTATAATGAAGTATATTTTACCAAATTCAAAACATAGGCATTTAATATATTAATTTAAAATTAATTCCCCCTGTCAAAACAAATAGGCGTATTTTTAAGAAATAATAACTACCAAAAGTTTGACACTTGTTTATGTCCAATTTCAAAGTGAAATTACATACAATGACCATAATTGGATTAAATGGTAAAAATATAATCTATTTATACTTAAAAAACATAAAAATTTATAATTTAAAAATATAAATTATGTTGATTTAAAAAGTAATTTTCAGTTAAAATATAGTATTTTTCACTATTCACCTAAATATTAAAGTTATCAGAAAAACACCAAAACTTTTTGGAAACTAAATTATTATGTCCCAATTCTAATGAAAAAGTTTATTTTGTCAAATTGAATATATAAAAGATTCAAATATTGGATTTAAAAAGGTTTCTCTATTAAAAGGTCTTAAAATTGCATTTTTAAAAAAATTATTCTTTTATCTTAAAACTGTTTTTGTTCTTACATTATGTCTAAGAAACTCATAATATGGATTCTAAAATTATAAGGATTATATAAAGTTCAAAATTCAGTTAATACTATTCATAACCGCTTTTGAACGACTTGTTTGGTAAGTCATGGTGTGCTAGAACTCGGTGTTATGTGTAGTGCAAGTTATTGAATTACTTTGAAGAAATAACATACTATGAAATCATGTGGTGTTACATTCTTCCCTCCTTCAATAAATTGCGTCCCCACAATTTGAAATTATTTTTCGAAAATAAAACTTTGAAAATAGAAAATACCTTTGGGAAAACCCACATCAGAAATTAGGTTAATAAAATTTTATCTTAATAAGAGGAAAAGGGAAATTAAAGGGCCACCACCAAATTATGATCTCGATTAAGAGAACATTGATGGAAATTAAAGAAATATAATTGGAGGAAAAACATAAATATTCATAGGTAGTGATTGAGGCCATCAATCATAAACAAGTGTAAAATTGAGGGTCTTAAATTTATTAGTCTATGATGATTTAAAATACCATCGGTTCAACAAAAAATATGGTATTAGGATGACACATTTTTTGTTTTAAGATCTCTTCAGTAAATTATAATAATTAATTTTTTCATAGAATAAGAGAAGAAGAAATATATATAATTGAAAATTAGAGTCCCATCCTTTAACTAATTTATACCACAAACTCATCTTTCACTCTAAAAGATAATAGAACTTAAAAATAATATTCTATTTATCCTATTCATATAGGGTTAAAAAATGAATTTATAATTCATCTATCTGATTTTTTTTAAAGAGACTACATTATTATATCCAGGACATCACGTGGGCCAGTGGTAGGTGATACACCATTGTCGCCCTTCGGTTGCGGGTTCAAGTCTCGCGGCTTTGCCAGACGTGACGGGTTGCTGCCCGACCTCCGGGTTGTCCATTTATGGAAATCCAAAAATAATCTCAAAATAGAATTATCTAAAATACTTCTATCCAAACTCAAATTCCTAAATTTATAAAGAAGTTAAACAGAATGAAGATCCTTTTTTCCAAGTTATAACATGTGAACACCATCATTATTTTTTCTTTTAAAACACTGCAACATCTTGAATTACCTTAAAACCTTATTGATTATATTCCTGATCCATTATTACTTATATAATACTTGATATACTCCTTCTATCCAAAAATGTTGTAAACTCCAACAATGATGAAATATAAAAATCATTAATCTGTTTCATGGTAATCATGAATATCCAATATAATTTATCCAAGTCAATCATGTATTATTCCAAAATCACTACCTCGGTATCAGAACCATATTATGGTTTAACTTTCTCTCAACCATATATTTTCTAAAAAGTTAACCTGCCTTTGAGTCACATTTCTTAATTCCACAATATCTCAAGTCCTTAATGAAATAGTACTGTATTACAATCCTTATATAGTCCAATTTTATTATAAACCATACATTGTTGATACAACACTAAAATGAAAAAAATTCTCTAATAAAAACAAAAAAACTCTAATCATTCCTCCTCATATGTGGTAGTATCATAACATGATTATTATCCAATAACATTATTTGGGTAATACTTTGATGATTTGGACCTCGGTTCTTGTAGTTTCCCATCTCCTTGTAGATGAACCATTGTTCATTTGAAACCTTTTTCCTACCCTTGCAGTCACGTACTTGGTGTCCTTTTTATCCACACTTATAACAAACACCCATTCCCTTTAGGAGAGTTCCAGGGTGTTTCTTCCCATAATTATCACATATGGGAAAATTCTTCTTTTCCCTCTTCCCTTTACCTATCTTTCTCTCTTCCATCATTTTCTTCTCTTCCTTCCCTTCAAAGCCATAGGACTAGGATAATTCTTTACTTATCTTATTAACACATGATACTATTTCTTCATACGTTGAGAATACATGGGAGAATATTTACCTTCTGAATGTTGGCTTAATACTGTGAATGATATTATCCTTCCTACTCTTTGGATCATATGTATTGATGGAGTTCACATTCCTTCTACTACACGCCATTTCTATACAATAGCATAAACTAGGTCAGTTTATGAATTGCAATGAATAATTCCAAACTTGTAAAATACCTAACGTAAATTGAATGGTTTATGTATATAATCCATAATCATAAAGATGTTTTCATTAAATAATTATATAATCATAAACCCTTCATAATGATTTGCAACGAAAATGAGAATTATCCTAAGAATATACCCTGGGAGTGTAGTAACCGAAAGTGCAGTAAGGCCCGTTGTCGTGCACGAGTTCCAGTTCGAGTCTAGCTCAAAGTAGAGTTTTCGGGTTTTACCCTAAGGTACATCTGTGTCAGGGCCACCTCTACCTGCTCGTATCCAGAACGGGATGTATTTCTTGGAAAAATCACAAAATCTCTACAATATGAAAATTATAGGAAGTTATTCTATACTAATCCTCAAAGTCCATCTTAGTTATATGTTCTCTAATCAGAGTTTTCCTAAATATAGCTTCCAAGGTTTGTACTAAACTTCCTTTGATACCAAATGTAACGCCCTGACCCCAGTTTCCCAGATTTGTTGCATTATTACATAACATTGACATGATCAAAAAAGATGAAGTCTCAAAAGACCGATTAGTTTAGTAGCCTTGGAAACACAAGATACATTTATAAATGTTATATTACATCATAAAGTGAAAAATACAACAACATATTGTCTCAACACTCATATACCCTTATACTATCCCTGAAGGTCATTCATAAAGCACTTCTTCACATCCTGGGAAAAATAAATCATACAAAGGGGTGAGCTCAAATTCCCAGTAAGTATAAAAATATAGTGGAAAATTTCATAAATAAGCATAAAAATTTAAGGCAATGTATAACTAAAATAATAAACTTTTAAACTATAAATTTACCATAATATGGAAAAGATAAAAAGAAATTATTCCATTTACTTATTCACATGGATATTCTACTAGTCGTATAATCACATTTAAGATCAATAACCACTTTCATAATGCTGGAATGCATAATGCCAGACTATCATAACCACATAGTCAAGGCCTCGTACCAAGACTACAAATAAGATTTTTTCAAGGCCTTGTTCCAAGACACTATTTTGTCTCAAGAGACCTACAAATGCATCGAGGACCTATAGCGTGCTCCACCCGTCACTTACTATGTCTAATGCACTCCCATATGAAAAGTTTTAAACATAACATAAAAATTCATAATTAAACTAGCATATGAAATGTTAATACTTTCTCCATAAACCAAGAATGGTATAAAAATAACACATCCACAGTCAAACATATCACAAAACATTCAATACAATACAAATGTTTTATAACATAATAAATGAACTTTAAATAAGCTTAAAATCCATAAAAGGATGTTGACATAGATGAAATCAAAACTATTTGAAAGAAATATCTATTTTTTTTGAAATAATTTAAAATTCACATAATTATAAAGTAAAACATTTGCTTTGAAAATATTATTATAAGCTTGTAAGGGAATCTTTTATGACTTTACAATGGTGGAAAATAGCTGCACCCGCCGTATAAGTAAAAAAAGTCATTCTTACCTTAATTTTATCTAAAAGGTTTAAAGGACCTTGTTTGGAAAATGATGTAAAGATTCCTTTATAAAATTCTTATAAAAAGTCAAACAAGGGTATAAATGACTTTAACCCATATTCTGTAAAATGGTAAGAATGTTTTGAAATACATTTTTAAGACTCATGGATGTGGATGATAAAGAGGTCCTAGTAGATAATCACATATAAACAACCTCGGATAATGAAGAGATTGTGAAATAAAACCTTACCTTGTAATTTTCCTTGGTTGAGGGTAGGTTAACCTCTTGTATAATGGTGAAATAATTGTTCTTAAATTATACATGAATCATATACATTAATATGATATCATATATGATCTTTTAACATTGATTTGTTAATAATATCTTATCATAGTTTCAGGTGTTAACTTACCCATTTTATTTTATATATTTTGTTACATAAGTTGTGTTTGCTATGGATAGGTTGTATATTATTCATATCCAGAATGATATCAAGTACTTAAAAATTATTTTTAATCAAAAAATGGGAGTTATAATTTCATTGATATGATGGGGAATGAATCTCATCGCGTTCGTGGAGACGGTAGGCCGTACGTACGCACGAGCGACAATATCATTCTTTTGATATTAAAATAATATATAATTGTGTGGTATATAATATATACAGGATAATTATCATTTTATATTTATTATTTACATCAATTACATATCATTATCATACCCATCAAATAATAATGGTTTTGAATAACAATTACACCACGACGTGGAGACGGTAAGCTGTACGTACGCACGTATGGTGACATGTCATTAAAATGATGGATAGAATAATGTATATGGCTGTAGAAGATTTATAATAAAATCAATGTATATATTAGATACTGTAGTTATTATTTTAGAATGGAAATAACAAAGAAAGAAGAAGTTGAAGAAGAAAGGAACTTGAAAAAGGGTGGTGGAAACATTACCTCTTCTTTGGGTTCTTCCGTTTCATTTGATCAAAAGGGATCCTTAGGTTGGCTTTATGACCAAACTAAGGCCTCTAGGTTGAAGTGAGGGAAGTTTAGAGAGTATTTGGGTAGGTTTTTTCTAAAACAAAAGTCTATAAAGGTGTAAATTAGAGAGAAGGGGGAGTTCCCTTTTATATGAGGGGTGAGGGGCATGTTTGGAAAAGCTAGAAATATTATTTTATAATAAAACAATATTATGTTTATAATGGCTCAAATGTGGATTATTCAAAGTCTAAGGTGGGTGTGGGTCTAAATCCATTCAACCAATAGATTTTGGACCGGTGTTTATCACTATATTAACCTTATCATTTAAATTTATCTCTTAGTTAAATAGTTTGACATTTACCATGTCTCTTTGTATTTTTATAATATATAGTTAATAAAATTACTATATACTTCCAAGTGACCCCAAGTGGTCCATTAATGACATACCTATCCACCTATAAGTCCTTTGGCCGAGCCTTATATTTTTAGGAATATTATATCAATTAATAATATAATATTTGTTTTAAAAACTCTATTATGTCAATTTTGACACTATTTAATAATTTATTTTTGTTAAAGTTTTAAAAACATTATTAATTGAAAACAATTAATTTAATCAGTACTAACATGTCATATTAATCAATTAAATTCATGTAATTCATTAAAAGACTGAAATTATATTTATTTTTGTATTTATAGTATCAATTATTTTAATATTTCACTAATAAGGTAATTATTACATCATCATTGTGTCATAAATAAATTTACTTATTTAATGTCTAAAAATTATAAATAAACTACCATTATATAGGAAATAGTTTTATCTTTCTAAGGAATATTTATAGTAAAAAATATAACATATATTACCCTATGTAAAAATTGTATTTCTAAAAGATATATGCTTATGACATTTTTGTATTTACTTTAACATAATTAATAGAAAGTGTCATTATCACTTACAAGTGGATCCATGGGGTCCCAAAATCGACCCAAAGATTTTCATGGTTGGACATGTATCAACCAATAGGGTTAGGACATGTTTTAGGGTAATTTATTATTATTATAATATTATTTTTTACCCTTAATTACCCTATTTACTTTTTACCGTGGTAAATAAAAGTAAAAAGTTACTATTCACAAGTAATTATTTTTATCTTATTGAACCACATTTTACTTCTTGATATTAATAATGTCTCTTGGATTTTATAAATTTCCACTCATAGAAGTGGTAAAATCATGTTTTATGTGAATTTCCAAATTCTCCTAGGAGGTGGGTAAAAGACGGCGAAAAGTAAAATAAAATTTTAATATATCTAAAATTATTATAAACTGAATCCAATTAATTACATTGAACTTATATAGGTATTATGTGTCTATTTTTACATAAAATAAATTTAAATAATATAAATGATTATTTAAATAAAAATTCTGTTTTAAACTATAACTCATTGTTTTTCACTATTCATCAAAAATTAAAATTTTTCAGAAAAATACCAAAAATTTACCCTAAGATAATTTTGATATTACGAATTAAATAATGATGTCTATTTTACCAAATTCAAAACAAATAAGTTTAATTTATTAATTTATAATTAATTCCCTCTATCAAAACAAAAAGGTGTATTTTTAGGAAATAATAACTTCCAAATGTTTGACACTTGTTTATGTCCAATTTCAAAGTGAAATTCCTTACAATGACCATCATTGGATTAAATGGTAAAAATATAATCTATTTATACTTCCAAACCATTAAAATGTATAATTTAACAATATAATTTATTTTGATTTAAAAAGTTCTTTTTAGTTAAAATATAGTCTTTTTCACTATTCATCCAAATATTAAAGTTATCAGAAAAACACAAAAACATTATTGAAACTAAATTCTTATGTCCCAATTCTAAAGAAGAAGATTATTTTTTAAAATTAAATATATAAAAATATCAAATATTGGATTTAAAAATGCTTCTCTATTAAAAGGTGGTAAAATTTCATTTTTTGAAAAATACTTCTTTTATCTGAAAGAATGTTTTTGTTCTTACATTATGTCTAATAAACTCATAATATGGATTCTAAAATTATAAGAATTATATAAAGTTGAAAATTTAGTTAATACTATTCATAACCACTTTTGGACAGCTTGTTTGGTAAGTCATGGTGTGCTAGAACTCGGTATTGCGTGTAGTGAAGGTTATTGAATTACTTTGAAGAAATAATGTAATTTAAAATCTTGGGGTGTTACATTCTTCCGTCCTTCAATAAATTTAATCCTCACAATTTGAATTTTTTTTTCAAAAATAAAATGTTGAAAATAGAAAATTCCTTTGGGAAAAACCACATCAGAAATTAGGTTAATAAAATTTAGTCTTAATAAGAGGAAAAGGGAAATGAAAGGGTCACCACAAATTTATGATCTCGATTAGGAGAAATTGTTGGAAATTAATGACATATAATTGGAGGAAAGACGTAAATATATATAGGTAGTGATTGAGGTCATCAATCACAAACAAGTATAAAATTGATGTCCTTAAATTCATCAATCTATGATGATTTAAAATACCATCGGTTCAGCAAAACATATGGTACTAGGATAAATTTTTTTTGTTTTAAGATCACTTCACTAAAGTATAATAATTAATTTATTCATATAATTATATAAGAATAAAAATATATACATGACAAGTAGAGTCCCATCCTTTAACTAATTTCTACCACAAACTCATCTTTCACTCTAAACTATAATAGAACTTAAAAATAATATTCGATTTATCATATTCATACATGGTTAAAAAATGAATTTATAATTCATTTACCAGATTTTTTTAAAAAAACGACTACATTATTCAGTCTAGGGAATCATGTGGGCTAGTGGTAGGTGATACACCCTTGTCACCCTTCGATTGCGGGTACAAGTCTCGCATCCTTGCCGGACACGACGGGTTGCGGCCCGAACTCCGTGTTGTCCATTTATGGTAATACAAAAACAATCTCAAACTAGAATTATCCAAAATACTTCTATCATAACTCATATTCCAAAATTTATAAATAAGTTAAACCCAATGAAGATCCTTTTTCCACGTAATAACATGTGAACACCTTCATTATGTATTCTTTTAAAACACTGCAACATCCTGATTACCATAAAACCTTATTGATTACATTCATGATCCCTTATTACATATAGAATACTGGATATACTCCTTTTATCCAAAAATGTTGTAAACTCCATAAATTATGGAATATAAAAATCAGTAATTAGTTTCAAGGTAATCAATAATATCCAATATAATTTATCTAAATCAATCATGTATTATTCTAAAATCACTACCTCCGTATCAGAACCATATTATGGTTTATCTTCATCTCAACCATATATTTTCCAAAAATTTACCCGTCTATTGAGTCACTTTTCTTGGTTCCACACAATCTCAAGTCCTTAATGAAATAGTACTCTAGTACAATCCTTATATACTCCATAATTATTTTAACCAATAAATTGTTGATACAACACTCAAATTACATAATTATCTAGTAACAACATAAGAACTCTAATCATTCCTCCTCATTTGTGGTAGTATCATAACTTTATTTTTATCCAATAGAATCATTTGTGGAATAATTTGATGATTTGGACCTCAGTTCGCGTAGAGTCCCAACTCCATGAAGATGAAGCATTGTTCATTTGAAATCTTTTTCTTACCCTTATAGTCACGTACTTGGTGTCCTTTTTCTCCACACATATAAAGAACTCTCATTCCTTTCAGGAAGGTTCCAGAGTGTTTCTTCCCATAGTTATCAAATATGGGAAAATTATTCTTTTCCCTCTTCCCTTTATCCATATTTCCTACTTCCATCCTTTTCTTCTCTTTCTTCCCTTCAAAGCCATAGGACTAGGAGAATTGTTTACTTATCTTATTAACACATGATACTTTTTCTTCATATGTTTAGAATACATGGGAGACTATTTCCCTTCTAAATTTTGGATTAATACTTTGAAAGATATGATTCTTCTTACGATTTGGATCATATATATTGTTGGAGTTCACATTCCTTCTACTGTGCGCCATTTATATACAATATCATAAACTAGGTCAGTTTATGAATTGCAATGAATAATTCCAAACTTGTAAAATACCTAACATAAATTGAATGTTTTATGTATATAATACATAACCAAAAATATGTTTTCATTGAGGAATTATATACTCATAAACCCTTCATAATGATTGGTAAAGAAAATGAGAATTATCCTAAGCATATCCCCTAGGACTGTCATAACCGAGAGTGCATCAAGGCCTGTTGTGGTGCACCAGTTCCCGTTCGAGTCTAGATCAAAGCATTTTTTTTGGGTTTTACCCCTAGTTACATCTGTACCAGAGCCGCCTCTACCTGCTCGTATCCAGACATGGATTTATTACATCGAAAACTCACAAAATCACTACAATACAAAAATTCTAGGAAGTTCTTCTATACTAATCCTCAAAGTCCATCTGAGGTCTATGTTCTCTAATAAGAATTTATCTAAATATAGATTGGAATGTCTATACTAAACATCCTATGATACCAATTGTACCACCCCGATCCCAGTTACCTAGAGTCAGTTCATTATTACATAACATTGGCATGATCACAAAAGATCAAGTCTCGAAAGGCCGATTAGTTTAGTAGCCTTGGAAACACTAGATACATTCATAAATGTTACATTACATCATAAAGTGAAAACTACAACAACATCTTGTCTCAACACTCATATCCCCTTATACTATCCCTGAAAGTCATTCGTAAAATACTTCTCCACATCCTTGGAAAAATAAAACATAGAAACGGGTGAGCTCAAATGCCCAGTAAGGATAACGATATAGCTGAAACGTTCATAAATACGAACAAACATTTAATGCAATGTATAAATAAAACAAATCCTTTTAAACTTTAACTTTAGAATAATATGGAAATCATAAAAATGAAATAATTCCATTTACATATTCACATGGATATTCTACTAGTTGAATAATCACATGCAATATCAATAACCACTTTCATAATGATGGAATGCATAATGCCAGACAATCATAACAACATAGTCAAGGCCTCATTCCAAGACTACAAATAAGATTTTGTCAAGGCCTTGTTCCAAGAAACTAGTTTGTCTCATGAGACCTACCGATTCCTCGAGGATATATAGCGGGATCTACCCATTACTTACTAAGTCTAATGCATTCCCATATGAAATGGTTTAAACATAACATAAACATTCATATTTAAACATGCATAAAAAATGTAAATAATTTCTACTTAAACCATGAATGGTATAAAAATAACACATCCACAGTCAAACAAATCACAAATCCTTCAATTCAATACTAGTGTTTTGTTTCATAATAAATCAACTTCAAATAAGCTTAAAATCCTTCAAAAGATGTTGACATAGATGAAATCAAAACTATTTGAGAGAAATATCTCTTTTTTTTGAAATCATTTAAAAGTCAAATAATTATAAAATAAAACATTTACATTGAAAATATTATTATAATCTTGTAAGGGAAGCTTTTATGACTTTACAATGGTGGAAAATAGCCTCACCCACCGCATAAGTAAAAAAAAGACATTCTTACCTTAATTTTGTCGAAAAGTTTAAAAGGACATTGTTTAGAAAATTACATAATGATTCCTTTATAAACATCTTATAAAAATTCAAACAAGGGTATGAATTAATTTAACCCTTATTTTGTAAAATGGTAAGAATGTTTTTAAGAAACATGGATGTGGATGATAAAGAGGTCCCAGTAGATAATCACGTATAAAAAACCTCGGATAATGCATAGATTGTAAAATAAACCCTTACCTTGTACATTTCCTTGGATGAGGGTAGGTTAACCTCCTGTATAATGGTGAAATAATTGATATTAAATTATACAAGAATCATACACATTAATATGATATCATATATGATCTTCTAATATAGATTTGTTAATAATATCTTAGTATTATTATCATTTCGGGTGTTAACTTACTTGTTTTCTTTTATATATTTTGTTACATAAGACATGTTTTTTATCAATTGGTTGTATCTTATTCATATCCATAATTACATCAAGTCCTTAATTTTTTTTTCATATTCAAATGAGAATTATAATTGCATGGATACGATGGGGAATGAATCTCATTGTGTTCGTGGAGACGGTAGACCATACGTACGCATGAGCAACAATATCATTCTTTTGATATTAAAATATTATATAATTGGATGGTATATCAAATATAAAGAATCATTATCAGGTTATATTTATTATTTACATCAATTACATATCATTATCATACCCATCCAAATAATAATGTTTTTGAATAACAATTACACCACGACGTGGAGATAGGAAGCTGTATGTACGCATGTATGGTGACATGTTATTAAAAGGATGGATAAAATACATTATATGATTGTAAAATATTTATAATAACATCAAATTGTATAGAATATACTCGAGTTATTATTTTAGAAAGGAAATAACAAATAAATAAGACGTTGAAGTAGAATGGAACTTGAAAAAGGGTGGTGAAAACATTACCTATTCTTTGGGTTCTTCCTTCTGATTAGATCAAAATGGATCCTTAGGTTGGATTTCAGATCAAACTAAGGCCTATAGGTTTTATTGATGGATTTTAAGAGAGTATTTGGGCAGGGTTTGGCCAAAACAATTGGCTTTTAAGGTGTAAATTAGAGAGAAGGTGTGTGCCCTTTTATAAGAGGGGTGAGTGGCACCTTTGGAAAAGCTAGAAATATTATTTTATAATAAATTAATATTCGGTTTCTAATGGCTCAAAAGTATATTATTAAAACTCTAAGGTGGGGATGGGTCGCAATACATTAAACGAATAGATTTTAGACAAGATTGGGTCACTATATTAGCCATATCTTTTAAATTTAACTCTTATTTAAATAGTTTGACATTTACCATGTCTCTTTGTATTTTTATATTATACAGTTAATAAACATACTATATACTTCCAAGAGACCCCAAAGTGTTCCACTAATTTCATACCTATCATCTTATAATTCCTTTGTCCAAAATGTAGATTTTAAGAATATTATATCAATTAATAATATAATATTTGTTTTAAAAACTCCTTTATATCAATTTTGACATTATTTAGTAATTGATTTTTTTAAAGTCCTAAAAACTTTATTAATTCAAACCAAATTAATTTAATCAATAATAACATGTCATATTAAACAATAAAATTCGTGTAATTCATTAAAAGTCTCAAATTATATTTATTTTTGTATTTATAATATCAATTATTTTAATATTTCACTAATAAGGTAATTACTGCATCATCATTGTCTCATAAAAAAATTAAATTATTTAACTTTAAAAAATTATAAATAAAATACTATTATGTAGGGAATAGTTTTATCTTTCTAATGAATAATTATAGTCGAAAATATAACATATATAAACTTATGTAAAAATTGTTTTTCTAAAAGATATATGCTTATGTCATTTTTGTATTTACTTTAACTTAATTAATATAAAGTGTCATTATCACATACAAGTGGATCCATGGGGTCCCAAAATCGACCCAAAGATGCCCATGGTCGAAAATGTATCAACCAATAGGGTTAGGACATGTTTTCGGGTAATTTATTGTTATTATAATATTATTTTTTACCCTTAATTACCCTATTTACTTTTTACTGTGGTAAATAAAAGTAAAAAGTTACTATTCACCAAAAAAATATTTTTATCTTATTGAACCACATTTTACTTCTTGATATTAACTTTTTCTCTTGGATTTTCAAAATTCCACTCATAGAAGCGGTACAATTATGTTATATGTGAATTTTCAAATTCTCATAGGAGGTGGGTAAAAGACGTTGAAAAGTTAAATAAACTTTTTATATATCTAATATTATTATAAACTAACTCCAATGAATTACATTGAAATTAAGTAGGTATTATTTATCTATTTTTATATAAAATAAATTTAAAAAAGATAAATAATTATTTAAATTAAAATTCGGTTTTAAACTATAACTTCGTGTTTTTCACTATTCATCAAAAATTAAAAGTTTTCAGAAAAATACCAATAATTTACCTTAAGCTAATTTGATATTCAGAATTCAATAATGAAGTCTATATTACCAAATTAAAAACATAGAAGTTGCATTTATTAATTTAAATGTAATTCCCGCCGTCAAAACAAAAAGGCGTATTTTTAAGAAATAATAACTACCAAAAGTTTGGCACTTGTTTATGACCAATTTAAAAGTGAAATTACATAAAATGAACATCATTAGATTAAATGGAAAAAACATAATCTATTTAAAATTACAAACCATTAAAATTTATTTTTTAACAATATAAATTATTTTTATTTGAAAATTTATTTTCAGTTAAAACATAGTATTTTTCACTATTCACTCAAATATGAAAGTTATCATAAAAACACCAAAACATTATTGAAACTAATTTCTTATGTCCCAATTCCAAAGAAGAAGTTTATTTTGTCAAATTGAATATATAAAATTTTCAAATATTCGATTTAAAAAGGCTTCGCCGTTAAAAGGCGTTACAATTGCATTTTTTTTTTGAAAAATACTTCTTTATCTAAAAAATGTATTTGTTATCAAATTATGTCTAAGAAACTCATAATATGGATTCTAAAATTATAAGGATTATATAAAGTTTAAAATTCAGTTAATACTATTCATAACTACTTTTTAACGGCTTGTTTGGTAAGTCATGGTGCGCTAGAACTCGATGTTGCGTATAGTGGAAGTTATTGAATTACTTTGAAGAAAAAATGTACTATGTAATCATGGGGTGTTACATATTCACAACTAATTGAGAATAAAATCTTATATATACTATGAAAATTTCCATTAAAAACATTAATTTTAATATTCTATAGATTATGGTCTTCTCCAATTACCAACTCTAGTGATTTAAGAGGATATTTAGAGGGAGCACGTCGAAGAAGAGGTCATCGCCTCTGCTGATTCTTTCAACCTTATTTCTCTTTATACTTCCTATTAATTTTTGGTTTCAATTGAGAAGTAATAAATACAGTATCATAAATATACGGACATGTTATTATGTTTATGTAACAACCATATTCCACCTTCTATCAATCCTCTGAAAAATGAAATCACCACTCGCGCATATGTACGACTTACCATTTCCACACTCTGGTGGGAATTATTTTCCACCAACACTTTACTTGGATGAGTATAATTACGTAAATAATAACTTTATATAATTATTATAACATTATCTTGATTTTAAAATATTATACACCATCCACGTCAATACCATTCAAAAATTGTGGGAACGATATCGTCACTCGTGCGTACCTATGACCTACCATCTCCATGATGTGGTATAATTCATTATATATGATCTTAATTAAAAAAATATTACATAAATGTATATAATTAATAATTTTGATAAATATTATACTAATATATTTTTGGAAATTATATTACTATATCCTTATATGGATAACCGAAACTTATTCGACAAAAAATGCATAGGAAAATGATGCGGTTAATCCCCGGAAAACAAGTAACAATGAAATTCTATTAAATAGATGATAATATGATAATATATTATATCATAAAAATGAATATTATTCTTTAATAAGTCAATGAAATTATTTAAATTATTATACATGTGGTTGGGATATATACAATGGATATCAGACTTAAGGTAAGGGACAATTTTGCAACCATATTATTATCTGAGATTGTTTATACATAAGTATTAACTAGGGTATGTTTATCATCCATTTATATGTTTTATACATATGTATTATAAAATATTTTTCATATCCTTATACTTTTATATTTTCAATTGTACCCATTTAGCAATTTTTATGAAATGGTATGAAAGGAATCTTTTGCACTTTCGTTACGAGGAACTTTTTGACTTCCTGAAAAATGTACAACAAGAATGCTTTCTTTTAACTTATATAGAATGAATATATTTTTATGCATTAATAACAATTTATTTCTAGGAATCATCACTTATAATATTTTATATTGATTTTCAAATAAATTATTATTTTTTAATATTTCTTGGCATTTTGAGAAAAGAAAATGTTTTTGAAGAAGAAAGGATATTTTCCTCAAGAATAAATTTTTAGTTTTTTAACATAATTATATTCCATTTAAGACATTATTTTTTAAGTAGGGATATGTTTATATCACTATTAATACTATTTATTTATTGTGTTTATGATGGGATTCTACTTATTAAATCCATTTGTTTTATATGGATTATGATGGAATGATGTTTAAGAAACCCATTTTATTATTTGGGTTATGTAATGATGAATGATTTATGTTATTGTGGAACACAAAAGAATAATTTCATTATAAGATGGGTGTGACCTATATCTCTATCTAATTCATTGGGTAAAGATTCATATTTCATGAGATATGCATGGCTTGAATGGAAAATGATATCTGTTTAGTAGTACAGGGCTAGAATGAGGAGTGAACTCAGTTCAGTAATGGACTTTGTCTACTATGATGGTATTTGAAATGATAGTTGAAAAATATAAAATGATTTTATATTATTATGTGTATGAAACAAAATTTCATGTCTAATGTTTGGAATTTTGGTATTACATTCATTGACATTTACAAACATTTATGATTTATCCGATTACATGATATCATGATCTTTCATATGCATGATAAGATTTTCTAATGGTAAGTTCATATGTCTTATAATTGCGTTATGATTGATATCTACCTTCTTTAACCTTTCTGAGCATCTTATCACACCCTTTTCATATTTTTTCTTTTCCCTAGGTTATTACAAAATATTAATGGTATGAAAACTAAAGGTGAAGATATTTACAAGAGATGTTGAAGATCTCACACTAAATTAGAGGAAAGTGGTCCATGTTTACAACGGAACAAAACTAATATGGTCTTTGGGTGTCTTTTTGTGTAATGTATTAAGTATTCCTCAAAAGTAATGTAATTTATATGTATGTCAATCTTGGGTCGTTTGAGTTGGAATAAGAGAAAGGTTTATTCAACCTTTGGAAAATAGGATGAGAAACATTTAGTGATATTTCTAGAAATATTTCTAAAGATATAGTGATTTCCTTAACGACAGGTCAATGTATAGGTTATAATACTTGAATTTTTGTAATGATCATGGTTAACCTCGGATTGAATCTAAGATTTTATATATTGGAAGTACTTATCCTTGATTATGTCATATTCCTAGTATTATTTTTCCCCTAACACTATTCTTTTTTCATTTTAGAAAATGGCTATAACTTGAAGGAATTGTGTTAATGATCAATAAAATGGGAAATGAAAAAATTTTCATCATGAAAAACGAAATATTATGGGATATGGAATGAAAAATCTTATTGCTATACTCACACAAGCAATTAGTCATTATTGACTTCCAAATGAGTTGATAAGGGAACAATATTATATTGTGTCCTTCATGAGGCAACATCGACCTTATTTCATTGGGTCTTCCAATATAAATATTAATCAATAGTGAGTCAATATATTTTAAAATATATTTTTTATACTTCTCTATTTGGAACATGAAAAAGTAGTTTTGGCTGTTTATCATTTGGAAGATGAAGCAGACTAATGGAGGAATCTAATCAAGAATATAAGGTGAAAAGATGAAATTGTATCCATGTAATGAGATGAGTTCAATAAATTGTTTTTAAATATGTAATTTTCTAGTATTGTTCACATGAATATGGGAAATGAGTTATTTAATCCTAATAGAAAGTATGATGAATCGGTTGGTACATACAAGGCAAATTGTAAAATACTGGAAAGGTTGGTTTCTTGCATTATCATCTAACCTAAAAGTAATGATCATCAATTTTCGATGGATTAAAACTAATTATTTGAGGGAATTAGCTATAAAAGTCATTAGTATCTATGATGATATTGAGTTAGGTGATATCAAGGTTGAAATGGAAGATTGTGTACATATCAATCTCATGGTTTTGACTAGAAACAAAATATTGGGTTTAAGAGAATCAATTTGGGTTTATTAAGGGTAGATCCATCTAAAAAATGTATTTTTGTTGCTTCAGAATATATTAACACCATAAAAAAAAGATAACATAGGAGGTAATATTTCCATTATAATGGACATCATCCAAGATTTTGATACCATGGATTGGAGTTTTATCTTTAAGTTGATTAATTATTTTTGTTTAAATGATACCTTTATATCTACTACCATAATTTTGTTCAAATAAGAATCCATTTCCATTTTGATCAATGGATCTCCCACGGGATACCCAAAATCCTTTAAATGTGTTAGAAAAGGTGGCCCCATTTCTTTCATCCTTTTCTACATTGCATAGGACTATCTTAGCAATTTTCTCACTTTCTTATTGATAAAAAAAAACTAAAGTCCATTATTGTCTCGCAGAATGTTAATGATCCCACCCACCTGTTGTATGCTAATGACACATTATTTTTCTCCAAGGTAATAAAAGAAACATTCGAAAACTCAAAAATTCCCTCACTCACTATGAGAAGATTTCTGGTAAAGCCATTAGCTAGAAAAAAGAATTATCTTTTTTGGGAAAAACATTCCCCCTAATAAGAAGTGAAATATTTTAAATGACCAAGCTATTATAGAGGGTTATCTTACATTTACACACCTAGGTCTCCCCATGTTTTGGGGGTGACCAAAATCCTATAATTTCTGTACAATTGTCAACCAAGTGATTAACCAGTAAACCTCTTGGTAGGGAAATCTCTTTCCATGGCGGATATAATAAGACTTTTCAAATATAATATTGTTTCTAAATTGGTTTACTCTATGATGGTCTACAAATGGAATACTAGTCTAATAAAAAAAATATCCCAATCAATTTTATTGGACTGGTAGCATTGTGGAAAGGAAACTATTGACAATCCCCTAGTCGACATGTTGAAAACCTATCGATAAAAGATGTATAAGAAAAACAATCTGAAGTATTTTTATGAGGCTCTTAAATCTAGGCTCTCTTGCAATATTATCTACAATAAATATGACTCTATTGATTTTATAAAAAATAGATTTATTGAAAAACTAAAGAAATAAAACTTGAAATTTCTCACCTCCTCTATTTGGCCATCCATAAAACAATTATTTTCTTCTATCATAAACAACTCTAGGTGGATGGTCACTAGAGACTCTTCCATGAACTTATGTTTGGATAAATTGATTGGAACTCCTTTAATCTCTATGGATCTTCCCAACCAAAGTCTTTCTAACTCCAACATTTCTATCAGAGATGTTCTAAATTCCCAAAATGATCAGATCCCTGACACAATTACAAATTTCATTGAAAACTATCCATTCTCTAACACCGATGATTTCTTAATTTGGGAGCCTTCACGTAATGGTATGCTCAATTATAAAAACATTTACAGACATTCTTTTTTCAATATGAAAAGTTACATTGGTTGGATAAAAATATTTGAAAAGACTTGGATCAAACCCTCCATATTTACTCTCATTTGGCACCTTTCTCAATACAAGATCCCCATAGCTGAACATATTCAATTGTATGGTATTCAACTCTTCAATAAATGTAGCCTCTGTAATAAACACAGAGAAGATAAAACCCATATACTTCATTCTTGTGCCACTACTTATGCTCTTTAAAACTATATTTTTGACTTTTTTGTCTCCAGATGGTTGACTAACGACTCTGTCAAATCTCAACCAAAGATATGTGCTGATATGGATAGCTCTCAGCAGATTAAAAACCTTTTCCCTGCTATTTCTGTTGATCTTATCTATGTGAGCTACTATGATAGAAATGATCTTATTCATATCAAATACTAACTTAACCATAATAAAAGTTGTATGTGGATACACATTTCCATACGTGAAGCTTCTTCAATCCAAAAGGCAATTTCCACAACATAGTGAATGCTTTAGAACACTACGACGTCTTCGTGTGGATGGGAACTTCTGAAAACCCTATTGTAATTTGGATGTTTTCTAGAATGCTCCTTACCATGGATATATTATGGTCAATGTGGATAGTGCATCCAAAGGAATTCCAGGCCCCATTGGCTATGGTCCCATCTTTAAGATCCATCATGGTCAGATCCTCTGATGCTTTTATAGTAGTTATGGCATTTCTTCTTCGTTAGAGGTAGAGATGATGAGAATGATTCATGCCATTTATTTTTAAAAGAAATATGGTTATAGAAACCTCTGGATTGAGAGAGAATTAACCACGATCATTTAGGCAATATAGAATAGTTTGATTCTCCTTGTGTGGTTGATCACCACCTGTTTGATAAACTGCACCTACTCGTTTCTTGACATCAACTTCATCATTACTCATTTATATCGCGAATCCAACAAGGTAGCTAATAGACATTACAACAAGGGATTCAACCAATATATCACCTTCATTGAGGAAACTCCTACTAATTTACACCCCTATCATAATAATGATTGTAATATATTTCTATCTTTTAGAATTTTGAAAACTCTTTCTTTTATAATTATTGTGCCATGGTTTTATGGACAAGGAACCATCCTCTTAAAAAATTTGTGTGTTTCATTAGGTTTAAAGTGTGGAAAGAAGTATGGTGGGTAATTAACTAACCCTAGAAGAACGAAGCTGGTACATTATTTTAATATATTGGCATGATTACAAGGAATCATGTGATGAAGACCGATCATTTTAGTAGTCATGGAAAATAGATTGCATATATGAACTTTAAATTACAATTTCTACCATAAAAAATCACAAATAATCCATTTACATTGCCATTATTATTTATCTTAATCCTTCATATGAATCATAATATACTTCTTGGCATCCTGGGAAAATAAAAAATAAGAAAGTGGTGAGATAAGATGGTCATTAAGGATAACCAATATAGTGGAAGCTACTATAAATAATCATAAAATTTTATGGAAATGTATAAAATTGAAAAACAAGCCTTTTAAGCATAGACTTCAGCAAAATATGGAAAATACACATAGTATAATTCAATTTAATTATTCACAAGGATATTCTATTTGTCTAATAATCACATGTAATAACTAATTTCATAATGAGAAATGTATAATTTCGGACATCATAATGACATATTCAAGGCCCTGTTCCATGAATACAAATAAAAATTTTGTCAAGGACTTGTGGAAAGACAATAATTTGTCTCATGAGGCCTACCAATGCATCATGTTTCAATAATGGACCCCACCCATCACTTACTAATTTCAATGCATTCCTTATTTGAAAAGGGCGAAACATAACATACACATTCATATTAAAACTAGCATACGATAAGCCCATATATTAAACATAAACCATTAATTGGATAAAAGCAGCACATTTATAGTCTAACATATCATAACACATTAAATACAATATATAACATTGTATTATAATAAATAAACCTCATTCATGAATAATATCCAATAATGGATGTGTACATAGTTGAAAATGATCAGTAAAACTCTTTGAGAGAAATATACTTTTTTCATGAAATCATTTACAATTCAACCAATTTATAAAGGAAGGAATTTAAAAGATATTTTTTACTCAATGTTTCCCATAACTATTTGTTACTTTTAAAGGAATTAATATTTTAAAACATTCACATCCATATAAATAAATCCTTAAAACCATTATGAAAGCATGGACATTAATCAGAAGAATTTAGAAAATAAATATTTAAAATATTTAAAATGATTTTTTAGTTAAAGAGTAACTTTAAAATAATCCCTTAAAAAACTCTTTTATGAAACATAGACATGGATAATAAATATGTCCCAGTAAAAACATACACATAAACAATATTAGATATTAATGAGATTGAGGAATTAACCCTTTCCTTGAACTTTCCTTTAGTCAAGGGTACGTTTAACCTCATGTATAATGAAAATATTATGTTATTAAATTATAATATAACCATATTAATATTTATGATATCATACGTGATTCATTTATGACTTTATACAACCTATTTAATAATAACTTCCATGATAAATTATCATTTTGTGAAATAATCTCTTTCTTTAACATACGGGTTTTAACTTGTTACTCTTGATCGTATCACCTAGATCATGATTTTAATACTTCAAGAATATAAAAAATTATTTTTATTTAA
Source organism: Viscum album (assembly GCA_963277665.1). Lineage (NCBI taxonomy): Eukaryota > Viridiplantae > Streptophyta > Magnoliopsida > Santalales > Viscaceae > Viscum > Viscum album. The sequence goes on from OY728123.1 coordinate 1,098,342,105, forward strand.
TATATATTTAGAATAAAAATTATTACAATAGATAGATATTTGAAATGAAAAACATCATTTATGGAGATGATAGGCTGTACGTACGTATAAATATAGTTTTTGTTTTCATATCTATTGAACGAAAGTATGTGAATAAGATATATATATATTCAGTAGTATTATTTTTCCATATATTACATACTAATTTATAATATATAATTTTATAATCATCATTGAATGGTGAACGTTGAATTGAATTTCATCACGTCACATACGTACGCAAGAGCAATGATATCAACATATTAATGGTGGAACAATGTTTAATTGGATTTTATATTATATATACATAATAATTACCATGTTATATTCACTATTTAAACTAATTATATACATTATTATCCCAATAGAAATAATTTATTATTGAATATCAAACTACACCACAACGTGGAGACGGTAGGTCATACGTACACAGGTATGGTGAAGTTATCATTCATAGGATGGATAAAATAGTGAATATTTCTATACCATATTTATAATAACATCATAGTATTTAAAAGGTACTGTAGTTATTATTTTGGTATGGAAACGATAAAGAAAGAGGATGTGGAAGAGGAAAAGAACATTGAATGAGGTGATGAAATAATTACCTCATCTTTGGGTGCTTCATTTTGAATTGATCAAAAGGGACAAATATGTTGAATTTAGGATCAATGTAAGGCCTCTAGGATGAATTTAGGAAAGTTTGGAGGATATTTGAGCCGGTTTTGGTTGAACCAAATGGATTTGGAGGTTTGAATATAATATAAGTTGATGTAGCCTTTTATAAGATAGGTGATGGGCACTTTATGAAAAATTTTGAAATATTAATTTATTATAAAATCATTTTTGGATTCTAATACATTCAAATGGATTTATTTCAAAGATGATGTGGGTATGGGTATAAATACTCCCAACTAATATGTTTTAGACATGTTTATGTCACCATATTAATTTTATCTTTTAGATTTAACTCATAGTTAAATAGTTTAACTTTTACCATGTCTTCTTGTATTTTTATATTATGTGGCTAATATATTTACTATAAAATGCCAAAAGAACCATAAGTGATTAATTATTGACTTATAAAACATTATATAAGTCCATTGAAAGAATCATAGTGTTTTAGGAATATTATATCATTTAATAATATACTATTTTTTTAAAAAATTCATTTATATCAATTTTAACCATATTTAGTATTTATTTTTTGTAAAAGTCATAAGAACTTGATTAATTAAAAAAACACATTTAATTAACTCAAACATTTCATATGCACCTAGAAAATTCTTTTATGTTTTCAAAAGTTTAAATTTACATGTAATTTAATATTTATAATGCCAATTATTTTAATCTTTCTTTAATAAGGTAATTACTACATCATCATTATGTCATAAATATGTTTAATTATTTAATTTCTAAAAATAATAAATATAATACCATGATGTAGGATATTTGTTTAAATTTCTACTTAATATTTATAGTCTAATTTATTATATGTGTAACTCTATATTAAAATTGATTTCTTTACTAAACTTTAAATTTAACACTTTTAACTATTATTTAAATAAAATATAATAAATGTTTAAATCTTACCCAAAATAGATCAAAAGTATATTATTTTTATCCAAAGTTTGATTATGGTCTAAATACACATATCTAATAGAATTAGTACATGTTTTGGGAAAATTTTAATAATATTTTTATCTTAAATTACATTATTTACTTCATACCATGGTAAATAATATTCAAAAGTTACTATTCACCGAAAATTATTTTCATCCTATTGACCCACATTTTACATAAGAATGTCAACTGTGTCCCTTAGATTTTTTAAATTCAATTCAGAGAAGAGGTAATATCGCGTTTTAATGAAATTTGTAAATGTGCCAAGGAGGTGGGTAAAATGACGTTAAAAATGTTAAATAAAATTATATATATCTAATCTAATTATAAAATTAATCCATTGACATACATTGTAAAAATAGTTTTATTATATATATATTTTTATGTTAAGATAAATTTTTAATTAAAAATTATTATTTAAATGAAAATTCGTTTTTATGTACTATGAAGTATTTTTAACTATTCATCAAAAATTGAATGTTTTCAAAAAATTACCAAAAATTCACCCTGAGCTAATTTTGATATTATGAATTCAAATTTGAAGTCCATTATACCAAATTCAATATTTAGGATTGTCTAAAATTAATTTTTCTATTATTCACAAAAAGACATTAAAAGTAGTACTTTTATTAAAATAGTTTTTCGAAATATATAACTATTTTAATGAAACTTATACATTTCAGTATAAATATGGTATATTTATGTGAAAAAATTATAAATAAAATTTAAAATTTATCTTTTTTACTATTCATATTACAATATATAATTGATAAATAAATATATTGTTTAAATAATTATAATATTAACGTGTTGTTTTGTAGAAATTGAATCTTGCATATAACGCAACCTAGGTCGGTGTTACATGTAATACAAGATATAAAATTACATTAAAGAGTTAGCTTACTAGGAAATTTTGGAGTTTTACATTCTCCCCTCCTTCAATAAATAGTGTCCTTGCAATTTTAAATTTTTATTTGAAAATAAAATGTTGAAAATAGAAAATACTTTGTGGAAAAACCACATTAGAAATAGGGTTAATAATATGTAGTATTAATAAGAGGGAAAGGGAAATGATGAATTCACCAAAAAGATTGGATTTATAATAGGATAAAATAGGTTGATATTAGAGACACATAATTGGATGAAAAAAATAAATATTTATTGGGAGTGATTGAGGTCATCAATCACAAACAAGTTAACAATAAATGGAAAATTGAGGGCCACAAAGCCAAAAATATATAATGATTTAAAATATCATTAGTTCAACAAAAAATAAGGATGTCAGATAACACCTTTTGTTGAGATCATTTCCCCAATGTTTAATAATGAATTTCATCATATAATAAGAAAAAATACTTGAAAAGTAGAGTTCCATCCATTAAATAATTTCTTCCACAAAATCCTCTTTCACTCTAAAAGATTATAGAACTCAAAAATTTTCTATTAAACCTAACCATATATGGTTTAAAAAAATGAATATACAATTCATTTATAATACCATTAAAAAAATTTGACAAACTAGGACATCATGTAGGGTAGTGTTAGGAGATTCACCCTTGTCGCCCATCAGTTGCGGGTTCCAGTCTTATGGCCTTGCTAGACGTCACGGGTTATCACCCGACCTCTGGGTTTTCCTTCTTATAACAATCCCATAATTATCATAATAAATGTTTTAACATTAAACAATAGTTTCCAACATCCAACTTAATTTATTCCAACCTTTAGACTTATCCAAAATACTTCTGTCTAAAATCATAGTCCAAAATTTATAAGTAAGGTAAACATATTTAAGATCTATTTTTATACGTAATAACATGTTAATTCCTTCGCCATTTATTGTATTAAAACAAGGTAAATACCGAAATTACCATGAAACATTATTTTAATATGTATGTACTTCATTATTCCTTCTGTTAAACATAGAATACTGGATATACTCCTAAAATCCAAAAATGTTGTAATCTTTAACTATGATGGAATATTCATATCATTAATCAGTTTTAAGGTAGTTAGGAATATCTAATATAATTTATCCAAATCAATTATATGTTATTCCAGATTCACTACCTCATTATCAGAACCATATTATGTGTTATCTTTCCTTCTAGAATGTATTTTCCAAAAATATTTACTTGATATTGAGTCACTTTTCTTAGTAAAATTCAATCTCAAATCCTCATGGAAATAGTATTGTTGTAAAATCCATATTTATTTCCATAATTCATATAACCAGTACATCATAAATACAACACTCAAATGACATAATTCTTCGATCTAGAAGCACAAATACAATAATTATTCCACATCAACTGTAGTAATAGATTATGATTGTCATAGATCACATTGATTCATCAGAGATATATTTCCTTGATGCTTAGGACATTTAATTTTGTAATGTCCCATTTTACTACAATTAAAACAATAAATATTAGTCCTTTATTTTTCCATTTTCATTATTTTTCATGATGACCCTTTTCTACACACTTATAACAAAAACCCATTCTCTTCAAGCATTTACCAAGGTGAATATTTCCATAGATATCACATGTGGGAAAGTCCTTCTTTCCCTTATTCCCTTAATCAATATTTTTCTCTGTCATCCTCTTCTTCTATTGCTTCCCTTTAAAGCCATAGGTCCCAGAGAATTCATTACTTATCTTATTAACACATGATACTATTTATTCAAATGATGTAGATACATGGGATATATATACCATCTAAATGTTGGATTAAGACCATGAATGATATGTAACTTCTTAATCTTTGGATCATGTGTATTGCTGGAGTTTTCATTCCTTCTAATCAGCGCCATTTCTAAAAAATGACATACACTAGGTCAGATCATATCAAAATTTATAATCCAAAAACATGAAAAATTATCAACATTAATTGAATATTTACACACATCTAGTATCATAATTATAATATTGGATTATTTTCTGACATATTTACTCATAAATCATTCATAATGGTTTGTAAAGAATATGTGAATTATCCTATGCATATCTTCCAGGAGTGTCAAAACAGGTGCATATTAAGGCCCATTGTCATGTTCTAGGATACCCAGGGTCAAGCCTGAAACTCCTTCTCAATGTTTTCACTCCTAGTTACATCTGTGCCAAAACCAAGTCCACTTTTAGTATCCACACATGGATGTATTTCTTGGAAAACACACATAATATCTATATTACCTAAATTTTTAGATGTTCTACTATACTAATCCTCAAAGCTGGTCTTAGGGTAATGGTTCCTAATTAGAGTTTATCTAAATCAATTTCCAAGGTTATTGATAAACATCAATTGATACCAAATGTAATTCCCCAACCCCAGAAGCCCAGAGGCTATGAATTATTTTAATACAATGGTAAGATTACAAGGAATCAGGTCCTAAAGGACCAACCAGTTTAGTAGTCTTGGAAAATAGATTACAAACATGATTATTACATTACAATTTATATCACAAAACAAAGAATAAATAATCTATTTAGAATTCCATTATTCGTTAGCATAAACCTGCATATTAATCATAATATACTTCATGGATTCCTTGGAAAATAAATAATAAGAAAGCGGTGAGCTCAGATGCTCAGTAAGGATAAACAATATAGTGGAAGATATCATAAATAATCATAAAATTTTATGGTAAGGTAAAAAACTGAAACACAATCCCATTAAACATAATCTTCAGCATAATATGGAAAATTTAAGTAATGTAATTCCTTTTAAATATTACCATGGATATTATACTAGTCAAATAATCACATTTAATAACTAATTTCTTAATGGGAAATGCATTATTTTGGATTTCATAAGTACATATTCAAGTCCTTGTGCCAAGACTATAAATAAATATTTTTTCAAGTCTTTATTCCAAGACAATTATTTGTCAAATAAGACTTAACGATGCATCGAGGGGCTATAGAGGGTACCAAATGTCACTTACTAGGTATAATTTATTCCACATATGAAAATGGTGAAGCATAACATAAAAAATCATATTAAAACTTGTATAAGAAATGAGAATACTTTAACTGTAAAACATGAATGGTATAAAACAACAAATCCATAATCCAATATATCCTAACTCATTCAATAAAATATTTAACGTTTTATTATAATAAATAAACATCAAGAATGAATAATATTCAGTAAAGGATGTTGACATAGTTGAAAACAATCAGTAAAACTCTTTGAGAGAAATATATTTTCTTCATCCAATCCTTTAAAATTCGCCGAATTTATATTGGAAGAAATTTAAAGAATATTTTTAAATAAATGTTTCCCATAAAATTTTTATTCTTTTTAATGGAATTAAAATTTTAATACATTCAATTCATTATAAATAAATACTTAAAACCATTTTGAGAACATGACCATTAATATGATTGATTTAGAAGAATAAATATTTTAAACATTTAAAATGATGTTTTAGTTAAAGGGTCCCTTAAAAAAATCTTTTTAAGCTTTTTTATGAAACATGGAGATGGATAATAAATATGTCCCAAGAAAAACATACACATAAACTAACTCAGATAATAAAGAGATTGAAAAATTAACCCTTACCTTATACTATCCTTTAGTCGAGGGCAAGTTTAACCTCTTGTATAATGTCCATATTATGTTTTTAAATTATTCTATAACTACATTAATATTGTTTATATCATACAGGATTCATTTATTACTTTATATTACCCATTTAATAATAATTTCAAGGTTAAATTAAAATTTCTTTTAATAATATCGTTCTTTATCATTTATATTTAAACTTATTATTCCTGTTCCTATCTCAAATATCATGATTTAAATACATAATGAATATAAATCATGATTTACATATAATATATATTTAAGATATAAATATGTATAATAGATATATATATGAAATGTAAAAAACTATTTATGGAGATGATAGGTCATACGTACGCATAAACTCTATTTCCGTTTTCATATATATTGAATGAAACTAAGTGAATATGATATAGGTAAATACATAAATATAGATATAGATATATATATATAGATATATATTTTTATTATAATTGTTATTTCATATATTAAAAACTTATTAATAATATATATTTTTATAATCATCACTGAATAGTGAACGTAGAAATGAATCTCATTGCGACGTGGAGACGGTAAATCGTATGTGCGCGTGAGAAACAATATCATTATATTGATGGGCGAAAATGTGTGTAATTGGATGGTATACAATATATACATAATAATTACAATGTTATATTAATTATTTAATTTAATTATACACATTATTATATCCATCCAAATAATGCAGTGTAGAATAACAAACTACCCTATGATGTGGAGACGGTAGGCCGTACATACGCACATATGGGGAATTTTTCATTCATAGGATGGATTTAAAAAGGAATTTGTTTTGACCATATTTATAATAACATAACAATATGTATAAGGTAATGTAGTTATTATTTTGTTACGGAAATTAAAAAAAAAGTGGATGTGGAATACGAAAAGAAATTTCAAATATTAATTTATTATAAAATCATTTTCAGTTTCTGATACCTCCAAATGGATTTATTTTGAGGATTATGGGGGTATGGGTCGAAATAATCTCAATAAATAGTTTTTATACATGTTTAGGTCACCATATTAACCTTATCTTTTAGATTTAACTCTTAGTCAAATTGTTTAACTTTTACCATGTCTTCTTGTATTTTTATATTACATGGTTAATATAGTTTCAATAAAATGAAAAAAGAACCTGAAGTGGTTAATTAATAACATATCTAAAATTATATAATCTTTTTGGCCTAATATTAGATTTTTGGGAATGTTACATCATTTTATAATAATGTAATTGTTTTAAAAAATCATTTCTGACAATTTTAACACTATTTAGTATTTTGTTTTTGTGAAAGTCATAACAACTTGAATACTTAAATAAACACATTTAATAAACCATAAAATATCATATGAACCATGAAAATTCTTGGATGGCATAAAATGTTTCAATTTACATTTATTTTAATATTTGTAAAATCAATTATTTTAATCATTCATTAATAAGGTAATTTCTGTATCATCATTGTGTCTTAAAAAAATTTAAAATTTTAATGTATAAAAATTATAAATAAACTACCATGACGTTAAAAACATTTTTATATTTCTAATTAATATTTATATTTGAATTTATCTTATGTGAAACCCTATATTAAAAATGTTTTATTTATTAAACATTCGATTTAACACTTTTAACTCTTCATTAAATAAAATATAAGAAATGTTTTAATCTATCCAAAAAATTGAATAAATTGATCTTAGATTTGTCCTATGGTTTAGTTTTACCTATATAAACTTATCAAATAGAATAAGGACATGTTTTAGGGTAAATTTAATATTATTTTTACCATTAATTATATTTTTTACTTTTTAATGTGTTAAATAAAATTTAAAATATACTATTCAACAAAAACTATTTTCATCCAACTGAACGGCATTCTACATATGGATGTCAACAGTGTCTCTCAGATTTTTTAAATTAAATTCACAAAAGCAGAAAAATCACATTTTATGCAAATTTGAAAATGTTCCTAGAAGGTGGGTAAAAAAATGGTTGAAAGGTTCAATTAAATTATATATATAATCTTATTATAAAATGACTCCAATGACTTCTATTGTAAAATAATATTTATTATGTATCTATTTTTACATTAAGATAAATTTTTAATTAAAAATAATTATTTACATGAAAAAGTCAGTTTTTATGTACTATATAGTATTTTTCACTATTCATCAAAAATTGAATGATTTCAAAAAATACCAAAACATCACCCTAAGATAATTTTGATATTACAAATACAAAAATGAAGTCCATTTTTCCAAATTCATTTTTTAGGATTGTCTAATATTAATATTAATATTTTTCACAAAGGACTTAAAAAGTAGTTCTTTTATGAAAATAGTTTTTCTAAATATATAACCATATTAACAAAACTTTTACATATCATTACAAATATGTTTTATTTATGTGAAAAAATTATAAATAATATTTAAAATTTATTTTTTTACTATTAAAATTATAATATTTAGTCAATAAATAAATATATCGTTTAAATAATTATAATACTAATGTATTGTTTTGCAAACATTGAATCATGTGTATAATGCAAGCCAGGTTGGTGTTGCGTGTAATATAAGCTATTATATTACTTTAAAGAGGTAACTTACAAAAAACTATTATGTTGTTACATGGTGGATATTGTATTATATGGATTATTAAATGGTTTATGTGTGGAAAAGAAATTCATCAGTAAGCTGAGTGTTCAATTGATGGGAAAAAGATAGATAATGATGCGAATATAGAAAAGGTCACACATAATTCACCTCCCACACTTTAATGCTACAAGTAAAAATAAATGGGGAACTATGTGAAGTAATACCTTAATCCAAGGGTTTCAATTATGATCAAAATAAATAACTTATTAAGGCCAAAAGTAAATGTAAAATCACATGCAATCATTATTGGCAATGTAGAGTTTTCCAATGAAGTGGTGGAATGATCGATTGTGTATATAATGGGATTCTATAATAATGTTTTAAATTCAATTTTTGGAATAATGTAATAATTAAATAAATATTATTCTATTATGATTTTTTCATATGTATTTATGAATATATAAGGAGTTATTCCAGAAAATGAGAAAAGCTATTCAAATATTTTTTTGGAAAAAAACATTAAGGGAAGAATAACCCTTAATATGTGCATAAAGCTGGGATAAAGAAATAGAGAGTTGTAAGATAGTATTAAATACCAAGGGACTGATATTATATCATATTTCGAGAATATGAAATCCTTGTGATTTATGGTATTTGGAAAGAGTTAATATTTGAAAGAATGCATGTTTTCACTATGGTTTTATGGTAATTCAGGCTATTACGATGATTAAATAGAATACGTGAAAATGGTGTTCACATGTTTGGAATGTTACCAAAAATTGATACCTTATGATATATAAGATAAAACTGTTATGGTGAGTTATTGAAAATATTTCTAAAGTTTAGGATTTTTTATCTTTCATAAGGATTGTAAAGATATCAATTTATGGAACGATTAAGATAAACATCGTATGATGTCTGTTAAAAAAAGTAATATCTCTACATAGGTGCAATTATTCATATTTTATAACTTCTAATAAACATTTTTTTGGATTTATGGAGTAACCTATAATCTTATTTATTTATCACATGTTCTTTTAATTCTTTAAAAATGAAAAATTCAACTTCATTTTTTGGATTAAGGGATGAAGTGGAAATCGATCAAGGCATAAGGAAAAGATGAGATTAAACACAATAAAGTAAGAATTTTGTTTATCATTATTCAAATCTAGGCAATGGATCTTAAAAAAATTTAGCCCTAGTATATTCGTTTTATATTAATCAATTGTCCCCTTAAATCATCATTTATTTATGGATTTTTTATTGTTAACTTTCGGTTAACCATGTTCTCTATCACTCTCTACTAGATCATTATGGTTATATTTCTCTTCAAAATCCATATTTTCACATTCCACCTATTTTATCCTATGTCAAAACCTAGTTATGAGTGACTTAAGGTAACCTTTATGTTTCTCATCTTTCCTTTTTAAAAGGAACTTTTATTCTTCCTTTTACAATGTGGGGTTCTATAAAAGAAAATTTAAATTATTAATTATTTTATAAACAAAACTAATTTTAAAGGAGAAATTAATTTTAAGGGGAATAGAATGTAACACCCCAATATTTTTATGATATATATTGATTATTATTATTTATTTTAATATGTTTTTAAATTTAATTGATGTCTTGTTTTCCACGCTACAACAAAATAATCTGTCCCTATAAGCACCACCAACCCAACTTGTTTTATAAACAACACTAATCTTGTATTGTGTTACAAAAAATTTCAATTTCTTTGATATAATTCATTTAACTCATGACCTATTATAATTGATCAACTAAATATTATTGTGTTACATTATAACCTAGTAATTATAATGGAGGGTTGAACAATATAAACTTTCTTCTGAAAAACTATTTAAATGAAAATTAGTGAGTTTATAAAATAATAAAATCCCTCTTTAAGGTTTTTATTAATGAAATATATGTTTAATATATTTAATATAATGTTTCAAATTCTTCTTATATATTTTCTATAAATGATATAAAAACAAATTCAATTTTTCAGATAAATTAAGCAATTTTCAAAAAATGTAGTTTCACCACATTTTAATGGAATCTAGTTTTATATCTAGTGTTGAAAATTTTATATATTATATTTAACAAGATAAATATGTAATTTTGAATTGGGATATAAATATTTACCTTGGATTAGTTTTTTATATATTGTTTGATAATATTCAAGTTTTGTTGAATAGTAAAAATCACTAAATTTTAATTGAATTTTTTTTTTCATTGAGATAATATATATTGATATATTATATTATTAAATGGATTTAAATTTTATATAGAATATTTTTTTATCGTTCAATATAATTAATATCATTGGCATTAATTTTACAATTTATTTTGATATAAAAATATTTCAATCTTTTGCAATGTTTTAACTTTCAAAACTCTTTCCCTCATTCTGACGGTGAGATTAATTTTAATTTGATTAAAATGAATTATTTATTTTAAATATTAAAAAATAGATTCCATATTATTAATCAGTAGGTCCAAATCATTTTAATATCTTTATTTTATTTTTTTGCATTATGAATATTAAATTCAATATTTTTTAATAATATGGTAAAACGGTAAATCGGGTAATTAAGGGTATGAATAATATTATTAGATTACCATAACATTTGTATTAATATCATTATATGAGTATGTTTTGACCTAAATAATCCTTGGGTTGAAATGGTATCCATTAGAATCCACTTCTATGAGATTATGAAATTTAATTTATTTCATTTAAAGAAAAATTAAACCTGTCTTACTCAAATTTTAATAACTAAATATTTTTAAATATAATGTTATATGAAAGATAAATGTAACACCCCGATATTTCATAGTACGATATCTCATTAAAGTAATTCAATATCTTGTGCTACACGTGACACCAAGTTTGAGCACACCGCAACTAACCAAACTAGCCGTTCAAAAAATAGTTATGAATAATATTAATTTCATTTTGAATCTTATATGCTCTATATAATTTTAACATCCATATCATGTGTTTCTTAAACATAATATAAGAACAAATTCATTTTTTCAGATATCAGAAGTATTTTTCAAAAAAAAAATGAAATTTCACCATCATTTATTAGAGAAACCTTTTTAAAACCAATATTTGACACTTTGATATAATCAATTTATTATAGTTAAATTCTTCTTTATAATCGGGTCATAAAAATTATGTTTGGATATATTTTTTTACTTTTCTGATAACTTTCATATTTTGATGAAAAGTGAAAAATACTATGTTTTAATTGAAAAAAACTTTTTAAATTGAAATAATTTATAGGGTTTAATTATGCATTTAAATGGTTTTAAGTATAATTAGATTATATTTTGATCATTTAATACCATGTAGGTCATTGTAAGTAATTTAACATTTCAATTTGACATAAACACATGTCAATATTTTGATAGTTTTTACTTTTTAAAAACCAGCTGTATGGTTTCAAAAAACAGGAATTAATTTTAAATTAATTAATGAAACATCGATGTTATAAATATGGTAAAATAGAATTAATTTTTGAATTCAGAATATCTAAATTAGCTTAGGGGAATTTTTTGTTATTTTTTTGAAAATATTTAACTTTTTATGAACAGTGAAAAACACTACGTTAAAGTTAAAAACCAACTTTTTATTTAAATAATTATTTATTCTATTTAAATTAATTTTAAGTAAAAATAGATATATAATACCTATATATGTTAAATTTAATTTATTGCAGTCATTTTAAAATAAAATTAGATGTAAAAAAATGATGTTGAACTTTTTACCATCTTTTACCCACCTTCTAGAGCATTTGAAAATTTGCATAAAACATAATTTTACTACTTCTATGTGTTGAATTTAAAGAATATGAGAAACATGATTGAAAAAATTATGTAAAATGTGGTTCAATAAGGAGAAACTATTTTTTGATAAATAGTATCTTTAAACTTTTATTTAACACAGTTTAAAATAAAAAGGGTAATTAAGGATAAAAATGATATTATAATTACAATAACACATGGCCTAGTTATATTGGATAAGTATAATTCAACTAAAAATTCAATAGAAATAAAATATGATCCCTTTTGGTCCCCTTGGATTAGATTAGGACATTTATTATTATTTCATTTAAAGAAGAGTTAAAACAGTAAAATTCAATGTTTAATAACCAAACCATTTATAATATAGGGTTATACAGAAGATAAATACTACTCCAAATATTCATTAGAAAGATAAATATATTTCCTATATAATGGGTTTTTATTTATAATTTTTAGACATTAAATAATTAAATTTATTTTTGACATAAGGATGATGCCATAATTACATTTTTAATGAATGATTAAAATAATTGATATTATAAATATCCAATTAAATGTAATTTGAGACTTTTGATGAACTACATGAATTTTATTGTTTAATATTACATGTTATTGTTGAGTAATTTCTTTTTCAGAGTAATCACGCTTTTGTTATTTTTACAAAAACCAAATACTAAATAATGTCAAAATTGACATAAATGTGTTTTTAAAACAAATACTATATTATTGGTTGATATAATTTTCATAAAAATTTATTGATTGGAAAAAGGGCTTAAATAATATTATATATTTCATTAATGAACCACTTGAGGTTATCTTGGATTATTAGAGTCTGTTTATTAACCATATAGTGTAAGAATACAAGAAGACACGATAAAAGATAAACTATTTAACTATGACTGAAATCTAAAATAAAAGGTTAGAATGGTAACCTAACAATGTCTAAAACATATTGGATAAGAGTTTTTAGACCCATTCCCACCTTATATTTGAAATGAATCATTTTTAGCAATTTGAAACTGAATATTATTTTATTATAAAATAATCTTTCAAGGTTTTCTTAAAGATACCCTCACCTCTCTTATAAAAGGGTACTTCACCTTATTTTAATTTCACACCTCCAAATCCATTTTTCATGGCGCAACCATTCCCAAATATCCTCCCAACATTCCTACCTTCTACATATAGGCCTTAATTTTATCAGAAATCCATTGTATGAGGCCCTTTTGATCAAGTCAAAAAGAAACACCCTAAGAAGTGGTAATAATTTCACCACATTCTTTCAAGTTTTTTTCTTCTTACACATCCACTTTTTTTATGTTTCCAATCCAAAATAATAACCCTAGAACCTTATACATACTTTTATGTTATTATAAATATGGTACATCGGTATTCTCTATTCAATCCATCCTATAAATGACAAAGTCAACATATATTCCAACTTACAACATACTATCTCCACGTTGTAGTGTAGTTTGTAATTCAAACACTTAATAATTTGGATGGGTATAATAATGAGTATAAATGATTTAAATAATAAATATAAAATATTAGGGATTCTATATATATGATATACCATGCAGTTATGAACTATTTCACCATCAATATAAGGATATTGTCGCTCATGCGGACGTACAAATTATAATCTCCACAACACGATGAGATTAATTTCCACGTTCACCATTCAAGAATGATTATAAAAATTTATATTATTAATAATTATTTAATATATGAAATAATAATTCTACTGGATATATATAGATACATATATATATATGTATGTATGTATATAATTATATTTATCTTATTCACTTACTTGTGTTCAAGACGATATGAAAACAGAAACAATGTTTATGTGTATGTACGACCTACAGTCTCTATAAACGGTGCCTTCCATTTCGTATATATATCTATTCAAAATATTTATATTCTAAATTTATATGATATATAAATCACGTTACATATTATGGATTTATTTAAATAATGATATAAATGATACGATCAAGAATAACAAGTTAAAACACGAACGATAAAGAAAGCGATTATTACCCTAAATGTTATTTTAACATGGATATCATTATTAAATTGGTAGTATGAAGTCAAAAATGAATCATGTATGATATAATAAATTTTAATTTTGTTCTTATAAAATTTATTAACATACTATGGACATTATACAGGTGGTTAAACGTACCCTCGACCAAAGGAAATTGCATGGTAAGGCTTAATTCCTCAATCTCATTATTTCCAGAGATTGTTTATGTTTAAGAGTTTACTATGAAATATTTATTATCCATGTCCATGTTTCATAAAACAATTTGCAAAGGGATTATTTTTAAGGCAAGCTTTATCTAAAAAATCATTTTAAATGTTTTAATGATTTATTCTTCTAAACCTTTCTCATTAATGATTATGTTTTCAAAATGAATTTAAGGATTTAATTATATGGACATGAATTTTTTAAAATGTTAATTAATTTCAAAAGATTCAAAGTTCTATGAAAAACTTTGATTTAAAAATATATTTTAAATGAATTCATTTATAAATTGTGTGACTTTTAAAATGATTTCATGAAAAAGGGATATTTCTCTCAAAGAGTTTTACTGATTATTTTCAACTATGTCAACATCCGTTACGAGATATTATTATTGATCAAGGTTGATTTATAATGATAAAAATATTCCATATTTTATTGAATTTTTTGTGATATGTATGACTATGGATGTGTTATTTTTATACCATTTATGGTTTATGGAAAAAGTATTTACATTTCATATACTAATTTTAATACAAATGTTTATGTTATGTTTAATATTTTTTATATGAGGAAGACATTGGACTTTGTAAGTGACGGGTGGAGCACACTATAGCTCCACGAAGCATCGACAGGTCTCATGAGACAAACTAGTGTCTCAGCACAAGGACTAGACTAAATATTATTTGTTTTAATAGAACAAGGCCTTGACTATGTGGTTATGAAGACTAAATTTATGCATTATATTATTATAAAATTATGTATTGATATTACAAGTGATTATTCTACTAGTAAAATTAAAATGTGAATAAGTAAATGGAATTAATTGATTTATATTTTCCATATTATCAGGAATTTTAAGTTTAAAAGGATTTTGTTTTAGTTTTATACATTTCCTTAAATGTGTATGTGTATTTGTAAATGTTTACGCTATATTGTTATCTTTACTGAATGTTTGAGCTCACCCCTTTCTTATGTTTTATTTTCCAATGATTCTAAGAAGTGTTTTATGATTGATAAGAAGGGTTAATCTAGGGATATTAATGGAGTTATCAAAGGATAATTTATATTGGGTTTTATTTTCTAATGTGTAATTTAGCATTCATGTATGTAATCTATTTTCCAAGACTGATAAACTGATCAGTCATTCAGGAATTGATTCCTTGTAATCATTCCAATGTATTAAAATAATGCACCGACTCTAGGCTTCTGGTGTCGGTGAGTTACAGTTGGTATCATATGAAGTTTAGAAACAACCTTGGAAATATTTTTAGATAAAGTCTGATTATAGATCATTATCCTAAGATAGACATTGAGGATTATTATAAATGAACCTACCAGAATTTTGGCTATGTAGAGATTTTGTGTACTTTACAAGCAATACATCCATTTCTAGATACGAGAAGGTATAGGCAGCTCTAGAACATATGTACCTAGGTGGGAAAACTCTGACAAGGCGTTTTGGGCTTGACTGGAGGTTTCTGGGTACACGACATTGGGCCTTGCTGCACTGTTGGTTACGACACTCCTAGTGGATATGATTATGATAATTCAAATTTTCATTACAAGATATTATGAAGGATTAAATGGTAAATACTTCCTCAAGGAAAACATTTTATGATTATAGATTATATACATAATATTTTCAATTTACATTATGTATTTTACATATTTGAATTATGCATTGCCCTTCATAAACTAACCTTGTGTATGCTATTATTTTTAAATGACGCCTAGTAGAAGGAATACGAATTACAACAATAAACATGATCGAAAGATTAATAAGGATCATAACTTTCAGGGTATTAAACCAAAATTTAAAAGGGAAATAGTCTCCCACATATTCACATCATATTAAAAAATAGTATCATTTGTTAATAAGATTAGTAAATAATTCACTATGTCCTATGTTATTGAGGAGAAGAAAGAGAAGAAAAGTATGGAAGGGATAAAGAGGGATAAAGAGAATAGGGGAAAGAATGATTTTCTATTATGTGATAACAATGGAAAGAATACCCTTTGGTGAATTCTTGATGGGAATGAGAGTTTGTTATAAGAGTGGAGAAAAAGGACACCACATACGTGATTTCAAATGTAAGAAAAAGGTTTCAAATGTACAATGCTTCATCTACAAGGAGTTGGGACACTACGCGAATCAATGTCTAAATCATCAGAGTATACCACAAATAATGGTGTTAGATAATAATAAAGATATTATATTACCATAGATGAAGTGTAATGACTAGTGTACTTATGTTTATATTAATGAATTATGTCATTTGAATATTGTATCAATGATGTACTGGTTATAATAATTATGGAGTATATAAGGATTGTACTACAGTAATATTTAATTAAGGACATGTGATTGTGCAGAGCCAAGAAAACTGACCCAATAACATGTAATTTTTTTTGGAAAATATATGGTTGAGATAATGATAAATAATAATATGGTTCTGATACTGGGGTAGTGATTTTTGGAATAATATATGATTTATTTGGATAAATTATATTGGGTATTCTTGACTATGTAGAAACTGATTAATAATTTTTATATTCCATCATTGATGGAGGTTACAACATTTTTGGATAGAAGGAATATAACTAGAATTATATAAGGAATAAGGGAGTATGAATGTAATCAATATGGTTTTATGTTAATTCAGGGTGTTATAGTGTTAAAAAAAAATACATGATGAAGTTATTCACATGTTATTATGTGGAAAAAAATATATTCATTGTGTTTACCTTCCATATAAATTTTGGACTGTGAGTTTGGACAGAATTATTTTGGATAATACTAAAGGTTGGAATCAATTATGTTTGACTTTGGATGCTATTATTATGGGTAAATCATTTCCTGAAATTATTTTTGTATTGTCATAAAAATGGAATCCCAGAGGTCAGGAGACAACCAGTCGCGTCCGGTTAGGCCTCGAGTCTTGAACCTGAAACTAAAGGGGGATAAGGGTTGATCACCTACAATTGGCATGCACGATGTATAGGTTTGTATAATTTAGTTTTCTAATAGTATGAAATATTAATTATAAACTCAATATTTTTAGAACCCTATACAATTAAGATAAATAGTTTATTTTTGAATTCTATTATCTTTTGGAGTGAAAGATGAGTTTGTTGTAAGAATTACTTGAAGGATGAAACTCTTCCTGTCAAGTATATTTTTTCCGCTTTATTATATGAATAAATTAATTCTTAATCTTTCTGTAAGGGATCATAAAAAAAATGAGTTATCATAATACCATATGTTTCTTTGATCCAGTGATATTTTAAAACATCATAGATTGATGGATTTGAGGCCCTCAATATTAAACCTATTTGTGATTGATGATCTCAATCAATACATATAAATAATTACATTTTTCCTCAAATTATGTGTATCTAATTTGTAAGAATGTTCTCCTTATCTAGATCAAAATTTGTTAGTGACTTTTTTATTTCCCCTTCCCTCCTATTAAGACAAAATTTTATTAACCAAATTTCTGATGTGGGTTTTCAACAAAGTTATTTTTCTATTTGTAAACTTTTATTTTTGAAGAAAAATTTCAATTTGAGAGTATAAAATTTATTTAAGGAAGGGAAAATTTAACAACCCAAGCTTTCATAATATATTTTCTCATTAATGTAATTCAAGAGCTTATGAAACAAGCGACACCAAGATTAAGCACACCACAATTTACCAACCTAGATGTTCAAAAAATGGTTATGAATAGTATTAACTATATTTTGAGTTTTATATACTATATATAATTTTTACATCCATGTTATGTGTCTCCATGACATAATATAATAACAAATTCATTTTTTCAGATAAAAGAATTAGTTTTAAAAAAATGCAATTTTACCTCCTTTTAATAGAAAACCCTTTTTAAAATGAATATTTGACACTTTTATATATTTAATTTAACAAAATTAAATTCTTATTTAGAAGAAGGTCATGCAAACTTAGTTTGGATATTTTTTTAT
This sequence comes from Viscum album, assembly GCA_963277665.1. Taxonomy (NCBI): domain Eukaryota; kingdom Viridiplantae; phylum Streptophyta; class Magnoliopsida; order Santalales; family Viscaceae; genus Viscum; species Viscum album. The sequence goes on from OY728123.1 coordinate 1,098,360,991, forward strand.
TTCATTTCTAATAACTTTCATATTTTGATGAATAGTGAAAAATAATATGTTTTAATTGAAAACATATTTTTTAGTTGAAATAATTTAAATGATTAAATTATTAATTTTAATGGTTTGTAAGTATAATTAAATTATATTTTTATCATTTAATAGAATTTAGTTCATTATAAGTAATTTTACATTTAAAATTGACATAAACCTTTGTCAAACTTTTGATAGTTTTTTCTTTTTTAAAACCCATATTTTTTTCTCAACTACGGGAATTAATTTTAAATTAACTAATGAAATTTCTGTGTTTTGAATTTGGTAAAACATAATTCATTTTTTAATTTTAAATATCAAAATTATCTTATGGTGAATTTTTTTATATTTTTTTGAAAACATTCTATTTTTGACTTTTATGATGAAAATATTTTTTGGTGAATAGAAACTTTTGACTTTTATTTACCATGGCTAAAAATAAATAGGGTAATTAAAGATAAAATTGACATTATAATTACCCCAAAATATTTCCTAATTCTATTGTACATGTGTAATTAGACCAAAAACAACCATAGAAATAAAATATGATCCTTTATAGCCCACTTGGATTAGATTAGGACACTTATTATTATTTTGTTTAAAGAAGAGTAAAAAGAGTTACATTCAATGTTTAATAACTAAACAATTTTTAATATAGGATTATACATAATATAAATTCAACTATAAATATTAATTATAAATATACAATTATTTCCTACAAAATGGTATTTTATATATAAATTTTAGACATTAAATAATTAAATTTATTTAATACACAATGATGATGTAGTAATTACTTTATAAATGAAAGATTAAAATAATTGATATTATAAATATCCAAATAAATTTAATTTGAGACTTTTTATGGATTACACTAATTTTATAGGTTTTTATGATATTATAGGGATGATTAAATAAGTAGTTTTTAAAGTAATCATGTTGATAGGATTTTCAAGAAAAACCAAATACTAAATAATGTCAAACATTTTCATAAATGAGTTTTTAAAACAAATACTATATTATTGGTTGATATAATATTCCTCAAAATATAAGGTTCCTACAAAGGGATTAAATAATATAATATATTTCATTAATGAAAAACTTGAGATTATCTTGGATGTTTAGAGTATGTTTATTAACCATATAGTGTAAAAATACAAGAATACGCGGTAAAACTTAAACTATTTAACTATGAGTTCTATATAAATGATATGGTTAAAAAGGTTACCTAAACATGTCTAAAACCTTTTAGTTGAGAGTTTTTAGACCCATACACATATTAGTATTGAAATGAATTATTTTGGAGCCATTAGAAACCAAAAATGATTTTATTATAAAATAATATTTCAAAGTTTTCTTAAAGTGACCCTCAATTATATTATAAAAAGGTACTTCCCCTTCTTTTACTTTCACAACTCCAAAGCCATTCTTCATAGAAAAACACTGCCAAATATTCTTCCAACATTCTTCCCTTAATCCTAGAGGAATTATATTGATCAGAAAGCCAACCTATGGATCCATTTTGATTAACTCAAAAGGAAACACCCAAAAAAGTGATAATAATTTCACCACCCACATTCAAGTTCTTTTCTTCTTACACATCCTTTTTCTTTGTTATTTCCATAAAGAAATAATATAATTAGTACCTTATACATACTGTGATGTTATTATAAATATGGTACAACTATATTGGTTATTCTATCCATCTTATAAATGACAACATCACCATATGTGTATACGTATGGCTTACCGACTCCACGTCGTGGTATAGTTTGTTATTAAAACACTTAATTAATTTTATGTGTATAATAACAAATATAAATGTTTTAAATAATATATATAACATGTTATTGATTATTTATATATGATATACCATCCAATTACATATGATTTCACCATGAATATAATGATATTGTCGCTCGTGCATCCGTATGGATTACCATCTCAACGACAGGATGAGATTCATTTCAACATTCACTATTCAACGATGATTATAAAAATACATATTATTAATATGTATTAATATATGAAATAATAATTCCACTAACTATATATATATATATTTACATATATCATATTTACTTACTTCCATTCAATACGATATGAAAACGGAAACACCGTTTATGCGTAATTACAACATATTGTCCCCATAAACTGTGCCTTCCATTTAATATATCTATAAATTATAAATATTTATATTCTATATATATATATAATATATTAGGCAAGGTTTATATTATGGATGTATTTAAATCTTGATCTGAATGATATGATCAGGAATAACTAGTTAAAACACTTACGATAAAGATAGTTATTCTTACCTAAAATGTTAATTTAACATGGAAAGCATTTTTAAATGGGTAGTATAAAGTTATAAATCAATCGTGTATGATATAAAAAATATGAATATGGTTCTAGAATAATTTAATAACATACTATGGTAATTACACTGGAGGTTAAATGTACCCTCGACCAAAGGAAAGTACATGGTATGAGTAAATTCCTCAATCTCATTATTATCCAATTTTATTTATGTGTAAGTTTTTAATGGGACATATTTATTATCCATGTCCATGTTTTATAAAAGAGTTTTCAAAAGGATTACTTTTAAGGGACTCTTTAACTAAAAATTCATTTTAATTTTTTTAAATATTTATTCTTCAAATCATTTCTTATTAATGTCCATATTTTCAAATTGATTTTAAGGATTTATTTATATGGAAATGAATATTTTAAAATGTTAATTATTTCAAAAGTTTCAATATGGTATGCGACAAAGTGATTCAAAAAAATAATTTAAATTAAATCTTTTTATAAATTGTGTGACTTTTAAAATGATTTCATGAAAATGGGATATTTCTCTCAAAGAGTTTTACTGATCATTTTCAACTATGTCAACATCCATTACTAGATATTATTCTTGATTGGGGTTGTTTTATTATGATATAAAACATCAATATTGTATTAAATGTTTTTTGTTATGTTTGATTGTTGATGTGTTATTTTTATACCATTCATTGTTTATGGATAATGTATTGACATTTCATATTCTAGTTTTAATAAGAATGTTTATTTTATGTTTAAACCTTTTCATAGGAGGAATGAATTGGACATAGTAAGTAATGGGTGGAGGTCTCTATAGCTCCTCGATGCATCGGTAGGTCTTAAGAGACAAACTAGGGTCTTGGAACAAGGCCTTGAAAAAATATTATTTGTATTCTTGGGAAAATACCTAGACTATGTGGTTATAAAGTCTGGCATTATGCATTCCATCATTATTAAATTAGCTATTGATATTACATGTGATTATTAGACTAGTAAAATATAAAAGTGAATAAGTAAATGAAATTATATGATTTATTTTTGACATGTTATGTTGATGTTTATGTTTAAAAGGCTATTGATTTAGTTATATACATTTTCTTAAATTTTATGCTTATTTGGAAAAGTTTTTGCTATATTGTTATCCTTACTAAGCATTTGAGATCACCCCTTTATTATGTTTTATTTTTCTAGGATTCTAAGAAGTGTTTTATGATTGATAAGCAGGGTTAAGCTAGGGGATTAATATAATTATCAAAGGATCATTTATTTTGTTTTTTATTTTATAATGTGTAATGTAACATTCATGTATGCAATATATTTTCATAGACTTCTAAACTGGTCGGTCTTTCAGGACATGATTCCTTGTAATCATGCCAATATATTAAAATAATTCTTCAACACTTGGATTCCAGGGTCGGTGAATTACAATAAATTCAATTATAAATGATCATTTAAAATCTAAATTTTTTTATTTATCATTGTAATTTATTTTTAATTTTTTGAAAATAAATAATTATCTTAATATTCATATATTTATGATGTATAAAATCGTAAACTAATTAAATATTAAAAAGACTAATTTTTATTAAATTGATAATAACTATTAAAAGATAGAATTTGTTTTACGAAATATTATTTATCTATTTTATCTCAACCATAATCATCTAAGTGTTGATTTATTTACCATTTGGATCCTTATAGGAGAGATTATGACAATTATATTAGTTTATTTAAAGTGATGTTAAAGTTGTCACATTCATGTTTTAATAAGTATAACATTTTTAACGATTGATTTTATAGAAGTTATATTCATCTACAAGTCTTATTTGAAAATATACTATATTTATCTTTATCATCATATTTTTTTATTTTTTATTCAAAAAATAAGTGTCTTAAATAATTACACAAAACTGATGTTGTAATATCATTATTTCTCGAGATAATAAATATTTTTTTTAAAATATTAAAATATTTATAACATTATATAATTAATTTGCAAAATTAATTTTATATATGACCTATAACTCATATTAATATAATAAAATAGTTTTTTGAAGTATAATTATTATCTTATATTTTTTAAAAATCAATGATAAAAGTAGTGTCAAAATTAACACTATTGATTGTTTAGAAAAATAATGTCTTATTTAATTATTTTAAAATATTATTATTTTTTAAAATATATAATAATTATTATATGGTCTAAAATTTTATAAGGTATTTATGTATAATATAATTTGCATAAAATAAGAAAATACTTTTAACCTTTTAATATTAAAATATTTGTTTACCCGGATCAATCATAAATATAATAACAACATGTTAATTAAAATAGATAGGATTAAATTGACAGAAAAACATGTCAAGATTTTTTTTATGAGATTAAAAACTTATCTCATATCTACTTCTATATTAATTTATTTTTTAGGTTATTGGATGTGGTTTAATTTATTATAAATTAATATTTTTGGAATTTCCAAAGGATCCCCAAACCATAACTATAAACGGGAACTTCCTCCCTCATTTATTCAAAACCCATTGAGCATTCATGATCAGTTATAACCTGATATTTTACATTAAAAACTTCCAAAATATCATTCTAGATATTTTTTTCTTCTCTAATTCCCAACTATAGTGCTTTAAGATGTGATTTAGAGCGGGCAAGTCGAAGAAGAGGTAATCTCCTCTACCGATTATTTCAAACTCTTTTCTTCATCTACATCATATATTTTTTTGTTTCCATAATGAATCAATAAATAAAGTATCAAATATATACTGAGATGTTATTATATTAATGTAAAAATCTTATTCCCCCTTCTATGCATCCTATAATGAATTAAATCCCCACACATGCGTACGTACGACTTACCGTAAGAACACCATGGTGTAATTTGTTTTCCACCCCCACTTTACATGAATGGGTATTATGAGGGAAATAATAACTATATATGATTATTATAAAACTATTTTGAATATTAAATATTATAAACCATTCACTACAATACAATTTAACAATTATGGGAATGATATCATCGCTCATGCGTACGTACGACCTACCGTCTCTACGATGTGATGTTGTCCATTCTACATGATATTAGTTATAAAATGAATATATAAATATTTATAATGAATAAAAATGATAAAAATTATACTAGTATTATTATAGAAAGGATATAACTATAACCTAAGAAGTAGAACCAGAACTTAGATGACATGCATAAAAAATGAAGCAGTTAATACCCGAATAACGGGTAAAAATGAAATGTTATTAAACGAATGATAATATGATCATATATGATGTCATAAAAATGAACATGATTCTATAATAGTTCAATGAAATTATTTAAATTATTATATAGGAGTTTCAGATACATACAAAGGGCATTGTACCTATGGTAAGGGATGATTTTTCAATCTAATTATTATTGGGATTCTTTTTACATATGTATTTAATGGGTTATATTTATCATCAATATACATGTTTTATACATATGTATTATAAAATATTCTTCATATCCTTAAAAATTTTTATATAAATTTTACCCATTAGTGAATTTTTATAATATGCTATGAAAGGAATCTTTTTTCTCTTTCGATATGACGTACTTTTTGACATTCTGACAAAAGTATTAGAAGAATGTTTCTTTTAACAAATACGACATGATCATATTTTTAGGGAATCATAAATTCTTATTTCCATAAATATTACTTCACAATATTTCAATTTTATTTTCAAATAAATTATTTTCATTTAAAATTGTGTGGCATTTTGAAAAAATAATACGTTTTTGAAGAAGGAATGATATTTTAATCAAGAATTAATTTCAATTGTTTTATAAAAATTATTTTATATATAAGATGACATTATATAAGTAGGTTTATGTTTCTATCCATATTATTTTTGTGGTTTTATTTTTTTTATTGTGGAATTATATTTATGAAACCATTTGTTTTATATAGAATTTGATGGAATGATGGTTAAGAAACCCATTTAATTCTGTGGGTTATACTATGATGAATGATTTATGTTATTGTAGAGAATGTAAGAATGATTTAATTATGAGATGTGTGGGACATGTATTTCTCTCCAATTAATTGTGTAAATATTTATATCTCATGAGATATACAATTTTAGAATGAGAAATGATCTTGGTTCAGTAGTATAGGGCTGGAAAGGGTAGCGAACTAGGTTCAGTAATGGAATTTATCCTCTACGATGGACATGACAATGATCTTTGAATAATATGAAATAATTATATAGGATTATTTTTATTCCATAAAATTTCATGTATTATATTATATCTTTTGGGATTATGTTCATTTATTTTTATGAACTGTTGTTATTTATCCCATGACATGATACCATGATCTTTCATATGTACAATAAGATTTTCAAATGTTATGTTCTTTTGTCTTATAATTATGATTTGATTGATATCTCTATTTTTTAACCTTACTGAGAATATGAGCTCACCCTTTTCATATTTTATCTTTTCCCTAGGATATAATGATAGTTTTTAAGTAGATAAACTAAAGGTGAAGATATTTATGTGAGATGTTGAAGAACTATCACTAAATTAGAAGAATGTGTTACAAGTATACAAAGTCAATTAAATAATACAGTATGTGGGAATATTATTGTGTAATATATTAAGTATTCTGAAAGAGTAATGCAATGTCCCTTTATATCAATATTGGGTCATTAAAGGGTCATTAGTGATGTTTCTTCTCACACATTGGTCTAGGATGTTGTACATAAAGTTTATCATCATTATTGGGTTTTTTGACATTAAATTTCACACCCCTTTATTTGAATGATGTACATAATTATTCACATCATTGATTTGGATTTTTGGGAACGGTGCTTCAAATCCTTGGACAAATACTAGGGTTTTTCCATTATTATATTTATGAGACCATTATGAGGTTATGCATGGACACATTGGTTTCATGATTCAGGTCCTTGAGAGTACTATATATATATATTTGTCTATATATGTCTATACATAATATATATATACATACATATATATATACACACATGGTGATATGCACTAAGAGACATTTCTGGAATTGGTCGAAGCAGGTATCATTGATCATGATTACAAACCCGAGGATCAACTGTGGAATTATTTTATTTATCATTTTCGATTGTGTCTTGGATAGGATGATAATATATCTTGAGTATTCAGTTTGACATCAGATTATTGGGTCACCATTGAGGTGGCCTATAAATATTTCTTTATAACCCAATGTACGTGGACATCAGTGTGCTTACAGAACTTATGTCTATATTCATGTAGAGAATAAATGCATGATAGACAGGACAAGGCCCACGGTTTCATGATAGAGTATAATTTTTTTCTGGATTCTTATGTTCAGGCATGAGAATCTTGATAGTGTCATTGATACATGGTATGTGGTTTTTTTTGAATTTATTAGTCAGGACACATAGTTTAATTATTGTTTATTTTATGTTCTACTATATATGTGATCCACCTAGTGAGATATCAGTGCTATGTGTATGAAATTACTATTTATTCTATTAATACGTTCAATTTATTATTACATTTTTATGATATTTACAACTTCCATACTCTGATTATTTACTTATTTGAATTATTTTTCATTATTTCTAATATTTTCTCACTCTAAAAATAGGGAATAGTCTCCTCACAGACACACCCTAGTTCCCACATTATAGTGGATGCCTCTATTATATTATGAGGCATGCTTGGGGAAATGTGGTGAACCAGATTGAGGCACCCGTTTAGTGGAATTTGGGTTAGGATGTTACGTATAAAATTTTATGGATGTTCAAAACTAAAATAAGAGTTCTGTGTCTCAAATATAATTTCCAGAGACATATTTCTTATTATAAACTATGTTTTCATTATAATGGTGTATCTAACACCCATATAATATTTTTATCATGATCCTATAATTATTAATGTTATTTAAATTTCTATTTTAAATCATATCCTTCAAGGGGGTTTTCATCAAATGTTTATAATGTTTTAAGGGATCATTAGTGTAATTTTAAAACTCTCGATACATGTTTGATATTTCACAACACAATTTGTTATATATGGTGTGATCACAACCCAATGAATGAATTTCTTCTTTATTCATGATATTAATGGGGTTTTAAGAGACATATAATGTTCTTCATTTAAATTCCCATTGATTCCAAATGAAACAAAAGCAATAAGGGTTTTTCCAAACTCAACTCTATTCATTGAGTTAAAATATGTCTTATTGAGATTTTTTCTTACATGATAGGTTTCTCACACAATAATATTTTTTTCAATGTAATTTATATTTCTCTCTAGGTGAATGAAACTTTTTATTCGAATAATATTTGTCAATAAATTTCTTCCCCCCAAGAGTTATCTTGTTTGTTAGAATAATTCCTATCCTACAAGATTGTGACATCCCATACTTATAAATAATTTAATAACCCAAAATTTTTATCCTTTATATTTGGAAATAAAATTATGTGTTATCTCATGTAACCTTCATATTTTCATTCTTTTCTTTTAAAAATAATTCCTTTGTTACTATTTTTTTATGTGGGTTTTCAATAATTGTGTTTCAAATTGTTCAAATGGTTCGACAACCTTTCTAAATAAATTTTTTTACTTATATTTTAAATTATTTTTTTATATCCATTATGTATTTTATGATTTATATTATTGATGATTATTTTTACTAGTAAATTTTATCATGTAAATTTTTTGATTCCATTGTTCCCTTTTCGGGGTTTCATTCCTGAATATATTTATAAATGTGAAGGTTTTCAATGTTCTTTTACATAAAATTTTTAATCATTTACAACATCTCATAGTTAAAATCTTTAATTTCTTTTTAGAAGTAAATATTTTTTAAATGTTTTCAATTCTAATTTTAAAAAAATAAATTTCAAAGTGATTATAACTTCTTCTTTTATTCCCAAGATAAACCCATTTAAAAAAAACTGTTTTACGATTTGATCATAGTTTTAATCTTTATATCTAAAGGATTTATTTCTCTGGAAATTATATTTCATTAATCAAGCAAAAAATATATTTTTTGAAACACTCTTTTCGGATGAATAAATTATTAGAATCAACCATTTACATTCTTGAGTTCCATTTTGGTGATACCATTTTGAAATGTTGTGAATCCCATTTTTCCTTCCATTGGATCATTATGATGTCATAGATGATTATTTTCAATTGGAACCTATATGTATGGATGATTGATTACTTTGGTCTGATAATGATTTAATATATTTTGGGTTCTTTAAATGCCTCTAATTCATTGGTTAACAATTTATATCTCATGATATAAGGATGTTAATCATAAACATTGTTTTCATAATTTTGTGCTAAATTTCTTTGTTATTATATATTATAATTTGATATTATATATAAAATCCATATTATAATGATTATGATCTAGATATTATCTTTATTATATCTTTTTAAACACCCTTTTCCCATGGAATATGTTTATTAATTTGAGATTACATTTACTTAAATAATTATTTGTGAAAAAATATTATTTATCAATGTTCATTTTAATATGAAAATTATCCACAATCATGTTTTATTATATTCTTACGATCTAACGAGTTATGAAATTTTGATGAGTGTTCCCATAGTAAGCATTGATGATCACCACATTATTTTTTTATATTTCCCAAGAAATTGCTTATAGGGATTTATTATGAAGTAAAATTTATTTAGAGATTCTTTGTGGGAGATTTTGAACATATAAAATGGAAATATTATTATAGTTGAACAAACACACTATTTGGATGAGAAACATATGAGAGGTAATAATCAATTACACTAAAAATTCCATTCATAGGATTATGAGATTATTTTAATATGTAATTTTTAACATATTGAACTTTTGTAAATAATTATTGGTTTATCTGAAATTTTATCAAATATAGTTTTTAAATAGTTTTTTTATAATTTTTATTAGGAGTGCAGGTATGGGACACTTCAATTGTTATCAAAGAAGGGTTTAGTTAATTTATAACCTTATATTAGTAATTTTTTGATATTAGGATGCGATAAAATTTGTGATAAAACTAGAGATATGTCAAAGGTATGATCCTAATCCTAGAATAACTTCCTAAAAATTTCATAAAGTTTTTATTATATAGGATTATGAGTAATTACATCCATCTTTTGATACTGGAAAGTGGATGTGGTTGTTGTATAGATTAACCTTGGGGTAATAAAAATTAAATATATGGTTGTGTAGTAAATGAATCTTCTCTCTGGTGTTTGATGAGTGAGCTACACACCTATATAGAAACTCCTAGAATATGTGCTCTCATTAATCACATTCTATTTACAATCCATTATGAAGTATTTACTATGTTATTAAATTAGATAGATTAATAAGCAAACACCAAAATAGAAGAAACAAAGATTATACCAAGATTGATTTAGGTTAAAGTGAAATCTAATTTAATTTTTTTAGAGTAAGGTATTTTGAGGATTATGTTTCAATTAATTTTACATAGAATAATTATCTTAGGGATATTCATATTCATGTTACCAATTTTGGTTTTTGTAATGGATTATAAATTCGGTAAACATTTTAACTAAGAATTTTATGGATAATGTATAGATTATCCCAATAAGAAATAATAAAATATAAGAATATCAGTAATAAATATTGTTTTTATGATTAAAAACATGAAAAATGATGGATTTTTAAACACTCCAACCATTAGAAAAATAAATTTTACAGATAGATCATGTGGTGAGGACGATGGTGGAAAGAAGATTCTAAATTTTACATGTGAATGATTTGAGAAGAAGAACCCAGGGAAATGTATCAAAAGATCAGGAAAATTTTTTATGCATATAAAAGGAGGGAATATAATGATTATTTAATGAGTAATAATATAATGTTTAGTTAAAATGGAATAATAAAATAATTTTCATCTTAATGTTGCATAAATGGTTATATGTTTTATTTGTGGGGAGCTAGGAAATTATAAAAATTGATGCCCAAACCCAAATTATAATGATGATAATAAGCATTAAAAACCACCACAGCAAGAAAGATCATATAAAATTTATATTATGCAAGTGGATAGTGATAATTTAGGTACACATATCGCCCACTCCATAATTATTGATGACTTATTTGATTTTAGTTCTATCCAATATTGAATATAATGGATGTTTTTTAGGAGAATGAAATCACCACCCTAGTGTTTTGATATTTCATTAGAAGAGAAAAATTATTATTTTATTGTATACAAATTTAAAATTTATGTGATGTTTCCTTGTGATATTTTTTTTCTACTCTTTAGATAAATTTAATTGGATTTCGGAAATGGATTTTATATCTTTACAAAGACATTATATAAATTACCAAAAGAGGGAAATCACATTTCAAACCAACCTATTCTAATCTATTAGTGTGAGAATAATTATAAAATTTTTTGGAATACCAATTATTTTATTGGATTTACAATACCTAATCACAAGGGATATTTATCTTGAATGATTATAAAAATACATAATATCAGGAATAATCAAAATTTAAAGTAAATATATGTTCCCTCAGTTTATATAGTTTAAATATATCAAGAAGTTATACCATGAGTCATGAATACTTTTTGTGTACCCTTAGTCAGTTTCATTATTGTTTGATAGATAAATTTATATAGAAAAAATTTAACTAAGGTGGGAATATGTAACCCTAATATTTTGGAATATATTTTTCCTTAATTTAATACTATGTTTAATAGCATGATCCACTTGAAAAACAATCCAAAAAATTCTACAAAATATAATATAAACTATATTAATATATTATAAAACAAATAAAACCTCAAGTTAATAAAAAGATAGTAATCGATAAAAATTTATTATATTTGGAGGATAAATAATTAATATGATTTAATTATTCATTATCAAATAAATATTTAAATTAATAATAAATTAAATCAACCAATTTTAAAATATTACTATGATAATATATGATATCAAAATATATTAATTAGTATATTAACATTTTTTAAATTATATATTTCAATAATATAATATTAAGAACATTGAATTCTTAAAAATATCAATTTTTAATAAAAATATTTTTCCTTATTTTTAAAATTTCTATTAAAAAAATAAATTTTTGGCTTTTAATTTTAAAAATAACCAAATTTTTAATAATAAAAATATAAACATTATAATTATGTAATTTTTTGATATTTTTCTGAAATAATTGATTTTTAGGTGAGGAGTAAAAAATACAGTTTAAGAAACACAAATTTTAGGACTATATCAAGAAGTATGAATAAAATAAATACTTATAAAATTTTTTTCCAAATAAAATATTTATTTATGAAATAAAAATATATAATTTAAAATCCAATTATGAATTTAGAAACCTAATTTTTGAGAACTTATGTAGAATATTCTAATAAATATTTTTTGGTCTTTTCTTTTAAATAAATATTATTTTAGTACAATTAAGTTTCAGATTGTTTTTAAATACAAATAAAAAATATTCTTTATAATAAACTAATTTATATGATTTAAATCAATGATAATCATAATTATTTCATACACAAAACTTTTCAGTTTATAAATACACTTTTTCAAAAAAAAATTGTTTTTTACGTATTAGATGCTTAAATATAAAAATTAGTTTTTCTTACACATATGAATATTATATGATAAAATTTATTTAATATTTTGAATCATTAGGTGACAATTATTAAACAAGTTCAATTTTATTTTTATTTATTCAAATTAAACTACTAAAGTAAAAATTAGTTTCCACGGTAAAACCAAAAAGGGTAAAAGTAAAAATTCTATGTGTAAAGGAATTTGAAACCTGACTGAAACTTGTTTGAAAATGATTTATTTAGGTAATACAGAACATATATCTCCTAAATTAAATTATTATCCATTTTTAGTCATTTTACTTTCTAAATAGGATAATTTCTTAGATTAATTTGAAATATTTACAAACATGCCATTCTCACCATTTTATAAATGGGGCCTCTCACCACCTCTTCATGAGAACAATCAATATTAGGTTTATACTTGAAAATATTCACATTATACCTAATTTAAAAATAGAAAAATTACTTGAGCATATAAATATATGACATTGGATGAAGACCCCCATTACCAAATCGTGTTCTAAGGGAAAGCCTAATTCTTCAATGTTAGTTCTTATTACTAATCTTCTTTTATTTTTCTTATTACTTTTACAAATATATATTTCTAATTTATATGTAATGAAATAATTATTTTTATATTAAATTTTATTATTCAATTAGAATAACTAGTTACTACCTATTACATTTTCTATTATGAAAAATAAATCCATTATTCAGGGACTCTGCGGCCTACCACCTCAATAAAGCGATGATTTTGGGTTTCCACCACCTCCTCACTTCAGTGATTATAATAGTAAAATTTAAAATTAAATGTGAAATATATAATATAATAATAATAATTATTATCTAAAAAATTATAATATATCTTATTTCCGTCACATTATTCTAGAAATGACAACGTTAACTGTGTGTTATTCAGACTACTACCTCAAAGAGGGAACATAAATTGTTTTAAACTAGTTGAATTTTTATTTATAAAAATATATTGAAATATCATTAAATGAATTATTTTTATGTAAATTATATAATTATGTTCTTGTAATTATGATATTATTCAAAAATAAACAACTTTCAAATTCATAATCATCCATTATTTTTTGGTGTGTTTTTGTTTGGGTTGGTCTATCCACCTATTTGAACTACAATATAAAAAAACTGTGTAAGAAGTTTAGAACGTAATTAATGATTATTTATGACATGAATAAGTAAATACTTAATTTTTTGCTTATATAATGGTAAAATGAATATTAAACTCTTTAATTATGATACCAATATTTGTTTGTTAAAGATCATCGAAACATGATTGTTTCCAATTTTATCTATAAGAACCATGAATAAAACTACTGTTGAATGAAATTGTAACATTATAAAATTTAATGAAACATAAATTAAATTAATATTTATTAAAGTTTAATGATAAAATTTGGGTGAAGTATGGATAACTACACTACTATTAAGAAACTAGATTAAAACAATCATTATTACATAGACACACAATATTCCAAATAGAACATAATTAACTAATATACATGTAGAGAATAATTATAAATAAAGATTATAAATGGTTTTATATATTAATAAGGTTATTAAATATGTGATTATTGATGTTGTTTTTTCTATATAGTATATTCAGGTTCTTTAAGTTAAATAAGGAATTAAGGCTATGGTTTAGTTTCTCAAATTTTGTTTCTCAGACATATTTTATATTATATGAATTGTTTTATTTTTATGTATGTATCTAAACCCCATTTAATTTTTTTATAATGATCATATCATGATTCATAGTATTTAATTTTTATTCTAAATCACAACCTTCATGGAATTTTGATTTGAGTGATTCCAATGTCACAAGGGATTCTTTGTCTCATTTTCATATCCATGAGACATGTTTGATATTGAACACCATAATTTATTTTATATGATTTGATTAATTACAAAATAATTTATTTTTACATATTTATGAATTTTATGGTGTTTTTAAAGCCAGATATAATTATTTATTTAAATGGACTTTTATTCCAAATTATAGAAAAGCTGTAATGTTTTTTTTCAACTCAACTCACTTTGTTGAGGTTAGATGAATATTCTTGAAAATATTTCTTCCATTATTGGTTTCTTTAACCTTATGATTTTAATTCTTGGTAATTTATATTTATATCTAGGGAAATAAATCATTTTATTCATTTATTCCCTCTCAATTAATTTCTTCCCTATAAAATGTATATCAATATTTAAAATAATTTATATCCTTTTAAATGACCGTTTACACAACTTATCAAAATTTTTATTTCCTGAAAATTTTCTCATTCATAAATATAAATAATGTAATTTTTTATCTCATATTTTCATTATATTTCAATTATCCACATTTAAATAGTATGTTTTGGTTACTCTTTTCTGATGTGGGTTTTTAAATAAGGTGTTTTAAAATATTTAAATGGTTTACCATCATATCAAAATAAAATTTTATATCTTCGAATCCAATATCCATTTTATAGCATTTAAATATTTTTAGAGATCCATTATTTTCAAAAAAAATTCACTTCCCCATTTTTAAACCTTTCTTTCATTTTGCTGGTTCTATTTTTGAAGATCCTTTGGAAAATTAATAGTTTTCAAAATGTTTTGACACAAAATTTTGAAACCATTATATCTTTTTCAAGGTTCCACTATTGAAGGTTAAATTTTTAAATGTAATTATTTTTAAAAAGTTTTCACTTCCCCTTTTCAAAAATTATTTCTCAATTTAATTGCAACATCATCTATTACTCCATAGAAAAATGTATTTTCTAAGAAAATATTTTATTGTTTCACCACTATTTTACTACTTATCTATAATTTTTTAATTAATTGGATATTATTTATGATGAATAAAATAAAAAATGATATTATTGAATACTATTTTAATGTGAATAATTTTTGGTTTTCATCCACTTATATTCTTCTGTTAAATTTTTGTGATATAATATGGGAATATTGTGAAACCCATTTTTCATTCCATGGGTTCTCTATAAAGTGGTAAATGTTTAGGGTCAAGCACATCCCTCAGATATTTTTTGAATTTTAAATCTATATAACGCATTGGTTGAAAATTTTATTCTTATTAGATAATGATTTTTCGAATAGATTTTTTCTTATTCATATGATGTGTGGATGTTTTTTTCATTTGAGGAAGCACTGACACATTGTTTAGAACCTATAAAATGGGAATTTTATTTTTCCACAACACAAAGTGTAAGCCTTTTGTTTTTTATTCACAATGTTATAATTTAAAGATGATAATATTTTTTCCAATGATCATTGTCATTCTCTATTTAAAATTCACATTACATATCCATTCCATAAGCCCATGATTATTCTCTATTGATCATGCTTATTATCTATTAATTTTGTACAATTTTTCTATGGTATGAATTTATTCATTTGATATCACATGTACTTCTATAATGACTTGTGAAAACTCCCATTATCCATTTTTCTTTTCAAGAAGATGTTTTCCATTGGAAATGTTTTATCATATTCACATAATCTAACCATTGATGACATGTTGATGAGTTTTTCACTCCAGAGCATTTGACCTCACCCCTATATTTTGATTTCTTTTCCTAAGGAAATTATTTAAAAGAATATATTTAGAAATATATATATATATATATATATATATTATTTTTTGGATTTGTTTAAGCCATAAAAGAGAAATAATATTATAGCAAATAAAATTACATCTTTTGATAATATTGTCAGGGAAGTTTTTCTTTAATGACACTAAACCTTATGTTCTTTGGATTTTTTTAATATTATAATATGTATTGTTTTTTCTAGGGTAATTTTGTAAAAGAAGATAGGTTTATCTCAATTTTATATATATAATTTTTAAGGAAATTTGATTTTTACTGGTATTGGTATTGTTGGTTTGGGGTGCTTCAATGAGAAATCAGTCAACATTATGGATCAAATAGATATTGTAATAAATTACAAGGTTAAGGTTTTATTAATGAATCACAGGTTCAAAGGAGATGTGTGGGAACTATAGAATTTAATTATGTATATGTATCCTCATTTTTTTCAAGAAATAAAACAAATTTTGAGAGTGAAATTATTATAGTTTTTATTCGTGTTATGGGGGGGTGGGGGTTTAATGTAATACTCTGTTATTTTAGTATGTATTTCCCTTTGGAATAAATTCAACATTTCTAATAGCTTGTGTTGTAGTAAAAATTGAAAAAAAAAATTATTTATAAAATTGAAAACAAACACATTAAATGATATTTTAAAAAATTAAAATTTTAAAAAAATAAATGTTTCTTTTTGAATTAAATTATTCTAATTCACTTAGGAAATACAATTGATTTTAAAGAAGCCGATTATTTGAATTGTGTTTTTTATTTACATTTTACTAAATTTTAGATATTATATCAATCAAATGTATTGATAAAAATCAAGTACTTATTTGTAAAATCATTTAGTAACAATAATTAAATAAACAATTAAATATATATTGTTCTAAATTTATTATTAATGGAATAAAAAAGTTTTTTTTATTACAAACATTATTTTTAATTAATATTTTATATGTCTTTTTTAAAGATAAATTTATAAATTTTATAATTTTAGTCGGATAAAATAAAAATAATTTTGGAATAAAAGTAATTTTTTTCTTGATAACATAAATATTATTTTTGGAATCAATTTTTTTTTAAAAATAACTTTTGATGATTTTTTGGGATTTTCTCATAAAGTTTATTTTGTGATAACTGTTTAAAAATATATTTATTATGAATAACCTAAATTTAAGTCTATTATATTGATATGAGAATGAATTTATAATTTATAAAACCATTTTTAAGAACAAATATGTATTTAAGGTGAAAAATAAATTTTTAGAAATTATTCTCTTGAATTTATAAAACAATTTATTACATTTTGAAACATTAGTGATATTTTATATTAATAAAAAAATAAACCAAAATTCATTAATATCATGAATATAAAAACACATTAAAATATTATATCAAAAAGGTATTTATAATCATGGTAGTTTATATTCCTTATAAACTTATTTCTTTCAATGAGTTTTTATTTTAAAATTTGTAAGGTGTTTTATGTTAAATCATTACTTTAAAAATATGGAAGTAAATTTTTCCAATATTTTTCCTGCATATACATATACCTTATATTTTTTCATCAATGTTATTATATATAATTAAATGATTATTTAAGATAATTTTGAACTTTTTTTTTCACATTCTTTATGAATTTATAAAAATTATTCTATTTAAAATTTTTGATACATGTCAATTTGGAATTTGCTTGTATAGGTATGAAAAGAATGTTATTTTTTAATGTTTACCCCATGACAATGTTTTCTTTCCATTTGTAATATTATATTTTATTAATATTCCTTCATATATTTCCATATTTATTCTAATAAAATCATATTCCCATTATTCTATGTTTTTTACATTTTTAAACGTGACCAAAATAAAAGTATATTTTTTTCTCAAAGGATATTTTAAATGATTTTATAAATGTATTTTTATCCATGTAAAAATATTTTAATTATTTATTTGATTCATTGAGGATATTATATAATGATACAATCCACCTTATTTATCTATATGTTTTATAATGTTGTTTTGAGAAATTTTTCTTAAAACCTATTTCTTTTCAATGTGTTAATTATGCTATGAATGAATGATGAATGATTTTATGTTTTTATGGAATAAAAAAGTATGGGTTTTCATTATATGATATGTATGGTACAACATATCCCTCCAATGAATTGTATAATGTTTTATATCTCATTATATAATGATTTTTATACATTTGAATTATTATTTTGTTAAAAATTTGTTTTGTATGAATTATTGTTATGTTTACAACATGATGCAAATACATTGTTGCTTTGTTTAGAATATTACACTAGGAATTAGTAATAGTTATATTTTTCAACAATATTATTATTTCCTATGATTATTTTTATATAATAGTCTTAATGTTGTGAATCCATGGTTTCTCATTATTATAACATGTTTCTAAACCATGGTATATGATCTTTACTCCCAAGATGATCCATTTATAACTCTATGGATTTATTCCCTGATTTATGATATTTTATCAATGATTATGATTATATATTATGGTTCAATTATAGTTGTAATTATATATTTATTCCACAAAAATGTAATTTATATTTTTCATGATCTGACCCTTTATGACCCATTGATTTGTTTTACCATACCGAGTGTTTGAACTCACTTTTAATTTTGTTTTCAACTTCTCTAGGAATGTATATATAGGATTACAAGTAGAAATTTTTTTATATAGAGATATTTAAGGGATATTTTACCACAATAAATCACAAAAAGGTGATTTTGTAGCTTATCTCAAATGGAACTAAAACTTATGGTTTTAGGGTTCTGAGATTATTGGGGAGAAGTAATTTTTAAATCATGAAAAGTATTTAAAATATATCCATATTTATTATGGGTTACTTTAATATCACATTAAGATTGAGGAAAATATAATTTATAAACTATTATGTGTCTTAACATATTACTTTTAAATAAATAAGATGAAATGTTTTTTTTTTAAAAATTGTTTACTCTCAATAAATGTGATGTTTGTTTTATTACACAAGATTTATAATTTAATCCATTCTATGATATGGTTTAAATGAAAAGTGTAAAAAATTATATATATAAATTCTTTTCAAGTTAATTAATTAAATATTTGGTAATGAGTACCCACAACGCATTGATGGTATACATTAATAAATAAATATTTTATTTTCATTGATTTTATCTTTACATTGAAAAAATACATATGGGATATGGTTATTAAAAAATTATTTTTAAATATTCTCACAAATTAAAATTAGGGATATTTTATTGAAAAGTTGTTTTTTGTGTATCATGGAATTATATTGTTGGAAAATATAATTCATAATAAGATAGTGGAAGTACTTTTGATCTTTTATGCGTTCAAAGTGTGAAAACTAATTGATCCTAACATTATAAATCACATTAAACGTAACTTTGCATCTAAAAATTATTTAAGATATTTTAGTAATGGAAAATATCATAAAATAATGATTTTAATTTAAATAAGTTGTAAAAATGAATCAAATTAGTGTTTTATTTTCTTGTAAATTTATATTATGATTATAATATAAATAATATAAATATTCATTGTATTTAAAACAAAAAAAGTAATTAACACAAAATGATATGTTGTGATGAAAATGTATGAATATAATATTCAAGTATTAAATATATATATATTATGAATCTTTATTCACAACATTATTGCGATTATATTTTTTCATTTATGTTACCTCAAAAAATGAGTTTAGTCCGGAGAATTTACTAGATATATACATAGTGATGAAGTTGGTGTAATAGATTGATTTAGTAAGTGTTAAATTTTGACATAACATATATTACATAGAGATATATCATGTTTAAAAATTATAATAAAATATAATAAACATAAAAACCTTTCTATTTCATATTTTATATGATATATACAAACACCTATTTATGGTTTTCATAGTTTTATTAAACAATAATACATATATAAAAAATAAATCATTTAATGAAAAATAAATCTATGAATTATCATTAATTCATGTGAGTTTCATATATTAGGGAATAAAATTAAAATCAACCCCTCAAAAAAACATTTAGCTATCCTGAATCGATGGTTTTCATGAATATTTATTGATATTGATATAAGAAGATTATCATGGGTTGAGTCTTATTTGGAAATATAATTTTTCACTCCTAAGACCCAAAATAATTTTTGTCTTTTTGATAACCATCTTGGAACACTATATAAATATTAATATACTATTTCATATTTGTACAAGAGGTGAATGTTTAATATAAATCAATGTTAACTGAGGTTCTTAAGTGATTATATCCAAATTTGAAAGAATCACAGAAAGAATCCCTTAGGGTGGGGTGAATCAAAGAATTAATTTTCTCATCCATATGTTTTCAAATATCATATGAACAAAAGTTAATATATTTTATTTACTAGATAATACTTTTAATTATGTTTAGTAATCTAATAAAATCCAAGAATTATGTAGTCCGTAATCATGTTCAAGGATTATATATCCAAAAAAATAGATAAATCCTTTCTATAACACTGGAACACTAATGGATATATTATCCACTATTAATGTCCATGGAGTAAAAATGATAATATTTTGATCTTTTTATTATTACAAATGATGTATCTAGACATAACATATTTTCCCACAAACAATGAAAAAAATAAAGGTAATAATAAGAGAATTAATTTTCTCAGCCATATGTTTTAAAATATCATATTAACAAAAGTTAATATATTTTATTTACTAGATAATAATTTTAATTATGTTTAGTAATAAAAAAAACCAAGCATTATGTATTCCATAATCATGTTCAATGATTATATATCCAATAAAAATTGATAAATCCTTTCAATAATATTGAAACACCAATGGGCATATTATCCACTATTAATGTCCGTGGAGTAAAAAATAAAATATTTTGGTTTTTTTATTATTACAAATGATGTATCTAGACATAGTAAATTTTCCCACTCCAATCCTTTGGAATTATAGAACATATATATATACATATAGAATGTTACCTTAAATAATAAAATGATTATAGTCATTTTCCATATTTAAATTTCAAAAACATGAAAAAATGCCTACACTTCAAAAAAATACTAGGAAGTATTGACAATGTTGTGATGGTTTTATTTGTTTTAAATATGTACGCTAAAAAATTACACGATATATTATTTATATTTAATAGTTAAAATCACTTACAAAAAACTCTTTGTTACCATTAAATGTCATAAAAATAATATCAACTAACTAACTCCACTTTTCAAAACAATGAAATGATGGTATTAAAGAGAAAAATAAATAAAATTTATTTAAAAGTATATCATTGAAACTATATTTTAAAAATTATTTTGTAATTGAGAGTGAAAATTATCATCTTCAACCATAAAAAAAATATATTTATTAAATTATGAGATATAGATGTTTTAATATTTTCTGATAACTAATACATAATCAATGATGAGTTGGAATAATTATATTATCTATTTATCGCTTATGCACACAAAATTCACATTTCTTATCTTTATAAAAATAAAATCTATCACAAACACTCAAAGGAAATCTATAAAATTTGTATCTATCCTTTTATGTAAATTTTTATAAAGAAAACAAGGATAAATCAATATAATAAATTATTGATCATTTATAAATTTCAAACATAACTTATTCAATCATATTTTTCCCCTACCAATTACAGATTCATTTGAAATGATTGGGCATGGTCAAAACAATCTCACCCATTAAAGTTAATTTCTATCCAATGAATTATTCATGACATATAAATCTATATCTCTTAAAAAATCCAAATTATTTAATAAATGATACTAATTAATTAATAAAACTTTTGATACCAATTTAATTGTCACAATACTAAAACTTTATAACAATTCATGACTCTTTATTCTATAAAAATAATGAAAATTTCATCTAGTTCAATAATTAAAAGAAATGGGGTTTTAATTAGTAAATTTTAAGGATTTATAAAGGAACTAGTTTAAGAAAAAAAATAATTGATACTCTAATATTGGTATATAAATTTCAACCCACATCTATCACTATTCTAACCAATGTACAAAACAATAAACACTACATACCACTAAACTAAATTAATACCCATACTAATTCATTCTTCACCAATTTTTTAGATATATTATATTTTTATTATAATAACATATTATTATTTTTTAGAGATCATCATGCATATGTAACAAATATATTTATTATTCATCAACTCAATTAAACTATAAATACATATAAACCTCACAAAAACCCACAAATCTACACACACTCTGAACTCACAACCTTATAAAAATAAACATTATAAATATTGAATTCACCACAGCAAATTGAATTCATAAATAGACCTTTAAAATTCAACCATAAATATATTCTTACCATTTATATAAAAAAATATTTATTTTTATGTTACATAATTATCTTCACCTTTATTTATAACAATCCAATGAATAAGAGATAAGGTGATAGATCTCATACCTCACAATTATGTGTTTCGATCTTAAACTCCCATTAATATCTTCAATTTCAGAAATTTATATTTATTTAAAGGATTATTAATTTTTTTCCAATAGAATTAGTATATAGTAACTTTAGATTTAATTTTTTAAAATTTTAATTAATAAAGTGGTATATGATGTCTACAAACATTGTTTGAGAACACTGAACATGATTTTTTGATAGGTTAATTTCCCTCAAATTGAAACAACCAACCATGGAATCTTGAAATCCAACATTAGGTATTATATATGAGTTCTCATTCAAATCAACTAATTAATTTCTTGATTCATAACTAAATATCTTACATCAACTATATTTTGAGTGATTAAATTATGATACTTTTTGAATAAATAAAAACATTTTTCTCTCAAGGAGAATACTCAACCAGATATGGATTTCCAATCACTAATGTTTTTAGAATAATCTATATTATAAAATTTGAAAATATAAACCATCCAGTTTATTATAATTAATCAACCCAAAATTAATCTTAAATTTGGAGTGATTTTGTTTTCTCATTGATAAAATGAATTGAGTATCATTCAGTATACATTGATATCAAGAACACAATGAACCAAAATAGATGATTTCATATCCTTAAAGAAGATAAAGGTGTAAACTACAATTGAGTTTTATAAAATACATTTGGATAAATAATTTACCATCAATATCCTTATAATATTTTTCCCCATATCCATTTGATTTGAATCATACTTTAAATCATCCATTTGGATTTTTCTCAAAAGGTTTAAAGAATACTTCTCTTTGTGAAAGAAAATTAAAATATTTCCATGAGTAATTTGATTACCCCATAAATATATTTTCACCTAATTAATTATAACATAAATAAACACTATCATTTTAGAAAAAAAATATCCGTGAATAACTCTTCATTATTTTTGGTAAAAATTATATCATCTTCCTAAAAAATGATAAATATTGATTTCATTAATCATTCTTATTAGTAATGGTTATTTTCTAATTTTACATTCCTAAATTAAAATTACATCAAAGATATATATAACCTTGAATACTATGAAATATTTTCTTCTTTTAAACCATAAAAATATCTATTAAACTTTCATATATTGGAAGTATCATCTCCATGTAAAAGGCCTTTGAGATAGTCAATACAAACCTCTTTTTCAAGCACTCCATTTGAAAATGTGTAATTTGAATTTATTTTAAAAATATTATATATATTTTGAGAAATTTAAATGATAAATATTATTGTAGTATTATTCCATTCAATAAGAGAAAATTTCTATTCAATTTAAACTCCTTATAAATGATAATTCCCCCCACATACCACGATTTTTTTATTTCTTATAAGATGATGTTTTGTATTAAGTCTTATTTTAATCCCACTCAATTTTTAAGAAAACTTTTATTTTTTAGACCAGTAACCAATATAATTATTTTATTTTTATCAATATGATCTGACTCTTTATTCACTAATTTAATCTGTTCATGATGATTCAATGCTTCATTCACAAACATTATATCAACAAGAGAAATAAATGTGGCATGAAATTTTTTCCACAAATATGTCCTTTTTTAAACTAATAAAAATTATTATTCAATGATGTTTTGATCTTACAGAAATTTATCACCCTTGTAATAATTGAAAATTTGTTGATTTGTATCACTTCATACATCTAAATAAAAAATTTTACACCGATATTTATATGGATTTTCAAAATGATCTTAATTTCTAGTTTGTTGTTTGACAAAATCAACACCTAGCTCTTTATCATCCTCCAAATTCACTTTCCATATAAACTCAATATAAAAGTTTTCAATAAAATTTAATTTATCATTGTAAATTATATTTTTGGATTCTTTATTTTTAGGTCAATGAACTCTTCTATTTGAGGAATATTCTAAAAAATATTTCATAAACACACCATTATTGAAATATACTCAAGTTATGTCTATTAAACGTGATAATACAAGTTATTATTAGAATATATTAATAATTAAAATATGGATTTATATTATAATAAATTTCCTGATGATACACGACTAATTTTTTTTTAAAAAATTGACATCAATTTTTAATGAGAATCACTACTCCAATCACTTACCTTCAATAATAAAGAGACAATATATGTTATGACAGCATAGTATGGCAAACATCCAAGAATTTTTTTTATTTTAATATTTTAAAAAACTTTTATTTGGGGTGTATAGTGAAATAACACATGAAAAATTACATTATTCTCTATTTAATTCTCAAACTACTCATTAAGATACATAACCTGAATAACCGATTTGAAATGCTTCACCGGATAACCATATTCCTTTTATAAGTACCTTTGAAACTCTTAAAACTCTTTTTTGAATTATATATTTATTATATAAACACAATAAATGTTATTCAAGTGGAATCCTTGATAAATTATATAAAATAAATTTTTTATATGGTGAAATCTATTTTATCGGTCCACAAACACAAAAGTGAATTACTTCATGAGTTGATCCATTTAAATTTTTTACTTTCTTATATGAAAATTAACATTTTCCTTTTTTGAAATAAATAAATCATAAAATAAATTTATATCATAAATAGAGTAATAAATTTAAAAACCTTTTATCATTTAAAGGAATTAATTTTTATTTGTTTAAACTGATAATTTCTTCGATATCACAAATTGATATCCCTATTCAGATTCAAATAGAATGAGTTTCCAACATCTAACCCTTGAAATAAAATTCCTATGGGTCATTGTACATTAGTAAATATATGATAATACCTCACATAATTTACTAAGAGTTCAACCTTATAGAATATCACTTCATTTACATCACCACTTATATGATAAATATTTAGTATATCGTACTTTAATTTATTAATTAAAAAAATATTATATTATTTTATAATTTTATCCCCAATCTCCATTGATCCAACACCATTAATTTTGATATATCCATTATTAACAAATGTAATAGTATCCAATTTCATCTTCTTAAAACACTTCAAAAATATCATTTCACCTTCCATGTGTGGTGAAAAATAATTATCAAATATCAAAGGAGATTCCTTTTGTGAATAATTTCTTATAACTTTTATAACACAATACATATAATTCAGCTTAAATTTACTCTAAAACTCTATGAAGAATTTTTTCACATTCAACTAATATGATAATATATTGAAACAATCATTCGCACAATGACAAATTCATTCTTTACTTTTCGTTATGAAGTATCAATTTTTTTCAAAATGCTTTCTCAAAATGGGTTTCCAACTTCTCAACATTGGATTCAATACCTTACAATGTCATTAAAAAATATTCCATTGAACCAAAAATTGAATTATATATTATTGAATCAATCATAAAATTAATAATATCCATTAAATGATAATTTTATTCTATAAATTTATATTTTTATATTCCGGAATAATATTCCATCCTATTGTTAAACTGCTGTATTTGAATTGAATTCAGGATTCAGAATTATGTGATATTGATACCATAAAATACTACTTGGTAATAATTTTATAAAATATTTTTCTACTCCATTTATATAATATTTTGAATTAATGTTTACATTTCTAGATGAAACTAAATTCTTTAAATTTTTTTATGTTACACAATTTATCTTCTTTATCATCAAATAATATATATCCTTATCTTTTCTAACATCGTGATATTTTTTAACCAATAAAATGAGATTCTTGGTGCTTGATATTAATACCAAACTTTTGGGATATTTAAAATTCATTCTAATTTCCCAATGATCCTTCACAAACTTTTTGGCATGGATTATTTGAAATTAGAGTTAAATTCAATCAAATAATCATTAGGCCCTAGTACCTTGTCATGATTAATTAGATGTTCCTTTATACTGGGATTAATTTTCTTCTATAGTGAAACATTAACTTTATTATCCTTTATTAGTGATAATTTAATGAATTTTGAAATAATCCTCCAATAATAATTCCTTTTAGAATCAACAAATATGAACTTAATTGTATGTGTGTGCTACCATAATCAGCATGTTACTGTCATTATAAATTTAAGATGTGTTTAAAAAATATTATTTCATCCATCATTCCAATATAAAAACATAAATATCTCTCCTTCCACTTTTATATAACTCATACCCCCAATAAAATAAAACTGAGTATAATTGATATTAGGGGGAGTCAATGAATTAAAAATAAAACAATTATTTACCATATCAATAATATAATAATTTTGGTTTATCATAGGGTGAAGACAAAAATATTTGATAGGAAGAGATAAGGAGTGAGTTAGAAAGGAAAGCTCCATATTCCTAGATCTATAAATTATGTTATCTAAATTCTTTGTGTTTTAGAGAGGGTTCTTGGATCCTTTGACATTTCCAATTTATAATTATGTTCATTCAGTCACATTTATAACTATGAAGTCATATGTTTATTTGTGTGGTCACTTGTTTGAACATAATGTAAATTTTTTTCTTAGGATCACTTGTTTTTTTTCATGTATTTAATCTTTATTATTACATTCTAATCTCTATTTATATACTTGATCTATGAATTTTCATATTTTTGACTACTTTCTCTCCTTAATTTTTTTCATGTTTTTTCTAACTCATATGGTTGAACCGTAATTAGAATGGTCCATATATTTTCTAATATGGTGGATCCATTTAGTGTGGTTTATTTTCATGATATATTGGATATTAATTTGGTTGGTTATCAGCTTCATTTGGTTGATCTATATACTTTAATCACACTGTCTTTCCTTATAACCAACCATCTACTTAAGAAAAAAACACAATATTTTTCCTTAATTAAGTAAAACTAATTTTTAATGAACAATAAAAAAATATTAATGGTAAAAGGAATATTTAAAACCTAAAATGATAATTATATTTTATATTATTGAATTATATTATAATAGTGGATTAAATGAGTCATGAAAACTACATTAAATCAAATTCATATAAATAATACATTAAAAGGTAAATGGTCGACTGTGTTTTTTGAAAAACCAAAGAGAATAAAATATGTTATTATAAAAAGTATAGTTCATTCCACTAATTTGTTTTTCTTGATTTCTCTTAAGAATTTGGGAGCCTAAGCCGTAAGAGTTGGAGTATTTAAACTCTTTTGTAATAGTTCAAGTTAATTTTTTATATTTCCATGATACACATAATACCCAATCCCCATTGTACTTGGTGTAATGTGACTTGAATCTTCCTTCTAGGCAAGGGAAATGATTCATACCATTTATTTTGTGAAGGGTTTTATTTAATCATTATTTTTTAACTAGATGAATATATTTGATTAAATATGTGGTATTTAATAGTCTTTAAATTAGGGGGATAATAATTATTTGATAGTTGGGAAATTGTTAATAGAGGAAGAAGATGAAATCTTATGTGGTTTATGTAGAACTATATTTTATTAATATTCAAAAAATAACCTGTGTTAGGTCAAAATAATATTGACATTTAGAATACTAGGTCTCAATTTTGATAATAGAATTTTAAAACAATGAATAGGATAACAAATTATATAATATTATTTTTTCATTATCATAATAATTAGTTTCATTATTTTAGAAATTTTATGATTAATAAAATATAATTGTAAGATGTTTTAGATAATTAATATTCCAAAATATGGGAATTTATTTTTTTTAGGATTTTGTGATACCCTAATGTTTTAAAATATTCTTTATATTTTTCTTTGTTTTACTAGATCTAATGCTATAATATTGGATACATTTTGTTTTTATTATTTATATTGGTCTAATTGCATGAAACCCTTAAAAATGTAAATATTTTAAAATTATGTGAATAGAATAAGAGGCATGATAATTAATTATTATTATCCTTGAGAAATGTAGAGTTATAGAAATAATTTTTGATATATGTTTATATTTATTCATAGTTTTTGTTATCTAATTCTTATAAGTTTTTTGATGTGGAAAACTATATATAATTAATTGGATAATTAACATATAGAATTTGAATAGTTTTCCATGAATACAATTATTTGTGAAAAATGAGCCCATTATTATATACCCGAGGCTTGATGTCCATGATGTGATGGCCTTAGTTTCTATTTACTATGTTATAAATATACATATATTTCTTTAGGATCATTATATAATATATTAAATCATTGTTGTCCTTTATTGATAATTGATAACCTGATATGGTTTGGGACATTTGATGAGTAGTGGTTTGGACGTCCGAGGTTGCAATGATAGTTGATGTCGGTGACAGTGGTATGTATTATATTATGAGAAATAATGATGATGATGTCACTAAGGGTTATTGTAGTGAGTTAGTATCTAGGATTTCACATCAATTTATTTATTATTTATTACTTTAAATGGCAAGTTGGAAATATATTTTATGATCCGTTATCAATTTCTTGATGGATTTTGACTCAATTTATGAAAAGTGAATCTTTTAAACGGTAGATTAGGTATATCCCTATAGTACCAATAATTTATTAATTGATAAGTGAACTAAAAATTTAACAGGGATGGTTCATGGAGATTATTGATGAAAATAAATTACTTGTGATTATAATCAATAAAATTTGTTTTTCTAATGACACTTGAGTAAGAATATTAAAGCATAAATTTAGAAAATTTATACCAAATAATATTAATTAATTTATAATTAATTAATTAATATATATATTTTATGGTTTTATTCTCGTTGAGATCAAATAATTAGTAGAGGTAGACATGTGTCTTATATACAGCTTGGTCTAGATGAGTCTAAGTCTAATTTGTTTCCCTTAGTGTGAGTATATTACATATATTAAATTTTTTATTTTAATATTCTTCACTACCCTCATCTATTGGAAAAAATCCCCAAATTTTTTTAGGGATGTTTTCTATAATATCCAATATATAGAGGGAATATATGACTAACCCATTCCTCTTCACTACTCACCCCTTTGTTGTAGTTTATGTGTAGAAAGATCATTATCATGTATCGATTATGATATAGGGTATGTTTCTACTTGGGCTCTGATCCTTACTATATATTTATAAGAATTTTGAAATGATTTGAGGTATAACACATACTTATATGAAGTCATACTGGCTATAAATTCTTATGAGTGTGCATGGTTGGGTTATGATGGATTAAGGTATAATGAATTTACAAAGGCTATAGTGGATTTTGGGAACTAAATTGGTTACAACTAGAGATTATGATGATGGTTTTTGAGGCTGAAGATGATTTATAATAGTTGTGATATGATTTCATGAGATAAAGAATGACTTATGGAAGGGATGATCATAGGATATGATCCATTGAGTCATTTGAATGAATATCTAATGGAGAAGTGGAATTGATATAACATAAACTATATATTTAAATTTTATATTGAAATATTTAGAACAATTAATTTCTTGGACATTGAGCTACAATGTGGATGGAAAAATAGTTTTATCTATTTAGGTGAAGAGTTAGTTTCATTTTTTATTCACTGGGATTTAGTATGATTCATTTACTTTTTTCACAAGAGTTTTTTAGGAGTATCCAATTGAGTATAATGGAATACTCATCTTAGGTATATATAAACTATTTTTTGGTCTACACGACATGGTTAGTGATAGATCTGGGCATTACAAGATTTGGGATTTTTTAGGGGCAGTTGGAGGATCGTGGTTACTGCTGAGGTTTTATTTTGGTACCATATGTTGTTTATATTTATGTATGGAACTAAAAATATTGGGATTTATTATATATTTATATAGGGATTTGGTTTATTTTTTCTGAAATAATCACTTATTAGATAATTTTTTTATGAGGGAACTGCCTCAAATGTTTATATATTGTATATCCTTATTGATAGTAACTAACCCATGGCACATTAGAGGTGGGATTCAAGGGTCATTTTCCATCTATAAATATTTCTATCCCAAGATGGGTACCATTATAGATAGGTTATAAATACCATTCTTTTTATACATGGTTACTGCATCATTTTCAAGATAAACAACATAATAATTATACAATCCAGAATCAACAGTTTTAGTGTATTTGTAAATTAGGATTATATATCACTTGTACATAATAAAACTAAAATATTATATTAATTACTAATATATAGTCATCCTAAAATCTATCATTTTATCTTTATTACATATTTTCACCAAAGAAAATACATAAAAAATAATGTGAGATAAAATCAGAGAAAGGGTAGAAATAATATAGAAGGACTAAGAGACATGAATCAATGGTAAATGGGAAAGCATAACGAACAAAATCATATCATAAGAATCTCGAATCAGTTATAAAAGTCATAGAATGTTCTGTATTAATAATCAAAAAACATCATAACACATTGGCCAAATCCCTAACATAAATTGTGAATAATTTTATCATCATGATCACACTTAACAAATATACATAAATCATATCATCATCATCAAGAAATCTAGAATCATGATCATTCATAATAATCATAATCTACCAAGGTATATCTCATTACCCAATGTATTATAGGGCTCTATAATCCCAATCCCATCTTCCACTTCATAAAACACTTGTAATCATGCTTTCCCCATAACAAGGAATCATATAATAATTAAAGTCAAGATATAAACCCAGAGAAATGAATGGGATTAAAAATAATTTCATAAATAATTATTTAATTAATAACCCATATTGTTACAAAATTAATAAGGTAGATCATATTTTGGCATAAAATATCATCATTCTTTGAGTGAGGAAGAAATAACATAAGAAGAGTCAATAAAATGTTTTAAAAAATAACATTTCATTGAATAATTATTGGAATTGGATTAGAAATAATTTTATATAGGTATAGGTATACAAAAAAAGGAATAATAGGTAAATAATAGATATGGGCCATTTTGAATACAATAGAGAGTAATACATACTGAAAATAAAATGAAAAATAATATAAACTGAAAGGAAAGTGTTTTTACGATATTCCCCTTGCATTAGGTCCTAATTTTTTTGATAAAATTTTCCCCTCTATAATAAAACTATGTTTGGTCAAACTTGAATATATAGTATTATAAGTCTATTGTTTTCACTCTCAATCAACTATAATCATTTAATTTTAATTATTTATTTTCATTATTAATGGATAAATGTTTTGATATACAGTTTTCTTTAAAATATCTTGTCCTTATTTGATTGAAAGATTTTGTTTTATTTTTATTTATTAATTAATAATGTTATCTTCCTAATCATAGAAATATATATATATATATATATATTATAAATAATTTTTTATAACCATATATAAAAGTCGTGATAAGTAGAGAATTGGAAACATCCTTGTATTCGGTTAACCAACCATTAATGGGGCATTGTCTGAAGATGAGATGAGAGATGTAAAAAATATATAGAATATTTAATATAGATTAATAAAATGAAAATAATTTTATTATTTGATTTAAATATTTTTTAGGACGGTTGGGATAAAAAAGTATTTAAGGATTATGGAAGATAAGAGCATAATGAAAGGAAATGATGAATGAATCCTACCTCTTTATTTGTGTTTTTTCCTTTATATGACCATTAAATAATTGAAATAATGGATTAATACTTATATATAACATAAATTCGGATTATAAAAGTATTATTAGAGAAATTGTTTATCGATTTTGGGCATTAATAAGCATAAGGTAAGTGGTTGTCCAAGAGGAGGGAGGTGGTGTATTTTTTATGGAGGAGAGGGGGTTTTTTAAGTTAAAATATTTTTTAGAATATTATTTATAAGATAAAACATATATTAGTGATATTTGGACTTTAATAATTATTGTCACCAAGGGTTTTCAAAGCTGTAAATGTATTTCTTTTGTGGGTTTTTTTTCAATCCACACTATGTTGATCAATGAGTTTGCAAGCCATGATATCTAAGAGTATATGTGGATTTTGTGTTGACGGTGTAATAATTTCCTAGTGTTTTCCAAAATATTAGGGTCCCCAATTTGGATGAAGGGACAATGTTTATGATAGTTTTATTTATAGTTATGCCTTAAGAAAATATGGAAAATGAATAGAATTCAGGAAAGTTTGGTGTTTCGAGAAAGTTAGGTGTTTCATGAATGTTTGGGGTTTCAAAAATGTTTATTTCTTCATGAAATGTTGGTGTTGTGAAAATTATATATTTTGAAAATAATTATTCAAAAAATATTGATGAGGCACTAAGGAATGATGGGATGTTACGTGATTAGATTATGTTTTGTGAATAGAAATTGTTTTCGAAACATAAATGCTGAAAGGGAGTTTTTTGAACACTAATAAAGAGTTTTGTTTTTCAAAATATAGTGGTGATATTGAATGATTTTTGAAGGGGTGTAAATTTTAATAAAAATAAATCATCTCATTATATGAGTATCAAAATAGTTTTTTAGGAGGTCTGATCAATCTTATTTCATAAAGGTTTTACGGGAATGTAATCCTTATGAGAATCAAGAAATTTCTGAAATTTTATTTGTGGAAAGAATAGTTGAGAAATAATTGATGGCTGGAAATTTCAATGTTGTAATTTTCAAAAACAAAGAGATTCATGATAGTTTTTAGTTTCAAGAATTTTTTGAGTTTTGTGAAAGTTGGGAGTTTCATGAAATTGTGTTGTTTTCCAAAGGCTGATAGTTCTTTAAAAAAATGGGATTTCCTGAAAAATTGTATTTTGTAAAAGATACTTATGTGAGAATAAATGAAATTTGGAATATTTTGTGGAATGTATTGAATCATCATATGTGGACCTATATGATTCAAAAAATCACCTTTGGGTTCTTTGATATGGAAGGGACCTTCATGTCGTTAATATAAGAAAGTATTCAATTAAAGTATTCAGTAAGGGGAGTTTATGATAGTGTTCTGAAGGAGGTAGTGTGTTATTTATAAAATTATTATAAATGTAGTGTTCTTGGAAGATAGTAACATGTATAATAAATTCTAATACAAAATATCTAGTAAATCATAGAGGAATCATGTAATACTGATGCACTTTCATTATATGCTCATTATGCTATCCCTTAGTGATGAACTAACTAAAACAATTGTGTTGTGTTTCTATTTCAGCATATGGGTATTTGATAATTGAATTATTCCATCCGATAGGTTTATAAAGTTGATACCAACATGGGGATAATAACTTTCACATTTAATGAAAAAAATTTAACACCGTAATTCACTGCTCCCCTATTTGGGTGTTCAAGGGTAGTATAAGTGGTGCCAGATCACATAGGTTTATCATGGTAAATATGTTATTTATTTTGTTTTTATGGAGAATTTATTGAATGTTCAAGGAAATCCCATCTTTTAGGGAAGTTACTTCCAAATTTTGAAGTATATAATAAGATATCATATGTTATATCTTGGTATGGAAGTTTTATATTCAACAGTTCATGAGATATAGGTTTGATGGGTCCTTTTATGACTTAAACAGAATGGAAAATTCTTAATGTAGATTCCAAATATAAAAATTCATCTATTGTAGTACTATCTGATCAAATCTAATTGAAGGTGATTAGTTTCACTACATCCAAATCCATGTGGGAGAAAATATAAAATATATATGGAGATAACAAAATGAAGGAGTCCAAACTTCATGTTTTTATGTATCTTATCAATGATATGAAAATGAGTCAAGATAATAAATGAAACCAGTTTTTTTAATTGGATTAATGAAGTTATTTGGGTAAATTTTAAGACTTGAAGAAGAAAATATGGATATTGACATTGTTGATAAAATCATGAGAATAATTACAAATATATACATCCAAAAGATTCAACTGTTGAAGATAGGAATCCATGCAGGCATTCTATTTTTGATCTCTTGAGCAATCTATTGGTTTATGAAATGAGAATAAAACTACAAGATGCAAAAATTTGAGTAATCAATGAAAAGGAATTAAAAACCATGGAAGATATATAAAATTTGAATGTTAATGATGACATAGATGATGTAGATGATGAACATATTTAACATTCTGTAGAAAATATAATAGAGGAAATTGGATAGTTGAGGGAAAGATTCCATCAACTTGTTTTCAGTGTGGTAATGTAGGTAAAATTTATATTCTGTTCTCAAGGAATTATGATGAAGTTTAAATTCATGTATAAATCATATTAAGGTCTAAATGGAGGTTTCTTAAAAATTGTGAATTAAAATCAAGAATCAAATTATAGAGGAAGATCTTTATTTTTAAAAAGAAACAAGATGATAAAAACTTTTTGGAGGATGTAGATATAGAGTATAAATATGATGATAAATATTACATGATGGATATATTTTAAAAGGTAGATCCTATAATGGATGAATACAATCGGTTAGATCATATTTGTCGATCACAAGGTGGAACATGAGAACAATCTTGATTTGATTTAAATTCAATGAAAGAAAAATAGAAAGAATTGAGCTTTATTGAATGTGTCCTTAGAGTATGTGGATCCTATTGAAGAAGAAATCGATTGACTATAATTGGAGGTGGAAGAACATTTGAAAGATCTTGAAACCTTAGAAGAGGATGTGGAGTTTAAAATAAGGATTAAGGATTAGATAGAATTTATCAATGACCTTACATCAAGTTTAGAGGAAAATGATAAGATAGTTCAGGGCCAGGAAGAAGAACATGTTTCATTAACGATTAAAATATAAATTGAATTAAAATCACTGGAAACAGAGATGAGATTATTGTTTGGAAGACTTTCAGATACAGATCATTTGAAAAGAGTCAAAAATGGTTCCGAAGGAGTAGAGAATCCATTGAAGGATATAAGATATAAATTCATGGGATGAAGATTAATTTGATGTGTTATAGAAACATCCAAGGTTGGATATGCGATAATATAAAATAAAAGGAAGTATAAATTGTAACACCCGAGACTTTTATGTTATATAAATCATCAAAGGAATATTTTTCTACACAACACTTGCTTGGCTTGTTTTACACGCAATCGCGACCTTCCTCGATAGCTTGCGTCGTATGCAATACCGAGTTTCACTAAACAACAATATGCTACTAAAACTAGCCGTTATGAATAGTAATAAACACTTTTTGAAATTTTATAAATTTTATTTTTCAAAATGGACTTCATTTTTGGACTCGGAATATCGAAATTAGCCTAGGGTGAAATTTTGGTATTTTTCTGAAAACTTTCAATTTTGATGAATAGTGAAACCACTAAGTGGTAGGTTAAAAACTGAATTTGGCATAAAACTTAATTTTACCACTTATGTGAATGGAATTTCGAAAATCCGACAGACACGGTTGATATCAGTATGTAAAATGTGGTTCAATGAGATAAAAATAATTTTTGGTGAATAGTAACTTTTTACTTTTTTTACCGCGATTAATAGTAAATAGGGTAACTAAGGGTAAATATGATATTAATATTACCCTAACACATGTCCTAATTCTATTGGATAAGTTTAATTCGACCAAAACAACCTTATGAATAAAATATGACCATTTAGGCCCACTTGGGTTAGATTAGGACATTTATTATTAATTTATTTAAAGAAGGGTTAAAATAGTTAAAATCAAAGTTTAATAAGTAAATAATTTTTAATATGGGGTTATACATAAGATAAATTCGACTATAAATATTAATTAGAAAGCTAAAAAGATTTCCTACATGATGGTATTTTATTTGTAAATTTTAGACATCAAATAATTTAATTTATTTATGACACAAAGATGATGCAGTAATTATCTTTTTAATGAAATATTGACATAATTGATAATATAAATACCAAAATAAATGTAATTTAAGACTTTTTATGAATTCCACTAATTTTCTAGGTTACTATGATATATTAGAGTTGATTTAATCAACTTGTTTTGAACATATAATTCTGTTATGACTTTCACAAAAATCATATATCAAATAGTGTCAAAATTGACACAAAATAGTTTTTAAATCAAATATTATATTATTAATTGTTATTTTATTCCTAAAAATCTAATTTTCGGCCAACTGACTTAGATAAGGATATATATATTAATAATAAACAATTTGGGGTTCGTTTGGCATGTTATAGTAAGTGTATTAACCATATAGTGAAAGAAAACAAAAAGACATGGTAAAAGTTAAATTATTTAACTTAGAGTTAAATCTAATTGATAAGGTTAAAATAATATCCCAAACTTGTCTAAATCCTATTGTTTGATAGGAATTCGACCCTTACCCACTTTAGTTTCAAAATAAGACCCTTTAGAACCATTATAAACCTATTTTGACTTTAATATAAAATAATATTTTGAGATATTCCTAAGGTGCCCCTCTCCTCCCTTATAAAAGGGCACCTCCTCCCCCTCCTCCTCACACCAAATTGAGCACTCAAGCTCGGCCAACCCCTTCCATTTCTCCTCTCCACTTCCCTAGAATAATCTTAGAGGTCCTGGTCTTCTTAAAAGACCAATATTAGTTCCCTAAGTGGAGGATTCAAAGAAGCGTTCCAAAGAAGAGGTAATATCCATTACCGATCTTTTCAATTTCTTTCATCTTCAACTTCTTCTTCTTTATTTGTTTCATGATAAAGTAATAACATCAGTATTACTTACATACTGATATGTTATTATAATTATGAAACAACCCTAATTCACCTTCTATCCATCCTACGGAAAAATGAAATCACCGCGCGTGCGTACGTACGGAATACCGTCTCCACACCGTGGTGTAATCTATTTTCCACCACCACCTTACAAGGATGGGTATAATGGTGTAATGAGTAACCATTTATGATTATTATTAAGTAATATTGATAATGAAATAATATATATATATATACTCGAATACAATTCCACGATCATAGGAACGATATCATCACTCGTGCGTACGTACGGAATACCATCTCCACGATGTGAAGTGACTCGTTCTACATGATCATCATTACATAATAATTATATAAATGAATTGAATGAATAAATATGATATATGTTACACTAATACCATTCTGGATATAAGGTATCTATAACCTTAAAATAAGAATAAGAATTTATTCGGCAAAACACGCATAAGAACAAAAGGCAATAAAGACCCGAGTAACAAGTAACAATGAAATATTAGTAACAAGAAGCTAAGAATATGACCATATATGATATCATATCAATATATATGATTCTGGAATAAGTCAATAACATTATTTAAACCATTATACAGGAGCTTCGGACACGTACAAAGCAAATCAGACCTAAGGTAAGGGGAAATATCACAATCTCATTTTTATCTGAGATTGTTTATTCGTAAGTATTTACTGGGGTGTATTTTATCATCCACATCCATGTTTCCTCAAAATGTAATATTGTTTTCATCCACTAACAATAGTTTAAATCCAATTTTACCCTTCAGTGAGGTTTTAGTAAAGAGTATGAAAGGAATCTTTTGTCGTTTTTTTCGTACGAGGTATTGTTTTTGACTTTTCTGACAAAAGTACGAAGAATGTTTTTTTAACTTATACGGCATGAATGGATTTTTAAAACATTATTTCCAAGAAGCTTACTTTACAAGTTTTCAAGTTTATTTTTAATCAACTTCTTTTATTTTAAATTCGTATGACATGTTATGAAAGGAAAAATGTTTTTGAAGAAGAAAGGATATTTTCCTCAAGAATGGAGTTCAAGTGTTTTATCAAAATAATTTTCCATCTACGATAATAAAAGGGTTCTGTTTTTATCCCTATTATTACATTGGTTTGATTATGTTGTGATGGAAATATTTTTATGAATTCCTTTATCTTATATGAATTGTTTTATGATGTCATGTTGTTTAAGAATTCCATTTTTATTACATGGGTTACGCTATGATGTATGGTTTATGATTATGTGGCACACATAAGAAAGGATTCCTTATAAGATGGGTGGGACCTATATATCCCTCCAATGAATTGGGTAAAGATTTTATATCTCATGAGATAGACAGGGCAGGAATGGTAGGTTATACCGGTTCAGTGAAACAGGACTGAAACGAGGGTTACTCGATTCAGAAAGGGACTTTGTCCACTAAGATAGTTTTGGCAATGAGTCATGACTAACAAGAAATGATTTTCCATGATTATGTGTGCATTCCACAAAGTTTAAAGTTTCATGTTATGATTATGGTGATATCATTTTCACTTTTATGATTTATTCCATGTTAAGATATTATGATCTCTTTTGCAGGTTATGATTTTCAAAAATATATGATATGATTTTTAGTTCCTTTATTTGCCCTTGCTGAGCATTTGAGCTCACCCTTTTATGTTTTCTTTTCCCCAGGTCAGGAAGATGGATATTAAGTAGAATATGCTAAAAGGGACCCTAGATATGATGAAATAAACGAGAGACACTGTAGAAGATTTATGAACTAGTTGTTTATGTTTCCCAGTTTCTAAAGACACTATACCTATACGGTCCTTTGTGGTTTTGTCATATGTTGTAATAAGTTTGCTTCAATTTTGAAGTATTAACAATGTATGTAAAGTATGGGTCGTTATAGTTGGTATCAGAGGAAAGGTATAGTCAACCTTTGGAAACTAGGATGTGAAAGCCTTAGTAAGAACCCTAAGGATAAGTCTAAGCATAGAACACAATCTTAGTGTTTTAGAAATGGCCTTGAATAACCTAGGATAAGACCTTAAGCATGAAAATTTTATTCTTGAATTATGTGGTTTTCCTATTATAATTAGTGCTGCTCACACTATTCTTCTTGGTTTTAGTCAATGGCTGGAACCCGAAGGAACCATGATAATGCGGAATGCGATGGGAAATGCAATGATTGTCCCCCTGAGCAACCAAACGATATGGGAGCTGGAATGAAAAATCTTGTAGCCATACTCACACAACTTTCTCAAGCTATGAATCATGCATGACTTCCAAACGAGCAAAGGAAGGAGCAACATTCTGTTGAATCCTTCATGAGGTAGCGTCCACCTTCTTTTAGTGGGTCTACTGATCCATTAGTTGCTGAACAATGGATTAGTACTACTAAAAAGATATTTTCAGTTCTTCAATGTTCTGAACATGATAAAGTCATCCTAGCAGTGTATCGTTTGGAAGGAGATGCTGATCAATGGTGGAATCTTATTAAGAATACGAGGCAAAGGGATGAAATTGAGTCTATGGAATGGGACGAGTTCAAGAACTTATTTTTCAATAAGTACTTCCCTCGTATTCTCCGAACAAAGATGGAGAAAGAGTTTCTTGAACTGAAGCAAAGGGATGATGAATCTGTTGGTACCTATGAAGCAAATTTTACAAGACTTGCAAGGTACGCTTCTAGTATTATTATCCAACCTGAGAGTAAGATCGATCGATTCTTTAGTGTCTTAAAACCAAGTCTTCGAAGGGCGTTAGCCATAAGGGACTTCAATAGCTACAAGGAAATCGTTCGATGTGCTCTCAAAGTCGAGATGGAGATTGGAGTAACCCATCAGTCACATGGGTTTGATAAGAAGAGGAAGATGGAATTCAAAGGAAAATCTAAAGAGCACACTGAAAAGAAGATGAGCTTTCCCTTATGCTCAAAGTGTGGAAAGAAACATGGAGGGAGTTGTCTTAAAGGGACAAGTAAATGTTTTAAATGTGGAAAGGAAGGTCATCGGACATTTGAATGCCGTGATAATGGGAAGAAGATGTCTAATGACACAAACAAAGGAAGGGATAGACAGAATGAACCTACTACACTTCAATGTTTCAAGTGCAAGGAGATGGGGCATTATGCCAATCAATGCCCAAATCCATGGTTTGATGATGATGGTCGACGTCAACAAAATCATAAGGCTAAAGACAAAGGAAAGTCACATGCAATTTCTATCAGCGATGTGGAGTACGATAACGAAGTGGTGAAAGGTACACTTACCATCCACTCTAAAGTATCAAATGTTTTATTTGATTCTGGATCCACCCACTCTTTTATTTCTGAAAAATTTTCTAAGGGTATCACCGTACTACCTCAACAATTAGATGTTGAGTTAGCTGTGACAACACCTAATGGCACAACAGTCGCATCAAAAGTTTATAATTCTTCTCCGATAGAAGTTTGTGGGAAAGTGCTTCCTGCAAATCTTGTGATCCTTCCTTTAGTGGAATTTGATGTGATTCTTGTCATGGATTGGCTTTCTCTACACGGAGCTCATATCAATTGCCAAAGAAGGGAAGTCACATTTCATATTCCAGATCAATCTACGATCGTCTATCAATGCAAGGATGAACATAACCTTCCAGTGGAAATTTCTTCCATCTTATGGGTATTGATTCCACTAAATGAAGGTTATTTATCTCAAATGGTTGGTGAGAAACTCACGATTAAGAATATGCCCATTGTACAGGAGTTTGATGATGTATTTCCGGAGGAATTACCGGGTCTTCCACCAAATCGTGAAGTTGAGTTTTCAATAGAACTTGTACCGGGAGCTTTTCCAATTTCAAAGACACCTTATAGAATGGCCCCAATTGAGTTGCAGGAATTGAAGAAGCAACTCCAAGAGAATCTTGATAAGGGATTCATACGCCCTAGTGCATCACCTTGGGGGGGCACCTGTTCTATTTGTTAAGAAGAAAGATGGATCAATGAGACTCTGCATTGATTATCGAGAACTTAACAAGATCACTATCAAGAACAAATATCCTCTCCCACGCATTGATGACTTATTTGACCAACTACGCGGAGCTCAATACTTTTCCAAGATTGATCTTCGTTCAGGGTATCATCAATTAAGGGTCAAAAGGGAGGATATACCAAAGACGGCTTTCCTTACAAGGTATGGACACTATGAATTTATAGTGATGCCATTTGGTCTTACTAATGCCCCTGTTATCTTCATGGATCTAATGAATAGAGTCTTTAGTTACTATCTTGATCAATTTGTGGTAGTCTTTATAGACGATATTCTTGTCTATTCAAAGAGCAAGGAAGAGCATGAAGATCACTTGAGAAATATATTGAAGACCCTGAGAAAGGAGAAGCTTTATGCCAAATTTACCAAGTGTGAATTTTGGCTTCAAAAAGTTGCATTTTTGGGTCACATAATCTCAAAATAGGGGATATATGTGGATCCAGCAAAAATAGAGGTTATCGAAAGATGGTCGAGACCAACAACAGTAACTGAGATCCGATGTTTTCTTGGTTTGGCTGGATATTATCGACGTTTTGTAAAGGATTTTTCACGATTATCTAATCCACTCACCAAGTTGACTCGGAAAGGAGTTAAGTTTGTCTGGACAGAGGAATGTGAAGAGAATTTCAAGGAGTTGAAAAGAAGGTTATCCAGTGCACGTGTTCTCACACTGCCTTGTAGTGGAGAAAGGTTTGTGATCTACAGTGATGCATCCAAGAAGGGATTGGGGTGTGTTCTTATGCAAAATGATATGGTGATAGCTTATGCCTCACGACAGTTGAAAATCCATGAGCAAAATTACCCAACACATGATTTGGAGTTGGATGCGGTAATCTTTGCATTATGGATTTGGAGGCATTACATTTATGGTGAAAGGTGTGATATTTATACTGATCATAAAAGTTTAAAGTATATTTTCACACAAAAGGAGCTGAATATGCATCAAAGAAGATGGTTGGAGCTGATTAAGGATTATGACTGATCAATCCATTACCACCCTGGGAAAGCAAACAAGGTGGCAGATGCATTAAGTTGACAAGACCATGATAGTTTATCCATGATGAGGATCACAAAAGATCCAATATTTATGGATTTACAAAGGATGGATCTTGGAATTATAATGGAAGGGGAAAAATCTTATCTTTCTCAAATGAATGTTCAACCATCTATACATGTGAAGATTAAAGAGGCACATAAAGAAGATGTAGAGTTACAAAAGAAGGTGAGAAATGTTCCTGAATTCAACCTTTATTGTGATGGGATAATAAAGTTCAAGAATCAGGTTTGTGTTCCTCCAATCCCCGAATTAAAGAAGGAGCTGCTGGATGAGGCTCATAGTTCATCGTTCTCTATTCATCATGGATGCACGAAGATGTATAGGGACCTGAAAGAGTACTTCTGGTGGGATGGCATGAAAAGAGATGTTGCTGAATATGTCTCTCGATGCTTGGTTTGTCAACAAGTTAAAGCTGAGAGACAGAAGTCTAAGGGGATGTTACAACCATTACCCATACCCGAATGGAAATGGGAAAACATCACTATGGACTTTGTCACAGGACTTCCTAAAACATCCAAAGGCAATAATGTTATCTGGGTCATAGTTGATCGACTTATAATGTCTACACACTTCATTCCTATTAGAGAGGATTTCTCTCTAGATCAGCTTGCCAGGATATATGTAAAGGAAGTGGTAAGATTGCATGGAGTACCACTTTCTATTATATCTGATCGGGATCCGAGATTTACCTCGAAGTTCTGGAGAAGTCTTCAGCATACTCTGGATACAGAGTTGAGTTTCAGTACTGCTTATCATTCCCAGACAGACGGTCAGTCTGAAAGAACAATTCAAACCCTAGAAGATATGTTGAGAGCTTTCTCAATGGATTTCAAAGGAGGTTGGGATCAACACCTACCTTTGGTGGAATTTTCTTATAATAATAGCTTTCATTCCAGTATTCAGATGGCTCCTTATGAAGCTCTCTATGGAAAGAAATGCAGGACTCCAACTTGCTGGGATGAAGTTGGGGAAAGAAAGCTATTAGGACCTGATCTCGTTGATGAAATGACAGAAAAGGTCAGATCTATTCAACAACACATAAGAGCAGCTCAGAGTCGACAGAAAAGTTATGCCGACAACCGAAGAAAAGACCTAGAGTTTGAAGTGGGTGATAAAGTGTTCTTACGAATATCTCCCTGGAAGAGGGTTGTGAGATTTGGAAAGAAGGGGAAGTTGAGCCCTAGATATATCGGTCCTTTCGAAATACTAGATCGTGTTGGGAAGGTAGCTTACCGATTTGCGCTTCCACCGAATCTCTCTCAAGTTCACGATGTGTTCCATGTATCTCTCCTGAGAAAGTACATATCTGATCCTTCACATGTACTCAGCTCAGAAGTTGTACCGCTGGAGCAAGATCTTTCTTATGAAGAACAACCGATAGAGATTCTGGATCGCAGTGAAAAAGTCCAACGAAACAAGACCACTCGCTTGGTGAAAGTTTTATGGAGGAACCACCATCCTGAAGAAGCTACATGGGAGCTTGAGGATATGATGAGGGAGAAGTACCCTCATCTGTTTGTTACAAAGTGACGAATTTCAAGGGCGAAATTCTTTTTAAGAGGGGTAGAATGTAACACCCGAGACTTTTATGTTATATAAATCATCAAAGGAATCTTTTTCTACACAACACTTGCTTGGCTTGCTTTACACGCAATCGCGACCTTCCTCGATAGCTTGCGTCGTACGCAATACCGAGTTTCACTAAACAACAATATGCTACTAAAACTAGCCGTTATGAATAGTAATAACCACTTTTTGAAATTTTATAAATTTTATTTTTCAAAATG
This sequence comes from Viscum album, assembly GCA_963277665.1. NCBI lineage: Eukaryota > Viridiplantae > Streptophyta > Magnoliopsida > Santalales > Viscaceae > Viscum > Viscum album. The sequence continues at coordinate 1,098,405,520 of OY728123.1, forward strand.
GACATCATTTTTGGACTCAGAATATCGAAATTAGCCTAGGGTGAAATTTTGGTATTTTTCTGAAAACTTTCAATTTTTGATGAATAGTGAAACCACTAAGTGGTAGGTTAAAAACTGAATTTTGCATAAAACATAATTTTACCGCTTCTGTGAATGGAATTTCGAAAATCCGACAGACACGGTTGATATCAGTAAGTAAAATGTGGTTCAATGAGATAAAAATAATTTTTTGGTGAATAGTAACTGTTTACTTTTTTTACCGCGGTTAATAGTAAATAGGGTAACTAAGGGTAAATATGATATTAATATTACCCTAACACATGTCCTAATTCTATTGGATAAGTGTAATTCGACCAAAAACAATCTTATGAATAAAATATGACCATTTAGGCCCACTTGGGTTAGATTAGGACATTTATTATTAATTTATTTAAAGAAGGGTTAAAATAGTTAAAATCAAAGTTTAATAAGTAAATCATTTTTAATATGGGGTTATACATAAGATAAATTCGACTATAAATATTCATTAGAAAGCTAAAACGAGTTCATACATGATGGTAATTTATTTCTAATTTTTAGACATCAAATAATTTAATTTATTTATGACACAAAGATGATGCAGTAATTATCTTATTAATGAAATATTGACATAATTGATAATATAAATACCAAAATAAATGTAATTTAAGACTTTTTCTGAATTCCACTAATTTTCTAGGTTACTATGATATATTAGTGTTGATTTAATCAACTTGGTTTGAACATATAATTCTGTTATGACTTTCACAAAAATCATATATCAAATAGTGTCAAAATTGACACAAAATAGTTTTTAAATAAAATATTATATTATTAATTGTTATTTTATTCCTAAAAATCTAAGGTTCGGCCAAATGACTTAGATAAGGATATATATATTAATAATAAACAATTTGGGGTTCGTTTTTCATGTTATAGTAAGTGTATTAACCATATAGTGAAAGAAAACAAAAAGGCATGGTAAAAGTTAAATTATTTAACTTAGAGTTAAATCTAATTGATAAGGTTAAAATAATATCCCAAACTTGTCTAAATCCTATTGGTTGATAGGATTTAGAACCTTCCCCACTTTAGCTTCTAAATAAGACCCTTTGGAACCATTATAAACCGATTTTGACTTTAATATAAAATAATATTTTGAGATATTCCTAAGGTGCCCCTCTCCTCCCTTATAAAAGGGCACCTCTCCCCCTCCTCCTCACACCAAATTGAGCACTCAAGCTCGTCCAACCCCTGAAATGTTCTACTCTCCACTTCCATAGAATAATCCTAGAGGTCCTGGTCTTCTTCAAAGACCAATATTAGTTCCCTAAGTGGAGGATTCAAAGAAGCGTTCCAAAGAAGAGGTAATATCCATTACCGATCTTTTCAATTTCTTTCTTCTTCAACTTCTTCTTCTTTATTTGTTTCATGATAAAGTAATAACATCAGTATTACTCACATACTGATATGTTATTATAATTATGAAACAACCCTAATTCACCTTCTATCCATCCTACGGAAAAATGAAATCACCGCGCGTGCGTACGTACGGAATACCGTCTCCACGCCGTGGTGTAACCTATTTTCCACCACCACCTTACAAGGATGGGTATAATGGTGTAATGAGTAACCATTTATGATTATTATTAAGTAATATTGATACTGAAATAATATATATATATACACCAATACAATTCCACGATCATAGGAACGATATCATCACTCGTGCGTACGTACGGAATACCGTCTCCACGATGTGAAGCGACTCGTTCTACATGATCATCATTACATAATAATTATATAAATGAATTGAATGAATAAATATGATATATGTTACACTAATACCATTCTGGATATAAGGTATCTATAACCTTAAAATAATAATAAGAATTTATTCGGCAAAACACGCATAAGAACAAAAGGCAATAAAGACCCGAGTAACAAGTAACAATGAAATATTACTAACAAGAAGCTAAGCATATGACCATATATGATATCATATCAATATGTATGATTCTGGAATAAGTCAATAACATTATTTAAACCATTATACAGGAGCTTCGGACATGTACAAAGCAAATCGGACCTAAGGTAAGGGGAAATATCACAATCTAATTTTTATCCAAGATTGTTTATTCGTAAGTATTTACTGGGGTGTATTTTATCATCCACATCCATGTTTCCTCAATATGTAATATTGTTTCCATCCACTAAAAATAGTTTAAATCCAATTTTACCCTTCAGTGAGTTTTTATTAAAGAGTATGAAAGGAATCTTTTGTCGTTTTTTTCGTACGAGGTATTTTTTTTGACTTTTCCAACAAAAGTACGAAGAATGTTTTTTTAACTTATACGGCATGAATGGATTTTTAAAACATTATTTCCAAGAAGCTTACTTTACAAGTTTTCAAGTTTATTTTTAATCAACTTCTTTTATTTTAAATTCGTATGAAATGTTATGAAAGGAAAAATGTTTTTGAAGAAGAAAGGATATTTTCCTCAAGAATGGAGTTCAAGTGTTTTATCAAAATAATTTTCCATCTAAGATAATAAAAGGGTTCTGTTTTTATCCCTATTATTACATTGGTTTGATTATTTTGTGATGGAAATATTTTTATGAATTCCTTTATCTTATATGAATTGTTTTATGATGTCATGTTGTTTAAGAATTCCATTTTTATTACATGGGTTACGCTATGATGTATGGTTTATGATTATGTGGCACACATAAGAAAGGATTCATTATAAGATGGGTGGGACCTATATCTCCCTCCAATGCATTGGGTAAAGATTTTATATCTCATGAGATAGACAGGGCTGGAACGGTAGGTTATACCGGTTCAGTGAAACAGGACTGAAACGAGGGTTACTCGATTCAGAAAGGGACTTTGTCCACTAAGATAGTCTTGGCAATGAGTCATGACTAACAAGAAATGATTTTCCATGATTATGTGTGCATGCCACAAAGTTTCAAGTTTCATGTTATGATTATGGTGATATCATTTTCACTTCTATGATTTATTCCATGTTAAGATATTATGATCTCTTTTGCAGGTTATGATTTTCAAAAAGATATGATATGATTTTTAGTTCCTTTATTTGCCCTTGCTGAGCATTTGAGCTCACCCTTTTATGTTTTCTTTTCCCCAGGTCAGGAAGATGGATATTAAGTAGAATATTCTAAAAGGGACCCTAGATATGATGAAATAAATGGGAGACACTGTAGAAGATTTATGAACCAGTTGTTTATGTTTCCCAGTTTCTAAAGACACTATACCTATAGGGTCCTTTGTGGTTTTGTCATATGTTGTAATAAGTTTGCTTCAATTTTGAAGTATTAACAATGTATGTAAAGTATGGGTCGTTATAGAAATTTATACATTTCACAAAGTTGACTGATGTCCTAAAATAGAAAACATCAAAAACAATACATAAGAGAGATGCAAAAAATACTATATTATATAGATATGATAGCTGATCAAATACCTATAAAAAATAAGGGGACATACAGGGGAATGGTAGTGAGAATATATATTTACTTATGAAATTTCTATTCTAGGTATTTATGGGATATAAAATGTCATAATATTAAGTGTAAAGTTGTTTTCTAATGGACAATCACTTGGAAGTTAAAAAAAGAGAATAAGAATATATCCTACATCATATATAAGAAATAATTTCAATGGATATTGATTTCAATGTTTTAAATTTGGTCAAAATGGTATTCATTTTAGGAACAAAATGGTTTGTAAATATAACCATAGAACTCCAAGAAGAGTCAATACATGTCAAAAAACCTATATTACCATAGAAAATAAGTTTTCTCAACTGGAGGAAGAATAAGAGTATGATTCAACTATGCATAGTAAAATGAAAATTGAGATGGTACGTAGTAACATTTAATCAGAAAGGGTGAACCATCAAAGGAAAAAAAGGTAATTCTATCGTGAATGTATGGAAAGAATAGAAAATTATACTATGTATATATTAAATAAAACACTTTTTTATTAATTTTTGAAGAGGAAAATAACTCGTGGAACCTATGGTTGGGTCAAACCAATCAATAGATCATGGAATACATATCCAATATAAATTATTTAGTAGACATTCCTAATATAATGGATAATTTAGAAAATACATATGATACTTGAATGTGAGGAAATATGGTATCTGATTCTTATTTCCCAAGGAATAAAATGAAATTGAGTATTTTTTATCTTGTCCACATAGATGTCTGTAGTATAAAAAATGTGGATGAATCATATAGAGAGAGGAACATAATTTTTTATTGATGAATATTCTATAATGGCATTTGTAAGGTTTATACAAAATAAATTGTAAATGATTGGTGGTATAAAGTGATGTCTCCAAATATTTGAGAATACAATTGGGCACAAAATCAAGATATCACAGCCTAAAAATGGAATAGGATAAACATCAACTGAATTTTAAAATTACCTCAAAAAACATGGGATCAAGCATGAGGAGTCTTTAGTGAGAACACCTCAAAAAAATGGTGTTATTGAATATAGAAATTGATATGTGAATATTATGGCTAAAGCTATCAGGACTGAGAGTTGAACATGACTGAGTATAGGAGAGGACAAGACACCATATGAGATATATAATTGATGGAAGCCCTCATTAAAGTAATTTCTTATTTTTTTAGTAAAAGGATGACCTAAAACAAACAAGGAAATCATGGAAAGTATGGTGATGCTGTATATGTGGGAATATTTTTTTGGATACTGAATAAATATTAAAGATAATAAATTCCACAATAATTATCTTATAAATAAAATGGAGATAAATTAAGTCAATATTAATTAATATAAAAATATGAATAATATGAGGAGCTCATATGTTGGTATGATTAAATATGATGAAAAAGGTAGAAAAGAGATATGTTAAAATATAGAAATTATGGAAGGCCTTCCCAAAATAAAGGCCTCTCAAAATGATGATGATGAATAAGTATAATTAGAAGAGGAAACTATTATTCAACAAACTCTATTGAAAACTCATAGGAAAATATAAGAGAATAAATAGATCAATTCAACATCATTAGGGATTTGAATTATCCTACATAGAAAATGGGAATGAATAATTAATAACATATTTAAATCCTCTAAATTTCGAAAACATCATCATTTTAAGAAGCAGTGATTGATAAATCATGGGTTATGATCATGAATGATGAACTATATTAGATTGAAAAAACTGGTATTTGGATCTTGTTACATGGTATAAAAAGCACAATGTTAATATAATAAAGAGGTTTTTAAAAATATTTGATGAGAGGTTAAATGTGATTATAAATATGGTAAAATATATGTGTAAAGGCTATGTAAATATTTAGGGAGTTGATGATGAATAAATGTTTTCTTTAGTAGCTCAACTAGTGTCGATTAGGATCTTTTTGGACATTCCAAATCAAAGATGGTTCAAAGTTTATCAGATGGATGTTAGAAAGAAATTATTAAATAGTGTTCTTTTTGAAGAAGTGTAAATTGAATAACTACTGGGATTTATGATTGGAAATAATGAAACAACGGGTTTTAGATTAATAAATCATTTTTATATAAATTAGTCAACACAAACATGGTATTCTTGATTAAATACTTATATAAATAAGGTACAATTTATAAGAGGTAGTCTCAACCATAATATCAATGTGAACAATCCCTAGTATATCATGTTTTGGTTCCTGTGTATGTGGATGATATTGTGGAACTGGGAATAGACCATCGAAATAGTTTTCTAATCACATGAAATAATGATATAAAATTTCCATGACTGGTGAAATCACATACTTTTTTGTGATTAAAAATATTCAAAATAAGGACTATAACTTCATTTATTCAGAAAATTAAGCAAGATAAATTATGAATAAATTATACATGCATGACTCCAAATCAATTTCAACATTGAATATGGTCACGAAAAAACAAGGAAAACACGATGATGCGAAAATTGTAGACCCCACCTTGTACGTGAGGAACATTGGAAGGTTATTGTATTTGGTTGTAACATGGAACTATCATCTTTGTAACATTTTGGGTGGACCCATTCCAAGGTAATTCCAAACAAGATCATTTTATATTAGTTAAAACAATCTTGAGGTATAATCATGGAACTCTTAGCTTTGAATTATGCATTACAGAAAGAATTGATAATGAATTATCAGTATTTTATGATGTAGAATGGGATAAATATGTGGTCGATCAAATGTCCAAAAATGAGGGTGAGTTATTCACTATAAACAAATGTGAGGTGTGGTTAAGCAAGAAATAAGAAATCAATTCTCTTAGTGTGGATGAAAGAAAGTATATCTCTATGAAAAGGCATTCACAACTCAATTTTGGAAAAATTAATAACATATTGATATTGATGATGTCGCAAAACAACTGATCGTGATACTTTGTGACAGAAAAAGTGAAAATGAACTAATGAAAAATACTATTCTACACTCAATTACCAAACATATTTTTACCAGAAATCATTTTATAAAAGAAAAATTTAACAAGGTGTGATTAAAATTGAAAATATTCGAACTAATGATATAGTCGATGATATCCTAAAAAATCCTTACCACCACCATTTTTTGAGAAACATTTATTGAACCTTAGTGTTCATCCACCTCTCATTACATGAGAAGGATATGGTTTATACCATCTTCCTATTCTTGTTAATTGTTTTTATCTTTTAGTGGATATGATGCTTTCATCTAGGGGACATACGATATAGGGTTTTTTGTGTGCACAATGGTACAAATATAACTAATTTTGGGTTAATTTTAAAATGTGGAGAATGGGTGAAAGTAAAAGGACTATAGGATTTCATAGGTTGGTGATATATTAAGGACTGAAATTATCTCCTAAAAATCTTATTTTCAATATTGAGATTTTATCACATAGACTTAGAGTGATTGATGAATTATTTCTCACCTATAATTTTTTAGGTTAGTGTTTTATTAAATTTATCTATATATTTACAATAAAACCAATGGGAGATATTTTTGGAAGAAAGGGTATTAAAAACATGCAATGTTTTCTTCAATTAAAAAATGTTTGATTGAAAAATTTTCTAATAAATGTGATATTTTGATATTTTAAAGTTCAGTGTTGAAGGTGGATTTGTTTCCTAGTACTTTTTAATTTTTTAGTGTCTAAAAATTATAGTACGGGATTGGTTTCATGAAAGATGGATTTTTAGGGATTCCTCATGAAAATATATAAAAACCATGGAATTCAGTAATGTTTGGTATTTCAAGAATGAATAGAATTTCATGTTTGTTTGGTGTCCTAAAGGTTTTCCGATTCATGAAGGAATGTGTCATGAATGATGGCTAAGGAATAGAGAATAGTAGATAAGTTACAAAATTATGAGAAGTACAATGAATGGAAAATTTAGATGAAAGTTTCATAATGAAAGGGAGTTTCACGGACATGATTGAATAATTTCATAAAAAGATACTAGCGATATTGAATGATTAATGGAGGGGATTCATTGTCTATAAATAGGAGATCACTTATATTATGAATTTTGATTTTTATTAGAGAAGGGATGATCACTCGGATTTTATTATGGATATCGATGAACTTAATTCTAATTTGAATATGAAACGTTACAACAATACAAGTTTCATAAAAAATAACGTTAGATAACTAATTCATTCTAAGGAATTTTAGTGAAATATTTTTAGGAATGTTAAGAGTTCTAGGATAGATTGATGTTATATTAAATTTTGGAGTATCAAAAAAAGTTGGGAGTTATGTGAAAGTGTGTATTTTGCTAAATGCAGAGAGTTGTTTGAAATAAAAAGGGGGTTTCATTAAAAATTGGTTTTCGTAAAATATATTTATAATAGAATACATTAACTTGGGAAAAGATTGTGTAATGTATTGAAGCATCATAATTGAACCTGTATAATGAAAAATATCACCTTTATGTGCTCTGATATGGAAGATATCTTTAAGTAGACAAATTGAGAAAGAATTCACCTAATGTAGCGAGCAAGGGAGAGTTGACATAAGTTTACTCAGGGAGGCATTGTGTTATGCCTAAAATTCTTGTAAAGGTAATCTTCTGGGAATTTAGGGACCGTGACTAATCTATTATAATCCATAATATTTAGTGAAGCGTAGTGAATTAAAGTATGATTGGAACACTATTGGTTTATAATCATTGTAATACACCATAGTTTTAAAGCAAGTAAAATCTCTATGTTGTTCTTATATTTCTACATATGGGTGTTTGAACAAGCCTGACTCCATCATTCATGTTTAATAAGTTCCTACTAAAAAGGGGACTATATCTATCTTATTCAAAGAAAATGTTGACACCCTGATTCACCCTACCCATCTTATGTAGTTATAGGGTACTACATGAATTATATTTTTGTAAAAACATATTTTTATGACTTTCAAACTCTTTATAAATAAAATTATTTAGTTTATTACAAATAATATTGTAAGAATGAATTTTTTAATAAAAGAAATAATTTTTATATGATTTAGAAAATACATTTTATGTTTGGAAGTTTCATTTTATAAATTATTTAACAATTAATATTGTTTCTAATGAATCCTAAAATATCTGAACTAATTGGGTCATTATTAAATATTGAATGATTTAATTAAAATAAACCAATTACCTAAAAATTGTATTTGTATTGTTGACCTAAAAATTGATGATTTTCAAAAAATTAAAAAAATTCATCCTTAGACAACTTTGAAATGATGATTAAAAAAAATAAATTTATTTTATCAAATTAATTTTATATAAAAGGAAATTTTAATTATTAACATATAAATTATGGTTTTTAAGATATTCACTATATAGATTATATCTAGACATTTATAGAGTTATTAATCTTGATATATATTTTATGGAATTAAAATAATTATTTTTTCCTTAATTGTTAATGGTATATATTATTTATATTTCATTTTACTATTTTGAGGCTAGGTTACTATTTATAATGGTAGGTTACTATTATGATGGTCATATCATAATTCCAATGATAATATTACCACCAATAAATCCCTCTTAATTCTTTCATTTATGACTTACTTCTATTTTGCAGAAGGTTTTATATTCATCATTACAATAATATTAATTTGAATACTGAAGCTATATACTTTTTTCAATTTTTATCATGAGTAATAATTATAGGGCATAAAAATGACCCAATGTTTGAAGTTTGTCTAACTTTTTTTCTATTTCTATACCTATTGTAATATTTTTAATTTTTATGGATATATTTATTCTATAAATATAATTTCCCCCATTACTGAAATAATGTTTTATTTGGATTTTATTTTGTGCTAAAAGTGTTTTATACTATATAAAATTCATATATTTAACATACGTAATTATTCTGAAATTTTTTCCATTTATAAATTTCTAGTTTGTTACGAAGTTACTTATAACTGAGTTGTATCAATGCTGATGGGTTGAGAGATAGGAATAAGTTTGGTGTTAAGAATTTTTAAGTATACAAGAGTTGGTTGGGTAGAATATTTATCTAGGCTTAGTAAATTATATAAAAATGGAGAGTCACTTTGACATAGAATTTTAGGACCCCCTTTGATATAACACAATGAAATTTAAGTTTACTAAACATGTAATGCAATGTTATTGAACTTGTAGGGTATATACCAATGTGTGGGTAATGCATTATGTGTGTATGCAACCATATTTTAATTGGGTTTAAAATGGGTAAACAGGTTTAAATGAATGAATTAATTATCCATAAGTGTTTTAATATCTACATTTTATGATTCATTGATGTTTTTTCTTTTTTTGATATGGATTTTGTTTGACAACCTCATCTAGTATGTGCTGAATATGTTCAGTAGGATGTTCTAACATAATTTTATAGAGTGGATGTTGAAGATAAAAACATTTAGAGGAGGATACTTTGAGAGATTCATTACCAGGGTATGTAGAAGTACAAGGGATATCTTTTAGATCGAATGATAGAGGTTTGGCTAGAGGCAATGGAAAAATCCTTATTCATGATTGGAAGGAGCATTGGGATTCTTAGGCTAGGGGGATACTAAGTGGGTTATATTAAAAGTAGGGGATTTTATAACATGGAGATTGTGAGAAGTCATATTTTTATTAATAGAAATGATGATATAAATTCCATTCCATGTTTCTATCATTGACAACTAAGGAAACCTGTCAGTATGAGTTTCTCACCCTTTTTCAAGGGATTTTAAATTTAATTAAGATTATTAAAATAAACATGAACCATTGGATTTATTTTTCAGACCACTTAAGAGATGATCAGTCTATGGAGAAGCATTTTAATGAGGGTTATGCCTAAATATCTAGTATATGGTCACCCCATTTATGTTCAAGACTCTAACACCGTGATATTTTAGAATATATTTCACTTTAAAATATCAATGTATCGATAGATTGTTTCACAAACACTAGTGAACTCAAATGATCCAAAACATGTTATATGACTGATAATAATAATATTTAAGCGTATAAAAAAATATTTTTAATAAAAATATTCTAATCATTTAGAAATGCATATGAAATAGGATTAAAAATACTAAATGTTTTAATGTGAATTTTTGAATTAAATTAATTTTTCATTATATATTGTATTTTCATATGATAGATAAATGTATAAATATTATGATTCGAATTTTTTAAAATTTATTTCATTTTTGAGTTCATCATTTCAATATAATATTAAGGTGATTTTTATATATTTTTCTAAAATAATTAATTTTATGTGAATAGTAAAAAAATAATTATTTTAATAATACTATAACTTTTATAACATTAATATAAAAAAAGTGTGGCTTAAAAGTTTATGAAATCCCTTTTATATAAAAATTAATATTTAAAATATAAAATAAAATTTTTAAAAGTACTATGTGGAATTTTTGAAACCCATGTTTAATGTTTTGGAAAATGAAAAAATATTTTACTCTAAAAACTGTTTTTATTCGATTATATTAAAAAATTAGTTTTCATAAGATGTATAAATTAAATATACGAAAATATTTTTTCAAATTTAAGATAAAAAATATATAATATGTAATAAATTCCATTTAAATTTTAGGTATAAAGTTTGATCACTAAGATTAATGTTATCTACCATAGTAATGGAATGGGGTTATTTTAATAGAATTATTTTATTTATGTTGGGTAATTTTTATATAATAAATAAAATCTATGCATTTTATATAATCACATTTATAATATTATAAAAGATACATTAAAATATAATATAACTCATTTAATGTGTGATTATGGATATAATAGATTACAAATAAGTAGTAGTGAGAAAAACAAAATTTCTATCGAATAAATTTATTATATATTAAATGTTTTAATTTAAAAGTTAATTTTATCAATTTCACTAATATAATAAGGTTATATTGCTACAATATTATGTTTTATAAAATAAAATAAAATTAATATGGGTTACCTTATATTTTTAATAAAATATTAATTATTTGGGTAAAAACCAGTTACCATCGTAAAAACCAAATTCATAAAAGGTAAAAATATATTGGTAAAATAATTGATACATATTTTAAAAATATGTGAATATTATTGGTAAATTATTTTATGAAATAATATCCTGAATGAATTCATTAACACCCACTTTAGAGCCATTTAAAATTTAATAGTGTAATAAAATCACTGAAAAATTAACGAGTATTTATGAAAGAACCATTTTTTCACTTATAAAAGTCTACCAATTACACCACCCTTCTTATCCATTAAAAATAATTATATATTACAAAACTCTACCCAAGTCTCTCTTACACCATATACCCATGATATATTATACTTGTTTTTTCCTAATGATATAACAATGGAGCCTTAAGGGGTTACCCAGTGGAGAACATCCAATGGGGGAGGTAATGTTCTCAACCTACTACTCTTAATTAGTTTCTTCATGATTCAAATAAAATATATTATAATATTTGAAATAATAAGAATATTATTATTATAAATATGATAAAATACTAATATATAAATGGAAGATATATTTTATGCATTCCTCCAAAACTATTTTTAAATGGAAGATGTTGTCATGTGTATCTTCGAACTACCACCTCCATGAATAATGTGTTATATTTTTCCATTAATTATTCATATTGATAACATTATGAAAAATGTTAATGAATAAAAATGATATTTATTACAATATTAATAATATTTAATGAATATATTATGTATTATATAAGCGATACCTGCAATAAATGGTAATGATAAACCTCACTCCGACAAATTAACAGATGAAGGCACATTACTTAATATGATTCCTTTTTGGGGTAACCAATATAACTGTATAAATTTAATTACAATTGAATAATAAAATATATAAAACTATAAAATTATGGATAATATGAATAAATTTTATAACACATTTTACCATGGTTAATATATTGGGAAACTTTTGAGAGAAATCAGCTGAACCACCTCAAGTAACCACCATAAAAAAATATTGTTTATAAAATAAATATCATATGATAATTGACCCTGAAAAATAAAGATATATTTAAAATGTTATAAATTATTCTTGATAAAATTAATTTTATTACTCAAGATTATATGTTCACACAAATAATGATCCATGACATAAGGTAAGCGTTATTTATCTCAATTTTTAATTCCATGAGACATGTTTTATATTTCACACCATTATCTTCTTTATATAATGTACTCAATACTTTTTTTAATTAATGTATTATGAATATCATTAAATTCAATTTATTTGAATTTCAATTTCATGGAAACCATTTTATGATCATTTTAATCTTATGTTACCATTACTGTAAGGGTTTATGCATCTAAATTTTGTTTTATTGAGATATAATGCATATTAAATTCATGTTTCCATTTATTTTATATAGAATGGATATGGATTTATTTAATTTTATACTTTTATTAAATATATTATGTTCCCAAATATATTTTAGTTTCTACCTTACATATATTTTTAATTCAAAATATTATGACATTATATGGGTTTTTTATGGAAACACAATTCTCATTAACTAAGTTTTGATTTTTCTTCTTAAACTTATTTTATATAATTTTGAACATCTAAGTATTAAATATTATAATGATGTATTTAGTATTTTTTTTAATTTGTATTTACCATTCTACAACATAAATACTTTCAAAATTTTTCATTCTTCATGAATTATGATATCTATAAGGGATTTGGTTATCTCAAAATTTCTTTCATTAAGTTAAAAAGTTATTTATTGTGCATCATTAATCTATTTTTAATAAATTCTCCTATTCCATATTTTATAAGATATTTTCGTTTCTATATCAATGTAAAATTATTTTTTCACTAAAATATGCATTCTTGATGAATTTATTTTTCATAAAATTGAAATATTTTAATAAAATAATTCTCATATTCAGTAATGAAATTTTCTCTTATATTTCCATGTTCATTATTCCAAAAAATGTATTCCATTGAAATTTGGAAATCAAAATATGTTTTTACTCATGTAACCATAAAATGAATATTCTTCCCTTCTCAGAATTAATTTTTGGTAACACTTTTTATGATGTGAATTTTCTATGAAGGTATTTCAAAATATTAAAATTATTTTCCATCATTTCAAAAGTAATAAATTTATCTTCTACAATATTTTCTCTTCAGAAAAAATTTATGAATTTATTAACTCTATTTTTTATGTTTATTTTTAAATGTAATAATTTTACAATGTTTCAACATCACCATTTTCAAATCCTTATGTATTGTTTATGGACTCATTATTAATGAGTTTATTTTAAAAGTATACGTTTTCATGATATTTTCACATTACATTTTGTAAATATTTATGGATTTTACAACCCTCCACTATTGAATTTTAATTTTAAAATTAAATTATTTATAAAATTTTAATTTCATCATTTCTAAAATGAATTTTCAATGTTTTAGTAACTTTATCATTTATGTTAATATATGTGATTTCAGAAAAATATTTTACGAGTTTTCTACCATTTCACTAATAATATCTAAAGGATTTATTTCCATGGTAATTATTTTTCTAGAATCAAAATATAAATGTTCTAATAATATAATTTTTGGTAAAATTTGGTTTTTTTATTAACAATTTACATTTTTGAGTTCAATCATTTTCATACTATACATAAATTTTATGAAACCAATTTTTCTTCCATGGGTTCTTTATGATGTGATGAATGATTGTATTCAAGTGGAACACATATGTTTGAATGATTTATGGGTGGTGTACTATATCAAACTTGAATTAATTGTTTAGGTTTTTATATCAAAATAGATTATGAATTATTATTTTAATGTGACATAAGATGTTTTGTTCATAAGTTTTTGTGTGAACAAGATGTGGGAAGCTTTGTTCACAACTATTACGTGCAAAAATGTTTCACGAGCTTTGTTTACAAATTTTTATCAAAATTATGTTAGAATAATTATTAACATGTTTTTTATTTTAAAATATTCTGAGAATCTTTGTTCATACATTTTTTTTGTGTTAATGTGACACATGAAAATATGTTCACATGTTTCTTATGTGTATTTAATGCTGGTAGCTTTGTTCACAAGTTTGTTATATAAATGTTATATAAGCATATTTTTCCACATGATTTTATATTCTTATCTATATGATATAATTTATAATTATTTTATGTTTCAATAAAATTCCATATTTTTATATACATATGATTATACACATTGGATTATGTTTATTATCTCACACCCTTATTCTATGGTATATGTTTTGGCCATTTGAGTTTATGTGTCCTTATATATTTCCATGTAGAAAAATATTATTGTTCTATTATATTTTTAGTAACAGATTTCTTCCAATATATTGTTTTTCCTATATTCATATGACATATCCCTTGATGACATGTTGTTTGGGTTTTCCTATATTGATTAATTAAGACAGTAAATTTATTATATTTTTATTCCAAAGTTTATAGAGATGAGTAATACTTATGATATGTCTAGAAATGCATATAGTGTGGCTCAATTATGGATAAATGTTTACAAGTAATCATGAAATTAGTTTTCTTTTCTAGATTATCCTCATAGACAACAATCCTTATGTTCTTGAGATTGTGAGATAATTTATGAGATATAATTTTTTTTAAATTTTGTAAATTATGTAAAATGAAGATAGTTTTATCAAAATATGTATCAAATCCTGTGTTCAAAGAGAGTGTTTTTAGAACCAGATATAGGAGTGATAAACTGGGATTCCTTAATTAATATTGAAGATAAAATTAGTTATTTTTGATGATAATTATATATATTTTAGGGTATTAGGTTAAGGGAACCTTAGTGAAAACCCTATTGTTAATTATAATTCTAGGGAACCATCATGAAGATTTAGTAATGAAAATGTTGTGTGGTTTCCTAGAACATAAATCCCTATATATATATATTAGAAAGTGGATGTTTCAATGGTAAAAATGTAGCATGTGTAAATAACGCTAAAAAATACTAGTAGAGTTTCACTCAAAATTCTCTTGGTTCATGACGATTGGGAATAAGATGACCCACCTAGCATGACACTCAGATGGGTTTTTCTTTGGAAATTAAATCATTCATTATGATCCATTATCAAAGATTTTAATAAGATATAAATCGTAATAAGGCGATAAAAATTCAATATAAAGGTTAAACAGAAGGAGTGATAAGTTGATCCAAGTATATCATAGTTAGACCAAATGAATCAAAGGTTGAAACGAAAGTGTCATTGGAGAATATATCTCAGTATTGAATTTTATTGTTAATATGATCATTCAACATACCTTTATTTGATATTATTTTAATAATATTGGTATAAATATTTATTTGGAAATGACATAATAAAAATTAATTTGTAGAAGGAATTATTATAGAAACTTTTAAGACTTATCTATAGAGGTATGTTATAAAAAAAATTCTTAAGAATTTTAAAATATACCTATTATGAGTGAATTGATATGTTACATTTGCTTCACTAAAATAATAAGGTTTGAGTCACTTTATATGAAAAATATTCAGTCATTATTATAATTTAAAATCCCTTAGGTGTTATAATGTTTAAGTGATAATGAAAATTTATAGGTTGGAGCTTATTTAAGGTGGGAGAATGTGACATGTTAGATTTATGAAGATATTTTTCTCAAAAAAACATTGTATCGATAAATTGTTTCACACACAAAACCATCTAAAATGAGCTATGACATATTAGATAAATAATATGAATACTATTTATTAATAATAAATCTTCCAATAAATAATAATATTATAATCAATTAGAAAATAATACTAAATAGGATTAATAAAACATAATATTTTAAAAGTTATTTTTTTAATAAAAGAATTTTTTATTTATTTATTTGAATTTTTGAAAAGATGAATATATAAATTTTAGATATTTATTTATTTAAAATAAATTTAGTTTTTGAGTTGAGAAATTTTAAAAATATATTAGGGTAATATTTTTATAATTTTTTTAAAAATTTATTTTTTGTAGAGTAGTTAAAATATAAATTTTTATTATACCATCACTTTTATTAAGTAACCAAAATACAAGAAATACATTAATATATATATATATATATTTATAAATTAAAATAAATCATTAAAAATAATATTTTGAGTTTATAAAACCCAATTTAATATTTTGGACAGAGAAGTCATATTTTACAATAAAAACATTTTTTATTTTCTTATATTTAAAATTAGTTTTCACCTCTTATAGAAATTAAATCTACCAAAATGAATTTCAAATTTTAGAAACATATTTTCATATTACGTAATAAATTATATTTAAATTTTTGGCAAAAATATTATAACTATGATTAATGTTAATGACCATGACAATGGAAAAAAAATTATATTTAAAGAGTTGTTTTATTAATGTCATGTAATTTTTATCTAATAAAATAAATTTGTATATTTATATGATGACTTTAATATTAATTTTACACATAAATTAAATTATATTACCTGTAATTTTACTAGTAATTAAATGTATATATAATTAAGAACACATAATGGTGAAAATAATTTTCCCAATACAATAATATTTCTATATATTAAATATTTAAAATTAAAATTAAAATTTTATATTTTATATTTTTTAGAAATTGAATTATATTATATGTAGTTAAAATTTATTTTTATTAAATTAAAATTTTTAAATAAGGTTACATTATATTTTTAACAAAAAAAATCAATTGGTTAAAAAATAGTTACAAAGGTAAAAACCGAAGTAGTAACATGTAAAAAAATAATTATAAATATATTAAAACAAGTATAAAACATCCATAAAAATATTTATTAGATTTCTTAAACACCTCATATCACCTAAAAATTCTTTATTTACCAATTTTTACCCATTGAAAATTGAATAGTTTAATTCCTTCATTGAATAAATAATGGGTATTTACAAAAGATAAATTTTCTTCACTAATAAATGGAGATAATCTACAAAAACATTCTACCCCCATTAAAAATACCTAAATATACTATAAATATTCTATAGTATCTCCTAAAACCTATCCCCACTACTATGATGCCTTTATATATCCAAAATACCCTATAATGGATCCTTAAGGTGTTAAACAAGGGAGAACATCCTAAGGGAGAGGGAATGTTCTCAACCGTTCTCTGTTAATTATTTTCTTCCTCTACCCCATAAAATCATTTTTAATCCTAAAATAATTTAAATTTTAGTATCATTAATTTAATGAAATGTTGTTTCACAAATGTAATATCAATTTTTTACCTTCCTCCAAAACTATTTGAAAAAGCAATATGTTATAATGCATACATAAAGACTACCTTCTCCATGAAAAATGTGTTATATTATTCCATTAATACCTAAAATATATAACATTAAAATAGGAAATTAATCTATCAAAATCAAACTTATGTAATTTTTTTTCTTGAATGTCAATATTGGACATTATATAAGTGATATTAGTAATAAATGGTCATAGTAAAGATAACCACCTTAAATGAACATATCGAGGAACATTTCATAATTTTAGTCTATTTTGAGAAAACTTTTGCAACTTTATAAATTTTTATGCTAATGGAATACAAAATACATAAACATATAAAAATGTGAATATTATGAAGCTCTTTTTGATACATTTTACAACTTTTAATATACCACGGTTGTTTTTGAGAAATATTCCAAACCACATCATGTTACAGCTCTAAGAGAAAACTATTTTATAAATAAATAAAATATGATTATAAATATTGCGTATAAAATTAAATATATATGGAAATATATTATTATTTATGCATTTAAGAAAATTAATTTATTATTCATCATGTTAGGTGCATACACAGAATGGTTATTTTTAAATGTTTTTTATTTGTATTAGTTCCTTGATTTATTATGGATCAATTTAATCCATTTTTCACCAAATATTTTCTTTGATTTCAGTTTTGATATAAAGTGACATATAGTTCCATTTTCATTTAGTATAGAAGTTAGATAATGAGATAACATGCATGATTTCTGTAGAGACTGTTAGTTAGTATAATAAAACCATTTCTCTTATGAAGACTGTATATATTTAGAGATATATTAATAAAAAATATCCATTGAATTGATTAAATTTATTAAGTTCTATATATCATGGATCCTTCCAGGAGGCACATCATATAATATGATGATGATAGAGAGTATAACGTGTTTATTTTTAAGTGAGACAATCATATGGATCAATTGAATGTTGAGTCTCCATATTCCTTGATAACCTGGTATTTTTTAAGTTATATGGAGGACCAGTATTTGGTGTTTCTTAGTGTGGTATAAGATTACCCTAATGTCTTCCCCGAAGAGGTTTTGAGGATAACCCTTCTGTGAGAGAAAAAGTTTTTTATATATCTTCAATCACTTTTCTATCATACATTGATACGTCTATATCATATTTACCATTGTGATATGTATTTCATGTTTATTCAAATTGGAGATCCTTTATGGATATGACACATTTGGACTAGCTTTTCACCATGGGGAGATTATGTTTAATTTTTGAATAAGGAAAATGTATATTTGTGATTGTTTTTGTATTATCTGCATTTAAATAAAATTTATGTTAAGAATTGCTATCATATTCCATAGATTGATGATTTTTAGAATCATTTGATGGGATATAGCTGGTTTTTAAAGATTAATTTGTAGTTTGGATATCATCATACATGAGTGAAAGATGAGGATATAACAAATAATATTTTCAAATATTTTTATGGCCATTACTAGTTATTTGTGATGTTGTTTGGATATATTAAAATTACCAATGTATCATGGGACTAATTAATGTGAAATTCCATGCGTTTTTAGACCAATTTATGGTGGACATTATTAATTAAATTCCTATGTTATCTAGATTAGAAGAGGATCATGATGATTATCTGTGAGTTGTATTGGGTGTCATTTGGTTAAATCAGCTATTTGGGAATCTTTTGAAGTGTGAGTTTTGGGAACATGATTTTTTTTCTTGGGGGATGTAATATATCAATGTGTGTTATCAATATATGAATTTAATATTGAAATAGTTGTATTTAATTTAGTCGTTAATAATACTGCATAGATATACATTTTTCTTTGACATGTTTTATATTATAGGTGGTTTACTCAAAGATTCTATTATATTCTGAATTCATTGACAATGGATTCCATGAATAATCAATCATTCACATGGACTAACCATTGTCATTATTTTTTCAAGTATTTAATGGAGAATAAAATCAATACTCTAATATTGCACCCATTTTAGGAGGGCATAACATTCGAGGTTTATGCTGACTTTTTCATATTGGTTTGAGATACTTTTTGACTCTGAAATGGTGGTTTTATCATATAGTAATTTTAATTGAAAGCCTCATGAATATAACTACAAAATATATTACCTTAATTTTGATGTGGTTGTATTTTAGTTTTTTTATTGGTGGAATAATCTCATTAATTTGTGATTTTTTTGTCTTCATAGACAATAAGATTCTGAATTAGGTATTCTCTTAGAGTGAATTGAATTTACATCAATGATATTTTTTTTGAGTTTTTTTAGGATTATGTTTTTTATATTTACTTTACACCTAGAAATGGGTCTAATGTAAAATATTTTTTGAGTAGGAATTCACATGGTGGTGTTATACAAGAGTCTTCAGAATGTAGGAGTGCGATAGAAGAGTTAGATATGATGCACCTTGACAAGGGAGTAGTTGATGTTTGAGAATGTATTTATTATATTATAGTGTGGTAATTTTTGGGGAAGAAGGAATAGGAGTCCTATATAGGGTATTATATGGACAATCCTTGACATTATCATGTTTTTTGTGGTGATGCACCAGAGTGATGGTCACATGATTAATATCATCAAGTGTAATTTCAGGGAATACTTTTCATTCCATCAAGAGTGTCTGATGTGTAACTCCATGACATCCATAGTACTCCCATTTTGGTACATCCTAGTGTGGTAAATAATTAACATGCTCTGAGAGGCTAATTTAGTGGTCTGGTATAATGATTCTTGTTTTAGATTTTGTTTCATGATGTTTGGTTTTCTAGAGTGTAAAGGGTGAGAACAATGCTCTAGGTGGTTCTTTTATCCACTTGATGTTACCTAGGGGAATTTTATGAAATAAAAAGGTCATTAGTAATTGGTTAATTAGAGATAAATGTTATTATAATGATATATTGGTGATCATATACCACATGATGATGTAATCACACTTCTTAGTTATTAAGGAGTCAATCTAGTCGAGTTTTTATCAAAGTAGTATATAGAGGAGTTAGTGAGGATTAATGGTGTTATGAAAATGGAGATGATGATGAGGTAATCACATAAATTATCTACTAAAAAAACAAACAACACTCTCATAATGGTCAAAACAACACCTAGTCACCCACCAAGCCCCCTATATCCATTAGGGACTAAAAACCTAAAATGGTCCCTAAATCCCAACTCATCTCTCTGGTCAACACCTCCTGCATGGGTGATAGCCTCAAGCCTATACCCTATCCCAACACATATGGTTGAACTGAAGACCCAGCTTTTCTGTTCATCACACAATGTTTTACCCACCTAGGTCACAATTCATCCTTACGTAAAGAAAACCCCTCAACTATCTCACTAAGATCACAGTCTCAAAGTAACATGTTTGGTAACACATAGACAACTCCAAGGATAATCACCCGAAATCAACACTAAATTATACCTGGAGGTGTATAATGGATCATACTACTAGGTCCACTATGTTCATTATGTAACATCTAGGAAATAAACCTTTGGGATATTAAATATAAAGGCATGCCATAATATTTAAGGCCTTGAACATCAATGTCTGAGGAAAACTAGCTAGTGCTCAAGGCCCAAAGGGGCCATGGGTACTTTTTAAATCCTAAACAATGATTTTTTTTCTATGTGGTAAATTAATATCCGATTTGGAAAACTAGTTTGATAAATAAAACAATTCTTTTAACTGAACTGTTCAATTCCATAGTGGTGATATTGCATACGAGAAGTACTTTAACAACCACATGAAAACCATAGGATGTGTATGCAAGACCACATATCAATCTTTAAAGCATTCCCATTTATTTCAAAACTCAAAAATTCCCATACAGACTCTTCCCTTCTCATCCAAGGCCACACATGCACCATTGACTATTGAAAATATTCACAGGAGCATGGCTCCTTAAAAAACACATTTATTTAATTACAAACCAATATAATAATTAATTTAAAAATAAACACGAAGCATAAATTCTCACCAATAACCCAATGATCCCATGAATAGAGACCAACCATACCTATTGGGTCTGTTTTGTACCCATTACACCACTCTATAAAAAATATATATGATTTTGAAAAAATTCCATCATTAATTTTATTAACATTAATTGAAAACCTAATAAAATTCTCAAAGGTGACATATCTCCATCAAATCACTGAGGAACTTTGTATAGATAGTGTCTCAAGATGTACTATTCATAGGAATATTGGAAATCCCAACATTAATGTAAGATTCCACCATGATTTGTTAAAATTGGAATAAAAAAAATGAGATCACAAAATTAGGGATAAAAAATAGATGAAGAGAGACCATATAATGGTGAGATATCCCTTTAATCACTAAAAAACATTCAAGAACTACAAGTAAATAATCATGAATAAGGGAATATGATTTGGATCGAACCCCCTACTTGTGCACACAACCAAAGGAGAAGGAGTGGGTTTTCCCCATATTAAAATTTGAGGGGGGAATATTGCCTTTAATACCACAATATTTGCAACTACATAGCAGTTAAAATCCCACCAGGTGCCTAACTATATATTTTAGGTGCTACTGTGTAGGCCATCAACTAGATTATTGCTGAAAACTTTATCAATGTTTGACATCCTTTGATATTTTCCCACAGCTCTCATGAGACCCTAAACCACCCTTCAAGATATATTTTAATTTCAAAAATACACTTTTTAGGTGTTCAAAAACTCATAATTTTATTTTTATTCCTGCTTAAAAAACTAGAATCTCCAACAATTCAAAATTAATGGTCCATATCAAATTGAAATTATTTTATGGACATGAGGCATTACAAAATCCCCATTATAAAACTTTTAATCCCTAATTAGTCCCTTTGGTCATCCAACAACACAACCTAACCAATCTGGTTCATTAGATAATTATCAAATAATTGTATCTCGACATGAATCCCCAAACATGATTTTAAAAAAAGCCTCAAAATTAGGGTGCTTATGCTTCCAAAGAAAAATTTAATGCCCATAACCATTATTTAACTTTCGGGATAATGACCCAAAATCCCATCCAAACAGAGACATGATCATATCATGATCCAAATAATTATACATCTACTAGTGTTCCCTAACATATGATTTAGAATAGAAAAACTAATACCAAAATATGTAAGTACGTGGCATATTAGTAGACTACCAAAACACAACCAAGATGATCTAATGGTCCACAAAATGCATTTCCCAACATTATATACCTAAAATTACACTAGATCATTATTAAAAAACCAATACACATTCTCATTTTAAATCCCAAAAGAATTCAATGAGTGTTAACCATTATATTGAAATTCCCCAACAAGTTAGTTTATCCTTGAAAAGCTTGTCCCAATTCATAAAAAATAACTATAGTATCAATTTTAGTGTAATTAATGAGGTTTCTGGCTCACTACATCCATTTACTTAGAAAAACCTTGGTTAGACCACCCCTAACCAACTTACCTCGAAAGTGATGGACTTCCACAACTAGTGTATCATCAAAACATCAAATATTGATACATGTAATCCTAAATTCAACCCATAGTTATTTGAACAAACAAATTTAAGTATATACAATACTTATGAAACTCCATGGTTGAATTCCACTTGAATCTATCATCATTATCTAACCTTGAGCACTAACATGCCCTTACTCCAATTAGTTCTCAGATCATCTCAGTATATCATGAGTAATATATCAATATTAGGATTACATCCACCATTATATTTGAATCTATACCTTCTGTCACAATGTAATACCAAAAAATTCATTTTCATCTATCCTCTAACATCAAAATTATATAATGATCATCTGGGGGCCGATTCCCCATAACCATGAACCCATAACATGAAGGTATGATTAATATGGCTAATAACACACTCCCTACCATTAGAGTGACCTTATCATCACTTTATTGGATCAAATTTTCATTCATCATGGGTTATTCCCCATCCATCACTGAACATAATGATTGGAATGGCCAAAATCTCTCATAATTGGGCAATATAATATAGTGTCAACTTGTTATCCATTCTCAAATAATGATTTCATCAACCAAAAAACATGTTGAAAATTCAATCCATAACAAGGTTCATACCCTCAAATATCCAATGGTGCACTCCCTACTATATGAATTACCTTATACAGCACCTTGTGCATTAAGTCAAAGTGTTCCACTGCCAAATTCAGGCTGCTCCTTCTAATCCATGCTCACCCCTCTTGTCAACCCTTGAAACTTCCATAAGCATCTAAAATAGATTTGTCAAAGTATCAAACCTGATCAAGTCATGGTGTTACCACTTTCTACAGGGACTCCTCAATTGAATCTTTATCCCTAAGGTACGAGGACCCTAACAAAGTCCTTAAAACTTATCTGTCCTCCACCCACAATGAACACTCACCGATCTAAACACAAATAAGCATCATGCTTAACCAATGCAAACTAAATTGACATCATTTAATCATAACAAGTGAATAATATTATACCACCCAATCCATATGCCAACCTGAACTGTATAACCCATACACTCTTTCCTCATAGATCTTAACAAAATATAACTACTGTATGTTCTTATTCTAACTAGATACATAACCTAACTCACACTTCCAAGAGTCGAATATCACTAAAACAAAGATGAACTTGCTACATGGAACATTAGTATCACCTAACCAGGATCTCCCTTGGAACTCCATTCCAAAATAAAGCTCTAACACTACAAATTTGTATCACATTATATTCAATCCATTTGATTCATTCATGATTTCAATCATTTACCCATACTCAAAATGCAATATGTAGATAATTTCATCAATCATCAGGGTTAGTAATCTAAATAATTATAACCTCTTAAAAAAATATAATAACTAGAAAAATCTTTGTACCTTACATCCTAAGGACTATCACTAATTGTGATATTCATATAAAACCCCAATTCATAACCATTTCGTTCAATAAACATGCTTGTACCTCCCATGCATCGATCTAAAAATCAAGCATATACATGTTATTTTCATATTTTGGACACATGCTAACTAGGGATAACCATCAAAATATATTACCATTGCACATAACTAGGCACCAAATCAAAAAAAATATGGATTCACATCTCAAAGGGTCATTAGTTCTCCCTCCTATCCACATGAACATAGGTTGATTCTCAGGAGAGGTCACATCTCACATGATTTCATCCAATATCTCATATTGGAAAATATAATCTTCCAAAATTCTCTAAAACCCACTATAGTGTCTTATATAAACATGGTTCGAACATCTCAAGCCAGGTTAGTATCCTATTAAGGAACTCATCTATACCAATCAACCACCAATGGGACTAAAACCATGAGGATCATAACTAATTGGTCCACAATTCCATAACCAACATCATTAACATAGATCTTCCATAAAAAACAAATTACAATAAATAGTTCTATTATCTATATTGATATTCCATGATATATTTTAAAAAATGATATAGGTTGTTACTGACACTTTAAATAACTAAACCCCTTATCAATAACCCATAATAGGTTCACCATAACAGAATCATATGTAAAAGATAACCCGCTAGGGTCACTACATGACCCACACAAGAAGTAAATCACCAACACAATAATCATAGATCATTTCTCTATAACAATGAACACATATTAGAAAATAATGTATGGAAATTTTTTTAACCCTTTAAATAACTGGGGCTCTCATTAATGTTATTGTCACACACTATCAGGCCTATATGTCATGTGAATCTGTATATGCTGGGAATTATGCATGATATGAAACCTTCCTCTATGTTCCAAGATAAAAATTTAACATAAATTATAAGCCTTACAAACTACATGATCACCACTCAAGGTGAAATCATGTAACCATAATAGAAAAATATAAAAGCATCAATCCCAATCCACTAGTAACTTGCAATTCCTACATGAATAGTTTTTCATGATCCACCAACATGTTATCTATAATCGGCTCCTAGAAAACTATATTTATTGGTTATCATACCCCAAGTAGTATGATAAATAAAATAACCTCTGATATGACTTTGTAATTTCCTGGTACCCCAGATCACTAATCGATGCCTGAACTGATGGTCTCTATGTGACCTTAGGGGTACCTTCCAATATTCTAGAGGCTTTTGAATAGGATAAGTGGTATATGAAGGTATAATAGAGATAATTAACCTTCTATATCATAGTGATCAATAATATAAATAATATCCATACATCATCCACATAAGTAAATTATCAGAGTATGTAGGAATAAGTAAACATGCAATAATAATTACATGAAATGAAAAGACAAACATAAAGTTATAAACACTCAATCACCCACATGTATAATAATATATACTGAATAAAAAATGATGTGTAAAATTAAAAATAAAATTATATAATAAACAAATAAAATCATCAAGCCTCACCTCATTAAGAATTCCAAATCACATCTAAGAAACTCTACCTCAATCATGCACCCCTAGATATCAACCCATCTTGAACCTGAAACCATTGAGGGAAGATTAGGTAGACAAGTTCAATGTTGGTATGAGGTGGGTAAGAGTACATAATTAATTAGGTATCTCCCAACCTGGTCCCATACATTAACTAAAATTAAGTGATATGTTCATGTGACTTGTTCAATTTTAAATTATAAATACACCATAGAACACAAATAAAATAAGAAACCAACAATATCTACATCAAAAATTTCTAGAATGTATATGATCACATAACATGGACCAATAATACTAATATAAAATACAATTATTTATCCATTGTTCTATGACCATGGTTGAATATACATATTTCTGCCAATTTTGGGGTGCCTTTATGAAGGTCGTGTGGGCGTGCCACCAAATATAACATATCTTGGTCGCCATGTTATATATATAAGTGTCATGAATATCCCCTATAGAATTTTCCTCAAATAATAGAAACATATAACTCCCATATAACATTTTTCATATTATTGTGAATAACCCATAAGTATAATGAATCTTTCCTACAAGAGTTTCCGTAGTTAATATATCACAGAAATACCTTATGGTAGTTTTCTCAGCCATTACAAAAGACTTCCCCAATGGAATTTTCTATATACAAATAAACAAATTCATTGAATTTAAATTTTCATTCAAATAACACACTCATAAGTAGTAAAATAACAAAAACTCAATAACCAATTGAAATCCCATCACTAACCTACTAAATGAAAATTGAGTAGCCTATATGTAGGTTCAATACAACACTAGGGAACCCATCGATATCCCAAAGTCTCATCAAATCCAAGAAACCTCCGAAGTTTCCCAATATAATAACTAATATATTGGCTTAATACCCATAACAAGGGTCATGGTCTCAATCTAATCCCTTATCCAAACACTCTCGGTCGGATCGAACACACAACAAGTATGTTCATCTAACCAAGGTCTATTCATCCTAGCCACCATATCTTTGTGGGTAAAGAAAACCACTAAACCAAATCACTAATTGCATATACTCAAGGGTATCTATTATGTATCAAATGAAAACCCCCTGGGACATTCACCTTATCTCCTCACTAACCTCTACCTAGAGGTCTCTGAGGGATCCTACTAGCCATGACACTACATTCGTTATATAATCTCTACTGCATTCAAATTAGGGTCCGTACATCATAAGTAATATCATAAAATTAAAGGCCATGAAAATAAGTGGATGAGGATAATTATATATTGATAAAGTCTTATAGGGTACCTTTTCACTTTATGTATCCTAAATGAGGCATTTTTTTCTCAGATGGAAATTTATTTTAGATAAAAAGAATCATTTAGATTAATTAAATGAGTCTTTTATTATAATTGGTAAAAACCATAAAGGTGATACATCATTCCAAAAGTACTATAACAGTTGTATGAAAATCATAGGGCACATATAAAATACCACATATAATTATTTGTAAATTTATAATTTATTTCACATCTTAGAAAATCGCGCATAGGCTTATATATTCTCATCCAATGTCACCCTAGTTTAATTGTCCACTTCCCACATTCATTAACACACAATTGATGGACTATGACCATATATAACCATTTCTAACCAATTAAAATTAATTTATTAATTAATTTTAAAATAGTACTAAAACCTAAATTCTCACTGGGTGCCAAATTCTCACTCGAACGATGACTGGCCACACATGGATGGCCTGTGTCATGGCCCTGACACAACTATTGAAAATTATTTAAAAATTAGAACCAATTAAAAAATTAATATAATTAATTTTATGTGAAAACCTAAAAAAATTCTTAACGATTACATGCATTCATCAAATCATCGAATGATTGCATGTAGAAGGTGTTTCAAGATGTCTTCATTAATGCCTGATTCCAACATGATGTAGTGGAATCAGAATAAACAAACCAAACCAAAGAACTCAAAATTAAATATGATTTTTGTATATGAAGAGATACTGAAGAATGGTTATAATTTTTTTAATCACAATGAAACCCCCTCATGAACCATCCCCAAATAAAGTGGAAGAAGGGAAGTGGAGGGGTTTCAAACCCACCGTCTCATGCTCGCAACCGAATGGGATGGAGGGAGATGCACCTAATTAAAATTATAGGGGGGGAATTTTATTATGAACTCTATATATAACACCAAATTTGAGATGAATCTTATTGGTGAATTTTGATATTACAAGGTAAAATCATCTAGCTAGCACAATATTGTTGTCTAACTAGTGGCCAAATAAAAATTAAATTTTCCATTTTCATGGACACAGGTTGGACAACGGCTATAGACTACAGCCCTAACTATCCTAACACCCTCTAATTGTTTCTCACTACTTTCTTAGACCCTATAGTCACCCATATATATCCATTTAATATTTTAAAAAAAACCCCACTTTTGATATTCTTAAACACTTAGAATTTTTTTCCAATGTCCAGTTCAAAATATAGCACCTCCAATAATTCCAAATTTACATTTGTTCTATAATTTTAAATGTTTTTATGGGCACAAGAAATTATAGATAATTTAGTCATGGGTTTTTCAATATTGTTTCTCATTTCCAATGATTTATTTTGGTACCATTGGTTACTTCAGTTTTTATATAACACTAAATTTTTTTTCGTATTTCATCTATAAGTATTAATGGTGTTGATTTTCGGTTTCCTATCTTATCTCTAATGAATTAAATTTAAATATAAGTTAAATAACTCCCATTCATGTTAATTTTATACCCTTGGGGCTTTTATCCAACCCCTGGCTTATTGGAGGTGGGATTCATGGGTCACTTTATCTCTATCATTATTTGTTGACCATGAGGGGAACCTTTGGAGGGAGGGGTTCAGAAAAAAAAACAAAACAAATCTTTTTTACAAGATCCACTCAAAAGTTTCATATACTGGAAAATAATTTGGTTTTAATGGTTTTATCCCACTATCCAAATTATTACCTTATTTACAAAAAGGATAAGAAATATGTGTAGGAAAAATTATGTAAACTCTATGTACATGAATGATTATTGTAACATCCCACACCTCACCCATTGGCTTGGGATGAGGTAGAGGGTGATACTAGCTTTATGTGAGATTACTAAGACACTTATGGATGAAATTAAATTCCAAGGGATTCATAAAATATTTGGGATTATTTCCCATTTGAAAATAAAACAACCAAACCAATACATCCAAAACTAATCAACCTCTACATGATGAATATGTACGAATAATACGAATCAACCAAATCCAAACCAAAAACTATATCTTAGTATAAAGTAGACACCAAACTAATCAAAACTCAGTGAAACTAGAATTTTTAGAAGAGACTCCAAAAAAGATCCTAGATTAAATTAAATAAGACAAGCCAACGTTATCATTATGGATCACTAAATAACTGGGATACTTTTCCATTACCTATGTCATTGGTGATAATATCTGCAAATGTACGAATGATCCCATGCAGGGGGGAGTATAAAACGAAGTAGAATTTCTCTAATGACTTCCCAAATCACACCACTGGGATATAACATGTTATCAAATTTATATAAAATAGTTTAAACCAATTTAAATCATTTAATATCAAATCCAAACATTTTTCCCATCCAACCATTTTTTTCAAAGATTGAAACCAAACAATCCTTCAAATCAATTTCTCAATTCCTATTTTCACATGCCCAATAATTTCAAACGTCCTCACAACAAGACACATCCACTAATTCATGTCAAACATGAACCTCCCTATACTCACGAGTGTTGATTCATCATTTCCCCAAGATACCACTTGGGGAACCATTTTTAAGGGGGAAACATCACCCCCATATCAATACCTTTTTGACTAGTTAAAATTCACACCCTTATTCGTCCCAAATTCACATCAACACATGATAACAATGTATACAAAAACCATTTCCAATCCATTTCAATAAAAAAATTATTTTTGTTGAAAAAAATTTCTTTAAAACATTTTCTATAAATTAAAACAATACCATATTTTAAAATCTCTATATTGAAATAATGAAACCAAGAACTTTCTACACAACCAACCAATTTCCATAATTTAAAAAAACAACACTGAAGAGGTTTCCATCAAATCAGAAATATATTTTAAAATTCATTTCAGGATATAAAATTAATTTGAAACCCAAAATTTATGTTCTAACTAATAGGAGTTGAGAGTGAAGTCTCCCACCTCATAATCACTATAGAAACGAAAGAACAACCCAAAACACTCAAAACCCACCAAAAAACTATTAAAAGGACCTTAGATCATGTTGCATAAAATTTAAACTACCATATATCATCATTATTGGCATAAAAACATGGATATATCCCCAATAGATTATATCCATTATTCCAAGAGAGGTAAGAAGAAGAAAACTAAGGAACACGATGAAGAACGATCACATACCAACAAGTAAATACTACAATAAACCTTGAATCGCCTAAGGATCTTTAATAAATAATGAGGAATGGTATAAATTTCCTTGGATGGGAGAGGAAGTCATGAAATGAACATATTAGCAAATAACGTGAGGTTTAGAGGATAAATAAAGCGAGGTACACAAAATTTGAATCTAAATTTTAATTGTCCATGTTTAGGGAAAACTATTAGGAAAACCATATGATAATCATGCAATAGAAACTACCTACAAACACAAATCACATGGTTGGAATTAATGGTTAGAAAACCCACATGAAATCCCTTCTAAAACCCTCTATCCCACATTGCACAATTACTTTTGTGTGACCACATGGTTTGGACAAACCATGAGCCTAATAGCGTGCTTGCCTAGTTCCCATTGTTTCGGTTTCACTATTATACTTGAGGGGGTATAACTATTTCTACTAGACATTCTCAAACCATGAACCTAATAAAACACACACTACATTCAAAATATCATCTAAACCACCCAAATCATAATCTAATTATATTATATACATAAAATAAAAAATTAAAGGTTGAAGTTCCTAAAAAACGGGGTTCAACATTCCCCCCACCATTGATCTTACTATCCAAGGAATGTTGAAAACCACCATTGTCGTGAATGATTTTAGGACATCACTTGACCATTTACTTATAACGCTCCCACATTTATTCATGGAATTCAACCATATTTTCATAAAAACCACACTAGACATATTCTTTTTCCAAGAAGGACTTCCACTTTACTGTCCTTAATTTATACCAGCACATAATCCAGCATAACATCCAAATATTGGTCAATGTAATCCCATAAAATCACATGGTTAGGATCAGTTTAGTAATTATTCAATTTAGATACATGAAACACATTATGCACTGAATTGAACTATGGTAGGAAATCAAACTAATATTCCACCTCACCAAATCGTTAAAGTATCTCAAAAGGGCCTATATATCGAGGATATAACTTTCCTTACTTTTTCAAATGATGGTTCCCAGGCATGGGAGAAATTTTAAATAACATATGATCACTCACCCCAAATGAAAATGGTTATCGATGATGCTCCACATATAGTATTTTACGACTATGTTCTATCTCCATCCTCTTCCTCATCAACTGAATTTTCTCGGTTGTATCTTGCACAAGGCTTGGTGCAACCAATGAAGTATCACCTATTTCTACCCAAATATGTATAGAATGACATGGAAACCCATAAAAGTATTCAAAATAAGTTATATTTAGTATGTCATGATAGATGTTTTTATACGAGAACTCCACTAATGGTATGTTATTCTCCCATGAGCCACAAAAATCCACTACATAAGACCTAATAAGGTCCTCCAATGAATCTATTGTCCTATTATATTTTCATCTATTTGAGGATGATAATCCATAATCATAGTCAACTATGTCCCAAGGGATCACTATAAGGATTTCCAGAAATAAGACACAAACCTTGGATATCATTCTGATTCTATTAAAACTTGTATGTCATGAATTTTTACTACTTATCAGATATATATTTTGAAAAGTATTCCACCATGCTAGATTAATGAATAGGGATGAAATGGGATGAATTTTGGAGACAATCCACTACCCACCCATATATAATCGTGTTTATGATCCATCCTTGGTAGACATGTTAAAAAATCCATTACAAACTACTGCTATTTCAATATGGGAATCTCTAAATATTACAACATACCTACTGGCCACTAGTGCTCTGACATAACATACTAACAAGTGATGAATCTAAAAAAAACTCTTCCATTTTTTTCATGAAAACCCAATTATTTTTTATTTAAATGACTTAAAAATATTTTCTATTCAAAGATACACAACCCATATAAAATGGTTGTATGCATGAAGGAGTAATTCTTAACAAGACATAGGTATGGCCTTACAACCTCAAAAAAACACCAATGTAATGTCAAGTTTCCATCCCTCAATGGTCTCCCCACTATTGAGTTTTGGTATCATCTACACAAATTTTTAATTGGATTTATGCGCCTCTTAACATTCCCAATAAAAACAAGAAAAAAGTAAACAAAAATAAAACTACAATACTACCCCTATATTCATAATCAACATGTATATCATCTATGAATGATATTAGATTCCGTTGATCTGAATCTTGTTTTTTACCTACCTATATGAATTTATTTTTTTAATATATACTAATCTGAGTTCCCATTACATAATGTATAAATTAAGTCAAATTAAAACATTTGAAGATACTCCATCCATATTATTGGTCTCATATTAAAATAACATTGTGAGAAATTTTGTTTCAATCTCTAATGATATGTATACACCATAAAATTCTCTACAAAGAGGTAATTACAACAAATCATCAAAGCATAGACTATAGAAACTAATTCTAAATAACGTTTTCGAAAGCCATTCTCATGAAACCATAACATATGTGGTCCAGAAGTTACAACATTGACTCTCTACTTGAGAGAACAACCCATAACAGATCCTAAGGCATCACAATGCCCCACTTAAACTTGTACTGATTCAAGAGATATGAATATAATTGTTAATGTAAGATAAAATTTAAGCTCTTGAATAAACATTAGACTATAATTGTTCCATTAGAATGTAACATTTTTCCTTTTCAAATCTATCATCGTCATTTTCATTATTTATTTAATAATGATAAGTGAGTAAAAAAGATAATATAAGTAATAAAATAAAACCAAAATTTAAGAGAGAAAGACCCCTTATGGTTGTCTGTTGTGGTGAATCCCTAAGGCATCACATATAACCATATTCACACCTTTGAGGGAAAGAAAAGTTATACTTGGATTATTCTGAATAAAATCCCCATGATTAGAATTATAGGTGAGATATTCCACTACCATATTTCCTTCACGCCATTTTTGTCGGAATTATATACTTTTCAAATCATTCATTGGTGAATCTAGTTGTGAAAATTCATGAATAAAACATCGGTAATAACCATACAGACTAAGGTAAATACATATCTAAATGAAATTTATTAGATGTTTTAAAGAGATCATAGAATTTATCTTTTATGGATCCATAAACACCTTTTTAGAGATGACATGGATAATGAAATGTACCTATTACTTTCTAGAATCACAATTTCATATTTTTTTCATACATAATATGATCTAGTATGATACCCCACACTATTTCATTGTGTTCTTTGAGCTAATCCTTTATCTTAGAATACACCAATATATCATCCAAAAAACCACCATAAAGGAATCCATATACCTTTGGAATATTTAACCTATCAATTCTATAATGATATATAGTTTATTCACAAGACCAAAATCCATAACCCCATACTCATAATGGTCATATATACTCTTAAAATTTTTCATTGGAACATCCGATTTCATAATCCAAAATTGGTGATATCCTGAATGAAATTTAATGTTATAGAACCATAGTGATCCCATATATTGATAAAATGGATCATTAATGCATCAAAGTGGATACTGATTATTTATATCAATTTTCTTAATCATACGCCAATGCAAAAAAATCCAAATAGTTACATTCACCATTTTTACAAAAATGATCTGGTTCTACCTTTTTATATATACTAGGATGAATGAACCCATTGATTTCAAAATCATCCAACTAGACATTCAATTCCCTTAAATATACTGGTTCCATATGATAATACAGAATGTAAATTGGGTTGGTCCTTGGTAAGAGATCATTCATTAACACCACTTTTCTTATGGGGGAAAAGCATGAGAAATTATCATGAAAAACATCATGAAACTGATCAATAGTTATATTAAAACCACTATTATTGATATCATACTCTAGTGAAAATGTCAACTATTGCAACTAGTATGAGATATTTATAATTTTTGGTGCCAAGAGGCATGATTCACCATTCTTTACATTATGGTGTCCTCTAAAGAGATGATAAATTCAATAATCCATTATAAAACTAACCCTTCGGGTTAATAATTGGTGTGAACTTTGAACATATTCAAACAATATATATATATAATTATTTCATATACATCCATCTCAATAATAGATAAATACCAAATCAATTCAGCCGCATCAATAGTTATATATCCTCTTTTATATAATGGCCCAATATTTTCTTTTCCCAAGAGGAGTTATATGTTTTACGATAGAAAGAATCATATGAACATTAAAACCTTGATGATCAAAGGTAGAAGAAGCAATAAATTAATGGTATGTCACCATATCAAGAAATCCTATATTCAGGTAGAATTCAAAACAATAAAAATTCTCACCATTGAAGGTATAGATTGATCATTAGGGATTATTTTATTAGCTCAATTCAAGTACTTAATCAATACACCATTCACTTTAATACCATTTTGATATTTCCCTGGTTGAGGATTAATGGTATTCCGAGAATCACTAGGTCTTCCTCAATTTGGTTGATGATAATTATTATGATGCAATCATCTCGTCAAAACATATGATGCCTGAGAGGCCGGAAATTCTTCCCTTGCACCTGACCTCAGAGCATCATGACTATAGAACTTAATATGCCAAATAATTATACCAAGACCTTTCCACAAAACCCAAAAATATCAATAATTTAAAAAAACCATCACTAAAGGTGTTTCCATCAAATCACACATCTATTTCACAATTAAATTAACACAACTCAATCAATTTGAAACCAATAATTTATGTTATAACTGAGAGGAGTTTAGTGTGAAACCTCCTACTTCACAACCATTGGTGGAAATAATGAATGGCTTAAAACTCTTAAACCCACTTTGAAACACTTAAAACATCTATAGATATTGTTATATACAATTAAACAACCTTATATTATCATAATTGACATCACAAAATGTGGATATATCCCCAATAAATTAGATATATGATTCTGAGAAAGGGAAGAAGAAAAAAACTAATGAAAATGATGAAAAATGATCACTTACAAACAAAATCTTCCATCCAAATCACCTAGATTCAACTAGTAATTTCACCCAGATCAAGAGGAATAGTCTCCACAACCTTGAGAGGGAGATGAATTCATGAAATGTCATAATTAGGAAAAATGAGTGGTTTAGTGGCTAAACCAATTGATATCCACAAATTCTAAATTTAATTCTTAATGGGAATAGTTAGGGAACATATTTAGGAAAACCATTCCCTAACCATGCACAATACTATGCTTGAAAACTCACCTCACATGTTTATATTACATAGTTATCCAAATCATGAACTGGCTATGCTAAAACCCTCTATCCAAAATTACACATTTTCACCAATAGGGCCATGAGGTTTGGCTTGACCATGCAACTAACCATGCTCCTACACAGTTCCCACCATTTTAGTTGAATGATTTATTATAGGGTGTTGTAGGGTTTCAACATTTATAGATGGTCAAACCATGATCCTTTAGAATAGAAACAAAAGCACAAAAAATATCCTGCAAACCTACTAAAAATACAAATAATTTCTGTATATTCAAAAAATAAATAACTAAATTGTCCTGTATTTTAAAACAAGGGTGCTACAACAAAAAATACCAAAAATTTAATCAATCATTTGATTTTCTCATTAAGTATGTTTAGATATTTGATCAAGTGTGAAAATTTTATCTTATTATCAATTACAATTAAATTCTTTATATAATGTTCTATATTACGAACATATGGGTTTTTCAATGGTAAATCACACAATTTCTTATGAAATATATCGCTAATTTGTAGATATACTATACTACAACATGATGCAATCAACTATGACATGGTATTTTAGATGTAATCTAGATTTTAGATGCCTAAAAAGATATTCAAATATTTTTATTTTATGGATGATATTTTTCATTTAATATAACATCTAATGGACACCAAGACATAATGATAGCGAGAACACCATAGTTCTCTTCCACATAAATATAAAATGGGCATTACTGTAACTTTTTTTCTTTTTATAGTTGTGTAAAGATATTTTTCTTCTCACCATGGGATTAATCATGACCATTTCAGTTAGTGATATCTAGGATCTGTCTTTATAAACATTCCTCAATTTAATATAACTCGGACTAACCTAAAATTAGTCACCTTAACCATTATCCACAATATTTTGAAAATATTCCACGCTCATTTTTCACCTTTCTATGGTCTACCATGAATGTTTTAATATACTAAGACAATAAAAATGGACTTTTATTCTTAATTTATTCATATGTTATTTTTTAAAATCAACCACAACATGATCTAGTGATAATCATAATATAAATTTAATATCATTATAATTTATTTATTATTTTTATGAGCTATTCTCTAATTATCCTCCCATAAACCCCTGATAATTTTTAGAACCAACAAAATAATAAATAACCTTCAACATTCAGGAATGAATTCTCTAATAAATCTAATCATAGTTATTATGTAATGGGAATTTTTTTAAATATCACAACACATATAAGAATTATATTTCTAATAATTTTCTAGTAGATTCTGTATTGATCAATTCTATATTCATAATGTTAAAATTATGATCGACCTTTATGTCCCACTTTTTCAATTAACATTATTATGGTAATGTAATCAGTAGGGGCTCATTAATATCTAGAATTATATTTTTTGGAAACATAGGAAAAACATAGGATCTATTCAAACTCCAAGCTTTAGCTATATAAGCCTTACGTTTCCTCCTATAATAAAAATCTATTCTTTTCCTCCCCCATTTTATTATAAGCTATAAAACGAAATTGATACTATTCCACTTTCTAGAAAGATCCTCTTTATATTAACCCCCATTATCAAAAAAATGTGAAGTAATGATAACGGGATTATAAAAAATGATGTTACATAATTTTTTGGAAATAATACACTTTTAACATAACTCTCTAATATTGGAAGTAATACTTCATTAAATGATTTGTAAAAATATATACACCATTCTACTTTTTTTGAAAACCCAAAAAGTGTAGTGGGAAATCCTGATATTTAAATTACAATAATCATTATCAACTCTTGATTATAAATAAATCTTAATAGAAAAATAAAACTTGTTATTTTTAAAAATGAAAACTTTAGAAGAATATCAATTCAAAAATTATTAACAAATATGATTGTTTTCTCACATGATTAGAAAAAGGTATACACATCATTATTATTTATTTCTAGTAAATATAATTTCATAGATATAAAAAATCATAATAATTTCTTACATATTCTTTGATACAGATGTTTCCAACCACATTGCCTATATTGAAATTGATTTACATTATATAGATTTAAAACATTGAATTCCATACTAGAGTCTCTTGTTTATGACCATGTAGTTATTTATTTTTCTTATAAATGTAAAAACCATTAATCGTATAGATAAAAAATTATAGTTCTCCAATGTAATCATATTATTATATATCAACATTCAATAAAATTAATTTTATATTTGTTTGGGATGTTATAATCCCATTGATCCCATATCACATGAAATATTTGAACAATTTCAATCCTTTGACTAGAGAGAAAGTATCATCAATGTATATAAACTCAATTTAAGTGTATCCTATGAATATAGGATGATATTTATTTCATGATAATTACCCATTTTAATTGAATTTTTTTTTAAATTTTTTTGATAACA
This sequence comes from Viscum album, assembly GCA_963277665.1. Classification (NCBI taxonomy): domain Eukaryota; kingdom Viridiplantae; phylum Streptophyta; class Magnoliopsida; order Santalales; family Viscaceae; genus Viscum; species Viscum album. The sequence goes on from OY728123.1 coordinate 1,098,443,840, forward strand.
TTATTGTCTTTGGGCCTTGATACTAAATCTCAAGAGGTATTCGTATCAATAAAAAAAATATTATCCATAACTACTATCTAATCCTATTGTTTTAGTGCTTCGTCAAAAATATTTTGTGAAAATTTGGAAAAGATAATTTTATTATTAATTTTTTTCAAAATCATATGAGTATGAACACCATTACAACTATACTTAATTAAGTTTTCTAGATAAAAATTCATTCTATATATTTAGTGTATAGATCCAACTTAATGAATTCCATATCTATGGTAATATAAAAATAAAAATGAAAATAATGAAAATCTACTGAACTATTAAAATTTTTAGAAGTTTTTTCATCAAATTTTCTGATATATTCATCCATATAATCACAAAAAGTAAATGATGTATGTAATGCAGTTTAAATATATAAAAAATGATATAGATATCAATTGTGTTAGTTTTATTCATGTTTTATAATTTTAACTCCTTATACTAGGAATAAACCCTAAAAATATCCTTATATACACTATCTTCAAAAAATAGAAAATTTATTCCTTTAATCATGTTATAACTTGTGTAAGGAAATACTATTAATATTCTCATGTGTGGAGTCATCCTTGAAAATATTTCATGATGTGTATTTAATTTGTTTTGATAAATAAGATGCTAATTGAGAATATATATAGTTACTATGGTAGATTATCTCTAAAATAATTTTGATGTTCTTTTAAATTAGTCCCCTCTATTTCCCCCAAACTCCTTTTCCATGGCTCAATCACTTCTAGAATTAGTTCCCCAGAAACTATTAATTTTTACATAATATTTTCTAAATATTTACAAAAACTAACATTACAAATATCATACACATATTTAATATTATTTTGATTGAATTTAATGTTATAATAAACTATAGTATCCTTATCTCTGATAAGGTCTTAACAGTTCCTAGCTATGTTGAGAACATTATAATTCCACGAAGATATTCTTAAACTATATTTCTAGTTTTTTTATGACCGGATCTGATAGGAAAAATATGACAAATGTAAAACCCCTAGATTTTATGAAAAATATTCTTTTAATTTCATTAATGTCTTGTGTTGTATTCTACACCAAGATTACCTTGCACTATACGCAACACCGTATTAGCTTGCAGTATACGCAACATTATTCTAGGATCGTGTTACACACAATTTTGATAATAGTTATTCTATGCAAAATTGAGTATATATATATATATTCAATGTATAAATGAAATATGGTTGGATTCTGTTATACGAAACAACTAAGGATTCTTTCACAACACGCAACCCTGACTTGGCTTGCATTACACGCAATCGCGACCTTCCTCGATAGCGTGTGTTGTACGCAATACCGGGTTTTAATAAACAATGTTATATTATTTTAATATTGTCATGAACTAGCCGTTATGAATAGTATTAACTAAAATTTGAATTTTATAACATTATTATTCATCATACACATTTCTATAACATGGTATAAGAACAAAATAAATTTTTCAGGTAAAATAAGTATTTTTCAAAAAATGCAGTTTTGCCGCCTTTTGATGGCGCACCCACTTTAAATCTAGTTTTTGACATGTTTATAAGTTCAATTTTACAAAATAAAATTCTTCTTTGGAATCAAGAAATAAAAATTTACTTTGGATAAAATTTTCATATTATTCTGGTAACTTTCACATTTTAATGAATAGTAAAAACACGCTATATTTTAATTAAAAACAACTTTTTTCATCGTAATTTCTTATGTGGTTAAATTATAATATTGAATGATTTTAAAGCATAAATAGAATATATTTTTACCATTTAATATAATGTTTGTCATTAGCATTGATTTTACCTTGAATTCGTAGGTTAAATCAATTCAATCTTTTGCAATGTTTTAAACAAAAACCCGTTTTTATTCGATAATGAGATTAATTTTAATTTAATTTCTACAACTTCTGTGTATTGAATTTTAAAAAATGGATTCCATATTTGGAATCATTGGGTACAAATTATGTAAATAGGATACTTTTTATTTTTGGGAATTATGAATAGTAACTACGGTAAATTTTATTTACAATAGTTTAAGGTAAATCGGGTAATTAAGGGTAAATATAATATTTTAAAATTTCCGTAAAAAATGTCAAAATCCTATTGGATGACTAAAAATCGACCCATATCATCTAAGGGTCGTATTATATTCATTTAATTAAATTTTTTCAATGAAAATAATTTAATTATTATTAAAACCAAAGAATGTGACAACATGTCACGTTCTTAAATATTATAAGTATAATAATTTTAATCTAGTGTTAAAATTCGTGCAACTTAGAAACTGAATGGTCTCCAGAAAGCTAATACAATTATCTACATCGTAGGAATTTATTTATAATTTTTAGGGATTAAATAATTATCATTTAGTATGACACAAAGATGATGCAGTAATTGTCTTATTAATGAAATATTGACATAATTGATGTTATAAATGCCCAAATAAATGTAATTTGATACTTTTTATGACTTACACTAATTTTATAGGTTAAGATGACATGTTATTGTTGATTTAAGTAACTTTTTTTGAACTTATAATTCTGTTATGAATTTCATAAAAACCATGTACCAAATAGTGTCAAAATTGACATAAAATTGTTTTTAAAACAAATATTATATTATTAATTGTATTTTATTCCTAAAAATCTAAGGTTCGGAAAAATGAATTATATAAGATTATATATATTAATAATAAACAACTTTGGGTTCTTTTGGCTTGATATAGTAAGTTTATTTACCATATAGTGTAAGAAAACAAAAAGACACTGTAAAAGTTAAATTATTTAACTTAGAGTTAAATCTAATTGATAAGGTTAAAATAATAACCTAAACTTATCTAAATCCTATTTGATGAGATGATTTTGACCCATCCCCACCTTATCCTAGAAATAAATCAATTTGGATCTATTTAAAACCAAACTTGACTTTATAATAAAATGATATTTTTAGTTATTTCAAAGGTGCCCATCTCCTCCCTTATAAAAGGGCACCTCCTCCCTCTCTTCCTCACACAACTTTGAGCCTTCAAGATCGGCCAATCCCTGCCAAATTATCTTCTCCACTTCCCTAGAAACATCCTAGAGGTTCTGGTATTCCTCAAAGACCACTTTTAGTTCCCTAAGTGGAGGTCTCAAAGAGGCGCTTCAAAGCAGAGGTAATTTCTGTTACCGATTCTTTCACCTTTATTTCTTCTTCCACTTCCTCTTATTAGGTTGTTTAATTATGAATTAATAAAATCAGTATCACTCATATACGGATATGTTATTATAAGTATTAAACAATCCTATTTCACCATCTATCTATCCTACGGAAAAAAAAATCACCGCACGTGCGTACGTACGGAATACGGTCTCCACGCCGTGGTGAAATCTATTTTCCACCAACACCTTACATGGATGGGTATAATGGTGTAAATAATAACTATAAATAGTTATTATAACATCATACTGATTTTGATATATTGTATCATCCACTCCAATTCAATTCAATAATCATGAAAACGATATCATCGCTCATGCGTACGTACGGACTACCGTCTCCACGACGGGATGAGATTAATTATCCACTTTAACCATTCGTGAATGATTATAAAGTACATATAATATTTAATCATGAAATATATGACATAATAATGATACTGGATTTATGTGTATATATATGTATTTCATCTACTTAATTCCATTCAACTCAATAAGGAAACGAAAACAGCGTTCATACGTACGTACGGCCTACCGCCTCCATGAATGGTGTATTTCTTTCCATTTACTGATTTATTATATATATGTATATTATGAATATATATTATATATAAATCATGTTTTATATTCTGGAATTAAGTAATCATGATCTAAGTAATCATATGAATAATTACAAGTCAAAACATGGACGACAAATGAAACGATTTTACCCAAAACGCTTCTTTAACATGGAATTTCCAAATGAACGGGTAATATAAAGTCATAAGTGAACCATATATGATATAATAACAATGAATATGATTCTGGAATAAGTCAATGACATTATTTAAATCATTATACAGGAGTTTCAGACACTTACGAAGCAAATCGGACCAAAGGTAAGGGAAATATCACAATCTCATTTTTATCCGAGATTGTTTATACATTGGCATTTACTGGGGTGCATTTTATCATCCACATTCATGTTTCCTCGATATGACATATTATCTAAATACACCTACAATGGTTTAAATCCAATTTTACCCTTCGGTGTGTTTTTAGTAAAAGATATGAAAGGAATCTTCTGTCATTTTTCGTACCAGGTACTTTTTTGACTTTTCCGACAAAAGTACGGGAAGAATGTTTTTTCAAACTTATACGGAATGAATGGATTTTTAAAACATTATTTCCGAGAAGCTTCCTTTACAAATTTTCAAGTTTATTTTTAATCAACTTCTTTTAGTTTATAATTTTACGACATGTTAAGAAAGGAAAAGTGTTTTTGAAGTAGAAAGGATATTTTCCTCAAGAATGAGGTTCAAGTGTTTTATCAAATTATTTTCCATCTAAGATAACAAAGGGTTCTGTTTTTATCCCTATTATTACATTGATTTGATTATGTTGTGATGAAATTATTTTTATGAATTCCTTTATCCTATATGAATTGTTTTATGATGTCATGATGTTTATGATTCCCATTTTTATTACATGGGTTATGCAATGATGTATGATTTATGATTTTGTGGCACACATAAGAATGGTATCATTATGAGATGGGTGGGACCTATATCTCCCTCCAATGCATTGGGTAAAGATTTTATATCTCATGAGATAGACATGGCTGGAATGGTAGGTTATACCGGTTCTGTGAAACAGGACTGAAACGAGGGTAAATCGGTTCAGAAAGGGACTTTGTCCACTAAGATAGTCTTGGCAATGAGTCTGGACTAACAAGAAATGATTCTCTATGATTATGTGTGTATGCCACAAAGTTTCATGTTTTAAGTTATGATTATTGGGATTACATTTCACTACTATGATTTATCCCATGTTATGAAATTATGATCTCTTTTGCAGGTTAAGATTTCCAAAAGATATGTTCTTATGAATATGATGTGATTGATATTTATTTTGTTTACCCTTACTGAGCATTTGAGCTCACCCTTTTATGTTTTATTTTCCCCAGGATATAAAGAATGGTTTTAGGTAAGAAAAAAAAAGAAGATCTTTATGGGAGATGTTGAATATCTTTCACCACGATTAGAAGATTATATTCCGAGTTTCCAAAGACACTAAACTATTACGGTCCTTATGTGTGTGTTTTTGTAATGTACTGAGTATTTAGCAAAAGTAATGTAATGTCCATGTACGTTAAGCATCGGGTCTCTACAGTTGGTATCAGAGGAAAGGATTAGTCAACCTTTGGAAACTAGGATGCGAAAACGTTAGTGAAATCCCTAGAGATATTTCTAAGGTAAGTCTAAGTCTAGGGATGTCCCTAAGGTTAAGTATACGTATAGGTTATAGTACTAGAATTACGCTAACGATCATAGAATTTAACCTAAGAAGTTAGATATTGAGGAAACTCCCCCTTCATAATGTTGTTTTCCCTAGCATGATTTTTGCCTCTCACACTATTCTCTTTGGGTTTTAGACGATGGATGGAACCTGAAGGAACCGTGTTGATCAATGCAATGGACAATGCAATGATTGCCCTCCTGAACAAACAAATGTTATGGGAGATGGAGTGCAAAATCTTATTGTTATACTTACACAAGCTATGAATCATTCTGGACTTCCAAATGAGCAGAGAAGGGAACAATATTCTATTGAGTCCTTCATGAGGCAATGTCCACCTTCTTTCAGTGGGTCTTCCGATCCACTTGTTGCTGAACAATGGATCAGTACCACTGAAAAGAGATTTTCAGTTCTTCAATGTTCTGAGCATGATAATGTCATCTTAGCAGTATATCGTTTGGAAGGTGAAACTGATCAATTGTGGAATCTTATCAAGAATACGAGGCCAAGAGATGAAATTGAGTCCATGGAATGGGACGAGTTCAAGAACTTGTTTGTCAGTAAGTACTCCCCTCGTACTATTCGAACAAAGATGGAAAAGGAGTTTCTTGAGCTGAATCAGAAGGATGATGAATCTGTTTGTATATACGAAGCGAATTTTACAAGACATGCAAGGTATGCATCTGGCATTATCATCCAACCTGAAAGTAAAGTTGATTGATTTTTCAGTGGCTTAAAACCATGTCTTCGAAGGGCATTAGCTATAAGAGACTTCAGTAGCTATGAAGAAATTTTGCGTTGTGCTATCAATGTAGAAATGAAAGTTGGTGTTACATATCCATCTCATGGTTTTGACAAGAAACGAAAGATGGAGTTCAAGGAGAAATCTCAGAATAATGGTGAAAATAATATGAATGTTTCCTTATGCACAAAGTGTGGAAAGAAGCATGGTGGAGATTGTCTTAAAGGGACTAGAAAATGTTTTAAGTGTGGAAAAGAAGGTCATCGAGCAGCTAAGTGTCAAAGTAATGGAAAAGGGTTTCTAATGATGTGAACAAAGCAAACACTGTAGAGAACGCACCACCAACACTTCAATGGTTCAACTGCAAGGAAATGGGGAATTATGCTAATAAATGCCCTAATCCAAGGGTTAGTGATGATCAACATGAGCAACTGCTTAAGGCAAAGGACAAAGGGAAGTCACATGCGATCACTATTGGCGATGTTGAATATGACAACGATGTGGTGGAATGATTAAGTGTTTATGTAATGGGATTCCAAAATAATGTTGTATCATGGAGTATTGGAATATTTATGTATTGTTCTAATGTGGTATTCAAAGTTATTGAGATATTTTTGGAAATAAGATGATATGCGCATAATGAAGGGAAAATGAGAAAATGAAATGTTTAACAGTATTCATGAGCTCATGATTGATATAAGGACTAAGTGATATCATGGTTTGAGTATATAGAATTTTGAGGATTTTGGTATATGGAAAGTGTTAACTTTTAACTGCATTCATGTTTTCACTATGGTTCAATGGGTATTCATTCTTCAAGAGAATACATGATTAAGGTATTCACATGTTTGTAATTTGACCAGCAAGATATATCTTATGATATATGGGGAATAAATGATGGAATTCTCGTAATTGTTTTGTGACATTTCAAGTAACCATTTTCTTTATACTATGAGCTTCGACCGAAGTATTTTAGATAAGCTTAGAATAGATTATGTTGGACATAAGTTAGGATAAAACGTTTTTCAATATTATTGATGGGATATTATAGTAATATAGCTTTAGAAAAAGGACAACCTGCAGGACGGGCGACAGCCCATCGCGTCGGACAAGGCTGTGGGAATCGAACCCACAACCGAAGTGCGACTAGCCTTTATCGCCTACCACTGGCCTACAAGAAGTCCCTGTTTAGTAGAAACTAGTTTTATTATATTAAGCAGTATGATATATGAAGTATAAGTCCATTTTAGGAACCATATATGACTAATCTCACTATAGAATGACTTATGTATATTTAATAACTTTTGCTAACATTTTGTTTGAAAGAGATGGAATAACCCATCATTCTATCACATGATCGGCTAACACATCACGAATAACAAATTCAACTTCATTTCTTTAAGGGATGAAGTGGAAATTGTTCAATTCACGAACAACAGTGAGATTGTACCAAAATCATGCAAGTATTTCTTTTAATTCATCAACTTTAGGGAAATGATCTTGAAATCCAAAAATGTTGTCCTAGTTCCCTTATAACCTATTAATCAGATGGTACCTTAGATCATCACAAATCAATAGCTTTGTGATTGTTGGCTTTTTCATAGCCATGTTCTCTACCACTCTCCATCAGAACATGATGGTTAGATTTCTATTCCATATCCATATTTTCACCTATGTAGAAACCCAATGATTAGTTTATTTGGGAAACCGTTAAGTTTCATACTTTTTTTTAAAGATTGGTTTTGGTATTCCTTTTTACGATGTGGGTTTCTATTAAAGAAACTTTCGAGTAGTAAACCATTTATAACCATGACGAATTTCGAGGGCGAAATTCATTTTAAGGGGGGTAGAATGTAACACCCCTAGATTTTATGAAAAATATTCTTTTAATTTCATTAATGTCTTGTGTTGTATTCTACACCAAGATTACCTTGCGCTATACGCAACACCGTATTAGCTTGCAATATACGTAACACTATTCTTGGATCGTGTTACACACAATTTTGATAATAGTTATTCTACGCAACATTGAGTATATATATATATATATTTAATGTATAAATGAAATATGGTTGGATTCTGTTATACGAAACAACGAATGATTCTTTCACAACACGCAACCCTGACTTGGCTTGCATTACACACAATCACGACCTTCCTCGATAGCGTGTGTTGTACGCAATACCGGGTTTTAATAAACAATGTTATATTATTATAATATTGTCATGAACTAGACGTTATGAATAGTATTAACTAAATTTTGAATTTTATAACATTATTATTCATCTTACACATTTCTAGAACATGGTATAAGAACAAAATAAAATTTTCGGGTAAAATAAGTATTTTTTAAAAAATGCAGTTTTGCCGCCTTTTGATGGCGCACCCACTTTAAATATAGTTTTTGACATGTTTATAAGTTCAATTTTACAAAATAAAATTCTTCTTTTGAATCATGAAATAAAAATTTACTTTGGATAAATTTTTCATATTATTCTGGTAACTTTCACATTTTAATGAATAGTAAAAACACGCTATATTTTAATTAAAAACAACTTTTTTCATCGTAATATCTTATGTAGTTAAATTATAATATTGAATGGTTTTAAAGTATAAATAGAATATATTTTTATCATTTAATATAATGTATGTAATTAGCATTGATTTTACCTTGAATTCGTAGGTTAAATCAATTCAATCTTTTGCAATGTTTTAAAAAAAAACCCGTTTTTATTCGACAACGGGATTAATTTTAATTCAATTTCTGCAACTTCTGTGTATTGAATTTTAAAAAATAGATTCCATATTTGGAATCATTGGGTCCAAATTATGTTAATAGGATACTTTTTATTTTTGAGAATTATGAATAGTAACTACGGTAAATTTTATTTACCATAGTTAAAGGTAAATCGGGTAATTAAGGGTAAATATAATATTTTAAAATTTCCCTAAAAATGTCAAAATCCTATTGGATGACTAAAAATCGACACATATCACCTAAGGGTCGGATTAGATTCATTGAATTAAATTTTTTCAATGAAAATAAATTAATTATTATTAAAACCAAAGAATGTGACAACATGTCACTTTCTTAAATCTTATAAGTATAATAATTTTAATCTAGTGATAAAATTCATGAAACTTCTAACATGAATAGTATCCATAAGGCCAATAAAAGTATCTACATCATAGGAATTTATTTATAATTTTTAGGGATTAAATAATTATCATTTAGTATGACACAAAGATGATGCAGTAATTGTCTTATTAATGAAATATTGACATAATTGATGTTATAAATGCCCAAATAAATGTAATTTGAGACTTTTTATGACATACACTAATTTTCTAGGTTAATATGACATGTTATTGTTGATTTAAGTAACTTTTTTTGAACTTAGCATTCTGTTATGAATTTCATAAAAATCATGTACCAAATAGTGTCAAAATTGACATAAAATAGTTTTTAAAACAAATATTATATTATTAATTGTTCTTGTATTCCTAAAAATCTACGGTTCGGCCAAATGACTTAGATAGGATTATATATATTAATAATAAACAACTTGGGGGTTCGTTTGGCTTGATATAGTAAGTTTATTAACCATATAGTGTAAGAAAACAAAAAGACACGGTAAAAGTTAAATTATTTAACATAGAGTTAAATCTAATTGATAAGGTTAAAATAATAACCTAAACTTTTCTAAATCCTATTGGATGAGAGGATTTCGAACCATCCCCACCTTAGCCTCTAAATAAATCAATTTCGATCTATTTAAAACCAATCTTGACTTTATAATAAAATAATATTTTTAGTTATTCCAAAGGTGCCCCTCTCCTCCCTTATAAAAGGGCACCTCCTCCCTCTCTTCCTCACACAACTTTGAGCCTTCACGCTCGGGAAATACCTGCCAAATTCTCTTATCCACTTCCCTAGAAACATCCTAGAGGTTCTGGTCTTCCTAAAAGACCAATTTTAGTTCCCTAAGAGGAGGTCTCAAAGAGGCGCTTCAAAGGAGAGGTAATTTCCATTACCGATTCTTTCACCTTTATTTCTTCTTCCACTTCTTCATCTTAGGTTGTTTCATTATGAATTAATAAAATAAGTATCACTAATATACTGATATGTTATTATAAGTATGAAACAATCCTATTTCACCATCTATCCATCCTACGGAAAACGAAATCACCGCGCGTGCGTACGTACGGAATACCGTCTCCACACCGTGGTGAAATCTATTTTCCACCAACAACTTACATGGATGAGTATAATGGTGTAAAGAATAACTATAAATAGTTATTATAACATCATACTGATTTTTATATATTGTATCATCTACTACAATTCAATTCAATAATCATGAAAACGATATCATCGCTCGTGCGTACGTACTGACTATTGTCTCCACGACGCGATGAGATTCATTCTCCACATTAATCATTCGTGAATGATTATAAAGTACATATAATACGTAATCATGAAATATATTAAATAATAATGATACTGGATTTATGTGTATATATATATGTATTTCATCTACTTAATTCCATTCAACTCAATAAGGAAACGAAAACAGCATTCATGCGTACGTACAGCCTACCGCCTCCATGAACGGTGTATTTCATTCCATCTACTGATTTATTATATATATGTATATTATGAATATATATTATATATAAATCACGTTTTATATTCTGTAATTAAGTAATCATGATCTAAGTAATCATATGAATAATTACAAGTCAAAACATGGACGACAAATGAAACGATTTTACCCAAAACTCTTCTTTAACATGGAATTTACAAAAGAACGGGTAATATAAAGTCATAATTGAACCATATATGATATCATAACAATAAATATGATTCTGGAATAAGTCATTGACATTATTTAAATCATTATACAGGAGGTTCGGACACTTACGAAGCAAATCGGACCAAAGGTAAGGGAAATATCACAATCTCATTTTTATCTGAGATTGTTTATACATTGGAATTTACTGGGGTGCATTTTATCATCCACATTCATGTTTCCTCGATATGAAATATTATTTAAATCCACCTACAATGGTTTAAATCCAATTTTACCGTTCTGTGTGTTTTTAGTAAAAGATATGAAATGAATCTTATGTCGTTTTTCGTACGAGGTACTTTTTTGACTTTTTCGACAAAAGTACGGGAAGAATGTTTTTTTTAACTTATACGACATGAATGGATTATTAAAACATTATTTCCAAGAAGCTTCCTTTACATATTTTCATGTTTATTTTTAATCAACTTGTTTTAGTTTATAATTTTACGACATGTTATGAAAGGAAAAGTGTTTTTGAAGTAGAAATGATATTTTCCTCAAGAATGAAGTTCAAGTGTTTTATCAAAATTATTTTCCATCTAAGATAATAAAGGGTTCTGTTTTTATCCCATTTATTACATTGATTTGATTATGTTGTGATGGAATTATTTTTATGAATTCCTTTATCCTATATGAATTGTTTTATGATGTCATGATGTTTAAGATTCCCATTTTTATTACATGGGTTATGCAATGATGTATGATTTATGATTTTGTGGCACACATAAGAATGGTATCATTATGAGATGGGTGGGACCTATATCTCCCTCCAATGCATTGGTTAAAGATTTTATATCTCATGAGATAGACATGGCTTGAATGGTAGGCTGTACCGGTTCAGTGAAATAGGACTGAAACGAGGGTGACTCGGTTCAGAAAGGGACTTTGTCCACTAAGATTGGCTTGGCAATGAGTCTGGACTAACAAGAAATGATTCTCTATGATTTTGTGTGTATGCCAAAAAGTTTCATGTTTTAAGTTATGATTATTGGGATTACATTTCACTACTATGATTTATCCCATGTTATGAAATTATGATCTCTTTTACAGGTTAAGATTTTCAAAAGATATGTTCTTATGAATATGATGTGATTGATATTTATTTTGTTTACCCTTACTGAGCATTTGAGCTCACCCTTTTATGTTTTCTTTTCCCCAGGATATAAAGAAAGGTTTTAGGTAAGAAAAAAAAGAAGATCTTTATGGGAGATGTTGAAGATCTTTCACCACGATTAGAAGATTATATTCCGAGTTTCCAAAGACACTAAACTATTACGGTCCTTATGTGTGTGTTTTTGTAATGTATTAAGTATTCCGCAAAAGTAATGTAATGTCCATGTACGTTATGCATCGGGTCTCTACAACAAATCCTTTCATGATATATATATTTTTAAGTGTATGAGACATCATCTCATGATGTTCCCACTTGATAATCTGTAATATGATAGATTATAAGGAATTTCCCATCATTATGAATTCAATATGTTTATGTGTCATTGGATATTACTATTTCTGAATGTTTCAAATAATCATTAAGGAATATGTTTACTATTAGTGCATATCATGAGTAACATAATTAGATATATTTCTATAAACTAAGGCGATGTATATTCATAGTGATGTGTTTTATATCAGGTTATTCATGAGTTATATTTTATCAATGAATAAGTAATGGAAATATTTTACCCTTATATATTTATTGAAGATTATATTTCAACCCTTTTATTGAAATGAAATTTTCAACATAATTCAATGGCCCTAGTGTATGGGTTAGTTCATTTAAGTATGTCAATGAATGATATATCGACCATATAGATTGATGAAATGAATGTGAAACCCATTTGATGAGATATCAAGACAATGGGGTTGGATTTCACATTGATTGGTTGTATTTGGTAATTTTCATTATGACATTAACTTTATCCTTTCAGGTTCCTTTACATGTTGTTAGATAGTAATATTTAAATTTATGAAAACTCTGTTAATTCCACTAAGGAATAATCCTATTGGGTCACACACATAGTGTTTATGTTGATATCTATTTATTTTTTAATATAATTGTTATAATGAATATTATTTTCTAGATTGAGGAATAATATTTATTTTGTATTTTTCGATCACATATATTAATTCACTATTTTATGCAAGTTGAATATTAAATAAATATTTTTTCACAAGACCGTGAATATTATAAATATTTATTTATTCATCAAATGGATAATATCTCTTCTTATATGTTTTTCAAATACAAAAAAAAAATAAAACCAATTTAACAGTTCGAGTTGGAATGATATATTAAATACCATTTAAATAAATTTTAATTTATTTATTTAATGAATGATATTTATATTGTACGCGAGACATGTGAGGAACTAATAATAATGATAATAATATTAATAGATTTTAGTTTCACTAACAATTATGAGAATAATTAAGGGTATAGGTGAAATTATTTATTATTCTACTTAGCTCTATAAATAATCAGTTAAATCATTTCCTAGGGCTATAAGAAATCCATGAACTACAATTTATTATGTATATAATTCCTTCCAAGAAGAATACCACTTGGTTTTTATCTCATGATCTAGAAAATATCATTAAACTCCTTCCTTAATATCGAGAATGGGAGAACAAGAATTCATTATTTAAACATTAGGTATAGTATTTAATCAAATATGGGTAATTAATGAATTCTCGTACCACCACTCTAGCACATGTTTTGCCATCGATGATTCATTGAGATAATAGAAGAATGTGTGGATGACTTATAGAGGTATTATTCACTTAGATCATCATAGATTAATGAATGGCTATCCCAAATAGTGACCAGATGATCAACATATTCTTCAAAGAAAGTACGTAAGATTAAGGTAATTATTTATATTAAATAAATTATAAATTTTATGTGAAGATCCTTTTTCATGGGTTTGACATTATTAGACTATTTAACATAAATAAAATCAGTGGTAAGAACGTTTATCATCATATAGATTGTATATTATTCATTCAATTTTATAAAATATGATATATTGATAGACATATTAGGTGATTCAACTATTCCTATAACATATAAGTGGTAGAAAAGTTGTCACATTAAAATTAATAGATATTTATTAATGATTGATATATATATATATATATGAATTTATTTGTAGTTTTCTACTTGATAAATTATTTAATTAAATAATAAATGTTTAGTTCTTATCTCATTATTCTTCTTCTCTATTAACAATTATAATACCATGGAAATGTTAATTATACATGAAGAAAATCCTAAGAATCCATCTTGAGGTGATCAGGATTTCGGACATATGACATGAGATTACCCAATTTGTAGCTCGATGGTATATATAGTGCATCAGAAATCATTACACCATGACAATTTAGGATTTGACTATGATTCATTGTGTAATAAATATAATTTGATGTTATTTCACTCCATATGTTGACTGAATAGTTAATCATGCGACTTGTTGGATTACATTCTGTATAACATGAATGCAAATTTTTCAATTCATACATTTTTGTTATGGAAAATGTGTAGTAAATGAGATTTCATGTATTTATTACCTGACATGTGTGACTGATACCCATAAAAAATAAAGTTTCATGTTGTGCAGTACGCATAAATTTTTTTACCCCATAACGTTTTGTTGCTTACATATACAACATGTCTGAAGGAATTATCTATGGACATGGGTAGAAGTGTTCACATAAAGTGTATACACTATAAACATAATGTAATATATACATATTTATATAGATTACACTCCAATAATATATATACCCCATATAATAAATGTGACACATAATGAAAATTAATTGTACCATGAAAAATATTTTTCATGTATGTTTGTAACATACGAGAACCAGTTAACTCATAGGTAATATGAGCCCATTAGCCACATGGACTCAAGAGTGATTCCCCTTATTCCCAAGGATTTCAACTGGAAAAAAGGTACTTTGATGATATAATGGGTGACTATAATTTCCTAATAAAAGTGAAAAAATAGTTTTAAATTGGGTCTAAATAATCAGATATGATATAATAAGACAAAATAGGAAATAAATATCTATATAGTAATAATTTACCAAATCAATAAGAAGTGTGAAATTAAAAAAATGATGATATCATGATGCCGTATAAAATTGAAGGGTAAGGGAAAATTGGGTATCAAGAATACACCATCTTTTTTTTATAAAAAACATATATAAGACTAAAATCTATCTCTAATAAAATCCTGAGAATAATCTTGGTCATATGCTCCCATAATCTATCCTAGAATATAAAAATTAATAACTCATAAAAGTGGTACATGAATTTATCCCTACCTACATCGATGAATGATTTTTGGGTACCAATCAGTGCCCTAAACAGGGAGTGAGTGAAACCCAATACACCACCAGCAACAATGTCACATACTATACATTATTTGAAAATAAGTAGAATATTGTGCTGGTGTAATAAATAAAGATAGTAAATAAATTAACACTGCTGGTCTGGGTTACTCATTTGATACCCGCCCGATACCTCCATCTCCAGTCCAAGACATAACATTTATGAGAACATTAAATTTTAAATTTATATTTATAAGGCTGGGACCCAAGGCATAAAACAAAGGAATCCTCAAGCAGTGATAATCATGTAAGATCTCATAATTTCATTAAATTTTGTGTTTTATGGTATGTGAAATCCATAGGTGTGTACCCTTATAAATTTACCTAAAATGAGAGTTCTAATCTAGTACTAAGAATAGGTCCTAGGTAGACTGATTTTGAGACTTGAAAGTAGCATAATGAATAATACAAGGTGGTTCATAAAATTAACCCAAGTCTATGGAGAATCATATAAGGTATTCAATTTAATTTAAAAAAATATAAAAATCCTCAACGCCAATTCATGGAATTTATAATCTTTGAAAAATATTGAATCCAAGTATAGACTTTCTCTTAGCATACACATCAATGAATCAATTAGAATCCCATGAGGCCATCCAAGGAAAACCACTATGAGAGACCAAGTATAACTGAGGTAATGAAACACCTTTAAAGGTAAAATAGGTATATAATTATATTTAAGATTGATATCACAATTATCTATGCTTCTAGAATCATACAGATATTCATGAAAAACAACAATGTTCAAAAAGGTCTAGCTGAAATGTTTTTTCTACTAACCTTTCATTTAATCCCACTTAGTCATGTGTATAATTAATAGTTTTTCTAGGTTCAACTGTTTTGGAACATCCATCAAAATTATGTCCATTCCATTTAGTATTTCATCTCAGTTAGTTAATTCATTTGAATCATCGTGGAAAATTCAAACCCACCATAGACTGTGGTTATTTAATAAATGAATTTATAAATGTTTCATGGGATTAAAATAACCAACCAGTAATGGTTAGAACCAATTGTGTTAGAAAATATCTAAAAATATCAACGCTTTATGGGATTATCTCATCATGTTCCAATCCTTTGAATAGAATAATTTGAAATTTTAGTTGAATCACACAAATATCCTGATGCATGGCATGCTGAAACATTATATAAATCTAAAATTTTACTAAAAAGAACTAACCCACATACCTTATGCTGGTAGATTACTCCTCATCCAATATTAGCATCATATGTTAGATGGAATAAGGGAGATTTGTGAAAATTTATAAAATGACTAAAAAATACGGTATAAGATATCATATATTTAAAACAATTGATAAAATGGGATAAAAAAATAAAATAATTAATATGACTCGTATAATTATTGAGGGGGATCAAACATGACCAACAATGCTTGATTCTGAGCTGATATGGAGGGGATTGCTGAAAGCCTAGGTGGAGAGGAGAAATGGAGAAATCCTTTTATGTGAAACTATGAATTGAAGTGAAGAAGAATTAGTAATAACAATTATAAATATTTATGGGAGAAATAATAAATTCATAACTTTCTAAGGGGAACATGGATGGACAAACCGTGTGCACCTACTACCCATGTTGACACCGTCTCACATTGTTATGCACATGGTAAGGTAAAACTATTTTTTATCCTACTAGATAAACCTACAATGAATTATAGATTTTTCAAAACCAAGCACCTTCTATCATATGCTTAATAATATCATACACCACACTCATTTTCCACATGGTAATGTCATATTTTTAGTACTAACCATTCACCAACTATGTTCCCCTATCTATTTCTAAAAACCAGAATCTACGGGGGTTGAACAAGCCTCAGATGCTCCAAAAATCTATCTTAGACCCTTTGGAACTATTATGGGGATAAAAAGTGGCTTATATAAAATTTCAAATAGTTCATACCTCAAATAAAAATTGTTATCTAATAACATACACTCCTTAAAACAACACATCCCCAAGTGGCCCTGAGTATTGTTGATCTACATATAGGAATAACTATTTCCATTAAGAATATACATAAAACTGTCTCTTCATATTTCATCGGATACATGGATGTGACAACATATCACTTGATCAAAAGGAATTGGCCTTCCTTAGAGATCTTTTATGCTATGATCAACAATAAAAAGTAGATACTCTTAAAAAGAAGAATCTACATCTAGATAGACTTCCTCAAATTCTAAAGTATGAGGTAGATTAGAATGATAACAATAGATATGAAAAATGTGGATGTTGAAATGAATGGATAAATTACTATGAGTATGATTTATCGAATGTTCTATTGGCCCTACTCTCTCAATGATCTCAAATGGCCCAATGAGCCTAGGTTTCAGATTCCTTTTTCTCAGAATACATTTTAGGAACTAATATGCATAAAAAACACAAGAAGACATGATCTATCTCCTCAAACTCTAGAGGAGAATGATGATGATCAACAAAAGGCTTATACATAGATATATCTATATTAATAAACATTCTAATAATATGTACTTGATTTTATGTCTCATGAACAAGAAATGGTAAAATTAGTTCCACCATCCCTTCCTCTAACCAACACCAAGGTGATCAACATTACCACTTCTATAGGGCCTTGTAAAGAGACGTCTATATAGTCTCTTGGAAACTATTATTATACTAAAAATAGATAATAATTAAATGTTTCTACCAATAACAGTTTAAATCAATAACACATTCATGTATCATGTCCTATAACACCTTTACAATATGCTCAGACTAAACGTTGTTATGAGGGTGGTATGCTAGACTCATAAGTACCTATGAACCTAGATCCCCATGAGAACCATTAAAAAACTGAAATGTAAACAAATAATAACTATCTGATACAGTAGTATTTGGGACACCATGGAGGTTTATAATCTCTTGGATGTATTGTTATCTGAGATCATCATCTGACATGCTCTCCTTAATAGGAAAGATGTGGGTAACCTTCATCAGCCTGTCGATGATTACACATACTAGGGTATTTCAGTAAATACATCATAAAATATTTTTTTATGTCATTCCATGTCCACTTATAAATGGTATATGGATTTAAAATTATAGAATCCCACTGGTGATCTACATTCCCTTAATGATAGGTGGAAAACTGAGTAAAAAAAATTGTTGTCTACTTCATCTTCCATGGCCTCCAATACTAGTGGATTAAGTCATGATAAATATTAGTAATGTCGGGATGAAATACACATTTTGAGGAATAATATTCTCATATCATCTCATCATACATTTCTAAAGGTAACCAAAAACACCCATTAATAAACAATATCACATCCTTATCAATGACCCAACCAGGTAGTGGGTCCTCACCGCATTCTCTTTCACTTAGTATTAAGCCTTTAGGATAAAAAAGTCACATAATATTCTATCAATAAATAAGTGTTGAGGTTACTAATAAATCAATAATATCAAAACTGTTATGACACTCATGAACCATCAAATATGTCTGGAAATATAGGTATATTGAAAACCACTCACCACTGGTTTATAGAACCAATTTTTTCTGAGTTTTCCATCACAATTCAACTACCACTACATTGCCCATCACATGCGTATAAAAAATCTCAAAAATTCATGGATTTATGGTATTTAACCTATTACCACATTCTAAGGATCAAATAACACTTAGAGACTATGTATTTGAGATTTTATAGGTCGTGTATATAAAAAACAATTTACATAATAAATAATTCATCTAGTAGTATAGAGAGTTAATAACTGTTTCTATCTCGAGATGATACCTCAAGTAATAATGGTCATTAAGACTCAATTGGTGAGACTTTTATTCTATGAATTGATCCCATGACATCAAAATGGATCATATCCCAGTGCCTAATGAATCACAATAAACTATTTAAGATTTTCCAAGCTCATGTAGAATCAAGATTGGTGTTGAGGTCAACCTTCCTTTCCACTGCAGAAAGGATTCCACAAATGATTTGGACCATGTTAATTTAACATTATTATTGGTCAATCCCATATGTGTTTTTTTCAGTCATGATAAATTATGACTAAAACACATATAATAACCATCCAGTCCTAAGAAATTTCGAATATTAGAGTTTCTTATGATTCTAATAAATTAATTATAATTTTTACATTCTATGGATCAAAAAATACCTCATATTCTGGGATAATGTTACTTTATAGGTGGAATTCGTTAATCCATAAGTGAGGTTTTGGGTGATTATCATTGATCTAATTTTATCGTAGTGTATTCAAATGATATAAAGGTGTTTGTAATGATCATGTTGACTTTGAAAATAGATTCAAATATCATCCTTGAAAACCACTAAAATAGAATCCATGTATGGGTGGAAAACCCAATTCATCATGGAAATAAACATATTCAGTGTTATTATGAGACCTAAAACATTACCAAATACTTTTAAAGGCCATAATTACTTCAGAAAGATGTATTTAGTATATTAAATGGCATAACTCACACATGATGATAGTCTGACTTAAAATAATTCTTTGAGAAGACTTTATATCCTTAAGTATGATTAATGATATCAAATATAATAGGTAGTGGGTAACCTTTATCAATAGTAAGTTGATTCAATTTCTAGTAATTTTCAAAAAGACTTAGGGTCCCAACGTCCTTCTTATAAAAGAGCACATTTGAACCCTAAGGTGATGTACCAGGTCATAAAAAACATTAATTTTTTTTACTCTAATTGCATCTTGAGTTCTTGATTATTTTTAGGATCCATCCTAAAAGTTGGGATATAAACCAATGCTACTCATAGAACCATCTCAATTGTGATTTATACCTCTCCCTATCAGGAGAATGATTAAAAAAATTTATCAGGAAAGAAATCCCATAAATTAACCACCACTGAAGAAAAATATATCTATCGCATTCCATTACCATTTAGATCATGACTAGAAATAGGGACAAACAAAACACTTAACCCATTTTCTCAGGTCTAGAATGACTATCCCATACATTCCAATCTCCCTTGTGAATTTAGTTACAACCTAATTTTAATAAGAAATTCACCTTGTAGTGATAAGAATGAATCCGAGTTTGATAGGAAACCAACTATCTCATCTTGATAATCATTTCAATTACCTTAATTACAAGGATTAATAGGTTCTATAAGAAATTATAATTTCCAATATCAATAGGGAACTAATTTCATTGACATACACTCTCTAATCATACTCCAAAATGAGTATCATGTGTAATTACCCCATAGAAATAAAAAATTATGAGCCCAAGGCATTTAACAATTTCAATGTATAAGAAATAGTGTGAAGAACCAATATCATATTAAGAA
This sequence comes from Viscum album, assembly GCA_963277665.1. NCBI lineage: Eukaryota > Viridiplantae > Streptophyta > Magnoliopsida > Santalales > Viscaceae > Viscum > Viscum album. The sequence continues at coordinate 1,098,464,660 of OY728123.1, forward strand.
GATACTAGAGTAGAGGCTAATAAGATCTTACTTATTACTATGAAAGGGCCAAAACTGTTCTCCTTGAGGGTCCATTGTACACCAGGTAGCTAGCCTAATCCATGTCCCTAATATATAATATGACAACCCTATGTAGGTAAACTTTTTTGGATCTGCATATATAATGTCTAACATCATTGAAAATGACTACCTTATTATCCTGAACAACCTATAGTAGCCAAGTACCACTTAATAGGGAGTTAACAATCTTTTTCTTAAACCTGGGTTCAAGGTTGGACCTCTCCACCTAATCACTATACGAAAGGTCATGCACACCATTGATGATGACATATATTGACACAAGGCATACACTCAATTGGGTCCTTTCCACACCGAAGATTCATGTGTCCCTACCTACCATATTGGTGGAATATAACATGGATACCTTATTGTACACTTTGACTACTGCTTCACAAATAATAAATCATAATACAATATTTACTCCTTCTAGATGAACCAATTTTCTTTTGATTTATGGATCCTAAATGAACCAAACCTTCATATTCCATCATGTTATGCTCATAACTGATGCCTTGGTTCACTATTTTAGTGGTGATAGTTAATCAGAACATATTCACCTTAGATAAGATGGGGTATATGAGTATATCCTCAAATTTCCTTTCTCTGGTTATTTCAACATAGATAATAATAGAGATGAAACTTTAAAGATCAATTAAATTAGATGAATAATCCCTAATGGACATAGTTCCATTTTGTAGGTTCATAAAATCCCTAGCTCATTAATCTCTCAACATTTCTAGAAAGTAGTAATGGTAGAAGGAGGTATGGTAATCTCTCTAGAGCATAATACAATATTTATTTTCATGGGTCAAAACATCCCACTACCTATTAGGAGACCCTCTAAGAATGTATGTTGTGAAATTAAATATCCTATATAAAGGTGTCTTAAGATGCGAAAAGATAGATAACATGGCCTTTATCCATGAATCAATGGATAGGGTCCACCATACCCTCAAAAGGAAGAAGGTTATTTCTACTAAAATATCTTAGTCAAATTATACTATAGAAGAGGTAATTCCTTGAAATCCTGGGAGAGACTACACTAGTTATAAGAAACAATCATGAAAGTTAGTATCATTTCCCAAATCAAGTATAATAGGATGACTCATCGGTGGAACTAAAGGTGGTCCAAGTCCTAAAACCTCAATAGAATAGTTTTCATTACCATCTTAGCATTCAAATCGAGGTTCTCTAAGAGGGATATATATACAATTCCAAGAAGATACCTCTAAATGAGATTCCATAATAGAGGATTTTAGATAAGGGAATAGGATAGGTACAAGTATTTCCAAAACAATATTCAATACACCAATGATATATCCTAAATTATAACCAAGGCAACTCAATGGAGCATGAATTAATATATGAGATACTCCCAACTACCTCGTATAAATTATAGTAAAATTAAAAGTTTCATATCTTTGTAATAGGGGTTCCATTATATGGATTTTTTATTGAATGTTATAGAGGAAAACACCATTTATGTTCTAATTGGAATCCCCATTTAATGAAAACCATTTTTTTTTCAATTTTTAAAACTCAATAGATTCATATGTATATACATATGTATTAGGGTCTTGTTAGATGTGTACAATTATAGTGTTATAAAATCATTTCCAATATAATTTACAATTGTTACATTATATAACAAAAACAAGATGTTTTAAATATAGTTCTAGAATGTAAGAAGAAATATATGATTGGTAGATTATAATTAACACCATTTCAAATTTATAGTGGCAAAACATTTATAAATTAAAATTAGAATCCATTTAAAATTTAATATCTAATATTTAAACAAATGTAACCATAGTTAAATAGCTCAAACTTGTGATAATTTGTAATTCAAAGTACAACATCAAGATATGTGGGGAAAACCATTTAACCTGATGCATACACATTAATTAACCAATTATTTATCCATTTACTATATGAAATATTAGTGTAATTTCAAATATATCAATCCAGAATCATATAAAATGATATAGGTAATGAATGAAATAAAATAAACATGTTATGACATATGCATGGCATGTAAATATACTGGGGAGTATAATGATTTATGAAATAATACTCCCTTACATACCATCAAAAAGGGTGAAAAATATATAATTATTATAAATTTTAGAAAATATGTGAATTAGCCTATGGTGAAATCAGTATAAATATAATAGGTAAAAACCAGATTAATAAGTCCCATCCCTAGAAAATTTTATTTTTTCTTATATGTGGGTTATTTATTCTTAAGAACATATTCATTACCAAATTCTCTCACTTCCTAATCTATTTTCAATCAAAAAAAGTAGTAATAAAAAAGAAAAATATCTAATACAACTTTGAGATATCTTAGTTTTGGTTCACTCATATGTAACCTGACTTGGTAGGCCACATGGCCTCATCCATGCCTCTACTTAGGCTAGAGGATGACGATGAGTTGTGAGGGTATATGATGTTATAGTGGGGAAAATATAATATCAAAATAATAGTAGAAAAGAGTGGTGAATATAATATAAATTATAATAAATGATCAAATAATACAACAAGAGAAATAAAAATATAGATAAAAATAAATATCCAAATCCATAACTAGTTTCAAATAAAAAGTTATGTTATAATAATGCTATATAAAATTAGAGAGAAAGGGGAAATTGGGTAACAAGAATAAAATATCACATGATATACAAAAAAAGACCAAAATATATATCCAATAGAATCATGAGAATAATTTTGGTCCTCTTCAGTTGTACACCTTCCTATAAAAAATCATGAATCCATAATGGGGTCATTCCATTTGTCCAATCTTTATCCATGAAGCCTGTTTGGGTACCAATCAGTGGACTAGAAAAGGTGTGATTAAATTGTACTAGGTCACCACCAATAATTTCTTGAATTAAATTTTATATGAATATATTAAAAAAAATGTTAATATATAATAAAAAGGAAGTATATAAGTCAACTCATTCGATCTTGGTTTCACATGGAATACCCGCATGATACCACCTACTTTAGCCTATGTCGGAACATCCCTAAGATCTTTCTAATTCAAATTTGTATTTATAATACCAAGAATCAAGGAATAAAACCATGAAATCCATCAGTTTTTATAATCATGTAAGGTAAAAAATTTCCCTGACTTTTATGTTTTAAGATAGGTGAAATCCACAGGGGTGTAAAATTTGAAATTCAACTAAAAGGGGAGTTCTACCTAAGCCCTAGGAACAAGTATTAGGTAGCCTTAGTGTGAGACATGAAAGGATAACAAAGAATTATATAAGGTGGCCAACAATATCAACTTGAATCCCTTGATAATCATCCATGGAATTCAATTTCATTTCCAAAAATATAGGTAACCCTTGGTTCCATGCCAGACCTTTCACAATCCAAGACAAATTGTAATGACCCAGGTATTTATAGAATCACACTGTAATATTCCATTAATACTTATGAATAAGGTATTAATATTAATTTTATGTGGAGGTTATGTTTTAGGGCTCACCATACATGCAACAATGAGTTTCCCTAAAATCTCATGTTGCACACAAGGCTAAGTCATAATGAATAATAATATAATATTAGTATTATTTTAAATGGTAGTTAGCACCTATTGATTGTATTGGTGGGAATAAACAAATCCAACCATGTTTTGATTAAACATGTTTGTAATTGTTTTAAAATTTATCCAATAAAATATAGAGGTTTAAAATGTGAATGAATCCAGTTGTAAGCATAAATACTTTAATATTTTTTAAAAATTAGTTTTACCGGCTTATACTGTGAAACCCTTTTAAGTCTAGTTTTTGTCACTTTTATAACTTAAATTTTACCAATAAAAATTTTTCTGTATATTTGGAACAAAAATATTTACTTTGGGTAATTTTTTGGTATTTTTTTGATAAAGTTAATTTTTAATTAATAGTAAAAAATACTCTATTTTATGTCAAAATAATCATTTCATTTTATTTATTTATATAGTTATATTATATTTTTAATTAGTTTTAATGATTAATTAGATAATGTTTTTAAAATTTTATCCAATTTTGGTTATTGGAAGTAATTTCACTTTTTAATTATACATAAACACATGTCAATCTTTTGATAGTTATTATTTCATAAAAACACACGTTTAGGTTTTGACAACAGGGATTAATTTTAAATTAATTTTTGAAAATTCATTGTTTTGGATATTTAAAAATTGATTCCATATTTTAAATCAAGAGATCCAAATTGTGTAAATATGTAACTTTTATTTTTAGACATTATGAATAGTAATTCAGTAAATATTTTATTTACCATGGTAAAAGGGTAAATCTGGTAATTAAGGGTAATAAATAATATTATAATATTATTAAATTACCTAACACATTTCCTAAACCTATTGATTGAAATATTTCTGAGTATGAGCATCCTTGGGTAAAATTTACAACCCCATTGAACAAGTTATGTGTGAAAATGATATTTAATTACTTTTAATTTAAATATAACGAAAATATAACTTAAACATGTATCTTTTAGTAAAAAAACTTTTATATGGGGATATATAAGTGAAATATTATACTATACATATTAATTAGAAATATAAAATGATTTAATACATCATGGTATTTTATCTATAATTTTTAGTCATCACATAAATAATTTTATTAATGACACAATGATTATGTAGTGATTACCTTATTAATGAATGATTTAAATAAATAAGATTACATATCCTAAAATAAATTTAATTTGAAACATTTTATTTCATACATGAATTTTGGTGATGGTTTTTAATATTTATATTATAATTATTTAGTTTTATTTGAAATAATAAATTAGGTATGGATTTTTTAAAAGTCATGATATTAATGGTATATAAATTGACCTACATATGTTTTTAAATCAATTAATATTTTACTAAATTATTAAATATTCCTAAAAATCTATGATTCGGTCAAAAAAAATATATGATGTAATAAATGTCATTAATTTACCAAATTAGGTTCTATTGGAATTATATAGTAACTATATTAACCATATGGTATGGAAATACAAGAAGACCTGGTAAAAGTTAAATATGTTTACTAAGGATTAAAGCTAAAAGATAAAGTTAATTTTAAAACCTAAAATTGTCTAAAACATTATTGAATGAGAGGTTTTAGACCCATATTCATCTGATATTTTAAATATATCACTTTATTGTTATTAAAAATCTAAATTAAATTAAAAATAAAATAATACTTTCAAACATTCTCAAAGTGCCCCTCCTCCCTCTTATAAAAGGACGCCACCTCTAAACCATTACTCACACCCCTAAAGACCCTCAGATCATCCCAACAATGATCCAATAGTCTCCAAACATTCCTCCATTCCTCCTATAATCCTTCCCCAAGGTAGATGGAAAATCAATAGGTCACTTTGGCACAAATCAAAATCAGTTACCTGATTTGTGGTAACTTCTTCTCTCGAGTTCCTTTCCATTATTTTACCTTTTCCACTACCTATGATGTCTTTATTCTATGTTTATATAAAAACAAAAGTATCATCAACATACTTGGTAGTCATTCTGAGAAGTTATTTAACTACACTTACACACACCTCCATCTAATGGGTATAAAACATACTGAATCTATGGAAGACTAACTACTACCTCAAGAAATGTTGATTGTTTAATCATCTCCTACAACCTCTAATGGTGACCATTATGATAGAAAGTTTAACATATATGATATATATTTTATATAATTTATCTCTCTGATTCTTTAATTTTTAATTAGAATATACCTTTATTTTTTTGATGTTGTATGAATACGATAATTTCATTTGGGGATGTGCGGACTACCGCACCTTCAATCTGATATGAATCATTCATGATTTAAAAGGAATATATAAAGGATGGAATTAATGACCTTATGTAACATATATAAAATAGATATTATATTTTAATTGTAATATTCCCATGCATCATTTAGTTTTTATTCCTTTAAATATGAAAAAGAAATGAATGTAGCGTTCATACGTACATATAGGTTAACATCTCCATGAACAGTGAATTTCATTCCTTATTTTCAAATACAATTGAATATTATAAATACTTATATATAGGTTATATATGATATATATGATATCAAAATCCTTAATATCATTCTGGAGATAATGCACTTCTGACCAAATCGAAATTTTGTAAATATAACTAGTTCATTTTTTACTAAAGTTCTGAACATTGACAAAATTTACAATATGAACTAAAATTATGAACTAATTTATATAGAAATTTAATAAGTGATATAAAAGGAATAATAAACTTAAAAATAATTCTAATTCAAGTAGAAATTAAATTATGTTTGTTATTTAGGAAGAACAAGGAACATATTATACAATTTGGACTCGAGTTAAGGGACTTCATCTCAATCTTTTTTCAATGAGGCATATTTTTATAATATACTCCTAATTATTTTACATGTTGTATAATAATATACCTTGGCTTTTAATTTCATTCAAACATAATCATTTATCTATGAATAATCATTCTAAATGACAAAATGAATGTTTTTAACATTTGTGGGGACAATGACCTCTCCGCCACCGTAATCGTTATTTGGATTCCTCTATAAGCCATAATGTTTTTAAAAGGAAATTAAATCCCTTATAAACTCTTTGGGTGTTTTCATATTGAAAATGGTTTTTGAAATGGATTTATTATTTCAATATTTTTAAAGGATATATTGTGATTGAAAATTAAATGAGATTACTAGAATGTTGATATTTGAAATATTTTTTGTATTGGGATTATGAAATGGTACATAGACATTTGATGGGTGGTTATGTGATAAAAAAATGATGGGTGGTTCCATGATAAACCAAGGATAGGTGGTTATGTTAGAACCTTCAATGCATTGGGTATGGTAGTCAGCCATATGGCTATTCCATTTTCAACGATGATTTGTGTAGGTTGATCATATGATTATTTTACTTATGTATGATTATGTACTAATTAAACCTTTATATACTCTTTGTTGTTTATTATCCGATTTTTGTAATATTTTTGTTTCAAAAGAAGGGTAAGAAATGATATTATATTTGGTGATGTATTTTTGCTTCTTCTAAAAGGTTAGAAGTATTACTTTGTGATAAAGTATTGATGATTTACATGTTGTTTTGAACACTAATAGTTTTCCTTTTTTATGTATCACTTAATGATCTTCTTATGATCCTCTCATGTTCTTGAAATATTTTTCAATGAACATAAAGTGGAATAGGTTCAAGGATGGGATGAAGAAGAATTCATGCTATTTAAAACTTGTAACTAAACAATATTATTTTTTTAGAGTTTTTATTTAATGAAAAATATGAAAAATGAGTAGAAGTGTCACCTTGTAATATTAAAGATGTTCTGTATAAGTTATGACATAATTATCTTTAGCTATAACCCTAAAAAGATCCTCAATATGAATTATTAACATAATTCAAGACTATATAAATTTTTTTTTCAGTTGGGGCATTATTATTGGCATCCCTGGTAAGTTTAGATAACATTATGAATTATAATATTGTTAATAGAATATCCATAATCTTTACATTATATTCATATTGAAAATATATAAAATTTTAAGATTACCTTGTTTCCTATACTAAAATGTGTTTGTTTAAAATGGTTTTCTATAGAAGAATAGGGAATCAGTTTTGGGAAGGCATACAGAGATGAGTAATCTTACAAATCTACATCCGGAGATGGTCAGAGTAAAAAATGAACCATTTTTTAGTAATGTAGCATTTAAATTAGGCTATAAATGGTGGCGTTATACATGCACTAGATTAACCAGATAATCCCCATAGTAACATGTCTACGATGAAGCATTTAATGAGGCAACATCCCCCATCATTCAGAGGATCATCTGACCCTGTTCAAGATGAAGGGTGGATCAGAGAACAATAAAATATTTTCGATGTCATGGGATGTATAAACAATCAAAAGGAAGTCTTGGAATTAATTGTTTTTGAGGAGAAGCAGATTAGTGATGGTTGATCGATATATTTTTTGGGATAGTGAAGATATTTATTTTATTTATTCTGAAGAATTCAATGGTATGTTTCTTGAGAAATATTTTTATAAGGTAGTTTGACATGGCATGGAATTTTTTTTGGAATTGAGGCAAGAGGATGAATCAGTGGATTCTTATGAATAGAATTCCACTCGACTAGGAAGGTTTGCTCCAAATTTCATAACATATCTTGATGGTATGATAAATTGATTTTAATTAGGACATAAGCTTTAATAACAATGATCGGTGGCCTCTTGTGAATTCAAAATATATGAGAAGCTTTTCAGATGTGCTAAGAATGTAGAAATTGGGTTTTTTGATTATCAGGTGTTCTATGAGAGTAAGAAAAAAGTGGTCCTGTTGGCAGGCCAGGGGAATGAATTCATTAAAGAAGCCTGGTGGTATGAAAATTAAATTTCCACATTGTGATAAGTGTGGTAAAAATCATCTTTGAGAATGTTCATCAATGTATAGGAAGTGCTTCTGGTGTGGTAAGACTAGTCATTATGCTCGTAATGGTATGGAAGATGATCAAGTAGGGAATTAAAATCTAGTTAAAAGATATTTTAATATCAATGAGTTTGGGAATAATGACAATGTGTGTCCAAAGTTGATTACCCAGGGTTGAAACCGGATAGATAAAAAGTAAAAGGTTGGGGAAAATTCCTTTTCTACTAATACAGTTGATGTGGGATCATCATAAGAAATGGTATCATATACCTTTTTTTAAGATTATACCAATGTGTTGTTTAATTCAGTATATAAAAATTCATTCATTTATGAGAAAGTTTTAGGTAAATTTGGAATTCCACCTCCACAAATGAATAAATAAAATATTGTAATAACACATGGGGTAAATGTGGAGGAAAAAGGAAATTATAAGAATATTCCCATCCTTTTTTATAGAACTAATTTACCCTCAAACCTTGTTGTTTTTCCTCTAGTAGAGTTATCTTTTATTTTGGGAATGTACTGGCTTTCTGTTTACCACGCTAAGATTTATTATTGAGATAAAGATGATTCTATTCAGAAAGACTTTCTGTTTTTGTACAAGAATGCACCCTTATCTCTAAGAACATTTTAGAAAGATGAGAAACTTTTGAAGGATGGAATTTAATGTTACCTTGAACATATTTCTGAAAACAAAGGAATTGTTCAGATTTATGATGTGCCATTAGTAAATGAGTGTCTTGATGATTTTCCTGATGAGTTGCCTGGTATTATACTGGTTTGTGAAGTTGAATTTACTATTTACTTAGTTCCTGATGCAAAACCAATTTTAAAACCCCCTTATTGAATGACATATATTGAACTTTTAGAGTTAAAGAAACAAATGTAAGAGTTGTTAGATATAGGTTTCATTTTACCTAGCACATCATCGTGGGGTGATACTATCTTATTTGTTAAAAATAAATATGGTTCCATGAGGCTTTTCATTGATTATAGAGCCTTGAATAATATAATTATTATGGACAAGTATCCTTTTCCTCTTATCAATTATTTGTTTGATCAGTTACAAGGAGATCAGTATTTTCCAATTTCTGACGTGAGGTTGCGGTACCATCAGTTGAAATTAAAGGATGAAATAATTCTGAAGACCATGTTTCATACTAGACATGTTCAATATGAATTTGTAGTTATCCATTTTTGGATAATCAATTCTCCTACTATATTCATGGATATTTTGAATATAATTTTCTATTAGTACTTGGATAAGTTTGTGGTTGTGTTTATTGATTATATTCTGGTATATTCTAAAAGTAAATAGGAACATGAAAGTCATTTAAGGGTTGTCTTAAAAACCATAAAGGAATAGAAACTATAGGGGAAATTTAAAAGTGCGAGTTTTGGATATGCCAAATTTAATTCCTTTGTCAAATTGTTTCACAAAATGGAATTACTATTGATCCTTATAAAACAAATGTTGTCGAAGAATGGCCACAAACCAAAAATATAACCAAGATTCATAGTTTTCTGGTTTTGGAAGGATATTACAGAAGTTTGGCTGAAACTTTTTCACATTTATCTATCCCACTAACTTAGTTATCTCAAAAAAGTGTTAGGTTTATCTTGACAAAACAATAGAATGATTGTTTTCAGGAATTAAAAATAAGATTGGTGAATGATCCTATTTCGGCCTTATCGTCCTGAAATGGTGAATTTTGTTTTCTGTAGTGATTCTTTGTAGAAAGGAATTTGTTGTGTCCTAATGAAGTATGATCAAGTATTTTATTATGCTTCATGTTAGTTGAAAACTCATGAGTTAAATTACCATACACATGATTTGGAATTAACTACTATTATTTTTTCATAAAATATTTGGAGGAGTCATTAGTATGGAGTAAAGTGTGAAATATATACTGATAATAAAAGTTTTAAGTATATATTCACACAGGAAATATTTGAACACAAGATAGAGGATATATGTAGAATTAATCATGGATGATGATTGCACGATCCATTACAATGTAGGATAGGAAAATGAAGTTTTTGACGCTTTAAGTCAAAAGGGTAATGATACATTAAACATGTTATGTTTGGAACAAGATACTTTGATTAACGATTTGATGAACTATGGAATATAAGTTGTTGGTGCAGGAAATTACACTATTTTGTTTTATGTGGTAGTAAAATCATCAATATCAAACTAAATTAAGAAAGCGCAGAAGGAAGATAGTGAGTTGAAGAAAATGTAGAGTTGGTACAGAAGGGTTAGATACATGAATTTAATTTTTATAAATATTGTTTTATGATTTTTGGAAAGAGATTATATATGCCATGTGATTCATAGTAAAATAAAGATTTTTTATGTGAAGCACATTGTTATACATTTTCAGTTCATCCTGGAAGTATAAGACGAACAACGATCATGATGAATATTACTGGTGGGATGGAATGAAAAGAGATATTTCTGACGTTACAGTGATGTTTTTGACTTGTCAACAATTTAAATCAGAGTAGAAATTACCAAAAGGGATGATTTAACCTTTTCCAATTATTAAGTGGAAATGTGAAAATGCTTTCATGGACTTCATTGTGTTATTACCAAAGACATCTAGAGGTAACAATGCAATCTATTTTATTTTTGATCGAATGACTAAATCTACTAATTTCTTTCCTATTAGAGATACATTTTCTCTAGAAAAATGTTTTCAATTTTATATTAAGGATATAGCCAGGTTACATAGAGTTCTCCTCTTCATTCTATCAGATCGTCATCTTGGGATCACTTCTATCTTTTGGAAAGGCCTTTAAATGTAGTTGGGTACTAAATTAAATTTTAGTACATCTTTTCATCCACAATCAGATGGATAGTAAGAATGATGAATACCAACCTTGGAATATATGATTCATTCTTGTTCAATGGATTACCAAGGATTTTGGGACCTTCAACTTTCTTTGGATGAGTTTTCTTATATTAACATTTATCATTATAGTGTACAAATGGTATCATTTGAAGCATTATATCGAAAGCAGCGTCAAACCCCATATTTTTGGGATGAAGTAGGTGAAATGATGTTTATGGGACCAAAATTGGTTGAAGAGATGGAAGAAAAATATCATTTGATTCAGAAGCACATGAGAATAGCTCTGAGCAGAAGAAAAGTTAAGCAAATAATTGAAGGAAGGGTATTTATTTTGAGGTAGGTGATCGTGACTTTCTATAAGTTTCTCCTGGAATAATTGTGATGCATTTTGGTAAGAAGGGGATGCTAAGTCCGAGGGTCATTGGAACCTATAAAATCCTAGAGATAGTGGTATCAGTTTCCTATAGTGGGGGTTTATATCCTATTTTTCCCCACATACACAATGTTTTTTATGTTTCAATGTTAATAAATTACATTCTAGATCCATCTCATGTTTTGAGTCCAGCGGTAGTTCAGTTGGAAGAGAATCTTTTGTACGAGAAATAACCAGTCCATATTCTTGACTGAAGAGAGAATGTATTGTCGAGTAAGGTAATTAATTGTGTAATGGTTTTTTAGAGAAGACATATAGTTGAAGAGGAAACATGTAAATCTGAAAATGCTATGAGGTATAAATAACCCCACTAATTGGATATGTGAATAGAATTGGAGGGACACAATTCCCAAAAGTTGGGAACGATGTAACGAATAAGGAATTTATAGAATAATAATTTTGATTTCTTTTCATAATTTTTAATAAGATATTAATTTTAGTTTAAATGGGATTCTATGGTTTATGGAATACCCAAATATGCAACAATGGTTTTCTTCAAAATCGCATGTTGCACACAATGTTGAGTCATACCGAAAAATAATATAATAATATTTTTATTATAAATGGTAGTTAATGTCCAGCTATTTTATTGGTGAGAATGAACAGAACTAACCATATTATGATTAAAAATGTTTTTTTAATTTTTTTTATGTTTATCCAATTAAATTTAGATTCTTAAAATTAGAATGAATCCAATTTTATGCATAAATAATCTAATATTGTTTAAAAAGTTATTCAACTTCCTTTTAATGGAGAAACCCTTTTAAATATAGTTTCTTTCACTTTTATATATTCCATTTGACTAAATATATTTCTTATTTAGTAGTGGTACATAAAAATTTAATTTGTGTAAATATTTTCAATTTTTTGATAATGTTAATATTTTTAATGAATAGTAAAAAACTTCCTTTTAAGTCAAAACTGTCTTTTCATCTGATTTATTTATTTGGATAGATTATCTTTTTAATTTTTTATAATGTTTAATTAGATTATGATTTTACCACTAAATCAAATTTTTTTATTGGAAGTAAATTCATTTTTTAATTAGACATAAACACATGCCAATCTTTTGAAGGTGATTATTTCTTAAAAACATGCTTTTTGGTTTTGACAATGAAAAATTAATTTCTGAAAATTCATTGTTTTGAATTTGGAAAAATGGATTCAATATTTGGAATTAGGAGATCCAGATTTTGCAAATTTGTATCTTTTATTTTGAGAAAATATAAATAGTAACTTCAGTAAATATTTTATTTACCATGGTTAAAGATTAAATGAAGAAAATTAGGGTAAAAAATTATATTATAATAACATTAACTTAATCTAAAATCTATCATAATCTTATTGGGTGAGATATTTCCAACCATGGACATGCATGAGACGATTTTATGACCCCATAGAGCCACTAGTCTGTGAAAATGACATTTAATTACTTTTAATTTAATGTTAAGAAAACTATAACTTAAACATTTTTATTTCTTCAATAAAATGTTTATATGGGGTTATACACGTGCTATATTATAATAAAAATATGACATAGAAAAAAAAATTATTTAATACTTCATGATATTATATTTATACATTTTAGACTTAAAATAAAAAAAAATTATTCATGACACAATGATGATGTAGTGATTATGTAATTAATGAATGATTTAAATAAATTAGATTATAAATATTAAAATAAATATATATTGAAACTTTTTTTTTCATCCAAGAATTCTATGGATTGTTTTAACTTGTTGTATTTGAATTAATGATGTTTTTTTTATATAATTATATTTTAGTGGATTTTTTAAAAGTCATGATATGAAGAGTATATAAATTGAAAGAAAGAAGTTTTTGAAATAAATAATATTTTATTATATGATAAAACAATCCAAAAACATATATGATTCAGTAAAATGACAGATATAATGTTAAAAATTTCATTAATTAACCGCTTTAAGTTTTATTGGAATTTTATAACAAATATATTAACTATATAATATGGAAATACAAGAACACTTGTTAAAAATTAAATTAGTTAACTCAGGGTTAAAGCTAAAAGATAAGGTTACTTTTATGTCCTAAACATTCATAAAACCCATTGGATGAGTGGGATTCGACCCAACCACATATGTGCATCTAAATATATCACCTTGGTGTTATAGGAATTCTAAATTCAATTTATAATAAAATAGTGCATTAAAACATTCCAAAAGTGCCCCTCCTCCCTCTTATAAAAGGACACCAATTATAATCCATCACTCACACCTCTCAAGCCGTTGTCACATAAAATAATCTTATCCAATAAGCACGCAAAATTACTCCATTCCTCCTATAATGATTCCCCTAGGTAGAAATAAATTCAAGAGAGCCCTTTGGGTCAAATCAAAAGAAGTTACCTGATTTGAGGTAACATCTTCTCCCATGTTCCTTTCTATTATTTATCCTTATCCACTCTCGATGATCTTCATATTAATTGTTTATATAAGAAAACAAGTCTCCTCAATATAAAATGTTGTTTTTATGAGAAGGATTTTACAACACTTACACTAATCTCCATCTAATGGGTATAGAACATATTATTTCGTTGAATGCCGAACTACTGCCTCGGGAAGAACTGATTGTCCAATCTTCTACTACCACCTCTTATGGTGGCCATTAAGATAGAAAAATAATTATATATGATATTTATGAAATTTATTTTATCTTTATGCTTCATACATTTTCATTTATAACATACCTTTATTCTTTTCATGTTGTATAAATACGATAATTTCTTTTGAGGAAGTGCAGACTGCTGCCCCCTAAAAATGATATGACTAGTTCATGCTATACATGGAACATATAAAGGATGAAATTAGTGAAATTTTGTAACCTATATAAAATAGATATTGTACTGGAATTATAATATACCTTTGTATCATTTATTTTTCTTTTATTTGAATATAAAAAACAAATAAAAGTAGTGTTCATGGATATATATGACTCACCGTCTTCATGAACGATGCATTTCCTTTCTTATATAAAAATTATATGGACTATTCTAAATACATTAATAAAGAATATATATGATATATATGATATCTAAATCATGAATATCATTTTGGAGATAATTTAATTTTGACCACATGGACAATTTGTAATTAAAACAAGTTCATTTTTGACTCAAGTTCCGAACATAGAAAAATTGTTCTATATGAGATAAAATAATTACCTAATTCCTATAATAATGTAATAAATTATATAAAAAGAATAATAAATTTGAAAATTGTTATAAATATTCTATAAATTAACTCATGTTTATTATTTAGGAAGAACACGGAACATACGAGAGAAGTCAGACTTGAGGTAAGGGACTTCATCTCAATATCCTTTTATTGAGGAATATTTTGATAATATACACCTCTTTCTTTTATACGGTGTATAATAAACCCCTTAGACATTTACTTTCATTCTAAGGTAATATTTTATCAATGATGCATTTTTTTAAAATAAAAAAGGAATGTTTTTAACATTTGCTATTACAATAACCTCACTACCACCGTAATCATTATTTGGATTCCCCTATAGGAATTAATGTTTTTTAAAGGAAAATAAATCCCTTATTTTATTTTTGGGTGTTTTCGTATTAAAAATGGTTTCTGAAATGGATTGATTATTTCAATAATTGGAAATGACATGTTGTGATTAGAAATTAAATGTCATTAGTGAAATGATGATATTTGCAATATTTTATGTTTTATAATTATGTAATGGTACTTAGACATTTGAGAGGTGGTTATGTGATAAACCAAATTATAGGTGGTTCTATGATAAACCAAGGAAGAGTGGTTATGTTATAACCACCAAAGCATTGGGTATGGAAGTCATCCATATAGCTATTCCATTTGTAATAATGTTTTGTGGTAGCCGACTATATGGTTATTCAATTATGTATGATTATGTCCCATATTTACCTTTATATGATATGCATTATTTATATTGGTTTTATGGAAATCGTTTTGTTCCAAATGAAGGGCATGATATGAGATTATATTGATTAATTTGTTTTTTGATACTTCTTTAAGGTGAAATGTATTACTTTATGATAATGTATTCATGATTTAAATGATGTTTTGAAATAAAATAGTTTTCCTTCTTTATGTACCCCTTAATGAGTTTATTATGCTCATACAGTGTTATTGAAATGTTTTTCACATGATTTAATGTGAAATAGTATCAAGGATGGAATCATGGAAAAGTCTGGCAGTTTAAAACATCGATGTAAACATGTTTCTTTTTTTAGAGTGTTTATTTTATGAAAAAATGGTTAATGAGTATAAGTTTATACATGTAATATTCAAGTTTTTATGTATATGTTATGACCTAATTCTCTAGAGATCCAAACCCGAAAAGATCCTCAATAAGAATTATTAATATAATTATAGATTAGGTAATCATTAAGATCGGGGCCTTATACAATGTATGAATCCATGTGTATCCATTCACATGGAATATGCACTAATGAATCAGTTTTTATTCCTTGAGTCCATCCATGGAAAACCAACCATGAATTCCAAGTGTCACATATGTAATTACACACATTCAAAGGTAATTCAAGTATGTGACCATGGTAATGCATGATATCATTATCATTACACTTTTCATAATCATAATGATATCCATTATAAAATATATTAGCTAAAAAAGGTATATGTTAGATGGTTGATCTATTCAACCTTCATTTAATCCTATTAAGCCATGTGCATAAATAACAATTTAACAAGGGTCACGTGACATGAACCTTCTATCCATGTTTATCCATTCCTTTAACATTTCAATTTTTTTAGTTCAATCACTTGAATCAAAATTGACAGGCCAAACCCACCTTATTAGGTTTTTTAGTCATAAGGGTGTTCATATAGATATCAATGAAATACAATAATAACACCAAAATAGTTGGTACTAGCTGAGGTAAACAACCTTCAAAAATATTTATTGTCCAAGGGAGTATCTCATCAAGGCAATCACCTATAATTGGAGGAATTTGAAATTTTTAGTGGTGTTACATGGAATATTTGATGCATTGAAATGCATCACAAGATATAGACGACAAAAAATTTAGTTAAATGAACTTGAAAACCTACCTAAGGATGATATATTAATCATCAATAGATATTAGATTTTGATTCAAGATAGAATAATAGAAATTGGAGAAACTATACAAATTCCATGATAATAGGGCATAAGAGTAACCATGAAGGTAGAATTCTATAGAGAGAGAGAAATATAGTCAATAATCAAGAGGAATCAAAGGAATAATTATGGGGATCCATTGTGACTGACGACGTTCAATAACAATAGAAATTATAAAAACTGTACAAATTCCAAGAAAATAGGGCATAAGAGCTCCCATTAATATAGAATTTGATAGGGTGAATTAAACAGAGAAAATAATCAGGAGGACTCAAAGGCATTATGAGGGGGATCAAATGTAACTGACGACGTTCAATTCTATGCTTGATGGAGGTGATAGATTAAAGCTAGATGGATTGAAAAAAGGATACAACCTCTTGATGGATGCTGTATGATTGTTGGAAGAACAAAGGAGGATAATTTTTAAAAGTATTTATGTGAAAAATTGTAAGTTAACAAATTTTTAAGGGGATCATGGTTTGACCACATGGTTGGACAAACCATGTCCCTATAGTGCGCACCTAATTCTCATAGTGACACCCCAATGCATTGTTAGGTGCACAATTAGTTGAAACCATATACCAAATGTGTTATATAATAATTTAATAAATTATAGGGTTTTGGATGACCTTGAATCTTCTCTCCCATAATTAAACTAACTATGCACTGCTATCACTAGTCTACATGGCTGTGTCACATGGTTAGTACTAACCACATGCCCAATGTTCCCCTTATTCTATTTCATAAAAAACTAGAGCTCCAACTCTAAAAAAGTTCTAGATTCTCTTAAACCCTTCCATATTCCCATTTTAACTATTAAATTAATAAACAAGACACCTTAATAGAATTTTAATGATTCCATAACCCAATTGAAAAATAGGTTCTTACAATTTTTGAGTCAATTATTGATAATACATTACATGTGATATGTTATTAATTTTATTAAATTATTATTTAAACTTCACATTTAAATCATAAATACATGATATGTATAGTTATCATTATATATTGTGTCCTTTTTTTTGAATTAATATTTATACCCACCAAGTAAAATAAATTTTTTTTGTGTTCCATTTATTGATGATACACACATTGAAATTACATGACATGTCATATGCGCTATATGTTACATGGGTTCAAAATACATGATGAGGGCTATACTGGGTAGTTCATATGAGAATACAACATGTTTCCTCCATCTACGCACCATTTACATAATTAATTTTTAATAAAATTAATATTTTTTAAATTATAGTGGATAATAATCTCATGGTATGTTTGGATGGATATTTGATTAAATGGATTAAATAAGGTCCTTGTTGTTACAAGAAAAAGAAATGACACACCAATTAATGGGTTAACAAGGATATGATACTAACACTTAAATGGTTTACCCATTCCATATAAATCTCATTAATTTTATTTTCCAAAAGTTCCCTTGGATCAAAGGATAATACATAGGTTTGATCCCCGACCAACATCACTCCCACATCACTACCTTACATCACTGCCTGCATCACTATCTTTCTGTGTTAGAGCCTCCATCAAAAACCCCCTAAGGGAGATGCTAGTATTTTACGCTTTTTATCTTAGATGTGGAGTAAAATGGTGACTAATAATCGATCACGACTGAGGACATAATTAATTATTAAATATAACTAATTGATTTAAGTGCATTTTATATTAGTTAAGAATAATAGAAATGAATGTTATATTATTAAACGTGTATTAATTTCATTCATGGATGATCATGAGCTTGGAAAACAATTATAATTATTTGTATTTCTTTGAATTTTAATATTCAAGGGTTTTAAAAAATTATTATTAAATTAAAATTAGCGATTTCGAGTCATCATCTAATCCTTTTATAAAAGGACATGTATGTCTACCTTTTCACTATATAAACCCTGTAACAATTCCATTGGGTCACCTCACTTGTCTATGAGTAAAATATGTGAATGGGAAGATCTCCCACGTGATTGGAGGTGGTTAAAGGTGGACATAAGTTAAAATTAACTCAGGCGATACACATGATAGAGGTGAAATGTTACAAATCAATCTAACAAAGGCTCAATGAGTTTTTCCCCAGGGTCAATGATTTTTTATTGTTATATTACAATAAACAATAAGATAAAGACCATGATCATGAAAAATATTTTATTCCTTCTTTGGAATGATTAATTATTTTATAGATGTTTAATAATGAACACATAAATTAAGGAATTAAATAATAAGAATACTAAAATAGAATTTAATTGAAGGATTAAATAAAAATATTTTATCAAAACAACATTAGTCACATATATAAAATAAAATTAATATTAATAAGCTGTGTAAAAGGGTAATATAATGAAATTTTGACATAATAAATAAATACCCCTCAACAATATATTATTTTATAATAATCATTCCATCATCTGAATTAAGATACTCATATTGTTAATGTTTTAGTTCAATCCTTTATCGTGGGAACATTTAATTATAATAAATTCATAAAAAATATAATTACTCAATACGAACAAACATTTACTTCGTTTAATTTCATTATATTGTTTAATAGAAATTTAGAATCATGTTTTGAGGAAATCCAGATCCAGATTTCATGATTGGGGAGTACTCTCATCAGATCAAGGATCAACAATCTAGTGGTTGGAAAGACCTCTTACATAAATACGTTCTTATAATTTTCATAACCATTATCTAGATTATATTTAGGGAAATATGGATCCTTGAAACATGAATGATCACATGAAATAATATTTTTATCTTAATGGGGATGAAATTTTAGTCTAGAAAAATTAACCGGAGACTAAATATTTTTTTTAAAATTTTCAGCTCACATATTTTTGAAATCATAAAAAAGTACTTATTTTTAATTTTATATTATTATGGTCAGATATAAATTTCATCAAAAATTTTATAAATGTTATTAATAATTTGGAAATAAATATTCTATCCGGATGTAACTTTTATGATTGGTATTGAAAATTGTGTGTTATATTACACCATGAACATGCACTTTACATACATGTCTCCAAAATTCTGACCTGATTTCTTAAGAATTGAGTGATGTAGCACTAATTATATATGAAAAACACTAGGATGATACAATATAAGTAATGTTTTTGTTGATATCGTCCATGTAAAAAATGGATGAAGGTATAGGGTTGCATGGATTCTTATTGAATTCTCAATAATCTCTGTGATCATTATCGAGAGTGATCTAGATTGGATAACTTTTAGATATCTATGTATCTCTTCATGAGAAAAATTATATATGGTGGCCCAATTGGGTGTCATATAGTTAAAATTATTTTGTACATTTAGAATCTAGATTTTCTAGGGTTCATGTTTCCTAAATAATTTACCACCAATATCATTCTTCCACAACTTCCATAGATCATATTTGTATTTGCTGTTAATTTCAATTTGAACAACATTGTGAAGTCTCTCCCAGATCTCCTTACACTTATTTTCTAGGTTAATAATGTCCCAAAGCATAAATATACTTCTGTTATTATGGTGAACTAGTGGCTAGAATAGGAAAAAATTTCTAAGAACAACTCTATTACTAAAGCTTATTTATAACACTGATCCATAAAGAAGAGGTTTAAAGGGAAAACATGTAAGCATGAAAATAATAATTTTTCATGTGGTAATAAGGTATATTAGAGTAAATTATACACTTATAATATAATTAATGTAGAAGAATCAGGCGTTATCATTATCAAGGTAAATCTATATATTTCCAAAAATTGGGAATTCGATATATCCTATTTTGATCAAATTTGTATCCAACTATAGGAACCTAGCATATTTATAAAAGTTTAACAAGGTGATGATGATCTAAATAATACTAATTGATCCAATATTACTTATATATATTAGATGCTACCATCTCACATTCCAGACTTGAATAATCCTTTTAATCAATTGGTAATATGTTCCATCAATGAAAAAATACATTACATCTATGTCTAGTCTTGAAAAAATGGATTTATTTTTAAATTCAGGTATAATTTTGTTCTTCTTTGATAAAGATAAAATATATTATGGTATGTAACATTTTAAAAATGGTCTTTATGTGTATGATTACAAAAAAAATGTAATGTAATTTGACAAAAAATAGTGTTCACATAAATTATATCACACCAAAGAGTGGCATCACCATTTTGGTTATGAAATCCAAAAGATATTAACTAAATTAAAACAAGAATGTTATTTAGATTTGTTTGAACTAAAACCACGAGGAAAATGTCATGCAAGTATTCATTGAAAATTGTTTCAATAATACATTTAGTGTGAAGGGTGAAAGGTATATTGGTATTTTAGAGTTAGTTAAAAAATACACATCGGAAATTACCTACAGAATCAAGGGGAGGATACCCATACATAATAAATTATTCTGATGACTATATTTGATATGGAAATGTATATATAATTAGGTATAAATCACATACCTTTGATAAATTCATGGAATATACGAATGAATATGAGAACCATATTGTTATGAATATAATGAAACATCACCAAGACCATGCTATAGAATATATAAACTAAGAATTATTTTATTATATATTGGAGTTCGAGATATTATCTCAAGCCAAACAATAATATGTAATATAATAGACTAGAGTAATTGAACTGAGTAACAACACCCAGTTAGACATGGTGGGATCAAGGATGAGTCATGCATGTATTCCATTATAATTTTAGGGATAAACATTATAGATTGTATAAAATAATCTAATTCTAGTGCCAAATAAAGAGATAAATGGTATTTAATTTGAGTTTTTTAGATATATAAACACGTATTATCACATATATGTATGTCCGTTTGTGAATAATTTGTAAATTATATAAATGGAAGAGAAAATTCATGCGGATGAACTAATATATATAGGATATAATGAAGAAACTAGAGGATATTTCCTATGTGATCCATTTTATAAGAATGTGTGTTTGAAAATTATTCAACATTCTATGAGGGGGTTATATATCTAAAATAGATAGCGGGAGATGGAATAAATTTGAAGAAGTTGTGGTTCAAGATACGTATGAGTTAATACATGAATAGATTACGAAAATCCCCATACAATAAGTTTTCTAAATAATGATGTACTACTTATAAGTATATGGGAGGTTATAGAACATGAAAGATACTATTTTATAGTCTCTAATTATAGAGACTCATTATTAGTTGATAATAATGATCCAAAAAACTACAAACAATTAGTATGTGGCACATAAGAATCCAAATGGAAAGAATCCATGAATATTGATATAAATTTCATTTAACAAAATAATGTATAGATGTTGGTGGATCCAATAGTGGATGTAAATTCCATTGTACACAATGAGTTATTTAAAAATTAGATAGACATGGATGAAAAAGTTAGTTACATTATGGAACTACTAGTTACAATAGGGTTTAGACAACTTCAAGGGATAAACTATGATGAAACTATTTATCCACATTCAAATATTAAATCAATTAGAAACATACTTTCTATATATACTTACCATGACTATGTGATTTGGAAGATGGATGTCAAAACATATTTACATAATGGAAACCTATAATAATATGTATACATGAAAAATCAGAAGGGTTTGTTACTCTAAATGATTATAATAAGATATCTATGTTGTAAAGATCCATTTATATATTAAAGGAAATATCTAAGTCAGGGATCATTTTCTTTGATAAATCCATGACATAATTTATTTTCAAAAATAATTAATGGAATCATTTTGAATACAAATAGTATAGTGGGAGTTAAATATATTTATTAAAAGTATATGTTGATGATATACAAAATGAATAGAAATGAGATAACAATATTATAGTCCATTAATAATTTGTTGAACACATTTTGATCAATGAATTACATAGGGAAAAAATATATTATTAGGATAAATATCTTTAATGATTGATATAAGAGACTTATTTTTATTTATTCATGTTATATACATTGATAAAATACTAAAAAGATTTAGTGTGGAATAATCAAGATGTGATAATTTCTAATGTCACATGGAATTCCTACTTCCAAGAAAATGATTCCAAAAAAATATAGATACTAATGATGATAAGGTTCCCAGCCACATCGATGATTGGTTTATTCATTTATGATATTCTATGTATTAGTCTAGATGTACCCTATACCTTAAGCATGGCTGTAAGATATCAAGATAACCTAGGGGTCATCCATTGGATGGAATTTGACTCAATTTTAATGTTAATAATAAATACTAACGATGTGTTCCTAGTTTATTGAGTACATGAGAAACTATTTATTATGGTTTATATTTATTCCAGTTTCCAAATATATCAAGAAGATCTAAAATTGAAATTAGGATATATCCTCACATTCAATAAAGTGATGGGAATTTTAAGAGCTCAACAAAATCCATGTTCATCGATACTAATGAAAAGTATAAGTAAATTGTAGCTTAAGTTGTATTTAAATAATTTAATTGGGTACAAAAATTCATCCAAGAACATTATGTCGTGACCTATATTGAAGATTATATACCACTATATCGCGAAAATACTATAATAGTGGATCTTGTTAAGGATCCAAGGTCACATCAATGTATGATTAAAATAATATAAAAGTGTCATCTATTAAGGAATTTTTCTAAAATATGTGACATTAGGGTAATAATAGTTTCCATGGAAGACATCATGGTATACCAATTGACAAAATCCCTGTCCTATTAGAAGAAAAAACAACATATGAGAGCTAGCAGACTAAAAGTTGTTTGTAGTTAATACTAGTATAGTTTTTTATCCTTTTAACCCATTTAGGATTATACAATAGACCATATAATAAGGTTTATACACTAAATTTTTTTAAAGATGAAATTGATTGAGAATATAGAAAATTATCATGGAATTTCGTTTCTAAAATAATTTCAAGGTGTTATGCTATGATAAACTAGTCATCTATTTGTCCACTAAACTCTAGTTCTACTTTTTAGTTACTCAAATTTTTTTAATGTGTGTATAGATAACTATATTCATCCTTTATTCGATAAATATAAAGATACAACTCAGACCCTTCATTATTTTATTCATATATATAGTTAGAAAAAAATCATTTTATAGATCATCTAATAACATTTTAGATCTCCTACAGAACTTCATTAAATCTATTTGGAGCTTTTGGTATTCTCAACATAAAATAAACATATGTTATATGAGTAAAATCATAAAAAGGTATTTTAATACTAATATCAGTTGGGTAATTTTTATCTAATTAGTCAACACTCATTTGAGTGTACCAACTCATGTGTGTTCATGGTTTTGATATACACATTTGAAAAAACTTGTTAACCATCTTGGGGTTCTCATGTACATCACATGTATTGGTTATTCCATAGTCATTATTTTCTAGATTTATCATATTCTTTATTATAATTTTACCCATATTATTTGGACCAAAATGGAAAAGTATATATGATATGTTTGATTATGATTATTCATGTTCGCGTAAAAACTATTTGACAATTTAAAATTCTATTATAGTTACATTGGTTAATTTATCCTTCATAATCATTGTGAGTCTTTCACCTTAAAAAATACACATCCATTTTCTTGAAAGGTCACCTCATTAAGTATTTCAAAATGTTGATAGACCCTAAATATATTTCCCTTCAACACATTGAAAAAGGAAACATTCATGATTCAAACAACATTTCTATTGATTATAGTGCTTCAATCCTTTTGACATTTTGTGATTAATTATTTTAAAATGTAATATGAAATATTTCATTCTTGTGGATATCAATTTAGTGATATTTTTTATTTTTTATGTGTGATAAGAAACCAATCTCATATATCCAAATATTTACACATTTATATTTATTATCAACCATATCAAACTCAATTTTTATCAAGATTAATACAAATTTATATTGGTTTGGAGAACTTATTTTTGTTTAGTATCTTTAGTAGTAGAGTGAGAAAAATATTGGTGGTGTCCTCAGGTTAGTTATTTCTCCCATAAGTTTTCATTGGAGAATCAGAAGTATTATGCATATTTTCTTTCTCTTTTGGATACTGTCTTCACTAAAATCTAAGAACATCAAAATAACTCTCCCTCATTTAATATACTCTATTAAATTCTCAGAGTGATCAATTATGAAAACTCGCATACTCTTTCTATATAGATAATGTATACCTACAACATATTCTTTACAAATAGAATATCACCATTTTTATATTTGTGTCATAAAAATATACTAGTGGGGTTTTGGACGAATTTAAAATCCACTTAATTGTTTTATCCTCCCCATTCTTATAATCATTTCCATTTATCATGGATTTTCAGTAAAATATATTATGAACATCTTTATTCCTCCACACATCATTAATTTTTGTATTTTTTGTCCAATCACATGAATTTAAAATTGAATTAGTCTCTATATTTGTTGAGGTAGACACTATTTTCCCCTTATTTTAATTTCATATAACAAATTTTTTTCATATTGAGTACTCAATATAATAGTTTTAGGAACCATATAACAATCAAAAATCTCTTTATTAGCATAAAAAACATTCATAGTTTATTTAGAACTCTCACGGATTTCTTTGATTGAGTTACTGGACTCCACTTACAAGAATAATAGTATAAAAGTTTCAAATCCACATAACAAATAATCATTATTATACATTTCCTCATTCATATATATTGTATTTAATTTATAAATCTCAAGAATTATGTGTCTTTTATCAATTATTTTTTAGAGATCACTCATCTTTTCAGAAAACATTTTGTTCATTTTAACAATCCCCATAGAATTTGATAAATAATGATATTTATTTAATGATTCATTCTCACTCTTTAATGATATGTTTTATCTTTTAGGACTCGTATTTTATTTCATACACACTAAGAGATTCATCCTTAATTGAAAATACTTTTTTGTCTCACTCTCACTATGACCCTCTTCACTAGAACCTTCTTCTTCACTAGTAGGAGGATGTGATTATTTTTATTTATCCATTAATGATTTAAGTACTCTATTTCACCACCAAAAGATTTAAAATATTTTTTTGAGAAATAAATATTCTAATATGATAAATTTGTATATATCATTTAATTTTGATAATTTTATTTCACCCTGACCACATTCTATATTCTTTCTACTGGATAATCATTTAGAATGATTATCATATTCTCAAAAATGTTTCTTTTTAGAGAAAATTTCATGAAAGTGTTAAATATTACCAATATAAAAAATATAGAAGGAACTTTTCATTCATAAATACTCTTTTCTTTGATAAATTTCATTACGATGTAGTGGAATAAACTCTTTTAAATTCATGGAATTATACTTTGTATCTATTTAATCATTATGAAACCTATTTGATTAAAAATGATTGAAAACATTATAATATTATAATATAGTCACCATCCTAGATTTTCCATTATTATTAAAAGATTACATTATCTTTAACTCATATGATATCAAAACATTTTTGAGTATATAAATGGGCCAATCATATATGTCTATATTGTCAAGAATAGATATTTTTATAAAAATACATTTAACATAATTATTATAAATTAATTAAACATTATTCATTAATTAATAATTCATTGATACATATATATGATCACATAATCGTGTTCAATCAAATATGGAACAAATTTAATGAAACGTATTCTCCCATTCAAATACCCATATATTGATAATTTCATGCTTATAATCATAAATCATTAAATTTCATATATCTTTCTTCTATATCATGGTGTTTTCTATAAATGTTTTCACTTTTCTTAAGATAATAACTTATATCAACTATTAATCCTTAAAGAATGAAAGGATCACATTTCTCACTCTTCAATTTAATTCAATATTATTCATATTAAATAATTTTTAGTTTGCCCAACCTTCAAAAATATACAAATTATTCTCAATGATATCCTGATTTTACAGTCTATGGGAAAATATATGTAAAACCAAACTATTATTACATAGATAAAATGATATAACATTAAATATGGGGAATACATTATTTTTAACATTGTTTATACTTTCTAAATAACCTTAATTGGAAATGGTAAAAAAAATTATAAATGAAATTTCATTTTTGATTGAGAAAATTCCCTATAGTTATAGAAAACACCAACAGTACTTCAATTATGTTGGACCCAAATATCCAATTGAATTTTTAATACCATTAATCATATTAAATATTTGTAATATAGTAATTGTATTGTGACAAATAATATTAGTTTATATAAATATATAGTGTAATGATAAAATCCCTTTGAATCAAATGAAAAAATCAACATCCCCATCCAAAAAGATCATACCCTATGAATCCCATTATTCAGAGCTTCCAAAGGATATGGAATCATTAATATTTATCCATGATGAATCCAATTCCAATATTGAAGAACATGTCATTTATAGAAATTTATTACCAAATATGTTCCAAATTATCGATTTCACTTCCCAAACCATGTTCATTGAACAATCCTAAGAATGTTCCACCATTGCACATTGTACCCTTAGGGGGCTCATTGGTGTAATATGGGGTTGTGTATCTAGACTATAGTGTTTTTAATATGTATAAATATTTTTTAATGAAATAATGATTATATTTATACCTTTTTATTATTAAATTATTCATGATTTTATGAGGTGTGTGATAAAAATTATATTTTGAAATAAAGTAATCAATTTTTTTGTGTAACATATAATTTAAATTAGAACACTATTTTGATAAATTTGATATTTATGAAATAATTGATCTTTCAAAAAAATATTATAATTATAAAATTATATTTTATATATAAATTATAAAATAATTGAATGTTTTCCAATCTAAATTTTATATGGGTATGAAATTGGTAAATATCGTAAAAACTTGTTTTTTCAAATAAGTGGTAATTATTATTTAAAATAAAAAATTATTTTATTAAGAAATTTTTTTTGATAAAAAGATATTGATTTCTAAATAAAAATTTTGAAATTAACCAATGGTGAAATTATTATAATTTTCTAAGATAGTTGATTTATTTTGTAAAAATTAATCATGGAATAAATATATGTTAAGTATTATGACATCATAAGAGACTAAAGTGAAGTAATAGATTACATAAAATGAATAAAATACCAAATATATATTTATGAATTAAAAAAAAGTATTTTTAAAGTTATTTTATAAATTTTTTAAACCATTAATGAATCATCCAAAACCTATAGTATATTTTATGTTTTTAAAACTAATTTTTTTTAAATAAGGCTCACTTCCATATCACAAATAATATTATTTTAATACGATCAATTCATGGAATTTTAAAATGTTTAAAAATAATCATCTTTGGTAGAAACCTTGTAAATAATCCATTGGAAGGTTTTTATTTTTTATTAATTTATCATATAGAGCCCAAATCCTATGTTTAGAAATAAAAATGAAATCACATATGTGTAGCTATAAATACCATCCAAACATCCCACTCCTCTTCATTAAAAATAATAGCTCATATTTATTGTTTTTATAGCTCTATAAATATCCCTAAAGTATTATCAATTTCTTAATAATCTCCCCCAATCTTTTAGAAGGTTCCCCTCTTGGTATCAGATCTTATCCTCTTATTTTATATTTCAATAAATTTTTGTACTATGAATTTTTATTTCCAATTCATCATGTTTTTATGTGTTTTTAAAAATAAATTTAATATATTATTATTCTAGATCAATTATAGGTTACATTTTACACTCATTAAATAGTCCCTTGAACCTTTATGTGCAGTTGTTATGCTACCGAAATTATCCTTTGATTTTTCCTTACCAAAAATTCGTGTAGTGAATATCCATCCTGATTTACCCTTATGGATATTAACTAATTTGTTAATATAATTCATTTATTATTGAAATATATGTATTTAATATACACTCACTAACCATGTGATTGAATTTTTTTAAAGGATCACTTATTTTTCATGATTTTTGTAGCATACAAATACATGTACATGATATGAATGTGAGAGGTGGGAACAAAATTATATAGTCCCCATTGCATTATGAAATATGTTTAGATCTTGATATACCTTATAAGGTATAAAATTTGTTATCCTAGGTACACTACATTATTATGTCTTGGTGACTATCATTGAAGAATTCTTTGGATTTCATGTTTTATGTTTTCTCTACATTCATATATTTCCTTGGTCCTATTATATTATATCAGTATTTTATATTAAGTTTTATTATTATCACACATTATATAACACCTTGATATTCATATTATCTAATTTTTTTTCCTTTCATCTTGTTATGGTTTTATTATTCAATTACAGGGATTTATTTCTCTCCCATTTCTTATATACATCCCCTAGTTCTCCAGTGCAGTTTTAGAAGATAAAAAGAATATTAGATCTTGCTATAGGAATTTTAAATAATGTTCTTTCATCCCTTTTTTATTTTATGGTTTTATGTACAAAACTAACCAATGATAATAGCCCTTTTCATCTTTTATGACTTTACTATGTGTGTATTTATATAATAAATCATGAATTAATGTGTATTGAATATATGGGTTCTGATGGTCTGTATCATATAATTGTCTAGTTATTCTTGTGTATTAGGCTTGGGTAACTTAGTTAACTCCTTACATATATGAATAAAATAGTAAAAATCAATTAAATTTTATAAATAATATAGTATGTGATTTCTATGAAACAAAATTCTTATCTTGATAATACAATTGGGTGTGCCTATAACATAGTTATACATATGGGTAATAAGCTCAAACGAGGAATGTTTTGAAATGACTCAATCTTCACCTTGTTAAAAACAAAGAGGCCATACTTAACACCTAGTTTGAAACTCCTGGGGGTATTATTTGGTAAATTGGAAATCTATTTATGAACCAATATGAAGGGAAACAAATACCAAAAGAATTTTTTATTAGGAAATATACCATGGATAACAAATATTAAAGCACATAAAATCAAATATTTAGGAATTTATAACATTTATGAGTTATTACATTAATGTTCATATATTCCATTTTATATGCTCAATGGATTAAAAATTAAAATCTGCATGTTTCCCTTTATTTTTATCCAATGTTTGGAAATATGAGAAACCAAGTAAAAACCAATATGATGGGTAATTATAAAATTAAATTCCAAACCCAATGGGGTAGGATTCTAAAACATCATGAAAATACATACTCAGATAAATCAAATTCAAAATAGAATATTAAATTATAGGGAAATACCACATCTTTCTAAAAAAGAGAATGTTTTAGTTGAGGTCATTATGCAACGAATTCCTCTAAATTTTAGTGTATCATTCCATCCTTTATTCATGAAACAATAAATCAAATATTTTGAAAATATATTCTATATCCTTAAAATATAAAAGTAATAGAAGGTGTTGGTGGTTTTTTTCATATGAAGGTAGAAATTAATTTATAGTGGAGATTTATATAAAATAAAAATCACAAGGATGAGATTCACATAATGTATTGGAATAAATTATAGAAAATATTGGCTGATAAATATTTCCCTCACACACTAGGACTAAAAATATATTGGTATTTCATAGGCTCATGAAAAAGGATGAAAAATAATTTCTGAATGTTCAAGGAAAACATCACAAGACACCCATGATAAGCCACCTACTTTTTAATTAACCCAAAAATAAATGTTGAATGCTTATTTGGTGGGTTAAATATGAGTCTAATTATTTTGATAATAAGGGACATTGATAAATATGAGGAAATTGTCAAACTCGTCCTCAATGTCAAAATAGATAGAAATGAATCTATTTAGTCTCATAGGCTAGGATATAGGAAGAAGATAATGGATTTTAATTATTGATGTGTGATAGAAAAATATGTTGGGGGAACTAAATCCCAACAATCAACTTGTAAAAAGTGTTGAAAAAAGAATCCTGAGAATTGATTGAATGGGACAAGGAAATTATGTACGTTTTTGAAATAAATTAACATTTCTAGTGAATTATTTCAAGATATACTCATCAATGCTATGGAATAATGGATTTATATAGTCAAACATCCACCTATGGTCTATTATTTCAATTGTAAAGAATAATTACACTATGATTATCAATTAACTAATTATATGGGTTTTTATGATAATTGATTCAAACAACATCCATGTCCTAGAGATAATGGAAGATCATTTTCCATTACAAATTCTATGGTTTCTCTTGAAAATGATGTGGTGATAGGTATATAATTTATTCATCTAAATATAGTGAACATAATAGTTTATTATGGTTTGATTCATTATTTCATATCAAGATATATTTTTTAAACTATTCAAACACTACATAAATACATGTATATGTGGTTGTCATTGAAAACAACTTATAGGGAAATCATTTCATCCAAATTATTTAACTTAACCCCTGTCCATATTGGTGGGATAAATTTTCCAGTGAACTTTTTGATTCCCCTTATAGAGGAATTTGATGCAATTATGGGTATAAATTGGATTTCCTTATATAGAGTAAACATAATTTTTTGAGGTAAAAATAACCATATATATCATGAATCTCACTCTAATTATATAAAATTACAAGGAGAAGTATGAATATAATTTGGTATCATCGTCTCAAGAAAGGATATTATTTACTTATGAGCAAGTATATCTAGCTAATATGGATAAGATCAAGTAAAAATTCATCTTTTATGACATTCCCATTATGAGGAAATATGATGATGTGTTTCTCGATGAATTTCCTGGTCTACCTCTATGTCGTGAGGTTTTGTTATCAATATATCTAATACAAGTGCATTACCAATATCCACGAATTTACATATAATAACAAATGATGATCTTGATTAGATGAAGAAGAAATAGTGGAATAGTCGGGGTAATGGGTTTTATGCCTATGTTATTCACTATGGGGTTCAATAATAATTTTAAACCAGAAGAAGTATCAGTCAATGTGCCTATAAATTAAATTTTTGGATATTAACAACATATAGATAATGAAAAGGTATCTTCGGTAAGAGATTGATGATTTTTTATCCAATATGATGATATTAGTAGTAATATAATGTGGATATCTAATTGATATATTATCAAGTAAATGTGAAGAAGAATGATATCATTATGAATGATTTTCATTCAAGATACCTCAACTATTAGTTCACAATGATTCCATTAGGACTCACTAATTTTCAAGATATCTTCATATATTTAATGGATAATGAATTTAAGAATTGCGTCAATAATAGTTTTATAGTCTTTATAGATGATATTATTATAAAATCTAAATGAAAAGAGAAACAATAGGATCATTTTAATTTTAAACTAAATACCTTGGGAAATAAAAAGTTAAATGATAAGTATATTAAATGTGAGTTTTGGATAGAGAGGACAATATTTTAATGTAATTTTAACATAAAAAAGGATATATGTGTATTCTATGAAAATATAATAAATTTATGGATGACCATGGAAAACATCGATGATGGATATTTTAATTTTTGTTAGATTAGTTAGGTGTTATAGTCAATTTGTGATATAATTATAATTATTTTCATGCCCACTAACCACGATAGCTCAGAAGGGACTGAGTTTAGTTTTGATTGATGAATTTGAAGAGGGATTTAAGGATTTAAATAATAGTATAATCATTGAACCTATTCTCTTATCATCCACCAGTGGGGAAGGATTTTTTCTATAGCGATGTGTCCAAAAATGGATCGGGTTGTTTACTTATGAACTACGAAAAATTTATTTTCTATGCCTCCCTCCAATTAATGATACAAATGAAAAACTTCACATTTTATGTTATGGAATTAGGTGAAGTGATCTCCACTAATAATATTTAGAAAAATTATATCTATTTGGAAATGTGTTTCATATATATGGCCTATAAAAGCCTCAAGTTTATATCCACAATAAATTATAACAACATGTACAAGTTAAGGTGGATAGTGTAGATAAATGATAATGATTTATAAATACATTACCATCATGGGAAGGAAAATAATGTGGTAGATTCTATTAGTTGAAAATATCATACAACCCTACCCATATTGGGGATTGAAAGGGATCCAATATTCATGGATATGCTATTAATAAAAAGGTATTCATCCTTCATCCCTGAAATGAATTCTCAAACATCCATTATTGAGAGGATAAATGGGGGTAAAATATGTTGGGGAGATAAATAAAAGTCATTAATATTCTAGAGATCAACATTGCAAAATATAGAGTTAAATGTTTGAGAAAATGGATATATGTCCCATTAAAACTAGAACTAAAGTGGGGACTTTTGGATGATGTGCACACCACATCCTTCCCTATTCATCCAGGAAGCTCTAATATGTATATTAGTCTAGAGAAATACATGTGGTGAGATAACATCTATAAGTAAGTTGATTAATTATTATCTCAATGATTGGAATTCCAAAATTCAATGATGAATGATTAACATTGAATGTCATGATAAAACCATTTCTCATACCATTATAGAATTGCGAAAACATAACCATTGTTTCCATCGTAGGACACCCTAAGAAATATAAAAGAAACAATACCATTAGAGTGGTAGAAAACATCCTTAAAATGTCAGTGCATTTTAATTATATTAATGAAGACTAATCCCTTACCAAAATAACAATGATATTTATAAGATAATTTTTAATAATGAATGGAGTACCTATATCTATTATGTCTAATCATGGTATGAGGATTACCTTGAGTTTTTTGGAGAATACTTTAATAAGAATTAGAAACAGATATGTCTTTTGTACTAATTTTTCACTCTCATACATATGGTTATATTTAATGAACAATTCAAATTTTGAAGGAAATTTTATAATCATATTT
Organism: Viscum album; assembly: GCA_963277665.1. Taxonomy (NCBI): domain Eukaryota; kingdom Viridiplantae; phylum Streptophyta; class Magnoliopsida; order Santalales; family Viscaceae; genus Viscum; species Viscum album. The sequence goes on from OY728123.1 coordinate 1,098,498,486, forward strand.
GATATATTTCACATGATATTTGAATAAACACGTTCCCCTGGTGTAGTTCTAATATAAAAGAATATTTTATTATTGAATTTAAATGTGACCTGATGAAGCTATGTATTGGATGAGGTTAAATAATTAAAGATGATTGTATTATTATTGAAATTGGAATTTTATGATAATTTATCTTATTAAATATGTCATAAAAAAGGTTTAAACCATTCAACGTAATATGAAATCCATACAAAGATGATAGAAAAGTTATGTAAACAATAATTGATGAGACTTGGAGTTAGAGGTTGAAGATAAACTGTATCTAAACATATCACCATAGAATAAAGTCATTAGGTTTTGAAGGAAGGGAATTCGTAGTCCTCAATACATCTAACCCCATGATATCCTTGATTTTATCAGTGTTGTGGCCTCTGAGCTAGCACTCCCATATAAACTATCTCAATTACATGATCTGTTCCATTTATACCTATTCATAAAGAACATACAAAAACCCTAACATGTATTGAATACAAAGCTAGTTCTATTAAAGTATTATATTTTATATGGGGAGAAGAGGATGCAGATTGTAGATTATAATGACTATGTTAAAAAAATGAGGCAACTCACCTAGAAAAGTTATTATCGTAGAACCAAAAGTAGGATGATGAAATTTGGGAATTTGAAGAGAGAAAACAATATAGTTATGATCATTTTATTTTAGTGTTTTAATGGTAATATTAGGGATGATTCCTCTAAACAGGGGAAGAATGTACTAAACATTTATAAATGTAATTTTATTTTTTGATTGTGTAAATTCCTTATCATGATAGAAAACACATGCACTAAATAGGTTATTTTGGAACAATCTAGTATGTTGGATTCAAAATATCATTAATCATATTATCCATTCATAAAATAGACATTTTGCAGTTACCATTATGAGTAGAAGATATATTAAGGGTTATGATAATGTCCAGTTGACATAGATGGAAGAAACGAAAGCCTCGACCAATAGAATCATACCTTATGATGCCACTTTGTGAGAGCTTCCAAGGGAGTTGGAATCCCTAGGAATTTCCCTCATCCAATACCATGACATGACTAATAAAATGATGATTGAGTTAGATCAATTATAGGATATTTTCAATCTTATTGATATCACGCCCCATACCATGTTTGTCGGACCAACTCAAAAAAGTGCCACTAAGAAACACCTTACCATTAAGGAATGGATCGGAAAAACAAAGGATAATTTCTCTAGAACCTAAAAATATAAATTTTTATATTATATATTATTGATATAATGATTACATTCAACCCTTTTTATTATTAGTCGATAATTAATTATATAATATGTTTTATTAAATTAATATTTTGACATAAAGAAATCAAAACAAAAAATTTGAGAAAAATAAAGTTCTAATTAGGACACATTTTGATAAATTAAAGATTTTTTAGAATTAATAATATTTAAAAAAAATTAATAGTAGATAATAACAATTTAAATATAAATTATAATTCATTTTATTGAAGTCCAATGTAATTTTTATAATGGTTAGAAAGTGGTTAATATCGTAAAATAACTAGGGGTTTTCATTTAAAAAATCAATTCTCTTGCATAGAAAATTATTTTGCTAATTTGAATATTAATTTTTAAACCATCACTTCAAAATTATTTAATGGTGAATGTTTAATACTTTTCTGAGATTTTTGGATTTTTGGGTAAAAATTAAATATGTTTTAATTAATCTATCTCTAGTATTACATAATAATTTCCCAAAATTGAATTAATAAATTCCACAAAATTCACCAATGGTGAAATATATATTTTTACATTTATATAATGTATTTTTTTAAACCATTAATGAGTCATCCAAAATATATATTATATTTTACGAGTTTAAAATCAATTCATTAGAAATATGACTCACTTACACATCAAAAATGGTATTATTTTATTATATTATAGTTTGATTTAATTTTAAAATATTATAAAATAATCCAATTTTTCTGGAAAAAATGGGAAAAAATATGGAATGGAATGTAGTTTTGACTATTTTATCATATAGTGTCCAAAAATTATGTTTTAAAATTAATAAATAAATCCCCTATATTTGGTTATAAATACCCACCCAAACTCCCACCCATATTCACTCAAATACCATGTATCATGAAATTAATCTCTCCCTCCCTCTATAAAGAATTTCCCATGTTTTTCCTGAGTAGTTTACAAGCTCCTCCAAAGATATTACAAGATCCCTCTTAAGGAAATGGATCACTACACACCATTTTTACCTCAAGTATTTATTTTGTAGTAATCCTTTTCATTTCTAATTATTCATATTTTAATGTTTTTCACACATTCTTTTACTATAATTATGATTCCCATATAATTAGTGGTCATATTTCACTCCCATTAAATCATTTATTTAACCATTATTTGAACCCATTATGCGGCCAAAATCTTCATGTATTTTTTCCATGAAACGTTTTTGTGTAGTGAATAACCATAACTATTTCTACTCAAGGGTATTCACCTATATATAACTATAATTAATTTATTTGGGGCTTCTTGGTATGTAACAAACACTATTTAAAAAATGTATTAAAATTTATTATTGAATTCCTTATATTGTATGATCTATGTGACACATAAATGCATGTACCTGATCAAAATGTGATGGGTAGGGAATAATTATATATACCTCCCATGAATCGAGTAATATTTTAATCTCTTGAGATACCATGTTTTTTACATGATAGGTTATCTTAAGGAGACTATGTTATGATGTCTTGGTGGTTATCCATGAATTATGCGTATGATTTCCTAATTTATGTTGTTTCAACATTCATATATTTCCTTGATGTTGTAATTTTATATACTGATTTCAAATTAATGATAATTATTATCATGAAATATATGTCATCTTGTTATTCCTCTTTTTATAATTATTTTTTAATATATATGGGAAAGAAGCCATTTTTTATTGAAACAAATCCCCTCTTGTTTTTATGGATAGAGGGATCCCATTTCATACCATTTTTAGAAACACTAGTTAGATGGAAGCCCTACACATGACCCAAAGAACCATTAAGGTGATTAATCCTAATACATCTCCCAATAGTTCCCAGAACATTAGGTCACCATATCCTTTATGCATCCCCTCCACCTGCATAAAGGTCTATTGGGTGAGCATACATGCAGCCTAGAAAATATTCACCATGATCCTGTGAAATAGTTTCCCATCCATGAGGTGGATTATGTACCACCCCGTCGGTACAATCGTCTTCCCCATCAGAAATGGATCACCGTAATGCTACTCTCTATATCTGAATCATCATTGGTATGAAAGGTCAGCGATCTCCCTCACCTATTCTACCATGTGTGGTGTCCAACACAACCCTGATTCCTCATGCCACTTCATTTGAATAAAACTAGTGATCACATTAGAAGAACTATTCACCCCCACCACCCCCTATGACATAGATTCCATCCTCAGCACATCATCCACCAATCAATTCCTTCTCCATGAGGAATGAACCTCCATAATAAATCCCCTAAAATTGAGGTCATCCACGATTAACCCCTAAAACTCTTGCAGTTTAACATGGCTTCCAAACAACTTTGAAAACATCCAAACTATCTTGTTATACCACTTGCAAAACTTCTCTTAAATTCATTATGTTATTCATTGATTATTCCCTGAAAAGGATTTGTTGATCATGCGATTATTATCTATATCCCTAGGGTATCCCTTTCGGTTTTATATTATAAAAGTAATCTAAGGGCACGTTATGGGATTTTTTAATAATGTAGTTTCATACATATTTAATTTTACAGTTTTATGTATCTAATTACCCATTAAAATTAGGAATTTTTATCATCTTGGATTGTATTATGTGTTTACTTATGTATTAAATCTTGAATTAAGGTGTCATTGATGTATGGGTTTTTATACAATAAAAAAATTTATAAACTAAATATTTATTATCATTGAGTGTATTTTTTCTGATTCTATTTGAATATACTGAAGAAAAAACAACAAGAATCACTATCGGGGAAGATTGGTTAATAAATTTATCAAAAAAATCATTCCTTTTTATCTTACTACCATTATAATGAATGTAAAATTTCTAATCATAGAAGAAACCAATCAGGGATCATGAAATATAGTGTGATATAGAACACATAGAAAACAATATTATTTATAATGTCCACTCACTAGTTTCATCATGTGGATAATCCTTTATGATAAACAGCCAAGATCCCACGATCCCACTATCTATTTTCTTGTCTCACTGTCAAAAATAACTAGGAATAAGTATACAAATATTTTCCTAAACTCTATATACAATATTGATTAAAATAATAATTAACATATCAATCAAACACTTTACCACCACTTTAAATGCCTCTAAATATTTTATTATGTGTAATATTTGTTTCTAATCCTTAATCACATCCAAATACTCTAAGGACTGTTTTAAAGAATATATAATTTGATATCATAATGTTTCATCATAATTTTCTAAGTAAATAAAATAATTTTATTATATGACTTGATCATGGTGTACATAAATTATTATTTTCCCCATGAGATTAACCATGCTTGTTTATGTCATTACTATCTCTGGTCTGTCATTAATGAATTTCCTTGATTTCCTAGATCCATGGAAAACCACAACCTATGAATTTCTCCCTCCAGTCATGAAATATTGAAAAACCACTACACTAGTTTTATACTGCCCCATGCTCTACCAACAAACATAAAATTCATCATGACGACAAAATATGGTCATTTCAAACAAATTTATTTACATGAAATTTCATGATGTTTGCTATTACAAGTTTAAAAAATAAAAAAGGAAAAATTAACGAATCTTCATAACATCATTATCCCTTTACTAATATCTTAGCACTAATAAGCCTCCCAGTCACCAATCCATATTTTATCAACAAATACAATATTAAAAACACATTAATACAGATAAATTAATTATTTAATTAAATATTTCACAGTAATCATTGATGGATTTGAGAAATTCATTACATATAATTTTCATCTGAATCCAAGAAAAGATCCTTAATAAAAAAACACAGGTCTAGTTTTAATAGAAATATATATACCTATGAGAAGGAGTGGAAAATGAGATTTCAATATGCATTAATAATTATCCCACACTAAGGTATGTATATTCCAAAAGTCGTTTTACCAATATTGAGATGAGTTTGTGTGATCCTCCCTTCAATAAAAGGCTCGAAATTTCATTAATTAATGTTCAGTGTGTTAATGATGGAATCCTCATTTTTATGGTCTTCTAGGACGTTTGTTCCTTAGATAAAAATATATAATTCATATAAAATATAACTAGGTGAATATTTCAAATCACAATATTATATTTCAATGCTTTTGAAACCAAAATGTACATAAAAATCGAATGTGATGACTATTATAGTTCATTATTTATTTTAGAAAGAAGAAAAGTTGGTAAATGAAAATTACTACATGATGTTCTTGTGGACTGCAGAGTATTGTTATAGTATTTTGATGAAATGTCATATATAGTCTAACGGTGGATTTATTACATATCCCATAGATTACATCATCTTTTGAAAAAAATCCCATTTGTCCATGTGATATGATCCTCATTCATGGGCCCCACGTATATATGTCATGTGGTTTCATGATTTACTAATCATATGTGAGATATGTGGACCACAATAATTATTTATCAATTACCTATTGTTTTCACATGCATTGACTATAAATACCCTGATTCCATTTTTGACACAACACACAAGTGAACAAATAATGAAATAAACAAAGAGAAAAGTGAAAAAGTATATAGGATGCTCATATTAACTTCAATTTATTGGAAAGATCAAAAAATTTCATAGTTAAATCCAATACATGAAAACATATAAAGAATTATAAATTCTTAGATATATGTCTACATGATCAAATAAAAAGTGATAATTCTTCATGATCTGATCTAAACAACCCGATCCACATGGTCGTCATGCTCTCATATATTATCATCATTATTTATGGACACATCATGTGATAACATCATCACAAAAAAAACCACATTCACAAAGACCAAATGAGAATAATCATTCGTAGGATGATATCATGGTCTCCCTCACTCACATAATTGCATGTTTTGTTTTTTATTTCGACATATACTATACTTGGTCTTATCTCACCAAAAGTGGCTCTTGAATGATATATCTAAACTAAAACATGGGGTGCTCTAAGATGTGTTCTATCTTTTTATAATGATACATTCACACATGATATATATGAATATTATGGAAACATTACTCATTTAGAATCACAGCTATCTTACCTTTTCACTCATCACTTGCTAATATTATTAAAATTTGAAATACCTCTTTGGATTCCTTACTGGATGGTCGAAACCATGTAAATTCTAAATTGAATTCTCCTCCAAAACCAACAGATATTTATGATCTGGTACATAGTAATTTCATAGTTTCATTTATTTTATCATTAATTCCCTTTATATATAGTGTCTCATACTTTTCCTACTCATCTAATAGGTCCCATATAGAAATGTTTATCATGTACTCCGTTAATAATGAGATTCACCCTCATAAGAACATCACTGAGACCATCATTGAGAAATTGTATATAATTTAGCCAACCCTTTCCTAAAATTTTTTTGAATGGGAACTTGGTGGATACCTAAGTCTATTATGTATGGGAGATATATAAATATGTAATAATACCTATATTAACCCTTCAATCCCCATAATTAGGAGTGAACCTCCTTTAGCTCTTCCCACCTATTAACTAGTAGGATAATGGGAGAATGAGGATGGTTTTCATTTTAGGTTCGTGTATTGATTTATAGATATATTATGGATTTATTCTCCACCCAATGTTTAATGACCCTAATGGGATGCTTCAATTTATAATCCATACTCAATCCAATGTTATCGTAACATTCTCAACACACATATCCCCATACAATGACATTAATGTACTTGGGAAATGTCTTTTATGCATGATGTAAAACATTAATATAACATCCTAATTACATGATATTAAAATACACGACATGATCCTTCACTTGACCTTAAACTATTAACCTTGTACTACATGGATATTCATTCATATTAGGAGGATATGTGGGATGCCTCATACAAGTTCAAATCTAACATCGTCAGACCTCAATCATCCTAATTTATAGAAACATATTACTTATAGATCCACTCACAACCTTCCTTATCGGACTATATCTTATAGGATCATAGATGGTCCATTCACCAATTCCATATTCACACGTAGATCTAATCATTATGAAAAATTCCTAATAAAACCATCTCCCCCTGGAGGGAAATGCATTTTCTATTAATTGACGTTTTTCCTCAATTATGAAATATTATTATTGAATAAAATTCTTCTCAAGGTTATATTCCTTCAAGTAGAATCAGCTAAAAAAATATAGGTCTATACTCCAAGTGAATCCAACATTACTTCATTAGGGAATATTCTCTTAGACCTCTTTTATAATAGGCCTTTCATGCTTATGTCCAACCCCAAAAATTTATAGGAACCTATTTTATAATATTCCTAACTACACAATGTTTAAATTCATGGATTCATACTTTGCAGCTGACAATAAAAGGTATGATGTTCCCCATAAAGCGACATTAAATGAAATTTTTTAAAAGTATTTTCCTAAATATATATAAGAAGCCCTTTTAATGGGATGAATAATAAAACTTCCAATACTCACCACATACATGGATGGAAATAATCTCAAAATCTACCAGTTGTGTGGCTTTAAACCACAATACCTTAAAATTTTATATCACTTAATGGTAAAGAGTAAATATAGAGAATGTAGAATATATATGGATATTCACATAGATAGATGTTAATAAATAGTTAATGGCATAAGGGTAACTAGTCATATATTGGTACTTGGGAAAAATTAAAAAAATGAATTAAATATATAAGAGAGTATAAGAGTAGGCAGAAATCCCCTCAAAACAATTTGATGAGACTGACCACCCACCCTCTCGACCAACACACTTTTAAAGGTGTCACTAATAAAGTTCCAATGACCACCTAACATTGGAAATAAGGTCCAACCCAACTAAAAAATAATACTTCCTGTGGAATTATATTCTCATCATATATTCCCATTTAGAAATAAAAAATGATGAACCTAACATGTAAAATTTTACAAAAAAAAGCGATTGGTCAAACAAGATTTTTCTATGATACTATATTGGTGAATTTTATTTTAAATTTTTTTTTATTTAAGGAATGTCTCATAACTCTATTAAATACAAATTTCTGCCTTAACCTCAATGATTGACATATGAATAAAATCTATAAAAGATGTTTACCTAGTGAATTAGTTCAAGGTTTAACCATCACAGAATCTATAGTAGTGCATAAAAAATGCATTGATTCTGGAATTCCAGATTATTGGTACTATACCAACATTAGAGGTTAATAGTTAGGCCCTTTTGAACATGATTCCCCACCCATTATTCATAAAATAATGGTGGTGAAAAATAAGTTAGACAAACCTATCCCTATATCAATAAAAATTAGGACTCTCTCCCTAGAAAATATTATCAAGAACATCTTCTATCTTGGGAGATAGATTACGATTATTAATACAGCTGCACATTAATTCAAAAATCATCTAGGAGGGATCTTATTAAACTATTCCCTCACCAAAACCATGATATATAAACCCTTTATAAACCTATTAATAAATCCACTCAAGAGGACCTTGTTCTGATCACCCAATACCGAGAATCTAAAAAATATTATAAGGGATGTCAAGCAATCATTTATTAGGATAAGGATCATATCCATAATTCCATTGAATGAGTCTGACAATATATTTTTGTGGAAACCCATAAGTAATACCATATCCCTGTTTACACATAATAAGTCTTCTAGTGTATGTTAGAAGCACTAGAGAAACAACTTATTTGTATCCAGATGTCTAGGATAAGACAGACCTATATTCTCACTCACACTTACTACGCTTGCCTATAATGAACCATCTTAGGGCTATATCTAAACTAGAAACCTAACCAACGTTTTACGGACCCAAGTGGAGTTCTTGATCTGAATTAATACGAAACAATTTTGAAGATATTAAAATAAAATAATGCAATTTTTTTAACAGATAAATAAATTTTAAACAAAATAAAAATTCTACTTGAATTATAGCAGGACCCATTCATAAGTCGTCCATACACAATGAAATATGTAATAATATTTTATAAAAAAATATTTATGAAAAAGAAATAGATATCTAAAATATAAAAATAAATCCCCTTTATAACCCAGAACACTGTAACCTTTTACAATCTCTAAGTCCTAGTAAATCCTCCATAGATATAGTTTTCCACAAGTTGTCAATAAATAAAATTTGTAGAAATTCATATATGGATGAGGCTACTAAAACAATAAAAATAAACATCAAAATTCCTGACCAAGCCTTCCCATTTGATCCTATGTTAGGCTCTATATAATCACATATATTTTTTGGATAATCAAACCAAACATATAAATCCACTTAGTATACAAAAACTGAGTGGGGTGAATATGGTTTGAGATCCATGGTCTAGTAAGTAAGCACCATAGTGTTTGTGATTTTCTTTTACAAAAATAATACAAAGATTCTAGTTTGAAAATACAATTAGAAATAAATTTTATAAATAAATATATGAAAACTAAAAATCATGTTCGAAAATTTTCTAAAACATCAATTTCATTCTATATAAATGAAAAAAATCGCATGAAAATAAATTTTCTCATCATAAGTATTTTTTTAGAACCGCAAACATTTTGATATAACATTTTAAAAAAAACCCAATCCATATAAAAAATAACCTTTTAGTTCCATTTTTTTGTTTACTTTTAGACATTATTTTGTGAAGGAAACCCAAAATAATTAATGAAGAAAAAGATTAATAAATTTATTAACAATGATAAATAAAAACCCAATTGAAAATAAGTAATGAATAAAGATAACCAGGGGAAGTAGACCGTAATCACAACAACCTCGGTAAATGTATGTTTGTTAACCAAATAACACCGATAACCCTAATTATTATCCATGAAACATGATAATATATAGGAAATATATGTTCTAAATTTAAAAAATTCACATTCAAAACACTAGATACCTATGTGTACCTATAAAAGTAAGAAAATAAGAAAACTGTAAGGACAAAAAAATGACTACTAGATAGTATACTGACTAACTAGATTGGCACCCATTTAGTTAACCACCTACCTAAGGTCTTCCACATGATAAAAACAATAAATACTATATAAAAATCATTCCAACCATCATCAGAAGAGAACTATACTCCGGGAAAAAATTATAACCAACTCATTTTTTGAAAAACCTCATTTGAATGCTTGTGTTACAACCAAACATATTTCCTAAGGACATTTCATAAATAAAAATAAAATTGAAACCATATTTCAATTAAAACAATTCCATTTATAAAAACTAGTTTGAAAAAATATTTAAAAAACCAAATTTAACCTTAAAGTCTAATTTATTAATTCATCACTTTTTATTCCTTATAAACATGTGATATATGATATATATTTATAAACAATTATTTAAAGTACATATTTAAAAATCCTTATGTGAATATGTACACATTCTTGTATATATATTTTCACTTGAATATGAATATATGTAACTATTTTTGACCTATTTTTTTCATAAATGTTGTAAAATAAGAAAACATTTTATATTTTATAAAATAAAGAAAACCAAAATTAAATAAAATTTTGAACTCATTCACCAACCCAAGAATATTTTATAAACTTCCTTAATTAATTTTCAAATTCTCAATTCCTTTTTTAAATATATCTTAATTTCATTATTATTCAGAAATAATATTTTGAAGGTAGCTGAAAAGAAGGTCCAGCACCACCAAAAACCTTTTTTAAATCAATTAAAATACTTTAAAACCATAAGAAAAAATAATAATTAAATTCAAAGGATCCTATGTTGACCTAATAATTTTAAATAAATCAATTTCAACCATCCAATTATGTGTGGTAAATTATAGAAACTCAAAATATTTGAATCACATTCCACGAGAATGCTAATACAATACGATTCTACAAAAAACAATATAAGGATAACTTATAATACCCATCACATACACGAGATGAAAGAGTAAAATGAAACCAAAAATAAAAACCATCCATAGGCTTCATAAATGTTTTGTGTAGTAAGAGGTTGGAAGAAAAGTCACTCCAAAAGAAGATAAAGAAGTAGAAGGTAAAATAGAATTGCTAGGATCAATTTCACCTTGAACATTCATAAGAAAATGACAAGGATCAAAGGCTAAAGGAAGAGGTAGAAGATGGGAGAGGGGAACCATTTGTGGGACAAAATCAAGTGAGGGGGAGAGCTATGGGATTTTTTGAGGGGTTAAAGGGAAAGAAAGATAAATTTTAAATTTTAAATTTTAAATGTTTTCCAGTATATCCCATAGATGCATTATTGTATACCCAAACAGTTCACCCACAATGCAACATTCATTAGGCACACTGGAGAACCCACATAAAAGACTGACATGGTTTGTAAAACCATCTTTCAACAATGTGAAATAGATATTTCATGTTATATACACCATTCACTTGGAAACCATATGGTTAATAGTAATAATGTTGTAACTGTGATACACGGCATAAATTATTAAAAGGTCAACAATTTTATACAATGAACCCCAATATTCACAAAAATTTACAAAGAAATAAATAAATTAAATTAATGAAAAAAATATGTTGTTATAATCCTCATACTATAATAAATTTTTCTCCTAAAAATACATGAACCAAGAGGATGATTCATAATGAATAACTTTTAATTAAAATATGTAAAAGTTACGACATAACCTCATAAATATGAATTTACCTCAAAACATTATAGAGTGTAAAAAAAGATACATTAGTCTCTAAATCCTAGAGAAATAACTCACACCAATCCAAAAATGAGAAAATAAATAAATAGAGACATATAGTGTGTCTCTACAAAATTTACAAACTTCCATGGGAAGATGGGTTAAAAAATCATGGGATCTCTAAAAAATAATAATACAAAAAATGATGAGATTTTCAGACAAATAAAAATCAAATGGATTACTTTATTAAAACAAAATCCATGATTCCCTAATACATCCAAATATTTAAACATGCACAATATAGAACGACCGAAAGAATGAAACTCAATACAAGAATATGATCATCGATGTCTAAATAAAAAGATGAATAAATGCCTCCAAAGGAATAATAAACTAAAATAAAACTAAAAAAATACATAATGTATATGATTAATCCACTCACAATCATTCTCCATCCTGGAACAAAGGGATGAAGGAATAACCCATCAACAATCCTCCTTAACCTATATGGGTTGAATCCCAAGCCTTTAATAAAGGAGTGGGAACAGATGGATTTTTATGTTGAATAACAATTATGGTGATCCTGTTAAAAAAATATACTAGTGAACACGTAATATAAATTTCATTAACTTACTTCTTTCATACCTAAGGACCACCTAAGGTCTCCACCCTAACCAGGAAATTAAATCCAAAGCTCACCACCAAATGGCACACACAAACATGAATGGACAAACCCACTCACCAAGACATGCGAAATTCTGAAAAACCATAGGAATCCATCAATAATGAACCTAAGGTGTCAAAACTAAATAGATATTACCTCAAATAGTTGATTTTTTATACCATTAAAAGATATGATCATCCAAACTCGAGACTGCATGTTAATTTTCTTGGAAGGAATACATTAAATAAAAAATAAAACCAAATGACCCAATACAATCATATCAAAAAACACTTATGATCCGCAAAAAGTTAAAAATCTATTTAAAGTAACAAATCATGGTCACAAATCATGAAAACCACCAAGGTCACAACATTAACAAATCAAAATTTCTATTTTTAAACAATTTAAAAACCATAAATATAAATTTTAAAATTTATGAACCAATTAAAAGTCCATTTTAAAAACATATTCTTATTCCATTAAAACCATTAATAATTTAAAAACACTATGATCATTTCAAATTTACATAGAAAACTACAATAAAAATTTCAAAATCAGTTTTACTTTACATAAAACCAAATTCTCCAAGAAGAAAAATAGACAACCTGATTTATAAAAAATTTTCTAAATGAAAAGAACCTTTTAAAAAATCAAGATCTACCCTAATATTTTAATCCATCATTTCCCCCTTTAAAGCCATTTTAAATAAATAATTCATTTCCAACCCCCATTTTTAAAACCATTTAAAAAAATTCATTTTTACATTTTTAAAACATGAAGGTTCTATTAAATTTTCATAATCTCGAATTCCTTTATTCAAATATTTGAAATTCTCAGGAAAATAATTTTTAAAATATCCAAAAATGATCCATTTTAAAAAAATAAAACAAAATTTGTCAACCTTACAGGTTATAAATCTATGTTGAAAAGTTAGTAGTGACTATAAATGAATTGGAAACATAGATTAGTGGACCATGGACCAACTATAAAACCATAATTGGGAGAAACAAGGAACCATATATACAGGATCCACATGGATGAGAAGATTGGTAAAACCAGATCAACTCCCATGTCATCCTAAAAATTTAACAAAAAAATCAATATAAATATAACATTACAAAACCAAAAATGATGAATGAAATCATGAATTTTTAATGAAACATGAAGTTTATAACATGTAATATCTCACAACACTCTTCCCAAACATATTTCAAGATTCCTAAATGTATTACCTACATCTATATAAAACCACAAATAACAAAGGGTACTTTAAAACCAAGGTCCACTTAAGAAGCGAGGGTCTGAAAACATATGGAATGAACTAACTCAAGGTACCATATAGACTAGCACCCAAACCTATCCAAGAGAACCCTATCTTGTATTCATGGTCTATATAGGCTATTAAAAGTCTCTTGGAATCAGAATTAAATAAATAGGAAATATTTTTTATATATATAAAAAATTAAACAATATAAAAATATCACTTAAATATTGGAATTACCCGTGCATATGTCATATTTCCAAGAAAAAAAGAAATATATTTTAATAAATATAAAAAATTTATGAATAAGATAGATTTCATAGATGTATTAAAATATATCTTTATACCCACATTGATCTTCCTAAAACTCAACTAATTTCAATACCAAACTTAACCACCATTGATAATGTGTGCCACCAATTAACCATAACTATAAGTGGGAAAATTATTACAAGGATGAAGCTACCTAAATAATTAAAATAAACATTGAAATACATGATCAAGAAATACAATGTTACCGAAGGTCATGCAACATCCAATATTGGATCTCATTATGAGAATAAAACTAGAGATTTTAATGTCACCCATTCTATAAAATCTAAGTGACGCGAGTAAGGTGTGAGATTGAAAACAAATTGGATAAGAACCATATAGTATATTCCAATATTTTCTAAAATAAAAAATATGATTGTTTGAAAATATGTATAAAAAAATATACTCTATTAATATATACAATAAAAGAAAAAAACACGTTCAATCATTTTATAAAACATCGATTTCTTTTATTAAATGAAAATAATCACTTGGATAACCATTTTCTTAGCCTAATATTATTTTTTGAGTGACACAAGCATTTAGAAATCCATTTATAAAGAAAAATATTTGATATAATGGTATCAAAGGGTATTGAACCATAATCACAACACTATCCATAAAGGAATGCTTGTGCACCATGTATCATATGAAACCGTATGAATAATCCAAAACACATGGGAAGAGCTCTGACCTATATGTTCTATATGTATCTAACACTCTCTTGGAATTGAATCCACATATGTGAACCTATCAAAGTAACAAAACCCTAGCCTCTCAAGGTCACCTGAATGACCCATAGGAAGTATACATGATGAATATAGAAACAACCACCTTTTTACCCACCAACCTAAGGCCTCCAATGTTCCAACAAAAAATAATGAAATATAGAAATCATTCTTACCGTCATCAATAGTAAACCGCAATCATGAACATAATTAGAACCCCCCTAATATTTCAAAATTCACTTTTAAAAGTATATTTTAAAACCAATATTTTTTTCTTGATTCTATTTAAAAAATACCTAATATTCTTGGATACATTTTTAAATAAAACAATATATCCTTATAAAACAATTTGAAAAAATATTAAAATAAACAATTTTAACATCATTTTTAAATTTTAATTATTTCCTTTCTAAAACATATCAGCATGTGTAATTACATATATATTTGTCAATATTTATCAATAGAGATATTCACATATCATTATGTAAATATTAATACATGACTATATCTATATACCTAGGAATTCTTGTTTAATCATAAAGGTCCAACCCAATGAAGATTCCTAAACTTAATGAAATAAATAAACCTAATTATGTTTTTGAATCAAATGCAACCATAATCAAATAAACACTTGAACACATGTTCCAACATTTTTTTTATAAAAAATCAATTAATTTTAATATATCATATTTATAATGGAAAAAATAAATAATAATTTATCAAGCCAAAATATATTTTTTCTCTTTAGAGGGAGATAAAACACACGAACACAACCAAAAAATACCATTTCTAAATCAATTTTATTCCGCTTAACACCATTATAAACATAAATAGATAATTTCTATAGATCCCAACAAGAATTTATAGTTTGAAATAAATAAATTTTAACCATATAATCAAGTGAGGTTAATTTAGGAAACTCACCAGAATGAAAACACCTACCCATGTCTTTTGTAGATGACCTAATTTCACCAAAAACAGCTAGAGGATGACATGAAAGACCCATAAAATACCATACAAGTAAGATCCAAATTTAATTAAAACAAAAAACCCACAATTTTTTGGTGTGGGAATTCATAATAAGAGGGAGGAATAAAAATCGTGGTTGATGGAAAGGAAGTATGATAAGATTAAAATAGAGAATCTACCATACCAATTTTAACCTGAGATCACTCAAAAAAATGAAAATGATTGAAATATGGAGGTGGATATAGTGTGTTACAGAGGAGGGAGTGAACCATTAGTCATGAACATGAGTGGGGGAATGAAGTGATTGTGTTAGGATTAAAATTGATGGGATTGAAAAATTTTAGTTTTTCATTTTTTACATTTTTTGGCATATTCCATGGTTACTATATTCTTTACCTAAACAATTCACCAATCATGCACCGTTATTTGGAAAATCTTTAGAATCCACATAGTTGACTCACATGGTCTGGGAATCCATATAACAACCATGTTAAATGGTTTTATCCCATTACAAAAACCATATAGACAATCACCAGGAATTTAACACTAACTATTATATAACTGTGTGATATACTGAAGATTCAAGAAAAATTAAAAATTAAAAGGAAAGGCCTCTGATTATCTTCAATTAAAATAATTACTAAAAAAAATTTATAAATAAAAATCAAGGTGTCACATTTCATGTGTAATATAGAGGTAATGGAAGAAACCAATTGGCATATTTCTACTGCAACCAAGGGTCTTTCATATATTCCCATTCCCACATGTGAAGTCCACTATCTTATCCCAATAGACACTAGATAAATAATGTTTTACTATATCCATAATCCAATAAAATAAAGGCCCTTATAACCACTACTTCTAAAAAATCCCCTCAAAAAATATTTAAATAAATTGATGGGCAGGAAAATATGTAACACCTCAAGACATTATGAGATATATTCTTTTTAATTTATTTGATGTCTTGTATTTTAATATAAACTAAGATTAGCTTGAATTATACACAACACTCTATTAGCTTGAAATATATAGAAAACTATTACTGTATTGTGATACATACAATTTTATATACTTATTATAGAATTTATTTCACTCAAGACAGATTATAAGGGATAAGTAAATATTATAACCTAGTCATTATAATAACAGTTATGATTAATAATAACTTCATTCTAAAGAACTATTTCAATGAAAATAAGCGAGTTTATAAATATAATAAAATCACTCTTTATAGATTTTATTAGTGAAATTTATAGGTTATTTATTAAATTTAATGTTTTAAATTAATCATAGTTTTTTTCTAGATAGGATATAAGTAAAAATTCAATTTTTTAGGGTAAAAGCAGTATTTTTTTATAAAATACAGTTTTAACACCTTTCGATGGAGAAACCATTTTAAATAAAGTTTTCAAATTTTTTGTAAAACTTATTTGACATAAAAAATTATTCTTTGGAAGTGGTACACCAATATTTACCTTGTTTGAATTTTTTTTTATTTTTCAGATGAAATTCGTATTTTAATTAATCGTTAAAACATTGAATTTTATTCAAAAATGCATTTTCATATAATTTATTTATATAGTTAGATTATATTATTAATTAGTTTTAATGTTTAAATTTGATTAATTTTTTATCATTTAAGAAAATTTTGGTGATTGGAAATAATTTTAAATTTAAATAGGACTTTAAAACATGTTAATCTTTTGATAGTTTTTATTTTTTAAAATCCCTTATTCGTGATTTGACAGCAAGAATTAGTTTTAAATTTCTTTTTGCCTATTTTGTTATAGGAATTTAGACAAATATATTCCATATATGGAATATTAAGGTCCAAATTATGTAAATAATTACTTTTTTGGGCATTATGAATAGTAACATCAGTAATTATTTTTATTTACTATATTTAAATGGTAAATTAAGTAAATAAGGGTAAAAATGATATTATCATAACATAAATCTCCCCTAACATGGGTCTTAGTAATATTTTATGAGTCATAGGGATCCCAGAAAACACTTAGGCTGATTTTTTTGGCATTTGAGAACCCCTTGGGTGTGGAAATGACATGTTATAATAATTAATTTAATTTAAAGGGCAACATAACATAAACATAAATATTTTCAATAAAACATTTTTATCATGGAGCTATATAATATGAATCTTTGACTATAAATGGTAAATAGAAAGAAAAAATATTTCCTACATTATGATATTTTATTAATTATTTTTAGAAACTATATAAATAATAATATTTGTGAGACAATGATGATGCAGTGATTGCATTATTAATGAAATATTCAAATAAATGATATTATAAATATTAAAATAAATGAAATTTGAACATTTTGATTATATCCATGAATTGGTTTGGATGAAATTGACATTATAGAGATTAGTTAATGCCTTTGGATCGATGGAATCAATTTTTTATGACTTTAACTAAAATCAATTACAAAATAGTGATGAAATTGACATAAATGAGTTTTAAAATAATTATTATTTTATTAAATGATAAAATAGTTCTAAAAATTTAAGATTTATCAAAATAACTTGTAAAATGTTACAAATATAATTAATGATCCACATGAGTTACTTTTATAATTTTATAGTAATTATATTAACCCTATAGTATGAAAATACAAGAAAGCATGGTAAGAGTTAAATTATTTAACTAACGGTTAAAGATAAAGTACAAGGTTATTATTGTGACCTAAAATTATCTAAAACCTATTGGTTGAGATGATTTAGACCCATAATCATCTAATATTATAAATAAAAACGTTTGGGACAATTATAAAATGAAAATAAATTTATAATAAATTAATATTTAAATACTTTCCTAAAGTTCCCTCACCTGTCATATAAAAGGGACTTCTCTTTCTCATTTAATAACACTTATAAAGCCGTTTTTATCAAAAAAAACCGACCCATTCCATCTACCAAATTCTATCACATCATTTTATAGGCCACAAATTGTGATTAAAGCCATCATATGGATAGCTTTTGTTAAAACCTAAAGGAGATGCTCAAAAAGGAAGTAGTTCTTTTCTCACCTCTTTCAAAATTCGTTTCTTCTTATACATTATTTTCTTATGTTGTTTCCCTAATAAAGTAATAAATATATTATCTTATTAATTATTATATGTTATTATAATTATGGGAAAACCTTTTACCTCCTTTTATCCTTCATACAAATAACAATATCCCCATGCGTGCGTACGTATGACTTACCGTCTCCAGGGCGTGGGACAATTTTTTATTCAAAAAATACATAATTTGGATGGGTAGAATTATGATTATAATGAATGTAAATAATAAATATAACATGATAATGTTTCTGTAAAATTCATATAAAATCTAATTTTATACCATTTAACCATCAAGGGAATGATAACGTCACTTGAGCACACGTATGACTTTCCATCTCTATGAATGGATGAGATTTATTCTTCATGTTAACCATTCAAGAATGATTAACAATTAGATATAATAAATAAGAATGAAATATATGACATAATAATTATACTGTTTTTATGTATATATATATATATATTTCATTTAATTTCTTCCATTCAATTCAATTAGGAAACAGAAACAACATCCATGCATATGTACGACATACCGTCTCCATGAACAGTGTATCACATTTGATTTATATATATGTTATATATATTTATATACAGAATATTTATGATATATAAATCATGTTTTACAGTCCACGTGTAAGTAAATAATGATCTATGAAATAAGATCAACGATAATAAGTGAAAACACATACGATAAATAAAATGATTGTTATTGAAAGAATTTCTTTAACATAGAACTAATAAATAAACAGTTAATATAAAGCCATAAGTGAATAATATAATAAATATAAATAATATTATGGTTCTATTAAAAGTTAATAATTTGTTTAAATCCACAATAAGAAAGTTTCAGACACATATGGAAGAAATCAGACCTTAGGTAAGGGATAAATGTGCAATCTCTTTACTATCTGAGATTGTTTATTCATAAGTATTTACTAGGGTATATTTATCATCCTCATCCATGTTTGATAAATATTATTTATATTCTTATACTATTTCTTAAATTCAATTTTACCCATTTTTGAGGTTTTATTAAATTTTATGGAAGAAATATTTCTTTTTTTCCGTAAGAGGTACTTTTTAAGTTATTATTGCAAGAGTATGAGAAGAAAGTTTTTTATCTTATACGACATGAACATATTATTACTTCTTCATAATTCCTTGTTTAAATGAATCCTAATATACATGATTTCATGTTAATTTTAACTAAATACATTTATTTTAAAATTTTAATGTATTTTAAGAAAATAAAATTCTTTTGAAGAAGAGAGAATATTTTACTCAAGAATTTATTTCATGTGTTTTATCAAACTTATTTTCCACCTTAGATAATGTTCTTTAGATAGGGTTATATTTTTATCCCTATTATTACTATGATTTTATTGTGGTAATAATGGAATGATATATTATTTTTATGATTTTATTTTGGAATGATGTTTAAGAATTCCATTTTTTTGGGTTATGCAGTGATGAATGATTAATGTTTTTTTTGGCATATGTAAGAATGATTTAATTATGAGATGGGTGAGACCTATATTTCCCTCAAATGAATTGGTTAAATAATTATATCTCATTAGATATACATGAATGGAATGAAATGTAAATCTTGTTTAGCAATATAGGGATGGAACAACACGTAAGTATGGTTCAGTGATACATTCCTAGAAAAACAAGTAAACATGGTTCTGTAATATCTGGTTGGAACGGTAAGTAAATCATGTTCAGTAAAACATGGCTGGAATGGATAGTAAACCCTACTCAGTAATGGAAATTTTCCACTATGATAGTCTTGGATGTAATGCATTGGAAACTATAGAAATCATATTATGTGTTTATTTTTTATCAATAATTCCATTCTTTATATCAATGATATTTTATCGAGGTTTGTGTTCATTTATGATTTATGCCTTGTAACATTCCAAGACATATTTCAAGACTCAGGATTCTTTATTCAAAATTTTTGTTCATTTTTTAAAATTATTATGTTTATGAATTTTTATTTTCATCATATTTACCCTTACTAAGCATTTCAAATCACCCTTTTTTATATTTTACATTCCCTAGGATATAAAGAACAGTATTTATGTAGGAAAAATAATGGGGAAGATATTTGTGGGAGATGTTGAAGAACATTCATAAAGCTAGAAAAATGTTTTTCATGGTTAAAAAGACACTAAAATAATATGGTCTTTGGGAATATATTTTTGTACTGTATTATATATTACAATAATGAAATGTAATGTCCATGTAAGTCAAGAATGGTTCATTAATGTTGGTATTAGTGCGAAGGTTTTGTTAACCTTTGGAATGTAGGATATGATAATTTTACTGAGATCTCCAGAGATATTACTACGGTATGTCTAGGGATGTCTCTAAGGGTTATTCAATCTATATATTATAGTCCTAGAATTATGGTAATGATCAAGAATAATCTTTAAATAAACCTATGATGATAGAATGTGAAATCACTCCCCCTTGATTTTGTTGTTCTCCTAGTATGATTTTTCGCCCTCACACTATTTTTTTTGGGTTTTAGAAAATGGATGAAAATAAAGGGATTCATGTTAATGGAGAATTTTATGGATAATGTAATGATATACTTCATGAGAAACTAAATGAAATGGGACCTGGAAGGCGAAACGTTGTTATTATGCCTAATCAGAAATCTCATAATTTGATCTATAATCTCATGTTTGGTGTGATTCCTGACATTACTATTACGAGAAACATGGAATTTCATACTGATCATAGAGCAATGAAAGTTCAATTTTAATCATGTAAATCATGTGGGAGGAGGCATGAAGGAGAATGTTTCAAAGAAACTAGAAGATTCTTTGGGTGTGGAATAGAAGGAAAAAACCAATAATTGAAAAATAAAAGGATTAGTTAAAAAAAGGACAAGGACAATAGTTTATATAAGACATTAACTATGGTGATATGTTTTAAATGCAAAATTTAAGGGCATTAAAAAAATCGATTCTTTAAAGGAAAATCTCATGAAGGGAACCAACACAACGTATGGGTAGTATTTATGTTCATGATGATTAAGTGACAAAAAATGATATTTAAGATGAAAAAAATGTTATGGAATAAAACAATGGATCTTGGTCAACTATTTAATAAGATAGTACAATGATTACATGATTATAAAGAATAATGTTGTAAAATTAATTTTATAGTATTAGGGAATAAACAAACATATAAGGAAAGTTACTCTAATATTTTTCTTTAATTGTTTGAAAGTATATGTTGAATGATACTGGTAACCATTAAAAGTTATTGAGATATTTTTGGAAAAAACATGATATGTGCATAATGATGGGATAAGATGATAATGATATGATTGATAGTGTTAATGACCTCATGACTGATATAAGGACAAAGAGATATCATGGTTTGCGTGTATTGATTTTTTTGTGTATTTTTTGCCTGTGGAAATAGGCAATTTGGATAGAATGCATGTTTTCACAAAGGTTCGATGATAATTCATGTTATTATCATGTTTCAAGAGAATACATGATTAAGGTATTAACATGTTTGGAATGTGACAAACACAAAATACCTTATGAGATATGGGATATAAAAGTTAAGTCAATTTAGTTCACCTCATTCTGATGTTTTATATTTTCAATTTTTTTAATGACTGTAATGTGATCCATTTTTGGATAGTATAAGTTATATTTTGGATGCAGATTGTTTGTTTAATGTATTATCTCACTATAGGTAGACTTATTCATTTTTTAGTACCTTTGATAACCTTTTTGGAGATAGATGGAATGACCTACCAACTATATATGGATCGCATGATCTACTAACAGTTCAAGATTGACAAATTCAAATTCATTTATTTGAATTAGAGATGAAGTGAAAATTGTTCAAGGAACAAACAATAGTGAGATTTTAATGAAATAATTTAATTATTACATTTTATGTTCATAAAAATTAGAGAAATAATCTTTAAAACCAAAAATATTATCTTAGTACTTTCTTATTTGATGAATCAGATGGTCCCTTAAATCATCACAAATTTATGGCTTTCTGGTTGTTAACATTATCCAACCTTGTTTTCTATCACTATAAATCAGAACATGATGGTTATATTTCTCTTCCATATCCATGTTTTCCCTTCCCGCCTATGTTATCCTATGTGGAAACCTAATGATGAGTTACATTTGGTAACCATTATGTTTCTAACATTAAATTGTAAAAATGATGTATCAATATTCCTTTTTTTTCAGGACGTGGGATTCTATGAAAGAAACATTCAAGTAGTAATAATTTTATAACCCAGATGAATTTTGAGGGAGAAATTAAATTTAAGGGGGTATAATGTAACACCCCTAGATTTTATGAGATATATTCATTTTTTATTTCTTTGATATCTTTTGTTTTATGCTACTCTAAGATTAGCTTGCGCTATACCCATCACCATATTAGCTTTCAATATAGGCAACAATGTTATTGGCTTGTGATACAAACTATTTAAAGATCTTCTGATAGAATTAATTTCTTTCAAGACTGAGTATAAGTGATAACTAAATGTTATAATGTAGTCATTATAATAAAAGGTATGAATAGAAATAACTTTCTTCTAAAAAACTATTTATTTGAAATTAAGTGTGTATATAAAATTATGAAAATATCCTTGTATGTATTTTTAGTGAAATATATATGTACTATATTCAATTCAATGTGTTAAATTTGTCTTATATGTTTTCTAGATATGATATACGAACAAATTAAATTTTTGGATAAAATAGTTTTTTTTAAAAATAATGATTTACAACCTTCCGATGGAGAACCCTTTTTAAATATAGTTTTTAAAAATTTGATAATTTTTATTTTACATAATAAACATCTTCATTGGAATTATTATGTCAAAATTTACCTTGGATGAGATTTTGGTATTTTTCTGATGAAATTCATATTTTAATGTATATTGAATAATATTGTATTTTAATTCAAAACCGCATTTTCCTCTAATTTATTAATATAATTTGATTATATTTTTAATTGGATTTAAATTGTAATTAGATAATGTTTTTATTATTTAATCCATTATTCATCATTGATTTAATTTTACATTTAATGTGGACATAAACACATGTCAATCTTCTAATAGTTTTTACTTCTTAAAAACCTGCTTTCTGGTTTTGACCATGAGAATTAAGATTAAAAACATTTCTGCCATTTATGTGTTTTTAATTTTGAAAGAATGGATTCTATATTTGTAATCATAAGGTCCATATGATCTATATAGGCCTATTTTATTCTTGGACATTATTAATAGTATCTTTAGTAATTATTTTTATCTGCCATGGTTAAAGGTTAAGATAGGTAAATAAGGGTAAAATTAATATTAAAATAATATAAAACTACACTATGAAGTGTCTTAATCTCAATGTATGAGTCATAAGAGACCATAAAAACCCTTAGGAAGAATTTTTGTCATTTTAGAACAACTTGGGTGCGAAAATAACAGGTTATAATAACTAATTTAAAGTAAAGGGAAATATAACATAAACATGTATGTTTTTACTAAAACAATTTAATGTGGGGTTATATAACTGATCTATTAGATTATAAAATGTAATTATAAATATAAAAATATTTCCTACATCATGGTATTTTATTTATCATTTTTTTTCACTATATAAATAAATTTATTTATGACATAATGATGATGATGTGATTACTTTATTAATGAAACATTCCAATAAATGATATTATAAATATTAAAATATATGTAATTTGAACATTTTGATTCCATAAAATATTTTTTTGGATGATATTAACATTTTAAGGATGATTTATTTTTTTAGTCCAATGAAATAATGTTTCTATAACCTTAACAAAAATTAGTTACTAAATAGTGTAAAAAATAAAAAAATTAGTTCTTTGAAAAAATCCAATTTTATTAAATGATATAACAATACTAAAAATATATGGTTTGAAAGAATAAGATAGATAATTTTACAAAGGTAATTTATTATACAAATGATGTTCTCTTGTGATTCTATTGTATCTATATTAACTATATCATATGAAAATACCAGAATACATGGTAAGAGATAAATTATTTAACTAATCGTTAAAGAAAAACCATAAGGTTAATTTTGTGATTAAAAAATGTCTAAAACCTATTGGTTGAGAGTATTTCAACCCATAATCATCTTATCATCAAAAAAATGATATTGGGGACATTTAAAAACAAAAATAAATTTATAATAAATTAACATTTAAAGACATTCCGAATGTACCCCTTACCTCTCCTATAAAAGAAAAATTCTCCTTTTTTAGTCAAACAACTAATTCCATTTTTATCTGCAAACCCCTCAACATTTTCTCTCCTATGGATACCATTTCTGAGACTCAACAGGATATTCTCAAAAAAGAGGAGTTTTGTTTTAACGGAAGGTAAGAAACATGGATTAAAATTATGAAAGTAAATCAACAAGAGTCAAAAAGAAAGAAATTTACATTTATCCTTTTAGAGAGTAGCAAGGATCTCACATGGTATGCTAGAATAGTGGGTGCAAGAGTTTACAAAGATCCCCTTGTTCACTTGGAAATCATCAAGATGGTTGTCTTCATGTCAGATATGTGTGATTATTTAATTCATTGAAGCAAGAGAGTTGAGGAAGTTGTACCACTTTTATGTGAGTTTCCAAACTAGATGAATTTGACCCATCCTAACTACATGGAAAATCTTGGTTGAGTCACTTTCAAATTTGAAATTGCACATATTTCATTGATGAGAAATTTCAACATCCTTGATGAGAGACATCATTTAATCTTCCAGGGATTTTGTCTGTTGACATGTACCATGAACTCCTTAAAATTAACTATATTGGTCTCTTAAGGAAATACAAGGGCCAACAATCCTTGGATTTCCCCAAGAGGCACCGTCCTTATTGAATTTAATCCTTACTGAATTTGGGGGTGTACATAATAATTCCATTGTACAAAGAGGTCTAGGAAAGTTACCTGATATGGAAAGCATTCTTAGGATATCAAGGACTCTGATAGAGTTATCCAAACATTCATAATTAATGGTATTAGCATGTTGACCCACAAGAGTAATTTTAGAGAGCATAGATCTATTGTTGAAGATCATAGTGTCATGAAGTCTCTTATTCTTTCATGTCTAGATCGTCTGCCCAACATTAGCATAGGAAACAATGAACAACTGGCAGATCTGTTTAGACAGTTTAAATGCCAATAAATCCTAAAGAAAATCTATAAATTTAGTGCATTGTAGAGGGTGAGGGTCGAACCACATTAGCATATAATTCCAGAGAGAGGCTGCCATGTTTCAAGAAAAAAAATAATAATTTACATAATCTAGATGTGGTTGACACAATGCACATCTTGAACAGAGTGATATCCTAACCCATTGTAGATTCACCTCAATAGGTAGTTTATTGAGGTAGAGACTCCAAATCTAGGTAAAATAGGATGAGAGTAACCATTTTTATTAAAGGCTTCAATCCCTATCTCGGTTCCCTGAAGAATGTGATTATAGTAGCTTTTGGAGTCCATGATTTCATTCAGGATTGGCTCCCATATAAGTAGATCTTCATTTTTCAAAAAGTCATAACTGGAAATAGTGGGTGAAATATGAGATTTTAATAAATTACCTTTACCTATATTATAATTTATTGAGGTGTTATAATTGTTGTTAGGATTTGGACTGCCAATAGTGTTAATAATAGGTGTACCAATCCATGTAACCATCAATAAATAGAGAGATGAGTGATCACTGACCAGCTAGTGAGAATGTATCTTTATCTCTTGAAAGATAGTTTTTAGAACATTCCAAATAAAGGATTGTGTGTAGCCCATTTTCCCTATAAGAAGCCTACTGAGGGGTTTTAATCAAAGAAAGTATAGTGAGGGAGAAATTTCATTGATAAGACTCCTAATAAACTTATATTTCAAGGATTAATTAAATAATAAGATGTTTTTAATTCCATGTCCTCCAAAATTTTGAGGCATACAACACCTCATCCAAGTGGAAGTTATCTCCTTCCTTTCCAAAATACTACTACTACACCCGAAATTTCTCATTAGGGAGTTAATATTTTTAATAATATAGGTTGTCCAAGAATACACCATAAAATAATATACAATCATTAATTTGGCCAAATGATTAACTATGCATAGTATACCATCTATTGAAAGATATTTTCCCTTCCAGGAGGAGATGGTTCTTCTAATTTGACTCACTATATCCAAAAAGTGAGCGGAGTGGGGATTTCCAAGAAACATGGGATCCCCAAGCCAGTTTAAGGGAAGTGATCCCTCCTTTATGCCATGTTCACTCATTATGCTAGATTTCCTTGAGGGTATTATATTTTTAACAAAAAATGAATGACTTGCTCAAGTTAACCTAATTTAAAGAAACATCGCCATAATGAAGTAGGTAACTCTTGTTGTTTTGTATGTTCCTTTTTTCACTTTGAGAGAAAATGATGATATAATCAGCAAAAATAAGGTAAGAGTGTGTAAAAATATCTCAAGATTCTCTAATACTATTTATTTCACCTTTTCTGATCATGTAAAGAATCATCATACTTATGAAGTCCTTAAAAATAGAAAATATTATGGGAAAAATGATCTATGTAATTCCCTGACTATAGTTACCCAGAGCCGGTGCATTATTTAAATACATTATTATCATTACAAGTAATCATGTCCTAAAGGATAGATCAGTTTAGCACTCTCAGAAAAATATTACATACAAACGTGAAAATTAATCATAATACACTTCTTGGAATCTTTGGAAAATAAAACATAAGAAAGGGGTGAGCGTAGATGCACAATACGGGTAAATAATTTATCGAAAGCTATAAACTATTAATGAAAGATATGTAATGAAAACAATATCTTTTTTAAACATAAAATTGAACATAATAAAGAAAAAATAAATCGAATATTATCATCTAAACATGAACATGGATATTCTACTAGTTGAAAAATCATATATAATAACTAATTTCATAACGAGGGAATGCATACTGCCGGATATCATCACCACATAGTCAATGCATCATTCCAAGACTACAAATAAATTTCTTTTCATGGCCTTTTGACAAGACAGTAGTTTGTCTTATAAAACTTATAGATGCATCAAGGAGCTATATAAGGCTGCACCCGTCAATTACAAAGTCCAATACATTCCTCATATAAAAATTTTGGAACATAACACAAACATTCATTTTATAATTAGCATACGAAATACCAATACATTAACCATAAACCATTAATGTTATAAAAATAGCACATCCATTTTAAAATATATCATAACTCATTCATTATAATATAGAACATTGTATTATAATAAATCTACCTCAATCAAGAATAATATTCAATAAAGGATGTTGACATAGTTGAAAATGATCAGTAAAACTCTTTGAGAGAAATATCACTTTTGGTGTAATCTTTTAAAAGTCACACATTTATAAAGAACTCATTTAAAATATATTTTTAATCAACGTGTCCCATACCACTTTGAAACTTGTGAAAGGAATTAACATTTTAAAATAATCATGTTTATATAAATAAATCCTTAAATTATTTTTAAAACATGGATGTTGATTAAAACAATTTAGCAAAATAAATCATTAAATCAATTAAAATGATTATATTGATAAATAGTCTTTTAAAAAACCCATAAAATATTCATTTCGAATTTTTTTAATGAAACATGGACATGGATGCTGAAAATGTACCAGTAAAGACTTACACATAAACAATCTTAGATAATAATGAGACCGAGGAATTAACCATTTCCTTGTACATTCCTTTGCTCATGGGTACATTTAACATCCTTTATAATCTCAATAGTATGTTATTAATTTAAAAAAAAACCATATTCATATTTATGATATAATACTTGATTCATTTATGGTTTTATACAACCCATTTAATAATAATTTCTATGTTAAAATAACATTTCGTTTGATAATCACTATTTTATCATACATGTTATAACTTTTTATTATTGATCCCATAACTTTTATCATGATTTAACCAATTAAAGAAAAATAAAACATTATTTATTTATAATATATATTCATAATATAATTATGTATAATAAATTGATATATGAAATGAAAAACACTGTTTATGGAGACCGTAGGCCATACGTACGCATAAATGTCATTTATGTTTTCATATCGTATTGAACAAAAGTAAGTGAATGAGATATATGAAAATAAATACATAAATACATACATATATATATATATATATATTTACTGTATAAATAATATTTCATATATTAAATAATTATAAATAATATATATATTTTTAATCCTCGTTGAATGGTGAACGTAGAAATGAATCTCATCGCGTCGTGGAGACAGTAATCCGTACGTATGCACGAGTGATGATATCATTGTATTGATGGAGAAATTATATGTAATTTGATGATATATTATATATAAATA
The DNA here is from genome assembly GCA_963277665.1 of Viscum album. Lineage (NCBI taxonomy): Eukaryota > Viridiplantae > Streptophyta > Magnoliopsida > Santalales > Viscaceae > Viscum > Viscum album. The sequence continues at coordinate 1,098,527,878 of OY728123.1, forward strand.
ATAATAAACATTATACATTTATTATTTACATCAATTATACACAATATTATACTCATCCAAATAATCAAGTGTTGAATAACAAACTACACCATGATGTGGAGACGGTAAACCGTACGTACATGCGTATTGTTAATTTTTCATTCAGAGGATGGATAGAATAATTAATATGGTTATACCATATTTATAATACCATCACAATCAGTGGAAGGCACTGATGTTATTATTTTAGTAGGGAAACCAAAAAGGAAAGAGGAAATGGATGAAGAAAATAACTTTGAAATCGTTGATGAAGTAATTACCTCTTCTTCAGGTTCTTCCTTTTTATATGATCAAAAGGGTTACTTAGGTAGGATTATGATCAATTTGAGGACTCTAGGATGAAGTGGGGTTAGTTTGGAGGAGAATTTAGTTAGTTTTGATTGAGCCAAATGGTCTTGGAGGTGTGAATTTAAGATAAGTGGAAGTACCCATTTATAAGAGCGGTGATGGTCACATTAGGAAAAGCTTGAAATATTATTTTATTATACAATCATATTCGTTTTATAATTTCAAAAAATGGATTTATTTCATGTATAAGGTGGTTTGGGGTCGAAAATCCCCCAACCAATAGGTTTCAATCAAGTTTAGGTCACCATATTAACCATATCTTTTAGATTTAACTCTTAGTCAAATAGTAAAACTTTTATCATGTTTTCTTGTATTTTTGTATTACATGGTTAATAAAATTACAATAAAACTACATGCCAACCTAAATTGGTTCATTGTTGACATATATATCATTAAATAAATCCTTTGTCTGATCCTTATATTTTTAGGATTATTATGTAATTTAATAATATTGAATTTGTTTTTAAAACACAATTATGTCAATTTTGACACTATTTGGTATTTGGTTTTTGTGAAAGTCATAACAAGTTCATTACTTCGAAAAAATTACCTTAAATCCATCCTAAAAATTCATATTCTCATATAAAATTCATGGATGGAATCAAAAGTCTAAATTTACATCAATTTTAAAATTTATAATATCAATTATTTTAATCATTCATTAATTAGCTAATTACTGCATCATTATTGTGTCATTAATAGATTTAATTATTTAATGTAAAAAAATTAAAAATAAAATACCATAATGTAGGAAATATTTTATATTTCAAATGAATATTTATAGTCTAATTTATCTTATGTGTAACCCTATATAAAAAATGGTAATGTTATTAAACATTGAATTTAATACTTTTAACACTTCTTTAAATAAATTCTAATAGATGTCCAAATCGAACAAAAATTGATAAAAATGATCTTTTTTTGGTCCTATGATTTATTTTTGTTGAAATAAAATTATTCAATAGAATTATTAAATGTGTTGGGGTAAATTTAATATTTTTTTACCTTTAATTACCCTATTTACTTTTAACCGTGGAAAATAAAATTTCAATGTTACTATTTTCCAAAAAATAATCTTCATCCTATTGAACCACATTTTAATTTTTGATGTAAACTGTGTCTCTTTGATTTGTGAAATTCACATTATAAAAGTAGTAGAATTATGTTTTATTCAAATTTGAAAATGTCCCTAGAATGTGGGTAAAAGACGTTAATAAATTCAATAAACTTTTTTTCATATAATATTATTATAAAATTACTCAAATGAATTAAATTGAACAAATATAGTTATTAAGTATCTATTTTGATATTAAAATAAATTTAAATAAATATAATAATTATTTTAATAAATGTCGGTTTTAAACATTAATGAATTGTTTTTCACTATTCAACAAAAATTGAATGATTCTAGAAAAATTCCTAAAATTCACCCTAATATAATTTTTATATTAAAAATTTAAAAATGTTTTCTATTTGACCAAATTTATAATATAGAATTTTCATTAATTAATTAAAAATTAAATCTCGATGTCAAAACCAGAAAGCATTTTTTAGAGAAGTAAAAACTATGAAAAGATTGATATGTGTCTATATCAAATTAAAATGTAAAATTACTTATAATGACATTAATTGGATTAAATGATAAGTAAATAATCATATTATACTTCAAAAACATTCAAATTTATAATTTTACACTATAAATAATTATGATTAAAAAAGTTGTTTTATATTAATATTTAGTATTTTCATTATTCATCGAAATATAAAAGTTATCAGAAAAACACCAAAAATTTAAAAAAAAATGAATTTTTATGTATCAGTTATAAAGAAGATGTTTATTTGGTCAATTTGAATATATAAAGCTGTCAAATATTAGATTAAAAATAGGGTTCACTATTAATAGGCGGTAAATTTTTTTTTTTTAAAATAATTGTTTTATCTAGAAAATTGAATTTATGATTATATTAGGTCTAAGAAACAAATAATATGGATGTTAAAATTATATGGTGTATTCAAAATGTAGTTAATAAAATTCATAACCACTTTTTGAACATCTTGTTCGGTAAGCATGGTTCGCATAAACTCGGCATTTTGTGTAGCGCAAGTTATTACATTACATCAAAGAGAAAATATATTATGAAATATTTGGCTATTACATTCTAACATTCTTCATTAAATAGTGTCCCCACAATTTGAAATTGTTCTTAAAAAATAAAAGGTTTAAAAATATAAAATAACTTTATTAAAAACCTACATCTAAAATAGGTTTGATAAAATTTAGTCTTAATAAGAGGGAAAGGTTAATGAAAAATTCACCACCAAATTTTGATCTCAAATAAGAAAAAATTGGTGGAAATTAAAGACACATAATTGGAGAAAAACGTAAATATTTGTATGGATTGATTGAGGTCATAAATCAAAAATAATTGAACAATAAATGGGATATTGAGGGTCTCAAAGCCTTAAATCTATGATGATTTTAATATCATCAGTTCAAAAACAGATAATGTTTTAGGATAACACATTTTTTGTTTTAAGATCCCCTCCCTGATTTTTAAGAATTAATTTCCTCAAAGAATAAGAAAAAAAAATACTTGAAAAGTACAGTTCCATCCTTCAACAAACATCTACCACAAACTCATCTTTCATGCAAAAAGTTAATAGAATTCCAAAAAATTATATTTATCCTATTCATATAAGGTTATTAAAATATTGAATTTTTAATTCATCTCTCAAAACATAAAAAAACTTACAATATACAAAACATGAAATCACGTGGGCCAATGGAAGGTGATTCAACCTTTTCGGCCTTTGGTTGTAGGTTCAAGCCCCGCAGCCTTTCCGGACATGACAGGTTGTCGCCCGACATATGGGTTATCCTTTTTATAAAAATTTAAATATAATTTTATGAAATTTTTTAACCATAAACAATAGTATCCAATGTTTTACAAAATTTATTCCGACCATTAGACTTATCCCAAATATTTCTATCAAAACTCACAGTCCAAAAATTATAAGGAGGGTTAAAAAACACAATGAATATCTCTTTTTTCACATATTGACATGTGAATACCTTCATCATGTATTTTCTTAAAACACAGAAACACCCTGAATTACCATAAAACCTTATTGAATACATTTATGCTCCCTTATTTCTTATTGAATACCATTTATACTCCTTAAATACAAAAATGTTGTAAACTTCAAAAAACAATTTATTAGTTCCAAGGTAGTCAAATATATCCTATAGAATTTATCAAAATCAATCAACTTGGTATCAAGATTATATTAAGGTTTATCTTTCTCAAAACCATGTATTTTCCAAAACAAATATCTTTCTATTGAGTCACTTTTCATAGTACCATTCAATCTCAAATCCATAATGAAATAGTACTCCAGTACAATCCTTATATACTCTATAATTCTTATAACTTATAAATCATTAATAAAATAATCAAATGACACAATTCTATAATAACACCTTAAAAACACTAATCATTACTCTTCATCTGTGGTAGTATCATAACATGATTATTATCAAATAATATCATTTGGGGTATACTCTGATGATTTGGACATTGATTCGTATAGTGTCTCTACTCCTCATAGATGAAACAGTGTACATTTGAAACCTTTTTCTCACCATTACAATCTCGTATTTAGTGTCATTTTTTCACACTTATATCAAAAATTCATTCCCTTCATGAATTTTTCAATGTGATTCCTTCCACAGTTATCACATATGGGTACATCCTTCTTTCCCTTCTTCGCTTTATCCATATTTTTCTCTAATATCCTCTTCTTCGCTTTCTTCCCTTCAAAGCCATAAGACATAGATAATTCATTACATATCTTGTTAACACGTGATATTATTTCATCATATGATGAGAATACGTGGGAGATTATTTAATTTCTAAATGTTTGATTAATACAATAAATTATATGACCCTTTGTAATCTTTAGATCATGTGTAATGCTAGAGTTATCATTCCTTCTACTGGGTGCCATTTATAAATAGTGAAAAACACTAGGGTAGGTCATATCATAATTTGTAACAAAAAAACTAGGAAAATTATCAACATTAATTGAATATTTTCTCACATCTATTATCATAAAACTTAATATGGATTATTTTCTACGATATTTACTCATAAATCCTTCATAATGGTTTGTACTGAAAATATTAATTATCCTAATAATATCTTCTCGGTGTGTCGTAACCAAGAGTACAGCAAGGCCCGTTATCGTGCACCAGTTCCCGTTCAAGTCTAACTCAATGTAGTGATTTTGGGTTTTACCCCTAGATATATCAGTGCTAGAGCCTCCACTACCAACAAGTATCCAGAGAGGGATATATTTCGTGGAAAATTCCCAAAATCTCTGAATTACCAAATTTCATGTATGTTCTTCTATACTAATACTCAATGTCTATCTTACGGTAGTGTTTCAAAGTTATAGTTTATCTAAATCTATTTCTATGTTTGTTTCTAAACATTCTCTCATACTAACTATAACGAGCAGACCCGTCAGTGCATTATTTTAATACATTGGCATGATTAAAAGGAATCATGTTCAGAATGACCGATCTGTTTAGTATTATAGAAAATTAGATTACATACATTAATGTTACATTATACTTTCTAACATACAAAAAAACATAAATAATTCTTTCAGAATTCCATTTTTACCTTAGCATAACCCCACATATTAATCATAATTCAATTCTCAGAATCCTGGGAAAACATAAAACATAAGAAAGGGATGACATCAGATGCTTAGTAAGGGTAAATAATTTAGCAGAAGTAATAAACTATTAAGGAAATATATTTAATAAAAACAATAGACTTTTAAACATACAATTGAACATTATATGGTGAAAATAAATCCAAAATTACTATATAAACATGCACATGGATATTATACTAGTAGAATAATCAAATTTAATAACTATTTTCATAACTATAGAATGCATAATGCCGAAAATCATAACCAAATAATCAAGGCCTCATTCCAGGACTACAAATAATATTTCTGTCAAGTCCATGTTCCAAAACACTAGTTTGTCTCATGAGACCTACTGATTCATTGAGGAGCTATAGAGGGCTCCACTCAACAGTTACTAAGTCAAATGCATTTCTTGTATGAAAATTACAAAACATAAAATAAAAATTCATATTAAAACAAGCATAAAAATATCAATACTTTAACAATAAAACATGAATGGTATAAAAATAACACATCCACAACCAAACATATCATAACTCATTCAATTAAATATGGTATATTTTATTATAATAAATCAACCTCAACCAAGAATAATATTCACTATAGGATGTTGACATAGTTGAAAACGATCAGTAAAACTCATTGAGAGAAATATCTCTTTTTGTGAAAACATTTTAAAGTCATGTATTTATAAAGGAAGTATTTTAAAAGTTATTTTTGAATCAAAGTGTCCCTTACCACATTGAATCTATTTAAATAAATTAACATTTTAAAAAAAACATGTCAATATAAATAAATCCTTAAAATCATTTTAAAAAAATGGATATTAATTAAAAATATTTACAAAAATAAATCATTAAAACATTTATAATGAAGATCTTGATAAATAGTCCCTACATAAAAACCTTAAAATATTCAATTTGATAACATTTTTGTGAATCATGGACATGGGTGATAAAAACTCCCAAGTAAATACTTACACATATATAATCTCAGATAAAAATGAGATTGCGGAATTAACCCTTACCTTGTACATTCTTTTGGTAGAGGGTACATTTATCCTATTATATAATGAAAATAGTTTTTTATTAAATTATAAAAGAACCGTATTAATATTTATGATATCATACATGATTTAGTTATGTCTTTTTACTACCCATTTAATAATAATTTCAATGTTAAAATAACATTTTGGGTAATAATGGCTTTATTTATCTTACATGTTTTTATTTGTTATTATTGATCGTATTAATTATATCATGATTTAATTGATTCTAGAATATAAAACCTTATTTATGTACCATATATATTCAGAATATGAGTATGTAAAATATATTGATATATGAAATGGAAAACATCGTTTATGGAGATGGTAGATCGTGCGTATGCATAAACGCCATTTCCCTTTTCATATCGTATTGAACAGAAGTAAGTGAATGAGATATATGTATATATATATATTTATATTTCTAGTATAATTATTATGTCGTATATGACATACTTATTAATAATATATATATTTTTAATCATTGTTGAATAGTGAAGGTGGAAATGAATTTCATCACGTCTTGGAGACGGTAAGCCATACGTACGCACGAGCGATGATATAATTATATTTATAGAGAAATCGTATGTAATTTGATGGTATATTATATATAAAAATCATTAATTTTTTATATTTATTATTTATATCAATTATACTCCTTATTATACCCATCAAAATAATGAATTGTTGAATAAAAAACTACACCACCACGTGGAGACGGTAAATAATACGTGTGCGTGTATAATGAATTTGTCATTAATTGGATATATAGAATAATTAATATGGTTATAACATATTTATAATAAAATTAAAGTATGTAGAAGTTACTAGAGTTATTATTTTATTATGGAAGCAACGATGATAGAGGAAGTGGAAGAAGATAAGAACATTGAAAGATGTGATGAAGTAATTACCTATTCTTCGAGTTCTTCTTTTTTATTTGATCAAAATGGCTCCTTTGGTGGGATTATGATCAATATAAGGTGTAAATGTTTATGTTAGGGTATTTGGGATGAGAGTTGAGCAAATTTTGGCCGAGCAAAAAGGCTTTGGAGGTGTGAATTTCAGAGACTGGGAAGTGCCCTTTTATAAAAGAGGTGAGGGTCACTTTAGGAAAAATTTGAAATATTATTTTATTATATAATAATTTTGGTTTTATAATGGATCCAAATGGATTTATATTGAGTATATGGTTGGTATGGGTCGAACCCTACCTCAACAAATTGGTTTTAGACTTGTTTATGTCACCATATTAACAATATATATTAGATTTAACTCTTAGTTAAATAATTTAACTTTTACCATGTCTTCTTTATTTTTATATTACATTGCTATAAAACATACTATAACATTACTTGTGAAACCCAATTGGTTTATTAATAAAATATATATAATTTTTAAACCCTTTGGCCGAACATTATATTTTTAGGATTATTATATCATTTAATAATATAGTGTTTGTTTTAAAAACCCATTTATGTCAATTTAGACTCTATTTGGTAGTTGGTTTTTGTGAAATTCATAACAAGTTGATTAAATTGAAAAATATACATTAAATCAAACATAAAATGATATATTCACCTATAATATTCTTAGATGGAATTAGAAGTCTCAATTTACATTTATTTTGATATTTATAATATCAATTATTTTAATTTTTCATTAATAATGTAATTACAACATTATCATTGTGTCATACATAAATTTAAATATTTAATGTATAAAAATTATAAATAAAATACCATTATGTATGAAATATTTTTAGATTTATAATGAATAATTATAGTCGAATTTATATTATGTGTAACTCTATAATAAAAATAGTTAATTATTAAACATTGAATTTAACACTTTTAACTCTTCTTTAAATAAAATATATTAAATTACCTTATCATAACCAAATGGATAAAAGTGATATTTTTTATAAGGTTTATTTTGTTTTAAATACACTTAACCAATATAATTAAGAAATGTGTTGGGGTAATTTTAATATAATTTTTACCTTTAACTACTTTATTTACTTCTATCAGTTGTAATTAAAATTCAAAAATTACTCTTCACCAAAAATTATTTTCATCATATTGAACAAAAAAATTCTTCATGATGTCAACTATGTTTCTCAGATTTTCTAAATTCAATTCAATGATGCGATAAAATTACTATTTATAAAAAATTTGAAAATGTATCTAGAAGGTGGGTAAAAGACGCAAACAAATTAAAGAAATTTTTTTACATCTAATCTTATTATAAAATGACTCTAATGAATTAACTTGAACTAATATAGTTATTATGTATGTATTTTACTTTTAAATAATATTAAATAAAAATAATTATTATTTAAATAAAAGTCGTATTTAAACAATAATGTTGTGTTTTTCAATAATCATCAAAACTTGAATGTTCTAAAAAAATGCCAATAAATCACCTTAAGATAATTTTGATATTATGAATTCAGAAATTATGTATATTTTACCAAATTAAAAAAATATATGTTTCATTAATTTATTTAAAATTAATTCCTGTTGTTAAAACTAGAAAGTGGGTTTTTGATAAGTAAAAACTTTCGAAAGATTGATATGTGTTTATGTATAATTTAAATGGATAATTACTTCTAATGAGCATAATTGGATTAAATGATAAAAATATAATATAATTTTACTTCAATACCATTCCAATGTATAATTTAACACTACCATTTGTTTTAAAAAGATGTTTTCAATTAAAATCTTGTATTTTCATTATTCATCGAAATATTAAAGTTATCAGAAAAAAATAAAAAATTTATAAAAACTAAATTATTATGTCCCAATAATAAATTAGACGTTTATTTTTTCAAATTGAGTATATAAAAGTTTTAAATATTTTATTAAAAAATGGGTTCGCCATTAACATGCTGTAAAATTGCATGTCACGACTCGTCCTCGGGCCCCGTGTCGTGGCTACCCCAATCCCGCCTTCCATAGAGCAGTGGATAGAGACTAGCACCAAAGGCATAATCCCAATAAAAAGGGAAGGGGTTTCCTTTAAACATGTAACACATACTGTTTGAACACATGCTATAGAAGCAACAAGTACTAAAATTGAAAATAAAAGTGTGCTAAAAGTAAGTGAGCCAGTATACAAACCCAACTGAACTACACGTACAAGTAAAAGAGGGAAAAAAACTCCTGGATCATACACTAGGGAATGCTTCCTGAAGGGTAGGTACAGAACATGAACAACTCTTCCCTGCGGTACGTATCATCTAGTCCATCTTCAAGTAGCCTCCCATCCGTCACCCTCAACCTCGATCACTACTGACTGTCATCTACACAGAACACAACAAGATGCGGGCGAAGCCCGTGCATGGGTGAGTATAATAATAGTCAGTAGGGGACCCCGAGTCCCCCGAAGGTCTCCTAGAATCCAAAAATTATAACCACAGAATAAAGATACAATCCGGAAGTATAAACCCACTCTACTTAGGTATATGCACATACAAATACCTAAGTTATCAAACACAGTCCGTCTCCAACTCTTGAGCCCAAGCACAAACCATTCCATAAAAGGAAGTGATGTCAATCACCATGATGATAATGGTTGAAAAACATGACTCATATCACATACGAATACATCTTTTTTGAGTGATAAAAATGATCAGATGTAGTAACTGATTCATCTAAGCTGTCAGACCCACACTGGATATAGGACTAGCTACGGTGTTGGACCCACACAGGATATAGGGCCAGCTGAGCTATCAGACCCACACAGGATACATGACCTGCTATTCTATCAGACCCACACAGGATACAGGAACAGAAGTCAGAAATGTCAGACCCACAGAGGATCCCAGAACATTAGTCATCACTTTCAAACACATGGAGGATTTCGGTACATTAGTCATCACTATCGAACCCATGGAGGATTCTGGTAGAGTATCGTCGCAGCCATCTCTAGGGTTACCGAACACAGCACGCTCGATCCCGAGAGGGTCTGCTCCTCGAGCCAAGTTTTAATAATTCAACTACCACAATGCCTCAATATGTTGTATCCTATATTTCTGTCTCATTATATGGAACCCAATGTGACAGACGGCGCGTCAATCAGAGGCCTGGTCAGAGAGTTATTGGCATTTCCGTTCTAGGAGCCTAGTTAGGCTTCAGGCTCAAACCAACCCTTCCGTACCCCAAATGCATCCAAATATCAATTGGAGTATGCCAAAATAATTGTCTCTCACTAATAATTCCATCTCTGTAGGCGGTACATCAATCAGAAACCTGTAGCCCTAGATGCGGACTAAATGGTGTAAACGACCATAGTGGGTCTGGGTTCGGTCCGACCCTGTCAGACTGACCGAGACCGACACAGTCTAAACCAAGTTCTCTCCCAGACCAGCGGTCCGACCCTGTCTGAGGTAGCATCCCGAGTTGAGGGGATGGACTGGCCCGAAGAGATTGCTCGAACCGACGGGGGGGGGGGGGGGGGCATCCTGAGGGGTGGCCTGGCCGAGGGCGGCCCAGTCTGAAGGCGGCCTGTCCTAGCCCCACCAGGGGGGAGGCATGTGCCCCTTGGCACCTGAATGGCTTATCCATTGGGGTAGAACCAAACTGGCACCCGGTGGCGCCAGTCCAGCCCATGCGGGACCCGACGGGATCTCGCACCTCTCGGTTGGTCACATGGGCCAGTAGCTCCCTGTCACCGGAGTGGTGCGACGGCACCGCGCCCCGGCCCGGCCGCTGTTCCCCATCGCCAGAACGGCATGACGACGTCATGCTTTCTCTTCCACGGCCCGCCCTGGCCGCTGCCCTTCTCCGGAACGGTGCGATGGCACCGCGCCCCTCTGGCTCCACCGCGGCTCGCTTGGTCGTGGATTTTCTTTACGTGGTGTGATGGTGGCCTTTGAGCCGCCGACCTCTTCCATGATCTTCCTACATCATCTACATAATGAGAACAACAACAAAGGGGGTGGGTCAGACTTGGTTCGTGCGGTCCGAGCCCTCCCCATTACATTGTTAACATTCCGCATGAAGAGTACAATAGACGATGATGAAAGGAGAGTATAACTCATACATAAAAATAATCCAATTCCCTCTAGCTCGATTCGAAGTACGTTGTTGAAGTTGCAGAAAGAGGGTGGATGTCGATTCATTGACATCGGGAAACATTCTAGGATGAAGCGTCATCGACGTTCCTCGCAGGCGGATCCTTCTCTTGTGGATTGGATAAAGATTGAAGACAGTATCGTCATTCTTCAGAGATTAGGATAATTCTTCATCGAGAGAAGGATGTTCTTCCAAGGGTTCTAAAAAGACCCCCAAGGATTATGCCAACCCAAAATAAAAGAATATCATCTCTTATTTTAATGTTGGAATAATGAATTAAATTGAATTCAAATCACTCAAATTAATAAATTAAGTCATTAATTAAGTTGTGTTGGCACCATTAAGGGGAAGTCCATAAGTATCCCATATTAATGGGGAGCTCAAGGGGTTTAATGGGGGTTTAGAGGAGTTAAGGGGTTCGGGTGGGCCCCACCCTAAAACATCCTCCCAAGGGTGGTTAGGGTGTTGTGGGTCCCACAAATAACCTCTACCTGGTGGTTTTAACCACCATTAAAATAAGAATGTGTTACACTCATTTTTATTTAATTTTAATTAGAAAAACCAAGAAATTAAATCCCAATTTCGATAAAACGCAACTACGGTAAAGGTCTCCTTAAGCGAATATGGTACTGTGAGTTCAAAAGTGCCCTCAGATTTCAATTCTGAGCACCACTTCAAAAGATATAAAATCCCACACGTACGTTTACTGAACGTACCTGAAAAAAAATTACAAAATTGTTTCTGGGCACACCAGACATCGGAATCATGCACCATCAGAATCCGTGGACTCATAAAAATCCACTGTATTTTAAAAAAAATTCCACAAAATTTATGGATCTTTACATTCTCCCCACCTTAGGTATTTATGTCTCCGTAATCTACAACACACGCTAAGGGAAAAAATGGGGGTACTGAGCATGAATTTGAGCCTCCCGCTCCCATGTGCTCTCCTGGAGGTTCCCGTGCTGCTAACGAACACGCACCAGAGGAATCGAACGTCCAAACTAGAACCGCTCCTATCGATCCTCAATCTCTACTGGAACCTCTGTGAATGTCACCCCGTCATTGATGTCCTGCTCCCCATGGTCGATGATATGGGACGGGTCATGCGCGTATCTTCTCAACTGAGATACGTGGCAGTCGTCGTGCACCCGGTGAAACTGTGGTTAAAGGGCCAAGCGTTAAGCCAACTCGTCTACCCTACTGAGGACCTGAAATAGTTCAATGAATCACGAAGATAACTTTCCGCCTCGGCCAAATCTCCATAAACCTCGTCGAGGTGAAACCCGTAGAAAGATGTGGTCTCCATCCTCAAAATATTGTGGTCTCTGTCTCCTATCATCATAGGACTTCTGCCTGCTCTGTGCATTCTTCATCTGCTCATGGATGATCTGCACCTTCTCCGTCATAGCCAACACCATCTCTGGTCCTACAAGTGCTAACTCCCCTAGGTCAGTCTAGTATAGAGGTGATCTGCAAGGTAAGGCGTACAATACCTCGTACGCTGCCATTCCAATGGTGGAGTGGTAGCTATTGTTATACACAAACTCTACCAAGGGTATGTGACCCTCCCAACTTCAACCAAAGTAAAGGATTCATGCACAGAGCATTTCCTCGAGAGTTGGAATATTTCTATCAGTCTAGCCATTCGTCTTAGGATAGAAGATGGTGCTTAAGTGAAGCTGTGTCTCGATAGCCTCCTGCAACCCCTTCTATAGCCGGGAAGTGAAACGATCATCTCAATCGAAGACGATCCTCGATGGCACACCATGAATCCTTACAATATCCTGTAAGTAGAGTCATCACATGCTCTCTACTAAGACCTGCTCTATGATCGGTAGTAAGTGGGCCGACTTGGTGAGTCGGTCGACAATCTCCCATATAGTGTCATGTCCTCTAGATTTAGGTGGAAGTCGCATCATGAAATCTATCGATATCCCATCCCACATCCACTATGGGACCTCTAAGGGCTGAACCAATCCAGCTGGAACCTCGTGCTCCTCCTTTACTCGCTGACATGTGAGGCATCGTGAGACAAACTTTACTACTACCTTCATCATACCTGGACACCAGTGCTATCATCGGAGGTCCTGATACATCTTCGCCACTCATCGATGTACCACTAAAGAAGATGTGTGTAACTCCCACAATACTTCCTCCTGAAGTGAAACAAATACTATGTTACATCCTCAGAAGAGAATGACGTGCTCCCCATCTTAAGAAAACCCATCAGGTGCATTCCATGTGGATATCTGAGCACGTTGGGTATCACAGTCAACATTGCCATATTGTGCCTCTATGACTCGCTAAAGAAGTGGAAGAAAGACTATGAGAGACTAAAGAAAGGCTACTCCATCTCTATCCACAAAGGATATCTGCAATGCGGCCAGCTACTCCATCACCACTCCTAGCAGCTGAATTCCTGATCTCCTGATGAGATAATCTGATACAATGTTCCCCTTCCCAAGAGTATATACTTTCTCAATGTCATATTCCTGGAGGAACTCGAGCCATTGTCACTGTCTCAGGTTCAGCTCCTTCTGCGAGAAGATGTACCTGAGGCTCTGGTGGTGAGAGTAGATTGTAAAATGATCACCCATCAGATAGTGCCACCACATATTCAAGGGGAAGAACACTACTGATAACTCCAGGTCATGGTTAGAGTAGTTCTACTCATGTTTTCTCAACTGCTGTGAAGCATAAGCGATCACTGCTTTCTCCAGCATCATAACACACCCATGTCCGGTTCCTAATTCATCACAGTAAACTACAAAGATGATGCCCTCCTCCGATAGCCTCAAAGATGGGTGCAATGGTTGTCCTCTGCCTCAGCTCTTGGAAGCTCTACTGGCATCTATCTGACTACACAAAGGGTTTCCCCTTCTTCATCAAAGCTGAAGCTGGTTCTGCAACTCTAGAGAAATCTATCACAAACCTTCGATAGTACCCAGCCGGTCCCAGAAAACTATGAACCTCCATCACACTCCTGGGTGGCTCCCAAGCAAGTACTTCTTCGATATTCACTGGATCCACTGCAAATCTAGCCTTCAAGATGACGTGTCCTAGGAAGTGAACCTCTAGAATCCAAAACTGGCACTTTAAGAGTTTACTATAAAGAGGGTGCTCTTAGAGTGTGTCAAGTACTTCCTGCAAATGGTAGGAATTCTCCTCCTCAGTAGTCGAGTAGATCAGTATGTCTTCAATGAAGACTACGACAAAGCGATCATGGTAATGCTGGAAGATCCGGTTTATGCGACTCATGAACAGTGCTGGAGCATTTGATATGCCAAAGGGAATAACCATGAACTCGTAGTGGCCATACCGACACCTAAAGGTCGCCTTCTCCACATCCTCATCTCAAACTCTGAGCTGGTGATAGCCTGACCTGTGGTCTATCTTCGAGAACCATCATGCTCCCTTGAGTTGATCAAAGAGGTCATCAATCCTCAAGAGTAGGTACTATTTCTTCATGGTCACCGGATTCAGGTGATGGAAGTCGATACAGAGTCGCAAGCCCCCATATACCTTCTTGGTGAACAAAATTGGACATGCCCAGGGAGAAACATTGGTTCGTATAAATCCCTTCCCCTGCATGTCCTCAAGTTATTCCCACAGCTCACGAAGCTCAGAGGGAGCCATCCGATATGCTGGAGTAGATATCGGTGTCGTCTCGGTGTACATGTCAATGTTGAATTATACCTCTCTGCAATGAGGTTGTCTTGGAATTTGGTAATGGGAAACATCTGCGTACTGATCCACCACAACAGGAAAAGTCAGACTCCTCACATCAACCACTCTGAGGATGATACTAGGCAACTAATTTGTGATCATCTTCCCCTATTCTATGTAAGTCCATCCTGCGCTGAAAAGGATCCCTTATCGGCGGTGAAGGTGAACTTGGTCCCATATATGCGGATACAATGCACTTTGTGCCTAATACATTCAATATGAGCATGAACTGTGGATAACCAGTCCATACCCATGATGACGTCGTTAGGCCTCGACGCTGCTACGAGTAGATCCCAGCTGAAGCTATCTCCTCTTAGAGTAAACTCACACTGTTGGCACCAGTGCGTGATCATCGTGTCTACTCCTATAGGATTATCTAGTTGTAAGGATAAAGCCAACAGCTCCGTTGGAATCAACGAGATCTGAACGAGGGAAGTAATAATAAATTAATGATTCACACATGTGTCTATAAGTACTCCAGAAAGGGTGCAGTAGACATAGATAGTACCTCAAATCATCTCATGTTCTCCATGGTCATTAGCCTCGAGTGCCTGGTGCTGAACCTGCCTCTATCCACCAGCTCCCCGTGGTTGGGGTGGATATCCTGGTGGTGGTGGTAGAGCCTAGAAACATCTTCGACCACCCACTGCTCAGCCATCTCCTCTGCCACATCCACCTGCTCCCGATGGACCACCATGGTAAAACCTATACCTATGCTTGGGAGGTCCCTCTACCATTTTCTGCTCATCTGCATGGCGGGTCGGGCAGTCTCGAGCTATTGGACCCTGCCCACCGCATGCATAGTAGTACCTTCACCTCGTATAATTGGCTCTCTCTCGTGTTCCCTGCACAACCGATCCTATATCCTGGGGTCACCCACCTAATGTCCTGGTCCTCTTAGACCTCTGCGACATTTTTCTACTGCTGGATGCAGAAGATTATTCTACGTGTTTTCCTGTGGTGGGTCTCGCTAATAGTGACTTCTCAGCGAGAAAACTCTCCATTAGAAGGGCTCTCTCCTGCTCCCCCGCCTACGTCGGAATACTGATGGGGATCATTGAATCCCTGATCACATGACTGAGTCCCTGATCGAAGGTCCGTTCCCTAATGAATGGATATCGTACCATATATGTGGAGTAGTAGGAGAGGTCAGTGAACCTCGCTGAGTACTGAGCTACTGTCATGCTGCCCTGATAAAAATAAATAAACTCTTGAATTTTCACAAAACGAAGGGGGGCTGCAACAATCTTTTAGAGGAAGTGACTCTCAATGATTTTCCAGGGTAATGATGCCTCATCATGCACCTGGAGCATCAGGCTCCACCATCTGCATGCAGCTGCATGCAAGTGACTTATGACAAGGATCACCATGAGGTCGGCTGGTTTTCCTACCAATCTGAAAACTCTCACGATAGCCTCCATCCAGTCCTCATATGTCTGTGGGTCCATCTCTCCCTGGAACCTGGGTGTCCTCTAGCGCTGGAAATCGTGCAATGCACTCAGATGGCATGCAATCTCTGCTACTGGATCTAGTGGTGTCGGTGGACCAGCGGGTAGTGGTACCGCTGGTACGTCCGATGTGATAAGGCCCTACAAAAAGGCCTTGTCAATCGATGAGCTACTATCTCGTACGTTACTCAGAACCCTAGCTGACTGCCTTCGTGGTTCCATCTGAAAGGAAACAGGTGTGCCATAGTTAAAACAAAATACCTGGTGAGATGACACAAAGTAATCACAAAGAATACTTTTTCAAAGGAAACACACAATAAATCAGTGTTTTCGTGCACTGAGTCAGAGATCAGAAGTCAGAGTCCTAATGTATGGATATCTCGGCCGTCGCAGCAACATCAATTTCCCTAAATTGATAACCACATGCAAAAAACATGACACTATTACCATTAAAAGAATCAGAGTCCACATTTTGTGGTAAAACTGACTCCACTGATACCAATTTTTCACGAACCTTGCTCCGGGCCCATGCTGTGACTGTCCTAAGTCAGCCTTCCATTAGACCAGGGGATGGAAACTATCACCAAAGGCATAATTCTGATAAAAAGGGAAGGTTTTTCCTTTAAAGATGTAACACACACTGTCTGAACAGAAACTGTAAAGCAGCAGGTAATAAAATAGAAAAAAAAGTGTGATAAAAGTTAGTGGGCATGTATACAAACCCAACTGAACAACATGTACAAATTAAAAGGGAAAAGACTCCTGGATCATCCATCAGGGAATCCTACTTAATGGTAGGTAAAGAAATTGAACAACTTGTCCCTATGGTATGACTTGTCTAGTCCTGCTCCAAGCAACCTCTCGTCTGTCACCCTCAACCTCGATCACTACTGACCATCATCTGCACAGAACACAACAAGGTGCGGGCGAGGCCCATGAAAGGGTGAGTATAAAAAAACTCAGTAGGGGATCACAAGACCCCAGAAGGTCTCCCAGAATCCAGAAAGTATAAACCACAGAAGAAATATACAATCAAGAAGATTAAACCAACTCTACATAGTTATATGCCCATACATATACCAAAGTTATCAATCATAGTCCATCTCCAACTCTCCATACCTAGAAAAAACTATTCCACAAAGGAAGTAAAGTCAATCACCATAATGATAATGGTTGAAAGACATGAATCATCTCACACAGGTATAAATATTTTGTAGAGTGATAGAGATGATCAGATGTAATAATTGACTCATCTAAGCAGTTGGACCCACACGGGATACATGACCTGCTAAGCTGTCAAACCCACACAAGATATATGACCAGCTATTTAATCTAAGCTGTTGGACAAACACAGTATAGATGACCAGCTATGCTGTCAAACCCACACAAGATATAAGAATAACTATTCTGTCAGACCCACATTGGATACAGGAACATAAGTCATAAATGTCAGACCCACGGAGGATCCCAGTATAGTAGTCATCATTGTCGAACCCACAGAGGATTCTGGTACAGTATTCATCAATGTCAAACCCACTGAGGATTCCAGTACAGTATCGTCACAACCATCCCTAGGGTTCCCGCACACAGCATGCTCGATCCCAAGAGGGTCCGATCCTCGAGCCACGTGTAGATACATCATCTACAACAATTTCTCAAGTTTATGTATCTCATAGTTCCATATCATCATAAGGAACCCAACACAACAGACATCACGTCAATCAGATGCCCAGTATGAGAGTTATTTGCATTTTCGTTCCAGGGTCCCAGTTGGTTTTTAGGCTGAAACCAACCCGAACGTACCCCAACTGCATCCAAACCTCATGTTGAGTATGGAAAAAGAATAGTCTCTCTGTAAGAATTCCATCACCATTGGAGGTACGTCAATCAGACACCCAAAGCCCTAGATGTGTGCTAAATGGTGTAAATGACCATAGTGTGTCCAGATCCTATCTGACCCTGTCGGACTGACCCGCCTCAACCTGTTCTGAACCAAGGTCTTACCCGAACCACGGGTCCGACCCGGTCGGAGGAATCATCTTGAGTCAAGGGGATGGATCGACCAAAAGAGGCGACCCAATTCGAGGGGAGGCCCGACCCGAAGGTAGCATGGCCTGGCCGTGCTAGTGGGGAGGTGTGAACCCCTTGGAACTCAAACGGCCTAGCCGTTGAGGTAGAACTGAACGGTAACTCGGTGGAACCGGTCCAGCCCATGCAGGACATGATGGGGTGCCACACCTCTTGGCTAGTCGCTCGATCCAGCTACTCCCCATTACCTACGCGGTGTGATTGCGCCGCGCCATCCGCCGCAGCCCGGCCCGACCGCGGTTTTGCTTTTCTAGCAAGGCGTGAAGGCGCCGTGCTTTCTCCATCATGGCCCTCCCTGAACGTAGCCCTTCTCTGCCATTCCAGCTCCACCGCGGACCGTTTGGACACATATTTTCATTGCATGGTGCGAAAAAAGCCCTTACGAAGCATGCATCTTCCGTGATCTGCCTCCGTCGTCAAAACAATGAGAACAACAACAAGGGGGGACGGTCGGACCGTGTTCGTGTGGTCCAAGCCCGCCTCGTTACATTGTTAACATTAAACATCAAGAGTACAACACATGATGTGGAAAGGAGAGTATAACTCATACATAATAATAATCCAATTTCCCCCAACCTTGATTCAATGTACATTTTCGAACTCGGGTAAAGAGGGTGGACGCTAATTCGTTGTCATCGAGAAACATCCAAGGATGATGTGTCGTCTATGTTCCTCATAGTCGACTCCTTATCTTGTGGCATGGATAAATATCAAATACTGTATCATCATTCTTCAGAGATGAGGATCTTTCTTTGTCAAGAGGATGATGTTCTTCCAAGATTTAGGCAAAGCTCTCCAAGGATTATGCCTACCCAAAATAAAATAATGTCATATTTTATTTTAATTTTGGAATAATGATTTCAAAAGAATTAAAATCACTCAAATTAATTAATTAAGTCATTAATTAATTTGTGTTGGCACCATTAAGGGGATGTCCAAGAGTTTCCACTATTAATGGGGATCTCAAGGGGTTTAAAGGTGGGTTTAGAGGAGTTAAAGGGTTTGGGTGGGACCCACCCTAAAAAATCCTTCCAACGGTGGTTAGGGTGTATTGGTCCACACCACTAACCTCCACTTGGTGGTTTTAACCACCATTCAAATAAAAATATGTTACACTCATTTTTATTTAATTTTAATTAGAACCCCCAAGAAATTAACTCTCAATCTCAATAAAATGCAACTGTATTAATGGTCTCCTTAATCGAATACCGGCACTACGAGTTCAACAGTTCCCTCAGATTCCAATTCCATGCACCGCATCAAAAGATATAAAATCCCGCACATACTTTTACTGAACGTACCCGAAAAAAATTTCATAAATTGATTTCGGGCACACCAACATAGGAATCAAGATCCGTCAGAAACTACTGACTCGTAAAAATCCCATGGATTTAAAAAAAAAATCCCATGGAATTTATAGGTCTTTAAATTGATTTTTTTTAAAAATACTTTTTTTATCTTAAAAATTGAATTTTTTCTTTTATTATATCTATGTAACAAATAATATGGATGATAAAATTATATGGAGTATTCAAAATGTAGATAATACTATTCATAATCGCCTTTTGAACATCTAGTTTGGTAAGTCATGGTTCACTGAAACTATGTGTTCTTTGTAAAACCGGCTATTAAATAACTTTAAGTGATAACATACAATGAAATCCTGAGGTGTTACTATCTCTATGCCTCAATCCTCTTGAGAATTTAATGTATCCCTCTTGGGTGCCATTGGTGAGAATGGAAATACGAGGAGAGCCGATAAGAGCATTGACTCCCTGAATTAAAAACATTTGGAACCCAAACTCATGATGAATACGTGCAATAAATCACAAATAAATAATGTCAAAAACCTGGAAAATTTTTAATTTTAGAGGAATATTTCAGTTTCTTGTAGTTTATAAGAGAGGATTACCACATTCCTAGGTCCTGAGAAGGCACTGTAATATTTTATTTCATTTGACATAACCAAATTGATTCCAAAAAAATATTTTCTAGTGACATGGGACAACCAATTAGCATAGATTTTTTATGATCCTGTAGAGGGTGTTTACTAGAGAAACCTGTCTAAATTAACAAATCTTATATCATTCTAAACTTTAGGTATCAAAGAAATTAACAAAGCATTAATGTTATGGGAGAGGGACCCATTAGTGAAAATATTCTTTAACCAGTTTTCAATCATCAACTTGAATGAAATACCAGTAGAATTGGTAAAATTGATTGGTAAAACCATCCAGTATTTGTGGGATTCCATTCATTTTCCCAAAAACCAGAATCTTTGATCACACAATCTGGAGGAACTTAGTTAAGGAGGATATTATCTTGATTAGTGGCTAACTTAGGAATGATGACCTCCAAAATTTCCCCATTTCTCCTTATACCATTAATGAGGTTCTTGTATATGGAGGAAGTATGGTTTGAAAGGCTTTTCCTATTAGACAAATATTTTTATTCAACTTGTAATAGAGATAAGGGTCTATTAACTTTTTTCCTGTTGAAGGGGATTACAGAATTTGGTATTTCTATCCCAATTTGTGAGCCACAAAACCCTAGAAATTTTTTTAAATAGTTTCTTTGAGCATGATTAGGTTATTACGCTTAGAGGACATTTTATCATTTTGGGAAATATCTCCATGGTAGTCACTGTTAAATATTAAATCATAAATTTCATGAAGAGATATTTTAAGAGTATCATTATCCTAATCATGGAAGCTGAATTTCTTTTTTTTCATAACTTCATTTTGACTTTGACAGCCTAGAGTTTGAGAATACAGGATGAGGGAGTGACATTGTGATCCTCTATTTTCCTAGTGTCCTTGACTATCTGTGCGCACTATAGATGATCAGTCCATTAATTATTAAATCAAATGGACGAAGGATGATTGAAAGCCTTTGGAAAAAATGTAGACATAATTAGATAATGGTCATAGTTGTGTCTAACTAGAGAGACAGATGAGATGTTTTTCTAGCCCTACAAAAGTCCCTCACTACCAAAGAAATGATCAATATATAATGTCCTAATACTACTTAAATTCTTTATGTATCATGTGTATTTGGCTCCAGTAAGGTTGATTTCCATGAGATTAGAATCTTCAATAGAAATCTCAAGTCTCTCATGGATATGTCACTAGAATCCAACCTTGTTTTTTCATTAGGTTTTAGAATGGTATTAAATTCTCCCATTATAATACCTTGGTCCGATATCAAACTAAACAGCTATTTAATTTTCAGCTATAGGGGCCTTTGGCTAATGTAATTTTTGGAAGCATAAACCATTGAGCAGTAGATATTATGTCTTGATTTGAGGAACCTTCATGTAATATTCTTCTCATCCACTCGAACTACCATGGGATTATCAACCGTGTTATGAACAAAGATCCATATCCAGTCAAGGTTTGAGTTATGTTGATCAGTGACAAACAATGAGTAACCTTTTATTTCTAGAAGAGAATTTCTATTATTGTAGTTTTCTTTTGGCTCAGAGATACCAATAAATTCAATATTGTATTTTCAAATAAGTAGCCTAAGGGAGAATATTGTGCTAGGGTTGAAAAAACACTTAAATTTCTAGAAAAGTAGCCTCATTATATATTTTTATTGGGGGAAGGACTGCAATTTTTAATTGAGCTCTATCTATTTCTTCCGTGAAGATCTCCTTGGATCTTCCTTTCTGGTCATATTGGTGTGTGGAATTTGGTATGGAGTTCCTAAATGTAGCTCCTGATAGGGATCAATGCTCTTAGATATTCTATCTATCCTTATAGGTGTTCATTCTTCCGTATAGGTATTTTCATTGTCTGGTATAATGCCTTCTAGATTTTGTCTTGGAAGTGAAGTATGGGCCTCTCTTCTTTCTTCTGCACTTTCCATCTTAGAAGATTCCAGAAGCTTTATATAGACCAGATCTTAGGTTAATTCTTAATATTGAGTTATGAGAGTAATAAAATGAGGAAATTTTATAGCTCTAGAAGGATAGATGACTCATTATCACTACTAGTGACTATCCCATCTGCGTCAATTTGAATACTCTTTTTAGTCAGTTTACCATGATAGTCATGTGCATCCTCTTCCTTTTCTATGTCAGCCCAATATTTTCTGGATATAAAAGTATTTTTCAATTTAAACCCTTATGAATTTTCAATAGGCTTCTTCATCACATATTTCATTATGATTAATCTGTTTCCTTTTGATGTATATTTCTATACAGAGTTACTAGAGGGTGGCATGACTATTTTCTGGACAATTCAACTCCTGTCAATGACATGCACAACCATTCTACAGTGGTCTCAATATTTTTGAATATTTTATAATTCAAATAAAACCTCAATAAGATTTTCAGATACTTGAATATATGTTATTATAATTATGGTACAACCTTACACCTCATTTTATCCATCATACGAATAAAAATAACAACATGCTTTCTTATGTACGGCTTACCGTCTCCACGCGGTTATGTAATTTTTTATTCCTCAATATATAATTTTATTGGGTATAATGATGAGTATAATATCTTAAAATAATTAATATAAAATTATAAGTTTTATTTAAAACTAATATACTATCAAATTTCATACCATTTTACCATCAATGGAATTATTTCATCGTACGTGTGTACGTATGACTTACCATCTCCATGATGTGATGAGATTCATTCTCCACATTAACCATTCTAAAATTATTATAAATTATATATAATAAATATGATTGAAATATATGACATAATAATACTACTAGATTTGTGTTTATATATATGTGTGTGTCATTTACATTCTTCCATTCAATTCAACAAGGAAATAGAAACAATGTTCATGCGTACGTATGACCTACTGTCTCCATGAACAGTTTATTCAATTTCAATTATATATATATTATATATATTTATATATTGAATATTTATGATATATAAGTCAAGTTTTACAATATGGTCATAAGTTAATCATGATCTATGTAATAATATCATGAATAACAAGTCAAAATATGTATGATAAATAAAATGATTATTACCCAAAATGTTGCTTTAACATGGAACTGATAAATAAAATGGTTATATAAATTCATAATTGAATAATATATGATATTATAAATATTATCATGGTTCTTTTTCAAGTTAATAATATTTGTAAACTCGCTATACAAGAGTTTCAAACACAATCGAAGGAAATCAGTTCTAAGGTATGAGATAATTTTTCATTCTGATTATTATCTAATATTCTTTATTCATAAGTATTTATTATGGTATATTTATCATCCATGTTCACGTTTCTAAAATGTTATTTTTATTCTTAGATTTTTTTGTAATGTTAATTTTACCCTTTGTTGATGTTTAATTAAATGTTATGGAAGGAATCTTTAGTTCTTTTTCCATACGAGGTTCCTTTTGACTTTTCTGGCAAGAGTACGAGAAGAATGTTTTTTAAATTAGACGACATGAAAAGATTTATACATATTCAAAATTACTTGTTTCTGTGAAGCTTCCTCTACATGATTGCAAGATTATTTTCAAATAAATACTTTTATTTTTAAATTTCATGACATTTTGAGAATATAATACTCTCTAGAAGAAGAAATGATATTTTTTTCAAGATATCATTTCAAGTGTTTTATTAAAATAATTTTGAATCTACGATTGAAATATTTATACAGATTTATGTTTCTATCCCTATTATTACAATGATATAATAGTTTTAATGATGGAATGATATTTTATATGTATTCTATTATGATGAAATGATGTTTAAGAAACCCATTTTATTTCATCAGTTATGATAAGATGAATGATTTATGTCTTTCCAGAACATGTAAGAATGATTTAATTATGTCTTTTTGGTACTTATATCTACCTCCAATTCATTGGGTATAGTTTTATATCTCATGAGGTAGACATGACTAGAACACAAAGTTAATCAAGTTCAATAATATATGTCTAAAATGGAAAGTAAATACAGTTTAGTAATATATGAATCAAACTTCAACTAAATCAAGTTTGGTAATATAGGACTAGAATGACAAGTAAATTTAGTTCAATAATACATGTCTGGAATGACAAGTAAACCCCTTTCTATAATGGAATTTTTCAACTATGATGTTCTTGGTAGCAATTCCATGGCTACAATGGAAATTACATTATGTGATTATTTTTTACCCACCATTAGATGCTTTATGTCAAAATTATTTTATCCTGGTTTGTGTTCATTTAAGATTTATTCCTTAAAAAAATACAAGACATATTTCATGACTCATTATAATGATATTCAAATTTTATGTTCATGTTTTTACATTATTATGTTTATGTATTGTTTGATGTTCTTCATGTTTACCCTTACTGAGTATTTGATCTGACCCATTTTTTTGTTTTCTTTTCCCATGGATTGAAATAAATTTTTTAGGTAGGAAAACTAGTGGGGATGTTCTTTATAGGAGATGTTTAATTTCTTTCACCATGCTAGAAGAATGTGTTCCGAGTTTCTAAAGACACAAAACTAATATAATATTTGGGAATATATTTGTGTAAAGTATTATATATTCCACAAATGAAACGTAATGTCCTTTTATGTCATTGTTGGGTCATTAGAATACATCTATTTTCACATTATACAAAAATAATTTCATATCCTAATAGCGATAACATAATATGGCCATCCTTATATCACAATGACCATAACAGGAATGGACATATTCTCGCCAGTGTCACTAGAGACAGTCATCAACATGCATCTAGTGATAGCCAGTATAAGGAACATATTCTTACTCCCATTCAAGATGGTCATAGACACATTGTAATAATGAAGGAAAAATAGGATCAGCCACATATCCATATTTCAACTAGAGATCATCTATCCAGTTCAATGTATGATTCAATATAGGCCAACTAATGCAACCCATGGAAGATAAAAACATATATTTCATTATGTTACACAAATAATAATTTCATCTCATAAATATTCACACATTATAAAGAACGTAAATATTAGTGTCTAGGATGATTATCTAAATAAACAACTTATTTTACAATAATTGTTAACATTTCATTATAACCACTGAACACTAAACCTCCATCCATGAAAATAAAATTTAATAACCCTATTTATATCATGGGGAATGAAAACATGAGAAATGATTGATCTCATATTATTTTAATTTAAATACAAGAGATAACCAAAGATGATCACAATAGTGAAAAATATGAGCATATGGGAATGAGAGCATAATAAAGATACATTAACCTACGATTATGAAAACATAATCATGTAAAACATTGTTCATAAAAAATGAAAAATCATAATATAATCATGATTCAAAATGTAATAATATAGTTAAAATATGAGTATAAGAATTATAATATAGTTGATTGGGAATTAAAACCGATTTACATTTGTGAATAAGGATTCACTCACATATTTACCTTGTTGTATTAGGCTTCACTCTCATGTTTCCCTTGGTGTATTAGGATTCAGTCATCTTTTTCCCTTGGTGGATCAAGCATCACTCAATAATTTCAATTTATAGATCGAGAATCAAAACTAATTTCTCATTATGTCTTAAGATATAAATATTTACCCAAGTCATTGGATGAATATATAGGGACCATCCATCCATTAATGAAAAACAATACATAGTTATTCCATAAGATATTGTTAATTAAATATATCATGAAAACACAAGGAATAAAATGAGTTTAATTCGCCACATAATAAATAATCTATGAAAAATAATGTGTTTCACAAAGATTCAAGATGATATCACCAAAAATTAACTTCATGAATGTAAATAATTGATAATCACAACTCAATCACCCAAAAATATTTTTAGACAAGTTAATTTAGAGGGTTCATCATGAAATAAAATTTTATAGGATATAAACACATTATATATATAAAGAAAAATACATGTGAAATTATAAAATAGTTTTATAAGATTATTTCTATTTGGAAAACTATACGATGTTAAAATCACATTGACAAATTATTTTTGAAATGTAATAGTATTTTTTTGTAAAATAATTTAATTTAAAAAAAATAAATTTCAAGGGATATTCATTTAAAAGGATATAATCATTTAAAATATTTAATGTAAAAAATAATTTGAAATTATACTTTTGAAAACATTACTTCAATAAAGAATCTTTGAAATAGTCATAATGGTTGAAGAGTTTGAATTCAAAGATTTATAAAAAATGTAACTTTAAAATTTAAATTCAATAATAGATCCTTGAAATGATATAAAGGTAATAAAATGAAATGTGGATTGTAATAGAATAAATTTTAGTTTCAAAGGATGGAAATATACTTTGAAACACCTTTCTGGAAATATTATATCGTAAAAAGAGAATCCCAAGAAACCTTTTGAAAATATGATAAATGAAATAATAACATCACATGAGATATAACATGATTTGGCTTCCAAATATAAATAATAAAATTGAGGGGAAAACAAAATATAGATAAGGATGGGAACCAATTTTTAAAGATGATTAGAATTATTCTCAGTAATGATATACTATTTGGGGAGGAAATTTATCTAGGTAAAATATTTGAATTACAAAATTACATATCCATATTGATTAATAGAAATTAAAATAAAATAAAATCATAGGCAGGAAGAAAAAATATTTGACAAAATAAGTTTATGATAAGAATTATAACTCAATAATGGGATTTTTGTTAGGAAAGACCCATAAAACCACTGTTTTCATTGAATCAAAATACATTTAAATAAAAATATATTATGTAAATTAGAAGAAAATGAATTATATTAATATATTAAAATAAATTCATTAGTAAATAATGAAAACATATCAAATATGTTATAGTATACATCAATAAATATATCTATATAAATTAAATTTGAGAGAATGAATCCCCTTACCTTAATAATTGATTTCTAATAAATTATTTGAGTCTCCTATATAAAAAAGAACTATTTAATCACCAATTTTTGAAACTAATTCACAAATGTAACCTTTTATAAACATCATTTAAAATTATTCTCTACATACATATTAGTCAATTATTATCTATTTTCACTATTGGATTTGAGGTATCTAAATATTTTTGAAATAGTTTTGTAATAACATTGATTTTATACATTAAAATCCTAAATTTCATTATTAATAGATAATTGAAGGTATTTTAATTAATTTTTTACAATATTTTATAAATATTTAATATTATTCAATGAATTTCTTAGTTATTTTTCTTATAAGAGAAATTGGTGACAAAAATGTCTCAATGGACTTTCACAAATAAATGATGGCATCTTAATTAATGATTACTATACTAATGTTCCTAATAAAAAATTCTACATAAAATAATTATTTACCTATTTATATTATATATAATCATTAATTTATTTCTCATATCCATTAATCAAATTACTTTATCTCGTTGTTCTTGTTGGTGGTTAGACATACCCAAACCTGAACATACCATAACCAAGGGATGATTTTGATTATGAAAGTGGTTTATTATGAAATTATATCATTATTATGAAATAATATTTATAATATTTAATTTTTTTTAACAATTTGAATATTTTTTTAATTTGTTTTAAGAAATAATAAATAAACTATATGAAGAAAGAGATATGTTACTTCCTGGATGTTGTAGTTCTCACATCACAAAAATAACATTTTCAATATTAAAAGAAAGAGAGGAAATTTTGGTAGATTATAATTTTTCTTTTAATAATAATTATATTATTTGTGCAATATATTTTTATATTTCAATATTATAATCAAAAAAGGGGAAGGTGTGAAAAAATAGAAGTCGACGCTCAGTGGAGGCGGCAGTCTACACAACACACAAATGATAGTTTTGTTACTCGTAATAAAGATAAGGAATTGTGGATAATAATTATTCCCATATCAAAATAAAATTACTTAAAAAAGTAATAATTATTTCATAATATAAAAATTTTAATTTTTTTTATTTTCCAAAGTAAGGTAAAATGTAAAAGAAGTTAGGAAAAACAACGGGTACTAATGTTGAAATCATTGCATTTTTAGGGGAGGATTATTATAAATTAAGGTTATAAACCAGTCTATTATGACAATATTACCATGTAATAGGAATGAGATTATAAGTAAATGAGAAAAAATTCTAAATTAAATAGGAAACCATATTATTTTATTTTTCAAGAATTGGTGGTTAGAGACCAATTTTTTATGTGTTGAAAATTAAAGGTTTTTAAATATTTCAACATAATATTAAGAGAGCTCATATTTCACATGTAAAAAAGTCTAAAAAATGGAAATTATTGGTGTTTGGATGATATGAGGTCTATTATATACTAGCCATAAATTTAAAAACAAATTTTATACACAATTTCATGTCATTTTCACTGAGAATTATCACTTTTTACATTTTTTGTTTTACAATCGTAATTATTTATTACCAAATAAATGTTCAAGTAGTGAAAAAATAAAAAGGAATTAATTATATAATATGGAATTAAATATTACTAGTATGAAATCTATTTTATTATATAGAAATAATATTTATAAAAAATATTATTTTAACAGTAGAAAATCTAACATGTAAAAATTAATTATTTATAAATTGTGTATTTTAATACTTACAATTTTTGTGTTGAATAAAATTATAAAAGAATTTTATTTTCATGATATATTTTTTATTATTATAAAATATATTATGTGTATTTTATTTAATACACGAAAAATATTTACCTATTTAAATTTCAATTAAAAAAAGGGAAAAAAGATTCTTTTATTAGAAAATATTACTTATCTTTATAGAATGTTAAAAATAGGTTAATAAAATTAATTATAGTACTTTTCAATGTAGTTTTAATATAAAAATATATCCTTTACCCGGAAATATATTTTATTGTTTTTATTTTATAGTGACATTTTGATATAGTCATAAAACTATTTTTCTATTAAAAAATATTTTTACTATCCACCGAAAAATTATATTATTTTACTTAATCCAAAAAACTCAACATAAGATGTTAATGATATGTGGAAATAAAAATGATGTGAATTTTTTATAATTCAAATTCTAAAATCTTTAGATTTATCTTTTAAATGAAAACAGAAATTATAATGAAATTATACTTTTATTGAAAATTGATGATTTATACATCAATTGATCATAATATAATTTCATATCAATTTTTTTATTCAAATTATGTTAATATATTAGGTCATATATTTTTTTTTATAAAATATGGTTATAATAATATTTATTTAAACTTGAAAATTTCTTTGATAATTAATATTTGGATCTTTTTATTTATTTATCCCCTAAACATAAGAAATATTCACTTATTTATATCTTTTTTTACTTGAGAATTTATTCACTATATATTTTCTTAATAATGATATTCTAATATGTCAAGATTTTTTTGGTTTGGTGTTTCATTTTTTGAAAAATATTATACATAATAGTAATTAAAAGTTTTCAAAATCTATGGTTGTTACATTCTTAAAACTCTTAAATAAATCATGTCCTCACAATTTAAATTTGTACTCAATAATGAAATTATGTGAGGGTATTCTTAACATATTCATAATTTGGGATATATCTTCTTATTTGAAACCTACATTTTCGTGTTAGGCTATATCAACTTATGTATCTAAACATGAACAAAATTAATAATTCATACAATCATATACCCCAGTATATATATATCTTAATCATATATTCTACATAACATAGCATACCCAAAACTATTTAAATCCTCATGAAATTACACCACAACGTAGTCATCTATTATTACAAAAATAAACTCAATGTTTAAGCTTCAAATGTATAAACCACTATTTTATAAATTCACCCACTCTTTAGTGCCTGACATAATATAAAAAATGAGATAAACTTCACTGAAAATATCATGGATTTATTTTTCATTAAAATGATAATAAATTAAAAATATGTCAATATTATGTTAATAGATTTTTTTCAAAAACAATAAATCCTTCATTACCTAAACATAAGTCATATATTAATCCTAATACTTATCCATATCTGAATAATGTGTTTTGATATTTTAATACCAAAAAATATATCCTTTTTATAATGTCACATTTCAATGTTATTGGTTCCATTTTATATATATTTCTAAAACATTTTAAAAAAACTAATGAATAAAAATCCTTAAATGTTTCACCTAATTTTTTTAAAATTTATAATAGACCAAAATATAATTGATAAATATCCCTCAAAAATGAAAATATTTAATTGTATGAAGATTAATTTTTTATTAAGATATCAACTTCATTACCTTTGGAATGAACAAGAAATTCACATTTTCCATTACAATAGGAATATACTAGGATTCTCAACAATTTTAGTATTATCCCTCATTGGGTTATTAAAAATTGTGATTTCAAGTTATATTTCTTTATTATGATTATTTTCTTGATCCAATTTCAACCAAATAATAAAAAAATAGTTATTATAATTTCCAAAATATGAACATGAAAACATTAATCAAAATATGACTTTCCCGAATACACATTTATTTTTAACATATAGTATATTCAATTATACTTTGGATGCTCCTTGAAAAATCCCTATTAGTCAATGAACGTTCTGCTATTTTGTGCTTTAAACAAAGTAGTTGAAAATATACTCAAATCCTTCATAATGGAAAACTAGATAGATAGGGAGTTAACCGTATCATTTACTATGGGTGTGTTAAACTAGGTGTATATTAATGCCTATTTTTCATGCAATAGGAAATGATTTATTTAATACCCAATACACCCTATTAGTGGTATTAGTCATAGGTACATCTATGTGAGAGCCTGCACCCAATTTTAGTATCCATATAGTGATGTAGTTTATAGGAAAACCACACAATATCTATTTTTAAAAAAAATTTCAATGTTATCTAATACATATAATTATTTCTTAGTCTTATACCTATTGTTTTTACTAATGTTCACTAAAATAATCCCCAAAATAAATAAACTCAACTTTGATAAAATCTAAGGTGAACGATGAAAAATAAAAGCATATATTTTATTATTTTACCTGAATAATCATTCCATCTCACAAATAGTAACAGAAAATGGAGAATTCAAGGGTTATTGTCTTGGAATATTGTCTATATAAATAACTTATTTTGGAACACATGTAAAAATTTATTCATAAATGATCAACTCTAAACCCCCTTCCAAACATCACACATGTAGTTCCCATATTAGTATCATGGTGGGAATAAAACATAATAAAGTGGTGAGCTCAGATACTTAGAAAGGGAAATATAAGAGATAACTAATGATGGTGATAAGTGATTACAAAATATGTATATGTGTATGAGAGAATAATCAAGATTTATAAACCTGAAATTATGAAAAAATACCAATATAAAAATGGAGAATAATTCAAGATAAATCATAACAGTAATATATTTCAAAAATTTGAATACAGAACAAACATGATCAAAGGAATCATAACATAGTGGATCAGGCATATCCAAATTTTCCCTTATAGGATAAGATTCCATCACTTGTTATCCATGGTGGATTAGGATTAAATAACACAATACTCTTAGTGGACTGAGTATCATAACTTTTATCCCATTATATCATGAGATATACATATTTAATAAATGTATTAGTGGGATATATAGTGCTTAAATTTAACTTACTGACATAATATAGATATGTCTTCCATATGATATCAATCATTAAACAAATCATGAAAACCCATTAGAGAAAATGGGTTTCATTCATCATACTATAAAAAAACATTTAAAGACATATGTGTTTCCCAACATTTATATTGATTAACACCAAAATTGACATCAATAATGAAAATAGTTGATACTCACAACACAATCACCCCAAAATAGTTTTTCATTAAAAAATTTAGCATTTGGTTCATGAAAAAAACTTTTATGGATTAAATACATTTATAAATAAAGAGGATTGTAAATGAGAAACCATAAAAGATATGTTATAGAATAAATTTATCTTTGGACTACAATATGTTGATACAATCACATTAAAAACTAATTATAGAAAAGTGGAAGGGAATAATCATAAAAAATAAATACATTTAAAAAAACATTCGATTTTGGATCCTTTAAAAGGTCATTATTATTTTGAAATGGTGATGTGAAATACCTTCAAGACTTTTACATTTTAAAAATAACTAATAATAAATAAGGCTTGATAAAGACAAAAAGGTTTGAAAATGTAAAGTGAATTTTTTGTAAGAAACATAATTTTAAAAAAAATAGCAATAAAATATCCTTTAAATAACATAAAGGTTATTAAATGAAATATGTATTGAACGATAAAACATTTTATTTTTAATTGATGGAAAAATATTTTAAAATACCTTTATTGAGGACTATCATAATAAAAAGTGAAAAAACATCCATTTGAAAATAGGGGAAATAAAATATAAAAACCACAAGAGATAAAAAATATATGGGTATCAAAATATAGAAAAAAATATTGGTATAAAAGGAAAATACTGATAAGGATGGGAAACCATTATTAAAGAGGATGAATATTTATTCTCAATAATTATATACTATTTAAGGAAGAAACTCATCATAGTAAAATATTCAAATTAAAAATTAATTATCAAAATAGTGGACTGGAAAGTATTATTATACAAAATCATAGGGTTA
Organism: Viscum album; assembly: GCA_963277665.1. Lineage (NCBI taxonomy): Eukaryota > Viridiplantae > Streptophyta > Magnoliopsida > Santalales > Viscaceae > Viscum > Viscum album. The sequence goes on from OY728123.1 coordinate 1,098,560,994, forward strand.
AATTAACAAAAATTGGAAGAAATAATCTCAAGAGAAGAATTCTAACTCAATTAAGAGATATGAGCAAGAAAATACTCGTAATACCATGGTACCATTGGAAAAAAACTCATTAAAATAATGAAAAATGTGTGGCTACTAAAACCATGTGAATTAAATTACTATGGTAAAATAAATTCATTAGGTGGTAATACCGCTATTTCAAATATGTCATTTTTCATATTAAGAAATATGCCTATAGATATTAAATTTTATAGAAAGAACCTAATTACCTAAAATATGGACATCCACTGAAGTGCTTGAGTCTCATATATAAAAATAGAACTATGTTAATCCAATAGTTGTGAACCTTATACATATTTATAAACATTTAAACACATTGTATATAATTATTCGTTATATGTATATTTGTTAGTTATTATCTATTTTCAATATTAAATGTGAGTTATCATGATTTATTTGAACTAGGTCCATAATATCATTGTTGTTATTCATAATTATCCCAAATTTAATCATTAATAGATAAATTAAGATATATTATTTATTTTTTCATGATATTTTATAATTTTATAATTTAATTCTATGAAATTTTATTCTTTGTTATCATAGATGAAATTGGAGACATGTTTGTTTTGTTGATCTTTAAAAAACAAACGTTGGAATCTAATTAATATGTTCAAAATTAATGTTACATATAAAGAAAATATTTATTTAATTTTTTATATTATATATATTCAGTAATTTATTTCTCATAGTAATTAATGATATTCTTTTATATCATTGTTAATGTAGGTGGTTATACCGAACCAAATATGAACATTCTATATTTAGTGGATTATTATTACTATAAAACATGTTTATTTTAGAATAATATAATAAATAAATATGAATAATGATATTATTAATATAAATTTAAGGTCATTATTAATATTTTAATAGATACTAATAGATAATAAATAAAGTATATTAAGGATTATAAATCATATTTTAGGTATATGGTAGTCTGTACGACTGACAATTAAAATATTCCTTTATCGAAGAATGAGAGGGAAATAAGTTAGATTATAATTTGTCTCTTTATAAAAATTATATTATATGTGTACCATGAACTCTTAAATATATCTTTTTTATCATCAATGAGAGGTGGTATAGAAAAAAATCAATTTGTCACTTCATGGAGGTAGTAGTCCGCATAATGCATAAAAAACATTTTAATTTCATTTAATAAAAATGGGGAAAGAAGGATAATCATTATTACCTTAATAAAATATCATTTAGAATATAATAAAAACAAATTTCATTATATATAAATTATAAAATTATTTTTGGTAAAGGATGATAGGGAGGAAAATATATTTGAAAAATTAGTGAGTACACATGTTGAAATCAGTGCAATTTCCCTGGAGGATTCCTCAGAAATCAAGGCCTTAAGACATTGTCTTATGAACATAGGATCTTGGAAAATGAAGGGAATTTTAGGTGAAGTAAAAATGGAATTATTTTCAAGAGGAAAATTAATTCATCTAGTGTCCTGGTAGGTGTATTTAGAGGACCATTTTATAAGTTCTAATAATGACATTTTTTTTGTAAATATTTCAAATTAATATAAAGAGAAAAAATGTTTCACATGTCAATAAAAAAATAAAAAATAAAATATGGGTTAGGAGGATTAAATTATGTCAATAAACCACAAAATATCTTTCTAAATTTTTTTACACTATTTATAATTTTCTTAATATAAGAATTATCACTTTTACAATATTTGGTTTTATCATTCTAACTCATTTTTACCTATTCTATTTAATTATAATTAAATAAAATACAATTAAACTGATTAAAAAATTGGTAGATTATGATTATTAATATGAGATATATTTTATCATATAAAATTTCTATGTTTTAAAAAATAATATTAAAATTAACACATGCACAGCGTAAAAACATGTTTTTACAAAAAATTATATTTTTAAGATTAATTTTTTTATGGAGGGTAAAATTGTCAATGTATTTTATTTGTATTTCATAAACTAGTTTATTATATATTTTTACATAACATTTATAGAAAAATATTTTTTGGAAATAATAATTAATTAAATGAAATGACCATAAACATTTTTGTTTTATTTGAAAATATTACCTAAGTAAATAATAGGTAAAAAATAGGTTTTATAATTTATAATAGTATTTATAAATTTATATTATCAAACCCTAAAATAATATTTCAAATGTGAAAATTTTTGACACTTTTTTATGTTAAACTTACTTCTTGATATATGCATAAACACTACAATTTTATTAAAGACTGTATTTTTAAAAATTTAGTAAAACTATGAATTGATTTATAAATTAAAAAAATTGAAAATAATAAAATACTTGTATGTGGAATTAAAAATGTAATTTAATTTTGTTAAATTAAAATTCTATAATTTATAAATTTATCATTTAAATGAAAATTCAAAATATAAAGGAAAACCACTTTTATTGCAAATTTTTGTTTATAAACATTACAATTTTTTAATTATATTTATTATAAATTTATAATTAATAAAAATTCAATATATTGGTAAATATATTTTAATATCAAATATTATTATAATATTTTCTATGTACACTTTAAATAGTTATTTTAGAATTAAAAAATAAGTCATATTATTTAGTGATCCACAAAAAGAAATAAATTGTAATTGATCACAATATTTTTATTTACTAGATGTTTTTTGGTTCATCTTATAAATTCTTAATAATGTTCACATAATATGCAGCTAGTCGTTTTGGTTCACTTTTGTGTGTGGATAAGGCAATTTAACATAAAATTAACTTAATGTATTCATAGTCTAAAGTTGTTACACCAATATTCCTAAAATTCATGAAAAATTTCATTGACATATTTTAATGAAATTATAAGAGTCACAAAGTAGGTCTTCACATGTGAAGGAAGTTATACACAAAAACTGGTTGTAGCGTCACAAGAGAGATCATTTGAGATATTGTATCTATTGGGGCATGCCAATTTTTATGAGCATTCATATGTTATTTCCCAACTCAATGCTGGCATGTATGAGGCCCTAAAATATATTTCAATTAGAAACTAATAATTTATTATTAATTATGAAAATTTGGAAGTATCTACATTTTCAAAGGTCCTCCCCACAATATTTATACCAATATCTCAAGTGGTCTTCCCTAGAGTTCATTCCATGAAGGTCCTGCACTTAAAAATATCTAGAAGAATCATTGGAACTCTTCTTATGGTGAGCACTATGAATGTTCACATCACAAGATAAATATCAATAGGATATCAGTCCTCCAATTACCCAATAAATCACAATCCACCATGAATGTAACAACCTAACATTTTATCAATGGAATTTCCCTTAGGAATATAAAATTACATCATATTTAGTAATATAATATTATACAATGTACATGAACCACATAATAAAACCAACTACATTTTATTAATTTAATTTAAACATTAAATTTTGACAATAAATATTTCTATTATAATTTAATTTACTACAATTGGAAAAATAAAAAATAATATTATAAATATAGGAAAATTTGGGTCTACCCGATCCCCCAGAATAATCACACTGATGAAATACCCTATAGAAAGGAAGAAGAATGTTAGTAATAAAATATTATTTTTGAAAATAATATTATATTTGTTTAAAATAAAATATAAGTTAATTAATAATTAATAAAATATGATTTATTTTTATAAATTTGAGATCCCATTTGGTAGCTACAAATCTGGTCGTTGGAATAGTAATTTAATAGTTACAATAAAAATATGACTAACAGGATTAGAAATCCAATTGTTAGGAATTTTAATTTGACAATTAGAATATAATAATTAAATATGTATGTGTACAATAATATTCTATATCTTATAAAATGAAATTTAATACAATGGTTTAACAAAATTGACATTTTAAATATGATAAATTCTGCGTTTATATTTTTATAAATCATTAGTGTTTTAATTGAACATTTATAAGATATATAATGATTTAAAAGAATATTATTTTTCATAAAATGAATTTATAAATTTGTTTTATGTTTTATTATATTAATAAAATAATTTAATGAGAATATAAGAAATTTTAAAATGGTTATAAAATCAATAATAATAATAAATTATATATTTTTTAAATAAAAAAAGATTTTATTTTATAATTAAATTTCATATTTTTATAAAACAATTGTAATACAATGGAATTATTTAAGGAAATAAAATTTTCATAAAATGGTTTTGGTGAATTTTGGAAATTTTTAAAATATGTTGAATATGTGGTGAATAGTGAAATACCGCAAAATATGTTATTTATCATTATAAGCTAATTAACTGAATTATTAGGACATGAATTATTTTACAAACCATTATTTCGATATCAAATAAAAAATTTACTATATATTTTCACAAGATTTATCTCTATAGGTAGTCTATAGATAAAATATTTAACGTTTGTATATAATATTCCAAAACACCTCTCCCCACCCATTATAAATACATCTCCTCAAAACCCCCTATCATCAAAATTCCAAGCCTTATAGCCTGATTAATTTCATCCAAATTACCTTTATAATCCTCTCCCATGCATTCCCTGAACCAATTTTATGAAAATTTCATCCTCCCAATCCTCCAAAACAAATTCCATCCAAAAGGGTTTTATAAATAAGTATCATATATAAATAAAATTATTTTAATGCATTTTCCACCATCCAACCCATTTTCTGTCTCACAATTGATTCTAAATATAAAATGTGGTTTATTATATTGGTTGTTCACCTCCACCATGAAAAACATACTTCGTCTTTCACCATCACCTGAAAGGATGGTTATAAAAACATTATAATGGTTAAATATGATTATAATATGTATTTTATAACTTATTTAATGTTATATAATGTTTTGGTAATCATATAATTAAATAAAACAATTTAAGTTCACGATGGTCGGTAAACCAACCTAAATGAACTAACCACATAACCTTCATGATTTTACTAAGTGAATCATCCCTATATAAGAAAAAATATGGGTACTGGGACAATTATAACTTATGAAAGTAAAATAATACAATTTAATTTGAATTATATACCTATATTATCATTTTACATCAACTTCACTAATTACAAACAGTTGATCTGACAATTGAATAATGGAATGCACACCCTTCGAAACGAGAAATCAAACATATACACCATTTAAATAGTTATAAGTGAACACAAGATAATTTTATTTAGTAAATTATACATTAAAAATATTCTGAATTAATTAGGTAATGAATTTAATAATAGTATTTTTGACATTAGTTGAAAGTGTATTATGAGTTTGGAATATAAGGAACTAGACCTATCTGAACCACTCTTTTTTCTCTATGTTATGACTTTTGTCTCTAAAAATCACATTCTATAACCCTATGAATTTTTTAAATGATTATAAATTATGTATATATATCTCGAACATACATACCTATCTTATTCTCCCTTCATTTTATGAAGTAATACATTCCTCAGTTTCATTTTTCAAATGCCATTTTAAAATCAAACCCGATTATGGGGAATTATTATATCACCAAATCTTTTTAATTGATTGTAATTTAAATTAAATATTCCTATTATTTATTTAATTAAATTAGTTAACTTTTTTGAATGAATATTCTTGTTAACCACTAGTTTTCAATGAGAATCCCATACTTATTCTTTCACTAAAATTCCAGAACTCATTCCATAAAACACAATTTTAAAAGTTTATTTCAATACCAAATTACACACACATTTTCATGAAATTATTCAAAAATGAACACCATATTCCGAGACTTGTGATTATGTCCTTAGATATAAATGTCCAAAATATTTAATTGCTTCTTCTCTTTGGATTCTTTATGAAACATTCTTCGATTAGGTTATGAGAATGATTATGCAACCCATTTGTTTCCGTGGTGGGTAGTTATTATGTTTATTCCTTATGATTGGTTTAATTTTATGGAACACATAAGATTTTACATTTTATGAAGGTGGATCTATATAGAACTCAAATTCATTAGGTAATTTTTTTTTGTCTCAGGAGTAGGAATGTATGAGATTATTGAGTTATCCTAATTCACGTTGAGACTTTTTCCACCATGTGATGTTGTCTTGGTTGTTATTGTTGAATTATATTTATGTAATGTTTTATGTTGTTTCCACATTCTTATGTTTCCATGATCATATGAAACCATGTTCTATCTGTTATGCATCCATATTATTATTCATGAGTCAGGTATTTTATGATATCATTTTATGTCTTCTGACTCATATGATATTCTTTATTACCATGGTTATTAACCTACTGGGCTATAGAGGTCACCACGTTATTTTATGTATCCCACAGGTTATCTTATGATGTTTTTGAATCTCAAAGAGATTTAATAGATCATTAAGGATAACATAATTAATATTTCATGTCTTATTTTTTTATGTATTATAAAACATGCTTTCCCAAGGCATTATGCCGCACGATATTTTTGTTGTGTTTATTAAAGGTTTATATTAATAATAATGTAATAAAATGTGTAAAAATAATTTATTACTACAGTTGGTATCAAATAATGTCCTATTTAATATTTGTGATATGGACTATAACACATTATCAATAATACATGGGACAAGCGTAAGTATAGGAAATATCCTGAAATCTTGCTGAAGTATAGAGTGAGTGGTTTCCATTAAACTACATCTCTATCTGGATACTACATGTGGATGTGTCCATGACACAATTGTTCCTTGGGGTAAGGACCTCAACAAGGGTTTATTGGGAACTATATCAATATTCATAATGTTCGTGAAAAGGAGGCCATATTGAAAACCTGCATTAAAAATCCATTGGGATATTCTTTGGAAAATCTAGAAACACTATAACTACCATTATAAAGGACTTGAATATATTTTTGGATTAGAAAAACTAATAATTTAATGACCTAGTATTAAAAAATTACTTAATATTTAAATTAGTAAAGAACATACATTATTACAAATTTAGGATCTTTTTTGTTTTAGAGTTTTAGAGAATTTGGATATCATATATACGTAAAATACCAGATTAATACAAAATGTATACTACTAAAACATGTATCCATTTTTTATAAATATAAAATATGAAATCATAAAACAATTATTTCTTTAACAAAACTCCATATCATTCATCACAACTTCATTATTTCACTTACCTATCCTTATATCTTGTGAATAACATTTTAATATCACGGGATGAGTATGAAACTCAATTAGGGATATAAAGAAAGAAATTTTAAGTCAAGTGATAAAATAAAAAAAACAAAACCCATAATCATAAATACTCTTATTAATAGTTTCATCATGTAGTTTCCTTGGGACATATTTACCATATCACTGCAATTTTCACCCTTACTCATGGAGTAACCTTTTGGTCAAATTCTATTCCAGGAGTACCCAATGCATTGGAGAGATATAATGAGGCTCTCCATTCATATCTTGAGATATAATGGGATAAACCCAACATATATTGATATATAATTGTCTAAATCCAACATAAATAATTTCCAAGTAACATATCATGTATAAAACACTTCAAAACTCATTTAAAACCTTGAGTAGGACACAATCCAAATTTCAAATAACCATTTTTTATACAAATAGTTTTAGTATATAAACAACACACACAATAATGAAATAATATTATTCCAACATAATAATGAAAACATATAATGGAGGTATTATATAAATATAAAATCATAAAATTAGAAGATAACACTCTTGAAATTAAGGAAAATAATATCTATTTTTTATTTCATAAAGGAAGCATTTAAAAATTTTTAACACTAAAATTCTTTAAAAATATCTTAACATTGAAGATATAATTTATTAAATGAAAAGATTATGTATAAATACTATAATTAAAGATAATAAAACATTATATAATCTAATTAGATCTCATAATTCATCTTAGAGTGATTAACACCATTTTTGTCGATAGTTAATCTAAAATATGGAATTTGGGATTAGAATCCACTTATGAAATTTCGACATGGTAATGAGTGTACATGGGGTGGATTAATGAGTTATAAATGAGGTATCTCATCATTAATAAATCATAAGGGATTTATGTTGGAGAAAAAACAAACTCCATCACTAGGAATTAAAAATTAATGATCATAACATAGGGGTGATTCTTGATTAAAAGTGGGAAGGAGAGGATACCTTACCTCAGGATAAAATTCCTTAAAACGTTTTAAACATCTTTAATTAAAATTAAAAGAGTGTTATTCATATATTACTAAAAAATATTCATGTTTATAAAACCATTAATGATCATTTTATAACATCATTAAACCAATTTGTTAACAATTTTTTGTTAACACCATTGTTTCAGGTGCGTGCATTACATGGTTTCCAGGAGCGGTTTGTAATAGATTTTCATGTTAGTTAGAAGAGAAAATATAGAAGTGGAAAGAAATGGTAAATTAATGTTTCCCTAGCCTTAAAATACATCATTTATCTTTTTTCATTTTGATATGTTCATGAATCATTATTTAAAACATTAATGATGTTTGTCTAGATCATTTTGGTGGTTATTTGATAATAAAGAACTCAATTTGTTTTTTAAATTAATATCATGTGTATAAATGATTTTAAAACCATATATAATATATAATACATAAATTATAATATATTTCCATAATAAATACTTCTGAATTTCCAATCATGAAAGATGTAAAATAAATTGAAATAACATCATCTGTGATGTCGGTATATCGACACATCACTTACGCTATTTTAATTTCAAGAATAAGTGGGAGAAGAGAATAAGTATAATGGTGTATCTTCAATAAACATGATGAAATAAAAAATATTTATGATACTATATCATTCATACCCCTTATATAAGGGTTCATTCCTCTTGGTTAAGTGGAGTTGCAGAAAGAAAAATAATAGGATAGAAAATGAAAAGAAAACAATGATAACAAAATAGGATGTTTACCCCTTGATCTCTTCTCCTTAAGATCTTTCTTAAGGACCTTGGGTTTTTAATTTATGTGAGACTAGAAGGTAGTATATGTTGGGAAGGGGATTTAGAAGATTATTTTTTTGAACATAGTCAAGGATCAAATCTTGGTAGGTGAGGAGGGAAGAGGGAGGAAATGAATGGTTTTTATAGTAGAGGAGAAGATAATTTTTCCCTTATTTTAATCATTAATTTATTATTTTTATATAAGACAAGTAATAATTGTGATTACAGGAACAAAAACTATAAAACGTTCACGTGAGTCTTAGATAAGTGTGATTACTTTAGTAAAACATCATCCATGACTCCATAAATCATGTATTTAACTTAATTATTAGATTATCATATTTCACAATTCATAAAAAATTCAAGTATTTCAAAAAGATATCAAAATTTCCCCAACTATTTTTTGACCTATAGAATCAAAAAATGAACTCCATTTTGTCAGAATAAGTTTCTATATATATGAAATTTATTTTTTAAATAAAATAATATTTTATTCAAAGAATAACAATTTTTTAAAATTTATTTTCTTATTCCAAGATATGGGTATATCATACTCTTAATTAAATCTTATATATGTACTATCATAGGTGAGGTAAATATTTATAAGCTTATGTTACTATTCATAAGGGTAACATTACTATTCAAAAGGGTTGGTCACTATGGACTAAATATTATGTTGGTGTTATGAGACTCCAAATAAATTATCGATTGAAACCATGTAAACTATTTTTCGAAATTCAAAACACTGAAGTAAACAAATTATATTTATTGAAAATTATTTCACAATTACCTATTTTTTATATTATCCCCATATTCTGGAAATTGCGTCCTCATATTGCCATGTTGCTTCATTAATCATGTGGTTTCTCCACAAAACCTTTACATAGTACATTACCATATTCCTCAATACATGATCTATATGATCAATAATTTTAGCAGGTTTCTTTTCATAAAAATGATCTCTTCCAAATGAACTAATTCTAGTCACAAAACATGAGATTAATCAGGAATATAAATTTTCAACATCAAAATATGAAAAACATTGTTTACCTGAGAAAAACTCAAAGGAAATTCTACTCAGTATGCCACTATTCCAAATTTTTATAGGATTTCAAAATGACCAATGAACCAGAGGCATACCTTTCCTATCATTCCAAACTGTATCACACATTTAAATGGATATATTTTAAGGAAAACATGGTCACCTACCTTGAAAGATAAGTTTTTCCTTCTATTATCTTCATATCATTTATGCATGCCCTGAGTTGTCCTCATGTTCTGCTAGATCATATTCACATTCCCGGCAACATCCATTACTAATTATAACCCCATATACTTTCTTTCAATGACTTCATTTAAAAATACAAGAGTTATACCCCTCATCCCAAATAATGCCTAAAAAGGTTCCATATGTATACCGGAATAAAAATTGTTTCTATATAAAAAATCAACTAAAAAAATATGTTGATCCCAAATTCCATGGTAATCCATTGACCTATCTCAGATCATATCCTCCAATGTCTGAATCCTTCATTTTGACTACACGTATGATTGATGACGAAAATCTATACTGAAATTTAATTTGGTTCCAAAATACATTTGAAGGCCTTTCCAAAAGTTAGAAGTGAACATGGGATTATGATCATATAAAATGTGACAGGAACTCTATCAAACCTGAAAATCTCATTGAGTTATAGTCTGGGAATCTAATATTACAATTTTGTGTCTCATATATGAAGAAAATATGTAGATTTAGCCATATGATCAATTATAAAACAAATTTCATTGTTACATCAAGAGGTCTTTGATAGTCCAACCATGAAGTCTAAATATATAATTTACCATTTACACTATGGCACTTGAAATGGATGAAGAATCCCCTTCGGCAACTACCTCTCTACATTAACATATATAAAAGTCAAACATTCCCAGTAAAAACAAAATTATCTATTTTCATTCCATCCAACCAATAATACTATCAATGGTCTATATAAATCATTGTACTACCATGATGAATTGAAAACATAGAACTGTGAGCCTCACATAACAATTATTTGTTTAGTTGGGAATCAGAAGGTATACATAATCTCATTCCAAATATCAGAAAACAATCATTATCATCATTAAATTCAGCTAATTAGTCTTTCTTTACCAATTGTACTTTTCTTATATCTCACTATCACCTTTTTGTGCATTCTTGATTCTGTCTAAGTGAGATGCCTTCAATGACACAAGAAACAAAATTGATGAATTTCCTACAACAATGACTTCCATGAAAAAATTCATCTAATAATTAATAAATGGATCGTATTCCATATGTAACATGGTTAAATATGAATGATGTTTTTGACTCAATGCATCTGCCACTTTGTTTTCTTTTCCTAGATGGAAATTGATCGTGCAATTATAATCTTTTATCAATTAAATCCATCAATTATCCCTCATGTTTTATTCCTTTTTAATGAATATATACTTCAAAATTTTATAGTGAGTATATATTTCACATTTGGATCCATATAAATGATGCCTTTGAATTTGTAAAAATCCAAAAACACATCTTTTAATTAAAAATCATGTGTAGGGTAACTTAACTCTTGAGGATTGAAATTATTTGAAGCATAATCAATTATATGACAATTATACATAAGAACAAAACCATGTCACTTCGAAGAAGCATCACAATAGATGAAAAATTCACTATTTTTGGAAGGTAAAGTATTAATTGGATAAATCACCAATATTCTTTCCAATTCCATAAAAAATCATCACATTAATTTTCCCACATGAATATAACACCTTTTCGAGTTAACATAGTCATTGGGGTGGATAACCCTGCAATGTTTTCAACCAACCATCAGTAATAGCATACCCAAATAATGAAGCTATAAAACTCAGTTATATTTGTGGGTCTTGACTATTCATCAAAAAAAAATTATAATGATCAATAATTAGTCCATCTTTAGAAATAATGTGGCCAAGGAATAAGATTTTATGCAACCAAAATTCACACATGCGGAATTTTCTATAAAACTAATTTTCTTTTAAGGTTTTCAAAACAACCCTTATATGTTTTTCATTTTCATATTTACTTTTCGAATTTACAAGAATGTCATAAATAAACACAACCAATAATTTATCCAAGAACTAATGATATATTCTATTTATTAGATCCATGAATGCAGCAGGTGAATTTATCAAACCAAATGGAATAACAACATACTCATAATACCCATATCTAGTACAGAAATCCATTTTCAGAATGTCATCCCCCTTCACCTTCAGTATATGGTACCCACATCTCAAGTCAATCTTGAAAAAATAATGATATCCCTAGATATAATCAATCAATTAATCAATATGAGGCAATTTATACTTATTCTTAACTGTAATGATATTATATTCTCAATATTCAATGCAAAATCACATTGAACCATCTTTATTTTTGACAAATAAGACATGATCACCCCCTGGTGAAGTGATAGGATGAATGAAGAATTTATCAAGAAAATCTGGAAACAACATTTTCAATTCAATAAGTTCTATTTGATCCATTAAATATGAGAGTTTTGAAATTATCTTAGCATTATAGAATAATTCAATTGAAAATTCGACTTCCCAGTTAGGTTTGACACCAGGAAAATCATTTGGAAAAACATGACGGTATTCATTTACCACAAGAACATCAATAATCTGCATAGTCACCTTGTTTTCAAAAATATAAGAATGATAAATTTCATTTCTATATTTGAAAAGTTTCTCATCTTTCTGATATGTAATAAATTATATGGTTTTGTTCTTATATACTAACTGAAACTCATTCTAGAAAAACAATTCTTTATCGCATAAAAAAATATTTTTTTAAGATAAATAGAAAGCCAATTCATAGCTAGTATAACATCAAACTATACCAAGGGAGGAACAACAAGGTTTTTAGGTACTGAATTTCCATAGATAAAAAGATAAATAATCTCATAATTCCATTTTCCATAATATTTCTCCTGGGTGATTTAACCATAAGTTCTGATTTTATTTCATGAGGTGAAATTCCCATTTGAACCAAAAGTTTCTTATAAATAAAGAAATTTGTAAACCCCCATATCAAAAAATACTATTGAAAAATCTGAATAAACATATAATTTACCTGATACCACTTCATTTTATGGTTCAACTTTGGGTAAAGAAGTTAGAATGGATTTTTCCACAACCTTCTATATCTAATCATGCTGATTTCCCACCTAAGTGAATAGATTTGGAACAACGTTAGCTTAATGACCAAACTCCATATAGTTAAAGCATCTCACTACCAGCTTCCCATTATTTTTAAGGTCAATATCCTTTTAATTATGAGACATGTTCCATAAATTTCCACATCAGTATCACTTCCTATAATTTTCAATTCATTATCAAGGATGATTTTTACCACACTTTTCATAAGAAGGGAAATTCATTTTCTTACGTCCATATTTCCTTGATGAGTTATTCCCCACCACCTTCTAACCTGAAAAATTCTTATTCTTTTCATCATGAGAAATATATGATTCAAAAAACTCCATCTCAACATTTCAGCACACTGAACAAGTTTCTCATAACTTATAAACTCTTGTGAAGCCAAAGCTCTTGGTAGATAAGGTTTCAAACTGGAGTAAAATATATTTATTTTGCTTTCAATGTCCGAAGTATATTATGATACTTACCTAACTAGTCTTGTAAAATTGGATTCATATCTAGCCATTAATTCATTATCTTCTCTCCTTAGTTCCCAGAAATGTTTCTCCATTCTTAGTCAAACAGTTTTAGGAAAATATTTTTCTTGAAAAAATTCGTAAAATCATCCCACTCAAGACTATCAATATCAAATTTTTTATCTTCTATTATTAACTAGAGACTACCAATTATTAGATTCACCTTCAAAATGACAAATGAAAAGTATCACCTTTTGGTGTTCTGAATAAACAGTGACATTAAATATCTTTTATAGAGCATTGATCTGTCCCTTAGATATCACTTGACATGCTGTAACACTAAATGATAGAGGATGTTGCCTCATGAAATGCTCCACAAAAGACATGTTTCCTATCTACCAAAGATCGCACCACCATTTATCACATGATTTAACTACACCATTTCTTTCACAAACTACTCAGTTTTGATTCCCACCATCCAAGGATGTATATTCGGATAGGTATCAGCCTATCGGTGCCTTCCTACACCAGCTTACCTATTTCTTCTATAGAAAACCATTCTGAGAAGACATATATTAGATGATTCAACATGGTAATATTCATATGTTATATCATTGTAAATTAACTATAAAATAAAAATCATTTATGGTACTCAATTAACTTCATTATGACCCATAAAGTTATATAAACCGTCCATATGTACTAACTAATAGAACTCAGCCTTAAAATGTTACTTAATCATGAATTTTATTCATGATCATAAATTTTTACCCATTGCGGATCTTTTTGGGTTTATATTATTAGTGAATTTGGATGTCTTACATACATAACATAACACATTAATAAAAAGAGGATACTAATGAAAATAGTATCCATTTTTTCAAAATATAAAACATTAAAACATAAAGTATGATTTTTTTTATAACACTCCATATCATTCATCACAACTGCATTCTTTCTCTTACAAATCCTTATATCCTGTAAAAAACATTTTAAATTCTTGGGTTGAGTAAAAAAATTAGTAATGGATATATAGAGAGGAATAATTTTTCAAGTGATAACATAAAAACCAACAAAACCCATAATCATAAATACTCATATGTATATAAGCATAAAATAGTTTCTTTGGGACATATTTACCAAATCATGCTTACATTCAGTGTTACACATGGAAAAACATTATTTTCAACTTCCATTTCAGGAGTAACTAATGCATTTGAGTGTTATAAATGGGATCACCTATCTTATCTTGAGATATAATGGGATAAACCCAACATATCATGAGCTATAATGGACTCAAAACAACATAAATAATGTCCATGTAATATATATTGATTAAAACAATTCATAACTCATTTAAAACCCTTGAGAAAAATACAATCACAATTTCAAATACCCTTTTTCTCATAAAAGTAGTTTTGAAATATTAAAATCGAACACACAATAATGAAAACATATTATTAATAAATAATTATAAAAACATATAATGGTGATGTTACAGTAATAAAACATCATAAAATTAATTCTAAAAATAATTATATTATTAAAAATAACAACAATTGTTTTATTTCATAAAGGAGACATTTAATAGAATCTAAGAGAGATATTTATAAATACCTTAACAGAGAAGTGCATGTTGACTAAATGAAGGGATTTGGTATATATAATATAAATACATATATAGAAACATAACATAATCAAATTAATTTCATAAATTCATCTTATCATGATAAAAACCTTTGAAGTTGAAGGTCATCCCAAATAATGGAAATTTGGTTTAGAATCCACTTATGAAATTTCAGCATGGTAATTGATGTACATGGGAGGGATTAATGAGATATAAATTGGGTATCTCATAAATAATATATAATAAGGTAATTGTGGGGGAGGATAAAAAATATGCACCATCCAGAGGAAATAAAAATTAATTATAATATAATAAGAGTGATTCTTGAAAAAAAGAGACAATGAGAGGATCCCTTACCTCGGGTTTGACATCCTTCTAACGTGTTTAAAGCTACTATATAAAGGTTAAAATAGTCTTATTAATATTTTAATGAATCATATTAATATTTATAAAATCTTTCATTATCATTTTATAACATCATTCTACCCATTCATCAATAATAGTTTTTATTCCATTGTTATGTCTGCGTACATTACTTTGTTTCATTGAGCGGTTCGTAATGGATTTTCATGTTGGTTGTAAGAAAAATTTAAAAACTGAAATAAAATGGAATTTTCATGTTCCCATATTAATAAATGATACCATTTATCATTTTTAATTCTTATATGAGGATTATTATTTAGTTAAAACATTAATGATGTTCGTTTAGATCATTTTGGTTGTTCTTTGATAATAACAAACTCATTTTTTATTGTAAATTAATATCATGTGTACAATATGATTATAGAACCTTACATAATATATAGTACATAAATTATAATCTGGTTCAAATATAAAAATGGTTTAATAACAGTACATGAAGGAAATAAAATAAATTTAAATCACATTGTCCACGATGTCGGTAATTCGACCCATAACAGATAATGTTTTAATTTCAAGAATAACTGGGAGAGGAGAAGAAGTATAGTGGTGAATATTCCATTAACATGATGAAATCAATAATATGTAAGATAATATATCATTTATTCCTCTTGTATATTTGGAGGTGAGGAAATAAGAAGAATAAGATTCAAAATTAAAAGAAAAGAATGAAATCAAAATGGGATGTTTATCTCTTGATCTATTATCCTTGAAATCCTTCTTAAGGCCCTTGGTATTGGGATTTTCATTAGACCAGAAGGTTTTGTACATGGTGAAGTGTCTTGAGAGGAGTATTTGGAAGAACATAATAAAGTATAATGGCTTTAGAGGTGTGGGAGGAAGAGGGGTGGGGGGATTAATGGTTTTTACAGTGGAGGAGATGAGAAATATTCCCTTATTTTAATCATTACTTTATTATTTTTACACAAGACAAGAAATAGTTATGATTCCAAGACCCAAAATAGTAATAAGATAATATTAATTGGAGTTATTTGTGGTTACATCATCAAAAAATAATCTATGAATCCATAAATCTAGTATTTTACTTAATTTTTAAATTATCATATATGACTATTCCTAAAAAATTATATCATTTTATAAAATTATCAAAATTCACCCCAATAATTTTCATGATGTTTAGAATAAAAAAATGAAATCCATTTTATCAAAATAAATTTCCAAATATGATAAATATACGTTTTAATTAAAACAATATTTTATTCAAAAAATAATAATTTTAAAACATTTATTTACTTATTCCATGATCTGCGTATCTCATACTTTTAATTAAATATTATTTATATAATATCATAAGTGGGGATACTATTCATAAGGGTATGTTTATATTCATAAGAATAAAATTAATATTCATATGGGTATGTTACTATTCAGAAAAAATTAAGTTAGTCTTATTAGACTCTAAATAACTAACTGATTGCAAATGTATATGTCTATTTTTTGAAATTCAAATCACAGAGATGGGAAAATTAAGTTCAGTGCGAATTATTTTATAATTACACGGGGTTTTCAAAAAAAAGAAACATTACTTGGGATAATTTATATGGAAACCTATATTATCATAATTTAGGATATAATTTTCATTTATAAGTTATCCCTCAATGTTCATATCTTCCTTTTCATATGTTTTCATATTCTCATCCATTTGTTATTTTAGTTAATGGGGATAAATATGAGGTACCTTTCTAACAACCAATGTCATAAGAAATACGATTATTTCCCTAAAGATATTACTATCCTTATTAGATTGAGAGTTGATAAATTCATTGAACTAATGGATATACTAACTCATGTTATGGATAATAACTTGAATTAGGTAGAATTACATCCTTCTATAATGATAGAGATTTTTGTGGTTGAGTGATTTATATGGAAAATTCCACCAAAATTTTGTGGATCTCTTAATCGTCTCGTCATTGATCAGTGCATTAACTCTATTGAAAATAGATTTTCTATAATCAAATGGCTAGAATAATAGAAACTCATGCTAAATGTCTATCATCTCTAAGGGGAAGCTGATAGGTGGTGGAAACTAAACAAGAGAATGATATTCGTAGTGGAATTTTATTCCATATAATATATAGGATTCAAGAAAATAATTTTTATTAAATCATTTCCCCAACCCATATATCATAAAATAGAGAGGTAGTTCCTTAGATCGAACAAAAAGGAATATGAGTTTATCATGGTGAATGTGAAAAAATTCATATGGAATTTATTTTATGCCTTTTCCTTCATCATCCACACAAAAAGTAAGGTATATCACTTATTTACTGGATTGAATATGAGTTGAAAAAAATTATTTTTCTATTTGAGACATTAATAGAGATGTAGATATTTCACATTTTGACCTTATGGTCGAGATAGAGATTGGTGACACTTAGTAGCCTCATGGGACTAGAGAAAAAAAGAAAAAATGGATTTCACCTTGGAAGGATCAATAGATAAACCTCATGGAGAAAAGAAATCCCAACATACCACATGTCAAAAATGTGGGATGAACAATTATAGAAAGTATCTCAAGGGAAGTAGGAGATGCAGAAAATGTGGAAAAATAAGGGTATATGAATAATCAATGATAAAGGGATATGAATAATCCAACTAATATGATAGGGGAAAGTAATATTTTTATCACCACTTTGCCTCTAGTCCAGTGCTTCAACTGCGAGGAATGTATGACCTTTTTAAAAAAATTACCTATGAAGAGGGTTTTCACAGAAAATAAAAAACCAAAAACTTCAAGGCATATAAAGAAAGGAATAAAAAATGATACCACTATTATTGAGGTGGATCTAAATAATAATGTGATGACATGTACAATGGTTTTTAATTAAATAATAGAAACTATAATGTTTTATTTTGGTTCTACACAATCATAATAGCTTTCATGCTTAGTTGATCTATTCAAAAACACCTCAAAACATTGAATTTAATCTATGTATGAGAAAAATAAATAGATAAATTCTTGCACCCATGTATATAACTACTACTTGATCAATTTATATATATTGAACCAATGAGAGTCTTTTTGATGCATATCTTAGTGAATTTTGATGCAATATTGGGCATGGATTGGACGTCCACACACAAACAAACACACACACACACACATCCAACATCCACTATTAGGTAATGGCGATCAATATTCACATACCATGTCATCCTCTAATTTTGTACAACATTAAAGAAGATGATGAATCTCCTTTGGAATATTTTACTCTAGAATGAATGTTATTTTCTTGTGTGAAAGTATACCTCAAAAAAACGATTGATACAAAAGAAATAATCATGTGAAATGACATGCCCATTTTGATGGATCGTACTGATATATTCTATAATGAATTTATTGGTCTTCCTCTTAATTGATATGTTGAGTTATCCATCGAACTTATACATGGATCTCTACCAATATCCATGAATCATTATAAAATAACAATAATTGTGTTGGATGGAATGATGAAGAAATTATAACATAATCTAGAATAATGTTTTATACACTGATGTACATCACTCTAGGGTGAGTCGATCCTCTTCATCAAGAAGTGGGATTTGTCAATGCACCTCTGCATTGATTATCATGAAAAAATAATAAAGAGCATGTATCCCCTTCAATAGATTAATGATTTTTTCATTAAAATATTTGGGGACCAATATTTCCCTATGGTGGGACTTTGTTCATGATATCACCAATTAATGGTTAATAATTAATATATTCCCAAGACTACCTTCAAAAAATGTATAGACAATTTAAACTAATAGTGATTCCCTCTAGCCTCATTTATGATCCAATAATCTATATCTACTAAATGAATTTTCTTTAATTATTACCCAAAAAAAATTATGACATTCATTACTGATGATATTCTTATATACACCATTAACAAGGAGTAACATGAGGAATATTTGAATATTATTCTAAATTCATTGATTTAATGAAAATATATGAATGTTATAGGAAATGTAAGTTCTGGAAGAAGGAAGTAATAATATTTGGTCATCTTATTATTCACAAGGGGATATGTTTAGAACGTTCTTTGAAAAAGTAAATTTAGAAGCGGCCTAGACAAAAAATGTAATAGATATCTATAGTTTCCCTAGACAATATGGGTAATACCATTGGTTTTTTAGAAACATATCATGATTTTTAAACCCTATATTTAATATAACATAGAAGGGGGTAAATATTTTTTAGACTAATGAAAACAAATATATCTTCAATGAATTGAAAAAAAACCAAATCATTGCATTGGTCCTCATTCCTCACTCAAATTGGGAACATTTCATGGTACACATTAATGATTCGAAGATGTTCTTTGGGTGAGTACTAATATAGAATCATAAAGTGATAGCCTGTGCAATAATGAATTTGAAAGTTCATGAGTAGAATCATCAAACGTATTATCTAGAGTTATCCACAGTTATCATCATTTTGAAAATATATAGGAATTATATCTATGGGGATAAGTGTAATGTTTTTATGGATGATAAGAGAAACAAGTACATATTTAAATATAAAGATCTAAATATGAACTCTCGAATATGGTTAGAGTTAAATTTGGACCATGACTACTCAACACACTAATATCATATGAATGGAATAATGTTTGAATATGTTATATGTATAATGGATCAAAAAAACGTATCAATGATGATAATTGAGATAGATCGAATCTTATTATACTTTCAAATTATGATAATGGGAATCGTAATGGTTGTAACATAATATTTCCTTTACCAAATTACTTTTTAACTAATCCTTCTGGAGAGGCTAAATGATGTTGTAAGAGATGATATTGAAATTTAGAAGAAGGTGGAATCTATAAGAAAATGGAAATCATTGGAGTTCAAAATTGATGATAATGACTTGTAGAATTTGAGTCCCAATTATTTACCCAATAATATTGTGTTAAATAAAGTGTTTTTGAATGATTCATATAGCTCAAACTGGATTACAAAGATGTATTAAGACCTCTTAGAGCACTTTTTGTGGGATAATATGAAGTAGGTTGTCACAAAATATTCATCGATGTTCGTGGTATGTCTGAAAGTGAGTGTGGATTGGCAAAAATCCTAGGTAATAATACAATATTTACCCATATATATATATGTAAATGTGGAAGCATCACCATGGAATATATCTCTAGATATCCGAATACATCAAAAAGAAATAATTATACATGAGTTTTGCCGGAGTATCTTATAATTATTTCTCATTTCATAATTTTTTGAGAGGACTTCCCACTCGATAAACATATAAGGATATACATAAAATAATTTGTGAGCATAATGAGACACCATTTTTGATTGTATCTAATCGAGATCTGAGATTTACCTCTATGTTATGGAAGATTATCCAACATTCTATAAACATTGATTTAAACTTCTGTATGAATTATCACCCCAAAACTATTGGAAAATATAATAGGACTATCCAAAATAATGAGGATAAGATGAAAGAATGCTCAATGGACTATAATGGATGATGAGATCTAAATCTTCCCCTAGAGAATTTCTCATTCAACTATAGTTTACACTAATGTAACCAAATAAACCCATATAGATAACTTTATTAGATGAGATGTAGAAGCCTGTGTGTTAAGATAAAGTTGGAGAAAACAAGATATTTGGTCCTAAAATGATTGAGGAAGTTTTAGAAAATGTCAAAAGAATTCCAAAAAACATTAAGTATCTCAATGATGATAAAAGAGCTATATTTACAATCATAAAAAAGTCATGGTGTTTGAAGTTTTAGATAATGTGTTCCTCCATGTATACCCATAGAAGGGATAAATGATATTCTGGTAGAATAGAAAATTTAGTCTCTAGTACATTGGACCCTTTGAGATTATTGATCACATCTATATTGTAGCCTATCGACTAGCACTCCCACCAACCACATCTTAAGTACATGACATATTTCATGTATCCCTCTAGAAAAACTACAAAATAGATCATTCACATATACTATATTCATATATGTGATTATTGGAAAATGATATCTTATATGAGGAGAAACCAATGAAGATCATGGACTATAGAGATTATAATCTACGCAACAAGACCACCCAAATAAAGTACTTTGTCTTAACCAAAAGTGTGAGGAGTCAACATGCTAACTAGAGGAATACATGTGTCAAAAGAATCATCATCTGTTTTTACCATAGTATGTAAATTGAATTTTTTAAGGTGAAATATCATAAGGGGGGAGGAATTTAATGGCCCAGAATTTTATCAATTGAAATACCCTTCAAAATATATAATTATGTCATATTTACTAATATAATGTTATAAAAATCACACACACCACATGGTAAAACCAACTACATTTTACTATATAAATTTAAACATTACATTTATAGAATAAATATCACTATTAATATTTAATGTATTATAATGGGATAGAAAATAGAAAATATAATAATAATAAAACTAAAATTTTTATATGCATGATACCCTAGAATAATCACACCCACGAAAAAAACAATAGAACTAAAGGAGAATATTACAAATAAATATGAATTTTGAAATGTAAAATAAGTAAACTTAATAGAAAATTGATGTTAAATTATAATGAATGGAATATGTGATATTTATTAAAATAAAGGATATCAAATGAACAATAGAAATTTGTCCATTGGAATTGTAATATGATTATTAGAATAGTAATCTTACTATTTCGAATAGTAATATGGACATTAAATATAGTATTATGAACATTAGAATAGTATAATCACCTAGGAAAGGTTAAAATAATATATATATATATATATAACTTATGTAATAATGTATGATAACTTGGACCAAGTAATTAAACAAATTAAAAATTTTAAATTAATCATTTTTATTTATATAAAAGAAAACAAATATCTCAATTTAAAAACTACACCAATTTAAAAGGAATTTTACCTTCCAAAAATAGATTCATAAATTAATATTATATTGTATTTTAATGATATTATAATTTTACAATACCTTTTTAAAAAAGGTCATAAAAATGATAATAATATTAAAATTTTTATTTTTCAAATAAATGATGATTTTAATTAAAATTAAAATTTCTTATTTTTGAAAATTATTTTCAAAAAATTGTTTTATGTTATTAAGTCTAAACATAACAAAATGGTTAGCATAAATTTTTAATAGTTTCTAAAATTTTAAAATTTTTAATGAATGGGGAAATATGAAAAAATATGATATTTAAATTTGTAAGAAAAATAAATTATATTTTTAGTTATCGATGATTTAATGTAAATACATAAAATATCCATTTAAATATGTTTTAATAAATGGTAATTTTATGAGGCCACGTAAAATGATGGCACGTGATTCTGAGGGCCGGAGTTCCTGGAATGAATTTCTAAACTTTTTTTTGGGTACATTCAGTAAACGTGGAAGCGGGATTTTTTTAACTTTTGAACCCGTGCTCGGAATTGAAATCTGAGTATATCGTTGAACTCACATTGCAGATTTTCACTTATGGAGACTTTCACCTCGATGGTTGTTGGTCGAGGGTGAATGTTAGTTATTTGTGTTTTTTGTGAAAGAATAAAATAAAAATAAAAAAGTCTATCATTTTTATCTGTTGAAACCATCCATGAGGATGTTACTGGGGTGGAGAACACATATACTAAATCCTCCCACTTGATGTTAAAGAGGTGGCGACCCCCTGAATAAAAACCATTTTTGTGAATTCATGGTGGTAGAGACCACCTGAACCACACTTAAATGTGGGGAAGTCCCATGGAATCCTCCCAATTAATTTCGCAAATGTAAATTAATTGTCTTGGCCGATTTTAAATACCAGGTAATAGCATCATTGGAATTTACGAAGGTTCCTAATAAATGAACCGTCATAAATTCCACAATTTTTGCATACCTTCCCCCCTCTCCTATTTATATGGAGCATGGGGGAGGATTTGGGACGACTTCACCAAGTGATGAAGTGCTGTTAAAGTGCCATGATGCCCAACACATGGAGAAACATAATGACTCTCCAACGAAGAATGCTCTCGCCGATGAAGAACGCCTTCGACTATAAAGAACCAATGAACGATCCCATGATGAGAGGCTTGTAGTGGGCGTGACAAAGGCTGATATTTTCGAATTCCTTCAACGTGGGATGTCTTCAACTACGACGGATATATGTCTGTACTTCCTCCTCGTGCCAACATCATCGAACAATCTGAGGTAGGGGTTATTTTTAAATTCCTGAATTTTCTCGTTTAATTTCCTTGTTCTTGGAAAGCATGGAGAATGTTGATCAACCAAAACGTGTTGATTGACGATTCGTATTAAATTAATAAGTTTTTCATTCTTGACTCATATTTTTTGTGTTGAGCCTCTTGTTACCGCTCTAATGAGGAGGGTGTGAGACAATCAATCATGGCCCTACACCTCTGCCATTATTTCTTATTGTGTTCTTCGGGAAGGAAGAAAGTGACTTACATAACGATGAAGAATGAAGAGAGAGGCTCGCTAAACCGGCCGTCGGTGAAGGCCCAGCTCTCCGCCATCTGTGGCCTCACCACCTGAGCCACTGTCGTTTCCCGCAACCTCGCTGCCCGAGCCATAGTTCGAGCCGTCGCAACCGATGGGGCTGAGCCCCACCGCCCGATCCCCTTCCGTCGGGCTGGGTCACCACCGCGGTCGGAGCTGCCGCCGCTGTTCGGGACGAACCGCCACCGATGCAGTCTGAGTCGCAGCCGCCATCCGGGCGAAGCCGCTAGCACCATTTGGGCCAAGCCGCTACAACCATCTGGGTCGAGCCGCTGTCGCCGTTTGGGCCAAGCCGTCACCACCGTCTGAGCCATCGCCACCGCCTGAGACGCCACCACCTCCTGCGGCCTCGCGCCCTCATGGAAAAACCCATCTGAGCCGCTCCACAGTCTCACACCCTCGCGTCAACCTCTGCGGCCTCACGACCACCCATGGACCTCTGCAGCCCCACGCGGCCTGCCCGACCGCCTCGTTGGCGGGACGAAACCCAACAAGGTGGGCCACCCAGCGGGCTGTGCCGGACCTAGCGGGTCTAGCCGAGTCGACCTAAACCAGGTCGGCCCAGGGTAGGTCCGCCCAGGCCAGGTCGAGTCGGGTCAGTCCGACCAGGTCGGACCATACACGGGTCCACTACAACACATTTACATTCTTTTGGCCATAACATTGGCACCAGACGTCCGTTTTATGAACTATCATTGGCACTAGAAATCATGGAGCAAGACGTTCCCTTGGGTATACCCCACTTTAATTTTGGATAAAGTTGGGGAATAGTCTGGTCGGATCGATCAGGAATCTAACTAGGCCCTCAAGACTAAAAGACTAATAACTCACAGACTGAGCGTCCAAATGACGTGTTGTCTATTGTGTTGAGACCCTGATGACGTGGTAGCCCTTTGAAATACTTCTTCATGGGACATCGTGGCAGCTGGAGAATCGACTAGTGGGTTGGGCTGCTAACTCTCCCAAAGATGAGCATTCCAAGTATGGAAACACAGTAGCTGGGTGTGACGAGAAGAGTTCTCCAAACAATCCTGTGTGGGTCAGCTCCTAGCTATCATGTATGGGTTAGCTCCTAGTGATCCTGTGTGGGCAAGATCATAGAGATCCTATGTGGGTCTGCTCCTAGCGATCCCGTGTGGGGCAGCACCAGCGATCCTCTGTTGGGCAGCTCCCAGCGATCCTCTTTGGGTCAGCTCCTAGAGATCATGTGTGGGTTAGCTCCTAGTGATCCTGTATGGGTCAAATCCAATGATTCTATGGGGGTCATCTCCTAGAGATCCTGTGTGGGTCTTATCCTAGTGATCCTGTGTGGGTCAGCTCCAAAGAAATTGTGTGGGTCAGCTCCTAGCGATTCAATATATGTTAGAAGTAGAGCCACTTAATTGAGTAAGATGATTTAGTATTTATATCTAATCATCTCTACTAATGTACCTAAATATATACCTACTGTGATCTAAGTCAGAACCTCTATGTTCCATCATGATTGAGATGGATTACTTGATTACTTAGGTATTTTTATGGGAATATACATGTGTAGGGTTATCTTTTGATTTCATACTTTCTGGTTTATCCGTGGTGGATTTTGTGAGACATCGAGGGTCTCAATGTCCCTACTGAGTATCGTAATACTCACCCCTACACGGGCTATGCCCACACCTTGTTGTGTTGGATGCAGATAAAAGACATAGCTAATAGAGGACAAGGGTACCAGGACTAGAGGTAGGTCGAAGGTGAACCTAGATGAGGCGTACCGCATAGATGAATGATTGAAAAATGTACCTACCCTTCAGGTAGGATCCCTGGCGAGTGATCATAAGAGCTGTTCCAGTTTCTTGTACATTCAATTGTCTTGTACATTCCAGTTTTCCTTGTATTTTTCAGTTGGGCTTGTATTTTGGCCCCTTAATCTTACTGTACTCACTCTGTTTACTATTCAGTTTACATGAGTTCGTATCTTGTTGGGTGGTAGGTTGTGTGTTTATAGGTAATAAAGTAAATTCCTTCCCAGTTATATGGAATTACGCCTTTGGTGCTAGTTCCCAGCACCTAGCCTATGAATGTCATGCTTGGGGTTGTCACAGCACGGGACCTAGGGGATGGGTCATTACAAATTGGTATCAGGGGAGTTGGTTCTATTGTAGAACATAGGACTATGATCCTTCTTTTTAACAGCAATAGTGTTATGTTTAAGGAGTGTGGTTATCAGTTTAGGGAATCTAGTGTTGGTGCAGTGACTGACATATCCATACACTCGGACCCTGGCTTATGATTTCCGACTTAGTGCACAAAAATATTGATTCTGTGTGTGTTTTGAAGAGTTTTCTTTGTGTTCTTTTGAGTCAGACTAGCAGGTATAACTTATAGACTATGGATGAATTATTTATTTTCAGGATTCTTCCACACAGACAACCAGCTAGGGTTCCGAGAGATGTATGCACTGATAGACCATTGAGTGACGAGGCCTCGATACATGGCCCTTTTCTAGCGGAGTCACCCGTGGTACCATTACCCGTTGGGCCACTGTTGCCACCATCCACAACATTAGAGAGTTCAAGAAACCTGATCACATTTCATGAGTTCTGGTGCCAGAGGCCGCCTAGGTTCAAGGGAGAGGGAAACCCACAGGAAGATAAAGATTGGCTGGAGATTGTTGTGAGAGTCTTCCAACTGGTAGGGACACCAGCCGATCTCATGGTGATCCTTGCCACCATCCTTCTACAAGTAGTAGCAGGATGATGGTGGAGATTGGTACTCCCGGTTCATGACAAGGCGACAAATCTCTATGTAGACTTCTAGTGACTATTTTGGGAAAATTTTGTCGCAGCGACTCTTCGAACAATGCACATTCAAGAGCTACTTCATATACAGTTGGGAAACATGGACGTAGCTCAGAACTCAGCGATATTAACAATCCTCCCATGTTACTCCATGAATACGGTACGATACCCATTCTTCATGGCCCAGACCTTCGATCAGGGGCTCAAACGTGAGATCAGGGCTTAAATGATCTCACTCAGTATCCAGATGCATGTAGAGGGGTTAGAGAGAGCCCTCTTAGTGGAGAGTTTCCTTGCTGAATAGTCACCGACAGTGAGGCCAACCAGCAGTCATCACTTAGCAGAGTCTTCTGTTGCTAGCATCAGACATACGCCGCAGAGGTCAAAGAGCACCATACCTAGAGGTGTACAGCAGCATGATTCAGGAGCAGTTTTGCAGGGCACCTGATACAGATCTAGTCATACCAGGAGCGGATAGTGTTACACATGCGGCATTCAGGGTCACATGGCTCGTCACAGTCCGAACCATCGTACCAATGATCAGTAGACGATCGAAGGACCACCCATGCATTGATAGAGGTTCGACTGTGGACATCTGCAGGGAGTAGGCGGACATGAAAAAAGAGCTGGCCTAATAGTTGGTGGAGGGTAATGATTCGAGATGGTACCACCACCACATCCTGGTGGTCCACCCCAACCACATGATGCAGGAAGATTAGGGCTAGCTCAGGTCCAGGAAGCTGGGGCCTATGATCATGGCACTCCATAGATGATTCTATGTACGATATGTGTCTACTCTACCTTAGCTGCAGTTCTTATAGACACAGGTGCCAGTCATTCTTTTATTTTGACTACCCGTGTTCAGAGCTCAGAGATTCTGACAGAATCATTAGATCAATCCTTACGGCTAGAGACTCATACGGGAGCAGATTCAACGACTACGCACTGGTGCCGGTAGTGTGAGCTTACTCTAAGAGGCGAGAACATCAGCTGGGATCTCCTAGTAGCGGCGTCAAGGCCTTACAACATCATCTTGGGTATGGATTGGTTATCTATAGTCCATTCTTAGATAGACTGTATTAGGTGCAAAGTGTAGTGTCTCCGCACAGATGGGTCCAGGTTTACCTTCACCGTCGAGAAGGTATAATTTTCTACATAGGATGGCATCACCCAGAGGAGAGTGCATCTGATCATTAATTAGTCGACTCGGCTTACTCTCGGAGCAGTTGATGTGGAGAGTCCGATCTAACCTATAGTGGTCGACTAGTACATGAAAGTATTCCCTAATGATGTTCTGGGTTGACCTCCACGCAGAGAGGTGGAATTTTACATTGACTTGTACCCTAGGATGACCCCGAAATCTACACCAGTGTATCAGATGGCTCCCGTGAAGCTTCGTGAGCTACGGGAGCAACTAGAGGACTTTCAGGGGAATGGATTCATTAGAAACAGTGCATAGAAATGAAATTCTAGGACACAGTTGAACTCATAGCGCCTGTTTTTTCTTAAGGATACTTTCACCTCGATGAGTGTTGGTTGAGGGTGAAAGTTAATATTGGTGTTTTTTGTGAATGAATAAAATAAAATTAAAAATGTTTAACATTTTTATTTGTTGACACCTCCCATGTGGAGGTTAAAGAGGTGGGGACCACCAGATCTAAAACCTCCCACTTGTTGTTAAATTGGTGGGGACCACTTGAACAAAAGCACCCATTTTGTGAATTTATGGTGGTGGAGACCACCGGAACCCCTCTTAAATGCGGGGAAGTCCCTTAGAATCCTCCCAATTAATTACACCAACATAAATTAAACGGATTGACCATTATTAAATACACAGTAACAGTATCATTGGAATTTAGGAAGGTTCCTAATGAACTATCATGGATTCTACGATCGTTACATACCCCCTATTATTTATATGGAGCTTGGGAGGATGATTTGGGAAGGCTTCACCATGCGATGAAGTGATGGTAATGTGCCGCAACTCCCATCACTTGGAGAAACATTAAACTTCTCCAATGAAGAACACTCACACCGACGAAGAACACCTTCGACTATGAAGAACCAATGAATGAGCCCGGGATCGAAGGAGTGTGGTGGGAATGAAGAAAACTGATATCTTCCACTTCCCCCAACATGGGAATACTTCATCTACGATGAATCTATGTCCGTACAACATCATCGTGTAAACATCATTGAACAATCTAAAGTAGTGGTTATTTTTAAGTTCATGACTTCTCTCATTTAATTTCCTCGTTCTTGGAAGGCATGGAGAATTTATACCATCCAAAATGTGTTGATAAACGATTCATATTAAAATGAATTGTTTTCATATATGACTTCAATTTTTTGTGTTGATCCCTTGATACTACTCTAATGTGGAGGGTGTGGGCCATACAAACCTGGCCTAACCCCTCCATTGTTCTTCCTTATTGTGTTCTTCATGATGGAAGAAAGTGGCTTACACCACAATGATGAATGAAGATAGAGGCCGACTAAACTAGATGCAAGAGAAGGCACGTCGCCCCACCGTCTGCAACCTCACCACCTGAACCACCGCTGCCACCCGCGTCCTCACCGATAGAGCATCCGCCTCTATTCACACTTCCACCACCGTCTAAGTGGAGATGACACCCAATATTCCGCCGTTGGGCCAAGATTACACTATCATTCGAGTCACCACTACTATCCGGGCTGAGCCGCCGCCACTGTCAGGGTGGTGTCGCCGCTGCCGTCCAGGTTGAGCCGCTGCCGCCATCTGGGCTGAGCCGCGACCGCCATCTGAATCACCACTGCCTCCCGATCCGCCGCCGCCTATGGCCTCTCTACCTCGCAGAAACCCCCGGCCGATCCACGCTGCAATATCGCACCCTCGTGCCACCCTCTGGGGCCATGCGACCTCCCGTGGCCCTCTATGGCCCCTCGCGGCCTGCCGGGCCACCCAGCGGGCCGGGCCGAACCCAACAGGTTGGGCCGCCCATCGGGCCAAGCCAAACCCAGTGAGTTTGGCTGGGTCAACCCTAACCGATTCATCCCAGGCCAGGTTAACCCAGGCTGGGTTGGTCCAGGTCAGTCTGACTAGGTCGGACTAGACCCAAGCCCACTACAACCCATTTACATTCTTTTGTCCATAACATTGGCACCATACGTCCATTTGACGAACCGTCTGTGACATTGGAAATCATGGAGCGAGACAATCCATTTGGTATACCCCACTAGAGTTTTGGATAATGTTGGGGAATGGTCAGGTTGGATCGAGCATGAATCCAACCGGGCCCTCGGGACTAAAAGGCTAATAACTCAAAGATCGAGCGTTCGACTGACGTGTTGTATGTTGCGTTGAGGCCTATATGACATGGTGGTTCTTTGAGATAATTCTACATGGGACGTCATAGAAATTGATGAATCGACCAGTGGCTTGGGAATCAGACTCTCCCAGAGACAAGAAAGCCTAGTGCAGAAACCCTGTAGCTGGATGTAATGAGAAGAGTGCTCCTAGTTATCCCATGCGAGTCAGCTCCTAGCTATCTTGTGCAGTTCAGCTCCTAACAATCCTGTGTGGGTTATCTCCTAGTGATCCTCTATGGGAAGCTCATGGCGATCCTATGTGGGTCATCTCCAGTGATCATGTGTGGGTCAGCTCCTTGAAATTCTATCTGGGTTAGCTCCAGAGATCCTATGTGGGTCAGCTCCAGCGATCCTGTGTGGGTCAGCTCCTGGAAATCCTATGTGGGTCAGCTCCTAGCGATCCTGTGTGGGTCAGCCCGAGTGATCCAATGTGGGTCAGGTCATAGAGATTCCGAAAAGGTTAGCAGCAGAGCCTCTTACCAGAGTAATATGATTTGTTAGTTACATCTAATCATCTCTAATATTATACATAAAGATATACCTAGTGTGAATTGAGGCAGAACCTATGTGTTCCTTCATGATTCTGATGGATTACTTGATAACATAGGTATATGTTTGGGCATATACCTATGTAGGGTTATCTAATCATTTAATACTTTGTGGTTTATCCTTGATATATTTTGTGATACCTTGAGGGTCTTGGGGTCCCTACTCTGTATCGTTATAATCACACCTGCATGGGCTATGCCTGCTCCTTGTTGTGTTGGATGTAGACGGCGGGCAACATTGACTGAGGATGAGGGTACCTGAAATGGAGGTATCTCGGTGGTGGACCTAGACGATGCATACCGTAGTGATGACCGATGGAGAGATGTACATAACCTTGAGGTAGGATCCTTTGTGAGTGATCACAGGAGCTGTTTTAGTTAATTATACTTTCAGCTTTCTTGTACTTTCCAGTTATCCTTGTACATTCAATTTGGGATTGTATTCTAGAACCTTTGTCATAATGTACAAACTTTGTTTACTATTCAGTTTACTTGAGTTCATATCTTTTTATGTGTCTTTTTGTGTGTTTACTAGTTATAATGGCAATTCCTTCCCATTTCTAGGGAATTACAACTTTGGTGCTAGTCGTCAGCCCTGGTCTAAGGAAGGCGGGCTTGGGGTAGTCACGACACGGGCACCGGAGGATGGTTCGTGACAAGTAAGAACCAATTATTTCAAATTCTCATGAAATATTTACTATATATAGTCACAATATTCAATATTATTGTGAGTCATGAGAAAAAATAATAAATTAATGAGAATAATATTGAAAAACACCCCTCTAATCCTCTTAAAAATAACACACATCACAATCCCATATTGTCAAAACTTATAAGCCTATAAAATTAGGGAATTCCAATGTAATTACATTCCTAATCCACTTTGAAATGTACTAGTTCTTTTTTTCATAAAAATACCATTCCATGGAACCGTAATTTGAATCCCAAGAGGTGAAAACCAAAGGAGGAGGTAATTCCCTATACCAATTCTAATAATTTTTCTTCCCCCTCATCCTCTATATAAATTCAATAAAACATGGAATAATAACAATATTGAACTATTTATACTATAATTTAATTATGATAATGTATAATATATTGTATATCATCTAATTATTTTCCCAATTGATTTTAAAAAATGTAATTTAAAATATGGTTGGTTCACTACTGTTATGAAGCATGTAATACATTATTTATGAAAACCTCCATGAATGGTTATAAATTTATTACTATTGCTATGTTATATCATATTTTATTTTCTATAATGTTTTAATAACAATTTAGATCAATAAAAATAATATATATTGTGATGGTCGGTAAAATGATATAAATGAACAAACCTCTTTACATCCACATTTTCATTAAGTGAATCATCCCCATATCAGAAAAAATGAAAGTATTTAGGATCATTTAAATTTAAGTAAATAGATGAATGAAATTTTATTTCACTTTTGGTGTTTTATTTACATTTTACAAAAACTATAATAATTATACAGAAGTGATCCGACCACAGAACCATGAAACAAACTCCATCCAAGAAAGATAAATTTAATCTTTATCTCATTTTAATGGTTACAATTGAAAATAATAAGATTATAAATAATAAATAGATGGATAAGATTCTAAAATTTTAAAAGAATAAATTTAAATTCATTCTTTATGATATTATGTATATACATAGAATGATTTTGGAACATATGGTATGAGATCTCTCTGAACCACCCTTTTTTATTTGTTTTTAAAATTTATCTATCATTGATGTTATTAAATGTTATTAAATTATATACATATATATAGATATTTCTTTCATATTTATCTATATTATTATGCCTTCCCATTATATATTAATACATTACAGAATTTCATTTCTCAAATGCATTCTTTAAAATCCATCATGATCAATGGGAACATTTCTATCCCTTAATCCTTTAATGTGATGCTCATTAAAAGTATATTTTCCCATTAAGGATTTCATTCAATAATGTAATGTTTAGGTATATCCAATATAGATTATCTCTGATTTGAAAATAAAATTCAATACATATTCATCACTTAAAACTGTTTAAACGATTCCTTAAAACTCAATTTCGACAGTTCATTTCTATACCCAATTCCCAACCATTTCTCATGAAATTATTTCCAAATTAAAACTATATTTTAAGAACAATAATTATGTACTCATGCATGAATGTTTAAAATATTTAATTCTTTCTTCAATTTGTAATATTTATGAAATCACCTCTGACTAGTATACAAATATATATTATGTAACATATTTTATTCCATGTGTAATTCTTATTTGTATGACTAATTTATGATTTTATATTTTAAAAAAAAATCATGAACATTTTATGATTTCTGTTCCTGGATAGAATTCCAATGAATCGGGTAATGTTTTTTTAATGAGATGTTATTTAAGGGATTTTGGAAAAAATATTATCCACAATAGGACTATGGATAATATGTGATGTAGTCTTATTGGTTACAATTTTATTATTCTTATTTCATGTTTTATATTATTGAAACATTAATATATTTTCATGATATTTTGAAAAAAATATTCTCTATGTTATTCATCCATATGATTATTCATGAGATTTTTCTTTTATGATATCATTTTATGACTTATGACTCATATTTTATGATTCATTAGCATTTTTATTCCCATATAGGGATTTATAGTCCACCCAATTATATTATGAAATTACCATGTTATCCAATTATGTTATAGAATTTAAAAGGAATTTATGACTTCATTAGAGAGAAAAAATATATATATTTTTTGTTTCATTTTTTTTTGTATTATGAATCTAGTATCTGAAAAACACTAGACCACAAAAATATTTGGTAGTGTTTTTTTATTATTATGTAAAAAATAAAGAAATAAAATTTGTAAGAGGATTGGGTTTCTATGATCATGGTCATCCTTAGGGAATTTATCACACAAATCCTCCCTATGGATATACATTAATCCATCATTCTAGACTCTTATTTAATTTAATTTGTTTTTAATGTACTTCCTACAAAAACTATTCATTTCAATATGAATATACATCCCTTTCCAAAGTTACTATGAAAATGATCCCATATAGAGAGGAACTCTTGAGAATGAGTAAATTTAAACCAAGAACACTATCTCTGATGATAGATAACCTTTCACAAATAAAATATATTCTGAGGTAGTGATCATTATCAATGATTCCTTTGAATATGTCATCCTTTAATAGAAATGTATATATTTCAACTAATCCTGATCTCATCAAAAAGGAATCCATAGAACAATATCTATAATTAGATCATGTAGAGAATTATCTCAAAAAAATATGAAGAGACCACCATGATTATGAGGTAATAAGTATTTAAATACAACGTATCATTAATTACCTATCCCATGATATCTTCCTAGAATGATATTTCAATTAATTTCACAGATTAATGTGGAAACCATCTTCAACTAAATTTTTGGATGAATCATTTCCATATGAAGGTGAATCCTCTACCATATATAGGATCTTTTATCATGTCTATATATATATGGGAACATTTCCATTGGAAGAACATGGAACCCTTTCAGTTGTTCAATACACAATATTTGAAAGGATGTATGGAGATATCTAACATGAAAGTCATAAATATCAAAACAATTTATATCAGTTGATTGAAGAAACTTTTTCCAATGTGTATATAAGAGGATAGGGTGATATTTTTTTTAAATTTCACTCTAATCCCCTGTAAATAGAGTCAACCAGAAAATACTTGATGAAAAATCATCAATTTTGGTCACATCCCATGCCTGATAATTACACACACTATCCATCCAGTACAATAGGGTCACATTATCTGTAAATCTTAGAAGTGATGAACCCGATGATAACAAGTTATCAATTGTCTCCTACATCAACCCTATGTAAATGAATAATAGGATTCCTATCCATGGAAAACCAAAACCATAATTTAAGTGATATATAATATATTTTCTATATCACACATGAGAAATACACTAAATTCAAGTCCATGATTGGATGAAAAGACACAAAATTAGAAGGATGATAGAAATGTTTCTATTTATAAAAAATTTGGAAAAACCCTAGAATGTAGGGAAGAATAATTTTTACCATGAACTCCACTAATAGGATCATAAAATCTATACTAATTACAATATTTCATGGTGGAATAACCAAATCAACCCTATCCCAAATGGCTGGGGGCATTTTAATCATATCCTCCTCCTCTCACCTAAAAATTAACCTTCATTAGATTGGGATACACACAAAAAGAAATAAATTCACAATATCTCATATTGTGTGATCCATATCTATATTTGGTTATACACACAATAAGGTATTCCCAAGGATATCTGAAGATCCACCTTCATATGTTAGTTATAAGGGATAATGGACAGGATAAGGGATGTTCACGAAGGGGATAAAAGCCAAAAGATGGTAACAACAAAGGGAATACTAAAGGGAGTTATGTCTTTTCTTTTCAAGGATATTTGAAAGATAATAAATATATTTTACATTTTGATAAGGATATGGGTCCAAAATTATTATTTTCATTTGGGAATGTCATTAGTATCTATCCTACCAATGATCCAGAAAATGTATTCAGTTACATTATCGACTAACCCATTTTCATGGGCAATATAAAAGGTTCCACTAACATTAGGTGTCATCCCTATGGAACTAAAGTGTGGAAATAAATTCAAAGTTCTTAAATTAATATTATTGGATGATTTTACCATTAAATGGAAACAAAATTTCCTACAAAAATATCAATAATTGTACTAACTATATGATTCATGATTATAAACAATGTAACTCAATAAAATACAATAAAAAACAATATCATAGTAGTTGTGATACATTATAAAAAATTACTCATGAATACCAATATTTATACTATCCCAATTAAACTAATGGGGAATAACTCAAAAAAAAACAAAAATATAATATCTTTACTCTAATAACATACCAAGTAAGTGTTATCATAATTATCCACATGAGAAATACGAGACCTTCTTTTGTGTTATAAAAAATAATGTCTGTACATGAACCAAACTACATTTGTTTGGGGAGATTAATCATATGAATTAGTATTTTCACAATACAATTCCAAAATCATTCTAATAGTTAAAGAACATTTTATCTCATATTTTAAAATATAATTTGACCAAGAGAAAACATATAAAGTGTTTTTCAAATTAAAAACATCTCAACAATGTTTTTTCTATTATTACCACATAGAACATCCAAACCAAAAACATAAACTAACACATATTTAAATTCTATGTGAATATCACATACTCCTATTAATTTAATCAGTAATTCAAAAATTCATCACTAGGTTACCATTCCCTAGGTGCCTCTATTCTGGAACCATTCCCCTTATTTTGGGTACCTAGAATTAAAATAAACTCTTGCAACCCATGTATTTTGAGTTATGTTATAAATACGTTCCATAAAAAATCTATTCCCCTAAAAAAAATTCTTTGGATATTTTAAACACATTAAACCATAACTTTAATATGAAGTTAGTTAACAATTTATTTTTTCAAAAATCCATTCGACTTCCAATGTTTCCAAATAATATTACAAAAAGTGGTTGCATTCTAGAAATAATTCAAAGTATAATTTATAAATTCAAAAAAAAAAATCACATAAAACTAATATTTAATATTATAGAATAAATAGAAAGGTGGGAGAAGACACATACCTCAATTGGGTGAAAACTACAGTGAAATTCACTTAGAAACCTCTAGATCCTAGTTCAAAACATCATTCATTAAATAGAAAAAATAAATATCTCATTAAAAACCATATATCATAGTTATATCCATAGAAAAATAGATATAGCATTATGGGTGTGAGGATTAGAAGAGGTATAATGACAAAGAGAAAAAATAGAGGCTTTTCATTGATTCTATAGATCCATCATAATTTGATTTTTCAAAACTAGCTTCTGTTTCAAAAGGAACCGCCCAAAAACTTTTAGGAGATACAAGGAGATATATATCCTGATAAGGTGGTGAAAATTTAGGGTTCTGGGGATAAAAATATATTTTAATTTTTTTTAATAATAGATACACATTTTATGGTTAGGATTCATTGTTTAGGAAACCATTTGATAACCATGTGTATGCTACTGTCGCCCAACCACCACATCACATATATTGTTTATGGTTTGACCAACTATGTAGAATCCATTATATTTGAATGTTGTACACTTTTATGATTTCCCCGATGAACTTTTAAGGTGTGGCCAAATCATGCACAAATCATGTACCTTCTTGGTGACTTTGAAATTATAATATATGATTTCCTGACGAATTTTCATTATTTTAAATCACTTTTTTCAAATTGTTCATTATTATAAACCCTTAAAATACACCCCAAGACCTTCCAAAATCTAAAAAAAACTCAACACTATTATTAAATAACATCAAAATACATAATAAAATGTAAATGTACTTGAAAATAGGGGTGTAACATTTTCATAACCATTATGATTTCTATACCTAGAAAGATAGGTATTTCAAATTATTTAGAAATTTGTGTTCCTTTTCTCTAGCCAAAAGTATTCCCATTACCATGAGTCTTATTGGATCTTACTATGATACCAAAACACTCACACGAAATTAACACCTTTTAAATATAACATTTTCCCTTTTCAATCCATAATCTATATTAGCACATATAAAAAAGTAAAATATGTTGGAAGATCAACTTGATCCCAAAAAATAAAAATGTAATGATAATGATGGGCCCTCTATATTTTGGATACATGAATAAAATTATTTATATAGATGAAACAGGTTGTTAATGAAAATTAATAGTCCACATCCCCAATATTTTCTGATATTTCAATTGGTTTGATGTATCGAGGATAAAATTTAACTTATATTCCAAAACATTGATGACCTAGGCTTGGATATACTTTCAGGAATATATGATCTCCCTCATCAAATAATAATGGGCACCTTTGTTAAATCATATATTATTTCTTAATGACTCATATCCTTATCTATCATTTACCTTATCATATGAATTATCACAATCACGTCGTTAACTAGTCAAAGTCCTAATAAAGATGCTTCAATGGTCTATACCAAAAAAGTGGAGATATATCGTGAAAACCATCGAATGGTTTAAAAATATCCATATGTATAGAGTCTTTGTAGCAGTAATTTAATTTGGACTCCACTAATGGTGTATGATCCTCCCATGGGCCTTTGAAATACATAACCCATTTTTTAAGAATACCTCCAAAGGTTTGGATTTTTTGTTCAAATTATCCATCCTTTGGAGGATTATTTTTCTTGATACTGGATAAATAGGTATCGAAATAGTACTATAAATACAGATAAATTTTAATTGTAAAATGAGGATCTAGGATAGAGAAAATACAAAATAGTATTCCTTAAAGATTTAAAATAATGAAAATAAAACGTTTTTACAAGTATTCTACCATATTGGACTCATGAAAAGGGATGAAGTGAGACTACTCTGTGAGTTGATTCACAATCACCCATATAACATTACATTTCAGAAACATTCTTGTTAGACTTATGAAATATCCATTTCTATGTTCTACTATTTCTAGATGGGTATAGGTAAGGATTTCAAGTTACTAGAGTGGTGTTGGTCATCAATATCGACCTAATGAATAATGAGGAATTGTGAGTTATATTGTTCCATTCTCTTTTTCGCCCCATACTATAGGAAAAGATTCATAAATTAATTATACCTATTCTATATTCTAGGATGAAAAACACATTTCTTGTGTTGGTAGGTATACAAAATGTATTCTTGAAAAGTAATCGAAATAACTATACTATCGGGAAAGATAAAAATAGAATTCATGTCTTGTTTCAATCCTTCAATTGTCTCCCCCATTAAGTTTTGATATAATGGAAAGGCATTATGGGTCCAATATTTGATCCTAAAAACTATTACCTACTAAATTAGGTCTAAGAGTAAATGAAAATAAAATCTTGACTATATCATACATAATAAAATAAAATAAAATAATTTCTATTATATACATTAATTATCATTAATTACAATATTCTTATAACAATTTATTATTTTATTTCTGGATCAAAAAATCATCCATACAATTCCAGTTTCATGGAGTATAAATGAAATAAAATATTAATATCTAGAGATATTTCATCCTTAATCATTGTATTAGGATTATATCCATTTTTTGAGAAAATTCATTTCAAACATTTATAGAATGTGAACATAGTTATTTTTTTACTTAATGGATAATGACATTAATATTTCAAATCATGGACTACCAAAACTAATCCAGAATCATGATTTAGAAAATTCTTTTAATAAATTAATAAATTTTATGATCAACAGGTTACCCCATTTCCCCATTGCATGATAAAATAGATGATTTTCAGATCATGATGTGCCATAAAATTTACATAAAACATCCTATGTTTTTTTCAAAAATAAAAATTGGTGTAAAAGTGAGAATTTCATTAATCTCTAAAGAAAATTATTAAAAATCATCAAGCTAATAGAATTTAGTACCCTTATTCACGAGCTCTGTCATTAGAGATGTGATTCATTAGAATTATTGAGAAAAAAAAGTTAGTAAAATTATAAGAAAAGAAATAATATTATCTCAAATAATTTTTTATTGGTTTTCAAGAAACAATAACTTCTATCTTATTAAGAGATACTGATACACATTTCAATGAAATAATATTGCCTTTAAAGTAAAATTATTATATCCAGAAATAAAATTTAGATAATTTTTCAAGAAACCAATGTTCTCAAACAAATATCAACATAATCTCTAATTGTTTTTATCATTCATTTTTAGCTTGATAATAAACAAGGAATTCATCCAAAAAGACATAATGATATAGTCTAGGTACCATTGAAATACATGATTCATTATCTGCATGAAAAATGAGAGTGTATTTTTAAATCAAAAGTCATTTGAACATATTAATAATGACTATGACGACTCCAAAAGTATTTATTTGTAATATCATCTTTCTGATCCTAGATTTGGTGCTACCCATGTTATAGATAAATGTTATAGAACCATTTTGATGCCATTAATTCCTGAAAAAGTATATCAATCCATGTTATTATACATTTTGTTAATTAACATAGTATAATTTATATTACTATAATATACATAGAATTATAACAAACCATTTACTTTATTTACAAAAAGAACTGGATCAACCCATAAGGATATACTATGTATTATGATCCCTTTACCTACCTATTATTCCAATTGGATTTAAAAATTCTTATATTAAGTAGGTTCCATTCTATTCTATGGATTTGAAATGGTGTTTTCCTCTATAAGGGGATCAATTAAGAATTACACTTCACATTCAAGTGTAACCCAATGAAATATATGGTAATAATGTTTTGTTATTGATCTAAAATGTTATGTAAATTTATAGTATCAATTATATAATTTATCTCCATAATTACTATTTCCAAATGATAAGAAATAGTTATAACCATTGGTGATAAAGATAATGCTCTTCTTTCCATCAAATAAATAGCACCATTAAAGACACTCACTATCCCATCAAGAGATATAAAATTTAGCCATCACGTATAGCAATTTATATGGGACTTGAATGAAACTAACCAATCCATAACAGTGATCAAGACAAATCTATCGATGTAAAAAAAAACGAAGGCCCAAATAAAATTGGACACCATTGATTTTTATATAAAAAATTTCATATTTAAATCCCCAACACTCTCTCTACCCAAGAGTTTTCATGATTCTCGTCAAATGTGGAATCATCCTGGTATGAAATAAAATTTGATCAATGACACATTAAGTAATAAAATTGGGGGATGTACAGTTATCAAATAGAACTTACATAAGAGTGGAGTTAAGAAGGATTCA
Organism: Viscum album; assembly: GCA_963277665.1. Classification (NCBI taxonomy): domain Eukaryota; kingdom Viridiplantae; phylum Streptophyta; class Magnoliopsida; order Santalales; family Viscaceae; genus Viscum; species Viscum album. The sequence continues at coordinate 1,098,601,841 of OY728123.1, forward strand.
ACCATGTGTGGATGAATGTCTTGATTGAAATTATATTGTTATCTATTTATAATGATTAAAATACTTAATTACATCCTCTTTTGCTTGATTAAATGATATTAAAACATTGTATTTGGAATTAGGGTGTCCAAGAATTACCTTTTTTTCTTATTTTTGAGGATGATAACTATTATGGTGATGTCATCGAGTGGAACCACTAGATGTTTGAGAGACATGAGTTGTATTTATAGAAGTTAGCCTAATACCACTAATAATAATACAGAATATGTTCTATATAACTATTTTTGTTTCATGATTTAAATTTTACTATACATATTTTCTTTATATTCTCAAATGAAATACATTGGAAACATCCATTTTTGGTTTTGAGTTGCGGAGGAAAGTTAACTGATTTAGTGGTTTGATTCTGAGATGATCCACCACTATGAAAAAATGTTTCACTCTTCCATTTATTCCCAATATTAGAGTTCACACCTATTAAATTAGAGAAAAACAAGCATCCTATTGTCATATTTGTAAGGAAAAACGTTTTTAGAGCACTCCATCTATTAACTATCTACATATTATCAATAATTGTAATAACCCAAAAACTTGAATCCTAGAGTTGGTAGTTAATTTATTACATTATCATAAGGTACTAGGAATCCAATCCGAATTGGATGAATAGTTTATTTATCTTTGGAAAATAGACACATAATTGAAATTCACATTACATTTTGAAAGAGAAAATTCAAAAAAATATTTTTTAGAATTCCATTTTCACCTTGAATATATTCCCACAAATAAATCACAAAACACACCCTCATATCGGGGGGAAATAATTCATAAGAAAATGGTGAGATCAGAAGCTCAATAATGGAATGAATATAGAAGAAACTATAATTATATAAGGAATATACAATAAGGAAAGGTAAATAACTAAAGCACATTCCATTTAATCAATAATGTGAGCATAGTGTGATAGTAATAATTGGAGATCAAATAATTCCATCAAAATAAGAAAATGAGAAAGTTAAATTAAACATTGATATTATACTAATTGAATAATCATATTTAATTAAAATAAATAATATCATAATGATCGAATGTATAATATCAAATGTAAAAAACATACTGTCGGGGCATCGTGTTAAGACATAAAATATCATTAAGACTTTATGCTAAGAAACAAATACATTCAAGGCTTCATTCCAAGGATCTATTAAATTGGTAAGGCCTAATCTGAAACCATATATATTCTTTCTCAACTGACATGTTGATGAATTTAATCAATATAAATGGAATATCTTATCAATTACTATGTCCAATGCATTCTTCATATGGCACTATTATACAACTGAATCAACATACATTAATAAAATAAATAACCCTTTATATTGGAAGAAGCATTCTTACAAAATATCAATACATCCATAGTAAAGAAATATCATAAACCATCCAAATAAATTTGATGAATTATATAATTATACTCCATCATTCAGAAAAGATAAAACAAATGAAATAAATGAAAATAATTTTAAGAAATTATTGATTTATTTCTCAAGTAAAATAATGTTTTTATTTTGAAAATAATCATTAAAATCATAAAATTGTGCATCTAATAATGAAATCATTTCTTTTGAAAGTAATCATTAAATCATTTAAATTTTTCTTCTAATATTTAAGGTAATATGATATAAGTAAATTACATTTATTCCAAATAAGTTAAAATATATTATTTTAACAGTACCATAAAAAATTAATAAAGTACCTTTTTTGGAAAATGAATGAAATATTACTTTTTAAAATTTTTTATATAAATTTAAAAAGGGGTAAAAATGACATCAAAAATCAGTTGAAAATAGTGAAATAAATTTTGAAGAAACTTTTTAGAAAATAGGGACATGGAATAGAATTATTCCCCAATAGAGACTTAAATTTAATCAATCTTGAACAATGATGAGATTGTGAAATAAACACTTAACACATTGTAATCAATTAAATCAAATGTTACATGAAGGAATAAAATTTAAAAAAAATTAAAAATCATGAGAATAAATAGATTCATGATATAATGAAAAAGGGAATTATATACATTTCATAATAGAATATAGGTTCATTACATAAAAAAGATTCACACCAAATAGAAATTGAGACAAAATCCCTGGCAATGATCATATCATTAAAGTGATAATTGATAAAATGAATAAATTATTTTTATCTTATTAAAATACACATAAAACTATTAGAAATAAATAATAAGTTAATAAAAATTCATTGTACTCATAATATTTACATGAAATAATAAATGAAGAATAATTTTGAACCAATTAATGAAAAATGAGTTAAGAAATCCCTTACCTTAGGTTTAACTTCCCTAAAATGTGTTCAAACCACTTTTATAATTGCTTTTAATATTTTTAATTTATAATAGAATAATTTTAATATTTATAAAATATTATATGATTCTTTAATAAAATCATACACTCTTTCATTAGTAATATTTCATTATTTTAATTGTTTTGGGCATTAATTGCCTTGTTTTTTCATGATTTGTTTCACTTGAGTGTCAAGGTTCTATTGAATATTATATAGATAAAACATATAAAGGATGATATTATTGTCCTAAATATCATATTTAATCATTAAAAAAAATTTTATATCCATTTATTAATGTTTAACATAGAAAATAAATCTCATCTCTTCATTGAGATGGTAAGCCATACGTATACATAAGCGATGATATCATTTATAAATGGTTGAAAGGGTAAGGAAGTGGATGGTATATTAATTTTATATAATAAATATAATTTTATAATTATAATATATATCTATTATGTCTTTCATTATAACAATCTATATATATTATTTTTTTAAAACAACTTACACTGCTTCATGAAGATGGTATGTTGTACGTACGCATGTGCAACGATTTCGTTTTAAATAAGTTGAAAAACAGGGAGAATATAGTCATTTAAAAATAAAAAAAATAATTTTATATATATGATTCTATATTTATTGTTTTAGTATATATAAAACTCATGAATAGAAGGTATAAGAAGAAATAAACATGAAAGAGTTGGTAAAGACAATTACTTCTTCTTCGGCAAAATTCCTTTTGATCTCTTTTTTTGAGACACCAAGGTTGGTTTGTGGTAGAACCAGTACCTATAGGATGTGATTAATGGTGTTTATAAGATATAATTTCAGGTTATGGTCAATATATATGGCTCATGGTGGTTTAAATAATTGATTGAATGGGTTCCCATTTATAATTGAAGTGAGCATCACTTTTGGAATTTCTCAAAATATTAAAATATAATAACACTATCCTAGACCCAAAAGAATAATATTTCCTATAAATGTGTAGGAGATGAATTTTATTGACCATATATTATCTCATTTATTTATTTAATATTTTGATGATTTTTAAAAAATTAATAAAATATTTTATTCGTAAAATATAATTATTTCCAATTTGATACAATTTATTACATTTACTTTAATGATAAAATTAAATCAAGATTACATAAAAAATTAATTTAATATATGCATAATATATAACCGTTTTTTATAAAATTTTTTTATGAAATTAATTATATCAGTTTATATTTATTTTAAAAAATTTAATAACATTTTTTTTTGTTTTATCCATTAATTTAATAATTTCTCTATTAGTGTTGTACATGAATTTAATGTAATTATTTATTCACTAGAAACTAAAAATAAATTTCCATGATGGATGTAGTTACTTATACGTCAAAATAATTTTAATATTCTAAGATATCTTATGTGTGGAAATATAATAAAAACTTCATAGTTATTAAAATCATGAATGTGACATCTTTGACTTTTATTGTAAAACAATTATAAGTGATATAATCACTTACTAATAGAAAAAATATTCATATACCCAATACATGAATGATTATTTTAAACCATTACTCCTATAATAAAATTATTGAATTTTTTAGGGTCATTTTCGAGTTTGTATCAATTTATTTTTTACATATATCACCCAATTTACCCATTATCGTGATAATAAAAATATCTAGGGTTACTATTCATATTGAAAAAAAATAAAAGGGAAATATTTAATACATTTGAATAATCTGAATCCAAATTTTGAAATCATTTTAAAAAATTCAAAACATATATTTTTAAAAATTTCATTTATAATTAATCCCATAAAAACGAAAAGTAATTTTTTTTATAATGTAATTTTAATCCAAAAAATTACATAGAGAAAAATAAAATATAAGGTTGATTAAAATGAAATTAATAAGATTATTTATAACTAAATTTTAATTAACTTACATTGTGATAGAATTAAAATCACAATGGTACTTTTTATATAAATAAATTGAGAGTTTTATTAAAACCATTAATTTTATTTATCCATCAGAAAATCACTCTTCTTTGAAATTTACCAGAAAATCAATACAAGGTAATTTTAATAATAAAATTTTAAAACTTATATTAGTTTTATAAAATAATATTCATATAATTTAGAGAAATTTATTGTAATAATGTCTCATAAAAATAAAGAGAAATTTTGTTAAGAAGGCTTATTTTTTTAAGAATAAAATGATTTTATTAAAAATTAAATGGTTATTCAAAAATAATTAATTACGGCGTAAAAAATCAGTTGGATAATTATATATTTCATAATTTTGTCAATAATATATATTACGTAGAATTTTTTGGCTATATTATAATTTTCAAATAGTAATACTTCAATGTTCATTTAAGCTAGATTATTCTTGTAACATATGTTTTTGTAGAAGTTAAATTTAAAAAGAGTTAGAGAATAAAATCATGGTTGGTTAAATTATCCATAACAAAAATAAATTATTTCCATAAAAATTTTAAATTTATCTTCAATAATTAAAGGATGATATTCAAAAATTCATTTAAGGTAAACCTATATCGTAAATAGGGTTAATAAAACACCCTCTTCGTAAGAGGGATAAAGAGATTAGATGGTCACAAAAAATCACACTTTCAAATAAGATAACATTAGTCAAAAGTGAATATGTATTCTTGGAAGTGAAATATAACTATCAAGAAATGATGGATAGTTATATATAAAATCCTAATTATAAATCTAACCAACACAAAACCAAAAATAATTTTACGTGTTATAAGACCATTGATTTATCATTAATAAAAGTTAATAAATAACATTTTTGTTCCAAAATACTTTTCCGAGAGTTGATGGATTATTTTACTATCAAGATAAGAACTTGATAAAACAAAATCACGTGAGTTATTTCTATGTCATAAGAATAATATCATCCTTTTTTTCTTTGATCTATTTCCATTGCATCTCTTATGTCAGGAAATGGATATTAAAGAAGAAATTTTTCTAGTGGAAGAACATTAATTAATCATTAGATCCAAAAGTCATTTCTTAGGCCTTTAAATATTTAATGAAAACAGAATTTCTAGAAAATGTTATAAATAAAGAATAATATACTATTTTCATGTTAATTTATTCCATAAGTAGTTAATCTTAGGACTCATCCAAACTATGTATATCCAAATTCAAATACAAAAAAATTAATAGGAAGGTCACTAAATTTAAAAAATCAACTTAAGATTAGAATTCCAAAACAAAATAATTTAAATATTAATGGTACATAAAAAATATAAAATTAATTTAATCTCCATAATACCTTAATGAACATATACATTCATTGTAAAAATAAAATATTAGTTATTTGAATATATTCCCTAAATCCAAACATGCAGTAAACCAATTAAGTATAACATAAAACATAAAATCACTAACTGTTTATATGGTCACAAATAATATCCCATAACGATACATTTATCATTTATTATCTCAACATCAAGAACATATTTAGTGACATACTCACTCAATCATGTGTTTTCCAATTTGTCACTAAATAAACATTCTTGGTCATCGGTTCCATTCAAAATTTACTCTCAAATATTTTATGAAATGGTACTACAGTACATTCCACATACATATCATGATTATTATAACACTAATTTCATTTAAGAAATTATTTTTTTAAAAAATATTTTAATCCAAATTCACAAGCACACTAATTGAACCAAATTAGCTGTACCAATAATATAAGCTTGACCTTGATCTATTAGTATCTTCTAAGGTATATTCCCTTAAAGATCATGTAATTCATTTTCATAGTGACCCATATTCATACAGTTAAAGTATTGAACATTAGAAAATTATTTATTAACCTTTTAATAATTATAATGATGTATTTTCCCCATATTTTAAAAACTCATTTTTCTTTTAAGCAAGTACCAAGGTGTTTCCTTCCACTAGTATCACATGGTGGAAAATACTTCATTCCCTTTTTCTACATATTTCTACCTTTCTATACCATATTTTTCTATCTAACTACAATTTTATGTAGTAATACTGGGATAGTAAATATCTATTTAATAATACATGAAATTATATCTTCATATGATGAGAATGTTGTTGATACTAGTTACCTTAAAGGATTGGCTTAAACACATCAATGAAATGACGAATATTTCTATTTGGATTATCAATGTAGTGCATAGAATTCCTTAATAACCTTGTAATGATGGATTCAAGCTATAAAACATTTTAAAATTCATTAGGTCTAAGACTCATGAAATATCTTTCCATACATTCTAGTTATTCACGAAGAAAATATTTTTCCATGAAGATTAATTTAAAATTATTCCATTTCGTGCTCTATATTTCCACCCATTCCTTAGTGTTTTGAATCAATTAAAACCATGGAACCACATACCCTGAGAGAAAATAAACTACCATGACAACCTTCTCCTATTCATTACTTCCCAAAAAATGAAATATCTTATATTTAGAACTTATCGAATTATTAGCTAAAATTTATTTAGTTGTCCCATAAAATTATTTAGGTTTCTGACATAAGACGTAATCTACAATGGTTACCCCATATTTTGGATCTTTATGATTCTCCATATGGTCATGTTTTTTCCTTATAATTTGATTTAGTTATCCCATAATAGTAATGATTCATTCAGATCCACCAACAACCCTAACTCTAGCCTCATTATCTTTCCTTTGAGGGATATACCTAAATGGATTATATGCATTAACATGGTTTTTATTTCATCCACTCGAATAAATTTTTAAGAAAATTCATATTCTAGATTAGATCATAATATTATAAAACATAATGTATAATCTAAAAAACAGTTAAATACTTTATGTAAATTGAACTTTTAGATTTAAAAAATATCTAAATCATTATCTTGGTTTCCTTATAAACTTTTCAAAATCTATCATAGGGATTTGTTCTATAATCTATGTTCTTCTAATCTAGTTCCCATAGTGTCTACTAAACATTCTATGATACACACAATAATGACCGTGACCCTAGTATCCTGAAGTTAGTGGGTATTTTATTAAATGGGATTAAAATACAAGGAATCACGTCATGAAGGAACAAATATTTTAGTATTCTTGGTAAACTATATAAATACTTGAAAATCACATTACATTTTAAAATATAATATAAAAAAAGATTTTTTTATGAGAAAGGAATTATTCCCCTTTGTATATCTCCGGAAATCAACAAAAAATGTCATTTTATCATAGGGAAAATAAATAATAAGAAATGGATGAATTCATATGCTCAATAAGGGTAATCATAAAACAAAATCTATTAGAAAATATATAATAAAATATATATCTAGGTAAATAACTAAAATAAATGCCATTTAATCAATAAATTGAGAATAATACGGATGGAATGGATGATGACCAAATAATTCCATATAAATAATCACATAAGAATAAAAATTAACCATGGATATTATACTAATTGAATAATCACATTGAATATAAAAAAATAATTTCATAATGATTGAATAAAAAAATTTAGACATCTGAAACCATCCATCGAGGCTTTAATCCAAGACATTTAGTATCATCAATGCTTCATGTTAAGAATCTAATACTTTCAATTATACATGCCAATAATATAATAAATTGGTAAGTCCTCAGACAAATCCATTTATTATTTGTCTTATGAGACATACTGATGCATCTAGTTGATATAGTGGGACTCACCCATAACAAAATATGTCCAACACATTCCTAAAATAGTTAAAAAATACAACTAAATCAAAATGCCTTAATAAAATCAATAGTTGTCTTTATTAGAAGAACTATAGATATAGAATATCAATACGTCCTAGAAAAAACTAATCATAAAGCATCTAAATAGAGAAGGTGAATGGTATTGTTAATGTATGTCATCCATATTATTGTCAGAAAAGGATATAATAGAAAATAATTTAAAGACATTATTGAAATATTTATTGAGTAAAATTCCCTTTTTATATTATAAATAATTTTTAAAATATAAAAAGTGAAAACATAATAATGAAATAATTTCCATTGAAAGTAACCATGTAAACATGTAAAGCATGCTTCTATTATTTAAGGTGACATGATGGATGAAAATTTGGTTGATACCATGTAAGTTAAAAAACGTTTCTTGTCACACTTTTGTAAGAAACATAATAATGTATATTTTTTGTAAAAAGATATAAAGGTTCCTTTTTAGTTTTTTTATGTAAAATAGTTATAGAAAATGACTTCAAATAGTATTTTGGAAATAGAAATATCATTTCAAATTTTATTTATAAAACATCTACGTCAAAGAGAAATATTCCCCAATAGAGAAAAATACATAATCAATATTGAATATAATGAGATTTTGAAATAAACTCTTGTGACAATTTAATCAGTTGAAACATATGACAGATGAATTAACAAAATTTGACAAAAATTAATCTCTTAAGACAAAATAAATATATCATATATCATGTAAAAGGGGTGTTATATAAATCTCATAAAATAATATAGGCTCATAACATCAAAACATACCTCAATGAAAAAAATTGAAACAAAATCCCTTACCAAGATCATATCATTGAATTTATCATTAATTAAATTAATATATTATGTTTATACACTCTAAATACATTAAAAATATGTGTAAATGCATCATAAGGTAATAAATATTAATTTTATTCATATTCATATCAGGACATAACAAGTGATGTATAAGTTTTACCCAATGAATGAAAATTAATTTTAAATATCCCTTACCTCCAGTTTGACATCCTTTAAAAATATTAAAAAATCATATATAATTGTTTTAAACAAGATATTTATTTATAACAAAACCATATTAATATTTATAACATCTTATTTGACCCTCTTATTTTCACGAACCATTCTGGGTCGACCATGAACCGTTCACGTGGGATGATCCCCACCATGTTTTGAGAGGTGTTCTCGATCCGCCTGGGATGAAGAAAAGTGCTGAGGGAATTAGTTAGAGTGAAAATTGAACTTTTAAACCCAAAAATAAAAACAACTAAGTAGTAGAATGAAATGAAGAACCCGACATACATTTAGATAAAAGATGAACTAAACATTAATTGTACATGAAAGTGAAAGTACAACTGAACCAAACAACCAAACTAACCAAACCTGACAACAAACTTACTCCATGTAACCCAAATGATCCAAATATAATACATCTATTAGACGTCACCCCTGGTGATAAATATCAAGAAGAAACCTACAGAAAGTATAAAAACAGGAGAAGACTATATATATGAGTATTAAAACTCAGTATTTTTTCATGATATTCTATTCCCAATGCAGTTCCTTTAAAATAAAATAGAAATAAATTCCATGTTTATAATAAAAAATATAAAAGAATGTTTTCCAATCCTAGTTCCATGCTATAATCATTATATAATAAAATGTTTTAATGTTTTCATAACCAAAAAAATGAAATAAACCAATTTCAAACAGATGGAACATCAAAATAAATAAAATTCATGAGGACCACTTTAATGAATGAACACTTTTAAATAAAACACACAATATATTCAATTTATGAACCAAACACACCATATGCCGATGGTGAGTTCAAAATATCCAATGAGCAGAAGTCGTAGGAACACCCCTACACACTAGTTCATTGTGGGCCCAAGGTACCTATTTGTTAGTATAAAAGAAACCATAAATAATATCAATTCTCATTCACGATCCACTAGTATGGAAAAAATAACCAAAACCTAGTGGTACCCAACATCATCATCATTGTTTAGTTAGTGTTTTCTTCTTCAAAATTTCTATGTGAAACAGGGATGAAACATTTTCAGATCACTAGCATATTTGTACATGCACACCCACCATGAAACTCGGGTTTTCCTTTAGTGCTCAATCAATTTACAAATATTATAAAATACAACTTTTATAAGAAAATTTCATTCCCAAATCATACACAGACAAATAGACCTCAACCAGGCTTCACATCTTTTTAGGGATCAATAAATCAAATAAAATATTTATAAATCAATTTCAAGATGTATAATGAGGTTTTTCACATAAAATACATTCAAAAATGATCTTTTGAGGAAAAAAATACACCATTACCATATCTAACCAAATTTTTCATCCCAAAAAACATTTAATAAATCACTTTCATAGGGCATAAATTGTCTCCAAATGATTCAAAATGAAGTACACATGAAATCCATTTTTACAAGAATGATTCCAAACATGACTTCAATCCTTATTCACAAAAAAACTTTTATCAAAAGAAAAAATTACACTATTGGTAAAGAGGTGTAAAAAATCATCGGTAGAAATATAAAATTTACTTAAACCCCTAAAAAACTAAGGATACATATTCAAAATCGATCCATTTATATAAAGGTTCCAAACAAGCCATTTACCAAGAACAGATGCCAAAACATTCTAAAAACTGATATTAACTTCACTATAAAATTGGAAACCCAATTATAACCCATATAAGGACAAAAAATAGACTCACATGCTACCAATATTTTTTATATGCTAAAATAATCATTTTTTATCACCTTGAGCACACAGAAAGCTATCTAGGAACATTATCAAAAATGATGCATGCGACCATTAATAAAACAAACACTATTTAATAATTAAATGGTTATAAAACCAAATTTTAATGATAAAAAAATTATTGAAATATAAAAAACAGGTTCTAGACATTATACATTTGGTGAAAAAGTAAATGGATCATTTAAAAAAACATATTGTGAACACTTTAACCAAATCAACACAATTTTCACAAAATGATTTAGACACTACCCTTTATAAACCATAAATAAATAAGCCAAAGGGTGAAAAAAATAATACATCTAAGGATTAAATAGAAATAATTAGATTAATCATGAATTATAAAGGCATTTCTTGGGAGAAACTACCTAGAAAACATGGAGAAATGAAAACGCACAACTGAAAACATTAGATGATGGTTCACAAACACTATATCTATGAATAGAAGCCCTAAAACAATGAAAATCCCATAAAATATAATGGGATAAAATAATAATAGGCCATACATGAATATGTATATAGATATAGCCATGAAACAATGGAAGGAGGAGTAGGAAGGATGAGAAGGGAGAAGGAAACTCACATTAAAAACTAGAGAACTCTTCATATTCCCTTATATCCACACCATTAGAAGAGAGTAAATGGATTAGAAATATATAAAGAGTCTCCTTAGGTATGTAATGACTTAGGAAAGTGGATTTGGGTGGAGAAGAAAAAAAGTGAATGATTCATGGAAGAAATATATTATATTACCAAATCTGGACGATTTGTGAAACATGGAGAAATTTCTCCATAATCCGCAACTATGATGAGCTCCAAAGAGGTAAAATTAATCATTGATGTCCGCCAAGGGATTTTTTCTCAATTGAGAGGTGTAATAAAAAACTATTAAAATTATTAAGATATAAAAGAAACAAATTACTTTTTAAAAACTAGAAATGGGCTCACGAGATGGCCCAATTCTTGAATTAATAACACAATCCACCGGGATTATGAATTCTTAATGGGTCCAAATAGAAATGATGGTTTTCATAGGTAAGGGGATTCCAAGTGGGAAGTGGAACTAGTGAAAATTATTGAAAAAAAATTATTTATAAAAGAAAAAAATTTTATTTTTGAATATGTAAATGTGCTCAAGGTTGGACCAAATCTATTTGTATCCACCATTTACTCAATGAACACCGAAACAAGAAAGGGTCACCCATGGAAGGATGATTAGACATATGTGAAAGTTAATAAATCAAAATTCATCCCTCCCAAAACCCAGGAAGATTGTTGGGATTTCTGATATACCAAATCAAAACAAATACATGAATAATTAGTTTTGATAATTCTCCCCACCATTAAATATTTCAACCCCAGGTAAGGGATAACACTTTCGAGCTACAAGATCAAAAACTAAGGATTCATTATCAAAATGGTCCCACCTATCAATAAAAGTAAAAATTATCCACCATCCACTTAACTTAATCCACTTTCTCAAAAAACACCAACTAACAGTATGTCATTCTTTAGGACGTGTAGTGGGTCTCCCTTCCATTAGTGACCAACAAGAAATGGACAAAAAAGAATTCAACATGAACTCAAAACGGGTCTCACTCGTACATTATCACCAAAACGCTCCCAAAAAACTATAAACCCATGTTAATACAATTACAACACGAACATTAAAACCACCCACTAAAAAGGGAGGGGACAAGAACTTGAGCAGCCCATTTAGAATAGATCAAAACGCCCACCACTCAGGGCGGGGAGGGAAGGGGACCCAATCGTTGGGACACTAAAAACACAAAATAAATATAGGAACCACCCAACACTCTCAACCTATGAATATTTAAAATATAAACAATCCCAGATTCACATGGGCAATCCACACAGGGACATTGATTAGAAATCCATATCTGAGAAGGCATAACCATAGACACTACGCGAGGGGTAGGTCCACAATTCTCTTTGTTAAAAAAATTAAAAATTATAGTTATCAGAATGAAAAAAATAGAAAATAACTTACAAAAATGGTGAAGAAAGGAGCTTAGAAGAGATAATCGCACCTATTATACCATTATGTCGTGATCCCGTTCAGGTCGACCCTAAACTGATCACCCGGGCCACTTCGCAACGAGTCCTAAGAGGGATTCTCAATCCTCTAGGGATGGAGAAGATAATGAGGGCATATGTTAGAGTAATAGGGTAACGTTTTTGTCCAAAAATAAAAAACAAATAAGTAGACTAAAAAATAGACAATCCATCATAAATTTTTATAATATTTCAACAAAACATTAATTGAACAAAAAAATGAAAGTACAACTGAACCAGAAAACCCAACAGGTCAAACCTATCAACCAACAAGCTCTATGTAACCCTACGGGTCATTATCCAATACAATGATTAGATGTCTCTCAATGCAATTGAACTCATGATTAATCTTGCATTAGGGATAAAAATAGAATAAGACTATAGACAAGAGTATTAAAACTCTGTTGGTTAACACGATATTCTATTCACAACACACTTCCATTAATAAAAAATGAACATAAATTCCATGTCTAAAATAGAATATATAAAAGTGTGATTTCCAGACATGGTTCCATGTTATAATCATTATAAAATAAAATGGTTTCATATTTTCAAATTAGTGAAATTCTAGTTAACAATTTAAAAGAGATGCAACTTCTAAATAAAAACTTATTCCAAGAGGGATGCATTAAAAAAATGTATAATAATAAATAAAACATAGAAACTATTGAATTTATGAACCTAACACACCGTATGTGGATAGTGAGTGCAAAATAACCAATGCCCACAAGTCACGGGAAAACCCATATGCCCTAGTGTGTTGTGGGCACTAGGTACATCGTATCTCAATGTAAAGGTAACTATAAACAAATATTTGTTGTTGGGAATGATCCACTAGAAGAGAAAAAACACCCAAAACCTATAGTTACCCAACATCATCATTATAGTTTAGTTAGTGTTGTCATCATCAAACATGCAACATGAAATAGGGACGAAACCACTTCAGATCCCTAGCATACTAGTACACGCCCGCCCACCAAGATACACATGTTTTCCTTTAGTTCTCAATAAATTTACACATATTATCAAATAAAAATTTCACATGAAAATGTCATTACAAAATTTTAGACACACAAATTTCTCAAAAGTAGGATTCACATTTCCTTCACTAATCAATAATCCTCATAAAATTTTCAAAAAACACTTTCAATAAGTATAACATTCCATTGCACAAAAAATCCATTCAAAAAATACTATTTTAAAGGAAAATACCCACCATTACCATAAAAAATAGATTTTTCTTCCCTAACAACATTTAATAAATCAACTTTAGGGGCCATAAAATGGATCCACATGATAAAACATGACGTACACATGAAAACCATTTTTAGAAAAAATGTAAAACATGCCTTTAATCATTCTTCACAAAAACAACATTTATAAAAAAAACCAAATAAACTATTCATAAAAAGTTTTAAATACCCCATTTAAATAAATATAACAATTACATAATCTCCTAACAAATTCAGGTTACACATTCAAACCCCATCAATTTCTATAAAGATGCCAAATTAGCCATTTACCGAGAACACATGCCAGAAACCCTAAAACCTGATTCACACTTCATTATAAAACCAAAAAATAGATTGGAACAAACATAAGGAACTCAAAAAATTGCTTCACATGATACCGATATTTATCATAATCCAAAACATTTATTTTATATCTCATAGAGCACCCAAAATTCAACCGGGCACTTTCTCGAAAATGAGGAATCGAACAATTAAGAAAAAACTCTATTTAACACTAAAAAGGATATAAAACCAAATTTTCATTCCACACATATATTTAAATATATAAACCATGTTTTAAACAATATATCTCATGTTCTAATGTAAATGTATAAATTAAACAAACACTTACTATGAACACTTTAACCAAAAAACACAATTATCAACAAACAAGGCATAAACTACCCTACTTGCGCACAAAATAATCAATCCAAAGGGTGAAAAACAATAAATATCATACATATAAGGGGAAAAAACCAAAAAAAATTAATCGTGAATTATAAAGTACATGGGAGAATATACCTCGAGACCATGGCTGAATGGAAATGCTCACCCGAAAACCATCCACGATGGTTAAAAAACCCTCTATATATGAATACCATCACTAAAAGAATGCACACTAAATCAAAAATAAGGGAATAATAGAACCCAATGTCTTTCATGACCATGGAGGAATTTAGGTCCAAGAAATAATTGAAGGTGGGGGAGGAAGGAGGAGAAAGGACAAGGAATATCACCTTGAAAACTAGAGAACTCTTCATCTTCCCATAGATCCATACCCAATAGAGGACAAGGAATGGATTGGAACCCAATGGAGACACTCCATAGGTCTAAATGAACTAGGGAAATAATATTTGTGTATAAAAGAGTAAAAAATGAAAGATACATTAATGAAACAAATGACCTTACCAAATCAGAATAATTTTAAAATCCTTGAGAAATTTCTCCCTACTCCACGACAAAGATGAGCTCCAAAGAGGGAAAATGGTACATGAGGGTGAACCTAGGGTTTTTAGTCTCACATTAGTTGTTGAATTGATGCAACATATTAAAAAATAATATGATATTAAATAAAAAAATTATTTTTTTAAAACTAGAAATTGGTTCATGGGATGGCCCAATACCTAAATAAATAACCCAAATCCACCATGATTATGAATTTCTATGGGATCCAAATGGATTATGTGGTTCTAATTGGATAGAGGAGGTTATGTGGGGGTGGAATGAGTTAAAAATATTGAAAAAAAATATTTATAAAAGAAATATATTTTGTTTTTAAATTTTTAAATGAGCTCACAGTTGGGACAAATCATGAAGCAACAACCCTTTTCTCCGAAAACTCTCAAACATGCAAGGGAGCACCCCAGGTAGGATAATTATAAAAATACTGTAGTCCTAAAATCAACATTAATCAATCCTAATACCCATGAAGTGGATTGGGATTTCCATAAAATGAGATAAAATCCAAGGCATAAAATCATGGTGTGAAATTTATAGCATCTTACCACCTATTAATAATTAATCATTCATTACATTCAATATTTCATATATTAATGACCTTTTGTAAATATTTTTTTCCCTGAAAGTACCCATTCTCATGAATCAGATATAGATACAGAATATAATGATTTATATTAATGTTAAAAATATCATATTTAATTATTAAATATATTATTAGAACATCTATTTAATGTTTAATATAGAAAATTAATTGCATGGCTTCATGGAGACGTTAATCTGTATACATGCGGGAGAGATGAAATCATTTCTATATGACAGAAAGGTTAAATAAGATTGTGGTATATTAATTTTAAATATGTAAATATCATGTCATAATTATAATAAAAATCAATTAATTTTATCTTTATATCCATCCAAATAATGTGGTTATAAAAAATGAATCACACCGCTATGTGGAGACGATAAGCCTTATGTGAGAACGTGCACTACTTTCATTTTCCAAAGGATAAATAAAATGTATAATATTATTATTCCATAATAATAATAACATTACATTAAATATATGATACGGGATTTATTATTTTTTGACTGATACAACACATAAAGTGGAGGGATAATATGAAATAAAACTGAAAGAGTTGATAAAAATGACAACGTCTTATTCAGGGAACATCCATTAGGTCTCTTCTTAGAGTCACTAGGGATGGTCTTTTGAATGGACTGGGACCTATATAACATTTATAAGGAGGATTATAAGATTATGTTATGGGGTAGTTTTGAGATAGATGACATAAGTGGTGTAAATTAGTGAAGGAAGTGGTTCCCATTTAGAATTAAAGTAATAGACACATTTGGAATTTCTCAAAATATTAATATATAATATGATTATTATATACCTAAAAGAATCCATATTTATTATAAAATCACAATGGATAAATTTTATTGACCACATATTAACAATTTTTTTATTTGATAATTTTGTCATTTTTAATAATTTAATAAAATATTATATTCCTAAAATATGATTACTGTGAATTTTGACACTATTAATTACATTCATTTTAATAAAATTAATACAACAAGTTAACTTAAAATCAAATCTGATAACACAACCTTAACATTTTAGTTTCATCTATAAATTTAATGGGTGACGTTATTTATCTCAAACTATATTTATTTTAATATTTTTAATACCATTTATTTAATTTTTTGATTACTTAAATAATTAATGGATCACTATTGTACAAGAATTTATGAAAGTTATTTCTTCCCTAAATGAAAAAAAACACCAAGATTAAGGTAATTAATTTATAATTAAAATTAATATTTATATTCCGATATATATTCTTGTTAACACCATACATAAAATGTTATATTTAATAAAATGATTAATGTGATAACTTTGATTTTTCATTAAATAAAATATTATAAGGATCATAATACATTCATAACGGAAAAAATAGTTATATATCTAAATATTTAATTTTTATGGATAAAAATTATGAATTAAATATAAATTAAAAAATATTTAGTGTCATATCACAACCTTTTTCATTTTATTTTTAATTTATATTACCCAATTTACCCTTTATCGTGGTAATGAAAATTGCTAAGGTTACGATTCAAGTTGGACAAAAAATAAAAAGTAACTATTTCATAAATTTGGACACTTTGAATACCGATATTAAATCCATTTAAAAATATAATTTTTTTTCAAATTATAATTAATATTAATCATGTATAATGCAATGGAAAACAATTTTATGGAAAAATGAATTTTTATACCCAAAATGTAATTATACAAAAAAGGAAGGATTACTAAAATGAAATAAATTATAGTATTTATAACTGAATATTACTTATTCCACATTGAGGTAAAAATAAAATCATAAAGATACTTTTAATAATAATAAATTAATAGTGTTATAAAAAACTATATTGTCGTTATACACTGAAAATCCATCATCACAAAAAGTTTCCAAAATTTAATGATAAACTCATTTTAATATGTTGATTTAAAAAGATATATTATATATATATATATATAAATTCCAAAATTTTATTAGAATATTTACACCTAAAAATTACGAAAACAATTTTGGAAGAAAACATATTCTTTAAGAATATTATGATTTTACTAAAAAATAAGTGCATATTGGAACAAATTAATGACAAAATTAAAAAATAATTTGACAATTATATAATTCATAATTTAATTTATATTATTCATTACAACACATATAATAACAATGTTATAATGATCACATAATAACATTTCATTGTTTATGTACGATGGGTGTTTCAGAAAATGTAAGCTATCAAAGAGGTTAAATTTAAAAAGAGACATACCGTAAAATATTATGGTTGTATAGTAATAGAGATAAAAAAATGTCATATAATGAATATCCAACCATATTCAAGACTCAAATTTTTATGCCTTCAAGGATAAAAAATTTGTTACTTCTAGAGAAAAATTTTCTATGTTCACAATCATAGATGCATACTCAGATCCTAAAATATTTTTTTACTTATGCATAAGAAATATATTATTTCGTCTATCATAAAGGTGTAAGGATATCTATTTCATTGAAAAATTACACAAATCATTTTAATATAATTATTTCATTGAATTTATCTTGGATATCTAAATTCCACCATTCCCTTGCATGATTCTCTAACATGTATACTCCTAACATGATTTCTATATGTGTTAGTGTTCCAAGGAAATAAAAAATCAGATGGAATCTATTATGCAAAAATTATTCATTTTAGGTTCTAAATCCTCCAAAAAGTTTGGTGGTTTATGTTTTGAAAATACCAAGAATGATCTTCATGTTGAGGTTCATAATTTAAATTTCCCATATCAATTGTTTGAAAAAAAAAATTAATGATGATCTACATATGGTTTTGGTTCACCTATGATTTAGGTGAAATCTTATTCTCTACTTCCTCCTATAGTAAAGGTATATGTTGAAAATTGGTTCAATTTCTCAAAAAATAAAACAAAACACAAAATAGAATTAAGTCTTCTGATATAAAAAGATTAGAATATTCAAATTATCAAAATCTAAAATAATGAGAAAAAAAGAATAAAAAATATTAAATATAACATGAGGAATGAAATCCTAGTGTAAAGTATCATTACTAATGAATTATTTGCTACACTCATTAGCTAAAACAATGAAAATGATATGAAATAACACTCATATGTTTCTAAAACACCATTGTACCTCATCCAACCATGTCATATGATGTTAGACATAATGAGGTTCTATATGTAATTTTATACTACACATTTCTTGTTCCAACAAGTCCCACCACCTTACTACCATCCCTGTATGACACCAACCAAATACGGATACCATATGTAGGATCCATTCCAAACCTAGTTTATTGGGCTAGGTTGGAGGTTCCACTAACCATTTGTTAAATCCCTAGGACACCAAAGGATGGAAAAAATTAGAAGAGATTACTAGAACATAGGGGGAATTATTTCCATTTAAAGAAAATCAAGAATCATATATAAATAAAAAAACAACTATATGATTCCTACGAATAAAAAATATAACTCAATGAAGTAAAATATAACAAAAGTATTAGAGTAATGGAAAACAATTATAACAAAGGGATTTATAAAACAAAAATCATCCTAATGACACAACACCATTATATAATCACACTAATAACACCAAAGGTTAAACTAAAATATCCAACCACCATACCATGGAAGTAGCATCCTGAAGCTCTACCTAAAAAATATGAGACTTTTAAATTGCAAGTTTCACAAATAATGACATTTTCATATGCAAAAATGTGTATAGGAAGAGGGTGAGTATCATACATAGTTGATAAGCCTAATTGATATATATATTTTTATATCACTTTTCAATTGTTTTTCATTCACAAACTACATAATGAAGATGATAGATGTCCAATTTTTCATGAAAAAAGGCATCACAAGTTTCCAAGGAAGAAAGGCAGAAAAGTAGAAAAAATGGACAAGTACATGTTAGGATGTACAGGTTCATGTCGTGTACTTGATGATCGTAGCTTGCATTAATCCCTGAAGCATATTTCATGAACAACCATGAAGACTGTGGAATTTTTCAGTTCACATGGTGGGTCTCTTCTACACATCATGACACTAGTCAAACTGGTCACTGATAAATCCTTTATGAATCAATGTAAAAAGCCAACTGGCCATGGGTTACATGTCATGAACCACCTATACACGACGTGACCGCAGTCAAACTTCATTATTCGTCAAAGGTCCTCATGCAACGCTGGAGATCTTATTTGAAATAATATGAATCAAGAGGTCACAATGTGACTATCAAGTACACACCATGACCATTTTATCCTATATAGGGATCATCATAATAGCATATTTATAACATGCTTGGATTAGATCTCTATCCCTTTTAGAATCCCTTCATAATTAACATCTCTTTTATTTCGTAAAACACTTTAATTATTTGTATATTCTTTACATTTTCAATCAAAGAGTTGTGGATTCATTTTCCTTCATCACCTTCAATTCCTATGTCATTTCTATTCTATTAATTCCTTTCAACTACGGTTTTATTTAATGTAATCTTGGATGTTCATTTCATATCATTACATGTTCAATTCCATTATCATTGTTATAATTATTTCATATATCCCTTTTCTTACATTAATTACCATCATGAGTAGATAAATGCATTAAGAGTTGGGATCCAGATTCGATGTATCTACATGATTAATTTGGTATATAGGTATAATTATGGAAAACCTAAATTGATTATTAATTAGGATATAAACCAACTGTCGAACCCCATTTTAGCGACTATACCATGACCATCAGACATTCTAGCAAACAAGCCTCTCCAAATTGACGTAAACTTTGAATATGACCCTTAGTATAGAGAAATTTATGCAATATAAGATAAAGGCAATGAATATAGAAGTATAGCTAGCCTCATAACCATTGAATGGCTATATAGAAATTATAATAAGAATACTGTCCATGTATGACTAGAGAAAACTACATGCTTAACCGACTAAGCACTTAGGACCTTACCAAGATTCGAAATAAGATCATCATTATCTAATTACACAGACATGATCATAAACCCTATTTAATAACGTGACTTCAAACACAAAATTAGTTAGACACTGACCAAATTTTAGTTAAGCTAGTAAGGAATCCTATAAAGTATTCAAGGCGTTATTTCTTTTCCCTATAAGAACAAAACCTTCCTCGTGGGATCTACTGATGACTTTTACTATAATACTCCATAGTAGTTTGTAAAGTTTCAGAAACATATAATTTTATAATTCGAATCACACCTTTAGGAATTAACAATGCCTTTTGAGTGGCCTGTCAAACTTAGGCACCATTTCTAGGTAGGAAATGTTGTTTCTTTATGATTAAGACACTGGTATAGGTCTAGGATTACCTTTCCCTCACACTAATCCCTTTGTTTCTAGATTCCCTTGCATCATTTCATTTTTTTCATTCACCCCATAAATGTAACATGATATTTTGACTCATTACAGGACTCTTGAAGAACTATCACTTTAAGAATTTGATAATGTGATCAAGAGGTATCTATCTTCTTTTTCTTGATCAGCAACGGTTGCGTAATTGCACCACGTGGGACTTAACCCGCCAAACCCAAACCATAAAGTCATTCGGGGAGAGCACCCAATATTGAACCAAGATAAAATGATCATGGACTATGGCTTTCCATCAATCTATGGTCCGACTCCTAGTATTGTTCATACATCTATCCAAGCCCACACATTTGAGATAAAACATGGACTCATTCATATGATCCAAATCATAGGGCAGTTTAGCTGTCTTCAGAGCAAAGATCCACATGAACATATTTAAAACTTCCTGGAAGTCTGTGAAACATTTCAAAATAAGGGAGTTTTGGCTGATGCAATAAGACTTCGCGTCTTCCCATTATCCTTACAAGATGGAACCAATGATTGGAATGAGATTGATGCTCCCGAGTCAATTATAACATGGAATGAACTGATCAATAAACTTGTAGACAAGTACTTCCCACCTATCTGAACCTGTATGCTTGAGATGGAAAATCAAAATTTCATCAAAATTGATGGAGTGTCTTCTTGGTAATTGTGGGACTGCTTTAAATTATTAATGTAGAAGTGTCTTCACCCTGAACATGATATATGAATACAACACCAGACTTTATATCAAGGACTCTAGCCAGAAGCACATAATTTTGTCGATGTATCTGCCTATTCAAGACTCATGTTCAAAAAACCCAATGCAGAATGTTCCATTCATGAAGTTGTCTCTAACTAATACAGTATATGGAAGAGTGATCATGGACCTCCACGATGTGGAATACACCAAATTGATGAGACCACAAGGCTTACTGCGTAAGTGGAAGCACTCACTAAAAAGATAAAAGCATTTCAAATACTTTCTTTAAAACACCCTCCTTCTCATGTAATGGAATAGAAATCATGAGAGAAGCGTGGCGGACTACATCTATATGAAGAATGAAAACCTGGATATGATGAACCAAAAAACTATTATAATTACATCAATTACAATCAACAGAAACAACCATTTCTTCAGCAACAATATTATCAAATGAGGCCTACTTAGAAGAAACCTCATAGCAATTAGGGTTTTTTTAACAGAGAGGAAGACAAAACCAATTCAAGGATCAAGGACCACCAGGATACCCATCGATGAACCATGTACCAAGACCATAATATCAAAAACAACCATTCCCTCAAAGTGAACAACAATTTCTGCCACCTATGACAATACCTCTACAAGAACCTATGAAAACCAATCATGAAATCTTCCTAGCATCATTTGTGAAAATTCTTATCAAAGAATGATGCCTTATGAAATAGAAATGTATAACTAGAGAGCTTCTCTAAGGAACATTTACGTGAAAATGGGTAAAATATAAATGAACTTATATAAGAGATTACCAAGTACTCTACTTGGTAACACTGATACATACCCACGAGAAGAAGAAAAGGAAGTAGTGTAAAAGAGAAGAAAGATTCTAGACATTCAACAACACAAAGAAGCACGGCCGCATGAAGAAGAGCTGAGAAATATTCCAGTAGCTGATGAAAATGTAAATCCCACCTTACATCATGATGAAGTACCGGCTAAGAAGGATCATATACATGAGTAGTAGAAGAAATATACATATTTTTCCCCTCCCACATACCAGCAACCTCCTCCCTATCTAGAGGGAGAAATACAACTTAGGAAAGAGATACAGTACAAGAAGGTCCCGGATATGTTAAAATAATTACATATCAATATCCCTTTTGTTGAAGCTATTTACTAGATGTACATTCATGCTAAGTTACTAAAAGACCTATAAAAAAAGACCTATGAGTCATCTCCCTAAATGTAGAATGATCTGTTGTGGCACAAAAGAAAATTACACTGAAGATGAGAGACCATGAAATCTTCTCAATCCCTTGCGAGATAGGCACATGAAGATTTGGCTGAGCACACTGTGACCATGGAGAAACCATTAACCACATGACAGTGAGTATATTTCATAATTTCAGACTCAAAGAACTCAAACAAACAAGGGTGGATTTACAAATAGTTGATCACTTGGTCAGGAACCCTTGAGGAATTCGAGAACTTGTATCGGTAAAAGATGAAAAGTTCATTTTTCTAGCTAATTTCCTCGTGTTATACTGGGAAGATGATGGTGATGTTCCTATTATACATGGAAGAACATTATTAGCTATAGGAAAGGCACTGATCGATTTTAACCAAGGAAGTATCATTTTTAGAGTGGGATAAGAACATGTCGTTTTCAACCTGATTAGAGCCATGAAACAGTCAGATGAAAAAAAGGACTATAACATCTTATCTTTTAACTAGAATGATGATGGTTAAATGGGTAAGAAAGAGGAATTTGATTACTCTTTTACATAAAAAGGAGTCTGTGACATCATGGAAGTCAACTATATTGTACCACTCAATTGAGAGGATGGGACTTCATCCATCATTCATACCAGTAACATAAAAAACCATTTCTTTGGGAATCCTCCTCCTTGCCCATTATTGTCCCCTCTGAGATAGACATGGACTTATCAACTTAAAAAATACATGATCATGGATTGAAGATGTTTCATGAACCGTTATGCGAGAACTATACCATCAAATAAGCCTCATGTGAGTCAAGATCTCGATTATAAATGAATCACTGATTGGGAGGAATCCAAGGTTAGGAGTTAGTTAAGTAAGAATAGGACAAGTCTTTTTGAGAATTGCAGTTTCATTTGAATAGTGAGGCAGGGAATGAAATGAGAGAAAAAATGGAAACCAATGAAGTATATTTCATGAACCCACATGTCACTAAGTGAAAATTTTTCGCTCTCAAATCCTAATTTTCACAAGGATAATGATGTGACCCTCATGTACATGACGTGCCAAGGCTAGGGTCTATTTTTAAAAAATTTCCAAAAGGTCATAAACCATGACCCCACCTTGAAACCCTAACCACTACCATCCCAGGCATGACCCTTCATCTCCTCTCCCCACAACATGTGATCCCTCCTCCCCTTCCTCTAATCATCCTCAACCAAAGCCCTTTCCGTCTTCTAGTGGCACCCCTATTTACTCTCCTCTCCCAGGCAGGCACCAAGAAGAAGCATACCCTTCTACACATCAACCAGTAGCCCCGACCACTACCCTATCCACCCAATGTGAACATACCCATCCCACTCCATCATACCTATGGCACTACTAAAAATATGGCCTTTATTAGTGCTATAAAATGGAATTAATATTTCTTGAAAAGCGCGATTAAATGACATGAAGATTGGTGGTACCTTTTTATTAGTGCTCTAAAAAAAAATGATAAATCCCCCTTTTATCAGTGCTACAAAAAAGAACTGAAAAAATGTCCTTTATCAGAACATTTTTAGTGCTACTAAAAGTCCATTTTTTTAAATAATATATATTGCGGGGACGGTGGGCTTTTAACAGAGCTTGACACCTGTTTCTCGTGTGCCCTTGCTTCCACAAGAACTCAATCCCAAGACCTCCCCCCTTGTGACCCTGCACCTTTACCACTAATCCATTGAGTTTTATTCTCCATATAATGATATATCTATTTATTAATATATATATGTATACTTATATTTATTCATATATTAATAAAGTTCCATATTTATATAAATATATTTAGTTTATTAATCCATATATATTTATTCAAATATATATATATATATATATATATAAATATAAATATAAATTCTTATATTAATATATATTTATATATATTTATATATATTTTCTTAGCTATAATTTTTTACTCGTATATTTTTTTTAATATAAATATATATTTATAAGAATAGTTTTAAATACATTTTTAAAATATTATTTTTATGTGTGTTTATAAATAAATACAGAAACAAACATATATACAACACACACACACAGAAAGACACACACACATAAATATTTATAAAGAAATACATATATATGTGAATATGAAAAGCCATAGAATCTAAATACAACTATAACATCTAATCAATAATTCTGTTTCAACTCCACAGCCAGTCAAATTGATAAAATAAAAAAATATTCTATATGATATGTGGTACATGCCTAGAAGACATCCAGAACCGATGTTATAACTAGTTAAATGTTAAAAAATATGTGTATCCCGACTACAAACTAGGTTTTAGAGGCCTTCTAAGCTCTTTTTGGTTTTCAAAAATGCCAAAGAAGGTTCTCTTAGAATATTAGTGCATAGAGCTTGTCACAGGCTTTGATTTGATATGCTTCATAGCTCAAAAGGACACACAGATCATAAGTTATGGCTGTTTGAAGTTTGAGTTATGTTTACAACTTATTTTAGATCTTATATTATTATTATTTTTTGATTTTTTGGGTCTTCAAATTGTTATTAAATGATTATTAGTAGATGATAACTAAAAAATTATTAATTAATAATTTTTTTTAAAATAATGTAAATCTAGTTTTTTTAAATTTATTATATATTAAATATAATATCATATTTAAACATATTAAAAACATATTTAAAAAATATATATTATATTTATATCAACATTAATATACTTATATATCAATATTTTAGTTTTCATTAAAAATTATTTATTTTGAAATATACACATTATTGGAAAGAGAAAAAAGCACTAATAATGCCCCCCCTTTATCAGTTCTACTAAAAAGGTACCGATTAAGGGTTCCTCTTTAACAGTGCTAAAATAGCGCTGATAACAGTGGCACCTTTATCATTGCTCCAAAAAGCATTGTTAACGGTTTATTTTTAAGAGGGATTTTTTAGTGCTGTTAGAAGTGCCATTTATCATCACTTTTTTACAGATAAAGGGGTTCCCATTATCAGTTCTTTTCTTTGCACTGATAAAGGGTGCCGCTGCAAAAACATATTTTTTGGGTAGTACAGGTACTCCCCGATTGCGTCCTGGTAAATCGGTGGCAGCTCGCCACCCACCTCCACCATTCCTTCATTGAGCCATCCTCATTAACTCGGACCACTTACTACCTCTAGGCCATCCACACCCACCCTTCCTCCCACACCATCTCTGCCATCTGAACTACCTCTCGATGTGATGAACCCTACTGTTCAGCTATATTATCTTGCAGAGCATGCCCGGAAGGGAAAGGGACCAGCCATTAAGCCCACTCCCAATGTCCCTTTCAATGATCCAGATGCCAGACACACTACCACTATAATGATCTGGGTTACATCACCACCCACCCCATCCCATCTTACCAACTCCAACTGTAACAGCCCGAGATTTTATGAAAAGTATTCTTTTTTATTTTACTAATGTCTTTTGTTATACGCTACACCAAAAGGAGCTTGCACAACACGCATCCTTGACTTGCCTTGCATTACACGCAATCACAACCTTCCTCGATAGCGTGTGTGGTACGTAATCCTGAGTTTCACGAAACAATGATATGCTATTAAAATATTATTAAAACTAGCCGTTATGAATAGTAATAACCACTTTTTAAATTTTAGAAATTTTAACATTCAAAATGGACTTCATTTTTGGATTCGGAGTATCGAATTTAGCCTAAGGTGAAATTTTGGTACTTTTCGGATAACTTTCATATTCTAATGAATAGTGAAAATTACTAAATTATAATTAAAAACAACTTTTTTAATCAAAATAATTAATAGTGATAAATCATTAATTTGAGTGGTTTTAAAGTATATTTAGAATATATTTTTACAATTTAATACAATGTTGGTCATTGGATGTAATTTCACATTTAAACTAGACATAAACAAGTGTCAATCTTTTAATGGATATTGTTTCTTAAAAACACGTTATTTGTTTTAACAGCGGGATTTAATTATAAAGTTAATTAATGCAATTTATATGTTATGAATATGGTAAAATAGACTTCATTTTTGAATTCGGAATATGAAATATATCTTAGGATGAAATTTTGGCATCTTTCTGAAAACTTTCAATTTTTGATGAATAGTGAAACCACTAAGTGGTAGGTTAAAAACTGAATTTTGCATAAAACTTAATTTTACCGCTTCTGTGAATGGAATTTCGAAAATCCGAGAGACACGGTTAATATCAAGGACTAAAATGTGGTTCAATGAGATGAAAATAATTTTTGGTGAATAGTAACTTTTTACTTTTTTTACCACGGTTAATAGTAAATAGGGTAACTAAGGGTAAATATGATATTAATATTACCCTAACACATGTACTAATTCTATTGGACAAGTGTAATTCGACCAAAAACAAACTTAGGAATAAAATATGACCATTTAGGCCCACTTGGATTAGATTAGGACATTTATTATTAATTTATTTAAAGAAGGGTTAAAATAGTTAAAATCAAAGTTTAATAAGTAAATAATTTATAATATGGGGTTATACATAAGATAAATTAGATTGTAAATATTCATTAGAAAGCTAAAAAGATTTACTACATGATGGTATTTTATTTGTAATTTTTAGACATCAAATAAGTTAATTATTTATGACACAAAGATGATGTAGTAATTATCTTGTTAATGAAATATTGACATAATTGATGTTATAAACACCCAAATAAATGTAATTTGAGACTTTTTATGAATTACACTAATTTTCTAGGTTACTATGATATATTAGTGTAGATTTAATCAACTTGGTTCGAACATATAATCCTGTTATGACTTTCACAAAAATCATATATCAAATAGTGTCAAAATTGACACAAAATAGTTTTTAAATCAAATATTATATTATTAATTGTTATTTTATTCATAAAAATCTAATGTTCGGCCAAATGACTTAGATAAGGATATATGTATTAATAATATACAATTTGGGGTTCGTTTGGCATGTTATAGTAAGTTTATTAACCATATAGTGAAAGAAAACAAAAAGACACGGTAAAAGTTAAATTATTTAACTTAGAGTTAAATCTAATTGATAAGGTTAAAATAATACCCTAAACTTGTCTAAATCCTATTGGTTGATATGATTTCGACCCATCCCCACTTTAGCTTCGAAATAATACCCTTTGGAACCATTATAAACCGATTTTGACTTTAATATAAAATAATATTTTGAGATATTCCTAAGGTGCCCCTCTCCTCCCTTATAAAAGGACACCTCCTCCCCCTCCTCCTCACACCAATTTGAGCACTCAAGCTCGGCCAAACCCTGCCCAAATCTCTTCTCCACTTCCCTAGCAACATCCTAGAGGTTCTGGTCTTACTCAAAGACCAATTTTAGTGCCCTAAGAGGAGGTCTCAAAGAGGCACTTCAAAGAAGAGGTAATTACCGTTACCAATTCTTTCATCTTTATTTCTTCTTCCACTTCTTCTTCTTAGGTTGTTTAATTATGAAGTAATAACATCAGTATCACTCATATACTGATATGTTATTATAAGTATGAAACAACCCTATTTCACCATCTATCCATCCTATGGAAAAAGAAATCACCGCGCGTGCGTACGTACGGAATACCGTCTCCACGCCGTGGTGTAATCTATTTTCCACCACCACCTTACATGGATGGGTATAATGGTGTAAAGAATAACTATACATAGTTATTACAACATCATATTGATTCTGATATATTGTATAATACACTCCAATTCAATTCAATATTTATAGAAATGATATCATCGCTCGTGCGTACGTACGGAATACCGTCTCCACGACGCGATGAGATTCATTCTCCATGTTAACCATTTAAGAATGATTATAATGTATATATAAGAAATAATAATGAAATATATGACATTATAAAGCTACGGGATTTATGTATATATATACATATGTATGTCATCTACTTACTTCCATTTCAAA
This sequence comes from Viscum album, assembly GCA_963277665.1. NCBI lineage: Eukaryota > Viridiplantae > Streptophyta > Magnoliopsida > Santalales > Viscaceae > Viscum > Viscum album. Next base: position 1,098,631,133 of record OY728123.1, read on the forward strand.
ACAATAAGGAAAGGAAAACAGCGTTCATGCGTACGTACGGACTACCGTCTCCATGAACGATGTTTTTCATTTTATTTATCTACCTATTATATATATATATACTGAATATATATGATATATAAATCATATTTTATATTCTGGAAGTAAGTAAATCGTGATATAAGTAATAATGATGTCAAGAACAACAAGTCAAAACACATACGATAAATGAAACGATTTTACCCAAAACGCTTCTTTAACATGGAATTTACAAAAGAACGGGTAATATAATGTCATAAGTGAACCATATATGATATCATAAAAATGAATATGATTCTGTAATAAGTCAATAACATGATTTAAATCATTATACAGGAGGTTCGGACACTTACAAAGCAAGTCGGACCTAAGGTAAGGGAAATATCACAATCTCATTTTTATCCGAGATTGTTTATTCGTAAGTATTTACTGGGGTGTATTTTATCATCCACATCCATGTTTCATCAAAATGTAATATTATTTCCATCCACCTACAATTGTTTAAAACCATTTTTACCCTTCGGTGAGTTTTTAGTAATACGTATGAAAGGAATCTTTTGTCGTTTTTCGTACGAGGTACTTTTTGACTTTTCCGACAAAAGTACGAAGAATGTTTTTTTTAACTTATACGGCACAAACAGATTTCTACTGTTTTATAAAGCCTTATTTTCATGAAGCTTCCTCTAAAAGATTTCATGACTATTTTCAATAAAATCTCTTTCTTTTAAAATTGCATGATGTTTTGTGAAAAGAAATTGATTTTGAAGAAGAAAGGATATTTTCCTCAAGAATTCATTTCAAGTGTTTTATCAAAATTATTTTCCATATAAGATAATAAAGGGTTCTGTTTCTATCCATATTTTTACATTGATTTGACTGTGTTGTGATGGAATTATTTTTATGAATTCCTTTATCTTATATGAATTGATTTATGATGTCATGATGTTTCAAGAATCCCATTTTTGTTACATGTGTTATGCGATGATGTATGTTTTATGATTATGTGGCACACATAAGAAATGATTCATTATAAGATGGGTGGGACCTATATCTCCCTCTAATGCATTGGGTAATGATTTTATATCTCATGAGATAGACATGGCTGGAACGGAAGGTTATTTTGGTTCAGTGATACAGGACTGAAACGAGGAGTGAACTCGGTTCAGAAAGGGACTTTGTCCACTAAGATAGTCTTGGCAATGAGTCATGACTAACAAGAAATGATTTTCCATGATTATGTGTGCATGCCACAAAGTTTCAAGTTTCATGTTATGATTATGGGGATCTCATTTTCACTTCTATGATTTATCCCATGTTATGATATTATGAGCTCTTTTGCAGGTTAAGATTTCCAAAAGCTATGTTCTTATGTATATGATGTGATTGATATTTCTTTTGTTGACCCTTACTGAGCATTTGAGCTCACCCTTTTATGTTTTCTTTTCCCCAGGATATAAAGAAAGGTTTTTAGGTAAAAAAAAGGGAAGATCTTTATGGGAGATATTGAAGATCTTTCACCACGATTAGAAGATTACGTTCCGAGTTTCCAAAGACACTAAACTATTACGATCCTTGTGTGTGTGTTTTTGTTATGTACTAAGTATTCCGCAAAAGTAATGTAATGTCAATGTACGATAAGTTTCGGGTCTCTACAGTTGGTATCAGAGGAAAGGTTTAGTCAACCTTTGGAAGCTAGGATGCGAAAACGTTAGTGAGATCCCTAGAGATATTTCTAAGGTATGTCTAGGGATGTCCCTAGGGATAAGTATACGTATAGGTTATAGTAATAGAATTACGCAAACGATCATAGAATTAAACCTAAGATGTTGGATATTGAAGGTAATCCCCCTTTATTATGTTGTTTTCCCTAGCATGATTTTTGCCTCTCACACTATTCTTTTTGGGTTTTAGACGATGGCTGGAACCCGAAGGAACCGTGTTGATCAATGCAATGGACAATGCAATGATTGCCCTCCTGAACAAACAAATGTTATGGGAGATGGAGTGCAAAATCTTATTGCTATACTTACACAAGCTATGAATCATTCTGGACTTCCAAATGAGCAGAGAAGGGAACAATATTCTATTGAGTCCTTCATGAGGCAACGTCCACCTTCTTTCAGTGGGTCTTCTGATCCACTTGTGGCTGAACAATGGATCAGTACTACTGAAAAGATATTTTCAGTTCTTCAATGTTCTGAACATGATAATGTCATCTTAGCAGTATATCGTTTGGAAGGTGAAGCTGACCAATGGTGGAATCTTATCAAGAATACGAGGCCAAGAGATGAAATTGAGTCCATGGAATGGGATGAGTTCAAGAACTTGTTTTTCAGTAAGTACTTCCCTCGTATTCTTCGAACAAAGATGGAGAAAGAGTTTCTTGAACTGAAGCAAAGGGACGATGAATCTGTTGGTACCTATGAAGCAAATTTTACAAGACTTGCAAGGTATGATTCTGGAATTATCATCCAACCTGAAAGTAAAGTTGATCGATTTTTCAGTGGCTTAAAACCAAGTCTTCGAAGGGCATTAGCTATAAGAGACTTCAGTAGCTATGAAGAAATTGTGCGTTGTGCTATCAAGGTAGAAATAGAAGTTGGTGTTACATATCCATCTCATGGTTTTGACAAGAAATGAAAGATGGAGTTCAAGGAGAAATATCAGAATAATGGTGAAAAGAATATGAATGTTTCCTTATGCACAGAGTGTGAAAAGAATCATGGTGGAGATTGTCTTAAAGGGACTAGAAAATGTTTTAAGTGTGGAAAATAAGGTCATCGAGCAGCTGAGTGTCGAAGTAATGGAAAAAGGGTTTCTAATGATGTGAATAAAGCAAACACTGCAGAGAACGCACCACCAACACTTCAATGCTTCAAGTGTAAGGAAATGGGGCATTATGCTAATAATTGCCCTAATCCAAGGGTTAGTGATGATCAACATGAGAAACCACTGAAGGCAAAGGACAAAGGGAAATCACATGCGATCACTATTGGCAATGTTGAATATGACAACCATGTGGTGGAATGATTAAGTGTTTATGTAATGGGATTCCAAAATAATGTTGTATCATTGATTATTACAATATTTATTAATGTGGTATTCAAAGTGATTGAGATATTTTTTGGAAATAAGATGATATGCGCATAATGAAGACGAGAAAATGAAATGTTTAATAGTATTCATGAGCTCATGATTGATATAAGGACTAAGTGATATCATGGTTTGAGTATATATAATTTTGAGGATTTTGGTATGTGGAAAGTGTTAACTTTTAACTGCACTCATGTTTTCACTAAGGTATTCAAGAGAATACACGATTAAGGACTTTGAATGTTTGGAATGTGACCAACAAGACATATCTTATGATATGTGGGGATCAACGACAGTATTAAATCCCAGGTAATCGTTGTCACTATATTATGAGAGTGGACTGCAGTATTATGTATAAGCCTAAAGATTAGACTGGATTATGTTGGACATAAGTTAGTATTGTTTAAGGATAGAAGATTTTCGATATTATTGATGGGATGTTATAGTAACGTAGTTTTAGAAAAAGGGAAAACCTGCAGGACGGGCGACAGCCCATCGCTTCGGACAAGGCTGTAGGAATCGAACCCACAACCGAAGTGCGACTGGCCTTTATCGCCTACCACTGACCTACAGGAAGTCCCTGTTTAGTAGAAACCAGTTTTATTATATTAATAAGTATGATATATGAAGTATAAGTCCATTTTAGGAACCATATATGATTAATCTCACTATAAAATGACTTATGTATATTTAATAACTTTTGCTAACCCTTTGTTTGAGACAGATGGAATGAACAGTCATTCTATCACATGATCTGCTAACACTTCACGAATAACAAATTCAACTTCATTTATTTAAGAAATGACGTGGAAATTGTTCAAGGCACGAACAACAGTGAGATTGTACCAAAATAAAGTAAGTATTTATTCTAATTCAAATTTTCAACTTTAGGGAGATGATCTTGAAAACCAAAAATGTTGTCCTAGTGATCTTATACCTGATGAATCAGATGGTACCTTAGATCATCACAAATTTATGGATTTGTGATTACTGGCTTTTCCATATCTATGTTCTCTACCACTCTCCATCAAAACATGATTGTTAGATTCCTCTTCCATATCCATATTTTCACCTATGTGGAAACCCAGTGATTAGTTTATTTGGGTAATCGTTACATTTCATACTTTAGTTTTTAAATCCAAGTTTTGGTATTCCCTTTTACGATGTGGGTTTCTATTAAAGAAACTTTCGAATAGTAAACCATTTATAACCCCGACGAATTTCGAGGGCGAAATTCATTTTAAGGGGGGTAGAATGTAACAGCCCGAGATTTTATGAAAAGTATTCTTTCTTATTTTACTAATGTCTTGTGTTATACGCTACACCAAAAGGAGCTTGCACAACACGCATCCTTGACTTGCCTTGCATTACACGCAATCGCAACCTTCCTCGATAGCGTGTGTGGTACGTAATCCTGAGTTTCACGAAACAATGATATGCTATTAAAATATTATTAAAACTAGCCGTTATGAATAGTAATAACCATTTTTTAAATTTTAGAAATTTTAACTCTCAAAATGGACTTCATTTTTGGATTCGGAGTATCGAATTTAGCCTAAGGTGAAATTTTGGTACTTTTCGGATAACTTTCATATTCTAATGAATAGTGAAAATTACTAAATTATAATTAAAAACAACTTTTTTAATCGAAATAATTAATAGTGATAAATCATTAATTTGAGTGGTTTTAAAGTATATTTAGAATATATTTTTACAATTAAATACAATGTTGGTCATTGGATGTAATTTCACATTTAAACTAGACATAAACAAGTGTCAATCTTTTGATAGATATTGTTTCTTAAAAACACGTTATTTGTTTTAACAGCGGGATTTAATTATAAAGTTAATTAATGCAATTTCTATGTTATGAATTTGGTAAAATAGACTTCATTTTTGAATTCGGAATATGAAATATAGCTTAGGATGAAATTTTGGCATCTTTCTGAAAACTTTCAATTTTTGATGAATAGTGAAACCACTAAGTGGTAGTTTAAAAACTGAATTTTGCATAAAACATAATTTTACCGCTTCTGTGAATGGAATTTCGAAAATCCGAGAGACACGGTTAATATCAAGGACTAAAATGTGGTTCAATGAGATGAAAATAATTTTTGGTGAATAGTAACTTTTTACTTTTTTTACCACGGTTAATAGTAAATAGGGTAACTAAGGGTAAATATGATATTAATATTACCCTAACACATGTAATAATTCTATTGGACAAGTGTAATTCGACCAAAAACAAACTTAGGAATAAAATATGACCATTTAGGCCCACTTGGATTAGATTAGGACATTTATTATTAATTTATTTAAAGAAGGGTTAAAATAGTTAAAATAAAAGTTTAATAAGTAAATCATTTATAATATGGGGTAATACATAAGATAAATTCGATTGTAAATATTCATTAGAAAGCTAAAAAGATTTAATACATGATGGTATTTTATTTGTAATTTTTATACATCAAATAATTTAATTTATTTATGACACAAAGATGATGCAGTAATTATCTTGTTAATGAAATATTGAAATAATTGATGTTAAAAACACCCAAATAAATGTAATTTGAGACTTTTTATGAATTCCACTAATTTTCTAGGTTAATATGATATATTAGTGTTGATTTAATCAACTTGGTTCGAACATATAAATCTGTTATGACTTTCACAAAAATCATATATCAAATAGTGTCAAAATTGACACAAAATAGTTTTTAAATCAAATATTATATTATTAATTGTTATTTTATTCCTAAAAATCTAAGGTTCGGCCAAATGACTTAGATAAGGATATATGTATTAATAATATACAATTTGGGGTTCGTTTGGCATGTTATAGTATGTTTATTAACCGTATAGTGAAAGAAAAAAAAAGACACGGTAAAAGTTAAATTATTTAACTTAGAGTTAAATATAATTGATAAGGTTAAAATAATACCCTAAACTTGTCTAAATCCTATTGGATGATAGGAGTTCGACCCATCCCCACTTTAGCTTCGAAATAAGACCCTTTGGAACCATTATAAACCGATTTTGACTTTAATATAAAATAATATTTTGAGATATTCCTAAGGTGCCCCTCTCCTCCCTTATAAAAGGACACCTCCTCCCCCTCCACCTCACACCAATTTGAGCACTCAAGCTCGGCCAAACCCTGCCAAAATCTCTTCTCCACTTCCCTAGCAACATCCTAGAGGTTCTGGTCTTACTCAAAGACCAATTTTAGTGCCCTAAGAGGAGGTCTCAAAGAGGCACTTCAAAGAAGAGGTAATTACCGTTACCAATTCTTTCATCTTTATTTCTTCTTCCACTTCTTCTTCTTAGGTTGTTTCATTATTAAGTAATAACATCAGTATCACTCATATACTGATATGTTATTATAAGTATGAAACAACCCTATTTCACCATCTATCCATCCTACGGAAAAAGAAATCACCGCGCGTGCGTACGTACGGAATACCGTCTCCACGCCGTGGTGTAATCTATTTTCCACCACCACCTTACATGGATGGGTATAATGGTGTAAAGAATAACTATAAATAGTTATTAAAACATCATATTGATTCTTATATATTGTATAATACACTCCAATTCAATTCAATATTTATAGAAATGATATCATCACTCGTGCGTACGTACGGAATACCGTCTCCACGACACGATGAGATTCATTCTCCATGTTAACCATTTAAGAATGATTATAATGTATATATAAGAAATAATAATGAAATATATGACATTATAAAGCTACTGTATTTATGTATATATATACATATGTATGTCATCTACTTACTTCCATTTCAAGACAATAAGGAAAGGAAAACAGCGTTCATGCGTACGTACGGACTACCGTCTCCATGAACGGTGTTTTTCATTTTATTTATCTACCTATTATATATATATATACTGAATATATATGATATATAAATCATATTTTATATTCTGGAAGTAAGTAAATCATGATATAAGTAATAATGATGTCAAGAACAACAAGTCAAAACACCTACGATAAATGAAACGATTTTACCCAAAACGCTTCTTTAACATGGAATTTACAAAAGAACGGGTAATATAATGTCATAAGTGAACCATATATGATATCATAACAATGAATATGATTCTTTAATAAGTCAATAACATGATTTAAATCATTATACAGGAGGTTCGGACACTTACAAAGCAAGTCGGACCTAAGGTAAGGGAAATATCACAATCTCATTTTTATCCGAGATTGATTATTCGTAAGTATTTACTGGGGTGTATTTTATCATCCACATCCATGTTTCATCAAAATGTAATATTATTTACATCCACCTACAATTGTTTAAAACCATTTTTACCCTTCGGTGAGTTTTTAGTAATACGTATGAAAGGAATATTTTGTCGTTTTTCGTACGAGGTACTTTTTGACTTTTCCGACAAAAGTACGAAGAATGTTTTTTTTAACTTATACGACACGAACGGATTTCTACTTTTTTATAAAGCCTTATTTTCATGAAGCTTCCTCTAAAAGATTTCATGACTATTTTCAATAAAATCTCTTTCTTTTAAAATTGCATGATGTTTTGTGAAAAGAAATTGATTTTGAAGAAGAAAGGATATTTTCCTCAAGAATTCATTTCAAGTGTTTTATCAAAATTATTTTCCATCTAAGATAATAAAGGGTTATGTTTCTATCCATATTTTTACATTGATTTGACTGTGTTGTGATGGAATTATTTTTATGAATTCCTTTATCTTATATGAATTGATTTATGATGTCATGATGTTTCAAGAATCCCATTTTTGTTACATGTGTTATGCGATGATGTATGTTTTATGATTATGTGGCACACATAAGAAAGGATTCATTATAAGATGGGTGGGACCTATATCTCCCTCCAATGCATTGGGTAATGATTTTATATCTAATGAGATAGACATGGCTGGAACGGAAGGTTATTTCGGTTCAGTGATACAGGACTGAAACGAGGAGTGAACTCGGTCCAGAAAGGGACTTTGTCCACTAAGATAGTCTTGGCAATGAGTCATGACTAACGAGAAATGATTTTCCATGATTATGTGTGCATGCCACAAAGTTTCAAGTTTCATGTTATGATTATGGGGATCTCATTTTCACTTCTATGATTTATCCCATGTTATGATATTATGAGCTCTTTTGCAGGTTAAGATTTCCAAAAGCTATGTTCTTATGTATATGATGTGATTGATATTTCTTTTGTTGACCCTTACAAAGCATTTGAGCTCACCCTTTTATGTTTCTTTTCCCCAGGATATAAAGAAAGGTTTTTAGGTAAAAAAAAAAGGAAGATATTTATGGGAGATATTGAAGATCTTTCACCACGATTAGAAGATTACGTTCCGAGTTTCCAAAGACACTAAACTATTATGATCCTTGTGTGTGTGTTTTTGTTATGTACTAAGTATTCCGCAAAAGTAATGTAATGTCAATGTACGATAAGCTTCGGGTCTCTACACCAACTCTCTACCATCAACTTCATCCCCACCTACCACCACCACTACTTCTACTAATACTGATGGCGATTTGGCTACTCAGATCATTTCCTTCTCGGATGATCATCTAACCATGGCGGGTTTTTTTGGCTCAGAGTGCTGATTTATTATTTTTAACAATATTTGGGATTTGGGACACTTTTTGTAGGGGAAGGCTATTATTCATTTCTTTTACTATACATTGATATTTATATACAGTTTTTGGATTTAATTCACTTCTATATGTGTTTTTTATTTTCAAATCCCCTTTTTTCTTTTTCCATAGAATTGTTTAGCTCTTCTGAGTTGTCGGATGTCATCGATCAACCCATTCCTCTGTTTGTTCTTCTAAAATGCGTAACCCAGCGTGTCGCCAACATCACCAATCAGCTTCAGGTTTTATCATTGGAAATAAACCAATAGAAACTACCACACCGACCAATGATTCCATTTCTACCCCATTTATTATATGTTCAAGTTGCAATTGATTTTATGAATCCAGTTCAGCGAACACTGGAAATCGAGGACATGGCGATGAGTAGCTATAAGCACAAAAGGAAAAACTGAGCTACTGGGCCGACTCATCGAATTTTTGGTCCACCCATCGAGAAAACAACGGAATGTTAGCGCATTATGGGAGGCATACCGTAGTTGTTTTTTTGATTTTTTTTATTTTTGGGTATTTTTAGTTTTTCATTGTAGTACTTTTTAAAATCATTCATTCAATAAATAAAATGGTTACCATTATTCCTATTTTTTATAGCTTCCTGTTTTTCAACTATTCAAATGTTTAAACTTATGGATTAATATTTATTCTATAGTGCATGATTTTTTCTAATAAAATATTTTTCATGTCCATTAGGATTCAATTTTATAACAGCCCAAACTCCCCCATGGCATACCACATTATCTTAGGGAGCTCTTGATTCCCTCTTTTTTAAATCATTTTATCACTTCTATGTTAATTTAATTAAAAAAATCTCTGGCACACCACTCCAACCCATTATTTTATAGACAAGGGGGACACTATCTCATTTTATGTTTATGTGGGGGGTGGGGTCTTTCTCATATTTTTATTGAGATACACTTGAATTTTTGTTTTTTCTCAATATTCAAGGAGGTATTTTTCAAATTTATAATCATGCTACAAATTTTAAAACCATTATGCACATGTAAATGACTGATAATGATAAAAAAAAAATGTTATGAACCATGTTTTACCCCTAAATATAATTTTATAATGAATTATGAGTTTAGAAGTTTAATTCAAATATAAAATCATAAAAATTATGATTAATTGACAAAATACATAAGATTTATTCCATTTGTAATAGTTAGATATTTTTTTTATTCTCATTACCAGAGAGGATTCTAAGCCTTCAATATTATTTCCATTTCTGAATGTAATTCTTGATTGATACCTAGGGCATGGTAACATACTATAACATGCACTGAGATCTTATCAAAACGATTACTAAATAGGTGTTATTTTAAAATTATTGAGGCAGCCTTTGATAATTGTTTTACCTAAGACCCACATGACATTTATACTTTTTTAACCCATTGTTTCCATGAATGACTTGTTAGAATAATATATACATCAATCCTATTTACCTTCCTACCATGAAATTTGTATGATTCTTATAGATTAATTTTGAACATGTGTGGGGGAGGCATTTAAATAGAATGGGATGCTTTCACTTTCAGAGACGTATGGTGCACTAACCTAAATACCACATTGTGATCCATGTGACATTTTATTATATCTTTTTTATATTCTGTTCCTTTGTAAAATTCAAATGAAAAAAATTGGTATGGGTTGTGTACTAGGAATATTAAAAATCAACATTTTTCATAATGATGAATCCCTCAAGTGATCTTATTTTGTTAGGTTAGGGATGCGAGATCTATCCAATGAATAACATTAAAAAAATAAAAATGAAAAAGGAAAAGGAAAGGAACAAAACTATTTCTTTATCTACTTACTGGCGATACATATGGATCCATCCTAATCTGATAGAGTATAGGGATGAATATCCTGATGGAGTAATTTTTTCACACATATCTTGTTACATCTATATTGTAATTATAGATTACCCTCCTTGTGAGCCTGATTTTCACATTTTACCGACATACATATATCCTCAAGGTCATCAAAATCTTATTAATAATGTTCCTCGGGATTACTCTTATTATTATCTTTACACAGTGGAGATGATATAACCAGTTCAAGCAAATGTATATGAACATGGATTCAGGGTATGCACATAACATACCAACATTTTACCCTGAGTAATGAGAGATATTCATGGTGAGGTAAATTACAATGGGTTATATAGCTTAAGGAACTTGTATAATACTATGACTAAAAAATTTATTTTTTTTAAAATATGAACTATGAGGAATTACTAATTTACTAGGTATGATTTAAAATGAAACTCTCTTAATTTTCTACTCACACTTAATTTAGTGTCATGGAAATAATGTACATTTTTTTCATTACAAATTTATTATCCTTTTTGAAATCATTATCAAGATATTTTTCTTGATGACAAGGAATGATTCATCTGTGGGGGGATTTGATAATCCTAAATTATATATATATTTTTCATTCTCTTTTTCGTTGTTTTTCATTCATATACAAGATAATATATGAGTTTAATGTCCATTTTTTCAGTAAATAAGGCTTCATATGGTTCCATTGAAAAGGGAAGAAAAGCTGCAAAAAAATGGCCATGTACACATCGTGAGGTCCAAGTTCATGTAGTGTACTTAATGATCACAAAATGAATCATGTCTTAAAGCCTAAATTAGGAACATCCATGAAGGATGAGTAATTTTACATATCATGTCGTGATTCACACCTACACGTCGTGACCCCTGTCAAACCAGTCACTGAGAAATCCATGAGGATTCAATGAAAAAAGCCAGCTGACCATGGGGTACACATCGTGAACCACCTATACATGATGTGACCATGGTCAATCATCATTAGTCTGTGGAAGATCCACATGGCACACTGAAGATGATTGTTGAAATAATGTGGATCAAGGGTTTATGACATGACTATCAAGTATATGTGGTGGCCATTTCACCTTTATAAGGAACAACCCAACACCACATTTGAAACATTATTATATCATTTCACTCTCTTTTTTATACTCTCTTTAGAATTCCATTCTCTTATAATTCTTAAAACACATTATTTCATTTTAATTTCGTTACAATTCCAATAAAAGAGCCATGGATTCATTTTTATTCAACGCCATCAATTCCTATGTCATTTCAATTCCATTTCATTCCATTCATGAAAGGTTGTATTTAAAGTATTCTTTCATGTTCATTTCATATAATTACATTTTAAATTACATTTTCATTGTTTTCATGATTTCCTATATCCCTTTTATTTCTTTGATTACCATCTTGAGTTGCAAAATACATCAGGGGTAGGGATCAAGATTCGATGTATCTACATGCTTAATTATATCTCTAGTTATAAACATGGAAAACCTAAATGGATTAGTAATTATTATATAAACCAACAGTCAAACACCATTTGTGTGACTATACTTTGACCATCGGATAATGAAGAAAATTCCATTATCCTAATTTATGAAACTATGAATATCACCATTAGCTTAGGTAACTTTCTGCAATAAAAGCTGAATGTAAGGAATCTAGAACTGTAGATATACTTCTGACCATAGAATAGCTACATCCTTGGTAGAACTAGGAGACTGGGATGAGATTTACTAGTGACTACCACTTTCTTCATAGACTATGCACTTAGTACCTTGCTGATATTAGAACTAGGATCAACTTTATCTAGATACTTTTACATGGTCTTGAACCATCTTTAATCACTGGAAGCCAAACCCAAAATTAGTTAGACACCACCCAAACTTTATTCATGTTTGTAAGGACTGCTAAAAAGTATTCAAGACAATTTTTCTTTTCCCAACAATAACAACACCCTCATCATGGGATCGACCCCGATATTCTTCTATAATACTCCGTAGTATTGGGTAATGTTTGGGACACATATATATTTATAATTTGACTCGAACCTTGAGGAATTAACATTATATTTTGGGTGTCCACTCAATTTTATAATTTATCCATGAGACATTTGGACTCATGCCACTAAGATAAGAAAACAGTACCTAATAGTTCAAAATATAATTTAACAGAAGAAGGAAAATCAAAATAGTTTACCTATTTGAATAAATTAATAGTAATTTTAAATTGATTATCTATTATTATAACTTGGAATATCCAAAACATAACCATACAATCACACAAAAATGAATTCCATGTGACAATACTATACTCATGAGTGATTAATAACTTATCCCGTATGGATTTACTAGGTGACCATTCTCCCCGTGTATCTTTTCTAGAACCATACCCCTTATCCAGGGTCATGTCCAATGCAAATTAACCCACTAAAACTATGTGTACATTATTTAAACATTGATTCATCACACATCAATCATTTATCCACTTTACGAAATTTTATTGAATATTTTTCAATTATTAAACTAAAACTATAATTTTAAAACCATATTTTAAAATATTAGTGTAATGGATTATCTTAAATCCCTTCAAATTACCATTTTCCAAATTAATATAACAAAAAGGGGTTTCCATCAGTAAATAATTCAATGTATCCCTTCTAAATCCATGAAAAACATTAAAATTAAACTATTTTATCATGTTCTAGAATAAATATAGAAGATAGATAATCTACCTACCTCAAAATTATGGATGAAAATGGTGAATAAAACTCGAAACCTATAGATTCCATCTTTGAAATTATTTCATTCAACAGAACCATTATGTTTATCATTAAAAAAACCATAAATTATAGATATATCAATTATAAAATTGATCTAAGGTTCTAGGTGAATTTAGAAGAGGAGATATAAAAATAAATATAGAAAATAAAGGCTTATAGCTTATTTAAATGATTCTAGATACATTGATATATCAAAATTGGATTCATAATAAAATAAAACCACCAAGAATGATTGAAAGATGATATGAGTTTTAGAGACTAAGATGAATGGAGAAAAATGGGGTTTCAAGGATAAAAACAAAGTTACACTTTTGTTTTTAGAATAATAAATGCACAATACATGGTTAGGGAACATAGTTTTGGAAAATTTTCACTAACCATGTAAATGATCAAATATCCAAAGAACCCAATTTCATGAATTGTACATGATCTTTACATGGTTTGGAATTATTTGTGAATACATTAATTATTCTAGTTTTCCTTGCGAACATGAGTAGTTTGGATAAACCATAAACTAACCAAGTGCGTACCTAGTGAATGCCAAAATATGTTACACACCTTCCTAGATGAGTTACATGATATTCCATCACCATGATAAAATATTGAACCCTTAAAATAGTTTACAAAACACACCAAGAGCATATATATATTCCTAATACTCAAACTAAATGTTATATAACATTAAAATAAACAATAAAATTAAAATATACCAAAATGTGGGGGTGTTACAATACATGAAAATAAGAATGAGTGGATAATTTATCTATTAGAATCATGGTCCACACTGAAATTGTAATAGAGGTTGTGCATACCCTTCATCAAAGATAATCTAAAATTCTTCGAAATAATTTAAATTATTAGTTATCCCAGCCTTATTGAGTGTCAAAATATTGATGGGAAGAGTGTGGCTGTAGGGCACCCATCCACCAAGGACATTGATCCTTCCAATACAGAGTATGACTTACCAAATATAATGTGAAGATAAATGAGTTAAAGGGACTCAAATTTGAGTTATTAATGGGAAAATATTCTAGATGAGTATAACCCTTAAGTTGAGACTTGCATTTACCCTGTAGTAAATCTCTCTCATCATAGAGAGATTGGTATAATAATGAGATAATAATCCATCCATCCGAACAACTCTAGATTGAAATATCAAATATACCTTGACCTAGTGGCTGGGGAATATTAGGAGTTTCTTCTAAAGGGGTGGTATTCAAAACTGCTTCAGTTGAGTTACCATGGGCTAACTAATAAATATTATCAAAAAAAATATTGGAAGACTGGCCATATTAATCTATACTTATTTCCTACACTCAATAATTTTTATAGTCCACTATTCCTTTAAAACTAATTAGATTCTCTTAATATCTAGAATATCCAATGGAAGACATAGAAGGGAAACATACACTCATATTATTAGAAATAAATCCATATCCTAAATGGATGAATGTGACCCTTCATCCAATTATAATTGAAGTTCAAACCTTCTTAACATTCAATCGAATTAGACACCAATAGTTTCATATTATGGAGTTTTTATTTTGATGTGGTCCCATGATGGGAACCCTCATGTTGAAAGAGGAAGAATATCATAGATTCTTCATGAAGAATCTAGATAAAACCTCATTTATCTGTTATAATAATCTACCATCATGATTAGTCATAGAATGGGAATAAATATGATGGGATTTACTCTATAAATTTAACAAAATGTTAAGAAACACAATGGTCCTCAATCTCTCAAATTTAAAATAATTAGATAGTCACCGTGCTCTATAAATTACTTATAGGAAGAAGGGTTTGATTTATTCCTAGAACATGAGAATCTGGAAATTGTTTTCTAGAATCAATTATATAAAATATTCATGAAGAATTTAAAGTTATATTCATTCTAATAAAATATCTAGGTAGATTATTGGAATTCTCTATTGTATCACATTGGTTGGAAGATTCCATTAAATGAACTAAGGTCAATTCTCAACTAACAGTAATATCTCATGTTAATAGGACTAGAAATATAGAGAAATCTAAAATAATAGTTAATCTTTCTTCACCAATAACATCCACACAATATCATGTGGTGCCTCCTTTGATTTAAAAGAAAATATAAGAATCCTTATTAAAAGGGGAGAAAATTCAAAAAAAAAATCACACCACATGAAGATAAAAATATTAATTTTTATTCTTTTTAAAACAAAAATGTTCGTGGGAACTTAACCATAACTATTGAAAATAATTTTATAATGTTTACCAGGACCATAAATCCTAATCATTTTATCCTCATTAATGATATAAAATACTATCAATCTCACAAAATGTTAGACCAAACCATACATGAGTGTTTTGTCATTAAATATATCCTTATAAAGATGGTATATTAAGCGAAGGATAAATTAGGAAAGCCTATTGAAATAGTGGCATGTGATTCCTTCGTACCACTAGAAGAGAATAAATAATGGATAAAAATCCAATGAATTAGAGAAAAAAAATTTAATGATTAGAAGACCATGAAAATGGTCAACTAAGATCTTATTATCATATAAAAAGAAATCAAAAAACCATTTGTGAATCCGACTCCATATATGACAACTTTTCAAAATTCAACGACATCACAAATCTCCAAGGGATAGATTACTAAAAACTGGTGCAATCATTATTATAAGAACAATTCAAAACAAGATAATTTTATACTAATTAATAATATAGTTTTTGATCTTCAATATTTCAATTCTTTATCATTATAGGAATGAAAAAATCCATTTTAAAGGGTTTAGAAGGCACTAGACCTTGAATCCAAAACCATAACAAATAATGAATTTCAATACTACTCCATTAATTTGATTCATTTGGAAAATTTATTCTCTGATGAAGGAGGTGCATATAACCATTAGATACCATGCCACTATCAGGAATGATAGAGAGCTCTATGAGACTATTGGGGTTGGAGAAGACAAGGTCAAAATAACATCAAAACATATTTTATATCACATATGAAACCATATATAGTATGGAGACCATGAAATAAATACTCAAATGGGATGAACCGGAGCTCCAATATAATCCTTCTTTAAACAAGGCTAATACATGCTTGATCATAGGGGAAGAATGATTGGAAAATAAACAACTCAATGATCAACATAAAAATGCGGGGAGCTCTGCTCATACCAATCCATAGGTATAAAATATACATTCATGTTCTGGCCATGGAATGCTACCACAATTATAGACAACATCAACATTCAGGGATTAAACCAGAGAGAAATATCATATAGGAGGATGTAGGTATTTGTCTTATATTTTTGACATTTTGAAATAGATATCGATCATTCCAACAAAGATTTAAATTCTCAATGCACTCAATATTTCAAATAATATATTGATATCGCATGTCAAGGATCTCCTAATCCATCAAGGGTTTAAATCCTATTCCACTACCCCAGAAGTATATCACATAAAACCAAAATTATTAGGTTTCATGTTATTATCTCCATTGTATAAAAAGATATAGAGACCTATTTACATGTACACATAATGACCTTGTACATATGTATAAATCTATATAACACCAATGATCATGAAAATATCATTTATAATGGTTCTATAACAAATCCTATACTGCTCTAGAGGAATCCCTGATTGGTCTACTGTGTAGATGATTTTTTCTCCCATCCCCTTGATAATCCAAGGGTTTGAAAAATATTGAACAAAAGCCTCTTAGATGAATCATGATCAAAGAGATGTTTGGGGACCCTGACTTCATCATGGAGTTCATGGCTATTCATATAGATATAACAATCATTGTATTATTGAGTAAACTATAGATTTATTCTATAAAGGCAATACCATCATTATACCAATGGTCTCTCAAATAATCTATTAATAGATTGTCTAGTGAATTGTATGTTAATGGTTCCACCATTGACACCATAAAATCTAAATATACATATATGGGATTCTATTAGATGGAGGAAACATTACCAGTGATCTGTTATGTCATGCAAACTAGTATCCCTAATATTCTATAAATGGTCCATGTGAACCCATTTCATCTACATGATGATGATTATTTATACACAACAAATCAAATTTAGGGAACCTATCCACATTAGGTAATATATAAGGTAATAAAATACAAATTAGAGAGGATTTATTACATATTAAATTTTTTGTCATATGAGGTTCATGAAAATGTTCTCATAGATTCGACACATTAAGTAGAGAGAAATTATTTCATACCATTGAAACCAATCAATCTCAATAATTTGTTCCTTTGAAATAAATATTTTAAACTGATCTTTGTAACAATTCAGAACAACCAAGACACTTTAACGAACTGGATATGAATCACAAGAGAAGATGGAAAGACAAAGGTTTCGGAAAAGTTTCTTCATTCTTCATGATATTAATCATACTGAATTAATATAATTATAAAGAATAAGGGAGAAGCCCTTTTCATAATAATGATTAATTGGATAATAAATAATAAAATTTTTATATAGGTTAAATGATCAAATCATATCACTACATATATTAGAGAATGATCCCACATATGTAGTAGAAATTAATAATTCCCCTACACCATCCCCGGATTCCTAAGACATCACCTGATTCCTATGATGAAACCTACTCTACCCCTAGTTATCATTTTAGAAGAAAGTAGGAATATGTAAAATTCCCCCGATGATAATTCATTGAAATTTTCTCCTGAAAATAATAGATATTACTCTTTACAATTCATATAAGATAGAAATTACTTCACATTGTCTTCTGGAACAAAAATTTCCCTTCATTACCTACATCTATGGAAATCAGGGTAGATGAGGAAGAATAAGAATAAGAGTAAGTTGAATAGGAAGATCTTAGATATAACCCACTAGTATGTGAGGAATTCTACACTCCTATAATTGATGAACATATTATGGCATATCCTGTTACAAATAAAGACCTATTAACCAACTTATTTTGAAAATTTAAGTATCTTGGAGAATAAAAGACAAACAACTATTTATAGAGGAACCATTGAGATGTATTCAAATTTAATTATAAAATATATATATAAAATAAATTCGGATGTAGTTACCCATTATTTATGTCTACTTGAAGAACCTCAAGGTTGAAATTATGAAACTATAATAATGCATCTGACTTATGCTTCCAAGGGGGAAGAAAATATTGACAAGATCATCAATGCCAAATTCATTCATGAGTATCAGAATCTTAAATGGATTACTAAAATTATTCCCAATGAAAGGAATACTATAAAATGAAATTGTTTCATCATTATTAGGAATATCAATTGAAATTTAAAAAAATATGACCACCCAGTTCGAATCATTGAAACTTTGATTGTTGAAACACCTTTCTTCGAAGATCTCTCATTCATGGATAGATATTCATGTTATAACTAGAGTCGTATGGTTTGTGAAGATGAGGTGGATAAAATTTCGTGGAATAATAAGTGGTTCATTATTATTAAATTATTCCCTTCATATTGATGAATTCTTACATAATATATCAATTTTTTATGCGTCATCTCTTCATGAAATTTATAAGGATGATCATGAAATTCTCAATAGATTACCTTTGGTAAAATATTAGTAGTGTTCTAATATACTTACTAATATATATTTGAAAAAATAATTGTAGTTTTATATAAATATTGATTCCATAAAATGTTATTTCAGGGTTAAATCTTGAAATTTTATCATCTTCATGGTACACAATCCTGGAATAAAGGATAACCTTGAGAAGATGAGAAATATCCTTAAAATGCCACCTCTTTAAAATCCAAAATGTTGATAGGGATTCTGGTAATCCTTTTTACCTCAATATATATATATATATATATAACCTTTAAATAAACTTCATACCCTTTAACAATCTCATTAATAAGGGATTCATTTATGTATTGGATGAAGATTATCAATAAGCTTCTAAAAATCTCATGAAATATCTGTCAATTCCACCACTGTTAATGTAAAATATAAAATTGTAGAGACACATTCTGAATATGGAATTTTTACATTGATCACATGGTTCCACTTACACATAGAATAAGTATTTTTGGGGAGATAATGGTCTCAAAAATCTTATAAGAACTATTCTAGACACTAATACTCTATATTCAAAAATTGAGAATAGTTATATTGAATTTAGTATCATGGTTTATAGATTGACGCTCTACCTATAGCATCACAAGGCCTAATATTTATCACACAATGAGAAACTCATGTTTCCGATCAATTGTATGATATTTATTGGTTGAACAGTATGGTTGGATGTCATTCTGAAATAGTTTTATATTAAGTTCGTACTATAGAATTAATTCAATGAGAACTTATTTTCAAACATTTTTGTGGAATATCCCACATTCGAAAGAGTATAGACGATAGAAAATATTTCACTAGAAACATATTTTCCATTATTAATACACCATAGATATGTAATATTAATTTCAATTATTCTTTCAAATGTAAAATTCGAAGAATTATGTAATACCTAAAACAGAATAAATTTGGATTTGGATTTGTCATTATCTCTCTAATAAAGGAAATTTTTATTTATTCATTCCAATTGTCCAAATGTTTCACTAAAATCAAAGAAGAATACTAGTCACTCATTAAAATATTATAATTATAATTAAAGATATAAGTTTCCTAAATAAATGTCAATATTAATTTTACTTAGGTAATCAAGAAATTTAATGGTGAATATTCCATCATGAAAGGAGAATTAACTACCCTTCTCAATTATGTTTGCAGATGGTTGGGAGAATTCTCCTCTAAAACAACACTATTTTGATGTTCCAAATTCTTAAAATTCATATGAATATGCATTTCCAATTATCGTTAACCCTAGAAGATTGAGACTCAGATGATACCATTATCAATAATGTACATCACAAGGTGGTGTCATCATTGTTATACCATGACATAAAAATGATTAATTGGTTCAAATCCACTTCTAAAAAATGTCAGTTTCCAGAATCACTAAATCGTTCTTCAATTTTATAGAGGTTGACCATATCATAATATCTATAAATAGAGATAATAACACCAAATAAATTCAAGAGGGAACCGAATTCAAAATTGGATGTTAAATTCATTGATTATAATTATTTAGAATACCAGAAAGTCCTATAAAAATAAATATTAAATGGACTTCTACATAGATAATCAAGGGAGGAGATCCCCTTAATAATTTGTAATAATTTGACCCATGAGCTTGTGGTTCTTATCAATCTATGACAAATCTCTCCCAATAGACTAGACGACATGTATAACTTAGGTCGTTGATGATACATGATTGGGTATAATTCACCAAGAAATGTCATTATTTCTAGAAAAATTATAATTTCATCCATTACTAATATTATTGTTTACCCACATCAATATTTTATCAGCCATTCCACATCCATGTAAATGATTTATTGGGAGTACATCCCAAATAATAACTAGTAAGTTCAAGTACATCCTTATTACCATTAACTTCTACTCAAAGTTGGTTAATGATATATCATTTAAGGATGTAATGATATATGATATAATTAAATTAATAGAGTATAATATTTCAACTATATTTTGTGACAGTAACTACCTGATATTTTATGAAATTTCTCCTTCAAATATATTTATCTTCTTCGACAGCTTCTGTTACACGTCACCGTGAGATTAAGCGAACAACACTATACAATTTGAAATATTATTACTGAATATTATTACCTAAACTTTTAATTAGTTGGTATAAATATGATTAAATAATTTCTGAATTATAAAAAAATTATAAATTCAATTAAGTTATTTTGTATTTAATCATTCAATTTTTCGTATTGTTATTTAATTCATCAAAAATATGTTTTCTTCAAAAATGATTTTTTTATTTTTTGTAAAAAAGTAATATAAATAATTATAGTATATTTTGGAAAATATATTTTCCAAAATTTAGTTCATTTTTGAAATCAACATATCAAAATTATATTTGGGTAAAATTTTGATTATTTATGAAATGGTAGATATTTCAGTGAATAGTCTAAATTAACGATTTTTTTAAAACTGTCATATTTTATTTATACATAGAGTATCATAATGAATTAAGTTTTATATAAAATAAAAATAAGTATTGTATAATTATTTATAATCATATTCAATTCATTTGAACCATTATTACACATGATTTTGGTAAAAGTACATTTTTGTGCTTGTAAACTCATTTTTCTAAAACAATTTTTCGTTGTGTTTTACACATTATTATTAAAAATTATTTAAGACAATTATAAAAGTTGAATATTTAAAAAAAATGGATTCAATTTTTATAATTATGAGGTTGAAATTTATAAAATATGCCCCCTCTCTTTATGGTAAAATGAATTGTAACTGTGTTATAATTTACCACATCTTTAAAAGATAAATCTGGTAAATATTGGTTAAAACTAAGTGATACGACCATAGAATAATACCCTTATATTCTTTGGATCCAATATTCCATATTTTAGGGACACTTTTCCATTAAAATGACTTATATATTAGTTAAACCAAAGGAAGTGAAAAATGTAACTCTCTTATATTCAAATATCATTAATGTGCTCACATAGGGAAAAATAGTTATGAATGGATATTAATATTAATTAAATTCATATGAAATTATTTTCATGATGGTAATTTATGTTTAATTCTTATAATTTAAATAATAAAATTAAATAATTACTCAATGCTAATGTAGTAATTATTCAACTAATGGAAACAAATAAATGATATTAAAAATATTACATGTAATAGAATTTCAAATAATGAAGGTGATACATGAATTTTATAGATGACCATGAAAAATTGGGGATATATTAAAATAATTTATATTAGTTATATGTTTTTTCTTGATTTTATTAATGTCAAAGTAATGTATTGGTCCAAAATCCACAATAATTTTATTTCATGAAAATAATATTTTGTTAAAATATTTTGAAATCATATGAATTTTAAATTAGGAAAAAACATATAATATAGTGTCAAGAAGGTATTAAATTATCCATTTATGAGTGAATATTTACCTTATATTTAAAATTATAAACTTTTAACAATGAAAAATTAGGTTACCATAATTAATGTTAAAATTGGATAATTAAGGGGTTAAACCAAAAATAAGGTTTATAATGGCTCTTAAACCCATTATATTTTTATTTTTTGATGATATATAACCGATATCCTACCCTACGTTATGATTCATGACCATTTAAAAGTAAGTTTTATAATGGCGGTACGTACGCATAAACACAATGGCGGTACATACGCAAAAACACAATTTTCATTTTTTGAAGGATAAAATTAAATAAAGGTAAAAAATAAGTATATTTTTTAGTATCATTAATATATTATATATATAATATATATTAATTAAATACATCTTTATTACCATCCATGTAAATTAGAGAAAAAATTATTAACATCGCTTTTTGGAGGTGGAAGTCCACAATACTCATAAGCGACATTATAATTTTCCAAATGTTTAGAAGGAAAAAGTTAGATAATAATTTATTACCCAAAAGAATAATAATTTAATAAATATCATATATATTCTTTAAAACCATCACTTTAATCATCCATAAAATATGGGGATGAAAAATGAATTATATCACTACATTGAGATGTTAATCTGTATGCACACACTGGCGAAACATTCATTTCCAATTTAATGGGAAAGAGGGAGGATAATGGTTGTTTAATAATCAAATTAAAATTCAAATAAATATAGTTTTATTAATTTATTATTTTATTAATATCATAAAAAATTTATATGAGGTAAAATAGTAATTGAAAATAAAATGATTGGTTAATGCAATTACCTCTTCTTTGGAAAAACTCCTTCAGATCTCCTCTTAAGAACCTTGTGGTTGGTATTTTTGGAATAAAAATCCTATTGAAGGTTTATATTGTATTTTCAAATATAATATATAATGGTTTGGTTGACCTATAAGGAATAATTTGTTGTGAATATGATAATGGAAATGTTTCCTTTTATAAGTAAGGGGATGGGAACTCTTGGAATTTCTTAAAATATTAAAATTTTATAATGTTATTATGAAGTATAAATTTCTCTGAAATTCTATGGATTTGAATATAAGATAATATATATATATATATTCCATACCATCAATAAATAAAATTTTCATATTTTTTAGTGGTGTTTTAAACCGTATCTTTTGGTTTAACCCTTTAGTAAACATATTTTAACCATAACCATGGTAATGTCTTTTCCACTCTTAAAATGTAATAATTATACATATATGGTAACAATTGGATTATAAATATACAATTTTTCAAATAATAAACCATATATTTTCATCCTTATCCCATTTAAATATTTTTACAATTTTTAAATAATTAAAAAAATATATTATTTGGATAAAATATCCTTAATGTTAATTTTTTCACTATTCTATTAATTTGAATTAAATGAAAAAAATGAAAAATTTGGTATTAGTTTATATTATAATTTTTCACAAAATAATATGTTATATTCATATATAATGTTTTTGAAACACCATGAATAAATCTAAATATGTTACATTTAACATTTAAATATTATTTATTCTATTTTTCTATAAATTTGAGAATTAATACGTTTTTTAACATACAAATTTAATGTAATTATTGAATTCATAATTATTTCAAATTAATGTAAATTTTGAAATTAATTTTATTTTTCTAAAAATATACATTTATATTTCATTAAAAACTAATTTTATCCCTATGTGGACACACAGTATATATTTAAATCTAAGAGAGTGACATTATGTATATTTTATTGATTTAAATTTTATATATGTAATTTTCATGGAAATGTGGCCATTAAAAAATTATATGTTGAAAATAATTTTATTTGAATCAAATTAAATTCATCAAAAATGAAATATAATGGAATAATTATTTCCTAATCTTTTATTTGTTCCCAGATTAACCTGATTTAGCTTATACTGAGGTGATTAATTTTACAAAGATAACAATTTAGTTTCAAAAAAGGGTCCTAAGTACTAAATTTAATTATTTATATTGAAAATATAAAATCAATATTTTCAAATTAAATTTCAATAAGTGTGAAAAAATTAATTTTAAAATATGCACCAAATCATAATGAAACCCTCTTTTCTAGAAAAATACATTTTAAGCATAAAACATGATTTCTTTTTATCCCAAGTCTAAAAAATAATATATAAATTCTAAAACACATTATTGATTATATGATATTTTTATTCTATTAAAACCACTATGAAACGCATAATTATTTCATTTATAATGATAAAAATCAAATTACACACTTAAAATAGTTTTTTTCAGAAAAATATCTCTTTTATTTTGAAGTGATTTTTATTTTCATATGTAATTAATTAATAACAAATTTATTAATTTTATATCTATTTAACCATATGTTTTTTGATAATTTATTTAGTCTTATACATACTCTCTAATTCAATGTATAGGCAGTAAATATCACATAATAAAATTTTAACAATATATTATGGTTATTTTTATCTCGGTGTTGTATATAATATATGTTTTCAAATAATTAAAAGTTATTTATAGAGATATATTTCATAAAATTTAAAGTTGTTACTTTATACCCCATTAAAACTATTTTTCCCTTGAAATTCATAACTTGAATAAAAATATAAGAGGGTAATTTTACCTCAACACATCATTGAGTTCCCACACATCATCCTCATATTTGGTGTTTCTCTAAAAAAATTTGTCCAGTTGAGTTGAATTATTTTTTAGAACATTTTATTTGTGACCGAGAATATCTACTAGTTCTTCATTATAAAATAGATCATTTTCTAGTTCTATGACTTCCATCTATAGTACATTTTAAGGATCATGTATGTACTTTCACAAGAGAGATACATGGAACACATCATGATCTTGAGGGAGATATATTGGAAGCATCAAATGATAAGATACCTTCCCGATATGGTGAATGATTCTGAAGGGATCAGTATATATAGTTATAAAATTCCACTTCATTGAAAACTTACCCTCTTCCATGAAGATATTCTTATGAATACATTATTACTAACATCATACTTTAGATCATGTTAATTTTTTAAGTACAAATTTTATATCGACTATGTGCCCCCTTTTATGTTATTGAATAAATCCTATTTTATATTCAATTTATTTAGTTACATTAGTTCCCAATAGATTTATTCCTCCAACATCCTAAAAAAACATTGAATTTATAAAGTACTTTCCATAGAGGTCTTTAAAAGGATCCATCTTAGTTGTTGAGTGAAAGCTATTGTTGATAAAAAATTACACCAAAATAATGTGTTGATACCAAACATATTATAATTACATAGAGTAAAATATCAACATGTATTATAGGTTTTAGTGATCCTATTAGAATAAACATCTTTCTGAGGATGATAACTAATGATGAAACTTAGCTCTATATCCAGACCCTAGTACAGACTTTTCCAAAACATTGAGGTAAATCATGGATCACTATCAGATACAATAGATCATGTTACTCCATAAAATCTTAAAATTTTATTAATTTATTACCAAATAAGTTTATCATGAATGAAATATTATCTAATGGAAATAACTTTTTTATGACTTCATATGGTGATCAAAAGCAACCCATATAACATTGTACTCTATACTAGTTTTGGGAAGTCTGATGAAGAAATCCTTTGATATATTATACCATTTCTATTTTTATGTGTGTAATGGTTGTAAAATCCCATGAGACTTATATATATTTTTTATAACTTACTTAGAAACCAATCATATTGATATAAACTCTACAATGCATGTCTTCATCCCATCCCACAAAAAATATTCACTTAGGACAATATATATCTTTGATCATCTAGTATAAATAGAGAATAATGAACTATGATCCTCATTCAATAACTCCATTTTCAAATATAGTATTGATGGAACCCATCCTTGGTTCAAGAATCAGATAATTCTATTAAACTCAAGGTTGAATTCAAGAACATTTCTAACCTTCTTTTGCAACTCAACATCCTCTTTCAATACCACTTTAATCCTTACATGAATAGATTATTAGACAATCATTTTAAAAAGATTACATTTAGCCCCTTCCTAAAAGATTTCATGATTTTTTATTTATAGATATGTAAATATTTGATCTTTTGTGATCATCGTCATAGATAAGATAATATGATCCTTTAAACATAGAGCATCTTACCCCTTGTTTACTTTCACTAAGTGGTAATTTTTTGATGAGTCATAATCTTTAATCAACACTAAACTTATTTCCTAGAACATAATATACTATTTATATGGGAAAACATATATTAAAAATTTATGATTTGTTAAATTATTTCACCATTATCTGTAGAGTTATTTCCTAGTTGTATTTAATTAAACAATCACAACTTTTAACTCCCAATCATGTGTTGAGTTATTCTGATCTAGAACCTTTAATGGGTGTGAGGCATAATTTATCACCATATAATTCTACATGATATTTAATTCTAGTTACCTCTATGATTCAAAACTATATATTACGAAACATTATTCACTTTATGTTAAAGTAAGCATGGGTGCACTGACTAGTATTCTCTTTAGATCAATGAAAATTTCATCACATTTATCTATCCAATGAAACTTAGCTTCCATCTGAGTTTACATGGGTAATTGATTATAAATTCATGAGAAACTCTCCCCAAAGTGCTGATAACAATACCTATCCAAAATACAAAATCTACTGATCTCAATCATAGTTGATATTTTGTGAAAACATTCAATAATATATCTCATTGAAGGATCCAATGATATACTAAACATAAAAATTATATGACCCAAGAATGAACCATTTTGAAGCCAAAAATAATCGTTGGTAAATTTTTTATAAAGATTCACCTTCTTCAGGGTATATAACTCAATACCAAAATTTATTTTATACTCTTTTTTCAATTTTTAATATAGAATAATGTCTTCAATAAATAGTCACAGTAATTGATGACAATAATCTCTATATTCACTATTAATTAAATCCATGAGCATATTAGGGGAATTATAAATAAAAAATGGAATCATTATAAATTCATAGTGTTCATACACTTTATAGAATGAGTCGTGGGAATATCTTCATTTTAACACTTAATTGATGATATCTAGAACAATGCTCAATCATAAAAAGTATTGATCTCTCCATAGTTGATCAAATAAGCCATCAATACAGTGAAAATGATTCATGTTATTGACTTTGATCTTGTTACAATTTTGATGCTCAATAAAATATTCCATTGATTCATTTTTCTTATTAAAATAATAACTATTTCACCCCATAGTGATGAACATTTCCAAAGGAATACCCTATTAGGATTGTTAAGGAGTTTTTTTCTTCAATCCCTAAAACTCAATCCGGGAAATTTTATACTATGTTTTTGAAATAAGTGTTCCACTATTTTGGAGTTCTATTGAAATATAAACTTCAAAATTTAGTTGAAGACCCAATAACTCATCTGAAAGCACATTTACAATATCTATCATTATAGGAATATATTTGATGTTGAGTTTCACCCAAATGATTTGAGATAAAAAACCACTTTTGAACTGGAATTATATCCCATAAAAGGGATGTAATGTCCCTTGGAAGTAGATATTTATCATTTCATCTGTAGAAAATTATAGGTTGGTCTCAAATATCAAATGAAATGTCCCTTACATAGAAATAGTTGTTAGGTTTATATAGATAAATTCAATACATGCCCAAAATAACATCAAATTAAACTACGTTATGAATAGTGATATTTTTTGGAAGCACATTCTCATAAAAATAAATAAAATAATGATCAAAGGCTCGTGATGTGATTATCATACCATTAGGAGTTTTTACAGCTAAATCAATATCTAATCATGGAGGTGGTAATTTGATGCCCTTATTAAATTATAATGATATATTATAGTGGATATAGATTATATTAAATAAGAAATTATTTATTATTGAGTGGATAATAAGTTTAGTTTTCCCCACATCAATCTTAAAACCCACTTCAATATTTGTGATCACAAGAGATTTCCTATTGTCTTTAATATTTAGTGGTGTTTAATTTGGATCATTTAATTCATTAAGATTTTTGCACCGGTTGGCATAATGACCAAATTCCTTACATTTGAAACATTGGAGTATGGGTGGTGCATTAGTTGGGTTCATCTTTTCCTCTGTTACATTAACCACCTTATCTATCCCCTTTCGACATTCATGGGATTTTGACCCACCTTTGTAACAGCCCAAAAATTTTCAATGGAAATTATCTTCATATATTTATGTCATAAAATAACAATAAATCACAAAAAAATTAACTACTATGTGATAAGTGACCTTTAAACATAAGTTTGTCACTTCTGTGTTTGGAATTTCGAAAATCCGTCATACACGGTTGTGTTCAGGATGTTTTTTTTGGAGTCTAATAAAACAAAAATAAATTTTGGTGAATAGTAACCCACACTAATGAATATTAACATACCCTTATTAATAGTGATATACCCTAATTAATAGTAACCTCCACTATGGTGGTATAAAAATAATATTAAATTTAGAAGTATGATATACCTATATTATAGAATGAGTTAATGAATGTTTCAAAACTGGTTTTGATAATAAATTATTATTTTAATTAAATATTAAAATAATCATATTTAGAAAATTATTTTTGAAAAATGGACTTCATTTTTTGGATTCTACACGTCGAAATATTGATAGGGTGAATATTTGGTATTTTTCTGAAATACGTAAATTTTTTATGAATAGTAAAAGATGATAAATGCTAAATACTGCATCATAGGTGATGTATGGATGATCTAAGATGATAATCCGGAATAATACATGATTATTTTAGTATATTTGATTATTATTCTCAATTATTCAATGTCTTGGCCTTAAATAATATATAATACTTAAAATAATGGGAAAAACCTCCCCTCCCCCACTATAAATACCCCCTCTCCTTACCACTTTCCCGCACACCTCACAAGCCTTGTACCTAGCCCAAATTCTTCCCAAAAATCCTCCCAAGATCCTTACCCACGTCCAAGGAATTCTGGTCTTACTAGAAGTCCAAAATCAAAGGCCATAAGAGGGATCTCAAAAAGAGGAGATCGAAGGGTAAGGATACCCTTTTATTTTCAAGTGTTTGTTATCAGTTTCCTTATTTTCTTATACCCTCTCCCCCTTAACTTATACAAAAGTCATGAAATCTCCATAATCTCTTATATTATCTATCTTAATCATGTTTATGTAAAAAAATCAATCATCGTTCTTCTTCTCCTCTCCCTTATGTTCTAAAATTAAAACATCGTCCGTGATCGACATCGTGGATATTGTGTTTGCAATTTCTTTTATCATCCTTGTTTCTGTTAATGAAACCATTTATGTTATGGTTTAACCATATTATTATGTATGTTATACATCATATTTATGGTTCTGTAATCCCTATACATTCGTGATATCAAATAATAATACAAAACAAGCTAATTATGGGTAAAAGCGCTAAAATTAATTCAAGCATTTATCATTAATGTCTTATGTCATGGTTCACTTTCACTCCAATTAACCAAATGAATTTTGTAACCTTATGTATGTTCACTAATTCTATATAACATGAATTATGGGCAACTAATTTCATCTTAAATTTTATCCGAACCTAAATACAAGGGAACTTATCATTAAAACCAGGGAAACAAACAGACTCGAACCATGAAATTAAACCTTATAATCAATCAAAATGGGTATTAATGAACTTAAAAAGGTTATAATAAATATTTTACATGTATATATGGTTCTGTAACTATTGATTAATAAACCTAATTTGACTATTCATGCCATTAATATCAAGTCGAGAACATCAATAGACTTAGGGTAAGGGATCCTGCCCTTTTTACTCATAATCAAGATTGATCTCTATGCTATGCATTTTTGTGTAATACCAAGTAATGGGGTACATTTATATCCCATCCCCTTACTGCCATAATGTTTTAAAAGTGATGATAAACCCCTTATCTCTCTCATCAAGCCCTCTTAATTAAACATAAAACCTTGTCAATAAACCATGGTGGATTCTACCCGAACATTCGTTATTCCTTCAAGTTTCCCTATCTTTATTTTATGTAGAACTTTAAAACTATGTTTACATTCTCCAATATCATGTTCCAAGATCCACCAATCACTCTCTTTCATGGTTATACATGATTATAAGTGAATCTCTCTTCAATACTTCCCAATAAGCACACTTGTTTTAAAGTAACTTCTTGAACTTTTACCCAATTTGAAGAGCACTCTATCTTCTGTTTTAAAACACAATTATCTTTGTAAATTCTGTATTTTAATTATGAAACCATATTGGTTCAATTCTGGTTTTATATAAGTGAATTTTTTCTTTTCTATTTGAAAATCTCTAGAATGTTTCCCATAAAACTGCACAAAAATGTTTTAATGCTAATGTTTCTAAATACATATCTCATATGTTTTCACTTTTGTTTGACACCACTTACCATGTAATAAGCCTATATTACCCTATAAAAGTGCATTTATTTCTAATTATTTCCTTATATTGTATCTTTCATGATATGCCCATTCGTTATGATTGATGTCATGATTGTGGTACCCAATTCTTTTCATTGGTACCCTTATGTTTGTGTATAGTTGAATATGTATGATTGTATATGTGGTAAGAATATTTATGAGGAAAGAATATTCATGAATATGTTGGGATGGGTGTGCCCAGATAGAACTCCAATGCATTGGGTATGGTTAAGTCTAATGACATGCGATATGAAATGGGATTGGCGGTTAACCTTGAGCCGTACTGAAATGGGAAACGAGATTGGTGGTTTTCTTTGACCCGTACTAAAGATATGATTTATGATTCTTCCACATTTATATGATTTCATGTTTACTCTATCCCATTCTTATATTAAATGATTTTATAAGTTTCACACTTTTGGTATCATTATGTCATGCATCTTAACTCATGTGCTTGAGATGTATTGTTATGTTCATTTTCTTACTTGGCATTTTTAGCTCATCCCTTTGTTCAAATGTTGCCTATGGTACCCTATGAAGATGTAAGGGCTCCAAGGAAGTTAGGAGCTCATTATGGAGATTAAATAAATAAGTATTTTATTTAGCCACATGTTTTGTGTTTATGTTCCTATTCTTCCAAGAAACTAGACTTAACGATCCTTGGCTTGTACACTGATGAATAATTATGCTAAAAATATTGAAATGTTATATGTAAAAGACTTAGGTCGCTATAGTTGGTACCAAGGATGATCTGGTTATTTTTGGAGTTTAGGAATAGAGCACCTTAGCGGGAACCTTAAGGATGATACTATGTATAAGAAAATAGTCCTAAATTTTGTTGATTATATAGTAAGTGGTTTATCAAGAAAATACATCCCTGTTTGGATACAAGCATGTATAGGTGGCTCTAGCACATATGTATCTAGGGGTAAATCCCGAAAATACCACATTAATCTAGACTCAAATGGGAACTGGTGCACGACAACGGGCCTTGCAACACTCTTGGTTATGACACTCCCAGGGGATATGCTTTGGTAGATTCACAAGCTTAGTACAAACCATTATTAAGGGACAAAAAAATCCCATAATAATATAAGTTAAGAGAAACTTCGAGGATAACCTAGATATAAACCTAAGGAATCAAAATTTAGGATGTACTTCTTCTTTATATGTTTATCGTTTAATGATTGACGTTTACTTTTTTATGCTCAATAACTAAGTATTCATGAACTCTAATTATACGATCTTTTTCTAAGTTAATGGAGGGAAACCGAATAACACATTCCAACAACCAATGTGATATGCAATGTGATGATTGCCCTAATGACATGCCTAATGTGATGGAAGAGGGTGCTCAAAACTTCATGTCCGTACTTTCTCAGCTGGCACGAGTTATGAATAATAACATGAATCAGGTAGAACGTCCCCCTCCTCCATGGAAAAAGAAAGATTCCATAGAATCCTTCTTGCGGAAAAGCCTCCCATGTTTAGTGGGTCTTCTGATCCACTCCTCACAGAACAATGGATTAACTACATTAAAAAGATTTCCACTGTCCTCCAGTGCTCGGAAGAAGATAAAGTTGTAATGACAGTCTATCATTTTTATGGGTAAGCTGATTAGTGTTGGACACTGATCAAGAATACAAAGTCCCAAGAAGAAATTGATTCCATATATTGGGAGGAATTCAAGAGGGAATTTTTCAAAAAATATTTTTCTCGAACCCTCCATCTCAAGATGAAAAGAGAGTTCCTTGGACTCAAGGAGAATGAGAGGAGTCCATCAGGGCATATGAAGTGAACATTACAAGGCTTGCAAGGTACGCCTCTGGATTTGTCCTGAACACCGAAAGAAAGGAGGATTGCGTCTTTTACGGACTAATGTTGAGTCTATGAAAAGTGTTGGCGATTCGAGACTTCAATAGCTATGAGGAGATTATCTGCTATTCCCTCAGGGTTGAAATGGAAATTGGAGACTCTCAGTGGTCTCATGGGCCTAGTGACAAGAAGCGGAAAATGGAGAACAACATGGGTGATTCATCAAACAAATCCCATGATGGAAAGAAGGCTCACTTTCCCCTTTTCAAGAATTGTGGGAAGAGGCATCTTGGTGACTATCTCAAGGAAACCAAAAATTGCTTCAAATGTGGAAATTTTGGTCATCTAGCCATGAACTACCAAAGGGATATGAAAAATCCCACTAATGTTGAAGAAGAATGGAAGGTTCATAACAACACTAAGACTGTAGTTTTGTGTTTTAACTTCAAGGAGATTGGTCATTATGTGAGCTATTCCAATAAGATGAGGGTTGTCGGAGGCAACTAGCAACAACCTCCTAGGAAAAAAGGAAGGTCTTATGTTATCACTACTACTAAGGTGGAGCCGAAAAACGATGTGGTGACAGGTACAATTGTTATTAATTAAAGAATAGATAACATACTATTTGATTCTGGTTCTACGCATTCTTTCATATCATTCAAGTTTATTAGAACTATTCAGAAACCACCTCAAAATTTGGAGGAAAATTTATCTGTGAGAACAGTGAATGAGGAAATTATTGCATCCATGGATTATAACTCTTCCCTGTTTAATGTTTGTGCACTGAAACTCCCAGAAAATCTTGTCATACTTCCATTAGTGGAGTTCGATGCAATATTGGGCATGGATTGGCTATCTTTGTACGAATCCAACATCAATTTTCATGAAAGGGATATTACTCTTCACATCATGAAGCATCCTCCGATTCATTGCAAGTGAAAGGAGGAAGATGAGTCTCTTTTATAAGCATCGTCTCATGTGTGGATATTTCTTTCTTAGGAGCATGCATACCTAGCTCAAATTATTGAGACAACGGAGAGAATCATGCTTGAAGACATGCCTATCATGAGGGATTACACTGATGTATTCCCCAAAGAGTTGCATGGCCTTCCTCCTGACTGAGAGGTTGCGTTCTCAATTGAACTAATATCTGGATCTCTGCCAATATCAAAGACACCTTATAGAATGGCCACCATAGAGCTAGAAGAGCGGAAGAAGCAATTACAGGAGAATATGGAGAAGGGTTTTATACATCCGAGTGCTTTACCGTGTGGTGCTCCAATCCTCTTAGTCAAGAAGAAGGATGGATAAATGCGCCCCTGCATTGATTATCGTGAGCTCAATAAAATCACTATAAAGAACAAGTATCCCCTTCCAAGGATAGATGAATTGTTTGATTATCTTCATGGGGCCAGTTATTTCTCTAAGGTGGACCTTCGGTCGGGATATCACCAACTAAAGGTGGGGATGGAAAATATTCCCAAGACTACCTTTCGAACGAGGTATGAACACTATGAGATCATAGTGATTCCCTTCAGACTCACTAATGCTCCAAAAACTTTCATGGATTTAATGAATAGAGTCTTTAGAGAGTACCTCGACAAATTTTTGGTGGTCTTCATTAATGATATTATGATATACTCCAAGAGCAAGGAGGAACATGAGGAGTATTTGTAAACTGTTTTAAAGAAATTGAAAAGGGAGAATTTGTATGAAATGTACATTAAATGTGAGTTTTGGATGAATGAAGTATCATTGTTGGGGCATGTTATCACCAGAAAAGGGATATCTGTAGACCCTTACAAGACGAAGGAAATTAAAGAGTGGCCGAGGACAACTTCTATAACAGAGATCTTTAGCTTTTTAGATCTAGTTGGGTATTATCGACGATTCATGAATAACTTTTCACGATTTTCAAACTCAATGACCAAGCTGAAACGGAAGGTAGTAAAGTTCTCCCGGACATATGAATGTGAAGACTATTTCATGGAGTTGAAAAAGAGGCCTATCATTACGCCGGTACTCACACTCCATTCAAGTGGTGAACTCTTTGTGGTGTATAGTGATTCTTCTAAGAAAGGATTAGGATGTTTGCTAATGAAAAATGATAAAGTGATAGCCTATTATTCAAGGCAGCTGAAAATCCATATTCAAAACTATCCCATGCATGATCTAGAGTTTGCGGCTATGGTCTTTCGGTTGAAAATCGGGTGACATTATCTCTATGGGAAAAAATGTGAGATATATGATGACCACAAGAGTCTCAAATATATATTTACAAAGAAAGAGATTAATATTCACAAATGAAGATGGATAGAGCTCATCAAGGATTATGACTGGTCAATCCACTACAATCTCGGTAAGGAAATCAAGGTGGCAGATGCTCTATGTAGAAAGGATCATGCATCTTTATCAATGATGAGAATTGAAAAGGGTCCGATCTTCTTAGATTTGCAAAGGATGGACATGGGAATCATTAACGGAGGAACATCATCAATCCTTTCTCAAATTATTGCTCAACCATCCTTCTTAGATAAAATAAAGGTTGCTCAAAGAATGGATGTGGAAATTCAGAAATGGGTGGAAGCTATTAAAAATGGGAAATCAGCTGATTTAAAAATTTATGAAGAAGGATTTGTAAGATTTGGGGCACAATTATGTGGACCATATGATCCAGAGAAAAAGAAATAGCTATTTAATGATGCACATAGCTCAGCATTCTCTATCCATTCCAGGAGTACCAAAATGTATCGTGACCTCTGAGAACACTTCTGGTGGGATAACATGAAGAAGGATATTTCATAATATATATCAAGGTGCTTGGTATGTAAGAATGTTAAAGCTAAGCGACAAAAGTCCAATGGTATGATGCATCCATTGCCTATACCCATGTGGAAATTGGAAAATGTTACTATGGACTTTGTCATGGGTCTCCTGAAGATGTCGAAGGGAAATAATGTGATATGGGCTGGGGTTGACTGACTCACAAAGACATCCAATTTCATCATTATTATGGAAGATATATTGATGGAAAAACATACAAAGATATATGTGAAGGAAGTGGTGAGACTGCACGGTGTTCCACTCTCAATTGTCTCTAACTGCGATCCAAGGTTCACATCTAAATTCTGGATGAGTCTTCAACATGCTTTGGGTACTGAATTAAATTTCAGCACAACCTATTACCCCCAAATTGATGTCTAGTCTGAAAGAACTTTTCAGACGCTTGATGATATTCTTAAAGTCTGCAATCTAGAATTTAAAGATGGATGGGATCAACATATCCCATTGGTTGAGTTCTAATAAAACAATAGCTTCCACTCAAGTATTAAAATGGCTCCTTATAAAGATCTATATGGAATGTGATGTATAACTCCAACTTGTTGGGACGAAGTTGCAGAAAGAATGCTACTTGGAACCGATCTAGTTCAAGAGATGACAGAGAAGGTTCAAGTCATCCAAAAACACATCGAATCTACTCAATGTTGGCAATAGGGATTTTCTGACAATAGCCTAAGGGACTTGGAGTTCGACGTTGGAGATAAATTCTTCCTTCTAATATATCCATGGAAGAGAGTCATGTGATTTAGAAAGAAAGGGAAGCTATGGCCAAGGTATGTTGGCCCCTTTGAGATCCTTGACCGCATATGAGCCGTGGCCTATCGGCTTGCACTTCCACAGAATATGGATCATTTTCATGATTTTTTTTCATGTATCTCTCTTGAGGAAGTACATACTTGATCCCTCACATGTACTAAACTCAGAGGTGGTTTAGCTAGAAGATGATCTCTCCTATGAGAAGCAGCCAGTATAGATTCTGGATCGGAGAGATATGGTTCTAAGAAACTAGACAAACCATCTTGTAAAAGTGTTATGGAGGAAACATAAGTTTGAGGAAGCAACATGGTAATTAGAGGAAGCAATGAAGGAAAATTACCCGCACCTGTTTTTGGCTTAATATGTAAAACGAAATTTCGAGGGAAAAATTTCATAACGGGGGAAGAATGTTACGATGAAAAGTTTTTTAATTGAAATTCCCTTCTTATATTTATGTTGTAAAATCACATGAAAGCACAACATAATGAACTACTAAGTGATAAGTGACCATTACACATAATTTTGTCACTTCTGTGTTTGGAATTTCAAAAATCCGGCATACACGGTTGTGTTTAAGATTTTTTATTGGAGTCTAATAAAACAAAAATATTTTTTGGTGAATAGATACCAACCCTAATGAATATTAACATACCATTATGAATAGTGATATACCCAAATGAATATTAACCTCACTTATGGTGGTATAAAAATAATATTCAAGTTGGAAGTACGATATACCTATATTTTAGAATGAGTTAATGAATGTTTTAAAACTGGTTTTGATAATAAATTATTATTTTAATTAAATATTAAAATAATCATATTTGGAAAATTATTTTTGAAAAATGGACTTCATTTTTGGATTCTACATGTAGAAAAATGGTTAGGGTAAATTTTTTGGGATTTTTTTTAAATACTTAAATTTTTGATGAATAGTAAAATACGATAAATTACGATAAATGCTAAATAATGCATCATAGGTGATGTATGGCTGTTGTAAGATGATAATCCCAAATCATCTTATATTATTTTATTATATTTGATGATAATGTTCAATTATTCATAATCTTGGCATTAAATAATAAACTAATACTTAAAATAACGGGAAAAAACATCCCCACCCTGACTATAAATACCCCCTCTCCTTACCCCATTCCCACAAACCTCAAAAGTCTTGGGCCTAGAACAAATTCTACCAAACAATCCTCCCAAGATTCTTCCCCATGTCCAAGGCCTACTGGTCTTACAAAAAGTTCAAAATCAAAGGCCTAAGAAGGATCTCAACGAGAGAAGATCAAAGGGTAAGGATCCCCTTTTATTTTCAAGTGTTTTGTTTTCAATTTCATTCTTCTCTTATACACACATCCCCATCCCTTATTTAAAAGGCATGAAAGCTCCATAATCTCATATATTCTGGATTTTAATCATGTTTATGTAAAAAATTCAGGCATCATGCTTCTTCTCCTCTCCCTCACGTTCTAAAATTTAAACACCATCTGTGATCGACATCGTTGATAATGTGTTTACAATTTATTTTATCATTATTGTTTTTGGTCATGAAACCATTTATGTTATGTTTGAACCAGATTCTTATGCATGTTATATATATAACCTATTTATGGTTATGGAATCCTTATACACTCATGATATCATATAATATACAAAACAAGTTAATTATTGGTAAAATCACTAAAATTAATTCATGAGTTTATCATTAATGTCTTATGTCATGATTCTCTTTCACACCTATAATCCAAATGAATTTTGTAACCTTCTGGATGTCCACTAATTCTATATAACATCAATTTTGTACAACCAATATCATCTTACATTTTATCCTAACCTAAATACAAGTGAACTTATCATTAAAACCAAGGAAACATACAGACCCAAACCATGAAATTGGACCTTATAATCAATCAAAATGGGTATGAATGAACTTAAAAAGGTTATAATAAATATTTTTAATGTATATAAGGCTATTGAACTATTGATTAATAAACCGAATTTGACTATTCAGGTCATTAATATCAAGTGGATAACATCAACGGACTTAAGGTAAGGGATCCTCGCCTTTTAACTCATAATCATGATTGATCTCTATGCTATGCCTTTTTGTGTAATACCATGTAATGGGGTACATTTATACACCTTCTCCTTACTACCCTAATGTTTTATAAGTGATGAGAAGCCCCTTATCTCTCTCATCAATCCCTCTTAATTATACATGATACCATGTTAATAAACCATGATGGATTCTACCCGAACTTCCTTTATTCCTTCGTGTTTCTCTATCTTTCATTGGTTATTGTCTTTTCTTTTATGTAGAAAATAAAAATTATGTTTATATGCTCCAATATCATGTTCCAAGATCCACCTCTTACTCTCTTTCGTGGTTATACATTCTTATAAGTGAATCTCTCTTCAATACTTCCCAATAAGCACACTTCTTTTAAATGATCTTCCTGAACTTTTACCCAATTTCAAGATGACTCTATATTCTGTTTTAAGACACCATTATCTTGGTAAATTCTGTAATTTAATTATGAAAACCTTCTTGGATAAATTATTGTTTTATATAAAATAATGTCCTTTTTTCTATTTGAAATGCTCTAGAATGTTTTCCATAAAACCACAGAAAAATGTTTTAATGCCGAGGTTTCTAAAATACATCTATCATATATTGTCACATATGTTTTACACCACTTACCATGTTATAATCCTATTTAACCTTATGAACGTCCATTTATTTCTAATTATTTCCTTATATAGACACTTTCATGATACGCCCACTGGTAATGATTGATGTCATGATTTTGGTACCCAATTCTTTTCATGGGTACCCTTATGTTTGTGTGTGGTTGAATATGTATTATTGTATATGTGGTCAGAATATTTTTGTGGCAAGGATATTCATGAATATGTTGAGATGGGTGCGCCCATATAGAGATCCAATGCATTGGGTAAGGTTAAGTCTCATGAGATGTGATGTGGAACCGGATTGGTGGTTAGCCCTGACCCGTACGGAAATTGGAAATAGGATTGGAGGTTAGCCTCGACTCGTACTAAAGATATGATTTATGATTCTGCCACACTTATATGATTCCATGTTTATACGATCCGAAGCATATATTAAATTATTTTAAAAAATTCATGCTTTGGATATCATTATGTCATGCCTCCTAACTCATGTTCTTGAGATGTATCCTTATGTTCATTCTCTTACATGGAATTTTTAGCTCATCCCTTTGTTCATCTGTTCCCCAGGGTACCCTATGTAGATGTAAAGGATAAAAGGTCATTAGGAGCTCATTATGGAGATTAAATAAAGAAGTGTTTTATTTAGCCCCATGTTTTGTATTATATGTACCTAGTCTTCCAATACACAAGACATAATGATCTTTGGCTTGTCCTCTGATGAATAATTATGTGGAAAATATTGAAATGTTATATGTAAAAGGCTCAGGTCGCTATAACCTTTCCACATTTAGAGAACCTCCCAGTACCATTTATACAATTTCCTTGATGTTTCATTCCATTTTTTTGGATGTATATTGTTGGAATGTATTTCCACAATATGACTTGTTAATGTTTTCATGAAACAAGACCTCGGTTTTAATCCTAAAACCATGGGAATAGTGGAAATATCCAATTCCCATTTTCACCTTTAGTGCACATTAAACAATTTTTTCATAGTTAATAATGTCTCCCATAGCTATTAACGTTTATAGACATAGTTTTAATACACCAAAGAATACAAAAAAAATTATTTTAGGGATAATGATTAGTCTAGAGGTATACCTTTCATGTCTTGTAAAATT
This sequence comes from Viscum album, assembly GCA_963277665.1. Lineage (NCBI taxonomy): Eukaryota > Viridiplantae > Streptophyta > Magnoliopsida > Santalales > Viscaceae > Viscum > Viscum album. The sequence goes on from OY728123.1 coordinate 1,098,671,321, forward strand.
CACCAAATAGGTACCAATGGATTCATCATCCATTTTCTTCTACTAAATGAATTTAATCATTATATTTGTATAGAGAGTACTAAGGAATAACTTACCAAAAAATACCCTCTTGAACTCAATCCATTTGATGTAGTCAACTTATTCCTCTTGTATCAAATTATTAATATGATCATACCATTGATATGTTTCACCATCCAAATGATAAAAGGTTATGAATTTTTTTCTGTTCTAAATAGTTAAGAACATAAAATATTTTCCCAATGTTTCTATTCAATCAATCAGCATCCAATAGATATAAATACCCATTAATAAGGAGTATGTTTCCTAAAAAATGACTCAAAAGTATGTTGTTCCATTATTTTATCATTTGGATGCTTAGAATGTTTTATAGATAGTGGTTGTTGTGTGAGAATAACAATAAGATTTTACATTCCATCTATTACTATATTGGGTTTCGTAGGAGGATAATAATTTCATTTTCCTTAAAATTTGATGTTAACAAGATTCCTTCTATTTCCATCCCTTGACTAAAACCAAAAATCAATGTGTAAACATGAAGATACAATAATTAGAGTGAACTATCATAAAATCATTAAATATAATTCATATAATTTCTTAATCATGATACAATATTCAGAATCTATGGGAATTTATGTTTAACCACTGTAATATAGGTTCATTACCAAAACTGTTTGATGTTATCATTTTAATATATATTCCCCCATGGGTTTCACCAATGTTTTCTAATCCTAATATCCAAATATTGACTAAAAATTTATCTAATACAAACTACATAAAACCTGGTTTATAATACACATATCATATATATATTTATATGAATATTGAATAAATTTCACAAATAAACACTGAAGGATCGTAAATGTTTAGTGTTTGTTTGGAATAAGAAAATATACACAGTAGGGGTGAAATATGAATTTTCAAAAACATTCACAATTCTTCCTTTTTGATGTCTACTTTAGATATTGTGAATAAGTAGTGTTTATATTTCGTATGAAATTATGAGAAATGGATAAGGCATAAATACAGAACATGGATGTTCCTAGTAGTTCAGGCCATAAAGATCCCCTAGGCCACAACATCAATGACTCTCTCTTTGAGTTTGGTGAATTTCACTAGTTAGGTCCACATATTATAAGACCAATCCACAACTGAGTGCAAGAAGTCGACACCATTACCAATAATGCTCAAAACAGAGAATTCTAGTTCATTAACAGAGAACTAAAAATCCACATCTTAGATTAAGAAGCTGATACACCACCAAAACTGAGTATGATTAGTTTAAACTCTCAATAAAAGGATATTAATTATGAAATATCCAATTGAACATCATGTTTTCAATAGAAACTGACAGTAGATGGATATTCTACTTCATAATATAGATTTGTCAAGAAAGAGTAGTTTTGAAGCGATCCAATTACTACTGATCTTTGAGATAAAAAATCAATACTTAATAGTATCATACATATAGAAAATACAAGATTCCAAATGTGTATATCTCCAAAGTATAGCCTTTCCTTTAGATAATAATGTTTGGTCGATTTTTTCAGTAGATATATAAAAGAGCTTCACAAGAATGCAGTTTCAATCATGAATATGTGACACAATATGTTGCTCAATATATCGCTTCTTCATTGAATCATACACACTGGTATTTTGAACTAATACATCGATAGAACAAATAAAGAAGGGAACCAACATTTTAATTCTAGATCCAAAAAAATCACTAGAAAATCATGAAAAATCAAAGTCATAATACAAATAAATGTAGTTGAATCTTACATTAATAAGAAAAGAGAAATTCTCAAATGAATATGATTATTTCAATCAATCATAATGACATTTTAATCATTTTAAAACGAGGTATAAATCAGCCTGATATTACAAAATAATTGTTGCATGAATCTCTAATAAAATCGTAAATTCAAATCTCCGATTTTGAATATTCAATTGTAGGGTTCCTTTAAAAAAATGAAACATACCAAATTCAGGGTTCAACTACATAGCATTAATTCTCCAAACATACTCCTGAAAATGTAAGTTTTATCACAAAATTAAGGTTGATGATCAATTAATTTACTTCACTAATGTAGGGTTCCATACATACTTAGGGTTCTTAAACATACATTATCTTTTTGGAAATCGTAAGGTTCCATTCAAATGTAGGTTTCTATTTCAATACATATCTGTCATCATAGGGTTGATTAACCGTATGCACTGATCATTTAACTTAATGTTTAATACAAATTTAGGGTTCTTCCTTACATTATGTTCTTCAATGTAAGGTATGAACAGTGATTCCAGAATATTCTTAAGAGATATCCGAATAATTTGGTGAATATTCCATGTAAATAATAAGCTTGAATATAATTACCAAATTTGTATTATAAAGTATATTCTTTTCCTGAAATATAAATAAAGTAATATGATTATTAAAAAAACATGTTTATTTTTGAGAAACAAAAACAATAAGAGATATTATGTATTTTTGAGACAATACATTCTCAACAATCTCCCCCTTTTTGATGACCAAAAAACACATAAAATAAGAAAAAATTATATTTTTTCAAACATTTAAAAGAAAATAAATCAATATTTTATTTGACATAATTATATTGATAAAAAGAAATGTTGTGTTTATTCAAATTTAACCCCATTTTCATGAGATCATAATGAAATTATTAAGAAAGATTAAACCACATTTATTTCATCAAAGATCAGCAAGTGGATGTTATAATAATATGTTTTGATAAATAAGATTATATTTTTGGCTATAGACATAAAAATTAAATAATATGGAATAATGAACTAGAAATATGAATAAAGAAATTTTATTTATAATAATTTGTAAATGTAAAATAGTCTGTGTGAATGGGAAATAGTTTAGTCAACTGATAAGGTTGAGATTGAAATGGTCGAGTAGGATTTGGATCGGTTATGGTGCTATAGGATTTTGAGAATCATCAAAAATGCCTTTTTTGATTTTCCATATGTAACCAAAACATTCTCATAATACCATATCCCAACTACATAACAAAAACTCTAGAATCATGACTAATATGAAAATTCTCTACAATATTTACTTTCCAAAAATCATGAAATTTTTTCTCTTGCTTCATAAACTATTCCAAATTTTCTTCGAATTTTTTCAACATGAATCTAATACATGGTTCATTTTGAGTTAATTGGTCACCTAGAAATGTTTTATAATCCAACATAACTGACAGAGGAGCACTATTCAACTAAATGTTTTTCATATGATCATTTATATAATCCATAACTATTTTGATTTCCAAAAATATTTGAATTAGATATGGAGAGGTAGTAGGAGAATAAAAATATGTACGGGAATAATAGAAACTTCTACTAATTGATTCAAATTAAATCCCCAAATATTACTAGTGATCTAGAAATTATGACTTAGAAACAACTTCAGACTTGATCATTCCAACATCGTTCAAAATTTATCTCATTAAATCATCTAAATCCTTCTTGAAAATGTTATTTTATTTACGTTCCTATAAATTTTTGGGTTCAAATTCGATCTCTTAATGAATATTATCTTTTTATTCCTAAGATTTATTGCAATTAATCACATGATATCCAACTTGATTAGTCAGGGAATCAGATGTACCTTCATATGGATATAGTGACTGATACACTTCCAGAATTATTAAATATCATTATGTACACTTCTCCACATACATACCCACTAGTTTTTCAATTTAATTTTCCCTTGAATAAGAAAAATTATCAAGAACATCTAGTTTTCCTCTAGAAATAGATTCATTTTTTTCATCTAAATGATCAATAACAAAGTAAACAATACTCTCAAAAAAATTTACACCTATAATTTCTGATATTGGAATCTATTTTTGTTCTCGAATAGCTAGAAATTATTCCCTTTCAACAAGACTAAAAAACATACTTCACAGTGGGAATTTGACATTAAGCATGTTGGTCTTCATCTATAATAGGTTCTTCGAAATGAACTAACCATTTAGCCACATTAAACCCAACATTGGTTCTTTAGTAGGTGGATCTACAATTTTCCTTGGTTTTACAACCAATTAATCTAACACAACATCTTTTTCCTATTATTATTCAACAAATCTCAATTTAATTTGGGTTGGTTTGAAAATTTGTTCAGCTCTAGTATCTATAATTCTTTCATTTCCAAAAAAAACAATTTCTCCCCCTGAGAAAATTATGCTAATTTTGGTTTTTCATCTGCACCAATTGGAATATGTTTTCCTTTTACTATACTCCAGTAAAAAGCTAACTTCCTCAATGTTCCTGCATTGGATAAAATTATGTGATGAAATTTTATTGTACAATCTATTAAATGAATCATTTTCTTATTAAAAAAATCTGAGAAATTATCCTTCCATAAGGATAACAAGTCATCCTTGCATCTAGATGACAACATTAAGGTATTTAAATATATATCTTGGAAAATTCATCATTATTTCACCTAAAAAGTGAAACATGATGTACATTTATGGATAAAAATTCTTCTCCATTTCATCTACCCCTTGAGCAATACCAGTTTGCATAAACTTAAACCGTATTTTTAATCTTCTTTGAGATCATTGAAAAACACATTTATATTTTTTGTTAAACCAAAAATAAAAGTCATAATTTCATTATACGTATGATCATTATTCCCATTGTATCGTAGATTGAAATGAAAGATTACCTCATGTGGATAGTTCAAAATTTAGTAAATTTCCATTGATGATAGAAACAAATACTTATCTTTTATTATTTCAAAAAATATTTCTGTAGAATCACTGAATCTAAATAATACATTATTATAGAAATATTCTTGTACTACCTCATAAAAAATATGATTTCACTTCATTGAACATATAATCCGGACCTTGAAATGGTTATTCTAATTTTAGGAGAAGATTTATCTGGTAGATCCATTCAAAATGAACTAAATTTCCAGGAAGAATCTTTCTCCCAAAAACTCTTTGTTGCTTCATATTTATAGATTCACGCTCTATAGTTCACATTGTTTTTGTTATTTCTTAAATTTGAATGCTTTGAGGTTTTTCTTATTCTAGAGTTTTGAAGGATGATGATGATTTGGGTTGAAACAAAAATGTTATAACAAAGGGTTAGGTATTCAAACGGTTTATGGTAGGTGATATCATATAATTTATTCATGTGTCGGTCGCACTGGGTACTCATTAGAATTTTTTAAAACAAGCATCACAAATAAATTTAAGATAAAATAAATAAATTAAATTATATTGTAAAATAATAATTGTTAAATCAAATTTGATTTAATGTGATGAAAAAATAATTTTAAAATAAATAAATTAGTATAAATAAGTAAATAAAATAAAATAAATTAAAATATAAAATTAAATTGATAAAAGGATTATAATTTATTTAAAATTTAAATAAAACTAACTACCCTTAATAAAATCAAAACGTACCATCAGAATTGGTTTACTAAAAATATCACTTAGTTGAAATTCGTTATTGAAAATTTCAAAGGATATATCCTTTTTAAGAACATGATCTCTTAGAAAATGATGTCTAATATAAATTTTGTTTTTTCTTGAATATCTTATTGGATTTTTTTGAAATATATATAAAACTTTTATTATCACTTAAAAAAGAGTATTATTAAGTTTTAATACAAATTCAATTAGAGTGATTTTCATCCACAATACTTATGCACATTAACTACCTACAGATAAATATTCTACTGTGTATTTTGATAGGGAAACTGAGTGTTGTTTCTTAATTGATCATGATACTAAAATGTTATAGGTTCTTAAGGTAATTTTTCTATCTAATATCCAAACTGCAATATTAGCATCTGAATATGATATTAAATTAAAATTTTATTTTTTTGGACAAATTAGATATTGAAAAATAGTTCCCTTTAAATATCAAAAAATCCTTTTGATTGAAATAATATTGTATTAGTTAGGATTTGTTTTGAAATCTAGAACATAATCATATATAAAACATAATATCTGGTCGACTAGTAGTAAGATATAATAAACTACCAATAATACCACTATATAAATTGATGTCCACTGGTTTTCCAACTTCATCCAAATCAGGTTTTATATTAGTACAAATGGGAGTCGAACATGCCTTGCTATTCTCAAGACCATACTTTTTTAGTAAATAAAAAATTTATTTACCTTAATTTAAATCATTTCTATAATATTTTTGATAAATTTTATGTCCAAAAAAGAAATTTAATTCTCCCATTAGACGTATTTCAAATTATTTTTTAATAAGTTCTAAAAAATAATAATATTGATTTTAATTATATGAACATAAAATAAGATCATCAACATAAATATGAACTAATAATGTATTAGAACAAATGGTTTTCTTAAAAAGTGGTTAATCAGCCAATCCAACAGTAAATCCATTTTTAAAAAAATTTAATTGATCTTTTATACCATTTTCAAGTTAGTTATTAAGGCCATAGTGCGCTTTAGTATGATCAAAAAAATATAATATGGTTTTTGAGAATTTTCAAAACATGGAGGTTGTTCAACATAAACTTCAACCATTAAATATCCATTAAATATCAATTAAATATCCATTAAATATATTATGAGATGCATAAGAAAAAATTATTTTAACAATTTCTTATCTAACTAAAGGGGAATATGTTTCATAATAATCTATACATTCATCTTAACTATATCATTTAGCTACTAATGTGTATTTTTTTCCAATTATAATCCACTTATCATCTTATTTGTTTATATAGACCCATTTAGTTAATATTACTAGATAATTTTATGGTCTCCTAACAAACTCCCAAAATTCATTCCTCTTGAATTATTTTATCTCTTCTTTCATCGCTAACATAAAAATCGCATATTCTAAGGCTTGTTCAATAGATTTAGGTTCTAGTTGAGATATAAAGGTAGATAATTCAACTAGGTTTCCTACATATCTTTTAGTTCTTAATCATATTTCTATGTCTCATATAACTCTTTCTATGGGATGATTCCTTATAGTTCTAGACTATCTAGGTAAAAAAATTATTATAATTACTATCATGTTATTCTGAATTAGACTGAAATTTATTTATATTATTTTCAAAATCATTCTTTATGTTTTCAAGTCTTATGTTTTCAAAATATTCAGTAATTTCATCAGTTAAATTTTTATTTTCAATAAAAGGGTCAGTTTCATTAAACATCACATGATATGAATCTTTAATATTCCTTGAATTTCTATTAAAAACTATATCGGCTATAGAGGTAGAATAATATCCCCAAAATATTCTTGCATCTTCTTTTGGATTGCACAAACCAAGATTATCCATGTTGTACATGATATACATCTTGCACCCATAAACATTAAATTATTTACATCATTATTTCTGTTATTCAAATGATATTATGACATATTTTTGAAAATAGGGCTAATTAAAAATCAATTCATCATATAGGGGGCTATTATTATTGCTTCTTCCCATAAGTAGGTTTTAATAATGTATTCATTCAACATAGTCATCTCTATTTATTGAATAATACTTTTTCTTATTTTAATAATTCAATTTTGTTGAGGTGTTCTTAGTTCAAAGAATGTGTGGTTAATACCAATATTTTAACATAATGATTTAAATTCTTGATTCTAAAATTCGCTACCATGATATATTCTTTATAAAATTATCTTTTTTTCATTTTGAACAATTTGACAAAAAATTTTAAAAATATTAAAAGAATAATTCTTGTGTTTTAGAAAATAGACCCATGTAAATCTATAATAATCATCAACTAAAATATCTGAAAATAATTTTCCAGTCAAGATTTCTACTCTTGATGGTCTTAACAGATCAATTTAGATTTGTTTAGAGGTTTTTATTTAGAAATGTTTTTAAAAAATTTGAAAGAATATTTGTGTTGCAACCTAATTTTACATGCATCATATAATCTATTATTATCAAATTTAAGACTATGTAAATAAGAAATTAATTGTTTATTAGAAAATCTTTTTAATTCATAAATATTACAAGGACCAAGTCTCACATGCCAGATCCATGACTCATTAATCCTAGTATTTAAACATTTCACTTTATGTTTACATGGGGAATTTAAATCCAGAGTATAAATATTATCAGTTCTTTATTCTCAAAAGATAGTTAATTTATCTTTAAATACATAACAATAATTGTTATAAAAATAAACATAATAATCATCGTAATAGAGTTTGTAGATACATATCATGTTGTTATTCATCCTCTGTACTGACATTAATTTGTTGATTGAGACATTTTTTGGATCCCCAATAGTTCTAAATCCAATTAAATTTCCTTTGTATTTATCACCAAAAGTGACTAGCCCTCCATCTACATGAGTAAATGTGTTGATTTTTTATAAGTTTCCAATAATACACCTTGATCAACCACTATCCATATAACATATATCATTTCTTTTTTAGTGAACTATTTCCTGCAAATTCAATTTAGAAAAATGTTTTATTGGGTACCCATATCTTCCTGGGTCTTACAGTGTTAGTTATTAGAGATATGGGAATCCAGATTTTCTTTTTTTTTTTCATATCTCGTATCATTTTTATTGCATAAAATTTTCGAAATAAAATCTCTTATAATACCATTTATTTGAGGATTTCTCAAATAGAATATTGTTATTATATGACCTTCTATTCAACAAAACAAGTCAAATAATAGTTCTTGATTCAGGAAAAAATAATTCTTATATAGTTTAGATTTTTTTCCCTTACGTCCAATACCAAATCTTTCCTTTTTAATAAAGGTTTTTAAAAATAATTATTTCAAAATATTTTCTCCATTTTTATAGAAGAGAGAAAAACGTTTCATGTTTCTACTTAATCTTGTGATGATTTAATCTTATTTTCAAGATCCACATAGTTTCTAGTAGATGAGATGAATTTTTCAATTAACTCCTGATATTGTTTATATGATGTATCTTTTTCTCCAAAAACTACACTATTAATATTATTTAATGATTTGTATTTCATTAATAAGGAATCGTATTTTTACTCCATCATTGTGTAGTAGGAATCTAATTTATTATTTCAATAATTTTAATCTGAATCAGAATCATAATTAGATGAATAATAGGTTTTTACCTTATCTTCATCCGATATGAGGCACATATTTTAATTTATATTTGATTCTTCATTTTCTATACCATATTTTGATGAGCTACTAGAGTCTTTGGAAACACTCCATGTACCCTTCATTTCTCTTTTTCCATTTTTTCATAGTCATCATTTTTCCAATATATCTTTTTTTTCAATCTCTATTCAACTTTTAGATGAAAAAAAAATTAGGTCTTATATGACCTGATTTCTTGAATTCATAGCATTTGACTTCTATAAAGTCTTTCTCACCCCTTTTGATGTTTTTTTGAATCCTCTTTTCTTCATATAAAACATTCAAAAAATTTTGTCTATTTGAGTTGGTTCTATTTTAGAATCCGATGTATCTGAATAATTTTATTCTTGGAAATCATGTTTTATACTTCTAAATTGATTCTAAGATGTTACCTTACAAGATGTATTATCATATTTCACTAAGACATTGTGATATTTAGTTTCATATTGAATTTCAGATTCCTACATCATTAGTGTTCCAATTAATTCTCTCATTGTTAGATTTTTTATAAGTGATGATTATCGAATTTTAGCTGAAATACCATTCAATTTAGTTGGTAGTACTCTCAGTACTGTCAAATATTGATCAACTTGTTTGATATGACAACATAAGGATATAATATTATTGATAATATCTGTAATCCTTCCATTCATTTGAGTAATAATATCTTCATTAATAACATTAAAAGTATCAAATTTCATCTTTGCTGTTGTATACCTCATTTATCTTACATTATTTTTCCAACATAGGCAACTACAATGGTTTTCCACATTTCCTAATAGTAGGACATTCCAAGATGCAGTTGAATTTATCTATTTCAATAACACAGATAATAACATTCATAGATTCATAATTTGATTCACACTCATCCTCTATCGCAACAGTTTATGTTTCATGATTTTTAGGAATTTAATAGAGTAATAATATTTTTGAAGACTTTAAATCCAAAATTCATCAAATAGATAATCATACATGAGTTAAATTATACATAATTTTCACAATTGATATAAGGATCTTGAACCATTGTCATTCCTTATCTCAAATCAATCATTTAAATCTTTTTATTGACTTTATATTTTTATCTTTTTATATATTTTTCCAAAAACTGTCATCTGATACCAAATTTTTGGTCGAAATATGCAAATATAAACAAGAGGTGGGGTGAACTGTGTCTTTTCAAAATCATTCAGAAATATAATTTTTTGATGTCAACATTATATTATGTGAATAATATGTGTTTATATTCTGTATGAAAGTATGAGTAGCAGATAATGCAGAAATAAAGAACACATATTTTTATAGCCGTTTAAGGAATAAGGATCTCCTTTTCCACTACACTAATTGCACTATCTTCATGTTTGGTGAATTTCATTAGTCAGGTCCTCATATCATAAGACAAATCCACAACTAAGTGATGGGATTTGAATCCTTTACAATTAAGGCTTAAAAATATCATTATGGTTCATTAATAGAGAACTATAAATCCGAATCATAGATCAAGAAGTTGATACTCCACCGCAACTGAGTATGAGAAGTTGAAACTCACAATAAATAGATATGGATGAATAATGTTATTATTGAACATCATAGTTGTATTAAAAATTGACATAAGATGGATATTTTCCTCAGAAAATAGATTCTTCAAGAAAGAGTAGTTACAATGCGATCCAGTTTCAATAGATCTTTGAGATAAAAGCCTAGCAGTAGAATATTTATAGAAAATAAGAGATTTGAAACATGTATATCTTCAAAGTGTATCCTTTCTTGTAGATAACAGAGTCTGATAGATTGTTGCAGTGGATCTGTAAAAGATATTCACAAGAATACAGTTTCAATAGAAGATATGTGTTGCAATATTTGGCTCAATATATCGCTTATTCATTGAATCATACACACATAAATATTTTATAGATACACTGATATAATAAATAAATAAGAAAACCTTCTTTTCAATTCCATATCAAAGAAAATCACATGATAAATCGTGAAAAATAAAATTCAGAATACAACTTAGAGTAGTCCTAAATTACCTTAAAAATATTAGTGAATTTATCCACTGAATATGATTCTATGAATCAATCATAACTAGCTTCGAATCGTTCGAATCCAAGCTTTATATCATCCTGATATTCTATAAAGAGAATTTCACAAAATGCTGATAAAATCATAAATTCAAATATCTAATGTTGAAATGTCAAATATTGGGTTCCTTCACAAAATGAAAAAATACAAAATGTATGGTTTAACTATGTTTCATTCATTCATTGAAAGGAGGGTTGGAAACGTAAGGATGGTCATAAATGTATGTTTGATGGTCGACACATTTTCTTCTCAAATTTTGGGGTCCATAGTTACGTAGGTTACTTTAACCATAATTTATATATTTTTAATATGTATGGTTCCATTCATACATAAGATTATTTATGAATATTTTTCTACCAACATAATGTTGATTAATCATATATGTTTATCAATATAATGTTTACTATAAACGTAGGGGTTTTACTTGCGTTACGTTCTTCAACTTAGGGTATGAATAGTGTTTCCAGAATATTCTTAATAGTGCTTCGAACACTTTAAAGAATATTCCACACAAATAATAAACATTAATATAATTCCAAAATATGGATTACAAATAATATTAACTTCATGAAATATACATAAATTAATATCATTAGTAAAACAAACAATGGTATTTGTGAGCATCAAAATCTATAAGATTTATTGAGTATTGATGAGACAATACATTCCCTAAATATATTGTCATTGGATAATAGATACAAAATATTCTTATTTCATGAAAGATATTCATTATATCCCACAAATATCTCCAACATTTTTTCTATTTATAGACACGCCCTTCTAAAATAGTTCATTATAACATAGGGAAAAGAATCATAAAAATGGTTATCATAGATTCATAGTAATGGTAACCATGGAAGATATTAATTAATGACCATATTAAAGAAAAAGATAAGGATAAGGCAACGAGATCATGAAATAAATTATAATGTTTATACCCAATATATTAATGACCATAACCATGAGTCACGACATAAATCATTATCTTTTATAATGATATTGTTTATAAGAGTGAGGAATCATCATAAGTCTGACTTGAACCATTGGTTCTTGTCATAAAAATGTCGCATCATCATTTGTATAGAAACCATTTAAAATGTCAAGGATAACTATCGAGGCCATCAAATCATAATGGATCTTGAATCAACAAATATTTCCTATTTTCTATCAATCACATAAACTTATTTCTAATAATGGATTATTCACATTTATTTGTTTCCCAAATTGGATCAAGAAAATTTTCTTGTTTCCCCTAAAATTTTCATGAGATAGAATACATTACCCATTCTACTAGAGAAATATATTATTCATGGACCAACCATCCCATAATAAAAACAATACATATTTTCACTAATAGATAATAAAACATTTATCATATCATAATCAATGAATATATGTTTCATATAATCACATTATAGAATGAACGATCAAAAATGGGTTTCTTAAATATCTCATCATAATAATAATAATCTATATAGATTAAGAATATGGATGTCATCATTGTATCATTCTCTAGTAATAAATATGAAACATTAATTTTTTATGTCATTAATGAATGAAAAAATCAATAAAAATATTCTTGAAAAAATACCCCTTCTTTTTTGAATAAAATTATTTTAAAGAAAAAAATATCAAAAATATTTTAGAATAAAATTTATTTTAAAATAAATATGGAAAATTATCAATGAACCATCAATTAATTTTCAATTAATGATGATCAATAATTTCATTCATGTCTTATATGTTAAAGAAAAATATCTCTTTCACATTTTTTATAAAAAGATTAAAAAGTACCATGTTTAGAAAAGGACATGAAGATTCCTTTCAAACCATTTTTTAAAAAGACATGTATATTAGAAAATAAATTTATATAATAATTATATATTATAGAAAACATTATTGATGAATGTTTTAGAAAACATAGGCCTATGAGATAATGATTCTCTACCAGATAGTAAAACATGGTTGATTTTATTCAGAGTCATTATTTAAATATATCATGTACTTAAATAGAGGAATTTGAAAAGAAAAAATGTATTCTACATAAATACATAAAGTAGAAAAAACGTAAATAAATTTTAATAGTTAATGATCATATAATTTACTCAACTAAAATTCAAGCATAAATATTCTTGATTAAAATAGGATTGAAACACAAATCCCATTCCTCTAGCATCACCTTACTTTATTCATGTTAAAACCTCATATAAAATAAATATTGATTTATTATTAATTTATTCATGAACTCTAATAATATCTATCCAACCTTTTATAATTTACTTATGACATCTTAATATACATTTATTATCAATTTTTTACTTTAATAAATGTCTTGTATGATAATAAGTTCGTTTTTCTTGCATGTTTTGATTTAGAAGTCTTGGTATTTGTACATTGATCATGGTTCTACAATTTAAATAAAGATAATAAGGATATGAATATATTATATATTAATTATATAAATATATACATGAAATTTATTATTAGAAAATTTTATTACATCGTTTATAGAGATGATAGGTCGTACATATGCACTAACACTATTTTCACTTTTTAAATGGGAAAAAAGTTGTAAATAATAATTAAATATTCATGAATAACTAATATTTTATATAGATCATATATATTTATCAAATCAATTTTTATTACCATATTTGTAAAGTTTAGATGAATATTGAATCTCATCACTTTGTGGAGATAGTTGTCAACATGTACGAATGAGTGACATTATCATTTTCCAATAGTTTGGAAGGTAAGAATTTAGACATTATATTAACATGAAATAAGTATAATTATTTCTGAAATATTACATAAAAAATTTAATACAATAATAATACTCATATATATAATATGGTGATGAAAATTTAATTGTATCACAATGTTAAGACGATAAGCAGTAAATACAAACATGCGACACTTTTACATTGCATTTGACGAGAAAGAAAATTTATAATGGTAATTTAATAACCATGGTAAAATTTATTTAAATTTAATATACATATTTTATTATTAATTTAAGAACATAACATAGTTATAGGAGGTAAAATAAAAATTTCAAATAATGTTATCGGTTAAGGCAATTATATTTTCTTTGGAAGAAATCCATTATATCTCAACTTCATAACCATAGGGTCGGTATTTTTGGAATAATGAAATTACATAAATGTGTCTAAGATAGTTTATAAGAGTATTTTGTATTGTTTAGTCTTTCTAGAGGGAAAAATTTTGTTTAAATAAGTGAAATGAGAGACGCCATTTTATAAGTGAGGGGTGGGTCAGTTGTGGAATTTATATAAATATTAAAATATAATAATGTCATTTTCTATAATAAATCCAAAAAAAAAATACAGGTATTAAATGATAAGATGAAGTAGAGTTCAAATACTATCAACCAAAAAAAATTGTTTTAAAATTTGTATTTTGTTTTGACCCTTTTGTTAAGCTATTTTAACTTTAACTATGACAATATATTTTTCACACTTAATGGGTTGTAATGTTACTTATAAGGTAAAAATGGACCATAAATGGACATTGAGTAACATGTTGGACCATATATTCTCCGCCTTCTCATATATTAGTAATTTAATGATATTTAAAAAACTTTATAAAATATAATATTGATAAAATATCATTAATGTAAATTTTGACACCATTTATTTAATTTGAATTAATAGACACATATAAAAAGTTTTTATTACAATGTAAAAGTTATAAAAAACGTGAATATTTCATATTAATCTAAAAAATTCATTTAACAGAATAAATTATTCATATCGTAATACTTTTTATATTTCCAAAATCATTTATTTTATGTTTATAGTAATTAATGAATAACTATGGCATCATTTCAGAAGATTTTTATGTAATTATATAATGACTAAAAATTAAAAATAAATTTTCCCCCTAAAAATAATT
The DNA here is from genome assembly GCA_963277665.1 of Viscum album. Classification (NCBI taxonomy): domain Eukaryota; kingdom Viridiplantae; phylum Streptophyta; class Magnoliopsida; order Santalales; family Viscaceae; genus Viscum; species Viscum album. The sequence goes on from OY728123.1 coordinate 1,098,686,475, forward strand.
TCATTATTATAAAAATAGACATTTATATTCATTCATAACTTTCTTTTGTCACTATGTAGACATATAATATATATTTAAATTAAGAGAGTGATATTCAGTAACATTCATAGATTTAAATATTATATAAGTTATCTTCATAGAAAAGGGTCTCTTAAAAAATTAAATAAGAATAAAAAAGTGATAATGGTAAAATTTAATTCATTTACTATGAACTATGATGAAAAATTAGGGCCTTATCACATTTATTTATCTTTGATTATAATTAATTACACTTTACTGAGTTGATAAATTTTACAACACGTAGTATACATATTGCCTAAAATTAAATGGAACATGTTAACAAAATTTGGACCAATAAATCTAAAATATATAATCTGTTTTATCCAAAAAAAATTCAATACTTTATAGAAATTAATTTTAAGATAAGAGTGAAAAACTCTATGAAATCGGCCTTATAGATAAATAATTTCTAGGTATAAAACTATAATTATTCTTATCCCGTGTATAAAAAGGTATTAGATAAATAAAAAAATGATTGAATATATAATGTGTTAAATATTAAAAAAAATTGAGAAAAACTGAATAAATTAATTTATTAGGATAAAAACACCTTTCACACATAAAAATGGGTTGTCAAAAAAATATCACATTTTTGAGAGGATTTTTATTTTCATTTCTTATTAATTGATAACCAATGGTTTATTTTTATACATATGTAGACATATGATTTTCAAAAATTTATTTTTCCATATACATGCCATCTTATCAAATTTCAAGGTTGCGAGTTTCACAAAATATTATTTTAATAGTATATCATGGTTCATTTAAACTCGGTGTTTCCTGAAACACATGCTATCAAAGAAATCAAATTTAATTAAATGGAACTATTTCGTTAGTATAAGAGGGTCTACAGAGAATTAATCTTATTATATTAAAGTTGATAGTTGATATATATATTTATCAGGACAAAATACATCATGAAAAATAACAATGAACTATTTAGTGCTCTATGAAAAATTATAAAATACTAAGTACAACATACATTGCATAGCCAAATTCCCCAACATAAGAGCTTCAACTATGTAGGATTACTTGATAAAAAATATACCTATGAATGATTATATAAATGCACACACCCTCATATATGATTTTTATATTCATAAAAGATCCTATAAGAACTTCATTTGAATTTATTCCAATTACTACAAGATACCTATTGACACCTAGGTATTTTATACAATGATTGGACTCAAACAAATAAAAATGAAATTAAATTTTCCATTTCCCTATAAATGTTCTTGATATATGTGGGGAATTTATCTTCACAAACTATAAGTATCTTAGTTTATATTTGTTTAGGATATATAGTTATTCCCTTATCTCTTATCTTTGTATCATCCATGGTTTTCAATTAAGAATGATCCTTCCTCCAACTTAATGTGTGGAAATACACTAATATGAGTCCAGTATTTCATCCCCTGTAGTTGAATATATTATATGTAGAAGAAACCTCATAAGAACAACGCATTTCATGAAAAAAAAATCATTTTTTTGATCATAATAGAGATTATTGTAGATATCCTAATTTTGATTTATCTATTGAATATTTTACAAAAAATATTACTCTAATATTTAATAGTAAGATCTACATATAATCATTCATCATGATGTTTTTAAATAATGAACCTTTCAGCAAAAATAATTCCCCCTATACAAGTGTTTAATATAAATTTGGAAACCATTAAGAACTATGTGTGGATTGATTACGATTTTTATAGGATACATAGTTAATATTTGATCTCATATATATGGAATAGTAATAAATTTCCATGAAACCTCTTTATAGTCTTCATAAAGTCATTCTAAACACACAAAACATGGAAAACATTTCTTTATGGTGAACACAAACTATATCTACATAAATTTAACCACACTATAATCCATGTTGTATGAAAATAAACATCAAAGCATAATGATTGTTCCACATGACATTAATCTCTCTGGATAGGTCTATTTCATGTGATCCTAAACTACTTGGATGGGTCTAGACTATATAACAAAAAAGATCAAATTCCCCCTCCTATTAATTTCTCCATCCACACAAATGAAATTTCTCCATTTCAAGACGATTCTGTGGTTATAGTCATATTATATATCACTGAAATCATGGTCCACCTATCCTATGGAATAAAATTTCCACTAATGTATTATAACTCAAGGGATTTATTACTATTGTATTGTGATACATATTTCCCTATCAATTTCCTGCCCTAGGCCTACCATCAAATTCCAATCAATCCCCAAATTTCTCTCAATGTGTAGGCTTATTAATTTACATAGGGTTTCCACCCAGTTTTTCAAATACTAAAAAGAATCCATATATTTTTATACATGAGCTATATTTATGAAAATAAACCATATACAGTTCCATTTCATATGACATTAAACATATTTGAACCTGAATCATCATTGAATGATGTCAAACTTCATGATATTTTTCCATCCTGTATAACCATAAAATATTTAGAGAGTTAGTTTTCATAGACCAATTTACTATATTAGATCCATATACATGTAAGGGTGGCCGAAAAGGGCTCATTATACAAAAAAAATCATTGTAAAATTGCCCTATATAAATATTACAGCCTAATTCTTATACGATCCATTATATTGTATGAACTACATTTTTCACAATTCCTATTATCTCGAGATATTTAGTGACATATAAATCACATATTTTGGAGAAAGCGACAATTCACCATCCATTTTGACAATTTATAATGAAATTTTTAGAAAATATTCATTAAAAGATAATGTATAAAATTCCCCATTACTCTGTCTAGAAATCCCTTTATATAAATCATACTTTGTGCATCAAGTGTCTTGTATTTCTTAAAACTGTTCATTAATATATATAATGTGTGAATTGGAATCAAAAGAAAACTTATTATTGATCATATATACATAATGTTGGTACATATATATATATATTTGTGTGTAAACATGATATGGATTTTGAAAGATATTTATTTGTTTTTAAGGGTATAATCCTATAACAACAATATACCTTCAAAACATTAAAATAGAGTCCATCATTAAAATTTTGTCCACGATAAACAATTACATGCATATTCCTCATCTTTTATTCTGTTTCAAGAATGTCCAGTTGTTATTTACAATTTCATCACTCACTATTTGAATGATTTTGGGACATTCCTCATATTTTATTCCTATTTGAGTTTTCATCCTCAACCATCTTGTTTGAACATCATGAATAAAACTGTGTGCAAAATCTAATAGACATTCGATAGTGGAATCAGGCAATTCTATAAAATTCTGTTTTTCTTTGTTCTTGTTGTATGAATTTTCTCTAATGGGGGTGAATGTTTTATGACAATAAAATCATCACTTGATGGTTAAATATGTCTTAATATAAAATCTATCCATCATTGGTATAGACCGCAAGACCCTAAAATATAGGTAAAAAAGATATAAAACATTTCATGATGAATATTTAAAAATATTATACTGAGAAAAAATAAATTTCAATATCTTTATACCAGAAAATTTTAATGAAAAGGAAATCAAATTGAAATTAAACAAATTTTGTTGGTTATATCATATAGTACTATAAAAATTCAATCCATACTCATTGGTCCCTCTAGTTTAGGAATAATTTAAAGTGATGACATATCATTTCTCTTTTCCCTGAGTGTGTGTTCCTTATATGGTGGTGTAACATTTAGGTTTTAATAATCCTTTTTTAATATTCACTTATTCCAGAAACCTACATAATTTTGTAAGAGTTTAAATTATCAAAAATATTCTTGTCCATTGGTAATGAGTGTATTCAATTCTAATGGATAATTTTACGTTACTATGCATAAATTCCCCTAAAATGGATCTACATATGATTCCACTATATGGACAGACAATCAATGGTATCTACATAACAAGGGGATGATACTCTAATTTCTATTCACCCACACACAATGATAATAGAATACATATTATTCATATGGTCATTGTTCATCCCAGAAATGCATGTATATCTAATTATCCATTTTAAAATAACTTTTTCCCTTATTTATGTAATCAACAATATAGTTATTCATGTGGATTCAATACCCTCAGTGTTACAAAATTTTGAATCATTCCCACTATTATAGAATATATTTAACATATCTCCCTTGATCTTTTAGATGGTCCTCATTACATTACTATAATTGTATGTTACAATTATACAAGAATTATTAACATAAAATGTATGATCCCATTTCTTGATAGTATCTAATTTCTTGATGAGACCCACATTGACATCATGTTTTAACATTTCTTTGTAAGATGGATTATCCTAGGTATTTGTTTAAAGCTATTCGAACTCAAAAACAAACAACTTTTGGTCAAAAAATAAAGGCCTTAAACTCTATCCACCTATTTGGATTTATGATTATAGTAAGCCTTTGTTCACTATAGGTTTTCCCATCCCTATTTACATTGAAGGATTCCTCATATTTGGATCAATGGTATTCAACCATAAACACTGGATGCATTATACTAATTGACCTGATCTACAACATAATGGAGAAGGACACACAAAATTCGTTAAGATTAAAACCCATAAGGGAGACCCATTCGGAAATTCAGAAATCCTCTCATAGAACACATTCCTTTCATTAATTAATAAAAATTAAACTATTGAAATTGAAAAGATAGAAATATTGTGGGTTACATAATATCATCCAAAAGAAGTATGTTGTGCTTTCTATGCCAGATGGCCCAAACAACATATAGGAATCATTCCATCTTCATCCTTAACAAATCAGTCCCGACGATCCATGCATAATGCATAAGAACACAAAATCAGTGCCCTGGAACTATATTGGACCTCTAGAATCATCATTCCCAACATTATCCTATTGTGATCCACATCATAGTGAATTTTCCCAGTAAACATTAATCCAAATGGGATAAATCTAATGTTATGGTGATGGTATTTATGTTATACCCATAAGTGATCCAAACCCATGAGAATATCATACACCTAAGGGGACCAAATGTAGTGTCATAGTGATGGATTTTCTGAACATTACCATTATTTAGGCACTATAATGATTAAATTATCCATACAAATGAACCAGAATTAGTGTTGTAGTAATGGTATACTTCTTATACTCTTCCATAATTAAAACCCAGAAGGAAATCATCCAAAAAATGGTCCAAATATAGTGTTGTGGTGATGGTATTTGTGCCTATAACCATTTGTGAGATACAAATAAGTTAATATCATCATTGAATCATGTTTTTGGGAATCGTGCTTGATTATTTAATCCAAACTAAATTTTTAAATGGATTTAGTTTTTTGTGATGCTACTCTTTGTGAGTTTTGAAGATTACCCAAAACAAATAAGGAAGATACCATATAAACCATTTTTTCAGATAATATTCTCAATAAACATCCTCTCAGTGAAGTGTTTATGAAAAAATCCCAATAGGAATTAAGCTACGAAAAAAATTAAATATTTTTTCCATATAATCATATTTTTTTCCAAAAAATATCATATTATTGATATGAGAAGGATTTTTTGGCATGGTTAAATTCATCATGCCCACATTATTTTTGTATCCATGTCATAATCATTACTCAAATTGAATAATTTAATCTCAAATGGGAACATATAACCCCCTGAATGGGAAGAAAATGGGATTTGTATGTTCCATGAGACTTTTCATACAATAATGGATAGAGATTACTAAATTATGTTTCCCTATATAATAATATTTTAGTGATACCATGTATCTAGTATTGGACTATAGATTTAATCAATTTATAATTACAGGGTATCAATGTAAAAAACCTATTTACAATGGTTTGTAGGGAACATTTTCTGCAAAAAAACATCATTTGATGTGATATATCCCATATTTAGTTGTTTATTTCACTTAATAGGATTTCATTTTACATTACATTGATAAAAAATAGGCTTACAGATTAAATGTTATTAAAATTTTATATGAGGATTCCATTCATCATAAAATAAATTGTGAATTGTCAAATTCCCGTGTGACATTCACATGGACTAAATACTTTTGATGTAGCCATGTGATACTGATGTTGTTCAAATAATGTAGAAATATTTATTAGATAGCCTTGATATTCCTCTATCATACCGTGATATGTCACTCATCCATGATGTATTCTCTATATTCGTGGCGCATAGGTGGATATCCTACACTATGGCATGATGTACTCATTTATATTGGATACATGGCCCACATGTTTAAATCCTTAATTACCCACACCTATAACCTCTATTTCCTGTAAATACCATATTTCCATTTTGGAATCTACACATGAGAGACATAAATGAGATAGAACAGAAGTTAGAACATAAAAATGAGAAATAATTCATATATTAACTTTTATAGTTGGAAAATACAATAAACTATGTAGGTAATTATAGGGAAAAACTATGAGGAAAATTAAATCCCATGAGTTTTGTTTTCACAAGCTTGTCTCATGAGATAAATACATATAATCTAAAATGAGAAACCTAACCCTTTTTACCATCACATGACTGCATATTATCATCATCAATCATGGATGGAATGAAGACATCCTAGGAGTTCACAAGATAACATCACCTTGTGAATAACCATTAATGATCCCATTACCTGAGCCCAACTTGTGATTTGATTACATGGTTTCCCTCTCTCACATGATCTCATATTATGTGACTTCCTTCCATTGATATCCAACATTGTCTTATCTCTCCATTGAAGTCTCATTCATTATAAATCTTCCTCATATCATGGGTTACTCCAGGGTGTCTTCTCTCATCCTATAGTGAATCTTTAATACATTATATGTATTGGCCCATGAAAACCTAAGGCATTAAGAATCAATGGTATCATACCTTATCTTGGGTCTCTCAATCAAGGTATTTGAATCTTAAAGAGAACTATGAATTCCTTCCATCAAGGCTGAAACTCTATAAATCAAAACATAAAGCCTCATACAAAACCAAAATATATAAATTATCATATTATAAACCACACTAATGTTTCAATTGATCCCTCTTCCTTAGATAAATGATTTCTCCCACTTAACATACCTAAATAATAGGTTCTTAATAGATTTTCAACAATGAATTCCATTTATAATGGGGGACCTCCTTATAAGGACATCAGTGAGAGCATCCCAAGCCATGTAATCTAATCTACTTGATCATAGACCGAGTCCAATTGACCTGGGTTCTTGGTGGATACAAGAGTCCATAATATATGGGAGGCATCCAAAGACGGAATATGAATTGAATATACCCTTCAGGTCCCCAAACTAGGATTGGGATTCCATTATCACTTTCTACATAATAAATGTTTAGAAGATGAAAGTTTATGTATGAGATTACTAATAGGTTTAATTCTTGATTTATAGTTCAATTATGGATTTATTAGTCACCGAATGATATATTCCCATGAAGGGAAGAAATGATTCATTGTAAACACTTGATCCTTTTTTCACAAATTTTATGATAAATACATACTTATAGCATGATGTTAAATTGATTGACCAACATCTTTGTCCCCTGATATAAAACAACATGATAATTCCTTAAATGCATGATGTTAAACTAGATGATTTAGTATTTCCACATGTATTTAGGATATTACACTAAAACTAAATGGAATGTGATTCTTGTCAATAAGGATATATTGAATTCCTCCTAGAGATTTAAACAAAACATTTTCAGCCCAATATTATCTATTATCATGTGTCCATATTCCTTTTAGTTCCACTTACATCCTTCATTATTGGAATATATCCTCTGTGATATTGGGAGAGCCTTCACCAATGACATATTCAATGGTAACTCTCTTCATTTATCCTATTTCTAATGAATCCATCTCAACATTTATGGACATGTTCCTTTAGGGAATTACCATTTTTTACTTAATTGTAACATATTCCAGTTAAAACAAAATTTATATTAGTGGGCCATATTCTAGTTATCCAAATCAATCTAAAATATAAAAGGGTTATACTATCTATGAATACAATTTAATGTAATTAGGATATATTTACTCAAAGAGAAACCAGAAATAGACACTAAATCATAAGTCCTATAAAAAATAATTCTTAGAACATTGGACATAATCATCCTTATTTCATGATGTTATTATATGTTTATTGGTATATGACATATTAACTTAAATGAAATGGCATCTACCATTAAGTTAAACTAAAATAATTAGTTTCTAATTCTTTTAATAAGGATACATAAGAATTATTCTTCATAGTATTGATCCCAATACCATCAACACTTATCACTTCCTTGGATGGTGATCAAATTTATAGAACCTAGCTATGTGGATTTAGACCATATTACCTTAAAAGCATCTATCATGAATTAGTAAAGAGTAAATATGGATAAATTATAATACATCTATATGTTCACATAGATATATGTTAATGAATAAATACTACCACAAGGGTAACCTATACCACATTGGGACATTGGAATGATTAAAAAATGTGAATAAAATATGTAATAGAGTCCAAGAGTTTCCTAGAATCCATGAATAATGGTGTGATGAAACCAACCTCCCACCCACTTGAAAAAAGTGCATTTTAAGGTGTCAATGATAATGTCCCAATGGCTGCCTTCCCATAGAATGTAGATCCACCCCATATCAAAATCTATGACCCACATGGTGTGAAGCATATATCTAATATTCCCTTGAGAACAAATATTCTAAATTGGATTTAATGTAACACCATAAAATAAAATGATGTTCTTGATAGTCATCCATATCCTAGTGTAAATAAAAATACTATATTGATCATGTATAAATTGAGATCAAGTCACTACTACCCCTTTTACTATTTAGTGTATTTGGGTTCTTCAATATTTAATGGTCCATCAACCACTCCTGCCTTTATTAGTAGTGTAATATTCTTCATACACATTTAAAATCAATGAAAATTTTAATTTAATTTTAAAATGGATTACCATCATTAATTTCACTATCATCCTATTATATTTTATCCATTTTAAATAAACTTTTTATTTTCATAAATTTTCCCGAATCTCAATATCTCCATTTTTATTCAAAATTAACATTATTTAATTTGAATGGATACCTTCTTAAACACCATCTTGATTATTAATAATTACCATTATCTTAATCCTCTCAAATAATAGGTAAATTAATATCATTTTAATGATATACTCCAAAATTGAATCATTTTAGTTTAAACATAACATGGAATTGTTTTTAATTCAAAAATTATTTGAGATAAGAGTAATTGATTTGAAGAAATTTAACTCATTGTATTCATCTAAAAAATCCTATTTATCTTATAGAAATACTATTTTGGTCTTCACATTCATCCAAACCTTAAAATATGTATCTTTTTATGAATTAATTATTCACTTGAATGAAGAAATTATCATTATATAACTCGTGGTAAAAATATTCTAAAAGGCATATAGTGGGAAACTATTAAAATTTTGATCTTCAATTCATGAATATTTTGTGTCAAACATGTTTGATAAGATATAAAGTATTTCATTCAAAACAAAAAAAATCTCAAATTTTCGTTCAAAATCATATAATGGAGCTCACTAACTCATTAATGATCACAAATAATTTTTTCCAACTTTTTCAATTTTAACATATAAATATAATTTTGTAAGAAAAAGTTTATTTAAATATTCACTTTTTCGAATATAAAATTTCCTTCGTAAATATTCTTTATTTCATCCAAAAATAAACTCACTGTCTCGACCCATATAAACATGTCTAATTCTTTTCCATAATGTGAGGATAATATAACATTTAATACATGAAAATAATTTGTAATATTCTCTTTATCCATTAATTTACTCACAAATCATTATGAAATAGAAGTGTATCCATTTTTTATTATATCCACCACATACATTCATAATGATAATAAGTTTGAGAACATTTAAAACATTTATAAATCATAATTTTTCATATTAAACATAAGGATCCTAATTAAATTAATTGAATTGATATTTTAATTTTATAATTAATAACTTATAATTAAAAATATCTTAATTATACATACAACACACCTCAAAATATGGAACATAAAATTCAAAGGTGTAGTAGAATATTATGATTATTACTGAGGAGGCCTCAATTATAGATACTAACATAAAGATTCAATTGGTGGAGTGAATATGTGATTGAATATTCTATTCCAATTATATATAATCCTTCAAATAACCATCACAAATAAATTATACTAACGTTCTATTTTTATAAAAAAATCATGTAATAAAAGATAACAAAACAATAAAGAGGACCCAACATATTATAGTTCTCATTGATCAATCCTGAATGAATAAAACCTTTTAATGAACTAGAAAAAATTATTCCCATAAGATTATATTGGATGGTGACCTAACATCAAGAATATTCACTTATTCTTATCACTTAGCAATATTTTGTATATTTTCCATTCTCTCAGTCATTAAAATCCTCTGGGATAAGTCTATATACCCTTTCATTTGAATTAATTGGAAATGAAAAATATATATAGACATTTGATAAAACAAGATATGTTACCTTAAAAATATTTTTCTCCTAATATTTTTAAGGATTAAATTCTATAAAACATGAAAAGTGATTCATAATTAAAAATACATTCCCATGTGTATAATACCATGAACATTTTATTAATCTCTCCAAACTATGCTTTCAATAATGTGAAAAGTTATCGTCTTAATTTTGAACAACCAAACTCTATTCTATAACATGATTCTGAACCATGAAGTGTAACCTAAAGTGTGTTATCCAAACGACCCCACATCAAAACCATGATTTCGAAACCATGAGATGAAGGATCTTTAATGTCAACTACAAGTATAACATTGAAATCTATCATATGTAAATATGGTTTATTTTCATTCCTATTCTTAATAGTATAAACATAAATATATTTTTCAAAACAATCCTAACATATCGATTAAAAATGAAACATGTTGGTATGATATATTTTTTAACATTGTATATAAGAACCACAAGGTTTCGGAGCATATATACAGTTTTTTCTCCATAGCTATGAAAACATCATATTTTTCATCTTCATTCACTTGAAATAAATCTCAATCATTTATAGTACATCTTTAACATTTATATTATATATTTTTACACTTTTTTGTCAGTTAAAATTTTGATATATAACAACACATTTGAGTCCATATATCTATGGTACATAAAATATACTTGAATTAATTATTCCTCTAGTTATTAAAAATTCATCAAACCAGATTTATAATGTCTGTGACTTTATGTAATATTTTTTAGAACCATCATACAATAATAATATACACCATTTTTAGGTAGAGATAATCAAGGGGTTATGGTGTATGTTACTGATCATGTTATAGGATTATAGTAATTTATGTTTTCTTTTACCTATATATAAATTATCAGAATTCTACACTATGATCGAGACTGATGGGGAAATTTTATATCCATACCTTGATTGGTGTCATGTGATGCACTTATCTATTTTGGTAACATGTAATATAATCCTCCATTTATATGAATGGAATGAAATTATTACTTCTATAATATTTTGTTTTTTCTTGGAGAATCAAAAATTACTATAAAAAAGTATCATATCTTGTATAGATTCTTTTCATCCCATACTATAAAAAATCTATTACATAATGTTTTATTAGATATATATTTATCTCAAATATCTTTATTTAAAATTAAATATAATAATATTATTTGGTAAATCATTTTCTTGCATCAAAAAATTTATTTAGGAAAAATATAATCCATCACAAATACATTTATGAAAATATAAAAATGTGTATTTGGAAATGGTAAAATACATCCCATAAAATTTTTAGAAATATTTAAGGAAACATATTGGGAATAAAATATAATATAATTCATATTATATATTTTTAATTGGTTGAATTTATTCTACCCCACATTATTTTTTTAGGATTGATATAATTCATCATAGATAATTTTTATCTATGATGGATTTAAATCATTCCCAATGATGTTTTCATATTGGATAAGAAAATATTATTTTTAATATAATAATTTTATTACAAGTATGAATTTCAAGAATCATCCCCATACCCTTTGACCTAAAAGGATCCTAACCAATTCCTAACAAATGAACCACAACCCCCCATTCTTATCTATTGACCTATACTCATATTAAAAATTCAACATTTCAATGTTTTAAAATGATGCAAATTTATTTAGTGATGTTTTTGAAAAACATAACTAAATAAGGTGTTTCTAATTTAGTGACATTTATAAAATTTTAAAATTTAGATACATTTATAAATTTCATTAATTTATTGGTGTTTATAAGAATAACTAAATTAGAAACGTTTCTAAACACCACTATTTATGGACACCTCATTTACCGAAATTCTAAAAAATTCTAGTAAATAATCATCACAAAATTATATAGGTTTATAAACATCTCTATTTCGAAAAACCTCATTTATTTTTGTTTTTAAACAATTTCAGCAAATTTATTTTTTCAATGTCATGATTTTTTATTTTCTAAAATTTAAGATTATTTTAAAAATATCAATATATCACACCATCATGCCCTTATTGTCTGGTTCCACTACACTCTAGTACACCCACCCTCCACACCCAACACAACCATATCATCTATGAATATTTTATATATTTAATTGTATTATATTTTATTTATATATATAAATACATTTCAGTATTTACAAAAATGATATTATATATTAACATATATATTAATATATATATATATATATATATTTAAATTTTACATTATACATACATACATACATATATATATATATATATATATATATATGATTGCCTTTATGTTTATGTTTTATATTATATATATATATATGTTTATATTTTATATTTATTTGTAATTATATATATATTATTTGTTTAAATTAATATGTTATATATATATATGTTAATATATGTGTGTTTCTTTAAATATATATGTGTACGTATATATATATATAAAATTTTAATTATAAATATAATTATTCATGTTTCAAAACATTGATAAATATATCACTAAAATAACCAGGTTTTCTTAAAAATGTGGATAAATTTAAATTACATACCTGTTTTTATATATAAATAATTATATATATATATATATATTTATGCATGTCTGTGTTTATATATTTATATATTAACATATATATTAACATATATATTTATATATATATGTATATGTGTTTATATATATTAATAAATAAATATATATATACTTAAATATATGTGTTCGTGTTTATATATGAATATATATATGTGTGAGTATATAAAAAATTAATATATTTTATATATTTATATTTATATATTAATATAAATATACTAATTTATATTTTTATATGTATATATTTTATATTAGATATATATTTATATATATATATATATATGTTTATATTTTGTATTATATATATTTTTATATTATAGGTTTATATATAAATATATGTTTATATTTTTTATTATATATATGTTTTTTATGTTTATATTTAATGTCTATATATATATATTTATTATATATATTATATTTAATGTCTCTAATTATTTGAGTATTATTTTTATTTATTATATGCATTAATTTTGAGACCAGACACTGAGACAACGTCTGATTCCGATACTTGATGTGTTTAGAATAAATGTTTGAAATATTTTAAAATAATAAACAGCACAAGCTCGCGATTTTACATAAAAGTATAATAACATCTAAATAGGAATCTAGATAAAATATTGAGTGCGTTGTTGAGTTTAGAACAAATATTTTTCCCTAAGCGCGACCTAACATTGGTCGGCGTGGGTTAGTTGTGGAAAAGTCATAATAGGCATTCATATGAAGAAAATAATTTAAGAAAATTTATTTTATTTAAAATGTTGATGCAGTGAGGCGGTTTATCATTAAATATGTCATTTTTTTCATAAATCCAGGGTTATCCTCATAACCCTATAATTCTATAGAGATGTTGGAGAGGGAATGTTTGGAGTTTCCTTTATACGGACGATGATAAAAACTCAGATCGACGATAGACCCAGATAGATCTTGATAGATCTTGCCAAGAATGATGATGCAATGATCTTTCTTCATTAGAAACTGATCCAACCTAAGGAAGGATGTATTATTTTGATCTTCTTTCCCCATTATTGATTCCAATGATGAACATAAACAAATCCACAAACATATTGATCCATGGTTTGATAGTATTTGTAGGATTTATCAAGAGTTGAATCTTGAATTTTATTTGGATTCAATTAACATTCTAATGGTGATAATCCAAGATCAAAATGAACATCAATAGTGGATCATCCCTCTCAATTGGTTTGTTGTTTTCGCTCACTTTTTAAGCATTATTCATCACACATTATTCATTCTTCCCAGTGATTTTAAACCCTTCGTGAACAATCAATCGTTGCACCTTCGATTCTTGGAGAAAAGAAATCCAAAACCATAGATATCATCATTACGACTACACAGAGGTTTGAAGTTGGTTTCATCTATTGATTTAATGATAATGGTTTCTGATTTCTTATTATTCGGTATTAATGATGGACGAGAAGGATCATGTTTTCCGAGGAGATTAAAGGCCAGAATCCCACCAATTCATTGTTAGGGTGGTGAAATGACCTTGTATCAAGATTTTTGAGGTGAAACAATCACTGTAAAGGAGTTCAAAACATCGAATAAGCGGAGCAGGAGGAAGAAGGGATTCTTGGAAAACCTTCTCTAAACTGTGTGTAGTCCCATAAAAATAATGTTTTTCCCTTGGAAGGACTCAACGTGTACTTTGGGAAGTACACAAAAACAGGGTGGAGTACACAGTTTGCCTACATGGTGTGTACACCCCCACACATCGTGGCCTTGATCAACTACATGGGCAGGGATACATGGGTTAGCATTATAAGGCCCCAGCCTTAAACATTACTTAATCTTGAGTTATTACAATATTACACATTAAGGGTTTTTTCAGGTATAGAGTTTTAGAGAATTAGATCATAAATCATGCATTACATTCCACATTTAAACAAGGTGGTTAAATTAATGACAATATTCACTTTTCCCATCAAAGGAAAATATTTAAAACAAAACATGTATTCTTTCTTGAAACTTCCTTGACACTATCATCCAATCATGTACCTTTCCCTTGACCTTTTAAAAACAGTTCAAAAACATGGGATGAGCATAAAAAGCTCAGTAAGGTATATACAAATACAAAATGAAAACATTAGTCCATGTATACATAAGAATTAATGAAATCATACTTTACTCATAAAACATAATCACTTTAACATACCCCATCAAATCATGAGTAAATCATAAAAATCATAAGACATAAAGGTAACTTGAGTTATTCATAACATTCTTACGTAGGGAGTAACCCTCATGGTTATGTTTGGAATACCCATCAAAGTATATTCCCTAAATATCTTCAGAAAAACCTTAGAGTTTAACTCCTTCGCATTACCTAATGCATTGAAGAGCTATATCGGGCTCACCTGCCCTTAGTTTATCAGGGAACCACCCGTCTTCATAAACAATGCCCAAGAACCATAACATAATCGTATTACATAAAACATACATAAAGGAAACATAACATTTCCACATTTCAATCACAAGATATCAATACAACACATTGATATAAAAACATTATCCAAACCATTTTCAATACTGAAATAAAATAAAGGTAAAACATGTTATTTATTTTTCATTTAAAAAAACGTTATGGCTTGTAGAGGAACAAGAAACTCAAATACTGGTCACGGCAGCAAAGAAGTCGATGTCGCCGCATACGTAAGACAAAAACATTTCCTTTTGTCATTTAGTAAAACGATTCATATAAAAATATTACTTTTTAATAAAAGTAAAATTCAAAGAGTTTTATACACCATATAAAAGAAAGTTGTGTATAAAACACAATATGCCTCAATGAAAGGAGATTGATACGAATTATCATACCTAATGTCCGACTTGACTCAATCATTATTTAATCTCCTAAATAATAAACTAGAGTTAATTTCTACTTTCTTAAGAACCTTTTTCAGGTTCATTATTCCTTTTATATCACTTATTACCATGATATTAACACTATATAATTATTTAAGTTAATAACGGTCGTTTTGTCGATCATTGGTACTTGAGTCAAAAATAAACCACTTATAATTACAAGTTGTTCATGTGGTAAAATATCCATTATAATCAGAATTATATTCATTATGTATATATCATATATATCATATATATACAGTATATACATTCATTTATAATATTACATAACATTTAGAGGTAAGAAATAAAATGCACCGTTCATGGAGACGGTAAGTTGTACGTACGCATGGACGCTACATTAATTTCTATTTCATATTTAATGGAATGAATTCATAATGATATAAAGGTATATTATAAATCCAGTATAATATCATATATAATATCATTAACTACGTGCTTTATACGTCCCACATATGGAATTAACGAATCAAATTACTTTGAGGGGCGGTAGTCCGCACTTCCTAAAATGAAGATATCGCGTTTACCTGTCCTGGAAACCATAAAGGAATGCCATAAATAAAAATATAGAAGCATAAGGAAAACATAAAAATAATATATATCATATATAAATCGGTTGAAATCTTAATGTCCACCTTTAAAGGTGTTAAAAGTAGATTAAACAATCATCGTTTCGTGAGGTAGAAATTCTCCAACCACAGAAACAGTATGTTCTTTAACCATTAGACGGAGGCGTGTGTAAGTGTAGATAAAATAATTCTCATAAAAAAGACCTGGTATATTTAATATACTTGTTTTGTTACAAAATGAAGTAATGAAAAGATTTTAGGAGGTTTGAGTATCAAAATAAAACAAAAGAACACAAGTGAAGACGTTACATTTAAATCAGGTAACTCATATTGGTTTGAACCAAAATGGTTTATTGAAGGGATTTCTGCATAAGGTAAGGCTTATATGAAAAAGATAGGGATGTTGAGAGATAAAACGAGAATATATTGGCTAATCCAATGGCTAGATAGGTGTGGGTAAGGTGGTAGTGATGGGGGCCTTTTATATGAGGGAGGAAGGGCACTCTTGGGAAGTCAAGAAATGTTACTTTATATTAAAATGAGTTTCGGATTTTAAAAGTTCTAAATTGATATATTTCGAGAATAAGGTGATAAGGGTTCGAAATATACTCATACAATAGGTTTTTGACAAGTTTATGTCTTGGATAATACATTATATATTTATTTTATTAAAAATCGTTCATTAATGCGGTAATCGCTGCATCATCATGGTGTCATAACGAATTTAATTTATCTAGTGTCTAAAAATTATAAAAAAATACTATGATGTATAAAATATTTTTATATTTCCAATGAATATTTATAGTCCAAAAAAACATTTATTTATAAAAAATTAAAATTGTTTTACTTAGGTGTTACATACTTTTGTGATATTCTCCTTTATTTAAAAATAAAATGATAAAGTTTCACTATCCCTCAAACATTATTCCATGGGGTCCCTATGTTTGGCACAAGGCATCCCATGGTCATCCATGACACAAAAAATTTCATTAGGACACATTTTGGGGTCATTTGTTATTATTATGATATTATTTTATTACCCTGAACTACCGAATTACAAATTAATCACGATAATTAAAGATAATTACCGTCGTAACTTTTCATAATGTCCAAAAACAGAAGAGTCTTATTACATAATTTGGACCGTATGATTCCAAATATGTATTCCATTTTAACAAATTCCAAACACAGAAATTGCAATAATTAATTTAAAAATAATTCCCATTGTTAAACAAATAGCGTGTTTTTTGAAACAATATCTAAGAAAAGTTTGGGACTTGTTTATGCCCAATTCCAATGTGAAATTAATTCTAATAACCACCATTGGATAAAAAGATAAAAATATATTATAATTACACTTTAAATCCAATTATTAATACAATCTAACCTTATAATTAAATTAGATGAAAAAGTAGTTTTGAAGTAAAATGCATTTTTTTTCACTATTCATTAAAAAATGAGCATTGTCAGAAAAATACCAAATATTTACCCAAAGTAAATTTCAATGTCCCAATACTAAATAATAAGTTTTCATTGAAAAATAGAGCATATAAAAGTTTTAAAAGTTTTATTTTAAAATGGTTTTCCATCAAAAGGCGGCAAAACAATTCTTTAAAAATATTAGAGAATTCCATGCTTATGATTGAACTTATTCTCATTTTAAGCCTCTTAAAAGACTATCTAATTAATAAATAGACATAGATAAGAAAATCCATAATTATTTACTTACATGGGATGTTACATCCTTCCCCCCTTTAGAAAATTGGGTCCTCAAAATTTATTTACTTATCATATAAGTGTGGGTATTTATCCCTCATTGCATTTTCAGATTCCCATGTTGCCTCTTCAATCATGTGGTTTTTACACAAAACCATTACTTGAAGAATCACCTTATTCCTTAACACTTGCTCCCTATGGTCAATAATCTAGACCGGTTTCTCCTCATTAGATCGATTCTCTTCCAGCTGAACTACCTCTGGACTCAAAACATGAGATGGATCTGTCATGTACTTCCTTAACATTGAAACATGAAAAACATTGTGTGCCTGAGATAAAATCAGAGGAAAAGCCACTCGGTATGAAACTGATCCAAATCTCTCCAGAATTACATATAGTTCAATGAACCTTGGACTCAACTTTCTTTTCTTAGCAAATTGCATCACACTTTTCCATGGTGAAACTTTTAGGAAGACATGATCACCTACCTCAAAAGAGAGATCCTTCCTCCTATTGTCTACATAACTTTTCTGCCTGCTTTGAGCTATTCTCATGTGTTTCTGAATCAGCTGAACTTTTTCTTCCAACTCTTCTACCAATTCTATTCCCATCAACTTCCTTTCACTGACTTCATCGCAAAAATCTGGAGTTTGAAACCGCTTCCCATATAATGCCTCAAATGGTGTCATCTGTATACTAGAATGAAAACTGTTATTATAAGAAAACTCAACCAAAGAAAGATGTTGGTCCCAAATTCCCTGATAATCTATCGCACAAGAATGTAGCATATCCTCAAAACTCTGAATTGTTCGTTCTGACTTCCCATCTTATTGACAACGAAAAGCTATACTAAAATATAATTCAGAACCCAACGACTTCTGAAGGCCTTTCCAAAAGTTAGAAGTAAACCTTGGATCATGATCAGATTCAATGGAGAGGGGAAATCCATGTAACCTAACTATCACTTTACGATACAAATGAGAAAGTTAATCTAGGGATAAAGTATCTCGTATAGTAATGAAATGAGCAGATTTAGTCAAGCGGTCAATAATAACCCAGATTGCATTATTACCTCAAGGTGTCTTCGGTAATCCCACAATGAAGTCCATGGATATATTCTCCCATTTCCACTCTGGCACTGGTAAAGGCTGAAGCATCCCCTTCAGTAACTGCCGCTCTACTTTAACCTGTTGACAAGTATAACACTTCACAGTAGAATCAGAAATATCTCTTTTCATTCCATACCACCAGTAATACTCCCAAATATCTCTATACATCTTAGTACTGCCAGGATGAACTGAAAATGAAGAACTATGAGCTTCACATAACAACTCTCTCTTCCATTTTGAATCAAAAGTCACACACAATCTCTTCAAAAATTTCAAAACACAATCATTATTAATGTTTAATTCAAGAAACTTACCCTTCTGAACCAGCTCTACCTTTTTCTGCAACTCACTATCTTGCTTCTGTGCTTGCTTAATTCTGTCTGATAGAGAAGATTTCACTAATACCTGAAATAAAATAGAAGATCATCCTGCACGAACAAATTCCATTCCAATGTTCATCAAATTCTTAACCAAAGGATCACGTTCCAAATGTAACAATGTTAATGAGGCATTATTTTTTCGACTCAAAGCATCAGCCACTTTATTTGCTTTTCCCAGATGGTAATGAATTGTATAATCATAATCATTGATTAATTCTATCCATCT
The DNA here is from genome assembly GCA_963277665.1 of Viscum album. Lineage (NCBI taxonomy): Eukaryota > Viridiplantae > Streptophyta > Magnoliopsida > Santalales > Viscaceae > Viscum > Viscum album. The sequence goes on from OY728123.1 coordinate 1,098,706,538, forward strand.
CCTCGATCTCATGTTCAATTCTTTCTGAGTGAATATATACTTTAAAATTTTGTGATCAGTATATATTTCATACTTTACACCATAAAAATGTTGCCTCCAAAATTTTAATGTGAAAACAACAACAGCTAATTCCAAATCATGTGTAGGGTAATTTACCTTATGAGTTTTCAACTAACGTGAGGCATAAGAAATTACCTGATCGTTCTGCATTAGGATGTAACCAAGTCCTTTCAATGAAGAATAACTATAGATAACAAACTCACCATTCCTGGAAGGTTGTCCAAAAACTGGAGCATTCACCAATCTTCTTTTCAATTACTTTAAACAATCATCATATTCTTTTGTCCAGATATACTTAACTCCCTTCCGAGTTAGCCTAGTCATTGGACAAGATAACCGTGAAAAATTTCTAACAAACCTTCAGTAATAGACTTCAAACCAAGAAAACTACGAGTATCAGTTACATTTGTTGGTCTTGGCTATTCTTCAACAACTTTTGTTTTGGAGGATCAACAGTTATTAAATATTTAGAAACAATATGACCAAGGAATGAAATTTTTTGCAACCAAAACTCACACTTTCTGAATTTCCAATAAAATTTCGTTTCTTTTAAGGTTTTCAAAATAACCCTTAAATGACTTTCATGCTCCTCTTTACTTTCAGAGAACAACAAAATATCATCAATGAAAACAACCACAAACTTATCCAAGAAGACATGGAAAATTCTATTCATAAGGTCCAAGAATATAGCAGGTGAATTGGTTATCCAAAAAGGCATTACTAAAAATTAATAATGGCCATATCTTGTACGAAACGCGATCTTCGGAATATCTGCTTCCTTTACCTTCAACTGATGGTACCCCGATCTCAGGTCATTATTTGAAAAATTCTGAGCTCCCTAGAGTTGAAGAAACAAATCATCAATATGAGGCAAAGGATATTTATTCTTAACAGTGATTTTATTAAAGGTTCTATAGTCAATGAAATGTCTTATAGAACCATATTTATTTTTAATAAATAAGATAGGAGCACCCCATGGTGATGTTCTAGATCGAATGAAACATTTCTCTAATAAATCTTGTAATTGCTCCTTCAACTCTGAAAGATCAATTTGAGCCATTCGATAAGGGGGTTTTGAAATTGGGTTAGCATCCGGAACTAAGTAAACAGTAAATTCAACTTCCCGATCTGGTATAATTCCATGAAAGTCATCCGGAAAAATATCAAGATACTCATTTACCACTGGAACATCATTAATCTGAACGGTTCCCTTGTTTTCATCAAAATGTGCAAGGTAACATTCATTTCCATCTATTATAAGTTTCTCAGCCTCTTGATATGTTATCAACAGTATGGGTTCATTCTTGTACACAAACTGAAAGTCCTTCTGAAAAGAAACTTCTTTAGCTCTACAATAAATCTTAGCATGGTAAACAGAGAGCCAATCCATACCCAGGATAAAATTAAACTCTACTAGAGGTAAAACAATGTGGTTTGCAAGTAGGTTCTTTCCACGGATAAGGATAAGAATATTTTTATAAATTCTTTCTGCCTCAAAATTTCACCCAGGTGTTTCTACCACAACTTCAGGAGTCATTTCTCGAGATGGAATTCCCAATTTGCAAGAAAATTTTTCAGAGATGTAATAATGTGTAGACCCCGAATCAAACAACACATTAACATAATCTGAGAAAAAAAACAAAGTACCTAATACCACTTCATTTGATGGCCCATCATATGTTGAAGTAGTTGCAAAGGATTTCAACACTCTTTTTTTCTTGTAGTCTGACTGCTTCCCATCATTTGATCTCTTGGTCGAACACTCATTTGCATAATGACCCATCTCATTGCACTTGAAACATTTCACAAACAGTAAATTTAATTTGGTCATACCATCACCCTGATATTTTTCAGGGTAATCATGAGCCTTATGTCCCATCTTACCACATTGGTAGTACATTCTAGAATTTAGAAGAGATTCCCCAGCTTGAATTTTACCTCATTTATCACAAACTAGCAACATAGTTTTCTTAACATCAGACCTTTTTGAAGAATTATTCCCTTTCTCCCGCCACCTCGGTCTTTTCTTCTGTTGGTTGTTACAGAACACTTGATCATTGGAAAACTTCATTTCCACCTTCTCAGAAAATTGAACAAGATTTTCATAACTCTTGAACTCACGATATGCTAATGCTCTTCGATATTTTGGATTTATTCCTGAGTAAAAAACGATAGATTTTACTACCAAGGTCTCAGATAAAATTTGGAGAATTCCTTTCCAATTGAGTGAACCTCTCTTCATAAGTAGCCACTGAGTTGTCCTCTTGCTCAATTCCAAGATTTTTTTCCATCCTAAGTCATATAGCCTTAGGAAAATATTTCTCAAGAAACAGACCTTTGAATTCATCCCAGTCAAGAGCATCAATCTCAACAGCGTCCCTGATATTTTTAACCATCGACCACCACTGATTTGCTTCAGCCCCCAAACGGTAAACAGTAAGACTAACCTTTTGATTGTCTGAACACCCCCATGACATCAAAAATGTTCTCCAGTCCTTTAATAAACCCTTCATCTAGCACATGGTCAGATGATCCTCTGAATGATGGGTGATGTTGCCTCATGAAATGTTTCACCTCTGACATGTTCCTCTGCGGTTGGTCTGGCTGATCTCGTGCATGGATACAACCAACATTTTTCGCTTGAGTCAACTGTGCCATTACTTCCACAAACTGTTGTGTTCCAATTATGACCATCTCAGGATGCTGATTCGGAAGGTCATTTCCTTCTGTATTCCTTCCTATCACCCCTTCTCTGTTTCCTCTACAGAAAACCATTCTGAACAAACATGTCTTAGATGAAGCAACATGGTAATCTTCAAATTCTATATCATTTCAATTTTACCGTAAAATAATAATTTTGTATAATCATTTAATAGAATTATAAATCCTAGAGTTATCTAAACCAACCTTTGATACCAAATATAAGGCCCTAGACTTAAACATTACATAATCATGAGTTATTACAAGATTACACTTTGAGGATCTTTATAGGTTTAGAGATTTAGATAATTAGATCATAAATCATGCATTACATTCCACATTTAAACAAGGTGGTTACATTAAAGAAAATATTCACTTTCGCATCAAAGGAACATATTTAAAAAAAAGTATGCATTCTTTCTTGAAAATTCCTTGACACTATCATCACATCATGTACGTTTCCCTTGACCTGTGAAAAAATTTCAAAAAATTGGTATGTGCATAAAAATCTCAGAAAGGTGTATAAAAATACGGAATGAAAACATTAGCCCATATATATATAAGAATTAATGAAATCATAATTTACTCATAAAAAATGATAAATTTAACATACCTCATCAAATCATGAGTAAATAATTGAAATCATAAGACATAAAGGTAACATGAGGCATTCATAACATTCTTACGTAGGGAGTAACCCTCGTGTTTACGTTTGGAATACCCATCATAGTATATTCCCTAAATCTCTTTGGAGAAACCTTAGCGTTTAACTCATTCGTGTTACCCAATGAATTGGAGATCTATATCAGGCTCACCCGCCTTTAGTTTATCACAGAACCACCCGTCTTCATAAACAATTCTCTTGAACCATAACATAATCATATCACATAAAGCATTCATAAAGGAAACATAACATTCCCACATTTTAATCACAAGATACCAATACAACAAATTAATATAAAAACATTATCAAAACCATTTTCAATACCAAAATAAAATTAATGTAAAACATGGTATTTATTTTTCATTTAAAAAAAGGTTATGGCTTTTATCCATCCATCCAAGATAAATTTTTATTCAAAAAAAGGAAACACACCAGATCAAGGGCATCCCCTTGCTAAGGAGGTCTGAAATAATGTAAGCCGAGAGCATCCCATCTAATTAAGTTCACCGCCTCAGGTTTCAGGTTGCAAATAGGAATGAGGCAAGTGTGCCCGGTAGTCTACTCAGCCAAGGAGGCCAGATGATCAGCTACTTTTTTTCCCTCCCGCCTTGTATGGGAAACATGAATGGAGTCCCGAATCAGTGATCTACATTTCCTAACTTGATATGAAATGGACCAATGGGAGCCGCCCTTTCCCCTTAGAGCATCATGAAGAATGAGAGAGTCGGTCTCGGCCTGAGTTATCACCACACCTTTATGGAAGCAGAGGAGTAGGCCCGTGAGCAAAGCCTTGGTCTCCGCCATGAGAGGGTTACCCATGCCAAAACAAGAGGAAAAAGCAAGAACAACATCACCTTGGGTGTCCCTAACCACAACCCCTCCACTCATTCTACCAACCACACATGACCCGTCAGTATTGAGTTTGAGACTAGATCTAGGTGGCTTCCAGGAAACCCACCTTCCCCACACCTCTTCTGAAGCAGTCATAGGATGGGGGATATTAATCTACAGCCTGCCAAACGAAGGAGCATCCCGCCACTCCTTGTGAAGAGAAGACCAGTCCAGTAGCAAGAATCTCATCCTTGATAAAATGGATCGAGTCGAAGAGACCTCACCTTCGAAGCGGGCCTGGTTTCTGGCCTGCCATAAACACCATCACCCTGCACTCAGAATACGTTATGGCTTGTAGAGGAATCAGAAACTCAAATAATGGTCACGGCGGCGGAGAAGTCGTTGTCGCTGTATACGTAAGACAAAAATATTCCCTTTTGTTGATTAGTAAAATGATTCGTACAAAAATATTCCTTTTGAATAAAAGTAAAATTCAAAGGGGTTTATACACTATATAAAAGAAAGTTGTTTATAAAACAAAATATTCCTCAATGAAAGGAGATTGAGACGAAGTCCCATACCTCATATCTGACTTGAATCGATCATTCTTTAATCTCTTGAATAATAATCTAGAGTTAATTTCTACTTGCTTAAGAACATTTTTCAAATTCATTATTCCTTTTATATGACTTATTACCATTTTATGAACACGATGTAATTATTTAAGTTAATAATGGTCGTTTTGTCGATCATTGGTTCTTGAGTAAAAAATAAACTCCTTATAACTACAAGTTGTTCATGTGTTAAAATATCAATTATATCCCGAATTTTATTCATGATGTAGATATCATATATATCATATATATCCAGTATATACATGTATTTATAATATTACATAACATTTAGAGGTATGAAATGAAATGCACCGTTCATGGAGACGGTAAGCCGTACGTACGCATGAACACTACTTTCATTTCTATTTCGTATTTAATGGAATTAATTCATAATTATATAAAGGTATATTATAAATCCTGTATAATATCATTTATAATACCACTAACTTCATCCTTTATACATCCCACATATGAAATTAACGAATCAAATCACTTTGTGGGGGCGGTAGTCCGCACTTCCTAAAATGAAGATATCGCGTTTACCCATAATGGAAACCATAAAGGTAAGCCATAAATAAAAAATAAAGAATTATAAGAAAAACATAAACATAATATATATCATATATAAATAGGGTGATATCTTAATTTCCACCTTTAAATGTGTTAAAATAAGATTGAACAATCATCATTTCGTGAGGTAGAAATTCACCAACCATAGAAACAATATGTTCATTAACCATTAGACGGAGGTGTTTGTAAGTGTAGCTCAAATACTTCCCATAAAAACATCCTAGTATTTTTAAGATACTAGTGTTGTTACAAAATAATGTAATAAAATGATATTAGGGGGTCGGAGAAGAAAAATAAAACTAAAGAACACAAGTGAAGACATTACCTTTAAATCGGGTAACTCATCTTGGTTTGAACCAAAAGGGTTTCTTGAAGAGCTTTATACCAAATGTAAGGATTCTATGATGAATATAGGGATGTTGAGAGATAAAATTAGTAGAGCATGGCTGAGAAAATGGATTTAGTGGTGTGGGTAAGGAGGTATAGGTGGGGGCCTTTTATAAGAGGGAGGAGAGGCACTCTTGGAAAGTCAAGAAATGTTAATTTATATTAAAAGGATTTTCGGATTCCAAAGGTCCCAAATTGATATATTTTGAGGATAAGGTGATAAGGCTTCCCAATATACTAATACAATAGGTTTTTTACAAGTGTAACTCTTAGATAATACATTATCTTTTCATTTTTTTTAAATCATTCATTAATGAGGTAATCGTTGCGTCATCATGGTGTCATAAAAAATTTAATTTATTTTGTGTCTAAAAATTATAAAAAAAATATGATGTAGGAAATATTTTTAGATTTCCAATGAATATTTATAGTCCGAAAGATCATTTATTCAGACAAAATTAAAAATTTTTCACTTAGGTGTTACATACTTTTGTGATATTCTCATTTCTTTAATAATAAAAAGATAAAGTATCACTATCACCCAAAAGTGATTCCATGGGGTACCTAAGTTTGGCACCAGGAATCCCATGGTCGGCCAGGACACAACTAGTTGCATTAAGACACATGTTGGGGTCATTTTTTATTATTATCATATTATTTTATAACCCTTAACTACCCGATTATTAATTAATCACGATAATTAAATATAATTACTGTCATTACAATTCATAATTTCCAAAAACAATATATTATTAATTACATAATTTGGAACATCTTATTCCAAATATGGAATCAATTTTACCAAATTCCAAACACATAAATTGTAATAATTAATTTAAAAATTATTCATGTTGTCCAATTTTTTGAAACAATGTATATGAAAAGTTTGGCACTTTTTTATGCCCAATTTCAAAGTGAAATTAATTCTAATGACCACCATTGGATTAAATGGTAAAAATATATTCTAATTACACTTTAAAACAAATTATAAACATAATATAACCATATAATTAAATTATATGAAAAATCAGATTTGAAGTAAAATGCAGTCTTTTCACTATTCATTAAAAAATGAACATCGTTAGAAAAATACCAAAAATTTATCCAAAGTAAATTGAAATGTCACAATAATAATTAATAAGATTATTTTGACAAATAGAGCTTATATAATTTTCAAAATGTTGATTTAAAAATGGTTTTTCATCAGATGGTGGTAAAATAATATTTTAATAATATTAGAGAATTCCATGCTTAAGATTGGATGTATTCTCATATTAAGCCTCTTAAAACATTATATAATTCATAAATAGACATAGATAAAAAAATACATAATTATTTACTTACATGGGATGTTACAAATGTTGTTTATTTACACGTGACCAATGTACCTGGGCAGACCCCAGATTCAGGGACACAACATGTAACACTTTTACACCCAATGTATTACTCTTTTACACAACACAGTTTGAATGCCATGGAATGTAGTATGGGGATGTACTGGGCGTCAATGGACACAAATTGTTCCCCTAAAACACATCGTATACCCCTTTCTACATGATTGATACACTTATCCACTATATCATGGAAAAGTTACATTAGTGTATGTTCCCCTTATTGATCAACTAATTTTTGGTATGGATTATTTCCCACTCCTTGTATTATGATCTCTTTAGCATTACTTCCTAGATAGTGTTGTTGGAATCCCATTGAGAGGTCTATAGTGGTGTCCTCTATTCATATTTATTCCTTAGGAGGATTTCATGGTATTTATGTGACCAAATCGATGTGAGTGTCGATCATCGACATAGTGGCTTAATCCAGATTGTGTTTTTGGTATCATCCCATGGATCTAGCTATGATCCTCATTTGTGTATCACATCCTTTCATATCTATCAGTGTCTATCATTATTATGATGGTTCTTAATGAGAAGTATGTCTCAGACGAACGTCATCATTGTTATTGGACTCAACAGTGTGTTCTCTTGGATGGCTTCTTTATGGATCTTCGAGATGAATTCCTATGGTGGGTATACATTGGTTGTGACATACCACTAGAATATGTGTCGTGTCTTGAGAATATATGGATATTCTTGTTATATGTGTTGTAGTCATATAACTTTGCAGAGATGACCGCAATTTCCTTTATTGTATTTCTTGGTTGTTTCGAGGATTCCAATGGAGTAATATTATACTCACCCATACATTGGGTTTTCCCACACATGTGTGTATTATAGAGATGATTAGCCTTTTGATGACGTTAGAGGTGGTCCAAGACTAGAGATGTTTCGTGATACTAGACTGACTGAGGTGTGTCCCTGTAGCATTCATACAGCAGTCCAAGTACCGTTTTATTATAGGTGGGATTTTTGTTAAAGACTCTTTGTGGTGGGATTGTATTAGACCATGTTTACTTTACTTACTATCATAATCTGGTTGTGGTATATATTTTTATGCATACATTAGTTACTTTTTGGTTTTTATATTTTTTCATTTTTTGGTCTTGGAGATGTGTGGGTGTTTAAATGTTCACAAACAATGCCTCCCATGATAGTCATATTCCTACATGTTGATTGTCACCCACCCCTGGCCTATTAGAGGCAGGCTTGGGGAGTCATGGAATGGTTCCCATAGGGATGTGTTGAGTTCGAGTGTTATAATAGGAAGTTTGGTTCTACATTAGTACTGGGGGTCAATGATATTGGTTTGGTGAAAATGTGTGAAGTGTTTCGATTTTGGATTTAAGGCCAGGGACTCCAGTGTTGGTGTGGAAGATAAAGTATCCATACAATAGGACTCCAATCAACAACGTTTTGACATGGTACGTGAGAAAAAAAGTTGTATGGAAACAGTACTACATGAATAATATCTTACTGTGTTGTGGTTCCATGTCCTTTTTGAGGCAGAACTCTAGATATAATCATTGACCGTGATACATCTTGTTTTTTTCAAGATGCATCAACGATGTATACCAGCTAGGGTTAAGCATCTCTATCATGAGGATGACCTCCTCAGAGATGGTGCTTTGATACATGGTCTAGTTTTACCTTCACGTAGTGCACTATCCAAAATACCACTCGAAGAGTTTCCTGTGGTACCCACAATACTAGTGGATGAGAGGCGCAGACTGAGTGCGCTTTATGAATTTCTGTAGCAGATACCCCTTAGGATCCATGGTGATCCTCAGCCACATGCAACTATGGACTAGCATGTGAGGATAAATAATGTTTTTCTTATATTCAGGACACCCATAGATCAGGTGGTGGTCCTGACGGTGATCCTTATACACGGATCAACAAGATGATGGAAGAGTTGGGTTACCCAAACTCATAATGAGTTGAATCATTCATAGACAGAGTTCAATAAGGACTTCATATTGGAGTTATCGCCAGTTATGATAAGGGATGAGCTTATTCCTGAGATTGTACAACTATAGCAGGGAAGCATGTTAGTGGATGATTATTCATCGAGGTTTACCATCCTTTCCAGGTATTCAAGGAAAATGGATTGAGATTACTACTTCTGGGAATAGACATTTGAGTGAGGTCTATGTAGAGACATATGAGATATTTTTATCCCTATATTAATTCCTTCTGGTGATTGGATTTTTGAGTGGGATTTGGTTGTTGAAATCTTATTGGATGAGTATATACAATCAGTGATACTCAGTAGTGAGAAAACATGAAAAGAGACCTCAGCAGTAGGGAGTCTACATCAGTCTAAGGGACCAGGATGTGGGAGATGTTTCCAGACTAGGTTCCACGATTGAGGATCTACATTTCCAAGCTCATAGGGTGGGTCTAATCAGCCTAGAGAGCGGAGGTTCTATTAATGTGATAGTCAAGGACACCTGACACTAGATCTTCCAACCCACTGTACAACTGATAGTGAGACTATGGATAGACCACTGAGATAGAGACAACCATATGAGAAGTCATATCCACCGTGTAGTAGATGATGTAGAGTAGATCAGAGATCAGTAGGTGGTGGTCTATGTTTCAACTAGTTGTCACCACTACCCCATGGTGGTTCATCTCTAGCTTCGGGAGTTGGTGGACCGGGGTGGGGATAACTACATATGGTCAAGTCATAAGACTACATGGCACTAAGAATTATTTGAGTTAAAATATTTGTCTTTTATATTTTAAATCATGTAATAATAGACTAAATTTATGTTAATTATTTATCTCCACAAATCTCATATTATATCTAGAGATTATGGTTGACTTGTTGTGTCAACCCTTATGATTGGAGATATCTATGTGAGAAGTTGTTGTGATCACACACTTATATAGAGAGTGTGACATGATCCTTGGAGGTGAGAGTTTTGGTTGAACCCTCTTATTGGTGACTTTGAGAAAATAATACATAATAATTAGTATGATTTGGTTACCTATAGTCTAGGACCAATTGACTATTTTAGGAAAAGGGTTGAGTGTGTCTACAATGAGAGAACCAATTTTTTTCTTTTTCATAGAAAAGGAAATCGAGGATGTGCGGGATTGACTCCTGCAAGAATGGGTGGATCAAATTACTAATAAGTTAGATAGATTAATCCATGTTTTATTAGATGTTGTGAGTTCCCATTTTCTTGTAATTATGGAGATGTATGAGGAATTCTTCCTAGAAGATGTTCCAAGTCTAACTCCCCAACAAGATATTGACTTATTCATTGATCTAAAACCAAGTAAGTCATCGACATATGCACCAACATATCAGATGGAACCCAATTATCATTGTAAAATGATGTTCTAGTTGGAGAACATTCTGTGAATGGGATTCAAGTGACTCCGTGTTTTACCCTGGGCATCCCTAGTTTTGTTTACCATGAAGGTATATGTAAGCTTAAGGTTGGGTGTGGACTACCAGCGCTTGAACCAGGTGACTATGAAGAATAATTATCCACTACCCAAAATTGATGGACATCTGATTAGATTATAAGGCCATAATGGTTCTCAAAAGTTGACCTTGGATCCGGCTATCACCAACTGTGATAATGAGATGTGAATTTACTAAAGACGACATTCAGATGTCATTACAGTCATTATGGGTACTTGGTAATGCCCTTTGGAGTGAAAAACTTCCCATCAATGTTCATGGAACTCAAGAACGGGATCTTTCCTATTTATATAGACTAGTTAATTTTAGTATTCATTTAAAAAATCCTAGTGTACTTAGGGTCTAAGGTGGATAACCCAAGAGACATAAGGATAGTTCTGTATGTACTCTAACAGGACCAATTTTTTGAAAACCACTTGAATTAGTAGTTCTTTATTAAGGTAGTCCACTTTCTAGGGCAAGTTATCATAGTGGATGGAGTAGAAGTGGACTCGACCAAGTTCGAGGCGGTGTTTGCATGAGATCCATTTCAGAGCATGACAGAGGTGCATAGATTTATTGGGATGGCATACTATTATCATATAATCATAATAGATTTATCTAAGATATCAACATCTATGAAATGTTTAACTTGAAAGCGGTATCATTTAGTATGGATAGAAATGATCTAGAAGGGTTTTTAGTAGTTGTGGAGTGTTTACTAAAAACTCCCATCTTTTGATTTCTAGATAAAGGTGTCGTGTGTGTAGTGTTCAATGATCCATTAGCAACAGATATTAGTTGTGTTATGAGGCATTGAATTGTGGTGATTTCATATCTGTCACACCATTTGAGACCATGTGGGTAGAACTACACATCCTAGGATCCTGAATTAGTAGAGGTAGTGTTCCCTTTGATGATGTGGTTTAACTATCTAACAGGGAAGCGATTTATCATCAACATCGATTATAAGAGTCTCAAGTATAACTTCTCTTAGAAATAACATAAATTGAGATAGGGGAGATTTTTAAATTTCCTCTAGGATTATAACATTAAAATTTTATATACTCCTGGGAATGGGAACATGGTAGCATATGATCTTAATAGGAAATGTAGTTCACAGTTTCTTAATAAGGCGCCAAAGCAGTCGGCCTCGTTGCAGTTATCCTTTGTGGATGGAGATAGAGCATCTTACCTTCAATTGATGGTTGTAGCCCCTCTAATCATAAAATGATTGAAAGAGGCACAACATTGGGGTAATGACTGTGAGACCCTTCATGCTCAGATGCCCATAAAGAATTCCCTTGATTGATATTCAAAAAGTGGGGATCACATCATTCTTTTCATATGAAGAATGATGGTACCCATGTTTTTTGGAAGGAATATGCGATGGAGTTTCATATGTTCCCTTTAGCAGTACATCCAGCTATGAAAAAGATGCAACTATACCATTGACATTAGATTTGGTGGAAAGGTATAAATAAAGGAGTTACAGACATTATCCATTGATGCATTACTTGTCAAAATTGAAGTTTAAGAACCATGTTCTAATGGGTTAATCTCAAACCCTTGATGCACCAGAATATTAGTGGGATAGAATACCTATGGGAAATGTGATACAATAACCTCATACATTTAGGGGAAATGATTCTATCTGGGTGATCATTGACTTACTCACTAAGTCCGCACACTTTATAGCTATCTGAGATGAGAGTTCAGTAGAGAGCATAGGCTGCCTCTATATTCAAGAGATTGATTGACTCCATGGAGGTCTACAGAAAAATGGTTTAGATCATGATGATCAATTTACATCCTTGTTCTGGAAGATATTACGTGGTGTGTTTGATACATTATTAAACTTCATCACAACATTTCAGTAACAAAATGCTGGTTAGATAGAGTGGACCATTTAGGTTCTGGAGGAGATTATTTGAGCTTACGTTTTAGATTTTGGATATTATTGCTATGATAACCTACCACTAGTGGGGTTTTGTAACAAAATATCTTCCATACCACCATCGATATGATTCCATTCGAGGATTTTTATGAGTGACCGTACTTGTCACCACTTTGGTGGACTGACACGGGAGATTCAACACTTATGGGCCTAGAGATGGTGTGAGCTAAAACTGAGAAGGTGTAGATCATACAAGAGTAGATGAAGACTGAAAAGAGTAGTCTTAAGACTTATTATAATAGGTGATGAAGGATTTTGGAGTTCTAGGAAGGATACAATGTATTCTTATGGGTGTCAATTAGATGGAGATTATTGAGTTTGTTCTAGGGTGGAAAGATGTCTCCAAGTTTCATTATCCATTTTCAGATAATTTGTAGAGACGAAGAGGCGGTATACCTCTAAGCTCTTACTCTAAATTTAGATAGAGTACATTATGTATTCCACATGTCACAAATGAAGAAGTACGTGAATGACCCAATGCCCGTTATCAACTACAGAGAGGTCGTCATCGTGGATTGAGTGTCTTTTTTTGAGATCCCAGTGGAGATCGAGAATTTTCAAGAGTGGATATTTCTTTGGTTATCAATTTAATTATTGCATGTTTGGTGAAAAATTAAAATCTCTAGTAGATCGCTTGGGAGCAGGAGGCCCAGATCCATGTTCAATACCCTCATCTTTTTGAGTTTCCCTTGTTTTGGCTTCTCAGGGATGTATAGCCCCATGGTAGGAAGAATGTGATGTATCTTATATTTATAGTATTATATTTTAAATATTATATTGATTAATTTAATTAGCATGCGCTGATAAGGAATTGGATTTTGAGACCCAGTGTTTCTAGAATAAATTTTTGAAATAATAAAATATTAAAAAACACATGGTATTGATTTTTATTAAAAATGGAATAACTTCTAAATGTGTTATTAGATAAGAAATCTTATGGAACCATTGATTTATGAATGATGATTTTACCCTAGGAATGACCTGACATTTTGTGGCACTGGTCGATTGTTGAGAAGTCATGAAGGTCATTTAAAATAATAAAATAATTTAAGAAATATTATTTTATTTATATTTTTTGATGCAGTGAGTGGTTTATCTTTAAATAAATACTTTTTTCAGAATGTATGGGTAATCTTCATAACCAAGGAATTCTCTAGAGATGTTGGAGAGAGAACCACTAGAGGATCATTCTAACGAACAATGATAGAACCTTAGATTGATGATCATCGCACACCAATATTGACGGATCTCTCTAATGACGATGAAAAATCAATCATTCATCATTAAAGTCCATTCCATCCAGAGGTAAGAAGTGGTATTCTGATCTTATTTCCCTATTTTTAATTCCTATGATAAACATAGACTGATCCATAGACAAATCGATCCATGATTCGATCATATTTTTGGGAATGTATAATTTTCTAGGATTTATCTGGAGTTGAATATTGAATTTTATTTTGAATAATTTTTCATTCTAGTAGTGATGAGCCAAGATTGACACTATCATCGATCGTAGTTCATCCCTCTCGATTAATTTTTTATTTTCGCCCTCGGTTTATGAATTGTTCCCCATGCGTTCTTCATTATCCTATGTGATTTGAAACACATTGTCACAAATTTATCATCGTGTCTTCAATTCTTGGAATGAATATCCAAAACCATAGATCTGACATTGTTAGAATCGATGGTGGTTGAGGTAGTAGATCAAACGATTGTGGGTGCCTATTTTTTATTCTTCAGTAGTAATAAAGAATAGATACGATCATATTTTTGAAGATGATTGAAGGCCCCAATCCCATCGATTCAGTGTTAGAGGTGGAAAAATGACCCTGGATATGAATTTTTTAGGAGAACCAATCACTAGAGTGGAGGACAGAAGATTAATGGTGTGAGTAGGGGAATAAGAAGGGTTTTTGAAAAAATGTGATCCACACTTTGTGTAGTCCCTGAATACATAGCTTGTATCCCATTGGAGGTACTCAACATACACATCAGGTAGTACATGCACAAAGGGTGCCTACATAGCATGTACTCTCCCACATGGCTTATCATTGATCAACTACAAGGGTAGGTATACACTGGTTGACGCCGTGTATTGTCACATGACCAGAGTACACAGTCGGACCACATATGCAAAGACACGATGTGTAACCTTTTTACATGTCATTTATTCATATTTTACGGGACACATTATGAACAAAAATGGCCATTATATACGTTCAATACCCAGGGTCAAGGGACATACCGTGTTCCTCTACTACATGTCGTGTACTGCATTCTACATGGATGGATTATCATTTCCTATGTATCTTGGATAAGTTTTTTTTATGGTTTTTCTCATTATTTTTTCCCTTAGGTTGGTACAAATAATTTCCTGCTCCTAGGAATATGATCCCTTCAACAAGACTACCTGGATTGAGTTTTTGGAATCCCCCTAAGAGGTATGGAGTGGGATCATGTATTCATCTACATGCCCTAGGTAGAGTTATAGGTATCGTTGTTACCTACACCATGTAATCACCGATCCTCTACTTAGAGAGTTAATCTTGATCGAGTTGTTGGTATCACCCTATGGATCTAGATATGATCATCATCTGTATATCATATACTCTTCAAATATATTGATGTGTATCTTTCGAATGAAGGTTCCTGATGAGTTGGAACACATAGATAGACATCATCATTTCTATCAGACACAGGAGTGTGTTATCATTGATGAGTTCTTAGAATATTTTATATGAATTCCTACTAATAGTAAATATTAGTTGTGACTTAATTCTAGACCTTGCATCTTAGTTTGAGTATATATGGATATTCGGGTTATATGTGTTATAGACATATAACTTTGTTGTAATATATATACATTCCTTTTTGGTATTGATTTTGTTTTTATGGGGTGTCTTACGGAGTATTTTATACTCACCCCTGCATAGGATGTTCTAGTATGTGTCACGTCTTGTGCAGATGATCATCCTTTTGATGGAGTCTATGGCAGACTAGGTTCAAATGGTGTTTAGTGATACTGGATGGACCATCGTGTGTACCTAAATCATAAAAACCGAAGCCCCAGTACATTTTTATTATTGGTACGATTTTTCTTATAGAATATTTTTGTGGGGATTTATTCAGACTTGTTTACTATACGTTAATTCCTGTTGTACTATGATTGTGGGATATAGTTGTATGCATGCATTGGTTACTTAGTGAATTATATATTTTATTATTTTTTTGTCTTGGAGATGTGTGTGTGTAGGTAAATAGGCATTTCCTTCCATGTTAGTGATATGGCTACTCAGTGCAAGTCACCAGCCCCTTGCTTATTGGAGGTGGACTTGGGGAGTCACAAAATGTTCCCCACTAGGATGGGTTGTGAAATTATATTTTTATATTTTATATATATATATATATTTATGTTTATATTATATATATATATATATATATGTTTATATTATATATATAAATATGTTAATATATATATTTATGTGTATGTTTATATGTGTGTGTGTGTGTGTTTGTGTGTGTGTGTGTCTAAATATACGTGTTTGTAAACATATATATAGTTATACATTTAATTATATATATAATTAGGCGTGTTTTGAAACAATGATCGAGATTTCAGTAAAACCACAATGTATTCTTAAAAACATCACTAAATTAATAATATACATATGTCTATATAGGTATATATATATATATATATGTATATATGTATGTATAATTATATGTGTGTGTGTGTGTGTGACTTTGTATATATATATATATATATGAATATATATATATTTATATCTAATTATATATTTACACTGTTATGGGTAAATGAGATATATAAATATATAAATATATATATTTATTTAGCAACATTTCATGAAAAATGTGACTAATTTAGTTTGGTTTCCAAAACAAATGTAGCTAAATTAGCGATGTTTCCTTAAAAATGAGTCTAAATTAGAATCCATTCCGGAAATTTTTCTAAATTAATGATTTTTTCATGATGTGACGCTATGTATAAAAATTTTCAAGAAAAGTTGTTAAATTAGCAATGTTTTTCATGAAATATGTCATTATAAGTGTTTCTTTTAGGAAATGTTTCGAAATTAGGTCAGTGTTCTAAAAAACATCACTAAATTTAAAAATTAGTGATGTTTTAGAAAAATGTATTTAAAAAAACTTCACTAAATTATAATGATGTGTAGTGATATAACACTTTGGCTAACTAGAACAACCACATAAAATATTTTGTAGTCCCTATTATACACCCCCATCATTAAACTATCATATAGACCAATATTCCACAAATGACACAATTTAGAATGACCCATAGCCCAAATTAACCATCAAACCAACCACATTAATAATTTTCTAACTAGAAAATTGTATTTTGATCCACCAACATAGACATTTATAATGGACAATATCCCCCATGAACCTCCTAACTGGCCCCATAATGATCCTATATCTCCCTAAGACATGATCTAAATTAACTTGAATGACCTATAACCCCATAACCGACCCAGATACAACATATAAGGGACTAAAACCTCGATTGCTAACCAGGAAAACCCCTTGAAAAACACTTTGATGAGGAAATATACCCTTGAACATTTATATTAACTTAATGATCACCCAAAAACACCCTTTACATATTTTGACCATACCAACCAAAATATTAGAAAAAACCATTAATCTATTTATCGATCACTATTGGTAAATAATATCATGCATGTAATGAAATTATTGTTTTCAAGAATCACTTCATTATACCCACTCCCACTTGACTAACCCAGAGTCAAAGCCAATCCTAACCTACTATACGTTATACTCTATATTATCATCTATACATGATCTGGCCCCCTTGAACCACCAATACAATATCCATTAATGTACTATATCCCTAATGACCCTCCAAACCAACAACTTAAGAAAACATGAGAACCATAACCGACTACCACAAATTCCCAAAACGTCCTCAATAATCAATTACCCACCATTTCACCCCTTTGAAAACCAATTAATATGTATAAGATCACCTTTAACAATCATCCAAACCTCAAGACTAGAAATAATCATAGTGAACTGTGAGACCTTCCACATAGATCAGTCATAAACCCCTCAATATGTAGCTTACCTTGAATTTTGAGGTATGTTTTTGCTTATATTTTGTTAAAAATATATATTTTCATGTTTTCTGTATTTTGGTTGTGTTAAAAATCAAATAGGGTTGGGAATTATGGAGTAAGTTATGATTTAGGGTATAAATTCTAAAGCATAATTGGGATTAGGATTCAAAATTAATGGTTTATATATGATGTGGTCTTTCTTGGGATTTAGATCAAGAATCAAGGATATCTATGAATTAAAAATGGTGGTTCTGATTTTCTTTAGAGAATTTGGGGGTGAGGACTTCGGTCATTCAATAATTAATTCCCTTGAGATATTAGGCCCCCCAGAATTTAGAGGGTCATTGAACTATGGTGTAGAAGGTAACTTCACAATGTTACGCTAGTCAAGGGCAGGACATCACGAACACAAGGATCACAGTATAATATACCATATAAGATGTTATATATATATATATATTTAAAATAAATTAAATGTAATGATTCATTAGATGTCATTTACTCTTCCATTTATTAAGAATTAGATGAACCTCCCCTTTGGTCCTCCCTTGATTCACTAATCCTCTTAATCTTATTTCTCCTCTAATTGAATTTTCATACGTTGAAATAATATATATTTGGTATGTTTAATACTATGGGACCCCTAGAACTAGGTTTAGCCTTGTTTTAATTAAATATATATAAACCAATATTTTTAGGGTTTTTTTTCTGTTCATGGTTTTAATTGAAATTATCATGATCTCAATTTCATTATTATGAATTCAAATTAATGACCCAAAATTTTATCAATTTAACTTCCCTCCTGATTATATAAATATGAAATATTTACCAATGATGTATTATATAAATCACATAAATCACATTATAGTACAATTTTCTTTATTATATGTAATTTCACGTTATATGTAGATTATAAATATACTCAATAAATTTTTTGGCATTACAATAGAATACAGGAAAAATAAGATAACTATAATATGAACATTTGGACAGGATCGATTCTATTAAATGATATCACTCACGTACAACCCAGTATTATTGTAACAAAGTATTGGTAATGACATATCTAATTTGAAATGAAAATATATATAACCTTCAGATAATATATAAGTTCAGGAATAATTAATGAAATATTTCATATTTATATAATGTTAGGAACCTATATTATCTTTTTAAATTTCACCATTGGAATAAAAATCTATCCATTCGAATCTTAATATGACCATTAGGAATAGTAACATAACTAATAAAATAGTATTCTCACTTATGGAATTGAAAAATAAAATTTATGTATCTTATCAAACAAAATTATAGAAAATTTATATAACCTTAATTATAAATAAATATTTAAAAATGGTAAATAATTGTTTGTATTTTCGAAAAACATACATGTTTTTTTCTATTTTAATAATAAATATACAAATTATAAGCGACATTTATTTTCATAAAATTGTTTAAAAAATACTATTATCATTTTATAATGATAATATAATTTAATGAGATTGTAAGTAATTTTTTAAAACGGTTGGAAAATTGATCACAATAAAAAAATTGTTAAATTTTAAAATTAAAATGGATTCTATTTAAATATTAAATTTACATAATTTAGAAAATTATAATGATAAAATGGTTATCATTTTTTTAATCTAAATATAAAAAACTAGTATGGTTATCTTTAGGTATTTATTAAAAATAATATAAATTTGGGGAATTGAGAAATACAACAATAAAAAATATTTAACATTATAAGATTAATATATCAGTTAATGACTTGTGAATAATGTAATAATCCATTATTTTTAAATCACAAAACAATTAAAGTATTTATTCATAATATTCAACACTATTTATTTCCTTAAGTATAAATAGTGAACTAATGAATATTATATTCAAAAGCACCCCTCTCCTCACCTTATAAATTCCACACATAACCAACCCTTATACTCATAAAATTTATGCCCCATAGATTGACTAAAATATACCAATTTCTAGGTAAACCATACTAACCATGAGTAAAGACTTATTTTCTTATGAAAATTCCATCCCAACGTGTCTTAAGGGGTATATATGTTGTGATTCTCAATGGAAGAGGTAAAATTCTAAATTTATTCAATATGAATTATTTTGTTATTCTACCACCATTATATGAATTCCACACTCCTTGAAATAGTATCATGAGTTTCATAAATATATTTATATTCTTTTATTATGGTGTAATATCCATTATATACCCTCCAATCAATCGATTATAAAATGAATTATTTTTTCATATTATGGTCAGTTCACCAACCCCATAAATATTGAATTTCCTTTTCCAACACTACATTAATGGATGGTATAATTCATTAATTATGGATGAAATAGTGATTAATAATTATATTTTTTTATTTTTTTATAATGGTCACATACACTTAAATTTAAATGAAAACAAATACATTCATGATGGTCTGAAACCCCTTTAAATAAAATAACTGTTTTGAAAAAAAACTATACTATATTAATATTTATTATTGGTGAATTATATTTTATATAAATGATATTTACACTTCTTGTGACACGTTAAATCCATACCATGACACTTTTTTATTATGGAACCGTTATATAAAAACTATCATAATTACATACAAATTAATCAATCTTTGGAATCAAGAAATGAATGGACCTTATACAACATAAACAAAAATAATATCTCTATTAAATCACTATAATCTAAAATATTAACAAAAAAAATAAAAATATATAGCTATATTTATTTATAAATAATTTTTTTTAAATCAATCTAGAATATTCTTAATGTTAAGTGAATGTGCAAAGTGAATCTGTACCTGAGTTAATGGAACTTTGAAACCAGCCTTCTTTATTTTATATCATGAATGTTTCATCAAAAATACACATCACCACACCATTATTCTGATTTATTACATTATTATTATCTATATCTTTCCCTCACATATATACCTAATTATTATATCATAATTTTTATGTATATACAAATTTTTATGTGTTCCATCTCAATATCATTCATTAAGAAAACTCGATTGAATGGAACTTCTATATTTCATACCCCATTTTATGTATTTTCGATAAAATGTTTATATCATCCAAGATTTATAGATTTGATCTATTGATTCCATAAAAGTTTTCCATTAATTCACCATTTTATTGAATTAATTATTTTGTTTTCCCTCTATAAGTAATCTTCACTCTATTCATTAAAAACATTTCATATGAGATATATTTCCAAAGTCACTTCTCTCCTAATTTTCACACATCTACTATACTTGGGAATTATTTTTCATAGAATATTATTATTTTTCACCTATTAATGTCCAAAAAAGTGTTCATATCTACATTCATAGAAACCATTAAAATATTAAAATTGGTTATTCTACAAAACATGATTACGTAAACCATAAATTAATATGGTTATTTATATGATTATGAATTATATATGATTCCCTTAGTTGGGATACATACACATGCATATATTATTATGGGAACTCCTAGAAGGAACTCCAAAAAATTTGGTAATGTTTATATCTCAAGAGGTGATATGTATGGGAGAAGGGAGTTAACCTAATCTTTTATGGGACTTTGTGCACCATAAAATTTTGTCTATTTTGGGAGCCTTGACTTATGCTTATGATATAAAGTTTTATGATTCTGAAAAATTATTATAATTTCATGATCCTATAATTCCATTTTATTTATATCATTATAGTATGGATTCATTTATATATCTTTTCTTTTTTTAGTATCATGTAATTCCATTTGAATCATATGTTAGCCTCATTTTTCATTCTTTTTACCTATTTGTGATTTATAGATCACCAATTTTCTTTATTATTTTATAGGTTATCTTATTATGTTTAATAATCAAAAATTTATACAAGATAAAAATATGGTGTTTATACTGATGATTTTATTATTTTATATTTATGTAGATATTTTTTGAATCTAGTATCCTAATGAAACTAGTCCTTTAGATCATTGGGTTGTGTTTATTGTACACATATGTTAAATTTTAGGTGATCAAAAGTGTAAAATTATGAGGCCATTATATATGGAATTAGAGTAATGTATTGTTATTTAGTTGATTAAGACCATAATAAATTAGTAAAAACTCAATGAATAAGTAAAAGAATATGAAAACATATTAATAAAATATTAAAATATATATCTAAGAAATGAAACTCCTCTCTGGATACAATACGTTGATGTAGATTGGGAAAAGATATACATTGCGGTAATAAACCTAAAAGGGTAAATTGGGTATTAACTTCACCTATACTCAGTGCAATATGAATAACACTTTCGTTACACCTTGTTTAATACTCCTAGTATATATTATTTTGTAAACTCATATACTCTTTTTAAACTATAATGATGAACTTAATTGATTGTTAGGTTATAAAACATAATAGAAAAATTACCATAAATAACAAATATATAATCCTAGAGACTCATAATATTTGGTGTTAAATATATTTATAATTTATTAGTTCTAAATTAATTATTTTTGTTTTTATATTCTTAATTTTTTATGTATTGTCATCCTTGAACATGTTATGATTTTGGTAAATGAATAAAACCCAAATCAAATAGTGGTAGGAATTCTTAATGACAATTAATTAACTTCAAATATTTTATATGATTATTTTTCTTAAAATTTACCATATCATTAAATTTTAGTAAAAATTTTCAATAGAAACCTCAAAACATGGAAGTTGAGTTATCTGTGACAACAAAAAAATAAGAATTTATTGTATCCTATGAATATAACTTATCCATTATAAATGTTTTTGGATTGTAACACCTAATAAATATTATCAGTCACCCATTAGTAGAATTCAATAATATACAAGGTATATATTAGTTGTCCTTATATAAATATGAAATCATCTTTTAGTAGAAAGAAATCACTCTCCATATCCCTAATCAAACTCCAATATTGTACATCTGTATTGAGGATGATGAATCTCCCTTTGGATCTTCATCTCAAACATTGTCATTTTTTCATTATGAGAAATAATATATAGCTCAAATTATTGTCACAAAAGTGGGAAATGTACTTGAATACATTACAAAATCTATGATCTATACTGATGTTTTATCTGAATTTTTATCTTTTATTTCTATTGATATAAGTTGAGTTATTAATTTATCTTTTACATAGATCTCTACCTATATCAAAAACTCCCTATATAATGGTTTTCATTATGTTGGAAGGACTAAAGAAACAGTTACAAGATAATCTGTACAAGTGTTTTTATAGCTATTTACTTACCTATGGGGCATAAAGGACCACTTGGCCAAGAATAAGGATGTGTCCAAGCACAAATACATTAATTATTGTGAACTCAAAAAAGTCATAATAACAAAACATGTATCTCGGACCAAATATTAATGACTTGTTCAATCATATATGAGGGACCCAATACTTCTCTAAAGGGGATCAGAATTTGTGATAACATTAATTAATGGTTTAAAATGATTATATTGAAAAGATTTCCTTTTGAACATGGTGTTGGAACTATGAGTTCATAGTGACTCCCTTTAAACGTACTAGTACTCCAAAAATATTCATTGAACTGATGAATGTTGTCTTTATAGATTACCTCAAAAAAATTTGGTAGTATATACAGTTTATATTTTGATATAATCCAAAATAATGGAGGTGTAAGAGATGAATTTTCTTACTATATTAAAGTTAATTTGAAAGGATGAGAAATATAAAATGTATAATAAATGTGAATTCGGGATGGAGGAAGTGTCAATAATAAAGAATTTTACCCCAACAGAGTGATATATGTGGATCAATTGAGGACAAATGTGATGAAGGTGTGGACCAAAACAACATCGGTAATGGAGATCTGTAGTTTCTATAGACTATCTTGAAACTATTGATAATTTTTTAGGTACATATAATTATTTTCAAACCCACCGACCATGCATAATCTAAGGGGATTGGAGTAATTTAGTGAATGCGAATAGTGATTTAAGGAATTCAAAAGGAGGCTCATCACTGCCCTAATTCTCACTCTAACATCATCTGCGGAAATTTTTTGATATATGATTATGCTTCAAATAGTGAAATGAAATATTTACTGATGAAAAATGATAATTTTATTCCATACACTTAATAGTAGTTTAATTTTGATGAGAATAGCTATTTAATAAATTATCTGACGTTTTCTATAATGATTTTCATATTACAGACACAGTGAAATTATATTTATGTGGATAAGTTTGAAATAAATATGGATTATATGACCCTTAATTATATATTATCATAGAATAATATTATATTAACTATAGAAGATGGTGATATATGATTATGAATAATAACTTTTCAATCCATTACTTTCTATAGTGAACTATATGTTGGAGGAAATAAAAAATAGATCTTAAAATACACATCAATGTGCCTAATATGAAAATAAATGAATGAATATGGGAAAAAACCATGGTAATGATGAAATTGTTACCCATACCTTGATAGAAATTTTAAAACATCTCCATTTACATTTTCAGAAGTATTTCAACGATATCCAATTAAAATAATTCTACATGGTTTATAGTGGATCATCTAATAAATAAGAATCAATTATTTTTTTATTTGGGATGACAACTCATTTTATCAAATTTAATGGATATACACTATAGAAGTTGTAAGAATGAATTAAATACCATTATAAATTATATTCTATTGAAATATAATATTTTAAACAATGTTTTAGAAAAGTCACCAACATGATCTAAAGGTTGAGTTGACATTTATTACATCATATCATTCCTAAACCCATTGGAAAATATGAGTGGACTATCTAAAAAAATTAATTATTTGTTGCCTTTCTTCTTCATGTAATTCCAAGGAATATTTGATCAACATATTACTCTAGTTTGTTCTAAAATAATAATATATTCCACTGATGAATACAAATGTCTCTATATGTATCAATTTATGGTCTGATTTTTAGAACACTCACATGCTAGAATGATGTTTGTGAATTAAAGTTATCAAAAACAGAAATGGTCAAACAAATTGAAGAAATGATCAATACCATTTAGAATCATATATAGATAAGGGTCAATAGAAAAGAAATACTATCCAACCTAGAGATAACTAATGTTTGAGGTTGATGAAAAAGTAATGCGATCCTATCACATCACATATATTATTACATGGTTTGGAGCATCTTTAACCATCAAATACAAACCATGGAACATAAATTTTTGTTCCCTAGGAGGATTAGTTACATAATTAGAAAATATGATGCCAAAATAAAAACATGTTTTATCTTATATCCATTAAAGGATCATAACTTCCTTTGAGCAATATTATCTATATAGGATAACCTGGAGAATACATGAATAAATGGATGAGCTAAAAATCAAATTAAGGGAATAAACATAGAAATAAATTAAAATAAATTGGTTAGAGTGAATAACACAGTGACATAAAAAGTAATGGTATATGAATAAAAATATAGAATCATAAAATATATAACATTATATTCAGTAATCATGGAACCATATGAATGAGGAAGCAATATATGACTTGACATAAACATGATTCATGTCTAACTACCAAGACAATATCACATGGTGGCCAAATTTCAATAAAGGAATGAGGATTACTTCATATCCCAACATGATGTATCATGATAACAAAAATTTCCCAATGAGTTGTGTTATTATCTTGGAACATCATTCCAATTTTTTTATTGAATATGTGTTCGACATGATGAATCAATCATAAGGGATACACATGGAAGGAATTGGGTAGCATAAATATGTCACATGACATGACCAAAGGGTATATCATAATGGTGTTTAAGAAATAATGGGCATAACGAATTATGGGATATTAATAAAGTAAAATAGGAATATATCATGATAAATTATGTCAAACAAAGTGAAATATATTACAAAGTGTGTTTAAGAACGTTTATAAATGAGCCACTTTCTTGAGGTTTAAGGGAGAATATTAAAGAGTCTTTAAAACAGACAAAAGAATAATCATTTATTTAAAAAAAGAAATGAAAAAGATACTTTTTCATGGAAAAATGTCTATTTTTATTAAAATATGGGTGGATTAAAATAAAATATTTATTGTACTAGAAAATGGATAATAAATCTGGATGTTCACTTAAATCAGGGCTTCGTATCGAGAGAAATTAAAGAAGAGAACCATTTGAAACATGTATTTCCACATTAATTAAAAATAATTGATTTAGGTACATATGTGTGGAACATAAAAAAATGTATTAGGATTATATAAAATTAATTTAGAATTACATTGGGGTAATGAAAGAGAAAGTGTAACTTAATGGAAAGAATATGGTTTAGAGAGAATCCCTTTCCATATGCCTAAAAGTGTTCTACACTTGTACGTAATGACCTATATAATGAAATTAAATCCATTAATTAATTATTTCACAACATATTATAAATTTATTTAAGTTATTATAGATTTTTTATATTTATTTATGTTCATTTTGAGGAGTTATGTGATTCAATTTTTTTGTTTATAGAGCATTTATTTCCTGATTTTATGATTAGTTCCCTTGAGTTTAATAATTATTGTTCTTGTAAAATGGAAAACAAAATTCCAAAAGTGAAACAATATGATATTGATTCACCATAAAAATAATTAATGGTCCAATATATCATTTTTAATATATTAGAATGATTTATTACATAAAATGTAAATGATGTAAATTATTTTATTTTGTTGAATTTTGGATGATCAAAAATTAGTTTTATAATATTATTTAATATTATGATTACATGTTATATAAATAACATAAAAAAGTTGTAATATACATTTTAAAATAATTTTTAACCATTATAATGGTTTTACATCTAACCTTGATGGTGGTAATAGAATATGTAAAATCATCATCCATTAAGGTGGTGAATCGACACATTAAAAACAAGTTTTCATTTTTAAGATAAAAAGAGAAGAGAAAAGATATGATTATAGATATTCCATTAAAATAATAAAATTATAATATATGAATGAAAGAAGAGTTAACAAGTTTCTTTTTATAGGATAGGAGAGGGAAGGATATGAAAAAAATACATTAAAAGATAAAGATGGATGGATTTACTTTTTGTGTTTTATATCCTTGAGAACCTCCATAAGGCACTCGAAACTGGTCTTTTTAGTGATAAAAATGGTACAAAATTTTAGGGAAGAGGATTGGGTGAAAAATTCAGATGAATGTTAGAAATAAAAGAATCATATAAGGAGTGCGGAGAAGATGTGGTATTTATAGTGGGTGGAGAGGGGTTTGTTTGACTATTTTATTCACCAATTTATTATTTTCGATCCTGACTACCAATAGTGTTGATTTCTATGACTATATATACTAAAGAAAAAAAGAGTTAGAGATAATGGGAAAATACCTCATCCATGAAAAAAATGCATTTATTTACATATAATGTTAAATACCGTAAATTACTGTATTTCAATATTCTTATGCCAGAATACTATTCTATTGGGTGGTTCACAATTCCTAAAAATCACATTACTATGCCAATAGTCATGTAACTATTCCATTGGTATGGGGTACTTAATTTATATAAATACCTATAATTTCATTCATTCTTCATTTATAATTTTTTTATTGTGTTATAAATCTTATTTATACTATGTGAAAGAATTATTGAAAGGGAATTTCGATTGAAAACATTCTGGGTCATTAAATTGTTCCCCCATTGTGAAATTTCTCCCTCAATATTTCATTTTGAATTATAAGATGAAAACCGGTGGGGGTAATTATCCTTCATTTAATCCTCTGATTCCCATGTAGCTTATTTTTACATATGGTCTGCCATTGTGGTTTGACAAGGTGAGTATTAATATTGTGTAGTAGTTTATCTCTTCAGTCCAATATCTTCACCAGTTTCTCTTCATAGGAGAGGACGTTCTCTAGTTGTACCACCTCTGAGTTTAGTTTATGTGAGTGACCTGGAATTTAGTTCCTCATGAGGGATAACTGGAATAAATCATATACTTGAGACACGGTATGTGGATGTCTAAGTCTATAAGCCACAGCTCCGTCCAGATCAATAATATCAAAGGGGATGATATACCCAGGGCTTAACTATCATTTCATCCCAAATCTCATGATCCTCTCCCATAAAGATATGCATAGAAATACCTTATCTCTAACCTCAAACTCTAGGTTATGTCGACGATTATATGAATAGATATTCTATAAACATTGGAATGCCTTGATGTTTTACTGAATGGTATTCACTTTTTCAACCATTTCGTTGACCATTTTTGGGTCCTTGAAGCTTACGTTCACTAACTTCATTCTGACATGAAATTGGTCTTCATCTTTTCCCCTAAATTTCATCATATGGATCTATTTGGTTTCATATGTGGAAAATTTTGTTGCATTAAAACTCAAATAGATGAATAGGTTGGTCCAATCGTTGTTTGACATCTATAGAACATGATTTCAACATGTCTTAAAATTCATGAATATTCCTATTAGATTGTCCATTAGTTTGAGATGATAGACCGTACTAAGGTTCATCTCAGTGTTAAGATAATTTTGGATACATTTCCCAATCAGGAAGGTAAATATCAAATCTTAATCAGATACGATTTATAGTGGTACTCCATGAACCCTCACTACTTCTTTGATGTATATTCATTATAGTTGTTCGAGTTAGAAATTCTCTTGGATTGTGATAAATTTTACTTTCATGGTAATAATATCCAAAATGACCCATATATAATTATTTCCTATGGATGTATTTTGATGTCCATTTATAATGTCCATGGTGAATTTTTCCATTTCCATTTTTTTAAAGGTAATGGTTGCATCCTACCCTTACACTTTTTACTTTCAGACTTAACATACTGACATACCTAACACATTTATGTGTATTCAGAAATCAACATCATCAAATTTTTACACCAATAGTTCTCTTAGTGTAACACACTCAGTTTTCATAGTATGTTATTTCTTCAATGTAATTCAATAACTTGCACTAAACACAACACTGAGTTCAAGCGCACCATGAATTTCAAAACTAGCCGTTCAAAAGCATTTATGAATAGTATTAAATGAATTTTGAATTTTATATAATCCTTATAATTTTAGAATCCATATTATGAGTTTCTTATACATAATATAAGAACTAATTCATTTATTAAATAAAATAAGTATTTTCTTTAAAATACAATTCTATCACCTTTTAATGTTGAACCCTTTTTAAATAAAATATTAGAAACCATTATATAATAAATTTGACAAAAATAATCTTTATCATTTGAATGGAGACATAAAAATTTAGTTTTGATAATGTTTTGGTGTTTTTTGATAACTTTCATATCTGGGTGAATAGTGAAAAATACTAAATTTTAACTAATTTTTTTTAATTAAAATAATTTATAGTGTTTAACAACACATACGAATGGTTTGGATGTATAATTAGATAATATATTTACCATTTAATCCAATTTTTGTCACTGGATGTAATTTCACTTTGAAATTAGACATAAAAGTGTCATCTTTTTTGTAGTTATTATTTCGTAAAAATACAATTTTTGGTGTTTCCAACGGGAATTTATTTTAAATTAAATAAATAAATTTCTATTTTTTAATTTGGTTAAATAGACTTCATTTTTTATTTATGAATATAAAAATTATTTTAGGGTGAATTTTTTTTTGTTTCTGAAAACATTCAATTTTTAATGAATAGTGAAAACACTACATTATTTGTTAAAACCGACATTTCATTTAATTAATTAATTATTTTTTAAATTTATTTGAGGTCAAAATAGATACATAATACCTATATATGTTTAGTGTAATTTCTTGGAGCCATTTTGTAAAATATTATATATATAAAATTTTGTGGAACTTTTGACCATCTTTTACCCACCTCCTAGGAAAATTTGATAATTAGCATAAAACATAATTTTACAACTACTGTGAGTGGAATTTAAAGAATTTTAGGGACATGGTTTATATAAGTAAGAAAAATTTGGTTCAATAAGATGAAAATAATTTTTGGTGAATAGTAACGTTTTACTTTTATTTACGACAGTTACAAGAAAATAGGTTAATTAACAGTAAAATGATATTCTTCATACCATAACACATGTCCTAATTCTATTGGATAAGGTTAATTCGACCAAAAACTACCTTAGAAATAAAATATGATGCTTTAGGTCCACTTGGAGTTGATTAGGACATTTATTATTATTTTATTTAAAAAGGTGATAAAATATTTGAAATCAAAGTTTTATAAATGAACCATTTTTAATATATGTTTATAGATAAGATAAATTAGACTATAAAAATTCAATATAAAGATAAAAATATTTCCTACAGTATGGTATTTTATTTATATTTTCTAGTCATTAAATAATTAAATTTATTAATGACACAATGATGATGCATCAATTACCTTATTAAGGAAAGAATAAAATAAATGGAATTATAAATATTAAAATAAATATAATGTTAAAGATTTAATGACATAAACGAATTTTCTAGGGGAATATGACATTCTAGGGATGATTCAATGTATCTTTTTTTGAAGTAAACAAGTTGTGATGACATTCACAAAAACAAAATACCAAATAGTGTCAAAATTGACATAGATAAAATTTTAAAACAAATACTATATTATGGGTTGATATAATATTCCTAAAAATATATGGTTCATCCAATGTGATAACATAATATTATATATGTCATTAATTAACCACTAGAGGTTATCTTGGATGTTTATAGTAATTTTATTAACCAAATAGTATTAAAATACATGGAGACACATTAAAAGTTAAACTATTTACCTATGTCTGAAATCAAAAATATAAGGTTACAATGGTATCTTAAACTATTATAAAACCTATTTTTTATAGTATTTAGACCCATAACCACTTAAGGCTCGAAAAAAATTCATTTTGAGCCTTTATTAACCAAATATGATTGTATAATAAATTAATATTTTAATCTTTTTTTAAAGTGACCCTCACCCCTCTTATAAAAGGGAACATCCCCTTCTCTCAAATTCACTCATCCAAAGCCATTTGGTTCGGGAAAAACCTTCTAAAATCTACTATCAACTTCCCTATCATAAACCTAGATTCCTTATATTGAGTATAAATCCATCCTATGGAGCCCTTTTGTTCAAATCAAAAGAAAAAACATGAATAAGAGGTAATGATTTCACCACCCTCTTTCATGTTATTTTCTTCTTCCACATCGTCATTTTTTTCCATTCTAAAATAATAAACGCCATATCTTATAAATACTGTGATGTTATTATAATAATGGTCAAATCATATTCATTATTCTCTCCATCCTGTAAATGACAAAGTCACCATAAGTGCGTACGTACGACATTCCATCTACACGTCGTGGTGTAGTTTGTAATTCAAACAATTCATTATTTGGATGGGTATAATAATGAGTATAACAGATGTAAATAATAGATATTACTTGTTAATTATCCTGTATATATGATATACCACAAATTAAATATCATTTCACCATCAATATAATGATATTTTCGCTCTTGCGTACGTACGGATTACCGTCGCCACGACATGATGAGATTCATTTCCACGTTCACTATTCAACGATGATTATAAAAATATATATTATTAATAAGATTTCAATATATGACATAATAATGATAATATATATATATATATATATGTATGTTTGTATGTTTGTATGTATGTACTTACATATATAGTATTCACTTAGATCCGTTCAATACGATATGAAAACGGAAACATCGCTTATACGTACATACGACCTACTGTCTCCATAAACAGTTCCTCCCCTTTCATATATCTATATATTATAAATATTTATATTCTAAATATATATGATATATAAATCAAGGTTTATATTTTTGACGTATTTAAATCATGATCTAAATGATATGATAAAAAATAACAAGTTAAAACACGTACGATAAAGAAAGTGATTATTACCTGAAATGTTAATTAAACATGGAAATCATCATTAAATGGATATTATAGAGTCATAAATGAATCATTTGTGATATAATAAATATTAATATGGTTATGGTATAATTTAATAACATAATATGGTCATCATAAATGGGTTTAAACGTACCATCTACCAAAGGAAAGTGAAAGGTAAGGGTTAATTCTACAATCTGTTTATAATACAATGTTGGTTTAACGTAAGTATCTACTGGGAACTCTTTATCACCCACAAAAATTTTTCATAAAAATTTATTTCGAAACATTTTTAATATTTACTATACAATGGGTTAAATTCATTTGTACCCTTATTTGAACTTATATGTTTTGAAAGGAATTTTTATGTTGTTTTCCAAACAAGTTACATTATGATCATTTCAATAAAATTAAGGTAAGAATGATTTTTTAACTTATACGATGGGTGTGGATATTCTCTGCCATTATAAGATCATCAAATCTTCCATTAAAAGATAATAATAATATTTTCAAAATAAATTTTTTCTTCTATAATTATGTAACATTAAATTATTTCAAAAAAAGAAATAGATAATTCTCTCAAATAGTTTTGATTTAATCTATGTCAATATCCTTTGATTGATCTTATTCCTTTTTGAAGTAAATTCATTATGATACAAATATTCCATATTGTATTGATGGTTTTATGATATGTTTAACTGTGGATGTGTTATTTTTATACCATTCATGTTTCATGGTTAATGTATTGACATTTTGTATGATAGTCTTAATACGAATGTTTTTGTTATATTTCATATTTTTCATATAAGGAATGTATTGGACTTAGTTTGTGATGGGTGGAGCCGGCTATAGCTCCTCGATGCATCTGTAAGTCTCATTAGACAATTAGACTTGGAATTGGCCAAGCCCTTTCCCAATTTGATATATGGTTTTGGCCAAGCCCTTATTCATTTTTAGAGGTCTTGGATGAGGCATTGACAAATTGTTTTAGATTGTCTGGAATTATACATTCCCTCATTATGAAAATAATATTGATGGTCCATGTAGTTATTCTACTAGTAGAGTGTCAATGACTATGTTTTATTATTTCATTATTTACTCAGATCATATTTCTTCCATAATGTGTTCATGTTTATTATTTGTAATGGCATGTTTTTTCAATTATTCACCATGCCAATAGTTTATGTTATCTTTAGATAAATTATTTACCCTTACTGAGAATTTGAGCTCACCCCTTTCTTCTATTTTATTTTCCTAGGATCCCAAGAGCTATTTTATATTTGAGATGTAGGGTCATGATTTGGGAACAATGGTGTTATCAAAGGATTTTTTTATTGTATGTAAGAAAGTGTGATGTAATTTTCATGTGTGTAATCTATTTTTCAAGAGTCATAAACTAATCGGTCATTCGGGACTTGATTTATTATAATCATTCCAATTATATGTAATAATGCACCGACTCTGGGCTTCTAGGGTAAAGGCGTTACAATTGGTATCAGAGGACATTTAGTACAATGCCTTGAAACTAGATTTAGATAAACTCTAATTAGAGTAAATTATCCTATGATAGACTATGATAGTTAGTATAGAAGAACATTATAGAATTTTGGTACTGTAGATATTTTGTGAGTTTTCCAAGCAATACAACCATGTCTGGATACGAGTAGGTAGAAGCAGCTCTAGCATAGGTGTACCTTGGGGTAAAACCCAAAAACACCGCTTTGAGCAAGACTCGAATGAGAACTGGTGCACAACAACGGGACTTGCTACACTCTTGGTTACGACACTCCAGGGAGATATTCTTAGGATAATTCTTTTTTTCTTTACAAACCACTATAAAGAGTTTATGGGTATATACTTCCTCAAGGAAATTTTTTTATTATGGATTATATCCATGAACTATTAAATTTATGTTAACTGTTTTACAAGTTTGGAATTATGCATTATGATTCATAAAATAACTTTGTGTATGCCACTATTTACAAATGGCACACATTAGATGGAATGATACCACAAGGAATACGCATGATCCAAAGAGTAAGAGGGATCATATATTTCATGGTATTAAGCCAACATTTAGAATGGAAATACTCTCCCACATATTATCATCATATGAAGAAATAATATCATGTATTAATAAGATA
Organism: Viscum album; assembly: GCA_963277665.1. Taxonomy (NCBI): domain Eukaryota; kingdom Viridiplantae; phylum Streptophyta; class Magnoliopsida; order Santalales; family Viscaceae; genus Viscum; species Viscum album. The sequence goes on from OY728123.1 coordinate 1,098,740,372, forward strand.
TATAAAGTATTTTTTGAGTCCTATGACTTTGAAGGGAAGCTAGAGAAGAAAAGGATTTTAGAGTGAAATATGGATAAAGGGAATAAGGGAATGGCGGATTTTCCCATATGTGATGATTTTTTAAAGTATCACCTTGTTAAGTTATTGAAGAGAATCAATGTTTTTTATAAGTGTGGAGAAAAAGGACAGCAAGTACATGATTTCAAAGTGAGAAAAATGTTTCAAATATACAATGATTCATCTGCAAGGACTTGGGACATTACAGGAATCAATGTCCAAATCATCAGAGTATAGAAAAAATGATGATATTGGATAATAATTAAGTAATGATACTACCGAAGATGAAGATGAATGATTAAGAGTTCTTATGTTTTTATTAATGTATTGTGTCATTTGAGTAATGTATTAATTATGAACATTTTATAAGAATTATAGAGTATATAATGATTGTATTGCATCACAATTTCATTGAGGAATTAAGATTTTGTGGAACCAAGAACAGTGAATCAATGGAATGTTAAATTTTTTGGAAAATACATGGTTGAAGGAAAGACAAAACTTTAATTTGGTCCTGATACGTTGGTATTGAATTTGGAAAAAGGGATTGTTTATTTGGATAAATTATATTGGATATTCATGACTATCTTGGAATTGATTAATGGTTTTTTAATTTCATAATTGTTGGTGTATTCAAAAATTTGTGATATATAGAATATATCTAGTATTATATAAGGAAAAAGGACCATGAATGTAATCAATAATGTTTTATGGTAATTCAGGGTGTTACCATCTTTTAAAAGGATACATGATGACGGTGTTCCAAAGTTTTTATGTTGAAAAAAGGATCTTCATTGTTTTATACATATTTATAAATTTTGGACTGTGATATTGGAATGAAGTATTTTGGATAATTCCAAAGGTTGGAATGGATTAAGTTTGACATTGGATTATATTGTTAAGGTAAAACCATTTATTAAGATTATATTTTTAGATTCTTTATAAAAGGACAACTCGGAAGTCGAGCGACAACTAGTCGCATCCGGCAAGGCTGTGAGACTTGAACCCACAACCGAAGGGCGACAAAGGTGCATCACCTACCACCGTCCTACGTGATGTCCTAGATTATATAATGTACTTTTTTAAAAGGTATTATAGGTGAATTATAAATTCATTTTTTCAAACCATATAAAATTAGGATAAATAGAGTATTTTCATTTTCTTTTATACTTAAAGATGAGTTTGTGGTAGAAATTAGTAAAAGGATGGAACTCTACTTGTCAAGTATATTTTTTTCTATAATTCTATGAAGAAATTAATTCATAATCTTTAGTTAATGGATCTTCATACCAAAAATGTGTTATGATAATACCTAATTTTTTATTGAATAGATGATATTTTAAATTATCATAGATTTATGGCATTGAGGCCCCCAATTTTACACTAGTTTGTGATTGATAACTTCAATCACTACCAATAAATATTTATATTTTTCCTCCAATTATGTGTCTATAATTTCCTCTAATGTTATCCTAATCGAGATCATAATTTTGTTGTAACATTTTCATTTCCCTTTCCCTCTTATTAAGTACAAATTTATTAACCCAATTTTTCATGTGGAATCTTCACAAAGGTTTTTTTATATTTTAAACCTTTTATTTTTGAAGAACAATTTCAAATTTCGAGGACACAATTTATTGAATGGGTGGAAAATGTAACTCCCCATGATTTTATAGTATGTTATTTTTCAATGTAATTCATTAATTTTCACTACACACAACACTATGTTCAAGAGCACCATGACTTACCAACCTAGCCATTCAAAAGTGATTATGAATAGTATTAACTAAATTGTTAAATTTTATATAATCCTTATAATTTTATAATCCATAATATGAGTTTCTTAGACATAATATAAGAACTAATACATTTTTTTCGATAAATGAATTATTTTTTGAAAAATGATATTTTACCACATTTTAATGGAGGACCATTTTTAAATCCAATATTTTAAATTTTTATATATTAAATTTGAAAAAATAAAATTCATTATAATCAGGACATAAAAATATTGTTTTGATTAATTTTTTGTGTTTTTTTGATAAATTTTATATTTGTGAGAATAGTGAAAAATACTAAATTTTAACTGATTTTTTTGATGAAAATAATTTAAAGTGTAAAACTATACATCTTAATGGTTTGGAAGTATAATTAGATTATATTTTTACCATTTAATCTAATGTGGGTCATTGAAAATAATTTCACTTTGAAATTAGACATAAACAAGTGTCAATCTTTTGGTAGTTATTATTTCATTAAAATATGCTGTTTTATTTTGAAAATGGGAATAAATTTTGAATTAATAAACGAAATTTATATGTTTCTAATTTGTAAAAATAGACTTTGTTTTTGATTTTAGAATATAAAAATTATCTTATGGTGAATTTTTTGTATGTTTCTGAAAACATTCAATTTTAGATGAATATTGAAAAACACTATGTTATTGGTTAAAACCAACTTTTCATTTAAATATTTATATATTTTATTTAAATTTATTTTATCCCAAAATAGATACATAATACCAATATATGTTCAATTTAATTCATTGGATTAATTATGTACTAATATTAGATATATTAAATTTTTTTGAACTTTTCACCATCTTTTACCCACCTCATAAATTTTTTTTCAAATTCGCATGAACCATACATTTACCACTTCTGTGAGTGTAATTTCGATAATCTGAGAGACACTATTGATATCAGTAAGAAAAATGTGGTTTAATATGTGAAAAATTATTTTTGGTGAATATAAACTTTTTACTTTTATTTTCCACATTTAAAATTAAATAGGGTAATTAAGGGTAAAAATGTTATTATTCTTACCTTAACACATGTTCTAATTATAAAGGATAAGTTTAATTAGTCCCAAAACAACCTTAGGAATAATAAATGATCCTTTAGGCCCACTTATATTAGATTGAGATATTTATTATTATTTTATTTAAAGAAGAGTTAAAGGAGTTAAACTGAATTTTTAATAACTAAACCATTTTTTATATAGGGTTATAGATAAGATAAATTCCACAATAAATAATAAATAGATATATAAATATATTTCCTACATCATGGTATATTATTTATTAATTTTAGAAATGAAATAACTAAATTTATTAATGAGACAATGATGATGTAGTAATTCCCTTATTAATGAAAGAATAAATCATATGGTATTATAAATATCAAAATAAATATAATTTCAATGTTTTTATTTCATGCAAAAATTTTCTAGCTGAAAATTACATGTTAGGGATGATTATATGTATCTTGTTAGAAGTAATCATGTTGTGATGACTTTCACAAAAACAAAATACCAAATAGTGTCAAAATTGACATAACTTAATTTTTTAAACAAATACTATATTATTGGTTGATATAATATTTATAAAAATATAATGTTCAGCCAAAGAGCTTAGTTTTTATTATATTTGTCATTATGGAACCCCTTGAGGTTCTATTTTATATTAGGAGTAATTTTATTAACCATATAGCGTAAGATTACAAGAAGACAAGGTAAAAGTTAAACTATTTATCTCAGTGTGAAATCTAAAGATAAGATTTAAATGGTAACCTAAACTTGTCTAAAACATATTGGTTGAGAGGATATAGATCCATAACAACCTTAACCTCAACAAAAATTCATTTTTATACATTATACACTGAATATTATTTTATAATAAATTAATATCTTAATCTTTTTGTAAAGTGACCCTTACCTCTCTTATAAAAGGGAACTTCCTCTTCTCTCAAATTCACACCTCCCAAGCCATTTGGCTTAGCCAAAACCAGCCCAAATCACATCTAAAATTATATAAAATCATACTAGAGTACATTAATTGAGAATAAAGACATCTTAAAGTTCCCTTTTTTCAAATCAAAAGGAAACACCCGAAGAAGAGTTAATGACTTCACCACCTACTTTCAAATTCTTTTCTTCTTCGACTTCCTCTTTTTTTGTTGTTTCCATTCTGAAATATTAAATCCAGTAACTTATACATATTATGATGTTATTATAAAAATTTTACCCCCATATTAATTATTCTATCCATCATATAATTGACAATGTCATCATATGTGTGTACGTACGGCTTACCGTCTCAATATCGTGGTGCGGTTTGTTATTCAAACACTTCATTATTTGTTTGGGTTTAATAATGAGTATAAATGATGTAAATAATAAATATAACGTGTTAAAGATCATTTATATATTATATAATACCCAATTCCATAACATTTCACCATCAATATTATGAAATTTTCGCTCGTGCGTACGTACGGATAACCGTGTCCACGACGCGATAAAATTAATTTCCACGTTACCCATTCAATGATGATTATAAAAATATAAGTTATTAATAAGTATGTAAAATATTACATAATAATTATACTGGATATATATATATATATGTACTTACATATATCTTATTCTCTTACTTTCGTTCACTACGATATGAAAACGGAAACAACGTTTATGCGTACGTACGACCTAGAGCCTCCATAAACACTGCCTTCCATTTCATATATCTATCTATCATAAATAATTATATTATAATTATATACGATATATAACTCATGTTTTATATTCTGGATGTATTTAAATCATGTTCTAAATGATACGATCTAGAAAAACAAGGTAAAACATGTATAATAAATAAAGCGATTATTACCCGAAATGTTAATTTAACATTGAACTCATTATTAAATGGGTAGTATAGAGTAATAAATGTTCATATATGATATAATAAATATGAATTTGGTTTTGGTATAATTTTATAAAATACTATGGTCATTAAACAAGAGGTTAAACACAGCCTCAACTAATGGAAAGTGCAAAGTAAGCGTTAATTCTACAATCTCTTAATTATCCGAGGGTGTTTTACAAAAGTATCTACTAGGACCTCTTCGTAATCCACATCCATGTTTTTTTAAAATGTATTTAAAAAATATACTATTTACTATAAAATGGGTTAAATTCATTTATACTCTTATTTGAACTTATATGTTTTGAAAGGAATCTGTATGTCTTTTTCTAAACAAGTTTATTTACGACCATTTCGACAAAATTAAGGTAACAATGTCTTTTTTAACTTATACAATGGGAGTGGTTATTATCTGCCATTATAACATCATCGATTCTTCCCTTACTAACTGATAATGATATTTTCAAAATAAATGTTTTCTTTTATAATTATTTATCATTCAATGATTTAAAAAACAATGTGATTTTTCGCTCAAATAGTTTTGATTGCATCTATGTCAACATCATTTGATGGATTTTATACTTGTTTGAAGTCGATTCATTATGATACAAATCTTACATATTTTATTGAAGGTTTGGTGATATGTTTGATGGTGGATGTGTTATTTTTATAACATTAATGGTTTATAGTTAAAGTATCAAAATTTCATATTCTAGTTTTAATACGAATGTTTATGTTATATTTCAACCTTTTCATATGAGGAATATATTGGACTAAGTTAGTGACGGGTGGAGACTACTATAGATCCTCGACGCATCGGTAGGTCTCATGAGACAATTAGACGTGGAATTTAAGACATCCCGCCTTTTTATAACATAAACGTTCATTACATTACACAAAACTGAGGATCTTTAAGGTTTAGTGTCTTGGAAACCAGGAACATAATACATGAAAACAACATAAAATGTTCTTCTTAAACACTTGAAATGCTTCTCCTTAAGTTCATCCTAGGTTCATTACTACATCTCATAACCTGGGGACCTACATCAAAAGAAAGGGTGAGCAGAAGGCCCAGTAAGGGAAACAAGAGAAACATTTAACATGTGAACTTGAGATCCATCAACTATGTCATGAAAAAGAACTTTAAGGAACGAGAAAGAAACCATGTGGAATATCATAATAAAAATAAAAAATTTCATAACTTTAAGATCTGGCTACATAATTCAACATATACAATCATGAACGTATCACCAAGGCCCATCCCCACGGTGTCATTAAGAAAATTACCAAGGTTATTCACCAAGATATAGTGAAAATTGTAATCTCTAGTGGTTACCTCATTACCCAATGCATTGGAGTTCTATCAAGGTGCACCCTTAAATTTGCCTTTAATATCATGTTAGACACATATATCATTATAAAAAAATTCATTATTAACCCATATAGCATAAATTAAATGGGTTTCATTTTAAAATCATAACGTTTTAAAAAAACTGATTTGAAGACATGATCTTTACCTCACTTTAAACCCACAGAAGGGGAGAGTGGGTCTCATGTATGTAAATCACAGAATTTAAAATATAAAATATTGATATATATGTGAATACCCCTGTAGAAATAAGATCATTTAGTATTCACTTTATAACATAAAATAATTTTGAGAAAAGAGAGTGGCATTTTGAGATGAAAATTCTGCACCATAATGGCTATGTTTCGGGTTTTTAAAAAACATTGAAAAGAGAGGGGACATGGGTCAAACATTCATAAATGACCCATAAAACAGTATAGGGACAGAATATGAAGGATATATGAACATTTTAATGAAATTTTAAATTATACCATATGAAATGAAGAACATGAAATGAAGACAAAAATAAGATTTATCTTATGAAAATTCGGCAGCCTAACAGCGTCACATAAACTTCAACAAAAATGATTTGAAAATATCAAATAGGGTCTCTCATCATGTGAAAATAAGAGTTAAATATGATATATATAGAGATAATACCCCAAAATAATTAAAAATGAACTTGAAAGACTTGACATGAAAGTTGAACATTGAAAAGAATGAGAAGGGATGAAGAATCCCCTTAAAACTTCGGCAGCCTAACGGTGCCACTTAATCATTATTAAAACGAATTGATGAGAGAAATATGGGGTCTCTAATCATATGAACATGAAATGTGCAGTAATATGAATATATAAGAACATCCTCCAACATAATAACATGGAGTATAAAAGAAATTACATAAAATAGATTACTTGAAAAGGAAGAGAGAGGTCAGATCCCTTACCTTAAAACGTAAATCTTAAAACTCAACGGTTTGGACCTTGAGGGCTTGGGGGCACCTTGGGAGGACTCCTTGGGAGGTAAGTAGACCAGAAATTCGTTGAGTATGGTTTTTAGTTGAATGGATGAGAGGAGGGTTTGGTATTTATAGGGAAAGTGAGGGAACAAATCATTAATGGCCAAGGGACACCTCATTGGTGGTTTTGGAAAAACCATGGGCTTGCCCATTGTATTTGCCCATGGTATTGGACACTTGGGACACCTCACACAATAATTCATCCCTTTAGTCGACCATCCATTAAAATATCTCATGACATCATCATGACACAGTTATGATGTCATTTAACATACTGAAACCCTAAAACTGCATTTTTACTATTCGCTGAAAATTCATCTTTCTCAGAAAAATCCCAAAACATTACCATAACATAATATCGATGCTATGAGTTCAAAAATAATGTCCATTTTATAAAAATAATTTCCTAAATAATTTTAATAAAATTTTTAAATAAAAAAACTATTCACATAAAAAAACTAATACTTGATTACTAATTTATGAAACTATTATTTAACCATTTTATTTAATCACATTACTTAATCAAGGTGTATAAATTATATTAAAACTTTCTTTAAGTGAGATTAATAATCCATTTGGTCACATTACTAATCCTAAGCGTGAAATCACTATTCATAATTCACTATTCATCAAAAATTAATTTGATCTTATTAGACTCCAAATTCCTTACTGAACACTTTTACAGAAGACCATTTTTTGAAAATCATTACACATCATTAATTATTTAAGGTTTACATAAATATTTTAAAATGTCCTTTTTTCCAAAATTCATCAATAAAATACACCCTAAAATTTGCTGGACATTTGAAATTTCACAAACATCACTAAAGGAAGAAATCTCAATTTATTCATCCCAAAGGATTACACAAAGAAGCTACGATCTCGTCACATAGCCCCTTATAACACCAGCATATGACCTAAGTGTAAGGTGTGCTATGGTGAGAGAATCTGAGGGAGGATCATATAACATTTCCCTAGTATTAATCTCTACTAACTTGATCTTCTCCCGCAGGCGTTTCCGTTCAAGCTTGACACGTTGTAGTTCATCTTGTGCTTGGTCCAAAGCGAATCCCAAAGATGCCACCTCCTTCCCATGCTCTGGTATGTGGGCTTCATAAGGTTCGAGTCTATTGGATGAAGCCATCGACTCCTCTTTCTGTATTAACCATTAACATCTCTATTAAATCGTTAAGAGTATGTTAATATACTTTATAAAAATTTCGGGTCGTTACAGAATTGGTTGAGGCCTTTCCCAATTTGATATATGGGTTGGGCTGAGGCCATAATCATTTTTTGACATCTTGGTCGAGGCCTTGACAAAATATTTTAGAATGTATGGAATTATACATTCCAACATTATGAAAATAATATTTATGGTTCATGTGGTTATTCGACTAGTAGCATACCGATGAATTTTTTTTATTATGTCATTATTTACTTAGATCATATTTCTCCCTTAAAGTGTTCATGTTTATTATTTGTAAAGACATGTGTTTTCAATTATTGACCATGCCTATCGTTTATGTAATCTTCCGCTAAATAATTTGCCATTACTGAGAATTTGAGCCCACCCCTATATTATGTTTAATTTTCCCCAAATCCCAATAAGGGTTTTATGTTTGAGATGTAGGGTTAAGCTATGGGAACAATGACATTCTCAAAGGATTATTTTTTGTTGTATCTTAGAATGTGTGATGTAATGTTCATGTATGTAATCTATTTTCCATGAAAGATAAATTGATCGGTCTTTCAGGACATGATTCCATGTAATCATGCCAATTCTATGTAATAATGCACCGACTCTGGGATTTTGGGGTTAGGGTGATACACATAGAGATCATGATATGTCATTGTGATTCCTGGGTGAATAGAGAAAGGTGAGCTATATGCATCATTCAAAGTCAATTTAATTATCCCTAGACCAGATGGTACACATAATTGTGGCCAAAACAAACAAATCCTTTCCTCATAAATTTTTAACTATGATGATTTCCCATTTATTATAACATTCCCCTTTTTATGATTTTCCTCATCATTATCTTAATAATCCTTTATTTTCTCTATAAGGGATGACTGAACAATTATCTGAGAAAGGATTGATGAATTTTATTAAATAATTATTCACATGTCCATCCTTTATAGATTTATGAATATTATATCCTTCTAATTTCCATCATTTATAATGTTTATGGATTATTTCTACATAGAGGATCCAATAATTTATTTTCCTTACCAGGATTGTATTTGATTGAGCATTCTTAAACCTTGAGGATCTCTAACAATCTTCCCTGGTGAAAATTAAGATTTTTTGTGTGAAAATATATGTTAGACTCTTTTGATCTGTATATATCACACACTTCACCTTGTGGGATAATGAAATAACATTGTCAATGTGAAGATCACAACCACCAACTCTAGATCATGCGTGAGATAGTTTTTCTCTTGAATCTTAATCTTCCAGTAGGAATAAGCTATCAATTCATCATGTATCATTAGTACACAACCTAATAACTTTATGGAATCATCACTGTATACCACATAGTGCTCCCCACATTTTAGAAGTGTGAGTACTACAGCAGTGATAAGGATGTTTTCAACTCCTTGAAGTAGTCTTCACATTCACTAGTCCAAACGAAATTTCTCACATCCAATTCAGATTGTTCAATTGGTTTGAAAATCTTGAAAATTTATTTAAAAATCATCGGTAATACCCAGCTAAACCATGGAAACAATGTTTCTCAATTGCATATATTTCTATGGGCTACTCTTTGATATCCTTTGTCTTGGAAGGATCAAAAAATATTTATTTTCTATTGATAACATTAAAAAATAATGAAACTTACTCCATCTATAACTCGCATTTACTATACCATTGATTGAGTTTCTCCATTCAAAATTTCTTTAGTATAGTACTCAAATGCTTCTCGTTTCCCTCCATTATCTTTGATTATATTATAATCTCAACGATTTAAAATACAAAAAATATGTCAAGGTTATATCTAAAGACTAGATTCATTAATTACATGATAATTAATGGATAATTAGTGAGTACTAAGGTCATCACTATGAAATCAATGTCCCCATAACTCATTCCAAAGGTTGTATTGGGAATATCTTTCATCCCCTCCTTTAATTGGTGATATCCCGAAAAAAGGTCCACCTTAGAGAAATACATGGCCCCACACATTTCATTAAACAATTTAGCCATCCAGGGAAAGTGATTCTCTTTATTTATCTTGTTTTTTTTGTTATCATGATAATCAATGAAGAAGGAAATTTATCAATCCTTCATTTTGAAAAAGGGGACAGGATCACCCCATGGTGAAGCACTTGGGTGTATAAAACCCATGTTAAAATTATCTTATAACTTCTTATTTAGTTCTTACAACTCAATGGTATACATTCCACAAGGTGTATTTGATATAATAAGAGATCCAGTAATAAGTTCAATTGATAACTCAACTTCGTAGATTATAGGAATACCAATAAATTATTTAGGTAACACATCGTTGTAGTCCCTCACAATAAGATAGTTGTTAATTTTTATTCCCTCATGTTTCTCAGTCATTTGAGCCAGATATTCTTCCCCAAATAGAAAGAATATGAAAAATTAAGATGATAATTTTGAATGATATTCACCATCCTCTTTAAACATATAGATAGTTGGATGGTTCCTCTGGATGAGAAGAGTGATATCCCATTCATGACAGTTTATGTTTGATTTTTATAATGATAACAAATTCATGCCCAAAATACCATCAAACTCAAGTAAAGGAAGTCAGACATGAATTTTTCGAAGGTTTAAGTAGACAAAATTAACTGGGGAGGAGTTATATACATTGGATTAAATAATTTCCTAATTTTCTATTCTTAAAAATAAATGAACCTCCATATTTTGAGGATTTATTTGAATAGTTCAACTAAACTGGAATGATTTGAAAGAATTCATAGAATAATAATTAAATAGTTTCTTCACTATTATTGAATGAATAACTAGAGTACCTATCACCATATCATTTTTGGGTTCCACCTTAGAAGTAGTGATATCATATTAACTTTTGTTTTTCATTAGAGGTTACTCATGTTGATTTCCTCCAAGAAACATTGGCTTATGGATATGGCTCACATAATTACCATGTTCCTTGAAGATTAAAAATTGTACTACCTGATGAGGTTTGTTTTGACAATTCATTTATTCCAAATCATTGGTGGGATTATTCATATGCATTTCACAGTTATTAATCAGATTCCCCTCTTTCCGCGTTTTACTTATCTTTTGGATCACACAAGGAAATTTGTAATGCCCCTATCCCAGTTACCCATAGTCGGTGATTTATTAAATATCATTGTCATGATACAAGGAATCATATCATGAATAGGTGAACCTTTTAGTATTATTGGAAACAGGATGCATACAAAAGTTTGAAATTACATCTTCAGAGAACCACAAAACTAATTTATTCCATTAGAATCGTCCAAGCCTCCTAGAATATGCCTAGAAGTCACTCATAACTAAACTATTCATATCCTGGGAAAATGAAACATAAAAAAGGGATGAGATCAAATTCGTAGTAAGATTAAGAAGTATAATGGAAGATAACATAAACATTAATCATGTAGAATAATAGAAAACACATGCCTTTAAAAATAATAAATATGAACTCTTTGTGGATGGAATATGAGCATATGAAATAATGTCATGATAAAACATAGCCATTGGTATTATACTTGTCGAATATCCACGTGAACCATCTTTATTATTTTCATTCTGAGGGAATGTATAATGACAGAAATTTTGAAACATCTTGTCAAGGCCTCAACCAAGATGTCTAAAAATTATTTATTCCTTGGCCAAAACCATATATCAAATTAGGATAAGCCACGAACAACTCCATGTCTAATTGTATCATGAGACCTATTGATGGACTGAGGAGCTATAGTGGGTTCCACCTGTCACATACTATGTCTTATAAATTCCTCATCTGAAAAGTTTGAAACATAACATAAACAATCATATTAAAACTAACATACGGAATTTCAATACTTCTACTATAAAATATTATTGGTATAAAAATAACACATCCACAGTCAAACATATCGCAAAAACATAAATACAATATGTAATATTTGTATCATAATGATTCAACTTCAAACACGTGTAGATTTTATCAAAGGATGTTGACATATATGAAATCAAAACATTTTGAGAGAAATATCTCTCCCTATTTTGAAATTATTTAAGAGTATCCTAATTATAAATAAAAAGATTTATTTTGAAAATATTCTAATAATATTGTAAGTGAAGCTTTTATGATGTTATAATGGTGTAAACAGCCACACTCTCCATATAAGTTAAAAAAACATTCACACTTAAATTTAGTCGAAATGGTCATAAAGTACATTGTTTTGAAAATGATGGAAAGATTCCTTTCAAAACATATAAAGTAAAATAATGGTATAAATGAATTTAAACCATAGTCTAGTAAATAGTAAAAATTATTTGAAATGTATTTTAATTAAAACACAGATGTGGATGATAAATAGGTCCTAGGAGAAACTTACAAAAAAACAACCTTGGATAAGAAAAAGATTGTGAAATTAACCCTTATATAGTAGTTTTCCATAGTCAATGGTATGTTAACATCCTTTATAATAGTTAAAACATTTTTATTAAATAATAAACGAAACATATATGTAAATATGATATCATATATGATCTTATAATATTTCATTGTTAATAATATTTTAATAGTATCATCGCTTCGGGTGTTAACTGATTTGTTTTCTTTTATATGCTTGGTTACGTTAGTCATGTTTGTCATGGATAGGATGTATATGATTCATATAAAGAACGATATTATGTTTATAAACATTATTTCCAATCATAAAATGAAAATTATTCTTGAGTGATTATGATGGGTAAAGAATCTCATCGCGTTCATGGAGACAACAATCCGTACGTATGCACGAGCGACAATACCATTATATTGATAGTGAAATCGTATGTAATTGGATGGTATATCATATATAGAGAATCATTAACATGTTATATTTATTATTTAAATTTTTTAAACTCGTTATTATACCCCTTCAAATAATGATGTTTTTTAATACCAAACTAAACCATGAGGAGGAGATGGTATGCCATACGTACGCACGTATGGTGACTTTGTCATTTTTACGATGGATAGAATATTGAATATGGTTGTACCATTTTTATAATAATTTCACATTATATAAAATATAATGGATTTTTTATTTTAAAATGTAAACAAAAAATAAAGATGAAGTGGATGAAGAAAATAACTTGAAAGAGATGATTTAATATTTACCTCTTCTTCGGGTTCTTCCTTTTGATCTGAACAAATTGGATCTTTAGGATGGATTTCTGACAAAATTAAGGCCTCTAGGATGAATTGAGGAACGTTGGGACGATATTTCAGCATGGGTTTCCTTATCTGATTGGCTTTTGACGTGTGAAATTAAGAGAAAGTGGAGTACCCTTTTATAAGAGAGGTGGGGGTCAGATTAGGAAATGCTTGAAATATTATTTTATAATAAAATTATTTTCAGTTTTTAATGGATCCAAAATAATTTATTTATAAGCTAATATGGGGACGCCTTGAAAATATCTTAACCAATAGGTTCCTGACTATTTTAGGTAACCATATTAACCATATATTTTAGATTTAACTCTTAGTTAAAAAGTTTGATATTTACCATGTCTCTTTGTATATTTATATTATATGGTTAATGAACATACAATAACAAACCAGGAAAACCCCATGTGGTTCATTAGTAATATATAAAACCTTATATAATTCTGTTTACTGATCCTTCGATATTTAGGAATATTATATCAATTAATAATATAGTATTTATTTTAAAGACTCAATTATGTCAATTTTGACACTATTTAGTATTTGATATTTTTGAAAGCCATAACTACAGTATCCCCTTGAATAAAATTTATTTAATCATCCCTATCATGTCATATTAACATATAAATTAAGTGTAATTAATCAGAAGTTTCAATTTACATTTATTTGGATATTTATAATATCAATTATTTCAATATTTCATTATTAAGGTACTAACTGCATCATCATTGTGTCATAAATAAATTATATTATTTATTTTCCAAAAATTATAAATAAATAAATATATATAGGAAATATTTATAGCTTTCTAATGAATATTAATAGTTGAATTTATAATCTGTTTAACCATATATTAAAAATGGGTTAGTTATTAATCATTGAATTAAACTCTTTTAACTATTCTTCAAATAAAATAATAATAAATGTCTTAATCTAATCCATGTGGACCAAAGAAAATCATATTTTATTCCTAAGGCTTCAAATTACACTTATCTAATAGAATTAGGACATGTTTTAGGTAATTATAATATCAGTTTTACCCTTAATTAACCTATTTACTTTTAACAGAGGTAAATAAAAGTCAAAAGATACTATTCACCAAAACTTATTTACATCTTATTGAAACACATTTTACCTACTTATTTCAATCATGTCTCTTGGGATTTTGAAATTCCACCCACAAAAGTGGTAAAATTATGTTTTATGGAAATTTGTAAATGCTCTTAGAAGGTGGGTAAAAGACGGTAAAAAGATTTATAAAATTTTATATATTTAACTGTACTGAAAATGACCCCAATGTATTACATTGAACATATATAGTTATTATGTATCTATTTTGACATAAAATATATTAAAATAATATAACCAATTATTTAAATAAAATTTTGGTTTTAAATAATAACGCAGTGTTTTTAATTATTCATGAAAAATTGAAACATTTCCGAAAAATGCCAAAAATTCACCCTATGCTAATATCGATATTCTAAATTGAAAAATGAAGTCCATTTTGAAAAATAAAATTTAGAAAATTTAAAAAGGTTTATATAACTATTCATAAGGCTAGTTTGACTGGGTTTGGTGTGTTAAAACTCCAAGTTGCATACAATCCATGGTACTACATTATTCAATATGAAACCTGCAGTGGAAGCTTGGAGTGTTACATTCTCCCCTCATTAAAATAACTTCATCCTCGAATTTTCTAAAATATCACTGCATAAAATGATTCAGGTGGTTCTTTATCATATGTTCCTTAGGTTCCCACGTTGCCTCTTCCATCATATGGTTACTCCATAAATATTTTACCAGATGAGTCATCTAGTTTCTCATCACTTGTTCTCTAGTATCTAGATGATTGACATGCTCTTCACAATAACACAGATTATGTTCCAGTTCAATTTCTTCATAGCTGAGAACATGCTTTTGGTTAGGCTTGTATTTTCCCAAAAGTGATATGTGGAACACATCATGAACATTGGAGATACTTGGTGGAAATGCAAAACGATAAGCTACAACCCCAATTCATTCTATAATTTCGAAAGGTCCGATGTATGTGGAACTCAGTTAACCATTCTTATCGAATGGTATAACACCCTTCCTTAGATATACCTTAATGAAAACATGATCTCCAACATGAAATTAAAAATCATTTCTCCGATTATCGATATAGATATTTTTCCAACTTTGAGCTAATTTGATGTGGGTTTGGATAACCTTCACCTTTTACATTGTTTACTCAACATGTTCTAAGCCAAAAAAGATATCTTTCACCAACATCATCCCAACAAGTTGGTGTGTGACATATCGTTCCATATAACACTTTATATAAAAGCATTTGGATACTTTAATGGTAGCTATTGTTATAGGAAAATTTTACCAGAGGTAAATAATGATCACAAATACCTTGAATATCGATTGAGTAAGATCTCAACATGTATTCTAAAGTTTGAATAGTCTATTTCTATTTTCCATCGGTTTGAGGGTGGTAGGCAATGCTCAAATGAAGTTTAGTATCAAAGTACTTTTGATGAATTTTCCATAATCATGAGGTAAAACAGGTATCACCATTAAAAACAATCAACAGGGGTACACCATTGAGTCTTACAAATTCATTAATTTGTAGTCTTTCTAGTCGTTCATGTGGTAAATATTCTCTCATAGAACAAAAATGTTATAACATGGTAAGAAGATCTATAAAGACAAACATTTCATCATTCCATCTAGGATAATTTTGTAGCCACATGACAAAGTCCATCGTAAAATTCTCCCATTTCCACTCAGGGATGGGATTAGGTTTCATGACTCCTCCAGGTTGTTGCCTTCGAGCTTTTACTTGTTGGAAAACCATACATTATGGCACATAATCTGCAATCTCCCTCTTTATGTTGTCCTACCAAAAAAGATCCATCAAATATCTATAAATCTTGGTGCTCCTAGGGTTTATATAGAAGTTTTTTCTATGAGAATCATCCAACAATTCCATTTTTAGATCAGGTATTCTAGGAACACAAAGCCTCTTCCCAAATTTCAATATTCCATCTTCATATAAGATGTCAATCAATCTCCCATCATTTACAGCTTTAATCAACTTTTTGAAACTCTTCATCATTAGTTTTAGAAAGATTTATCCTTTCTAGTAGAGATGGTTTGGAAACCATTTGAAAAAGTATTGATGTATAACCTTCCATGGTTATTCCCATAACCATCTTTACTATATCAATGAAAATAGAATCCTGTTGAACTCTCCTCTTATTCAAAACTCCATTATCCTTTCTACTCAAAGCATATTCTACCTTAGTTTCCTTCCCTGGGTGGTAGTGTGTAATGAAATCACAATATTTTGAGTAGTTGAAGATATCACATTTTCTTCATGTTGAGTTCTTTCTATGAAAAATTATATTTCAAACTCTTGTGATCAGTATAAATCTCACATTTTTTCACCATAGAGATATTGTCTCCTTATCATCAAAGAAAATATTATAGATACTAACTCAAGATCAAGAGATTGATTGATTTGATAAAAATAATTTATATTTTGTGATGCATAGTAAATAACTATATCATTTTGAATAAGGAAAAAACAATGTCATTTCTTTGAAGCATCACTATAAATAACAAACCCATCGTCCCCTGATGGTAGATTCGAGATAGGAGCATTGACTAATCATTTTTTTAGTTCTTCAAAACATTATACAAACTCTTTTTTTCAATAAAATTTAACCCATTTACGGGTGATATAGGTTAATTGTTTAGCCAACTAGGACAAATTCTAGATGAAACATTGATAATAACCTACTAAACCAATAAAACCGCATACCTCAGTTATAGTCATTCGTGCTGGCCAATCTTTGATTGCCTTGGACTTTAAAGGATCAACAGAGATTCCATCAATAGAGATAATGTGGCCATGAAAAGAAACCTCTTGATGCCAGAATACACATATGCTAATCATCCCACATAATTCTATTCTTCTGTGGGTTTTCAGAATAGTGCACCAGTGATTTTCATTATCATTGTAGAATTTTTAGTAAACCAACATTTCATCAATAAATACCACTATAATGTCATCATGAGATTACTCGAAAACTATATTCATTAAATCCATGATGACAGAGGGTGGATTAGTCTATCTAAAAAGAATTACTGTAAACATGTAATGCCATTACCTAGTTTAAAATGATTTTTTATAATGTCTTCCTTATTCACACACAACTGATGATATCCATATCAAATCTCAATCTTTGAAAAAATATTTAGCTCCATGAATTTGGTCAAATAAATCATCAATGAAAGGTAGGTGATACTTGTTCTTTATTTTTATCGCACTAATCTCCCTGTATCCAATGCACAACCTCATATATGATTCTTTATTCTTAACAAAAAGAACAATGTCTCCCCATAGAGAAACACTAGGGAGAATTAATCCCTTATTACTCAATTCCTCTAGTTGCTTCTTTAGTTAGACTAATTTCATAGTGTCTATTCAATAATAGGACTTAGATATGGGACTTTAACGATTTATTAAATCAATAAAAAACTCAATTTCTCATTCTGGAGTATATCAAGGTAAATCCTCTAGAAACACATCAATATATTCTTGAAAAATAGGTATGTCCTCTATTCAAACATTATTTTATTTACCCATAATTATTTCATTATCTTCCTCAACTATAATTGAATTTTGTATAGCATCTAGGTGTGGATCAAGATAAGAATCAAGTGGTTATGTTTATGCTCTAAAGATAAGGTACTCTTTATCATCATCGAAAATTTTAACCTGTTTCTTCTTAAAACAAATTTTGGCATCACAGTTTAAAAGTCAGTCCATTCTGTGGATTATCCCTAATTTAATCATGGGTATGATGATAAGATCAACAGATAAAGAACATTTATATGCCCTAATGGGAACTAATTCACAAAACATCATTGCAACGACACATCCCTTAAGAGTTTTTAATGACAACTCCCTTGTTATGTAAAATTGAAAATATATAATTTTCATAGAAAACCGAGATGATATGAAACAATGAAATGATCCAGAATCAACTAAATCATTGGGATACTTGAGGAATCCATTAAATTATCTTCCACCACGTCTTTCATAGCTTCAAACATAGTAGTAGTGGTCTCATATGCTGGGCATTTATCACTTTCCTTTTCTGATCTAAGTTTACCAAACGCTTAAGAGATTCATTTTCATAATTTCCCATCTCTGTGCAATTGTAACATTGATCATTGGTAGCTTATTTCTTCCCCTTACAGTCACCAGAAAAATATCCTTTCTGTCCACATTTTCATAATACTCCTTTTTCTTTTAGACAGGAAATAGGGTTCTTCCTTCCACAACTATCACATGGTGTAAATTCAACTCTTCACTTTTTTCCTATTTCCTTATTTCATTTTCCAGAGTGTTCATCAGATTTATACTTCTCTAGCATTTCATTACAGTCATAAGACTTAGATACTTTGTTTTCTATCTTGATAGCACATGAGACAATATATTCATATGATGAGAAGGATTTTGAGACAGATTCTCGATGGATAAATGGTTTTAACCCATCAATGAAATAATAAATCTTACTTCTTGGGTTACATATATAATCTGTAGCATGCCTTGCTATCCTTGTAAAGTTAGTTTGACACATTGCAACATTTTCATCATCCTTTTGTCTCAGACTTAGAAATTGCCTTTCTATATACACTTAATGTTCATGAAGAATGTAATTTTTTATGAAAATATCATTAAAATCCCTATATTCCATGTTCAATACTTGTTCATCTTCCATTGTTTTTTTGGATTAATGACCACCATTGATCTGCATCACCTATGAGGAAAAAACCATCCATGTCAACTTTTTTCCTTTTTCTACACCCCAATGCCTGAAATATTTTCTCTTAGGAATTTATCCATTTCTCATATACTAAGGGATTCATAATCCCATTAAATGTTTGTGGTTTTTACAACATGAAGCTGTCTAACATTGATCCTCCTCTTTGTGGATATGGGTTCTCTATACGGGTAGGGTTAATATTCATAAACTATGTGTGTTGTCCTAGAATGGTGATAATATGATCAGAACCAGTTGCATCACCAACTCCACAATAGTTATCTGGAGTAGGAGGGAAATTCATACATGGATTATGTGCATTGTTATGGTTTCTATTCCTTCCACTAGGCACCATTTCTATAAAATGGCCTACACTAGATTAGATTATGAATCACAATACATAATTCCGAACTTGTAAAACACTTAACATAAATTGAGAAATTTATGGATATAATCCATAATAAAAAAATGTTTTCTTTGAGGAGTATATACTCATAAATCCTTCATAATGGATTATTATGAAAATGTGAATTATCTTAAGCATATCCACCAGGAGTTTTGTAACCAAGAGTGCAACAAGCCCTGTTGTTGTGTACTAGGATACCCCTGGTCAAACCTGAAACTCCTTGTCTGTGTATTAAATCCTAGGTACATCTATTCCAGGGCTTCCTCTACCTGATCATAATAGGACATGGATGTACTACTGGAAAAATACAAAAAAACTCTACATTAACAAAATTATACGATGTCCTTCTATACCAATCCTCAATATTTATCTTAGGGTAATGTGATCTAATCAGAGTTTATGAAAATATAGTTTCTAATGATTGTACTAAACTTCATCTCATACCAACTATAACACCCATCCCCCAGTTACACAGAGTCAGTGCTTTATTACAAAGAATTGGAATGATACAAGGAATCATTTCCCGAAAGACCGAACATTTTAGTGTTATTGGAAACAAGATAAATACATAAGATAAACATTAAAAATTGAGAAGTAATACAAAACTAATTTATTCCACTAGAAACATCAAAGACTCCTAGAGTATACCTCAAGTCACTCATAACTAACTTCTTCATATCCTTATAAAATGAAACAAAAGAAAGGGTTGATCTCAAATGCTCTGTAATAGTTTGAAGTGCAGGGGAAGATAACATAAACATTAAGCATGTTGAATAATTGAAAACACATGCCATTAGAAATATAAACCTTAACTCTTTATGGTTGGAATATGAGCAGAGTAAATAATTACACAATAATACATAGTCATGATTATTATAGTATTCGAATAACCACATGAACCATCATTATTATTTTCATAATGAGGGGATTTATAATGCCAGAGTTTCTAAAACATCTTGTCAAGGCCTCGGCCAAGACGTCTAAAAATGATTTAGGCCTAAGCCAAAACCATATATCAAATTGGGAAAGTCTCAGCCAATTCCATGTCTAATTTTCTCATGAGAACTACTGATGCAGCGAGGAGCTATATAGGGGACCACCCATCACATACTAAGTCTAATACATTCCTCATATGAAATGGTTGAAACATAACATAATCATTATTATTAAAACTGGCATAAAAATTTCAATACTTTAACCACAAACCATGAATGGAATAGAAATAACACATCTGAAGTCATATATATCGCAAAACCTTAAATAAAATATTTAATATTTGTATCATAATGAATAAACTTCAAACAAATGAAAATTTTAGCCAAGGATGTTGATATAGATGAAATCAAAACTTTTTAAGAGAAATATTCATTCTATTTGGAAATCATTTAAGAGTCACATAATTATAAAAGAAAATATTTATTTAGAAAATATTCTAATAATCTTGTAATGGAAGCTTCGATGATGTTATAACGGTGGAAAATAGATGCACCGATCGTATAAGTTAAAAAACATTCTTACATTAATTATGTTGAAAAGGTCATAAAGTACCTTATTTGGAAAACGATGAAAATGTTCTGTTCAAAACATATAAGGCCAAATAAGGGTATAAATTACTTTAACCTATAGTCTAATGAATAGTATTAATGTTTTGAAATAAATTCTTAAGAAAACACCGATGTGAATGATAATGAGGGCCCATTATATACTTATGTGAAAACAACCTCGAATGATAAAGAGATTGGGAAATTAACCCTCACATTGTACTTTTTCTATAGTCGATGGCATGATAGCCTCATGTATAATAGTTAAAAAATTGTTATTAAATTATAAAATAATAACATACATAAAAATTATATCATATATGATCTTATAATAATTCTTTTTAATAATATTTTTGTAGTATCATCATTTCGGGTGTTAACAAATTCGTTTTCCTTTATATTCTTGGTTTCATAAGTCATGTTTGTAATGGATAGGATTTATTTGATTCATATACAGAATGATATTATATCAATAAACATTATTTCTAATCAAAAAAAAATATTCAAGAATTATTACAATGGGGAATGAATCCCGTCGTGTTCGTGGAGACGAAAATATGTACGTACACACAACTGAAAATATCATTATATTGATGGTGAAATCATATGTAATTGTATTTTATATCATATATACAGAATCTTTTTCATGTTATTTAAATTATTTAATTTAGTTATACTCATTATTATAAACATCTAAATAATTAAGTGTTTGAATAACAAACTACACCACAACGTGGAGACGGTAAGCAGTACGTACACATGTTTGGTGACATTGTCATTCAAATGTTGGAAAGAACAATGAATATGGATGTACCAATTTTATAATAAAATCAAAATATATATAATATACTGGTATTATTATTTTATAATAGAAACAACAATTAATGAGGAAGTGGAAGAAGAAAATAACTTGAAAGATGTGATGAAATATTTGTCTCTTCTTTGGATTCTTTCTTTTGATTTGATCAAAAGGGATCCATATATTGACTTTATGACCAAACGAGGGACTCTAGAATGAAGTTAAGAATTTTGGAAGGATAGTTGGGTGGGGATTGGCCATGCCAAATGCCTTTTGAGGTGTGAAATTAAGAGAAGGGGAAGTACCTTTTTATAAGAGAGGTGAGGGACACTTTAGGAAAAGCTTTAAGTATTATATTATAATAAAATAATTTTCGGTTTCTAATGGATCTATAATGTTTATTTCAAAGATAAGGTGGGGATGGGTCAAAATACACTAAACCAATAGGTTTTTGACAGGTTCAGGTCACCATATTAACATTATCGTTTAGATTTAACTCTTTGTTAAAAAGTTTGATATTTACCATGTTTCTTTGTATTTTTATATTATATGGTTTATAAACATACATTGACAAGCCATGCGAAACTCATGTGGTTCATTATTAATATATTAAACCTTATCTAATTCCTTTTTCATAAACTTATATTCATTTGAATAATATATCAATTAATAATTGAGTATTTTTTTTAAATCACAATTATGTCAATTTTTGATACTATTTAGTATTTGATTTTTCTGAAAGAAATAAAAACATTATCACTTCGAATAAAATTTATTTAATAAAAAAAAACATGTCATATTACCCAAGAAAATTTGTCGAATTTTTCATAATTCTTAATTATAAATTATTTTTATAATTATAATATAAAATATTTTAATATTTCATTATTAAGGTAATTACTACACCATTGCTCTATCATAAATAAATTAAATTATTTAATGTCTAAAAATTATAAATAAAATATCATTATATAGGAAACCTTTCTATAATTCTAATGAATACTTATAGTTGAATTTATATTATTTTTAACCTTATATAAAAAATAATTTAGTTATTAGACTTTGAATTTAACTCTTTTAACTCTTCTTTAAATAAAATAATAATAAATTTTCTAACATAATCCAAGTGGAACAAAGAGTATCATATTTTAATCCAAAGGTTGATTTTTTTCTAATTACATTTATCCAATATAATTAAGACATGTTTTAGTATAATTATAATATCATTTTCACCCTTAATTACAAAATTTACTTTTCACCGTGGTAAATAAAGGTCAAAAGTTACTATTCACCAGCAATTATTTTCATCTTATTGAACCAAATTATACTTACTGATGTTAGAAGTGTCTCTCAGATTTTTAAAATTAAACCCACAAAAGTTGTAAAATTATGTTTTATGCAAATTTTTAGGTGCTCTAAAAAGTTGGGTAAAAGATGTTAAAAAGTTCAATAAAATATTATAATTCTAAACTTATTATAAAATGACTCTAATGAATTACATTGAAAATATATAGTTATTATTTTTCTATTCAGACCTAAACTAAATTAAAATGATGTAACAGTTATTAAAATAAAATTTCAGTTTTAATTAACAACGATGTTTTTTTCACTATTCATCAAAAAATTCAATGTTTCTAGAAAAATACCAAAAATTTACCCTAAGCTAATTTCGATTTTCTGAATTCAAAAATGAATTCCATTTTGAAAAATAATTTTTTGAAAATTTCAAAAAGTGTGTATTACTATTCATAGCGACTAGTTTGATTGGTCGTGGTGTGTTAAAACTCCATGTTGCGTACAATGAAAGCTACTTCATTATTCAAAGGGAAACGTACCATGGAAGCTGGGGATGTTACATAATTTCAAGAATACTTCTTCCAATAGGTTTGACACATGGGTTATTGGGTTTTTATTAGACCATGTTATTTATCTATTCATCCATTGATATTAAACTCTATTTTATCTTATCTATGGACCCACAAGACCACTGAGAGTCATCAATATCCATTTATACATTATGGGAACAACAGAAAATCTCCTCATTTCTCTTGAAGACATAAATCGCCAAATATTTTCATAGACATGGATTTAGTATTATATATATATTATCTATCTTGATTTTAGTGTTCATGAAAAATCTAAGAAAATATCATGAATGCCTTGTAATGTTAGTCTCACACCCCCCGATAGACTCATCTTCCTTTTTATTCAGTCTATGGAACTCCCTTTCTATCATACATTGCTGATTTAGAAAAAAAATATTTATTGAAAAACATTTTATTGAAATCCTCCCATCCCAATGACTAAATTTCCTACTTATACTTTGTGTTTTGGACAACATTCTTCCACGGAAGAGCTTCCCCATTAAAATGATACACTGTTAGTATATCTTCTATTTATCTTATCATTTAACAATAGAGATTATCTTCTAAATATAGTTAATTCATTATTCCAAATGATGGGATCAGAAGATCCAAAAAATATGAGAGCCCATTGCTGGGTAAAGGATTCAACCATAATATTCTATTTATTAGGAGAAGGAGGTAGTTCCACATGATTCAGGTTATTAATCATAACTTGAGCCAGTTATATGTAGTTTGTCATGATGTTTCCACTACCCATTCCCATCAGATTTGGAATTTAATTATGTGAATCATTACATTTCATATGACATTGATTGTTTCCATAGGATATCATATTTCATTCCATTAACATTGAAATTGAAAGAACAATTATGACGGATTCAATACTTATCTAATAAGCACATAAAAAATTAAACTCTAAACATATAAGGATAAACAAGAAAATTAAATGTATATCCTAACATGTGTTTCCTAATGTTTCCATCTAGGTTATCCCAGGCGATTGATTTATACCTTTGAATCATACTAATGTTTTAAATTCCAGATACCCAAAATAACTACACCATCCTATGATATCAACTATAGTGATTCTGTCCCTTTACACATATTATTACACGATTTTATGAACAATCAACCATCAATCAAGAAAAAAGGATTATAAAGTCTAGTGTCTTCGTAAGATTAGCTACATTATTAGAAAACATGAAACCAAAATAAAAACATTTTTCAGTTAACATCCATAATTATATTCTAACATCCTTTTTGATCTTACATCATTAGAGGATAACCTGGGGAATACATGAACAAATGAATGATCTATAAATCATAGTAAGGGAATAATAATATAAATAGATAATAACACATGGGTTATAAGTCATAACTTCATGGCATAAAAATGAAAGGAACATGAATAAAAATATGTAATCATGCAATATAGTAAATTGGATAATGTTATAATGGAAAGATAGGAATGTGGTAGCAATATATATAATTATATAAAATTGATTCAAGGAAAACTACCAAGAAAATATGGCATGGTGAAAAAATTCACATAATAGAATCACGTGTACTCCATATCCTAATAAGATATATCATGAGATTAAACATTACACAATGCATTTTATTCTTATCTTGGAACAACGATCATAACATGATCATTCATTTGTGTTTCACATTAATAATCAACCATAAGGGATACCAATATAAGTAATTAGGTATCATAAACATTCCATATGTCATAACAAAATGTAGTATCATAATGGTGTAAAAGAAAGAATGGGTGTAAGTTATAATTGTTCATTAAAAAGGTAAAATGGGAATATATCGTGATATATTATGTCCCAATAAAGTTAAAATACGAAAGAATCGTGTTTATGAAATTCTATAAATTATCCACTTTATTATTGTTTATGGGAAAATATTTAAGGGCCTTTAAAACGTACAATTGAATAATTATTTGTATAATACCTAAAATGAAAAAAGTTAGTTTTTCCATGTTAAATGATATATTTCAGAAAAATAATTTTCCCTAAAAACATATTATGGATGTTACCTGAAAATGGAAAAGAAATTGGGAAGTTCCCTTAAATCGGTCTTTCTTGTCGAGGGGGATTGAGAATGGATCCATATTAAACATGTATTTTCCCATACATAAAAAATAATTGAGAAAGGTAAAAAAATCGTAAAAATAAAGATTGTATGAGGAGTAAATTATAAAATTTAATTATTAAATTGGGGTAATTATAGGGAAAGTGTATCACATTGGAAAAATAGAGGTTCAGATAGAATCCATTACCTTATGTTCAAAAATGTTCTGCACTTGGACTTAATATCTGGTACAATAAAATTAAATCCATTAATTAATTAATTAAGAACCCCTTATATATTTATTTGATTTATATTAATATCTTAATGTTAATTTATGACCATTTTTATGTGTTATGAGAATCAAATTCTTTATTTCCGGAGCTTTCAATTCAGGATTTTATGATTCGTTCCCTTGAGTTTAATAACCAGAGTTGTTTTCAAATGGAAGGAAAACTATAGAAGTAGAATTATATGATATTGATACGAATACATAATTTTAAATCGTATCATATATAATTTTTATCATATTTTAAAATGATTCATTATATAAAATTTTAATGACAAGCGTTAATATATTTTAGTGAATTTTCAATTATCAAAAACATGTTTTGTTTTATTATTTAATATTCTATATATATATTATTTTAAAATAATAAAAAAAGTTGTAATATAAATTATCAAATATGTTTTAACCATTAAAATAGTTTTATTCCCATTCCAGAAGGCAATAATAGAGATGGTGAAAACATCATCCATGAAGGTGGTGACTCGACACCTCACAGAGGACGTTAACGTATTTAAGATAAATATAGAAGATAAGATATTTGATGATGGACAATCAATTAAAATAATAAAAATATATTATATGTATGATACTAGAGTTATCATGTTACTTTGTATAGTTTAGGTAAGGTAGGTATACGATAATAAAATTAATAAAAAAGAAATAGGGAGGGTTTAACCTCTTGAGTGTCGTCTCCTTGAGATCCTACTTAAGGCACATAGAAATTGTCTTTTGGTGATACCATTAAGACCAGAACATAAATAAGAGATTTGGAAGTCGAATTTAGTATAATATTAGAAATATATCATTCTTATCATGTGTGAGTAGAAGACGCAGTTAGGGGTTGTATTTTTAATAGGAGGAAATGGGAATTTTTTAATATTTTATTCATTAGTGTATTATTTTGGTATAGGATTATCAATAATTATCATTACCATGACTGAATAAATTAATGAGTGATTTAATGTTCTAGATAGAGGTAAATAACATCATACATGACTCATCCAGGATTCAAAAATTCATATATTTTCTTATAATGTTAAATACTATAAATATTTCTGTTTCACTGTTCAATAAAAACTCAGCTATTCTAGAAAAATATCAAAAATCCATCGTATTCATTTATAAAAGTCTAGAATTCAAAAATAGAATCCATTTTTTGAAAATTTTTTTCTAAAGATGAGAAATTTAATTTTTTATTAAAATCATTATTTATTGGCAAAATACCGATTTTAAAATTATAACAAATTTAATGACACATTTAAAAATTAATTATGGTCTCATAAAATTTTATTATATTTATAAAAAAATATTAAATTTGTAATATATTTTATGAACAAAAATATTTTAAATAATTATATTAATTATAAAAATATAAATAGTCATTTACATTTAACAAAATACCAATACATAGTTTATCATTTTTATAACATATATTTACATATTCAATGATATAAATATATTATAATTTGATACATAATATACCTAATTATTATTAATAATTTCATAAGTGAGGTTAATATTCTAGTTTCGTGTTTATTATTCCAAATTCTCACATTTCTATTCCAATATTTAAGTTACTATTCAATTGGTATATGTTTCTAAATTTAATAAATACATCTTATTTACTTATTTGTTAATTAATAATGTTTATATTTTGTTCTATATGTTATTTTAGGTGACTTATACTATAAGACATAATAATTATACGTGAATTTCCTTTGGTAATGGTTTGGGTAAATACATACAGTGTTCCTCTGAATTTATCAATGGAAGAGAGTCATGATATTTCAAAAGAAGGGGAATATTAATCCAATATACATCAAACTCTTTGATTTTTTTGATCACATCAGAGCTGTGACATATTTACTAACACTCCCACCAAACATTTCTCTTATACATGATCTGATTCATGTTTCCATCATGAGTAAGTATATACAAAACCCCCCCACACGCCCGAAATTTATAGGTTGTGTAGATATTCAATGATATATATATGGAGGATCATCCAGAAATTCACTTAGTTTGTAGAGGCAATGATATATGAAACTAGAAAACTCACAACATAAAATAACTATAGAAGAACCTTTGTTATAAGGAGGAAAAATGGGAACCAATGGTAGTAAGGAAACATACGTAAAGTAGTTTATTTTCATTCTAATGGGGGAAATAAAAATTTTTTAGGAGGGAATTTCTTAAAGGGGACATACTTTAATGACCTTGAATTTTATTAATGAAATTTCCCATCTGATTGTTTAAAGGATTCTAATTTAGTATTGTGGTATTATATAAAAAAATGTTACACATGATATAATATTTATTTTTATTATTTTGAATTTAACATTACATTTATAGTAAAATATACTCAATAAAATGATAGACATTAAAATGGGATGAATACATAAAATAAGGTAACTATAATTTGAAAATATAGATATACCGGATCCCCTATAATGATCACACTCATGAGAAAAACTATAGAAATGAAAAAACAATATTAACTAATATACATAATGAATTTAATGTTATATATAACAATGAAGGAAAATAATAGTTAATGATGAATGAATTAAATATAAGGTATTTATAGATGGTAGTGAATCTATATGACTGTTAAAAATATCACAGTTTGAATAAAAATATAACCATTAAAATATTAATGTGACAGTTAGAAATAGTAATATGAAAAATACAATAGTATCATCACCAATGGAGGTTTAAAATAGTATTATTATATTATAAAAAAGATATTATTAATAATTAATATCATTTTATATATAATTAATTATTTTAAAAATGATAAAACTATTTTATGATTTTTTATAAAACATGTACAGTTTTTTAGTATTTTTATTATAAATTTAAAAAGTTTAAAGGATAAATAGTTTCTATATATATATTTATAACATAATATAATGTTTTATCAGAATGATAATATAATTTAATGAGACTAAAAGTCCTTTTTTCAATGGGTTTGAAAACTTACCACAATATAAAAATTTGATTTATTTGAAATAAATTAGATATTAAAAAATTTTAAATTTAACATATTTATGAAATTATTTTATTAAAATGGATGTCTTTTTATGTTCTAAACATTGAAAATATGGTTAGGGTGAATTTTTTTTCTACAATATTTAATTTTTTGGTGAATGGTGAAATATGGAAAAATATGATAATTAACTTATAAGCTAAAAAAAGAATTAATGAGACATTATCCATGTAATAAACCATTATTTATATTTCATAAGAACAAATATATGTATTTTTTTTATTCATCACTATTTTACCTGAGAAAAATTAATAAACCAATTAATATTATATTAAAAAACTCCTCCCCTTTAAATACCACTACTAACCACCCTTAATACTAACACATTATAAACCATATAGAGAACTCAAAATATTTACATTTATCTCGCGATCCATCCTACCCACTTCCAAAGAATTTTGGTCTTACTAAAACACTATCCCATTGAGCATTATGAATTTTCCAAGAGAGAATCCCAATAAATGAGGAAAAATTATCAACTAGATCAAATTCAATAATTTTATTCTTCAACATAATATTTACTTATTCCACACACCTTAACATAGTAAAATTAATATCCTAAATATATGCTTACGTTATTATTCTAGTGGAATATCCATTATCGGCCACCAAATCAAATGATTTTGAAATAAAAATATTACTCATGTCATAGTTGGTTTACTACCCAAATGAACGATGAATTTTATTTTCCGTCACCAATTTAACGGATAGTATAAAAACAATTATTAACGATAAAATAGATAATTATAATTATATATTATTTTTTTGAATTATGAAATTTTAATGCCTTACTAAATTTAAATAAAACCATTTTTGTTCACCATGTTCAAAAAACCATTCTATATGAAAAAACCATATTATAATAAAACCTACACTCCATAAATAATTTAAGTTTATAAATCCCAGTGGATATCAACAACTGATTAATAATCTTGGAATATATTATAGCAATAACATTATATTTTTGGAGTTATGTAATCCTTCCATATGAAATATCATAATTACTATAAAATTAATCCAATCATTGAATCCTGAAATATATAACCATGGGATAGTTGAGACAAAATGATATCTCAATTAATGGATTATAAACATATATAAAACATTAATAATAATTTTTATATATATAAATTATGGTTTCAATGAAGTGTTTAATAAAAATAATTTTTTTTGGGACATATAGTGAATGTGATGAGAGAAATTTGACCTGAGGTAATGGAATTCTCGAAAAACCCACCATTATTTCAGGATATGAATTTTTCCATTAAAACTCTCAAAATTGCACTATTATTGTAATTTATTTATTCAATATTCTATATATATGTTCCCATAAATAATATACCTAGTTAATATATCATATATGTGGGGGATATAGACGTTTTTAAGGTTTTTTTATCAATATCATCCATTAAGTAAATTTTATTAAAGGAAACTTATGTTTTCATAACAAACTTTTATTAAATATTTAAAAAAATATTTTAAACCACACATGATTTATAAAAGTATTAATTTTTTTATGGAAACCATTTTTAATTAGTTTTTGGTATTTTGGTAGTGAATATTCTCTTTCTCCTCTTTAGAGGATCTTTCAACCATTCCCTAAAACTCATTTTAAGAGATTAATTTCAAAAGGTACATATCCACTCTTTTTCAAATCTCTTATTAATGTGGACATTATTTGTCATGGAATATTATTATTTTTCCTCAATTAATTTCCAAGAATGAATTAATCAATTTACCATGGAAAACATTATGATATTATATTAGGTTATGTTATAAGACATTATTATGAAAACCTTATATTTCCTTGAGAATTTTTTATGCTTATTACTTTTCTTTAATTCCCATATTTGAAATAAAAAAAATGTGGATCCACTTGGAGACAGACATTTTATTCCTGGAAATTTAATAATGGTATTACATGTGAATCATGGGTCATGTTTTGAAATGTCCCTAACAGTGGTTCCTGAGTAGAGAGAGCATCCTCAAGCGGATGAATGGGGCCACACCCTAAGAGTATTTCCTAAGTAACCTAGTCCTACAATTAAGGGAAAAAACATAGAATTATGATGGGAATAAATCAAATATTCAATGGGAAATTAATAAATTAATGGAATCTAAGTGTATTAATTAATAGTGGGATGCTTTTGAGGATTAATCCCCAAAAACATCATATATTTAGGGTTTGTTCAAATGAAAAAAATATTTTATGGATGAAGATGGTCTTAAATCTGTTCCTTCTAGGAATGCGAGATGTAAGAAATACTATTCTTATAAGATGCCAACTATGGTCACTATATCTCGTGGTCCCTTACCTGATTATGAATGATATGGTGAATGTGGTGATTTCTATGATACTGATATTATATCTTTATTGGTTTCTCTTGGCATGAGGGTATGAATTCTCATATGACCTTGTTCATCTCCTTTCTGTTGTTTTTATTTTACTTTTTTAATAAAAGGGCTATGCCTTATCATTTTTGATATGATCGGTAAACCCATATAGTGCTCTGACGCATTGGGTATTGTTTATATCTTATGAGACTATAAGTATGAGACTAAGGAGTAAATATAATCAATTATTGGATTATATCCACCATTTTTTGATTTCATGAATGTTATCCTTGACTTATTCTCATAATGTCATCATTTATGATGTTTCCACATTACTATTATGACATGATCCTAATATTACATATTATTTCATTCATTTTACCATGTGATCATTCATGTAACCTTTTTTTGTGGTATCATGTGATCCCATATGAATCATATTTTATGCTCCATTATCATGATTGTTCCCTTACTGGGAATTATATACCGCCCATTTCCTCTTGTATACCCTATGTTATCCTATAAATTTTTTAATATAAAATAGATCTCAGATCACATTATAGAGTTTAAAACAATTAATTTTTATTTTACATTCAATTTTTTTTCATGAACCTAGTAACCTGATGAAATTATGCCTCTAGATCCTTGTGTTGTGGTTAATGAATATTTATGATAAAATTAATGTGATCATATTTCCAAAAGACTAAGCCATGATTGGGAGGTCCCTTAAATGTGAGGTGGGAATTAATTACTTTGTTTCATAATTTTTATGTTATTCTATAGGTTCTTTTAATTCATGTTCATGTATTTCATTATATTTTCAAATTATGGTATTAAAGAAGATAGGTGATTCTAGATTTCTAGAATTGACCCCTTAGAAGGGAATGATGGGTTATTTGGATTGGGTATGATGTAAACGTTTATTATTGTCACGACCCGTCCTCGGGGCCCGTGCCGTGACTACCCCAAGACCGCCTTCCATAGGCCAGGGGCTGGCGACTAGCACCAAAGGCGTATTTCCCAATAACTGGGAAGGCATTTCCTTTATAAAAGTAAACAAAACACCACAGAGTACAAGTGGAAATAAAACACTAAGTACAAAAGAAAGTGCTGAAGAGTAAATGGGACAGAATACAAACCCAACTGAAAGTACAGCTACAACTGAACGAAAGTACAACAGAAAAAGAAAAACAGCTGGAAGAAAGGAAGCATCTCCTGGGTTGTCCTCCTCGGATCCTACCTGAAGGGAAGGTACAGATGGCGCAGCTTCTAGATCGTCCACCACGGATCCTACCTGAAGGGTAGGTACAGATAGCTTCCACAACGCTCTCGCATGTAAACCTCCTCAGAGTGTAGTATCACCGTGAAGTCCACCTTCGGGTACTGACTCGTCATGTAGTCCACCTCCGGGTACCGTCCAGCCCTCGAACACTCGGCCTCCGTCAGCACTGTCCGTCGTCTGTAACCAACACAATGAGGTGTGGACATAGCTCGTGCAGGGGTGAGTATAACGATACTCAGTAGGGACCCTTAGACCCTCAAGGTCTCACTAAAACCAACAAGGATAACCACAGAGAAGATCTCAACAGATAAACTCTACTTAGGTATAAGCCCATATATATATATCTAAGTTATCAAGTAACCCATCATAATCATGAGGAAACACAAAGATCATGAAATAAATGGATAACCACTACTCAGGTATATGCCCATACATATACCTAAGTTATCAAGTGACCCATCTCAATCATGAGGTAAAAACAAAGGTCAAAAGTCTCAGCTCAAACCAGGATTTTCATTATCGAAATCGTAACTGCTGAAGAGCTCCGTCTCTGGAGTGTACAGTGGTCGTGTCACGACTCCGAGTTACTGCTCACTAACCTAAGACTGCTGAGGTACTCCTCCTGTCGAGTACCGCATGCCTGCCACCTCACATAGTAGTGATTCCCGCTAGGGTCTGCCACCCAAACACAGTAGTGCTCCCCCCTCATTGCCTACAGAGGTACTCCTCCTGTCGTGTACCGCGGTTCCGCCACCCAAACAAAGTAGTGCTCCCCGCTGTGGGTCTGCCACCCAAACATAGTAGTGCTCCCCACTGGGCTATACAAGTCTCTCCGACTCGAATCGGACAACCAGTCTTTAGGTCCCGGCCAGCTATACAGTCTTTGTAATCCGTACGCTCGTCTCTGGGAGGGTCCGCTCCACGAGCTACTGGTTGATACTCCAAGTATCTCAAAGTCCCAGGAAGATGTATCTCAAAGGACCGCCTCATCATAGGGGTCTCAACGCAATAGACGACACATCAATCGGACGCCCGGTCTGTGAGTTATTTGCATTTTCGTCTCGGGGACCCAGTTGGTTTCAGGAGCGAACCAACCCGTCTGTATCTCAACTGTACCCCAAACTCTCATAGGGTATATTCAAAGGGACCGTTTCTCAACGAGATCATCAACAACACTGACAGTTTGTCAAACGGATGGCCTGTCTGAAAGATATCAGCTTTTCCGTTCCAGGGGCTCGGTTGGATTTCTGGTGAAATCCAACCCAGCCACTATCCAACTGTATCCAAATCTCGAGAAAAGTATGCCAAAAGTTCCGTCTCAACAAGAGGAAATCAACGAGATAGACGGCGCGTCAATCAGACGCCCGATCTGTGAGTTATTGGCTTTTTCGTTCTAGGGGCCCGGTTGGATTTCGTGAGTGAACCTACCCGACCGCACTCCGACGACATCCAAAACTCAAGAGGAGTAAGCCAAAAGATCCGTCTCACTTAGAGGAATCCATCAAAGTCGACGACACGTCAATCAGACGTCCGGTGCTAAAGATATAAGTGTTCTGCTCCGAGGGCCCAGTTGGTTTCGTGTATGAACCAACCTGGCCGAACCCAAAGTTCTCTCAAACCTTGAGTGTAATATTCTGAAACGACCATCTCGTTCCAAGGATCACTATGCAACTGACGGTGCGTCGATCGGAGGTCTGTAGCCCATGATATGGGCATTTGACCGAAAGTGGTCTGAAAATGGGGGGTTTGGGCCCGGACCGACTCGGCCCGAACCGGGTCCGACCCGACTGAACTCGGCCCGGCCGGCTCGGTCCGGCCCGATTGGCTAGCCGTAGCTCGGCGTGGCCGAGCTGATGTCGGGGAGCGGGGGGTGCGTGCGGCCCGCCCCTCGCCATTAATTGAGGGCAGTGGCGCAACCGCCGCCGCCAATTCATCCGGCGGCGCGCTCGGGTGCCGCCGCCGCCTGGCGGCCGGCGACCCGCGCCTCTGGGTGTTTCTGCGGGGCACCAGAATTGATTTGGTGGTCTGTTTTCAAAATCGTCTAAGCCGGTGTTCATCTCGGGTCTCGTACTTGACTACGCAAGCTTCAAAAATACATTGCGGCCCCGTTTTGTCGGCACCCGTCAATCCGCACGTCAATTAACCAAACGCGCCGTCTTCATGGATCTCTGGCGCGGCGCGTTGACACCGCACCCCTTCGTCGTGGTGCGACTCTGTCCGTGGATGTCTTCGGGTTTCTCCGACACGGCGTGACGGCGTCGCGTCCTTGTTCTTCTTTTCACGGCGCGGCGCGACGGTGCCGCGCATTTCTTTGTCGCAAGATTCGGCGTGGGGTGACGGCACCACGCCTCCCCGTACCAAACCACAAAGGAACCAACATGAAAAAATGGAGGAGGATCGGCCGTGTTTGTGCGGTCCTGCCCCCTCACGTTATTCGATAACTATTGGTTTTAAACCCCGAAGATCGTCAAGTTGGTATTCACGAACAAAATAAATAAATAAAATTAACACCCCTACCTTGGTTTCAAGAGAGTAACTTGTTTGGTGGTTCGTCGAAGAGAAAACGTCGCATAAAGAGGTGACTTGTAAGGAGGAAGTCGCATCGTGGGAACGGCGTCCCGGAAATAGAGACGTTGCGGAAGAACCGTTGCGGAAAGAGACGTCACGTCGCGGATTGGTGTCGCGGAGTCGGTCTTCGAGGACTCGGCGTTCTTCGATGGAGTTCGAGGTGTTCTTCACGTTCCTCATGTTCTTCGTCGAAGAGGATGAAGAACTCTAGCTTTCCTTATCATTTCTTCTCCAAAGGCTCTAAAGCAACTAAGAAACTAACCCAAAAATAAATTAATCCTCACATAATTTATTAACACCACAAACCATTGAAATTCAAGAGTTTGAAATTAAATTAACTCAAATAATTAAATATCTCAAGTTGTCAAAATTAATGAGAGGGAGGTGAAGAGACTCATTTAATGAGAGAGAGTTTCATCCACATAAATGGAGAGTTCAAGAGTTAAATGGGGTTAAGGGGGTTTGATACTCATGTGGGCCCCACCTTATAACATCCACCCAAGGGAGGTTATGTGCGGGTGGGCCCCTCCACTAACCTCCCCTTGGAGGTTCTAACTACCACTTCAAATAATAATATGGCAAACACATATTTTTATTCAATTTAATTAAAAACCCCCGAAAACTAACTTCCAACCTCGATAAAACGCAACTGCGGAAAAGGTGTTCCTAAGAAAAAACCGGCTTTGCGGTTCCATCGGTGCCCTCAGAATTTGATTCCGAGCACCGGTTCAAAAGATATAAATTCCCGCTAGTTCGTTCACTAAACGTACCCGAGCTAAATTTCGGAAATTTATTCCGGGTACACCGGACCTCGGATTCAGGCGCCGTCAGAAACTGCATTCTTGTAAAATTCCAAAGAAAATTTAAGAAAAAATTTTCCTTGAAATTTTTGGGTCTTTACATTACTCCAACCTCAGGGCTTTACGTCCCCGTAAAGCTTCAACACAAACTAGGGTCACAAAAGCGGTACAGAGCACGCATCTACGCCTTCCGCTCCCATGTGCTTACCTGGAGGTTTTCATGCTGCCTACAAAAACGCACAAGAGGAATCAACCGTCCTCATAGAATCTGCTCCTGTCGATCATCGATCCCCACTGGAACCTTCGTGCATGATGCCCTATTATCGACGTCCAACTCCCTGAGGTCGATGATGTGTGAAGGATCAAGCACGTATCTCCTCAATTGAGATACTTGGAAAAACGTCGTGCACCTGGTGCAACTGAGGTGGATGGGTCAATAGGTAAACATCCTCGCCTGCCCTACTGAGGACCTAAAAAGGTCTACTGAACCTCGGAGATAACATGCCGCCTAGGCCACATCTCTGTAAACCTCATAGAGGTGAGACCCCTAGGGAAACATGGTCGCCATCCTCGAACTCCAGTGGTCTCTACCTCCTGGATGACCTGGACCTTCTCTATCGTGGCTTAGACAATCTCCGGTCCCACAAGAGCTGCAAAGATTTCTTCTTTTCCGATAAGAGAAATCTGATCTCATCCCCTGGATGAACCAATTTCTTTGCCTAATACAGTCAATCCCGACATGGATGATACTAGTCCATACCAAGGATGACGTCGTAAGGCCTCAACACTACTACCAAGAGATCCAACTGTTACTCTCGCCTCCAAGGGTTGAGTCACACTGTCGGCTTCAGTGTGTGGTAACTGGGTCTCTTCCAGTAGGTATCTCACACGTGAGGGTCAAGTAAACATTTTAAACCGGAACCTCTTAGTAACAACACAAGAGAGGATAGGATTGATAACATCACAAAGGTAAGTGTCTTTATTTTATTACAACTCATGGTACAAAGACACAAATATAACAACAACATCATTGAACTAGATATACACCACTAGTTCCGCTCCTGTCCACTCGCTTCTGGAGCTCCGTAGTCAAAAGATTCTGCTGCCTGAAGCTGAGCTCTCCCATGTCCTCATGTCCCCTATGGTCGGGGTGGACCTCCTGGTGGTGGTGGTGGCAACATCCCGAAGCGTCGTCCACCTCCAACTGCACGACCATCTCCTCTTCCATGGATGCCTGGTCCTTGTGGTCCGCCCTGATCGAACCTCTGCCTCTGCCTCGGAGGTTCTTCATTTAACTGATGGTCATCTGCATGGCGGGTCGGACAGTCACGTGCCATGTGACCAACTCTGCCGCAGGAGTAACACTGCATGGCAGGTCTGGCTCTGTCACTTCCCTTGGTTCCTCGCACTACCGACCCTAAGTCACGCGGTCGACCACCTATAGGTTTGGTCCTCTTGGACCTCTGCATCATCTGTCTACTGCCTACTGTAGATGATTCTGGAACATGCCATCTAGTGGTGGGTCCTACTGCTGGAGATTGCTCAGTATGGAAACTCTCCACCAAAAGGGATCGCTCCAACACCCCTGTCTGTGTCAGAATGCTTAGTGGAACCACAGAAGCTCTAATCTCTCGCCTGAGCCCCTGCTCGAAGGTTCGGGCCCTGAAGAATGGGTCCCGTACCATATCTGTGGAGTAGCGCGAGAGGTCTGTGAACCTCGCTGAATACTGCTCCACTGTCATGCTGCCCAGACGCAGCTGAAGTAGCTCCTATATACTCACCGCTCGAAGGGTGGCTGGTACAAACTCTACCCGGAATAGGCTCTCAAAGTCTTCCCAAAGAAGAGTCACCTTGTCATGCATCTAGAGCTTCAGGCTCCACCATCTGTCGGCTGCTTCCTGAAGAAGGATGGCAGCATGGATTACCATGAAGTCTGCTGGCGTCCCCACTAGTCTGAAAACTATCACCACAGCCTCCAGCCAATCCTCAGCCGCCAGCGGGTCCGTCCCTCCCTGGAACCTTGGTGGTCTCTGGCGCTGGAACTCATGAAGTGCACTCAAGCGATGTGCACCCTCTGCTGCTGGGGCTGGTGGCATCGGTGGCCCAATGGGTAGTAGTACCGATGGTGCCTCTGCTGGTGACTCAACTGTGATAGGGCCCTGTACTGAGGCCTCGCCGCTCGGTGGGCTGTCAGTACGTACCACTCTCAGGGCTCTAGCTAGTCGTCGATGGGGAGGAATCCTGAAAGAAACAACGTGACACGGTCAAACGATTTCTACCTGGTGAGATGACCTGGTTTCAGATGATATTTAAATAAAACTTCCGGAAACAAACATGCAATCAGTTTTTTCATGCACAACGTCGGAAATCAGTTTCTAGGGTCCAGGTGTATGGATACGTCGGCCGCCCGCACCAACACTGGACTCCCTGAACTGAAAACCACACTCGGTATTGTTAACACTATCGCTTCACAGAAAGAAAATACCAGAGTTATAAGTTCTGTGGTAGAACCAATTCCTCTGATACCAAATTTTCACGACCTGTCCTCGAGGCCCGTGTCATGACTACCCCAAGCCCGCCTTCCATAGGCCAGGTGCTGGCGACTAGCACCCAAGGCGTATGTCCCGATAACTGGGAAGAAATTGCCTTTATAAAAGTAAATAAAACACCAAAGAGTATAAGAAGAAGTAAAACACTAAGTACAAAAGAAAGTGATGAAAAGTTAATGGGTCAGAATACAAACCCAACTGAAAGTACAGCTACAACTGAACGAAAGTACAACAGAAAAAGAAAAACAGCTAGAAGAAAGGAAGCAGCTCCTGGGTTGTCCTCTTCGGATCCTACCTGAAGGGTTGGTACAGATGGCGCAACTTCTAGATCGTCCACCATGGATCCTACCTGAAGGGTAGGTACAGATAGCTTCCACAACGCTTTCGCCCGTCAACCTCCTCAGAGTGCCGTCTCGCCGTGAAGTCCACCTTCGGGTACTGACTCGTCATGTAGTCCACCTCCGGGTACCATCCAGTCCTCGAACACTCGGCCTTCGTCAGCACTGCCTGTCGTCTGCAACCAACACAACGAGGTGCGCGCATAGCCCGTGCAGGGGTGAGTATAACGATACTCAGTAGGGACCCCGAGACCCTCAAGGTCTCACTAAAACCAACAAGGATAACCACAATGAAGATCTCAACAGATAACCTCTACATAGGTATATGCCCATACATATATCTATGTTATCAAGTAACCCATATCAATCATGAGGAAACACAAAGATCATGAAATCAACGGATAACCACTACTCAGGTATATGCCCATACATATACCTCAGTTATCAAGTGACCCATCTCAATCATGAGGTAAACACAAAGGTCAAAAGTCTCAGCTCAACCCAGGATTTTCATTATCGAAACTGTAACTGCTGAAGAGCTCCATCTCTAGAGTGTACAGTGGTCCTGTCACGACTCCGAGGTACTACTCACTAACCTAAGACTGCTGAGGTACTTCTCCTGTCGAGTACCGTGGGCCTGCCACCTCACATAGTATTGCTTCCCGCCGGAGTCTGCCACCCAAACACAGTAGGGCTCCCCCCTCATAGCCTACAGAGGTACTCCTCCTATCGAGTACCGCGGGTCTGCCACCCAAACGTTGTATTGCTCCCCACTGTGGGTCTTCCACCCAAACATAGCAGTGCTCCCCACTGGGCTATACAAGTCTCTCCGACTCGAATCAGACAAGTAGTCTTCAGGTCCCAGCGAGCTACACGGTCTCCGTACTCCGTACGCTCGTCTCTGGGAGAGGCCGCTCCACGAGCTACTGGTTGATACTCCAAGTATCTCAAAGTCCCACGAAGAAGTATCTCAAAGGACCGCCTCGTCATAGGGGTCTCAATGCAAGAGACAACGCTTCAATCGGACGCCCGGTATGTGAGTTATTTGCCTTTTCGTCCCGGGGAACCGGTTGGTTTCGTGAGCGAACCAACCCGGCCGTATCTCAACTATACCCCGAACTCCCATAGGGTATACTCATAGGGACCGTTTCTCAACGAGATCATCAACGCCGCTGACGGTTCGTCAAACTGACGTCATGTCTGAAAGATATCAGCTTTTCCGTTCCAGGGGCTCGGTTGGATTTCGGGTGCAATCCAACCCGGCCACTATCCAACAGTATCCAAATCTCGAGCGAAGTATGCCAAAAGTTCCGTCTCAACAAAAGGAAATCAACGAGACAGACGACGCGTCAATCGGACGCCTGGTCTGTGAGTTATTGGCGTTTTCGTTCCAGGGGCCCGGTTGGATTTCGTGAGAAAACCTACCCGACCACACTCCGACGGCATCGAAACCACGAGCGGAGTAAGCCAAAAGATCTGCCTCACTTAGAGAAATCCATCAAAGTCGACGACACGTCAATCGGACGTCCGGTGCTAAAGATATAAGTGTTTCCGCTCCGAGGGCCCGGTTGGTTTCTTGTACGAACCAACCCGTCCGAACATAACGTTCTTTGAAAACTTGAGTGTATTATACTGAAACGACCGTCTCCTTCCAAGGATCACTACGCAACTGACAGTGCGTCGATCGGAGGTCCATAACCCATGATATGGGCATTTGACCGAAAGTGGTCCGAAAACAGGGGGTCCGGGCCCGGACCGACCCGGCCCGACCCCCTGGGTCGGCCCGAACCGGGTCTGACCCGACTAAACCCGGCCCGGCCCGGCCCGGCCGGCTCGGTCCGGCTCGACTGGCCAGCCGCGGCTCGGCGTGGCCGAGCCGAAGTCGGGGAGCGGGGGTGCGCACGGCCCGCCCCTCGCCGTTAATTGAGGACGGCGGTGCAACCGCGGCCGCTAATTCTTCCGGCGGCGCGCTCGGGCGCCGCCGCCGCCTGGCGGCCGGACGGCTCCGACAGCCATCTCCGGTCGCTGGCGGCACCGCACCGGCGACCCGCGTCTCCGGGTGTTTCCGTGGGCCACCGGAATTGCTCTGATGGTCCGTTTTCAAAATCGTCTGAGCCGGTGTTCATCTCGGGTCTCATACTTTACTACACAAGCATCAAAAATACACTGAGGCCCCATTTTGTCGTCGCCCGTCAATCCGCACGTCAATTAACCAAACGTGTCATCTTTGTGGCTCTCCGGTGCGACACGTTGACGCAGCGCCCCTTCCCAGTGGCCCGACTCCGTCCGCGGATGTCTTCGGGTTTATCCGACGCGGCGCGACGGCGCCGCATTCTTGTTCTTCTTTTCTCGGCGCGACGCGACGGCGCCACACATTTCCTTGTCGCATGATTCCGCATGGTGAGACATCACCACTCCTCCCCGTACCAAACCACAAAGGAACCAACATGAAAAAAAAGGAGGAGGGTCAGCCGTGTTTGTGTTGTCCAACCCCCTCACGTTATTCGATAACTATTGGTTTTATACCATGAATATTGTCAAGTTGCTATTCACGAACAAAATAAATAAATAAAATTAAAACCCCTACCTTGGCTTCAAGAGTGTAGCTTGTTCGGAGGTTCGCTGAAGAGAAAACGTTGCGGAAAGAGGCGACATGGAAAGAGGAAGTCGCTTCATGGGAACGGCGTCGCGGAAAGAGAGACGTTGCGGAAGAACCGTTGCGGAAAGAGACGTCGTGTTGCGGATTGGTGTCGCGGAGGCGGTCTTCGAGGACTCGGCATTCTTCGACGGAGTTCGATGGGTTCTTCACGTTCCCCGTGTTCTTCGTTGAAGAGGATTAAGAACTCTAGATTTCCTTAGCTTTTCTTCTCCAAAGGCTCTCAAGCAACTAAGAAACTAACCAAAAAATAAATTAAGCCTCACTTAATTTATTAACACCACAAACCTTTGAAATTCATGAGTTCGAAATTAAATTAACTCACATAATTAAATATCTCAAGTTGGAAAATTTAATGAGAGGGAGGTAAAGAGACTCATTTAATGAGAGAGAGTTTCATCCACATAAATGGAGAGTTCAAGAGTTAAAGGGGGTTAAGGGGGTTTGATACTCATGTGGGACCCACCTTATAACATCCACCCAAGGGAGGTTATGTGCGGGTTGGCCCCTCCACTAACCTCCCCTTGGAGGTTCTAACTACCACTTCAAATAAAAATATGGCAAACACATATTTTTATTCAATTTAATTAAAAACCCCCGAAAACTAACTTCCAAACTCGATAAAACACAACTGCAGAAAAGGTGTTCCTAAGCAAAAACTGGCGTTGTGGTTCCATCGGTGCCCTCAGAATTTGATTCCGAGCAACGGTTCAAAAGATAGAAATTCCCGCTCATTCGTTCACTGAACGTACCCGAGCTAAACATCTGAAATTGATTCCGGGTACACCGGACCTCGGAGTCAGGCGCCGTCAGAAACTGCGTTCTTGTAAAATTTCAATGAAAATTTAAGAAAAAAATTTCCTTGAAATTTCCAGGTATTTACAATTATTTTGTCATTAAGGTTATTTAAAATGTGTCATGTGGCATAGAATGAGTTATAATTATTTAGTGGGGGAATCCATTATCTTCTATGATATACTATTAATATGGGTGTTGACCTCCATCCATTGTAAAGGTGTGGATGAGTGGGCATAAAAGTATTAGAAATTTATTATGGGTTGATTTTAAGGATGTTGAAATAACCATTCCCATATTGATTTATTTTTTTCATAATTTGTTATATTTTTTGTTTTAACTCATTGGTATTTTTTTCATTTTGTTAATAGGGAATCCTACCTTTTTATAACATAATCTATTCTTCACAGTGAAAAAAATATAGGGCCTTTTAAATATTAGTTTCTTGGAAATAAATATATAATACATGAAAACATAAAACATTATTATTTTCCAATTTAAAGGAATCATCATAGGTTAAAAAGATGTATTATTACTACTTCTCATAAACTGTTGACATAAATCAAAAGGAAAGGGTTAGTATAAGGCCACATAATGGAAATTAAGGGAAACAATTTATAAGCGATCTTGAAGAAAATCAATAATAACATTAAGAATATCATAATTGAATGAATAGGAGAAGTTGAGGTATATAATAAATAAAATAATGTGAAACATAACATTGATATTCTTCTATATCATTTAAATGATACACTCATCAGCATATCACAATGGTTTGTCACCAAGGTGTCAAAAAAATTACCAGGGTTATTCACCATGGTATCGTAAAACATGTCATCTATATAGAGTAAATAATTTTCCCAATACATTGTAGGGATATGAGGGAAAAAATAAATATTTTTTAATTAATGTGATGAAAATATATCTTATTCAAACATTTCAATAATATCCTGTTGGGAATCAAAGAAATTTGTTTCGTATCAAAATCACAGCATTTAAATAAATGAATAAAGACAAGATTATTAAGTAATTTTTATCCCATTAAAATGGAATGAATGTTTTATATATCTCAAAAATAAAATAAAATATATCATTTTTTTATCATAGTGAATAAACCATGAAAATAAAACTTGTTTTTTATTCATGAAAATAAAATAAATGAGAATTACATCAAGGGAAAAGTTATATTTTTTGAAGTAATATCACCATGATAACAAGATTAAAATGTGATTTTAGAAAAGGGTTAAAAGG
The DNA here is from genome assembly GCA_963277665.1 of Viscum album. NCBI lineage: Eukaryota > Viridiplantae > Streptophyta > Magnoliopsida > Santalales > Viscaceae > Viscum > Viscum album. Next base: position 1,098,784,303 of record OY728123.1, read on the forward strand.
GAGGGTACATGGGTATCTCATTGATAAAAAATAATTTTTGTGTTGGGGAATGAATAAAAAGGAAATAATACAGAGTGTCCATAACATTCAGATTTTATATACAAAAAGAGGTTCCTAACTTGAGGTGAAAAGAGGAATATTTCCCTGGCCTTTAAGAATTACTCCTTAAATTTAAGGATTATGAATTTGGGGGAATGATCAAACTATCTGAGGAATCCCTGGAAGGTAAATCTAACATATCATCTTGGAATATGGATTTTGAGTTAAATTAAACTAATAAATGGGTAGGGTTTTATACCCAGAGTGTAGGATATGTTTATTAATTTCTTAATATAGGCCTCAGAATCCTAGGCTGTGGAAAATAAAAAATCATGGGCTAGGCCATTGTATTTTACCTTGGTATTGTATACATGGAATAAATTTTCTGTTATTTTAATCCATTAGAGTCTACTATCATTTTATGTTTCTTATTTTGTAATGGAAAAATACATATTTCAGAAAATAATATTTTTAATGTTAATGTTTTTTTTAGAATTTTGAAAGTAAATTATATTTTCAGAAATTGATAAAAACCTTTTAAAATACATGATATTAGTAAAAAACATATTTTAGGTCATTTATATGGTTAATTATTTATTACATCAATATTTCATAATTATCAATTCATTAAACATACTAAAAACTTCATACTATAATTTTACTTTTCATGAAAAAATAATGTATTTTAGAATATTATCATATATTAACCATAAACTAATTTTGAAGTGATTATTTAAAAAATGATATATATTTTATCCTAATAACTCTCTAAATATGATTATTCTAACTATTAAATATAATAATACTTATTTTTTATAAATAAAATCGGATTGAAAATACATAGTAAAATTTTCGAGACTTGAAAAAAATAAAATTATTTTATCATTTATGCATAAATAATAGTGTTTTTATAATAATATTTTACTATAATAATAAGTATTCATAATATATTAGTTTATTATAAATATTTATATCTTTTTCAGAACGTAGAATTTATGTCCAAAAGATTTATTTATCAAATTACATCTCAATTTCATTAAGATAAACTATTATTAAAAAGGAATTGATGGAATAAAAATTTATTTATTCAAAGGAAATAAACTTAATTTAACTAGGTGCTCAATACATAAACCCTTATTACACATACAAATAACCTTAGAGTAAGGTGTCCAATGGTGGTAGTTTCGCGGGGTTCCTTGGATGTCATCGTCCAAGTGGTAATCTACACTAACTTGAACTACTCCCATAGTTAATTTCAGTCAGGCATCACTTAATGAATCTCATATTGGGATTGGTCAACAGTGAGGCCCTTTGATGATACCTCCATCCCATACTCCTAAATATTTCTTCAAATGGGACTAATCTACTTGTTTATTCCCTTGAATTTTCATTCTTTATAAATTAAACTCTGTCAAATTTTACATGTAAACTGTAAATATAACATTAACATATTATCTAGAGTATAACTCCCAATAGTAATGTTGAACGATGGTCATACATGACCAACTATCATACAATGGTTTAATCTAGATGGTGAAATTTCCATTTATATTTATTTCACTATTAAAAATATATTATTTTTTGTAAGATAAAAAATATAACACATATTTTCCGGAAACAATTATAATTAAAAAAATTGGGTAGTTACATTTTTCCCCAATAAAAGATTTCAACCCTAATATATTATCTAATTCTCTTAATTAAAAAGAGGTTTGGGTACATCTTCCTCACTATCTCCTCTGGTTCCCATATCTCTTCTTCACATTTATAGTTCCACTATAACACTTTGACAAGGTGGGAAATCTCATTGTGTAGAACCTTGACCCTACAGTTCAAGATCTATAACAGATACCCCTCATAATAGTGGTCAGGTTCCAGTTGTACAACCTCAGGATTCTACACATGTGAAGGGTTGAGTATGTCTTTTGTTAGGAGATATGCATGGAATACATCCTGAACATGAGTTATATTTGGTGGATGTTCTATTCGATAGGCCACTATTCATTTGAAATCAAGGATTTCATAATATTCAATGAACTTGGGGCTAAGAATCCCTTTCTTACTAAACAACTTGACTCCCTTCCAATGTGATATTTTATGTAACACCTTTTCACCAACACTAAACTCCAAGTACATTCTATGGTTGTTGCAATAGCTCTTCTATAGACTCTAAGAAGACTTTATATTTTGTTGGATAGAATTAACATTCTTTTCATCTCTTGTACAATATTAGGCCTATGATGATTAATCACTCCAACTTCATCCCAAAAAATAAGTGTTCAAAATTGATCCCCATATAAATATTCGTAGGGTTCCATTTGAATACTCAGATATAAGATTTTATTGTACAATAACACAACTAATGAGTGATATTGAACCCATTTACATTTAATTTTCATTGAAAATCTTCTCATCATGTTCTCAAGTGTTTTAATAGTCTATTCATATAGGTCATCAGTTTGGGGGTGATAGGCTATACTAAAATTCAATTCATTACTTAGAACATATTTAAGAATTCTCTAGAACATTTGTGTCAACAATAGATCATGATTAAAAACATTAAAAAGTTGAACTCCATGAAACCTCACCACTTATTTTATGTAAATATTATAATGATGATAATCCACTATATCCCAAATTTAAATGTTTCCATTGGATATAAAAGGAAGACTAGTGACAAAGTTTGTAGTGATATTTTCCAAATTCCTTGTGGGTATGGGTAGTGGTTGTAATACCCCATTATGAATTTTTTTTCTTACTTCAATTCATGAAACGTCATGAATATTTTAGTGTAGTTGACAATATCAATTTTCATGTTATCCCACCAATAATGATCACAAATTTCATTATACATTTTCATGATTTTAAAATGTATAGAAAAATTAGATCTAGGATATTCATCCATCAAATAATTATTTTCTTCTAGAATATTTGGAACACATAGCCTTGAATAAAATTTCAGTGTACTGTATTGACTAATATTGATCTCAATAAACATCAAATTCTTCACATCCTCTATCGTATCCTGTAATAAAGGAGACTATCTTTTAGGTTTCTTGATATTTTTATTGTTGAAAAATAATTTGGTATAAGATTTATGATTTACCTTAATCTATGATTCCCATGTACAATTTTTCTAGGATTTGGATGAAAGGATATCTTTGAATCCTCATAATTTCTTTAACAAAATGGTCTTTCATAGTTAATGTATCAGTGAATTTATTTTCAATCCTGGTGTGGTAATGAATTTAAAAATGAATGATTTTAAGAAGTACCAACCATCTCCTCAATATCTTGTTCAATTCCTTTTGAGTGAAAATATACTTCAAAATTTTGTGGTCTATGTATATATAACATTTCTCACCATAAAGCTAGTGCCTCTTTATCATTAATGTAAAAACACCTCATGCAATCCCATGGTCACGTTTAAGATAATTCAACCCATGAGGCTTTTCTTTTGAGATTCATAAGAAAACACCTTGTAATTTTGGATTAGGATGCTCCCAAGCCTCTTCGTAGATTCATCGCTAAAAATTATTAATCAATATTAAATAGAGGGTATAGTTAATACAAATGTAGTAACCAATATCTTCTTTGCCTCATGGAAGATTTATTCACACTCCATTGTCCAAATAAACATGTCCCATTTTTGAGTTAACATGGTTAATGGATTAGAATGTAGTGATTTTTTTCAACAACCTCTTATAATATCCAGCTTATCCATGGAAAAAATGAATCTCATTTATTATTGTTCGAAGAGTCCACTACTACAGAATCATTTTCTTGGTAGGGTTGACATCAATTCCTTCATTGGATACATTGGTCACCATGAAATAAAATTATTGTAACCAAAATTTACACGTTCTAAACATTCCAAATAGCATCTCCTTACTCTGAATTTAAAATATAACCCTTATATAATCCTTTTATTGATCATTACATTTGTAATATATCAGAATATATTCAATAAAAAGTACTAAAAAGGTATCATGGTTGTTTTTAATGACTCAATTAATATATTTTATAAATATAATAGGTTCATTAGTCAATCTGAACAGAATTACGACAAACTCCTAATGAACATAACTTCATTGGAAGGTGGTATTTGGAGTATCTTATTTATTCACCATTAATTGATGAATACTATATCAAAGGTCAATCTTGGAGAAGAATTGATCCCCATAAAGTTGGTGAAATAAATCATTAATCCTTGAAATAGGGTACTTATTCTTCACCATGATCTCATTAATTTCTCTATAATCAATGCATTGATGCATTCACCCATCCTTATTTATCTCAAATATAATAAGTTATCCCCATGGAATCACAATTGATCTAATAAACCCCTTCTCCAAAATATCTTGGATATGTTTTGTTAATTCTTCCATCTCTAAATTTTTCTTTCCATACAGGTTCATTGATATCATCTTGGATCCATCAATGAGTTTAATGGGGAACTATAACTCTCTTTAAAATGGAGGTCTATTTAAATCTTTAGGAAATAGATTCAACTATTTCATAATTATGGGGATACCATCTATTCATATAATTTCATTTCCTTCATTGTATTCATCGATCATATCCATAAATAAAGCTACGGTAGGTGATTCAAGGAAAAGCTCAGGATGAAATATATCTCATTTGAAAAAAAATATAGGTTTTCTATTCAATACTATTGATATTTCCTTTCTTTTTCATTTGATATTAGTATTATACTTTAGAGCCCCTCTATCCCTAGTATAGTGTTGAATTCCATTATGGTAATGACAATAATATTTTCAATGAGATTGTGTTTTCCAAAGTGAATGTTATATTTTATATACATTATTGATTATTGGATAATACCTCTTTGATTATAGATAGATTATTATAACACTAGAAGTCCATGTATTGGTTCTACATTATTTTTAAACTTGGAATAAATAAAAGAATGTGAGGAACCATAATAAAACAAATTACATTCTAGATATGAGATAATAATGTTAGAATATACCACCACATAATTTTGATCATATTGTTCAACACTTGTAATAGAAAAATCTCAAACATTCTCCCTTGGCATATTCTTGGGATGAATGTGATTGCCCACCATTAACTTGTAATTTGAACCATGATTGGAAAAGTGACCAAGCATTCCACATTTGAGGAATTGGACATCAGGATAGGGCTACACCATATCCCCTTTATCATTTGTGTTGACAAGTAAAGTATTCGTCTTACTATGATAGTTTCATGAAATATGGCCTTATTCCACCCCCATAACATTTCCCACTCCTGATCAAGTAGTTTCATGAATGCTTCTTCCAACATTTGTTTCATGTAGGAAGTTGTACTATCTTTCCTCCTATTTCATGATCAATGTTCCTCCCCCTGATTGTTTCCATTGTTCACTTATTTTCATTTGATCTGTGGGACCACCGCATCTCTTTGAGCTCTAGTTCAACATTAATAGCATTCCAAACACTCATTTTGTAGCCAGCATTGTCTCAATTGACTAGATTCATCCCCATATGATGTCTCAGTCTACTGAAGAATCTATCAAACTCTTAATTAGGATCCATAGTTAAGATAGGCATGTAAACGTAAATTACTTCAAAGTTCATCACATAGCATCCCATAGATTCATTTTCATTATGATTTAGTACTAGGAATCCCATATATGTTTCAATGGAATCAATTGGAGGAAATATTTTTTGAAAATGTTTTCCCTGAAGACATCCCACTTAATAACATCAGTCTACCTTATTGGAATCATATTTTTAATCATTCTCCACCACTGATAAGATTCTCTATCACAATGGTACAAAACTAGGTGACTTTTTTATTATTCCCATCAACAAAGTACATAAAATATCTTTTCTATATATATGGTTAATTTTTCAACTATCAATGGTTCCATAGATCCACTAAAATAAGGTGATTGTTGACACATAAATGAATCAATGGAAATTTCTTCCCTTCGAGGTGAATTTATTATGCCATATTGACTCATGTTATTGTTTATTACTAAATTTAGTTGGTTTATCATTATCATGATGTTTTCCATTAAAACTTATAATAGAGGGTCTTCAGTGCATGGTCCATTGTGCTCACTGTTTATGTGTTACCTGCAATTTCCCACCATTTCTAAAATAATGAAACCATAATGAGAAACACATTTATTTTAATAATATTTTAATTTATGTAGGAATTTAATGTATCAAAACATAAAGATTAAATATGTTATTACTTAACATTAATTACAATTTCTATAAATACATCATAATGGTTCATAAAAAGATTCTGATTAGCCAAAAATAACCATAGGGGTGAGAAAATATGAGTGAAGCAAGGCTTGTTGACATGAAAAAGTTCCAATTCGAGTATATCTCAATGTGTTGTTTTTGGGTTTTAACCCAAGATAGATTTTTGTGATAGCCACATCGAGAGGTTTATTTTTAAAGATGGATTTTTTTTCTTGGATTCTAAATTAATAATTTTACACCATTATACAAGAATGTTTTAATATATTTGAAATTTTTCCTATGGTTCAATATAATGTTTTAAAATAATAACTTCCAAAAAAAATAAACCATCCTTTGATACAGACTATCCTATCCTACCCTTTTATTACATAACCTTTTCATTACATTGTATAAAACAGAGGATTTTTAATGTTTAATTTCTTAAAAAGGGTAAATAATACATTAAAACATTACGAATTATTATAATCAACTTGAAAGGCTTCATCATGTGTTTAAAATAAGTTTATTTACTATATATCATAATCTAACGACATACATCAAAGGAACCGGTGTGCATAAGGACCAGTAATGGGAAATAAAGAGAATTAGTTCACATGAGATCTTGATGAACATCAATATGAACATGATAAATATCATTATGAATGAAAATGAGAACATGAGTCATGTTATAAATATAATAACATAAATCATAACTTGGAAATGTGGAAACAAAGTTTAATAAAGTAATTCATAATAATATCAAAAATGGTTTTTCACCGATGAGTCATAAAATTTAAAAAGGTTATTCACCAAGGTAGAAAAAAACATGTCATCTATTGGGATTAAATTTCTTACCCAATGTATTGGAGGGATATCAGGGTACACATTTCATATGTCTTAATAATTCTATCCAGATATATAATAATAAGTTTTTTATAAATATCCAATGGGGAATAAAAAAAGAGTTTTATAGGAAAATCATGGAATATTTAAAAAAATTCCTAAACACTGGATTATTATTTCATTTTTAACCCATGGAAATTGAATAAAGGTTCTATATATTTAAATACTAGAATAAAATAAATATTTATAATATATTTGTAAATAACCTTGGAAAATAAATAGTTTGTGGTTTTCACATAAATTAAAAAGGAATTTATTGAGAAGAATAGAGAAATTTTGAGAAGTAAAATTAGTACTATAACAGCTAAAAAAATGGTTTTAGAAAAGGATAAAAAGAGATAGAATAAGATTATTCCATTTATAAAAAGTAATTTAGAAGTAATATAGTGAATAAAAAGTATATAATTAAATTTGAACACAACCATCCTGAGATATTAAAAAAAGTGGTTTTTGTAATGAAGATAAAAGAAGTATATTTCCCTTACCATAACGAGTTACCTCTAAATATAGAGGATTGAAAAAATAGGTGATTTAGAAACATTATGAGGTCTAGTTGGGAGTTAAAAATAATAGATCTTCGTCAATGATGGATTTTGGGTGAAATTAAATGTATTAATATGTGGTTATTTATAGTAAAAAAGGATGATTTGTTTACTAATTTCAAAATATATTCCTTGGAAACCTAGGTTGTGGAAAAGTAAAAACCATAGACATTACAGCAGTATTTTCAAATTTTTTGGAAAATTAGAACATATTTTATGGTATTTTAATCCAAAATATTATACAATAATTTTATATCACTTATTTTTTAATTGAAAATTAATGATTTTACCAAATAACATTTTTAAAGAAATATTTTTCAATTTTAAAATTTGAAAAGTGTAATATATTCTTCAAAATTGATTAAAATATATTAAAAAATTTATATTAAAAAAATAACATATTTTATGTCTCATATTGTGTTTAATCTTTCATTTAATAATAATGATATAATTATGAAGTCATTAAAAAACGTAAAAACTCAAACTGTATTTTTACAATTCACAAAAAGAAAATTATTTTAGAAAACTCTAATAAATTCACCATAACCTAAATTTCACATGATTATTACATAAATTATATTTATGTTATCATAATAATTATATAAATATGATAATTTTAAGTTTCAAACATAAAAATTCATATTTATTAAAAATAATAGACTATTTAAATTGCATAGTAAAATTTATGGGACTTTGAAAAAAATAAAATTATTTTATCATATTTATTTAGATAAGAGTGTTTTTATCATAATTGATTTAACATATGTATTTTTTATAATATATTATTTTATTAAAAATATTTATATCTTTTTTTAATGTATAATCCTTTTCTAAAAAATAAATTTATCAAATTCAATTTCAGATTTATTAAAGAAAAACTATTAATAAAAAAGATTTAATGGATTAAATATTTTATTTTTTCAAAGAAATTACACTTTAAATGACTATTTCCTCAACAAATAATCCCTTATTAAAATCATATACACCCAAAAAGTAATGTGCGTAGTGGCGGTAGTTTCGTGGGGTTCGTCGGCTAACATCTGTCGAGTGGTAATATCCACTAACATGAGCTTCCCACATTGTCCATTTAATTAAATATTCAATTATTAAAGATAATATTGTTCTTGGTCTAGGGAGAACCCCAATAATGTTACCTCACTCTCAAGATCTAAAAAATGTGCTTTAAATGACATTAATATATGGTTTGAGTCCATTAGATCATCTTTTTAAATCAATTTTTCTTTGTCAAATTTTACTTATAAACACTAATTATAACAATAAATTTATTTTCGATAGTATAGTTTCAAATGATAATATTGAAAAATTATCAGAATTGACAAATATTCATATAACGATTAAATCAGGATGGAAAGGTTTCCAATTATATATAATTCATTGTTAAATAGATATGGGTTTTTGTGTGAAATAAAAAATATATCACACATTTTTGGGGAACAATTATTATTCAAAAATTTCTGGTTGTTACAGTTTAACAATTTTTATTATTGTTTGTGATGTTCAGATGGATTCATATATGGGACCTCACCTCCAAGGAGGTGTTGGTTTTTCATTAAATAGAGGATGGATATGATATTATCTCTTTAGACCATTTACTATTATTCATGTGCTATGTGTGACTAATACCTAGGAATATACCATATGAGGATGGTTTGATTTTGGTTGGTGGGTGTCTATGTTATTCAATCCTTATGACTATTCAAATATGACTAATGAATATGAGAAATTTCTATGAGAAATTACCATGAAGGTATAGTCAACCCTGTACAAGAGGATGGCTATGATATTCCATCATCAAATAGGATCTGATGAAATTGGATATGGTTTTTAGTAATTAATGTCTTCTTCCATTTGACATTCACTACATCCATTATTGTCAGGTTTCATAGAGTAGTATATAGGGAATTATGACCTAACATAGGTTTGTTATTGATTTAAATTTATTTTTATTTAATTTAGTTGATCCAAAAATATATATTTTACACACTAAGTAATAGGATTCATTGGTGGGGTCCAAATTAGTTTTATTACTCCCACCCTATAAGGGAAACAAGGTGCTAGTGATTTTTTTGGGATTAGGGAAAGGGGAAGGGACCTATGTCAAGACCTTGAGTAGATGTAGACAGACATAGAAAAATGTTATATCATGGAATAATTTAGGTTCATTTTTTTATATTACATAATGTTATTTTTTTCACTTGAGCAATTTTATATATTTATCCACCACCTATGAATATCACATTTCATTATCAATATATGTTGACATGTGATCATTTTGTGGTAGAATTTTACAGTATTTATATAGTTGAAATAGTGTAATGTTTGCACACTCTATTTTATTTCTAATTAATTGGTCCATTGTTGATTATGGAAATACTTTTTATATAAGGTATAGTCTCCTAATATGTGGTTCAGTCCATCCCTACAAGTTAGATACCTCTTATGTAGGGGTAGTGATGTAGTCAATTTATTATGTGGAAAATTAAATCATTATTTTTAATAAATATAAATTGTTTAAAATGAAAATACCAACGTAATTATTTATTTATTCAAAATACGGGAATTTATAATTGAGTAAATAGAAATATTTAAAATTATGATTTTTTTAATATTTTATTTTATAATGAATATATTATTGATAAATTACTATTTTTTAAACAAATGTTAGTTTAAAAATGGGTTCACCTAGTATCCTTCAATCCCAAGGCACTAAAAACCACATAGACCGACCAAGGATGGATTTCCAAACATGAAAACTTCCCATGTAAGCCCACTAAGCAGCATGTGATGTAACATTCGATGCATGATGTGCACAACATGTGGGACAAATCCCATAGGACCATGTGGGTCAGTGCAAGCTATGTATGTGTGTGAAATTTTTATTTGAGCAGAAATACCCCCACTCCATTAGAATTATGTACTAATAATACTATGATTTGATATATAAAAAATATCTCAAGCCAACTAATGTTTTATTTGGGATAACATCAGGAATATACTATTTAATATTTATAATATCAATAACCATTCTGTGCCATAACCATGTGATCCTACCTTAGACAGATACCTACACCACTATTCATTGCACTTCCACTCTATTCATCAACCTCGACTATTATCAATTCGATGGAAACCACCATCATTGATGACTAGATGTCATATCCTTGAGTTCACTTTTTATATTGAAGACTGTGATCACCTTGGATGGTAATTAGACACTCGAGCGATCTTACTGGTTCCCTTTTTGATCATCCATGAACTAATATTCATTCTTTGGGTATCTAAATATATCCTTTATATGTTTTGGGTGGTATTGGTGAGGTTCTTTATGCTATTGCTACCATTTTTGTGTCATACTAATGTTCACTTCCCCATAGAGGTTTTACTATAGAGAAGTGGAAATATTTTAATGAAACTTGAAATCCTACAATATCTAATGATATATTAAATATGAATATCTGCAATATTTATATCCAATAGTAGATATTTTGGAATTTTAAAAAATTAAATTAAATTTTTGAAATAATTATGATATAATGATTACCCCCTCTTCAAATGGAGGTGGTATAGATACTATGAATAGAAAGAATACATTGGATGCATACTGGTGTAGATGTTTAACTACTATTAATTTTTTTGTTTATATTATTAATTGGTGTATTTTAATTCATTTAGTTTCATTTATTTTGTTATTCTCCCGTGTTTTAATTTTAGCAATACATTATATTCTTTTCTTCACTATTTTTCTCTTCTTTTATTGTTTTCATCTTCCATTGTCTCAATATCATTATTTCTATTATTAGATTCCACTTTATCCATTATCTCATTATTATCTACCATTATTATTCTCTTACTCTCATTATTCTTTCAATAATTACAACTTACATAAGATAATGGAAGACAGACATAAGGCTTGGCCTCCGTAGAGAATCAGCTTCTTCGAAATTGTATGCTTGAATTCATAAATATTTTATTTCTATTTATACTGAATAAAGGTGAAGTGTACATGGGAGATGATTTCCCATAATTAAATAGACCTCAAATCCAATTTTATTATTTTTATTACTAGTTTTTCTTCCTTACCATTGAATAAAATCTCTTCACAAGAAGGATGTTAGGCATTCAATGGATAAAATGACATATGATAAAGCTAGGTCATGGAAGCTTCAATACACTCGAATGAGGCTTGTATTTAACCATGATTAAAGGGGTAAGATTAATTAATATTTTCTATAAATTCATGATTTCCCAATGACCAAAAATAATAATAGTTTTGAAACAGTATATCTTATTATTTAACTATCAAATTGATTTCAAATAAATTAAAGAGGAATAAGGGTGAAACCTAAAACCAAAACCATATGCATGTTATTTTTTTAAAATTAACATTCATTGCATTATAGGATACTTATAGTTTGAAATTTAATTTTCTATTAAATTCAAAAAATCATTTTCCGTTTTTCACCTAAAATAATAAAAACATTAAAATAAGTAGTATTAGGTTAATTAGAATTATTAGGTGAATAAACAGTGAATCTTACCAAGTTAGATGACCCTAGTCAGCCATTATGTTGAAATTTAAAAATTCTAATAGTATATTTTTAGATACCATATGACATGTGTTAATGAAAACATGTCAGATTTTCTAGGGAGACATTGATTTATTTATTTTAATTTTCTATTTTCCTATAATATAAATATTTTCAATTTTTTTAAAAGAAACCCATAAAAACAATTTTTTCCATATTATTTCTAGATGAAAATTATTAATGATGAAATAAATATTCTCAGGAAAAAACCAAAAAAAATAAGAATACACTGATTAAATTAAATACTAGGAGCAAGAAAATAAAGAACAAGTATAATAATAGAAGATAACTTTTAAGTGGGAGTTTGATTTTGTTCATGAATTATTGTAGAAAAAAGAACCTAAGTCAATGGAGAGGTAAATTTCCTCACTCATTTTGGATATTGAAGAGCCTAGTGACGTAAAGTATGAGTTACCTGAAAATCCATTTACAACACAAAACCATTACCAGAGAAGACTAAGGAAGACATGACCACTGATCTATATATTGGCGATCAACAATATCTAGAAAATTTATGTAATGAAGATGAATTTCAACATGATATTTATTTCCATTTCAATGTATAAGATCCATCACAATTTAATATCACTTTATCATTGTATTAGGAAGAAAATATCCAAGTGTTCGAATTTAATGATAATATAGAGGAGGCTGACTACCTGCCTCTATCAAATGAAATTTTCACCCAAGAGAACATTACCATTGAAAAAGAGATTCAATCCAAAATAATAGAAGAATAAGATATTTTCATAAACTAATTATTTTATGATATTAATAAATATTAATTGAGTATTTAATAAAATTCTTTTGAATTTTCCGATTTAGAAATTCTATTTCATTTTTTGAAGGATGATGAAGTGGAAGAACATCGACCTAGAGAGTAACACATGGAACTTCCAATAATTATTGAACATGAATTAGATGAAGTTCTTATGGAAACCCATGTGACCTATACTATGGATGGAAATTAAATGGTTACTCACCTTGAAAGAAAGAATTTTGTATTTTATTATATATATATATAAATTATTTCCATGTAAATAGAAATTCTAACTCTCCAACTAAATGTTTAAATCAAGTAGCCCACATTGATAAAGAACTTGAAAATAAAGAGGAGGTTTAACAAGTAGTAACCAATAAGGTGTATGATCCATACCTCACCCCACAACATTATTAAATATTTACCTAATTATGATGGGTTTGTATTTGGTATACTCTATCCAAATACTCATCACTAAAAAAGATGAAGTGGAATATTGTAATATAAAAATGTGGTGGTTCAAATCCAAGAAGAACTACCACCCACCATTTTATGAGTGATAGCATGTATTTCCTTTCACTTGGTACTAAAAATCCAGGTCCCACTTATATATTTAAACCATTAATTATCTATTTAAAATCATTCTAGTACTTTTCAATTTCATCATTATGAATATTTTTAGGAAGTATCCAAATCCCTTTATTATTTTTTATATTTAAGGACATGATTCTTTTGATTAATTTATTGACTAACCTTTTTAGGATCATAATGGCATATAAAAGCCACAAAAATAGAAATGAGGAGTGTAAAAATGTTTCATGATAACATGGAGTCCATTATTATATCATTATATTTTCAACTACCTACATATTTCTAAAAATTTGTTTTATACTAGAAAAATCTAAATTCATGTTAAACTAGAAATATTATTACCATACCATTAATTTAAAGTATACTTCACTTATATAAGAGAAACTAGTTTAATAAAAACTCTATGATGTCATGTTTTATATTTAAATGATAATGATATTGAATGACTAATATGGGGTATTAAATTATTTCAATTAATTATAGATTTTGTATTGATAACTCATCATTTGGGGTAATTTATTTATTCATGTAAATAAAATTTACCATCCATTTTTCATTCTATAAATTTTGTAAATTCATGTTTATTGATTTGTTAATATTATTCATTCAATGAGTTACTATTGAATGTATTATGTTCCATTATAGAAAGTATTTCATGTCCAAATACTATCTATATATTTAATGCATATTTCTTGAGTGATTTGGGGTATTTCACATTCTATATCTTTCATTGGATATTATAAAATCAATGAAAGTTAAAATTCTATTTTAATTTGATAATTTCATTTTTATTTATAACCAATTATCATTTTAACAATTATTTATTATATGCATGATAATCCCAAAGACATCATCCATTAAATATTTTGGAATGAGCCATATTTCAATTCATTCAAGTCCAATTCTACCATACTCTTATTATTTTCATGATATATTATATTTTAGGTGTGGGGTGATGGAATTCATTGTGTAATTATTAAATAAATTATAATGAAAAATTATGAAAATTAAATATTGGTTATTGACAGTGTTTTATTTTTTTAAAATCTCTACTTTTACTATTTCCCATAAAAAACCAAAAAAAAAATTAAAAACAAGAAAATTAAAAGAATCGGTTATAACTTGGAGGAATATATAATAATTAAATTTGGACCAATTATTTTGTATCATATTATGTTTAGGGGAGGAAGTTTGGTTTATTCCAATCATTAATTTCAAAAAATGTTAAAAAAACAAAAAAAAATTGTTTGATAAAAAGTAATGAAAACATAACAAATAGGCGAAATTTAAAATTGAGCAATTCATTAATTATTTTATCATCAATCATTGCCTTTAATTTGGTTTTGTAAAGTGAGAGTTTTTACTTTTAATAGGATATTATCATTACACATTAAATTTTGATATTATGCACTATTATTTAATAGATAAAACTCCCTCTTCGAGCCTTAATGATTTTTACCACATTTTCTACCAACCTCGATCTGTAGAATAATAATAACAATAATTAAAAAGTCTTCTTTATTTCATGTGACATTTTTATTTACAATGTGGAGAAAGTAATTCCTTTGCAAACATATGGAAAATGAGAATGTACTCATGATAAGAGAACAAATTTAATTGAATTTTTATCATGATTGATGAGGGAAAAAATCAAAAGTGAGGTAGAACATGAAATATCATGCATAATAATAATTAATTAATAATATTGAATGAATGAAAAGTTATGTTCCACTATTTTCAATAGGAAAAGGTAAAATTCTTGGATTGATTAACTCTTCAATTAATTGGAATTTGTATTGATATTTTAAATGGAACATGATAATTTGGTTTGAAATTGATAAATTTTTGGTTTATTAATTTTAGATTTATATATTGGTAGCATTAGTTCACTATTTAATTAAGGTTTGAGATTCAATGCTTGTGGAAAATCATAGTTCCAGTTCATGGCTATTTGATTCATTAAATGTATCATGAATATTTATAATAACTTATAATATTTTTGAATTATTTTTAATGAAAATATCTATTTAACTACTTTTAAAAAATATTGTTATTTACAACAGTGGAATAAAATGAGTTAAAACATTTATTTCTAATGTTGTATAATATAAATAATATTTTTTGATGAATTATAAAAAACTAAATGATTTTTTGGTTAAAAATATGACCCAAGAAGACCTAAACCCAAAGGTCCCAAAAGCCACATAGCCAATCATGGGAGGAACCATCATCCATGAAAGATATATAAGGTCGCTAAGTAGTAGGTGGATTACCAGGCCATGCATAGTGTGTGTAGCATGTGGGATGAAGCCCACATGCCCATGTGGGCTAATACCCACATGTCCTGGTCGGTTAGCAGGAGCCATGTGTGTGTGTGAGATATGTATGATGGGGTGGATACCCTATCACCTTGGTGTTATGATATGATAATCATGTGTTTTGATATATATATTTAGTATACCAACTTGGATGATATTTTATGCTGGATGTCTTTGTGTGACTATTATTCATCAATTACAAAATCAATATTTTTATACACCAAAACTACATGACCCCGCCTAGGATAGATTTCTCCAACACTCTCCCTAATTTTACCACCATCTTCATCATCTGCTTCCAGTTGAAACTCTTTGTAACGTTCCATGGATGATGACCAAGAAGACCAGTTTTGAGAAGACTTCCACTAATAAAGTAGAGGAAGACCTTGGAGGGAAACTATATAATCAAGAAACCTCAGTGGAACCATCATAGTTGAGACATATAATAGAATGAATGTTTTGGGGAGATCTATTAATCCATTGAGAATGATATATGGGATTCATGAGGATTCCTATATTGTTTCTACCCTTATTATGCTATATTATGGTGCACTCCCCCATAGAGGTTTTAATATTGAAAAGTAATCATATTTTGTTTGAATTTTGGAAACCTCCAATATATAAATAGAAATTAAAGTTAGGGATATAAAATATCTATATCCAGAGATGTTGATATTCAGGTCTAAAATAAGGGGAAACAATTATTTTAATGGCAGAAAATAAAAGGATTACACCTTATATAAATAGATAAGTTTGGAAGTTGTGAAAAGGGTTGATAGAGAGGACACACACTGAAGGGGATGCTGAATTACTGATAATTTATTTTTATTTATTTTATTATCTGTTTTATTTTATTTTATTTTATGTTGTTTCCTTTATTATTTAATTTATGCATTTTTTTGTGTGATCCCATCTATTTCATTCGTCAATTTTTTTTATTATTTCCCTACATTCATATTCTAATCATTCATTCACATTATTTTTATTATTACTTCCCACTTTTTTTCTCTCATTATTATCACATATAATTTTTATCTTCTTATCATTTTTCTGTTCACTGTTACATATTAGTCATGATATTGGATGACTGATTTGAGTCTTGGCCTTGGGGAAGGATCGGGTTCTCATAAATTCTGTCCTTAAATTATTAAATATTTTATTTATCATTTTTAGTAAAAAAGTTTAAGTGTATGGGTGTGGTGATTTTAAATAATGTTATAGATCTCAAATCCATTTATATCTTTTTTTACAATTTTTATCTCACATCTATTGAACATATGATCTTTACATTATGTAGTTGATACGTTTATTGGATGAAATGTCTTACAATGGAGCAGGGTCCTGGAAGATTCCACACTCTCATTTGGAGTGTTTTATGGACCATGATTATAGGAGGAGGTTGAATTATAATTTTCTAGGAATTCAATACTTCAAAACTAACATATTAATGAATAGTTATTATTGAATTAGATTTCAAAATTGAGTAATCCAACTACTGTTAAAAAAATAAAGAAAAACATTGAAGGACCCTAAAACAAAACCATTATCCAGGATCATTCTTTTTCTATTCCCAAATTTAATTTCATATTAGGATAATTTTAGTTTAGCATTTTTTTAAACTCAAAAAATCATTTATATTATATTAATAAATTAATCAAAATTAAAAAAAAATATGTAGCATTAAATGAATTATAATTATCGAGGTATTAGATTATAAAGAACCTTAAGTGAGATAACCATGGTCATCCATTATTCTACACTAGGAAAGAATGAATTTTGTCCTTTTTCCACACCATGTGAAAGGTTTGAAATATGTATTTATGCATTATATAATTTAAAACACCATATCGGTCGAAGGGAACCATGCCGTGGGGTTATAAAATGTTCTCAAGGCCATTTTACTTTATTACCCAGGGCCAGTTAAAATGATGATATGAAGGCAAGAATTCATGAATGAATATTCTTTATGTATTCACAACATGCTTATAGTGAATGATAAGGAACTTATGGATGTGTTATAAATTTTATTAGATATAATATTATGGTTTTATAGTGTTTTCTAGTTTACTCCTGACTTGATGATATATAGGGGGTTTCCTCTTTTATAGGATAGTGAGATTTTGTGATTTCTACTATTATAATTTAATAATTAGGGTCAAATATCATTCATTTACATAAATTTGATTGTTAAAGGATTAAATTAATTAATATTCAATAATAATATGTTTAGTGTTTTCCCAAATTCTTTATTGGTTGAATGTAATCAATTTATCTCAAGGATCGTGATTAATTTTATATAAAACTACGACTAATGGCTACATGAAGCGGATATGTGTGAATGACTTGGGTTATTTGTAGGTAGTGATCTTATAGTACACCTTGTAATGGATTTTTTGGGCATCCCTATTTTTAGGGAATTTATTTGTACCTATTGATTCATAAATCATATTAAGGTTTAAGCTAATAAATGAAATTTTAAGACTATATTTTGGAATTTTTGTACAATTCCACATTAACAATCTCTTGTGAAGCTACACATGGACGATGATTATCATTTCTGAAAGCTTCTATATTCACTTACCATAACTGTAGTTTTCTATTATAGAAGAGATAATCATGCCCTTGAAGCTACCCCAGTGATACATGTGTCTTTGACCTCAAAACAAGTGGTATTTTATATAGTGTTTGATAGTGGTAGTGGTGTGTATTGTGTAGAGCTATCATTTTATCCATTGTTTGAGATTTATAGATGTATAAATCTTTTTTTTCTCGGTAATGCGTGTTTTTTTTATGTTAAGTAATTAATTGAGATTTTAGGGGGTTGTTTTGAGCTAATTGAGATACTCGATGAGATATGGGTTTCAGAAGAATATTCATTGGTATTTTGTTGTAGATCGGAGGATATAAGTTTAATTTGTTGAATTCTACATATTAAATATTATGGGAGTGTAAAAAAATCATTTAAATTTTGTTGATAATAATATAAAATAATTAAATCATACTAATAAGTGTAGTAAATTTAATATGAAGTCGGTGTCTGAAGAGAAAGTAATTGAGTAATGAAAATGAAATCAAATAAATTTTATAGTAGTTTTGATAAAAAATCATCTTTATATACTCCTTTCATGATCGAACTTTAAAAATATAGATATCCACTATTTTTGTACAATTTTATAATTTGTATAGACCAAACTGAATATTTTATAGGGGAGAGGATCAAACATCAAAACTCCCGGAGAATTCGTAAAATCATCTTCTATATAAGAGGAGATCTATCCTACACAATCACGGAGTAGTTTAAAACTATGTTCATTAAAAAAATATTTATGTAGAAACTATGTATTTATTTTCATCCAGGTAATCATATCCATGAATTACCTGTTATAGAGGCACAACCATGCTCGATTTTTGTTACATCTAATGCACGAACATAAAAATAAAAGGATGATTACATAAAAAATATAAAATAAAATTTATATAAGTAATAGAAAGGGGTACTAGTGTATAATAGTGGTTTCTGAAATATATCAAGTCATAAAGAAATGAAAATATTTAGGAAACCATGAATTATCCTTTAAATTAGATTAATATTAACAGGGAAAAAATAATCTTCTTTATTTTTATATCTTTTGTAAATCTATTGAAACATTATTTTCTCACATTGATGAAAATGTGTTAAAGTAAAGAGTTAGGAGAACAAAAGAATAGAAAAGTAAAATGCCAAGGGGAACATACATTTAAAAACCCACTTCATGCAGGCCCCCCCAAAGTAGCATAGCTGCAAATGGTACTTGAACATTTCATGGTTCTACATTGGACCAAATAGTTGGTAACCCCACAGTGCTCACAATGTGCCTCTGCATTAGCCTACATTATAGAAATGAATGAGAGAAACTCATTGTTTAGGGTATTATATTTTCCTTTTAATAGGAACCCGTGGATCCTCATTTGGGTAATGTAATATTATTAATAATCGTTCATGATCATCATTCCCAAGTTCTTTACCCATCCCTTCAAAAACTTTTCTGGTAGCTCTCTTAAAGGTGATAGAATATGGAATAAAACAGCATTGTGTAATTAAAATCATTCCTATTTTGAAAACCAAAAATCATTAATGAGGAACCCTTCAACTTTGGTAGGAATGTGAGAAGTGTAAAGGCTCCTTCTCAAACCATGGACCTGTGCGAGATACGTCAAATAACACCTGAGGAATACATTGAATCCATGAGTTAATCCTCTCCCAAGAGTTGATGCCCAAGTTGTCCATCACCAAAAACACCCTCTTCCCATTCAGGCCTACCTATGCATTGCCCTTACAGTCCATGCATGTTAACCCTATAGGAGACCACATTGTATATCCCAAACTCTACCATGTATGATCCACCTAACAAGTCATATTTCAAGATAATAATGAAAGGACCCTTATTCTATTGAATCCATAATCGTAAAGGAACCAATTGAAATCACCACTAAAACCTTTAGGGATGAAGAACTATGGTAAGAGGAACACTGGGTTGTATCATAATGAGATAGTTATTCCATCAGATAGATGTGTCATTCAAATATCCTGTTTGGCGACTAGGTTCCTCAGGGTGCAAGTAGATATTCCTTCACATGGTCACAAGGATCCCAAAACTGGGGGTGTGACAAGGGGATTCCATTAATTTGAATCAAGGGATAGAGTCTATCTATTCCCTCAACGTATCTATGACTAGGGACTTATTTTTCTTGAAGTGATAGAGAGGATCACAGTTTCCATTCCCTTTGAAAATTAGTGCATTATCCTCCTCTCTTCCCTCGAAACCAATTTTAGGGAATCCCACCTATATTAATCCCATATCCATTCTTATGGGACATATCCTGCTTCATTACAACTTTATTATCCCTGCCCATTTTATGTTTCCACATGGTTTGTCAGATCTAAAAATAATGGGTATAACCACAGGATGAAATGGAAAAAAAATCCATTTCTTCTTCTCCAGTCTCCTTGGCCTCTTCCCCCAACTGGAGAAAGATGGTGTGGTTTTCTAGATCTACTAATTCCTCTTGATTTTTCAGATTCAATCATGGATCATGTGGGATTAGAGTTTATTTATGATATTAAAATCCACACTGTCAAATGCATGTATTGGTAAAGTATCATTTTGTAGATATACCTTCTCCTTCAATCGGAGGGCATCTATAGGCAATGATCCTGAAACCCATGTTCCTACCATAAAACCTCATTTCAGGTATAATCCTCAATCATGTACAATTAAATCTAATCTTTCTGCATCCCACATGGAGTAAGTATATAGTCATTATTATAGGAGGTGACACTCATACTCCTCTTTGCCTACATGGTTCATGGATGGATAGATCATCAAATGTGAGTGTCCATGTTACCATAATAAAAGAGGATTCATGTACATTCAAATCCATTTCTCTTTCCCTTAGGGATCCAACAAATGTACTCTATTGGAAAAAGAATATTGTGTGGTTTTTTTGGTCCTACCACTACCTCTTGTTTCTCCTACTAATAATGAATAATGTGGGATTAGAGGTTAGTGGTGATCATGAAATCCAAACAAACCCAAACCTAGGGGCATCATTCCAAGTGTAATTTCCAACAACCAAATGAGGGAATTATAATTGAGAGTAATCACTAAACAAACCAACCCAATCTGCACAAAATCCTCCTAAAAAGTAATCAAAAATCAAATTATCTCATAGGGTCATACTTTCCTATGTGAAAATCATTAATAGGTCCTCTATAGTTGTGGGTCCTCACAACCAAACCACATGGGATTTGATTCTCATCCAAATGGGATATGTAGGAAGCCTCATGGAGGTCCAACCCTGATACCCAAAATCATCCCTATTTCTCTAAGGTCTATATTCCTAGTAGAGTATTATTCTATATGGTAATCCATATCACTTACAGGTTTCTAGGGCCACATTAGTAAACGTCCATTATATAACTTTTACTAGGAACCTTTCACATAAAATTCCTTACCACAAGATGTTAGGATTCATGGTTTCGTCCTTATAAAATGACCATAATAGGAATGATGTGTCCTATTAAGTGGCACAAATCAATGTGGTTTATGATTCCTTTAACAAGGATACATAAAAAGACTACTCAAGGGTACAATACCAACATAAGACACTCTCATATGATAGGATGATGATACACTCTAGAGCACCCCACCATGTGGCTCAAAGCGTGCATTATAATAATAAATGGAAATAATAATCTCTGATTAGTACATAAGAGGGTACTGTTGAAGGACCTCAGATACATACCTATGATTCAAAGTTCCATTCATGACAATAATTTAATGTTAATTCAAGAGTGACCAATGTCATACATGGGATTTAATGAAGAAATCACGAACATATATTAAATCTATTAGAGTGTCATGTAGTTGGAAATAATTCCCCCTAAAAAGTGTGATGAACCTAAAATACCATCCTCTTGACCAATGTGATTTCCTCAGTATCGTTGGCCCAGATTCCTAATAAGAGTATCCCTTTAGAAATGAGGTCTATGAGCCATAAAAAATATTGAATATTTGGGTGTATCAAATTACATGAATAAAACTAATTTTAAACCTCTCTAAGGGACATGGGTATATTTTCCTGATATGAATGTTGTTCCACTAACACCAAAAAAAATCCATTCCAACCTCACTTGGAATTCGGGGATGAAACAAAAAATGGTTAAACTGACGTGAATCCATAAGAAAGATTATGGTTTCACCAACCAGTCTGGCACATTATTTATCCAAATGAAATAGGGATAGACATAACAATAAATCATGAATGTGTTCATTTAATGAGATTCTACTTTTATGAGGTTTTCCTATATGTGGTTGTTGTTTTTATTTCTGGAAATTTCAACAAGAACTTCCTCCAATCCAAATGGCATCACATAAAATCTCATATATGATTTCCATATCTATCGTTCATCCTATCACCACATCCAAATTGAGGATTTCATCTCAAACCATGCATCTCAAACATTGGGTCTCAAATGTGATAGCTCAATAATAATTTAATAATTTTACTATAATAATCATAGAGGATACCCGAAAGGACCTCCATCTCGTAAATCACTACTCATCATCCACTCAGTGATAATTAGTGGTGAAAAAGACAAAAAAAACCCATCATGATATATAACCATTTTGGGAGACGATCCTCAGAAGACACTAATCAATACATCTGTTATCATAGGGTGGTGGATCAAGAGGCCACCAAAAAACTCATCTAGAATTCAAAAGGGTACATATAAGGGGATATTTATAGCAATTTTCATAATCATCACCACCTCGCAGTGAAATATCAACAAGATGAGGGTGCCATCCTTGGTAGTCTGACCTAGGTTTTCCAAACTCAGGAACATAAGAGAACCTGTCAGAGTTAGAAATGAGCTAACATGGAGCAACAACACACCTCTTCCCCACCCATTGAATCCTCCAATCAAATTTTCTAAAAAATTGATAGGGAACAGACACCATCCCACATACAACCAGATATCCACCAAAATCATGTTGAATCATCTATGGAAGAACACCATTCAAATTCAGTGGAACAAAATGAGAATGAAAATACACCTACACACACCAACCTTTCATACTTATAGACTTGTCTGGAAGGGTCCAAGGATGTACACCATTCAAATTATGCAGCAATCCATGGGGGGAAACACATGCACAAACCAATTAATATCTCCAGTAGCCTAATATGTTAGTGACCAAATAATTATAATGGTCAAAGATAGTGGAAAACCATAAGTAGACACACATATATTTCCGCACTAATCATGCTTTATGTCAGTGTCATCTGGCTACACCGTGAGAATTTTTTTGGAATGTCCTAGTAATGAAAAGGGGTGCAGGCCCAACTCTAAATCTCCACACATGAGTACATTATTTATCCAATGGTAGGAAATAGAGGAAAAGAATAACTACAAACACATTCTCTAGACTCTAAATGGGAATATATTCATATTCCAACCGCTGAAGTCATAAAACATATCTAGGGAATTGTAAAATGGTAAATGTCAATTTTTACCAACATCATATAGACCTTCTAGGTAATTTTAATAGAAAATACCATTGTGGTGGAGAGTTAGAAACCCAAATCCACCCCCAAAAATGGGGCAACTCTTCAACAATTTACATCGAAGAGGACACACACCTATTCACCTATATAAAAGAGTCATGGGGAAAACTCCCCCACAATGTGTGGAAAATAAGATCGTGAATATACATTAGTTCAAACATGATATAATCAGCCTATTTTTGAGACCACTTCAATGTAGGCACAAACCCCTTAAAATATCTAGAAGCCCAAAAAATATTTCTGTAATAACATGGTATCTGAAAAAACTAGTTTCCTTTCCTGAAAACCAATTTCCCCCACTAGTGGCCCTAGATTCTGTAAAGAAGTCATACAAAAATAGGTCTTACCAGAGATGAATTAAAAAAAGTGGTAATCTATGATACTTCTATACTTAATGCTATAGTTATTGACATCCTCATACATTTACATTTTGGATCTCTATATTCCACTCCCCAATTACCAAATTATGGGGGTAGTAGTTGTAATTCAAAATATCCTCCCTGAAATCATCATACTAATGTCTTGATTTATGTTCATAATGTGATTGATATCAAGATCCAATCTATTGATGTGATTCATTGTATTCATCTACATGTATAAATGATCAAATATAAAGATGGTAATCTATTTATAGGAATCCATCATGGTATCCCTCCCCATTGTGGATTTTGGAATCAAATTTATCTCTATAATAGTGTTTCACTTCCTTAGTAGGGTCCTTCCCTTGATGATTTAATGATAAGAAAGTCATATTATCATAAGCTACTTGAGAAAAAAGGACAATCATATATTTTTCCTTTTAATTATCAAGGGAAATACCTTCTTAACCAGAAGGTATCCCAAGGTGAGGGTCATTCTCTGAACTACCCATTGATCACATTCTTTCCAATTAGATAGAATAATTATCTACCAATATTACAATTTATAATTAATTGGGTGAGAGTTATTGTCATTGGTCAAAACTGGTTGAGGAATATCTGAGAAAAGAAAAAGTATACATGCTAAAAATATGGAATTATTTGGTTATAGATGAAATACCGTCATGTTTTGTTCGTTATCCAATTCTCAATATATCATTCCAAGGTATTTTATGATTATTTCATGCACAACCACTGCCTCAATATATGAAACACTCTTTATCACTAAAAAGAAGATTTATTACTATATGATGAGTATTGAATTCACATGATAGTAATATAAGGGATGAAATTGCATATTGTTGTGGAAGATCTCTTTATTTTCTGGCATCCAAAATTGTTAAAACAATAGTGATCCCGTAATAATGAATGAAACAACACATTAATAGAATTTCATCAGCAGATCACATATTCCATATACAGTGTTCATATCAAGGGATGAGGTGAAAATGGAGTGATGTATTTCACCACTCACCCGAATCAACAAATCCCTCCATAGATAGCATCATGAAATGTTATAGAATTTTATCGGCATTAACAAATGGTCTATATTCACAACTGATGATATGCTCAACAAAAACAGGCCTCAATAGAATCTTGCTAAATATAGTGAAGAAGAGAAAAATATATTGATATAATTTTACATTAGGAATTTGAAAATATCATGTATTCCTTCACTTTAATGGTAGTTAGCCTCTAGATAGAACATATCTCATAGATAGAACAATAGTATTTAGAAGTGGGTGATTCAAGTGAATACCAAATGATGCACACAACCCATGTTTAAACAAAACTCCATAAAATCAGAAGTAGAATCATTGATTTAAAATCCCTAGAAATACAAGAACATCCCTAAGCTTTAGGGATGTGGTATTGTTTTAACACAACCTTTGAGGTTAGTGAACTAGGCTTGAAGAGTTGTGGGAGTGGAATGAGATCAAACCCATCCCTCAGGGAGGGGGTCTTTTTTACCTCAACAACATCATCCTCAGTGGAGGTATGTATACTCCAGATTAGGGAGAATTATATGGAATTAATACACCCAATATGTCCTACCTATGATTTTGTATCTTTATTAGGGACACAAATGATAAAATTATAGAGATATTATCATCAGATTACCATATTCCAAATGGCTCCCAGAGAACTTGTGAAGGAGAGTATAAGGCCTCAATGAGTTTATTGAAGTATTTAGTCCCAAAAATAGGCCCATTAAATTCCATCAATGCACTAAAAATCAGTAAATTTCATTAACACTACCCATGAAAACCTTGGGGTAAAGGATACCGACACAAAAGAGCTAGAGGGACACGTTTCTATCCAGGATATGGCACACACAAAAATAATTAAAGGAGATGTGCATCCATGGAACAAGAGATTTTCCATAATATTGGGCATTCCCTTAATCAATTCATTAATAAATCCTCATATAGAATACAACAAAGAAAAGGGTAAGGGTAATATTGGCCCTCAGCTAGATCATGAAGAGGTTGAGACCCCTACAATTGAATAAATATTCACTCAGAAAGAGGAATAGATGAAATAACTAAGAAGATTCAATAAAAAATTACATTCAGTCAACATTCCTACTAAATATGTTCTATAATAAAATTCTCAACTCACACTCCTAAATGGTGTACCTCAACAAAGACGGTTTTTTGTAGCAACCAACACGGATTTAGAATGTCTTGTCAATGTAGGGTACTAACATCCAATATATTTGGACCTCAATTTAGCAGAAAATGATTTCCATACATTAGGGATACAACTAGAATATGTCCAATATCATCCTTAGAGGCCTACCCCTATAGGTTACCCATAATAGATACTATCATTTTGACCAAAATTGACCCTACCTAATGCTTCCCTCATTCAAGATCATCCCTAAATAAACATTAATCAAGGGAACATAAATATAATTGAGATACTACTGGATATATTGGAAGATATTTAGGATAGTTTTACACCGAGATCACCAGATAAAAAGCCTTAACTCGAATGGTATTATCCAACTCTTCCCTCTCCAAACATTGGGAACCCTAGATATTTAATTTTCAATGGATTGGGTGACCCGGAGTACCCTATAACACATACCATATCCCAATATGACCCCATTTTGGTGACCCCTAAAAATGAGGTAGTAAAACATAATTTCTTCAAGTAGTCACTACATGGACCAACCTTTGTATGGTACATGAGTTTACTAACTCAATTAATATGAGGGGGGGAAGATCTTCATTTTATGTTTCTTTTCCAAATCAGTTCGATATTATAGAATCTCAAATTTCATCACTCGATGGAAAGGCCTAACATACTCCAAAATCCTACAACTTTTCCCAGAGGATTTTCTATTTATCTATATATGGAATCATCATGATGATTTTTGTCCACCACTCTCCTTATAAATACACTGAAGGGTTTCAGGACCCTTCCACGATTTACCAAAGAGTTATATACTCCCTCTCCCAATCTAACGCTAAGTCTCAGGTAATTCTTACAACCAAAGGAATGTGAACAGGGAATGAAAAGGCTACCACTGTTACACATACGTATTCCCTCAACCCACTCCATATCCCACACTATATTGTGTAGTTCCACCTTTCATGAATTTGAAATATCACTCAACTCATTTGGATGATCAATGTGAACATAAATTAAAATTGTTCGACAAGATGATGATGAAATTATATTCTTTAGAAGTGACCAAGTCATTTGTTACTTTATCTAGACATTGGAGAAAAACTTGATAATGTTTCCAAATCCAAGAAGACAATCATGTATAGTAAAGAAGATCTCCAAAAATATTTCTGATAACACTGAGAATTTTTAAAAACCATAAAAGTTTGTTTTTTCTTCAAATATGTCTTATAGGATATGGTGGACTCAAGGAAAGTGAAACTGGCCAAGCCACCTATTCCAGTAGAATGTATTTCTGCTACCAATCCAGAGGATGATAATAAGTGGTTGGAAATTAAAAAATGGTATAAAGATGTTCATTGAATTGATGGTTAAGAAAATGATCAACCAAACTCAAATTATCATTTGATAAAATCTAAAAAATCTGACTATGACCATGGATACATCTGTCATGTTTTAACATAATCCATCATCATCACAGTCATCAAAAATCCAATTTTCCAAAAAATAACATGGACATAAAAATAATAAGAAAAAAATAAAATATGAGCTTATTACAAGGCAAAATTTGTATTTGAATATATCATAAAGAATCCTTATAGTCTGAGGAGAACATTCACCACATCACAAAACATTACAACAATTGTTGACCCGCCAGAAAAAATATCTATCAAATGGTGAGTTGATATTTGATTTCACTAATATTATTCACTTAATTGATTCATTATCATATGATGAGTTTAATTATGAAACTAAAAATCAACACATTATTGGGGTAGTAGAGAAGTGGTAATTATATTCTAGGTTATGTAGAAACCATGGTAGTTCTAGGAGTCACAACACTAAACGTGTCCCTGCTCGAACTGTCTTCACCACTAAATCTTGTGGGAGAGCTTTCCAGAGAGATAGGTAATAGAAAAAAAGTACCACCAAAATTTATATGGTCTGTCCTCACATGATCTACTTGGAATATTGATTATACGGTACTTCATTTTGTAACCGTCTTTGGCATGGAGTTAAAGACAATCGAACAAATCCAGAAGGAGTAGAAGCACCTACACATCTGGTTCTAATAGACGATCCTTCCACGTAATGTATTAAAGTTACTAAAAAACCTAAAAATGATCAGCCCCATATTAGTATGTGTTGAACTTTCGACCAAAAATTTGAAATTTTAAAATTGTTAGACATAGTAAAGGACTAGTTTACAATCATGGATGCTTTGAGTCTATCAAAAGGAATTCAGAAAGCACTTGTATCGGCCTTTTCAATACAAAAATAAATTGATGTTGAGGTTTATACTTTAGAAGTTTACCACTTAAATATATATCAATGTAAATTCCACATGTTCATCTATCTCATAAAGTAGGATGAAGATTCCATCATATAGGGATATGTCAGACCCATATATATCACATGGAGGACAAATGACAATAATATCCATTAAGAATTCTTTGAAAGAAGAACATGATTCAACCTTATTCTGATCAGAACACCTTTTTAATGAATCTCATATGTATCCCACTACTATGATGTTACACAGTTATAAAAGGACACATAGAATCCCTATTGGTAAGATAAAACACAGTACTCAGTTTTGGTATATCATTTGTGACTCGAAATTCATGGTCATTTATGAAGATACATATTTTATTGTTATACTTCAAAGTCTTGGTTTACCTCAACATGCTACTATTACCTCATTATACCACAAATGTATCAATTATTTCATCAACGGTAAAATCATGAAATTTCATTGGGATAAAGCCCCATTTAATCCATGTAAATCACAATACAATGATGCCATATTCTACTAGAGGGATGGTAAGAGGCACATGACTGATAATCTCACTCATATTAATTATTTGAATAATAAGGAGATGATCACAATTAGTCACATATAATAGCATAGTGTAGATTATGTGCCACCCAACAATTATATTAAAGAGGTGGGTTTGAATTCAAGAATAGATTCAGTAACATCCATGATATTAGTGGTTAAAGATAAACGTGATAACGTTGTAGAAGAATTCGGTTCTCCAGATATTGATGAAAGACTAGGTGAAAATGCCTCCAATCCATCCCCAAAACATCAATAAGTCCTTGTTACATAAATCCAGATAGAAGTAATTGTTTCACCTTATAAATTTCAAAATGTTGACTCCAACCATGAATCTATGAATTTTACGTTGTCAGCTACTTCCTATGTAGAGGAAGAAGTGGTAAATCATGAGGATGATGAAGAAAAGGATGACCTTAGTAATTCACCTCTATAATTTTAGTAATAAGTCCCTACCACCATTGATGATCCCATTGACATAAATATGGGTAAAGATGGGGATATAGGACCCACATTGATATGTTTGGCCATGTATGTCAAATAATAAGAGGAATACACATCCTTCATGATGAATAATTGATACCTGTTCTCTTCGAATTATATAGAGATACTAGGACTTGATCTCGAGATGGACACCCATAAATTGTTCTTTCCAGAAGTTCACCAGGGATATACATAGAAATCTATAAGAACACACCTGAATCATGCCTCAAAAACTGAGAACAAAGTGGACATGATTATCAAGGATAAATACATCCTGGAATTGTAGTACATAAAATGGATGGAAAAAATCATCCCGTTAAAGAAAAAGAATATGAAAATTATTTTCTATATATAATTCAGAGATCTGGATTTATATTGTTCAAAATATGAATTTCTTATTCCAATCATAGTGAAACTAATTTTGGAAATGGAATAATATCTAGCCCTCTCCCTCATGGATGGTTTATTTGTGTATAACCATGTTTTTATGTATCTAGAATATCAATAAGAAACCACATTCATCCCCCTAGGAGTATTATATTATTAGGTACTTCTATTTCACTTAATTAATTATGCTTCCACATAGGATCTCGTTGTGCATCACATCTTCAAACATTTCCGTGGGAATTTTATCATGTTCTATATTGATGATATGGTGGTTATGTCTCAAGTGAGTTCTGGATACCTAGATGATCTTGATACAATATTCAACAATATATGAAAACATATCCTAAAAATGAAACCCTTCAAATGTGTTTTCAGCTTTACCTCACGAAAATTTGTCAATTTCCTCATACTCCATAATGTCATAGAATTTGACAATGAGAAGAAAAAAGTTATCCTTAGCTTGTCAAATCGTAAAAAACAGAAAGAGTTGAGAGGAATTCAAGGAAACTTATCCTACATCCAGTGCTTTCTATCCAACCTCATAGAAAATTGTTTTACCTACACAAGGTTGATGAAAAATGGTTCATATATCAATTAACTAGTGCCCACCAAGAATCATTTGTAAACACCAAGAAGTATCTCTTGAGACCTCCATTGAGAATTTTTTGTATCAAGTGAATGCTTCTCATTTTACATGTGAAAACCATCAATCGAAACCTAGTTTAAATCCTCACAGAATATAATGATACTAGTAATTAAAAAAACATTATTATATCAGTGGAATAATTATAGAAGATGAGACTCATTATTTGGTTATCATGAAGTGTTGTATGGTGTTAATACTCCCTGCTCAAAAACTAAGGCAATACCTGAAATACCACGAGGTCCATTTGGTCTCTCGTCGTAACCTTTTCATGTACATCCTTAGCTATTATATATTGATAGGATGTTTTTCATAGTGGGTGGTTATCCTAGAATAGTTTTATATACAATTAATGTGTTAGAAGGCAGTGAATGGCTGGGATTTGAAAAACTTTCATTCATATCACATGTTGGTATATGAAAAATCATTAAATATTGAATATATAGAAGAATATATATGTTATATTCATGAAAAACAATAATCATGGGAAATTTATTCTAAAGGTTCTTCTAGGAGCCTAGTGAGGAAAACATTGAAGACCCAAAGATCCAAAATATCGGGATTGGGATCGTGCTTATCTCACTAAGAAAGGACATACTTCCTTTCTCATTTATGTTGTTAGAGTGCTTCACAAATAATAAAGAATAAAATGAGGACCCCATTATAGGCCTATAAATAGATCTCCAAATACCATTGGACCATTTAGAAGTGAAATGATACTCATATATGGCAATTCAATAGATTATAGGGATTATATTGTCAAAAAGAATGGCCAATCCCCTTTATTTAATACATGAAAGGGATAATTAAAGAATTACTCTCAGAAAAAACATTGAATAACATACCATGATTTCATAATTCCTATGTATATTCATTTTCAAATGAATCTATGGATTTGAAAGATCCAAAATGGGGAAAAAGGTATTAATATTGTGCATCGTCAAAATGTATCCCATTTTATTGAATTTAAAATATAGGGGAAAAATGAAACTATTGTTATCCCCATACTATTTGTTCTTACATCCTAGTGGATGATTCACATCTTATACTACCTCAAAAATGGGGTACATCCATCAGACATAGTTGGGAAAGGGATCTCAAATATGGAGAATAGAACTTCAATCATTATGATGGACAAATAACTATAATGTCATCTATAATCAATGATTTTATGGAGTTTTTAATAGTTGTATTGATGGAGAATAGTATTTCATTCCTAAAATAAGTATAAAATAGATCTTGTGGTTCCCCCCAGTTAGGGTACATGATTTTCAATAAAATTGGAATGATTAAATACTTCTAGCCATTGATGACATAGGATTGTATAGAATTCACGAAGGAATTTAATTATTTCAATGTACATTACAAATTAATAACTCAACCCCAGATTTTCAATATAAAAAAAAAATATTGGATCCTTCCCTTATGTGGAATTGTGTTGTCGGTCTATACACTCCAGTTACATCTAAGTAGTCAAAAAAAAGCTCCACTCCAACTGATTTCTTCTCCATCTGTGAAAAGGAAATACCCCTTAATGAATTTAAGGCTAAATGAATTGTATGCTTTTTAAAATCCAATATGATTACCATATTTGGGGATCTTGATACTGAATTAATGGAAAACAATGAAAAATTTTATTCTATTATGCTGAAAAATCTATATCAGTAATATAAAATCAAATACAATCATTGTAACACCCGATATTTTTATGAGTAATATTTTGTTTTTATATCATCAAAGGAATCTTTTTCTACACAACACTTTCTTGTCTTCCTTTACACGCAATCGCGACCTTCCTCGATAGTTTGCGTTGTACGCAATACCGAGTTTCACTAAACAACAATATGCTATTAAAACTAGCCGTTATGAATAGTAATAACCACTTTTTGAAATTTTATAAATTTTATTTTTAAAAATGGACTTCATTTTTGGACACAGAATATCGAAATTATCCTAGGGTGAAATTTTGGTATTTTTCTGAAAACATTCAATTTTTGATGAATAGTGAAACCACTAAGTGGTAGGTTAAAAACTGAATTTTGCATAAAACTTAATTTTACAGCTTCTGTGAATGGAATTTCAAAAATT
Organism: Viscum album; assembly: GCA_963277665.1. NCBI lineage: Eukaryota > Viridiplantae > Streptophyta > Magnoliopsida > Santalales > Viscaceae > Viscum > Viscum album. Next base: position 1,098,817,391 of record OY728123.1, read on the forward strand.
CGACAGACACGGTTGATATCAGTAAGTAAAATGTGGTTCAATGAGATAAAAATAATTTTTTGGTGAATAGTAACTTTTTACTTTTTTTACCGCGGTTAATAGTAAATAGGGTAACTAAGGGTAAAAATGATATTACTATTACCCTAACACATGTCCTAATTCTATTGGATAAGTTTAATTCGACCAAAAACAAACTTAGGAATAAAATATGACCATTTAGGCCCACTTGGGTTAGATTCGGACATTTATTATTAATTTATTTAAAGAAGGGTTAAAATAGTTAAAATCAATGTTTAATAAGTAAATCATTTTTAATATGGGGTTACACATAAGATAAATTCGACTATAAATATTAATTAGAAAGATAAAACGATTTCCTACATAATGGTATTTTATTTGTAATTTTTAGACATTAAATAATTTAATTTATTTATGACACAATGATGATGCAGTAATTATCTTATTAATGAAATATTCACATAATTGGTTTTATAAACACCAAAATAAATGTCATTTGAGACTTTTTATGAATTACACTAATTTTCTATGTTACTATGATATATTAGTGTTGCTTTAATCAACTTTATTCGAACATATAATTCTGTTATGACTTTCACAAAAATCATATATCAAATAGTGTCAAAATTGACACAAAATAGTTTTTAAACCAAATATTATATTATTAATTGTTATTTTATTCCTAAAAATCTATGTTTCAGCCAAATGACTTATATAAGGATATATATATTATTAATAAACAATGTGGGGTTCTTTTGGTATGTTATAGTAAGTGTATTAACCATATAGTGAAAGAAAACAAAAAGACACGGTAAAAGTTAAATTATTTAACTTAGAGTTAAATATAATTGATAAGGTTAGAATAATACACTAAACTTGTCTAAATCCTATTGGTTGATAGGATTTTGACCCATCCCCACTTTAGCTTCGAAATAAGACCCTTTGGAACCATTATAAACCGATTTTGTCTTTAATATAAAATAATATTTTGAGATATTCCTAAGGTACCCCTCTCCTCCCTTATAAAAGGGCACCTCCTCCCCCTCCTTCTCACACCAATTTTAGCACTAAAGCTCGGCCAACCCCTGCCATTTTCTCCTCTCCACTTCCCTAGAATAATCCTAGAGGTCCTGGTCTTCTTCAAAGACCAATCTTAGTTCCCTAAGTGGAGGATTCAAAGAGGCGTTCCAAAGAAGAGCTAATATCCATTACCGATCATTTCAATTTCTTTCTTCTTCAACTTCTTCTTCTTTAGATGTTTCATGATAAAGTAATAACATCAGTATTACTTAAATACTGATATGTTATTATAAATATGAAACAACCCTAATTCACCTTCTATCCATCCTACAGAAAAATGAAATCACTGCGCGTGCGTACGTACGGAATACCGTCTCCACGCCGTGGTGTAATCTATTTTTCCACCATCACTTTACAAGGATTGGTATAATGGTGTAATGAGTAACTATTTATGATTATTATAAAGTAATATTGATACTGAAATGATATATATATACTCCAATACAGTTCCACGATCATAGGAATGATATCATCACTCGTGCGTACGTACGGAATACCGTCTCCACGATGTGATGCGACTCGTTCTACATGATCATCATTACATAGTAATTATATAAATGAATTGAATGAATAAATATGATATATGTTACACTAATACCATTATGGATATAGGGTATCTATAACCTTAAAATAAGAATAAGAATGTATTCGGGAAAACACGCATAAGAACAAAAGGCAATAAAGACCCGAGTAACAAGTAACAATGAAATATTACTAACAAGAAGCTAAGAATATGACCATATATGATATCATATCAATATGTATGATTCTGGAATAAGTCAATAACATTATTTAAACCATTATACAGGATCTTCGGACACGTACAAAGCAAATCGGACCTAAGTTAAGGGAAATATCACAATCTCATTTTTATCCGAGATTGTTTATTCGTAAGTATTTACTGGGGTGTATTTTATCATCCACATCCATGTTTCCTCAATATGAAATATTATTTCCATCCACTTACAATAGTTTAAATCCAATTTTACCCTTCGGTGAGTTTTTAGTAAAGAATAAGAAAGGAATCTTTTGTCGTTTTTCGTACGAGGTACTTTTTGACTTTTCCGACAAAAGTACAAAGAATGTTTTTTTAACTTAGACGGAATGAATGTATTTTTAAAACATTATTCCCAAGAAGCTTCCTTTACAAGTTTCCAAGTTTATTTTTAATCAACTTCTTTTATTTTATAATTGTATGACATGTTAAGAAAAGAAAAGTGTTTTTGAAGAAGAAAGGATATTTTCCTCAAGAATGGAGTTCAAGTGTTTTATCAAACTTATTTTCCATATAAGATAATAAAGGGCTCTGTTTTTATCCCTATTATTACATTGATTTTATCATGTTGTGATGGAATTATTTTTATGAATTCCTTTATCTTATATGAATTTATTTATGATGTCATGATGTTTCAAGAATCCCATTTTTGTTACACGTGTTATGCGATGATGTATGTTTTATGATTATGTGGCACACATAAGAAAGGATTCATTATAAGATGGGTGGGACCTATATCTCCCTCCAATGCATTGGGAAAAGATTTTATATCTCATGAGATAGACATGGCTGGAACGGTAGGTTATACTGGTTCAGTGAAACAGGACTGGAACGAGGGTGACTCGGTTCAGAAAGGGACTTTGTCCACTAAGATAGTCTTTGCAATGAGTCATGACTAACAAGAAATGATTTTCCATGATTATGTGTGCATGCCACAAAGTTTCAAGTTTCATGTTATGATTATGGGGATCTCATTTTCACTTCTATGATTTATTCCATGTTAAGATATTATGATCCCTTTTGCAGGTTATGATTTTCAAAAAGATATGATATGATTTTTATTTCCTTTATTTTCCCTTGCTGAGCATTTGAGCTCACCCTTTTATGTTTTCTTTTCCCCAGGTCAGGAAGATGGATATTAAATAGAATATGCTAAAAGGGACCCTGGATATGATGAAATAAATGGGAGACACTGTAGAAGATTTATGAACCAGTTGTTTATGTTTCCCAGTTTCTAAAGACACTATACCTATACGGTCCTTTGTGGTTTTGTCATATGTTGTAATAAGTGTGCTTCAATTTTGAAGTATTAACAATGTATGTAAAGTATGGGTCATTATAGTTGGTATCAGAGGAAAGGTATAGTCAACCTTTTGAAACTAGGATGTGAAAGCCTTAGTAAGAACCCTAAGGATAAGTCTAAGCATAGAACACAATCTTAGTGTTTTAGAAATGGACATGAATAACCTAGGATAAGACCTTAAGCATGAAAATTTTATTCTTGAATTATGCGGTTTCCTATTATAATTAGTGTTGCTCACACTATTCTTCTTGGTTTTAGTCAATGGCTGGAACCCGAAGGAACCATGTTAATGCGGAATGCAATGGGCAATGCAATGATTGTCCCCCTGAGCAACCAAACGATATGGGAGCTGGAATGAAAAATCTTGTAGCCATGCTCACACAACTTTCTCAAGCTATGAATCATGCAGGACTTCCGAACGAGCAAAGGAGGGAGAAACATTCTGTTGAATCCTTCATGAGGCAGCGTCCACCTTCTTTCAGCGAGTCTACTGATCCATTAGTTTCTGAACAGTGGATTAGTACTACTGAAAATATATTTTCAGTTCTTCAATGTTCTGAACAAGATAAAGTCATCCTAGCAGTGTATCGTTTGGAAGGAGATGCTGATCAATGGTGGAATCTTATTAAGAATACGAGGAAAAGGGATGAAATTGAGTCTATGGAATGGGACGAGTTCAAGAACTTATTTTTCTATAAGTACTTCCCTCGTATTCTCAGAACAAAGATGGAGAAAGAGTTTCTTGAACTGAAGCAAAGGGATGATGAATCTGTTGGTACCTATGAAGCAAATTTTACAAGACTTGCAAGGTACGCTTCTGGTATTATTATCCAACCTTAGAGTAAGATCGATCGATTCTTTAGTGGCTTAAAACCAAGTCTTCGAAGGGCATTATCCATAAGGGACTTCAATAGCTACGAGGAAATCGTTCGATGTGCTCTCAATGTCGAGATGGAGATTGGAGTAACCCATTAGTCACATGGGTTTGATAAGAAGAGGAAAATTGAATTCAAAGGAAAATCTAAAGAGCACACTGAAAAGAAGATGATCTTTCCCTTATGCTCAAAGTGTGGAAAGAAACATGGAGGGAGTTGTCTTAAAGGGACAAGTAAATGTTTCAAATGTGTAAAGGAAGGTCATCGAGCATTTGAATGCCGTGATAATGTGAAGAAGATGTCTAATGACGCAAAAAAAGGAAGGGATACAAAGAATGAACCTACTACACTTCAATGTTTCAAGTGCAAGTAGATGGGGCATTATGCCAATCAATGCCCAAATCCAAGGGTTGATGATGATGGTCGACGTCAACAAAATCTTAAGGCTAAAGACAAAGGAAAGTCACATGCAATTTCTATCAGCGATGTGGAATACGATAACGAAGTGGTGAAAGGTACACTTACCATCCACTCTAAAGTAGCAAATGTTTTATTTGATATCGGATCCACCCACTCTTTTATTTCTGAAAAATTTTCTAAGGGTATCACCGTACCACCTAAACAATTAGATGTTGAGTTAGCTGTGACAACACCTAATGGCACAACAGTCGCATCAAAAGTTTATAATTCTTCTCCGATCGAAGTTTGTGGGAAAGTGCTTCCTGCAAATCTTGTGATCCTTCCTTTAGTGGAATTTGATGTGATTATTGGCATGGATTGGCTTTCTCTACATGGATCTCATATCAATTTCCAAAGAAGGGAAGTCACATTTCATATTCCAGATCAATCTATGATCGTCTATCGATGCAAGGATGAATATAACCTTCCAGTGGAAATTTCTTCCATCTTATGGTTGTTGATTCCAATAATGAAGGTTATTTATCTCAAATGGTTGGTGAGAAAATTTCGATTAAGAATATGCCCATCGTACGGGATTTTGATGATGTCTTTCCGGAGGAATTACCGGGTCTTCCACCAAATCGTGAAGTTGAGTTTTCAATAGAACTCGTACCGGGAACTTTGCCAATTTCAAAGACACCTTATAGGATGGCCCCAATTGAGTTGCAGAAATTGAAGAAGCAACTCCAAGAGAATCTTGATAAGGGATTCATACGCCCTAGTGCGTCACCTTGGGGAGCACCTGTTCTATTTGTTAAGAAGAAATATGGATCAATGAGACTCTGCATTGATTATCAAGAACTTAACAAGATCACTATCAAGAAAAAATATCCTCTCCCATGCATTGATGACTTATTTGACCAACTACGCGGAGCTCAATACTTTTCCAAGATTGATCTTCGTTCATGGTATCATCAATTAAGGGTCAAATTGGAGGATATACCAAAGACGGCTTTCCGTACAAGGTATGGACACTATGAATTTATAGTGATGCCATTTGGTCTTACTAATGCCCCTGCTATCATCATGGATCTAATGAATAGAGTCATTAGAGACTATCTTGATCAATTTGTGGTAGTCTTTATAGACGATATTCTTGTCTATTCAAAGAGCAAGGAATAGCATGAAGATCACTTGAGAATTATATTGAAGACCCTGAGAAAGGAGAAGCTTTATGCCAAATTTACCAAGTGTGAATTTTGGCTTCAAAAAGTTGCATTTTTTGGGTCACATAATCTCAAAAGAGGGGATATCTGTGGATCCAGCAAAAAACAGAGGTTATCAAAAAATGGTCGAGACTAACAACAGTAACTGAGATCCGAATTTTTCTTGGTTTAACTGGATATTATTGACGTTTTGTAAAATATTTTTCACGATTATCTAATCCACTCACCAAGTTGACTTGGAAAGGAGTTATGTTTGTCTGGACAGAGGAATGTGAAGAGAATTTCAAGGAGTTGAAAAGAAGGTTATCCAGTGCACCTTTGCTCACACTGCCATGTAGTGGAGAAAGGTTTGTGATCTACAGTGATGCATCCAAGAAGGGATTGGGGTGTGTTCTTATGGAAAATGATATGGTGATAGATTATTCCTCACGACAGTTGAAAATCCATGAGCAAAATTACCCAACACATGATTTGGAGTTGGCTGCGGTAATCTTTGCATTAAAGATTTGGAGGCATTACCTTTATGGTGAAAGGTGTGATATTTATACTGATCATAAAAGTTTAAAGTATATTTTCACACAAAAGGAGCTGAATATGCGTCAAAGAAGATGGTTGGAGCTGATTAAGGATTATGACTGCTCAATCCATTACCACCCTGGGAAAGCAAACAAGGTGGCAGATGCATTAAGTCGACATGACCATGCTAGTTTATCCATGATGAGGATCACAAAAGATCCAATATTTATGGATTTACAAAGGATGGATTTTGGAATTATAATGGAAGGGGAAAATCTTATCTTTCTCAAATGAATGTTCAACCATCTATACATGTGAAGATTAAAGAGGCACAGAAAGAAGATGTAGAGTTACAAAAGAAGGTGAGAAATGTTCCTGAATTCAACCTTGATTGTGATGGGACAATAAAGTTTAGGAATCGGGTTTGTGTTCCTCCCATCCCCGAATTAAAGAAGGAGCTGCTGGATGAGGCTCATAGTTCATCATTCTCTATTCATCCTGGAAGCACGAAGATGTATAGGGACCTGAAAGAGTACTTCTGGTGGGATGGCATGAAAAGAGATATTGATGAATATGTCTCTCGATGCTTGGTTTGTCAACAAGTTAATGCTGAGAGAAAAAAGTCTAAGGGGATGTTACAACCATTACCCATACCCGAATGGAAATGGGAAAACATCACTATGGACTTTGTCACAGGACTTCCTAAAACATCCAAATGCAATAATGCTATTTGGGTCATAGTTGATCGTCTTACAATGTCTGCACACTTCATTGCTATTAGAGAGGATTTCTCTCTAGATCAGCTTGCCAGGATATATGTAAAGGAAGTGGTAAGATTGCATGGAGTACCACTTTCTATTATATATGATCGGGATCCGAGATTTACCTCGAAGTTCTGGAGAAGTCTTCAGCATACTCTGGATACAGAGTTGAGTTTCAGCACTGCTTATCATCCCCAGACAGACGGTCAGTCTGAGAGAACAATTCAAACCCTAGAAGATATTTTGAGAGCTTGCTCTATGGATTTCAAAGGAGGATGGGATCAACACCTACCTTTGGTGGAATTTTCTTATAATAATAGCTTTCACTACAGTATTCAGATGGCTCCTTATGAAGCTCTCTATGGAAAGAAATGCAGGACTCCAACTTGCTGGGATGAAGTTGGGGAAAGAAAGCTATTAGGACCTGATCTCGTTGATGAAATGACAGAAAAGGTCAGATCTATTCAACAACACATAAGAGCAGCTCAGAGTCGACAGAAAAGTTATGCCGACAACCGAAGTAAAGACCTAGAGTTTGAAGTGGGTGATAAAGTGTTCTTACGAATATCTCCCTGGAAGAGGGTTATGAGATTTGGAATGAGGGGGAGTTGAGCCCTAGGTATATCGGTCCTTTCGAAATACTGGATCGTGTTGGGAAGGTAGCTTAGCGATTGGCGCTTCCACCGAATCTCTCTCAAGTTCACGATGTGTTCCATGTATCTCTCTTGAGAAAGTACATACCAGATCTATCACATGTACTCAGCTCAGAAGTTGTACCGCTGGAGCAAGATCTTTCTTATGAAGAACAGCCGATAGAGATTCTGGATCGTAGCGAAAAAGTCTTACGAAACAAGACCACACGATTGGTGAAAGTTTTATGGAGGAACCACCAACTTGAAGAAGCTACGTGGGAGCTTGAGGATATGTTGAGGGAGAAGTATCCTCATCTGTTTGTTACAAAGTGACGAATTTCGAGGGCAAAATTCTTTTTAAGGGGGGTAGAATGTAACACACGAGATTTTTATGAGTAATATTTTGTTTTTATATCATCAAAGGAATCTTTTTCTACACAAGACTTTCTTGGCTTGCTTTACACGCAATCGCGACCTTCCTCGATAGCTTGCATTGTACGCAATACCGAGTTTCACTAAACAACAATATGCTATTAAAACTAGCCGTTATGAATAGTAATAACCACTTTTTGAAATTTTATAAATTTTATTTTTCAAAATGGACTTCATTTTTGGACTCATAATATCGAAATTAGCCTAGGGTGAAATTTTGGTATTTTTCTGAAAACTTTCAATTTTTGATGAATAGTGAAACCACTAAGTGGTAGGTTAAAAACTGAATTTTGCATAAAACTTAATTTTACCGCTTCTGTGAATGGAATTTCAAAAATCCGACAGACACGGTTGATATCAGTATGTAAAATGTGGTTTAATGAGATAAAAATAATTTTTTGGTGAATAGTAACTTTTTACTTTTTTTACCACGGTTAATAGTAAATAGGGTAACTAAGGGTAAAAATGATATTACTATTACCCTATCACATGTCCTAATTCTATTGGATACGTTTAATTCGACCAAAAACAAACTTAGGAATAAAATATGACCATTTAGGCCCACTTGGGTTAGATTAGGACATTTATTATTAATTTATTTAAAGAAGGGTTAAAATAGTTAAAATCAAAGTTTAATAAGTAAATCATTTTTAATATGGGGTTATACATAAGATAAATTCGACTATAAATATTCATTAGAAAGATAAAAAGATTTCCTACATAATGGTAGTTTATTTGTAATTTTTAGACATTAAATAATTTAATTTATTTATGACACAATGATGATGCATTAATTATCTTATTAATGAAATATTCACATGATTGGTGTTATAAACACTAAAATAAATGACATTTGAGACTTTTTATGAATTAAACTAATTTTCTAGGTTACTATGATATATTAGTGATGATTTAAGCAACTTTATTCGAACATATAATTCTGTTATGACTTTCACAAAAATCATATATCAAATAGTGTCAAAATTGACACAAAATAGTTTTTAAATCAAATATTATATTATGAATTGTTATTTTATTCTTAAAAATCTATGGTTCGGCCAAATGACTTAGATAAGGATATATATATTAATAATAAACAATGTGGGGTTCTTTTGGCATGTTATAGTAAGTGTATTAACCATATAGTGAAAGAAAACAAAAAGACACGGTAAAAGTTAAATTATTTAACTTAGAGTTAAATCTAATTGATAAGGTTACAATAATACCCTAAACTTGTCTAAATCCTATTTGTTGATAGGATTGCGACCCATCCCCACTTTAGCTTCGAAATAAGACCCTTTGGAACCATTATAAACCGATTTTGACTTTAATATAAAAAAATATTTTGAGATATTCCTAAGGTACCCCTCTCCTTCCTTATAAAAGGGCACCTCCTCCCCCTCCTCCTCACACCAATTTGAGCACTCAAGCTCGGCCAACCCCTGCCATTTTCTCCTCTCCACTTCCCTAGAATAATCCTAGAGGTCCTGGTCTTCTTCAGAGACCAATCTTAGTTCCCTAAGTGGAGGATTCAAAGAGGCGTTCCAAAGAAGAGGTAATATCCATTACCGATCATTTCAATTTCATTCTTCTTCAACTTCTTATTCTTTAGTTGTTTCATGATAAAGTAATAACATCAGTATTACTTACATACTGATATGTTATTATAAATATGAAACAACCCTAATTCACCTTCTATCCATCCTACGAAAAAATGAAATCACCGCGCGTGCGTACGTACGGAATAACGTCTCCACGTCGTGGTGTTATCTATTTTTCCACCATCACTTTACAAGGATGGGTATAATGGTGTAATGAGTAACTATTTATGATTATTATAAAGTAATATTGATACTGAAATGATATATATATACTCCAATATAGTTCCACGATCATAGGAACGATATCATCACTCGTGCGTACGTACGGAATACCGTCTCCACGACGTGATGCGACTCGTTCTACATGATCATCATTACATAGTAATTATATAAATGAATTGAATGAATAAATATGATATATGTTGCACTAATACCATTCTGGATATAAGTTATCTATAACCTTACAAGAATAATAAGAATGTATTCGGCAAAACACGCATAAGAACAAAAGGCAATGAAGACCCGAGTAATAAGTAACAATGAAATATTACTAACAAGAAGCTAAGAATATGACCATATATGATATCATATCAATATGTATGATTCTGGAATAAGTCAATAACATTATTTAAACCATTATACAGGATCTTCGGACACGTACAATGCAAATCGGACCTAAGGTAAGGGAAATATCACAATTTCATTTTTATCCGAGATTGTTTATTCGTAAGTATTTACTGGGGTGTATTTTATCATCCAAATCCATGTTTCCTCAATATGTAATATTATTTCCATCCACTTACAATAGTTTAAATCCAATTTTACCCTTCGGTGAGTTTTTAGTAAAGAATAAGAAAGGAATCTTTTGTCGTTTTTCGTACGAGGTACTTTTTGACTTTTCTAACAAAAGTACGAAGAATTTTTTTTTTAACTTATACGGCATGAATGGATTTTTAAAACATTATTCCCAAGAAGATTCCTTTACAAGTTTTCAAGTTTATTTTTAATCAACTTCTTTTAGTTTATAATTGTATGACATGTTAAGAAAAGAAAAGTGTTTTTGAAGAAGAAAGGATATTTTCCTCAAGAATGGAGTTCAAGTGTTTTATCAAAATTATTTTCCATTTAAGATAATAAAGGGTTCTGTTTTTATCCCAATTATTACATTGATTTGATCATGTTGTGATGGAATAATTTTTATGAATTCCTTTATCTTATATGAATTTATTTATGATGTCATGATGTTTCAATAATCCCATTTTTGTTACATGTGTTATGCGATGATTTATGTTTTATGATTATGTGGCACACATAAGAAAGGATTAATTATAAGATGGGTGGGACCTATATCTCCCTCCAATTCATTGGGTAAAGATTTTATATCTCATGAGATAGACATGGCTGGAACGGTAGGTTATACCGGTTCAGTACAACAGGACTGGAACGAGGGTGACTCGGTTCAGAAAGGGACTTTGTCCACTAAGATAGTCTTGGCAATGAGTCATGACTAACAAGAAATGATTTTCCATGATTATGTGTTCATGCCACAAAGTTTCAAGTTTCATGTTATGATTATGGGGAACTCATTTTCACTTCTATGATTTATTCCATGTTAAGATATTATGATCTCTTTTGCAGGTTATGATTTTCAAAAAGATATGATATGATTTTTATTTCCTTTATTTTCCCTTGCTGAGCATTTGAGCTCACCCTTTTATGTTTTCTTTTCCCCAGGTCAGGAAGATGGATATTAAATAGAATATGCTAAAAGGGACCCTAGATATGATGAAATAAATGGGAGACACTGTAGAAGATTTATGAACCAGTTGTTTATGTTTCCCAGTTTCTAAGGACACTATACCTATACGGTCCTTTGTGGTTTTGTCATATGTTGTAATAAGTGTGCTTCAATTTTGAAGTATTAAAAATGTATGTAAAGTATGGGTCATTATAATCATGCATCCCACTATCATGTGGACGGTAATGGATAGATAGAGGACTTTAACAAGACCCGATAAAAACATAATAATGAAGATTGTGGATAATGATAAAATATATTATCCAGACAAGATCATACATTCCTTGTGGGTCTATAAAACCAGAAACCATACAACCATGTGAGAAAACCCATATACACTTATCTATGGGAAAGAAGTAGTCCTTCCCATTGAGGTCCAATTTCAATCACTTAATATTTCCATATATAACTATCTATGAACAAATATGAAAACCTAGAATGACTGGTTGAACTGAATATAATCATTGAGAAATGATTGCACAAATTCCATCACATGGTGGCCTATTAAAATCAGATACAACAAGATTTTAACCATAAGGCCTGCTTTAATTTATTCCACTATGGATAATTGGTTCAGTTCTTTAGGGAACCAATGACACCTGAAAAGTAGCCTCTAAATATTTATACAATGTTTTGGGGTCCTTATTCCACACACAAGGTCCACTCTAACATATATTATACCTTAATCTCAATGGATGAAGATCTCATTACTACCCCAACCAATGAATGGTTCCTAAAGAAATATTTCATTTAATAACATGACTCTCAACTCACCTGCAATACATTAAACTACATAGTTGGTCATTGTCACATGAATATAAAATTCATGTAATATTATTATAGTTGTAGGTTTTTAAATATCATAGCACTATATTGTCCAATATGTAAGAAATTAAACTGTATATCCTATTATCCAGAGTATATGACAGTAACTACATGGTATACATCACAAATACGTGATTTAAACTATGTAGTTGGTATTTTTTTCTTGAACATAAAAATCATGAGATACTTTCCAAGGCATAAGACATTAAACTATTTGAAAAATTCCTCTTCACGTGATGTCAAACTACATGGTTGGCATCCGTGCTACATGACATAATACCACATAGGATTCTGATTCTTGCATCAGTGGGTCGCATTTCATGCTATTGGTATCCTAAGGAATATTTTTTCTATAACAAATAATTCATTGAATCTAATCTCAAAGAGACATCTATTAATTCATATCCACATATCTTGGTCATATCCATAATTATAGAAAACATCCAAGTCCCCTTTCACCATGCCAAAACCTGATTGATGTTTGGAGATATTTTCAATATCAATGTGTGGATTGATTATTTACATTGTAAGATATGCAGTGATTCTAGGATCTCTAATATTGGGACCAAATACAATGGTACTTTATTTCTATGTAGGGAGACCATCATATTTACCACAAGATGTTAAGCTACATGGTTTAGATACCCATTTCATGGAAATAAACTGCACAATCTTTATAAGAACTATATGTGACTTTATTATCATTTCAATGAAGTATATGGTGATACTTAGATCATACATCATGGTCCATCTTAAATGAAAAAATTACCCCACTCCCTTTGTACAGGCCATACCATCATTGAGAAACTTTCCAGAAATACATGTATCTTGATTCATATTCAGATGATATATGTATCAATGCCTAGATCTATAATCTTTTCCCATCTACAACAGATCCTGAACACCCCTATACTTCACTTTTATTGAATTTTTGTGGTGAAATAAACCATAAAAACTAATTTTTCCCACACTGAGCATACCTCGCATGAGATTAGGAGTGATATTAAAAGTTTCCTTGCATGGGTTAGGAATGTAAATTCACATAATGGGTAACATCATCATAGTTGAATAACCTTAAAATGAATTCTATATGTCCTCTCTACATAGATTTAAACTATATGGATCCCTATGAACTACATATGTAATGATTCTAATTCATATAAAATATAGAGTGACACACATATCTTACATCTTGATCCATCTATAACATAGAAAATACACACAATATCATTTGAATGAGTCAGATCTATATAAGATAATCACAGACGGGTTCTCACCCCATGTGTGAGACCATGCTAACCCCCCCTTCTCCACAAACAAATTGAATCAATATGGGGAATAATTTTTACAACTACATATGGATTGACTATTCCTCTAACAATATATGTAGTAACACATGTGTCTTATACCCTGGACCAACCAAAATATCCCTTTTTCATATCAAATTACATTCATCCTTACCTCATTATGTTAAACTTCTTAGCTAATATAAACACCCCATGACTTTAAATTTCATGGTGCATAAAGAACCATACAAGTCTTGATTCTCATTCCAGTGAGATATTTAGTGATCCATAAGACTCATGGTCTATACCTATCCATGGGGTAAAGAAAGGATTCCCACCTTGTGCATACAAATAATGTTCTATATAGGAGCTCTTAATTTTGGTTCCCATATTCAATGGTCCACCATTGAAATATAATGTCCCCTCTTACATACAATTCAGATCCATGAAAACTAATATACACATCATGTACACTATCAGTCCAGTTAATGACTTTGTGATCATACATATCTATTCAACACATCATAATCCTAATCTAGGACAATTTCATATCATCATAATATTTCTATTTCCATCGAAGATAGAATGAAGAATACCTAATAAATAATTTCCTTGAATATATAGTGAAAAACCCTAGTTGGATTTTCATAAGTTTACCACATAATGATCCTATCATAATAAGGATTCCATTGTTTGACTGTGCCATAACATGCCCAAGTAGAATTTTTATAATTTTACACACAAAATGGGTTTGCAAAGAAATGGTATATTTTAACCTTGATAGAATCATATTATATCCCTATAAGCATTGATTAAATTATTATGGAACAAAAAATTTATATTTTTTCCATTTTTATCACTCAAATATTTTATCTATATCATTTATCCTAATATAAGAACTCCCATAACAATGATTTAAAATTTCTTCCCTCATGTTTGAAGTATGCCCAAATATCAATGGTCCTGCTATGCCCTAGAGTACTCATCATTTCCATAATAATATGTTCATATACATATGAAATCAAACTATATGCACCATGTATTCCTTATCTCTTGACATTAATCTATGTGATTCATCTTTACTTCACGATGATAAATTTCATGGCTAAAAACTATGTAAATCATGATTCTCATTTAGATGAGATACATAATGATGCTTAAAACTTGTTTTTTGGGCCAAAAATAAAAAAAACAAAACACTTTAACCTTTACTATATTTGGGTAATTCACAAATAGGAAATATTTTCCCCCATTATTGGGTAATTTTGATATAAAATTATCCTCCCATATTCTGGTTCTTGCTTTATATAAACAAAACTATGTGTCTAGGGAAAACTAAATCTCCATAAGATTTCATTGGTCATCAATAATAGATTGTTTGATACCCAAGGAAAACAGTGTCATGACTATACTATAGCATGCCCTAGTTGAATTTTCATATGTTTTCCCATCAAACAAGCCTATAAAACATTTGATATCATTGTTTGGCTATTCCAAAACACGTTGTAGTTTGATGCCTATGCTCACCCACAAAATGTTTTTTCCAACTACTAGCACATTTATCTTTTGGAGAAGCCTCATCTATTCCAATAAACACCAAGGACATTATTCGTTATTTCATTCTTGTACAATCTCAATTAATATATTTGGAAGCCTCCATATTAAAAATAATAATTTTCTCCATTCATACTTAGAAAAGGTGATTCATTATCAATTCAAGGACAATGGAATGAAAAAATATCAATAATCTGGTCAAAGATAAAAAGAATTAAAACTGTATTATCTGTTTTACTTGATGTATGAAGTTAAACTACACCATGTTGAATCCTATTCACAAGATGTTAAACAATACAACAACAACCTCACCATAAGATGTTAAACTACATGATTCATATCCCAATTTCATAACATTAAATTATGTGATATCTCAATCCTATCATTAAGGGACCTTTCCCTCCTCTAATGTTTGTTATTTAAAAATATTCAACCCTCCTTCACTAAATCAATATTTGTGTTGTGGATATTTCCAACTTAGTTCAATTTTCCAATATAGTAGTTCTACTCATTTTCAAACACCTTTCCTTCATAAACCACCATTTATGGTCTTGAGGAATCTGGATTTTCAAATAGAACATAACCAATGGTAGTAGAATGTAAGAAGTCCTGAGGAAAATATTGTTTGAATATGAAGTAACACACCTTAGCTTTCATTTCATTATTCACCCTCCAAATTTTAGGGCATGTTAGCTGAAAGATTCCACTATTTGAATTTATAGTAACACACCCTAGTTGGATTTTCATAAATTTACCCACAAAATATGTTTTTATACCATTTGTAAATTCATATATTGGAGAGACCCTTTATATTCCCATATGCATTGACAATATTTTGGTATAAATATCTTCTTAAACTCATTTTAAGGAAATTTATCGTATACTTGACCATTTCGTTTTTGGTATTCGGAAACCAAAAAATCATGACACCAAATTTCCCTTGGGGTATTTGAATAATGTCAAAACATTATTGTAAAATTATTCTTGTTTAGTTCATCATCCAAAAAATCCAGGAAAATTCAATTCAACCAAAAACATTAGTCAAGTCTAGTCTGAATAATTTAAAATTATGTAAAAAGGGAAATAATAATCACTTGGTTTTTAACTATAAAAGGGATATCTATGTAAAAATTTAGTCTCATATTGATAAAACTATGTTCTGAATGGTTTATGAATTAATCTATAAATGAAAACATAAAAGGCCAATATCTTTTTAGGTTGAAAACATGAAAATTGTGACCTAAGAAAAATCCAATTCTCATCTGATAACACTTCCTTATAAGAATTATAAAAAATTCGGGTGATGACACAAAATGTGGAATGTTTTTTTGGGTTTTCCATATGACCCTCATAACATTTTAAATTCACTTATGATTCCACATGGATTAGATAAAAATAGGAAAAATCCATATCCTAGTCACTGTGGTCCTCATGAGTTGATAGGAAGATTTATTTCTATGAAAATTAGATTCAATGTTATGTTTTAATAATTGAAGGAAAATAAGTATGGATACATAGATAATTTGAAAAATAATCATTTAATTTATGAGATAAAAATTAAAGGATCTTGCAAAACAAATAGTCTCTCTATCTTTCTTCAAAAAATATCCTCAACATAACCCATTATTTTTTTAATGGCCTCCCAAGCCCCAACATTATCCTTTCCAGGATTCTCCAACTGAACAACCTAATTATCCTCTTCTTGGTGGATTTCCTCAACTATGGTTATAATGGTAATTGACCCCTATGATTGAGATCTTTCTAGTGAATAATGAATTATTTTGATCTCACCTTTATTTACATATACTTATTTCTAAAGGGGTGATATTTGAATGGTATACTCATTATTCTATTTCTTACATTCCACATAAATCGTGGATTGGTGGCCCTTATCCATGCATAATGAAACCCAAATATCATCTGTAATAACGATTATATTTACCTTTATGTGTTAGTGTTGTAGCTCATCTTATCAATCTGATTTTTAATGATCTGGATTATGAAATTTTTAATTAAGAGGTAATATAATCTTCTATATCCTAGAATTATTAATAGTAATAGATATTTATGGAGTTGCGATGGTAGGTATTTAGATTAAATCATCGAAATTATCTTCGAGATATACTTCCAAGAAGCACAACATGTGATACAAAGGGAATTTTTTGTCTCTAAATTTTAATAGGATCCCCTATCAGTGGGATAAATATATTTTCGGATAAGTTAAATATAAGAGACATTATTCCCTACTCCCATCATGATTGTGATTCCTTTACTCTCTGACATTGGATTAATTTTCACAAAAATTGTATCCTCTGTCCCGATGATTGAATTTAATGGTACTGGAAAATGGATAAGACTCACTGTTAGCCTCAAAAGGATGAAAAATAAAATAATACAATGATAATTAATGATTTTGGTGGAACTCATCCATAGATAGATCAATTCATTGGATGGATTCATACTCGACATTCCCATCCACAATGATTTGATATGGAATCTTCTAATGAGGGGAATACTCTAGAGTCTCCTCACATTCCACAGAGAGTTGATCATGAAGATTACCTATTTTGGGATCCCCATATATCGGTACTCCCTCAACTATGGAATTAGGATATAAATAAAAACCATTATAATGAATTTCAACTAAAATATAATCCCCAGATAATGCAGAATAATTCAAGTGGTAATGGTTAAGAAAAGAAAGATTAAAATTTGTTTACGTGGAATGATATAATCACATCCATTCAATTCCTTATAAAATCTCTCAAAATATTCTAAAGAAGTGGTAATATTGTTATATTATATCACTTATTCAAATGTTATGTCATTATTTCTCCTGAAACATATTAATTCCTCTAGCCCTGTGGTAGTATCTCCTATGGGGATGCATGAGACACTGGTCTCAAGACCCATACGAACACCCTCCTCTAGAAGCATGAGACATTGATAACATTCTGTTGAGATATCCATAGGGTCAGAAACAGTTTTTATAGGTTCCTTTGATGAATGAGATGAACAAAAATTATTAAATGAAATAAAAGTATGCAATCACTTATGCTGAACAATGATGTTAAATTTAAATTATTATAATCATCCTCCCTCTATATGGCAGTAGAATCACACAATATATCCTCACCCCTCGACACTTATTCTATCAAGGGGGTTGACTCAAAAGATGGAATCCTTGTCTATTCAATAACACACTCTCTAGTTATTTGAGTCTCATCTCCATGACCCTTGATATAGGATACAAATGGAAATACTAAAACCACATTCTTGATCAAACATTAGTTATAGATAAATTAGAGAGAAATGATGTTGTGAATGCATACCATCACTGATGAGGTTCTATGAAAAATAAATCACTCGACATCACTATTTCTTTTTTGATAGAGGGAGGCTAGCACTAGGCTCATCAAATATAGTTATCTAGGGTGGAAGTTGAAATCCTCCAACCATACCAACCTTTATTATCCACTATCCTAGGGATAGCTCTCCCTATTTAGGATATGATCATCCATTCCAATTGGGGAGCCATTTGGCCCATATTTCAGGGATGGAATATCAATTTATTTCTCCTTGGCATACAACAAATCAAGACAACCATACTCTAAACAACAACACCTTTTTAAAATTAAAGGAGAGGAATACAAAATTGGAAACAAGAAAAAGAGAACATTCATTCTTGGGATCGATATAGTCATTCCACTCCTTAAATTCTGAGTGTTCAACCCCTTAAATAGTCCCAAAATCATCATTTCTTCCACCTGACACATTGTAGTAATATTTAATTAGTTTCATAAATATGAATCTCCAGATTTTAGATACATATTCCAACCTCGACAGGGTTGTTCATAATGTTATGATTTTATAGGGCTCAAACGTCTCCAATTAATGGAATCTGCAGCCTAGTAGATAGAGAAACCACACATCCCCAACATCAGAATGAATTCCTTACCAAATTCAGATTGCCTCTCATGGCACTTATTCTGAGGATGTCCAAACCTATTATGAAGCTGATTTGAATGTCTTATGTTTTACTATATTTCTGAATATCTCCACCACATTTGAAAATTTTGAAAATTGTCTCGGTGTCCATTCTTGAGGATGAAGACTTGACCTCTTGGGATTAATCTCAGTTGTCATATCCATTTTGATCTTGATCGGTGGACTACTCAATGAATGGGGTCATTTTAGTGAGATTGTGACTTCTTCTTCTATATCTTCCATAGTAGACAAATCATCCTTTGAAAGGTGGATTCAAACCTCTCTTACCACACCTAAATATTTTTATAGACCCAATATGTAGGATAAATACAAACAATAATATCTGCGAATAATATGAACTCTATGTCCCATCAAACCAAGAGGTCAATATAGTAGAGCCACTCGTTGGAGGTAGGATGATTACCACGCGATTAATTCTGCAGAACTGTGTGCATCAAAAGCAATCAGAACACCGTTGGGTGCCTCACTAGTCAAACATTAATAAGATGATATAAAATTTTTTTCACACACATTAACTGTGGTAAAAATATATATGAAGAATAGGCCTCACCCATAACCTCAACCTCAATTCGGGTTACTATCAAACCATCTCTAAATGAAGTCTTGTATGATCCCCTCACATCATTAGCCTTGAAATCATCAGTGAATGTACTAATATAAGGATCTTCATATAGAAACATGTTAAAATCCCTCAATAGGTTCAACATCTTCATGGTCTCACTGGAATTCATAGTCATGTCCAGAAAACCAGAAGAAGTCTAAAAATTGGTTCATATCTACCTTGGGAACCTCAACTCCAGTTTGTGTGGTATATTAGATAATGTGGGATTTTATCAGTCCCTGAATTACATGAATAAAACATTAGATTATAAAAGGGGACTTCACTACATGAATATGTATCATGAATCTGTTGATTTTCTACAGGATAGGGGCTTCAATCCCTACGTGGTTCCACTCTTTGAGCTTTAGCCACAATAAAAAATGACCAATGCATCATGCCACTATTGTATTAGGGGACATGAATCATGTAAATGCTCATCAACATTGATTATGCATACATGGGTTTGTACCCACATAGTTCACGCATACCCATTTCCAAGGTAGTCAATAATATACTATGAATTCCTTGCACTCCATCTTGGGAATCCCGTAGGATGTTTCAGGTGGGGTCACTCCCCTTAAGAACTTGGAAAGCACACACACAGGATTCTAGATGGATATCCACCTTAGGAAGGGGTATTTATTCTTAATATCATGAGCTATGTTTAATATTTCATGTGCAAAAACCATAATCTTTTAAAAAATTTCCCACATCGCTTTTGGCATGATGTATTCTTCATACATCTCATAAAGCATTGGAGCCTCATAGATCTTGTAAGCATCCCATAGGCTAATACCAGCTTCTCCATGTATCAGATGTAAAGTGTTCATTTAGGGGATCCATCAGCTTAGAATCTCAGTAATGAATTTTGAATTATTTTATATATATTTCTAGAACACCCTGATGACTTCATATATGACTACCACTTTCACCATAGTTGAAAAGATAATGATGGTCTATCACACCCATTACACCCACAATCCCTAGGGTCTAACAACCCCTCCTCAGCATAGGTCCCAGTATTCTATCGGTCCCATTGAATGGTCAATCTTGGAATCAAAGAAGACACATGAATAATAGATATGCTTAAATTTAGGTGGGTGTGGCTTTAAACCTATAGAACATTGGCTGTGTTGGACGACACATGTCAAGTATGTTTCCCTGTATTAATGTATATTCACATTATTTTGATTTTGGTAGTATTGATCTTCTTGTAGTTTTGGAACTGTGGGACAGGAGTGAAATTATCCAGATATGGTATGAAGACCTCCTTTAGTTTACCATGGCTATATAGTAGAAGATAGTTAGTGTTGTGGTACTTGTGATGATACTTATTCATATTTCATGATAATTCTGGTAGAGTAGTATTGGTTAAGCCATAATAGTTTTCCCCTAGGGGTTCACCATATCCTTGATGTGATTTCAATCATGTTCATCGGAATATTTAGACTTACGGCCAGTCATTGAATCTTTATGGAAGAATGAATAATTTCAGTAAAATAAATTTTTATTTTTGAAAAGGTTTTCAGAAATAAGAACAATTTGGAAAAGGCACAAACACATGTAGCGAACACACTCAATTGACCTAACACAGGTCCCTCAACCAAGAGTCCATGCACCGGTTGTAACAGCCCGAGATTTTATGAAAAATATTCTTTTTTATTTTACTAATGTCTTGTGTTATACGCTACACCAAAAGGAGCTTGCACAACACGCATCCTTGACTTGCCTTGCATTACACGCAATCGCAACCTTCCTCGATAGCGTGTGTGGTACGTAATCCTGAGTTTCACGAAACAATGATATGCTATTAAAATATTATTAAAACTAGCCGTTATGAATAGTAATAACCACTTTTTAAATTTTAGAAATTTTAACTCTCAAAATGGACTTCATTTTTGGATTCGGAGTATCGAATTTAGCCTAAGGTGAAATTTTGGTACTTTTCGGATAACTTTCATATTCTGATGAATAGTGAAAATTACTAAATTATAATTAAAAACAACTTTTTTAATCGAAATAATTAATAGTGATAAATCATTAATTTGAGTGGTTTTAAAGTATATTTAGAATATATTTTAACAATTTAATACAATGTTGGTCCTTGGATGTAATTTCACATTTAAACTAGACATAAACAAGTGTCAATCTTTTGATAGATATTGTTTCTTAAAAACACGCTATTTGTTTTAACAACGGGATTTAATTATAAAATTAATTAATGCAACTTTTATGTTATGAATTTGGTAAAATAGACTTCATTTTTGAATTCGGAATATGAAATATAGCTTGGGATGAAATTTTGGCATTGTTCTGAAAAACATCAATTTTTGATGAATAGTGAAACTACTAAGTGGTAGGTTAAAAACTGAATTTTGCATAAAACATAATTTTACCGCTTCTGTGAATGGAATTTCGAAAATCCGAGAGACACGGTTAATATCAAGGACTAAAATGTGGTTCAATGAGATGAAAATAATTTTTTGGTGAATAGTAACTTTTTACTTTTTTTACCACGGTTAATAGTAAATAGGGTAACTAAGGGTAAATATGATATTAATATTACCCTAACACATGTCCTAATTCTATTGGACAAGTGTAATTCGACCAAAAACAAACTTAGGAATAAAATATGACCATTTAGGCCCACTTGGATTAGATTAGGACATTTATTATTAATTTATTTAAAGAAGGGTTAAAATAGTTAAAATCAATGTTTAATAAGTAAATCATTTATAATATGGGGTTATACATAAGATAAATTCGATTGTAAATATTCATTAGAAAGCTAAAAAGATTTCCTACATGATGGTATTTTATTTGTAATTTTTAGACATCATATAATTTAATTTATTTATGACACAAAGATGATGTAGTAATTATCTTATTAATGAAATATTGACATAATTGATAATATAAATACCAAAATAAATGTAATTTAAGACTTTTTATGAATTCCACTAATTTTCTAGGTTACTATGATATATTAATGTTGATTTAATCAACTTTTTTCGAACATATAATTCTGTTATGACTTTCACAAAAATCATATATCAAATAGTGTCAAAATTGACACAAAATAGTTTTTAAATCAAATATTATATTATTAATTGTTATTTTATTCCTAAAAATCTAAGGTTCGGCCAAATGAATTAGATAAGGATATATATATTAATAATAAACAATTTTGGGTTCTTTTGGCATGTTATAGTAAGTTTATTAACCATATAGTGAAAGAAAACAAAAAGACACGGTAAAAGTTAAATTATTTAACTTAGAGTTAAATCTAATTGATAAGGTTAAAATAATACCCTAAACTTGTCTAAATCCTATTGGTTGATAGGATTTCGACCCATCCCCACTTTATCTTCGAAATAAGACCCTTTGGAACCATTATAAACCGACTTTGACTTTAATATAAAATAATATTTTGAGATATTCCTAAGGTGTCCCTCTCCTCCCCTATAAAAGGACACCTCCTCCCCCTCCTCCTCACACCAATTTGAGCACTCAAGCTCGGCCAAACCCTGCCAATTTCTCCTCTCCACTTCCCTAGAAACATCCTAGAGGTTCTGGTCTTCCTCAAAGACCAATTTTAGTGCCCTAAGAGGAGGTCTCAAAGAGGCACTTCAAAGAAGAGGTAATTACCGTTACCAATTCTTTCATCTTTATTTCTTCTTCCACTTCTTCTTCTTAGGTTGTTTCATTATGAAGTAATAACATCAGTATCACTCATATACTGATATGTTATTATAAGTATGAAACAACCCTATTTCACCATCTATCCATCCTACGGAAAAAGAAATCACCGCGCGTGCGTACGTACGGAATACCGTCTCCACGCCGTGGTGTAATCTATTTTCCACCACCACCTTACATGGATGGGTATAATGGTGTAAAGAATAACTATACATAGTTATTACAACATCATATTGATTCTGATATATTGTATTATCCACTTCAATTCAATATTTATAGAAATGATATCATCGCTCGTGCGTACGTACGGAATACCGTCTCCACAACGCGATGAGATTCATTCTCCATGTTAACCATTTAATAATGATTATAATGTATATATAAGAAATAATAATGAAATATATGACATTATAAAGCTACTGGATTAATGTATATATATACATATGTATGTCATCTACTTACTTCCATTTCAAGACAATAATGAAAGGAAAACAACGTTCATGAGTACGTACGGACTACCGTCTCCATGAACGGTGTTTTTCATTTTATTTATCTACCTATTATATATATATATATACTGAATATATATGATATATAAATCATATTTTATATTCTGGAAGTAAGTAAATCATGATATAAGTAATAATGATGTCAAGAACAACAAGTCAAAACACCTACGATAAATGAAACGATTTTACCCAAAACGCTTCTTTAACATGGAATTTACAAAAGAATGGGTAATATAATGTCATAAGTGAACCATATATGATATCATAACAATGAATATGATTCTGTAATAAGTCAATAACATGATTTAAATCATTATACAGGAGGTTCGGACACTTACAAAGAAAGTCGGACCTAAGGTAAGGGAAATATCACAATCTCATTTTTATCCGAGATTGTTTATTCGTAAGTATTTACTGGGGTGTATTTTATCATCCACATCCACGTTTCATCAATATGTAATATTATTTCCATCCACCTACAATTGTTTAAATCCATTTTTACCCTTCGGTGAGTTTTTAGTAATATGTATGAAAGGAATCTTTTGTCGTTTTTCGTACAAGGTACTTTTTGACTTTTCCGACAAAAGTACGAAGAATGTTTTTTTAACTTATACGGCACGAACGGATTTCTACTGTTTTATAAAGACTTATTTTCATGAAGATTCCTCTAAAAGATTTCATGACTATTTTCAATAAAATCTTTTTCTTTTAAAATTGCATGATGTTTTGTGAAAAGAAATTGATTTTGAAGAAGAAAGGATATTTTCCTCAAGAATTCAATTCAAGTGTTTTATCAAAATTATTTTCCATCTAAGATAATAAAGGGTTCTGTTTCTATCCATATTTTTACATTGATTTGACTATGTTGTGATGGAATTATGTTTATGAATTCCTTTATCTTATATGAATTGATTTATGATGTCATGATGTTTCAAGAATCCCATTTTTGTTACATGTGTTATGCGATGATGTATGTTTTATGATTATGTGGCACACATAAGAAAGGATTCATTATAAGATGGGTGGGACCTATATCTCCCTCCAATGCATTGGGTAAAGATTTTATATCTCATGAGATAGACATGGCTGGAACGGAAGGTTATTTCGGTTCAGTGATACAGGACTGAAACGAGGAGTGAACTCGGTTCAGAAAGGGACTTTGTCCACTAAGATAGTCTTGGAAATGAGTCATGACTAACAAGAAATGATTTTCCATGATTATGTGTGTATGCCACAAAGTTCCATGTTTTATGTTATGATTATTGTGATTACATTTCACTGCCATAATTTATCCCATGTTATGAAATTATGCTCTCTTTTGCAGGTTATGATTTCCAAAATGTTATGTTCTTATGAATATGATGTGATTGATATTTCTTTTGTTTACCCTTACTGAGAATTTGAGCTCACCCTTTTATGTTTTCTTTTCCCCAGGATATAAAGAAAGGTTTTAGGTAAAAAAAAAGAAGATCTTTATGGGAGATGTTGAAGATCTTTCACCACGATTAGAAGATTATAGTCCGAGTTTCCAAAGACACTAAACTATTACGGTCCTTATGTGTGTGTTTTTGTAATGTACTAAGTATTCCGCAAAAGTAATGTAAAGTCTATGTACGTCAAGCTTCGGGTCTCTACAGTTGGTATCAGATGAAAGGTTTAGTCAACCTTTGGAAACTAGGATGCGAAAACGTTAGTGAGATCCCTAGAGATATTTCTAAGGTATGTCTAGGGATGCCCCTAAGGATAAGTATACGTATAGGATATAGTTCTAGAACTATGGTAACGATATTAGATTAAACCAAAGATGATAGATATTTAAGTTACTCCACCTTTATTACGATTTTTGCATCTAACACTATTCTGTTTGGGTTTTAGAAAATGGCTGGAAACAAGATGATTCACAATAATGGAGGATATGATAGACAATGGAATGATATTATTCATGAGCAACCAAATGAAATGGGATTTGGATGTCCAAACATCATTATTATGCCGAATCAGCAATCTCACAACATGATCAATAAAGTAAAATTTGGTAAGTTTCCTGACTCGACTAATAAGAGAAAGATGGAGTTCCATAATGATCATAGAGGAAAGAAAGTTCAATTTCCCCTATGTAAATCATGTGGGAAGAGGCATCAAGGAGAATGTTTCAAGGGAACTGGAAGATGCTTTGGGTGTGGAAAAGAAGGACACAAAGCAAGTAAGTGCAAAGGAAAAGGGTCGGTTAACACCATGGATGAGGATAATGGTATTGCTACGACATCAAAAATGGTTAAGTGTTTTAAATGTGGAATGTATGGGCATTATGCAAACAAATTCCCTAAGGGAAAGACTCATGAAGAGAATCAGTATGGTCATATGGGTAGTATTTATGTGGATGATGATGAAGAGACTACAAATGATATGTGAGATGAAAGAATTTTTGAAGCTCGGTCAATGGTTTGAGAATGTAGTGGAATGATTACATGTTTATCATGTGTAATTTTGGAATAAAGAGACATCTATGGATTGTTACACTGTTGTCTTTCCTTGTGTTTTGAAAGTGTATGATTAATGTTACCAGTATCCATGAAAGGTTATTCAGATATTTTTGGAATGTAGATGATATGCGCATAATGAAGGGATAAGGAGAAAATTAAATGTTTGATAGTATTCATGAGCTCATGATTGATATAAGGACTAAGTGATATCATGGTTTGAGTATATAGAATTTTGAGGATTTTGGTATGTGGAAAGTGTTAACTTTTAACTGCACTCATGTTTTCACTAAGGTATTCAAGAGAATACACGATTAAGGACTTTGAATGTTTGGAATGTGAACAACAAGACATATCTTATGATATGTGGGGATCAACGACTGTATTAAATCTCTGGTAATCGATGTCACTATATTATGAGAGTGGACTGAAGTATTATGGATAAGCCTAAAGATTAGACTGGATTATGTTGGACATAAGTTATTATTGTTTATGGATAGAAGATGGGATGTTATAGTAACGTAGTTTTAGAAAAAGGGACAACCTGCAGGACGGGCGACAGCCCATCGCTTCGGACAAGGCTGTAGGAATCGAACCCACAACCGAAGTGCGACTGGCCTTTATCGCCTACCACTAGCCTACAGGAAGTCCCTGTTTAGTAGAAACTAGTTTTATTATATTAAGCGGCATGATATATGAAGTATAAGTCCATTTTAGGAACCATATATGATTAATCTCACTATAGAATGACTTATGTATATTTAATAACTTTTTCTAGCCTTTTGTTTGAGACAGATGGAATGAACAGTCATTCTATCACATGATCTGCTAACACTTCACAAATAACAAATTCAACTTCATTTATTTAAGAGATGAAGTAGAAATTGTTCAAGGCACGAACAAAAGTGAGATTGTACCAAAATAAAGTAAGTATTTATTCTAAGCAAATTTTCAACTTTAGGGAAATGATCTTGAAAACCAAAAAACTGTTGTCCTAGTGATCTTATACCTGATGAATCAGATGGTACCTTATATCATCACAAATCTATGGATTTGTGATTACTGGCTTTTCCATAGCCATGTTCTCTACCACTCTCCATCAGAACATAATGGTTAGATTTCTCTTCCATATCCATATTTTCACCTATGTGGAAACCCAGTGATTAGTTTATTTGGGTAATCGTTACATTTCATACTTTAGTTTTTAAAGCCAAGTTTTGGTATTCCCTTTTACGATGTGGGTTTCTATTAAAGAAACTTTCTAATAGTAAACCATTTATAACCCCGACGAATTTCGAGGGCGAAATTCATTTTAAGGGGGGTAGAATGTAACAGCCTGAGATTTTATGAAAAATATTCTTTTTTATTTTACTAATGTCTTGTGTTATACGCTACACCAAAAGGAGCTTGCACAACACGCATCCTTGACTTGCCTTGCATTACACGCAATCGCAACCTTCCTCGATAGCGTGTGTGGTACGTAATCCTGAGTTTCACGAAACAATGATATGCTATTAAAATATTATTAAAACTAGCCGTTATGAATAGTAATAACCACTTTTTAAATTTTAGAAATTTTAACTCTCAAAATGGACTTCATTTTTGGATTCGGAGTATCGAATTTAGCCTAAGGTGAAATTTTGGTACTTTTCGGATAACTTTCATATTCTGATGAATAGTGAAAATTACTAAATTATAATTAAAAACAACTTTTTTAATCGAAATAATTAATAGTGATAAATAATTAATTTGAGTGGTTTTAAAGTATATTTAGAATATATTTTAACAATTTAATACAATGTTGGTCCTTGGATGTAATTTCACATTTAAACTAGACATAAACAAGTGTCAATCTTTTGATAGATATTGTTTCTTAAAAACACGCTATTTGTTTTAACAGCGGGATTTAATTATAAAATTAATTAATGCAACTTTTATGTTATGAATTTGGTAAAATAGACTTCATTTTTGAATTCGGAATATGAAATATAGCTTGGGATGAAATTTTGGCATTGTTCTGAAAAACATCAATTTTTGATGAATAGTGAAACTACTAAGTGGTAGGTTAAAAACTGAATTTTGCATAAAACTTAATTTTACCGCTTCTGTGAACGGAATATCGAAAATCCGAGAGACACGGTTAATATCAAGGACTAAAATGTGGTTCAATGAGATGAAAATAATTTTTTGGTGAATAGTAACTTTTTACTTTTTTTACCACGGTTAATAGTAAATAGGGTAACTAAGGGTAAATATGATATTAATATTACCCTAACACATGTCCTAATTCTATTGGACAAGTGTAATTCGACCAAAAACAAACTTAGGAATAAAATATGACCATTTAGGCCCACTTGGATTAGATTAGGACATTTATTATTAATTTATTTAAAGAAGGGTTAAAATAGTTAAAATCAAAGTTTAATAAGTAAATCATTTATAATATGGGGTTATACATAAGATAAATTCGATTGTAAATATTCATTAGAAATCTAAAAATATTTCCTACATGATGGTATTTTATTTGTAATTTTTAGACATCAAATAATTTAATTTATTTATGACACAAAGATGATGCAGTAATTATCTTATTAATGAAATATTGACATAATTGATAATATAAATACCAAAATAAATGTAATTTAAGACTTTTTATGAATTCCACTAATTTTCTAGGTTACTATGATATATTAATGTTGATTTAATCAACTTGTTTCTAACATATAATTCTGTTATCACTTTCACAAAAATCATATATCAAATAGTGTCAAAATTGACACAAAATAGTTTTTAAATCAAATATTATATTATTAATTGTTATTTTATTCCTAAAAATCTAAGGTTCGGCCAAATGACTTAGATAAGGATATATATATTAATAATAAACAATTTGGGGTTCGTTTGGCATGTTATAGTAAGTTTATTAACCATATAGTGAAAGAAAACAAAAAGACACGGTAAAAGTTAAATTATTTAACTTAGAGTTAAATGTAATTGATAAGGTTAAAATAATACCCTAAACTTGTCTAAATCCTATTGGTTGATAGGATTTCGACCCATCCCCACTTTAGCTTTGAAATAAGACCCTTTGGAACCATTATAAACCGATTTTGACTTTAATATAAAATAATATTTTGAGATATTCCTAAGGTGCCCCTCTCCTCCCCTATAAAAGGACACCTCCTCCCCCTCCTCCTCACACCAATTTGAGCACTCAAGCTCGGCCAACCCCTGCCGATTTCTCCTCTCCACTTCCCTAGCAACATCCTAGAGGTTCTGGTCTTCCTCAAAGACCAATTGTAGTGCCCTAAGAGGAGGTCTCAAAGAGGCACTTCAAAGAAGAGGTAATTACCGTTACCAATTCTTTCATCTTTATTTCTTCTTCCACTTCTTCTTCTTAGGTTGTTTCATTATGAAGTAATAACATCAGTATCACTCATATACTGATATGTTATTATAAGTATGAAACAACCCTATTTCACCATCTATCCATCCTACGGAAAAAGAAATCACCGCGCGTGCGTACGTACGGAATACCGTCTCCACGCCGTGGTGTAATCTATTTTCCACCACCACCTTACATGGATGGGTATAATGGTGTAAAGAATAACTATACATAGTTATTACAACATCATATTGATTCTGATATATTGTATTATCCACTTCAATTCAATATTTATAGAAATGATATCATCGCTCGTGCGTACGTACGGAATACCGTCTCCACAACGCGATGAGATTCATTCTCCATGTTAACCATTTAAGAATGATTATAATGTATATATAAGAAATAATAATGAAATATATGACATTATAAAGCTACTGGATTAATGTATATATATACATATGTATGTCATCTACTTACTTCCATTTCAAGACAATAATGAAAGGAAAACAACGTTCATGCGTACGTACGGACTACCGTCTCCATGAACGGTGTTTTTCATTTTATTTATCTACCTATTATATATATATATATACTGAATATATATGATATATAAATCATATTTTATATTCTGGAAGTAAGTAAATCATGATATAAGTAATAATGATGTCAAGAACAACAAGTCAAAACACCTACGATAAATGAAACGATTTTACCCAAAACGCTTCTTTAACATGGAATTTACAAAAGAACGGGTAATATAATGTCATAAGTGAACCATATATGATATCATAACAATGAATATGATTCTGTAATAAGTCAATAACATGATTTAAATCATTATACAGGAGGTTCGGACACTTACAAAGCAAGTCGGACCTAAGGTAAGGGAAATATCACAATCTCATTTTTATCCGAGATTGTTTATTCGTAAGTATTTACTGGGGTGTATTTTATCATCCACATCCAGGTTTCATCAATATGTAATATTATTTCCATCCACCTACAATTGTTTAAATCCATTTTTACCCTTCGGTGAGTTTTTAGTAATATGTATGAAAGGAATCTTTTGTCGTTTTTCGTAAGAGGTACTTTTTGACTTTTCCGACAAAAGTACGAAGAATGTTTTTTTTTAAATTATACGGCACGGACGGATTTCTACTGTTTTATAAAGACTTATTTTCATGAAGCTTCCTCTAAAAGATTTCATGACTATTTTCAATAAAATCTTTTTCTTTTAAAATTGCATGATGTTTTGTGAAAAGAAATTGATTTTGAAGAAGAAAGGATATTTTCCTCAAGAATTCAATTCAAGTGTTTTATCAAAATTATTTTCCATCTAAGATAATAAAGGGTTCTGTTTCTATCCATATTTTTACATTGATTTGACTATGTTGTGATGGAATTATGTTTATGAATTCCTTTATCTTATATGAATTGATTTATGATGTCATGATGTTTCAAGAATCCCATTTTTGTTACATGTGTTATGCGATGATGTATGTTTTATGATTATGTGGCACACATAAGAAAGGATTCATTATAAGATGGGTGGGACCTAAATCTCCCTCCAATGCATTGGGTAATGATTTTATATCTCATGAGATAGACATGGCTGGAACGGAAGGTTATTTCGGTTCAGTGATACAGGACTGAAACGAGGAGTGAACTCGGTTCAGAAAGGGACTTTGTCCACTAAGATAGTCTTGGCAATGAGTCATGACTAACAAGAAATGATTTTCCATGATTATGTGTGTATTCCACAAATTTCCATGTTTTATGTTATGATTATTGTGATTACATTTCACTGCCATAATTTATCCCATGTTATGAAATTATGCTCCCTTTTGCAGGTTATGATTTCCAAAATGTTATGTTCTTATGAATATGATGTGATTGATATTTCTATTGTTTACCCTTACTGAGCATTTGAGCTCACCCTTTTATGTTTTCTTTTCCCCAGGATATAAAGAAAGGTTTTAGGTAAAAAAAAGAAGATCTTTATGGGAGATGTTGAAGATCTTTCACCACGATTAGAAGATTATAGTCCGAGTTTCCAAAGACACTAAACTATTACGGTCCTTATGTGTGTGTTTTTGTAATGTACTAAGTATTCCGCAAAAGTAATGTAAAGTCTATGTACGTCAAGCTTCGGGTCTCTACAGTTGGTATCAGATGAAAGGTTTAGTCAACCTTTGGAAACTAGGATGCGAAAACGTTAGTGAGATCCCTAGAGATATTTCTAAGGTATGTCTAGGGATGCCCCTAAGGATAAGTATACGTATAGGATATAGTTCTAGAACTATGGTAACGATATTAGATTAAACCAAAGATGATAGATATTTAAGTTACTCCCCCTTTATTACGATTTTTGCATCTAACACTATTCTGTTTGGGTTTTAGAAAATGGCTGGAAACAAGATGATTCACAATAATGGAGGATATGATAGACAATGGAATGATATTCTTCATGAGCAACCAAATGAAATGGGATTTGGATGTCCAAACATCATTATTATGCCGAATCAGCAATCTCACAACATGATCAATAAAGTAAAATTTGGTAAGTTTCCTGACTCAACTAATAAGAGAAAGATGGAGTTCCATAATGATCATAGAGGAAAGAAAGTTCAATTTCCCCTATGTAAATCATGTGGGAAGAGGCATCAAGGAGAATGTTTCAAGGGAACTGGAAGATGCTTTGGGTGTGGAAAATAAGGACACAAAGCAAGTAAGTGCAAAGGAAAAGGGTCGGTTAACACCATGGATGAGGATAATGGTATTGCTACGACATCAAAAATGGTTAAGTGTTTTAAATGTGGAATGTATGGGCATTATGCAAACAAATGCCCTAAGGGAAAGACTCATGAAGAGAATCAGTATGGTCATATGGGTAGTATTTATGTGGATGATGATGAAGAGACTACAAATGATATGTGAGATGAAAGAATTTTTGAAGCTCGGTCAATGGTTTGAGAATGTAGTGGAATGATTACATGTTTATCATGTGTAATTTTGGAATAAAGAGACATCTATGGATTGTTACACTGTTGTCTTTCCTTGTGTTTTGAAAGTGTATGATTAATGTTACCAGTATCCATGAAAGGTTATTCAGATATTTTTGGAATGTAGATGATATGCGCATAATGAAGGGATAAGGAGAAAATTAAATGTTTGATAGTATTCATGAGCTCATGATTGATATAAGGACTAAGTGATATCATGGTTTGAGTATATAGAATTTTGAGGATTTTGGTATGTGGAAAGTGTTAACTTTTAACTGCACTCATGTTTTCACTAAGGTATTCAAGAGAATACACGATTAAGGACTTTGAATGTTTGGAATGTGACCAACAAGACATATCTTATGATATGTGGGGATCAACGACTGTATTAAATCTCTGGTAATCGATGTCACTATATTATGAGAGTGGACTGAAGTATTATGGATAAGCCTAAAGATTAGACTGGATTATGTTGGACATAAGTTAGTATTGTTTATGGATAGAAGATGGGATGTTATAGTAACGTAGTTTTAGAAAAAGGGACAACCTGCAGGACGGGCGACAGCCCATCGCTTCGGACAAGGCTGTAGGAATCGAACCCACAACCGAAGTGCGACTGGCCTTTATCGCCTACCACTAGCCTACAAGAAGTCCCTGTTTAGTAGAAACTAGTTTTATTATATTAAGCGGCATGATATATGAAGTATAAGTCCATTTTAGGAACCATATATGATTAATCTCACTATAGAATGACTTATGTATATTTAATAACTTTTTCTAGCCTTTTGTTTGAGACAGATGGAATGAACAGTCATTCTATCACATGATCTGCTAACACTTCACAAATAACAAATTCAACTTCATTTATTTAAGAGATGAAGTAGAAATTGTTCAAGGCACGAACAAAAGTGAGATTGTACCAAAATAAAGTAAGTATTTCTTCTAAGAAAATTTTCAACTTTAGGGAAATGATCTTGAAAACCAAAAAACGGTTGTCCTAGTGATCTTATACCTGATGAATCAGATGGTACCTTATATCATCACAAATCTATGGATTTGTGATTACTGGCTTTTCCATAGCCATGTTCTCTACCACTCTCCATCAGAACATAATGGTTAGATTTCTCTTCCATATCCATATTTTCACCTATGTGGAAACCCAGTGATTAGTTTATTTGGGTAATCGTTACATTTCATACTTTAGTTTTTAAAGCCAAGTTTTGGTATTCCCTTTTACGATGTGGGTTTCTATTAAAGAAACTTTCTAATAGTAAACCATTTATAACCCCGACGAATTTCGAGGGCGAAATTCATTTTAAGGGGGGTAGAATGTAACAGCCCGAGATTTTATGAAAAATATTCTTTTTTATTTTACTAATGTCTTGTGTTATACGCTACACCAAAAGGAGCTTGCACAACACGCATCCTTGACTTGCCTTGCATTACACGCAATCGCAACCTTCCTCGATAGCGTGTGTGGTACGTAATCCTGAGTTTCACGAAACAATGATATGCTATTAAAATATTATTAAAACTAGCCGTTATGAATAGTAATAACCACTTTTTAAATTTTATAAATTTTAACTCTCAAAATGGACTTCATTTTTGGATTCGGAGTATCGAATTTAGCCTAAGGTGAAATTTTGGTACTTTTCGGATAACTTTCATATTCTGATGAATAGTGAAAATTACTAAATTATAATTAAAAACAACTTTTTTAATCGAAATAATTAATAGTGATAAATAATTAATTTGAGTGGTTTTAAAGTATATTTAGAATATATTTTAACAATTTAATACAATGTTGGTCCTTGGATGTAATTTCACATTTAAACTAGACATAAACAAGTGTCAATCTTTTGATAGATATTGTTTCTTAAAAACACGCTATTTGTTTTAACAGCGGGATTTAATTATAAAATTAATTAATGCAACTTTTATGTTATGAATTTAGTAAAATAGACTTCATTTTTGAATTCGGAATATGAAATATAACTTGGGATGAAATTTTGGCATTGTTCTGAAAAACATCAATTTTTGATGAATAGTGAAACTACTAAGTGGTAGGTTAAAAACTGAATTTTGCATAAAACTTAATTTTACCGCTTCTGTGAACGGAATTTCGAAAATCCGAGAGACACGGTTAATATCAAGGACTAAAATGTGGTTCAATGAGATGAAAATAATTTTTTGGTGAATAGTAACTTTTTACTTTTTTTACCACGGTTAATAGTAAATAGGGTAACTAAGGGTAAATATGATATTAATATTACCCTAACACATATCCTAATTCTATTGGACAAGTGTAATTCGACCAAAAACAAACTTAGGAATAAAATATGACCATTTAGGCCCACATGGATTAGATTAGGACATTTATTATTAATTTATTTAAAGAAGGGTTAAAATAGTTAAAATCAAAGTTTAATAAGTAAATCATTTATAATATGGGGTTATACATAAGATAAATTCGATTGTAAATATTCATTAGAAAGCTAAAAAGATTTACTACATGATGGTATTTTATTTGTAATTTTTAGACATCAAATAATTTAATTTATTTATGACACAAAGATGATGCAGTAATTATCTTATTAATGAAATATTGACATAATTGATAATATAAATATCAAAATAAATGTAATTTAAGACGTTTTATGAATTCCACTAATTTTCTAGGTTACTATGATATATTAATGTTGATTTAATCAACTTGTTTCTAACATATAATTCTGTTATGACTTTCACAAAAATCATATATCAAATAGTGTCAAAATTGACACAAAATAGTTTTTAAATCAAATATTATATTATTAATTGTTACTTTATTCCTAAAAATCTAAGGTTCGGCCAAATGACTTAGATAAGGATATATATATTAATAATAAACAATTTGGGGTTCTTTTGGCATGTTATAGTAAGTTTATTAACCATATAGTGAAAGAAAACAAAAAGACACGGTAAAAGTTAAATTATTTAACTTAGAGTTAAATCTAATTGATAAGGTTAAAATAATACCCTAAACTTGTCTAAATCCTATTGGTTGATAGTATTTCGACCCATCCCCACTTTAGCTTCGAAATAAGACCCTTTGGATCCATTATAAACCGATTTTGACTTTAATATAAAATAATATTTTGAGATATTCCTAAGGGGCCCCTCTCCTCCCCTATAAAAGGACACCTCCTCCCCCTCCTCCTCACACCAATTTGAGCACTCAAGCTCGGCCAACCCCTGCCGATTTCTCCTCTCCACTTCCCTAGCAACATCCTAGAGGTTCTGGTCTTCCTCAAAGACCAATTTTAGTGCCCTAAGAGGAGGTCTCAAAGAGGCACTTCAAAGAAGAGGTAATTACCGTTACCAATTCTTTCATCTTTATTTCTTCTTCCACTTCTTCTTCTTAGGTTGTTTCATTATGAAGTAATAACATCAGTATCACTCATATACTGATATGTTATTATAAGTATGAAACAACCCTATTTCACCATCTATCCATCCTACGGAAAAAGAAATCACCGCGCGTGCGTACGTACGGAATACCGTCTCCACGCCGTGGTGTAATCTATTTTCCACCACCACCTTACATGGATGGGTATAATGGTGTAAAGAATAACTATAAATAGTTATTACAACATAATACTGATTCTGATATATTGTATAATCCACTTCAATTCAATATTTATAGAAATGATATCATCGCTCGTGCGTACGTACGGAATACCGTCTCCACGACGCGATGAGATTCATTCTCCATGTTAACCATTTAAGAATGATTATAATGTATATATAAGAAATAATAATTAAATATATTACATTATAAAGCTACTGGATTTATTTATATATATACATATGTATGTCATCTACTTACTTCCATTTCAAGACAATAATGAAAGGAAAACAGCGTTCATGCGTACGTACGGACTACCGTCTCCATGAATGGTGTTTTTCATTTTATTTATCTACCTATTATATATATATATACTGAATATATATGATATATAAATCATATTTTATATTCTGGAAGTATGTAAATCATGATATAAGTAATAATGATGTCAAGAACAACAAGTCAAAACACCTACGATAAATGAAACGATTTTACCCAAAACGCTTCTTTAACATGGAATTTACAAAAGAACGGGTAATATAATGTCATAAGTGAACCATATATGATATCATAACAATGAATATGATTCTGTAATAAGTCAATAACATGATTTAAATCATTATACAGGAGGTTCGGACACTTACAAAGCAAGTCGGACCTAAGGTAAGGGAAATATCACAATCTCATTTTTATCCGAGATTGTTTATTCGGAAGTATTTACTGGGGTGTATTTTATCATCCACATCCATGTTTAATCAATATGTAATATTATTTCCATCCACCTACAATTTTTTAAATCCATTTTTACCCTTCGGTGAGTTTTTAGTAATATGTATGAAAGGAATCTTTTGTCGTTTTTCGTACGAGGTACTTTTTGACTTTTCCGACAAAAGTACGAAGAATGTTTTTTTTAACTTATACGGCACGAACGGATTTCTACTGTTTTATAAAGACTTATTTTCATGAAGATTCCTCTAAAATATTTCATGACTATTTTCAATAAAATATTTTTCTTTTAAAATTGCATGATGTTTTGTGAAAAGAAAATGATTTTGAAGAAGAAAGGATATTTTCATCAAGAATTCAATTCAAGTGTTTTATCAAAATTATTTTCCATCTAAGATAATAAAGGGTTCTGTTTCTATCCATATTTTTACATTGATTTGACTATGTTGTGATGGAATTATGTTTATGAATTCCTTTATCTTATATGAATTGATTTATGATGTCATGATGTTTCAAGAATCCCATTTTTGTTACATGTGTTATGCGATGATGTATGTTTTATGATTATGTGGCACACATAAGAAAGGATTCATTATAAGATGGGTGGGACCTATATCTCCCTCCAATTTATTGGGTAAAGATTTTATATCTCATGAGATAGACATGGTTGGAACGGAAGGTTATTTCGGTTCAGTGATACAGGACTGAAACGAGGAGTGAACTCGGTTCAGAAAGGGACTTTGTCCACTAAGATAGTCTTGGAAATGAGTCATGACTAACAAGAAATGATTTTCCATGATTATGTGTGTATGCCACAAAGTTCCATGTTTTATGTTATGATTATTGTGATTACATTTCACTGCCATAATTTATCCCATGTTATGAAATTATGCTCTCTTTTGCAGGTTATGATTTCCAAAATGTTATGTTCTTATGAATATGATGTGATTGATATTTCTTTTGTTTACCCTTACTGAGCATTTGAGCTCACCCTTTTATGTTTTCTTTTCCCCAGGATATAAAGAAAGGTTTTAGGTAAAAAAAAAGGAAGATCTTTATGGGAGATGTTGAAGATCTTTCACCACGATTAGAAGATTATAGTTCGAGTTTCCAAAGACACTAAACTATTACGGTCCTTATGTGTGTGTTTTTGTAATGTACTAAGTATTCCGCAAAAGTAATGTAAAGTCTATGTACTTCAAGCTTCGGGTCTCTACACCGGTCATCTGCCTCAGTGTACATTTTTTGAAGGTAGGTTCATACCTTTTCTATGAGAAAAGTTCTTTTGAAAATGAATATTATGTTATTGTTCTATGTGAAACACTACAACGATGAGACCAGTGGTACAAAAGCATGAAGTCCATTCAATGAGACCAAAGACATTATTTATTGACTCAATAGACCCTATGCACATCTTGAGTGTGATCCATGCTTTTAAGACCCCTCACCCGGGCCCATGCTGTGACCACCCCATGCTCGCCTTCCATAGGCTAGGGGATGGTGACTTGCCCCGAAAGCGTATTTCCTAAAAATGAGAAGGCATTTCCTTTGTAACCATTAATAACACAAAACCAAGCACACAACATGATACAGAATCAAATAAACTGAATAGTGATTAGAGTGAGTACAATAAGTAATAGGGGCCAGAATACACGACCAACTAGAAAGTACAGGAAACTGAAAGTACAATTAAAATGGGAAAGCTCTTACGATCACCCACCAAGGATCCTACCTGAAGGGTAGGTACAAGTCTTGAATGGTCATCTCTGCAGTATGCCTCATCCAATGTCCACCTTTGATCTACCTCTAGTCCTGTTACTCTTTTCCTCCTTCTGCGATGTCCGTTATTTGCACCAAACACAATGAGGTTATGGCATATCCCGTGTAGGTGTGATTATAATGATACTCAGTAGGGACGCAAAGACCCTCAAGGTCTCACTAATTCTACAAAGGATAAACCACAAATCATGAAATCAATTGAAAACCCGACTTAGGTATATGCTCGTACATATACATAAGTTATCATGTATATCAATCACAATCATGAGGAAAACACAGAGTCCAACTCCAAAGCCCCAAGCTCAACTGTTCCACGAAGGATGGAATACCACATAGGCACGTACCCCACAGGCAGGCCACACCGTAGAATACCACCAAGGTATTACCATGAAAAAAGTACCACACTGGTACAGACTTAGATCACACTAGGTATAACTTAATTATAGTAGTAATAATGATTAGGTGTAACTACTGAATCATCTTACTATGATAAAATGAAAACCCACACAGGGTCGCTCAGTGCTGACCCACACAGGGTAGCTTGGTGCAGACCCACACATGATCGCTAGGTGCTAACCCACATAAGATCTATAGGTGTTGACACACACAGGATCACTCGAGTAGTCCCACATTGAATCCTAGAGCGGTTCCTTGTGGGACCCTCAATATCAGACCCACAAAGGTTCTCTTACTTAGGTCACAACTAGCTACTGGGTTCTCGCACTATGCTCGCTTGTCTCTAAGAGGGTCCGCTCCAGAATCCACTAGTCGATACTCCAAATTCCAGAAGACCCACGAATAAGTATCGCAAAGCACCACTATGTCCTAGGGGTCTCAACACAACATACATTGCTTCAATCGTATGCCGGGTCTGTGAGTTATTAGCCATTTAGTCCCAAAGGCCCAGTTGGATTCATTCTTGATCAAACCCGACAGTTTCCCAATTTTATCCAAATCACCAGTGGGGTACACCAAAGTGACCATCTCGTGCCAAGGTTTTCCTCACCACTGGAAGTACGTCAATTGGACATCCGGTGACAACGTTATGGCCAAATGATCATAAATGGGACGTACTGAGTCTGGGTCCAGTCCAACCCGGTCTGGGTCGCAATGTCCCAACCCGCTGGGTCTCGCCTGGATCGTGATGGGTTGTCCAGAAGGCCACAAGGGCTGTGAGAGGCCGAGGAGCATCTTGGGTGTGGGTCAGCGCGAGGCCGTAGGGCGGCTCGGATGTGGAGGGTGCCACGATGGTGCGGGGCAGCTCGGTCGTGGGTGGAGAGAAGTCGCGGGGCGGCTCTGCTGTGGAGGGTGTCGCGAGGGTGTCTTGGACGTGCGTGTGCCACGAAGGTTCAGGGCGGCTCAGCCGCGATGCATCTCAGAAGGCAGCGGGCGGCGCGGCATGCCACAAGGGGGGGGGGCATCAATACCACGTTCCACAGAGCACCGTGAGGCACAGAGGCCATGGGAGGCAGTGGCCACGAGCAGCGGTGGCTGCGGGGTGGCGCAATTTCCTTTCTCTCCTTCATCGCATTTGATTGTTGTCCTCCTCCATCACAATGAACACAAGAATTATGCCATGAAATTTGAAGAGGACGGTCCATGTTTGTGTGGCCCGTACTCTCCGCATTAGAGTGGTAGCAAGCATCTATAATACTTGAATCACAAGAATATCAAGAATGAGTATGTTAAATAATTAAAACACCCTCCATACCTCATTTGATTCATCGACGAAGGTTGTGAGGAAGGGGATGATGTGTTTGGGGATAGACGATCATCGGTGACATCGGCATTCTGTCAATCATTGGTTTGTTGATGTTGAATACATTCCCCATCAACGATTGTCCCAAGTAAGAAGTCGAAATCGAAGGTGACATTCTTCGTTGGCATTATTCATTAGAGATATTCACCCAATTCCATAATTTTCTCCATTTATCCAAGAGTTTCCCCCCAATTCCACCCAAAAAAGTATTATCCAACATTACAAAATATGTTGGCATAATTTCAAAATTGGAATAATTAATAAATTTCAATGGTGTATTAATTAAAGGGGGTTGGCATAATTAATCAATGGGATGTTCCAGAGACTTCCCCTCATTTATGTTGGTGATTCAAAGGGGTTTAATCTCAGGTGGTCTCCACCACCATAACCTCTAATGGGAGGTTTTAGCTTCGGTGTTCCCCAACTCAATAACATCTAGGGGAGGTTTAATTTTGGTGGTCCCCACCTCTCAAAATCCAGTAGGAGTTTTAAAATAAAATTAAAAAAAAATGTTCCACCATGTTGTTTTATTTTATTCTCTCACAAAAAAGAGGAAAACTAACTTCCACCCAAGATATACGGTGGTAGAGGTGAAAGTGTTCATAAGTGAATACCGGCGCTACGACTTCAACAGTTTCCTCATATTTCAATTCTGAGCACAAAATCAAAAGTTATAAAAACATACTCGTATGCTTAATGAACTTACCCGAAATAAAGTTCAAAAATTTATTTTGGGCACTCTGTCCTCAAAATAATGTGTCGTCAATTTTCGCAGACTCGTAGAATTCCCATGTATTAAAAAAATTACATGGAATTTCCATGTCTGCACATTCTCCCCATCTCAGGGCTTTACATACCCATAATCCACATCAAAAACTGGGTAAAAAAGTCAGGGTAATGAGCATGTATCTGAGCCTCCCGCTCTCACGTACTCTTCTGGAGGTTCTCGTGCTTCCAGAGAATATGCACCAGAGGTATCTACTGACCATGAAATACCCACTCTTATTGATCCTCAATATCTACTGGAACCTCAATAAAAGTCTCCCATCATCGACGTACAACTCGCCATGGTCAACGATGTGAGAAGGGTCGTTCATGTATCTCCTCAGCAGGGATATGTTGAAGATGTCGTGAACCCAGTGCATTTGAGGTGGAAGAGCTAAGAGGTATGCCACCTCGCCAACTCAGCTGAGGACCTGAAAATGTCCGATGAACCTCAAAGATAACTTTACACCACTTCCAAATCTCAAAAAACTTCATCGAGGTGAGAACTATAGAAAGATGT
Organism: Viscum album; assembly: GCA_963277665.1. Classification (NCBI taxonomy): domain Eukaryota; kingdom Viridiplantae; phylum Streptophyta; class Magnoliopsida; order Santalales; family Viscaceae; genus Viscum; species Viscum album. Next base: position 1,098,859,315 of record OY728123.1, read on the forward strand.
TGTCACCATCCATGAACTATAGAGGTCTCTATCTCCTATAGGCATAAGACTTCTGCCAGCTCTGTGCGGTCTTAATCCACTCCTGGTTGATCTGCACCTTCTTTTTGGTAGCTTGTACAATCTCTGGTCCCACTAGTGCGGACTCCTGTAGCACCCCAAGCTTCCACGGTACAGTTCCCTTTGAATAATATAGTAGCGTGTGTTGTACGCAACATCGAGTTATAACACACACCACAACCAATCAAACTAGCCATTATGAATAGTAATACCCACTTTTTGAAATTTTATACATCTTATCATTCAAAATGGATATCATTTTTGGATTTGGAATATCAAAATTAGCTTATGGTGAATTTTTTTTACTTTTCTGATAACTTTCATATTTTGATGAATAGTGAAGATTAATAAATTTTAATTATAAATAACATTTTAAATCAAAATAATTAATAGTGATAAATTATTAATTTGAGTTGTTTAAAGTATATTTATAATATATTTTTACCATTTCATAAAATTTTTGTCATTGGACATAATTTCACTATTAAACTGGACATAAACAAGTGTCAATCTTTTGATAGTTATTATATCTTAATAACACGCTTTTTATTTTGACAGTAGGAATTAATTTTAAAATAATTTCTGCCACTTTTGTGTTTTGAATTTGGAAAAGTGGATTCCATATTTGGAATCAGGATGTCCAAATTGTGTAAATAGGTATCTTTTAGTTTTATACATTTTGAATAATTTTTTCAGTAAATATTTATTTACCATGGTTAAAGGGTATATCCGGTAAATAAGGGTTAAAAAAAATATTACAATAAATATAAATTACCCTAAAACGTGTCCTAACCTTAATTTTGGATACATTTCCGACCATGGTCATATTTGGGTCGATTTTTGGGACCCTATATAGCCACTTGTAGGTGATAGGGACACTTTATTTTAACTAAGATAAAGTAAATACAAAAATGATATAAGCTTATATCTTTTAGAAAACAAATTTTTACATAAGGATATATATGTTATATTTTCTATTATAAATATTCATTAGAAAGATTAAACGATTTCCTACATAATGATATTTTATTTATAATTTTTAGACATTGAAAAAGTAAAAATATATATGACAGAATATTGATGCGGTATTTTCCTTATTAATAAAAGAATCAAATAATTGGTATTATAAATGTTAAAATAAATATAATTTGAAAGTTTTGATGACATAAACGAATTTTATTGGTTACTATGACATGTTAGGATTTCATAAATGAATATTTATTGAATTAATAAAGTTTTTATGAATTTTAAAAAATCAATTATTGAATAGTTTCAAAATTGACATAAAAGAGTTTTTAAAACAAATATTATATTATTATTTTATATTAAATTCATAAAAAACTAAGGTTTGGCCAAAAGACTTATATCATAATAGGTGAATCCGTAATGGACCACTTGGGGGTCTATTGGAGTTATATAGTATGTTTATTAACTATATAATATAAAAATATAAAGTGACATGATAAGTGTCAATCTAATTAACTAAGAGTTAAAACTAAAACATAAGGTTAATATAATTACCCAAACCTGTATAAATTCTATTGGTTTAGTGGTTTTCGACCTATATACACCTTAAACTATAAATAATCCACTTTGGAGCCATTTGAAACCGAATATTAATTTATTATAAAATAATATTTCTAGATTTTCCTAAGGTGCCCCTCCTCCCCCTTATAAAAGGACACCACTTATAACCAATTACTCACACCTCTCAAACCTTTTGTCTCATCTAACCTCTGCCCAATTAAGATCCCTACATACCACTTCTTCTCCTATAAGCCTCACCTTAGGCAGAAGGCACTTCAAGAGTCCTTTTTGGTTCAAACCAAAGGGAGTTACCCCAATTAAAGGTAACGATTTCTCTTAGATTTTTTCTTTTATTTTACTTCTCCTAAACTCTTCTCATTATTTTATTTTGTAACAAAACCGGTATCCTAAATATACTAGGATATTGTTATGAGAAGAATTCAAACTACATTTACACACACCTCCATATAATGGGTGAAGAACATAATGTTTCTGTGGATGGCAACCAATACCTCATGAAATGATGGTTGTTCAATAATCTCCTACCACCTCTCATGGTGGACATTATGATGGAACTATAATTAAATATGATATTAATGATATTTATTTCATATATAATCTTCTGTAATTCAATTATATTTCATACCATTATTCGATTCATGTTGTATATATATACGATAATTTCATTTGAGGAAGTTCAGACTACCGCCCCCTCAAAGTGATATGACTCGTTTATACCATACATGGAACATACAAAGGATGGTATTAATGAACTTAATTAACACATATAAGATTTTATATTATATTTTAATAATAATATACCTATGTATTATTTGGTTTTCATTCCTTTTAAAATGAAAAATGAAATGGAAGTAGCGTTTGTGCGTATGTACGGACTACCGTCTCCACGAACGCAATGAGATTCATTCCCCATCGTATCCATTCACCATCATATCCATTGAAGTATAATTCTCATTTTATGATTACAAATAATGTTTAAGGACATGATATTATTCTTGATATGTATAAGATGCAACCTATCCATAACAAACATGGCTTATGTAATAAAACATATAAAATAAAAAGAGTAAGTTAACACCCAAAACAATGACAATACTAAGATATTATTAACAAATAAATGTTAAAAGATCATATATGATATCATATTAATGTATATTATTATATTATAATTTAATAAAAATAATTTATCCATTATACAGGAGATTACCCTACCCTCGACAAAGGAAAAGTACATGGTAAGGGGTTTTTATCTCACTCTTTATTCCCGTGAAATTCGTACCATATTGCCACTATTACCTTTTGTATGGTGTATGTACTACCCATAACTGTATTCTTTGTGTAATACAATTTAATTTATGTGTATTTACATATTCATTGTATGATACCTCTTTAATGGGTTATATGTTTCATAAGTTACCAAATTGGTAAGGGATTTTCATCTCACTCCTTATTCCCGTGAGATTCATGCCATATTTCCACTATTACCTTTTGTTTGGTGTATGTACTAACCATAATTTTATTTTTTGTGTAATACACTTTAATTTATGTCTATTTACATATTCATTGTATGCTTCCTCTTTCATGGGTTGTATGTTTCGTAAGTTACCAAATTTGTAAGGGTTAATTTCACAATCTATTTATTATTCAAGGTTGTTTTTACATAAGTATCTACTAGGGTATATTTATTATCTATGTCCATTTTTTGTGAAAGAGTTTCAAAAAGGGACTCTTTTAAGGTAATTTTCACTAAAACATCATTTCAAATGTTGTAAATATTTATTCTTATAAATATTTCTCATTAATGTCCATGTCTTCAAAATGGTTTTTAAGAATTTATTTATATGGACATGAATGTTTTTAAAATGATAATTCCTTTAAAAATTTTCAAAGTGGTATAGGAAACTTTTATTCAAAAATGAATTTAAATGAATTCTTTTCTAAATTGCGTGACTTTAAAATGATTTCATGAAAAATGTGTATTTCTCTCAAAGAGTTTTACAAAACATTTTTACCCATGTCAATATCCTTTAATAGATTTTAAACTTGTTTTGAAGTTGATTTATCATGATACAAATCTTCTATATGGTGTTGATGGTTTTGTGATATGTTTGACTGTGGATGTGTTATTCTTATACAATTCATGGTTTATAGGTAAAGTATTGACATTTCTTATGATATTTTTAATAAGAATGTTTTTGTTATATTTCATCCTCTTATTAAGAAGAATGTGTTGGACTAGTATGTTCCGGGTTGGGATCCGGTTACAACAGACCCTCCGTGTTGGTGTCCGGTTATTAGAGGCACTCCAGGTTGGTGTCCGGTTATTAGAGGCACTCCGGGTTGGTTTCCGGTTATTATAGGAACTCTGGCTTAGTGTTCGGTTATCAGAGGCACTCCAGATTTGTGTACGGATATTAGAGGCACACTGGGTTGGGTTCCGGTTACAATTAGCCCCTAGGTCATGGCACGAGGCCTTGACAAAGAAATTAATGTTCTGCATTATGCATTCCATCACTATGAAAGTGGTTAGTGATATTGCATGTGATTATTCGACTAGTATAATTTCCATGTGAATAATTAAATGGAATTTTTTAATTTCAATTATTCCATACAATGCTAAAGTTCATGTTTAAAAGGATTTTGTTTTAGTTGTACATTGCCTTAAATGTTTATGCTTATTTATAAATGTTTATGCTATATTATTATCCTTACTAAGCATCTAAGCTCAACCCTTTCTATGTTTTATTTTTTCCAGGATTCCAAGAAGTGTATTGTGATTGATATGCATGGTTAAGACAAGGGAATAATGGAATTCATAAAGGATTATTTAAGTTGTTTTGTATGTTATGAACTGTAATGTAACATTCTTGTATATAATCTATTTTCCTAGACTTCTAAATTGATCGGTCCTTCGGGACTTGATTCCTTGTAATCATGCCAATGTATTAAAATAATTCACCGACTCTAGGTAACTGGGGTCGGGGAATTACAACTACCCTGGGATATTCTATCACAAAGGAGATTTGCAAGGTCGCCCGTAAAATGCCTCAAAAGGTGTAATCCCAAGGGTGGAGTGATAGCTGTTATTGTATGAAAACTCCACAAAAGGCAAGTGATCCTCCCAGCTATGACCAATGTTGAGGATGCCAGTACGAAGCATGTCCTTGAGGGTCTGAATGGCCCGCTCAGTCAGGATATCTTCTTAAGAATGGATAGTGGTGCTCAAGAAATGTTGTATCCCAAAATACTCTTATATCCCCTTCCAAATCAATGAAGTGAAACTTGTATCATGATCAGAGACAATCATTGAAGGTACTTAATGTTTCCGCACAATATTCTGTATATAGAGGTGTCCCATGATCTATACTGAACCCTTCTCTCTGATCAGTACGAAGTGGTGGTAGTTGGTCAGTCATCCGACTATCACCCAAACAGAGTCATGAACTCTGGATGTATGTGGGATTCCGCTCACAACGTTCATAGATATCCGATCCCACTTCCACTCTGGGAACTCCAAATGCTAAACCAAGCCTGCTGGAATCTGATGCTCCACCTTCACATGCTGACAAGTGAGGCACCAAGAGGAAAACTCCACTACTCCATTCTTCATTCCTAGCTACCAGTGCTGTCGTCAGAGATCAGGGTACATCTTCACCATTACTGGATGCACCGCTAGAGGGGATGCATGGAAATACTTCAACACTTCCTCTTGAATTTATACTTGCACCATGGCACATCCTCTGAAGAGGATGATGTGCTCCCCACCGTCATAAAATCCACCAGGTGCATGTCCGGTGGATATCTGAGCACGTGGAGCCTCACAGACAATGTACTCATGTTGTGCCTCTCGACGCCCTGATGTATTGGGGGAGTGACTATAAGAGACTGAAATAAAGATGCTCCTTCTCGATCGACAAAGGATATCTGTAAAGTGGCCAGCTGCTCTATCACCTCACCAAGCAGTTGTATACCAGATCTCTGGTTGAGTGCATCTGCGAAAACGTTCCCCTTTCCTAGAGTATAGACTATCTCAAAGTCATAGTCCTAGAGTAATTGAAGCCAACGTCACTATCTCAGGTTCTAGTCCTTCTGAGAGAATATATACCTGAGACTATTGTGGTCTGAGTACACTGTAAAACATATTCCCATCATGTAATGTCACCACATCTTCATGGAGAAGACCACTATTTCTAACTCCATGTCATGGGTAGTGTAGTTCTGCTCACGTTGTCTCAGCTGTTGAGAACCATATGCGATCACTTCTCGCTCCTACATCCGGACACATCCGAGACCAGTCCCTGATGTGTCGCTATAGACTATGTACCCTATGCCCTCCTATGGAAGCCTCATGATGGGGGAACTAGTCATCCTCTTCCTCATCTCCTAAAAACTCTACTGGAATCTCTCTATCCACACTAATGGTTTCCCCTTCTTCATCAACACTGAAAGTGGTGCAGCAACTCTGGGGAAATATGGCACAAATCTCTGGTAGTATCTGGAAAATCATAGGAAACATTGTACTTGTTCCACACTCTTGGGTGGCTCCCAAGAAAGTACTTCCTCAATCATCGCTAGAACTACTGCAACTCCATCCTCAGATATGACATTTCCCAGAATTTGAACCTCTCAGATCCAAAAATAGCACCTCAAGAGCTTATAAAAAAGCTGGTGCTCTCAGAGTGTGTTCAGTACCACCTGCAAATGATAGGCATTATCCTCCTAAGTAGCCGAGTAGATAATATTGTAATCAATGAAGACCAAAACAAAGCTATCATGGTATGGCTGAAAGACCCTATTCCTGAGTCCCATGAACACTAGTGGAGAATTGGTTACACTAAATAGCATTACCAAGAACTTATAATGTCTGTATCGACATCTGAAAGTCGTCTTCTACAAATCCTCGTCTCTTACTCTGAGCTGGTGATATCCTAATTTGAGGTCTATCTTCTAAAACCACCATGATCCATTCAGTTGCTCAAAGAGGTGGTCAATCCATAGAAGTGGGTACTTATTCTTCATGGTAATCTGTTTCATGCACCGATAGTCAGAAAAATCCTCAAGCTCTCGTCCACCTTCTTGGAGAAAAACTCAGGGATGCCCAAGCATATACACTGGGCCGAATGAATCCCTTCCCCTGCAAGTCCTCTAGTTGTACCCACAGCTCATGAAGCTCTACGGGAGCCATCCGATATGCTAGTGTATATATCAGTTTCATCCTGGGGTAAAAATAAATATAAGAGTCAACCTATCTGTGAGGTGTTAGACCCAAAACATCTTCCGGGAAGACATCTGCATACTGGTCCACCACTACAAGATAACTCATACTCTCCATATTAATCGATCCGATGGTAAGGCTATGCAACTGATGAGTGATCATCTACACCCTCCTCCAGGTAATTCCATCATGTGCTAAAAAATATCCCTTATTTCCGGTGAAGTTAAACTTGGTCCCATCCATGTGGACACACAACATTGTGCACATAATACAATTAATCTGAGCATGTACTGCAGATAACCAGTCCATACCCAAGATGATGCCGTAAGGCCTCGAACCTACTACTAGGAGATCCCAACCGATGCTCTCACCTCTAGTGTAATCTCGCACTGCCGGAACCAGTGGATAATCATCGAATCTTCTCAGGTAGGAGTCTCTAGAAGTATGTATCGAGCCAACGGCTCCATCAGAATCTTCGAGCTCTGAATGATTGTAGTGGAAAAAAAAGAATGACTGGCACCTGTTTCTATAACTACAGCTTCTAAGGTGGAGCAGACAGAGATCGTAACTCGTATCATCTCTAGAGCATTGTGATCGTTGGCCTCATCTTCCTGGAGCAGAGATCTCATATGTTCTTCTACACCCTGTGGTCGGGGTGGACCACCTGGTGGTGGTAGCGATAACATCTCGAATCGTCACCCACCACCAGTTGCACGACCAGCTCCTCTTCCATGACCGCCTATTCCATGCGGACCTCCTCGGTCGAATCTTTGTCTCTACCTGGGTGCTCATTTAACCATATACTGATCATTCGTATGGAGGGTCGGACAGTCACGAGCCATGTTACCCTAACCGCCGAATGCGTAGCACTGCCCTCTACTGGAATGACTGCCTCTGCCTCGGGTGCCCCGCACAACAGATCCGGAATCCTAAATTCATCCACCAGTAGGAAACTCTCCACAAAAAGGGATTTCTCGAACACCCCCACATGTGTCGGGATGTTGAGTGAGATCATCGAAGCACTGATCTACAACCCAAGTCTCTACTCGAAGGTCTAGGCCTTAATGAATGGTTCCCGCAGCATATCAGTGGAGTAGCGTGAGAGGTCAGTGAATATCTCTATGTACTGAGCCACAGTCATGCTGCCCTGCAGAATATGAAGTAGCTCATGTATGCGCACTGCACGAAGATTTTCTGAACAAAATCTTCCTAAAACAGGCTCTCGAAGTCTGTCCAGAGAAGTGTCACCTCATCGTGATCCTAGAGAATCAAGCTCCACCATCTTCCTAATGCTTCCTGCAGATGACTGGTGGTAATGATCACCATGAGATCAGCTGGTGTCCATACCAAATGGAAGACTCTCACCACGGCCTCCAGTCAATCCTCAACCGCCTCTGGGTCCATCTCTCCCCTGAACATAGGTGGCCTCTAGTGCTAGAACTCATGCAACGTGCTCTAATGGCGTTCACTCTCTGCTGTTGGGGATGGTGGCATGGGTGGCCCCATGGTTAATGGTACCGATGGTGCCTCTGCTGGTGCATCTATTCGAAGAGGGCCCTAAACCCAGGCCTTGTCGCTCAGTGTGCTGTCAGTGCGTACTATATCCGAAACCCTAGCTAGTTTTCTTCGTGGAGCCATCCATAAATTAAACTGGTGCGCCACAGTGAAATAATTATACCTAGTGAGTTGGCTCAAAGATATCACAAAGAAAACTCTTCAAAAAATACATGCAATCAGTGTTTTCGTTTAGTGAGTCAGAAATCAGATGTCACAGTCTTGGTGTATAGATATGTTAGCTGCCGCAACAACACTGGATTCCCTAAAATGATAACAACACTAACTACACACAACACGATATTTGTTAAAAGAATTATCAGAGTCTTAGGTTCTATGGTAGAACTGACTCCTCTGATACGAATTTGTCACGACCCATCCCTTAGGTCAGTGCTGAGACTACCCCATGCCTGCCTTCAAAAGGCTAGGGGCTGGTGACTAGCACCGAAGGCTTATTCCCTAAAACAGAGAAGACATTGCCTTTTTAACCTATAACACATGCACCCAAGTACTCATCATGAAATGAACTCAAGTAAACTGAATCGTATACATAGTGAGTACGGTAAGTAAATGGGGCCAGAATACAAGCCCAACTGAAAAGTACAAGAAACTGAAAGTAAATGTAAACTGGGACAACTCCTGTGATCACCCGCTAAGGATTCTACCTAAAGGGTAGGTACAAATATCGATCAGTCATCTCTGCATTACGCCTCGTCTAAGGTCCACCTCTGAGCTACCTACTGTCCCGGTACTCTCATCCTTGGTTAGCTCTATCCTTCATCTACACCAAACACAATGAGGAACAAGCATATCCCATGTAGGGGGGAGTATAATGATACTCAGTAAGGACCCTGAGACCCTCAAGGTCTCACAATGTCCACAAAGGATAAACCACAAAGCATGAAATCAACTAACAACCCATCATAGGAATATGCCCATACATATACCGAATTTATCAAGTATACACATCTCAATCATGAGGATAACATAGAGTCCATATCCAAATCCCCAAGCTCAACTGTTCCATGAAGGAATTAATACCACATAGAAAAGTACCACACATGGTTCCCACATCGAAAAATACCACCAAGGTATTACCATGATGAAAAGTACCACATAGGTACACACTCATCTCACACCAGGTATAAATTAAGTACAGTAGTAGAGATGATTATATGTAGCAACTAAATCATCTTAACCTGTTAAGATGGAGACCCACACTGGGTCCCTTGGTGATGACCCACACAGGATCGCTCAGTGCTGACCCACACAGGATCGCTTGGTGCTGACCCACACAGGATCGCTCGGTGCTGACCCACACAGGATCGCTAGGTGGGGACCCAAAAGGGATCTCTAGGTTCTGACCCCCATAGAATCACTCGGGTAGTCTCATATGTAATCCTAGAGTAGTTTCATGTGGGACCCTCAATCTTAGACCCACAAAGGATCTCTTCCTTAAGTCAAATCCATCTACCGGGTTCCGCACTATTCTCACTTGTCTATCGGAGGGTCTGCTCCACAATCCATGGGTCTATACTCCAAATACCACTATCTCCCCGAAATATGTATCCCAAAGGGAATCCAATTCCAAAAGACCTAAGAACAACAGATAGTGCGTTAATCGGACGTCGGGTCAATGAATTATAAGATGTTTAGTCTCGAGGGCCTGGTTGGATTCATGTTCGATCCAACCCAACCATTTCCAAAAGTTATCCAAATATTTAGTGGGGTATAAGAATGGTGCAGTATCACTGAAAGGATTCCATTTCCACTGGAGGTTATTCAATCGAATGTCCGGTGCTAATTTTATGGCAAAAAGAGCATTAAAGTGTCGTAGTGGGTCTGGGTCTGATCCGACCCGGCCCAGCCCGGCCTGGGCCGACCCTATCTGGGTCGAACCAGCCCAACCTGCTGGGTCCGGCCCAGCCCGTGCTGGGTGGTTTGGCCCACACTGGGTAGTCTAGCAGGTTGCAAGGGCAACGAGTGGTCGCGTAACGGCTCGACCGTGGGGCGGCTCGGCTGCGGAGTATGCCGTGAGGGAGCTGGGCAGCTCAACCGTGGGTGGCACGAGGCCATAGGGTGGCTCGGCCGTGGAGGGTGTAGCGAGGGAATCTCGCCTTAGGGGTTCCACAAGGGTGCAGGGTGGATCAGTCGTGAAGTGGATCGATGGGTTGCAGGCGGTGCCGCACGACCCGGGTGGCGGAGCCATGGGTGACACCATTTCCTTTGTCTCCTTCGTCGCGATTGATAGATGTCCTCCTCCATCACGAAGAACACAATAATTATACCAAAAAATTCGAAGAGGATGGGCCTTGTTTTTTTGTCCCCCACTCTTAGCATTAGACTGGAAGCAAGAGCCTATATTAATCACATTATTATTGAAATGTTGAATGTGTTTATTATATTCTACGATTTATGTACGAGATAATCACAACTGGGGAAACTACTGATTTTCATAAGGTTAGTTGTATTAACTTTTTTATATATTTTCATCCACTTTCTTCTATTTATTAATTTCATATCATTCAATATTATTGTAGGTATTCAATGATTCACAGTCATATTCTCAATCTGATATGATTCATATTCAATCTACTTTTTCGGACTATTTGTTATGTCTGATTAAGATTTGAGGTATTTATACTAATATTTATAAATAATAATATATATGGGTTTAAAAAACTAACTCTTATGATATATTAGGTGTTTGAACCTACTAATAATCAAATGAATGCTTCAACAATAACAAACAATGAGCATGTCATATATTTCAGGTACGTGTATTTTAATTCTGCTTTACTGAGTTTTCTCAAGTGCCTCTGCAAAAACTGTTTTATTGAATCTACTAATAATCAAATGAATCCTTCAACAATAACCAACAATAAGCATGTCTTATATTTCAGGTACGTGTATTTTAATTCAGAATTAGTTATTATATTTCTTTTCATTGTTATTTCTTAAAATCATTTGTCTGTACAGTGACAGATCTGTAGGGTGGTACTTGGATCATGAACATAGAGATTCGTATAGCGAAATAACATTCACAAACACTAAAAATTGTCTCCCTTGAATGCACAGCAATATCTTCTAGGCCTTTTTATTTTTTATGCAAATAAATATCGAAAAATGATTTCCGAGAAGCATATCACATAATACCTGAAACAACGCTTAGTGGGTTTGCACAAAGATAAAATAGAAGGCGTCAATTTTTAAGGTATGTTTCTTTATGTCTCTTCAATCTGCATTTGATTTCAATTTTCTAACCTATTTTTTTCACTCAAACTTATTTCTCTGTTATTCCATAACTTAAACAAATAACAATAGTGAATGGATAATGCACGTCTATACAGAGCAAATATAAAAACCTGAGGTTGGGGGTGGTGGGGATCCTATGGTGAAAAGACACCCCCAACATCTTCAGTGGGGGAGGTGAGGAAGAGGTTGCATCGGCTGAGTGTTCCTGGAATTTTGATCAGGAGTCTTAACATTTCATTTTGGTAATTTACTTTGTGAAAAAATGAATGATTCAAATAAATTACACATTTTCATTTAATGTTTATTCATTGCACTAATATCTTGGATTGATTTTTTCACGCACATCTCCTTAGTTTCATTACTGTTCTGACAGGATTGGTGCTATCTATGGGAGGAAACTTACAATGATTGATACTGAGTATGGTTAGATTAAGAAAATGCACCATGTAGGTACGTGTATTTTTATTCTGCTTTACTTTGAGTTTTCTCAAGTACTTCTGTTAAAGCTGTTTAATTGTTTTTGTATACTTCGTTATTTTTTTTTCAGGGTTCCGATTTGTTTGGAGGAGAAAATATATGTATTTTATTTAAAAAAAATTATTTACGGCGTCGGTTTTTTTAAAAACCGACGCCGAAAGTTTGATAATCGGTTTTCCGCGTCGGTTTTTAGAAAAACCCACGCGGAAAACCGATATTTATATTTTCCGCGTCGGTTTTTTAATGAACCGACGCGGAAAGTTTGATATTGCGTCGGTTTTTCAAAAAACCGACGCCGAAAATCCTGTTTAAATTGGTTTTCCGCCTCGGTTTTTAGATAAACCGACGCGGAAAACCGATATTTCGGTGTCGGTTTTATATAAAATCGACGCCGAAAACCTAGTCGACTATATTTTCCGCGTCGGTTTTTTAATGAACCGACGCGGAAAATAATTTCTAAATGTAGCTTCGGCGTCGGTTTTATAAAAAACCGACGCCGAAGCTCATAAGCGAATTATTTTTCGCGTCGGTTTCTATGAACCGACGCGGAAAAGTGTTTTTGCACTAGTGCATGGATGACCTACAGCTTCTCTGTAGAGCCTCTCACCATCTATGGACCCATAAGTGATGACTCTCCTGGTTCTGTCCATCAAAGTAGTGACCTGAAAGGTCGCCCGTACGGATCCTCGAATGGTGCCATACCAATAGTGGAATGATAACTGTTGTTATAAGAAAATTCCACCAATGGTAGGTGATCTACCCAGCTATGACCGATGTCATGTATGCAAGATCTAAGAATATCCTCTAGGACATGGATGGTCCACTCTGTCTGACCATCAGTCTGGGGATGAAACGTTGTGCTCAAGCGTAACTGTGTCCCAAAAGCTTCCTGCAATCCCTTCCACAACTGGGATGTGAAATGAGCATCATGATCTGAGATGATCATGGATGTAACTCCATGAAGTCGAACTATAACCTGCACGTTGAGGCATCCCAAACTCTCTACTGAACTCTGCTCCCGTATGCTAGGAAGTAGGCCGACATGGTGAGTCGATCAACGATCACCCAGATGGAATTGTTTCCCCTGGACGTACGTGGTAAACCCGTCATGAAGTCCATGGATATACCATGCCACTTCCACTCTGGACCCTCAAGGGGCTGATTTATGCCTGCTGGCACCTGGTGCATAGCCTTTACTTGCTGACATGTAAAGCACCGAGAAACAAACTCTGCCACACACTTCTTCATTCCTAGCCACCAGAACTGACGTCGGAGGTCCTGATACATCTTTTCCACTCCTGGATGCACCGCCAAATGGGATGTATGGAACTCCCTTAGAACCACCTCCCACAATATCACTGGTACTACTGTATGCCCTCGGAAAAGAACAATGTGCTCCCCACATTGTGAATATCCATCAGCTGCAACACCTGTGGATACCTGAGCACGTATAGTCACATAGCTAGCATCCTCGTGTTGTGTTTCTCTAACTCGCTATAAGAGTGGAGGGGTAACAACCATTGATTAAAGGTAAGATCCCTCATCTATATCCATTAATGATAACTTTAAATAGGCCGACTACCTCGTCGCCTCATCCAGCAACTGCGAACTGGATTTATTGCTGAGAGCATCTTCCACAACCTTCTCATTCCCAGGAGTGTAAACGATCTCAAAGTCATAATCCTGGAGGAACTCAAGCTACCTTCATTGTCTCAAATTCAGATCCTTCGATGAAAATATATATTTGAGAATCTTGTGATCAGAGTAGATGGTAAAATGCTCGGCCATCTGGTAGTGTTGCCACATCTTCAACGCGATGACTACCGCTGCCAACTCAAGATCATGGGTCGCGTAGTTCCGCTCATGTGGAATCAACTGATGCGAGACATAGGAAATCATTACATTCCTCTTCATCATAACACAACCAAGCCTAGTTCATGATGCGTCGCAGAACACTACGTACTAGACACCCACCTCTGGTAACCTCAAGATTAGGGTGCTCGTCAGGCTCTATCTCAACTACTGGAAGGCCTGCTGACATCTCTGGGTCCACACAAAAGGCTTCCCCTTTCGGGTGAAAGCTATTATGGGTGCTGAAATCCTAGATAAATCCAGAATGATTCTTCGATAGTAACCTTCCAACCCAAGGAAGCTCCACAACTTTGTCATGCTCCTGGGTGGCTCCCATGCTAGTAATACCTCCACCTTGGCTAGTTCTACTGCTACACCATCTTCTTAGATAACGTGTCCTAGAATGTGGACCTCCTGTATCCAGAACTGGCACTTCGAGAGTTTCCCTTACAACTAGTTCTCTCGGAGTGTGTCCAGAACTATCCGTAGGTGTCTCGCGTGCTCCTCCTCGGACACAGAGTTCACAAGGATATCATCGATGAAGACCACTAAGAAAATATTTAGATAGGGCTGAAAGATCTGGTTCATGAGTACCATGAACACTACTGGGGCGTTCCTCACGCCGAAGGGCATCACCAAGTACTCATAGTGACCGTAGCAGCATCTAAAAGCCATCTTTGGTATATTCTCATCTCGTACCCGCAACTGGTGATAGCTTGATCATAGATCATCCATCGAGAACCATCATGACCCTCTAACTAGTCAAAGAGATCATTGATCCTCGGTAGTGGATACTGGTTCATCACGGTCACCTGATTCAAGCACCGGTAATCCACAAATAGCCTCAAGCTCCCGTCTGCCTTCTTGGAAAACAGCACTGGGGCCGCACAGGGTGAAACACTGGGTCTCACAATGACCTTCTTCTGCAAGTAGTCCAGCTGCACTCTCAGCTCACAAAGCTCTACATGAGCTATTTCATTTGTTTATGTTGATATCGGTGTTGTTCTGGGTTGAAAATCAATGAAGAAATCTATCTCCTGATTGGGAGGTAGTCTGGGGACATCCTCCGGAAAGACGTCCTCGTACTCCGTCACTACTACTGGAAACTGGAAACTCATAACACTTTTCGCGCCAAGGGCTAGTCTAGCCAACTGATGTGAAATCGGTTGTGCCTTCCAATGCACGAGTCCATCCTGCACTGCATGGGTCTCTCTTTCACTGATAAAAGAGAACCCCATTCCTTCACCGTGGACACACCGCACCCTTCGCCAGAAACAGTCGATCTGGGCATGAACTGTGGATAGCCAATACATACCAAGAATGACATCGTAAGGCCTCAATGCTACCACAAAGAGGTTCCAACCGAAACTCTCGCCTCTAAGGGTCAGTTCACACTCTCTACAGAGGTGTGTGATCTCTGAATCTTCTCTAGTCATTTTTTCTAAGCATAACGGTTGATTCAACGACTCAACTGGAATCTAAAGGTCTCGAAAAAGATAAGCTGCCATAAAGGAATGGAAATCACCTGTATCTATCAGTACGAAAGCCAAACTAGAAAAGACATAGATTGTACCTCTAATCATTCTGGGAGTACCTGGGTCATAAGCCTCTGCCACCTGCAGTTGTCCCTACCTCTGTCCACTAGCTTCCTGAGCCTGGGGAGGACCTCCTAGGGTAGTGGCGGTAAATGGTAAAAACACCGACCACCTCCAGTTTCTCTCCCAGCTCCTCTACTGCATCCTCCACCCCACGGATCTATCTTCTCCACATGTTTCCTCTGCCTCGGTGGTCCATCCACTACTCCCGTGTCAGTAGTACGATGGGTTGGAAAATCTAAAGCAAGTTATCCCTGACTATCACTAGAGTAGCATTGCCACTCTTGAGGCTGGCTGGATGCACCATGTGAACCCTGTATGGAAGATCCCATATCCAGGGATCTCCTCTAAAAAAGTATCCCACACCTGGGTCCCTGACATCGGCTCCCTACTGCCGAGGTCTCTGGTCTAGCTCACCCACCACTGACAATTGACGGATGTCTCTACTCTTCCAAGAAGCTCTCAACCACCAAATCTCGCTCGAGCACCCCATCATAAGTAGGAATGCTCATAGTGATGATGCTATCCTAGATATATCTGCACAATCCCCGCTCAAAAGTTCAAGAACTAAAGTACTGATCTCTGACCATATCCATCGGGTACCGCAAGAGGTCGGTAAACCTCAATGAATAGTCAGCCACCGATATGGTTCCCTACTGGAGTTGAAGAAGCTCCTGTATATGTACTACTCTTAGGGTAACCAGTGAAATCTCCTCTCTGAAGAGATGCTCAAACTCCAACCACACAATATTTGCCTCATCGTGGGTCTAGATAACCAAACTCCACCATCGCCCAGCCGAGCCCTGTAGAAGGCTTGCTGCCAGGATAACCATCTGGTCTGCTGGTGTCCTGACCAAATGGAAGACTCTGGTCACCGCCTCCAGCCAGTACTCTGCTTCCTAAGGGTCAGGCTCACCTCAAAACCTGAGGGGTCTCTATCTCTGAAACTCGTGGAGCGCGCTCAGTCTGCTCCCCTCCTCCACTGGTACAACAGGCACTAAACAATTCCCCACAGGTGGTGGGATAACTGTCACACCACCTGATGGTAAAACTGGGGGATCCGGTCACTGTATTGAAGCTTCATCACTAAGGGGGTTATCCTCATGATCGAGAAGCTGGATCCTAGTAGGTACGCATCGTAGAGGCATCCTGTTAAAAAAACAAGATGTATATCAGTCAGTGAATATATATCTGGAGAGCTGACTCAACAAAGACATGGAAACCACAACCCATTACTAAATGATTCATGTACCATTATTTTCCCATGCAACTATTGTTCTCATGCTCCGAGTCGAGAAGCAGGTTATCAGAGTCCTGGTGTATGGATACGTCGGTCACCTGCACTAACACTGGGATCCCTGGCCTGAAATCTGAAATCAAAACACTTTACAATATTGCCCCAACCAACTCATAGACTCTCAGCCCTAAGGTAGAACCGACCACCACTGATACCACTCTGTCATGACCCATCCTAGTGGATCTCAAGACGCAAATACCCAGGCCCACCTCCAATAGGCCAGGGGATAGGGACTAGCACCGAGTAGGCATGTTACTAACATAGAAGGCATTGCCTATAAACCTATACACATGCACACACATCTCCAGGCCCACAAAGCTGAAAAAGTAAAAACTATTGAAAATGGAAATGCATGCATACACTAAAAATCTTAACCAACATAGTATGATAGGAAATTAATGTACAGTAAATGTAAAACCCTGGTCCAAAAGTACAATCCCACCAAAAGAAATTCTGTAACAAAGTCCAACCTATAAGGAAAGGTACTAGGACTACAATCTGTAGTCGTAGGAACACACCTCAGCCTGCCTGATCTCACTGAGCACTATCTAGTCCTGGTGCACCTAGAATCCTGTCAAAGGCTCACTCATCTGCACAAGACACGACATGTGCGGGCAAAGCCCATGCAGGGGTGAGTATAACAATACCCATTAGGACACCTCGAAACCACAAAAGAAATATTCAAGGGAAAATACCACAACAGAATGAAACAGTCAGCTCCACACAGTATATGTCTACAGAACATATAGTAAGAATATCCAGATATACTCATACACGATCAAATATCGCAAAACCACCACTAAGATCCAGCTTGAAGATTCCACTAAGCACGTAAAAATGAGAACACAATCCTAGTTCTCAAGAGAGAGATACGAATTACTTGTTCCGAGAGAACACACTCCACTAGTACTTCGAGAACATGACGCCCAGATGAGGATCAAAACCAAGTATTGGGGTGATTCTGACAATTTAGTCTAACGTAATCTACTAGGCAGAGTATCGGTGCCAAGGTAAGGATAGTCACGTCGATAACAAGAACTCTACCTAGGGTTCTCGGAATGAATAGAGGATACGGCTCTGTGTCTCATAGAGGGGATTCCAACAACTATATTTAGGAAGACTTGCTGAAGGGATGAAACTACTCTATAAAGGAAATAATACCAGAACCTTCAGGGAAAAGACCAAGGGTACAAACCGTAAGAAAACTAGTCCAAGTCACAGAAGACACGTGTCTCAAGCCATGTATGATTTCTTACACGACGTGTAGTATGGTTACACACTGTGTTCCTTGACCCCGGGTACTGCCCACGTAACAACCTGTGTCATCTGTCCAGTCTGTGTAAAACTAGACTACACAACGTGTAGAAGGATCACATGTCGCGTTCCTTGAATCTGGGTACTGCCCGTGTAAACGGCCCGTGTCATCCGTTCATGATGTGTAAAGCCTAACTACACTGTGTGTAGAAGAATCAAACACCATGTTCCTTGAATCTTGGTACAACCCATGTAAACGGCCTATGTCACTCGGCATGTCGGATAGAAAGAAATTACACGGTGTGTAGAAGGGTCATACGCTATGTCTGAGCACCTGGGGCTTCCTCCGTGTTCGCTAGCCATGTTCCCTTACACGGTCTCTATCCGTGTCCGTGTCACCTGCCCGTGTACTAGTACACGGGGTATCCCATGTATCTGGTCGGGTCTGGCCGGTGAAGGGTATATACGCTGTGTCCTTAGTCGTTTACCCAACCCGTGTTCGTGTACTCTTGAAGTACATGACACGTGGTCTGTCAATGAACACATTCCGTGTAGCCCATACTACACGGCGTGTAGTTGTGATTTATTCCAGAAATTCCGTCTTCTTCCTCACGCCACGACTGAACCTATGGATCTTCGGTTTCTCTTCCATTCGTCTCGATACTCCAGGTATTGGTCATTTTATCATATGAACATCATAACGGGTGTTTTCATCTCTTAAATCAAATCATAATCCTTGAACGATCAATCCAAAGAAAAATGCCTGAAAACTCGTATCTCCAGATCCGCTCCGAATCGCCTGTTGAAACCGTCGTCGCACCTCTGTGACATATCTTCGGGGTTGGATCTTCATTCTCGGATCGTTGTGCCAACAAACGAATGCACAAAAATCGATTTCTTCCAAGAACGCGTAGAATGTAATGTAGAATGTGAGGGAGAAAATTTCAAGAATCAAACATGAGGGACGAACCTCGATCATTGTTCATGACGATTCGGGTTCGTCATTGTTAGATCAAAACCAAACAACCTTAAAATCCCCACAAAACCCGTCCTACAAGAACGATCGATCCGCGAGGTAATTTTTTAGGGATCAGTCCGCGTTTATCGTGGAAATAAAAAATGAGGAATGAAATCTAAAACAAAAATCCTACATGGATACACGTCATTCTCTGGCGAAGATCCGGTCGTCGTGTCATCGTCTCCGACGAAGCTCGTCAAGAACATCGTCGCTCCATTGGGAGGTTTTCTCTAGATCTCTACCGGGAGATTCAAGGTTATGAGAAAAGAAACCCCGACCCCTTGTGAAATATCTATTTAAAAAAGAATAAAAATATTTCGCTGCAACAAGAATTTAATAAAATATTTTAAATTAAATAATTTATTACGGTTACATCCAAAACCCGGATTTCGCCAACGGCATGTGCCAGTCAATGTTAGGTCCCTTCAAGGGTAAACCCACAACTCTGAACGCAACGGTGCCATCATATTGTTTATTCGAGAACCAGTTCGGGAGTTATTCCACTTTTTCAGGAAAATCTCACACGCACGTAATTTAATTATTAAATTAAATCCAAACATTTTTTTCGGGCTCACCGGGCCTTAGAACTATACGCCGTCTCAGAGCCTAGTCTCGAAATAATTCCCTATATTTTTAAGAATAAATTATGGAAAATCCAAGACATTACAATGTGCTTTGGCATTTATACATGGTTTATTGCATGATGGATAATTTAAATGGTATTTTATCATATTTTTATATTGTGGTGTTTCAATGGTTGGGTTTTCCATTAGGTGGTTATAGAATGTGTTTTATAGTACTCAGTTATAGGTAAGGACATCATGTAGAATGTCGAGTTCCCCATTCATTTTCTCCGTCATGGTGAAATGGTTTGGTGGTGAAAGATGGTCACATGGAGACTTGTTTAGTCTAGTATTCTTTATCTTTCGGGGACGACCTATTTGGTTTGACTTGTATATCTCATGGCCGTGTTTTTCTTTATTCTAAATTGTATATTGATTTGTCTCATGCTTTATATAAGACTTGTGGTTCTTTTTTATATCTCACCATGTAGGGGACCTTCATGGGTGGCTTTTCTAGTTGGCCCGATTTTGTTTATTATATCACATTAATTATTTCTATTTGAATTGAGGACATATGAGATAAAATTTATCTTCAATGATACTAAGATGAATCATAGATGGAGGTTCAATATAAGAATCAGTTCATGTTACCTATGATACCACTATACTGGTAAGAGATAGAGTGATATAGGATGAGTAATCATACCATATAGACATGACGAATTTAAGGAGAATAAATACACACACACACTACACAGAAATAAATATGTAATCAGAGAACATTTTTAAAGGTTTTTTATGATAAACATTGATAAACTATCAAGAGGCGGTAGAAATTCCCCCACCAAGTGGTGGATAGAATCTTTCAAGAGATATCTTTAATTGGGTGGAGCATAAATAAATATCGATGATGATAAATCTACTCTTACAACTTGATACCAATAATTTTAGAATATTTCTTCCATGATTTTTTAGTGACACCCTATACCATTACCAAGTGAAATATGGTAGATAAACCAGAACTAGAAGCATGAAATAAACATTGAAATGATTGGGATTTCAAGGAATAATTTTATAAAACAAATATGTTCCTAAATTTATCTATTAAATCATTTTTTAATAATTGGGAGATGTAATAATAAAAGGATATAACCATAACCAGTCAGATAGATTTAATTTAACGAGATAAAATTAACAAAATAAATGGGATCATTGATTTACCCATCCTCCTCTCAGGGATATAACCTAACATAGGAACCACAAACATTACAACCTTTATTTCCATCAAAAAAATTAATAAAAAACTATAAAATATGTAATTATAATGGTATAAATCACTAGAAAAGTTATTGAATTAGAATGATTAAATATTATAAGTTTGGATGGGATGAACAATGGCCAACATTAGAATGACCTATTCTATGACAATGTATTCAGTGGAATGAAGAGACTAAATGACTATCTCCGAAGGGTGATGATACCTCTAGTTTGTAGATCCAAATATGTTATCCTTAAAATTACCATGAAGATGTTTCCCTTGCTGTCAAATAATCTTATTTCCAATAGTAATGTAAATTTTATAAAACATTAATCACTTAAAGAAGAAATTGTAATTCACTGTAATAGATTATTCAAATAATGATTAGAATAATCCAGTCCAAATATAATAGCGAGTATAATATTTAATGATAACGAGGTTCAATGTAGAAGAAGAGTGGTTCATGAACAATTATAATAGATTTCGCATAGAAATCACTAAATGTAAAAAAATATTAGGAAGCAATCAAAAAAAAATTTATAAATAATGTATCCTACATAAATATTTCCAAAATATAGGGGAGGTGAATATATGTATCACTATATGGGATTGGAAACAAATTAAACTCCATGATTTCATCTTGGGAAATGACCAACTTTAAAACCAACGATGAACATAGAGATCCTAGACTCCATGATTCTTAGTAACCCATGGGAATTTTACACAGCTCTAGGGTCCTATATGTTGTACCACTTTCATGGATCAGGCTATCATATAGGGTAACTAGTTCTAATGAAATAATCCATTCTATGTACTTCAAATTCATTTAGGGGTGACACTATGCTATATAGTTTAATATCAGTTCTGAGGGCATATACCTTGCAGTTTAATATCATGAAACAAGGATGATTTTGAATCCATGTATTTGTACTCTCTAATTCTAAGAGGTTGAATAATCTGAAAAATCGATAACAAGGTTAAATGATTATGGGAAAAGTTATATGTAAATAAAAATAATTCCACACAAAACCCATGAAATCACCCAACCGGTGTTCCCAACTATACCCTATATATAATATATGGACGTCCATGTTCCAATAATAAGTCACAGATATACTCACTACTTACATGGGAAACTACCTTATCCTAGGGTACCAAATATTCCTATAATTATTACCACTGTTAACCTCTTTTGAAATATTTTTTATAATACAAAGAGTTGTATTAATGATTTATTCTCCATAGAATAATTACAAAGTCTATAAATCCCTTTAGTTATTTATTTATGAATAATATAAAAGGAAATTAAACAAACATGGTGGGTTTTTAGTTCTATAAAGATCTTTAATATTAAGAAACATTGTGAGGAACCACTTATTCACTATTTTATCTGTATTTGGGTGAACAACCATTTCTATATACAAATCTTCTACACTATTGATCCAATGGAATTTTTAGAGACCACATATAATCAAGGAAATGATTCAATTATACATTCATATCACAATAGTAGTATTAGAGATCCAAATATCCCATGAATACATTAGTTGAAGCCACTTAATTGTTCTCACTATGGAAAAATATTTTGATCACCCTAAAAATAGTTGAGATAGACCTATTACTCACCATAATATCACTTTGGAGAAACCCTCTTTGTTAAATTTATAATGGTAAACAATCCTATTATACTACCATACTAAGGATTTATGAATGATATGTATATAATGATATAGAATTCCATCACCAATGTTCATTACATTTATCTATAATTACTAAGACCATATCCAATTCCACTAAATACACATGATATGGGAACTCACTACAGCGTGAAAGCCATCGATTTTGGATTTCCTTTATAAAAGAATTATTTGGTGATTCACCAAATATATTAATAATCATTAAGAGATAAATATCATCGGTCATGTTGATAACAAAGTTATATATTTGGAAGACATTGGAGTGGTCATTCGCTCATCATAATGCATTTATTCTCTTTTAAATTAGTCATACCGGAAAAATGAATACCTACTAGATTAATCCCATTGTCTTTCATATAGGATTCAATACTTATATTACCCCTACACCCTACTATAACCGACCAATTTACAAGAATAATGTTGAAATAGATTCCTCTCATGTGTATGTATGGATCGATTTACAACTTAATCCATGATTCCTTATCAACTCAGTGAGCCTTAATCTATAATAATTGGCTTCCTTACTTGGTATAACTCCTAGTAAAATTAGAATTGATAATTTCATTGACCATTAATATTCATTGATATGAGGATATAAAAATACACATGGGTGTTTCCAGTTCATATTCCCCACACAAATCTATTTTTTTAAACTTATATAACGTGCTTGTTCTTATAACACCAATTTCTTCTCACATCAAGGATTAGTCACTTGGGTATGGAGATATTTGTTGATCATTCCATTAGAAAATTATAAATTCCACATTATGGGCTTCCACATTATTTGTATTCTCCTATCACATCCTATTATGATTTTCTCATTTGGTGCAAACCCTAACTATATCTCATTTAACTATACATGAAAGTGCATCCTTGTAAGAGTAACCACTTACAATCATCTTCTGTAACATATTTGAAGAAACATATTTCCTTGTCACATTCTCTTAATAATTGTAGATTAAATTTTCACAGATGATGTATAAATTCATGAAAACATCCTTAATTCATAATGTTAATCAATATGGTATGGTCATTTTACATAACCATAAATTGTGAAACTTTAACTCTGTGGGAATTGATTCCTATTATTATGGGATATGTATGTCACCGTCATAATATTCAAACCCAATATCACCAATCCTAGATTTTTATCATATTATGGCCACATCTCTCATGAGATTATATAAATCCTTCCATAATGGGGAATTATTCCCCTGATACTAGATTTACTATTCTATAATTCCACAAACCCTGATGAATTTTCACATGGCATCATAATCGTAATGAAATAACACCCAACCTGAAGGGCCATATTCCCTTCAGTAAATCCTTAATCTTTTATCACATGGGACATATTCCATACTACATTCATAGTGCTCCATATTTTTATTATCCATCCCATTATTGTTGGGATAAATTCCAAAATAGGTTAACGAGAATGGCCACTCATGCATACGTCCCACACCAACCATTAATAAGAACAATTTTCCTAGATATTGTTATTTTTTTATTTTAAATTTTATGGATTGGTACATTTCTTTTGACCTTAAAATAAGTTAAATTTTTATTTATATTTGAAAAAAGTTTGTGGGGTTTGATTCATTCATAGGGATATGTAGAAATACATTTTCATGCAGCCAATCAAGATATCTCAAGAACTTACCATATAAAAAGATGATGATAAACACAATAATTCAAAACTATGTGTCTTTAAATAATATAAATTTAATTCCAATATATCTAAGTAATAAAAATTAATATATTGAACCAATGATTCATACAAATCAAATTATTGTTGGAGAAACAGTAATTCATATAAATGTTTTCACTGATTGGATATGTACAACACATTCAAGAATTTACATTGAGAATGTCAAATAGAGAACTGTTGGCATATATCTACCCTATTCAATATTTCAATTTAAGAAGGATTCCAGAACATTACATAAATCTATAATTTACATAAACTGTAGGAATGAAATCCCTCATAAAGTCATGATTATCCCAATATCCCATACTCTCAACCAAAACACATTATGATTCAAAATTGGTATATCACACCAATGAACAATTACATTAGGAAAGTAGATCTATAGAAATATTTACACCAATCCACTGTGGATACAAGAGATGTTATATGTTTCTAATTCCATGATTTATCATTAATTTTAAAAATATATTGAAACAAAAATGATTAACCCAACATGAAATGGTGAACCAGATGTGAATCCATTAATAGTTAAAATTCATTTCAACTTGTGATGATACATTTATTGGTTTTCTTGTTTTATATGTCATTATATTTTAGTACCAATTCATAAATCCATTAAATTCAAATTTATGGCCTCACCTCAATGATTGAAATATTCCTCCACCACTACTAATGTTTGGGAATTATAAAATAGAAAAGTTTTGTCACTAATGAAACACATCTTGAGATAGGTGATGGATGTGGTAGTTCGATAATATCACATGAATGATACTATAAAAACATGTTAGGTTACACATGAATCCCTCATTAACATAGAAAACCCACCATTAATCCTCACAACAATGGGTGGTGGTGATGAAGTAGGAAACACATTTCATTGATTCCACCGCTTTGGGAGTCTCCTCCAAGAGAAGAGTGACAAACACCCTACTTATCATAGGTAGCCTAGTTATGAGGATGACTATGATGTCACTCGAGTCTATGAACCACCCTGTTTGGATCTTTTCAACGAACACTACTAGCACTATGTGGTATCAAACACTATCTAGCTGGATAAGGAAACCGTCATACAAGACCCTCAACATATGAAGAATAATGATCGATCCTGTATATCTCACTAGGAGTGATGTGAAGGAAACTACATTGAAGAACCCCATATCAAAATTTCAACCAAATAATCCTATTATTATGTTACGGTGGATCCATTAAGGTGTAACACATTCCTACATTGACACACTACGCTTTCCATTATATTATAAATACATCATGAAAATCATGTCTTTATATCCTAAAACCAACTGGGTGGAAGGAACACAATCCTACCCTCACATAAATCACATTGGCATATCATGATAGAACATTGAGTAGATGTGTGGGTTTATATTCCCACTTACACCAAGGAATGGTAATATATTAAGATTTCCACTATATAATCCCATCAATACATTTTGGATGAAATGGCTCAAGATGTTTATATCCCTTCCCACATTACAAATAAATTTCAATATATCTTACCAATGTTAGAAAGAATATGGTTTTCATTATATCCATGTGTCGAAAAGGGTGTAGGAACATATTGACACCCTAATCAATTGTGTAACTCTACAAAGTATCTTGGGAGATACTAAATAGAACACATATATCCATTCCCCCATTCAAGAGGATCTTCAACACATCCCAAGGAAGAATTTAAATAAATATCTAGTGTATAGTTCCATTCAATATGAGGATCAATAAACCATATCAATGGAAACTTTAGGATGACACATAATTTTTACAATTCTTCAAGGACTTACTGAAATATCAATCACTTCTATTAGAAGGAGGAATATTTTTCAATTCTTCTTCAATGTCTACAATTTCATCAATACATCTTTATAGAAACCATGAGTAAGGCCCACATTATTACCTATTGTATCTAATCCCATAAACACATTCCTATGGAAACATAAGAGTCACTTAAAAGGGCTTCCACATATAAATGTTGTTGTGTGCAACACACACTACTTGATTATGAATAAATAATTTCTAAAAGTAAGTGTCTCCATGTAAATCTCAAAAAGAATGTTCAATACCATATATGAACCCTTATTAATACTTAAGTTATTGAGTACCTATAACTAAATTCAACAGTTCACCAACAATATAAAAAATAATAATTATATTGAGGAATTTAATGTATTTAAAATGGCACACCGCAAGATATTCTTGCCGACATCAATTGAGGACCTCCACCGATTGTGTTCCAGGAAGTTTATTCAAGTGGAAGTGTCATGATAGATCAAGGAAATCCCCCTCATAATTTAATTTACAAACAACCTCCTAACAACTATAATATAAAAAATACTAGACGGTCCTCTCCTTGAAACTAACCATTGAGAAGTTCATCCATAGGGAATAATCTTTAAGAATCCCACCTAAATTTGAAAAGTCATATATAATGGATGTTTTTCCAATATTGTCATTAATTTTGTAGGTCCAAGAAATAGTGATGTTTTATTTTAATAAAAAGTTCCTACACTTACTAGAAAATGCATTGAAAAAGGCCTCATATCACAGGGCCCTCAAGAGAATGAGGATAGTATGAAAAAGTGGCCAATACATGATGAGTGATATTATTTCTTAATTAGAATATAAAAAAGGATGGCGTTATTTTTCCATCCTCCA
The DNA here is from genome assembly GCA_963277665.1 of Viscum album. Classification (NCBI taxonomy): domain Eukaryota; kingdom Viridiplantae; phylum Streptophyta; class Magnoliopsida; order Santalales; family Viscaceae; genus Viscum; species Viscum album. The sequence continues at coordinate 1,098,886,332 of OY728123.1, forward strand.
TTAAATAACTTATCATCTAATAAATTAAGTTAAATTTCAACTAATCCTATAGCACTCTATAAATTATATTGGAAATGGCCGCATGAGTCAGATTAGGTGGATGAATCTATACCTGAAGATGAAGAGATTTATCTATTTGTTTAATTACAATAAAACATATATCTATTAAATATATATATATATATATATTTGTAATTATTAGTAATTTAATATAATATATGACACATATCAGAATACAAGAACACTTTATTTCTATATTTGAGAAATTTAAAATTATAACAGATAAAATAAATAGTTTTCAAAAATATACTTTTACTTAAGGACACTACAAAAAATTAAAAAAAATGGACTAGTAAAAATTTGATAACTAAATGGATATACACATGGAATATCTGTACATTCAAAAAAACAAACTCAATTATTTTGAATTCCTCCAAAAATATAACTCCTCCAATAATTATGCTAAAATAGAAGATATGATTTTAGAAAATGATTGACACTGTCAAAGGATGTTTAAGAACATATTGAAGTGAAGTATTGAATGTTCCAGAGATAATGATTGGGTATTTATTGATGCATGTGTCCTTTTAAAATTAGTAACACTGTACAATAAAGATAATGGTCTTTATGAAATTTTATAAAAATACAATTTGTTGTTATGTTGTTTGTTCAACTAACTATTATGATTATTTTAAGATTTTATTTTTAAAAAATATAGAAATATCTAATTTACATTAAAATTTTGTTTTATGATAAATTTATCAATCTTATGAAATTACATGTTAAAACACCTTTAGCTGATAATATAAATTAATGAAGTCCAATGTAGTTTTTATAAATGTTCGATAATATTTAATGGACAAAATAATTTTAATTTTCAATAAATAAGATTAATAATTTTTTTTATATTTATAGTATTATTTTTGTAATCTAAAAATAAATATTATGGGTTTTCACATCAAAATTATATTGGGGTGAAATTATGAATTTTTATAATGTTGATTATTAGGGTAAAAGTGAAAATATCATTTTATTACGAAATACCACAACTCTTATGATATAATCCTGATATGTTGATGATTTAAATTTTTTTTAATACTTATTATTGATAATGTTTATTTACAGAATAAAATAATACATAATTCATTAAATTTAGAAACACATGTTTAACAGTTGGAAAACAATGATTGTATATTTTCTTGAAAAATGATATTTACGGGCTATATGATTATCAAATAGGAATTAAAACATTCACTTTTATAAATTGAATTAGATAAAATAGATTACATATTTGGAAGTATAAGGTTAAAATAGGGTAATAATATCATTTTCATAATTAGTGTACAAAAAAGTTACTCTGGTAATGAAAGAATTACCAAAGTATACGTAAAATAATTTAATATTTTAAAATTCTAATTTATTGACATAATTAAAAAATGGAGAACATAAAAGTGTGGTTGAGGTTTTTAACATCATTAACAAAAATTTACAACATTATTTATCATCCAAAATATTTGAAATTAACGCTACCTAAAAGTAGTAATTATTAAATAAAAATTATGATTATTTTTTCACTTAAAATAACCCCTCATAAAGTATGAATAACCCCATTCCATCCTCACTCAGCAGACCAAATTCATTGATCTTGAATTCTATGTCAATATAACATTAAATTGTCTCTAAAAAGTGGCTCTATAATCATCATCCCCATGATTTTATTTTTCGTAATTATGAAAGGATGTGCATATAATAAAGATAATAATATTAAAGCTAAAAGGAAAACATACACATTTTATTAAGGAGGTCTATTGTGAAGATGCTCAAGGGAATCACTTCTAACTAGGTTCATCCCCTCTGTAGGTAGGAGTGTCACATCAGGATATAAGGTGATGTAACCCTATTTTCAGTGAGTGAAGGTGAGATAGTCAACCACCTTATTTTGTTTATGTCAAATATGAGGAACCTTTATTTGGTTTTATAATGGAATCATGCACCAAATAACTATGTATGAGATGGATCATGGGACATCACAAGTATTTTCTAGATAAATAAAATGGGTTAATTAATTAGATTCCATCACCATTAGAGTAACACTTCATTTCATATAAATAAGCATACCTATAAGAATAACAATTGCATCAACTTTGTGGGAGTCTTGTAACACCCTGAGATTTTATGAAAAATATTATTTTTAATTTCATTAATGTCTTGTGTTGTACACTACACCAAAAGGAGCTTGCAAAACATGCATCCTTGACTTGCCTTGCATTACATGCAATCACGACCTTCCTCGATAGCGTGTGTAGTACACAATACCGAGTTTCACTAAACAATGATATGCTATTAAAAAATTATTATAACTAGCCGTTATGAATAGTAATAACTACTTTTTGAAATTTTGTAAATTTTATTTTTCAAAATTGACTTCATTTTTGGACTCGGAATATCGAAATTAGCTTAGGGTGAAATTTTGGTACTTTTCGAATAACATTCATTTTCTGATGAATAGTAAAAATTACCAAATTTTAATTAAAAAAAACTTTTTAATCGAAATAATTAATAGTGATAAATTATTAATTTGAGTGGTTTTAAATTATATATAGAATATATTTTTACAATTTAATTCAATGTTGGTCATTGGAAGTAATTTCACATTTAAACCAGTTATAAACAAGTGTCAGTCTTTTGATAGTTATTATCTTTTAAAAACATGCTATTTGTTTTGACGACGGGAATTAATTTTTAAATTAGTTAATGTAATTGATATGTTTTGAATTTGGTAAAATAGACATCATTTTTGAGTTCATAATATCAAATATATCCTAGGCCTAATTTTTGGTATTTTTCTGGAAACTTTCATTTTTTGATGAATAGTGAAACCACTAAGTGGTAGTTAAAAAAAATGAATTTTTCATAAAACATAATTTTACCACTTCTGTGAGTGGAATTTCAAATATCCGAGAGACACGGTTGATGTTAGTAAGTAAAATGTGGTTCAATGAGATGAAAATAATTTTTGGTGAATAGTAACTTTTTACTTTTTTTTACCACGGTTAAAAATAAATAGGGTAATTAAGGGTAAAAATGTTATTATTATTACCCTAACACATGTCATAATTCTATTGGATAAGTGTAATTAGACCCGGAACAACCTTTGGAATAAAATATGATCATTTAGGCCCACTTGGATTAGATTAGGACATTTATTATTAATTGATTTAAAGAAGGGTTAAAATAGTTAAAATCAATGTTTAATAAGTAAATAATTTTTAATATAGGGTTATACAAAAGATAAATTAGAATATAAATACTCATTGTAAAGCTAAAAAGATTTCCTACATAATGGTATTTTATTTGTAATTTTTAGACATTTAATAATTTAATTTATGTATGACACAATGATGATGCAGTAATTATCTTATTAATGAAATATTGACATAATTGATGTTATAAATACCCAAATAAATGTAATTTGAGACTTTTTATCAATTCCAATAATTTTATAGGTTAATATGACATGTTAGTATTGATTTAATTAACTTTTTTCGAACTAATCATTCTGTTATGAGTTTCACAAAAATCAATTACTAAATAGTGTCAAAATTGACATAAAATAGTTTTTAAAACAAATATTATATTATTAATTGTTATATTATTCCTAAAAATCTATGTTTCGGCCAAATGACTTAGATAAAGTTATATATATTAATAATAAACAACTTTGGGTTCGTTTGGCTTGATATAGTATGTTTATTAACCTTATAGTGTAAGAAAACAAGAAGACATGGTAAAAGTAAAATTATCTAACTTAAAGTTAAATATAAATGATAAGGTTAAAATATGAACCTAAACTTGTCTGAATTCTATTGGATGAGAGGCTTTCGATACATCCCCACCTTAGCTTTGAAATAAATCAATTTGGAGCTATTTAAAACTGAATTTGGCTTTATAATAAAATAATATTTTTTGTTATTCCAAAGGTGCCCCTCTCCTCCCTTATAAAAAGGCACCCCCTCCCTCTCTTCCTCACACCACTTTGTGCCTTCATGCTCGACCAACCCCTGACAAATTCTCTTCTCCACTTCCCTAGAAACATCCTAGAGGTTCTGGTCTTCCTCAAATACCAAATTTAGTGCCCTAAAAGGAGATCTCAAAGAGGCGCTTCAAAGAAGAGGAGGTTCGGACACTTACAAAGCGAATCGGACCTAAGGTAAGGGAAAATCTCGCAATCTCAATTTTTATCTGAGATTGTTTATCCTTTAGAATTTACTGGGGAATATTTATCATCCAAATCCATGTTTCCTCAATATGTAATATTTATATCCTTCTACAATAGTTTATATCCAATTTGGCCCTTCGGTGAGTTTTTAGTAAAAGATATGAAAGGAATCTTTTGTTGTTTTCGTACGAGGTACTTTTTGACTTTTCCGACAAAAGTACGAAAAAAATGTTTTTTAACTTATACGGCATGAATGGATTTCTAAAACATTATTTCCAATAATTTTACTTTACAAGTTTTCAAGTTTATTTTTATTCAACTTCTTTTAGTTTAAAATTGTATGACATGTTAAGAAAGGAGAATGTTTTTTAAGTAGAAAGGATATTTTCCTCAAGAATGGAGTTCAAGTGTTTTATCAAAATTATTTTCCATCTAATATAATAAAGGGTTATTTTTCTATCCCTATTTTTATATTTATTTGACTATGTTGTGATGGAATTATTTTTATGAATTCCTTTATCTTATATGAATTGTTTTATGATGTCACGATGTTTTAGATTCCCATTTTTATTACATGGGTTATGCTATGATGTATGGTTTTTGATTTTGTGGCACACATAAGAATGGTATAATTATGAGATGGGTGGGACCTATATCTCCCTCCAATGCATTGGGTAAAGATTTTATATCTCATGAGATAGATATGGCTGGAACGGTAGGTTATACCGGTTCAGTGAAACAGGACTGAAACGAGTAGTGAACTCGGTTCAGAAATAGACATTGTCCACTAGGATAGTATTGGCAATGAGTCTTGACTAATAAGAAATGATTCTCTATGATTATGTGTGTATGCCACAAAGTTTCATGTTTTAAGTTATGATTATTGGGATTTCAATTCACTACAATGATTTATCCCATGTTATGAAATTATGCTCTCTCTTTTGCAGGTCAAGATTTCCAAAATTTTATGTTCTTATGAATATGATGTGATTGATTTTCCTTTTGTTTACCCTTACTGAGCATTTGAACTCACCCTTTTATGTTTTCTTTTCCCCGGGATATAATGAAAGGTTTTAGGTAAAAAAAGGGGAAGATATTTATGGGAGATGTTGAAGATCTTTCACCAGGACTAGAAGATTATATTCCGAGTTTCCAAAGACAATAAACTATTACGATCATTGTGTGTGTGTTTTTGTTATGTACTAAGTATTCCGAAAAAGTAATGTAATGTCTATGTATGTCAGGCTTCGGGTCTCTACAGTTGGTATCAGAGGAAAGGTTTAGTCAACCTTTGGAAACTAGGATGCGAAAATGTTAGTGAGATCCATAGATATATTTCTAAGGTATGTCTAGGGATGTCTCTAAGGTTAAGTATACATATAGGTTATAGTCCTAGAATTGGGATAAGGATCATAGAATTTAACCTAAGATGTTAGATATTGAGGGTACTCCCCCTTTACTATGTTGTTTACCCTAGCATGATTTTTGCCTCTCACACTATTCTTTTTGGGTTTTAGATGATGGCTGGAACCCGAAGGAACCGTGTTGATCAATGCAATGGACAATGCAATGATTGTCCTCCTGAAGAACAAATTTTATGGGAGATGGAGTTCAAAATCTTATTGCTATACTTACACAAGCTATGAATCATTATGGACTTCCAAATGAGCAGAGAAGGGAACAATATTCTATTGAGTCCTTCATGAGGCAACGTCCACCTTCTTCCAGTAGGTCTTCTGATCCACTTGTTGCTGAACAATGGATTAGTACCACTGAAAAGATATTTTCAGTTCTTCAATGTTCTGAACATGATAAAGTCATCTTAGCAGTATATCGTTTGGAAGGTGAAGCTGATCAATGGTGGAATCTTATCAAGAATACGAGGCAAAGAGATGAAATTGATTCAATGGAATGGGACGAGTTCAAGAACTTATTTTTCAATAAGTACATCCCTCGTATTCTTCAAACAAAGATGGAGAAGGTGTTTCTTGAACTAAAGCAAAAGGATGATGAATCTGTTGGTATATAAGAAGCGAATTTTACAAGGCTTGCAAGGTATGCATCGAGATTTATCATCCAACCTGAAAGTAAAGTTGATCGATTTTTCAGTGGCTTAAAACCAAATCTTATAAGTTCATTAGCTATAAGAGTCTTCAGTAACTATGAAGAAATTGTGCGTTGTGCTATCATGGTTGAAATAGAAGTTGGTGTTACTTATCCATCTCCTAGTTTTGACAAGAAACAAAAGATGGAGTTCAAGGAGAAATCTCAGAATAATGGTGAAAAGAAGGTGAATGTTTCCTTATGCTCAAAGTGTGGAAAAAAGCATGGTGGAGATTGTCTTAAAGGGACAAGTAAATGTTTCAAATGTGGAAAGTAAGGTCATCAGGCATTTGAATGCCGTAATGATGGGAAGAAGATGTCTAATGATGCAAACAAAGGATGGGATACACAGAATGAACCTACTACACTTCAATGCTTCAAGTGCAAGGAAATGGGGCATTATGCTAATAAATGTCCTAATCCAAGGGTTAGTGATGATCGATATGAGCAACTACTTAAGGAAAAGGACAAAGGGAAGTCACATGCGATCACCAGTGGTGATACTGAATATGATAACGATGTGGTAGAATGATTAAGTGTTTATGTAATGGGAATCCAAAATAATGTTGTATATAGTATCGTGGAATATTGAAATATTTATGTATTGGTCTATTGTGGTTTTCAATAATTTTATGGTACCGGTAACCATGGAATGTGATTGAGATATTTTTGGAAAAAAAGATGATATGCGCATAATGAAGGGAAAACGAGAAAATGAAATGTTTGACAGTATTCATGAGCTCATGATTGATATAAGGACTAAGTGATATCATGGTTTGAGTATATTGAATTTTGAGGATTTTGTTATGTGGAAAGTGTTAACTTTTAACTGCATTCATGTTTTCACTAAGGTTCAATGGGTATTCAAGAGAATACATGATTAAGGCCTTTGAATGATTGGGATGTGACCAACAAGACATATCTTATGATATATGGGGATCAACGATGGTATTAAATCTTTGGTAATCGTTTTCACTATATTATGAGAGTGGACTGCAGTATTATGGATAAGACTAAAGATTGGAATGGATTATGTTGGAAATAAGTTAGTATTGTTTATGGATAGATGTTTTTTTCGATATTATTGATGGGATGTTATAGTAATATAGTTTTAGAAAAAGGACAACCTGCAGGACGGGCGATTGCCCAACGCGTTGGACAAGGCTGTGGGGATCGAACCCACAACTGAAGTGTGACTGGCCTTTATCACCTACCACTGGCCTACAAGAAGTCCCTGGTTAGTAGAAACTAGTTTTATTTTATTAAGCGGTATGATATATGATGTATAAGTTCATTTTTGGAACCATATACGATTAATCTAACCATAAGGTGGACTTATAACTTTGGCTAACCTTTTGTTTGAAAGAGATGGAATGACCCATCATTCTATCACAAGATCTGCTAACAAATCACGAATAACAAATTCAACATCATTTCTTTAAGGGATGAAGTGGAAATTGTTCAATTCATGAACCACAGTGAGATTGTACCAAAATCAGCAAGTATTTCTTCTAATTAAAAATTTTCAACTTTAGGGAAATGATATTGAAAACCAAATATGTTGTCCTAGTGCTATTATATCTGATGAATCAGATGGTACCTTAGATCGCCACAAATTAATGGATCTGTGATTGCTGGATTTTCCATAGCCATGTTCTCTACCACTCTCCATCAGAACATGATGGTTATATTTCTCTTCCATATCCATATTTTCACCTATGTGGAAACCCAGTGATTAGTTTATTTGGGTAATCGTTATTTTTCATACTTTTGTTTTTAAAGATTGGTTTTGGTATTCCTTTTTACGATGTGGGTTTCTATTAAAGAAACTTTCTAATGGTAAACCAATTATAACCCTGACGAATTTCGAGGGCGAAATTCATTTTAAGGGGGGTAGAATGTAACACCCCGATATTTTATGAATAATATTATATTTTATTTCATTATTGTCTTGTGTTGTACGCTACACCAAAAGGAGCTTTCACAACACGCATCCTTGACTTTCCTTGCATTACACGCAATCACGACCTTCCTCGATAGCGTGTGTAGTACGCAATACCGAGTTTCACTAAACAACGATATGCTATTAAAATATTATTAAAACTAGCCGTTATGAATAGTAATAACCACTTTTTGAAATTTTGTAAATTTTATTTTCAAAATGGACTTCATTTTTGGATTCGGAATATCGAAATTGGCTTAGGGTGGAATTTTGGTACATTTCGGATAACTTTCATTTTCTGATGAATAGTGAAAATTACTAAATTTTAATTAAAAACAACTTTTTTAATCGAAATAACTAATAGTGATAAATTATTAATTTGAGTGGTTTTAAAGTATATTTAAAATATATTTTTAATATTTAATTAAATGTTGTTCATTGGATGTAATTTCACATTTAAACCAGTTATAAATAAGTGTCAATCTTTTGATAATTATTATCTTTTAAAAACACGCTATTTGTTTTGATGACGGGAATTAATTTTTAAATTAGTTAATGTAATTGATATGTTTTGAATTTGGTAAAATAGATATCATTTTTGAGTTCATAATATCAAATATAGCTTAGGCCTAATTTTTCGTATTTTTCTGGAAACTTTCATTTTGTGATGAATAGTGAAACCATTAAGTGGTAGTTAAAAAAAATGAATTTTTCATAAAACATAATTTTACCACTTCCGTGAGTGGAATTTCAAAAATCCGAGAGACACGGTTGATCTTATTAAGTAAAATGTGTTTCAATGAGATGAAAATAATTTTTGGTGAATAGTAACTTTTTACTTTTTTTACCACAGTTAAAAGTAAATAGGGGAATTAAGGGTAAAAATGTTATTATTATTACCCTAACACATGTCCTAATTCTATTTGATAATTGTAATTCGACCAAAAACAACCTTATGAATAAAATATGATCATTTAGGCCCACTTGGATTACATTAGGACATTTATTATTAATTTATTTAAAGAAGGGTTAAAATAGTTAAAATCAAAGTTTAATAAGTAAATCATTTTTAATATAGGGTTATACATAAGATAAATTCGACTATAAATACTCATTATAAATATAAAAATATTTCCTACATAATGGTATTTTATTTGTAATTTTTATACATTTAATAATTTAAAATATTTATGACACAATGCTGATGGAGTAATTATCTTATTAATGAAATATTGACATAATTGATGTTATAAATATCCATATAAATGTAATGTGAGACTTTTTATGAATTCCACTAATTTTCTAGGTTAATATGACATCTTAGTATTGATTTAATTAACATTTTTCGAACTAATCATTCTGTTATGAGTTTCAAAAAAATCAATTACTAAATAGTGTCAAAATTGACATAAAATAGTTTTTAAAACAAATATTATATTATTAATTGTTATTTTATTCCTAAAAATCTAAGGTTAGGCCAAATTACTTAGATAAGGATATATATATATTAATGATAAACAACTTGGGGTTATTTTGGCTTGATATAGTATGTTTATTAACCTTATAGTGTAAGAAAACAAGAAGACACGGAAAAAGTAAAATTATCTATCTTAAAGTTAAATATAAATGATAAGGTTAAAAGAGGAACCTAAACTTGTCTAAATTATACTGGATGAGAGGATTTCGACCCATCCCCACCTTAGCTTAGAAATAAATCAATTTTGAGCTATTTATAACTGAATTTGGCTTTATAATAAAATAATATTTTTTGCTATTCCAAAGGTGCCCCTCTCCTCCCTTATAAAAAGGCACCCCATCCCTCTCTTCCTCACACCACTTTGAGCCTTCAAGCTCGGCCAACCCCTGCCAAATTCTCTTCTACACTTCCCTTGAAACATCCTAGAGGTTCTGGTCTTTCTCAAAGACCAAATTTAGTGCCCAAAAAGGTGATATCAAAGAGGCTCTTCAATGAAGTGGAGGTTCGGACACTTACGAAGCAAATCAGACCTAAGGTAAGGGAAAATCACGCAATCTCAATTTTTATCTGAGATTGTTTATACTTCAGAATATACTGGGGAATATTTATCATACACATCCATGTTTCCTCAATATTTAATATTTATATCCTTCTACAATAGTTTATATCCAATTTTACCATTTGGTGAGTTTTTAGTAAAAGATATGAAATGAATCTTTTGTTGTTTTTCGTATGAGGTACTTTTTGAATTTTCCGACAAAAGTACGAAAAAAATGTTTTTTTAAACTTATACGGCATGAATGGATTTTGAAAACATTATTTCCAAGAAGCTTACTTTACAAGTTTTCAAGTTTATTTTTAATCAACTTCTTTTAGTTTAAAATTGTATGACATTATAAGAAAGAAAAATGTTTTTGAAGTAGAAAGGATATTTTCCTCAAGAATGGAGTTCATGTGTTTTATCAAAATTATTTTCCATCTAAGATAATAGAGGGTTCTATTTCTATCCCCATTTTTACATTGATTTGACTATGTTGTGATTGAATTATTTTTATGAATTATTTTATCTTATATGAATTATTTTATGATGTCACGTTGTTTAAGATTCCCATTTTTTATTACATGGGTTATGCTATGATCTATGGTTTATGATTTTGTGGCACACATAAGAATGGTATCATTATGAGATGGGTGGGACCTATATCTCCCTCCAATGCATTGGGTAAAGATTTTATATCTCATGAGATAGACATGGCTGGAACGGTAGGTTATACCGGTTCAGTGAAACAGGACTGCAACGTTGTGTGAACTCGGTTCAGAAATGGACATTGTCCACTAGGATAGTCTTGACAACGAGTCTTGACTAATAAGAAATTATTCTCTATGATTATGTGTGTATGCCATAATGTTTCATGTTTTAAGTTATGATTATTGGGATTTCAATTCACTACTATGATTTATTCCGTGTTATGAAATTATGCTCTCTCTTTTGCAGGTCAAGATTTCCAAAATGTTATGTTCTTATGAATATGATGTGATTGATTTTTCTTTTGTTTACCCTTACTGAGCATTTGAACTCACCCTTTTATGTTTTTTTCCCCATGATATAAAGAAAGGTTTTATGTAAAAAAAAGGAGAAGATCTTTATGGGAGATGTTAAAGATCTTTCACCATGATTAGAAGATTATATTCCGAGTTTCCAAAGACACTAAACTATTACGATCCTTGTGTGTGTGTTTTTGTTATGTACTAAGTTTTCCGCAAAAGTAATGTAATGTCTATGTACGTCAGGCTTCGGGTCTCTACAAGTCTCAAGGTCCAAAAACCATAGAGTATGAAAGGATCACATTTCCAAAAGACTCATAGACAACATTTCCTCTTTACATATATAAAATTACAAATAAGCCATATTTATTTTTTATTTAGCTAGATCAATGGGGATTTCAACAGACCCAATCTCCCTCTCTCAGCATAAGAAGAATCCTCCCATGGTAACGTTCTTAAATCCTCATCTATCTGTCTCAACATAATTATATATTTTGTATTTTCTTTTTAAATTTAATTTTAATATACCATAAGGATTTTTATTCCATGGTATTATCCTCCATTTTAAATTTTTCTAATAGTAATTAATTTATTCTATCACATCATATACATTATTATGTCCTTATAATACTCATACTATCTTGTATTTATAAACCAATTATAAAATTTCACTGAACTAAAAATTTGTATGGTTTTCAATGAAATTAAATTACTTTTTGGTTATTGGATGTGTTTGTGGATCATTTATAGTTGTTTATAGGGGTTATAATACTAAATGAGTGCTTTGGTGTCTAAATTGATCATCACCTGGTGCATGACAATGAGCCTTTCTGTAAATCAGGTTTGACACTTCTGGAGGGTATTCATTTGATAATTTAAATGATATTTAGAAATCCATTATGATGAATTTATTATTCATTTCATTTGTCTCATATCATTTTGAATACATGTATCTAGTAACCCAAATACCTTGAAAACATAGTCCTTGTGAACACCCAATTACTATCGTCTCATATTCTTCACGTGTTTAGGGTGTTTATTAGTACATTGTGAAATACCTATTCATTTATTATGGGTCTTCACCTAGATATAATTATATGATAATTATTGGGCAAATATTTTTATACCATATAATAAATTACTTAATATTAAAAAACCTTTTACGATATGTATCTTTGGGTATTTTTTGTTGTATTCAGTTGTAATTTTCATGAAGATTATGAAAATAAATTATTCAATTTGTATTGGATTTCATTGGTATTTTTTGTGAGGGAGGAACATATGTAATACCCCAATATTTGATAATACATTATCTATTTAAAATAATTCAATAGCTTGCGCCTCACGCAACACCAAGTTCAAACACACCATGACTTACCAAATTAGCCGTTTAAAAAGAAGTTATGAATACTATTAACTTCATATTGAATTCTATATACTCCATATGATATTAAAATACATATTATGTTTTACACATAATATAAGAACAAATCATAATTTAATAGATAAAAGAAGAGTTTTTAAAAAAAATGCAATTTTATCAGCTTTTAATGGAGAACCTTTTTAAAATCCAATATTTGAGACTTTTTTATATATTCAATATGAAAAAATAAACATATTATTTAGAAGCAAGACATTAAAATTTAGATTGGATAAATTTCTAGTGTTTTTCTGATAATTTTCATATTTGGATGAATAGTGGGAAATAATAAATTTTAATTGAAAACAATTTTTTTAATTAAAATATTTTATATTGTTAAATTATAAATCTGAATGTTTTCTAATTATAATTAGAATATTAATATCATTTATTCCAATGTTGGTTATTGGAAGTAATTTTACAATTAAATTGGATATAAACACACATCAATCTTTTGATAGTTTTTATTTCGTAAAAACCATCATTCTGGTTTTAACAATAGAAATTAATTTTAAATTAATTAATACCACTACTATGTTTTGAATTTGGTAAAATAAAATTCATTTTTGAATTCTGAATATCAAAATTATCTTAGGATGAGTTTTTTGTATTTTTCTATAAACTTTTAATTTTTGATGAATAGTGAACAACACTCCGTTATTTTTTAAAACCGGCTTTTTATTTATATAATTATTTTTAATTAAAATTTATTTTAAATTCCTAATAGATACAGAATACCTATAATAGAAAAATTTAATTAATGGGATTCTTTTTATAATAATATTTTAAATATATATTTTTTTGAACTTTTTAATGTTTTTTAGCTACCTTCTAAGAACATTAGCTGAATTTCATAAAACATAATTTTACAATTTCTATGAATTTTATTTCAAAAATTTGAGAAACACAGTTCAAATCATTATGTAAAATGTGGTTCATTGAGATGAAAATAATTTTTGGTGAATATTAAAAGTAAAATTTTATTTACCCCGGTTAAAAGTAAATAGGGTAATTAAAGGTAAAAATTATATTATAATAACCAAACACATGTAATAATTCAATTGGATAAGTTTTTTTCGACCAAAATAAATTGTAGGAATAAAATATGATCTTTTTTGTTTCACATGGATTAGATTAGAAAATGTATTAATATTTTATTTAAACAAGAGTTAAAAGTGTTAAATAAAATTTTTTATAACTAAAACATTTTTAATATAGGGTTATACATTATATTATTATGTCTATAAATATTAATTAGAAAGATAAAAATATTTCTTACATCATGGTATTAATTTATAATTTTTAGATAATAAATAATTAAATTTATTTATGTCATAAGAAAGATATATTAATTACATTATTAATGAATGATTAAAATAATAGATATTATAAATATCAAAATAAATGTAAATTGAGACTATTGTTGCATTAAATTAATTCTCTAGGTTAATATGACATGTTAGGGTTGATTTAATGTATTATTTTTGACGTAATCATGTTTTATTTATTTTATCAAAAACCTAATACAAAATTTTGTCGAAATGACATAAATGAGTTTTTAAAACATATATAATATTATTAAATTATATAATAATAAAAAAATATAAGGATTAACCAAAGGACTTATATAATGATATATAATTCATTAATTAACCACTTTTGGTTCTCTAGAAAATTTATAGTAAGTATATTAACCATATAATATAAAAATACCAGGAGGCAAGATAAATGGTAAATTATTTTACCAAGAGTTAAATATAAAAGATAAAGTTAATATGTTAACCTAAAATTGTAAAAAAATGTTTTTTTATATTATTTCGACACATACCCACCTTATCCTCAAAATAAATCCATTTTATCTATTTGAAACCGAAAATGATTTTATAATAAATTAATATTTCAAGCTTTTCTTAAAGTGTCCCTCACCTCTCTTATAAAAGGGCACTTCCCCGTCTAATTAAATCACACCCCCAAAGCCAATTTGGCTCTGCCAAAAACCAGCTCAAATATCATCTTTACTACCATCAATTAATCTTATAAGCCTGATTTTTATTATAAATCAAACCTAAAGAGCCCTTTTTTTCAAATCAAAAGGAAGAACATGAAGAAAAGGTAATTATTTCATTTCCTCTTCAAAGTACTTTTCGTCTTCCACTTCCTATTTCGTATTTGTTTCCATATAAAAACAATAACCCCACTACATTATACATAATATGATTTTATTATAAATATGGTACAACCAAATTCAGTATTTTATCCCTCCTATGAATAACAAAGTCACCATACGTGCATACGAATGACTTACCGTCTCCACGTCGTGGTGTAGTTTTTTGTACAATGATTCGTTTTTTAGATGGGTATAATTATGAGAATAATTATTTTAATTAATAAATATAAAATTTTTATGATTATATATTTATAATATATTATCCAACTACATACGATTTCACCATAAATATAATGATATTATCACTCGTCCGTACGTATGGCTTAATGTCTCCACGAT
Source organism: Viscum album (assembly GCA_963277665.1). Classification (NCBI taxonomy): domain Eukaryota; kingdom Viridiplantae; phylum Streptophyta; class Magnoliopsida; order Santalales; family Viscaceae; genus Viscum; species Viscum album. The sequence continues at coordinate 1,098,901,544 of OY728123.1, forward strand.
GCGATGAGATTCATTTCCACATTCAATGTTCAATTTTTTTAAAATATATATATATTATTAATAATTATGTAATATATGAAATAATAATTCTACAGGAAATATATATATCTAGATATTAGTATTTACATATATCTCATTCACTTACATCTGTTCTATATATTATAAAAACATAAATGGCGTTTATTCGTACGTACGACCTACCTTCTCCATAAAATGTGTTTTAAATTTCATATATCTATCTATTATAAATATATTTATATTGTGAATATATATTATACATAAAGAATTTTTTATATTCTAGAATCAATTAAATCATTATATAACTTATACGATCATGAATAACAAGTTAAAACATTTAGGATAAAGAAAGAAATTATTACGTGAAATGGTATTTTAACATAGAAATGTTTATTAAATGGGTAGAATAAAGCCATAAATGAATCAAGTGTGATATTAGAAATATGAATTTTTTGTGTTATAATTTAATAACATGCTATGGTCAATATACAGGTGATTAAATGTATCCTCAACTAATGGAAATTACAAGGTAAGGGTTAATTCCTCAATCTCATTATTATCTGAGATTGTTTAAGTGTAAGTATTTACTAGGACATATGTATCATCTATGTCCATGTTTGATAAAAAAATTAAAAACGATTATTTTAATGTTTTTTTTGAAGTATATCTTTTGAAAAATATTTATTTTAAATGTTTTTAGGATTTATCTTTCTAAATATTTTTAATTAAGGTCCGTGTTTTCAAAATGATTTTAAGGATTTATTTATATGTACATCATTATTATAAAATGATTATTCCCTTCAAAAGATTCAAAGTGTTAATGGACACTTTGATTCAAAAATATATTTTAAATTTAATCCATTATTAATTTCAGAATTTTAAATGATATAATGAAAAGGATATCTCTCTCAAGGATATTTACTGATAATTTTCAACTATGTCTATATCTTTTACTGAATATTATTATTGATTATGGTTGATTTATTATAATACAGTATTAAAAATTGTATTGAATGAGTTATGATATTTTTCACTATGTATTTTCTATTTGTATACCAATTATGATATATCGGTAAAGTATTAGGTTTTCATTTTCTAGTTTTAATTCGAATGTTTATGTTATGTTTCAACATTTTCATATGTGGAATACATTGGACATAGTATGTGATGGGTGGAGCCTGTTATAGATCCTCGATGAATCAGTAGGTCTCATTAGACTAATTTTTGTCTTATAACAAGGACTTGAAAAAAAAATTATTTTTAGTCTTCGCATGAGGACATGACTATGTGGTCATGATGTTTGTAATTATGCATTACCTTATTATGAAATTAGTTATTAAATATGATTATTCGACTAGTAGAATATCCTTTTTCATGTTTATATGGTAATGTTTGGATTATATTTTCCTATTATGTTCATTATTATGTTAAAAAACGTTGTTATTTTTACTACACATATTATCTTAAAAGTGAATAGACTCCGCTCAATTATTTATCCTTACTAAGCATCTGAGCTCACCCCTTTCTTATGTTTTATTTTCCCAAGATTCCAAGAATCATATTATGATTTATATGCATGTTTAAACTATATAAATATTATAATTTTAAAAGGATTATCTATATTGTACTTTATGTTAGAATTTTTAATGTAATGTTCAGGTATGTAATCTATTTTCCAAGACTGGTAAACTGATCGGCACTTCGGCAATTGAGTCCTTGTAATCATGCCAATGTATTAAAATAATGATCGGAATTTGGGATTCTGGGGTCGGGGCATTATAGTTGGTATCATATGATGTTTAGTACAATACATGGAAACTAGATTTAAGAAAAATATTATTCCAGAACACATCCCTAAGATAGAAATTCTCTATTAGAATAGAAGAATATCCTAGAATTTTGGTAATGTAGAGATTTTGTGAATTTTCCAAGAAATATATCCCAGTCTGGATATGATCCGGTAGTGGAAGCTCTGGTATTGATGTATCCCGATGTAAAACCTGAAAACACCCTTTTAAGCTAAAATCGAATGGGACTAGTTCATGATAATGGGAATTTCTACACTCTTGGTTTCGAATCTCCCAAGGGATATGCTAAGGATAATTTATATTTTCTTTATAAACCATTATCAAGGATTTAAGAGTAAATATGTCAGCACAGAAACCATAATAATGTTTATGAGAATAGATGTGTGAACATATTCAATTAATGTTGTGAATTTTTCATGTTTTTTTATTATACATTATGATTTGATCTGACATGGAGTATTTCATCATTTAGACATGAATCCTATCATAAGGAATGTGAACTCCAGAAATATGCATGATACAAAGATTAAGAATGGTCATATCTTTCATCTCCCTAATCCTACATTTAGAAGGAAAATAGTCGCCCATATATTCTCATCATATGAAAAAATATTATCATGTGTTAATAATATATATAAAGAATTATCTGAGTAAAATTTCATTGAAGAGTAGCTAGAGTAGAAAAGGATGGTAGAGATAAAGATGGATACTGGTATGTAGGGAAAGAATGATTTTACCATATGATATATCTGTGGAAAGAATCACACTAGTAAGTGATTGAAAGAGATGGGAGTTTATTATATTTGTGGAGAAAATGGCCACCAATCTCGTTATTGATAAATTAAGAAAAAGGTTTCAAATATAAAATGCTTCATCAGCAAGGATTTGGGACACTATTCATATCAATGTCCCAATCATCAGAGTATACCCGAAATGATTCTATTAGATAATAAACAAGTTATGATACTACATCAGATGAAGTGGAATGAATAGTGATCTTATGTCATTATTAAATAATTATGCCATTTGAGTATTTTATTAACGATGTACAAGTTATAATAATTATTTAGTATATAAAGAATGTATTGCATTACTATTTCATTAAGGATTTGAGATTGTGTGGTACCATGAAATGTGACTCAATAAAAGGTTAAATTTTTTGGAAAATATATGGTTGGGAGAAAGATAAGCCTTAAAATATTCTTGAGGATGAGGAAATTATTTTGTAATAAGAGATAATTCAGTCAGATAATATATGTTGAATATTATTGAAAACTTTAGAACTAATTAATGGTTTGTTTATTCCATAATTGTTGGAAAGTACAAAATTTTGGAATTTAATGATTATAAAGACTATTATATGTTTTACTGAATGAATTAGGAAGTATATATGTATTAAAATAATGTTGTATAATAATTCACATTGTTACCTTGTTTTATGATAATTCATGATAAAGGTAGTCACATGTTATTACACAGAAAATTTGATCTTCAATAAGTTTACCTTCCTTATAAATTTTTTACTGTGAGTTTGGACCAGAGTATTTTGGATAAGTCTAAAGGTTTGAATGAATTAAGTTGAACATTGGATACTATTTATTGAGGTGAAAACATTTCAAAATATGGTTTTGGGATTATTATAAAAAGGACAAACAAGAGGTCTAGAGACAACCCATCTTGTCCAGAATGGTTGTGAGACTTGAACCCGCAACTGAAGGGCGAAAAGGGTGCATCACCTACCACTGTCCTATGTGATGTCCTTTTTTGTATATTGTGGTATTTTTTTTAAAAACGTTTTGACAGATTAATTATAAATTCAGTATTTTTGGAACCCTATAGGATTAGGATAAATAGAATATTGTTGAATTCTACTATCTTTTAGAGTGAAAGATCAGTTTGTGGTAGAATTTAGTTGAAGGATGGAACAATACTTTTCATGTATTTTTTCCATTAAAAAATAATTTCATAAAATTTATGGAAGGGATCATAAAACAAAAAACGTTTCATCCAAATACCATATGTTTTGAGAAACTTGTGGTATTTATATAATCGTAGATTAATGGCTTTGAGCTCCTCAATATCACATTTATTGTTCACTTGACTGTGACTGATGAACACAATCATTCCACATAAATATTTAGATTTTCCTCCAATTATGTGTCTCAAATTTCCAAAAATGTTCTCCTATCCGAGATCATAATTTGGTGGTGACTTTTTCATTTCCCTTTCCATATTATTAAGACTAAATCTTATTAACCCTATTTTTAAGCTGGGTTTTCCACATAGGTATCTTCTATATTTAAACATTTATTTTTGAAGAAAAATTTAAAATTTTGAGGACGCAATTCATTGAAGGAGGGGAGAATGTAACACCAAAAGATTTGAAAATACATTATCTATTTAAAGTAATTCAATAGATTTCTCCAAATGCAAAAATGAGTTCGAGCACACCCGACTCACCAAACCAGACATTTAAAAAGTAGTTATGAATAGTATTAAATGAATTTTGAATTTTATATACTCCGTATAATTTTAACATCTATGTTATTTGTTTTTATACATAATATATGAAAAAAATCCTATTTTTTAGATAAGAGAATTTTTTTTCCAAAAAAATTCACTTTTACTACCTTTTAATGGAAAACCCTCTTTAAATCCAATATTTGACACTTTTATATATTAAATTTTAAAAAATGAACTTATTCTTTAGAAGCGAGAGATAAAAATTTAGTTTTGATAAATTTTTGGTCTTTTCTCATAACTTTCATATTTTGATGAATTGTGCAAAATACTAAATTTTAATTGAAAATAACATTTTTTAATTAAAATAGTTTTTATTTTGGGGTTTTTCTAATATCTTTCATATTTTGATGAATTTTTCAAAATACTAAATTCTAATTGAAAACAACCTTTTTAATCAAAATAGTTTATATTGTTAAATTATATATTTGATTGGTTATTAAGTATAATTAGATTTTATTTTTATCATTTTATCCAATTTTGGTCATTAGAAGTAATTTTGATTTTAAATTGGACATATACACATATCAATTGTTTGATAGTTTTTACTTCCAAAAAACATGTTTTCTAGTTTTGACAAAGGGAATTAATTTTAAACTATTTAATATAACTTCTATGTTTTCAATATGTTATAATAGAGTTCATTTTTTAATTTGTAATTTCAAAATTAGATTAGGAAGAATTTTTGGAATTTTTCAGAATACTGTTAATTTTTGATGAATTGTGAAAAACAATATATTATTTTTTAAAGTAGATTTTTTTTAAATAATAATTTATAATTAAAATTTATTTTAATGAAAAAATAGAAACATAATACTTATATTAGTCCAATTTAATTCATTGGAGTCATTTTATAATAATATTAGACATATAAAATTTCATTGAAAATTTTAACATCTCTTACCTACCTTCTAGGAACATTTGCAAAATTTCATAAATCATAAATTTATCGCTTATGTAAATTGAATTTAAAAAATATGAGTGATACAGTTGAAAACAGTAAGTAAAATTTGGTTTAATAAGATGAAAATAATTTCTTTTGAATAGTAACTTTTGAATTTTATTTACAACACTTTAAATTAAATAGGGTAATTAATGGTTAAAATTATATTATAATTACCCTAAATCATGTCAGAATTCTATTGTATAAGTTTATTTAGAGAAAAATCAACCTTAGGAATAAAATATGATCCTTTTTGGTCTACATGGATTAGATTTGAATATTTATTATTATTTTATTTAAAGAATAGTTAAAAGTGTTAAATTCAAAATTTAATAACTAATTTTTTTTAATATAGAGTTATATATAAGATAATATAGACTATAAATATTCATTAGAAATATAAAAATACTATGTACATCATGTTATTTTATTTATAATTTTAAGACTTTAAATAATTAAATTTATTTATGACATAATGATGATAATGTTATTAACTTATTAATGAATAATTAAAATAATAGATATTATCAATATCAAAATATATGTAAATTCAGACTTTTATTTCATTAAACGAATTTTATAGGTTAATATTATATGTTATGGTTTATTTAATGTATTTTTGGTTAAGTAATAAAGTATTATTGACTTTAACAAAAACAAAATAAAAAATAGTGTCAAAATTGATATAAATGAGCTTTTAAAACAAATACAATATTATTAAATTATATAATAATCATAAAATTATAACGACCGACCAAAGGACTTATATAATGATATATATATCACTAATTAACCATTTTAGGCTCTCTCAGAATTTTATTGTATGTTTATTAACCATATTATATAAAAATACAAGGAGACATGGTAAATGTTAAACTATTTTTCCCAAAAGAAAAATCTAAAGGATAAGGTTAATATAATGACCTAAACTTGTCTAAAATATATTGTTTGAGACGATTTAGACCCATACCGACCATATCCTTAAAATAAATCCATTTGGAGCTATTATAACATGAAAATGATTTTATAATAAATTAATATTTCAAACGTTTCCTAATGTGTCCCTCACCATTCACTTAAAATGGCACTTCCCCTTATCTCAAAATCAAACCTCCAAATCCATTTGGCTTGACTAAAACCTGCTCAAATATCATCCCAACTACCCTCAATTAATCATAGAGGCCTTTATATGAATATAAAAGTAACCTAGAGAGCCCTTTTGTTAAAATCTAAAGGAAGCACCCGAAGAAGAGATAATTATCTTATCACCTCTTTCAATGTTTTTTTCCTCATCCACTTCCTCTTTCATTTTGTTTCCATATCAAAATAATAACTTCAATAACTTTTACATAATTTGAGGTTATTATAAATATGGTACAACAAAATTCATTATTCAATGCATCCTATGAATGTCAATGTAATCGTATATGCGTATGTACGACTTACGGTCTCCACGTTGTGGTGTAGTTTTTTATTCAACGCTTCATTATTTGGATGGGTATAATAATCTGTATAATTGTTGTAAATTATAAATATAAAATGTTTATGATTATTTATATATAATATATGATCCAATTACATACTATTTCACAATCAATATAATGATATCATCGCTCATGCATATGTACGACTTGCCGTCACCATGACACGATGAGATTCATTTCCACGTTCAACATTCAACAATGATTATTAAAACATATACTATTAATAAGTATGTAATATATGAAATAATAATGCTACTGGATATATATATATATATGTATGTGTGTTTTTGTGTGTGTGTGTGTGTATGTATTTACATCTATCTCATTCAGTTACTTCTGTTCAATACGATATGAAAATGGAAACGCCGTTTATGCGTACGTACGACCTACCGTCTCCATAAAAGGTGTTTTCCATTTCATGTGTCTACCTACTATACATATTTATATTCATAATATATAATATTAATAAATAATGTTTTATATTATGTATGTAATTACATCATTATATAAGTTATATGATCAAGTATATAAACTTAAAACACATATGAAAAAGAAAGCAATTATTACCTCAAATGTTATTTTATCATAGAAATTATTATTTAATGGGTAGTATAAATCCATAAACTAATCAATAATGATAACAGAAATATGAATATAGTTTTTTATAATTTAATATCACACTATGTTCATTATACAAGAGCTTAAACATACCCTCTACCAAAAGAATGTACAAGGTTAGGATTAATTCCTCAATCCCATTATTATCCGATATTGTTTATATGTAAGTATTTAGTGAGTCGTATATATCATCCATGTAAATGTTTTATAAAAATGATTTGAAGAAGAATATTTTATAGGTTTTTGGAAGTGACTATTTAGAATGATCATCATTTTAAATGTTTAAATTATTTATTTTTCTTAATCTTTTTAATTAATGTCCATGTTTTCAAAATGATTTTAATGATTTATTTAGATAGACATGATTATTTTAAAATTTAAATTCCATTAAAAAGTTTCAATTTTCTAGGGGATTATATGATTCAAAAATATCATTCAAATTAATTTGTTTTTAAATGTTTTACTTTTAAATGATTTCACAAAAAGGTGTATTTCTCTCAAGGAGTTTTAATGATCTTTTTCAATAATGTAAACATCCTTTACTAGATATTATTCATAATTGAGGGTGATTTCTGATAATAAAATATTCAATATTTTATTTAATTAGTTATGATATGTTTTATTGTGGATGTGATATTTTTATACCATTCATGATTTATGGTTAATGTTTTGGTATTTCGTATTCTAGTTTTAAAATGAATGTTTATGTTATGTTTCAACATTTTCATATGAGGAATGCATTGGACTTAGTACGATAAGGGTGTAGAACACTATAGATCCTCGATGCATCGATAGTTCTCATGAGACAAATTAGTTTCTCAGAACAAGGCCTTGAAAAAAAATTATTTATAGTATTGGCATCAGTCCTTGACTATGTTGTAATGATGTCCGACATTATGCAATACACAATTATGAAATGAGTTATTACATGTTCTTATTTGACTAGTCAAATATCTATTTTCATGTTTATATGTTAATGTTTGATTTATTTTTTCATATTATGTTGAACATTATGTTTAAAATGTATGTTGTTTTTATTACACATATTTCATGAAAATTTTATAGCTTCTACTAAATTATTTACACTTACAGAGCATCTGACCTCCCCCTTTCTTATGTATTATTTTCCTCAGATGAGAAGTAGTGTATTATGAATTATAAACGGGGATAAACTATAAAAAACTGAAATTCTCAAAGTATTATCTATTATTTACATTATGTTAAAATTTGTAATGTAAATTTCATGTCTATAATATATTTTCCTAGACAACTAAACTGACCTGTCCTTTAGGACATGCTTCCTTTTAATCATGCCAATGTATTAAAATAATGCACTGGCTCTGAGATTTTGGGGTCGGGGCGTTATAACAGAAGTATATTTCCCCTCATTACACTTGTAGGACTCATTAGATACATATGATAAGGTTATAGGTGATTCATTACATTTTATGTAAGATGTCTTGGTATAATCCATCGACAGTATATTTGTGATGTGTTGGCAGAAGGCCTTGAAATTTTGAATATGATATCTGGAATTATATAATTGATTCACTACATGTTAATTTATTTATTTTCTATTATATATATTATTTTGTTTTTAAATGGCATAATTTATGCTCTCAATTTTATTTTTTGTGGAATAAATTTATTTTTCCATTCATTCCATAATGGTAAACAATCCATTCATTTTATGTTTATTTTCTGATATCTTAGAATATATTTATTGTTATATTGTCAATTTATTTATATCTTCTCTTAGTTTCATTTATTTTGGAATAAATCAATTTATTAATTTATTCCATAATTTTTTATTTATAATATATTACATTGTGAACTATCCCATTACAGAGTCATTGAGCTCACATTTTTCTATTGTTTCCCTTTACGTAGGGAAATAAGAGGAGTACTATGTATGATAAATCGTCCAAGAAGAGAATAAAACAACCACCAATTTGAGGGTGATGGTGTGGTGGTTATAATAGTTTCTATTATAGGATATTTTAGTAGAAAACGTTGAAAAGGTTCTAAAATAAAATTAATAGATTGGTTTAATTATTGATGAAGGTTATGTTAGATTAAAATTTATAGATTTTTATTTGAATGAATATATTTTATGGGCTTCTGTAGATAATTTATGTGTCAAATTTCATGAGTATATCATTTAAATTTTTTTAGTAAATTTGATGATAAAATTGGGATTTTCATTTATGGAATTTTCTTAAAAGTATGAGGAAAATCAACTTAAAGAAACCAGGATGGATCCAAGAGTGATAAAGGATGAACTAAAAATATACTACTCTAATATTTTGATATATGATACATTCATAAGTTGGGTCATTCAAAACTTCATTAAATTTTTTATCATTATATATTATTGACATATCCTGGTGATCTGTTTTGGTTTCATTTTAATATTTTAAATAATAGGTTTTTAAATAAATTATAATTAGAATATATATTTTTCATTTAACGTATTAATTATTTTTCTTGAATAGGTTAAAGTTCCTTTATCATGAAGAAATAATGGAAATATCACATGACTACCCTATCTCTAATGGAAGATTTAATTACATTCATAATTACAAAATATAGTTCTTGTTATCCTCCAACATTTTCTAAAATTCAGTTCATTTTCATGTTACTTGTGAACATGTATATCACATCGAAATATAATTAGGCATTATGGTGGGTCTTGAAAATCCTTTTACCATTTTCATAGAATCAAATTTCTCATATTACTAAAATTTTGGACAACAAAAATGGAATTTATCAATACATTAAAATTTCACAATGAAAATGTGGTCTTATAATCCTTTCATAATATGTTTAAATGGGTGATCAAGAAGAATAAATTTTCTAACTAATTAAAAATTAGTGGGTTTTTACATATTTTTGAAACAAGTCATGTTTTCAACCATTTCTCTCGGGTCATTTCAAGATATTTTATAGAGGAAACGTTGTGATTGAAATTATACAACAAGATGTTGAAGATCCATGACTACATGAAACTATTTATAAGTGGTAACACTATTTTCAATATTTATTAAATATATAATATTAGGAGTAAGAATTTGGATAATTCAAAAAACATTTGATTCACATTTTCATCTCATTGTTGTGACATGATGTGACATTGAGCCTCCAAAAGAGATAATGGAATAGGAGTACCAGATTATTTTCATTTAAAAAAAGTACATTTCTAGAAACTCCAATTACTCATTACCATATAAAGAATCATTTTTAGAAAAAATGGATGATAAATTCAATATAGTTATTCTATGTGGGAAAAGATATGACATATAGTCTTACTTTATATATTAAGGTTTCATTCTCTATATATGTTATATTTTGAGTCATGATAACCATCTAGATACCTCTTTGTAATATTATTATAATATAAAACATAAAAATTCGAGGATGGAATTTTGTCTAAGGGGATATTATTTTGTTACCGTAAAGTTATTATGAACTAACTGGAAATGTTGTATAGACAGTGTAAAATATTAACGTATATGATCCTAGAAGCCCAATGTATACAAAACATTAGGAATAATCTATCATTTGACATTTATTATCATAATTATTCATAATAGTATTCTTATAACTATTGTTTTAAATTATTGTCAATTCATGTAAATAAATGGTAATTAAAGATACAATCATTTAGTTATAGGTAATTAATTTCATGTTTCAGCTTTTTTCACTCCATCATATCAACGATCTATTATCATATAGAAGGAAAGAACTCCCATAAATCATTCTTATCTCTTCCAAATTATTTATTCATAAATATTATTATGAAATCCATTTTGAATGATTTAAAAAAATCATATTTTCAACTCACTTGGAAGAAGACATTTTATTTGTAACATCTAGTTATAGTAGTTTTGTAATTTTCACCTCTCTTTTAATTTACCTCATAGAATGGCTGCATTTTGGGAATTTTGATAATGCAGATCATTTTCTAGAGAAGATTTCATAATATATGAGGATATATTTCTGTTGGAATTAATGGAACACGAGTATAAATGAGTAATGGATTTAGAGAATGTACTTTAGGGTTTATTTTATCCTAGGGGATTTTTCTAAATTCTTTTATATAATCTACATAATTTTGTTTTTCATGTCATAAATAGGTTAAATGATATAAACCCTTCTATGGGTTAATGTCATAGAGTTATAAAATGTTTGAAAATTTTACACACTGTGCAAACACTTCACATACTATAAAGAATGATTGGTGTTTTCTTACTAAGGTGAAGCATTGTTTTATATTTTCCTTATTGTAGATTTCACATGTTGAACTCGAGTTTCTTTTCATGAAATGAGCTCATTGTATATGATTTTAGGCACTGAACATCTAATTGTTTTTCATTCAATATGAATCAGCCTTTCTATATACCTAGGATCTCTCCTTGGTTTTTTTGGATATTAACTCCTTCAGAATCATTTCATTTCATTATTTATATAGGTTTTTGATGCGTTTTGTATCTCCATGTAAGTGACATTTTTTCTTCTTCATTTCTTTTGGTTGACATAATTCTATTTCACTTCATTTTTAGATCCAGTGTTCATTGGCTGTGGATTCATGTTGATCCTTTACCGATCCCTTGAGAAACATTACTATAGAGGATACAATTCATGTTGGTTTTGGTGTGGTGTGCGAGTTCCTATAGGAAAAAATATTTTTTATCTTCTCCATAAACTATTTTAATTTTTTAATTTATTAATATATATAAGTAAATATTCTTGGGACTCCATTTTATTAATTATTTTCTTCCTTGTTTGTGGATATCATTGTGGGCATGTGGAACCCAATACTGAGGTATATGGTTAGTTATATATCATGTATTGGATGAACAATGATTTATATAGTTTTGAAAAAAAAATTATAAATAAAATGGAAGAATTCATTTATTGATTTTCATGTGTGTGAAAATGTGTTTTGATATAAAATTATTTTCCATTTTTTTATAAATGAAATGTATATTTCAATGCATTGTGAAATGGATTTATGAAATGGTTTTTATGTAATGGTTTTTATATATTCATTTTGAAAAAATTTCACACTAGATGACTGGAGTACTTATGTTGATTGTTTAGAAACATGCTTCTTCCTTTGATACAGTCAGGGGGTTCACTCATTGTTGGTTCCTATACTCCCCAGGAAAAATCTTCTAGGGATATTTTAGACAATTAATAGGTCCACTTTTTTGGATGTTTCTATAATATATAGATTTTATTTATATTTCTAGACAATGGATGTGTCGAATTGTCTTTAATTAGGTAGATGTTTTATGGCTATCCTGGTCAGTTGTAATCCTTATTGCATTGTAACATATTTATTTTTTATACTATTCTACATTTGATTTAAAACTTAATAAATGATTTGAACATATATGATTAGTGTTATATTCTTTGAAACTATTTTACATTGGTAGTTTGTAATTTTGGGAAAAGGGGAAATATTTTTCCATGGTTTTAATTTAAAAACAATTGAACTAATTATTATACCTTGTTTTGTTTAAATTAAGGAATCTTTAGATAGATGTAAAGAGACATGATATAGAACACTTGGGTGGGATCCTACTATGTATGTATAACTTACACCCTACACAACCCATTAGCTGTGTATATAACAGGTCATATTTTTCGATGGAGGGAAATGAAAGGATCCATAGTGAGTTAGTGAGGTTTCAATCATCTGTGTCCAGGTATTTGGTTGTGAGATGGTGGTAGTTTTCCCACATTATCACTAACAGTACCTATTTCTCTTTTTCGATTTTCCAGTTGATGTTGGACTCACATTTTATTGGTTTTCATCCAAGTTTGGGTTATATCATGTTTAATGTTTCCATTGAGTTCTTGGATCAATATTTTGTATTTTCCATTACACATTGTATCTCTATCAGGTATATGTATTCTAGTTTTTCTACTTTAGGGTGGGAGAAACGTTTTCTTTTTTGTTTTTTATGATTCTCAGGTTCTTGTCACCGACCCAAGGGGTTCTGGAACACCATTTGGGTTAGTGACAGGTCAGTTTAGGTACAAATACTTTTTATTATTGGTGTTATGTTTATAGAGACCATCAATTAACATACATTTATATAACATTATTTTTTGTAATTCTTAAAAATTACACAAAGAGACACCCAAAGACCATATTAGACTTGTTCCTTTGGAAACAAGGAAACATTAACACTAGTACATGAATTTGCTACATTATCTCCCACTAGGTCCTCTATGAGTTGCAACCTTCTTATACATATCATAAATAGTACACGTCTTCATAACCTAGGGAAAGGAAATATAAAATAAGTGACCTAAAGTGATTGGTAATGGTAAATAATGGTGGTATGTAACCATAACATGAGATCAATGGTATGAGTATATAATAATGACAATAGATGATCATACCCTATATAACAAAGAACATAAATACAAATCAGGGTATAAATATTTAAAGTTCATAAGACAAGAATAATAAGGTAATCCATAGCATAATCCATGAAAGAATAAAATAAGAATAATACATAGAATTTATAAAAGACATATAATAATAAGAATTTATATATATATTAGTCATGTAATTACTTCCAAGGTCATCTTAGTAGCATGGGTTCACTCCCTATACCATCTTGGTAGTAATTTTTCAGTCTTATGACCATCTTAGTTGTCAATGTTCACTCCCAAGACCAATAATAGGGGAAATATTCCATTACATAATAGATTTCACTCCCCATTATCTCCAGGTATATCTCATAATATATAAATCATTACACCCTTCATTGCAGGGAGATATAAGTCCCAACCATCACATAATGAAATTATACATACAAGTTCCACAAGATATTAAATAGTCATATCAAAACAAATAAAATGAAATGGTATTAAAAAACATGTAATAATATCATAATATTTGGAAAAGTATCCAGGTTTCCTAATAATTTCATAAAATCATAACTCATGAAAGCAAGAAAGCTTCATAAGAATATACCCGATGAACGAAAATAGACATATACCTAGTAAATGAGAAACGATTTTCATAAAGACGTGCCCTAAAAACATAATCCATTCTAAGAAAGCATATTATTGGAACCTTTAGATCATTTTCATAGAAAGTAATGAATAACACCAATGGTTGTCATCTTAGATGGAAAATAAGTTTGAAATATCAATTAAAACTATTTATTAAGTAAAATATGCATTCTTCTTTGATAAATTATTTTTAAAATATAAATACTTTGGGAAAAAAATATCATTGAAATCACATTAAAAAAACATGAAATCATATTAGAATCCTTTTTCTGAGAAAATATACTTGAAAACTTACAATTACTTTTAAATACATTTTGATTGAAAATGGTCTTTAAATATCATTTATAAAAATTAGAAAGATTTTTAAGAACCTGGTTTTTTAAATAAACAGATTTTTATTTAAAAATAGAAATGGGATTTGATTTTCAAAAAACATTTTTAAAATATATATGGTACCAAATAGTGGAAAAAGGGTACCAATGCATGAATTTATCATTAATAAATTGATGATAAGAATATTAATTAAATTTCTTTTGAGATGGATCATAAAATTTCATAAATGGAAGCATAATGTTAAACAAGCCTAATAAACATTGAGATTGATTCAAAAGAATTTACCACTTGTTAGATGGATGGGTGACCGAGCATCATTTAGTGGTGTTAATTATCATGATGAAGTGGTCAAAGGCCCATAATGAGAAGTGATGTTGTGAAACCCTTGTGGATACTGGCGGTCCCACCCACTTCCCCTCTCGAGGGGGGGGGATTTTCCCTTGGGTTCTTCCGAGATTCAACCTGAATTATTCTCTATATTCTCAGGTCCAGATTTCATCGCACCATTTGTAGTGATTTCAATTTTAGAAAATATACAGGTCTTTTCTATATCTATCCGCGACCCCAACATTCAATCTATCAGTTTTCTATTACCATAATCTTTTAGACATAACACTGGTGGCTCCTTTCATGTCTTCAAATCCATAGGTGGATTCGTTTGATATATTCATCTTAGAAACATGGGATTTTCACGATTGTGTGACATTTTTTCTACATGATCATTACCATATTATCGTTTTATTTTCCTCATTAGAGGGATTTATATGGGTTGGCCTAGGGTGCCACATAGATTTAATGGAATAAACTTCCATATTTCTCAGTGGTCATATGATCACCATTTGAAGTAGTGTACTCCTTCAACAATGACATGTGAATTTTCCCACTACTCTATATAACTTTTCAAAATCCATATATCATTTTTTTTTCTTATTAACATGATTATATGGTACTTATGCTCCGATAGAAGAACAAGCACCGTTTTCCACCCAATTTTTCCATGCACCTGTGTTGAAGTTGATGTCTCCAAGATGCAATGGGAGTGGGTTTGGATTATGGTTAGAGAGTATTTTAGGTATATATATAGGTAATTTTCAATTATTTTTGGAAGAAAATTTGTCTCTCCTAATGATGTTTGTGCCATCTTTCCCCAACGTGTCGTCATGTATGGGATTCCAATAAATGGTTCCATGTTTTGACGATTCATAAGATGGTATCTATCGAATATTACAACAAGAGGGGGATGGTGTAGATAGGTGAGGGTCTTCAACTGATGGGGGATATGATTAAAAAATATGAAAAGACCCTAAGATTTTAATCTGAATATCACTAAGTTCTTAAATCATCTAAGGTTGGAAATTAGTGTATCTAAATCAAATACATTGATCCCTTTGGGGAATTCTGGAATATAGGGGGTGATTCAGATCCATTATATCCATGATCCAATGCAGAGGCTGTCATCATAAGGTCATTTTCACAATCTCATCCTGCGGAAGTGAAACTAGTTAGTGTCCTTGATCACATTGTTATTGAGAAACAAGATACTCTTACTAATATGAGAGATTGACGAATCAGATCCAATATTCCCATTCATGCCCCGATGAAGGATAAGAGGCTTTGAGGACCAACCCTAGTTGTTTTTATTGTGATTATTGAGGTGTATGTTTCTCCAAGCCTAAATGTAGTTCTTTATCCATGTATGGGGAAACATGATGACCGCCTAGGTCGATTTAGCTCTAAAATCTCTTCTTACCCTTGAATTCAGAGGGAAGAAGAATTTTTATCCTAACAGAATGAAAATATAAAAATCACAATTAAAATGAAATAAGATCAAGTCAATATATTTGGAGGATATAGAGTTATGTGACAATGAAGATGATCTCCATCAGATGTCAGATTATGAGCTGGACATTCAAAGGGACATGGAGGTTGGGTATGGGTCGAGGAAAGAAAGGCATGCTTGAATATTGTAATTTTAATGTTATTAAGGGGGGGATTAACTTTGAAACTATATTCAAATATTCCTAAAATAATTATTAATAGATATTTATGTATGAGAATGAAAAATGAGACTTAGATTGGATCAAGGGAACAACCAACTGAATAAGGTGATTTGTAACAATCTTGTATTTTGTAAAATCTTTATTTATACCTGGAAGTAAAGGCTTATGAAGTTGAGTAAATTGTGTATAATTTAGAACCACTAAGGGATGGAGCCTTATACATAATGTTAGGTATGGTTAAGGAAATTAATGGGGATTGTTTGGTGCATGTTCTTCACTCCATGGAGTAAATTTTAGAGAACGATTTAAATATCAATTATTCAATGAATGATGTCAATAAAATATATAATAGATTGATTAAAGTGGACATGAATGAATATATAAGGATGTGGATGAACAAATATGACATCATTTTTGCACACGGTGTTAATAAATGGAAGATCAACATGAAGGAATACATCCTGGGTGGGGACGCATTGGCTATCCATTTTGAGGATCCTCTGGTGAATGACATAGATTTTTAGGTAGCCTCTCATAATTGGGGGTTTTATAGGGTGGTTTGATCTGACCTTATGATTCATTATTTTAATGATTTTTTTCCTTTTGTGGATAAATTTATTTATTTTTATATTATTTGGTTTCCTAATTTTTCTCCAAAAGGTTTTTTTGGATTAAAAAATTTAATTTTTTAGGTCCGTTCTTACCACTTGGAAACTCTAAATCATAAAAAACACTTAAGAAAATATAATTACATGAATCATAAAATTTAATTAAAACAATGATATTAATTATATAAAAATTCATATGGATATATGTAAACCATGTAAAATAACATAGTTTTATTACAATACATTTGTCTCAATGAGAGAAAATGGAGAGAACATTACATTACATATTTAATGAATTTTGAACCATAATCCCTATGATATAAAGATAAAAAATTGGATTTGTAAATACCAATAAATATAAGGATAAAAATCATTGAATATATTCCTGGGTAGTATAAACACAAAAAAAATTAATGAGTGGTGAATAAGGCATAAATCTTAGATAATGAAAAGTGATACTAGAAATCCCTTTACCTTATGTCCTAACTCTTATTGTACTCATTCAAACCACATGTATAATAATAATATTTTTATTATACATTTTTAAAATAACTATATTAATATAATTGTATTTATATATAATACCATATATAATTTACTTATTACTTTTTAATATTTGTTAATTAATAACTCCAGGCTAATGTTTCATTTTGGGTGAAAACCACACTGTTTTTTGTACATGTTTTGAATTTTTATTCATTATCCTATTACATAGAACATAATTTAATTATTTAAAAATTTTAAAACATGATATATATATATATAATATCTTATCATTATATGTGTAATTATTATAATTTATAAAATATATAAATATTAAAATAAATACATAATTCATGGATGTGTTATGTCATATGTATGAATGAACATTGTTTCTATTTTCATATCATATTGAAAAAATGAAATGAAATTAAATATATGTATATATATAATATAATATTAGTAGAATTATTATTTCATATATATCCCATAAATTTACTAAACCCATCATTAATACATTCCATGTAGAGTGTCAACGAATCACATCACTTTGATGTGGCATTAGTCCACACGTCCACAAACGAAGTTACTGTATTACCATAAAATGTAAAGAATAATGGTATTTGTAATAAAATAATTAAAAAATTATAAATAAAACATAATTATAATTTATATCATATAAAAATGGATATTACATTCTAATTCTCAGACATGAATGATGGTAAAGGAAAAATTAAAAACATCATTTCATGAGCGAGTAGTTCGCCTTACACAAGAATAGTATGTTCATTACCCATTAGATGGAATTGTGTTTATATGTAGGTAAAAACATAGAATAAAACCATATATGTATATTTAGGATAATGTGGTTACAATATAAGTATTAAATAATATGAATTTATGTGGCGGTGAGTGAAAATAAAGCAGAGGAGCTTGAGGAAAAATGTTACCTATTATTTGGGTAACCCCTTTTGGTTTTCACCAAAGGGATTCAATAGATGTATTTATGAATAATGGGAAGAATATAGGATTATTTTTGGGATGTATTGAGAATATTTATGTATATTTGTGTCCACCCAAACGATTTGAGAGGTTTGATGAAGTGGGGGGGGGGGGGGGTGAGTGCCCTTTGGTAGAGGTGGATTGAAATTCTTGATAATTTTTAAAAGGGAAATAAACATATTATTTGAAATTAGAAATTATTCTTATTAATACTATGAAATCTATATTTATGAATTAAAATCACATAATTTTTATAAATTGACATAAATCTAATCCCGTAGACCTGTTGCGACAATAATGCTTTTATCTAAAATGTTAAAATGTTTGACATTATTTTTTTCCAATTTCAATGTGAAGTTTTTTCTAATGACCTAAATTGTATTATTTTATGTATATTTTATCTAATTAAGCTATAAAAAAATTAAATATAATTTGACTATAGAAATATATTTTACAAAAAATCAGTTTTAATTAAATTTTTTTTCTGTAACTATTCATCCAAAAATAATGTTTTCCATAAAAATGACAATAATTTATTCTAAGATATTTTATAAATTATAAATTCAAAAATAAATTTTATATTTTCTAATTATATTTATAAATTAGCCTAAAATTAATTTTATTATTCATAACAGAATGACATAAAAATCATTTGTTTTAAGAAAATGGAATTTTCAATCATATAAAGACTATTAAAAATGTAATGTCTTATTATCAATATATTTTATTGTTTTAAAAATATTATAAATAATATTTATAAAATTATTTATCACTATTTATATTTCAATATTTAATGTCTCACATATAACTATCTAAAATAAATATTTATATTAATGAAATGGTGTTTAATAGAAACTATGTGTTGCATGTAATGTAAGAAAAGTCGGTGATGCTTGTAGTGAAAGAATAAATCATTGTAGTATATAATTAAAGACAAAATTGGTCTAACATTCAATAGAAGACCTCAAATAAAATTAATTTATTCAAAAAAAGGTTCATGAAAACCTAGGGTGTTACATTCTACCCCCCTAAAATGGATTTCACCCATGAAATTTGTGATTATGATATATAATGAGTGGATAAATATGCCGCATAATATTTTCTAGTTCCCACATAGGTCCCTAAAACTGGTGATTTGTAAACAAAACATTTACTAGCTGAGTGGTATAATTTCTTATAAATTTCTCTATATGATATAGAATTCCAACTCGTTGTTTCTCTTAAGATAAATCATGCACCAACGGTATAGAATTTGAGTTTAGTACATTTGAAGGGTTGGGTATGTACATCATAAAGAGTTATTTCTTGAACATATCACAAACATGAGATATATTTTTTGGAATTTCCAAGAGATATGCTACTTATAAGATAAATAATTTCAAATTTACTGATATATAAAGGTATTAGTTTCCATATCTTCCTAAATCTGGAAATGTTCTTCTTGGGTGATACTTGTAGAAAAATATTAATACCTAAAAAAACATTAGATCAAACTAATGGTTATCAATATAAATTTACTACCGATCTTGAGCTTCCTTGATATGATGCTGAATAGATCTAACCATATCTACCATTTCATTATCAATTTAATGTCTCAATAGATTTATTCCTCCAATTTCATCACAACAAATTAGATATATAAATTTCTTTCACTATAAGGATTCATAACGATCCATCTAAATTCTTGAGCGATAGATATTGTTGTAAGAAAACCGAACTAGACTAAAATGTTGATCCCTACCACATTTTAAATCTTATGACCATGATATCAACATATACTATAGGGTTTTAATAATTCTTCTAGACTTACTATCCATCAAATGATGTTAATTTGTTGAAACAAAATTATGTATCATGTTCTTGATGAATAATTCACTAGTACATTATAGTAAACTTAAAATCCAGATTACATAAAATATATTGTGGTACTCCATGAATCCTTACTGCTTTCAGAATTTATATTCTAGAAATATGATCCAAATAGTAGTATTATATAATATAAATAATGTTTCTTGACTTATTAAGGCAATTTACTACCACCCATATAACATTAAACCCTTTAGAGGTGTTGATATTCATGAATTCCATGCGCAACTCTCTATCCATCCTTATGGAGATTCTTTCTAGATATGGTCACCTAATCAGCCAGTGTATTATCCCCTTGAAACTCCATGTGTTCATATCTGAAAAATTCCCAGGCCAGAGGTGTAGATACATCCATGAAATCCTTGGTTTTAACCATAAGAAGCTACTAATCATCTATCATGTTGTGTCACTCTCTTGTGGTCGCATCAAAAATCAACACTTTGAAAATATACTTGAGCTGCTATTGGGAAGAATCATCAGTTGGAAGAACATGATAATATCGTTTGGAGGGAGGGTTAAGCTAATTAACATTGTTCTAACTAGTATCTTAATGCATGTTCTATCTATCATTAAACCCATGAATTCCATTTCTAAAAAAATAGTTTGAACTCTCAACGATTTCCAGTGGGACGCGAAGCAAGAAGGATGCAATCACTTTGAATCAAGGAAGTGATTGGCTATGCTAGTATTTGAACACATCATAGGAATTCAGGACATCAAGAATACCATTCTAGGTATGTAAGCTCATATTGCATGGGAGATAGTCAATGGAGAGACATTATGTGAATGTTTTTTCAAGGTTCACTACAAAATCCATTAGGATGCGCCTAGAATGCATAGTTCATTTGGTTTGGAGAGTTGTTTGTTCTCCCATATTGAGATTTTTTCTAGCTACACTTGATGGATCATCTGATGAGGAGAGGTTAACTTCTAGAAAATCTACTGGTCTAGGGAAATTTGGGCTTACAAATTTTGTCCTTCCCCAAGCATTTCTTTCACTAATGGAAGTGAACATTATGAATTTGTCCAAGTGGCACTGAATTGTAGTCAGATGATAATATTCGAATGTATAATAATGATTGATGAACCAGATATCCACTGCCTCATAAGGTCATGTACTAGAAGGTACAACATTTGGGATTACATGAGGATTTTTTAGATAGAGGATGCATCAGATGAGTGGGAGCCAATGTTATGGTGAAAAGAAACTCCAATGAGAACGAGTTTTCTGCTTTGGTGGATATGAAATAATTCATTCCCGTCTGAGGAGAACATCCAATGGAAGGGTATCTCAATGGCTTCATGATGCTACAAATGTGAGAGTCTGAAGGTCAATTTGATGATCCATCTCTTTTTTCAAGGCATATGGGAGTCCTACCTATGGTATTTCATAACTCACTATCCGAAAACTGATAATGAATCTTGGCCTTTATAGGGATTATTAATGGCATGGTTTCATGGTAATATGAACATAATCATGGAGTTCATAGCTCAGACTATCATTCTTGTGTCTATATGCTTGAAACTTTGAGAGGTGTGCAACAATGTGCGATTGGGATCCAAATTCTAACTTTGTTTCATGAAGAAGCAATTAAGATCTCTTATCATCGAGATGTCTTTTCTTGTTAAAGGAGGGAATACATCAGTCACCATATGCAACCATATCAATCGGTCATGAATGTAGAGCAAGGGGAGCAGATGATGGGTTATATGGAAGCCTCATAATAGTGTATTGAAATTGAACATTGATATCTCTTAAATAGAAGGTGTTATGAGGGGAGTTGGGGTTCAACGGGATACCTGGGGATCGGTCCACCATGAGTTAAGTGCTTATTATAGTCCTGGTGACTCTTTGGAGGTGGAGTTTCAGGCTATTCTATTTGGATTGATGGTATGAAAGAGGCCGATATTACAGATGGCTGAGATTGAATCAGACTCTGAAGTCCTTGTGAAGGCTTTATAGGGAAGTCGGGTGATACCTTATGAGTTGATTTACCTTAATCACAGAATCAAGGTGGAGACCAATCAAGGATGGATGGTCCATCATATTTGGAGGAAGACTAACTTTGTAGCGGACTCTCTGGAAAGCATGGGTATGTTGTATGAGGGGATTATGATTGATTTCAGTTTAGATTCTCACCCTGTTGAGTGTAATAGTATATTGAAAGGGGATGCCAATGGTCTGCCTCACTTTCTCTCTCATTGATGGGTATGTGCAATGAATATTTCCAATTTCAATAAAAAATTACTACTACCACCACCAAATCCTCCTTTTATGCCTCATTGTCCTACAGTTGGATAGGGGGTTGAAAATTTAATTGTGAATGATAAGAGTTTTAGCCTTACTTCACAATTTTCAGATCCATCCTCTGAAAATCCAGAAATATTGGATCTTTTTTGATCCTCGACATGGATAAGCTAGCATGATACTTTCAACTCAAAGCATCAACTAACTTGTTTTCCTTCCTAGGGTCGTGATGTATTGACTGGTCATAATCCTTTATCATCTCCCACTATATTGTCTATAACACGTTCAAATCCTTTAGTGTGAATATATATATTTGAATTTTATTATTAGTATATATGTCACACTTTTCTACATAAATATAATTCATCTATATGATTAATGTAAAAATTGCCTATGTTAACTACAAATCATGAGTTGGGTAAATTTTCTTGGGAATCTTAAAATGTTGTGAAGAATAGCTTATATCCATGTTATTATACATAATATTACATCCCAATACCATCATGGATTCATAAAGATAGATTAATAACCCATATTCACTACAAGTTGGTGTAATCAATGGTGTACTACCTATCCATCTCTTCAGTTTATTGAAATTTTCCTCACATTTAGATGTCTAGAAGAAGTTTGCATCATTCTTTGAAAAGTTTGTCAGAGGATTTGATAGTCATGAGAAATCCTCTAAAAACAAAATACAATATCTAGGTAGACTAATAAAACTATTGATGTCAATCACTGTATTTGTTATAACCTAATATTCAATAGTTCTTTTGTTGTATCGATATAATTCTATACAATCTATTTAGATTATGGGACCTAAAAAATTAAACATTGTGTAAAATAAATTCACACTTTTAAATTTTAATATACAAATTCTCTTTCCATAGGGTTTAATGGTAATCTCAAGTGGTCATTATGCTCATCCTTTCACTTTGAATAGATAAGAATATCATCTAAAATGACTACCACAAATGGATTGAGTTAATCTATAAAGACTCTATTAATCAAATCCACAATAATAGTCGGGGCATTTGTATGACCAAAAGGCATCACTATGTGTTCATAGTTTCAATAAATTGTATGGAATGCCATCATGGCTATATCCACTTTCATATTCCATAGTTTATGATATCCAAAACAAAGGTCAATCTTGGAAATGTATTGAGCTCCTCACAGTTGATCAAACAAGTCATCCACACAAGGAGGAGGGTAATTGTTCTTGATCATGATCTTGTTCAACTCCCGATAATAAATATAAAGTCACATTTATGAATATTTATTTTTCATGAAATGAACAGGTGAACCCTAAGATGACAAACTTGTATATATGAATCCCTTATCAAGGCTTTCTTTGAGTTGCTTCTTCAATTCTTGTAACTCAAATGGGGCCATTTTATAGGGATTCTTTGAAATTGACGTGGAACTAGTTATAATCTCTTTTGAGAATTCAAAATCATTATTTTGTGGAAGGATAGTAAAATCATCATTAAATACAACCACAAAATCATGAACACTTGTACAATCATCAATTTTCATTTTCTTCCAAACCACATGAGATAGACCGACCATCTAAATCAGAGTTAATGCTAATACAATATATGTAATCTCCATAGGAAGTTCATACTTATCATCATATTGATAGATGATTACAGTTTAGTTTTAAATAAAAACACAAATTCAGGTCATCAAAAATAGATATGGTATTCATGAAGAGAAATCCAATCTATGCCTATGATGACATAAAATTCAACTAGAGGAAGTATGAAAATATTTACAAGAAGCACATTCACACAAATTTCAACCTGAGAAGAATCATATATTTGAGAGGAAATAATTGTAACATTAGGGGTATGTACTTCTAATACCACATCTAATATATTGGTTGGAATATTAATACCATTTTAAAATTTTTCAAATATGAATGAGTGTGTTGATCCTGAATCAAATTAGACATTTGAAGTTCTAGAGTTAGTGGTTATGTAACTTTCATCACATAGTTATAGCATACCCTACTAGAGATAGTGATTGCATGTGATTTATTCTTATCCCTTAGTTTAATTGGATACCAACACTGATCATCATCACCAACCCTCGATTTTAGGAACTAGTTAGCATAATGCCTTATCTCTTGACACTTGTCACACTAAAGTGAGGGAGGTGTGTTTTGTAATGTTTCCTCTCTATTTTCATTATTTTCAGATCAATTCCCATCGCATAGTCAATAAATTTATAATTTACTTCCAATATACACATAAAAAATTTATTTTGCCCCATATTAAAATTTACTCCATTCTTCTTTCCACACTTAGACCATAAATGAAATCGCATATTATTCCCTTTATGGTTTTTATATTTTCCTTTTAACTTCAACTTCCTTTTTTTCAAAACCATGAGATTGATATGTAACACCAGACTCCATTTCAACCCTGATTTCACAATGAAAAATCTATTCATTACTACTAAAGTCTCTTATAGACAAAACCATTCTAGGGAGCAGCTTTAATCCATCAAATAATCAATCAACCTTACTTTCTAGGTTGATTCTAATACCAGAAGTGTAACTCACAAGGATTGTGAAATTTTCATTGTATGTAGCTATGGATTAATTATAACTTTTCATTAACTTAAGGAACTCTTTATCCATTTTTGTATGATAAATACAAGGGAAATACTTATTGAAAATATGTTCTCGAACTTTTCCCAATCCTTGGATTCATATTAATCTTGGTTCCTTATATTATTTATTAGAGTCCACCACTACTATGCTTAACCTTCTAATCGATAAAAATATAGAATGACTTTATAATGTTCTAAATAGTGAGGAAAATAGAATATATTTTCAGTGGTACGGATCCATTTCTCAATACTAAGTAGATTGTATGATTCGTTGAATAAAGGTGGACGTTTGCTCATAAAGGAATCAGTATAATATTGTTTCCTCATTTACCAATTTGGAATTTTATAATGGTTCATATCTTGAGAAATTTTAATGATCATAGAAATGATATTTTTCAATCCATATACCATAGAATTCAGTTTCTCAATATAACACTCATTACATTTTACATCACACTAATAATTGATGTGGTTCATTCAGGTTCCATCCATTGACTAAAACCGGAAATCATAGAGTAAGAAACAATAATCTTTGAGGGAAACTGCATAATAATTAAAGACCACATATATGATGTCTAAATTATCACATGATTTTTATTCAATGATACATATTATTAATCCTTGGTTATTCATAGTGATCTCTTATTTATATTCTTCATGCTAGTTTTTGAAGAGTTATTTAAATTTCAAAAGAATATCCCCTAGGAGTTTCAAACTGGGTGTGCAGAAGGACCGTTGTATAGTTCCATATTATGATGGATTGAAGATGGATGCACCATTTCAGAGTCCTTACCCATAGGTACATATTTCATAGAGGAAAATACACATTTATTATCTAGACATTGATAAATTTGTAGGGACCTAATTTCCCTTTCCTTTACCATAATTCTAGGACATTTTCCTAATATTTTCATTATCCTTATACTTATACTTAAACAAATCCTTAGGATTAGCACTATGTTTTTCTCATCCATGTTTATAAATGTTAACTAAACTGTTCTATAATACAAACTATAGTGACCCTTACATAAGCTAAATTAACATTTTAACATTTTGTAGAATACTTGACACATTACACAAACTAATTCCAAAATACCATGTAAATCTAGTGTATTTTGAACCATGGAAACATAAAAACGTGTACATAATTGACATACCTTATCTCCCAATACATTATATATGAATATAACTATTCTTAGATATATCGTACATAATACATATCTTCATTACATTTGGAATGGAAACATAAAAATGGATGAGCTCATATCACCAATAATAGTAAACAAAGATGATATGTATGCATAAACATGAGCATAAGGGTATGAGAACATGAGAATGAAAGCATAATATCATAACCTATATAACAAATATCATAAGGAAGAATCAAGGAATAAAAATATTCTATTCATAAGGTAAGATTAATAAGGTAATCAATAGCATAATCCATTAACAAATAACATAGGAATAAAATAAATAATCTCCTACAAACACATAGGCATATAAAATTATTTCTATAGTGGTCAAGGAATAACATCCATGTATATCTAATTAGAATGTGTTAACTCCCCATACCATCATGGTAGGCATGGTTCACTCAAAAGACAATATTAGTAGTCAGGGATCACCCCGACGCCATATTAGCATAAAAATTCTTTTATTAAACAAGGTTGACTCCCCATTCCATCAATGTGTATATAAAAAGATATAAATCACTACATAGAGAATTGGAGGGAGTTATATTTGTCACACATCTCATAATGTAATCATACATACATGTTCCAAAAGATCATAGATATCATATCATAACCTATGAAATGAAATTTTTATCATATAAATGTAATTATATCATAACTTTTTAAAAAGGAGATAGGTTTCATAATTATATCATCAAAGAATAACCCTTTATGGGAAGTGAGTATCATAAGAATATAAAATGTTATATAGAAAGATTCTTCGTAAACATGTAGCTTATTAAAAAGAAATAGGTTTCATAAACATTATTCTATACAAACATAAACCATTCATAGAAATAATATAAATTAAAACTTTTGATCAGTTTTCTATAAAGGTATGAAAAACACCAACCGATGTAACGTTATTTTGAAGAAAATTTTACAATATCATTTAAAACCATTTCATGAGGAAAATATATTTTCTCCATTGATTAATTATTTTCAAAACACAAATAATTTTGAAAACTTTTTTCTTTTCGAGGTGGTAATGGAAAAATGTAAAACTTTGTTTTTTGTGGCAGTACTTCACCGTACACGAGAATGGTATGTTCACTACCCATTAGATCGAAGTGTGTGTATGTGAAGAATGAACCAATAGAACAATAACAAATTATAAAATTTTTGATACTGAGGATATTATGTAATTAGTTAATAATTATAAATTTAGTGATGGATAATTAAAATGAAATAGAGGAGCATGAGAAAGGTTGTTACCTCTTCTCTGGGTAATTATTTTTGGGTTTATAGTTAAAGGATTCCATGGATGGATTTATTCCCAAAGGGAGGATTATATGATTAAGTAAGGTGTTTTGGGATGTGATTTAGGTAGTGGGTGTTTCCATCTGATTGTCTTACGAGGTGTAAAAAATATGGATTGGGGGGGGGAGTTCCCATTTATAGTGGAGGAGGGGTGGAATTCTTGAAAATTATTAAAAAGGTAAATCCACCAATGTTATTATAGGAAAGGTGTCTCCAATATTGGTAAAAAATATATTAAATAAAAAATATGGTTGAAATATGAATATAAAATTGTTTTTTGATAGGTTTCTAGGTTAGTTTGGGCTTTAAATTTAAGGGTTTTCCCATTATTAAGCTAACCTTTCCCTATATCGATCTAATTAATTTTAATTACACCTGATTTTATTTTTAATAAAAATATAAGTTAAAACTTTTAGAAATTATAATATATTATTATTCCAAATATGGATGATTTCTTTAATTCTAATCAAATAATTGGTGTAAATTAATTAAAAATTATTACATGTAGATGGGTCACAACATTGTGCTTTTTAGAGAAAATGTTTAAAAGTGTGAAGTGTTTTTATATAAAATTTTAATGAAAATATAATCACATGAAATAAATTATATTATTTTATCTATATAATATCTAATTAATCATTAAGACCAAATTAATATATAATTTAACTATATAAAAAATTATATAAATAATCAGTTTTGATTTAAAATTTATTATTTTTGACTATTTATCCAAAAACAAAGTTGTTCAAAAAGTCACAAAACATTACCGTAAGCTAATTTAAAAATTTGGAATTAAAAAAAAATTATTTTATCAAATTAAATTTTTATATGTTAATAAAAATAATTTTATTATTTTTCATAGACATACATAAATATGAGTACTTTTAGGAAAGTAGTATTTTCCCCCATATAAAAAATTTTCTAAAAAATGTATGTCTTATTATCAATATGATTTATTAATATAGTTTTTGTAAATAATTACATAAAAAAGAATTTATTATTGTTTATATTACCATGTTTAATGACTAGGTTATAACAATATCATATAATTATTTATAATAATAAAGTACACTTTTTTAGAAACATAGTGTTTTGTGTAACGCAAGCCATGCCAATTTTGCATAGAGCCCATGATTAACTATTTTTATTGTATAATGAAATATTAACATGGTGTAGTGTAAAAAATAAGACATCTATTATTATTATTATATTCAAAAAAAGGTTCATAAAAACATTAGGTGTTACTAAGTTCGCCTTGATTTGGTATTAAAGGAAGTTATGCTCAGTTATGGGATGTTGGCAGACTACAAATATGATTGTTGAGACATGACAGTTAGGTTGTGGTATATGCCTCTAATGAAATTTCCCTAATAAGACAAACATTAACATGGAATTGTTGGATGTGGTTACCATGGAATTAGTTCATTACTATAATCATATTCTTTTTATATGGTCTTCAGGTTTGAACTATGATTTTCCAATCACATGGTTTCTTCTTCTATTTATTATCTATAGTGATATGCCTATTAGTCATCCTCTATAGGGTCCTAATGAGGGAAAATGAGAATATGATAAATCCTTATATTTCATATATTATTGGACACCATTATTTAAGGGTAAAAATGATCCAAAAAAGGGTAGTAATATCTTAGAGAATATCAATCAAATATTTGACTTCATGGATACAATAGATAAAAAATGTAACATGTGTTGCATTCAAACTCAAGAGTATCAGCAAGAGTTAGAAGAAATACTTGGGAAAAGTAGATAAACATGTGAGTATGAATTTTATGGTTTTAAATACCCACTTATTTCATATCTTTTCTATAGTCAGTAATAATGGTTTTGTGTATAGAGTTCTTACTCTTGTAGTAGGGGGAATTTAGTGTTATCTTACACCAATCGGTTTGCAATGCTAATTTATTTTTATCATGAGTTTTTAACGAATGAACAATTGAAGGCTCAGACACACCTTCATGGTTTTCAACTGGATTCCATGTTGTATGTCTTTTTTTCGAAGATTTTTACCTATATGGATACTGTAGAAATTTTTTTGGGAGGGATTAATATTATAAGTATGTTTTTTTATTCCTCTCATTACCTTCTACATAATGGAAGCTTTATTTGTGCAAATTGGAGTAAGTGGAAGTGTCTTGATCATCATATGTGTGTTGGGGGTCATTCAAAGCAGTGGCCCTACAATACACCTTCAGTTACATCATGTAATGAACCCATAACTTTCAATCAATTTTTCAAGGTTGGTCACACCAAAAATTCTTGTTACACACCAGTAAATATGTTTTACAGTTGGGCCTTCAATGACTATATACATTGTTTTTATTAGGGTATGATACTTCCTCATTATGTTTAGGGATCATAAGCTCCATATTGTTCTATGACATAGTAAAATACTTTAAATACTTTAGGGCTAAAACTATAGGACTTAGGGGTGATCACATTCACTTATTATATCAGTTTATTTCCATGT
Source organism: Viscum album (assembly GCA_963277665.1). Taxonomy (NCBI): domain Eukaryota; kingdom Viridiplantae; phylum Streptophyta; class Magnoliopsida; order Santalales; family Viscaceae; genus Viscum; species Viscum album. Next base: position 1,098,932,106 of record OY728123.1, read on the forward strand.
TTGATGTGGGTGAGGTTATAGTGAGAGGTATCATATAGGTTTCATCTTCTATAGTGAATTACTAATTTATATTGGTTCATCCCAATAATTAATTTCAGCCTATTTTGTTGATATTATTAAACAACATATGAAGATTATTCCATTTTTTTGATTTAGTGATATCTCTTGGGAAGAGGAATTAGTGGGGGGTTAAATGTCCTAGTTTGTTATCAATTAGTCATAAAGAGTTAGTCTAGGATCTTCTCATTATTGATCTAGATATATTTTATTTCTTCACTAGAATGGATTGTATTAATTTTCACTGTGACGATATTATCTATTATAATTATAATGTTTTTTTATTTTTTGTCGATTGGTGGTTTGGGGGTTTTCAAGGAGACTAGGATCCAATTTTAGGATGTGGAAGACCTTTTTGTTTAGATCTCATGAGTTTTTTATCTTGTGTACCAGTTGATCCTGATGAAATTGGTTCTATTATTAATCTTCCCCCTATTTTTCCTGACATTTCTTATATTTTATTAGATTAATTTTCCAGCCATCCTCTAGATATGGTGGTAGAGTTAAAGATTGATCCGGTTATAGGTACACAACAAGTATCGATACACTATTATTTTATGAAACCCATAGAGCTAAAATAGATCCTTATTCTCTTTGATTAACTGATGGTGAAAGTTTCCACTTTCCCCAGTGTTTCACCTTAGAGATCCCAATTTATCTTTGTTAATAAGGTAGATAGATCGCTATTGTTGTGAGTAGACTATTAGAATAGGAATTTGGTGATGATTAAGAATCATTATCCTTTACCACATGTCGATGATTTGTTTCATCTTTAAAATAGAAAATTATGGTTTTTAAAATTTTAATATTTGGCTATATTATTATATGATATTAGTTTGGGGGTTTTATATAAAAAATATGAAACATAGGATGTGGAATAGATATTAAAAATTTATTTCCATTTTTTAGTCAATCTAAATCTCCTATATTTTTAGGGATTTAATGTATTGGATATTCTAGGTGTATGTCAACACTTTTGGGGTTGGGTTCATATATAATATTTTTCATTATTAAATATTTTAGTTCAAGCATGGGCACCATTTGCATTTGGTTCTAGAAATCCCATGGAGATACAATTGGTATGAAAATGTTTCAAAATATAATTTCTTTATCCAACTAGTGTATTTATGTATACATGTGATTTCTAAGCATGTTTTATTAATTGATCATAAGATGGTTATAGTTTAATTGTCATTTAGGAAACTCAAAATATATTTTAGATTCATAAAATTTTTCCAATGCTGAATACTATCAATAGTTATTCATATATTTCTAAAAGATGGAATCACCTTTGACATATCGTACAAGGAAAGGGGTGAAATTCATATGTGATTCAAAATGTTAGTCTTATTTTGATGTGTTGTAAGGAATTATGACATCATATCTTATTCTGATCTTACATTAGTTCAATAAGCGATATGTGGGATACTATGATTCTTCTGGTTCTAGCATTGGTTGAATGCTTATGCAGTATGATCATGATGTGGATTATATGTTTTATCAAATATGAAAACATTAAATGATTTATCCTACTCACAATTTAGTTATTTATGTGGTTATGCATACACAAATATGAAAGAAGCACTATAATTTTTAGGGAAATTATAAAATTATTTTTTGATTATAATACTTTGAGATACATATTCACTTATAAGGACATGAATATCAGAAAATTCTTGGTAGTGGATTACCTTTAGATATTTTTTAATGACATATAATTAGGGAAGGGGAATGTAATTTTAGAAGACCTAAGTAGTAATGTACCATCATAGGCTATTATAGAATAGAAGTATGAGTCTAACCTTATAGAAATCCTCACCTAGTTACATTTGGACTCCCATGAGGATAATATAGGTTTCAATCTGACTAGTTATTAGCTTCCATAATCTCAAATTGGTTCTATTCAATATGTTCTATAGGTGAATGAAGATTTTAGGGAAATTTAAGAAACCCTATATGATGGGGAGACCATTTTTGGTTGGTATCTCTCTTGATATGGTATTCCCAATATTGAGTATTATTTTATCATCCCAGAATCTATGAGGGGACTAGTTTCTTTTGAAAATTAATGTTATTCAAGGGACATTTATTTAGGAATTTTTTTATTACATGATTAAAAGATTTTTTGGATGGTTGTGAAGCATGATATAGAAGATTATGTGTAGCGTTGTTACCCCTACAATCATATTAATAAAGAACATCTCAAACCATATGGTTTTCTTTAGCGTCTTATAGTCAAGATTTATTATTTGAAGAGGATTCCATGGACATTGTTTTTTGTTTACCATGGACTCCCTATGAGAGACACTATAGCATCCCGCCTTTTTATAACATAAACTTTCATTTCATTACACAAAACTGAGGATCTTTAAGGCTTAGTGTCTTGGAAACCAGGAACATAAAACATGAAAATATAAAACATTCTTGTTAAACACATGAAATGATTCTACTCATGTTAATCCTAGGTTCATTACTTCATCTCAAACCTGGGGACATACATCAAAAGAAAGGGTGAGTAGAAGGCCCAGTAAGGGAATTAAGAAAAACATTTTACATGTGAACTTTAGATACTTTAATAAGGACATGAAAAGAACTTTAAGTCATGAGAAAGAAATCATGAGATGCATCATAATAAAAATAAAAAATTTCATAACTTTAAGTTGTGGCTACAAAATTTAATATTGACCATAGTTTCATTTCACCATGGTCCATCCCTAAGGTGTCGTTAAAAATTACCAAGGTTATTCACCAAGGCGTCGTTAAAAATGGTCATCTCTAGAGATTAAGTCTTTACCCAATGCATTGGAGCGCTATCTGGGAGCACCCTTGACATGTCTTTATTATCATGTGAGCCACATATATCATCATCAATAATTTCATAAACAACCCATATAGCATAAAATAAATGGGTTTCATTTCATAATCATAATGTTTTAAAAACTCCTTTAAATACATGATCTTTGTGTCACTTTAAACCCACGGAAAAGGGAAAGCGGGTTTCATGTATGTAAATACCAGAATTTAAAATAGAACATTTTGATACATATTTGAATACCCCTTTATCAGAAAGAGCTTTGAATATTCAATTAATAAAATAAATGAACTTTAGAAAAATAGGGAGATATTTTGAAATGGAAATTCTGTATCATAAAGGCTATGTTACGAGGTTTTAGAAAACATTGAAAAGAGAGGGGACATGGGTCAAACATTCCTAAATGATCCATAAAACAGTATGGGGACAGAATATAAAGGATTTTAAAACATGGTAATGAAATTTGAAAGATATACCATATGAAATGAAGAACATGAAAGAAAGACAAAAATAAGATTTCTCTTATGAGAATTCGGCAGCATAACGACGTCACTTAAAACATCCAAAAATGGATTGGTGAGATAAAATAGGGTATCTAATCATATGAACATAAATTATCTGTATGATAGATATAGTTATCATACCCCAACATAATAAAAAGTAACTTGAAAGACTTGACATGAAAATAGATCTTGAAAACGATAAGGGTGAAAGAACCCCTTAGAAATTCGGCAGCCTAACGACGCCACTTAAACTTCAACAAAAATGAATTGATGAGATCCAATAGGGTCTTTCATCATATGAACATAAAAGATCAGTATGATATATTTAGAGATAATACCCAAAAATAATAAAAATTAACATGAAAGACTTGACATGAAAATAGATCTTGAAAACGAGAAGGGTGAAAGAACCCCTTAGAAATTCGGCAGCCTAACGGCGCCACTTAAACTTCAAAAAAAATGAATTGATGAGATCCAATAGGGTCTCTCATCATATTAAAATAAAAGATCAGTATGATATATTTAGAGATCATACCCTAACATAATAAAAAGTAACATGAAAGACTTGACAAGAAAATAGATCTTGAAAATGAGAAGGGTGAAAGAATCCCTTAAAAATTCGGCAGCCTAACGACGCCACTTAAAATTCAAAAAAATGAATTGATGAGATCAAATAGGGTCCCTTGTCATATGAACATAAAAGATCAGTATGATAGATTTAGATATCATACCCCAACATAATAAAAAGGAACATGCAAGACTTGACATAGAATTCGAACTTTGAAAATGGAGAAAGGTGAAAGAACCACTTAAAAATTCGGCAGCCTAACTGCGCCACTTAAAACTTCAAAATACTGAATTGAAGAGATCAAATGGGGTATCTAATTATATGATCATAGAGGATCATTATGATAAATTTAGAGATCATACCCCAATATAATAAAGAGGAACTTGAAATACTTTACATGAAAATAGATCTTGAAAATGAGAAGGGAGAAAGAATCCGTTACAAAAATTTCGGCAGCCTAACGACGCCACTTAAAACATCATAAAACGAAATAATGAGAGTAAGAGGGGATCTCTCATTATATGACGATGAAAAGGACAGTATAATGAAGATAAAATAACATCCTCCAACATAAGAACATGTAGCATAAAATAAATGGCATAAAAGAGATTACTTGAAAAGAAAGAGAGAGGTTGGATCCCTTACCATAAAACACAACTCTTAAAACTCAAAGGTTTGGACCTTGAGGGTTTGGGGGACCCTTGGGAGGACTTCTTGGGAGGTAAGGAGAACAAAATGCTGTTGTGGGAGAGTTGGGAGTGAAAACTAAAGGAGGAAAGGGTGGGTATTTATAGGGAAAGTGAGGAGACAAGGCAGTAATGGCCAAGGGACACCTCACAAGTGCTTTTCTCAAAACCATGTGCTCTCCCTTGGCATTTACCATGGATTTAAGCCACATGGGGCCCCCAAAACAATAATTCATCACCCTTGGCCGGCCAATCCTTAAAATATCTCATGAAATCATCATGAAACAGTTATGATGTCATTAAACATACCGAAACCCTAAAACTGTATTTTTATTATTCACTGAAAATTCAACTTTCTCAGAAAGATCCCAAAATTTCATCTTAACCAAATATCAATGCTCTGATTTCAAAAATGAACTCCATTTTATAAAAATAATTTTCTAATTATTTTTAATTTAATTTTTAAATAAATACACTATTCACCGAATATTCATTTTTTCAGAACAATCCCCAAAAATTACCATAACATAATATCGACGCTCTGAGTTAAAAAATGAAATCCATTTTATAAAAATAATTTTCTAAATATTTTTAATTAAATTTTTAATTAAAAACACTATTCACTCAAAAAAACTAATACTTGAATAATAATTTATGAAACTGTTATTTACCGATTTTATTGAATCTCATTACTTAATCTAGGTGTCTAAATTATATTAAAACTTTATTTAAGTGAAATTACTAATCTATTTGCTGACATTACTAATCCTAAGCGTAAAATCACTATTCATAATTTATTATTCATCAAAAATAATGTTGGTCTTATTAGACTCTAAATTTCTTACTGAACATAATTGTAGAAGACCATTTTTCGAAATTCATTACACATTTTTATTTATTTAAGGTTTACATAAACATTTTTAAAATATCATTTTTCTAAAATTCATCAAAAATATGCATACTATATTTATCCGGACATTTGAAAATTCATAAACTTCAACATAAGAAGAAATCCCAATTTTTATTTAAAACAAAGGATTACAGAAGGGAGTTACGGTCTCCTTACATAGCCCCTTTTCACACCATCATAGGACCTAAGTGTAAGGTGTGCTAAGGTGATAGAATTCGAGGGAGGCTCGGCCAACATCGCACGAGCAGTAATTTCTATTATTTTGAACTTCTCGCAAAGGCTATTCCGTTCTAGATTCACACGATGAAGTTTGGCTTGGGTTTGGTCCAGAGCAAAGCCCAGTGGTGCTAACTCCTTCCCAAGTTCTGTTAGATGGGCTTTGATCGGTCCAAGACTACTGGGTGAGGCCATCGAATCTTCTTTCTATATTAATTAACCCAGATTTCTTGTATTTAGAGACAATAGTCAAAATGTTTAGTTTCCAGCGGTCATATTGACCAATGGTCAAATAACAGTCAAAACCCAACAGTCTCATTTTAATTATACACATGTTATCAAATGAAACATTTTTGTTGAGTATAAAAATAAAATAACACATAAAATTAGGAAACAAGATTTATTCAAAATTTTGGGTCGTTACAATCTTCCCCCCTTAAGAAATTGCATCCTCGCAATTTTAAAAATTGGGTTTTCAAATTTCATTGAAAATCCCACATCGGAAAAGGAGTTAGTAAAATTATTAATTTAAAAGAAAGAAAGGGAAGTAAAAAAGGTCACCCGAGTTAACCCATACTAGGATCCCATGTAAGAAAACATGGACATGGAAGAAAAAAACAAAGGGTAAAGTTCTAGGGGAGAGTGATAGAAAACATTATTAGGAGACAGTTAACCATAAGAAAATCCCAAACTTAGGATGTGTGTAAACGGTCTTTGATTACCTAGTAGGAAACGTAAACAAACAACATTTTTGTTTTACGTTCCATTTCATAATTTTCAGGAATTCATTTACTACATAGAACAGAAACATAAGAAAATAAACCTACCTTCATGTAGAGTTTCATCCTTTAATAAGTTTCTACCCAAAAATAATCTTTTCTCCAAATGATGAGCATTCAAAAACACTTAGTCTCATCAAAACACAAGAATCATCTTATAGAGAATCACATAATCCACAAAAGATTAACCACCTATTTCATCTATCTTTAAACATTATCCCAAAAACAGAAAGGGTAAGGTAAAACAACTCTTCAAAAAGAAATAATCCCATAGGAATGGAAACTACTTTTAAATCTTCAATGTTCCATGGTACTACCCAGAGTAGACCATTCAGTAAATAACATTCCTTAAAAATCCTCAAAATAAACCAAACTAAGATTGAAACCCAAATACAAGAAGGATTTCATAACATAGTCTTCCAAGTTAAACTTTATCATTCATCTCCAAACAACATCAACCACTCCTAACTTCTTATAACAAAAGTAACTATCTGAAACATATTTACCCCAAGATAGTTTAATCATTTCAATAAGTAACCTAAATTACAATAAGTCCGCCTTAAATTCATCGATTCTTAAAAATATAAGTCAACCTTACTTCTCAATGAAAATACCATAGTAATCTATTTACCTTGATCATATAGTGTTCCCAAAATAGTGAACATCTTCCAAAATAATAATCATCTTTCAATACCCTAATCATCTCTGTCATTTTAATATGTAAATTGTCACATTTTCTATCACATTGGTTGTTGGGACATGTTATTCCATTTCCCACCATTAACTAAGAAGAGAAAGTATAACTAGGGGATTAAATATTGAATCAGTAATCATGAAAAGGAACTTAAAGCTTATTAGGATAACTTGTAGAAGAAAAGTATACCCTAACTTTTGATCCCCTAGGTTTCAAACTAGGTTATCCATGACCATATATTCTTATGTGAATCTTTATTTTATTTTATCGTTGTTCCCTTAATAATGGTTTATACGAAGCTTATGAATTTACCAAAGCATATGCCCTGGGAGTGTCGTAACCAAGAGTTCAGTAAGGCCCATTGTCGTGTACCAGTTCCTGTTCGAGTCTAGCTCAAAGCGGTGTTTTCGGGTTTTACCCCTATGTACATCTGTGCTAGAGCCACCTCTACCTGCTCGTATCCAGACAGGGATGTATTTTTTTGGGAACCCCTTACTCAATACTCACCAAAATATCTGGAAGATTTCCCATTTTTAAACATTTCTATAGGTTTATTCCTAAATTTTTCATATCCTAATTTCCACAAATTACTAAACCATCCTTTGATACCAACTATAGAATCCCGCCTTTTTATAACATATACTTTCATTTCATTACACAAAACTGATGATCTTTAAGGTTTACTGTCTCGGAAACCAGGAACATAAAACATGAAAATATAAAACATTCTTGTTAAACAATTGAAAGGCTTCTCCGCATGTTCATCCTAGGTTCATTACTACATCTAAAACATGGGGACATACATCAAAAGAAAGGGTGAGAAGAAGGCCCAGTAAGGGAAACAAGAGAAACATTTTACATGTGAACTTGAGATACTTCAATAAGGACATGAAAAGAACTTTAAGGCATGAGAAAGAAATCATGAGATACATCATAATAAAAATAACATTTTTCATAACATGAAGATGTGGCTACAACATTTAATATTGACAATCGTTTCGTTTCACCAAGGTCCATCCCCAAGGTGTCGTTAAAAATTACCAAGGTTATTCACCAAGGCGTCGTTAAAAATGGTCATCTCTAGAGATTTAGTCATTACCCAATGCATTAGAGCGCTATCTGGGCGCACCCTTGACATGTCTTTATAATCATGTGATCCACATATATCATCATCAATCATTTCATAAATAACCCATATAGCATAAAATAAATGGGTTTCATTTCATAATCATAATGTTTTGAAAACTGCTTTAAAGACATGATCTTTGTGTCACTTTAAACCCACAGAAAAGGGAAAGCATGATTCATTTATGTAAATACCAGAATTTAAAATAGAACATTTTGATACATATGTGAATACCCCTTTATAATAAAGAGCTTTGAGTATTCACTTAATAAAATAAATGAACTTTAGAAAAAGAGGGAGATATTTTGAAACGAAAATTCTGTATCATAAAGGCTATGTCACGAGGTTTTAGAAAACATTGAAAAGAGAGAGGACATGGGTCAAACATTCATAAATGGTCCATAAAATAGTAGGGGGACAGAATATAAAGGATTTTAGAACATGTTAATGAAATTTGAAAGATATACCATATGAAATGAAGAACATGAAAGGAAGACAAAAATAAGATTTCTCTTATGAGAATTCGGTAGCATAACGGCGTCACTTAAAACTTCCAAAAATGGATTGATGAGATCAAATAGGGTCTCTCATAATATGAACATAAATGATCAGTATGATAGATATAGATATCATAACCCAACATAATAAAAAGTAACTTGAAATACTTGACATGAAAATAGATCTTGAAAACGAGAAGGGTGAAAGAACCCCGTAGAAATTCGGCAGCCTAACAGCGCCACTTAAACTTCAACAAAAATGAATTGATGAGATCCAATAGGGTCTCTCATAATATGAACATAAAATATAAGTATTATATATTTATAGATCATACCCTAACATAATAAAAAGTAACATGAAAGACTTGACATGAAAATAGATCTTCAAAACGATAAGGGTGAAAGAACCCCTTAGAAATTCGGCAGCCTAACAGCGCCACTTAAACTTCAACAAAAATGAATTGATGAGATACAATAGGGTCTCTAATCATATGAACATAAAAGATCAGTATTATATATTTATATATCATACCCTAACATAATAAAAAGTAACATGAAAGACTTTACAAGAAAATAGATCTTGAAAATGAGAAGGGTGAAAGAATCCCTTAAAAATTCGGCAGCCTAACTGCGCCACTTAAACATCAACAAAAATTAATTGATGAGATCAAATAGGGTCTCTCATCATATGAACATAAAATATCAGTATGATAGATTTAGAGATCATAACCCAACATAATAAAAAGGAACTTTCAAGACTTTACATGGAATTAGAACTTTGAAAAAGGAGAAAGGTGAAAGAACCACTTAAAAATTCGGCAGCCTAACGGCGCCACATAAAACATCAAAATAATGAATTGAAGAGATAAAATGGGGTATCTCATCATATGATAATAAAAGATCATTATGATAAATTTAGAGATCATACCCCAATATAATAAAGTGGAACTTGAAATACTTTACATGAAAATAGATCTTGAAAATGAGAAGGGAGAAAGAATCCGTTACAAAAATTTTGGCAGCCTAACGGTGCCACTTAAAACTTCATAAAATAAAATAATGAGAGTAAGAGGGGACCTAACATTATATGAACATGAAAAGTACAGTATAATGAATATAAAAGAACATCCTCCAACATAAGAACATGGAGCATAAAATAAATGACATAAAAATATTACTTGAAAAGAAAGAGAGAGGTCAGATCCCTTACCATAAAACGTAACTCTTAAAACTCAATGATTTAGACCTTGAGGGCTTGGGGGAACCTTGGGAGGACACCTATGGAGGTAAGGAGACCAGAACTTAGTCGGGGGAGACTTGGGAGTAAAAACTAAATCAGGAAAGGTTGGGTATTTATAGGGAAAGTGAGGGTCAAGGCATTAATGGACAAGGGACACCTCACAAGTGCTTTTCTCAAAACAATGTGCTCTCCCTTGGCATTTACCATGGAGTTAAGCCACATGGGGCCCCCAAAACAATAATTCATCACCCATGGCCGGACAACCCTTAAACTATCTCATGAAATCATCATGACATAGTTATGATGTCATTAAACATACCGAAACCCTAAAACTGTATTTTTACTATTCACTAAAAATTCAACTTTCTCAGAAAGATCCCAAAATTTCACCTTAACCAAATATCAATTCTCTGATATCAAAAATGAACTCCATTTTATAAAAATAATTTTATAATTATTTTTTATTTAATTTTTAAATAAATACACTATTCACCGAAAATTCATTTTTTTTCAGAAAAATCCCCAAAAAATACCATAACATAATATAGACTCTCTGAGTTCATAAATGATATCCATTTTATAAAAATAATCTTCTAAATATTTTTAATTAAATTTTTTATTAAAAAACAATATTCACTCAAAAAAAAACTAATACTTGAAATATAATTTGTGAAACTGTTATTTACCCATTTTATTAAATCTCATTACTTAATCTAGGTGTCTAAATTATATTAAAATTTTCATTGAGTGAAATTACTAATCTATTTGGTCACATTACTAATCCTTAGCGTAAAATCACTATTCAAAATTTATCATTCATCAAAAATAAAGTTGGACTTATTAGACTCTAAATTTCTTACTGAACATAATTGTAGAAGACCATTTTTCGAAAATCATTACACATTTTTATTTATTTAAGGTTTACATAAACATTTTTAAAATATCCTTTTTCTAAAATTCATCAAAAATATGCATACTATATTTATCTGGACATTTGAAAATTCATAAACTTCATCATAAGAAGAAATCCCAATTTTTATTTAAAACAAAGGATTACACAAGGTAGTTACGGTCTCCTTACGTAGCCCCTTTTCACACCAGCATAGGACCTAAGTGTAAGGTGTGCTAAGGTGAGAGAATCCGAGGGAGGCTCGGCCAACATCACACGAGTAGTAATTTCTATTAGTTTGAAATTCTCACAAAGGATATTCCGTTCTAGCTTCACACGATGAAGTTCGGCTTGGGTTTGGTCCAGAGCAAAGCCCAGTGGTGCTATCTCCTTCCCAAGTTTTGTTAGATGGGCTTCGATCGGTCCAAGACTACTGGGTGAGGCCATAGAATCTTCTTTCAATATTAATTAACCAAGATTGCTTGTATTTAAATACAATAGTCAAAACGTTTAGTTTCCAGCGGTCATATTGACCAATGGTCAAATAACAGTCAAAACCCAACAGTCTCATTTTAAATATACACATGTTATCAAATGAAAGATTTTTGTTGAGTATAAAAATAAAATAACACATAAAATTAGGAAACACAATTTATTCAAAATTTTGGGTCGTTACAGACACTCTATTTGGTGGTGATTTATCCTTTGAAAAAATCATCTTAATTTATTCCGATTAGGGAAATCACTAATGTTTATGACTCAAGTATGTTGTATATATAGAATGTTGTGGGGTTACATGGGGTTCTTTCTATGATGGCTTTGGATAAGGATCCTAGTCTCATTGGTATCATCGTTTAGAAATTATATAGAGATCATTGGTATCATCGTTTAGAGTTTACCATTGGTTATTGGGTTTTTATAAAAATATATCCATGGATAGGTAATCATCATCGTAGAAAATAGAGAATGTTGGATCCATGATATGATGGACCATTTAAGGTCACTGAGCATCTGTGATAGTTTCTTATCAGTTTAAATTTCTTGTTAAATTGATATTTTTTCATGTTTTATTCACATATCTCTACTCAAGAATTACCATCCTAACCCCACTAATGTATTGAGTTTGGAATAGATCATTTTGGAGCCAAATGTTTTTTTTGTATAGAAACCAATGAATACAATTGAATATCTGGTTATAGTATTTAATCAGAAGTCGATTACATTTGTTAGAGTTTTATGGTGACCCATATTATATTCAAAGAAGACATGAAATCATGATTCATCGATGAGTGAGCAGTTTCATAACCTCCTTTAAAACCCATTCCTCCACATGAAATCATGAAGATATAATGTCTTATGTTTCGGAGTTTTATCATCCAATTACCTTCTTTCAGATATTTATTATCTCGATTTCCATCTTTTTTTGGGTATTTTTGGGGCCCCTCGAGAGTGGAGAGATATTTTTTGAGGAAAATTAACTAAAAGTTAGGGATTTATATTTTTTTAAAATTAATGGATTCTATGTATAAATATGAAATGTATTAAGATAATTTAATTTAGGACTCAGGTTGATATGGCGGATTTCCTTAATTTTTTTTGAAAAGTCTACTTATATAGAATTTTCACATCGTGAACTGGTTACACTACATTAAACCTTCACTAGGAACATGTAGTGAATTTGTACAGGATGAAAAAAAAATTATGATGGGAAGCATTTTAACATTGTGTAAAGGTCAATGGGTGCTTTTTAACTAAGGTGATGCATTTTTTCATGTATAAGAATTTATTGGATTTAACTACATTAATCCAGGATTCATATCATGAAATTTGTGTGACCTATAGTCTTATTTTTCACACCAAACCATATTATTTTACATTTAATGTTAAACCACCTCTATCGAAACCTAATATCACTCATAGGAAATTTAAGGGATATTTTCTCCACATGGATCCTTTTGTCCCATCAATTTACCATCTTTTCCGTTTCATTTTAACCTTTTGGGTATGTGATATTTCTTCTTCTCTATTGTCTTTGGTCGTATAAGTATTGTTATGTTGTGTTTTTAGACCCATTAGTGTTATAGTGATGATTCTTCATGATCCTTTATAGATTGATTTTGTGATCATCATGTCATGGATGAATTTTATATTTCTTTTGGTGTGTCCTGAATTTTCTATGAGTAAGTATTTTTTTATATTCACCAACAACATTTTTATTATTTAATTTATTATTATAAATGGGGATTGATTCTTGTCCCTTAATTGTGGTATTTGATTTATTTTGTATTATTGAACCTTGTTGTGAGAAAGTGTGACCTTATATAAAGGTAGGTGGTTCCACCTCTAGACTATAATGGATTAAAATTGATTTCTCTTGTTTTGATAAATTATTTTATAAATTAAATGACATATTTGATTGATTGAGTTGAGTGTGTGTGAAAATGTTTTGTTGAGAAATGATGGATTCCCATTATTTTGGTAAAAGAATATTTATTTTCAAATCATTGTGAAATAGATTTATTAAATGTTTTTAAATTTTTTTTTTGATGTAATTGTTCTGAAAACGTTTAACATGGGTATCCTTGGGTACTTTTGTGTAAGGAGCTGTAATTACCCTCATTCATTGATACTATCGAGGGGTTTACTCTGGGGGTGTTCATCTTCTACCTAAACATTATTTTTATTTGGACTCGTTTGACCAAATAATTATTTTAGTAATTTTTGTATTCTTTTTATTTCTATATTTAATGCATATATCTAGATACAATTTGTGTGTGATTTTCATTGTCTGTGAATGAGTGTTATATCTAGACTAACCTGTTGTGATCCTTGGTTTATTGTATCCTTTGCATTATTTTATAATGTATTGTATTCTATATTATTACTTATTTCATATTTGATATTATCTTATTTATGTTATATTATTTGAAATAATCTTAACTAGGTTATTTAGAATTCCTAAAAGGTAATTATTCTACCATTATATTGATATAAAACATTTTAATTGATTATTTCACATTGTGTTTTTACAAATTCAAGCATGTTTGGATTGTTGTATAGAGACATGATATCAATCACCTAATTGGGATACTAATGATCCTATTTATCTCACACCATGAGAACCCCATTGGTAGTGTGTACATTGTTATGTATTTTTATTCTTGGAAAATTTAGGCTCCATAGTGTGGCATTGAGGTTTGAGTCAATTGGGTCTATATAGATGGTGGATAGATGGTGAATGTTTTACAAAATAATCACAAGGATTGGTTGTTTCTCATTTTGGTGTCATCCTTTTCTTTGGGACTCATACTTTAGAGTTTGCTTCTAACTATAGGTTTTATCACTTCAAATACTTCCTTTCAATTTTGGAATATATATTTCATGAAATCTATTCCATTTTTTTCTCTTATATGTATACATATTCCATGTTTTCAACATCAGGTTGTAAGAAATCATTCCATATAGTTTTTATTTATTCTCGAGTGATAGTCACCGGCCCATGGGAATCTTAACTCCCTTCAGGTATGTGACAAATCTGTATTGGTAATAGTTTGTGGGGGTATTCAAGTCGTGTTTTTCATATGATCTATCACAAAACATTTCATTTCACCAAAACTTCTAAGGATCATGGTTTATTTTTGATATAATTAAGAAATATTTATTATATCATTGCTTTTGATAAGGGAAAATACCACCATGTACATGACCATTTCTATGTTGGAGTTGAAACCTTTGTGCTAGTGGATGAAGGGTATTTCAATTACACTAAATATGAAGTTGATTATTCGAATAAATTGTGTGACTTAGAAGTTATCATCCAATATAATATAATTGAATGGACATATTTTTTAAGGGGAGAAGAATGTGAAGTCTTAGAAATTTATTATATATATATATTCTCCATTAATTCTTAGTAATGGAGTAGTCTATTTGTCACGTATGTGATGAAAAAAAATCATATTCTTTAGTATTTGATAATGTTATGAAAATACCAGATAAAATATCCATTATTACAATCAAAATAATTTTACACAATGACACTACACATCAGGAAAAAATATTGACCACTAAAATTAGGTATTGTAAAGTGATATACAGTTGGAAAAATAACACATTCACAAAAAAATCCATATTCTATAATTTCATGACAAATGTAATTCGTTCTGCAATTAATGTGAATAAAAATAATATCCTTAGAAAAATGATTTAAATTAAAATTTTTTGTGTAATAAATATTATAAAAGAAGAATTTAATAATAAAGAAAGAATAAAGTTGTATTTATATAGAAATCTTTCCTTTATGAAATAGGAATGTTGTACAATATGTTTTTTGGGCTTTATGACCATTAATAAAAATTACATTTTTTCATTATTAATATCAGCATAATGAAGTCATTATTTGGTTTATTTTAGGATAATCTTTTTAGAAGCTATAATAATATTAACTTTCAATTAAAATTATGTTTTATGATAGTGTTATGCATTTTTTATGAAATTATATTATTAAACTATTATATCGAATAATATAAAAAGGCAATGTTTGAAATATTTTTTATAACGATTAAACTGTTTACCATGTCTTAAAAACTGTTATTTTCCATTAAGTACATATTTTTATTTAAAATATAAAAATATAAAATTTAAATTCTGATTTTGATAAAAAAAAATTATTCAAATCATTGAAATTATATTAGTTTGAATTTATGATAATTATTTAAATTTGTTTTTATTTGTGTAAAAAGTCAAATAATATTTTTAGTGAAACACCATAACACTTATCATATAATCATGATTTCATTTTTTAAATCATTATTCTTGATAATTGTTTAAGGAATAACATTATATGAATCTCATTATGATTATTAAAAAAATTAACTTTTTGAAAACCACATGTTTATTTTTTCTAAAAACAACCAATTTTATGAGTTTTACATGATTCATATTAGAATTAAATTTTATCATTTTAAAAAATATAATTAGGTAAAATGAATTAAATTTTTTTTTTGTATGGTTAAAATTTTGTAATAATAACATTTTTATTTTTTCCAAAAAAGTTTTACCATGGTTAAAAATAGTCAGCACAGTATATGTAAAATATTGTAAAAGGTAATAATTATAAGTTAATGACATAATCCAAAGAAAAAGGAGAAAAATATACGGATGGTTGATGTTTTTAATTCCCTTAACAAAAAAAATTCAATTTTTAATTATAAACAAAATTCATTGAAATTAAACCCACCCAAATACATTAATCCTTAAATACAAAATAATTATTATTTTATCCCTTAAACCACCCCTCCTCAAGTATAAATACCCCCCATTATATGATCAATATCCACTCCAAAAACTTTTAGAATGAATACTCTCTGAATATCATTCTATGGAGTCTTTACCTGGTTATTCTAAGGTTCTAATATGACTCTCTCTATCTTTTAGAATCATCCTACCTAGGTTAAGGTCCCCAACCCTCATATTTCCTTTTAATGATCATTACCTATGGTATATTTTATTTTTGAAATTGTATTTAACATACTTACATGTTTTTTATTCAATGTTATTGTCCTTAAATTTATATGTTTTAAATGTGATTTTATTTATTCCATCAAATTTTATCCTTTCCAATCATTATAATAAATAGAAAATACCATAGCCAGAAACTGTTCAAATATTTTTGTAAAGTAAAATGTGAGTGGATTTCCATGAAATGATATTCCCATATAAAAAATAAAATTTGATATGGGTCTATAATAGTTATACATGAGGGTAATGCCCTCAAAAACATCACATGGGTATTTGACATGATTGTCACCTGGTGCACGACAATGTGACTTTCATTACACATTGTCTAACAATCCTATGGGATATGCTATAGATAATATACATGAAATTTTAAAAACCATTTTAATGGTTATATTTTTCAATTCATAAATATTAAAAATATATAAATACATATATCTATCAACCTATATACCTTGGAATCACAGTCATTTGTGAACACCTAATGACAACAATCCCATATCCTTCTCTTTTAAGGGTATTTTTCTTACATTGTGAAGTACATAGATATTCTATAAAGGATTTTACCTTGATATCATTATTTTTTATTGATTATATAATCTCTTTTATACCATATAATTTATTATATTATATGGTAAAACCTTGTATGATATGAATCATTGAAAAATTGTGATAAGAATTTATGATGGTTAATTATTGAACATTATGAAATATAATTATTCAATTTATATGGGATTGAATTGGAATTTTATTTGATAGGTGGAATCTGGATTTATATTTTTTTCACCGGTAGTCCTCATGAGGCAACTGAGATAATGTAATGAGATTTTCCTTACCTTTTATATATGATATCTTTCATCGATGCCTTGATGTAATTGTAATGATGTACTAGAATAAGGCCTTGACTGTTTGTTTAATATGTTCTAAATTATGTAATCCATTACTATTTTTTATTTTTTATTTATTTTAATTTATTAATTATTAAATTGGATATGCATATTTTTATGCTCTTAGTTTCACTTGATACAGGATAACTCTTTTTATTTATTCATTCAATAATGGCCTAGTAATTCATTCAAAACCTATTCATTTATTGATATCTTAATTTCTATTGATTTTTATGTTGTCAATGGATTTATTTTTGATATTATTTTAATTTTTTTTTGAAATGTATAATTTTATATATTCACGCAATAATATTTTATTTTAATATATTATATTGTAAACTATCCCCTTACTAAGAATCAAAGCTTTCCATTTATATTGATTTCATTTTCCATAGGGAATCAAGAGGAGTACTCAAAACTGTGTTGATTATTTAATATATTATATTATAGTATAACTCCAATGATATGACTCTAGTTTCTTTTCAATGAAACATACCTTAAAACAGGGAGGCTTCTTTACAAGTGATAGAAATATCTAGAGATTCGATAAATTTTGGGATAAAATGGAAAGTGTAATTGGATTTGAGGGATAAGTAATATAATTAGATTATACTAATGGGGAACTAAAAAGAACCACCTTAGGTGATATACCCATGGATGAATCAAGATGGTTATCAACAACATATGTGATAAATCCAACCATATCATTATCATCCCCTAACTTAGGTCCATATATCTTTATAACAAACCATCCCATATCGGCAAAATTAATACATTAATTTTATAGAAGATATAATAGAGGCCATGGAGGGGATCCAAAACATGTGAATGAGATGAAATAACAATAAAAGTATTGTGTGGTTTGGACTCAACTTCCCAACTTATACAATCTCATATTTCTAACCTTTAGTAGAACCTGTAGCTGGAAAAATATATAACACAATTCATATCTATATGTTGTCCCATGATGGGAACCCTCTAGAAATAATAGGAAGAATAGGTCAGATACCACATTTATGCTCTATATGGGGTTGAACTTTTCTTTTATAACAACTTGACAATAATATCAACCACAGGTTATGAAGACCTAAATCATCAATTATTATATGAATTTAGCATTATTCTTGGAAAAATATATTTATTGACCTTTATAATTTAAAACTAAAATAGAATTATATGTTCATAGAAAATATTTCTATGTGGATGTTTTTGACCTGATCCTTGAATTTATATCTTCCCCAAGAAGATTTTTTGGGTATCTGTATTGCTAATTTCCCTGATGATTTGTAGAAACCGCTAATTATAATAAAATATCAGATCAGATTCCATGATATTGTTAAAATTTCATAAATGTTGTTAAATTCCATTTAGGGACATGTGACCATGCATCTACCAACACCATGAACTCTATGTAAGAGATATAGTAATGTGTAAAAATAGATATTATAGATAAACCAACTTAAATTTTTATTATGGAAACCAAACCTGTATAATATCACATGTAAACACCTCTTAACTAACAAAATTAATAGAAAAACATTCCCTTAGATGGTAGAAAATACAAACAGTACATACAAATGAGGATGGAAAGAATAAAATATAATCTTTTTGAAATTACTAGGTTCTTAGATTCCTCAACACAACTATGGATTTCTTTTTCAAAATCAACAAGAGGCCTGAAATCTAGATTATGTTGTTGTGATTGACCACCTGTATTATTTCCTATTTCACTAATATTGGTAAAAACTAATCAAGAGTGATTAATCTTCAATTAAATCCTCAAAAATATAGTAGATTCATTTTAGATGAATATGAGTAAGAGACCAGTACAAATAGATTATGTTTCATCATCATTACCATAGTAAGGGGGTAATGAAATATATTGTGATCAAGATTGCAAGAATATTTTATAATTAGAGTAATATCATGATATTAAAACATGCACATAATATCCCTTGGACATAGTTGAATCATCCAGATGTAACCACAATTCCCTCTGTGGTAACTAGGTCAAGATCCTTAGTAGCACAATCATCAATGTTCTAGTATTTTATGGACTGACATAGTAGGATTATCAATAAAAATTTATAATAAAATTAATTTATTTTAGGGCCTAATATAGTTACTACTATCTCATATTTCATACCCATAGCATTGGGAGGATAGGATCAACACCACCAAATGTTTCCAAAATAACTGACCCGTCAAATGGAATCCTCGTTAGACAAAGTATTTATGTACAAATATGTCAATATCACTAACTTTGTCGAACCCTTATATGACAAGGGAGATAAATTTGACTAAGATTTCCCCTATAACAACCAAATATTGGAACAAATAAACCACAAAGGTTGATGGGGTTAAGGGGGATAAGGTCAATATAGACCATGAAATTTTGGTCATATCTCTATTGGACAATATATGATGCAAATACCTTGGTAAAACATATTTAATAATCTCAACAGAAGCATCAATATACTCTTGAATCATCCTGGGATCACCCAATAATATTAACAATAGAGGTCCAATGGGTTAGTTGATATATATCTTATATTCAAAAAGGTAGTATGTATATCTTAGACTAACCCGCACATGATAAAAATTCCAATAAATTCCAAATAAAGAACACATTAACTAGTATATGCTGCCATATATCCTAAATATCAAACCAATGAGGATGATAATATAGGGAACCACCTACCTATAGATTAGAAATTTTATACCTCAATGTATATCATTATTGATCTAATTAATCATTGAAAAATTTTTACCCTACAATATTCGAAGTAACTTCAAGAATAATATTTTGATACTATTTAAAGCCAATAAAAATTTAATGTTACTGTTACTTACACTAAAGTATATCAGGCTGATTCTAACATTACTAATTGACATGCGATCATATTCTTCACATATCATGATAGGGAGGCCTCTATATAGTGACAAATAATTCCCCCATGCATTTCAATCATGTTGGATGATGTTGATATTCCCCACGATCTAATTGAAAATGGAACCAGAATCAATCTCCTGTTGATTCAGTCGATCCAATGCTTGGGCCATAGGGAGGCTAAATTATCACCCTACATTTTTACACTATGAGGGTATTATAAAAGTTAGATAAATCCACTTTTTATAACATTTATAGTTCCCAATTAAGGTAACGTTTCAAAAATACTGTGCTTATAAATATCATTAGGGATAAAACACTCAATATCAAACTAGGAAGACCATTATATCATTTACCTATGACAGTTCCCTCATTATACAACATATGACTCAAGTACTTCATAAATAGATTAGATGTTATGATACTTGATGATGTTTCCCCAATTGATACACATGAATATCAATATAAATATATTGAATTCAATCATAGAGTGTAGAAATAACAAATTATATGTGAATTTTTTGGTTTACTTTCCCCAATAGTCATGAAATGGCCACTCTCTACCCACTCTAAGAATTGGGTGGAGACTATGTGATTCCTAGTAATAGAAAAGAGCGGTTTTATCTTGATATTGAAATTTATCATATCACTAGTGTCCAGACTAAGGGGATTTATCATATTATAATATTCATTTCATATGATACGTAGGTAAATACCATCATATAGATACTCCCACATTCCTAGTAAGAAGAGACAATGTCACCGATGTAAATCAACATCGTTCTTGAATATCTCTATTTATGGGTTATTCTGACCATAATTATGAATAAAAAATCGAGTATGATTATTCAGAATAGCCTAAAACCTAAATGAAGGAGGATTGGACTTTGTTTGGTATGATTTTCCCAAATCTTAATGATATTGACCATGTCATTTGAATCCAACCATGTATGGAAATGATGTGATTCCAAAAAAGAAGAAAATTACATAGATTATAATTCAACCAATGTTGTCTCTAAAATCAATGGAGTCAATTACATAAAAATAATGATTATAAAATACCTCTTCATAAATAGTAAAATATTATAATTCCCCTATGAAATTGTACAATGTTTTGGATTTAGATAATTCTTTTGTCCCTGGTGATAATTGTGAAGATAGAGAGCACATCCACAAGGTTCCTGATGTTAATACCTAGTAATTGGAACTTTTGGAGTTTGAAAATTATTATATGTCATTATAAAAATATAAAATTTACCTCACATTATCTTATAGTTAAAAAAATCAATTTATTTTATAATTTCACTATAATTGGGTTTGAAGGATAGGTTGGAAAGAATATATTGAATTCCTCTAACAAAAATTATTATATATCAATATGGTTAAGAACCTAAGACCCCTCATCATTATTCATAAATGAATTAAATATCCTTTAATTATATCCAAGTCAATAATTCATTCACTAGTCACCCACATCCAATAAAATTGTGTAATGGGAATAGGAGGAAGAAGCTCACAGAGATTTCCCTCTTTTTTTGGATGTGTCTCCACCATAATTGATAAAATCATAATAGTGAATGCAGTTATAAAGGATAACCCATGACCGAAATTTTTCATTTTTTCTATGTGTAAAAAAACAAATAAAATATATATTATTCTTTAAACATCATCATGAATTATTTTCCGAGAACAACATATAAATTCCTAGTTGTAAGTGCCTTGATCCATATGGATTAACCCTTTGTGTGTTTCTGAGGACTTATGTTCCCAGAGGCATCCCAAAAAAAGTTTGGAGTAGTTCTCTTTCAATAATCTAGATGCTAGAAGTATTTCAAATCTTGAAAAGTTAAATTACATAAAATAATATTTCATGGAATGTTACTTATCGATGTTTGAAAAATAAATAAAATAAAAAGGCAACAAATTTTCATTTGAAAAAATGGAATTCTAGGGATTACACAACATGAAATGGGATTACACATCAGGTAATTACCCAATTAATATATGTTTTTAAACATTTCTAAACACTCAGCATGTAAAACCCTATGGTTTAAGTGACTCTTTCTCAACTCTAAGTGACCTGTCATCCCCCTCTTCAATGTTTTGGGGATTCCTCCATTAGGGATATATTCCTATTTTCAATCTAGGATCGATGATTACCTAGGTTGATCCAATGTGAATTATTATTTTTGTTTTATATTGGTTTCATCTTGTTTGATCTATTTTTTCCTCTTTTTCTTCATTCCATGTGATTGATGATGATCTACCATGTTTCTAATGGGGTTTTCTTGGTTGTTGGTTGGTGAGGTTGTGTCATGGAATCCTCAAGTGGATGAATTTATAGTGGGAGGGGTGATCAGAGATCCATTTCTTGGTATGTTCTCATGTGAATAACATCAATGAACTTTTATGAAGTTAATTAGTTCCTTCTCTATTTATGTATGTTCAATCATAAAGTTATCGTAATATACATCCTTGGATTGAACATAAACTAAGCTAATAATTTGTTGAACCAACTTAATTAATTGGTATAAATAATATTGTGATGTTTCTACTTTGTGACATTATAAATATTTTCGTCTTCATTTTATGGATAGTGTGATATATATTCCGTTCTTGGATTTGCATGTGGATCTTGATGGAAATTTGTAATGAATGTAAATCTAGAATTAAATGATAAAAAATTGGCTAAAGGAATTAAAGATTCTTGTTCAATGAATTTAGTTTTTGTTGTTATAATTTTTTGAAATTTTTTGATGAAAGTATGCATGTTTAATTTAATTTGTTAATGAACCTAAATCTTATTGATTATTTTAGATAAGGAATTGAAGGCATGTTAAATTAATTTTTTATTTAATTTTTGGTAGTCGTGATAGCTTGTTTCATAGGATGCTCATAGTTGTAAGTAGTGATAATCAACCAGTTTATTATATATAGAATAAGAACCATTTTGTGATAAAAGATAACACCATTGTAGGTCATGTATTTACTGTATTCATATAGAGTCCATGTGCCTCATGCATTGGGACTATGGGAGCTTATTGTATGCGAAGGATGGATGCCTTACTTTGGGGCTATGGTCCTAGTTTCTATGTTTTTTTCCTATTTTTTGAGATGTGTTGTGTGCCTAATATTTCATATCCTATAGGATGTTATGGTTTTAGGGGTGGGGAGGATCCAATGTGTTATGATCCTATGATGGATGAGCCTGGAGGGATTTTATGGTATGTGTGATGGGGAGGACTAGATGTGTTGTGAACCAAGGACTGTTGGACCTGGAGGAATGTTGTGGTATGAGGGTGGGGGTGCCTAGTTTTTTATGTATAAGTGGGTTATTCAAGTGGTTAGAAACATTAGGATATTCCTATGGGTGTTGGGGGGGACAACATAGATCACAGAACATGTTAAAGCTGGAATTACTCATTATTGTCAAAGCTGGATGCTTGTTTGAATAAGTTTCATGGCCAACAACCATATTATTGTTTATCTATTTTCCTTTACCCACGTATTTAGTTGGATGGTTTTCATTACTCACCTTGTAAGAGATGAAAAAATGTTTTGGGTATGCCACATTTTTTACAGTTTTAGCTTCTCAAGGTTGGATGAGTCTACACTTCATTTATAGGTTGAAAAGACTCGATGGTTACTTCATTTTCTAACTGTGTCGAACCCCTTATGATGGTTAGATTAGAAAATTTTACTAAAAAACCAATTAATATGGGATGTATTGATGTTAATAAATGAATAATGGTTTAACAATTTTTTTGGAGAATGTTGGGATGCAATGCTGAGGTTGTAATTCTGAGAAGCTGTGGGATCAATATTTTTATATCTGGTGGGAATGGATCATTGTTGTGATGATAATGTAAAATATTGTGGGATGTTTTATTGGTTAATTAATGGTTGATAAATTAAATATTTTTAATTGAAATTGATTAAAAATTTATAATATAACAAAATGTATCTCTTTCAATGGTTGCCTACATATAGGATATCTGGTATAAGTAATGGAAAACAAGGGTCCAAGAGATGTTATCTAGAGTTGAGTAAGATAATAGTTTATTCCCACAAATTGGATGTCAGAAATAATATATCTTTTAAATTTGTGTTTTTATATGAATCTCCACCATGTTTGTTTGAAAAAACTGACTCCCCAAGGATTCTGAGCCCTGGGGGGTCCCAGTCTCCTAGTGGGCGGTTGAATGGATGACTACCCCATTTGTCCAAATCTCTTATATTGGTATATAGTTGTGCTTGTATGCATGGTAGTGATTTTTCCAGATATATGTGTGTGGAGGGTAGTGATGTCTTGTGGTCATTTCCCACACATTCATTCTGGATAAAGTTTCCAATGGAATACTATAGGTATAACATGTAAAGGTTGTAATGGATTTTGGATCCTTACTAAGTGTATGGGATCTGATGGCTTGAGGTATAATTCATGATGTATGATATAGGTTATGTCGGCTATGTTGGATCTCGAAAACTACCTATTTATTTTTGGATACATGGACATGGTGATGTATTGAATGAGGTGCATGTTGTGGTGCTTTTCCAAAGTGTCTACAGGGTATAATTTTTATAGAGTGATGCTTAAGATGTGTGAGGGAGGGTTAGAGAGGGAAACAAGTGGGGAAGTGGTAGTAAGGTACCCTTGATATTATTTTTTATATTCCCTTGTATGTGATGATTAGTGAGAGTACCCATGGTGCGGCTGTTCACATAGTATAGATGTTTAGGGGACAAGTTAGTTTCACTTGTTGTTTATTGTTCTTATTCATTCGTTTGTTAATAAGCTTCATGAGAGGCTCGGTGGAGGATCCTAATGAGTAAACTATAATACTCTCCCTACATATATATAAAATATATTTAGGTGAGTTGGAGAAGGTTCAAGATAAGGTTGTTATCTACTAGCTTGGGGGGGTTTTAGGAGCTATTTGGGATTTGTGGTTGCTTTCTTCATTACTTTCTTTTGGTAGTAACTATTTTCACATTATATTTTAGTAGTTATTTAATGACATTAAATTTTTGCACTTGGGTTTTATTTTATAGTGGAGTCTATATAGGATATGGTAGTTGTATTTATTAACTCCCTGTTTCACATGTGTTCTCTTATAGGGTAACACCTCCCATCTTATTGTTCATTATACCCTTGGTGCTAGTCACCATCCTGAGGACTACTGGAGGTGGGAATCATGGGTCACTATGTCTCTTCTCCCATTTTCCTCCCAAGAGGGATGCACATTGTGGGATGGGGGTTGTGATAGAGTGGTTTCAAAGGGATGTTGAGGGATAGGATGGAGGTTGAAGTTTGGCACATGTTAAGTTGAATGGGGTGGTAGGGAAGCAATGTTAGGTAATTTTAGAGACCATTATAAATAATGGATACTAGTAGAGAAATGGGTATTTAGGGATCCCTTTTATCTAATTCACAAACCTTTATAATTAAATAGCTTTTAAATGATGTGATTCTAGTTCTTGGGTAGAGACCTAGGAATGGATCATGCATAGTTCTTCTTTATGCCTATATTTGAATAGTTAGACCTTGGGATAATTATCATAAATTGATAAAAAATTAAACAATTAATTAATTTTAATGTATTTCATATTCTATGCCTAGGAGATCTAACTAGTTTTTATTTTATAGGCATGGCTCTAGGTCAATTTCCTCATCGGGTTCTCAAAGAAGATCTTCATAAAGATACGCTAGCAGATTTCCATAGTCATAAGGTTAATATAGATGACACTTGGATGAGAACCCTATGAGAGTTTAAGTGAAAGATACTATAGAATAATTATGGATCCAATTTAGATATATTCACAAATGAATAATTAAATGAGGTTGAGATAACCTTCAGTTAAATCCGTGCTCAGAAGGAGCAATCAGTATCCTTGGTTCTGAAAATGTTTTATAGGGAAGTGAGGTGGTGGTGTTTCATATTCCTTAGAGATTCTGTGGAGTGAATGATATCATGTGATGAGTCTTAAGTCTATTCCATATGAGTGTTTATTTATTTAACTGTGATGGAATCCTATCACGAGGATATGCTCTCCTTTTGGTAGGGGAGCTCTAGTGTGCAAGACTTTGGGATCCATTTCATGAACCTTTTATAATATGCTTCAGTCCTTCTGCTAGATGAGGAGGCTATATCGTAGCATTTTAGGGATACTTTCCATCTATATATCAATATCTAGGTCTCCTTTATTATGTTTAACACCTATCATAAGGTGATGGAAAGAGAAGAGTTATTTGAGAGAATGTTTTACAAAACTGGATCATCACAAGAGAGGACTCATTAGGATTACTCACAAAGTAAAGCTATGGTTTGGGGTTCCCAATTTTCCAGATAGAAGATCATCTGACCAGTCAGGGGGAGGTCCCATCCCTCAATGTCTCGTTTCTCTCGGGGTGGTGACACATAGGACTATACAAAGGAATCATACACATGTTTTTACTATAGAGGGTGAGTCCATTAGCATTGAGAGTTTCTGACCATTCGAATTAGTCAGAATTCACCAAGTTATATAATCCAGCTTCCTTCATTGTGGCAGTTCCATATAAGGTAGTAGCAGTAGGGTGATCTAGTTTTGGATCAGTAGAGGGTAGAATTAAAAGGTAGTGGATATCCTTGGGACACTCCTTATCCACAAAGTGAATATAATGTTCATGGAGGTGGCCATTAGTAGGGTTAGAGAGGACAAAAATAATGTCAGGGTCATCTTCATTCTTTAGTGTTTATAGCATAAGGAGATCCTAACATCATTCAAGGTACATTTTTATGGTTTTTTACATGGGTTCATGCCGTGTTTGATATAGGACAGAAACACTCATTCATATCAAAATACCTTTTATATTCTTTTGGACATTAGGTAGAGATAATTCCAATGCCATTGTTGTTAACTATGACTGCTAAAAGTAGAGATGTCTTTTTGATATATGTATATATTATGAGCTACTTCTGGGGGGCACAGCTCTTTTGGGAGATTTTGAATGTTTATAGATACAACTATATGACATCCTCCCAACATGTATTGGTTGTTTTTGGTGTATTCTATAATGGATTTAATCAAGAGTATGGTTATGTTCTTAGATGTTGTTGGAGATCCAAAATTGTTTTTTAGAGAGGAACAACCATAGATGGGTCATAGGCACGTTCAATTCATTACATCCTTGATGGTTGAGGTGGTGATGTGTTAGTTGAAGGTTCAATTGTACGTGTTTCCCTGGGATGTTGGAGATTACCCTAATGTATTTCTAATGGAGGTTGAAGTGTTACCCTCTTGAAAATAGATTGAGTTCAGGACCAAAAAATTGACTAATATATCTCCTATCTCAATGTCTCTCTATAAGATGGAGCCTTATGAATTGCAAGAGATAATTATAAAGATCAATGGTCTGTTTTAGTGTGATATTTTTTGAAGTCTATTTCACCATGGGGTGAGATGATTTTGTTTATAAAAGGCCTAACAATATTTTGTGGTTGTGTATTGATTATCATCAATTGAATCAATTGAATGTGATGAACCACTATCATTTTTCATTGATTGATGATTTATTCAATCGGCTAAAGGATAAATGTTATTCATGAAGATATATTTTTTGTCTGGATATCATTATATGCATGTGTGGGATGATGATATTCCGAATACTATATTCTATTGAATTCCTGGGCATAATGTTTTTTATGATGTCATTTGGTGTGAGGAAATCCTTATAAGTGTTCATGGAGATAATTAACACTATGTTTATTGTGTTTCTGGAATGTTTGTGTTGGTTTTCATTGAAGACATCCTTGTGTACTCTGTGTCAGAGGAGGAGAATATAGAGCATATGCATTATATTTTGGGATTTCTTATCTGTGATAAGTTATTTGTAATGTTTCCAATGTGTGAGTTTTGGGAAAGAGAAGACATTGTTTTCGGGTATGTTACATCCTGTTTGGGAGTATCTATGGATCTGTTGATGATCGATGAAGTTGTGTCTTGGAAAATATCTAAGATAGTGGTAGTGTTGTGATGTTTACTTGGTATAGTAGGCTATTTTAGGAGGTTCCTAGACAATTTATCTCTTCTTTCAACTAATTTGATAGTGTTGACCAGAATGGAGAATGATTTCTTGTGGACTGATTAGTGTTAGACAACTACTGTGTATTTGAGGATATGTTGGTCAGTGCTCTTATTCCTTGTCAGTCAGTAGAAGGAGTTTAGTTTGATGTTCTCTATGATGGTTCACATCCTGATTTGGGCAATGTTCTAATGAAATATAGATTTGTCATTTCTTATTGGTCTCAGATGTTACATCCCCATGAGCATACCTATTCCACCCATGATATCAAGATTGCGATGGTGGTGGTTTCTTTGATGTTTTGGTGATATTATCTTATATGTGAATGTTTTTTTGTCTCAACCAATCATAAGAGCCTGAGGAATGTCTTCTCCCAACATGACTTGAACTTGTGACTGTTTAACTGGATAGAGATCTTACACGATTTGGACTTAGAGGTTTTTTATAAACCTGGGATGTGTAATTCTATAGCTGATGGGATTAGCAGGAAGTCACTGGTAAAAAACTATTTTTTTGAATATTTTATTGATTATAAATGATATAATTTCCTCACATTGTGTTAAATATGATTATTTATAAAATATTTTTGATTTGATCATTCATTTGAAAATTTGTTGAAAATTCCAGTTTTACCCTTTATAGTGCACTGTAGTATTTCAAAGATAAATATTTTTATATTTATTATTTGAATTTTAAACATTGTAATAGTGTTTCTGAATTCATTGTCTGCAACTTTTATTCTGGACACTAGTGTTAAATAATGAATTTGGTTGTTGAAAATGGGTCATAAAGTCAAAGTTGGGATGGACTCGCCAGAATGAAAAAGATCTTGTATTTCGGCCATAACTCCTTAATATGGGATTGGATTGAGCCCAAAGGTTTAGAGGTGATAGAGGACCCATATCCTCACATATGGTCCTTCTGTAAAGAAGTGAAATTCATGTGTTTTGGTGGTCAAATGGGCGGTGCAAGTTGGAATAAAATATTTGGCCGAGATTCCCCATTCACACTTGAAACCACATTGAACCTAGCATCCCCACCACTCAATAAATTGGTTTTTTTCTCATTTGGTGGGGTTGAGACGTGCATTAGGAAGTTTAGGGCCCAGGAGAAGAGGTTCCACTCTAGTTATCCAAGCAATTCAATAATGGTATCTCTTGAAGCAAGGATCCCTTCATCGAAGCCCTATTCTTCTTCCGCATGTTGTAATGTTTGTGTTTTCTTAATAAACATATATGTTCTTATTTTATTTATTATATTTTCTTCTGCATTTTTAAAATTTCTTCTTCTATTAATATTCCTCTTTGGGATGGAATTCTTTAGTAGAAGCGTTATTGGGTTATACCAATTATAAACCTTTGCACATGCAAAACGCTTCTACGATGATTACGCCACCCAAGGAAGAGTAGTTCTTTTTAGTAATCGATCGACCTCTATCCTTATTCATTAATTTATTTTGAATCAATGAGATAATGTAATTCACTTAATATTATCAATGAATTGTGTTTTTAAATTGTATGAATCTAATAAATCAATTGAACAATTAACACAAAAACACGCGAGGTCGGGATTTTGTGTAAATTGTAAGAGCGTGATCTTAATCGGTAATACAAGACCATAAGGGATAAATTTTTAGAGTTCAAATAAAATACCTAAACATAATTCATCATCATTTCCAGAATGGATATGTTCCTTCATTTACAACTAACCATAAGCTATCCTTAGAACATCAGTCAAAGAAGGGTGTTGCGATTGCATGTTCCAAAGTTAGCCTGAGGTTAAATTCACTTCATCTTTGTGGTTAAGTTAACTCTCATAGGGTTCGAAGGATAAAAAATTAGGGGATCATAAATAATTGGATATTTATTTAAATTATAATTATTAATAAGTGAATGAATAGGTAGAGTTAGATCGATTACACCTTTTAAAAAAGATTTCTAAAAAAACATCTTTTTGTTGTGTCATTTTAAACGAACTTCATTTCAATACTAAAAACAAAAAAATGATATCTTCTTCCAGCAAACTTCTTCTAGATTTATAATATATAACCAATCCACATCATGTCAAGTAGTGTTTTTATTCTCTTTTATTTTATTTTTAGAATACCTGTAAAAAGTTGTATTAAATCTACTTCCTCCTTTGAGAGACGACCTTGGTCAGCCACTCTGCTATACCTAAGTACCCCAAAATCACGCTAATCATTTGAGGGTTCCCATGATAGCACTCTTTCAAATAGGCACCGTTTCTAGGGAGGAATGTAATTTATTCAAACATTTATAGGTATTTCTTTATTTTTTTTATTTTATTATTTTCTTCACCTCTCTCTTTCATCATTCCCTTTTCTCAAGTTTTTATTTTTTTCATCCTCTTCTTTTATTTTTGGACAATCAACTCAACTTCTCATTTTTTTACTATGGTCAACTCAATATCATTTCATTTTTATTTGATTTATGACAAGAACTAATCTCAATGATCTCTTAGATCTTGACCCTGAGATTGATCGTAACCTTAGGGCTCGAATCAGACATTCTAAGTCTACATGAAGTTTCAATATTCAACCAGTTGGTGAATTACTCTTTTCTGGAAACATTGAAATTGTATGAAAATCAATTTCAAACATAAAAGAGGAACCAATGTCTGTAAATAATGGAAATGAACTTAATAGAACCATTCGAGAATTGGATGCACCTGATATTAACTATCAACCAAATTGTTTTGCATACCCAAATCTCGAATCAGACTTTGAGTTAAAATCTTGGTTAATTCACCTTCTTTCAAAATATTGTGGCTTATCTGGTGAGGATCCAAAAAAACACATTAAAGAATTTAATGTGGTTTCCTCAACCCTTAAACCAAGAAATTTTTCTGAAGATCAAATAAAATTTAGAGCATTCCCATTCTCACTTGATGTAGTTGTGAAAGATTGGATGTATTATTTACAACCCGAGGATGTAACTTGTTTGAACGATTTAAAACATATTTTCTTGCATATATTTTTTCCAGCATCGAGGACCACTTCCATTCGTAAGGAGATCTCGGGGATCAAGCAAGAACAATGGGAGTAAATGTATGAGTATTGAGAGAGATTCAAGAAGTTGTGTGAAAGTTGTCCATGTCACAAAATTAGTGAGCAACTCCTCATTCAATACTTCTATGAAGGACTCACAAATATGGAGAGGAGAATGGTGGATGCCGCAGTTGGAGGGGAATTGGTGGAAAATATACCAGTAGCCACATGTGAATTGATTGACATGATGGCACAAAACACCCAACAATTTGGAAATCGAGGTACACCACATGTCAAAAGAGTACATCAGGTAAGTCCTTCTCTTAAAAGTCATTTTATTGATCCCAAGATGGATGAATTGGCCACTATGGTGAGTGAGATGGCATTGTCTCAAAAGACATCCCAACCCCCTCTTTCAAGGCCCTGTGGCATTTGCACTAAGACAAGCCACCCAACTGACTGTTGCCCACAACTACAAGTGACAGAGGATTGCGCCACAGTATTCCCAGGGAGACCATTTCAGTGGCAACAACAACCATATCCCCAAAATAAGTTTGATTCATTTTCTCCGACATACAACCAAGGGTGGAAAGATAAACCAGACATGAGGTATGGCTCTGGACAACAACAAAGGCCACTCTTTCAACAAATCTTCCAGTATCCCCCACCTTACCAGCAGGGTTTACAACAACCCCAAAGGAGATTTGAAGTCCAAGAATCAAAAATCCAACAATAAGGGATTCCCCCACCAATGGTAGATTCTAATACTGATGATCTTTTGATGCAAATTGTTCTTAATCTAGAGAATGAGTTGAAGAGTCAATGTTCAGAGTTGAGGGAGTTGAAGACTCAATTGAGCCAGATTACCACCCCCCTCCATGAACTTGTAAGTAAGAATTCCAGAAATCTACCTTCCCAACCCACTCCAAATCCTAAGGGGAATGTCAGTGCCATCACCTTGAGAAGTGGGAAGAAAATGAACGATATATCTGTACCTACCATTCCACCAAGATTCACCTCTTCTCCAGAGAAGCATCATTCTATACAAACTAATGAGCAATCCATGGAGAAAGATAAAGGTAAGAAAAATATTGATGATATTCCTCCTAAACCCCTTCCTTTTCCAAACAGGGTTGTTCAAACTAAGAATATGGCTGAAGATGAAATGAAAAATGTGGTTTTGGAAACATTCAAGCGTGTGGAGATCAACATTCCTCTACTTGAAGCCATTAAGAAAATCCCAAGGTATGCCAAATTCTTAAAAGAACTATGCACCAATCGAAGAGGGCTTAAGGGAAATGATAGGATCAACCTTGGAAGGAATGTCTCAACACTCAGTACACAAACTGTAGAAATTCCAACAAAGTGCAATGATCCCGGGACATTCACCATCCCATGTACCATATGGGAGTTGCACTTCTCTGATGCTATTTGTGATTTAGGAGCTTCAATATATGTGATGCCTCACTCTGTATTTTCTTCATTGCATGTTGGTGAGTTGAAGCCAACAAGAGTAGAGGTGCAGTTGGAAAATAGAGCTACAACATATCCAGTGGGAGTCCTTGAGGATGTACTTGTCCGGGTAAGAGACACGATCTTTCCAGCAGACTTCTATGTGATCCAAATGGAGGATGATCAGGTAAGTTCTCATGCCCCCATTATTTTAGGTATACCCTTCCTCAAAACGGTATAAAATATCATAAATGTCAATGAGGTTACACTTTCCATGGAGTTTGGAGATGAAGTTGTGATATTTAATGTTATTGATTCCTTGGAGTGCCCCTTAGAGGATCACTCTGCATTTGTTATCTCTCATTTTGAACAACCAAATAAAAACTCCATGGAATTTTATTGTCATATTCTTAGGGAGATTAAGAGTATTGGTTCGATTTTGATGTCCAAGAGCACATCCACACATCTTGCTGATACACAATCCTCTCTTTGATTTGATTTTGATGTGGATTCATATTCTGATTTTGATCATGTTCACTCTGATTATGACATGGCTGTTGAGTATACTGATGGATTTGATGCTTTATTCTATGATTTTGATTATATCTATTCTGATATTGATGCTCTTTGTGAACATATATCAATTCCTTCAATGTCTCCATCCATAATACACCATCCTTCATTAGAACTGAAGACATTGCCACCAAATTTAAAATATTTATACTTTTTGAGTGGCGAGGGATTACCTGTTATCATTGCTAACAATCTCCCTTTTGAACATGAAGAAAATCTTTTAAATATTTTGAGGGAAAACATCAGGGAGATTGGGTGGACCTTGGATGACATATCAGGTATTAGCCCCTCCATTTCCATGTATAAGATTCTCTTGGAGGATGAGGCTAAACCAGTGAGACAACCACAAAGAAGACTCAATCCCACCCTCCTAGATGTTGTTAAAAAAGAAGTTGAGAAATTGCTCGAGGTAGGTATAATCGTTCCCATTTTAGATTCTCCGTGGGTATGTCCTGTCTAGGTTGTACCAAAGAAAACTGGTTTCCCTGTTATAAAAAATGAAAATGATGAGTTAGTTCCTATGAGAGTAAAAAATAGATGGCGAGTGTGTATTGATTATAGGAAACTAAATCAATCCACTCGTAAGGACCATTTCCCACTTCCATTCATTGACTAGATTCTTGAGAGACATGCAGGTAGGACACATTATTGTTTCATGGATGGTTTCTTTGGCTATATTCAGGTTCCCATTGTAGCAGAGGACCAGGAGATGACGACATTCACCTTCCCATTCGGTACCATTGCTTACCGAAGGATGCCATTTGGACTTTTCAATGCCCCAGTACCTTCCAGAGATGCATGGTGAGTATTTTTTCAGATTTCATTGAGACCTGCATTGAGGTATTTATGGACGATTGTACAGTTTATGGATCCTTATTTGATGAATGTCTCTCTAGTTTGGGTGATGTATTGCATCATTGTATTGAGAAGAATCTGGTCTTAAATTTGGAAAAATGTCATTTCATGTTCGAAAAGGGAATTGTCTTAGGTAATATAGTCTCACAACATAGCATTGAAGTTGATAAATCTATGGTAGACATTATTTCATCCCTGCCATATCCTACATGTGTGCGTGATGTTCGATCTTTCCTAGGGAATTCAGGATTTTATGGGCGTTTCATCAAAGATTTTAGTAATATTTTTCTTTCTATGTCAAGATTACTTCAAAAGGATTCGTATTATGTGTTTGATGTTTCTTGCAGGAATTAATTTGATGAGCTAAAACAACGTCTCACCACTCAACCTATCATACAACCCCCACAGTGGGAGATTCTTTTTGAGCTTATGCGTGATGCCTCCTACTTCACGGTTGGAGCTGTCTTATCTCAGAGGGTGGAGGGACGTTCAAATGTGATTATATATGCATCGAGTGAAGTTTCCAGCCAGGATCCAAGTATTACTAAGAGGGGGAGGGGGTGAATCATTGATATCTTTTTATTTTTATGTTCCCCCTTTTTGAAACAAACTTCACCTCCTGTTAAAGAGTTTCTTCCCCACTGAACACCCACAACCACAGTAACACAAGATTTACATGGTTCACTACTCAACATGAGTAGCTACGGCCTTGGTATGGTACGGAAACAATGCAGTACCACACAGTCCACTAGAAAAAAAATCCTTTGATGTGGAATAAAACAAGTAGGATATACCCTTATTTTCGTGCAGCACTTTGAAAACAATCCAATAGTGCATGTGCTCCCTCTTATCACAAATAGGGTGACACAATGTTTCAGTGCTTCTTTACAATCGAACAGATGTATTATCTGAATTACAAATCTTTAGTTTCTTACCCAGAATCCAGTAAGAACTATCTTATGCACAACCGAATATGTGCGAATACCCCAAATCTTTCACGCATCCTTAAGGGTTCCTTGCGTGCAATTCAAATGGATTGCACGTAAAATTACATTTTGGCATGAAAAATCTCTTTCTCACAACTTCCCTCTTTCCATGCAACATATCACTTTTCGCGCATCTTCCCAATTTTTCGTGCAACATTCATTATTTCGCAAAAACCTCTTTCTTTTCGCGCAACTTACTTAGCGTAAGATTTTACGCGCACCAGAGCTCGGAATTTCTTCTAAGTGTCGAGCATCAATGAATGAGAACGGTTAGCCTCATATTTATAGGCATTTTTTACCCCGCATGAAAAATACTAATCCGCGCGTAAAACCTTTTTCATGCGCGTAAAAACTCTTTTATGAAACTTCATATTTTGCGCCATGATTCAATATTTAGCGCACCTCATGCCTTTTCCATTTTTGATCATTTTATGCACGAAGAACCAATTGCACGCAAAATTATACACCGCATTCCATATTGCGCCCAAACCCATCCTTTCTCGTGACATCGTATTTCGCGCAATGATCCAATTTTTCACGCAGATCATGCCTTTGAAAATTTTTTAGCTTCTGATCTTGAAACAACTTTTGTGTGAAAAACATCATTCCTCTATTTCGCGCATCCTGCAGATTTTTTGCGCAACCCGCTACGATTTAGTGCACCACATTATTTTTTCACAAAACCTACTTAAATTTCTGCGCACTCCATGCCTTTGTCATTTTTCGGTGTTCTGACCTTGAATCATTCCTTGGATGAAAAAATCTAAACCATCTTCAATCATGCCTAATCCATCCATTTCCAAACACATTTCTTCATCTCCTAATTTGCGGGCCGTAAAATTTGGCAAACACTGCAAAACGGTGCCACCATAAACTGTGCTTTTCTGTCATCCCCATATTGTCCATTGCTTTTTCATTTTCTCTCTTCACTGCTTCCCATAACCATTATTCTGCTCTTATCACGAAACCCACTATCGTGATATTTATCCTTTGATAGACCAGCTTTAGCATCAGCAGAGTTGCAATGGGAAATGAAACTTCCCTATCCTCCAGTAGCATCATTCCTTCCAATCAAAACTTAATATGACTTGCATCATCATTTCTCCCCCTTTCCTTCACAAGTCTTGCATCACAAGTTCTCCTAACTCATGATATGTGGGAAATACATACCAGCAATGCATCATCTGATTTGTGATCCTTCTACAAAGTGAATTGATTTATCTTCTTTGACAACAGAATACAACACTCTCCAAAGGCTAACTATTCAAACATCCTTCTCCAGGAAATATGGTCCCAACATCGAGGACACTATATTCAGCCCAATCAAATTACAAAACCATGGAAAAGGATTTTCTTGCTTTCATATTTGCTTTAGATAAATTCTATTCATATTTATTGGGATCTAAAGTAGTTGTTTTGTCTAACCATGCAGCTTTGAGGTACCTCCTAAAGAAGCCAGATGCAAAGCCATGACTTATCCGTTGGATACTCCTTCTTCAAGATTTTGACCATGAGATAAAGGACAAGAAGGGGTCAGAGAATTTGGTGGCAGACCACATGATTAGGCTTACTCACACACTAGAGGATGACACCTTGGACTAGGTACTACTTCTGGAGACTATTCCAAATGAGCATCCTTATTCCATCTCAAGTACACATCCTTGGTATATTGATTTAGTGAACTACCTTGTTGCCTCTTAAATCCCTACAAATTTAAAGAAACATCAAGTCCAAAAATTAATGAGTGAGTCATGATTTTATGTTTGGGATGAGCCATACCTATGGCGCATGTGTAGTGACCATGTTATTAGGAGGCGTGTTCCTGATCATGATTTTGAGTCTGTTTCGCATTTCTATCATACACTTGCTTGTGGTGGACACTTTGGACCCCAACAGACAGCTAGAAAAGTCTTAGACTATGGATTATATTGGCCTAGCTTATTCCATGATGCCCATGTGTTTTGTAAGTCATGCTCTCATTGCCAACACACTGGGAACATTTCTAGGAGACATGAGATGCCCCAATAGCCCATACTATTCTGTGAGATTTTTGATGTATGGGGCATTGATTTTATGGGTCCTTTTCCTAGTTCATTTGGATTTTTATATATTTTGGTTTCGGATGATTATGTGAGTAAATGGGTGGAGGCCAAGGCCACCAGGACTGACGATTCTCATGTTGTAGTGGACTTTATCAATGCACAGATTTTTTTCAGGTTTGGAGTACCAAAGGCCATCATCAGTGACCAATGGACACACTTCTGCAATTGGAATTTTTCATCCCTCCTTTGGAAGTATGGGGTGACACACAAAACATCAACATTATACCACCCACAAACAAATGGCCAAGTTGAGGTTTCAAATCATGAGTTGAAACAAATCTTGGAGAAAACCGTGAATCCAAATAAGAAGGGTTGGAGAAAGTGCTTGGATGATGCATTGT
Organism: Viscum album; assembly: GCA_963277665.1. Lineage (NCBI taxonomy): Eukaryota > Viridiplantae > Streptophyta > Magnoliopsida > Santalales > Viscaceae > Viscum > Viscum album. The sequence continues at coordinate 1,098,969,758 of OY728123.1, forward strand.
GGGCTTATAGGAAAACATTTAAGACACCCATTGGAATGTCCCCATTTCGGATTGTTTTTGGGAAAGAATTTCATCTCCCCGTGGAAGTTGAGCATCAGGCTTATTGGGCTATAAAGCAATGTAACATGGATTTGGCCCAAGATGGAATCCAAAGGAAGCTGCAAATTTAAGTGCTTGGGGAGATTCTATTGTCTTTGTATGAGAACTCAAGGCTCTATAGGGGAAAAAAATCAGCTCATGATATAATGATCCAACAAATGGAGTTTCATGTTGGAGAGAAAGTCCTTCTCTACAGTTCACGACTGAAGCTGATGCCTGGTAAGTTGCTTTCCAGATGGTTAGGTCCTTATATTGTATCTAATTTTTTTCCTTATGGTGTAGTTGAGATCACACAAGAGGACAATGGAAGGACCTTTGAAGTCAATGGGAAACTTTTGAGGAGATACATTGAGGTACTTCCTACTAATGGAGTGGATTTTATCACACTACATGACCCCATCATCTCTTGAGGAAATCAGGCTGTTCCCAACCCTTTCACTTTTATATTATTTGCCCTATTTAAAAATTCTTCATTTCATGTGCATATATCAACTCATGGGTACACATTGAGGACAATGAAATATGTTATTTGTAGGGGAGGGAAGATTTTAGTCTATTTATTTCAAATGTTTTCTTGATTTAAAAAAACAAAAAAAAATTGGGTGTTTTTTAAATTTTGTGAGTTTGTTATTCAATTTTCTTTCTGTTTTTGAAATTTTTGTGCTGATATGATTTTCATCACAATTTTTAAATGCATATCATTGAGGGAAACAATTTATCCCTTGAAACTAAGCTTAAATGAATGCTGAAAATGACTTTGTTTCATGTTCAAATATATTAATAATTTCATGAAAAATACATTGAATTTTGAATCCCATGCCACATCTCACTGTCTTTATATTTGAAACCACTTTCCTGTGAGGCTTCTAAACCATTATTTTCATATTCTTTACATTCAAATCACTTATTGAGAGAACCTAACCATTCTTGATTTAAATTAATTTTATATATTCCTATCAAAACTTGAGGGTTTGAGGTACTTATGCTTAAATGATTGATGCATTTGTTTGGTATTAAAGCACATATTTCAAAGAATCATTTTTATAATGGAAAAACATGAACATTAAATCCTTTTAGACCTTAGAAACCATTCATAGCCTATTAGGGTAGCCACATTACAAGCCAATTTTCCCTATCCAACCAACTCTTGAAGTGTAATTTCATAATCTAGTTGATCTTAAGTGTGGGGGAAGCTATGTTGTGTTGTGCTACGACATTCTGTGATAATTTGGGTGGAAAATTAAATTCTGAAGAGATGTGTTTTTTGCTGAAGAAATTCATTGTATTGAATGTTTTTCCTTTTATGGAACTTTCATGACAAGTGTAGTTGTGCCTTTTTTTGAGCTTCTAATTGAGGTGGAATGTTGTGCCCATCTGGTGCTTTCATGAAAATCATGTCTGAGAAGATTGACATTTTTGATGCTGAAATTATGAATTGTGTAAATGTTTCATGACATTTCATGATGATGGAGATGAATTGATACTATGGTGATTGAGGAGAAGGCCATATTTAATTGAAAATTATATTAATGCAATTTTGCTTCAAAAAAAGTCAAACCCTCCTCATTCAGCCTCATAATTTCTCACATCTAAATCCTACCAACCGAAAGCCACAGAACAACCATGAAAAGTCTTCATGATAAACATATTTCCTTGACTCACATCGGGTGGAGATGTAGGAATTTATCCAGCCTATGGTGACCCTTGTATGAGTTTCGATGATAAAGACATTGCAAAAAAATTTGACATTTGTGTGATAAGAGAAAATTCAAGCGAAGTAAGTGTTTTGTGCATGCGAGGATAAATAAAGTGGAAATATATTGAATGATAAAAATGAAGAACATGAAATAATGATTTTTTATGAGGAATGATATAATTTGTTTCTTGGTGTGAAATTGATTTATCTCAAGGATAGGTGTTTTAAAATTGGTTTTGATTTGATATTGATGTTTACTAGACATGATGTTTTTCCCCGGAGTGAAAAAGGGTTAGTGTGGTGGAGTTGATAAAACACTATTTTTTGAATATTTTATTGATAATAAATGATATAATTTCCTCACATTGTGTTAAATATTTTTATTTATAAAATATTTGGGATTTGATCATTCATTTGAAAATTTGGTGAAAATTCCAGTTTTACCCTTTATAGTGCACTGTAGTATTTCGAAGATAAATATTTTTATATTTATTATTTGAATTTGAAATTTTTTAACACTGTTCGTAACTTAATTGTATACATCTTTTATGTAGGATTGTAGATCTAAATAGAGCATTTGGTTGTTGAAAATGGGCCATGAAGTCAACGTTGGGCTAGACTCTCACGAATAGGGAAGCTTCTTGTATTTCTTCCATAACGCCTTCATATGGGCTTGGATGGAGCCCCAAATATTATAGGAGATAGAGGACCCATATTTTCATATATTATCCTTCGGGAAGTCTGGCCAATTAACGCGTTTTGGGGGCCAAATGGGCGGTTCAAGTTGGCATAAAATATTTGGACGAGATTCCTCATTCTCACTTGAAACCACTTTGAACCTACCTTCCCCACCACTCAATAAATTAGGGTTTTTCTCATTTTTTGGTGTTGGGACGTTAATTAGGAAGTTTAGGGCCCAGTAGAAGAGGTTCCACTCCAATTATCCAAGCAATTCAATAAGGGTAGCTCTTGAAGCAAGGATCTCTTCGTCGAAGCCCTATTCTTCTTCCTCATGTTGTAACGTTTGTGTTTTCTTGATAAACTTCTTTTTTCTTCTTTTATTTATTCACTTTTTTTCTGTTTTTTATAAATTTCTTCTTCTCTTAATCTTCCCCTTTGGGCTGGAATTATTATGTAGAAGTGTTACTGGGTTTTACCCATTATAAATCTTTGCAATGAAAAATGCTTGTACGATGATTACGCCACCCATGGAAGAGTAGTTCTTTTTAGTAATAGATCGAAATCTATCCTTATTAATTCATTCATTTTGAATAAATGAGATACTGTAATTCACTTAATATGATCCATTTATTGTTTTTTAAATTTTAAGAAACTAAGCAAGCAATTGAACAATTAACACAAAAACACGCGAGGTCGGGATTTTGTGTAAATTGTAAGAGCACGATCTTAATCAGTAATACAAGACCATACGGGATAAATTTGTAGAGTTAAAATATAGTCCCTAAACAAAATCCATCCTCATTTCCATAATGGATATGTGCCTTAATTTACCACCGACCATAATCTATCCTTATAACATCAATCAAAGCAGGGTGTTGCGAATGCATGTTCCGAAGTTAGCCTAAGGTTGAATTCACTTCACCTTTGTGGTTCTGTTAACTCTCATAGGGTTAGAGGGATAACAAATTAGGGGATCATAATTAAGTGGATATTGATTTAAATTATAATTATTAATAAGTGAATTAAGAGGTAGAGTTAGATCAATTATGCCTTTTAAAATAGATTTCTAAAGAAACATCATTTTGTTGTGTCATTTTAATCGAACTTCATTTCAAAACTAAAAAAATACAATCTTCTTCCAGAAAACTTCTTCTAGATTCATAAACTATAACTAACCCCCATCCATTCAAGTAGTGTTTTTATTATCTTTTATTTTATTTTTAGAATATCTTTAAAAAGTTGTTTTAAATCTACTTCCTCCTTTGAGAGACGACCTTGGTCAGCCACTCTGTTGCACCTAAGTACCCCAAAATCACACTAATAATTTGAGGGTGCCCACGACAGCGCACTTTCAGTCACACAGTGATGGATTGCATGAATGAGGTGATTTATGTAGGGTGAGGGAAGAACATTCCTCATTTCACCTAGATATTTGAGAAGTCGGGGAAATGATTTATTTTTCATATGAAGGTGTAGTCATCTCTATTTCAATATAATGAAGTTTACCAGTTGTGGGATCATGGGGTGGAGTTCTAGAGAGACTGAGCTATTGGAGTGGAGGCCCATGATGGTTGGTATAAGGATTAAAAACAGAGAGAGTGGATTTAGATAATCCTTTTTATTCATAAGGAAATGTGTGAGATGGTTCTTATAGAGATCTATATTTATCCTTTGGAGCTACATAATGGTGTGAAAAATATGTAGTAATCATTGAGAGGTCAATTTTAGTGGCCTCAGTTGAATCATGCAGTTGACGATTTTATGCCACAATGTTTACTCTACCAGAAGTTAAAAGTTATGAACCATGTTCCAAATGGTTTTCTCTGACCATTGGATGTTCGTCTGGGAAAGTGAGTAGAAATCATAATAAACATTGTCATTAGGCTACCTCTAGCTTTGGGAGGCTATGATGAAATATGTGTGTGGTGGATGGTTTAATGAAATCAATAAACTTTATAGTGATTAATGAATTTGGGATCAGTGGAGTATTTGTCAAGGTAATATCTGGAGGAGGTGGTAGACCCCATGGAGTCCTGTGAATTATCATATTTGATTGAGGTCATCATTTTACCGAGAGGATGTGGTGTGGTCTCCATGTAGCATTTGGTTCTTAGTTATGCCTTAACAGTGCTTTTCCTCCATAGATGGATGGTCTGATAGAGCTGACCATCCAGACACTTGAACATAAGTTGCACTCTAGTGTCCTAGATATTAAAGGTTCCGGGTTGAGTAAACTACAACCTTAGTATTATGATGTTCCAAGTCATTTATGGTGAATGTTTCAATTTTCTACTGTGCTATACTGGGGCCAGAGAGTTAGAAAATCCCAAGCTGCAACTGGTACAAATTCCAATATATATTTTTCAGGTGATTCACGAGAGAATTAAAGTGATGCAAGATAATTAAAAATCCAATACTGATCATATGAGGTGATCTATAGAGTTTTACATTAAGTATCATGTGTTCATGAAGGTGACTCACCATCATGGGAAGAGAAGTCTTGGACATGGGGGTAAGCTTTCTCGCCATTTGTGGGCCTTTAAAGGTGTTGTATCATGTAGGGGTAGTGATGTATAGGGAGGCACATCCCCTATAGATGAGCTAGGCACATGATGTTTCTCATGTGTTGTAGCTCTATCATTATCTTCATGAAAAATTTCACGTAATCGAATGGGTAAAGATTGGTGTTGGTGATGATGTGACCTTCAAGGAGTATGCTATAGAGAAACAAGGACGATAGGGGAAGGTATTGTTTAAGAATTTTATCACATTCGTTCATGTATTTTGGTGACACAGTGGTGTGGAAGAGAGTACCTAGGAACATGAGGTACAAATACATTTTTAGTACCCTGATCTATTTGGTTTTTGGATCTTCTCTTATAACATTTTTCATTTGATAGTTGTTTATATTTTGTAGTTTTTGAGATGGATTTCATTTATTTTTGTGTTTTTTCCACTCTTATGAAAATCATCTTCCTTGAGAGAGTGTTTAGGATCTAGTTTGTGGTTTTTTTCTGGTTTTTCATTATTCCCCTAGTGTGGTTGTTGACCTCCTATGGCAGTCAGTGCTTTGAGAGGTATCTCATAGGGTGGAATTTTAGATGAACCATTTCTTTTCCTCTATAGTTTTCTACTGGGTTATCATGGATGAGGGTTTTTTTAGAGGTATCAAATTTAAGGCTACATATTCAGGTGGATTGACCATTTGTGTGCTTTCTTGTCTTGAGGTGACTAGAGGAGGCTCGAAGGAAGTATGGAGTAGTTCGATTTCTTGAATTTGGATGTAGGGAGGGTTTCATGTAGTGAAAAGTTACAAAACATGAACGTGGGGTTTATGAAATGTAAAATGTAGGGGTTTGAAAAATAAATAATGTGTATAGGTAATGTGTATTTTTAGTGGAAACATAATTTTTAGGATTACTTGACATGAAAGGGGATTACATGTCATGTAGTTCTCTGATTTTGTTTTTTTAAACCATTTCTAGCCTATTGGGTTGTCAAACACTACATTTGCAGGATATTTATCTCAACTCTAGGAGACCCATTGATCCACAATTCAATGTTTTAGGGATTCCATCATTAGGGATTGATTCTTAGCTTCCATCTTTGATAAGTGGTAAATTGGGATGATCCTAGGTGTTATGTTCCTTATTTTTTCAATAGTTCTTCCAATTTGATCTATTTTTATATCCTTTACTATTTCCATGAAATGGTGGATGATATTCAATGTTTCTAATTGGGTGTTTCTTGGATTTTGTTATGTGTGGTTGTGCCATAGAATCCTTGGGTGATTGAAGATCTTGTGGGAGGGGTGGTCAGATATCCGTTTCTTAGTCTATTCTCATGTGAAGAATATCAACGACCTTCTAAGGTATAAGATTAATTTATTCTCTATTAATATAAATAAAATAATATATTTGGGATTATTTATCCCATTGTATTGAAATGAAATTAACCTAAAAAAATATTTAAATGAGATTAACGAACTGGTATCGATCACACATCAATGTTTCTACTTTGTTCAATGATAACAATTTTCCCCTAGAGTTTCTAGATAGTTGTATATCTCTACCTTTCTTTGATATGCTTATTGTTGTTTATGGAAATTGGTAATTAACATAAATATGTAATTAATTCATAATTAATTAGCTAATGGAATTAAAGTGGAATTTTTAATGAATCCAGTTGTTATTATTGTAATTTGATGATAATAAAATTGATGCAAGTGTGCATGTTTAAGTTAATTAGTAAATGAAATGGATTCATGTTGATTATTGTTGATAAAATAATTAATGACATGTTTAATAATTTTTTCAATTAATTTTTGAGAGTTGAGATATCATGTTTCATTGTTTTCCTGTAACTGGAACATGTGATAATTAATCTCTTAATTCAAAATGGAATAAGAATGAGCTTTGTGTTAAATTATAATACCTTTGTAGGGCCTGAGTTTTCTATTTTATTATAGAGGCTTTTTGTGTTGGGATTTTGAGTTCTGAGATCTTATTGGGTGTAAAGGATGGATGCCTTTCATTAGGGAAAGGAGCCTGTTTTCTTTGATCGATTACTTTGTAATGTGATGTTACCTTTTGATGTATGAGCCTATAGGGAAGTTGTGTTATGTGTGTAGGGGTGGCCTAGATGTATTTTGAGCGTGGGATGGATGATAATGGAGGGATAATGTAGTACGGGTTTACGGAGGCCCTGATCTGTTGTGAGCCTGGTACTGCAGTAGTACTGTAGCCTATAATATAACATTACTGTAGTAGGTACTGTAGTAGGTACTATTAGGTATTGTAGCAGCCCTAATTATTAACTTGGATTGGGCCTTCCTCTCACCGGTTTGGGCCTACGGGTCTCAAGGCCCATCAGGCCATCAATGGATTTCAGGCCATAGGGCCTTTGGGCCATTGACACTGTGGAGTGGCCCAATGCACATAGAGCAGGACCCTGAACAAGATTAGAGAAACAAGAATATCAGTCACAAGAAGTAGATCTAACCAGATTTGAAGAATGAGAGGATATGTAATCCTCCATCAGGACTAGGAACCGTGCCACTTTGTATGGGGAAATTCTAGCTAATTAGCAATGCAATGTGGGGAGCTAGGAGATTAATGATACAGAATATGGGGAGGGGTTTATCTAGTTGGTTTAGCCTACGGATAATGTATTGGGTATGGTATTTCTTTGCGTCGTCAGGTCATGTATTGAAACTCATGTCGGGCCTTGTTCCTTGGGCCTAAGGGTCATGTACAGGTTCCCCTTAAACCCATAAAAAGGGGATTTATCCATAATAATATAAAAAATAAGGGCTTCAGGCCATTCAGTTTAAGGAAGATGGATGTTTGTTTGAATCAGTTTCTTGGTCGATGACCATGATTTTTTTTATATTCCTACCATTATCCACTACTTGAGGTAGATAGTTTTTTAACTGTCCTTCCAATTGAGGTGAAGACACGTAGGGAATTCCAGATTATTTCCATGTTTAAAATCCCATGGTTATATGATTATACACTCCGACTGTAGGTACAGAATACTCAACAAGTATTTCATCTAATCACCATGTTAATGCCCTTATGTTGGGTAGCTTATAATGTGTTCCTCGTACATATAGGAATTTGGTAAGTAATGATGTTTATAAATGAATTAATTTTTGACCCATGGTCTTGGATCATGGAGAGATGAAATGTTCATGTTGTAATTATAAGACGTTGTGGGCTTGGATTTATAATTCCTAGAGGGAATGGATCTCTATTGTGATTTTTATGTTATGTAATATTGAAATTTTTAATTGGTAATTAATGGTTAAATAATTAATTAACATTCAAAGAAAATAATGAAAAATGGATAAAGTAACTATTTGTAGCTCTTTAAATGATTGTTCTCTTATAAAATATTAAGTCATATGAGTGGTGGATATGAGTTTGAGAGATGTTAAATGTAGTTTTGTGTGAGACTAGGTTATTCACATAGTTTGGTTGTGAGATATATTATATAATGTACATTTTGGGTTTCTATACTAAACTCTACCCTATCGGTTAGGGAAACTAACACCCTGGGGATTCTGAGCCATGTGTGGGTGTGTTCTCCAATATCCCAGTGTGAGGATGGATGGACGACTACTGCTTTTCCCCCCACTCTCCTCTCTCAGTAGTTATTTGGGATTTTATTCATGGTAGTTAGTCATCCCCATATATGTTATAGAGGTATTTTATGGCTTACAGTTATTTCACACCCATGTAATCATTATAAAGTTTCCTAAGGACTACTATACATATAATGTGTGTATACTATGATGGTTTGAGGATCCTTACTCGGTGTATGAGATATGATGACATCAGGTATAATACTTGAGGTATGATACACTTCACGAGGGTTGTGGTGGATCCCTTAAACAATCTATTTACTTTGGGTCATTTGGATGTGGTGGTATGTTACATGAGGGGCATGTTGTAGTGCTTTGCCTGGGTGTCTGCATGCAATCCTTTTTTGGAGAGAGAGGATCATGATGTGGGATATTGTGGAATAGTATCAAACCAATAGGGAAGTGGTAGTACAATACCGATGATATTATTTGTTATATTTTCTTGTATGGAATGCATGGTGAGTGTATCCATGGTATGGATGGGAGCATTGTATACCAGTTTATGTAACAAGTTAGTTTCAATTATTGTTCACTATTCCTGATCATGATTTCTTTTCCCTTTTGCATGGTAGGCTCCAAGGAGGATCCTACGTAGTATACTATTATACTCACCCTAATTATATATAAATTTTTATTTCAGTTTAATTGGAGTAGGTTGAAGATGAAGAATGCTACTACTATTTTGGTTGTTTTTCTGTTGTTGTTTGGGCTTCATGGTCACTATATTCTTTACTTTCTTTTGGGACTTTTGGTTTTCCCTTTTAGTTTTAGCAGTTCTTACATAAAATTAATCTTGTATTTTCTTTTATATTGGTGTTTAGGAATGAGTTTTTTGGTTTCTATATGATCTCTCTCCTTTGCATGTGTTCTTATAGAGGGTAATTCCACCCATCTTTGTGTTTATTATACCCTCATTGCTAGTTTCCAACTTGGGGCCTACTAGAGGTTGGACTCGAGGGTCCCTATCCCTCTTCATCCATTTATGGAACAAGACGAGCAAACCTTATGGGGAGGGGGTGTGACATTGGAATAGATCCCAATGTGGATACTTATAGTTCAGAATTCCTAAATATAATCCTAGTTACATAAAAGAATCCTGAAGAAGGAATCTGAATCACGATGAAATAGTTGAATGAAAAGTACTCAATATTATAAAATTATATTTTATTGTGGATGTTAAATACATTTAATTGCATCCAAATATAACCACTATTAAGAAAAATAATGTATGTATCATAACTTTCATCGACTTAATGGATTTTAACAATAATTAATAAAAATAATTTTCTTAGTAACATTAACAAATCATTCCATCGATGAAACTAATGGATTCCATGGAATCTCTTTAATGGATGGATATTCTAGTTACAATCAAATCTATATGTCTAATAATGATGAGGAGGTCAACCATTACATGGCACTCTAAGGATTCTACTACAATCAGGGAATTTAATTTTTCTTAATGCATGATTATTGCACATATCAGGATGTTATTCACTTTATTATCAATCATTTTATAAGGAATGTAATGTAATGATATATTGAATACCTGGTAGGAAAATCCAGGAATCATTTGTGATAATTTCTCAATATATGAGATAGATTTTTAAAAGTATGAATTCAAAAATTAAAAATAAATCCCTTTATGTTTGATTTGAAGATGGCATTAGAAAATCTTATCAGATTATTAGTTGCCCATATTAACCTTATTACTGATCCTAAGAAAACAAAGGGAATCCATAATATGACACATTCTTGAAATCATACATATTAGAGAGTGACTCAAGGAATACAAACTTATATTAGAAACTTCATATTGAAAACAACTAGAATGTGACCACCCTACACTAAGGAAATGATGAAGGGGAACCATTTGGTGGGAAAAGTATTATCAAAAAATATTTTTGAAATATAAATTAGTACCTAGAAATAAAACTTCTATTGATTCCATATATCAATGGATGTTCACTTATTCTATATATGGAAATTTTGGAGTGGTCACTAGGTTACCTTCTCACATGGTGGAATGATGCAAGAATTGAGAATAATCTATACATTTGGTAGGAAACAATGAGAAATCTATAGACTAAATATTTTATCATGAAGAAAAATTTAAATGCATTGATCCTCATGGTCATGAAATTTAGACATTAAAGCTATTATGATGCAGACCACGAAGTATCTCATTCTAGCCTAATTAAATTTTTCCTAAACCATCACATTTTAACTATATCTTTAGAAAGGTGTTCTTCCATAATGTAACTATTTAATATAATGTTAACACCATACAATTTTGTCTAAGGGAAAGCACTAGCATATTTTATTGTTTCATATCCCATGCTGTAAAGAAATTAGATGAATATGGAAAGTCCTGCAAAGTGTTTTTCTCTATTTAAAACACTCCCCATGTGTGGGAGATTTAAATTAATGAATCTTTTAGAATCCCAATATAAAGGATAATGAAAAACCCAAAACATAATAAATTTAAATTGTTAATTATTGTCATCTCTCAATAAAAGTAAATCTTTCACTATTCCATCTTTTTGATTGAAGGTTATAAAAATACTGAGGAAGAATAAAAATCTATAATCAAAGGATAATATTTCTTATCAAAAATAAAAGTGACCCAACTAAATTTCTAGGGAGATTAAATGATTGTGATTAGAAACAATAATAGTGAATATTAAATTAAAAAAGAAGATTTGATTCCTATTATTGACTATATATGAGTGTTTTTGAAAGTCTTTTCTTATGGGACATCATTGTCTCATGCACTGTGGTCAAAAAACAGCCACATAGATTCATTGAATAAAATATCCATAACCATGGGAGATCTAAATCGATCTCAAACATTCATTAGTATTACATATCTAAAGTCGATGTACACATTCATTAGAAACTGTAGGAATGATATAGATAAGATGAACTGAAACCCTGATAAAAGAGATCCCATATCATCAATATATAATATTTTCATTATATGAATGTCACACATACTGGAGAACAATCAAAGAGATCATATCCCATCAAACTGGTCATTAAGAGATAAAATCAGATGGTGTTCCAAGAAATTTAGTCATTTGAATGATCCAAATACTATAGAGTACTTTATAAATGAGGCTTTTATAAAGACAACCAAAGTTGAGTTCAAAGTGTAGAGAACATTTTTATTTTTATAAAAGTCAATATATGTAATTGCAGTGATCATTAAATAAATACAACAATATTTATAAATTCATGAGGCTTGGATAAATTTTTCCATCAATGATATAGGTTTTGATGGAATTCACCTTGAATCATCTTTCATTCTAGATACAATAATATTTTATCTATCGACCCTAATATTTTCTTCCCACTACTAAATATTCATAGATGTATTCTATACAGGGACGAAATTCCATGCGTCCATACCCCTTAAATATCATGGTAGTTCAAGTACATCTTTACATCGAATGATTTCATCACCAAGTGGGAAAAGGAAATATCCCTCAAGGAATTTGGGTTAAAGGATGACTTCAAATATTTCATTAAAAATACCATGTGTTTTATTCGTGTCCCATAAACAATATTAAGGAAAAATAAAGAAACATCAGTTCTTATGAGTTAAAAATATTTTATTTATAATATATAATTTAGATGAAATACTCATATCATTATCATATATTTAAAAATGAATTGATTTACGTAGAAAAAAATAAGTTTTCTAACATAATACCAAATAAGGGGAATAATGATATGATTTCCTGGCCTAAAAACATTTGAATGTATTATTGACGTATCACTCCATGAACCATACAAGGATACATGAGACCACATATTTGATTTTATATAGTATAGAATTATATCTACCCATCAATGTTTATATGAACTCATTTTATTCAACCATTTATAACCATCTATATAATGATTAATAGTCTCAAATATGGTTTGGTAAAATTGAAATGACTTGATGAGAAAGGATTATACACCCCACAAAACTAAAAAGTTTATCAAAACTGATTTTAATTAACATTTAATAATTCATTTCACTATTTCTCATTCCATTAGGGAAAACTAAGTCTTCTAATGCGCAAACCAACGTGGGAGGAACCCTTTGTTATAAAAAACCATACTCCAATGAAATATATTCAGTGGACACAATGGGGGGTAGATTTAGGAAACTAACAAAAAATAAACAGTATTTAAAAAATTAATTTTAATAACCTACACATTAGATTATTAGTCCCTGATTTAAGAGTTTATAATAAAAAAATTCACTAATAACACAATGTAATACTGTATGAAAATATCATAGTCACTAGATTTAAAAATATATAATATCATCAAAGTCACATGTTGTTAAATAGTAAAAAAAAAAAGAAATTCCAAACCCCATGAAATTTTTTTGAAAATTCCATTTCATATGCTCTAGTGGGATACTAGTTATCCTATAACAACTTCTTTTCTCTCACATTAAGCCTATCTCACATGATTTTAGAGGTATTGGTTGATATCTCAAGAGAGAATGGTTTATAAATTAAATGTATACATAAAAGTATTATATGGTGAATATTTGATAACATTAAAAATATTAGGGTATCCTATTATTAATTTTATAATTCTTTAATGGAAGAGAAAAATCTATTTATGAAATCTTATTTCAAAATCAACATGATACTAAGGATATGGGAATACCCATTTTACCTATGTATAAGTTCAATCTATATAGAAAATCTCTCAAAAAAACTAAAAAATTATTTTTTAAACTATCATACTATAAATAGTGCCACATTCCCCTCATATCATATTCCTAAACATTAATTAAAATAAATAAAATACCATCTTTCATATCAGTGTATGATCTGTTCTAATAATATTTCATTCATCCAATGATATTGAAATGTGGTCAAGCCTAAAAATCATCCCTTTTATATGAGCCCGGTTAATAATGGAGATTTATCCCAATAATTTATTATAGATTGATAAAATGATCCATCATTCATATAAATTAATTTATAAAGTCACCCATACTAAAAATTCATTCATCAAAACTATTACTAAATGTGAACCCTATCATATATTTGATCCATATATATGTATGAGTTCTTACCATAGAGTTTATCACATATAAACATATACTGAAATCTATTGTCCTCAGATAGCCATAATTGATCTATAATAGTAACACAAAATACAATCTACATGTGGCATGATTCCAGTTCTAATAGGATACGTATTCATGCCAGGATCTATTATCCTAGGCCCCACCCTATATAACAATGTTCCTATTTCCCTATGTTTGTTCTTGATCTAAATGTGATATATCTCTCTATTTATTGTGTATTTAATTGTTTTGGATACCCAATAATATACTAATGTCATTTTTCTGTTAATATATGATTAAAAATACATTTTCCCTTGTATATAAGCTAGATTTGTGTAGGGAATTTCTTTTCTAGAACTATACGTCACTTGATTCTTATTACTCCAGGATACAAAGTGTTTCCCAGATCCACTATCCAAGGATGACCAATAAATTCTATAAAATAATATTCCCTCCTATCCTATGTATTTTTCAGATCTATATCAGATATTGTAGTGAATGTTCATTTTCCAAATTGAATTGAGAAGGAATACAAATTAGAAAACACACCCTTGATCTATGTACACATTATTTAGACAAGTTAAATCCCAAGAGGTTCTTTTAATAAGTTATTTCAAGTCCCAAGTGTTCCTTTATTCATTCGTACATATGATAGGATATGAAAATAGGATTATTTATCAAACACCCAACCAACTATTCGATTAAAACCTAAATCTGTATTTCATTTAAAATATGTGATCGCATACCACCACTACAGACAAAGAAAAATTGTTTTTTGTATAAGATAAAAAAAGAAATGATAATGGAATGTGGTTCTTTATATTCATAGACCTATTCTTGGATAAAATTTCCACATTTAGAAATCCTTCCATTTATATATTATTGGAATAAACCAAAAATGTATGATATCTGAGTCATCATAACATGATGTTAAAAATCATGGAATATAGAAAATCTCACATGACATTATACTGTATAGAGTGGCCACAATATGTGGAAAAAGATCCTTCTCTTGATTCTAGAACCATATAAGGATGCTCTATATATGGATTCATTCCAAACAAGAATTAAAAAAGTCCCTTTCTCAAAAATATAATAATTTTTTATAGTTTACCTAATAATATAAGAACTATGAATATCTTGATTCACTATATTTCAAGATACACAACGATTTTCAAACCACATGTTCAATAACTAACTACAAGTCATTATTCATATCCAATCCTGTTATGGAATTATAATATCAATATCCAAAAAATCCCTAATCCAAAATTCCTTTACCTCCCTTTTCAAACATCTATTTCCAAAAATAAAACTTTTCTTTTTTAGTGCCTAATATCTCCATAAATATTTCATGGATATCAGTAATTAGTATATTCGATCACTATTTGATCTTATTCTTAAATATGAATAATATGGCCTAGATATGGACCTTTCTATAAAACCTCAATATGGCATTTGAAGTAGGGGAATCCTTATATGGAAGGGAAGGATCCTCTAATTTGTTTCACACATTTTTAGTATTACAACGGAACCCGTAATTCAAATTTGGTTCATGGTTATCCTTATACACAAAAAAATTATTTTTTCTCCAAAATAAATTTTAGTTTTACGAAGAATCTATGTTATAGACCAAACACTGATCAATGAATTCCATAATTAGAAAAACAAAATAAGAAGCCATCTAAAAGACTAGAAACCAAAATCTGGATTTCTAAATGAAAATATCCAATAAGAAAACAAACAAAACCAAGGTCATTGACCTGATCCCAGTTATCCATGTTATTACATCCATATGATATCCACATCCAATATAACCCATTATAATAATGTCATAACATCATGTTCAACGATCCATTATCAAACTATTATAGAGATTTTTTTCATAACCAATCAACTAGAATAACAATAGTTTTCTGAAACCCAATCTTCTACACAGGAGAAACAGAGACCATACCCAAAATCATAATTAGGTGAGAAACATATAAGTAACCATAAACATAAATATAATCAACCATCTTTGAAATTTTTTCATGAGATCCATTTTCGAAGGCTCGAGAAAATCATGAAGAGAAAGCATCCCAATCGCAATGGCATAGGAATGAGTGTAGCCTACAGTGGTTGATCATCCTTATACACCATCATCCAATCAAACATAAAATACTAAATCCTTATAGAAAAACACCACACTAGGTCTACCAGGGGTAGTGGTATAACATATGTAATGAATATATTTTTAGGTAGAAATGAGTATTCATAGTGAGCCACAACATTCAATAGGACAACATCTTCTTCTTGGAAATCCACTACTAAGAGAAACTAGAACCACTAGCAACCCATCCTCCAAAGATGAACCACATCGTAAATTATATGACCAAAAGAAAGAAAAAACATAACATTTTAGAAAAAATCAAAAATTATGTTGAGACAATACATGTCCTCCATCCAACTTGGGATTAAATTCAAAGTCATTACTATAGAGGGAAGTCGCCCCACCAACATGAACCCCATCATCATCCCTCTACTAAAAGAGAGCCATAACATCATCACAATCCAAATCTATCATAAAATAATTATATTTAATGAAAATGGTGTCTTTATTTATGTAAAGGATGAAAATAGAGCATGGGGTGATAGAGGGTCCTGAATTGGATGAGCAACTTCCTAATGGAGAAAACACAAATTCGAACAAAAGAAAAATTCAAATCCATAGTGGGAGAAGAGAAAATCTGCATAGAAATAAGAAATGGTGGATGGAAAAAAAGAATGGGTAGAATTATTAGGATATAAGATATGATAATATAATGGATTCACATTAGTATCCCCATCTGAAATACAACTGTGAAGGAACCTTATCATGAGAGAAGAAACCCAAGAAAACATTGTTATATATTATTATTCCCGATCCTAGAATGTGGAGTTTGGGATTATGAATTCACCAATCCCTATTTGAAAAGTGTGTATGGATTCCTAATCATTGAGACATATTAATTTTTTCATAATACCTGACGATTTCCATACATTATAACCATGAACCTATTCACCAATTCGAGATAGTCTGTAGTGGTATTGGGTTCAACATTAATGTTCTGTCATCTTTTCAATTACCATTAGAACAACTAGATCAATCCCTTTTGGAATAATTACTATGAACATAATCTAAGCATTGTTTCAATAATAAAATAGATATTGTATTTTGGATTTCAATTTACATTGATTTTTCCCACACCGTTGCTATATTTATTTTCCAAACACCAAAATATTTTTTCATAAACTATTCCACCATCATCATCAACCCATAATGGATAAGGTATTAAGTTATTAAACTTTATAAATCCTTACTAAGGAAAATATTTATTGATAATGAGTGATTCATTTGCATCAAATAATATGAAATTCATGTTTCTTGTATCCTCAAATATTTTTGGTCAAAACAATTAGACCGCAAACACCTACCCTAGTTGTCAATTATTTATAACCTCACAATATACATCTCGCTGGTCCAGGCCACAAAAATTTAAATTGTATATGAAAAAACAATTTATATTTAAACCCCATGAACAATAGAGTCAGTAAAATTCATTTCCCTTCTCTCAAATCAACCACTTTTCAGAGCTTGGGAAAAAAGTCAATCATAATAAGAGAAATAATTTTTTTGGGCTTGTTAGATGGCACAGGAAAAATTTCGATCATTGATATCATGGTGATATGGTTTCAGAAAAACAATAGTGATGAAATATCATTTCTTTCCTCTTCAAACATGTGTTACCAACATGGTATCCAACCAATTATTGTGTCAGAATCCTTTTGGAATAATAAATATTTTTTTAAACCTACTTTATTTATCAATTACTTGAATCCTTAAAAAACTCTCCATGATTTCATTACTGAGTGAATTGGACTAAAAAGTAAAGATCAACTTGAATATCCATTCTACGCCTCTAATAAGACTCTCTATATGTTCCCATGATATGGGGATTCAAACAATGACTTCTTATTCCTAAATAATAGGATCCTATAACTTCTGTATTCCCAGACACCATTATAATTGAACCCATATTTCAAATATAGTCCACAAGAAATTTTTAGTATGTTTCCCACCACATCACTCTTTATATGTAAAACCCAGATATTTTAAAGTATATTTTACTATGAAACCCACTGTTTCATGATCTTGATACACACGCAACATCAATCAAATGTGAACTATGAAACAATACATAACTTTTAAAATATACCCATGGAATTAGTTGTAATAAATTTAGGTAACATAATTATGAAACTCATAAAGAAATAGATTTAGAGGTCCTTAATAATTTTAATGGTTTGAAAGAATTAATTTTATTTACCCATGTAAATAATAATATTTATTTATCTTTAAATTGCATTCCATATAAGACTAAATTTCATGCTCTTTATTTTAAGATAATTACTATTTTATGGATACAATATATTATTGATTTGAATAATATATAACCCAAAATATGATTAATACTTGATTGGAAATAATAATAAGATTATTTTATATATTAAAAATATATTTTCCTATGAAAAAAATATGGATATTTGTTTTATAAAAAATTCCAATTTTAGTTTGTTTATTCTAAAAAAGTGAAAATCATTTTTAAATTCATTATTTAAACATTAAAATATCATGAATTTTCATAATTTTTTAAAAATAAATTATTTTTAGGGGAATAGTGAATAAACTATATTTAAAAATGCTTTGAGTTTCCATAAATTATTATTATATAAGTATGAAATGGAAATATGTGAAAACCTTTTTTATATAAAATATGAGCATTATTAGAGACATTATGAATTTAAAATAAAATGTATATTTTATTCCAAATAAATGTTTAATATTTTTGAACATATGATAAACTATTTTATAAAATATTTGTAACTCATTTATTGTATTAAAATTATTTTTTATCTTTGTTATATAGTTAAAAATAATATTATTATTTTAAATTTGGAATTATAAAGTACATATTTTTTAATAATTAACAATTTTTTTTTTGACATATTAGAAGAGTTATGTATAAACCTATTACCATGGTAAAAATTTTGAAATTAGTTATTCAATGTTGTAAAGGGTATAAAATGTGAAAAACTAGTTTATAAATTAGAGTTTGAGGTGTGTATAAACTATAAAATATAACCAATCCACTATTTCCTATTTTTTGAGTCTCCTTGACAAGTGAAACATTTCTTATCTTTATATAAAGAGGAAATATTAACAAGAATTTCATCATCACCACTTCTAACAGGTTATTTCCACTACCCCTATCAGAAAAAATAAAGATTTAGTTTTCCTATTATCACCCTACCATATTTCCATTTCATATAATCATTTTCTATGTTGTTAAGATTCTATAACCAAGTTTGTTTTTCTAATTCCTCCCTTTGTATGAAATCTTATGAGGAAATATAAAGGTTCTCTACATAGGTATAAACATTTCCCTAAAATGATTATTATTTATCATTAACATATTAATATATTTTATCCAATAATATACTTTTCCATCAGTATTTAGATTATAATAAATATTTTAATATTTTGGAAAAAACATTAACAACATTTCCTATATCCTGTTTGGAAAAATGAATGCGATATTCTTGTGTTTGTGCATACTACATTCTCTGTGAAGAGATATATCTATTTTTTCATATAGAATTCATTTAATTTACTAAAATATATTCAAATATGATTCGTAAAATTAAATATATGAAAACAATATGATTATTATTCTATATTAATTAAATTATTCAAAATGAAAAAAAATCAAAACGATACTCACACATTATTTATGGTATGTTCAAGATGGGGACGATGAGACCACTTACTTGAAAAATACTATAAAATAATATCTTGGATGGCTATGATAACAAAATTAATAATAAGTTTTGACCTATGTAATTAAATAATTATTGTATTTTTGTTATTTAATGGTAACATTAATATTAAACTTATTAATTAACATACAAATTTTTGGTCATTAGAAATCTTGGAAGCATATAATTTTCTTATTTAGTCTTTAGTTATCGCAGAAAAAATCCCATAAAATGAAATAATAAAATAAAAAATAATAATAATGAATAAATTAAATTACCTTATTTTATCCAGTAAAGATGAAATTTTGGACAATAATTTTTAATTACACGTTTATTATGAAACTAGTTTAAAATAATGAAGATTACTCACACCCGACAGTAAAAAGGAGACAAAATAAATATTAAAAATGTATTAATCTATTTTAAATGGATTTTATAAAAATTTATATTTTTCTAATAATTTTATAAAATAGGATATTATGATAGTTATTTTTATTACAAATGGAGGTTCACATGCTTCAGTGGAAATTATGAGTTAATGTAGAAGGTTCATAGTCTCAAATTTAATTTCCTCAGACATATTTCAAATTGTGCACCATAATATCTCTCAAATAGTGTATATATTTCCAAAAGAATATCTTTTACCATAATAATTTAATTCCTGGAATTTTTTTGGATTCATATTATTCCCTTTATTTAAATGGATTATGATTCAAATGATTCCATGGTTGTAAGGTTTATTTCACTATATTTTCAATTCAATGAGATAAGATTAGATATTATGCACCATTATTTATTTTCTATGGTGTATTCACCACCATAATGGATTTAATTATAATTAATATATTTCATTTCATGTTATTTAAACCATTATATAATTGAGACACTCATATGTTGTTTTGGTTCTTATTTTACCATTATCATAAGGGTTTCTTCATTAATATCCATTTCAAACCTACATTCTATTAAAATATAATCAATTATTTAAATTTAAGGATCTTTATTTCAAATGTCTCCCATAATATTATTCACCTCTATTGTTCATGGGTGTTTACATGTCTTCTTACTATTTCATTTTCACATGGGACATATTTTACCCATTTTAAGGAAAACTAACCTCACCTCTTATTTTCAATCATGCATCATTCACATATATATCCCAATTAAATGAATAATCTTAAAGATTTTATCATTTATGACTAAATTATTATTCAATTTCATTTTATTTTAGTTTGATTTTTGTAATTTTTTTAAATGAAATTTTAATTCATTCTATATGGTTCCTTTTCAAAAAGTGTGAGAAGAATCACTTTTAAAAAATTCCATGTGGTCACATAATTCAACCATTTTGAATTTTTCTATGAAACATCCTCTCTAAATTTTTGTGTAATTTAAAAGATATTATTATTATATTTTTTATTAATATTTATATTTTAATAAATGTTTTTTAACGGTCAAGTTGTTTTCTTGATACAATTTTTTTTCCAAATGATCCAAAATTTTTCATTCATTTATGTATACATCATATGATATATAATAATTTTTATAAAAGAAATTATTCATATTGAACCACCTTCCTTCTTTCATTGGATGGATGGTGTAATATTTTAATATCTTATATAAATGATCCCACACTGAAATCTTTTCCAATATCTCACTACGTAAAAATATAAGTTTTTATCCAATGGATTTCCTATATGGCCACTTGATATTTTCTTCTTGTTACTAGGGATTCAAACCTAGATTCCATAAATTTAATGATTTATAAACACTATTACGGAAACTCTATATCCATTACCCTATATGATTGAGGGATATTTATATAAAAATTTATTCCATTTATATATTGGGTATATATTTAAAATATATATATATTATATTTTAATATAAATGTATATTGATTACTAAGTAATATTATCTGTATATTCTTTATTTTATTATTTCCTCCATCTGATGAATGAATTGTAAAAAATTAGTTATAGGTGGGACTCACAATTTCACCTAGATACGTCTATATGTATCATAATAAAACTACATATGTTATTAATAAATTTCCATCCAGTTTAGTATGATGTCTTGATTTTGTTCTTGATAGTAATAATATTACATAAAACAATGCCTTTATGGTAGGAAATTTATATTTACAAGGCCCTAACTAGTCAGAAATTATACATTACATCACCCCAAAATCCGGTATTATTGTCAATGAAATTATTTTTATTTTGTGCCATGGATTGGTTGGAAGATAAAGTGATTAGTTATATGGGATTATATAATTATCATTTATTTCCTTCCAAATTATTCACTTATTTTTTATTCTATGATATATTATTGTATAATCTTTTCCTTACTAAGCATTTGAGATCACTGATCTTTTATTTCTATTAAACATGGTTGTGTTGAAAAGAGTTTCGCATAATATGTCAAAAATAATTTCATATGCGATAAATTTTTATAGATGTTTAATACATATTATAAATTAAATATCATCTTATTTAGTGGGAAAATATCGATTAGAATCTAAAAACATGGTATTTTTAGCTAATTATTTATCTTAGGATTTTAAAAATCTAAACCTAAAAGGTTGTGGTAATGTATGTAATGAAATGTTTGATATAACTCATTTAATTATGGGGTAGTTACATCTGGTCTGTTATATTTTCTATCAGATCAGAGTTTATATACCATTTAATGTTGTTATTTTATCAATTATGGATAATTTAGTGGTTATAAATGTAATTATGAAATCATATACATTGATTAATCATAATTAAAAAAACTTGGTGGGCCAAATGGACTCAAGAACGCCTCCCCATATAAAATAGGATTCCTACTAGCAATGAGGTTCTATAGTATTATGGTGGGAATACTATACCACCTTTATCATAATAGAGTATAGTGGAACCAAATTTTAAATTAGCAGAAGAATTATAATAATAAAAGTGGATGTAAGTCATCCATATAATAAATACATGAATAAAACTGAAAGCATTATAAATTGATGATGAAGATTCCATGACTATATAAAAATAGGGAGTATTAATATATAAATACATGCTATAAAAATGATTACAAAAGACCAAAAGTCTAAACTCTAATATAATTTTATGCACCAGATCAGTATTGTACTCTCATAATCCAAACTATTACAAAAATCAAGTGATTATACTTGCAGGATTCCCTTTTTCCCTACATGTATCCCTAAAGTCTATTGAGGTTCCCATCAATGACCTAAATAGGTTGTGAGTAAAACTCATTAGGATACCACCAATGAAATATAATATTATTCATTACAATAATAGAATATGAAGACTGAATAGGTATGATAAAAATAAAATGTAAATGTAAATAATCCATATCAGGCTTAGGATCCTAATGCGATAACATGCCGACCATACATACTTCATATGATGCCAGAATGTCTCTGAGCATTCTCAATTATATAAATATGTTCATAATCAAGAAATAAAACCATATAATCCATGTAAAATAATAACAATTTTTTTTATCATAAGATCCTTATAATTTTATTTCATAGAAATAAAGTGTTATTTGATGTTGTGTACCATTGGAATTTCACATTATGGGGTCTAATTGATCCATTAAAACATGTTGTATGTATCCATGTTGTTTGAAATGACTAATGTAAAAGTAGATAATACAAATAAGTTTGTAATCATCAAATCAAATCCATGGATTTAACCTAATGAATTCAATTTAGTTTTTGGGAATGAAGTGAAATTGCAGTGCTACATTTATTTTTTAATGTATATAAATCATTTATCAAACAATATAGTTGTATTTCAATATTTATCTGCATAAATGAATCAATTGGTGCCATACGACCCCCTAAAAAGATTCTCATATCAAAAATCCAATTATCACCTTTGTAATTCCACAACTATAATGTACCATAGGTCCATGACCGAATTCAAGAACCATATAATTAAATTTTTTACATTGAGCCCATCAAATAAATTCCAAATTGGACCCCATGTATCATCAAAAATAGAATATTTTAATTGGTCGCAGGTCATGTAAATTATAAATAGCATTTACATTATATGTTTGTCAATATCTCTAATGATCACATCAATTTCATTCTATATCAGAACCCACTTATTTTCGAAGACATAATATAATATGTGTTGAAATATCATGTTAGAGTCTATTCCATTTATAAATTCATTTAGTTACATCAGACCCCACCCCGTTTATGAGTTATCAAAAAGTCCAAGACAAACAATTATTCAATTTTAATATTTAGAAATAATATATACTCATCTCACATAAATGTCATAAAAATGTCTATGTGGGTATTCAATTTAATATCACGAATTTTTTATGTTGTATTGATCTTTTAAATTCTTGTCAACCCCTATATTTTATCTGTATAATTATCCATAATCACCCATGTAAATAAATAATACTATTTAGATCTTATTTAAGACTCAAATATTTTATGTATCAATTGATGGAGAAGGAACAAGGTTTGAGAAAACTATGCGCAAGAGGCCACATAGTTTGTAAAAATCATTCTGGTTACTTTAGGGATCCAAAAAGCGGATCATTTAGGATGAATTTGGTATGTCTTACCGTTCACTATATGTCATGTTGGCTGTGAAACATAGTTTGTTTGTGAGACATGGGTAGCTCTCATATGGGAAAATCATACACCCAAAATAGTGTGGTCCACTACTATTGGCTAGTGGGTAGTGCATTGTTGGTGTATAGTTCGTATAAAAGTGGGACACAACTATGAACCCTTAAAAACTAAGGAATTTTTTCCATTTTAGCCCCCAACCATTTAAAAGATCCCACCATTATTTTTTTAGATGCACAACATCTCATCCTCCCTTATGATATCCTTAATCCTTTGAACTAGGATTTGATCTCATATCACCATTCTCACATCGACTCGAGTTTCGTTCATCTCATTTGATCACCAATAGTAAGAGATTCAATCCAGTATAATCCTTTCACAGTTTCTCTTGTTATCAATTGTGAAATCCTACTAAAGGATCTTATGAAATATATTCTAGGTGTTCATTTATGCATTCATTTTACCTTATCTAGGAAAAACGAAGGGATGATATAGGATAAGGATGGTGTTGCAATGATAAGGTAGTTGGTCTATGAATTTTCCCTCAAATTATAATTTTTTATACCTTATTTCCATTGTACCTTATTCTAGACCTTATATGGGTTGGTTAGTGATTTTATAATCCATTTAGTTAAATATTAAATTGATGTTTTTTACATATTTAAACACAATTATATAACATTTGATATTATTGAACTCAACCCGGATGACCCATCCGGTGTTTTTTTCACTTTGTCTATATACATTTCTCCCTTAGAATGAGTTAATATCACTTTTCCATATAAGAATTGAATATGGAAATTAATTGTATTTTTAAAGGTTATTATCAACATATATAACATTTTCCATTGTATATGAATGTTTTTAAATGCATAATCCGTTGGACTGTATATGGTTGTAAAATGATTAATGAATTGATCTATGAAAATGATTATAAAGTGGTGAATGTATAGGCTATTATGGTAATGGATGGTTCATAGTAGGATACTGATGACACATTAGGATTGATTTTCTAATTTATACTTATTTTATCTTTCATACATAGCATATTTAGAGATAACATACATTAATACTCTTTGAACCGTTTTACTTAGATTATGTGGTTCCTTAGACAATTATAATCATCGGAACAAACATACATACATTGTTCGAATGCATTGGAAATTTATTATACATGGATATTATTACATAACACACTTGGATTTAATGTAAATTTCTACAACCTGGAGGCAGCTTACATGGATGCCTTCGACATTTCTACTCCTTGGATCTGGGACATTTGGAATGATTCAGGATTACTCATTGTAGGAATTTTATGATTATTACCATGCTTCATAGATACCCAATATATTATGGTTCCATGATCACATTATTTTTGTTACATTAGACAATGTCACTATTAATTTTACTCTTTTTGTAAATGAACACTTCTTTTTCTTATATACAGACAATGGAATTGTTATTGTAACATCCCAAGTAAGTAATTAATAATAGATATTTTTATCTATGCCTATTAATGAATTAGATAGCGTTTTAGAGGCTTAAAATGAAAATAAATCCAATCTTAAGCATGGAATACACTAATATTATTTAAAAGATTGTTTTACTGCCTTTTAATGGAAAACCATTTTTAAATCTATCTTTTGAAAATATTATAATCTAGGTTTGTCAAAATAAACTTATTATTTATTATTGGGACATCAAAATTTACTTTGTGTGAAGTTTTGGTATTTTTCCGATAAAGTTCATTTTTAATGAATAGTGAAAAATGTTGTATTTTAATTCAAAACCTCTTTTTAATCTAATTTATTTATATGATTAGATTATCTTTTGAATTTTTTTTAAAGTGAAATTAGAATATATTTTTACCATTTAATCCAATGGTGGTCATTGGAATCAATTTCACTTTGAAATTGGACTTAAACTAGTGTCAATCTTTTGATACTTATTGTTTCATAAAAACACGCTATTTTCTCTGACATCGGGAATTAATTATTAAATTAATTAATGAAACTTATATGTTTTGAATTTTTTAAAATAGACATCATTTTTTAATTCATAATATCAAATATAGCTTAGGGTGAAGTTTTGGTATTTTTCTGAAAAACTTCAATTTTTGATGAATAGTGAAACCACTAAGTGGTAGTTAAAGAAACTGATTTTTCATTTAAATGAAACTTTTCCACTTCTGTGATTTGATTTTCAAAAATAAGACATACATTGTTGCCATTAAGATATAAAATGTTGTTCAATGAGATTAAAATAATTTTTTGGTGAATATTAACTTTTATGTTCTTAATCGCGATTAGAGGTAATTAGTGTAGTTTAAGGTAAAAATAATGTTTTAATAATATGAGATGAGCTTGACACATGTCATACCCTCATTGGATGTTTCATGGCCGACCAAGATAATCCATGGGTCAACTTGGGGACCCCATGGAGCCACTTTGGTTTGGAAATGACATAAATAAGTTTTTATTTAATGTTAAAGTAAAAATAACACAATCATGAGATACTTTACTAAAACAATTTTTACATGGGGTTATACAAGTCAGATTTTTTATTATAAATAGTCATTTGAAATATAGAAAGCTTTCATACATCATAGTATTTTTTTTATAATTTTGAGACTTTAAATAAATTAAATTATTTATGACATTATGATGATGCAGCAATTACCTCATTAATAAAAGATTTAAATAAAATAAAAGGATAATGTAAAATCTATGACCTACACATGTAAAAAACTTATTGGATGGGTGGCTTTATAACCCTTATCACCTTACCCTCTAATTATATCAATTTGGGACCTTTTTAATCCGAAACTCATTTTGAAATAAAGGAACATTTCTCAACATTCCAGGAGTGCCACTCCTCTCCTCTTATAAAAGGCCCCCACCTCTACCTCCTTACCCACACTTCCAAAGCCTTTGGCTCGGCCAACCCCTGCCCATTTTGTCTCTCCACTTCTCTCTCTTACTTCTTGAAGCCTCACATTGGGCAGAAGTCTTCCAATGGAAGCCTTTGAGCTCAAACCAAAGGGAGTTACCAGATTTTAAGGTAATGTCCTCAGTTGAGTCATTTTGTTTTATTTTTCTTCTCCAACCCCCTAAACTCTTTTTATTCATTTATTTTGTAACAACTCAAGTATCTTCAATATATTAGTATGTTTTTATAAGAATTATTAGAGCTACACATACACACACCTACATCTAATGGTTAAAGAACATACTGTTTCCGTGGATGGCGAATTTCTGCCTCCCGAAACGATGATTGTTCAACATTCTTTTAACACCTTCAAAGATGGCCATTAAGATGAGACTATATTTATATATGATATATGATATGTTTATGTTTTCCTTAAGCTTGTGTATTTTTCATTTTTGTCATACCTTTATGGTTTCCATTATGGGTAAACACGATATCATCATTTAAGGAAGTGCGGACTACCGCCCCCTCAAAGTGATTTGATTCGTTAATACCATATGTGGGACGTATAAAGGATGAAGTTATGATATTATATATGATATTACACTGTAATTATAATATACCTTTATATCATTATGATTCCATTCTATAAAATACGAAATAGAAATGAATGTAGCGTTCATGCGTACGTACGACTTACCGTCTCCATGAACGGTGCATTTCATTTCTTACCTCTAAATGATTATGTAATATTATAAATGCATGTATATACTGGATATATATGATATATATTATATATACATCATGATTATAATTCTGGATATAATGGATACATGAACAACTTGTAATTATAAAGGGTATATTTTTTACTCAAGTACCAATGATCGTTAAAACGACCATTATTAACTTAAATAATTACATAGTGTTCATGACATGGCAATAAGTGATATAAAAGGAATAATGAAATTTAAAAAGGTTCTTAAACAAATATAAATTAACTCAAGTTTATTATTCATGAGATTAAAGAACGACCGAGTCAAGTCGGACCCGAGGTATGGGACTTCATCTGAATCTCATTTCATTGAGGCATATTTTGTTTTATAGACAACCTTCTTTTATACGATGTATAAACCCCTTTGACTTTTATGTTTATCCAAAAGGAATATTTTTTATACGAAGCGTTTTACTAAACGAAAAAAGGGAATGTTTTTGTTGTACGTATGCGGCGACAACGACTTCTCCGCCGCCGTGACCATTATTTGAGTTTCGGCTTCCTCTACAATCCATACCTTTTTTTAAAAAGAAAAATAAATACCATGTTTTACTTTTCTTTTATTTTGGTATTGAAAATGGTTTTCATAATGTTTTTATATCAATGTGTTGTATTGATATCTTTTTATTGAAAGGTGGAAATTTTATGTTTCTGTTATGTATGTTTTATGTGATAAGATTATGTTGAGGTTATTGGGAATTATTATGAAGACGGGTGGTTCCGTGATAAATTAATGGTGGGTGAGCCCGATATAGCTCTCCAATTCATTGGGTAACGCGAAGGAGTGAAAAATTAAGGTTTCTCCAAAGATATTTAGGGAATATACTGTGATGGGTATTCCAAACATAACCAAGAGGGTTACTCTCTACGTAAGAATGTTATGAATGCCTCAAGTTACCTTTATGTCTTATGATTTCTATGATTTATTCATGATTTGATGAGTTATGTTAATGTGCTTATGTTTTATGGGTAAATTATGATTTCATTCTTATGTATATATGAACTTATGTTTCCTTTCCATATTTTTATAACCCATACTGAGCTTTTTATGCTCATCCCAAGTTTTTTTTTTGAAATGTTTTTCACAGGTCAAGGGAAAGGTACATGATATGATGATAGTGTCAAGGAACTGTCAAGAATGAATACATGTACTATTTTAAATATGTTTTCCATTGATGGGAAAAATGAATACTATCTTTATGTAACAACTTTGTTTATATGAGGAATGTAATGAAAGTTTTGTTTTCTAATTCTCTAAAACTCTAAACCTGAAAAGATCCTCAATGTGTAATCTTGTAATAACTCAAGATTAAGTAAGGTTTAAGGTCGGGTCCTTATAGTTGGTATCAGAGGTCGTTTTAGATATCTTTAGGAGTTAGAATTATATTAAATGATTATCCAAAAATATATTTATTGAAATGGTATAGCATTTTAAGATTACCATGTTGCTTCATCTAAGACATGTTTGTTCAGAATGGTTTTCCACAGAGGAAATAGGGAAGCATTACTAGGAAGGAATAAATAAGGAAATAACCTTCAGAATCAGCATCCTGAGACGGTCAGAATTGGAACTGAATAGTTTGTTGCAGTAATGGCGCAGTTGACTCAAGCGATAAATGGTGGTGGTATCCATGCACGAGATCAGCCAGATCAACCACAGAGGAACATGTCAGTGGTGGAAAATTTCGTGAGGTGACATCCCCCATCATTCTGACGATCATCTAACCCTGTGTTAGCTGAAGGGTGGATTAAATAACTGGAGAAGATTTTCGATGTCATGGGGTGTTCAGACAATAAAAGGTTAGTCTTTATATTTAATGTTTGGAGGGTGAAGCAGATTAGTGGTGGTCGATGGTTAAAAATATCAGGGATGCCGATGAGATTGATGCTCTTGACTGGGATGAATTTAAAGGTTTGTTTCTTGAAAAGATTTTTCCTAAGTCTGTTTTACTTAAAATGGAAAAACAATTCTTGGAATTAAGGCAAGAGGAAGACTCAGTGGCTACCTATGAATAAAGGTTCACTCGATTGGCAAGGTATGCTCTAAATTTTATCTGAGACCTTCATAGTAAAATAAATCGTTTTTAATCATGATTAAAGCCAAAATATCGAAGGTCATTAGCTTCTCGTGAGTTTAAAAGTTATGAAAATCTTGTTCGATGTGCTGATAAGGTGGAAATGGATTTTTCTGATGATCAAGTGTTCTATAACAACCAACAGAAGAAGAGACCAAGGTGGGAGGAGAAAGGGAATAATTCTTCAAAAAAGTCTGATGGTAAGAAATCTAATATTCTAGTTTGTGATAAATGTGGCAAAATACATGCTGGGGAATGTCTTCTGAATTCTAGAATGTGCAACCGATGTGGTAAGATGGGACATAAGGCTCGTGATTGCACTGAAAAAGATCAAGGTGATGGTAAGTTCAAATTTGATTTATAGTTCGTGAAATGTTTTACGTGCAATGAGATGGGTCACTATGAAAACAAGTGTCCGACAAAGAGCTTGAGTGATGGGAAGCAGTTAGACTACAAGCAGAAAGGGGTGGTGAAATCCTTTGCAACTACTTCAGCAGATGTCGGGCCATCAAATGAAGTTGTATCAGGTACTTTGTTTGTTTTTTCAGATTATGCCAGTGTGTTGTTTGATTCGGGGTCCACACATTCTTTCATCTCTGAAACCTTTTCTAGTAAAATGGGAATACCATCTCAAGAAATGACTCCTGAACTTGTGGTAAAAACACCTGGGGGAAATGTTGAGGCAAAAAGAATTTATAAGAATATTCCTATCCTTATCCGTGGAAAGAACCTACTTGCGAACCTTATTTTGTTACCTCTAGTAGAGTATGATGTTATCCTGGGTATGGATTGGATCTCTATTTACCATGCTAAGATTGATTGTAGAGCTAAAGAAGTTTCTTTTCAGAAATACTTTCGGTTTGTGTACAAGAATGAACCCTTACTGTTGATAACTTATCAAGAGGCCGAGAAACTTGTAAAAGATGGAAATGAATGTTACCTTGCACTTATTGTTGAAAACAAGGGAACTGTTCAGATTAATGATGTGCCAGTGGTAAATGAGTATCCTGATTTTTTTCCTGATGAGTTGCCTGGAATAATACCAGATCAGGATGTTGAAATTACTATTGACTTAGTTCCTGATGCTAAGCCAATTTCGAAACCCCCTTATCGAATGGGTCAAATTGAACTTTTAGAGTTGAAGGAGCAATTGCAAGATTTATTAGAGAAAGGTTTCATTCGACCTAGAACGTCACCATGGGGTGCTACTATTTTTTTTGTTAAAAAGAAAGATGGTTCTATGAGACTTTGCATTGATTATAGAGCCTTGAATAACATGACTGGTAAGAACTAATATCCTTTGCCTCATATCGATGATTTGTTTGATCAGCTCCAGGGAGCTCAGTATTTTTCAAAGATTGACCTAAGATCGGGGTACCATCAGCTGAAGGTAATGGAAGTAGATGTTCCGAAGACTGCATTTCGTAAAAGATATGGCCATTATGAATTTGTAGTAATTCCTTTTGGGCAAACCAATGCACCTGTTGTATTCATGGACTTAATGAACAGAATTTTCCATGTGTTCTTGGATAAGTTTGTGGTGGTTTTCATTAATGATATTTTGGTGTTTTCTAAAAGTAAATACGAGCATGAAATACATTTAAGGGTTATTTTTCAAACCTTAAAAGAAAAGAATTTGTATGGGAAATTCAGAAAGTGTGGGTTTTGGTTTCAACAAATTTCTTTCCTTGGTCACATTGTTTCTAAAGATGGGATAACCATTGATCCTGCAAAAACAATGGTTGCTGAAGAATGGCCAAGACCCACAAATGTAATAGAGATTCGTAGTTTCCTTGGTTTTCCAGGCTATTATCGAAGGTTTGTTAGAAATTTTTCATGGTTATCTAGTCCAATGACTAAGCTAACTCGGAAGGGTGTCAAGTTTATCTGGAAAAAATAATGTGATGATTGTTTTCAGGAACTAAAAAGAAGATTGGTGAATGCTCTGATTTGGCACTACCTTCCAGGAATGGTGAGTTTGTTATATACAGTGATGCTTCATTGAAAGGACTTGGTTGCATCCTAATGCAGAATGATCAGGTAATATCTTATGCTTCACGACAGTTGAAAACTCATGAGGTAAATTACCGTACACATGATCTGGAATTAGCAATTGTTGTTTTCGATTTAAAAATTTGGAGGTATCATTTGAATGGAGTAAAGTGTGAAATATATACTGATCACAAAATTTTAAAGTATATATTCACTTAGAAAGAATTGAACATGAGACAGAGAAGATGGCTAGAATTAATCAAACATTATGATTTTACAATTCATTACCATCCAGGAAACTAAAATAAAGTGGCTGATGCTTTGAGTCGAAAATGTAATGATTCATTAGAGATGGTTCAAAAATGTAAGTTGCCTGAATTCAACATTGATAATGATTGCGTTTTGAGATTTGGGAAGAGATTTTGAGGGCCTTGATATTCACAGTTGAAGAGAGAGTTGTTATGTGAAGCTCATAGTTCTCCATTTTCAGTTCATCCTGGTAGTACTAAGATGTACAGAGATCTGCGGGAGTATTACTGGTTGGATGGAATGAAAAGATATATTGCTGATTTTACTATGAAGTGTTTGACTTGTCAACAGGTTAAAGCAGAGCGGCAGTTACCGAAAGGGATGCTTCAGCCTTTACCAGTGCCAGAGTGGAAATGGGAGAATATATCCATGGACTTTGTTGTGGGATTGCCGAAGACATCTCGAGGTAATAATGCAATCTGGGTTATTGTTGGTCGCTTGACTGAATCTACTCATTTCCTTACTATAAGAGATACTTTTTCCCTAGATCAACTTTCCAGTTTGTATCTTAAAGAGATTGTCAGGTTACATGGAGTTCCTCTCCACATTGTAACTGACCGTGATCACAGGTTCACTTCTAACTTTTGGAAAGGCCTTCAGAAGTCGTTGGGTACTGAATTAAATTTTAGTACAGCTTTTCATCCTCAATCTGATGGGTAGTCAGAACGAACAATTCAGACCTTGGAGGATATTCTATGAGCTTGTTCGATGGATTATCAGGGATGTTGGGACCAACATATTTCTTTGGTTGAATTTTCATATAATAACAGTTTTCATTCCAGTATACAGATGGCACCATTTCAAGCATTATATGGGAAGCAGTGTCGATCTCCAGCTTTCTGGGATTAAGTGGGTGAAAGGAAATTGATGGGACCAGAATTGGTAGAAGATTTGGCAGAAAGAGTTCAGCTGATACAGAAACACATGAGAATAGCTCAGAGCAGGCAGAAGAGTTATGCAGACAACATAAGGAAGGATATATCTTTTGAGGTAGGTGATCATGTTTTTCTCAAAGTCTCACCATGGAAAAGTGTAATGCGATTCAGTAAGAAAGTAAAGATGAGTCCAAGGTTCATTGGACCATATGAAATTCTGGATAGAGTTGGATCAGTTGCATACCGGGTGGCTTTACCTCCGAGTTTATCTCAGGTACACAATGTTTTTCAGTTTTCGATGCTGAGAAAATATATGCCATATCCATCTCATGTTTTGAGTCCAGAGGTAGTTAAGCTGGAAGAGAACCTATCATATGAGGAATAACCGGTCAAGATTCTTGACCACAAGGAGCAAGTGTTACAGAATAAGGTGATTAATCCGGTAAAGTTTTTGTGGAAAAACCACATGATGGAAGAGGCAACATGGGAATCTGAAAATGCAACGAGGGATAAGTACCCCCATTTATTCGATAAGTAAATAAATTGCGGGGATGAAATTTTCTAAAGGGGTGAAGGATGTAACATCCCAATTAAGTAATAAATAATAGATATTTTTATCTATTCCTATTAATGAATTAGATAGTGTTTTATATGCTTAAAATGAAAATAAATCCAATCTTAAGCATGGAATACACTAATATTTTTTAAAAGATTGTTTTACTACCTTTTAATGGCAAAACATTTTTAAATCAACCTTTTGACAATTTTATAAGCTAGGATTGTCAAAATATAACTATTCTTTATGATTGGGACATCAAAAATTACTTTGTGTGAATTTTTGGTATTTTTCCGATAAAGTTCATTTTTTAATGAATAATGAAAAATGTTGTATTTTAATTCAAAACCTCTTTTTAATATAATTTATTTATATGAATAGATTATCTTTTGAATTGGTTTTAAAGTGAAATTAGATTATATTTTTACCATTTAATACAATGGTTGTCATTGGAATCAATTTCTCTTTGAAATTGGACTAAAACTAGTGTCAATCTTTTGATACTTATTGTTTCATAAAAACACGCTATTTGCTCTGACAGTGGGAATTAATTATTAAATTAATTAATGCAACTTATAAGTTTTTAATTTTGTAAAATAGACATCATTTTTGAATTCAGAATATCAAATATAGCTTAGGGTGATGTTTTGGTATTTTTCTGAAAAACTTCAATTTTTGATGAATAGTGAAACCACTATTTGGTAGTTAAAGAAACTAATTTTTCGTTTAAATGAAACTTTGAAACTTCTGTGATTTTATTTTCAAAAATCGTACATACATGGTTATCATTAAGAAGTAAAATGTGGTTTAATGAGATTAAAATAATTTTTTGGTGAATAGTAACTTTTAAGTTCTTAATCGCGATTAGAGGTAATTAGTGTAGTTTAAGGTAAAAATAATGTTTTAATAATATGAGATGAGCTTGAAACATGTCCTACCCTCATTGGATGTGTCATGGACGAACAAGAAAATCCATGGGTCAACTTGGGGAACCCATGGAGCCACTTTGGTTGGGAAATGACATAAATAACTTTTTATTTAATGTTAAAGTAAAAATAACAGAAACATGATATGTTT
Source organism: Viscum album (assembly GCA_963277665.1). NCBI lineage: Eukaryota > Viridiplantae > Streptophyta > Magnoliopsida > Santalales > Viscaceae > Viscum > Viscum album. Next base: position 1,099,004,487 of record OY728123.1, read on the forward strand.
TACTAAAATAATTTTTACATGGGGTTATACAAGTCTGATTTTTGATTATAAATAGTAATTGAAAATACAAAAAGATATACTACATCATAGTAGTTTTTTTATAATTGTTAGACTTTATATAAATTAAATTATTTATGACATTATGATGATGTAGCGATTACCTCATTAATAAAGGATTTAAATAAAATGAAAGGACAATATAAAATCTATGACCTACACATATCCAAAACCTATTGTATGGGTGGATTTAGAACCCTTATCACCTTACCATAGAATTATATCAATGTGGGACCTTTTGAATCCTAAACTCATTTTAAAATAAAGGAACATTTCTTTACATTCCAAGAGTGACCCTCCTCTCCTCTTATAAAAGGCCCCCACCTATACCTCCTTACCCACACTTCCAAAGCCTTTTTATCGGCCAACCCCTGCCCATTTTGTCTCTCCACTTCCCTCTATTACTCCTTGGAGCCTCACATTGGGCATAAGTCTTCCCAAGGAAGCCTTTGAGCTCAAACCAAAGGGAGTAACCCGATTTTAAGGTAATGTCTTCACTTGAGTCCGTTTGTTTTATTTTGCTTCTCCAACCCCCTAAAATCATCTTATTCATTTCTTTTGTAACAACTACATTATCTTCAATATACTAGGATTTTGTTATAAGAAGGATTAGAGCTACAATTACACACACCTACATCTAATGGTTAAAGAACATACTGTTTCCGAGGATGGTGAATTTCTGCCTCTCAAAACGATGATTGTTCAACATTATTTTAACACCTTCAAAGGTGGCCATTAAGATGACACTATATTTATATATGATATATGATATGTTTATTTTTTCCTTAATCTTCTGTATTTTTCATTTTGGGCATACCTTTAATGTTTCCATTATGGGTAAACACGATATCTTCACTTAAGGAAGTGCGGACTACCGCCCCCTCAAAGTGATTTAATTCGTTAATACCATATATGGGAAGTATAAAGGATGAAGTTATGATATTATATATGATATTACACTGGAATTATAATACACCTTTATATCATTTTGATTCCATTCTATAAAATACGAAATAGAAATGAATGTAGCGTTCTTGCGTACGTACGGCTTACCGTCTCCATGAACGGTGCATTTCATTTCTTACCAATAAATGATTATGTAATATTATAAATGAAAGTATATACTGGATATATATGATATATATGATATATACATCATGATTATAATTCTGGATATAATGGATACATGATCAACTTGTAATTATAAAGCGTTTATTTTTTACTCAAGTACCAATGATCGTTAAAATGACCGTTATTAACTTAAATAATTACATAGTGTTCATGACATGGAAATAGGTGATATAAAAGGAATAATGAACTTTAAAAAGCTTCTTAAACAAGTATAAATTAACTCAAGTTTATTATTCAGGTGATTAAAGAATGACTTAGTCAAGTCGGACCCGAGGTATGGGACTTCGTCTCAATATCCTTTCATTGAGGCATATTTTGTTTTATACACAACCTTCTTTTATACTGTGTATAAACCCCTTTGAATTTTACGTTTATCCAAAAGGAATCATTTTTATAATAATCGTTTTACTAAAAAACAAAAGGGAATTTTTTTGTCATATGTATGCGGCGACAATGACTTCTCTGCCGCCGTGACCATTATTTGAGTTTAGGCTTCCTCTACAAGCCATACATTTTTTTTAAATGAAAAATAAATACCATGTTTTACTTTTATTTTATTTTCGTATTGAAAATGGTTTTCATAATGTTATTATATAAATGTGTTGTATTGATATCTTGTGATTGAAAGGTGTAAATGTTATGTTTCCTTTATGCATGTTTTATGTGATACGATTATGTTGAGGTTCTTGGGCATTATTATGAAGACGGGTGGTTTCGTGATAAACTAAGTGCGGGTGAGCCCAATATAGCTCTCCAATGCATTGGGTAATGCGAATGAGTGAAACTTTAAGGTTTCTCCGAAGAGAATTATGGAATATACTGTTATGGGTATTCCAAACGTAACCAAGAGGGTTACTCCCTATGTAAGAATGTTATGAATGCCTCAAGTTACCTTTATGTCTTATGATTTCTATGATTTATTCATGATTTGATGAGGTATGTTAAAGTGCTTATGTTTTATGGGTAAAGTATGATTTCATTATTATGTTTATATGAACTTATGTTTCCTTTCCATATTTTTATAACCCATACTGAGCTTTTTATGCTCATCCCAAGTTTTCATTTGAAATGTTTTTCACAGGTCAAGGGAAAGGTACATGATATGATGATAGTGTCAAGGAAGTGTCAAGAATGAATCCATGTCCTATTTTAAATATGTTTCCATTGATGGGAAAAATGAATACTATCTTTATGTAACCACTTTGATTATATGTGGAATGTAATGCATGTTTTATGTTATAATTCTCTAAAACTCTAAACCTGAAAAGATCCTCAATCCGTAATCTTGTAATAACTCAAGATTAAGTAAGGTTTAAGGCCAGGGCCATATAGTTATAAAAAACATTGATAGTGGGTTAATGAGTGCTATCTCACACGCTATTCAGGACACTATTTGGAACCTATACATATTTCAAAGATTTAGGTAGGTACAACAGAAAGCACCCACTTTTTGATTCTTGATTTCTTACTGCATAGGAGCAGGGAAAAACATGACAATTCTATAGCCCATGGTCATATCTGGGGAAAATAACATTCTTGTATTTTTTTACTTTTGATAAATTTCTTTAACAGGTGCCTACTTCTATGTATTTATTTTATTTTTTATATTACCATGACATAATAATAATTTTTTACATTACGCTACCCTTGACTTAATTATTATAAATATTGTTTGGACGATTTATCCTATACTACTGATTAATGTTATGCTTCTTCATTTTTTTATATTTATGATGTTACTAGGTAATCTAAACATGGCTGTATAGTATCCCCATCATAAAATCATATAATCTATCTAATATTTAGTACTCTCTGGTGTATAGGGAGGTATGATTGGTGCCATGTGACCCACCATCTCGGGGAACAGTTTCAGAAGCTCTTGAGTTAAGACGTTACAGAGTGGTATCAGAGGAATTTATTTTAATTTATCTTATCTTTTGGTAATATAAGATAGGTGAATATGAATGATTTGGTATTTGGTAATGATTTGTGCCTACGTCTTTCTATCCCACATACCTTGAAAATACCAATTACATATGATGGGACACATTGTTTTGGATTGTGATTATTGAAATTTCCAGTATTTCACCATTGGATGATGTACCTGATTATTTATATTCGTTATGAGTATATTCCTTCACCCATTGTTGATATGGTAAGGAATTATTACCTCATGAATCATCAGATGAACTTTTTTAAATATATTTCATTCATTATGACTTGCCAATTTTTCTTATTGGGTGAATTTCCAAAAACTTATATTGGTGAATTTAATTCTTATTCCCTGAAATTGTGTTAAAATTTCTAGGGATTATTATGTAATTGGTTGTGATTAAAGAGATTCAACTTTGAAATTTATAATGTTTATGAGACATAATAAATTGTAAGTGGTGATCTATATAGTTAAACTATTTTATGAAAATGGTTATATAAATGAGAATGAATTTAAATGATAATGAATTATTAAATAAAATGGTGACCATTATTAGGGATAACAAATAAAATCTGAAGGTGTTTTTCCAATATAATTTCAAATTAACACTCAGTAATCTAGTACCTTGGACTTATTATAGAGATATTTACCTTAAACAAAACATATAATTGTGTAGTAGGAAATCTCTCTTGCATTATTATGATATATATGTACACTAGGCCTTGATTTTAGAGTTTTCAATGTTTTGTGACTCTTATTTTTGAAGGATTTTAAATGTTCTGATCAAATATTAGGGGTCATATTTTTAAACAATAATGTCTAAAGCATGTTATTATATTTTCTAGTGGCATTCCACTACGAAGACATCCAGTCATGCACTAGGAGGGTAATGAAAACCATGCTTGGGCGGTGGTGGTCCTAGTCCACCCAAAAAACATCTATTCATGATAAATATAGAACCTCATGTTATACCTAATACAAGTGTTGATGCCCATTTTTTAGGGGGTTTCATACACATTATGAAGACTATTTAGGGAGTCCAGTGGCTAAATTTTACATTGTTAGAGTTGACACATAAGTTTGATTTGAAGCATCTAACCATATTTTCATGGGATGGAGGACCAAAGTATAAAAACACTTCAATAGATTCCATGATATCAATATTTTTAGCATTTCAAGATACCACTCGATATGAGAGAGAATATCACTATATGTATACTATAGGATTCCATCAGGAGATGGTGGGACGTTATTACTCAGGTGTAACAACATTGGGATATGGCTTGGTCGGATTTACAGATATAATTTTTTGATAATTTTTCCCATGATGTAGAGGAATGATATAGAGAGAGAGTTTGTGAACTTAAATTATAGTGCCTTATTAGTCTTGCACTATTCTTACTATTTCACAGAGATCCAGTGTTTCAAACCTATTTTTTAGGTGACATGTTATATTTTTTTTGGAAATTTTTTGATCGTGTTAGGTATGAAATTCAATAATTCATGTTTTTTTCATCTTTATAAGATATCTAAAATGGTAAATAATGTTCTTCTTATTGAACGTAATACAGGGGATAATAAGAGTACCAAGAAAGGAAGTTCAACTTCTCGGCCCAATGATGGTGTGCCCTGTAGTAGGACATGATGCTTTGAGGTATATTATGAGGGAAGTACTAGCTAGAGCATGAGTTATAGTAGTTCTATATTCTATCATTAGTATCTTAGGTGGGGAAAAATGAAGAGACAATGTTCTATAATCATTGTTGAGTGCTAATATTGTGGTAGGAAGAGTCATCTATAGTAGTTTTTTAGATCATTCCTACAACAACCAGTGAGATATGTAATTCACAAAATCCATAATATGGAGATAAGGTTGAAGATTATCATCTAGTAGGGAGCTGGTGAGTTAATGTTTGATCAGGAAGAGGTGGTGGTCGTGGAAATTGCACTCGAACACAAAAGTTACAACACTAGTCGTGAATACTTCTTAAGGTTCCCAGGATATATCTCAGGGCTATAGATTATACTACAAGAGGGCAGTGCAGCTGATACCTGAGAAGCAGAGTTTCATACCTTATAGAGAGACATTTACTATTTTAGTAGCCTCTATATTAGTATTTAATCTTTTCGATATATGTGATTCTCACTCCTTCATTACTATGTTTTTTTGTGGGGATCTTCGGTTTGATGTTAAATTTTCTTATGTGGTGATAACATGTGATACAATATTGGGGATTCAACAAGCGTGTGTACACTAGGGTAGAGAGTTCCCCCAGGAGGTAGGTGGGCTTATATTTGTATGGGACTACTTTTTTCCTTGACATGATAATGTTGCGTATAATTCATGGCATGGACATGTTGGTTCTTTATCATGCTTATATTGATTTTAATAACTGAAGGGTGGCTATAACTTCACCATAGGGTGTATTCTTTATTCACAAAGGGGAATAGGATGTCTAAGAGAGTCATTATGAACATAAGAATTGTGTGTTGGGTGGGAAGAAAATATAGATTACATGATTTTGCCGATATGATTAGGGAATATGTTATACTGATTTCCCTCCATTTATAAATTATTTTAGGTAAATTTACCCAGAATACTATTAGGACAACCTATATCTCATGAGATAGATATTTTTTTCATCAAGATAGTTCATGGATACGCACTAATATTCATTCATCATTTTAGGATGGCTACAACTGAATTATTTGATCTCAAGAGGTAGCTTGTGGAGGTAAAATTAAAGGGGATTATTGGACATAATACTTCTCCATGGGGTTCTCCAGTCCTTTATTTCATGATTTCAGAAAGACCCTTAATTAATATATGGATTATTAGAAATTGAATTAGTTAAATGTTAATTATAGATATCCTTTTCCCCATACCTGTGATCTTTTTGACTATATCAAGGAAGTTATGGGTTTCTCAAAGAATTATATGTTGTTAGGATTTAACTAGTTACTTGTTTGACATCATACATACCTCTTATAATGTTTCATCATTGGTATCAGGTTAAAAATATCGCTCTCATGAATGTGATATCAGTTTTGTTGGCCCTGATGAATTGGGCTCTCAACAAATATTTCAATTTTTCATGGAGGTATCCCCTGATGACATATTAGTGTATTTTCACACGACACAAGACCACAAAAAACATATTTATTTAATAATGGATACACTATGATTTCATCAGTTATCTGTTGATATCTCAAGTTTCAACGTTTGAATGGATAAAATTACCTTCACTTGTAATATTGTCTTACATATAGAAGTATCTGTTTACCCAAATATGGTGAGAAGAATTTTATTCTATGGGAATCCTAATAAAATATTTAATATATGATGTTTCTTGGTGGATATATGGTTATTATATGTAATTAATTCAGAAATTACCAAGCCTAAAAGCACCTATTATGGGATTGACTAAGAATTGTGACATTATCCTATCCTTAGGGCTACAAGACAACCATTTCAATTTGAGAGGGAGACTGAATATAGAGCAAACATTCAATAATATAGATCTAAGAAGCAGTTCTATAGTGTATTGTGATGTATCAGGAATTGATCTAGGAATAGTTATTATGTTGATGGAGTGAGTCATGGAATTCAAGTCTTTTTAGGTGAGGACACATGAGAGTTACTACCTGATACATGATCTCGAGTTAGCTTTTGTTGTTTATTTTGTGCATTTTTTGAGGCATTACATACATAGATATCATTTGGTGGTGTATATTTACACTAAAATCCAAATGTAGATCATTTAGAAGAATTAAATCAATCATAGAAAACAAGGGTGGGTTGAACCCATAATATCTTTTGACATTGAGATTTTATATAATCCGTGAAAGGGAAATATAGTTACTAATGATCTATGTAGGAGGACATAGACAAAAGTTTTTTACGAGGCTAGTATTGAGTGGTAGATTATGAACCAAATTTTTTGATATGCACATATTGTTTAAGGGCCATCATGGGTAGTTTGTTATATCATCTTTATCAGAGATATCATCACTTCTATAGAGAGTGAAGATGGGGAATCTATTTGATTATGAGGGAATGATCATATTAGATATCATTGTAGGTGAATACCAGCCCACAAGATGTATCATTGACAATGATGGGATCTTGAACATCCCAAGATGTGTATGATTTCCAAAATATTTATGATAGGTGTTTATAAAGGATTCCCATTCCTTTATATTTGTCATGAATCCCAGTCCTATAAATATGTATCATGACATATCTAATCAATACTGGTGTCCAATGATAAAAAGGGAGATATCTGGTTTAGTTACATTGTATTCATCCTATAAATAGGTCATGGTAGAACACCCATGACCTATGGGGAAATTTCATCTAGTACCTATCCCTAAGAGGTAGTGTGATGACGTCACCATGTATTTCATGAAAAGATATCATAGGACACCTAAGGGCAGTGAAATTGTATGGGTGATCATAGGAAGGTTGAAAAGGGTAACCCATTTTTTATCTTTTTAGGAGGCTTTATCAGTGGATGAGCTGGGATAGCTTACCATTTTTGAGATTATAAACCTTCAGATCATTCTACGACTAATAATGTCATATATATTCTTGTTTCACATCATGGTTCTAGTATAGGTTTTATAGGGAACTACATTCATAGGTACTACTGAGTATAACCTATCACCCAGAGAGAAATAGTCATTCTGAGCATACGATACTCATTTTATTGGACATGAAATGATCATGATTCCTTAATTTTGAAGGTACTTAGGAGAGACAATTACCTCTCACCAGATTATCTTATAATAAAAACATTCCATGTAACCATACATATGGATACTTTGAGGACCTATATGGTTGGTCGATCCATTCAACCATATAATGGTTAGAGTAAGGAGAGGTGTTCTTATTGGGTCCTCATATCATTGAAGATACATCAGTACATGTTTATCTTATTAGGAAGGGGATGTATACAATCAGTCTAAATGAAATCTACACAATAATTTTGGACGTCGACCAATAGAGTTTGAGGTGTGGAGTCAGGTTTTTTTCAAATATCCCATAGACTGGGGAACAAAAGGAATCTTGGGATGGGAAGATATCTACTCATTACCATGGGACCTTCAAGATCCTAGATAGATTTAGAATGGTAGCTTATCTATTTAAGTTACCACATAGGTACCATTACATGAATGATGTCATCAATTTATCCAAGATTTATCAATATCTTTATGATGTATTGCATATTATTCATAATTAGGAGGTTGATATTGATGTAGATGTATCATTTTACGAGATTCTGTTAAAACTTATCGATCATGGAACAAAGGTTCTTCAGGGATGGTCAGTTCCATTGGTGATGGTGTTAGGGAAACATGACCATGTATAAGATGAGACTTAGGAGGAGTAGGGAGATGTAAATGACTAGTGGATAGTGTTATTAATAGAAAATGATTGAACTACCTTGTAAGGGGCAGTTGGGGATGAATTGTTTCAAATGTGGAATATTGTAGATCCTAGAGTTTTATATGAAGTACATATTTTTTAAATTTTATTTGAACCATATATTTTATCCATATAATCATGCCTAGTCACCTATGGAAGGAATCTGGAGTGTTTATGAATTGTTTAGATCTCATAATTCATAACTATGGAGTAATGTTTCAATAATGTAGTTTGATCAAAGAATGCATTGGAGACTGTGTGGTTTGGAAAAACCATATTGGGTTTTTTCAGGCTCCAAATCGAGGTGCAGATTGGTTGCCCATAGTTTTTCTAACCCTACACCACATGCCAAGCAATGTGTCCACCCTTGGTTTTGGGCTATGCAAGGGTACAAATGATTTTGGGAACAATTCTACTCAAACTATGCAGGACAATTCTCATGGGAAGTAGATTTTCCCTATTTGGTTCACAGTTTGTCGTAATTTATAGCCACACAATGCACCATTTAAAAATTGTTCTTTTTTAACATTTTCCCACCACTATTTTAAAAGAGTCCTCCTTGATTCTTTTTTAGTGGATTCACATCTTCTCCCCATCCTTTTTATACACCTCAATCATTTGCAATATACTTTGATCATATTTTACTGTTTGTCCTTTTATTTGATGGACATTCATCTCATCGGACCACCAATGGTATGTTATTACACCCACTTTATAAATTTCTTATTTTCTCTCTTTATCCATTTTGTGATCCTCATGCATGATCTTATGCCATATATCAATGAAATAATACTATTCATCCATTTTCATATGATATATACGAATATAAGGGTCGATAATGGATGAGGAGAGTGCTACAGGGATAAGGTAGGTATTATATACCTTTCCCATTAATGTATTGTTGTATATACACTGTTTTCATTGTGCCTCATGTTCCACATTACAATCATTATTTATAAATTAATAAACAATTGATTTAAATGTGAAATTCAAATTCAATACAAGCTATTCCACAATTATATAAGGTTGTGGGTTATCGACCTCAACCCAAACCACATATTGATTGAGTTCTTATATTTGTATATAAAGATTTGTCCCTTGTTGTGAGATGATCATTTTTATTCATTTTGATAATTGAGTGAGGTAATTAATTGGATTGTGAATGGTTGTTATCACATTAATTAACGTTTAAATTAATATACAAAATTTATGAATTGAATAATCCAAATGATTTTATATTATTATGATGGGATTAATAAATTTATCTGTGAAATGTCTTATAACGTGGTTAATGTATTGGTTATAATGATAATATAGGGTTAACAGTATGGAACTGGTGACCCATTAGGATTCCTCATACATTTATACTACATGGATCATACCTAATTAGCTTATTTGGATTCCAAATAAAATTCCACTACTTGGATTCTACGATATTAGCTTACATGAAGGTCTATAAAATTTTCACTCCTTGGATCTCTATTACATCGCTGATTTAGATTCCTTGAAAATTTCTACTCTCTGGATTCTATTAATTATCACACATGGATTCCAATGAAATTTTTACTCAATGGATCTTGCTTACTTGGATGACTTGGACATTTATACTCCTTGGATCATGGGTTGTTGGACCGATTCTTGATTATACGGCATAGGTCATTGAGGTTTCTTATGATTTTTTTGAGTTATACCTTATTAAATTGTTTCTTGATCACATTATATTGGGTAGACGTGATTGTATCAATTTTAATTTTATTATGTTTACATCTGTTATACATGCACCCTTCTTCTTCCAATATTAACATAATATAATGTTTATTGAAACCATTTTTTGAGGCATATTGAGTGTTATCTGACACCCTGTTTGGGTATCCATTTAGTAATCAGACAGACCTCATGGATGCATGTATATATAGTGGAAATATTCATCTTGGAGGTGATTGACTATTTTTTGCGTATAATAAAGGGATCACATGATTGTGTTATGGTTTGGGATTCTATCAAGTGATATTTATCTTTTTATACTTTTTAAATTTGATACATGTATTATAATAAATTCCTCTTTCCATGTAATTCATCCCTTAGTACTATGACATACAATTCATTTTTAATATAACAACCCCTTTGATTTATTATTTTTATTATTTTCTAGATGATTTACCTACTACAATTGATTTATGTTTCTAAATTTATTATTATTTATGATTAATATTTATAAATTAATCATGAAGGTATTGAATCCCTATCATACAATCATAGAACCTCCATGTTAGTCCGTAGTCTCTGGAATAGTGGGAGGGGCGCATGAGGACATGTGACCCCCAGTTTGGGGAAACATTTTAGAGCTTCGTACAGGATGATACATACATGACAAATTAAATTTCATTTAATTCAATTACATCTACAACTAACATGTTGTAATATCAACTCCCTAAAGGGTGGTGGGGGTTTAAGAACAATTTATGAATGATACTCATTTAAATTTAGTGTAACCCACCTCATGGGGGTAACTCATGCTGATTTTATCAGCATCCAACCATTTTAAAGGGAATAATGATATTAAAAGTCATGGTCTATCTAATTCATTGAATGTACGACTCATTTTAAACAGAAAACATATAATTTCTAGAGTGGGGAACTATAATTCAAGATATAAAATCATTTAGGGAAAATTACATGAACACCTATCTTAGACATACATTAGACTCCTATTCTAGTATCCACATCTCATTTGGGATATAATGAGAAAAATAGATGAAAAAAATAAATTATAAAAAAAATGGCCATGTGTGACCACATGAAAACATCAACCAAATATAGTGGGTTAAACCAAGAAATGAATCGTGAGGTATGAAAGAAATACCAAAATGGATCAAACACAACTAATATTGATTGATTTTGATCATAGATGGATAATTTATCTTATATCAAAAGAGGGATTTAAAGGAGATACCTCATTTATGGGGTAACAACTGTGAAAAATTATAGAGGGGAAAGGGTGGATAACTATTAATGGATAGAAGGGAAAAATGAAAAATATTTGTTTTTAATTGGACGAATAGTTTGTACACATTATTAAACATAATTTATTCTAATCGTGTGAACCTACTATCAAAGGTTCCACAACCCTAATGGTTCATGCACATAGATATACAAATATTTTTTGAAACATGCAGTTGAAACATCCAAATTAACCACACCACACATGATCTAGAAACATGGTTAAAAACCTATTCACAAACCATGAATAATAGTACTAATTTTTTTTGCTTATTGAAGGCCATGTATCCTCTGTTACATGGTAAAAAAAATTCTCCTCTATTTTAGGGTTGCAAGGTTGAGATTAATGGTTACTTATAACCATGAAAAAACCATGTTCATCACCCATTAATCCAAAAAAACTGAACTCCCAGCACCAAAACAAGCCTATATTCATTTAAAACATCCATTAACACCTTAGGAACATTCATTTTTATAAAAATAATGTTTTGGACTTAAAATTAAATAATCAACACATCAAAAAATAATTAGTATCTTACAACATATTATCCTTAAAAAAACATCACCAACTTTACATGAGGGTGGTTTATTTGTATCCAAATATTACTATATTAAGTGAGAATAAATTTTAGACTCTTTCTAATTTCTCTCATCCCATACAATGTGTTCCTCTACTAGATACCATACAAGATTAAATGAACTTACATGTAGAGTGTTTATTATATTATTAATGCTATGAATATGATACTCTATAAAATAATAACTAATATATAACATCAATTCCTCATAATAAATAGAATTATAAATATTGGAATGATAAATGTGAATCTGAGAAATATGTTTTTCATCATGTATAGATTGGTAACTCTATGTAAAAGTTATCTAATTGGCCACTGACTCGAATCTATCAAAAATATCTATAGTCCCTAAAAACATAGTTTCCAACATTCAATTTCTATGAATATGTTGGTGACCCAATTTAGTTGAAACATGTAAGAAGACATGGTCTCCCACCTATAATTATATTGGTCTATTGTGATAGTCAACATAGAACTTCTAACTTAACTTAGTTGTAACCATATAATATTAAATCATTTAAAATATCTTATATGTCTCTTAAATGAGACATGTACCAAGTAACACTACCCACCTTACCTCTTACTATCACTGAACTGATCATCATGGCATAACATATAGGGTATAATAAAGAGTTATTTGTATATTTTCTAATAAAATAATATTGTAAAAAAATCTATCAAGTGTTAATTAATATTCCAAGAACCTCTAAAATCAATAATGAATGACCTAATAATATCTTATAACACCTCTATAGTGTTCTCGAATTGGCCATCAGTCTAGGGGTGTTATACAGTACTCAGATCTACCTGTGAACGCAAATCCATCTACAATCCCCTTTACAACTCTAATGTGATCCATGATTACCTATCTGATATGATGGTATGTTGAACCCCATGATGGTTTTTAATGTCTATAACATATATTTTTTCACATTTATTCATTGAAAATGTCACCCTAATTAGAATGAAATGAGTGACCTTTTTCAATGTACCCGCAATCACTCGTACTATGCCACCTCGCCAAATTAATTTTAATAAAAACATCAAAAAATAAATATTTAATTCTTCTCATTTCAATTACATAATTGGTGGAGGCTATACTTAGCCCAAAGGCAGCTGGGGTTCAACTATAACCTACTAATTGGAGGAACACTGAGTAACAAACACTTCTATATTATTCTTCATACCTAGCCACCAATACAGGTTGTATATGTCGAATTACATCTTCCAAAATATTGGATGCATTGCCCATTTAAATTCATTATACTATCATATAAATTCTAGTTGAACTTTCATAGGAACTCAAACATGTCCATAAAGACATAATATCACATTCCCTTTAGAAAACCAACTAGGTTGTGGGTCCACACATAAAACCCCTTCCACAATTACTAAATATTCATGCTCATATAGTTTTCTTCTATTCTTTCAATCCAAAAGTGTTTAGGTTAGTAGTAAGGACATTCATATATTATTATTGTGACACTCTGGTACATCTAGATGCATATAAAAATTAAATGTTTTCATCTACTATTCATAAGTAGTTCCAATATTAGATTTCCTATATGATTTCCAACTCATAGAATGAATAAATAAGTTTATTATTATGATCACATAAGAAATATGAAATTCTATATAATAAATTTATTCCTCCCATATTCACTGTCTGAGATTTAAATAACACATTGATAATATGTATTTGAATATTTTTTCCAGCATAAAAAAACCTTCCCTGAAGAAATAATGTCCCTCAAAATAAATATCATGAAATACTAATTCTAAATTGATATCATTCATCAGGTAATTATACAAATGATTCCTCAACTATCAATACCCATACCCCAAAACTGGGTCCATTATATGAAAATATCTCCTAGAACAATTCTGAATACATCACAATATACTGCATTGCCTCTACCAAGATCAATACAAATCATGATTGACAATGAGGATAGAAATTCATTAAACTCCTATAGGGATTTCTCACAAGATTCATACAATGTAACCATAACCCCCCCTCTTGGTCAAGATTGTAAGAGGCTCTAAAAAGAATGAAAAATACTAGAAAATATGACTATAATAAAAATATATCCACAATAATCTGTGAATATCAAAAATGAATTTAATATTCTCATTGAAAACAATGAATCTCAACTTTCATATAACCAAAGACACCCTTATGTTAAATATTATTTTACCCAAGAAGTGAATATTATATCTCCAAAAGTGGAATTATGTGATCTTGGAATAAAACCTCTTCTCTCTTTGATTACACAGAATGATTTCAAGATGTTTGGAATGATCATGTCAGGTTTGAGAATAAACTACTAAATAATCCATGAAAACATCCTCAAATGAGTCCATGTAAAAGTGTAAAACATGATTCATCAAAAACTTATATATAAAAAGTTCCTTCATGATAAAAAAAATTCCTATTATTTGTATTGATATTATCTACATCTGAAATCTCTATATGGTATACCGAAGGATATAATACTTACCTGATGATAACACGATCTCAAATAAATATTCGATATGACTCTAACCCCTTGTAGATTATCAAAGAGATCATAATTATAGGGAAGTGGGTAATAATTTATAACCATAATATTATTCAACTACAAGTAATCCACACATATCCTTAAGGACCTATCTTACTTCTTGAAAAAAAGCATAGTTGAATAATATGGTGAAGTACTAGGTAATAAAAATCCATTGTATTATAGGTCCCTTAACATGATCTTGAGTTCATGATGTTTATTAGGATCTACCATTTATAGAGGAATAAATAATTGTTCTTCTTCTAGAATAATATCTATAAAAAATTATACTTATCTATTTGAAGGTATTCTAGAAATCTGAACATATAAAAAATATATAATTCTCTATAAAATTAGAGGTATGACAACATGTTTTACTCCTCGGTAATTAAAAAAATATGGACTTATAGGACACCCAATAGATGATACATAGGTCTAACTCAAATAGACTAGAAATCATATTTACACTTTTAAATATAGTCACCTCCATCAAGTGAAGAAAAAGGAACCATCCAATGATACAACTTGATAAGGGGCAATAAATAACCAACTGGTCCATCACATGACTGATATAGAATACAATCATATTTTGTACAAAAAGGTACTATATGAAATGATAACAACATATATATATAGTGGAACTCCATTAATTTGAATAAAATCTCTAACAATACTCTAAATATTGTTTCCTAAGTCTTTAGTCTAAAAAATTATTGAATATTGACCCCAATACTTCCATTGATATCTATATTTCTAAATGAGTGTGAAGTGTCTACATCTAACAAGGTGGATAACAATATTGAGGTTACTAAAATCATACCTTTTATTGTAGCTGGTCCGGAACAATTCTCCTCAGGTTTAGATTTCAATACATGTAATTGGTATGTTTTAATGTCGTATGATACAACCTGAACTCCCTGAGTAATCCCATTATATTGTGCTGCCTATTATATTCATGGATGTCTCTATATTCATCACCTCCTAATTCTATACATCTCATGTAACTGCATCTATTTTTCTTGAATAGATCTGTTGAGCTTTCTCAATGATGAGGATATAGTGTTAATCCTCTCCCATAATGTATAATTGGGACGCTCTGGTAGAATCTTTGTTGATGGATAATACATCTATATGTTTGGTCGTTAACCGGGTCCATGCCACACTGATGCTTCATGTGACCTAGCCTCTTTTAATGGGTGTGTAAATGAAAAATTCTCATGCATATACTCTTTCTATAAATTTCGTTATGAGAACAGTTGAAGTGAAACTTCCTACCAATGGATATACCACGTTTGTGTCTCAATACTGAACCATCATGTCATGTACCTTCTTCTTCTATCACAATTATTATATAGATAAGGTCTAGTATCAAAATATCATAAATGTAATACATTACAAATATATTCACCTATGATAAAATTGGATACTTGATCCCATCTCAAACCATCTCACCTGGGATAGCTCACCACCTATAAAATGTAGTGAAAAAAATAAACCGTATTGAAGTGAACTGAATAGTTCATTACAGACATAGTACCCTACACCAAGTGCATAAATTTCCCAGATTTATTATCACTAATCATTTTTGGAAAAAAATATTTAATAATTGTCAGTGTGGAATTCCCTTCATATAATGTCATAATACCGAATACCCTGATTTAAAATAACCAAATAACGTTTTTTATCCATGGATCATGTAGAAATTGATCTTTATCATAATTTAAAGAGGAATATCTAGCTATTAAGAAAATATATATAATGTATTATAGTCATGAATCAATAACCATGTTGTCGTTACCCCCCCAATGTAGGTGGTTCGTTAACTATAAATATAATGTCAACTCAAACATAGTGGGTGTAGATCTTGTATCTCCCTCCATAGGATGATCTTATCCAAAGGAACCATATTTAAGGTGAGTGTTAGTTAGTAGTATAGTTATAATAAGTGCACTATTGTATGGGACTCTAATTGGACTATACGTGGTTTAGTTACCACTACTTTAGAAGAATGGTCACCACCACATTTATAGGGCACAAATAGAGGTCTTTATGGAGTAATATATCTAAAATACCAAGAATAAACCTCAAAAAATAATATCATTATAATATATGTTTACAAATGATATCAATATAGCTATAACTACCTAATGTCCAAATCAGACTTACCCAAAAACCTAGACACAAGGTTAGGGTATTAGTTAGATTTCAATATCCAATTATAGGGGGTTTTCTTATATGGTGTATCAATTTAATTTTATATATGAAAGAAGCCATCATATTGAAATTGGAATCCCCATTTACTAGAAACCAAATACTCTATGTGTAATAATTTTAAAAAATTTAAATTTATATAATGCTTCAGTTAGCTGAATTTATATTACCATTTTATAAATAACTAATCATTATAAGTTATAATTGGAATCCTTATAAAATCAACCAGAATATTACAACCTGTCACATGATGTAACAGGTCTACATATAATGATTCAATTATATAGATCAACATTAATGTTCATATATTAATATAATAATAACTTACAATTTCCATTCATTAAATAACTATCAATTAATGTTCTACTCATATAACCATAAAAATGTGATAATTGATTATTTATGGTATAACCATCAAGCTACATGGGTGCAACCCATTTAGGTTGATGTAGAAATTTTAACTATCATGAAACTTCTTCTAATTTCATCTAGAAAAGGTGACTAAAATTTCTCGTAAAGAAATTAATGGAAATAAAATAATTTTTATTCAATGCATGTTGTAAAATTATAATGACATGGAATATGAATGAAATATAAGTCTTCATGTTCCTATAATGATGCGTAAATAATTTTTACATGTTGTACTTGGACAAGACTAAAAACCCACATTCATAAATATTTCCAGAAATAATGTGCATCCCTCGATGATGATAGTTGATATAACTATAACATGAAAGTCTAGAACACTTAGTCCCATCACTGGAAAAATGGATTTTTCCCATTTAGGGGTCAGCTAATCTATGGAACATGCTCATTACCAAATATCGAGACTTTCTAATATCCTAACAACCATCCTAAAATAGTAATGAATGAAAAGATAATATTTAACCCCACATTTTGGAATTACATACCCATTTCACTCATAAATAACCGAATCGAGTTAACCACATGGAATCACGTGTGCGTCAACATATCTAGTGGATTCTGACTAGCATTGAGGGTCAATGGTGGTATAATTGGGAGACTATACCCCCTTTATTAGAGTGGAGAATAGTTTATAATAATATTTAAATAAATGAAATCATTATAATTGAGAATACATAAATATATCATCCAGATAATAAATATAGATATAACATTAAACAATATCATATATAGATGATAATGATGTCAGGTCCATAAAAACATTGGAGATACAATTAAAAAATACATTATATAAAAAGATTACAAAAGCCAAAAAATATAAACTCCAATATCATCCTATAAAAAAAATTTCTCCTTAGCTCCCATACCTAAAACTATTATAGATATCAAGCATCATAAATTTGGTACATACATTTATCATTACATGTATCTATGAAGTTTAACATGGGTGAAAATGATGGACCAAATAAGGTGAGAGTAAAACACAGTAGGCGCCCATAAAAGGCTTATAATACTATTTAGTTAAACAATATAAATTTAGTAATTTTCAGGTGAAATACATATAAGAAAACAATATAAATAACTCATATAGAAATCAAGACCCTCATGATATATTTTTCTTAATATATATACTTCAGATGATTCCCAAATATATCTATGTATTTTAGACTATATAGATAATGATAAGAATCTGGTTTTGAAACCATGAAATAAATGTACACTAATAAACATTTTGGATCTCACAAATTTCATTCCATTTTAAGACATAGAAATCGTGTTTAATATGAAGCCATGTAGCTGTGTCATTTTACCCTATGGGCTGTACCCAAACCCTAGGAACAAGTCATATTTAACATCAATGCAAGAATTTAGTAGAGACCATGTATAGAATATATAGCGATATGGAATCATCATTATGAATCTATCGAGTCAATTCATGTCATTGATTTCTATTTGAAGTAAGTGAACCTTCCTTGATAGGGAAAGGAACTCAAATGTATAAGGCATTGACTGAACCATAGTGATTTAATTCACATATTGGTCATATCGATAAATAGCTTTCATCCATTTGATCCCATCTAAATAATATCATATTAGTAATCCTATATCACCTTAGGAATACCACTCATATGAAGTGATTATGATTTGTAACCATAGTCAAGCATCATATAATTCCATTTTCCTTTAATCGCTTCCATGGTATTTTGAATCTAAACCAAAGTATCCCATTTGGCACAATACAAAATGTTGTAATGTGTGGAGTGAATTATCCATATCCTTTACATTAAAAATATGTCAATACAATAAATGAGAAAAATTAGGACATTCCCTATTAGAACATAATTATTTCTTGATGAATAATATCATGAGGTGTCAAATTCAATGTTAGTGTGTATTCTATTTATCAATTATTTTAATTACATATGAAATTCCCAATTACAAGTAATAAAGAAGGATATGTGAATAATCCATTCTATGTAACAATTTAGATATACCATTTAATCATCTCACTTATATGTGATAGAAAATTTCCATGTGAGTATACATTCTATATTAGAATTTCATTAATTAAATTATGGATTCCACTAATAAGTGAACTTCTAAACTCACCCATAGGGTGGATTAGTCATAGGAACTAATTGATAATCATTTAAGTTCATTATATCCCACCTATAAGGTATGGTTTGGGTTGCGTTCAATAACCTCTGACCATATAAAATGGGATAAAGACCATCAAGGTCCTGTTATAGTCAAATTAGTGTAAGTGTAAATCATTTTAGATGAAATATGTAGAAGGATTATGTTGAATATATCATTTTCACATGTTTAATTTTTTAATTCAAAGTTATAAAACCAACTATACTATTATTTAATTGGAAATTATCACATTTTTTAGTTTTGGTAGGATTTTAAGCTTAAATTCAAATATGGTTTAATTTTGATTTTCTATGTTTTGTATTTATTCTTATTTTATGCCATAATATTTCCTAAACTAATTAAAATAATGATTTTTTTTGTTTTCATAACACATTGGGAATAAATATATCATTTTTAGGATAAGACTTATCCACTATTTGGGGGCTCAAATATATCTCAAAATATAGACATAGAAAACTGTGTATAAATATGGACCTGTATAAAGATGTGCTTTTATCTCGAAGCAGGGGCGACCCATTGGAATGTTGATAATTATAAGATGAAGAGTAACTAGTATAGCATTAATTTCTTAGAGTAAAACATCAATATATCTATAAACATGTGTCTAATGAAAAGGAGTTTTTTGTTTATAGTGGAAAAATAAGAGAAGAAATTTTTAGAGGAAAGATTTACCACATTATATCATTAAATTGTAAACACATGCGCTTAATTACAAAAGATTTATTTAGATCAAACATTTCCCTCCAATCTCCCTATATAAATTTACAACTTTTTCTTTTCAGTGTTTTGGTAAAATAGGATGGACATTTTCTCTCGAATTGTGGTTTATACTTATGTAATAAGTTTTTACTTGATTAGTTTAGATATTTTCATCTTGTTCTATTCTCATTCATTTTCTATTTTGTTTTCCATAATTGTGATTCTTTGAATCTCCACGCAAGTGGGAACTAACACTCATATTTGTTTAAGGGGGTAGTGGTGGGTACTGAGTTTTTCTTGTGCTAAAATGTTTATAATTATTTTATTCTAAAAAATAAATAGTGGTTAAATGGGTTTTGTGAAGGGTTAACTCAAAATTAATTACTATTCTGTTTTTCTTCTTCATTTTAATATCTTCTCTCTTTTTCATTATTATAATATAGCATACATGTTGTAACTTCATTGTGATTTTAATTTGACTAATTAATATCTTGTATATAGAGGGTTAATGTGAAATAATAAAAATTCGTGGGAATGTTTTTAGTGATATTATTGATATCAAAATTGAGTATAATATTGATAATAATTATATTTAAAGTACAATTATTTCATCAATATGATATCACCTGAACAAATATGATTCTTCATTAACTTATTAGTCTCTTATTTCTTTTATTTTTGTTATTAAATTTTATTATTAATATTTTTTTTCATTTCTAATGTCAAACCCCATTTATATTAGTATATAAATATTTATATATTAGTTAGTTTATAAATGGTGATAATAGAAACATTTGTATGTATATACAGTCTTCATGAGAGATCGACCCTAGGGTGTACACAATATAGAATTATTAGGTAATAAAAAGTTTTTGTTGAGGGATCCTTGAAAAATACCTCTCAACAATTGGGAACCATTCCTATGGATGCGAATCACATGAAAAAAAATTTATTCAAAAAAAACATGAAAACATCATAAATTGAAAAAACCAAAAAAATTGAACTTCATTGCATATCATTATTTTCATGGTTCAAAAATGGAATATCAATGTAATTTTTTTCAATTTTTCATTTTAATAATAATTATGAGTATATTAAACAAGTATAAATAAATAATCAGTTGGATTAGAATGAAAATTTGATATAAGATTTGAGGAATCAAATGGAATTTATTTCCTCTTCCTCAAATGAATTGGCATCAGAAAGGGAGGATTTAGCAAATGAGAAATTAAAGCTTATTTTTACAACATTTTCTATTGAATATCAATGTGAAGAAGAAATTATAGAGGAACTGGGCTATTACCATTTCATATAATTTCCATAGGAGTTTGAAGAACATGACTTTCTAGCTTATGCACTTTTATGAGATCAAGGTGAATTGGGTGAATATTGGGATGAATTTGTTGAAGCTGAATATGAATGTGATCATACCATTTTTGATAATGAAAATTCAAAACCTATATTCCACTATATTTAATAGGAATATTTTTAATATGGACCTACTGAGAGAGATTATCCAATTTTCTTTCAAAAGAGATCAATTGCTTGGCAGAAATACTTGAAGAGGAAGATTTATTTATTAATTATTGCAGAATTAATATTATTCAATATGAACTATTTTTTAACATCTTCTTTCCTAAATTATCTGAAATTTCATAAATGGATAAGGCCATGGATGTTAAATTAATAACCAAAAAGTGGTGTTAATAGAAGAATAAGTGTTGGAAAAGCTGGTAGTGGTGAAACTACCTCATCTAGAACAACTTAAATACCATATGGAGGAGGAAATCATAAAAGCCAATAGGTTCCCCCTATTTTCATTTCACTCCATCTATTGAACTCAAATCATTGTTTTTTATTTATTATTGTTTTAGAAATTTCTTAACATTTTTGGGTTCTATATATATGGTATTTACTTATGGAATATTCAAAATGTCACATGTGGTGGTTCATCTCAATGAAATAACACCCACCATCTGATTGAGGTTAAACTGCTACAACAGCTGGACTAGAGGAATTAAAATCCCATCTCCCACATGGTTTTCCCAACAATGTTATGTCCTCTTTTCCCTTCCACTTACATTTTGATTAGGTTTATTATGAATTTATTTATTTAATTAAATCTAATATGAATTGGTAAGAGTTACGATCTTTTCTCCAAAATACCGTTGGAAAATAATTTCATGTTGTATCTTTCCTTCCCTTTGTTTTTCTACATTTATATTTATTTATTTGATATAAAATTAAGGGTAGTGAAATATATGTGTGAGGGGAGTGTCAAACTACTTATTTATTCTTGTGTGATTTTCCGTTTTTCATTTTTTTTGGAATATTGAGATTCATTTAATATTCTAATCAATTTTAAAAAAAATTGATTTTGAGATGGTTGAAATTTTCATTGAATAAAATGGATTTAAAATTAATTTTGAAGTGAATTCTTTTTCCATGACCTGGATTAAAATGAAGTTTTATGAGTTTGACCAATTTTTTAAATCCATAACCATTAAATACTGTTTCAAATAATTTTAAGAGTACAATGTTGAATTCTAAACAAAATTGATATATTCTTTATAATATACATACTTTCTTGAGTTAATCATTGATATTTTGTGAGAACTATAATTTGTGACATTTCGTTTTTGATGAATTGGATTTCATGAAATGTTTTTGATATGATTGAGGAAACTCTTTAGATAGAAGCATTTTATATTGAGAAATACATTCACATTTATAATTTTATATACATTATATTCCATGAATACACATAATGGTTTAAGAAACATTACAATCCTAATTCTCCTTACCTACCTACACTCTTGGTATTTTAAGTGGATATTTCATGTTTGAGTGTGGGGAATGGGTCATTCATGTGCTTTATTTGGGATCTGTCTAATATTAGGGTGATGTGTAGTGTATGACATCATTTTTTGCAATTTATAATGAGAAGTTTTGGTTGAGTCAAAATTTCAGGGTTATTTTTTTATCATTTGGTTCTCCTTAAAAAAGAAACAATGAAACAAAGAAACAAATAGTGTGGAGATTGAATTTATCAGTATACATTTTTTATGACTCATATTCCAATCTAAATTAAAGGGCATGATTTCCATTAATTCATTGTAATAAATTTTCATCTCATCCATAGAAAAATAAATCAAAATAAAATAAAATACTATTGTGCCTTTCTAGAGCATTAAAAAAAATAAAAAATGTGAAAATGGGGAGGATTTGGATGAAATCATTCTTTATAATCACTTCATATTTCATGAAACATGTAATTAAATAGGTTTCAATATTTTTTTACTTTTAAAATTTATTTTAGTGTGTTAAATTCTATTTTTTCACTAGCTTATTCATGCATTGTACTTATGTGTCCAACCTCATCTTTTCAACTTTAAATTATTTCAATAATTTACCCACCTAACGTAAGACAGAAAATTAACCTGAATAGAGATATCATGATTTAAAATATTTTCAGGTTTCATTCCATAGATATATGTGAATTTTCCCAAGACTATGGTTATATATGTAATTTCCAAGTGTGAGCATAACAAAAGATTTTATTTATCTAGAGTGAAGAGTGACAAAAAATAATAAATGTCAGATTAGTTGTTATTGGTACATGGATGGATTTAAGAGGTTAAATAAATAAAAATTTGAAGAATTAAAATTATGGTGAATTTTTTTAAAAGAATATTGATGATGGAATAATATTTTTGGAAATCATCATTAATGTTTTCTCATTGTGGATTGTTGTGTGGATTTCGATTCAAATGTATGATGATTGTCCAGGAGTGAAATGGATTAGTGTGGCGGGGATTGATGAAGAAAACACATTAACATATTTTATTCTGTAATAAAATATTATTAAACCCACTATAATATTATTAAATGGGAAATTATCTCATTTTGAGGTTTTGGCGATATTTTGATCTTTAATAAAAAAATGGTTAAGTTTGGATATTAAATGTTTTATCTTTATTATGAATATCATACATAACTTTTATTACACCCAGTGAAATTGTGAAATGACATTTTTTATTTTTATTAATATATTGGGCCTCATTTTAAAATTTTATTTCCCAATAAAAATCCCACATTTTTTGTCCCATATACAGCTCACAATCCGAGAATAGAAAACTATATACAGATCTGGATATGTATTATTATAAGCTTATATCTCTAATTGGGGGACCTAATAGAGAAAACGTTAGACAAGGAGATGAAAAGTGAGAAAAAATAAATTCTTTATAAAGGATTTACTAGATTATACTTCTAGATTTGGGATCATAAATTCATTAGAATGCGGAGAATAGGAAGATGAAGAGTCCTCTAGCTAGAAAAAATATATCGTAGTAGAACATCAATATCTCTATTCACACATGTATAATTGACAAGTAATTTTGTTTTTCGATAGAGGAGAAAAATTAGAACAACATTATGGATGACATATTTACCATATTCTGTTTTTTAATGGACAATAAATGGGAATTATTTTGAAATATGAATTTGGATCCAACATTTCTCACCCATCTCCCCATAAAAACATACCCCGAATTCTTTACAAAGGGGTGGAATGCAAGGTTGGCCATTCTCTATAGAATTTGGTTTTAACAAGATATAATATTTTTTTACTTGTTCAATGCATATTTTTACATCTTCTTCTCTTGTATCTAATTTTTTATTTTGTGTTCCCCCATATGATCCTTCTAATCTCAATGAATGTGGAGAGTTAACTCTAGTTGTTTTGTGGGGGGGGGGAGTGGTGGTTATTAAGTTTTTTGTGCTTAAATTTTTATCTTTATTTTATTCTTGTAATTCAATAGTGGCGAAACAGGTTTGGTGTAGTGTTTAAACCACATTCATTTCAATTGAATTCTTGGTTTTGTTTCAATATGTTTCTTTAAATTCATCGTTATAATGTTTTATCTTGGGTGGAGTAGAATTATTGTGATTATTATTTGAGTATTAACTTGCATAAATAGGTTTGTTGGGAAATAATAACTTTTTATAAGAGGGTGTTGAGTTATATGGTAGATCATAACATTTAATAACATATTGAGAAAAAATAATCATAAAGAAATTTTTTTAGGACCACGATATCCCATGAATGAACACGATTATTCACTAACATCATTATAAAATCCTTATTTTAATGGTTTTTTATTTTTATTATTAAAATATATTATATTTTATATATTTCTAGAATCATACACCCTTGTTATATTATTATATAATTAGTTTTAAATAAGATAGGTTATAAATAGAGTGAATTGATAAAATTGGTGTCTGTATATAGCCTCCATGAGAGATCAACCCAATGGTGCACACTATATTGCATTTTTAGGTAACTAAAAATTGTTGCTTTGGGATCCAAGACAAATCCCTATCAATTGATTGGAATGTGGTTCCATGACATAAGATATAAACCACTAGTCATTGAGGGATATGTACAAAGAAATATACCTTATATAGGTATAATAACCCTTGTTTAGTGCCAATCGTGGATTTTTCATTTGAATATGTTAAATTAATGAACCTAAAAAAAGACTAATATATAGATTATGATCTCATACGTAAATAAAATCCAATAAAATGATGTAATCAAAGGAATAATGAAATAATATTCTTATAATCACAATGGGGGGTCAAAAAAAATTGATTACCATTGATTCATAGCATATATGAAAAGGATATCTCAATGTATAATAGGGAGAGGAAGGAAAAATCTTAGGAATGGGGGAGTATTTTTATATATACGGGAAGGTTTAAGGGGGAGAATGTTTAAATTATTAAATGTAAAATATAAAATTATCACTTTTTAATGGGGTGCATGATTTAGACGAATGGTTCAATAAACCATTAACTAACCATACACAACTAATTTTTAAGGTGATATACCTCACGTGTTTTATGAAAAATATTATAAAATAAATATGAAAATCATGTGTTTGTAACTGGCATATATACCATACCCCTCATGGTCTAGGAACACAATTAGATAAGACAAGCACACACCCTGTAGTGTACCTAGAAAATAAGTTACATGTTCTGAAAGGGCATGTTTCATTTTTTCATCGATAAACAAATCACTTTACCCTCTTTTTGGGAAACATATTTGTATCATGTTGATACAACTAACCTTTCCCCCACTTTGTTCCTCATCGTTTCCTCTAAAAATTGAAACTTCAATCCAAAAATCAATCATAAACTCTCTCGATAGCTCTACAAATTACATATAAACATTAATTTAGTTAAAACCAATGTTTTAGATAAAAAATATAGGGATTTATGCCTAAAAAACAGTATCTTATAGTCATAATGTTTTGAAATTTTAATTTTGATCATGATATCAATGGAATAGATAACCCTTTGTGTTAGTTTAGGTAATATTGGATATTTTGTGTTGTTTTAGAATAATGATGTAAATAATTTAGTACAAACACATGTTATGAATCTATATATAATAAAATATCCAAAATTTTTTAAAAGAAATGAGTTTGGGGTCTCCTAGAAATTACGTCCCTATATGGATATTAACATCTCTTTGTAGCTAGGGAAAATATTCAAAAAGGGTTAAACACCTAAAAATAATTGTTTTGTATAAAATAAATCTTCACCTACTGCAAGTTGAGTGAGAATATTATTAAAAAACGTCCTAGAAATCCTTGAAGGATATTAATTATTTGTCGCACATACACCTTATAAACAATCATGAATGATTTAATTATACTGGTCATAAAAACTAATAGGTTAATGAAAATATATAACATATTGTAAATGTGAGTGATCCATATGTGATTGTTTATATTAATGGATGTATAAATTTTTTTATAATGGGTTATTTTATGTTTAGGATAATATGGTTCAATGTTTTCTTTGTTTTTAATATTCAGATAATTTTTAGGGAAATTTGGGGAGATTATTTTTTAGGATTTTGAGGGTTAACAAGCCAATCCAAAAGAAAAAAATGTTGATGTAAGACCGATATATTTTAAAATAAATATAAATATAAAATGACATTATGATGTTATATATTAGTACATATTGATGATGAATTTTTTTAATTCAAATGTGAAGTTAATTATTCATCAATCACATTAAACATATTTTATTTTAGTAATGGATGAATCTATGAAGAATTATGTTAAGAGTGGATTGCATGGAAAATATAGAGATTTTAAAATTGTGAAACCAAATAGTTTAAGTGATATAGTGGAAAATATTTGGATTATTCCCAACCACCTATCCAGAGTAATGATTAATAATGTTAACATATTTGAGTTTACAAATACACCATATAAGATTATGAAGAATTATCATTGAATTTTAGGTGATAAAAATAATTAAGGATTGAAAAATCCATTTCCTTCGTGTCAAATATGTGATAATAGATACCCAAATGAATGTATAAATGGTACTAAAAGATGTTATATATGTGTAAAATAAGGTAATAGAGACGCAATTTAAAAATAAAATATGAAGGAATTAGTAAACATGATGATGAGAAAATATGTGTTTTCTAATCATACCAAAGATATTTTTGGTAAACACATCACATTATGATATATATTGATTTTTATCAATCTTCTAGATACCCTTGACTAATGTTATTAGCAAGTGGTGAAAAAAGTTATTATTATGTTATTTATTTAGGGAGAGGAGAATGTAACACCCCAATATTTAAAATTTAAAATTCCTATCAAAGAGAAAGTGATCACAAGACGGATTCACATGAAACAATAGACCAAAATGAACCGATGTACCATATATTACTATTAAAATATAGTTCTATAAATTTTGGGTAAACGTTATGGTAAAATTGTTTTGATATATATATGGAAATAAAAAAATTCATTATTTATATTAAGAGATTCATGAATTCTATTAGTTTATCCAGGAAACTAATAACATTGATTTACCCTTTAAAATGTAACTCTTTTAAATTTTAAATTTAAGCACTTTATTTTAAGATACTAAATATTTTATGTTTAAAATATATTTTTAGATGAATAATATATTTATTCCAATTTTGTTAATAGTTTATTGGAAATAAGAAAAAGAATTATCAATATTTTAGAATGTAATTTTCCAATGAAAAAATTTAAAATTATATTATTTTTTAATATTTAGGAAATAGATTTCTACATTTTATAATCTTAATAAAAAATATTATTTTTTTACAATATAATTTCAAAACAATATTTGGATGAAATTTTTATTTTTTGTAAAATAATTTATTTTTAAGTAAATTGTGAAGACCACTATCTTTTACAATGACCGTAAGTTTTATAGTATTATTTGTATATAATATTGAAATTGAAATGTATGAAACCCTTTCATAGAAAAAATATTTAATTTATAAGATAAATTATGAATTGAATGATATTCGTTTTATTTTAGAATCCAATGTTTGATATTTTAGAACATAAGATAATCTATTATATAATTTTTTAAACAATTTTCATTTTATAATTATTTATTTATAAATATTAGATAAATGAATATAAAAAATAGATTTCATATATAGAATTAATATTTTAAAATAATTCAATAAGGATCATTATATTTTTGTTCATAGAAAATTGATAATTTAGCAAAACAGTGGGAACTGTGTTAAATACCATAATGGAAAAATGGTTCATGAGAAGGCCAAAATAGATTGTCATCTTTGAAAATAGTTTCCAATTTATCTTCTATAGTGTCTGTGGAATAAATGTATCCACATGTTTTATTTTCTATTTTGGAGTCTTCATGAATTGTAAAATATATTGTGATTTTGATTAAGATGAAATATCTACACGAAATCCATTCTCACAACTTATAAAAGGAGATTTCCACCACCAAAACGTAGCCTCTATAAATTTATGATTACGATTAAAATTTTTCAATATCTACTTCCCATATTATAATATTTCATTTTGTTATGTTTTTTGACCATGTTTTTTTTTTCAAATTTCACCCCATCTAAGGAATCCTCGAAGGGAATGTCAACTATCTCAAAGTTTGTAGTAATGTTTCCCTAACATTGTTTGTCTAAAATAAAAACAATTAAAAAATTATCTAGAATAATAATAATAATTTAAAATTTATATTATATTTAATTTTTTTATATTTTGAGAATAATCATTAACAAGCTTTCCCATTTTATATTAAGAAAAACAATAACATCAATCACGAATCTGTGTAGAGTATCACTTCCATGATGTAATGCATCTCATTTTTTATCTAGTTTCATTAATTTTTATAAAAACTATTAAAATATAATTCATTTGAATAAAAATATCCACATTATATCGTTATGAATCTGTAGTGATGATATTATTAAAATAAAAACAAATTTCACAACCACACCCGTCTATTTAATCTGGAATGTTCATGTCTGGGTAAGTCTGAAAACATTATTGGAAAATGCTATATTATAATATAATTTAAGAATGATAGGACATATTAATTGATAATATATGACTTCAATATGTAAATATTTATTTTTATTGGAATTGGTTCATTTATATTAAACTCATTAAATAATATAATAATGTCAATTTTATAAAAATCACTAAAACATGCTCATCACCGATTTAATCTTTATAGATTTTAACTAAAATACCCATATAATGAAATTATAATATTATAAATAATTATAAATAAAATATTAAAATAGATATTATTAGGTGGTAATGATGATCTTTTGTAGTTGAACTAATAGAAACACCATTATTACGAATGAGTTCAAAACGAGTAAGATTTATAACACTTGATATTGAAAAAAATAGTTACTAATTAATATAAATTTAGTAAATAAATATAAATGATGTTTATTAATGTTAATTAATATAAATAATTTTATAATATAAGTTATTATAATATTAATTTCAATGTACATAATATTAAAGAGCTGTAGTTAAATTCGGGAATTTCTGTAAGGGGTTCCTTATCTAAAATTTAATTTCTCAAAAGATACATGATATTGTGAACCATGATATCATTGATATGGTGTAAATATTCTTAATGAATGTATTTTTCAAATTTAATGTAATTAATGGCGGTTTTCTGATCCATACCATATTTCATTTTTAAATGAATTTCGATTGAAAGGACATAAAGGTGGTATGTCTTATTTGTGTTTATTTTCAATTCCATGAGACATGATTGATATTTCATACACAAAATTATTTTATATAGTGTATCCATATACCAATTTCCTTCATGGGAAATTAATTAATTTTATTTCATGATATTTTGATGTTAACTTCATGGAAACCCTCTTATGATTGTTTTAGTATTGTGTTACCATTACCGTTCCGGTTTCTCCTTAAATCTCAATTTCAGTGAAATTTATTTTACAAAAAATATCAATCTATTCTATTTTTATGAACATTGATTAGAATAACCCAATCATTTTATTATCATATATTATTTCCAAGAGTTTTCATGTCTTCTCTTTATTTTTCCCCTTGTCTTATAGTCTACCCATTGTAAGTAAAATGATCCTCACCCCTTATTTTCAACATGATATTATTCCCTCCCATGTCCTTATTAATTGGATTTTTTAAACATATCCATATTTATGTGTCAATTATTTATTATATTTATTTTATATTATTTTATAATTTTGTAAAACGTTTTTAATGAATTTTTAATTATTTTCAAATGGATATTTTTAATTATTTCCTTGTGAAAAATGTTTCCCATTATTTTTGATTTTTATGAAACTTCACTAAATTTTCATGGTTTATGAATGAAATACCCATTTCCTAGTTTGTATAAATATTTCTATTTTTATTAATGTTTTCAAAAGGTCGTGTTTATCGAATTTTTCCAAAAAAACATTCTAAATGTTCCTGAAATATGTTTTTCTTATATGTCTACATTATTAAAATATTTTATACATGACCAACTAAAATATAAAAATGATACCAACCACCAAATTTCATGATATTTCTTATGTAATTTTTTCTCTTTTTTTATAAAGATCCATTATTTCCTTTATCACCCTTAATCATCCTCTATGTATAAATGTGGGTTTTCCTGCAATTCCCTTCCTCTATGAACACTATCTATTTTTCATTTGATTAAAGGGAGTTCACATATATTATATACATCAATTCAGTTGGTGGAAATATTTAATTATCCAAATATCCATAAATCTATTTAGATTAATTGTTTGTTATATATAAATATATTCAATTTTTTCTGGGGAAATATTGAAAATATGAATGAATTTTATATCATTCTGATTGAATATTCATTACTAAAGAATGTTGGATATGTTTTTTATTGTCTATTTATTAATTCATATATTAATTAATTGATCTAAATTTGTGATATGTGAGTCCCATTATATCCCCAAAATGCATCATTTATAATTTACTGTCAAACTAGACTATGTATTTGTGGCATGCCTACCCATTTATTCATATTTCTTTACTAAAATTGTAAAATTAAGTAAAAGTATTTTTAGAAAAGGAATTTATGGGATGTAATATATTTTCCAAAGGACTTGAATGTTGAATCATTATGCATTACATCACAAGGTAATTTTTTATTATTTACAATTTGATTATTTATAACGTTTAGCATGGATTTTTTTTAATCTCTTGTGATCGGTTGCATGGAATCAGTTGATTATCAATTTTTTCATAATATTATTCATTCCCATTTATTTTATTATAGGATCTATAAAAAATGTTCCATACTGAGT
The DNA here is from genome assembly GCA_963277665.1 of Viscum album. Lineage (NCBI taxonomy): Eukaryota > Viridiplantae > Streptophyta > Magnoliopsida > Santalales > Viscaceae > Viscum > Viscum album. Next base: position 1,099,036,348 of record OY728123.1, read on the forward strand.
GTTTGATGTCACCCTAATTATGTTTCTATTTCTACATATTATGATGAAAAGTGTTTCACATCATATGTGTAGAAGAATATCATTTTTTGAGAATTCAAGGGATAGTTTTGAGGCATTTTTAGGGATTATTTATTTTCCAATTTTGTGGAAAAATATATTTGTTATGATAATTACATATAATTTTTTATTTAATGAGTTTAGATAATTCTTTAAATATATAAACCAAAACGTTCATGGGAATGTATGTAATGAAATTTTTTTAATAAATCATGTAATTATGGGGTTGTTATTAATGGGATGTTATTATACATAAAATTATTATGTAATGATTTACATGGTCTATAATCTAACTATTCCATTATATTTGACATCTTTTAGGTTATTCCCTTAGGTGTCAATAATTTTCTCATAGTTGAAAATGTGACATCTCACCCTTGAAATTTTTATTAGTCAGTATCACATGACATAATGGCTTGAGATTCATAAATATTTAGAAAATATGCCCATTCTAGAGTAATCTATAGACACCTTAATCCCACACATGTGAGATACATTGAACCATGTATTGGGAAAGAAGATTCTATTTTTCTCACTTCCACAATATAAAACTTTCAGATCATATCTCCATCATGAGATCAATCATTCCTGATCTGAAACACTTTTAGGTGGAATATTCATTCCAAGGTTACACAATAAATATTTTTAAATCTCTCTGAGAATAAAAACAAAACGATGTGAAAAATGATGGTCAATCAGATTGGGGTAGTTTTTATCACATATGTTGATGATGAAATCAATAGTCATATATATTTGATATATTGGTATGTACCATTGAATGAAGTTTTCTATATTAGAAACAATTGACTTTTACAATTTACCTCATGTTTATCTCACCAATGTTATTGGAAGTGATACTTTTCATATAACTATTCAATGAATTTTGACCTAAAATTTCATAAACCCATTGAGAATATATACAACCATAAACTGTAATAATCCTTGTTACATGAACTATTACTAATAATACCAAGTTGACACCCTCACTATTATCAATTTCATTAAATCTTAAACATCAATAACCCCTATTTGTAGGTGGTTGACCTAAAACATTATCATTAGTCTAACATGTATTACTTAAAACTTCTCAAGGGATGATTCATTGAACATTATAGGATAAAAACACAAAATGGGAAGTTAGAGAAATTTTAATTCCCTAATAATTGGATATGAACCTAACATAGTATTAGTAAAATTTTCGCATTTTACATTAATAATACACAAATCATATTAGGTCAGAAACCAATAAATGGTGGATGAAAAGAAAATATCATGTTTTAGCTATAGGAATCCCAAGTACGATGTTAGTTATATACCGAGGGAAAAAAGATAAAATAATCAAAATTGTGGGATACAAAATATTAGACATGGAAAATTCAAGCTATGCTCACCAGTCCCCATGGCTTATATAAAATATCAATCATTCATTTATTCTTGCATCCCTATGTGTACAAAGTAATGACATTATTTTAGCATGCTCAGACCCTCTTGGACATTGTAATCCTCATTCCAAGACCCAATTTTTATCATTATCACATTGAGTCAAGTCTTCCATCAAAATAGACTAATTCAAATATTATGGTGATGATAGCTATGCCAATACCCATATTTAAAACATGATCTATAAGAAATAATTCATTTGAATAGACTAACTCTAATGTTAAGATGAAGGTAGTTTTTTATATACCTATCTATGATCCACATCCATGAGGATATAATATATATAGATGGATTACCCCAGTTTTACAGTGATAATAATTATTCATATTTAGGTCCTTGTGTCATGTACGAAAAGAAATTACTACAGCTCAAGTTATTGGGAGACATAATTGAATTTTCACATTTCAAATAATGTGAACAAATGATTTTTAGTTATTTTGATTATGTAATTCTAGGTGTCAAAGTATATTATAAAATGATAATTATATTAGACCATAGGTCAGAAAATTGAGAACCACAATGTGTTTATCTTTATTAAAAAAAAAATTTGCGGACCATCCATATATTAGAGTACCTCATCATGAAAATGAAAAATCCTAAAATACTATCTAGGGAAACTTGAAGTATTAAAACAAAATTCCAATCATCATCAATTTTTTTATGATGTCAGGTAAATAATTATTTTTTAATATCTCTATTAGGGAAAATAATCTCCACCTTGACTGACTCCCACATCCCTTTAGATTGATCTTCCTCCAGATATTTTCGATCTTCCAAAAATTCTATCATGGTGGAATAAAACTAAACTATAAATCATAATGGTTTATATTGGAAGCCTCTTCACTAGGTAGTTGTTGTTATAATAATGATTACTCTTCATAATGGGATTCATATTGAATTGTAGAATCACAGTGTTTTACAGAATGAGGATTCTATTTTAACTTCATAACTGATGCTCATGCTCCCCCCATTTTGAACACATTAAATGATTATTTTTTTTGTTTTTCATAGTTTACTCAATTGTAACAACCCAACCCCATAATCCTAGAGCCGATACATTACATTATTACATTGTTAATATTTTAATGAATCGAATCCTAATGTACTGATTAGTTTAGCAGTTTTGGAAAACAATATAATATACATGAATACCATTTTTCATTAGGACTAAAAACCAATAAATATATAACAATATAAAATGCCCATCATCCTTGGAACTCATTCTATGAATACATATTCATTTTATGGGTAAATCGACCAATTTAAGGGTGAGGTCAAATGCTTAGTACGGATAAAGTGAATTGGAATCTATTATGAATTTATAATGAATAATAAATATGTAACGAATGAAATATGATAAAATAATTCCATATAAATAATCACATTAGATTAAAACATGACCATGGATATTCTATCTAATCAAATAATCACTTAGATGAATTATACTGACCCAGTACAGAATGATGGTCATATTAACCAGAATGGCTAGAAGGCCTTGTTTTTTATTTTATTTTGGATAATACCTCTTTTAAATGTTTAAGGGGAACCCTTACATTACCTGTAGGCCCAATGAATAAGGCCTAACACATCCCAAAGTCTAATACATGACCTGAAGGCCTAAAGGCATACTATTCCCAGTCCATGACCTATATTCCCAACCCACTAGAACTGGCCTTCTACAGGTTCTGCATTATTGATCCCCTATATCTCCACATTTAACTGTTGATAAAATAACATTTCCCTATTTAAATTTGCATGCTGCATGGGCCTGATGGCAGTTTCCATACACTCTCATTCTTCCAATCCGGTTAGCTCTACATTTGGTGACTGATACTCTTACTCTGATCATCTTTTTGGGCCTACTCTATGTGACATGGGATAAATCAATGTGAGATCAGATAATCCATGGTCTCTATTGTCTGAAGGCCCTGAGGTAAGAATGCCTTTGATGACAAAATGTCCCTGAGACACATAGGCCCAAACTGGTGGCCCGAAGGCACAAATTTGGTGAATAGCTCCTGCTTCTACAGTAAAAAAAGTACCCATGTACATATTAAACGTCAATATATATCCTCAAAATAGATACTATAATGTTTTTTCATTAAAATAGTTTAATTATATAGGTAAAACCCATCTAATTTTTTTCAAGATCTATCCTCCTAATAATTTTAAACGGCTTGGAAACTAACAGAAAGGGTTTTTCACCAACTAATTTCATCACATGAGACTACTGATGCATCAATGGGATTGTATTAACCTATCCCAAAACCATATAATTTAACTAAAAAACATTACGAATATATTTAAGAGTCAATTTAAATCATAAATAATATTCCTTATCAAATATCCCTATTGAGTAAAATATATATTTTTTTCAACATTTCTCTGATAAATCATATAACATTCAAAGTTAACACCATATGTAGAAATGGTTTATGGTTTAGGAAATAATCATATCCACCATAAAATAATAATGATATTAAATGATGTATAACATAAAATGATAAATGAATACAAGAATGTGATTTTTTTACATAATTTTAACAATCATAAAAGAAAGTAAAATTTCAAAATTTCTTTTACTACAAAGAAATTTTCCATTCTAATAACCATGAATGCGAATTTTCAATGTGAGACATAAAATAACATAATGTATGAGATAATAATGATATTAAAGGGAAAAAAGTTATTTATATACCCCACATAAAATTTAATTGGTACATAATAACACATAAATCAAAATGGATGTAAATTGTGATGAAATCCCTTACCTTGAGACCAACATGTCAAGTGTATCTTTATCTTCCAAAATAATAAAATTAGGTTAATTATTTACCTGTAAGAGAAATTTATTCAACTTTATTATTTCTTTTACTTCACTAATTAAAATGTTTTATACAACTACTTAAACAACTATGATTATGTTAGGTGTTTTGACATAATTAAGTTCATGTGTCCCAAATGAGTTTGGTGGGTAAACAATGTTCTAAGGGGGAATTACATTAAAAATATAGAACAATAATCATGAAATAATTATCTTATTTAAAAATCATTTATACTCTTAAAATCAATCATGTATGACTATTTTGAAAAATGAAGTAACATTAAGATCATGGAGATGGTAGGTCATACGCATGAATGCGTAACTTTTCCATTTTTCAATGATCGTTATGGAAATAACGTTAGTAACATTTTATATTTTCAAAATAATCATTATTTCATAAAAGGTTTTTTATTTAATCATTTATATTTCTATATATATAATTCTGGCGGTGTAAAATGAATCACATCATTTCAAGGAGGTGGTAGTCCACACGCCCACAGATAGAAAATTCATTACCCATTGGATGGAAGTTTGTGTAGGTATAGGTCAAACCCATGAAATAAAAATTATCAGTATATTTATGATTATAGTGTTATTATATAAACATGTAATAATGATAATTTAGTGCATTGAGAAGGAAATAAAACAAAATTGATCGTTGAAACATGTTTCTCTATTTCAGGTAACTCATTTTTGTTTTCATTAATGGACTTCCTTGGATTTATTTCGTCCAAAATACAATTTTATAGGTTAAATGGATGGATTTTTGTAGATTATTTAGGATGATTTTGGATGATCCAATGTGTCTTGCTATGTGTGAGAAAGGGTAATATTTAATTTCTTTTTATAGAGGACGAGGAGTGGCACTGTTGAAAATTACAAAAGCGAACACGATTGATGGTCTCCCTTACCTCACGTTCTTCAAAAGTGTAAAATTAATGTATTAAATGGTATTTTCTACCGAGAAATGTTAATTCCATATAAAAATAATATCATTTCTATGATCTTATTCCTTATAATCTTTGTTATTTTATTTTTTTTTCATTTTGGTTTTCCATTTAGGTATTTAGTTTTCCAAACTCTGTAATTTAACCATTAAAACTAAATTTAAGTGTGATTTATTAGAAAATAATGTGCCACTAAATTTTAAATAAGATATAAAATTTAATAAAATAATCCCACATTTGTTAGAAATTAATATTAACAAAAGCTAGTGTATCACGCAAAACCACTACTTTAACGCGAACATTGCTAACACTATTTTTACTATTTAGGGGTCAATATGTTCATTATAAAAAATAAATTTCTCCAAAAATTTAAATTTTTTATATATATTAACATTTAAAAATTATTTAACCAAATATCAGTTGTTATTAAATTATAAATCTTTAAATGAATTATCATTTTTCATAAAATGACATTATCGTCATTTTTAACATTATTTAATTATTTAAAATTTAAAAATTTAAAGACAATGATGGAATTAAAATATATTAATTTTATAGTTATTTAAAATTAGTTATCCATATAAAAAATAATTGATCACAATTTTTCATTAAATTTTTTATTTTTTTGATATTCTTAGAACAATTTAATTTATTTAATTATTAACTAAATAAATATCACATTGGCATTTATTAGAGTTTAATGTAATTATAGATTATCTAAATATTATTGTTAAATAATAATAACAAAATCATTTAATTTTAGGGATAATATTTATATCCAATACAATGTAGCTTCCTAAATAACCCAAATCATTATATGAATTAAAAAAATTAAGGTAAATTTTCTGTCTTTTTCTTTACATAACTTATTATATGGATCACATTCATGTAATTGTTTTTCAATAACTAGTAAAATAAGAACTAAAAGTGTTATATGGTTGAAATATGGAAATAAAATTGATTTTTTACAAGTTTATTGGCTATTTAACCCTCATGATTAATTTTTAAAGACTAATTAAACTAATATTTACCTTAACCAAAATAATTAATTTTAATTTCTTTCACAAAGCATTGAGGTAAAAAAATATGTTCCACTTATTATAATAAAAATATTTTAGTGAGTACCAAAAATATATATCCAATTTTTCCAATACCATTCATATAATTGGAAAATCTAAATTTAAAGATAATCTCACAAATTTGGTGAGATAGAGGTTTTTAATGTAAAAATGTTTAAAACATATTCAAGATTTTATATCTAAAATAAATATAAAATTCATTCAAGTGACAGATATTGGAATAATATATTTATTATTTATCTATTCTGGATTCTAAAAAAAGCATAAATATAATTTAAATTAAATAATATTTTAAATTAAAAGGTAATTTTAAACTAAATAGTAGTATCTTTCACTATTCATAAATAAATGAAAATTATAATAAAAAATTCAAAAATCCAATGTATGATAATTTTTAAATTCATTATTAAAAAATGAAATTTATTCGGGAAAATAAAATTTATAATTTTTCAAAAGTAAGTTTTAAAATAGGTGATCCATTAAAGGTGAAAAAACTCAGTATTCCGTGTAACACAAGATAACTTAATTTTTTTGTACCATATGGTTTACATGGTGTTGTGTATAATTAAATATAAAAGAAAATTTAAATTTTTTCTAAAAGGAAATTATTTATTAGTATTGGGTTGTTACAATCTCCACACCTTAATTAAATTGTGTCCTCAAAATTTAAACATTATCTCAGTAATCGAGGGTTTCATATTTGAAAATTCTACTTCTGAAAATCCCACAATGTAAAAGGGATAATAAAAAATACTTTTAATAAGAGATATATGTATGTATTATGGTTATATAATTGGGATCCCATGTAGAATAACATAATGTGGAAATGAAAACATGGAAAGTTAAGAAAAGAGTATATTACTATTGTCTTTGGACACAAGAATGTAAGTGATCAACTAAATGTTAATGGCCTAAAAACCATAAATCAATAATGATATAAAGGATCATTGGATTCATAAACTATGAATGTAATATGATAACATTTTTTTAGATTATTTTTGATGAGTTGATGAATTCTTTCATACTACAAAGAATTAAGTAAATATATTATTCTGTTACATAAACTAAATATTAACCATTGATTGTGCCTTGAACTATTTTTATTTCATGTAATAGAACATGTTTTATCATATGGTGAAGTAATACATTTACCAATAAAACCTTGTACCAATTTAATCATAAACCACTTCATAAATTTTCATCATTATGACCCTTTAAGGAATTATGTTCCAATCCATTAGAATTAGTTTGAAGGTAGCTAGTAGTATCTAATTTACAATGTGCATATAAATTTAATCGTTTTATAAACATAATTATTTCAACATCAGGAACATGTTAAGGGTCATATTTACCTCAACCATGTATTCTAAAAATCATCTTTTCACAGAATCACATTTTTTGGAACCATTCAACATATTCTTTCAAATCCTTAGTTAGATGTACTATAGTAAAATCCAATTATATTTCATAATTCTAATAACTTGTACATTAATAAAATGACATAATTTATTTTATCCAAACAGAAGAATTTTTATCATTTCTCTTCATCTACAGTAGTAAAAAAATCATGACCTAGATCCATTTACCTAATTTTGTGTATATTTCTTTAACACATGACAAATTGATTTTTGTCGTGTCCCATCTCCCTGAGGTTTAATAATTTTTCATTATAAACATTTTTATATCCTAAAAATCAAAAGCAATGAATCCTTTCTCTATAAACATATATAAAACTCCCATTGCATTTAAATAAGTACCTGGGTGATTAGGTCCAAAATTATTACTTGAGGTAAATACATATTTTCCTTTTCCCTTTATCTATACTTTTACTAACTATCCTCTTGTAATCGAGCTTCCCTATAAAGCTATTATACTTACAGAATTATTTATATATCTCATTATCATATGATATTAAGTCCACTTATGATGTGAGTCTTTGGGATATTAGTTCCCTTTTAAGTTTTTGCATATAAACACAAAATAAACGACTATTCAAACACTTTAGATAATTTTAATTAACAAGGTTCACATTCATTCAGCTTTTATCCATTCAAAAATGATGGCATAGACTTTATTATATCATATCATGTATAATCCCAAAACTAGAGAAATAGAAACATAAATTGGAAAATTTATGTGCATCTAATATCATTATAAAAAACATGGTTTATTTGGGATTTTAGACTGATCATCAAATATTACCTTACGGTTATTTTAACTAATCTAAGATTTCATAAATCATGTTTCCAAGGTTACTACTAATCATTATTTGATATCAATTATAATTCCAGGAACCCAGTAAGCCCAGTGCTAGTATCAAATATCATTACATTGGCATAATTATAAGGAATCATCTACTGAAGAACCAATCAGTTTATGAGTTTTGGAAAATGAAATTATATAAATGGAACCCATTTTACATTGGGAGTAAGTAACCTAAAACATAAAACAATAAAATGATCTACATTATTGAAACTCATTCCAAGAATTCATCATCATACCATAAGAAAATAAAAAAAATTAAATGTGATATCAAATGACCAGAAAGAGAAACTTATAGTAGAATATACCTTGAATTAACTTATAATATTCAATGAGAAAAGAATAAAAAATGATCAAATAATTAATTAAAAATAAGAACATAATAAAAAAACATGAACTTTGATATTATATATAATAAAATAATCACATTGAATAATAATAACATAAATATAATGTTGGATTTCGGCACTATCAATATCTATACTCAAGATTTGTACATCTAAGATATATCCTCAAGATAGTATATGTATTTGGGTAGAAACCCATTTAAATTGTGTCATGATCTATCCTCCTAAAAATTTAAAACTACTTTGAATCAAACATGAATGGTTGGTCTTCAACAGAGTTATTCCCATGAGTCTATTGATGAATAGAGGGGCTTGAATTATTCAGTCCCCAACCCATATACATTATTTAAATAAAATTCTACATATAGTGATAATTAAATTTAAATCATAAACAATGCGCCTTATCAAAAATCCTTATTGACTAATGGTTACATATTTATAAAAATTTCTGCAATAAATCATATAACATTAAATGCGAACATTGCATATAAAAATGTTACATGTTTTTGGAAATGGTCAAATCCACTAAAAAAGAATATGTATTTTTTAGAATATAATTTCAGTGAAATATGATTATAATAAAGTGCTTTTTCAAGAGAATGTAACCCTTAAAAAGTGAATATTCAGTGATAACAATTACCACTTATACATTTTCAAATAAAAACCTTCTAGATATGATAATTCAAATTAAATCTTAAAATAACATTAATTATGAGTTAATCATGTTATTAAATAAAAACTAGGAATTATATACACCACATAAAATTGAATTGGATCATAATAACAAATAAGTATCAATGGAATATAAATTAAGTTGAAATCACTTAACTTGATTCAGACATGTAACATGTCTATTTATATTCATAAATAACAAAAATATGCTATTCTTTAATTTTTTAGATCATTTTTAATATTTATTATTACCTTTATTACAATTATTACAATTGGTTTATAGAACTACATAAATAAGTAAGTTTACATCAGATGTTTTGACCAAATTTGGTTTATATTTCAAAAACCATTCGGTAGGTCAACTATGGTAAAATGGGTCCTTATATAAACACCAAGAGAGTACTAATAATTTATTAATAATCATATTTTCATGTCAATTATTCTTTTAATACTAATTATTTAATATGGTTATAAAAAATGAACTAATGTTTGATTATATAGACGTTGGGTCATATGTACGCATTAGTAACATTTCCATTTTTTCAATGATTATTATTTGACAAAGGTATGTAAAATTTATGTTTCTATAATTACTATTATATCATAATTAATAAATTAATTCATCATATATAATTATATATATAATTATTGTTATGTAAAATTTATCACATAGCCATGAAGAGGTAGTTTCTCACATATCCACAAATAGAAAATTCATTACCAATTGGATGGATGTGTGTGTAGATGTAGGTAGAACCCATGGAATAAAAAAATATCAACATATTCTGTACACTTATTTTACTATATTATCATGGAATAAGAATAATTTAATTGGTTTATAATGTAATGAAACAAAAATTATCATTGAAGAATGTTACCACTTTTTTCAGGTAACTATTTTTTTTTCACTACATTTCTTCTTCGGATTTAATTATTAGAAAACTAAGTCTTGTAATATTATGAGAGTGATTTTGGAAGCTTATTTGGTCTGGTTTTGGATGATAAAATTTTCCTTTAGAGGTGTGAGGAAGGGGAACGATGACTCCCTTTTGTAGAGGAAGAGGAGTGTCATTCTTGTCAATACCAAAACACAATCCCTATTGGTCTCATGTTATTACAAAATGAAAACACAATGGATTAAAGGGGAATTATTTAAAATCAAAATTCCAATCACAAAAAAATAAAATATTATATTTATCATTTTTTTTGCTTTTTTGTTTCATTATTTGTTTATTTAGTTTTTTCATTTAGGTAACTTGTTTTATTACCTATGAAATAAGACAATTAGGTATAATTTAATAATATATTTATTATAAAATATATTATAACATAATTCTAAATATTATAACTAATTTACTAATTAAAAAACCTATGTCTGTTGAAAATTATTTTTATAGAATCAGAAGTAACGCGTAAAAAAACAGCATTAAGATGAACCGTGATAAATTTTTTCTAACAATTTATTTGTTAATATTTTCATTATAAAATTATAATTAGTCCACCAATAGAACATATTTTATATTTATTAAAATTTAAAAAATCAAAATCTTTATGATTTTTTTATAGTAAATTTTAAATCATTAATTTTAAAACACTTTATTATCAATTTTGAAATTATATACATAGTTTAAATTAAAAAAATATATAATGATGTAATTCAAATATATTAATTTAATAGATTTTTATCATAACCTATTCATATAAAAAATAATTTATCAAAATAATTTAATCAATTTTTCACTTTTAATATTTTTAGTATCATTTATTTTATTTAGTCATTAACTAAGCAATAAATGTGTTGGAACTTATTAATCATTTAATGTAATTATATAATCTCTATAAAATAAAGGTAAATTGTAATGGTAAAAAATAATTTACCATAAAAAAAATTGCTACTATCTGAAACTCTACAACTTTGTCCATACTCCATATATTTATAGGAATTAAAAGCTACAAAGGTACATTTTTTTCAATAAGATATTATATGAGTCAATTTCATGATCATGTTTTCCAATAACTCATTAAATTAGAACCCAAGGGGGTATATGGATGAAATATGGGAATCCAATGGATTTCAAACAATTTTCTTGGTAATTTATACTCTTAAGAATAATGATTGACCACAATGTAATCTAATTTTTATCTTAATCATTATAATTAATTTAAATTATATTTTCTACCCTTTTCAGAAAAAACACAATGTTGATAGTATTATAATATAAATTTTATAATGATTATGATCATGTATATCCAATTTTACAAATTCAATTCATAGAAATGAAAAATTAAATTTAATGATAATCTCACATATATGGTCAGAAAGCAGTGGTTTGGTGTGAAAATGTTCAAAACATCATTAGGTTTTCATATATAAATTAAATAAAAATTGAATTATTTGAAATAAATTATATTAATAGATTTATAATTGATATATTGTGACATTAAATTCAATTTTAATAATAATTGACCATTAATAATAATTAAAATAAAAAGGTAGTTTTTTACTAAAATGCAGTATTTTTCACTTTTCACCAAAAAATATAGCTTCTCATAAATATGGTAAAATTTTACACATATAAAATTTTGACAATATAAATTCAAAAATTATTTTCATTTGAAAAAATAAAATTCATAAAATTCATAAAAAATATTTTTAAAATGGTGCACCATTAAATGGTGGTAAAACTCACTCTTGGATGTAATGCAAGATAAATTAGTTTTTTGGGTAGGTTATGATTAACATAATGTTACATATAAATCATGATAGAAAAAAAAATATTATTCTATAATTAATATATTTTGAATACATGGGTTGTTACATTCATAATATAAATACCTACTTCCCCGCTAGAATAAATGGCACAAAATCCACTACAGCTACCTTCTTAAAATGGATATGGTAGTCATATAAATTATCTTTTTATTTTCATCCTGGAATATTGATGATAAGTACACAAAAGATCAAAAATACATTAAACACTTTAGTTTCACTATTATATTGTTAGACATGTTCTGTGATGTAATCAATACTTTAATGTCATCCAATTGAAAATTCTACACTAATTCCTTCCACATATGTTCTCGTTTGGATCGACCTATCCATCATATGGACTGAATAATAAGATTTGGATTCCATAGTTTTTTAGAATAGAATAATTTCATTGGAAGTTGATAAAAAATCATATAAAAGGATTTATTTCAGTCAGTACTTATTAAGATTGTCGGAAGGGGACATTAACACTCACCCATATTTAATGATATGTTGATCATTGTGGTTAGTTTCAATACAATACTACTTGTGGTCACCATGTAATGATTATCACTCCCCATTTCATCAGAATATACATATATTCCCATAAAATAATTCATAATTTAACTCCCTCTATATGGTCATTAGAATTATCATAATTAGGTTGAATTGTTAGTGGAGGCTCAAAGATTTCTTTTAGAAGACCTGATTCTGAGCCAAGTACTTCTGATATTATTGCATATTAATTAACATCAATAATATCCATGAGATACTCAAATATATATAGAGACTCAAAAAGTATAATATTTCCTACTATAAGAAAAATATTATAAAACTATCACATAATATCATAATTATATACATTTTATATTCCAAAATATTTTTTTTCTATTTATTTGAAATGGGTTGGTGGGGATATCACTATAAGTATGACTCACACTATGGAAGAAGTATCATTATTAAAAATATAAAATTTACTCAATATACACCCATTTTAATGTTTTGGAAACTCCATAGGTCCCTTAATGGATTATATCGAAGAATATCATTTGATTAACAGACCCCTGATGTTCGTACCCGAGTTCATACATATATATTCCAGATAAAACTATAAAGATTTTGATTAAAACATGTCATAATTTCATTCCTATATAATCAATTTTATATCTTAAAGTGCTCAATATTATATTATAAAAGGATATTATATGTCTCCAACAAATTCCATTTTCCTAGGTATTGTAACCCTTTATCCCGAGGAGATTGTCTATCTATACTAACATGACATCCAGCTATATTATAAATTCAAGAAATTTGATGCAATGGATCTATTTCCACCCAATGAAATGTGAGATTATATTTCATAGAAATATATTCGTATAAAAAATAAATATTCTGGTTATGATACATTCATCCTATAGATTAAAAAATCCCTACCACTCACTAACATATTAGTAAAATATCATTTCAATAGTGCTCTATTGCAACATAATCTTCACTCACCTCATAGAGAGGGTCTTGAAAAAAGTATATTAAAATAGAATATCTAGATCTTAGTTTCACTTTCCAAAATACATAGTATTTGATTCGTAGATGATTTATTAGTATTTATTTATATTCTCGAGTTGAGGAATGTGAACATCAACTGTATAGGATTTCACATAAACCCATAATTTCATACGGTTCATTTTTACATAATGTGCTTCCTCATGCCATTCCTAATATGAGGACTCCTCGATGGGTTGAAAGGAAAACCCATATTCCTTTGAATAAATTTTCATCATAGGTAATTTTATCTCAATTATCTATTGGGAAGCTGAATCATAGATCCCTTCCTTCCGGTGAGTCTCTTCCCACCAATGATGGCTAGGTCATCTTGCTCCACTAAAAGGTTTCATTAGATCCTCTAATTTGAGTCTCTATTTACCTCATGGTCATGGATATTTTGGTGAATTTTGAGCTTTATCACTATAAAGATACTCTTAGTGGGAGTGGTTTCTACATTTACCCCATTTCAATGATATTTTATTAGAAACTCATGGGGAACCTTTTGAGAATTTCATGAGGGAATAAAGATAACCAATAATTGGAAAATAAAAGGGGTTATCATATTAGATGAACTCAATGGGTACTACTTGTCTAAGAATGATTGACATCATAGGTAACAATTACCAAGTGTTAGTGTGCCACCATTCTATGCACCTCCAATCATACATCTGTTGGAAGTGATATAGTTTACAATTGTATATACCTAAAAATTCATGAGTAATTATAAGATATAAATGCCTCATATATGATTATTTAGTATATATTTTTCTTTTAGACATAGTCTCATAGAGATATCATGTATTACTAGACCTCACGCCCATTATGACCATATCTAACACTTTTTTTTGTAGAGGGGTCAATATATAGAAATTAGAAGAAATATATTGATCAAATAAAAATATTTTAATTTCATCCATAATTTATTAAAAAAGGATGGATACAACATATGACTAGGAAAAAGGAAACAAATTGATAATCAATGATCATGAAATTATTGTAAAATGCATATGAATTGAAAATTTCCACCATCCATCCCCATAAAACATAAAATCGAACTGAAAAAAGAAATGAATCCTTCCCTGTGAAGTCATGAAATACTAAATGTTGATTCTCTTAAAGTACTGGTAAAACTCATTTAAATTTTTCATCATGGGTGAATATATCCTCAATAATTAATGAACATCATAAGCCACTATTGATGTTGTTTTGGAATAGAAGAATATTGGAACTCAAAAAAATCACTTTGAATCCAACCAGGTGAGTCTGAGAAATATTGGTATGTTTATCCTTACAACCCCATTCTTAATAATGGGCATATTCTAGTATAGGAAAATTGTTTTTGAGATTACCCATATAAACATTTTAGTTTATCTCATTGATTTTTGGTAAATTTTACCTTTTAGGTAGGGCTCCAAGAAGGCCATCATCCATAACTCAAAATGGATTTCAATTCATGGAAGTTGGTCTTTTATTAGGAATTCCAGTTTGAACAATTCATCATACATTGGATTTATCTAAATAGAATACACCTACATCACATTAGAGTATTAAATTTTTCAAACATGTATCCATGGATGATCACCCATGAGACCTTATATAAATCTAATAATATAATAGTCACTTCTCCATATTTTGGATGAAAATAGTTGGTTTATGGGATCCAATAAATTAGTAACTTTAGAACCAGTTCATAATAGTTTCATACATACATATTAAATATATTAAAATATTAATAAATCATTAAATCATTGATTTAATATTTAAATTCATAATATTTCTAGAACACCTTGTTTTCCCTCATCCATTCTGGATTTCCATTTCCACTAGTGCGATGTTACATATCATTATACATTTCATTCAATTGATCTGTACCAGAGAAAAGAAAAATGAATGAGAAATAATGTGTATTTAGATTTTGAATATGGGGTGTGTCTCCATATTTGTAAAAATGTGATTCATTTAGAATAATGTACGAGTTCCTCTATTAGGTACATAACATCAATACATAGATCTGTTAGATTTGTTCATGTTTGAGTAATCTGTAATTTGATACCATGGTATATATTAGTTTATTTGTAGAATAAACCCAAATGTCAATATAAAATTAATAAATAATGTATGAATATCCAACTCATGATAATTTTGAAGATTTTTATTTTGGAAAACGGTTCAGAATGATAAGATATCATTACATTTCTAGTATTATCTTAGTAATTTAATCTTTAGAAATTTATAAATATGATCAACAACCTGTTCATTCGAAACAATGATAGTGGACTAAGATATTAAATTATTATATTAAAAAAATAATATATAATTAGGAATTTAATAATAATTCGAGTAAAATACACTATGTTAAAATTAATAAAAGTAAAGAGACAGTAGAAAAAAACATGTTATGTAAAAAATAAGTTCACTCATATGGTTGGCACCAGTTCATCACAAAACTAATTCTGGCACTGAATTCACACATGTAACATACCTATGATCATTTCAAAACAACTTCTCTTAAGTTCATCACCCTGGTCTATCCACTATATCCTTATCTTAATATGTTCACTCATATTATACACAAGGAACAAATGAGCTGATTTGTATACATTCTAGCAGTGTGAACATAAGGGTGAACATACGATTTCCTAGATTCATAATTTTTTTAAAAAAATCATAGGATTAAATAGGGGGCCATATCCTTATACTTATGGGTTCAATGATATCAGTTCTATGTGGTAAATGAGAATGTGAAAACAATAATAAACAACAATATGAAACACCAGCACACACCACCAGACTGGCCCATCAAAGCCTTAAGAAAAAATAAAAAAATCCATAAAATTCATTCATTTGAGTATTAATTTTCCCCCATGATTAAATACTCCATGATCTAATCTGATACAATCCTGAGTGGTGGTGGTGATTATTGAAACGCTTTCTTTGTATATGGGTGAATTCATTTATGAAGTTAGAACAACATTAAATTATAATTGGAAAATTTCTAGCAAAAGCAATAGAATTTCACCCATAGCACTTGAATTTACCCAATATATCAGCCCTAGCCAACCATGTGCACATCATTTTTGATTTTATGTTCATCATTCATGTCACATCTCTACACAAAATTTTTGTACCAAAATACAGTCAGATTGGGTAAAAAAATTTCAAATAAATAAGACCATTGGGATCCTCATTTCTAACCATTTTTAGAAGATAACGTTTTGAACCCGACATCTATTCACCATAGACTTATGCCCAAGTTTATAAATTCAAATGGGTAGATTATATAATATTAAAAATAATTTAAGTTAACAAATAGAGATGGTACTTGAGTTCATAAATGATATGGAATGTTCAAAATCTTTTTCGGGAACCATTTATTACCTAGTTTATCAATACTAGGGTAAAATTCCCTTCAATGGAAGCACACATGTATGATATCAATTCAATGGAAGAAATTTAACACCTTATGAATAAGGATATGGTTCTTCTATGATCTATCATACAGAGTATCAATTTACCTTAGTAAGAAATGAGTTCCAAATTTTCGATGTATCACGTGGGTGAATCCACTCGATTTTACTTAACAGCGTGACCCACCTTGGTTTCCCTCAGTAGGGACAATTTCCTTCCAATCCCTAGTATATCTTGGGTGAATACCCATCCTCATCCTAATATAAATTGGTTAAAACCAAATTTGGGAATATTAAAAAAGAAAACCACCTACTTTTACACCCATACTATGGATTCATATCTACCTTGGAATCAATTTCAGAGTATTTCATTACCCATTCCTTTTACTCTCATATCCAATTATAGAAACATCCTCCAAATCATCAAAATTCACAAGATTCAGGAATGAACACAAAATTGCACCTCTTATATCATTGAATCCATCATTATAAGGAGTAACTATGTTTTTATGTTACATATATTGAATATTTATGTGGATCCCCATCATGGATCCCATTGATAATTAAGGTCCTAATTAGGAGGGCATGGGAGTAGTCTCTTCTGAATTCAAAAGGATTATAATTAAATTAAATTAACTATGAATGATAAGTGAATACTTTTCTAATTAGACCCCTAGAATTTATATTAGGACCATATACTCCTCCAACCTCTATACATAAAATAGATCTACCATCAACCATGAATAAAGAATGTTGAGCTTCATCTAAGTTGTATTTCCTGGTCAAGTTCTGACAAAATTATGGATTACATATCCCATAAATGATCCGTAATGCCTCATAATGTTATTTTTACATACTAAAATCCCAAAAATATTCAAATTGATTATTTCATAAAAAATAATCATGAATGAGTTAACAAGAGATAAAGAGCCTTAGTATGCTTCAGTGCGTAAGCCCAATCAAAATGGAATTGTGCACTCTCATAAAATATGCTTGATTGTATAATAATACTTATTTATCAATATAGGAATAAATTATATGGGAATAGAAACTAAATTTGATATATTTTTTTATAATAAAAGGGTATTATATTTTGGGATATTCTTTAGTGTTAATTAATAGTCACATCGTATCTAAGACTCATCCATAGATGTATTCCCTCATCATATATTATTTAACACCACTCTAATGGGAAAACCAAAATAATAACCCCTTATAAATCCTATATTTTCAAAACTATCAGGAAATAGAAGTACTAGTAGCACAAAATTAAACTAAATGGAAACTTATCTAGTTGCATGATGTAAAATTACATGAAAATGTATTTTCCGAATGATGTTAAACTATATTGTATGCTCTAATCACACAACCTTAAACTATGAATTTTGAAATATATGGGTTGTGATTCTTGTTATAATGGGATATATTGGAAGAATACATGAGGTTAAAACCTAAAATTTATCAACTTCTATTTATTCACCATAATTCTATATTCCTCATTATAACATCTATTTTCATATCCCATTTGTCCATATTCCCATGATCCCCACATCCTCTTTATTTGATGAGACATTTCCTAGGAACTTTTCAAATTGGTCCATATTTTGAATGAACTCTCACCCCACCCATAGATTCGTATTCCATTCAATAAATCTTTATAACTTACTAAATTGGGATATATTCCCTTTTAGGTCCATAGAATTCCATATTGCTACTATCTATGCCACTCTCATAAGTCTATATTCCTTTTATATTGACCAAAAATGTCCTCTAAAGAATAAGTCTCACACCAATTATTGCTTCAAACATTTCCCTAGGAAATCCTAACCATATGGTTTTAATATTCATGGATTGGTCCTTTTCACGTGAATTTAAATGCATTATGGGTCACATTTAATGGAACCCAACTATGTGGATTTTTATTCCTTTTATAAGAATGTGTATAATACATTTTTTGGTAAGATATCAACATCAGAAACAGTTACCCCTTACCTAGATTGTGATAAACATCATGTTTCCCAACATTGTGGCCTCAAAAAAAATCATGACTAGAAACACTAAGTCTTAATAAATCAATTATTTTTGACTAAACATATATATAATTTATATTAACAATAGATAAGATCTAATAAATAAAAATTTTTGTGCTAGTATGATATCTATATCATGAATAGTCATTCACATAAATTCATCTCAAATGACCAATTATTGTCATGGCGGAAGCCTATTATTAAGTAAAATATATGAAGGATTCAATAAAAATAATTAAAACTACAAGAGAATCCAAAAAAAGAATGAACCCCTCCCCAAAATATCTAATGAGTCAAACCTCCCACCCTTTTAGCTACCGTGATTTCAAAAAAAAAATTATAGAACACCCTAGTTATTTCATTCCTTTGGAAATTAATTTATTATCAATATTACCAAATTTTAATTGAAAATACGGGATCCATTGGATTTTTCTAGTTCCATGAATAAAATATCCATTAGAAATTGATCAAAAAAAACAACATGAATTTATTAGAACTTGTTCATAGGTATTAAAATCAATGTTATTGGTTACTATGTTCAGAATACAATATTTAAAAATTACTATGAAACATAAGATTCAAGGATTCATTTCATTCATAGTTTTGATATATTTAAGGAATTATCTTTGTTTTTTTATTTTATGATTTATGATAAAAATGTGGGTAAATATTACCATATCCATAATAATTCTAATGTGAGATATATCCCATGTGGGGAGCGGTCTTACACATGGGGAATTTGTGATTACATATATAAATTTGTTATGTTAATGAAGATTATATTATTATAGGTCACATGTTATGAATCGCATTTTCTATTTTATTTTCAAATAGCATAGACCAATAAGAATAGTTTAGAGTAGATTAGGGTCATCTATAAGTCATATAATTGAAAATTTTCTAAAATAGATTTCAAGGGGGTGATATTAAACTGTTATATGGACCGTGCACTTAGATAAATTACCTAACAACATCATCAAGTGAATAAGTGAGTGTTACAAAGACAATTTGGGGTTTTGGATGTAATTTTTCTCTTGGCCTAATTGTCTATACATTACTAAATATCTTTAACTAAGAAAAATCATTCCACACATAGATCATAATGGTCCTTTAAAAGGGTCCATTTGTTAAAAACTGGCCTGAATATAAAGGCCCTTAACCCTATGACAGATGGTTAATATAATTGATGGAAATTTTGGCTGGGATTATGATAGGGGATCCATACATCGCTACATGTCGTGAGTTAATTACCTCAATAGTATTGAAGTTATGATAAGAGATCCCTTTGAATATCTTGATCATATATAGGGGTTAATTTTTCATCTTTCTCTTATAATTAGATTATAGATAAATAATCTAATTCCATAGAGGCTCTATATATTTAAATAGTAAATGTTGGATATTGTGATATGATTTCATCCTTGTATTTATCCATGAAGGGTAGAAACCCATGGTGACCAAGAAGAATCGAAACATAATGAGTCTATATTATAACAAAAGGTCATTTTATCACACCATAGCACTATAGATAAAGATATCTGAATTGATGGGGCTCCCATAATGATTGGTCTCTAATGTACAGAAATTAGTTCATGATGTGTAGGCTACTCTAAGGTGCTTACGGTCTCATAGGATGGACCACATGTGCTGTTTTTTAAAATTATATGGAATAAAACTATGTGTTGTATAATTTGAGGCTATATTATAAGAACCATCAAGGGATTTTATATAGATTTTTTTCATAAATGAAACAAAATTGAATCATACTATTGAAGTAATCAAAAAGAAGGACATGACATGAGTGACGCTTTTGAATGTGGGGAACATTTTATATTTACAATGGTTTATATATAAAAAACCACATGTTGGGGGAATTAGGTAGATATGTATAATATGTAAGATAAATTCGGTCTTAAAGAATATAATTCTATAAGAATTATAATTTTATACATGGTATAACTTATATTTCTTTTTTTGAAATCATGTGATAGAAACTTGGGTACCACATCATTAGGAGTTATATGACACATAACATTATTTCAAATATTTTGATCATATATAAATCTTATAAAAAATGCAGTCACCTTATCTTAGTGTTATGAAATGATAGAAAACCCAATGTGGATGACCAGGTGTCTTGGAATTAGGAATATATAGGTTGAGTAGTTGTAATTAATAGTTAGTTCTTGTATTTTAAATATCATTGGGTTTCATATAATAATCAAAATCAGTCCACTTGTAGTTATAATATAAATGGTATATTCTATCCTAGATTAGAATGTTATTACGATATAGAGTATGATATATAAGAAGAAGATACATGAATGTGGACCCCATACACCGAGATGTAACTGGGAAATGTGGATCAAATGACATAGCCACAGATGGATAACCCATGCATGACTACATATCTTTAAATAATAGGATTCAATCACCACATATTTCTTCGATAAATTTATCATTTTATAGATTAAAATCAAGAATATATGTAGAGGGATGAATTTTTTTGGAACCCAACTAAGATAAGGAAATATAAAATTTTAAATGAATACGTAAAACTCACATAAATTAAAAAACATAATTGTTTATGTGGAATCCATAGATAGACATAGGATACGAGATCCTAGAATTACCAAGTATGTTGAATTATTTGGAACCAATAAATATATTATTCTAATGTGGTGTTGTTATTTAATCATTGTGTATGAGGATAATCATAGAAGTGAAATGTTAACTAAGAATACCATACATATATAACTCATGTGAAAACAGATTTGGTCTAAAAACATAACAGACTGATGAGTGTGATAGGTCAATTATGGTCGACCATATATCTTGAAGTTTATCATTTTTATATAATAACATAGTTTCCAGGTTTGTTAATATCATACTATTAGAATGAAAAACTATATATTAATAACATTTATCATGGAATTATATATTTTTTTCTATTTATAGGCATACAAATAGGACTTTTTAGATTATAAAATGAATTTATAAAATGTATATGCTAATACACATTTCATTGGTGGCGGGTATGATATGATCTCTATCAATTTTGATTAGGGAATGAACTACATCAGAGTATACATTTTTTAGAGAGTATCATTCATTTCATTTTTCCCTTTCTTTTGGGGTATCTCTCTAGGTCAAATTTCAGTTCATAGAGTTATTATCTAATTTCCTTGAAGGATTGAGTGTAGAAAAAACTACTTATTTATTTATCATTTTTATATGGTTTGATGTAATTAATATACATGTAGTGTGTGTATCCATGTCTCAACCAATATCTCAAGCTCATCAAGGTGAATCGGAGGCTAATCATCATCAAATAACTTATCAAAAATAAATATTGGAAGTGAGGGTACATGAACCTCTTTAGGAATGGAATCATTATTCATTTTTACATGTTAATAGGGATTACCCTACAATGTTTTATATGTTTTGGGGAAAGAATTCCATATATCATGTAATAATTAAATTTCCCAAAAAATCCGTGTCCAACTACCTTATAAGGATATTATCTCATTATTTCTTTTAAATCCTCTATATTTATATTTAATGATGAATGATAGTTGAATAAGTGATATGATTGAATGTGATTTTAAAATACATCCAATTAAATAAATAATTTTTAATTTTTTTTATCATTTTCTATCAATATTGTGTGAGGGACACACAATATGAATGAAATATTAGTGTTCCTAATGTTGATGAAAACCACTAACCAAAATTTCTCAATGGATATAACCTAGAACAAATTATATAAGATATCAATAGTAGTAAGAATAAACCATAACTTACAAGACCTATGAAGTGTATCAAACCCCGACTCTAGGGTCGAGTTCTTAAAATACAAAAATTACAACCCAACATCCATACTATTTAAGATATCCCAAACATTATAGGAATATATTTTACAATAATTTCATTATGTGATTATTATATCTCACTAATACATGAATAACTCTATGACCCAAAGGTTCCACATATATAGAAATTAGTTATATAAAAATACAATTTCACATAATTGTTAATATTTCTATATACTTACACCATAATAGACTTTATTTAATTTCAATTATTCTATAATCATTATCATATCAAGGGTAATTAAGAATATAAAATAGGGTGATCTCAAAAGCTCGGTTAGGGAAAAAAATTCTTCACATGACGTCATGGGTTAGAACATAATCATTTTCGAAAACATGAAAATTGGAGAAATATGTAATAAAAAAATATAGAACAATAATAATTTTATTATATGGAATCATAATATAATATATAATATCATGTGATCAAAAAAGTTACCATGGAATAAGTATTTGGAATCATGAAAATGATATCATGATCCAAAGATCATAATATAGTTATATAAAAAAGAAATGTATCATAATATATAACTAACACACAAACATAAGCATAGGTAATCAACACATTTTTTGAAATACCAATCCTTCCAAACTGTTATGTTTTGAGGAATCCCAATATAGCCCACCTTTTATGTTGTGTACAGACCCAATCATTCTCACCCTTTATATTGAATAATAACACAAAAATGTCCATGATTCATTATATCATGATATATAAAACCTTATCTAATACATTATTGTGAGTTATTGGACCTCAAAAATCAATATATATAGATATTTGTCCCATATTAAATATATCATAGACCATATTAGGATAACACATGGGATGAAATGTGTTTCCTATCATGTATAAATTCTATCAAACAAAATTCCTCACTAATAACATAAATTGATTTCAATGTTCAATAATATAATAATACAAATTTTATAAGATCATATATAAGTTGATTATTGAAACATAACTATATAAGATTTACTTCTCTAAAGGATTGGGAGGAAAATTGAAGTGAAATACGTATAAAAAACATAAATCATTTCCATAATTATTGTAAAAAGTCAATGCCATGAGTCAGTAAAAAAACTAATTCTAAAAATTGAAACCTAAAAACCTTCTTAAACAACCAATTTAATACAAATAAAAATAATTGATATTTTGAATTAAATAATGGTTATTCATGAAAACAAATATTGGAAATAAATATATGCAGTAGGGAGATATATTTTAAAATATCCATATTGAAACCCACAATTTTATAAATAATAATAAAACATATTTTATAAAAGATAAAAAGATAAATTTTATAGTCACATGTGATAATGAAATTTTGGGTTTCAAAAATGATAATAATTAAATTTTTGGAATGGATTAATTGACATGGAAGAGTAATAGTCATTAGAGAGGATAAAATTCATTCTCGATGGAATCATTTATTTGGATGATTAATCATTCAAATAATATTATTATAAAGTGAAAATGTATATCTCACAAAATGAAATTGATAATATAATTTGATGTAAATATATGGAGAAATATAATAAACCTATAATTATATAGTCATTAGATAATATTTGTTGCACAATGGAATAAAATTGAGGTGAAAATACAGGTATAAATTTAGTATAATTTAAATCCAAAATCGTTTAATGAGAGAACAAGAATGAAATAGTAAATAAAAGGAATACAGATTTAATCATAATTTGTTATATTAATGGTCAAGTATATATTCCTTTCAGAATAATATATATTCACAATACAAAAAATGATTGAAAAAAGTAAAATTGAGATAAAAAGAAATCACCTTAGATCCAGTTTTATATTTTAATATTTGAACCTTCCATATAATTAATGTATATTTCTTAAAAAATTATTCTATAAGTGAATCATATCTTACTGTCTATATTCATTTAAAGTAATACAAAAAAATTTTATGTCAATTGAATTAAGATTAAATGGAAAATAAAATGATGGTATTCACAAAGCACAATAAAACCCCAAGAATCACAATGAACCATGGGGTTTCCATCCTGAAAGAGAATCATGTAAAATGATGTATTCCAATGAAGTCTGAAACCGAAAATATTATACTAACCTCAAGGTATTCTTGAAAATTTTCAACCTTGAGGGTCACAATGTCTCAAACCACAAAACATTGTAGCTAACATATTGGATGCTCTATAAGGTCACATTACGAAAAAAAATATGTTCAATCAAACAGTGTTGGAGAGGAAAATTTTCATATATAGTGTAGACCTTTGGTATAATTCCTTTAGTATCCAAATATTATATGGCCTCATGTAATCTCCACTATTCAATTTATTTCATTAAACCAATGAAATGATGGCACCTATAAATACCACATTCCATTAACAAATAGGCACCCTGGAGAGGGAGAGAAAAGAGAAAAAAAGATAGAGATGAGATCTTATTGTTTAAAATTATATAAATTTACTATGTGAATCCATAAATAACCCATATGTAAATATATGAAATCATTAAATGAAAATACAAATTAAATATTTTAGGGAATATTTTCAGATGATCCTGTATAGAAACAATTTGAGTCCAATCCTGAAAGGAATCTTCTTTTGGCCTAGTTAGTGAGTTAATCATATGAGGCTAGTCCTATGAGATGATTTTGTGTAAACCAAACCATTTGGAATGTTCTTGAGGATGCACTCATGTAGTCCATTGTATGAGGATATCTTGGGAGACCTGACAATGAGACTGACCTTGAGAAGTACTGTTCAAGACGTAATCCACATATACTCTGTTTATAAAGTCCACTTTTGAATAATATATATCATTTAATCAAATTTAATCTCATGGATTATAACAATTTAAAATTTACATTATGTTTTATTTGGAATATCTCCCTCACTATTAGGAAGCACTAAATTTGATGATGACTCGATACCCTTCACATCTATCATTCTTCTTGGATTTCCTTTTTGACCCATCCAAATTTAGAAAACTGTCAAGGATTATTTTCTCTAATTTAAAAAATGATAAAAAATGTGATACCTCCATAAATTCAACTTGATACATATGATTAGGTTATCCAAACTAGTAAACTTAATTACATAGAGATTTTCTTTTCATTTTCATCGAAATTTCACTATATTAAATTGATTCTATATTATAAATTCAAAATATAATAAAAACTTTCACATCAAATTTGGTACAATTAGATAATTTTTACCTATATTAAAGAGTTAAATTATGCTAGTTAGGATTTTTATGTTTTAGGTGTAGGTGATTTTGAGGGCCGATGGTGAATTAAAAGTAAAATAAGACAAACTACACAAGATCTCATGCACACATGTAGACTAAACATTAAACTATGGCCAATCTAGGATTCAAATTTGGTTGAAATGTTTTCTATAGATGTATAAAGTTATGGAATACATTTTTTATAATAAAATCAGTCCCAATTAATCTACTCTGAGGTCCATAATGTTTCCTCAATATTGAAAATATTCACTGTTCACAATAGAAAATTAATTTTTGTAATTTGAAAATATCTTGGGATGCAGGAATTTTAATGTTGAAATATTTTTTATTGATATATTTAGTTGTAGGGAATTTTTTTATAGTTTTTCAGAAGGATAGATAAGACTGATTGTCTTCTTAATACCACAATCTATGTTGTATAATAAAATATAGGTGCCCAAAACCACCTTCAACTTTTCCTTTAAATTATAATCTTGGGAAACCCATTCGAATGCTCGACCAGTGGGAAAATATCTACCATTTTTCAAACCTAATGAAATCATTTCTTCATCATAGAATTTACATAGAACACCTTCATCATAAATAGGTTAAAGATAAAGGTGAATATCTACCTGATCCTTCTCCTCCCATCGATGGTGACCTAAATGGTGGGAATCAATTTTAAAGTTGATAAAAACATATGGAGAGACATTTTTCTAACATATTATTATAAAGGTTCAATGAAATTTGTGTGAGAAATAATTCATTTTAGTTTCATCTTTGAATTTTTATTTGTTTAATTGATTTTTTGGTATAATAAAGTAAAACAAATTCATTTCAATAGTGATTGGTTTGAGATTTCATGTGGGAATATTGGGGTTTTTTAATTAGATAACAAAATTATCCCTTTTCCATGATGCATACATTAAATATTACTATTATTTGGTAGAACTTCTTCCATTATTTATGTCTGAACCTTTAAAACATGATTTTTTTTTCAAGGGTTGGATCTTTTATAATAATTCCAAGAGGCATATGGGGAATCAAGGTCCTGATATTCCTCACACAATGTATTCAATTAAAAAAAATTATTTTTCAGAACAATGAAATTACCAATATGTTAAGTGATATTAAAATTACCTTCTTCTCTCATTATTCTAAATACACCAATTATGTTTTTCATCATTTGACCTCTATAAAATCCGTTAAATTGATTTGAATCATTGTTTAAAATATACATTGTTTTTGTTTTTTTGAAGAAATTTTTGGAAATACACATTATAGAATCATAAATACGCCTAGGGAGATGAACTAGGGTCTAATATTGTATATTAATCCACTTTAAAATACTAATCAATTTTATATGTTAAAAATACTAATCTTGTATAATAATCCACTTTATATATTCAGATTCTTTACTGGACATTGTCTCTGACCTCCCTGATCTTCGGATGCACTGGTGTTCCTCCCTTTCATCAGCCGATGCAAGATCATGTTGTAACCTAGCCTTGATCATTTGGGTTTGGCGTAATGATTATATTTTCCACCATGCTCATCATCCTCCCGAGTTCTGGATTGAATGATCCACTTCATAGTTTGAGGGCTGTAAGGACCGCAGAAGACACTTTATGCCAGGTATTACCCCCTAATGTCCTCCTCATTGGACCCCCCCCAAAGGATGTGTGTCTTAAGATTAACATAGATGCTTATCTCCCCAAGGATGGGCCTGTTTCTCTCTGCCTCCTGGTGAGAAATCATCTAGGGCAGATTAATGTAGAAAAATATGAATCGCATCATACTTTTTGGGAACCTGCAGTTGCTGAGGCCTCTGCCATCCTTGCAGGTATGATGCTCACTGTGGAATGTGGATGGGATGATATCATCATTGATTCTGACTGCCTCTCTGCTATCAATGCCATTAACCACAATGACGCCGAACTCCAGGCCTTTGGCTTCATCATCAAGAGAATTTGATTGCTACGCCAAGGCTTCTCTTGTTGCACCTTCTCCTTTACCAAATGGGAAGGAAACAATGTGGCCCATTAGATGGAGGTCTTAGGTCCCTTCGATGTAAACCAGCTATGACTAGACAATTTCCCTTCATGGCTGTGTTTATGTATGGCTTCTGATCTTAGTCATTAATATTATCCTTCATTATTCTAAAAAAAATGTTATAAAATAAATGATAATTAAAATAAATAAACTCATATAATGCTGATATCCAACATTCCTACTTTAAAATGTGAGCTTAATAATGAAATTTAGAATTAAAATATCAATTGGTCAAATTATTATCGGAATTTTATAGTCTAACTGGAGAAGACGCACATTAAAATTTAATGGAATTTCTCAAAATGTGTTAAACATTAAAACCAACATATATTGTTGAAAAAAATCTAAAAATATATTCTTTTACACTTTCATTTGAATGAAATTAAAAATATTTACTACATTATATTAAATTTTTAATTTGAGGGTGGGTGGACATAAAATTCATTTTTCTTGAATAATAATTCCCAATAATTCGAACAAAAATAATAAAAAAATCGATTTTTAGAATTTTAAAATCAAATGGGGAAACACTTCATAAATTTATTAACATTTTAAAACTATTTTTTTAATTCTACCGCAAAAAACTAATAGATAAACATTTAGTATAATAATTTTATGAAGGTTTAATTCCAATCGATCACAACATGATTGTTGGTACTATATGTGATTTCCTAGGGGACAAGAAATAAATAACTATGATGAATATCAATAAAAACATTTCAAAAAAGGATCAATTGTTTGGTATAATTTCTATTGTAACCATTGTAGTTATCCATGACGTGAAAAGTTCCAAATTCAAGAAGAAGGTGGACATAATTTTTGAAGAGATAAGTAAAATATCTCAAAATATGCTCTTTCCCAAGGAAAATACCACCCTCCTCCACCAAATAAATATAGTATCTATTACAACAACACCCAATTTTCATAAAAATGTCCTAAATTGATATAAACTTATAAGAGTTGGGAATAAATCATCCCAAGACACCATTTTAACCAAGCAGTAAGGAAAAACCCAAATTATCCTTTAATGTCTAGGTGGGAAAAACCCAATCATTTATGAAATGGGGTATTCAAACAAGCCTAAAAAATATTTGAACAAAATGGGGTAGAGTATTTATACTCTCTCTATAGAAACCCAAACATTTTACACATATCATTACATGATATTATGGATAATAAAACATTCATATAACAAGACAACAGTTATTAAGTCTAGTGTCTTGGATGACTCAGTACATAAAACATAAAACATGGGACTAAATTAATCATTTCATTATTAAATTTTTATAATGAGATACTAACATCCATTATGATTATACATCTTTATAGGACTGCATAGGGATAAAATTAACAAGGGGATGAGCTAAAACCCCTATAAGGAAAAAAAATAAGATTAAAGCTTTAGAACATTGGTTAGAAGACATGACATAATGATATAAAATGGCACAAAACATAGGGAATCATAACCTATCAACAAGGGATCAGATAAAAATGGATTCGTATTAATGTTTCATCAACATCAAACATGAATTTATAATGATTCATGGATCGTTTCACCTATAGGAGAACCATTCAAAGTTATCCACCAAGACTGTTTCACATGGAAACACGAGTCAAGGCTAACAACCAAGACTGTTTCACATATCTTATCTAGAGATTCAACATTAACCAATTTATTGGAGAATTATCTGGGTGATTCCATCATAACTTTTTCTGTAATGTTCTTTAAACAAATAGATTCATACATAATAAATCATTCATAAATATCAGGGTTACTCATAGTAAGAATAGTGTATCATAATCACTTCATAAAGAATAAAAAATGGGATTTTTATTAAATTATCCATAAAGGAAATGAATTCACATAGGATGGAATATAATAAGGAATTATATTAATAAATAATATAAATTATTTTATACTTGATGTATTAAATTGTACTAATATTACATAGGAAACGTTAGAATTAAACCATTTTAGTGCGGTTAATGGAAAATATAAATGGTCATTTAAAACATAAAAGTTCAGAATCTATATTATAAAATCAGAAAATAAGAAATAAGTTTTAATAATACAAATTTTGGTTTTATAAAAATAATAGAGTCTTAAAAAGTTTTATATAGTGTACTTGAAAATCGGAATGAATTTGAGAAGTTCCCTTAAATGAGTTTGCTTAAAGGGAAGTATTAAGGAGGGAAGAACATAAAAACATGTATACCCCAAAATGATAAAGATTAATGGATCCTGAAACATGAGTTTGGATAATATATATAGAATTTATAATATTTAAATAAATAGAAAATATACGTTTTTTGGGGTAAAAATAATGATAGAGAAACCCGATGGAATAAAGGTGTTTGGGTAGATTTCTTCACCTTCTATTCGATGGTGTCCACCAATTGATATGAATTTTCTATATAATTTAATTAAATTCATTAATTTATATTTAAATAACATATTATTCATGTAATTTATTTATTTTAACATTATTAAGTTCATTCATGACCTTTTTATGGGTTAAGAGGTTTAATTTAATTGTTTGGGAATGCTTGTTTCCATTGTTTTCATGATTGGATTAATTATATAAATGTATGGATAAACATGTCAAATGAGAATGGTAGTATATAATTCATGTTTTATGTTATCAGTGAACATAAAAAATAATACATTATTATAAAATAAATTTATTTATTTGTAGTGACGATAAATCATAATATAGAACCTTAATTATGACTATTTTTTATAATTTGACATTTTTTGTCACATCGAACACATTTTTCATTATAAATTAATATAATGTTTACAAAATATTCAAGATAATTATATTAGAAATATTATATACATTATAGTCCAGTTCAACCAAAAAAATGGTTTAATGACCAAAATTGATGACGGTAATAGAAATTGAAAACCTGTCATCCTTGAATGTGATAAATTAAGAAATTTCAGATGGTGTTTTCATTTCTAGCATAAATGTATGGTAAATGAGAGATAACAATGAATTATTCCATTATTTAAAAACATTATAGTATATTTAAGTTAAATGAGTTATCATAACATTTGGATGAATTTAGTTAATTAAAGAAAAAATTATGAAAGAAACGTTTTAGAAAATAAAATAAATTAAAAGCGGAATTTACCTCTTGAATATTTATTCCTTGAGAACCTATTTAGGGGAGAAGGTTTTACCTATTGAAGAGCCTCACAGAAGATGAAATTATAATAGGGGATTAGGGAAAGATTTGAGTAGAGTGTGGACTAGGCCCAAGGCTTGAGATGTGTAAGGAGAGGAGGTAATGTGGGGTGGTATTTATAGTGGAGGAGTGGAGTGTTTTTCACATTATTTTAATCATTAGTTTAATATTTGTTTTTAGGAATATGAATTTTCTTGATTCTTATAACCAAAAGTTGTAAATAGTGCATATGAGTCTGAATTAAGGTCTATTTACATCATCCATGAATCAAGATTGATATAAAAATTCATTTATTTGTCATTTATCATAAATTAACCTATTTTTCTATTTAGCAAAAAATGTATTTCTAAATAATCCAAAAAATTCACCCCATCTTTTTTTAGTGTTAATAATTAAAAATTGAAATCAATTTTGTGAAAATAATTTTTCTAATATGATAAATTAAATTTTTAATTAATATCATAATTTACTTGAAAATTAGAAAATTAAAATTTAGTTTTTTTTATAACACTTTGATAAATTAATTGAAATAAAGATATAGATCTATAATTTCATTTTATGAACATAAATTTTCTTCTAAATTATTAAATTAATAATAAAATTGTAGTTAAATATACATGACTTACAAAACATCCAACACTTAATTAATAATTGTTTTTAAATATTTACATAAATATAGTATGATATAATTATATCATATTTCCACTTATAAAATAGGTAAATTTTATTTATACATTAATTAGTAAGGTTATTATTCAATTTTATGGTTTACTATTTATAAGGGAAAAGATATTATTGAAAAGGACAAGTTACTGTTTTCATCAGTATATATTCATTAACTTTTAACGATACCATTTATTTCACACATTATTTATTTATAAGTTTTGTATTGGGTTCTACATGTAATATTATATGATTATACGATAATACAAAATTATACTATTGTAATTTCATTAAGAAAACATTAGGTTAGTATATTATTCCCCCTTATCAAATTTCTCAATGGATTTTTTTTAAATTCTTTGTCTTTAATGGTTTTGTGTAACTTTCCTTCATTTAATCCTCTATTTCCCATGTTTCCACTTAGAACATATGGTTACACCATATTACATTGACTGGATGAATTTTCTTATTATATTGAATTTTATCTCTACAATCCAAGATCTTCACTCACTTCACTTCATAGGATAGAACATTCTCTTACTACACCACCACTGAAGAGAGTACTTGTGAAGGTGGTGGTATATACGTCATTAATAGGGATGCATGGAATACATCATGTACATTATAAATGGTTTATAGAAGTTCTAGTTGATAGTCCATAGATCTAACATGATCAAGAATCTCAATGGTGCCATTGTACATAGGGCATAGATTTCCTTTATTCCCAAACCTCATGACCATCATCCATGGAGATATTCGGTGTAATACCATGTCTCAATATTTGAAACCAAAGTCTTGTAGATGATTCTCAACATATCTATTTTTTGACATTAGAATGTCTTTGGTGGGACACTGAATGTTTTTCACTTTCTCCACCATTACATAGACAATTTCATGTCCTAGAAGCTTATTCTCACCAACTTCATCCCAACTCATCAGTGTTCTCTATCTTTTACCACAAACGGATATATATAGTTCCATTATGATGCCTGAGTGGAATATATTATTATAAGGGAATTCAATCAGTTGAAGCTACTGGTCCCATCATACATTAAATTTCGTAGAACATTCTATTAACATATCATTCAGTGTATTAATAGGTCAATAAAATTGGACATTAGTTTATGAATTAAAGGACGTTCTGATGAAAAACACACTACATAGTGAATGTTGAATACTTTTCTAAAATATTTAGGTGATTATTGGATATCATTCTGATACAATAGATAGTGGTACATGATGCATCCTTACCACCTCTTTGATATATATATGTGCAATTGGATCCAGTGATAAGTCATATTGAATTGAAATAAAGAAATATATCATTGAAAGACGATCCACATTGACCCATATTGCATTGTTTCCTATATATATCCTTGTATGTCCAATGACAATGTCCATGTTAATGTTCTCCCAGTTCCATGTTTTAATGGGTATTGGTTTCATCACCCCCTTATAATTTTTTTTAACCTTCACTTTATAACATATAGGGAACATTGATGTATACTCAACAATCTACTTCTTCATATTCTCCAACAAAAATTTCTCTCAGAGATATCGATTCTTCTTTTTTCTCCATGGGTTAATAGAGTATGTTGATCTATGTGTATCATATGGAAGAAAATTTTATATCACTAAATTAGATTGTACACATAATTGTGACCCAAATCCTACAACTTCTTCCTCGTCAATATTAGACTCATGGGAATTACCATTTCTAATATCTTATCCCCTTTTCAAAATTTCGACACCATATATTTGTTCTTCCTTTATTTTATCTAAGATGGATGGTTGAGAAATAATTTCAGAAATAATTGAAGATTTCACTTACTTAAATATTCCCAAGTCTATACACTTCAAATTTGTGAATATTGGATCATTTTCAATTATCATAATTAATTAATATGCAAGATAATTGCTACATAGAGCATCTTACACATTATTTTCCTTACCAGGATTGTAGTATAATGAGTAGCCCTAATCCTTGATGATCTATAGAAATATTTTCTAGTGAATATTAATATCTTTATATGTGAATATATATTTGAGACTCTTTTGATCACTATATGTCTCAAACATCACCCCTCCTAATTTTCAACACAATGATCGCATTCGCCAACTACATATCATGAATGGGATAGTTTTTCTCATGTATTTTAGTTTTATTGAGGTAAATTATATCACTTTACCATTTTTCATCAACACACAATTTAAGTCCTTCTTATAATAATAATTGTACAACACAAACAGTTCTCTACTTATCAGGGGTGTGAGTATTGGCGTAGTGATAGGCCAATTTTTTGAGCACCATAAATATTTCCTTATATTCCAGATTAGAGACCAACTTCACTCCCTTCAATGTCATATTTTTCATTGGGTTTTACAATTGTGACATGTTCTTGAAAAATCATTGATAATTCCCAGATAGACACAAAATGTGGTGGATCGCCATTACAGATGTTGGACTAGGACACTCTTTAATTTCATTTATCATAGAAGGGTCCAAAAATATTCCATTTCCAAGGATGATATTCCACATGAATGATAATTCCTCCATCTATAACTCACATTTACTATAATATTCATATTGTTTTTCCTTCTCATAGTCATCAGAATATTATCCAATACTCCTCATGTTCCTCCTTGTTCTTGGAGTAAATCAGTATATCATCGATAAATACTTCCAAAACATTATTGATGTAATCTCTTAAGACTATATTCATTAAATATAGAAAATTTCTTTTTATTTAGTTTTTTATCGGGGAATCACTATGAACTTGTAGTGCTCATACGTCATTAGAAAGGTATTTTATGGAATATCTTCCTTCCACACCTTTAATTGGTGATATCCCGAAAGATGGTCCACCTTAGAGAAATAACTAACCCCACATTTTTGATCGAATAATTCATCTATCTGAGGAAGGGGATACTTGTTATTTATCATGATTTTATTCATCACATGATAATCAATGAAGAGGAATATAGAACCATCTTTCTTCGTGAAGACAGAGACTGGTTCTCCCCAAGGTGAAGCACTTGAGCGTATAAAACCCTTGTCTAGATTCTTTTGTTACTACTTCATCCGCTCTTCTAACTCCATGGTGGACATTATATATGGTTTATTTGATATAGATAGTGATCTAGTAATAAGTTAAATTAAGAAATAATCCTCTAAATCAGAAGGGATAAAATGAAATTCTTTAGGGAATACAACAGTATAATCCTTCAAGATGGTAATATCTTCGAGAAGAATAATCTATTTTGTCTCAATCATCTGAGAAAGATACAATTACTCAAAATTAAACACTATACAAACATGATATGATGATTCTTAGAAAGTTTTATATTCCTCCATACCCTTAAATATAATTAGAGGACACTCTGGGATGTGAAGAGTGATCTCCCTTTCCTAGAAGTTCGTGTTGGAATTATATAAAGGGAGCCAATCCATGCCCATGATAACGTTAAAATAAACTAAATGATGTATGTTGAGATTTTTTGGGAGGTTCCGTCCAAAAAATTTACTAGGAATGATTTATAAAACATGTATTTAATAATTCCAACATTCTTTTTTCTCATAGATAACTCGCCCTCCAAATATTGAGGTGGTTTATGAATTGTTCTATTAAACATTGAAGATATGGAAGAATTCATAGAACCGAACTCAAATAGTATATTTTCTAATCTTGAATGAATAAAATCTATACCTATAAGAACATCATTGTTAGACTCCATCTCCACATTTGTGATAGCATATTCCATTCCTTGTTTCCATGGAGGTTATTCTAGTTCACCTCCAACAACCCTGGCCTTAGGTAAATTGTTCACATATGACCATGTTCCTTGATGTGGAAACACTGCACTACTAGCATATCATTCATATAAAACATTATTTGTTCTTCTGAATGAGTGGGATTATTCATATCCATTCAATAATTCTTATCCAGATGTCTCATTCTTCCACATTTGAAGCAATTCTTAGTTCCCTTTAGATATCTCCAAGCATACTTATTCCCACAATTTTGACACTTAGTATTCACAATAATCTTTCTAAAATTGTATTTATTTAGTGAAAACCAATATTATACTCAATTTTATATTCTTTTCACCAGGCCCAAGAGAAAATTGAGTCTCTAATATCCATTTCAACCATGAGGGCACAACTAACAATCTCCTAATGACTATCAAAATCCCGAATCACCAACACATTTTGTAGATTCATCATTAGTCCACTAAATAAGTATTCCAAATTTATTTTAGAATTCATGACTACATCAAAGGTATATCATGCAATACTTTTGAAGAATTATTTATATTCCCCAATGGACTCAACTTTCATCTTATTAAGTCTTAAGAACTGTCATTCTATCTCGAGATAGAGGGTCTTGGAAAAATATTTACTAGAAGACATTTTCTTGAATTCCACCAATACATGGAATCGATTTCTTCTTAGAGTGTCATATTATTTATTGGTATCCACTAGATATTAGCTTCCAAATAATTATGATAAACTGCCATCACAGTTTTCTCTTCTACTGAGCACTGGAGGATAGAGAATATATTTTCAATGGAGTTAATACACTATTCCATGAGGTGAGGATCAAAAGATCCACTAAAAATGGGAGGACATTTTTGAGTTATCGGTTTGAGGGAACGTTTCGGTTTACATTCAAAAAAATGGTGTTCCACATAATTAATGTTATCAATCATAACATGATCTAGTATAGAAAGTATTGTCTTAATTTTATGAGCACATATTCAAATCATATTAGGTATATCATTAAGAAAATCTCCACATTTCCCAACAAATTTATTATTGGAACATGTTCATCTATTTACCTCCATTAATTAATTAAAATAACATACAATTAGGGGGCTTGAAAACTTAGCTAATAAGCATAATATAGGGAATTTTAAAGATAAAAGTATAATCTCTTAAGGGAAATGTATATCAAAACATCTAATTACATAGGTTTTCATCTAGGTTACCCATGGACTGTTTCCTATCACATATTCTATGGGATTCTAATTTTTTTCACTTAATAATGGTTTATACCGAGCATATGAATTTACCAATGCATATCTCCTATGAGTGTCAAACATGGAGTGAAGCAAGGCCTGTTGTTGTGCACTATTTCCCATTTGAGTCTATCTCAAAGTGGAGTTTACTGGGTTTTCCCCTATATACAAATGTTCCAAAGCCACATTCACTTTTTCATATCTCGATAGAGATTTATTTTCTTGCTAAACCACTTTCACTATAAAATAAAAAATTTAGAGATGCTTTATTATAAAAAGTCACATCCCAATAGTTATTAAAAAAAGTTCTATATTGTAAATATAAAAAAACTAGACCATCATCTGATAATAATTATAGAAAACCTTGTCTTTTACAAATATCATTACATGATTATAAAAATAATAAAAAACCATATTACAGGACAAGTGTCATTAGTTCTTGTGTTTTGGAAGAATAAGTAATAAAACAGAAAACATGGGACTAAATAAAACATTTCATTATTTAATATTCTTAGAGAGCTCTTAAAATAAATTGTTCGCATACATCATCCTAGGATATCATTGGGATAAAATAAACCAAGAGATGACCTAAATATTCCTGGAAGGAAATAATCATAAGAATAAAGATTTATCACATGGGTTAGAAAGCATGAAATAGTGACATAAAAAGGCATATATCATATTAAATCATAACTTATAAACATGGGATCATATAAACATAGATTCATATTAATGTGTAACTAACATAAATAATGATTTTATCATGAATCCAGTATACTTTTCCATAGAGAATCCCAATTCAAGGTTAAATTCCTTGACTGTTGCACATGGTAGAATGAGTCATGGCAAATTGCCAAGACCATTGAACATAACATATGATGAGACTGAAATTTACCCCATTAATTAGAGTTTTATCTGGGAACACCTATCATAACTTGTTCATGAATATTATTTTGACATATATAATTATATATATTCAACCATAAAAACATAAGGGTTCCCCATAGTAAGAATTGGTTATCATAATCATGACATAAAGTATAAAAAATGAGAGTATTATAAAAAATTCCATGAGGTAAAGGAATTAGATCATGCATGGACCATAATTGGGTAGTATAGGAAAAACTAGGTAATGTGTTTTCATCTTTAATATTAACATGTAAAATGTTTACTTATTAAACATTAAAATTAAAACATTTTAGTACGATTAAAAGAACACATAAAAGTTCATTTAAAACATAAATGGAAATAAGATTTTATATAAAACCCTAGGTGAATCAATAATGTTTTCATATTAAAAATATTTTTTCATAATAATAATGGTTGGTTAAAACTAAATATATTGGGTACATGAAAATGGGTATGAATTTGGGAAGTTCCCATAAAAGGGTTTGAATATC
Organism: Viscum album; assembly: GCA_963277665.1. Taxonomy (NCBI): domain Eukaryota; kingdom Viridiplantae; phylum Streptophyta; class Magnoliopsida; order Santalales; family Viscaceae; genus Viscum; species Viscum album. The sequence continues at coordinate 1,099,075,116 of OY728123.1, forward strand.
GGGAATCATAGAGGAGGGAACCCCCAAAAAAATGTATATCCTAGAAAGAGAATGATGAATGGATCAAGAAACATGAGTTTTTAAAATATACACCGAATTTATAATATGTACATAATAATAAAAGATAAAATTGATTGTGTAAAACGAAATATTGAGAAACCTGAGTGAATAAAGGAGGTTCTGGTAGATTCCCTTACCATAACTCTAATGATTTTCTTCACATAATCATAATTTCATGGATAACAAAATAAAATACATTAATTAATATGTAATAATCCTATTATTCATTTAATTTATTTTTTATAAACTTATTAAGGTCACTCATAACATTTTTTTGGGTTTAGAAGTCCAATTTCATTGTTTGTGAGTGTATGTTTCCATGGTTTACATGATGGGTTTTCTTGTATAGATGTAGGGATAAACATGTAAGATTATAATGGATTTCAATAATAGAATTAGTATGTTATCAGTGAAAATCTAGAAGATTTAATGATTATAATGAATCCTTAAAAAATAAAATAAAAAAATAGAGTGGAGATGGTTGCGGGTGCTCGCTCCTCGGCTGAACCCTAGCTGCAATGGTCATGGCTCCGGCCCCCTCCACCCCGGTGTGGGGAGGGGGAACATCCTCCCCTCCTCTGTGAGGGTTCAGACGTTCAACCCTTTCATGGATCCTTCTCTTCTTCCCCATTTATTGTCGATCCCTCTTTTTCCCTAAGGTTTATTTCCTTTATTAGGGCTCACATTGGCTTGCGCTTTCTTCAATGTAGTTCAATATAGTGGTGGAACTTCACAGTTTGACTCTCATGGCTCGGTTTCGGGGTCGCCGTCCTTCGGAGGATGCGTTTTCCAGATGGGTCTTTGATTATTGGGGTCTTCAAAATCACGCGGTGGTGGGCCTTTTAGATCGGCGCTAATTGATGATCCACTTCTCCTCAGAGGATGATCTTGTCTCTGCATGGTCCAGTGCTCCTTGTGTCTTCAATGGTTATGGATTTCATCTCTTGCGGTGGTCTACTGAGTTCATCATGAACCCGGATTCGCCTTCGTCTTTGGTGTGGGTAAACATTCATAATCTGCCACTCCCTTTTCATAACCCCTCTATTTTCTGTCTACTAGGGATTATGGTTGGTAGATTTCATTGTTCGGATGATCAAACGTCTAAAGCTTTCCATATGATCTTACCTCGAGTATGTGTTGATGTTGATGTCTAAGTTCCCCTAATGGAGTGGCTATGGATTTCCATCTGAGAAGAGTTCAGATGGAAGCAGTGAGTGGTTTTTGAATCATGGACAGCATTCTGTATGGGATGTGGTAGGCATGGACTTCTGGTTTCTGGATTTCGGCGCGGGACTCAAGGACAAGCTGGTACTGGTGTGCATGGGTCTGTTCCTATAGTGATGGAGCATGAGGAACCAGTAGAAAAGTCTAAGGAGACTCAACTTCATCAGTGGGTTCCTGTGGATGCTTTAGTGGCTGTCATGCAGGGGATGAACAAGGAGGTAGAGCCATGGGTTGTTGATGTTTTTCCCATTTATTTCGTGATTTGGGTCTGAATAGAGAAGAGGAGGGTCCTTTAGCTATGGTCAGGGTGGATCTCCCTACTACACCCATCTCAACCGAGTGACGGGTGGTGAGATTGATAGGGAGTAGAGTATATCACCCCGATAACTCTCATGTTCAAGGCTGGCAGGATTTTAACAAGAATTTATAGTTCACTGGTTGTGGGTATGAGCAAATTGGTGGATCAGACACAGTACAAGGAAATCCATTGGGGGCTGCAGAAGAACATTTGGGGGGGCAAGAAGGTGTGTCTGTCTGGGGGCCCTTAGACCCAAACACCACTGTCATCAAAGATGGGCATGTTGGGAAGGGAATCAGACCAGAGAAGAAGGCAGGTAAGGGGGTAAGGAAGAGGACCCCCATAAATGGCCAGGGGTGGAAATGAAAAAGTTTTTTAAAGGCTTGGAACTACAGAAAGATACACATGAAGAAGAAGACTCAGGAGATGACCATCTTAGCCTACTCTCAATTGATAGTTGGGAGCATGTCCACGGGAAAGTCCCCATATCCCAAGAAGGAAGAATGGGGATAAAGGAAAGCGTGATTCAAGAAAATGCATTGTGGTCTAGGGGTAAAAGCCCAAGGGATGAAAATACTATTCTCACTTACCAAAACCAAGGGAAACCATATTGTCCAAGAAAGATGAATGTCTGGGAAACAAAGGCTTACAAGATGGGGAAAGTGGTAATCCAAGCAGAGAACCAGGAGTGATAGAAGAAGAGGTAGGGGAGCAGTTGAAGCTCATTATCCACTCCAAGGAATAAATGATTGAAAATTTCTTTAGACCCATGTCCTCATAGGATCATATTTCAAGAATTTATAATCGGAGGCTATAGGTTGAGGCAAATGAGGAGAAAGAAGTGTCGATTGAAAAGCAGGACTGAATCATTGCCCGAGGTTTCAACCAAGGCATAATCACCATGGAGGAATTCATCCAAACAATGGATAGAATGGCTTCTAACTTTGATATCCTTATCAGGGAGGATCCAGACACTCAGGTTAGTACTCTGCACTGGGATTTATATATATTGTCTAATTAGAATCATCTTAGTCATGAGTTTAATAATTTTGTGAGCTCCTTCAGTAATTAGTGATATATGGTTTGTGAACAATGGTTTCCTACTTTTCTTTAAGGTGGATTTTTTAAAAAAATCATATTTTTAATGGTTATAAATTTCATTAGGTTATATATAGTGAAGATAATTCATTTTATAAAACATCAATGAAATCTATTTTGGTTAATTTGGTGGTTTTTTATCACATCAAACACATTTTGAATTATAAATTAATATGATGTGTAAAAAAGATTATATATCCTTAAATTATAAATAATATAAATATTATAGTCAAGAACAACCATCAACATAGTTTCTTGAATCTAATTGAATACGGAAATATAAATTGAAAACCCGTCATCCTTGAATATGATAAATTAGCACATTTCAGATGGGTTTTTCATTTCTAGTATAAAAGGAGTGGAAATAAGATATGATGATAAATTATAAAATTATAATAACAAAATCACAGTAAATTTTAAATACTACAGTTTTCATAACATTTTTATGAATGGAGGATATGAATAAAATAAAGGAACATGAAGGAAAATAAAAGAAATGAAAATCATAATTTACCTCTTGAATATATCTTCCTTGAGATCCAATTTAGGGGAGGGGATTTGGTATTTTGGAGAGAAAAAGGTCTTGTGGACGGAATAGAGTGTCTTATGGATATATTTAATCAGAATTTGTTCTAGTAACGAGTCCTGATAGGTGTGACGAGAGGAGATAAAGAGGGGTAGTATTTAAAGTGGAGGAGAGGAGGGGTTTCTAATTATTTAAATCATTTTAATTGTATATTTTTCTCAATTCTATGAATAACATTTATTATTGGGAACAAAACCAATAATTATAACATGTTATTTCTATCCGATGTCCATTTACATCATCCATGAAAAAATCATAATTCTGAAATTCATTTATTTTTCATTTATCACAAATTATCGTATTGTACTATTCACCAAAAAAACAAGTATTTCTGAAAAATAAAAAAATACACCTTATTAATTTTTTCAAAGTGTAGAATTCTATAAATGAATCCATTTAATGAAAATAATTTTCTAAAAATTAGAAAATTCATTTTTAATTAACATAATAATTTACTTAAAAAATAAATATTTTAAAAGTAAAATTTCTTTTCTTACACTTTGAAAAACAAATTATGGTCTTTAAAAATTATATTACAATCATATTTCATCAAATTAATTATATTGATTAAATTTTTTAAAATAAAATTTATTTTAAATTATTAAAATAATCATAAAATTTTATTTAAATATACATGGTTTAAAAAAATTCCAACACCTAATTAATAATTTTTTAAAAAAACATACTTACTTATAATATGATATAAATATATCATATTGTCACTTATAAGATGGATAAATTTTATTATACTTTTATTAGTGAGCTTACGATACAATTGGCTGACTTACTATTCATTAGGGTTATATTATTATTCCAAAGTTCAAATTACTACTTTATATGTATATGTTCCTTTAAATTTTGTAATGCTTATTACCTCACACATTAATCATTTATATGCTTTAAATTATGTTATATTTTTAATATTATATGGTTATAATATAACACATAATTATAATAGGAGAAATTCATTGAAAAAACATTGGTTCTGTACAACATCCCTAACTAGAAATCCACAACCATCAAAAATTCCATTCTAAAACCCCTTAAAACCTCTATCCTACCATTGAGGAAATGGAAAAAAAATTGTTTTAATTAATATTTAACTCCAAAAAAAATTATAAAAAACATGTAATACCTAAAAACAAAATTGATCAAACTCTCAAACTCAGTGTGTGAAATATATTGTTAAGGACAGAGAAAAAATCATTCTCAATCCCTAATAAACAGATTGAATATGTCAAATGGTTGTGTCATAAACATTTTGAGTGTAACATAACATAAAATACAAATATGACATCTATAAGTGGCATCCCCTCACTAGGAAACCACCATTCTTGCCATCCCAAATGATCTATATTATAAAAAAATTGTTCTGAGAGAATCCCCAACAAAGAAAAGAGTGTGTCATTTTAAGAGATTCCTAGCTTGACGTTTCCCCTTTCATTTCCCAAAATGGAAACAAAAAATATAAAAAAATATTCTGAAACTATAATGAAATATTATAAACCATCAAAAGAGTTTCGATTAACAACCACATTATTAATTTCAGGAATAAAGTTTCAGGATAAGATTTGTTTTTAAAAGATATGTGTACAAATCAAAGGATAAATAATTGTGATGAAAAAGTGGGCCTAGGGAGAAACATATAATCACTGATATATCCATTAAAACCCACAAACTTCAATGAGCCTATAACATTCTTGATTCTAGAAACCATAGGAGAGTATTCTTTTCTAATGGAATTTGTGCTTTGGGTGATTCTATAAATGTGATTTCACTATCTATTTTGTCTTATATTAATATTGGGGATTAAAGGGATATATGAATTGTCATTAAACTATAAAAATGGAGTATCACACATCCTACTGGTGAGTTAGAGGATGATCTTGTGGGGGTTAAAATTTTATTTTTTCCAACCACCTTTTAAGACATTAGATGGAGGATTATTTCCAGAATATACATTCACCAATTGTATTTGGGAGACCTTTTAAAAAAACATTAAAACAATAATAAATTTACCAAAGGGTACATTATATATAGAGTTTGGTGGTGACATTTTCTACTTCAACATCCTTGATTCCAAGAAGCATTCCTCTTAAGATCGTTCCACTCTATTAGTAAATTTAATTGATATACACCATCCCCCAATGAAATTTATTTTATTTTCCATGACCCACTCAACGTGTTTTCATAATTTATTAAAATGCATTCTAACGATTCTTTTTGCGAATATTTTACAGTTTTTAGAGAAATGTTTTTTATTTTTTTTAATTGATATATTCATGGAGTCCATAAATCATTTTACCATCAATGAATCTAATTATGTTGTAAAATTTTATTCTGTATCTAGGGATATTAACAGTGAATAGTTAGATGAGATCATTGACCTCCTAGAATCAAAATCATTCCCACTAATATAAAAGTATCCCAACGTATGAACACAAACTATCTCATAAAAATCCTAAATATTCATATCTTGTTCATGGAAACAAGTTTCCTATAACAAAATTTTATTTCATTTACTCTAGAGAATGTATTGTGATTTATTAAACTTTTAAGGGATTATAAAAAAGAATTGGGAAGTAATTTGTTTTAAATTCATGGTACTTCCTAATAAAATTATATTCATAATATATTATTAAATTATGAAGTTGAACTAATGAGGCTATCCCAAGGTCAAATGGTCGCGAAACATTTTGATAATTTCAAAATGGAGGTATCCAAATTATTGGATGATGGAATCATTTTCACAATGTATAATAGGAAATGTATTTTTCTAGTGTATTTATTTCATACAATCATTGGTTTTATGGAAATCATGAATTATCGAAATTAATTTGTTGTGAACTATGTGAAAGTTAATTATGTGTCTATATAAAATATCACTAACTATACTGGCACGCTAGGAATGACAATTTTTCCATTATTATTCATTAACCAGATGATAGTGAGTATAGAATGGAAGTACCACAACTATTTTATTTACAGATGTTCTGGATAATTTTGGATCTATATATAATTAGAGTATCCTAAAATGAAAACAATTTCGTTAACCAGTGGAATATTTTTTATTAGGGGGATTCCATTAGTTCTATGCAATTCCCCTTTTACTTTCTAGTAATTCATGGTGATTAGTTTTTGGAATTACCTAGATAATTACATGGAACTATTCAGATATTATTTCACTATTATTGGTTTTATATTTTGATCAATTTTTTATCAATGTTTGACTACTATTGGTTCTATCCAAATATTTTTGTATTTAAAATAATCCTACATAAAATTATGAGAAATTAAATTTCATAGTGTTAAAATTTATAGTACATTAGCATGAAATTACTATGAATGTTATCTTAGAAGATAAATAAAACTTTTACATCAATTATCCCTTTCCATTGCATAATAAATGGGGGATATGATGTCTTTTTTAGGTATTTCCGATTTTATCATCCCTTCATTCATGTATTTTGTAATATTACACTCCCCATCCCACTTATTGTAAAAATAAAAAAAGTGTGTTTGACAAAAATTATGATAATTATTAGAATAAATTAAAATTTAGTCTCTTATATATCTCAATTATCAATCCACCATTGTGGTATTTACCATTCGAGCTCATGTGTGAAGTCTCAATCTATGCAATTGGGACAGTATTGTCACAACAGGTTGATCTAACACAACATGTCATAGCATATACATCACATATATAGGAAGATGCATAAGAAAACTAAACCATAAACATGAAATAATTTTTTCCCTTCCGTTTCCATAGATAAATTTATGCCAAAAATTTAGGTGTTAAAAGTGATAGTGTTTTATAACCATACACCCTACTAGAATCTCCTTAAGATACATGAATAAAAACCATTTCTCATTATTTTTATTCTACTCCTTTATGAAATTAATTTAGATATTAGGGAGAAAAATTGAGAAGATAATTTAGTGGTTGACAGTATTAATATGACCCTTTCATCCTTATATATTATATCATCCACATTCATTCCATAAAATGACTTTCTTTCAGATGAGATATTGTATCCAGTGCAATATTAAATTCCATTGAATGATGACATTATATATTATTTAACACCTTCTTGGATTATAGTTAATTTCAATAAAACTAAAACTAATCATCCAAATCATGAGTCCCATAGGTATATTTATGATGAACCATACCATTACCACAAATGAGGTGATCAATAAATTGAATTACATTCCCTATAGTAATTTGTAGTCTATCCTTAGGTCTTTCCAAACTCTTAAATGTTGTGGAAACATTATTAAACAATTTATTTCTTTCCAGGTCCTTGAATTTTCCCTTTTTTCCAAATAGTTTTTTAGCATTCCCATGTATGTTTTTATATTTTCCACATTATTAATGGATGAGGAATTTCTCCAAAATAAATTTAATTAACTCTAACCGTTAATTTTCCATGAAATTATTGATATTTACCAAATTGACATTATAGGTCCATTTTATAATTCCTTTGGAATTTTGTGAATTATCATAGAAGTATATTTTTTATCAAAATGGCTAGAGGAATGATACATATGAACTGATGATTTAATGGGATTTGAGTAATTTTAAAGATAAAAAATAATTTCAAGTTTGTATTTCCTTACTTCATCATCATTGATCAGGGTTTTTATTTCAGCAACCAAAAAATGAATTCAATTTTACATCATTATAGGCTCAAGAATCAAGTTTTTACTACCTATCAGCCTCAAAACCATGGTAATGATGATTTTTAAAATAGAATATTAAATAAAATTATTGAAAAAATTATTTCAACACAACATAAAATATTGGAGACATAGACATGATGATGAATTATGAGATTAACATACTAACTTCAAAACACCCAATGGAATTTCACCTTATCAGGTTGTTTTTAGAAGGACATGTCAGATAAATATTATGATATATTAATAAAAATATTAGGTAATTATCAATAGAAATTATTATCTTTATAGTTTAGATTTCAATAAATGTTAAATAATTAGAATGTGGAGTAAATTAAAAAAACTGATATGAGAACTCCTGAATCTATAAGGATAGAACCGGGGAATTGGACGACAACCCAATCCTTTATATTACTTCACCATTGGGTTTTAGGATATTATTTTCCATGGAATGGTGAATTTTCACCCAAGTAATCTTATTTCATTCTAGTATAGACCCTCCGCCTTTTCTAATATCTATCTATTTGGTGTTGTGCATTTTCAAAATGATCAATAAATACAAACGGTTATTGTCAACTATATGTGGTTTAAAACCTCCACAAACCCATTATAAAGACTATAGTGGTGAATATACACCTTCAAGAATAATCCTACCCTTGAAACCTAATAGTTTAAATCCTTTCATCCCAAATTTTAATTGATTTTAGTGAGGGAACTTGACACTCTTTGCATTATAAGAGAGTATTTTATTGGGATAGATAGGGTTTTAAAAATATTTAATATTTCTATATTTTTCACTTTATTTGTATTTTACCCTTCCCCTATATCATAATCAAGGATTTCAATTTTTTCGATAATTATATTCTTTTATGGCCATATAATCAGGAAAATTATTTAAAATTCTTATTAAAATTCATAATTCCATGTTGTTTTAAAATTAAATGAAAACCTATTTTATATACTTCATGTGAGTTCTAAGATGAATTTAACATTGGGATGTGGATTCTAGTTAAATTTTGGATTCTTGATTATATTACTGGTTGTAAATATGAGAAACTTTGATATTATTGATACCCTATATATGAGTAACCTTTGAGAAAATTGTGTCACTTAATATATCTACACTTATTTTAATCCAATAATGAAGTATGAATATTTTTTATGTAATTGAAGATAAAAATATGTTAGGATAATTTTTATTACCATTAAATAATTTTTTTGACATATCCCAGTTTCATATACCTTCCTTTTAATTTTTTGTACAGGATTGATTTATGCACATATACATGTTATCTGACTATTATAAATTCAAAAAATCGAAAAAAATAAATAATCACAGGAGAAATGAAATGTAAAATATTTGGGGGTATCTAGGTCATTTGATTTTGTTTTTAATTAAAGTATTTTTTAAGTGAGTTGGTATTGAAATTTTATTGTAAAATATATAGGTATGGTTCAGTGGACAGAATCACTCAAGCATAATTTTTTTTAAAATGTATATTTACTAAATAGAAAGTGGAAAGAATACAATGAAATGGTAGTTAAACACATTTTATAGTTATTTAAAAGGTTTAATTTTGAATTTACTACTTATAATTGTTCCATACAACCCCTTGAATTTCATTATGATTCATTTTACGAGATATATTTTTCCAAGAAGATTGGAAATAACTCCTTAGGTGGTTTTTTCTTTAATCACATTTCTATCATGAATTAAATTTTCATTTAATGGAAAATCTCCACTATGTTGGTAACATATCCATTCATTTTTTTTGGAAAAGTTACATTTCCTTGGAGTGAAAATTTTTATGTAGTCGGGTATGATCCTGTGCGAATCACTATTTATTTTCAAACTTAAACCATTATGTTAAACTAATTTTTTATTGTAAAATCTTAGTATAATTACAAATTAAATTTCATAATGGGATAAACTATTTGTTTTTTATCCATTTAAAAAATTTAAATTTAAAATTTTTTATGATGCAATTATAGGAGGAGGTGATCTAGAGATCCCATGATGATTTTTAAGTAAAACAATCCAATCTACCCAAGATCCCATGAATCTTTGAGGAATAAAAATTACACATCAACTAACATGTACATCCAATTAAGATTAAAATATGTGGGTGGTTGAAAAACAATCTGGGGAACATTTATATTATAGATAAGGGGGCCCAAATTACACATTTAGAGGCATAAAATGATACATTATTGGTGATAATCATCATTTTTAACAATCTTAAGGCCACTATAGTAATTCAACTGTATTTGTGACCATGGACCACCAAATGATGATAAATGTTGGTTTCAGATAGTAAAGGGGTTAAAAAAGTATTTACATTCTTTCAAATATATATATGACTACATGGTCACCAGAAATGCTTATCTAGGTGGTATGTTGAAATATGGGTTCCCAAAACCACCTTCAACTTTTCCTATAAATTGGATCTCTGGGAACCCATTTACCAACTTAGTATAAGGGAACAATATATTATATTTTAAGGATCTAATGGATTCAAATTTTCATCCTCGGTTTTTTGGGGCCCCCTATCCTCATATGTAGATCATAGAAGAAGGTAAAGTTACATTCGAGTCTCCTCCTCCTCTTGATAAAGAGATATAAATTGTGTAAATTTTTTTGAGGAGATAAACACAATTGGATAGGGAGTTCCAACACTTTTTAATCCATTAATTTTATTTAATTTATGTCTGAATTAGTTCATTTATTTTTTATCTAAACATGTATATCCATTTAAAAGAATTGTTTTCTATAATCAGGTATTTTTTATAATTTCAATACCTATACTATTAATAATTATTGTGGAAAAATTTGGTTGTTTCTATTAGAAAATAAAATCACCCTCTTTATCTAATGCATATATAATATTTCAGTATAATTTTGTAGCACTTGTTCTATTCTTGAGGTGTAAAATTGATAAAATGATTATTGTATCAACATTTGGTTTCTTATGAATTGTTTTAGAAGGAAAGGGGGAGTCATGATGTTGACAATCCTCAACCAATGGATTCCATCAAACAATGCATATTATTCCAAAATAAAAATTAACTAACTTAGATATGTAGTGAACTTGAAATGATATCATTATCTCATTTTTATAAAAACAACCACCATAGTTTCTAAAAAGATAAACTCATATAATTTAGTTATTTTATTTTGAATCATCATTTTAAATAAACCTATTTTTTGTTTTGTTTTTTAAAAGAATATTGGAAATAAAAACTCTAAACTCATCCTTTTACTTTGTGGGATGACCTACTGTATTCCATCAACAATTAATCAACATTAGAAACGAAATCAATTTTACATTTCATGAAAAAATAGACAATTAACTCCTTATACCATGAATTCTTTTGATAAAAGGTTCCTCCCTCTTATCCTACTAACTTGATATGGCCTCAAGAACATTAGAAATAACAAATAACTTTGATAATTAGTGACTTAGATAAAGAGATGATATTGGATACACTTGTGTTTTAGAATCATTATCTTGGATCCATATTCCAATCAACCATCCAAATATGGGGGACCCTTTTTTATGTATAAGTCCTAAAATGTTTCCTATTGATGCTTTAGTAACTAAGAATCAAAAAAAAAAATTACACATAGAGAATGATATTTTGGAATTACATTGCCTAGTTTCACTTGAGTACAATTTGGGAAACAGTCTTAAATGGGAAATCCCAACTAATGGTATCTAAATTTTGGAGTGGCATTATAGTCCACCTCCTGGTTTATCCACAAAATTCATTCTTAATGAGAGATTTACTCTATATTTTGAGTAGGGTAACCTCAATGCGTAGTCCCAATCCATAATACCTAGATAACCTTTATGGGGAACTACCCTCCATGAAAATATATCTGAAGGGACCTCTACCATATAGAGGTAATGCATAAAGATTGTTTTCTTATATCTTGTTTCTCAAACCAAGAATAAATTTTGTGAGTATAATTATTTGTTAAATAATTTCAAAATAATGATTAAATAAAAAACCGAATAACTATTATTTTAATTTTACACTTCCTGGAATATATTAATGTAGAATGATGTGGAACTGCATGACCACATCTTTATAATTTTACATTAATCTATTTTGTAAATTCCCACCATAAAACTTTAAATTATGACTCTCAAGCTACCGGGGTTTATATTTCAATTTACCTGGATACATAAGACACCTCTTTATGGTCAAAACCAAATAACAAAAACACTAAAATTAAAATTGGAACATTATCCTGATGACCTCATTTTGCACCTATATATACATATTTCATTTGGATAGTAATCATATCATCAAACATTAGGACACGTTATCTATGAGCCACTCAGCGTTGATATATATCTACCAATATATCACACCACATATCCCACAGTTACATATTCCAAATGATCAATACATATACATATTTGGCTATATTCCTTTCAAGACAAATCAGAATGTGTTGATCATGTGTTCTGTCCCCATCAAATTTTAGGCATGTTTCATCATAAGTCCATTCGACTTGATTTTTTTTGGAATTAGTCCTCATAAAAGAACTATAAAAGGTAATATGTGTAATATTAAATAGATACAAATAATTTGGGGTTGAATTCCTTTCAAATGGATACATCGGAAGCCCCTTACAATGGAAAAATCCCAACTGCCCAATAACCATCACCTCCACAAGTGATAATAAACCCAAATGTTCCCAACAGTCTGGATATAAGTAATAATACCAAAAATTATGAAACAGAAGAAAATAAGTTAAATTTATAAATCCTTCAAAATATCTTGATGTTCACGTCAATGCATTATTTTATTCCATTGATATAATATGTGATAAATAGCCTTTGGCTGATATTTTACGTGGAATTAATAATACAAATTAAATATATAAGTGAGTCACATAGTAGGAAATAAACCTCCCACCCCAAATATTTTTTGTTGTTCTAAAATTCCCATTCCCTTGACCAATATTCATTCTAAATTATTGATATCCATGAACCCTAGTGGAAAAAAACCCTTCAAAACCTGATGATCATTGATGTTCATGTTGATCATTCATGAAAAAAATGATGTTAGAAGTTCTTCAAATACTCACATGTAAATTTATATAAAAACAAAAAATAATGATCATGATGTGAATTCTTTAACAAAAAAAACATATGTTTCCAACGCTTTGGGATATTTTTATTCATGTTTCATTAAAAAATAGTAAACCTAATAGGAATATTTCTATAAAAAGGTTTCCATGTAATGAAACCAAATTATTTCAATGAGATTTCAATTCATATATTCATTTAATATAGTATATTTCACATATAAAACACAATAAAAACAATGAAAATGAATAATGAACGAAATAAATGGTATTCCTAGAAGTAAAAGATAATATACAGTGGAAATAGTAACTTGACTATAAACATAGTAATAGGATCCTTATGAATAGTATGTTAGATGAATATATAGTAACCTCTCAAATGTTTGTATAAATAAAATTTATGAATCTTATAAATGAATATATGATATAATTATATTGTAGTATAAGTAACTGATTTTTTTAAATTAATAATTAAGTGTTTATATTTTTTTAGTTATAGATATTTAATTATAATATATTAGTTAATAAAAAGATTTGCAAAAAAATTATTCATAAAAATGAATTCATAAATTTAAATTTATATGTATTATGATTCTAGGATAATTAGATGATACCATAGTTATTTTTTATAGGGTTATAATATAATTTATAGATTAATATTATGATATTACGAGTAAATAATTAATTTAATTATAACATAAATTTCACATATTTACAAAATTATTTTCATAAAATGGATTTCATATTTTAATTATGCACATTGAAAAATTTTTAGGGTAAATTTTTGGGATTTTTTTAATTACATGAATTTTTAGTGAATAGTATAAGACAAATATTTACAGTATAAATACTTTATAAGATAAATACAATATTTCATGATTCATGTCTAATATATGAATCATTAGTTTGAAATAATATTAACTTATTACTATAATTGGGAAAAATAATCAAAACTATTTCTAGTATTTAGTGAAATAAATAAATAATTAACAAAATAATTAGAAATCACCCCTCTCCTCCACTATTAATACCACCCCGTGCCACCACTTCTCCTCACACCTCAATTCCTTATCTATTTAAAACATTATTCCAAAATATTATTCCATAGTTTTTCCACAAATATAAGAGATCCTGGTCTTTCCAAAAGACCAAATGCATTCCCATAAAGAGGTGCTCAAGTGGGATAATTCATGTGGTAAATCTTCTTCCTTTTTTCCTTTTATATTTATTTGAATTTATTTTGTTTTTTTCCTCTACTCACAACCTCTATCCAAATTATCATGATATGTCTAGTATCATCCATATACTAGAACAATATCTCATTAATGTAATATCAATTATCAATATCTTTACTCTATCTCCCTATCCCACCCTCTGTTTTTTGAAAATGAAATCATTACCCGAGAGGTGCTGATTTACAACATTATTGGATGACGAACTTTCGTTCTTAAAATTTTCCTTCAGGGTTGTCCATGAAACAATGTTTATGATTAAAAAAGATTAAAACATATATATTTTATATTATATATGTTTCTTGAACCATATTAGATACATAATATTAAATAACAGTTCAAAAGTAGTTCATCATTGTCGAAAAACAGTTAACATTAAGATATATGATTATCATTAAATGTATTATCTAATGATTAATCTGCATACCTTAAAAAAAAATTATATATATAACCATTTAGAATTTTTTATGTTCATTAATCTAATATAAATTAAATTCTGGATAACTCTAACTATTCCATATGAAATTTCATACTCATGTACTAGTATATCGATAGTGAAAACCACGGAAATGAACACTCCCGAACAATAAAATTGTATCACATAACTCATCGAAAAATACGTAAATAAACTTAATAAAATTTTAATAAATAAAAATAAAGCAGAAAATTTTATTAGTTGATTATTTTATGGATTTTATTTTATTATCTTGGGCATTATGTACATGTGTTGAACAAATATGGGAATAAGGTAAGGGTTTTCTACTGGAACAGACATTTTCATTCACGTTTTGATTTATTTATCTATACACCAATGTAATTATTCATTAATTTTATATAATTCATCTAAATTATATATATATATATATATGTTCCAACAATATATAAACATATTAGTTCATCATTCTTTTATGGAATAATAATATTTTTACAAGGATCCCTTCTTATCTCGTCACGAGGTGCAAGCCTGATTAAATAGAATGTCTCGATCTAATACCCATATTCATATACAATCCAAAATCTATTTTAATCCACCACAATTTTATTAAAAAAATAATTTTTTTATGAAAAATTTTATTTTTTCATTAATGGTTTTATAAAAAAAATTATGAAAAAAATGATATCCAAAAAGAACTCATCTTTTCAAAGTAAAAGTGGTATTTCTCGCAATAATTCATTAATGATTTTATAAAATTATTATCCTCTATTTGAAAATATATGTTGAATTTTTTGATTTATTAAGATTGATATATTATTTTTGTCATGTAACATATGTTATTAAATGGTTTATGAATAGTATGATGGTGGAAGTGATATCTTGATACAATTTACTATGCTACTCAGATTGGTTGGTGATTATGATTAAAGAAAATTATATACATTTCATATGATCATGTTTTTATGTTTAGAACCATAGATATTAATAATTCAATAGACATATAATGTGTTGGGTGGGGCCTCATATATCCCCTTGAAGCATCCATAGGTCTCAAGAGAAAAAATTGAATTTTGATTTGGCTGAGGCCTTACCCTAGTATATTCAGACGTCTTGGCTGAGTCCTTGTTGATAGGTTTCAGATGACTGATATTATGAATTCCCTCATTATTAAATTATTAATTAGAATACCTTGTGGGATTTTACTATTATAATATCCAGGATTGTATTTCATTCTCCTATGAATTTTTTATGACTTTGTTTTCTTAGATTTCAGTCCTTCCATTTATGATTATGTGTATTTTTAAAGGATAGTGTTTCTTAGTTATTCAGCATGACTAATTTTTTTATTTATGATAACATCTACAATATTATTTACCCTCACTAATCATATGATCTAACCCATTTGTCTAATTTTCTTTTCTCTAGGATGCAAAAATGAATATTATAATGAATGAGTTTCTAATATAATCTAAGAGTCTAGGAATGTTTCCATAAGATATGAAATTATGTATTAATTTTCTAGGTGTAATGTAAATATTATGTTTGTATATGGTTTTAAAAAATTAATAAACTATTTGTTTCTTCATGATGGGACATCTTTGAAAACATACTAATGTATTTATATAGTGCAATGACTCTATAAAACGGTGATTAAGGTCTTTATCGTTGGAATCAGCGGATGTTTAGTATAAAAAATTGAAACCATATTTAGAGAACATATATTATGTACCATATACCTAATATAGATATTGGTAATAAGAATTCGAGAAACATCATATAATTTTGGTATTTTAGTTTTTATGGGGATCTACCTATCAATCCATCCATGTTTGGATATTATAAGTGGATGTGGTTCTGAAATAAATGTACCAAGGAGTTCCAACTCTGAAAAGGTTTCCCGAGATTAAATTAAGGTAAATTGGTACATGAATAGAGGCATTGCTATGCACTTGGTTTGAAACTCTTGGGGGATATTTTTATGATAATTCAGATTTTTTACTAACCACTATCAAGGATTTAAAATATTATTAATCTAGAAGGGAACTATTTTTTTGATTATGAGATTAGATATGCAATAAATTTAAATTTATGTTAAGTTTTTTGCTAGTATGATAGTATCCATTATGATTCCTAATGTAATCTAGTGTATTTCATTATGTATAAATGGATCATAGTAGAAGGAATGGAATCTATATCAATGAATGAATCCCTTGTAGGGATTTCCCTCCATTTCAAGATAATGATATCGATACTAGAGATGTGATAGGAGATGAGAAACTAAAAATTAATCTGGTATAAAAAAACTATGTTGTGAATAATGACTATACCCATATAATGAATAATGATCCATAATGTGGAGGATAAATGATAGATCTTTTATGGGACAAAATCCTCAATTATTTAATGGGAATACAAACTCATTTTTAGGTGACTAGTGGATATGTTTCGTAGTGAATATTTTTATCACTTTCAGAAGTATTGAAAGGTATATAGTTGTGAATGAATTTTATTATCTATTGGGAGATAGAGATAAATGGTGGTCACTAATACAAAACACAAAGGAGGAGCCTAAAATAATAAATATGTGTTAGAGTGATTTTATGAAAATTTTCCTAGAAAATAATTTCAATAGGAATAACGAGACGATATAGAAAGGAAATTATGGAATTTGAGTTAAAAAGAAGATGAGAATGTTTCTCAGTATGAAGAAAACTTTACAAGCCTAGTAAAGAATTCCATGGACAATATACCGAATCCGTGGTGAAATATTGATCGATTCTTTGATGGTTTAAAACTATTCCACCAAAGGTCACTAGTCTCTCAAAATTTCTTAGCGTACAATAATATAGTCTCATGTGTATTTATGAAAGAAAACTTATTCTGTATATATAATGGATTTAATGTATAATAATACAAAAAGAGGGTTTAGGAGGAAATAATTGATAAAAGTAATGATAAAAAGTGTGTTTTCTACCATGTGTCACTTGTTGAAGAAATCACCCATGAGTTAGATTAAAAAAGTTTTTTTACATGTGTAGAGAATAAGGCCACCATGATAGTTACAGTATGGGAAAGAAATAAGATACCACTATATAATGATAAAATTTATGGGCAATGGGAATATGTGAAAATGATTGTCCGAAAAATTAGTGAAATATTCCTAGAAGAAATAAAAGGAACAAATGACAATCTTATGTGGTCACAACTGCTGAGGTTGATGTTCATAATTATGTAGAGGTAGGTACATTAATAATTTATTCAATCTTAGACAATTATTAATTTGATTCACTATCATTTAATTCTTTTATATCTTACTAATTTTCCTAGAAAATAAGACATTTCCCTTTTTATTTAATAAATGTTTTGTGAGTAAAAACATCTAAGGTAAGTATCATCACAAACAAGATGGGTCAATCTACCCCTATTATGACACATAAATTTTGTATTGTTGTTGAACATACCATCATACCATTGACTTATTTCGATACAATAATTACTATGAATTGGAATTAAAATTATGATGCAAACAAGTATTTCAAGAACCATAAAGTTACAATTTTTGAGAATGATGTAGGGTCCCTTATCATTAGAGGAGAAACACTAAAATCTAATTTTTATTGAGATCAACCAATAGTATCTTTAATGAATTAAATTCAAGGGGTGGAAGTGAATGCAATATTTTGAGTGATAAAAGAAATACTAAAATTGAGTATGTACATATTTTGGAAGAATTCATTGATATGTTTCCAAAGGATTTACCTCGACATCCTACAGAGTGGGATGTTAATTCTTCTATTGACATAATTCTTAGTTCAAGTCCTATATCAAAGAATCATTATATAATAGGACCAGTTGAATTATTGGAGATGAAGAAACATCTATAGTAGTTCAGTGATAAAGTATTTATCCACCCTAGTGTTTCTCAAGGGGGATCTCTTATTCCCTTTGTCGAGAAGATAGATGGATGCATGAGGCAGTGAATTGAATATTGGAAAATAAATACTATTAAAATAATGAACAAGTATAACTTATGTAATATTGATTATTTAATTAGTAATATTCATGTAGCTAAACATTTTTAGAATATGGAAATCTGATTTGTATGTCATCAGTTGCGTGTGAGGATTGAAGATATTTCAAAGACTGCATTTCAGAACAGGTATGGATGTTAAGAGTTTGTAGTAATTCTATTTTTACTGAATTATACACCGTCCATTTTCATGGATATAATAATATATTTATCAAGGAATATCTTGATGACTTTTTTGGTATTTATTGATGATAACTTAGAGTACTCCAAAAGCTACGAAGACCATGAGATTAACTTGTGAATTGTTCTAATTACTCTTAGAAGAAATTAATTATATGGTATGATTAGAATGTGGGAATTATGTCTTCAATCATTTTCCTTTCTTGGCCATATTGTCTCAATAGATTGAATCTCAGTTGATCCTTTGATGAAAAAGGCATTTCAAGGTTGGCATACACTACCAAACATAACTATGTTACATATTTTTATTGGTTTATTAGGTTATTATCAGTGCTTCATTCAGAAAATTTCCCAATTAAGTAAATTGATATCCAAGAATACTCATAAAGTGGTTATGTGTTTATTGAAAAAATAATATGAATAATGTTTTGTGTAATTGAAGAATATGTCTATGAATTCTCTAATATTGAATATACCCCTTGGAAATGGTCAGTTTTTTATTTAGTGTGTTAAATAAATGAAAGGAATTTTTTGTGCCCTTATACAGAATGATAAAACTATTTTTTATACCTCAATGTAGTTAAAACCTGTGAAATGAACTATCAAACTCTTTACCATGGGATATATGGTATAATATTTTCTCTATAGATATAGAGGAATTATCTCAATGTTGAATGATGTGAGATATATAAGGATGACAAGAATTTTTAATTTATATTCTCACAAAAAGAACTCAACCTGAGGTAAAGGTAATGGATCAAGATAATAGAGTATTATATTTTTTTCAATACACTACCACTATGGCAAGGAGAATAATTTTTAAGATGCATTTATCCTGAAGAATCATAGGGTTATGAAAAAAATTAGTATTGACAAGGAACATTTGTTCATGGATCTAGAAAAGATGGATATTAGAATTATAAAGGAGTGTAAAACATTATTTAATTTTGAACTGATTTACCAACCTTATTTAACTCTGAGAATTAATATTTTCCAGTATGATGATCAGATTTTTATAAAAAAAATTAATGCTATGAATGATGGAATGTTTCGAGACATCATGTGTGAGGATATAATTCTGAAATTTGGGAGGAGGCTATTTGTTCCCTCTATTACCAAGCTAAAAGGGGAGTTATTGGATGATTCTCATCGCTCGAATTTCTAAATACCACATAGTATCTCTAATATTCATATATTTCCAAAGTAACATTTCAGGTGGGATTATATGAAGTACGAAATTACTGATTATGTATCAATATTTATAGTCTATCAATAGGTGATGGATGAAATAAATCTTCATATATATGTCATGCAACCTATACCCATTTATACAAGGAAATGAGATAACATCACTATGGATATTTTCACTAGATTACCAAAAAAATCATGAAATAATTGTGAAATATGGGTGATTATTGATTGACATACCAAATATAAACATTTCCTCGCTATAAGGGAGGATTTACAACTGGATCTTATTTCAAGACTTTAGATTAATGTTGTTTTAAGAATTCATGGGGAAAATCTCCATTTGAGTACTTATATTCACCCCCAAACTGATGTAAAATCTAAAATATCCATTCAAAAATTAAAATATAAATTGAGATCATAGTCCCTAGACTTTTACAGTGTGTGGGATTAGTATTTTCCCTTGTTAGAGTTTTCCTACAATAATTTTTTCCATAAATATATTAAAATGTAACTATACAAATTGTTGTATGGAAGGATATTTTGTACATCATTATTTTGGTATAAAGATGAAAAATGAATGCTTTTAGGCCTTGAGCATGTGGAAGAAACTACAACGAATGTGAAGACTATCCAAAACTGTATCAAAACTTCTCAAATAAGTAAATAGTTCTGTGATAATAATCAATGAAATTATTAAGAATTTCAAGTGTGAGATCATGTTTACATGAAATTATCGATATGTAAAGGTGTTACAATATTTTGGATGAAAGGGAAATAGATCGATTGGTATGTGAGTCATTTTGAATTTCTGGATAGAATTGAATCAATGGATTATCATTTGGAAATGACTCCAATACATTCCAATGTTCACAATGTGTTCCACATCAATTTGTTAGGAAAGTATATTACAAACCCCACACAAGTTCTCACTTCTAAAGAATTAAATATTGAACCAAATTTATCTTATAATGAAGATCCTATTCAGATTCGGGAAACAAAAGAATAGGTTTAGTAGAATTAGAGGAATGTCCAACTAAGATTACTTTTTAAAAATAAAAAAAATTACGATTTTACATAGGAACATGAGGATATTGTTATGAAGAACTACCCATGTCTTCTTATGATGTGACATTCTGGAAATTTTGTGAATTAATTTTTTTAGGAGGGGAGAATGTGACAACCCAAAATTATATTAATGACATTTTATTCCTATTTTTTAATATAGTATCGACCACATATAAAACACAATAAATACATTTAAAATGAATAATTAAAGAAATAAGTGGTAAATCTTGAAGTAAAGGAACATATACTGATTAAATAATAATTTGAACTTCAAAATATTAATGTGACCCTTATGAATAGTAAATGTGTGAAATGAATATTAATTTTAACAATGATTGTATAAATAATATTTAAGCATGTTATAAATTAAAATATGATATAATTATATCATAGTATAATTAAGTGAATATGTAAAAAATTAATAATTAGGTGTTGGTATTCTTGTAAGTGATAAATATTTAATTGCAATTTTATAATTAATAATATTATTAAAATGGAAATTTATTTTCCTAAAATGTATTCATAAATTGAAATTTTTATGCCTTATAATTTTATGATAATTATAATAGACCTTATTTGATTTTGGAATGTTTTATAAAATGACATATAAATTTTAAAATATATTTTTCAAGTAAATAACGATTTTAATTAAACATTAAGATTTACAAATTTAGAAAATTATTTTCATAAAATTTGATTAATTTCTAAAATCTAAATGTAAAAAAATGGATCGGATGAATTTTTGAGATTTTTATGAAATACATGAATTTTCTTTGTATAGTGAAATATACTATTTTACAGTATAAGTATATTATAAGAAAAATACATGATTACTTGAGTAATGGATGATGTACAAAACCTTGATTCTAACACACATGCACCTATTACTATATTTACTAAAAATAATCAACACTATTTTTTGTCTTGAGAATAATAATAAAATAATGAATAAAATAATGAGAAATCACCCCTCTCCTCCACTATAAATATCACCCCTCACCAGCACTTTTTATCAAACCTCAAAACATTGAATCTTGAAATGATTCTACACAAATTATCTTCCATATTATCTCCCCAATTCTATGAGATCTTGGTATTTAAAAAAGACCACAACTCCATCCCTAAATGTGGTTCGCATGGAAGATAATTCCAGAGGTAAATCCTCTTCCTTTTCCTTTTAATTTCATTTCATTTTTTCTCATTTATTATTCGATTCACACATCATATGTGAAATTTATCATTATCTATATAGTATCATATATATACTATAATTATATCATGTTAATTTAATATCCATTATCAATCCCCTTAACCTCTATCTATTTTTACAAAAAAAATCATGGTCTAAGAGGTGATGATTTTCAACATTCGTGGATGACAAACCTTCATTCATAAATTTATTCTTCACAGCTAGTCATGGACCAAATTTTATGGTTTAAATAGATCATAAAATATGAATAATATATTAATTAATGATATAAATGCAATTAATATAAAAAATATAAAATCATATAACAAAAATATTTCAACCTGAATGAAAACGGATAAAATTAAGGGTAACGATTATCACATAATATTTTATCTAATAATTCATCATCATACCATATAAAAAAAGATATATATAACCATTTACACTTATTTATGTTAATTAATATAATATAAATTTAATTTGAGATAATTATACCCATTCTACAGAAACATCCACACACGTATAAAAGTTTACTGATCTTGAAAACCAAGGAAACAGTAGCTCCCGAGCTAAAAAATTGTATCTTATAAATCATCAAAATGGAAATTAATGAACGTAATAAAATTATATTTAAAAAATTATACAATTTTATAAATTAATTAATTTATTTATTTAATTTGATTATATATGAAATTAAGGTTATGTGATGAACACATTTGGGCATAACGTAGAGGTTTTCTTCCGGAACATTCATTTTCATTCGGGTTATGATTTATTTGTCTATACACAAATATAATTATGAAGTATTTTTATATAATTATTAGGAAATATATAAATGTTAAAAAATCAGATATACATATATTTTTATTATTCTTTTAGGGGATAATAAATGTTTTTCAATGTTCCCTTCTTATTTCTTCACGATGCAGAAGCACGATTAAAGGGAACATTGTGATTTCTTTACCATATTCATGTACCATCCATAATATGTTTCATGAGACCAATATTTTATTAAAAATCACTAATTTTATTAATTTTAATCTATATTTGGTCAATTATGGTTTTATAAAAACAATTATGACTAATAAATATTATTTTTTCCAAAAATACTCTTCTTTACAAAGTAAAAGGTGAATTTATCTCATGAATTCCATGATGATTTTATTAGAGTGTTTTAATCTATTTCAACATCTCTATTTGGTTTAATAATTTTTCAAGATTAATATCTTTTTATTTTAATTTAACATATTTTAATAAATGGGTTATTATTAGTTTGACAGTGGATGTGATATCTTGATACCATTCACCATGCCACTTATTTTGGTTAGTGATTATAATTGGGGAAAGTGATTTATATTTCATATGTTCAAGTAGTTTATGATTAGCCACATTCATATGTGTAATTAATTTTACATATCAAGTGATTTTTGGGCCCTAAATAGCACCTTTATTAATTAGTATGTTCCATGAGACATAAAATTATTGGGTTTTTCCTGAGGCCTTAACCATGTAGTTTCATACATCTTGGTTAAGGACTTGAAAATATTTTACAAATGTATGGAATTATGCATTATCTCATTTTGAAATTACTAATTGAAAACCATGTGTTATTTTTCTAGTAGTATATACATGATTAATGTTTACTCTATAATTATTATTTATATTGATTTATTTTCTCAATATTTATTATTTTGATCTTGTGCTCAAGTTTATTTTTTAAGGCTCTGTTTTTTAGTTATTCACCTTTCCCAATATTTATAATGATTATAAATTTCATTGTAATACATACCCTTACTGAGAATCAGAGATCACCAATTTTTTATGTTTTATTTTTCCTCAGGATGTAAATATTAATATAATTATGAATGACTAGGTGGAATCATATATGTTTTTATGGATTCTTCCATTGGAGTTTAAATGTTGTCTTTTCGTTCAAGTTATAATGTAAATCCTATGTTTTTATATAATTTACAAAAAATAATAAATCATTTGGTACATTAGGAAGAAACACCCTTTTAACAATTCCAATTTATTAATATAATGCACCGGCTTTGGGAAACTAGGTTTTGGGTCCTTAAACTGAGTTATACTTCACCAATGAAGGTAAAAAATCAAAAATGATATTACATGTGATAAAACATTAATGATATTTCTTATTTGAATATTTTTTCATTAATCAAATTCTTGATAAATTATTTCCCATAAATCCAAATTGATTTAACTATCAAATAAAGAAGAGAACACCATGACGTTTTCCATGATTTAGCCAATATATCTATGTGAATTCTCTCAGCTATGTAACATCTCAAATGAAATTCCTCAAGTGTAATCATTTTATAATACCAAAATAGTGAAACTATCCCCACATTTGAGTTTGTGTTAGAGATCTTCTGAAAAAATGAATCCATGTAGGTCTCCTACATGATAGTGAATTCAACAAGAAGCTGATGGTTCCTCTCACTATAATGAATTGCTTTCCAGGACTATTACCAAACCAAGATAAACCCTAACTCTATAATTTCACAGAGGCATAAAATGACGTAACCTAAAAATTCACCACAATCCAGTAGATAAATATTCATACTCAAATGAACTACCATTTTGGGTAGGAATTCCTTTTGTAGACTACTCATCAATCTATTGAGGCAACCACCTAGGCGGTCTAAACATCAATAACCAATTCTAGAATTCAGTAGACATATTTCCAGGGATGATGAACTATTTTTGATTAGGAATGTTTTTATATCACCATTCCTACAAAATAAATCAACAGAAATTTTATGTATGAGGATAAATATAAGTCTTATATCCTTACTCACCCTTAATTTTTTTTACATACCATAGTAGTGTTCGAGGGATGAAATTAGAATATCCAAAAAATCCATCCAATTACTGGCTCATACTCCTACTCTATCATTCAAAAACATCCTCATAACCTGAATATGAATATTAGAGTGTTTTTGACATATATTCCCACTATAAGGAAAAATGGAGAAATATCTCCATTCCTACCACATAATCCTACTAATATATCCTAGTGAAATTTGAGAGGCAAGTGCATATTACTGAACATTAATTATGGATTTTTTCATTATTTCCATGTTGAAATTGTATTAGAATACACTCACATGCTTATTCTAATGACCAATTTGGTAAAATATCTAATTGTTACCTCCTAATTATAAAACATATCTTCATAAAAGTTTATAAACTATCTAGAAATTAAATCATATTGATCATCCCATTTGAGTGGATCGTAAATATAATTTTAGGAAGAATGAAAATCCAAATCTAGCTTACATTTCTGTTCCAACTAGATTCAAGAAACACATTCACACAACCACATTAAGGTAGGATCATATTCCTTCTATCACTACAATAACTATTCATCACATAAATTAATTTTCTTAGAAAAAATCATATATCCCTTATCTAAACCAATTGGTGGGGTGGAAGCATATACCTATGAAATCCTAGAGGATGTTTGATCATCCTTCCAACTTTGTGGCCATTCACTTACACATTCTGATGAATAAAAATTGATAATATTAAACCATTTTGTAGTCTTAAGGTTCTTTTAATAAAATTTAAATTGAAAAAAGGGTTCATCTATGAAAAATTCTTTTTCTAAAATCCTCTATGTGCAATTATAACCCAAAAATTCCAAATAGATAATATGTAGAGTGAGTCTTCTTGAGGTAAATGAATAAATGAGTAACCTCATATTTCTACCCTATTTTTTTATTTTATTTTCGGAGTAAAACATCTTTCAACAATTTCATTGGAATCCACATCATCATTATCTAAAATTGTTTGTAATTTTAGTCACAAAGGACCTCCCTGATGTATTGTAATCTACTATTCTAATATTTCTCCTGAAAACATCTATAATGACGGTCCTCCATATTAAAAAATTATTATTATTCAAGGGATCTCACCTCATGATGTGTTTCATAAAAATAATCATTATAGACAAAATGTTAATAACAAAAAATATCCTCCCCTTTCTTGTTAATTAGGCACTTGTAACCATGTAGATCCTCTACAAGTTACCCATTATGATGTTTTACCTTACAATAACATCTCATCATGTAATGATGTGCCACCATTCTAGAAATTTTCCTATGTTTATGGACTGTATCCTTAGGTGTCTCTTCTTTATATGGTGATATCATATATCAAAGAATGGATAATATAATGAAAAATACAATTATATATGCCACCTTACGAATATTTATACACTAATGAAAAATAGGAGGCACCAGACACTCCCACTCACATGCATAACATATCTATGTAATCAAAACATTTGATAGATGAACTTGTGGAATATCTTTTTGAAGTTGTGTAAATACATATGATCATGAGAAAATAACCAACTATTTAAAGAAATTAGATATGTTTGGTCCAATGGGGACTCATACATATGAAATTCCCAAATCTCTGATAGATTAATTCTTACATAATACTCATCTAAATAAATAGATGAATTATCAATCTATTAAAGAGAGATACATATCTTATGGAGAGTGTTGAAAATAAAATACATGTGTCATGGGTGAGGTCGAGGAAGAAACATTTGTTTCAAAGAATATTTTTGCAAAAATTTCCAAAAAATACATTAAGGGGGATCGATTCAAGAATTTCTATACCTTCGTGAATG
Organism: Viscum album; assembly: GCA_963277665.1. Classification (NCBI taxonomy): domain Eukaryota; kingdom Viridiplantae; phylum Streptophyta; class Magnoliopsida; order Santalales; family Viscaceae; genus Viscum; species Viscum album. Next base: position 1,099,102,152 of record OY728123.1, read on the forward strand.
GAAGTAGCTCGTGGAATCCCCAAGATTGATCGATGTTTTATGATAACCTTCACACAACAAAATTATATTTCATAAAGTTCTATTTCATGGAATTATATTAATATAAAGATCATTTACTATATCCTCTACATAGCGTATATCTGGTATGTGGAGCATTACTTCTTTGAAATCTCGAGACATGAAGAAATTGTGTACTAAACTTCACATAGTGTTACTCATGTTTGTGGAACACCATTAGTTTGAAAATCCAATATAGTTTCATGAAATAATTCATCATTTATAAAACCAATGTCATGGCTTCTGAAAATCTAATAAATGACCCATATTTCAAACATTACATTGGACATGACTATTCATATTCTATGAAAATATCCAAATTCACGATACTCATATGCATCACAATTGAAAAAAGAGATGAACCTTCAATGTTAGCCATATTTCATGAAACCAAATCCCGTAGGAATTTTGATAATCTCATATGATGGTGTAGATTACTACCATTAATTTACATAGAATTTATGTAGGAATAAATCCTTATGAGTCTCTCAGGTTTTCATGAGATAAATATACTTTGGGAATCCCACTGTATGTGAAAAAACAATTACTTAGAAGAAGGGTCACCCTATTTCAAAAAACCTAATAATTCATTAGTACCCTATAATATATGAGAACTATAGCCTTTGAGAATACCCAAATATTTATGAAGCCCTGAACATCAATATATGCATTATTTAAACACTCTTACGGTGGATTATTTTACCCAACACCCTTACCAATCCAGGACCTTTTCAATCACACTCTAAATAACAATGCAATGAGTACCAACAACCCAATGTTTTTATTCAAATAATTTGTACCATAATTCTTGTTTATCTTAATAATATGAACCCTAAAATCATGAATTCATATTACTACTCAAATATTTAAGTGTCTATAGTATGATCCACCCAAAGATGTATGATATGTTGACACATGGGGTATAAGGGTGTTATCACTGAAGGAAATGGATTGCCTGTCTTGGTAAAGAGTTAATTTTCCGAATTTTCCCCACACCATTATTTGAACCCCTTAGCTTTTAAGCCAAATAAATTTATAATATATGTAATTTTAAACTTTTTATCCCCAAATTATAGTAATAGGATATTAAACTATTCAACATCTTCATAATAAGATGTTACATTATAGCCTTACCCTATGAGATGAACCTTGGATTCCACATGTATGATCATCATGTGATGTCACCCATCCCCATCAGTTGGATGTTACAAAAAATGTAATACCCAAAGATTATATGGTATGTTTCATTTAAAATAAATTCATTATCTGGTGTTGTGCTCTACACCGAGGTAAGTGTGCGCTACACACAACATTGTTTTAGCTTGCCCTACACGCAACACCGAGTTCGAGAGCACAATTACCTATAAAACATGCCGTTTAAAAAGTGTTTATGAATAGTATTAACCACATTTTGAAATATATATATACAATATAATTTTAACATAAATCTTATGTGTTTAAAATACATAACACAAGGAAAATTTCAATTTTCCCGATAAAATATGTATATTTCAAAAATGAAGTATTTTTCCATTTAATAAAAATCCATTTTTAAATAAAATATATGACCCTTTTATATATTAAACTTAAAAAATGAAATTATTATTTAATATCAAGACATATAAATTTATTTTGAATAATGTTTTGGTATTTTTTCTTAAAAAAATCCATATTTTAATGAATAGTGGGAAATCCTACATTTTGATAAAAAAATTCCTTTTCATAATATTTGACTATATAGTAAGATTGTCATTTTAATTTGTATTAAATTGTAATTTGATTATAATTTTTTTCATTTAATCTATTTTTTCATTTGTTGTAATTTCTCATTTATACTGGACATAAACAAATGTCAATCTTTTAATAGTTTTTACATCATAAAAACCCACTTTCTGGTTTTGACAACATAAAATAATTTTAAATTAATTTCATACAATTATTTGTTTAGTATTTGGAAAAATGGATTCCATAGTTTTAATAATATGGTCCAAATTGTGTAAATAGCTACCATTTATTTTTCGATATTATGAACAGTAACTTCAGTTATTGTTTTTATTTTCTATAGTTGAAGGGTAATTTAGGTATATAAGGGTAAACATTAATATTAAAATAATTTAAAACTACTCTAATACATGCCTTAATAATATTTTTGGATATATATCTGACCATGAGAATACATAGGACGACTTAAGGGCCCCATAGAACCACTTCTTTATTATAATGAACTTTTATAATTTTAAATTAATAGAATGAAAAATATAACATAAAATTGTATCTACTAACTAAAACAATTTTAATTTTGTTTCTATAAATAATCTATTATACAATAAACATTATTTACAAAGATTAAAATATTTCCTATATCATGCTATTTTTTTAATAAATTTTAGACATTAAATAGTAAAATTTATTTATGCCACAATAATGATATATTGAATACCATATTATTGAATGATTGAAATAAATGATATTATAATTATTAAAATAATTTTAATTTTTTATTTTTGACACAACCAAAAATATTTAGGATAAATTTGAAATTTTAGGGATTATATAATGATTTATTAAGGAATCATGTTTTTATGAATTTAACAAAAATCAATTAATAAATTGTTTCAAAATTGACATAAATGATAACAAACTCAACATTATGAAATGATATAATAGTCATACCAATCTTAGATTTGGTAAATAGACTTATATAGTGGTAAAAATATCAGTAATGATATGTTTGAGCTTATTTTGGAATTTTCTAGTAACTATATTAACAATATTGTATACAAATACAAGAAGACATGGTAGAAGTTAACATATTTAACTAAGGGTTTAATCAAATGATAAGATTAAACCCAAGACCTATACTTGTCTAAAAAGTATTGTATGATATTATTGCTACCCATACTCATTTAAACCTATAAATAAATCACATCGGTGGCAATTGAAACTGAAAATCAATTTATAATAAATTAATATTTCAAGACTTTCCTAAATAGTCCCTCAGCTCTCCTATAAAATGGCACCTCTCCTTATCTTTTATTCACACCTCCAAAGCCCTTTGGATTGGAAAAAACCTACCAACACTTCTATAAAAATCACTAAATTCTTCCCATTGGCCATAATTTGAGAAGAAAACCAACTTATGGAGTCTTTTTTTTGTAAATCAATAGGAGACACTAGAAGATAAGGTAATCATTTTATCCCTTCCTTCAATGTTCTATTATTCTTCAACATTCTCTTCCTAAGATGAAACCATAATAAAATAATAACTCAATAATATAATATAAGTTCTGATTTTGTGATCATAGTGGGAAAAATATTTTCATCCTTTTACCATCCTTTGAAAAACAATATCACCATTTGTATGTACAAATGACTTACCATCTCTACACTGTGGTGTTAATTGTTTTCATCTATACTTTATTTAGATGGGTATAATTATGAATATAAATGAATTAAATAATAAATATAACATGATATAATTTTTTACAATTCATATTACATCTAATCCCATAACTTTTGAGCATTAATTAAATGATACCTTTACTCGTGTGTACGTACGACATACCATCCCCATGACGTGATGAGTCTCATCTTCCACATTCACAATCCATGAAGGGTTTAAAAATATATTTATGATTAATAATTATGAAATATATAAAATAATAAGGAAATTGTAATATATATATATATATAATTATGTACATATGTGTCATTCACGTACATCCATTCAATATAATTAGAAAACAGAAACAACATTCATGTGTATGTATGACCTACCGTCTCAATAAATTATGTTTTCCATTTCATATATGTATCTATCATATATATTAATATTATGAATATATATGATATATAAATATTATAATAAATTCTGGATGTAAGTAAATAATGATATAAATAATATGATCATGAATTACAAGTCAAAACATGTTTGACAAAAAAACTGATTATTAACCGAAATATATCATTAGCATGGAATTATTAATAAACATGTAATATAATCTCATAAATGATTTTTATATGACATCATAAATATTTTTTTTTTATTTTTATACAGTATAATAATTTTTAATTAAACTTTACACTAGAGATTAAGTAAAGTAAAGAGAATACTATACCTAAGGTAATGGTTAATTTTGAAATATCATTATTATCCAAGATTATTTATATATAAGTGTTTACTGGGAATTATTTATCATTCATGTCAATGTTTCTTTAAAAAATTTCTAATGGAATAATTTTAATGTTTTATTTATGGTAATATTTATCTAAAAACGTTATAAATGTTATATATATTTATACTTCTAAACCAATCTCTATAATGTCCATGTTTTCAAAAAGGTTTTAACTATTTATTTATATGGAAATCAATGTTTTAAAATGCTAAAATTTTCAAAGTGGTATAGGAATAATTGACTGAAAAAATTCTTTTAAATGATTTATTTTATAAATTGAGTGTCTTTTAATATTTTCAAAGTAGAAAATGAATATTTCTATGAAAACTTCTTACATATTTTTTTAGATTACTTTTATCTATGTCAACATCCTTTGTAAAATATTATGCTAAATTTAGATTGATTTATTTTGATATAATCTTCCATATTTTATTTAAGTGTTTATGATATTTTTGATTGGGGATGTGCTATTTTAATACAATTTATGTCTTTTGGTTAATGTATTATCATTTTGTGAGCATGTTTTAATATGAGTGTTTATATTATGTTTCACACTTTTTATATAAGGAATGTATTGGACATAGTATGTGGTGGGTGGGGTCCTCTCTATCACCTTTATGCATTGGTTAGTCTCATAAAACAATATAGTGTCTTAGCATAAGGCCTTGATAGAATATTTGTCAATTGTCTTGGCATGAGGCCTTAACATAGTGGATATGATGTCCAACATTAGGCGGTCTGTTGTTATGTGATTAGTTATTGATTTTACATTTGATTATTTGACTAGTAGAATATCCATGTGAATTCATAAATAGTTTTATTTGATTAATTGTTTCCATATTATTCTGATGATAATTTCTTAAAAGGTGTTAGATTTAGTTTTGTTACATTCCTTGAATGTTTATGCTTAATTTCTATAGCTTCCACTATATTCTTTATCCTTTCGGAGCATCTGATCTCATCCCATTCTTATGTTTTATTTTCCCATGATGCAATGAAGTGTTTTATTATTGATATGAAGGTTAAAACAATGGGAATAATGGAATAATAACAAGTTTATATAAACAGTGTTTTATGTTAGATGTTGTAATGTATGGTTCATGTTTGTAATCCATTTTCCAAGACTGCTAAACTGATCAGTCCATTAGGATACGATTCCTTGTAATCATTATAATATATTAAAATAATTCAATGGATTTGAGATTCCGGAGTCGGGGAATTACATTTGGAATCAAAGGATGTTTAGAAACCACCTTAGAAATTGGTTCAGAAAATGTAGATTATGGATCATAATCCTTAGATAGACTTTGAGGATAAGTATAAAAGAACCCCCTAGAATTTTTGTAAAAAACATGTGTAAGCTACGATTAAAACTAGGATGTTAGTGATTGAAATTTAAATCCCTATATTATGTGGTTTTATGCAACGAGAGGTGTTCCTCACACTGTACTTTTTGGTCTTAGTTAACAGAAGAAACTAAAAGGAATTAACATTGAGTTTGATGAAAAATCAAATAATTTTGAGTAATAAAATTAAATAATTACTGGAGAGAAATATATTTGGAATATTTTTAATAATATATCATGATATATAATTGAGAATGTGATATTTGATTAATTTCCTAACATAGTGTGTAAGAGTAATATGAACCTTTATAAATCTTCAAATTATTAGAAGCATATAATAGATGAGATTTTAATTCCACCATATCAAGATGTATTGAAGAAGAACCTTGAGGAATACCTCAAGTGGGGGGAAGATGTTATCTTAGAGATAAAAAAGGGTCTTACAGTCACCAATTATTATGGAGTTAAATGAATCATATGTCGAAATCTTGGAAATTGACCAACTCAATGACCAGACATAATAATCTACCTTTAAAACAAAGAAGGGCCTCTTCCTTTCCAACCATTAAATTGGAAGGATTGACGTATTTGTTTATTTGGATCCAATAATTATTATTAATGACTTGTATGATGAGTATTTATTTTATGATTTTCACTACGTATTATCAAGAATAAGTTGAATAGTTATAATGGAGAATTAAATTGTTTAAGGTTAGGATTATATTTTTATACCATATGATTAAGGTAAATATAAGCCATAATTTGTTCCTTATGTAAATATAATAATGTTTGTATAATGATGTGATGGATTTGAATAAGTAAATTTGATGATGATTATTTCTTGAGAAATAATTATGGATTTATAGACTATAGGGTTATGCTATCATCTATGAATTATGCAACTTCTTGTAAAGGAATAATCCACTATGTCTTGGAATAAGAAAACATGAATGTTTTTAATACGTATTTTTGATAATTCATTTTTTCATGGAGTTAATAGAATACATGATGATGTTGTTCACATGTTTGGAATATGACAAACAAGAACTAACCTATGAGATATGGTAGATAAATGATAATTCGATTTGGTTCACCTCTTTCCTAAGAGGTAGATTTTCACTTTTGGAAGGATTGTAAGGTTATCAATTTATGTATAGTATATGTTATAATCCGTTTAATGTTTGTTAGATAAAGGTATTATCTCGCTAAAGGTGGGATTATGCATATGTGGTAACATTTGATTACTTTTATTTTTTTGATACAAATGGAATGACCATTACTTATATCTATGGATCGTAGGCTTTTCAAAGACTTCATTTATGACAAAATCAACTTGATTTCCAGGAATAATAGATGAAGTAGAAATTGTTCAATGAATGACCAATGGTGAGATTATACTGAAATCAAGTATATATTTATTATCATGTTCATCAAAATTAGGGAAAGGATCTTGAGAACTAAAATTTTTTCCCCAGTACACTCTTCTGAGAAGAATCAAATATCACCTTGTATCATCATAGATTTATACTTTTATGGTTATTAACCTTTTCCTAGTAATTTTCATTATCTCTCTCCATAAGAACATGATTGTTAATTTTTTCTCCAATAACCATATTTTCATAAATGAAATAATATTAGATTTTATCTTAGGTAACATTCTTAAAATCATTTCTCTATTTTAATGTGTCCGTTTTATCAACCAAAGTTTTTGATGTGGGATTGAAATAATGAGATTTTTAATAATTAAACCATAGTTATGGAACCCAAATATGAAAATTATGAGGACAAAATTTATTCAATAAGGGGATAATGTAATTCCCCATGATTACATGGTATGATTATTTTTAATTATTCAATATCTTTTGTTGTATGAGACACCAAGATAAGCTTGTGCTACACCCAACTTCATTTTAGCTTGCGCTACACACAACATCGAGTTCAAGCGCCCCATGAGCTATCAAACTAGTCTTTTAAAAAGATTTTATGAATAAGATTAACAAAAACTAAATTAAATATAACATATAATTTTAATGTTCATATTATGTGTTTCTTAGACACAAAATATGAAAACAATTCAATTTTTTCTGATAAAAGATGTATTTTTAAAAAATCATTTTTTCCGCCTATTAAGGGATATCTCTTTTTAAATAAAATATTTTTTATTTTTTATTTTCAATTTTAAAAAATGAAATTAATCTCTATAATTTAAAAATAAAAATTTATTTTGGATAAATATTTTGTATTTTTCTCATAAAAACAATATTTTATTGAATAGAGAGAAATACTCCATTTTCATTAAAAACATCCTTTTCATATAAATTATATATATAGATAGATTTTCTTTTAAATTGGTTTTATAGTGTAATTGTATTATGTTTTTACCATTTACGAAAATTTTTTTCATTGAATGTAATTTCAATTTGAAATTTGACAATACACACATAAATATTTTCATAGTTTTTACTTCCTAACAAACCACTTTCTTGTTTTGAAAAGAGGAAATAATTTGAAATTATATTCATCCAGTTATGTATTTTTTATTTTGGAAGAATGGATTCCATATTTGGAACCATAAGGTCCAAATTGGTTAAATGGTTAACATTTATTTTTGGACATTATGAAAAGTAACTTTAGAAATTATTTGTATTTACCATGGATAAAGGGTGAATTAGGTAATTAAAGAAAAAACATAATATTATAACAATATAAAACTACACTAAAAAGTTTTCTAATCCAATTTTATGATATTTGGACGAGCCATAGAATCCATAGTTCAATTTTAGGACCACAAGGAGCGACATGGGTGTGATAATGACATTTGATAGTGTCTAATTTAATGAAAAGTGAAATTTAACCTAAACATGTATCTCCTAACTAAAAATATTTAATTTAGTTTATGTAAAATATATATTAAACTATATATATTCATTATAAATATAAAAAAATTTAATAAATCGTGAATTTTATTTATAATTTTTAGTAATTCAATAAATAAATTTATTTATAACAGAATGATGATTAAGTGATTACCTTATTAATGTATCATTGAAATAATTGATATTATAATTGTTAATATAAATGTAATTTTAAATTATTGATTCCATACATGAATTATTTTGATAAAACTAACAATTTAGGTATGGTTTATGGCTTCTTTTCTATTGAATCAAGTCTCTATGACTATCAATTTTCAATTACAAAATAGTGACAAAATCCACATGAATTTATTTTTAAAACAAAAAATATTCTATTGAATGATATAATAGTCATAAAAATTAGACAATTCTGCCACCTAATATAGATAGTGTTAGAAATGTTACTAATGATACATTTTTTTATCTCTTGAAATTTTATAGAAACAATATTAACTATATAGTATACAAATACAAGGAGACAGGGTTAGCATTAATTTATTTAATTAAGGGTTAAAGCCAAACGATAAGGTAAAATTCATGACCTAAAATTTTGTAAAGCTTATTGGATGAGATTATTTATACCCACTATAATCACACCCTCTAAATAAATCACTTTGGCTCCATTATAAACCAAAAACTACACAAAAATCCATTTGGATCTACCAAAAACTACACAAAAATCCTCCCAACATCCCCCATTTCATCTTATAGGCCACATTTTGGGTATAAATCCAACATAAGGAGTCTTTTTGTTCAAATCAAATTTAGACACCCGAATAAGAGGTTATCGTTTTATTGCTTCTTTAAAAGTTCTTTTCTTCTTCAACATCATCTTCTTAATTTGATACCATACTAAAATAATAACTATATAATCTAATAAATTATGACATTTTGTTATTATTATGGAAAAATTGAATTCCACTGTTTACTTGTACTATGTAAATAATATAACCATGTGTGTGTACGTATGACTTACCGTCTCCATGTTGTGGCATAAATTGTTTTCATCATTGACTTATTTTGATGTGTATAATTATGAATATGAATGAATTAAATAATAAATATAACATTATATTATTTAAGTAAATTTCAAATTCCATAAAAGTACATTCTAATTAACCATTTATAAAATGATAGCGCTACACATGAATTCGTAATATTGACCATCACCATGACACGATGAGACTCATCTTCCACGTTCATCATCCAAGAATGATTCTAAAAAAAGATATTGTGAATAATTTTGAACTATATGACATAATAAGGCTACATTAATATATACAGATATATATATATATATATGTGTATATGAATGTGTGTGTGTGTGTTTTTGTGTGTGTGTGTATGTAAATAAATTTCATTCACTTACTTCCATTCAATACGATAAGAAAATAGAAACAACATTCGTGTGTACGTTTAACCTACTGTCTCCATGAACACTGTCTTCCATTTCAAATATCTATATATTATATCCACTTATATTTTGAATATATATGTTATATAAATCATATTATACATTCTGTAATTAATTTAATCAATATCTATGTAAAATGACTAAGAATAACAAGTAAAAACTCATACGATAAACAAAGTGATTATTACCCAAAATGATTCATTAACATGGAATTTTTAATAAAATGGTAATATAATGTCATAAAATTCTAATATATAATATCATAAATATTATTTGGTTTCTAATATAAGTTAATAATATTTTGAATAACATTATACAAGAGTTTCAGATACTTACAGTGAATATAATACCAAAGGTAAGGGTTAGTTTAAAAATCAAATTATTATATGAGAATATTTATGTATAAGTGTTCACTGGTACAAATTTATCAATCATGACCATGTTTCTTAAAAATGTTTTCAAAATGTATAATTTAAGGATTTTAGGTTAGGGACACTTTAACCAAAACATCGTTGTAAATTTTTTAATGATGTATACTTCTAAACCCTTCACATTAATGTCCATGTTTTCAAAAAGGTTTTAATGATTTATATATATGTACATAAATGTTTTGAAATATTAAATGTTTCAAAGTTGTATTGGAAACACTAATTAAATATTGTATTCTAAATGACTTATTTTATAATTTTTGTTACTTTTAATGTTTTCAATGTAAAAAGAAGTTATTTCATGAATTTTTTTTATATGATTTTATTAGATTATTTCATCTATGTCAACATCCTTTGTTAGATTTTAACATTAATTGATATCTATTTCATTGCATACAATCTTCCATGTTGTATTGAATGTTTTCTGATATGTTTTAAATGTGAATTTCTATTTTAATACAATATATGGTTTTTGGTTACAGTATTAACATTTCGTTTTCCAATTTTAAATTGAGTTTTTTTATTATATTCCACCCTTTTCATATGATTAATGTATTGGACTTAGTAATTGATGACAGGGGCCCAATATATCCCATATATTCATCATTATGTCTCATGTGGAAAACCGGTGTCTTGGCACATGTCATGGGAAAAATAATTATGTATGGTCGTGGAACGAATCATGTACGTAGTTGTTATAATGTCTGAAATTATGCATTACATCGTTATGAAATTAGTTTTTGGATTTTTCATGTTAATATTCATCTATTAGAATACCATTTTGAATAATTAAATTGAATTATTTGATATATTCATTCCATATTATTTTGATTAAAATGTTTTAAAAGGCTTTTGTTTTAGTTTTGTACCTTTCATTGAATGTTAATGATTATTTTTTATAGCTTCGTCTATATTGTTTATCCTTATTGAGCATATGAGATTACCCATTTATAATGTTTTATTTTACTAGGAATCTAAATATTGTTTTATGAATTATACGAAAAGTTTATATAGGGAATAATGGAATTATCAAAGGTTTTTCTATGCAGTGTTTTATGTTAGAAATTCCAATTTAATGTTCATGTATGTTACAAATTTTCCTTGTCTGTTAAACTTATCGGCCTTTCAGGATTTTATTCCTTGTAATCATGCCAATATATTAAAATAATTCCCACACTCTAGGATTCTGGGTTTGGGTCATTACACAATGAAATCACCCATATGTCCCCCTTCATGGTATTTCATTCCTATACCAACACCCTTGAGTATCATTTTTTGTGTATTACCAACACCATCCCTCATTGATTCTCATTCCATGACACAAGCATCCTTACCGTACACACTTAAATATCATCAAATGGTCCCATCACACCATCTTACACATGAAAAATCAAACTATGTGGGTTTTTATCAATGTTTACCCATATGGAACATATGACTCATCCATGAGATTCAATCCCAATAACCCTTAGTGTTAAATCTTCCCCCTGGGGGTAGACTCCACCAAACATCCATCTTTAAAAATATTCTACTAAGGGATTCACATAAGTAAACCCTAGTTGCAAAATATTTCTCCCTATAGACACACTCAAACACCCAAACTATCCCTTCAATATTCAAAAGCTGTTCCAAACTCTACTTAAAATATGATTAAATTGTGCCCATCATGTCCCTACAAGTTGATAGACCGTCACATAACTTTTCACTATAAGATATTAAACATGCACCCAACATGTTCATACAGGAACGTAAAAATGTTCCTAAAATATAACAATTATACATTAAACATATGGCCAATCCATCTAACAAATATGGTAAATTATGTTTCCCGATACATAATCCTAAATGAATACAAAAAATATAGGATACCTAAAATACAAATCCTCAAAAAAAAATTTCCACGATTTTCAACTACATCATTGATGACCCAAGATTCCTTAGATTATGTCACCATGATGGCTCACACATGAGATGACCTCCAAAAGTGGAAAATTTTTCTTATTACAAATCTACTCAATGTGACAATATATCCATAATTCCCAACTTTACTACATCCAATGATAAATGGTTATAACCCTATTGAGACTAAATCAAGGTAATTAACTGTTGTCCGTCTTGAAGGACCCCGAAACACCCTAAGAGGGGAGGGTGAATCAGGGTGTAAACATTATGTTTTAAATCAATGGATCATTTTTCCATATTGTTAGAAACCTTTTAAACCTATCTTATAGTAATGTGAAATAATTAAAAAATTCACATGCAACAGGACAACAAAAACAATTTTTACTTAGTTCACCACTATGGGCTTGTCCAAAGAAAATACTCCAATATATTTTGGTTCATACCTAAATCCAATATTCTATAATGGATGATGAATATAAGATTATGGACATAGTCACATTATTCTCTGATCTCATGTTTTATAATTTTTTATGGATATCACATTGCATCCCTCAGATCAATTATGTCAACTCCCTCTAGCTCACTACATGGTGAGAAGTCTAACTCAATTTATTGACTTGAAGGTCACTTCAATGGGTTGTTATTAAATTATTTTACCCTAACATAGCACAAGGCTACTCTATCACCATAGAATAGATTTTATGCACTTTAAAATCACTATTCATATAAAACCATATTTTCCAAACTACCTATTCACGAATCTCCTTCACAAAGATCACATCCTTCGCGAAGCTCCCTGACATGGTGGAAAAAACTCCTTTGTGAAGCTCACAAATTCAAAATGGAATAACCAATAACCATAAAGTACTAATTAATCAAAATCATTTAAATCAGTCAATACATAGAATGTCTTTTTATGATGCTCAAGATTGTGTTGAAACCCATTTTCTCAATGCTCCCCTTGCTTCACAAAATCAGAGAGATTTTAGATTTTCTCTAAATATTTCATGTTGAGTGAGAGTGGTAGAATCATATTTATTGTCCTAGTCATTCATGATTCTCCAACTCCACCAACATGATTTCCATGTCATTCAAAAACACCTTCACGATGCTCCATCCATCGCTATGCTCTAATGAAATTCACTATTTTTGAATGATCATCGTAGTCATGAAGCCTTCCGTCAAAACCACACAGAATCATAATGATCATCTTCTCATAATCGTAATGAAATAACCTCTCTATTAGTGATTCTACTCATCATTTCGAACATAATCCCTGACTTGGCAATACCCATTACATTACCATATTAATTAAAATTTGAATCGAGTAGACTAACTTTAATAATGGTCATTGTAATAGAAGATAACACTATCATAAATCATAAATATTTCAAAAAACATAACTCATGTAATCCTTCTATTAAAAATCATGATGTTTCCATATTTTTCCATTCCCTTTAAATAAATCCATTTTTTCAGCCAAATTATTAATTTTGGACCCCAACCAATTTCTAACCACTATGAAATCACAAAACCTTCAAAATTGTTGTCTACTTGAACTGTAATATCTTTTTCCTTGAAAACACATTTTTCATCCATCTGAGGATTGACAAAAACATCAAACCATACTCCATTTTTAATAAATAACACCCTTAGTTACAACACACATGGAGATGGCACCCAGAATGCGTTTTGTGAAAATGACATAAATATACGAGGGTGACCTGTAATAGGGGACGATGTCCATGGATGAATCAATGGAAGGAGAAACCACAATACCCTTATATAATTTCTATCAAGGATATGAATTCACTGATTAATGTTATTGAAGATATATACCATTGGAAATTGGGAATGTGGGGACACTGGAAGAGTGCATGAGGCATTGGACTCAAAATAGTTTTCAAGAACTAAAATGGTGAATCCAACATGAAAATATTCCCCTTAAACTATGAGGAATAGAATGATTGGTGAACTGTAAGATGTTTATGTCACCAGATCTTGATATTTTGAAGTTGGTCCCACCAAGAAAATAGTGGTTCCAACATGAATCTCAACTACAACATAGTGAAAATAAAATTGGGAATCTTCTGAATGTAAAATCATCAATGTGGATCCCAAACTAGTTTTTAGAAAATAGATGATTTTGGGGGATTAGGTATAATATTCAATGTATCATTGCTAAGGGTAAAATCCATATTATTTACCAGAGTCAATTTAGAAAATACTAGAAACCCAATTCTAACATCCCTAATGGCTTTGGATATGTTGGTATGGCAATCCTATATTACTATAATCTTATTACGACATCCGACACAATATCAGATTCAATGATCCCACACACCATTCACCCCCGATATCTTCTAGAGGTCGGTGATAAATTCTCTTGTTCAAATATATGTGTAGGAAGGGGTAATTATATTTAGTGACATTGACAACTAGACTAAGAGATTAGACCACCAACCCTTAGGTACACACTGGAAAAAACGATCCCATATCCCAATAATAAACCACTTTAGGAATCTCTACCATGAGCACTCTAACATCATACTCCCACATGCTGATGAGGTATGGGATGTTTGATCCATCCCTATATTAACTATAACATGGGATATTTATAGAGGGGGATCTCACATGGTTTGTCAGTATAAACACTGATCAGTCCCTTAGGCTGACGAGCTAGTTGGCTTCATCCACGCACCATTAGGGGTAGTACAAAACACCTTACCACAATTTGAGGGAAGCCCCATTACCTTTCTCTAAAATAGATGTCTTCTGTAGCTATAGTTTCCCTGCCCCTACAAGTGAATATAATACCATACTTGATATAGTTTAATGGGGATCCATATTCACTAACCTATATTTGAGACCCCATCCACCTCAAAGGTTGGATTGGTTGACTCTATCAGTCATCTTTGCCTCCAGAAGCCGTTATGAGTGATCTTGTGATGAATAATTTCAGTATGTAGTTCTTATCTTGACTACTATAAACCAATTATGTGGACCTCCCCACACAACCATGAACCAATTCTACGGTTATTTTCAAAAATTTAAAAAAAACACAGTGGTCTTCCTCATGCTTATAAAATTCGAATCTCTGAAGACCAGTCTTGGGGAAGGAGGGGGAGCACTCACCATGTGTGTCGTTAATGTATCTCAGGATGAACCAAACATGAATAAAACCCAAGTCACACAAAAAAATATTCACTTGGGTATTTACTACACTAATAAAGTATTAATACTAGAAATCATCAAGTTTTCATTGAATTCTCAATCTATACAAAGAATGAATCAATGGGGGAATATTCAATCCACTCCCAGAGTCCTGGTTAGAGGCCCATCATTCGAGGCTAATAATTATTGAAATTGAGATCCACAAGACACCTAGTTCCAACAATATGAACTTTTAGGTGGATGATGGTCTATCCTCCATATGAAGACTCATAGTGAAACCATATCCATCATCACTAGTTTATCTATTTTATATCTTCATTTAACAATTTGGAGAGATTTCAGGGACTTGGAAGGTACCCTCTAATAATGGTGAGAACTCACATGAGAATTAAATGGATTCTTCCATGCTCACACATGAGGAAGTGGATAATAACCACTCCAATATGAATATTATCATGAATTTATCTCCACCTCTAAGAGGCATCCTAGAATATAGTGGATATTTGACTAGTACATCACAACTTCATCTGGTGGATCAGTTGCAAATCATTTCTACATTTGCATCACAACCTATATCTCGACTTATTAAAATCATGGATTAATATGACTTGTAGTAGGATCATTCCCCAATAAGAGAACAAGAGGAATGGTCAGGGATTCCTGAAGCTGACCAAATATCATTTTTGTTCTGGTCACCTTCATCTCTAGATTTTTCCATCCCTTAGTCCCTCATCAAGGAACATGCAAACTATTTTCACCAAACAATATATGATATGGTTGACATATCTGATATTATAGGTTGTCTTATCCAAGAACCCATGTTCACCATACATCCATTCAGTAGTAGTGAATGTGGTTTAGGATCGAAACACACCTGATAGTTCAACATCTTTTTTCATATGAAAATCGCTACACTCTCCAATGAACCTGTGATAAGATCTTTAATGGAAACCACTAAGTCAAGGAAGAGGAACCTCTATAGTTAATGATCAGAGGATGGAGTTAGTATCAAACCTTCCATTTTAAGCATATCATATGAAGTGACATGGTATTCAATTTATCCCACATTCTAACAAAGAAGGTTCCACTATGACTTCCTCTATAATTAATTTCATCATCACTGACTATCCATAGGTTCGTAGGAACATTATCACAAAAACAAGGCATGAAAAGGATAACCCACCTCCAGGGGTGACACAATACCTGGAATACCCATTGATAGGTCTTTATACTCATCAAAAAATATTGGAACTCGGCCTAACACGTCCCTTCAGTGAGGCATTAATTCCATCCTGTCATTGCACTGATAATGAAAAGGGAAATTCCATGCCTTCCAAACCATCCATGGTTGTGATAAAAGTAGATTCTGACCCCATAAAATTCATCTAACACTATGATTATGTGGAGTATAAATGGTTTATCACTAAACTAATTTCTAAAAAGTTCCCAGTCCCTGAAAACACTATAATGGACCGCATATCTCCTCGAAATAGGAAACTTATCCTTCAACATATTCACTAACATGAACTTGGTGTCCCTATGATCCCTGTTAGGGTATAATATGGGGGTTATAGAAAACAATAATGATATGAGTAGTCCACCCCACTAGAGCAGTGGGATTATCCACCTCTGGATCATGTTCATACTAATCCATGATTCAAAATTGCTATCAATTTATTATTATTCAAAAACCATCACCTAGATGACATGATACAATCTCGTGTTTCCTGTATTGAGGTTCTGGAAACCATAAAGGGGGTAGTTCCAATAGAATGAAATTCATACATTTTATGATTACCTGATTTTCAAGTGCCTCAATAATTTGGTAATCCCATCATACCCCATTTAATGGGATGGGTGACCCTTTATAGAATTTTAACCACTTTTCCCTAAGGTTATTTATAGTGATTGGAACTCGAAAATTGAAAGAGGCCACAATGATCTGATGATTTTCATAGGCTTTGGAAGGGAATTTCATCATCATGTAAATTCATCTACCTAGAGTATCCATTACTAATATGGAGGATATCGATAGATTGATTCTCTACCAATGTAGATCCACCTTGTGAAATAAGAGAATCAACAAACTCTTAAAATTCAAGAAGATGCCTGATGAGAGATATACTAAAAATTTTCTCAATGGAAGGGACTCACATTTTCACTCGATATGGACACTATCAGAATAAGAGTCATCATTGATGTAAGTGTATAATGATAGGAATAAGATGGTACCTACTATCCTCTACCTCAAATTCAAATATGGATTTTAGGAGTACTATGAAAAGGATCAGTGTCTAGGAAAATCCTTATAGAAAAGTAAAAAATCACCCCAATTTAACATTACATCCCTGGAATAAGGGTTGAAAATGTTGAGACGGCTGCCACTATGCATGAATAGGTTCTTGAGCTTGTGAACATTATTTCCCCTTTGATTAATGATCCATTCTAGTTGTAGGAACACCCAATTCATCCCTATCATGTATAGAATCATCAAGCATACCTACATCAAAGGCATAATGTTGCTACAACCCCTCATCAATCCTAGGTCCCATGGTTTCTTTTAAATTGAAAAAACTAGGAAATAATTTTCTAGGGATTCATATATCATATTATATTTCTCCCTACACCTTGGAAATGGAATCTGAAATCTTATAAAGTGTAAGAGATATCAGGAGTCCCAAATCAATGGTTGTGCTGATCATTTCCCATATACCATGATCCTTAGATGCACTGTAAAATAATTGTTTGAATTCAATGATTGCATCTAGGACCAAGTAGATCATGGTTTTCTAAAATTGGTTGGTATTCTAGTATAGGTGACACAAGTTTCCACTCACCCCGATAGTGAAAGTGAAAACTAAAGTGAGTGGAAATAGGTTACTGATGAAGATTTTGATCCATCAGGAACTTTTCTAATCAAGGAAAATGTGGGGGCCATTAATGAAATTTTAGTCTCCCCCGATTTTCAAATACAATTCAATTCCTTGGAGACTTTATGACTCCCAAAATGGGAGATGCGTCCCAAGTACAACTGATCTGAACTATTCCCCTAATGGAGTGAATGAATATACCTCTTTGTATTCTATTGATCTAGTGGACTACATTATAAATATTTATAGTGAAAATTTCTATGCGGAAAACTTGAGTTCATATGGTTGACACAATCATGTGAGTGTGAGAGGACATGCGAGTTCTCAGAATGGCCATGATAGCACATCAAACTTGGCTATTCATGACAATAACACTGGGAAAGAGTGATTTCATAGAGATCAGTAAGCACATCCCTCTCAATATTCTATATCATCTATACCACCATAGGGAGCTGTATTGGTTTAATGTGTAGCTCAACCACCACCCCTCCATGATTAGCATCGTCCAGTCAAGGATTGAACATAGAAGACTGGTTTTTCGTCCAGAATTTCCTCAAAATAGACTAGATATGCATTATTAGTATTTTTAGAGTTCAAGATAGTCTCCAGCGGCTCAGCTGACATCTCACACTTAACCCCCTTTCAAGTGAGACACTTCATTGGAAATAATATTCCAATGTAATGGAAGTATGATGGGATAAAGAACCTATATAGCTTACCGATGAGTATTTCAATCGATCAGGAACATTTCCAATCGAAGGAAATGTGTGGGGCCATTAATGAATCCCTATAGATTCCCCTTCAGTTTGAGGAATATGTAGCTTCTTTTGTGGCCTGAAATACATAGTGGTTGATAATGGGGAATATTGGCCCATTATATCATTTTATAATTAAAAAAAGCTGATGGGTTTTCAAGGGTTCATACATATACTATATATCAATGGTCATTTTATTGGAAATTATATCCACCGCTTCTTAATAGATATTGTTTTTAGGATCCACCCCATCCTGACATGGATGATTTATTAGCGTGGACTTACAGAAATATATTTGTTTCACTCCAACCGTAAAATTCAAGTACATGACAAGAGTGAGTAAAAATAGTATGGAACAAATCATCTTAAGAATCATTTTAGTTGTCTAATATAAGAAACTAAATTTATGTGGTGGTCCCCTCATCATGCACCTACTTCCTCAAATAGTCCCTTAATGGTCAAATAGGGGTACCCTTGGGAGATGCATGTTCCTTTGACTCTAGTAAGGCCCTCTATCTTGATACTAGATTTTACAGAAGGGAGGGGAAGTAGGTCCAGATCGAAGTGGTTGATCTTTGTAATGTCCTTAATGATATAAAAACCACTAGATATCATTAATGGGTAGACGTAATGATTTATTCATCCTTAAAATTCCTATATTAAACCACACAGTGCACGACATTGGAGGTTGTTCAATCATATCTTTGAAAAAGAGCACATTAAAATTACATTTGACTCTTACAGTGGATATGCCTAGTTTCTACCAGATGAACATACTCTTATGATCTATTGATAAGTTCACCTAATAGATGTTGGTCTATTTCATTACTGCATGTTCCACAAAATGGACCAGACTCGATGAAAGTTAACTCCTTTCCATTAATTCAATATCTACAGTGGAAGTCACAACTGTGAACTAGACATACATGGATTAATAGATTCTATCTCCAAATCTCAATAGATCTTGAACCTCACTCCAAGGATTCTATGTCCACTACAGTAGGCCCCAATGCTACCATTATGTCGACTATCCTAAATGATCCTCCTATTCCCTTTGACCAACTATATTCAGAAAATGGTGTGGATTTGGAAGACACCCCATGTCCATTTGAAGAGGTTTTACTCCCCACTATTAAGGAGTTTACCTAGGTAAACATTGGTATAGAGGATGATCTAACACCGATAATGGTATTCATAGATATGTATGTAATGAATAATTAAGAGGATGTGACCATTCGGAAAGTGGACCGTGATGTATTGACGTTGAACTATGATGATATTCTAGGGATATAACTATGTATTTCTATTCATCTTCTTGGAATCATAGAGAGTCAAAACATATTCAAATATCCTCCTATAAATATTATTTCCCCCCATGGAGTTATAATCAGGGATAAAGTTTGGAAGGTTAATAAAGCTATATTTTTTATGGAATTATAATAACCTTGGTGGATAGCCAAAAGATTCTTAGTCATGAAAAATAATAGGTACATCAGATTCTGAATCAACTACTAGGACCTCAACTTCCACTTTCTGCTGAAAATTATTTTTTATTTGATTATCATATCACTTTGCAAGGAAAGTGAGAAACCGCAGTGTCCTGCATAACAACCAAATAAAATTACAGAAAATTCCTGAGCACATAAAAATTATACCTCTCCCCAAAATTTGCATCGTGTATAGGTCCTCCACTAGGACATGAGCACTCAGACTGTCCCGTGATAAAACGCTCAAGCACAATACTGATAGCAATGACCACTTTCTAAATATTGGTTTTCCCATTCAATGATAGACTTGTTTATTGAAAATACAACAGAGTTTTAGTTCATCCACTTCATATATATATATTCTAAATATAATCAAGTTCTATGGTACCTAAGGATATGGATTCCGCCTTTTGTAGGACACCACACAAAACATTATTCTAATAGGAAATTTCTTTTAGCTTGAATAATGTTATACCCTTTTAATTTTGGTCCATGCAAAACATCATTAATAAAATTCATATCAAATTGGTGAAATGTAATGTGGTTGATCTAGTGGTCAAATAATACATGTATTAGGAACATATCATGTATTTAGTGAATGTTTCCAGCTTACTCCACTCACCACATTTGAATGTGAACCCCTTGAAGTTCACATTTGTGGTTACCTATTAAAACATTATTGTATTGATTGTAATGAATAGAGGGAACAAGAATAAAAAAATAAAAATAAATGATATCATTGATATTCCTCCCTATTAAATCAAATAATGTTTTGTGTCCCCAAGACCGATTAGTAAATATAATCAAATTCATTGCTAATTAGGCTGGGAAGATTAAAACCATCTCGAGAGTCAAGATGAATGTTACAAATTACCCATGGTATGAGGAGTGAAAGAATGCCTTTGAGAATATCAAGATGTACATAATACATCCTCTACTTCTGATGCCACCCATCATAGGAAAGCTACTGGTATTTTATTTGACAACATGGTAATATTTCTAGGTTTCCTTTTAGTTCTGAAAAAGGATAATATAGAGAAAAACCTAAAAAATATTCTCTATATTATCCTTGAAATGGATTCAAAATACACCCCCATTGAGAATACATTTCCTGTGAAATTTTTTGTTTTGTGAAATCCATGAAATTATTTCTAGCATCATGAAATACAGATGGAGATTTTAGTAGAACCGCTAATGTATATCCCCATTCTCCCCATAATGATGGGATTATTGGGATTATGAGAAGAGATAACATAGTATTTTGATATAATTTTTTCCACAAAATTTCATTAAAGTCTACATGTTGAAAAAATTCCTCACCGCACATCAAACCCCTGAAGAACATCTCCTAGATATTGATTTCCTAGATGAGGATATTCTATCAGTATATCAGGTTTTTCTATGTTATGAGATAAAATTTGATTTCTCCGCCTATTTTATGGCATGTATAAGGCCCAATGACCCCATGAAAAACCAGATATGCATGGATATTTTCCTTATACCCTTAGAACATTCCATTTTGTAGTACAATTCCTATTTTTAGAAGGGTTCACATATAACAACGAAAAGTAAAATTATCTTATTATTAGTCCTGAGTTAGAACCAAATATTTATTTTTTCAATATACATGTTTTGGGAGATTTTGAGTTTTTCATTATGAAGATCTTGTGTGAAAACTTCCTTAAAAAGGGATTTGGTTCCCCTACAAGAACACACCAGTCAGCTGATGACCCAGTTTCTTTTCACAACAAATGGTGACTCATGT
The DNA here is from genome assembly GCA_963277665.1 of Viscum album. Classification (NCBI taxonomy): domain Eukaryota; kingdom Viridiplantae; phylum Streptophyta; class Magnoliopsida; order Santalales; family Viscaceae; genus Viscum; species Viscum album. The sequence goes on from OY728123.1 coordinate 1,099,124,440, forward strand.
TCCATGGTCGCAGAATGGTCGAGCTGATGCTTTGGAGATTCTCATAGTGTTACTTGTAGAACCCAAATATGATGGCATGGTCATTCAAGTGAAACTATAGAGTTACATTTCCCCAACCACTTCAGATGATGGGGACCAACAAGTAAATTAGCCAGCTACTAGTACTTCTATGCGAAGATACTCAAATTCCCCCAAAGTCAAGAAAATTATTCATTCGAATTATTTATCATTCAAGTATCCCTATCTTGACATTCTATAATTATATTGATCATGGAATTAGAAAATCCAAAAACATGTTGAAATATTTTCCCTCTATATTGGGCTTAACTAAGATAAAACCCTCCATTTGAATGGATTCAATGGAATTATCCTTTACGAAATCCAAGATGATGTGATACCGCAAGTCATACAGGAGTCCCATGCATAATCCAATGATGACCATCTTGTGATATTTAATATCTCTCACTAAATTCAAAGGTTTGTATACATTTCTCCCCCATGTATCACAACATCATTTAGTTCAACCAGAGGTGTCATGTATGTCATATCTAGAAAAAAATTGTGAATCTACATCCAATGATTCTCCAAAATACCATGTAATTATATCCCATTTATTTATGCAGACTTGATGTTATGGGTCCATACCCTCTAATGAAAAATAAATAGTACAGTTTCATTTTGATAGAATAATACTTGTTTTACATGTGGTATGAATCAATTCCCTTAAGGAATGTAAATACTCAATCTGTGATTGAGTTCAGGAGCACCCACAACTTTATCTGATTGGGGATTCCTTGCAATATACTCACATAAAATGGTCATAACATCCAGGCTTCCTAGTTGATGAAATATTATTCCATGTACAAAATATTATCCAACTGTACTTATCCCTACCAGGAGTAGATATTTTTGTATATTGGGACATCTAATAAGACAATCGTTACCATTTAATAGAAAATGTTTAGTAGAAAGAAAATATTTGGCCAGAAATATCCCCAATTCCCTATGGACCTATTGGAAGAAATCTAAAAATTCCACCCATGTCACCCCACAATCCCTATTGTATATAACATAGATATTATCACCCATTGTATTTTAGTTTCTATCACTCCAAATAACTATTTAGGACTTGAATATTCCATATACAATTGATGAATTCTGTCTAGATGAGTTGAAATATCTAAACGAAAATAGGATTTAGGCCCCACCTATTTGGGAGAGGATCTAAAACGGGATGAAAATATTGTTAAACAAAAAGGTCACCTCCTCGCCTTCTTCCTTGGTAACATGTCACTAACACTCAAAATGATAATAATAACTAACAAAAATCCACTGAACTTTGATCACATATGATAATACCATACATTTTCCATAAGTTATATTCTAATAAAGAACACACTTTAGTCCCCGAAGATAGAGTGCATATCAAACCTCCCACCAGTAGCATATTTCTCAATCATTTCTTTATAGGGAAACACTATTTTCATAGAAGTACAACCTTAAACTACTTGAAATCGGTCCAAAATATACTACCATAAACATTGATTCATGGTAAATGAAATGAAACCATGATCTAATAGCATACCAACAGTACAAGATTTATTATCTTGAACTACATGAATAACCTACTGTCTATACTATATGACTTGAAAAAGATAGAAACCATAGTCCATGTTATATGACATTAAACAACAAATACTAACATCCCCAACACATGATGTTAAATTACAGTGTTATCGCATGTAATAATCATATGATTCCTCACATACCAAATGTGTGATGACCACAAAAACAAAAAATCATCACCACAGGACAAAAAATTATTTCCCTCCACTATGTGAAAAAACATAGAATTCCCTAATTAAGCTGTAACATGGTTCAATTTCATCATTAGAGAGGATAACCCCCACTTTTGGCATCATTATCTTACCAAAATTCATCCTATAAATACATGTGTCTTGATTTTCATTTATATGGGATATGCAGTGATATATTGACCGCATATCATTGGGACCAACTGCCAGTTAATTATAAACCCTTCACTAAAGGGTGGGGAGTTACACTCACCAACTATTATCCCTTTGGGCTCTCTTGCGATCCCTGATCAATGACACAATGAAATGTGTTGTTTGTTCCATGAACATTACTTTGAACAAGGTATATCTTTCCACTCATATCAAGAATAATTTTACATATTTCATTCACACACATATCCTAAAAAACACCCCCAATCTAAGCATCATGATGTTAAACTGTTTTCCAAATTCACCTTTTTTTTACCTCAAATAAAATAAAATACATAGCATGCATCTGTCTTTAAAATGTTTAAACTCATGAAAATATATAACATCCACATCAAATATGGAGTCCTCACATGTTTTGGACCAGGTTATTTTATCATACCACTTCTCAAATACAACGTTTTCTTATTCTCATTCCTATGAGATATGAAGTGACACATATGCCTTCTATCATTGGGTCCCGATGCGATTCATTTAAAACACTAACCATTACATGAAACACTATCACATTGAAATTATATTGGGCCTCCACCTCAGTTGTAATTCCCTAATCATATCCCCTGTCCATTAGAAGGATGTGATGTACATAAAACACGACATGAGAAAGAAAAATGATAAATTGAGTTCATATTTCCCTCCAACTTCCACTACACATGATGATAATATGTATTACATACCCCATATAAAACTAGGATTCCTTATATTATACATATGAAATGCAAATAATCCACATCCTCTGCACAATACATTAGACTACATCCTTACCGCATCTAAATTTTAGAAGCCTCATATCACATGTATGAGATGATTCAGTGTCTTCTCCAAAGTGGAATATGCCCCTCCGGTATTGGTCTTTTAATGTTCCTTGTTCAGAAATATGTTTGGCATGATTCAAACTTCCATTGGATAAATAACGACTTGAAGTCCTCTTATATTTGGCCCCATCCAAAGAACCAACATATTTAGAGGTCTCCCCTAATTTCAAAGCTTATGAACATAAATGGTGTAAATCCTAATCCAGGATCCCTTTGTGTGGTTTAGAGTACAATTAAATCAATCATGTGAACTTTTAACTCATACTAAAAAACCCAATAATCCAAGAATTACAAGGTCTCATCATGGTCTAAGCAATAGGATATTAAACTATGTAAATACCCCCCCCCCTATGGACCCATATTCACAAAGCTTTCTTCACACCTGGTGTTTCCCAAAGCCAATTCACCATCTCTTTTTCATCGTATCCTCACTCGAGAGGATTTCCCCTCTGGAATTAATCCTCTTCCTCATCGCATTCCTAAACTACAAGCAGCATGATTCCCATTCCTATGGGATATATAGTGATTATTGGAATGGATATCCTGAGTCTACCCCCTTCAACAACTCATTATAGGGTCTTTCCTACCATAGTATCCTAAAATTGACTTTGGTAAGGTTCATCGAGTTTATCATAGAAGATTAACTATTTACCCCTACATTAAAATTTATTTTATTATATTTAATTTCACATAATCCTCTTTAAGACACTATTTATGTTTGGTCAATGCTATGTGGCCTTTTTCATGTTACTATCCCTATGGTCTGAGCACTATGACCATAATCTACAAGCATCCATAGTCTGAGCTACATGAATCAAAATGGAAATGGAATAATTCCTTAAAACCAAATGTTAAAATGTTGCCTTACCCCATATTAAATATTTATTTCACATATGAAATGTATGGGATGACCAAAACACCAACATCCATTGCACACGATATTAAATTGTATCCTTACCCCGTTTAAAATTGTTGTGCCTCATATAATAAGTATAGGATGACAAAAACTAACATCCTCAGCACACTATTTTAGACAATATCCTTACCCAATATAAAAATGAGACACCTCATTTAAAAAATAAGTGGTACAAAAAAACTACTATCCTTAGCACACGATGATAAACTATAGTCTTGCAATATATAAAACAATGATGCCTCATATGAAAATTATGGGATGACCATGAAAAATGTCCTCTATTATTTATTTTAAAATATATTTTTACCCGATTATATAGACATATTATCCTTTATAATACAATTATTAAATGATTTAAGGTCATCACTTGGGTGTACATCCCCTACTCATGTTATCCTTCCACACGCCACATTCCTAAACTATATGTGACTAGTTTTTGAGTTTAATGGGATACATGGTGAATCATGACTGTCATATTATGGTTCAAAAAGTACCATCTTCACACTTTTTTGTTTATTCTCCTTTTTGGGACTAGGATTGACCCTCACCAACTACCTTGGTCATCTAGTGAGTTTGAGAGCATCATAGGATAACTCATAGAAATAAAACCATTTCCCCAAGGACATTTCCCACTTCAAAATTAAGCATTACATTTTATTTGACTTTGATAATTATTTTACTCTCAAAATAATTGGTCTCACTAATCTAAATTGTGCCTGGCCACAATGGATCACCATTTTTCCTCAGCTCACATCTCTAATGATTCCTACTTACAGAAGGAAGCTCCTATTTTCCAAACATGGAAAACAATAAATATTTCATTTTTTCAACCCATCAATAATGGATTTAGATGTGGAACCCATTTTTTGATCATGCTCAATAATTTTTCAGAACATAGTCGTTATTCCGCATTTCATTATCTTGTTCAAGAATTTCATGATCTCCCTCGCAAGATTTTTCAGTCACAATTTCCCCTTTCTTTGTCCCCCCTTCAAACAATGCGACTCTATGGTACTCCATTTTTCTAAAATCAGTTATGGATTATATGGGAATAGGGGATGGGAGGTATTTTTCTTCATGAATTTTTTCAACACATAGGTACCCCCATTTATTGGTCTAAACATTACAACCTTTAAATAGGATCTCATGTTAACAAATCAAGAATTTAACTTGTATGAAAATAATCCTCAAAATGTGTCATGTGGTTCTAGGCCCCCTATTCCATCAATTCATGATGGGTATCCTAAATTCTATTACTTGAACCCCCCCATTGAGTTACACAATAATATGATATAGACATTGTGACCTTATATAATTCTCAATTTTTCCAAACTCTATGACCATAAATTATGAGATCAGGTTTAAACATCATAAATATAGACAATGAAAAACATGAATCAAGTATAATATATGTAGAAGGGCCTCCTAGGTTTCTCATTCACATATATTTTCCTCCCTTATATTAATCAAGCATCCCCTTTGACACATAAAACCACGTGGTCAAAGCATTGCATCCTTAAAATGTGTGTGACTCTCCCTATATTATTTTTATTGTTGTAGGGACACATAGAAACATTGTCCCTAATGGAATTGAACACTCTAGTGGTATAAGAACCTTTATAGAATAAATCCTCTTTATATCTAGGAAGTAACACCTTAGACTATTTTCAGCACCATGGTCCAATCTCTATGACCATAAACTAAGCAAAGTGGGTTTTCCAATATGACCTTAAACTATTTTTATTCTTATGGTCTGATCCTTGCAACCACAATCTACTTTAAATATAGTGATCTCATTGGTATTACCATAAATTACAAAAGTAAATTTGTAAAACATATGTTAGTTTGAAAAACCATTGCAGAAACCAGAGAAAAAGTCAGTGCCCCCCTCTAGGTCATGGAAAAACCCTATGAAGAAATAAGTGGATAAAAATTAAAAGGTGAGAAGAAAATAGGAACCCTCTATGGACCCCCCAAAAAAAATAGTTCTATCTCACTAAAACAATACGTTTAAGAAAAAACTAGTTCAAAATATTAAGATTGCTTTACCTCACATTACCATATAGGGGTACCCCTATTGAGGTACCCACTTTGGCCTCCTTTTCCTTGACAGGGTGGATGGTATTTACATCAGTTCACACATCACAATCACACAATATTAAACTATTCCTTAAATTGGCCTCACTGTTTTATTTAAAACTGTGTGTACACCATCCTTATTATATATCACTAAACTATATATATAACATCTTAATTTCATGATATAAAAGTGTAATGAATATTAGTCCATCACCTGAGGGGTCGGTTTCCCACCTTTAGTTCTAGTCACCTACCACATCTTTCTTGTTTATAGACCAACACTTAACATCCAAGAAGACACACCCATTATAAGAAAAGATTGACCTTTTTTAGAACAATACGCCTTCATAATGTGCTTAACTCCATGGTGGCATAATTTTGTGATTGTTAAAATCTATTCAAACAACCCATCAGTTCATCCCCCTGCTTCAGGTCTCCCTTGATGTGGATCCACACCAATATCCATGTCTAAAAACCCCCTAACATAAATTTTTCCTAGAAAAAATGTCTCACATACCATATTGGTCACACAAACTACAATAATTACGAACACTTTTTGAGACATGTCAATTTTTTCAAACATTGTCAGTGGTCGAACCTTTTTTGTTTATAAATATCATTAGAAAAATGATAATGGATTACATTTTATGAATATGGTCACCAATTATCCTAAATCGTTATGACAAAACAATGTTATTTTAGTTCATTTGTGTCTCAAGTCATACTCGTCATCGTCTATTTTTCAGTTTCAATTAATTTCCCCGAGTATTAGACCACACATACCCTAGATCACTTTGAGAAAGAAAGTGTGTTATGAAGAGGGTCTCATTCCACAGCTAGAAAATTATTGAACAAGAAACTCCTAGAAAGTTAATAATTAACTCCAAACATCTAGTTCTAGAACATTGTTTATTACTCTCATATAAATGAGAAATATTCCATTTTCTCTTATTTCCCACACAATTCCTTACCCACGTGGGGTTAAGGAGTCATTAATAGTTTGTTTATTAATATGAAAGGAGATATACAAAATATAAATCATTTAAAATAATTAAAGGAATTTAAATAAATCCATTCAATTTTTGGTATGGGTTTCCATATATTGGAGCCACACCTTTTTGCAAGATTAGGTATAATTTCACATGGGATCAATAATAGTGATCACATACTTGATCATAGAAAAACTCAGTTGAGTATCTTCTAAAGTCCAATTAATCTCTACCAGATCAACCAGATCTTCCTATATGACAAGAAGAATCACATATTCCTCAATTCACACCTAATCCCTATCAACTTATTACATAGACACTAATGAAAATGTATGTCCTACCATATCCTCAACATCCTCTAACAGGTCCCTCATCTTGTTGATGATCTCAACATGTGCAGTGATGATGCCCACATGTTCATGTTCCTTCCCATATATGTAAGTGATATCCTATATAAAATTCCAAAGATCCTATGTTCATAAATCATTCTTATTGAACCAAGAGATGTCAAATTTATTCCACTCATCACACACCCACTAGAAGAGAAAATTCTAAGATAGTGTGTAGATGTCACTGTAATCCATTAGTCTATTCACCAGGATGACTAGCCAATGGAGGATTGACCACACTCAATTTGGTATATTTTCTATTAGAATGTGTGTCATGAATTTTTTTAATGCTCATCCAGACCATGTATCATATGAATCTATTCACCTTATTGATGTCCGAGTGAGAATCCTTGATGTACTCAGGTGCTGAAAGTACATATTAGAGGAATACCAACAACACATTATTATGATGATCATCTATAGGATTCTTCATCTGTAGGATGAACCGCATGTCAAAGGGAAAAACATCCTCATTGAAGACCTTATCTTCAATGGGAACCTGATATCCCCCTTGTGGTACCTTTGAGACCATATCATACAATAAACCTTCAAGACCTCCTCTGTTTTTAGCATGACTTGGACAACCTTCACTAAGGACTAATCTCTAATAGCTACCACTAATAGAACATTAGATATAGGAACAATCATTATATATTCCTTGGTCATATCTGATGCTTCAACATTGTATTCCTCCTATAAAAAGGCTTTACCTCCAACAAAATCCTCTTGTGGCACTTTTATAGCAATTTATGATGCCACAACCTCCTTGACTACCTTTATTAAATGCAAATCCACTTTCACTATCATTTTCCTATACATTAACATCACTGAAACTGCATGATCTACATACATGTATTGAATTTCCATTAAAATAATAGTACTAACCAGACATGACTTATGTGATGAATAAAATGAATGAAAAATAAAAATGTGGAGAGAGGGTTATAAGAGTGGTATATTCTAATGAGAATCCTAGAGAGGATCAAAGGTAATCCCTATGGATGTAATGCCTCCCATGAAATTTTTTCCTCTTTGTACAGAACCACATCAGTAGAAAATTGGTTGTCTGGGATACAACATTAGCAAGATACCATGCACTCTCCCTCTTAATGGTCGAGGATCCCTCACCCTTTTTCAGTGGTTCATCAAGAGAATCCCCTTCCTCAATTTCCACCAATATTGCACAAGTGGAAAGAGAGTTTCACAATCATTATAAAATATATTTTTATGCATTGAACACAGTACCATAGGATTTACAAAATCAATGGTAGGACCTCATTCCCTGAGAGAGTTATGACAATCATCACTTCCCCATTACTCCTCTTCCAACCCTCTTGTAGAAGTGAAAATGAATATTGATCACTATTTTAGAGATCTTAAGAAGTGGTCATGCTAAGAAAAGCATACACTCGTCAATTAAAGTGACACACAGTGTACCATGGTTACTTTAGGTTATCTATAATTTCCTTTATAGAATCATTTTTGGGGTAGGAAACATGGAATCCTAGCCTCACATGTCCCAATCCAATGAGGAATATCCCATCATCAGGATGATGCTTCCATATCTGATAGAAATTGGAGATTTTCCTATAAATTCCAAAAATCTCGCATGTGTTTGGAAAGAAATAATGATGAGGAACATTTAGATGGAGCATTTATTTCATCATAAATTGGATTTGAACCCTCTGGACTGCCCCAAACGGTCCCCTTCCTCCCACAATAACTTTTCTAGGATAATTGAGCATGTTTCTACCCCCTCACTATATCTTCTAACTATGTAGGGTAAAAAGATTCCAACTCTGCATCTACTGCTCTACCCACTAGGCCAAACATAATTCAGGGGTATTCTCTAACCACCAATATCCCTCAAACCCATGGTTGGGTTTGTCCTTTACATTAACCATCCTAAGTGGTCCACTACCTTCACATGTCCATGAGATATAGGGTCTCCCATTTTTGTGAAAAATAAATGATAAGAAGATAAATAGTTATAGGTGGTGGAAACACATTTCAATACTTTCCATATTCATGAATTATATTGATCTATATCTTCATATGGCCCAAGTGTTGACATTCACTACATACTCCCATGAACAGAATTAGGGTGAACCGCTGGAGGATTCAAAACTTCCTTCCGAATCGGAGTTGGATTTACAAAACAAATATCAAATTGAAGTCCACCCTCACTACCAATAACTGACCATGAAATTATAATAAGTATAGATATTGTTCGATGCCACCCACATCATCATCAGTTAATATTCTTATGTGGAGAGGAAATCAGTGGATGTGGAAGTAGACTTCCATCCTGATAAAAGCTAGAAACTCCACCAATCCATTGTCACGAAGTAGAATCCCAAAAAACATAAAAAAAAGATGGTTGAATGTTTGTGCAGGGATTAGTGGTAGGGTTAACACACTCATATCCCCCATAATCATGGCTGAGAAATTGAAATGTAAGTGGAACGACACACAAAAATAGGGAGGATTCTTGCCCTTGATGATATGATAGTGAACATTGTAAAACATCACAAATATTGGGATATATAGGATGATGTACTACCCCATTTCTAGAACTCCACCATATGATGGTGATTGGTCATACCCCCATGTGCACATCCATCTCTGAGAGCATCTATCCACATATCAGTGTAGTGATAAACCATACATTCCAGACGCCAAGATCCTTGGGCTTCACGTTGTATCTGTAAAACTTTTATATTATTGCCTACAAGATCTTCAAATATGAGTGCCCTTTACCTCATTGGCATTTCTTTAAAGATTTAAATGAAATTCAAGGAATATTTTCCCTTGGTTATTTCAATAAGTACTTAAACCACTATTTCTATGGGATGTCTATCATCCCTGGTTTTTGCTAACATGTCCCCTACATGAATAACAACAATAACCAAGCTATGATAGGAAGATTATCCTATTCCTACAACATATTTTTTTCAGGGAGGCATTCATCAAACATGGATCCTTGGATCGGGACCCTAGTAATCTAGTGTATATCGCACAAGATGATGTTGAATTCTCCAATTTTCTAATTGGATTTTTTTGTTTATAACGATCGCTTACTCAAGAGTTTTGGATATTTGTCCTAGTGGTGGTAGAATTTGAGTTGCGAGGTCCATTTCACCACACAGAGTCCAACCCACGTCATCTCTACATCAAAATTGGGACATGATCCACCTACCCATTTGGACTAGGTCTATTCATCCATGAATTTTCCACCCTCGAGTTGTTTTCATTCATCAATCCATCTATTAATATGGTCTAATAGACCTTCCCTAACAATATTCTCATACACAGGGGGAGATTCCTACACCTCCAACACCTCCACAATGAAATTTTTAACATGATTACATATGATTTTCAGGGTATGATATGCTTTATCCTTTGGGATTTAGCTCCCAAAAACCATGCACCACTAGTTTTTTCCTGGTGTGACTCAAAACCAATAGGAAAGATTATTCTAATCAATAATAGGGATGAACAGATCACCACTCAGACTAAAACTGTAGCATGATAGCCTCTTTCACAATGGGTTTTCATATTGATTCTCCATTATTATTGTGGTGAGTGTGTCATGTCTTGAATTAGTCAAGAATCTCTCCCCAATCATGTGGTTTCCAACCTTCTCCCTCTGTCGATCATAAATGAATCTGCACCCTTAGTAGAAATTGTTCAGGACATTAAATGTTTTTATAATATATTTTATGAAGGTCTATTTAGGGAGTTTTTCACATGATGTTTGAGTTCCTGAATGTATGGTCGCTAATGTTTGTTCACTGAAGTATATTCATAGAATCACTATTCATAGAAAAGGTGAGTTTCACAAGAGGTGAGGATCGAGATCACCAAACACTCATTTATATCTTGATTTTTGTGAAATGAATCAATAGGAACATCCTTTTCAAAATGATAATTGTCCACTATGGGATCCCCAACAAAATTTATATGTGTATGATTAGATCATGTTTTGTTACCATGGATTGAAAACTACCAATTTTTGGTTGTTTTCACTCAGGATCTGACCCATCATTCCCCCATCAAAACCAATTTTGATATGTAAAATTCTATGTCTCTGAAATAAGAGTTTCATGGATGATTTAAAGGAAGTGAATGACAGTTCCAATAAAATTCAGTCCAAAACAGCCCAAAAATAAACATAATTAGATTTATTTATGATAGTATAGACATAAATAAATTAGTGTAGATTTCAAAAACACCTATCCGTTTAGAGAATTAATGGAATCCTCTTTTCCATGTATGTATGGTTCATAGATCATCATTTCATTAATGTACCCATCAATATTGATATTTGAAGGTATCCTCTACACAATAAAATTATGTTTTGTGGAACCACATTTCATGGAATTTACCACCTATGTAATGATTTGATGGTAACATTCATGCAATGTAACTCTGTTTCGTGGATTCATGTCAGTTCACTAATCTCATAATGTTAGATGAAAGCTGAATAATTTCCCAAAAGAAGTTTCCTAATCTCCTATGATCTAATAAATACCACAATATTTCTGGCATTTAGACATATATAATTCTTTATATTCTAAGGAAAGCTCTAAATTTGATTTACATTGAAGCTTTGTGAGTGATATAATTGATATAAATTTGAAGGTAGACATATTTAGTGAAATAATATTCCAAGTGTTTTTGAGAACAAGAACACATGGTTAAGATTTCATTCATGAAGATCCATGGACCACTTGAATAAGTATATACTTTTATAGTTTTTGTATTTTAGAGTTATTATTATCCTTTATGAAACTATCCAAATGGGAACCATGAAATTACATTGATGTAAGGTCTACCTATTTCAAAAAACATACTCTTCCATGAGACCCTGTAACTCCACAAGACACTTATACTTTTCAAAGACCCAATCGTTCATAAATACCTATAATTCGTGAAACATATCTTACATGACTCTTTACAGGGATTCCTTTCAACTAACACCCACTCATGAAATTCGAGTTCCACAACCCCATAACAATCCAGGACCACTTCAACAACATCCCAAATCTCTGTTCAACTAGTACCACTAACCCTTCACTCACCCCTAATAATTCTTACACTAATACCTTTTCTCCAAGACATAGGCACCCTAATATTGGCCTTAGGATTTCCAATCTTCCATGATAGTGTCTATATCATGATCTATCAATAGTTGTAAGAGATGATGACATGTAAGATCTAAAGGATGTATCACTCGGTGAAAAAAAATTCCTAGCATAGTAGAGATTAATTTTTACAAATATTCTTCTCACCTATATAAGGCCCCCTTATTGTTTAATCTACATCTATTTCTGAGCTATTTTATCTGAAATTTCTTATCTCAAAATCCCATTCATATTAATGAAAATTGAATTACAACATCCTCAACACCCGATGGTAAATTGTAGATGCACACCCTCTAATGAACACTCGATGCCTCATTTATGGTCAAAATGAGATACCACCATCCCCCCACTATGGTATTTTACCCTGAAGCCAGCCTCCTTGGGTCCCTCTCAATAAGATTTCACCCTTTTGAAAGAGCCCTCGGAAGCTTTCATGCATATGACCCACACCATCCCTCATTAACAATCCTTCCACAATACAAGTGTCCTCAGTGAATGATGATAAAAATTATGAAATGGCCATGTCACTTGATATTAAAATGGTGTTATCGAAATATAATGGTTTTGATCCATGTTTAATGATAAGGTACATAGAATTAATCCTAGATATTATATCTGAACAAACATTGGGGTGAAATATCCCCCTAGGAAACACTCCACCAAAACTCCAAGTGTGAATCTCACCCCATGGGAATTCACTTTATTAAACCCATGTTTGAAATCTTCCCCTCAGGGGACACATTCGACCACCAAACTTGTCTTTGTATTATATTAATCCTACACCAGATCATGACCTGAAATATGATAAACCTTTTCCCAGTCGATTCCTGCCAGATGTTAAAACTAATCCCAACCATTCTCTAATAGATGTTAAACTTGTTCCTAGAATATCCATTAAAGACATTAAACTTATTCCCAACCTATTCCAACTAGATGTATACCCTTAAACTAATCCATATCCAGAAGATATTAAACCTATGACCTGATCTGAAAATGCTACCCCATATAATATGCATATAATTAATTAAGTAAAAAGCATAATATTACTTATTAACATATCATCAGTTACCTCATAGAAACACATGGTGCATTAGGTTTAACTCCCAAGGCGAATCACACATGATATGATCTCAAGAAGTTGAGTAATTGTTTGGCTCCCAACCAACCCTATGTAAATACATTCTCCGAATTCCCAACATTACAACCTCCTATGACCAAAGGATTATTCTATGTCAAGAAATAAGTACATTAATTAATTTTTCATCAACATCATGATGGAACCTAGAATGTGTTTAATGAACGTTTATTAAATATATGAGGGTGACTTGGACTTGGCGATGAGATCCAAGGGAGAATCAATGGAAGGATAAACCAAAATCCCATAATCCTGTCTAAATCAAGTAGTCGACATCTCTAATCAAAGAGATGGATGATTCCCACCTATTGATGGTTATATTTTGGGGAAAAATTAATGGAGTGTAATGTGTTGGCCCATACAAATGTCTCCTAATTAGATAGCACAAATAAATAAATTTAACCCATGAAATGAACTATTCCATCAGATATTCATAGGTTCCCTTTTAGTTGCATGAAACCCAAAGTTAGAATGACATTGAACGGATCTCAATCATGTCTACATGGGTTCCATGGTATATTTGTGATACCAGGTCACTGACACCCTTCTTGACAAAAATATTAAATGTTTGGGTGAACTTCGAGCATTATATTTCTCCCCATTCCACAACTAATAGAGATACCCATAAAGGGTTTCTTGAGATGTCATAAATTTTGGGTGATTATCTAGTTTTGGGTTTATAAACACTAACTGATCTCTTTATTTTATTCACACTTATCCCATATACAAAAATCATTATACATAATATATGTAGGTGATTGAGAAGTTACTCCTTCAGGAATCAATAAAATTAGAACATTATTTACAAATTATGATGAAACAACTTCAACCCAAGAGAAAATATTTATGTCCCACGATTCATAGCAATAATAATCCCTGCACGATGCTCATTCTCAAATAAATTATTAGATGATCAAAATGATAACTACACTATCTGATGTTCTTAAAAAATCGGGGCTGGCTCGATCCTTAGGGTTGAAGGAATTTTCATCCTTTTAACAACAACTATAACCATTTGGGACAACAAAATCTCATCATATTTAGGATATAATAGTAGATGAATTAGGAAAACACCATCCTACAGGGATGAGTGAATTTATAACATCACCCCTTCATTACTAAAAGAAAACCTATCTTCTACAGATTCATTGAATATTAATAAGTTCACCCCACCTAATTCATTCCAGTGTGAGGTACACTGATTTTTCCAAGGAAAAAAATAGTATAAATCATTTTGGATTCCCATATTATACACATCCATGCACCATTTTTAGAGATGACCTAAAAGGAGAGGTGAAACCCCACAGAGCCTACAAGGCCATACAAGCTATTGATTTGGGAAACTATAAGGAAGAATATAAACATCCCCTAGAAAAATACCAATAATATAAAATATCCCCTTGTACTTTAGGGGAATACATGATTCGTATTTCATAATATTCATCGACATATTTTATATGTGTTTCCCCTACCAATTATTTAGATCACAGTATTATAACATAAGATCATGAAATTGATGATAATTGTCATATTATGATCCATATCAAAAAAATTGAAGAAGGTGTTTGTACTCATCACCAAGAGAAGACTCACAATACGAGATCTCATCAATATTTTCAACTTCCACATATTTGATTGGTTTTATCTAAAACAAGGGGAAGGGTGTGGACACATTCTACCCACCACTTGAGGAGAACTATAAAATCGCTATCAATGATGGGTTTACTCAATATTAGTCTTAGTTGAAATTTATAATATCAACCAATGCTAATTAATTAGGGTATATATACAAATGATTATAACTCCTAGGTGGAAGTAAATGTTATCCCTCTCGTATATATCATTTAATATAAATATCTTTAGTTCTATCAAGTAGGACAAAATAAATGGATGATCTTGGATCTTGAAAATTAATATTCATTATCCGAAAAGATGATAATTACCAAGAATTTACCACTTCAAAACATTGGGCAGGTCCAGGTTAAGTGAATTTATCCCAAACTTCCCATTATGGGGGTCAAGGGAATACACATGTCGGCCTGCCATATCCCACTATACACGATAGATATACTTGAGAATTTACTCGTCTTGCTATCCTATATGAATTTAATGCCTCCATAAAAACTCTAAAAGGATAATTAGAGTCTAGGTAAGGGTTTTGAGAACTAGTGAAACTAGATAAGAATCCATATCCTTTGTGGGTGGATGTGACACCTCTGCTTCAAAACATCAGAAATACAAAATATTCAAGAATTAATGAAATTAGTGACCTATACCATCACCTCTAACACATCATATCCTAATGTTATCACATGATTGGAACACTTAGTCAAAAAACATGCTAATATAAATTTTTTTCTTTCAATCTATTGAATATAATACATTCATACAGTACGTTATTTTTTATATAGATCTTTGATACATCTGTTTCATGCATAATTTCAAGTATTAAAAATAAATTCTATTTATTATTTAAAGGATTAATTTTTTCACATATATTTAATGGATTGGATTATATTTTAATGGTAGTAAAAATTTATGGTAAATAAAAAAAGAAACAAAAATGAAAAATATTTCCACCAAAATATGGAATTCCATCAGAAAGGATACATACCAGATGCTCTCATGGCTTGAAAATAACTAAATAGAGTTAATTAAAGAAATCATGGCCCAATGAAAATCATTTACATCATAAATATTAAATTTCACGATGTAACATGTGAGGGAAACGAGTTCTGAAACTAAGGACTAAAGATAAAAACATCTCAGGGAGAAAAGAAAAGGTTTCATGGTGTGACATAGATGATTCACCCCATGAAACACCTTGAAAAGATAAATAATACATGTTACGACATTTGAAATACATTGTGTTAGTCCATGACATCTTATGGGGTAAATGTAATATTCATGATGTAAAATGTCTCTCTAGGGGTGAAAGGGGAGGTTTAATGTGTATTTCATTGGTGGAATCACATTTATGACTTGGGATCTCGTTTGATATACCTAGACCATTAATGACTACATTTATGGGTGATTTGATTTCATAACATATATTATAGGTGATCCATAAATAGAGGATCCTGCTACTACTACATTTGATTGATCTATATCCAATATATTAGGGTGAGAAGTTGGATTATACATGGTCTAACACCATTATCCTTCCTAGTTTTTCTATTGTGAATTCATTTTTCTTTATACTTTAATCGTACATTCTAATTATAGAAATGTTGTTGTAATTGTTTCCTTTTTCTAGATTGATTTTGACTAATAGAAAAGGTGATTATAAATTAATGTTCTTTTTTTTATGAATTAGGGTTTTCACATTTTTAGTTAATAAATTAAAAGCTCTATATTTTTCATAAAATTAAAGAGCATTTATTAGTAAATATGAAAACTAGAAGTTTAATTTCATAACTAATTTACTTAAACCATACAATAAGTATTAAATAGTTCCAGACAATGATGCTAAAATATGGTATAAGAGGAAAAATATGCATTGAAACCATAAATTAAAATAAAAATGGAAATAGGTAAATTTTAAACAATAGAGGGGATTCCAAGAACACGAGAACATCCTAATCCTGAAACTGACACCAAACACAAAAAAGAAATTTAATTTTTTAATCCAACTACCCCAAAACCCTCAAATATATAAAACCCTTTCAAAATATTCTCAATTTACCATAATTCAAAAATATATTTTTCTTTTATTTTCTTTCTTTCCCAATTGCCTTTGTCTTTGAAGGGTCCACAGATATTCCCTCACTTGTGATCACATGTCCCAAGAACGTGACTTGATTCATCTAAAAGTCACACTTTCAAAACTTAGTGTACAACTTCTCCTTTCTCAGTGTCTCCAACACAAGTCTTAGATATTCTTCAAGTTCCTCCTTGCTCTTGGACTAGATGAGAATATCGTCAATAAACACTACCATAAATTTGTCGAGGTAATGTCTAAAGACTCTTTTCATCAAATCCATGAAGATTACAGGGTCATTAGTAACGCTAAAGGGCATCACTAAAAAATCATAGTGCCGATACCTTGTACGGAAGGCAGTCTTCTTAATTTCTACCTTCTTCCCCTTTACTTGATAATATCCAGAACGAAGATCCACCTTTGAGAAGTATTGAGCTCCAATTAACTAGTAAAACAAGTCATCAATCCTTTGGAGAGGATACTTGTTCTTTATGGTGATCTTGTTGAGTTCTCGATAATCAATACACAGCCGCATGGTTCCATCCTTCTTCTTCCTAAAGAGCACTGGCACACCCCAAGGTGATGCACAAGGGCGTATGAACCCTTTGTCCAGATGCTCTTGCAGCTGCTTCTTTAACTCCTCCAGTTCAATAGGAGTCATCCTATATGGGCACTTTGTGATAGGAGTAGCTCCGGGTATGAGTTCAATTGAGAACTCTACCTCACGATCCGAGGGAATTCCTGGTAACTCTTTGGGAAATACATCATTGTATTCCCTCACGATGGGTATTTCCTCAAAGTTGGAACTTTCCTTCGACTCAACCATTTGGGCGACGTATGCTTCTTCATAGGGAATCAACACCCACACCATTGAAGGATTTTTCAAAGGAGATTTATGATCTTCCTCGCATTTGTATAAGAGCATGGGATGGTTCGGAATATGAAAAGATTTTTCATTTTCCGGACAGTTGATATGTGCTCTATATAACGAGAGCCAGTCCATTCCCATTATAGTATCGAATTCCACCAAGGGAAGCATTACGAGGTTTTCTGGAAGAATATGCCCACATATTCCAACAGGAGAAGAGTCAAATACTTGGGTTGCAATGATTGCACCACTTGGTGTTTTTACAGATATATCTACTTCAAGGTTTCAGGGATTTGATTCTCTAGTTCTAGCAAACATTCAAGATATAATGGAATGCATAGAACCAGAATCAAATAAGAATTTTTCCATTCATGAGTGAATAGGAAGTGTACCTTGTACAACTTCATTATCATTCTCCACCTCTGTAGTAGTGATGGAATAAGCCTTACATTGTTCCTTTGGCTTTGGTGGTTGCTGACGTTGATTACCCTTGACAGCTCGAGGGTTAGTGCACTGGTTTTCATAGTGCCCTACCTCCCTACAGTTGTAGCATTGAACCATGAGTGGTTATCCCCTTTCATCGGCTACATTATCCTTCCTTTTCATGTCTTTTCGACACTCTTGAGCTTGGTGTCCTTCTTTCCCACACATAAATCATTTCCCCATACCTTTGAGGTAGTTCCCATGGTGCAACGTCCCACATTTTTGGCATGTGGGTTGTTGATTTTTCTTCCCACATTTATCACTAGATCCACCAGCTTGAAACTCCATCTTTCTTTTCTTATCACCATAGCCATGGGACCATTCTCCAAACTCCATCCCCACATTGAGATCACACCGAAAAACTTCTTCATAACTCCCAAAGTCTCGAATTGCAAGAGCCTTTCGAAGATGTTGTTTTAATCCACTAAAGAATCTTTCAATTTTGCTACCATTGTTGATAAAAAAACTTGAAGCATACCTTGCGAGCCTTGTGAAATATGCTTCATAGGTTGTGAAAGATTATCCTTCTTTTTGATTGAGCTCTATTAATTCTCTCTCCATCCTCGTGTGAAGAGTTCGTGGGAAGTACTTATTACGAAACATTATCTTAAGGTCTTCCCATTCCATCTCTTCTATTTCCTCCCTTGGCTTGGTGTTCTTAATCAAATCCCACCATTGATCAGCTTCTCCAACTAAAAGATAAACGGCTATAGTCACCTTCTCCATCTTAGAAGAGTGAATAACAGAAATGATCTTCTCCATGGAGTTGATCAACTATTCTGCAACTAGTGGATCAGAAGATCCACAAAATGTCGGTGGTCATTGCCGCATAAAACATTCGATTGACAGTTTCTCCCTCTTTGGTGAAGGAGGATGTTCCCCATTATTATGGTTATTATTCATAACCAGAGATAATTGGGTAAGCATTTCCATGACATTTTGAACTCCACTTCCCAAATCATTGGGGATGTTGTTTGGGCAATCATTGCATTGGCCCTTGCAAGAGTTGTTGGCCTGATTTCTCCTGGTTCCCACCATTTTCTAAAATAGAAAAGGTTAGAACAAAACATAAGTTAACAAGTCATGAATAACTTATTCATTTAAACAATTATACCAAAAACATAACATATGGGATCCCTAGGTAAATATTCTTGTGTGCATTTTTGTACTTAGTCTCATGGTAGAGGTTTTCTTTAGGGTTCACTAATCCTAATTCCCAAATTAACTAAACCATTCCTCTGATACCAACTATAGCGACCCAGCCATTTCTTTCATTACTATTACATAATTTAAAATATAAAAAACATAATAGTATTACGCAAAAGGGATCCAAAGGTTTATTTTCTTGGGGAAACTAGGACCACACATAACAAATACAACATCAACCATAAACATTTATATAATTTCTTCTTCACTAGCTTCTTAGTGGCACTTGTACTCTCCTTAGTACAAGTAGCCACCTGAGGATATACATAAAAAGGGGTGAGCTAGAAGCCCAGTAAGAGGATAAATAAGAACAATATAGCATGGGTTGTGGATAATCATGACATAGGAAAATGATCATGAACATGAGAGGATCATAAATAAAAGACTTGAAATGTGGCAATGCATAAAAATGAAACATCATGTCTTAGTGGTTAACTACCACACATATTTGTGATCCAAGCTAGCATATTGTTCATAAATCATTTCACATTTACTCATGAGATTCATCACTTTACCCAATTAATTTGAGTGGTATATAATTCCAGGCGCACCCGTCACATTTAAACATTCATATTGTGCTATATAATTCCGAGCGCACCCGTCACATCATAACATTTTCATTTATCATGCATGACACAATAAACATATAACATAATGGAAAATAACTAACCCATGTAAATTAGTGGTTTTCATATCATAATAACACATTCATAAACATTGGGTTCCCAAAATAAATAGGGAACAACATACTTGATAAAAGAATCATCCACCTTGAATGAGAGGTAAAAGTTGAGTTCTTAAGAGAAGAGTTCTTTTGGAAAACAGTTGGATTGACATAAACTTAAGTATAAAACATGTATATACTAGAAAATTAAAGTCAAATATGAAAAAATTATCTTTAAGGAGTGACCATATCAAAAATGGAGTGAAAGATGTAGAACCTGAAGGATGAATGTTGGGTTCGAGAATTTCTCCTTACCTTGTACTCAAATGCCTCCTTCTCTTAAATGTCCTGTATAATGACATTATATTCATTAATTATAAATTCCAGAACCTTTTATAAATTAATAGGGTTCATTATGGTTTCATTATTTCATATTATGTTCCTTTTGATGACTTATAGAGTTTAAAAACATTGATCGGGGATGTTCATTTTCATTGTTTTCTTGAGTGGTTCACTTGTATTCTTAAATTGAAGTTTGGGTAGATCCTGGGTAATCATCCAGAACTGATATTACGTGTTATTAATGATATTATATGAGCATTAATTATTTTATAATGATTTATATTATATCCATGTGGACGAATCATTAGATAAGAATTTAATGATGGTTATTTAGGTTAATTTGAGCAGTTTTTGGATCACAACGAACTTGTTTTAACTTTTCACTTAGTAATATGGATATAGGTTATCTCCACAACATAAAATAGAACATAATACATATAACATATTCTGGTTCAACCATAAAAAAGTTTCATGACCAGATCTGAAGGTAGAAATTGAAGAAGAGATCATGTCGTTTTTGAAGGTGATAAATTAACACCTCATGAACAACATTCTCTTTAATAAAATAAAAGGAAGAGGGAAATGGGGTGGGGTTATATAATATCCCCTTAGAATCATAAAATTACAGTATATGTATAATTCTGGAGTTACAAAACAATTTGGATGAATATAGGTGAGGAGAGATCAAGAAAGGAACTTGAACTTGAAAGGAAATTAAAGGAGAAGTGGGAGGGAAATTACCTCTAGAATCATCGTCTTGAGATCCTCCTTAAGGAAGCTAGTCATGGTCTTTTGATGAGACCATAAGATTTAAGACGTGGGGGAGGGGCTAGGGAAGGTGTTTGGGCAGAGTTTAGAGAAGTCTTGGAGCTTGAGAGGTGTGAGGAAAAGAGTGAGTGAAGGGTGGCTTTTATAGTGGAGGGGAGAGGGGTTTCCTTAATAAAAATTTGATTAGTTTATTAATTTCACCTAAGACAAGGAATAGTGAGTCTTGAACAACCAACTATAGTTATTTTATAATTTAATCGCTAACCAAGTGGGCTTACATCAGCAGAACATCACATATGACCCTATAATTAGCTTATTTAGCTTATTTTGTAAATTACGGTATTTCACTATTCATCAAAAATTCAAGTATCTCAGAAAAATCCCAAAAATTTACCCCAACCATTTTTTGACTTGTAGAATCAAAAAATGATGTAAATTTTTAAAAAATAATTTTCTAAATACTATTAATTTAATATTTAATTAAAATCATAATTTTCTTAAAAAACAGTTTTTAAGATTAAAACTGATTTTGTAGTTCTTTCAAAAATAATGTAGGGTCTTATAAAATTATCTAAAAATAATTAGACATTCATTCAATGAATTATGAATACAATTCTGGGAAATAAATATTCTTTTAAATTAATTATTTAATTATAATTATTTATTTATGTCTTATAAAATAACAAAAACGTTTGCTAAGGGAAAATTATCACTTTATAAGATGTCTAAAGTTTATTTTATTATTCATAGGTAATGTTACTATTATTTACTATTCATAACGGTCATATTACTATTCATAATGGTAGGTTACTATTCCTAAGGTTAGGTTACTATTCACCAAAAATTAGTTTTGTTTCATTAGACTCCAAAAACCATCTTGAACAAAACCGTGTATGTCGGATTTTCTAAATTCCAAACATAGGGGTGATAAAATTATGTTTAAAGGTCACTTATCACATGGTAGTTCATTATTTTGTGTTTTTATGACATAAATATAAGATGGGAATTTTCTATTGAAAAACATTGGGTCGTTACAATGACGGTGGATTGGGTGGACCGATACCGCAAGGCTTTCATTCCCCCAAGTGTCTAGGAGGTAACGAAGGTAGAAGTCACGTCAGTGGAGGCTGTGTTAATGTGGCAAAGGGCACCAAACAATGAGAATTCCTAGATGGAAGGGGAAAGGCTATTTTCATCTAGAGAGGATAGTGTGGGGCTTACTCTTGGAGGGATTACATGTTACACTCTTTAGGGGAGGGGAGAAGTGCACACTTCTAGTGCTCATTTAACTGAAATATAAAAGGGATCTCACAATCCTGTAGAGTGGAGAGGTAGAAAGGGGATCCTGGGCTCAAAATATGGACTACCCTGGGTATGTGAACCTAGGAATGCTCCAGCTGTCCTTTAAAGGGATGGGGTAACCCCTTTGTCTTTGCCTTCCGTGGGTATGTTAACTCAGTAGGGTGCACTAATGCACCTGAAGGTTTCAACATGTGGGTCTGGTAGCTTTGTGAGAGGCTGTGGCATGGTGCTGATGGATAGGATAATGAATGGATTCTGGGGAATTAGACTAAATTGGAAGTTCCTTATCTGACTCAGGGGATGGAATCACGAAATGCCTTGGTGGAAAACATAGCCATATGAGTAATGGAACCCTTTACGTAGGTAGGTTCTACATGGATGGAGATGTCATCCACATACTAGTGTGGTACACGAGCAAAGGGAAATTCCATGTACCATAGTGGTACGCAACTTCAGGCATGGTTCGATTACCAAATTGTTATGTGAAGCTAGTGTCTAATCAAGTGGTGGGGGTGAGGGGTAGTACTAGACATGGCATTTACCCTGTAGGAGGGTGCTATGTGGGACCTGGATCGATGATGGGGCATGGGATCCTGTGTTCGTTGGGAGTGCATCTGCATAGGGTCCATGGTTCGTGTTATACCAATTTTTGGTTTGCTGTATACGAATTTAATTATGTGTTCGTCTGTTCAAAAATTCATCCCCAATTTATACCTATTACTGGTTCATGAATTGAAACTTCGCAGTACGCAAAATGATAAGCTCTTGAAATCTTCTTCCTTCATTGAAATTATGTTTCCTTCCTTCAAAGAGTCAATCACCAAAAATATGATCCTCAATCCGTGGATCCTTTTATTCTCTATCTTGACATCCTTTTATAGAGGGTGGAAAGGGTTGTATCTATGGTCATGAAGAACCATTTTAGGAGGCACATGAGAGAATACCCAACCTATAGATGACATAGTCAACCTAAGGTTCACAATGTATATTGAATTCACCTCGCCCATGAACCAACTCGGTCACGGGGGTTGTACGCGTCTGCGCAGGGCCCCACTACTGTTTCGTGAACGACGCAGAGCATGGTGGGGGGTTGGTCTACCTGGTTCATGGCTGGAATGGTTTACAACTACGGACATGTCCGTCTTTACATTGCCAACCATTTGGTTCACCCCCATGTAGGAGCTCTGCCTCCATTACGTGAACAACATCATCTGCAGGAGGCTCAGTTCACCGAACCGGTCACGTACCACTTATGATTAATTGTTAAATGGACCGGATAGGTCATTTAACCTTTTTGGTAATCAAGTTTCATATTTTTCCCAATTTATTGATTAATATTGGGTAAACTCTTCCACTGATTTTGAGGGACTATATTCCTTTCCTTATATGGATTTTTAAGACCGTAAAAATGCCCCCCCATCGTAATGGGGTATGATCGAAATAATGTGGAGTCTATTTTGTGGTAGAGTGATCCTAAAACAAGAGAAGTGTTTGGTATATAGATGGACCCAGTGGGGGGCCACACCTATATAAATGTGTCCATGTGACTTGGATTTTCCCAGGTCCTTCCATGAAAAGCTCTCTCATTCCCTACTTCTGCGCACCCCCTCCTCTTACGTCTTCTTTTTCTAATAGTTTCATCTGTGAACCAGATTCGACATCCACGAACTGAACATCATCGGCACTCTCCCCCCATCTGCATACTAATTTCCCAGCCACAAACTAATCTTTAACAACATTAAAAGGTAAGTCACGGAGGGATGTATAGGGAAAATACAAGGCGGTTAAGTTGTCTATGGACTGAAATTATCCTTCAAACCCTAAAATTTTCATTTTTAACTTCACATAAGTCCCAAATTATGATAACCCACAAAGGGGATTTGTTTTCTATCATTTAGCCATTGCTCCGATTGTTATAATTCCATGGACCTCTTCTATGTATTGTTGGTTCATGGAATGTGGGCATCGCGAACCAACTCCAGGGTCAGTACGTAGGGCATACTATGGATTCTGTTTGTAGAGCTGGTGCCTGAATATTAACATTTGTACTAAACCTTCTAATGGTTTCCTGATGTAGGAATAATACATGGTACCTTCAAGAGTTTCTTCTAGGCCTATCACTGCTCCCCTTTCATCTATCAATCAATGAAAAAAAGATATGGCTATCTCTGCTGAGGATTTAGTTCACGTTTCCCCCTTTCATCAATCCTAAGCCAATTGTTTACTAAGACTAAGAACGAATACCCATTTTTCAACAGCCTACCTACTTATGGGTTTGTCCTATTATCTTATATATCGGTCGCAATAACTTCTCATGAAAACCTTCTTGTTCCCCATATAATATCATGTACTCTCCCCAGAGCTGTGATCTTGCATAGGGGAAAACATAAACTAAGGGTCACAGCTGCTGGGTCCATGCTGAATCATATTCATGTTTCCCTGATGGGTGATCAATTTCTATAACATGGAGTAATTCATTATCATCGAAGCATTACATGAAATGTAATTTCCAATGAACAACATGGATGGTCACTAGATCAAGATCATCAGGACGGAGGTTCGTTTATGTTGGATAGGGGGTGGCCCTTCTGGGTTCACCAGATCTGCAAGGTGTTCCAAGTGGAACTACGAACAGTGGGGCTATATAAAGATGTCTAGGTATCCCCAATTTACACCCACTAGACTAATGCACTTGCCACACAGATCCTGATTCGATGAAGCACAGATACCAATACATTCCAGTTAGACCATGGAGAGGATGGAATCTGCCTTTGGGACATGTCCATGATCTCAGGAGTCCACATCGTCAAAGATTTGTATTACGAATTTCGGCCTCCCCCTTCTGGATAGGATTAATAAAGAGAGGACTCCTCCTTTGGTGAAGCAGCTCCTTGAGCAATCATAGAAGTGTTTGAAAGAGGATTCTCCAAAATGGTTCATCCCATTTCCCAAATTGATTGAGGACACTGCCACACAAACCAAATCTATTAACCATCCACATAGGTCCATGTCTTATCCCTCAATGGAAACTCAGAGGCATGGGGAACATACTGGTCAATTCTAGAAGAAGGCCAATTCCACAGTTGGGGCTGGGAGACCTTGTCAAACGTTGGTCAGCTGCTTCAACTGGCGTCCTTCCTATCTATGTTCCTGAGTGACTGGCTATTTATTGTACATGAGTCTGGCGGCATATGAGTTGTCACCTTTTGTTATTTTGGGGAAACTAGCCACTTGAAAATGCACCAAATTGGGCATTCTGGTATTGGCCATGATTTACCGATTACTCAGCCATATCTCTGATGGGAAGCATCCAAATCTGGTGGCAGTCCACTTCCAAATCCTATGGGGTTAATTAAGGGTCCACGTGAAGAATTGATACACATTCATCATCCCCTTACATATTTTAGGTGCCACACTCCGTTCATACTAGCAATTGACCAGTGGCGTTATGCCCATGTTATACGTAGCCCAAGAGAAGGCGGAACATCAATTAGTCGAGAATAAGAACATGCTATCTAGCTGAAACAGTAGATATGAAAACATTATTTTTCAGCCCTACCCTTCCCTGACGGGTATGATTTTGAATGCCGGATTAGAGGAATTTACCATGATGGGAAAAATATTTTCGCTGTGAGTGGGTATCTTAGTGACTATCATAGGTAGGGAACTTATTTGTGAAGGGTAAGTTCCCTACAGATGTGGCCCTCAGTTCAGTTGTGGTCAAATTTTATGTCCTCATTCCCTTAACGATGCTCACCAGAATTGAAATATGATGGTAGCCTTGCATTTGTGAATGATGTTCACCTGAGAGGATACCAGTTGCAAGGTATGGAGTCCCGAGTTTTCAGACCCTATGTCTTTCCATTCCAAAAACTACGCCAAATCCTGGGTGAAGATATAACCCGAAGACTAGTTGAGAATACTGGTTCACACTATTCAGAGCTCTAAACCATCAAAGGGTAAGGGAATGTGGAAGGAGGTTTCTGCGCCAACTCGGCCAGGAAAGGTTCTCTGGAATCTTATTGGTGTTGTTCTCTCCAAAAACATTTTGACACATTGAGGTGTCTCTTCACATGAAATTGAAGCTGGTTCTAGGGGTCATCATGCCATACCCATTGATGATGCCTTCTTGAGGGCTTGGAATCAATGGGATGAGATAAAAAATCAGTCATCCTTCCATAGTCAATCCCCGCATTCTCTATTAAAAAATCTCAAGTGTAGAGAATTGTTGTTCAGTGATCTGGGTTATATATCTGCACCCATCATATTTTTTATGATGATAACCCAGAGAGGGTAAATTGGTATCTTCATGATCTTCCAGTTTACATCCAAGAATGCCAGGGTTAGTCCATGTCAACCCACTAGTTCCGAGCCCTGTTATGGTCGATTATCGATGAGGAGGTGGATAGAAATGATCGATCTTTGGGGGTGACGATCCTTCTGATCCTCCAACTACAGCTGAGGCAAGATAATTCCATTCCTTGAACTAGTAGCCCTATAAACGGGTTGTTCCTGAGAATTCCATGGTGGTGGTGGCACCCAAGAAGCATTCATGACTAACAGAATCCCCTACACCTTCTTCTACTTCTCCACCCCTCAGGTTTATCACACCAAGCTTGTCGTTCCTGTTACAGTTACATTCTCATATGCATTGAGGGTTTAGGATAACTTGAGGGATGATGCCTCTGATGAGGAAGTCTAAAAGTTGCTTCAATAGTTTCCTTTCATGCATCCAGTCCTTGGAGCAGTTTTATTTACTTCTTATTTTTTGATTGAAGAAGATCCTGGTCAGGTAGTCGCATTCTTAATATATATGGATAAATACTCTCACTCACTCATTAACCGGCGTTATGTGTCAAACCGAGTGGCTCTAATGATGATACACTTTGATCCATCTGATATTGAGGAAGAGGTCATCATACATATATATATAAATATACCTCCCATTTCCTTATTTATTGTGAAGATTATGACATCTTATTACTTACCTCTGGATGTTGAGGAGTCCCGAGAAGGAAACAATCCACCAGGATACACCCCCTGGGTACTACTGGGGGATATCATGCTCCTTCGGCTGTGGGGGTTTTTGAGAAAATATATCCTAGTGCGAACAAGCATATGAAGTCAACCATTGTAGACCTGAAAAGGGTATTCCATCCATTGGATCAACCCAATATCTCAGGTGAGGATCCAACTCCATGGAAAAACAAGAAATGTCAGCAGGAATCCCAACTATCAGAACAAATCAGAGAAGGAATCAAGGGTAATCATTATTATTTCCACTCTCATTATCCCACCAAATGCATTACCATTTCTAGTTATTGATTGTTTGTGTAATTTGGTTCAAAGATGATTATTAATCAAGATGAACTATCCCAAGTGGCTATGGCTCCCACCCCTTTGATAATAGAGGAATTACTTACATCCATTATTGAGAATGGTAAGGGGTGAAGACTGTCGAGGAAGCCGGTGATATGAATGTCACTATCCAGATATCGAAAACTGGGAATTCGATGGAGGAGGGGAACATAGGGGTTGATAATTCCACAGATTACACGGTCTCCATAGATACAGGGGAAGATGATCCATCCTTGATGAGGATATATTAAGTGATCAAATTGCATTCAGCACCCCCAGGATATTGAAAATGTTTCAGAACAGATAGAGTCAGCCGCCCCAGATTCTATGGATCACGGTCCAGTGGAGGAAGAGCTCTTGAGAGAGGCTATTACACCAGAACTGGAAATCATCGAGTGTTCTATCGTCCTATTTACTGGGGTAAAAATTTCAATCAGAAGAATTTCTATAGGCGATCATTGGGGGACTTCCTTGGAAGCTGTTTGTCTTGGGAATGGACTAAGATCTTTAGAAACTCCAGGGGTCCCTACAACCTATTTATGGGCTGAGGACACAACATCATCATCTTTAGGTGGTAGTGGTAGTGCATATCTTGAGGGCACCAAAAATATAAGTATTGGGGGTAAGATAATCAATATCGTTACAACTAGCCTCATTTAATTCCCTTCTCTAATTTGGGATACTTATCTGTTTCATTTTTTCGGCTTTAGGGCCATAACTGCAGTTATTGGTAATCGCACCAATAACCACAATCCTGTCCATGGTCATATATGGGGAGGAGGTTGTTGAGGAATCTAAACATATGGTCGAAACTAGATATGGTCCCTCCCTATTGACATTGATCCCTAAATATATCTCATCTTTTGGGTGTGATTCCAAGGCTGATCAAGGGGATCATTCCAGCCATCGACCAGCTCATCATAGGGAACGAGAAATGATCTGGATGCTGATTTATCAAATACACATAGCTGATATGCCAGCCAAATTACTGAGACTATGCAACAAATTCATAGTGTTGGGATTTGACAACTTCTACTATCATGTAATATAAGACGTAATTATACAGGTGGTCATTTCCCGGTAGAAAGTCGATGGACTCAAATCATTCCTTTCTACCATTGAAGCTGATGCATATCTCACCGCGACCTGAATACATTATATGAAAGAATTTCATGATCAATCCGAGGTAGTGACAATGGTATAGAGTGATCACCTAAGGAAATGATCTCAGTTCGAGGAACTAGATTACGAACTGGAGTAGGTGAGTCCAAAAATGGTACAATTAACACAATAGCAGGAGTTTCTAAGGTGTGTGCGGGCTCGTTTCATAAATACAACTTCCAAGGGGGAAAATATTGGTAGAAGAGAAGATAAGGGTGTGCACCAAGGTGACACAAGAGCCTGAAGCATTTTGGGTAGGTGTCGAGGATGATATGGCTACTCTGCAGCATCTCCGTTAAACTATCGAGGTATCTCACTAAGGCTTGGTACCACTTTTTGAGTCTGTTAATAGCCTCATGTAGTAAACATGCCCTACCAAAATAGGATCTAAGTTGTGGAGGCCCGCCATTCCAATATTGTAATAGAACGTAGGATTCTTCTCCTCAATAATTTTCTGTATTTTATCTTGTGATATGAATTAATTGAAATGGTTTCTATATGAACAAAATTTCACCGAACCTTAATTAACCATAGTTTGGAAATATCAAATTGAAATGAAAATAACTAGTTCTAAAACTTTCATGGATATAGGGATCCAGCGAGCATAGTTTTAATATTGTTATGGTTTTATGGAAAACACCTACAAACATTGGGTCTCTTCTGATGAAACCCATATTTTTTCATATGCTAAAGTTGTGTGGAACTAGCGGGTGTAGCTCAGCTTTTTTTAGGCCACCCTTTGTAGGATTTCAATCTAACAAGCTTTGTGAATCTTTGAGATTTTTTGTGGCACAAAGTTTTTCGGATCAATACAAGATGTAGGTCTGGGCAGCTGATACTTGGATATTTTTCAAGACACCCTATGTGGGTTTTCATCTTATCATGTTTCATACCTATTTCTGTGAGCATTTTAAAGTCCCTCAAACAAGACTATCATTTCTATTGTTTTAGGTCGAAAAATTTTGACCATATATGGTGGGGAAAAAGGCCCTATGGGGTTTTTACTGATTGTGGATGCCTTAATACCTTTCAAATGTATATGGGGGAATTGTTTTACACATATTTGAACGGCATGCATGGCATGACATTGGGTATAGGATCCATATGGGTGTACAGAGGTAGGAAAAACATCTATCAAGGAAGACATGTATTTAGTAGACAGGGAATGGGCCTTATTATAGAGCGACACTAAGGGAATGGTATGAATTGTCATGGAAATGTGTCCTTTAGTCAATGAATGTCAATTTCTATTTTCTTGGTAACTTCATGGATGTTTGGATTATGAAGAACACAATTGGTGGCACAAAGAATGTTATGGAAACCATTAGGGGTGGAATAAAAGGGGCATGGTTTTTGAAGGGATTCGTACATCAATATCAATAATGGATATGGATAGAATACCACTTCTACACATACATGGTTGTTGTTAAGGAGGGATAGAGCTTGATTCAGTTTAATGTCATGCAGCTGTGACATTATTTCAAAATTGAATGGCTTTCCCTAGTTCTCGGTAAATTAACTAGAAATATCCCACCATACACATACATGATTTTTGATAGTTTTGTAAACTGCATCTCAAAGTGTTTCCAAATCCAGGGATGGATATGAGGGTTCAGAGGCCAGGAGCCATTCAAAAAGAAGCATTTCCAAAGGAATAATTTCCTTTGGCAAACATGACATGGGAAACAATATGAAGAGCCGCTGGGGGCATGGTATGAAATTTTTTGAAAAGGTATCCTTAGTTAAACTATTTTATTCTCTCAATAATCGGGAAAATCCCGGGTACATCGGATTCCAGACCACCAGGGGTGGTTTATGGGAGTAAAATTCATTCTTTTTACTGAGTATGATTCCCAAGGAGGGGGTGTCTAGACACAGGAGAAGCATTATGGGCTAAGATGTCCCATGAATGGGTGATGTCATCCCTCTCACGTATGTGTAAGATGATGACCTATGTAGGTCTAACCCGTGCACTGAGCAAGATATGGAATCCTATTTTCTTGAATGAACCTATGAAGATTTCTTTCAAGACCATGCTGTTTAATATAATACGACAAGTATAGTCTTTGTGTAGCCTAACGTCGTGGGGTGAGGACGAGGGGAATTTTTTATATAAAATCATATAATTGGGGAAATTTTTCAATGTCAAGGTACATGTCCTTTGTAGTTTATCATCATGTGTTGAGGACATGTTCCCTTCATTTTATCATCATGAGGTAAGGACACTGCTATAAATCTCACTCTTCATTAGAATGTAACTAGTGTTGGAACCAGGCATGCAGAGAAAGCCCCAAACAGGTGGTTTTTAAAAAAATATTTCCACTAAAGGTCAACATAAACTTGTAAATGTCGATGCAGTGCATCCCAGTCAAAGACGAGGATCTCACGTGGAGGATTTTAGACACAAAAATTAAACCGTAAAATACTTGGTTTAAATCTGATGCCGCACACGGTGTATGCTCATCATTGGGGATTGTTGCTCAAAGAATCCAAAGTCTAATTCCTCTAGATCATCCACACGTGCATCAAGGAATATGAGGGTGCATCATTCATCGTAATCCATGTGCTAGCATGGATTTTTGACGATTCCCTTGACGCTCCAACGACCACCGCATCACATCTTTAGTGATGCCCGAGAGAGAGATACATACGAGCTCTTTGGATCCAGAGCATCTCTCTCTAAAATGTGGGAGAGAGGAGAGTAGAGAGAAGCTCCATGAATATTATTTGGCAAAATCCACTCCTCTTCTATTTATAGTGCATAATTAAAATACCTAGTATCGCCTCGCCGACCCCGAATACTTAACGGACTATCAACGACATCTATGACTACTAAACTAAGTCATAAATATTATTATCTTTTACTTGTAATATATTAAAATATATTACATGATAATAATTGAGTCATTAACTTAACTCGTTGCTCCCATAAATATTAATTGAATGTAGAATAATTTAATATTCAACAATTAATATTTTCATGTATTTACTTAATGCTCGTAAATACATTTTATAAATAAATTCAATACTCATTATTCTAAACTCGAATAATATGAATTTATTTATTGCATTGGTGATCGTTTAACTTTGGAAAAATCTAGGACCCCTATGGTGGGGCCCACCATGTCTGAAACTCATATTCAACTGAATATGGAATATGTTTGAATACACTATAATGTTTGACCCTCTAGGACCTTATTTCGACAGCCATGAATAGTATTCACAGACCAAGAGCGAGATCTATCAACTCATCATGGCCCTTGAAGAAATAAGGATTGCCATAGCAACGACAACCAACCTACGAACACGCACTGTGTAATATAATCTATTTGTCCATAATATCTCATAAAGTAGGACGAAATCACGTGTCATCGCCCTTTTCATACATTATAGATTATTGATTTAACTGGACAGATTTACCCTTGACTTCCATGGCCATAGACTTATAATGGTACTTATATCCATATCAACATGGCCTGAGATGTGTTACTTCCATAACCCGGAAGTGAAAAATCCTTTCTTGACCATTAAACCAATGTCATGCCACCAACGACACACCAGACAAAAACTACCTCGCCCCGAATTCATCACCATGGTTTTCGTCTTGCATCAAAGTACACAATAAAATGACATACATTGGTAATGATCTAATGTGAGGAGACCATTACACATGATCATAGATAGGAACGTCCAAGGACACCAAAAACACGTGGAGTTCCTATTGGCATGTCAGTCCTCATTATCTCACTACTAGAGATCACCAAGTGTGAAATTCATGAGAAGAAGTCTCAATGATTATGAGCCCCCATCACCTGATGGCCAGACATCTACTATGTCAAATTAGTAAGATGTATCTAGACCATCGAACATATATTTAATATTAATGTCGCAGTATCTATAGGTTCTCATTATAGCATGTGAACTTCTATAACCTTTTGATGCGACAACTAAAATTTGGACATTACCATTTCAATAGTGGACGCAGAAAATTATACATTGTAATGGTAAGATGTCATCATGCACAGCATACTGTATACATGATATGGTAATCAAAATCATAGAATAGTTGGGTCTAGGGCACCCACTATTTCAACAACTACGTCGGAATACCATGACATGTTCAAGATGTGGGATAGGGTACGATACTGTAAACTATGATTCTGAGTCCTCTTGGATTAGGAGAAATGATTTGATTGTTCTCGGGCCGTTGAGCATACGAGAGCAGTATGAGTGTTGCCTAAGGATAACTTTCCATTGGTAGATTGTCCAGGGGTGGTCAATAGGCAGATCCATTGAAGGCATGATATGAATATTCATTCAAAGGTGTCCATTGGTCGACGACCATCATTATCCAATAGCCTTGGAGGTTTATGAAGATCCATGACAATCTGGGTCATGAAGTCTAAGGTTTGGAAATGGTATTTTTGGTATTGTTGGAGATATTAGGTTGCAGTTGTATATAAAACATAAGAGGTTTCCTGCACTGATTTACCCTGTGCATGGGGTACACTCTTACTCCATGTAGTTTAATGTCACTTGGTAAGGATGATATTTTCTTAGTTTAACGGTCATACAGTCCGGACCAATGTTGGTTGATGATAAGGATTCTTATGGAGTAATCTAAGAAGTATTCTTTCATTTGTTCTTATCAGAAAGGGGGATGAATGTGTAAACTATAATCCAATGGTCTCTCAAATTAGGAGATGTGGTGTGGGGGATCGGAGGCTGGTAAGCACATGTAGACAGGAATAACATCACCTAAGAAAGTCTTTCATTTATTATATGGGCAAGGGGTGATCAATATGAAGAGCTGCCAAGGGCATGGTATGCATAGTCATGCAAAGGCGTTTGCAGGTTGATGACCTTTCACTTCTGATGACCAAGAATGATAGTGATGATCCATGATCACTCATGACACGGGGTCCGGAAGATGGGGAGATATTTTTCTAAGCATAGAAGAAGCAACCATATTGCAACTGTCTGTTTTAATGCGGCAAAGCTCTTGTGCTATGTTTTTTATGCAAAACGTCATAGGTACCAAGGGTGGATACTTAACCTAACCATGTAGGGGAACCTTGGAAACATCTATATGTGGAGGGAACAAAAATTTAAACCATTGATTTATAATTTTTTGAATTAGGAAATGTTATATGGGGGCTCTAGGGGCAGTAAGCGTATGGAGCTAAGAAGAGCATCACCTGAAAATGACATTACATTGGTAGACAGGCCAGGAGTGATCAATATACAGAGCCGTTGAGGGAATGTTATGCATAATCTTGCAAATGTTTCCACAGGTCGATAACCTTACACATCAGATGGACATGGGAGATTTTGAAGATCGGTTATCATCTGGGTCATGGATTTAGATGAACGGGAAGGATGCATCCAAATGTGCAAGGAGTCTTCCATTCCTGGTCAACCATGTATCTTTAGTTGATTATGACTTATACCATGCATTTTGTTTTCATGCGGTAAAGACAATTTCCATGTAGATTAGTGTCATGTTGTAAGGATGCTTTTCGTGTAGTTTATAATCATGAGGTATTGACAGGGAGCATTTTTAAATCCGTGTAATTTAAGATTGTGTGGTAAGGAAAAATGTCATGCCGTTTGTCATCATGCAATAAGGAAAAGGAATTTTTATAAATCTGTTTAGATTAACATCATGCGGTGAGGACGAGGGGCATTTTTAAATTCATTTAGTTTAACATCATGCAGTATGGATGGTGTAGAACTAATTAGAATAGTTATTTCATTTAGTTTAACGTAATGGGGTATGGAAAATGGTGAATTGACATGAAAAAAGAAATGAAAAAGTGTGTCGTGCAGTTTAACGTATTGTTGTAAGGATGAGAGACATTTTTTTCATGGGTGGATTTTCTAGGATACTAATATCCTGATGTCGCTATGTATCTTGTAAGGGCATGAATCAAACTGCACATTGTTCTCAAATCCCTTGTAATTCTCAAGGGATTCCTGCTCAAATCTGACTCATAAGCAGGAGGGGTAATTTTTTCCATGTCGGCTAGCCTAGGATAACGAAATCCCTGCGTCGCTATGTATCCTACGAGGTCATGATTGAAGTCATACATAGTTCTTTGAACATGTCATTGTAGATGACGAATGACAAGAGGTCAATGTTTTCTAAGGTGAGGACACAATCTCATTATTCAGTTTAATGTCATGGGACTAGGACATTTTTCTCTTAGTTTATGGTCATAGTGTTTTGATTGGTGTGGCAAAATTTATTTTCATGTTGTCAGGATGGATTATCATGTAGTTTATCCTTGTGTGGTAAGTATGAGGTTCATTTTTAATTTGAAGTTCTGCATCTCGGATGATATACTATGACGTTTATTTTCTTGCAGTAAGGATACCAATTTCTTTGTTTGGGGTCATAGAGCTCAGACCTGTAGTTATCACTTCCAAACAGGGGTGAATGCTTTGATTTTATAGAAAAACCGATGGGAATGAGGTTGGGAGCCTCCAATAAGAACCTTAGGGGGGAAATCCTACACAGTTTAAGGTAATAGTACCAGGATTGTTGGCACAAGGTTTAGGGTAATAGAGTTCAGACTATCATGGCACATTTTATTGTCATGTCGCAGGAATAAAGTACCATTCATTTTAACATCTTGTGGTAAGGAAAATGTACTATGTAGTTTATTTTCATGCTGTATAGATATTTAGGGTTTGGTAGTTTAACGTCCTATAGCTTGAAAAAAACTACTCTATTGGTCACACAAAATATTTCATCAAAATTAATGTGTCTTTAGGAGGGTTGGTGAGTTTCTCATCAATATAGATCAATGTATATGATCCAATAGAGTAGACCTTGTGTATAAAATATTCTCCCACCCACATTGTCTCCACCTTTGGTGGCTTCTTTCTAGGTATCATCAGGGTCCAGAAGACCAATGTCAATTCTACTTCGAGGAAAGACCAAATATGAATCTTTTTATTGAATGCTCATGCAATTACGTTTTTATGTACTTCTAGGTGGTGCACAACCTACAACTTCTTCAAATACAGTCACTCCAATTCATCAAATCTCTTTTCATATTGCTCATCATTGGATAGTTGTTCACAAATGGAAATGAGGAGTGAAAAAATTGGAGTTCAATGAGCATATGTTCTTCTGTTTCATATACTATAAAGTATAGAGTTTCCTTGGAATCAGTGTATGTTGTGGTTTGATAGGTCCACAAGGCATGAAAGAGTATTTCAAGCCATGAATTCTTGTCTTTGTCCACAATTTTCTGGAGCAAGTTAGATATGGTATTGTTGAAGGCCTTTATCTGTCTATTGGCCCCTACATAGTAGTGGGATGAGTAGTTGGTATTGAAACCATATTCTTGGTATAGTTTCTCCGATTCAGCAGTGAAGAAATTGGTTCCATTTTCCATTAGTATTTTATACAGGACACCAAATCCAGTGATGATGTTGGCTTTCACGAAGATTACAATGCATCTTTCCCCAACTTCTTCAAGGGGTGTGTATTTTTTCTAATTAGAAAAGATGTTCGTTTTTTGTGAGAATATATTTGAATAGTTTGAATCTGGTTGGAGGATATTGTACCATGACATCAATTCCCTATATGAAAAATGGCCAGGAGTACTTAGCTTGTTGAAGTTTCTTTAGGGGTTTATGAATGAAGTTGGCATGAATTTTGCTGGTGTGACATTTCACGATATAGTTCCCCCAATCTCGTGCCTGGGTGGGACAATAGTATCCATGTCTTCGAATATGATGAGATAGTCTGGATCCTGATAATTTTCTCTATGCACTCGATCATGCACTTCATTAATAATGACAATAGTATCTTCACCATTAATGGATCTGAGAAGGACTATGCTAAGGCCTCCCTTATAAAGGACCTTTTGCAAGCTCGTGCAACCAAATTCGACAAAATTGCTTGACCTTATTCATATTTACTCTCTTCCATCCCTGTTTGATGGATGTTCTTCCTTATGAATGTATTTTGAAATGGGGGTCATCCAGCCGGTAGTAGGAGCATATAGCTCAGGTACAGGGCTAAATTAATCGATTTGTTCTGTGTTATTTTGAAAAAATGACAAGAACATACAATGGCGAGCAATGCTGATAATTCTTTCATCTGGGTATTGACCAGCTAGGGTAGTGGCTGCATTGACTAACACATCAGTTTGGGCATTCTGAGACACAAGAATGTAGGTCATTGTCGGTTCTTTGGGGAACTCTACCATTAACCTTCAGATGTGGTCTAATTGGGCGATCAACTCCCCCATATTAAAATCATAGTCACCATTTACATGCTTGATGACCAGTTCCATATGGCCTTTTAATTTAAGGTGCTGCACTTTTTCCTGGAGTGTGAGATCAGGTCTTAAATAAGGGCCTGGTATTCTGCCTCATTATTTGAGCATCCTTCTGACAATAGTAAAGAATATAGAAAAACCACCTACTCTATGGTTATAAGTATGACTCCCATACACACCTTATTAATCATTGGTCTTCCATTTTTTTACCGGTTGGGATTTTCTATGCACCGACAAAGAACATTTCCCACATTCGGGAATCCTTTTACACAGAGAAGATGTCTTTGTCGGGGCGATCAACATCTGATGAGGCGGTCTCTGTTGAGGGATTCTCTTCTAGAAAATTTCTGAACCCTAGTCCCTTGATAGTTTTCTGAGTCACAAACCAAATATCAAACAGTTGCAGGAGGAATACCCATCGGGATAGACGTCTGGTATGTATTGGATGGATGAGGATGTATTTCAGTGGATTAATTCTCGAAATTAGATGGACTTCATGATACAACAGATAATGTCACAATATCTATAGCATGAATACCAGAGCCAAAGAGCTTTTATCGATATTTAAATACCCAGTCTCAGCATCAATAATGGTTCGGATATGATAATAATGTATGTTTTCACTAGTGACATCATTCTTCTGCATGAGTAAGGCTTCTAGTGACCGTTCAAAGGCCATCACGTACAAGATATATGGCCATCCTTCCATCGGAGGCATGATCACTGGTGGACTCAAGTGGTACTGCATGAGTCTATTGAATGACTTTTGGAAATCATATGTCCATGGGTAGGTAACTCCCATCTTCATCAACCTAGTAAAGTGCCAACATTTTCCTACGAGGTTGGCTATAAAATTCCAGATATAGGCCATGGTTCCTTGGTGTCCTCTTAGATTCATCAGGTTGTGGGTAGGTTGAATTTAAGGATTTCCTTTTTCTTCTCAGGGTCGATTTCCCTTTCACGACAGCGTACGACAAAGCCGAGAAATTTCCCTGAGGTGACCCCAAAAGCGCATTTCAAGGGGTTCATCTTCAGGTTGTGCTGTCGAATTTTGATAAAGATGGTTTCATTGTATGATAGGTTATCTAAGAACTGTCGTGATTTGACCACCATGTCATCAATATATTATCTGATGACCTTTCCTAGGAATTGATTTTGAAAATGCGATGCATTTCACGTTGAGATGTGGCATCAAAATTTTTCAGACTAAAGGAAATGACCTTGTAGAAAAATACTACCTTGGGGCCTTGAAGGTTATGGATATTTCATCATATTGGGACATTTAGAATTTATTATTACTAGAATAACTATCCATGAAGGAGAGTCACATATCCAGCTATTGCATCGATCAATAGTTTGGTGATTGGGACGAGGATGTCATCTTTCAAGAAATATTTATTGAGATATCTAAAATCGATGCAGATATAGATGCAGATCTTTATGTCCTTCTTTTTGATGAGGACAATTTGGTAAAAAATATGGGATATTTGACCACCCTAAATAAGTGTTATTTGACGATCTTGTCAACTTTAGCCTCTATATTGGCCTCATGAGTGGGGTGCATCCTTCTAACAGCTTACTTATATCCTTAATAATCTACTTGCAGGCGTAGGTGGTGAGTCACAACCTTGAGATCAGGTCCTGGAATTTGTTTATAATTATATGCATAAACATCATGATGTTACCTCAATAAGGTGGAATATACCCATTGTTTTTCAGAAGATAGGGATTCTCTAATGATAGTGGGTCTCGAGTCATCTTCGGTACCCATTATTATTTCCCTGAGTTCATCAATAGTGGTGGAGATACCACCTTAGAATGCAGGAGGTGTGTCTTTAAGGTATTCAACCTCTTCTTCCACCAAATCCTCCTCCTCTTATATTTATGATAGGGAGAGAGCTCTTGATGTGGGCTCTCCAGAGCTCAGAGGCAAGATGTCACATGGGCACTTTTTGGTGGAAGTGACTTCCTCTAACTCAATTGATTTTGAGGAAACATTTGGAGAGGGATAAGCATGGTTTTAACAAGAATCTAGTCCTTCTACAGCTTTAGAGAGTGTGGTAGGGATGTCTTTTGATTCCATGGATTGGGCATGTGAACCTATGATCAAGCATTATTCCTCAGATTGAGGTTCAATATTTGCTTCTGCATTTTCAGAATATTCCATCACATTAGATATCGTGGGACCAACTAAATACACATCTAGACCTAGATTCCCACTCTCAACATGGTTGATGGGCATCACTTACTCTTCACTGAGAAGCTTGAGGTGGTATTTGGGAACCACTTCCAGACCATTTGGGGTGGGTACCCAATCAATACCATCAATTGCAGATGTCTTCCTTTTTTCTCATAACATCCGTCTTTGATGTAATTTGATTTAGAGAGCTCTAAAGGGGCCATATCAGCGTGTAATGCCCCACCTTCTCCATTGACACAATAATTGATACACTGGTGGTAGGAGTAAGTAATAGTCATGTGGTGATGAAACCATATCCTTTATAATAGGTTAATGAATGTCGTGTTTTTTGGAACCACTTGGAACTCTAAATGGGACACAGGGTCACCAAAATGGGTTCTGTGGTTGATTTGTTCCATTGGATTCTGTTATATATTATTATTACCCAAGATATTTGTGGCCGAGGGTTTCATATTTTCCTCATTATATCACAACCAATGAAGTGTTCGCAGTTGGAGATAGTTGACACTGGAGCCGTTGTCGTTGGAGACTTTCTAGACATCAACATCATTCAACATGACAGACACATATAAGGGTTTCATTTTCCCATGTACGGTAGCATCTTCTTCTTAATTGGCATAGGAAATCGCTGCATTACATTCAACCAGGATACTCACTTTTCGATATATCCCAACTGTAGTAACATTGGATTTATATTTCTTGAGGTTGAGCATGGATTCAATGAGTGCATCCTTGAGTTATTCTAACAAAATAAGGACCTCCAATATTTATTAGCTGGCTAGATACTGAGACCAGATGCTTTAAGATACCATACTTATTCTTTAGAGGACAACACCTCTCCATTTGTGGGAGCTCTTTAATAGCCACTTTATGGGTTGGAGCTTGAGATGAGGAGGGACCGGTCACAGGGGAATGAATTCGTGGTGCTCTTACTTTTTGGATACCTGACATGGTGGGTTTACAGGTTTTCTATGGGTGGGTAGAAACATGTTCCTCCTATGGTGGGTACCACATAATAATGTGGATAGAGTGGCTTCTCATAGGGGAAGGAGAATATTCTTTCTCATACTGTGTCCACTGACGGGATCTTCAGTGAGAATTCTCTATATTGACTGTTTGAGATGGGGTATAATCCTAGGGTCAGATCTGGACATAGCTATGTCTTCCTCGGTATCCCCACCTTCTACAAGTCCTCCCTCTGGATCCCTTGATCAGGAGTTGGGAACCCGGATTCATAACCATACTCATTGTTAGAGAATGGTTTCATTATATGGACAGCGTTGATGGAACCGAATATTTGTTACTCATCCGATGATAGATTATCCTGGTTGGATACCTCTGATGGTGTGTTTGGTGGGTCAGTGCTAGTTGTTTCAAGCTCGTTGGCTGGAAATTTGAAAGTGTTTAGGTTAGCTTTGGCCGCGTCATAGACTGCTCCTCTTGTACATCTTTTTTCCCTCCCATATTACACATGTATGTCCTGATTATGGAGGGTTGTGGGGTCGAGGATGGTGGTTGTGTAGCATTTGATGCTTTAGGCAGCATAACTGGTCTCTGTAATTGAGCTCGAAGTATGAAATGATCTCTGTTGATTATCTCTTGAGTCATCCAACCATCAAATTTCAGCTCCCTTTTGCTAATGACTTTATTCCAATCTTCCACCTCATTTTGGTTGGTGGTAGAAACATATGAAATGTGTTCCTAGGGAATTTCTAGCTTGACCTTCCTTTTGTCCACCATCCTTGGTAGGAAGACATTGAAGACAAATCATTCCTGAATACTATGTCCCAACATCCGATCGTAGGGAAAATAATCCAGTCGGTTGACAAGGCCAACTTCCTCAGGCATTCTTGGCTCTGATACATGGAGAATGATGCAATTCATGGAGGCCATCAAATATCAATAGACTTGGTCCTCTAAAAATGAGTAAACATTATTTCATCGTCCCTAAAATTGGCTTTGCTGAGGTCCTATTTGATCATCTCATTGGGGCGGAGGTGGTCATCGATATGTTGGAGGCCCTTTGGGATTTACCAGATGCCTAGGCGGTAGAGCAGGTGTGGGCGATGTCTTGAGTAGGACATAGGATGCATCATCTCGACTTTCTCTCTTTCCAGGATCCAGTAAGGCTATTCAAAACTTGAGGTTAGTCTATTATAGGGATTCAACTATTCTTTGGGAAATAGTAGAGAAATCCCTTAATTCGGTGGTATATTTAAATGGTAATAGTGGCATTCCTAGCACATATATGAGGTTATTGATGCATAAATAAATAATATGGTCCTAGGTAAGTGTCCTATTTAAATATTAGGTAAGACCATTCCAACTGGGGATGAAGTCTGAGACCCTCTCGGTCTGCCACTATTTTCAATTCATGAGGTCGCTAATTGATGTCTTGGGAAATGTAGAGATGATGTGGAAGATGAATTGATGTCGATGATCCTCCCATCCTTTTATTTACAGATATGGAAATATTCTATAGCATAAAAAGTCCAAACCTTGTATGTTTTTCAAGAATCATTTGAGTTTCCCTGCTTCTTGATATTCCAGAGTTCCCATCATAGGGATGAAATAAGTCAAATAATGCATCAAATGCAGTTTCAGGTCACCTGATCTATTGAATATAGGGAATAAAGAGCTCCCAAAATTTGGGGGAGGTGGCGTGGTGCTTACCCAGTACAGGTAAGTCTTTGACATTGGCTGTATTGGAGTGCACCAACCTTCCATTTCCTCCAATCGAGCTTTCAGTGCTTTGATGGTGTTGGTGAGACCCTGGTTTACATCCTATTGGGCCTGATCCTGAATGG
Source organism: Viscum album (assembly GCA_963277665.1). Taxonomy (NCBI): domain Eukaryota; kingdom Viridiplantae; phylum Streptophyta; class Magnoliopsida; order Santalales; family Viscaceae; genus Viscum; species Viscum album. Next base: position 1,099,167,087 of record OY728123.1, read on the forward strand.
TTATAGCCTGTGGTACTACTTGAGGTTTTGTATTGGCTGGTACCTGAGGGGCATATGACATTATGGGTACCTTCTGGTGATTTAGATATACTCGCTCTGGTTGCTTCATGAGTGGAGGGAATTATTTGTTTGCATCTGAATCCATGTTCAAGTAGTTGTATAGGCCAGGTGATGCGATGGGCGGGGGCCCTGACCTTGTTTTTTTTTCTGGTTAAAACCCTTGTTGTTAAGGTACACATACTGGTAGTGTGTACTATGACTCATATTGGAAAACATATTTTATAGGAATGTTCCTCTAGAGTATCTTTCCATTAATCCTCCTTAATTCTTTCATTTCCTTATCCTGCCAAGAAAGCCTCTCCTAATGTGTGAGAGGCTCATTTGAGTTGAGAGAAGTAGGTGGGTTGAGTAAAACTTAGCATTTGTTCCTATATCTCTTGGGAACTCTCGGGGGAAGTGGTGGGGGATTTAGCTGGAGCAGCCAGGTTCAGGTTGACCCTCTGGTTCTGGGTGTGCATGCCTGTTAGCTCGTTGGAATCACAACCTGAACGGTACCATCATCTCTTAATCCATCCGTATTTGCATCGCCTTTAGTTCATTCTATGGAGTTAACATCCACGATGTTAACAGATACTTAATACGGGGTGGAGATGGTGTCATCTTCCAGGTATGAAGAGGACCTTCTGTGTCACATACTGGTTTCCCCCTTCTTTCTGGGGATTTTCTTCAGGTCTCTTGATGAAGGGTGACATGGAAGGATCCTAGGTGCATCCTTATGGCACTCCTCCCTCTTGTAATGGATTATGTTTCAATGGATGAGACTGGACATTAACATCATCTTCTGAATATCTTCCCCAAATTAGGGAATACTTATTATTGTGGTGGAGGTTTTTGTTGTGGTAAAAATTCCCCCAACTCTGGGAGCTGGGGTTGGCTCCGATCATTGGGAGATGCGCCTCATCCCATTTTTCTTATTATTACAGGGTAATTTGTTGATAAAAATTCCCCCAGCCCAGTAGGCTGGTGTTGATCATGTATTGTGGACGATGCTCCTACTATCACTTCATGCCTGATCTCGTGTGCTCCTATTCATGGGTAAGCCAGACCTGGTGTCGAGTTCACCTCTGAATTAATTCCCTTTGGGGAGGCAAGAACTTATCATTTATTAGAATTTCATAGGCATGAAGCATACTAAATATTTTTGGTAGCGTGATTCAAGAGTTTGTGGATGGATCACTCCCATCAGGCCCAACACTTTTGAGACTTACTCAAGGCATGTTTCTGTCCGATATGCCACCTCTCCTGAATAGGGACCTCTTTTGATTGTCTTCTGGAAGGGATGGAATTGAAAGACCTTACGCGGAATGGTTTTTTTTGTATGGTAAGTGGATTGAAACATAGATCCACATGTTCTCCACATCCATAGATATGAACACCCATTGGATCATCATCAATAAGGTGATGAAATTTATGCAGTGCACAGAGGAATGTTTCACCAAGGTCCCTTTTGCGCCTCTATGATCACGATCACCATGCTAAAGTAAGGGATTACAGGTCAATGTGATGTCGGAGTTCCCCTATTGTATTGAAATGATCAACATAACCTTATTATGGAATGATGTTTAATTTCAACTACTGATGGGTAGTCTAGACATTCATCGGATGTCTTGAATGCTTCCTTCAGACAACTCTATAGGTATGTCGAACTGAGAGGATGTCATGAGCCAAAAATATTACTGGTATATTATAGCGACCCAAATATTTCATACATTACTATTAAATAATTTTAAAGATAAACAACATAATAGTATAACACATAGAGGATTAAATGGTTTAGTGTCTTGGGGAAACTAGGACCATACATAACAATTACAACATCGAGCATAAACATTTAATTAATTTATTCTTCTCTAGCTTCTTACTGTCACTTGAAGTCTCCTTAGTACATGTAGTCACATGAGGATATACATAAAAAGGGGTGATATAGAAGCCTAGTAATGGGATAGATAAGAAAAATACAGCCTGGGTGAGCATAATTATATAATATGCGAAGGATCGTGAACATAAGTGGGAGCATAAATATAAGACTTAAAATGTGACTATATCTAAAAATGAAACATGATGCCTTTGTTATTAACAATAAAAAATACATATGAAAAAATATATAATCTTGTTAACACATAATTTCACATTTTATAATGAGATTCATCACATTACCCAATGCATTGGTGTGCTGTATAATTCCGGGCACACCTGTCTCATTCAAACATTCATATTGCGCTATATAATTTTGGGAAGACGTGTCACATCATAACATTTTCATTATCATGCATTCCTCATAGAATATATATCAATTATGAAAATAACTAATCTGTGAAAAGAAATTTTTGTCATCTCATCAGTACACATTCATAAACTTTGGGTTCCCAAAAGAAAGATGGAATATCATACTTGATTAAAAAACCGTTAATGAGAGGAAAAATGTGAGTTCTTAAAAGAAAGGTTTTTTAGGAAAACATTTTGATTGAGATAAAATTCATTAGAAAACATTTATATACCATAAAAGGTAATAAAATTATGAAAAATTTATTTTCAAGGAGTGACCATTTCAAATTTGGAGTGAAAGAGGGAGAACCCGAAGAAAGAAAATTGGGTTCAAGATTTTCTCCATACCTTATATTTGAATAATTATTTTGCATTAATGTCATATTTAAGGACATTATATTCATTAATTAGATATTACAGAACCTTTTATACGCAAATAGGGGTCATTTTTGTTTCAATATGTTATTTTATGGACCTTTTGATAAGTTATAGAGTTCAAAAACATTGCTCGGGAATGTTTGTTTTTATGGTTTTCCTGAGCATTTCACATGTATTCATGAATTGAAGATCATGTATAACATGGGTAAACATCCAGAACATATATTCCATGTTATATATAATATCACACAAGTTAAAATGATCTTATAATGACTTAAATTTTATTCCTTGTGGATGAATCATTATATAAAAATTAAATGATGACTGTTTGAGTTAATTTGGGATGTTTTTTGACAACAACAAACTTGTTTTGAATAATCATTTAGTAATATGTACATAAGATAGTTCTAGAACATTAAATAGGAATTAATAAATATAAATTATTGTGTTTCAACCATAAAAATGATTCATGGACATATCTGAAGGTAGAAAATAAAACATGTCATTCTTGAAGGCGATAGATTAACACCTCACGAACAACGTTTTCTTTTATAAAATAAAATAAATAGGAGAAGGGGGTTGGATGATATAATATCCCATTAGTATCATAAAGTTCATGTATATTTATAATAATAGAGTTACCTAACAATTTAGATAAGTATTGTTTGGGAGTGAATAAGAAAATAACATGAAATTGAAAGGAATTTAAGGGAAAATAAGGAGAGAAATTACCTCTTGAATCCTCCTCTTGAGATCCTCCTTAAGGGGATGAATCTTGGTCTTTTGATGAGAACAGAAGCTCTTGGACGTGGTAAATGGTCTAGGGAAGATTATTGAACCGAATTTAGACATGTATTGAAACATGATAGGTTTTATGGAATGTGGGAGTGAAGGGTGGTATTTATTGTGGAGGGGAGAGGGGATTTCAAAATAGAAAATCCATTAATTTATTATTTCCCCCAAGAAAAGGAATAATGAGCCTTCCATGACCAATAATAGTAATATAATAATGCAATCCCAAACCAAGTGGACTTACATTAGAAGAACATCACACATGACTCTATAATTAGCTTATTTAGCTTATTTTTGTAAATTACGGTATTTCACTATTCACAAAAATTTCATGTACTTTAGGAAAATACAAAAAATTCACCAGAACAATTTTTTGATGTGTAGAATCCAAAAATGAAGACTATTATTCAAAAATATATTTTTAAATATGATTAATTTAATATTAAATTAAAATCATAATTTATATGAAAAATACCGTTTTTCAAATTATAACTGATTTTATAATGCTTCCAAAAATGATATAGGGTCTTATAAAATTATCTAAAAACTCAAAGACATTGATTTGTTAATTTATGAACATATTTTATGATTATACCTTTTTTTCAATAAATTAATTAATAATAATTAATTATTTATGACTTACAAAAATACCAAAATGTTTATTATGGTCAAATTGTCTCTTTCAAAGATGCCTAAATTTTATTTAATTATTCATGAGTAAGGTTAATATTATTTTGGACAATTAAATCTTCATTAAAGTCACGGTACTATCCATATGGGTGGGATACTATTCATAAGGGTATGTTAATATTCACCAAAAAATATTTTTGTTTAATTAGACTCCAAAAATCAACTTGAACACAACCATGTAGGTTGGATTTTTGAAAATCAAAACATTGATGAATAAAAATTATGTTTAATGGTCGTATAATATTTATTATATTTATATATCACTATGATTCCTAATGTGATTATACAATAAAGAATTATTATAATAAGGGAATTCCATTGATAAAATTGTTGGTCGTTACATTCTTCCACCCTTATGAAAATTATCCCTAGAAATTTTGTTTTACAAAAACAGGTGAGGGTTCTTCTCTTTCATCACCACCTTCAGTTCCCATGTTTCTTTTTCAAAAATATGGTTCCTCCAAAATAGTTTGAAGAGGTGGTCTGTCTTGTTGCATATAACCTTATCTCTCCAGTCCAGAATCTATACTAGCTACTCCTCATAGGTGAGATCAACTTTTAATTGTACCACCTCTGAGTTGAGTACATGTGAGGGATCAGGTATGTACTTTCATATGAGTGATATGTGAAACACATACTAAACATGATCCAAATTTTGTGGAAGTGCGTGTCGATAGGCCATGGCTTCTATGCGGTCAAGGATCTCAAAGAGGCCAATGTACCTTGGTCTTAACTTCCCTTTCATTCCAAACTACATCACTCTCTTCCATAGTGATATTCATAGGAAGCCTTTATCTCCAACATCGAACTCCAAGCCCCTTTGAAGTTTTCAGTGTACCTCTTTTTCTATATTTGAGCAACATTGATGTGTTTCTGGATGACATGAACCTTCTCTAACATCTTTTCCACAAGATCGGGTCCATGTAGATTTCGTTCTCTAACTTCATCCCAACAGGTTGGAGTTCTACATCACATTCTATATAAAGATTCATATGAATCCATCTTGAATACTCGAGTGGAATTTATTATTCTAAGATAACTCAACCAATGGCAGATGATGATCCCATCCACCATTGAATTCTATAGAGCATGCTTTTTGAATATCTTCAAGCGTCAAAATAGTCTTTTCAGATTGGCCCTCGGTATGGGGGTACTAGGCCATGCTGAAATTTAATTTAGTACTCAAAGCTTGATTAAGGCTCCTCTAGAAATTAGATGTGATCCTTGGATCACATTCAGATACAATTTAGAGTGGAACCCCATGCAGTCTCACCACATCTTTTACATATATCTTTTCATGTTGTTCTGGTGAGTGATCTTCCCGAATAGAGATAAAATGGGCTGTCTTGGTGAGTCAATCAGCCAAAACACATATCACATTATTTCACATTGATGAATTCGGTAGACCCATGACAAAGTCCATAGTAATATTCTCCCATTTCCACATGGGTATAGGCCGTGGATGCATCATCTCTTTGTACTTTTGTTTCTCTGCTTTAACTTTCTAACATACCTTGCACCTTGATATATATTCTGCAATCTCCTTCTTTATGATATCCAACCAAAAGTGTTCAGGGAGATCACGGTATATCATGGGGCTACCAGGATGGATAGAGAATGTTGAGCTATGTGCATTTCCCAATATCTCCTTCTTTATCCCGGGTGATAAAGGCATGCAATGCCGTGTTCCAAACTAAATCACATCATTGTCAATATAGAACTCATCCAGCTTCCCTTCCTTTACTGCATTCACACACTTTTGTATCTCCACATCATACATTTGTTCTTCCTTAATCTTCTCTTGGATAGATGGTTGCACAATCATTTGGGAAAGGTAGGATGTATCCCCTTCCCTTATGAATTCAAAATTCATCTTTCGTATATCCAGGAAGGTAGGTTCTTTCTCAATCCATAACATGGATAGAGTATCAGGTTTTGTTCTGCTTAGAGAATAAACTACCTTGTTCGGCTTTCTAGGATGGTATTGAATAGAGAAATCGCAATCCTTGATTAGCTCTAACCATCTCCTTTGACGCATGTTGAGATCAAGCTACCTCAACTCATGATTTCTTCAAAAGAGTTTAACACAGCTGTGGATCTCCAATGATCAATGCTCCTCATGTCTTCTACCGATGCAGTTTTCAACTCTTTCAATGGTATACAGATTTCATCATGAGTCATGACCTGCCCTTGTCAGTGGTGTATGTAAATTTTCATAACAATCCACTCCCTTTCCAGACCCCTTCAATTATATATATATGTTGGGGAATGTGGTTGTAAGGTTTTTAGGTTCGAATGATCGCCTGACAGTGGTTTGTCACCCAATATTAAAATCCATATGTGTGGAGGTTGATGCTTCAATACCTCCAGTGGAGTGGATATGGATTTCGATAGGAGAAGTGTTTTGATGGAAATAGACGGTGGTATTTGAATCATGGCCAGGGTTTTTCATGGGATGATATAGGCTAGGCCACCGGGCTTCTGGTTGCCATCATGGGATCTGGGATAGTCCAAATGGGATCAGTACTTCTGAGGGACTTGAGGTGAAGGTTGATCAGCTGTCCAGGTGATGGATAATGCTGGTTTGGGTGAGTATGAGAAGGTGCATGGGGCTGATACAAAGGTGATTCATCATGCAGTTTTGATGGTCACTGAGTCCATCATCCGTGAGTCTCAGCTCCAGAAGTGGTGGCTTGTGGTTCCTACAGTGGTAACGAAGAGTGAGATGATTAAATAGGTAGAGCCTTGGGTTGTGGATATTTTTTTCTCGATTAAAACATGGTTTGGGACTAAAAGGTGTTTGTGAGGAGGATCCAACAACAATGGATTTGGTGGATCCTCCAACTACTTCCAGATCTAGTGTGAAGAGCTTGATAGGGGGTGATTCTAATCCAGATGTGGGAACTCGAATGGGCATAGAGGACGATCCAAAGGCACCCAAGAAATATTCATAATGTGAGGCTGTCCTTATAGGTATTGAGATCAAGGGTTTTGTGGGTCCCCATGATGATCCATTTCCAGCGATTAGGTGTTGCCCGAGGAGTGTGTTGCTATCTTTTAAGCTGTGTAACCACTTTGGGAGCTTGGAGGATGAAGGGAAAGATCGGGAGGATGATTAGACAATACCTCACAATGAGGAGAAGGGTATCCCATGAGAGGATTCTGGTGATGACTCTTCAAGGTAGCTGTCAGGAGTCAGTGCTCATGAGTTAAATGGTACAAACACTTGAAGTCAGAGGAAATGGAAGGGTCGGCGTGGAGGGATGAAAGGTTTCCAAGTCTATTCAAATATGCCATCACCAATGGAGACCCACCCTTCCCAGAAGCTGAAGGCCCAAGTGAGAGAAGTTGTGATCAACTTAAATGGAAATGCAGTTTGAGTAGGGGATGCGGCTGATGCAGTAGAAGGGGTTGCTCCCAGTAAGAATGTACTGCAGAATACATGAAGGTATGCTGATCATCCTGTAGAGATACAACTAAATTCCAGAGAAGAAATGATGGAGGAGGAATCCCTAGAGACCCATGCTCTAATAGGTGATGGTGATAAAATGATAGAAAGTACTGTTCGGGTGGACACCAATAGAGATAGAGGGGCTAGATTGACAAGCAGAATCGCATCCTAGTAAGAGGTCTCAATGTGGGGATAATCAATCAAGAGGAATACAAGAAAGAGTGGGAGAGAATTGTGCGTTGATTTGAACACCTTAAAAAGGATGATCCGGAAATATCGGTAACTACTTTTTCTTGGGAAATTATTAAGGAAAAAAATGTCAATAGGCTCAACATGTCCTTTAACAACATTGTTTTCTCTTGGGGTATCTAACTTTTTTCATACAAGTGTTTTTGGTTTATAATTAATAAATGAAGTTAGTGGTGTGAGTATAGGTGAAGTGATCACGCTTATCTTTAGATCCTGGATGATTACCTCACATTCTTCCATCCAGACATAATTTACCCCTTTCATTGTTATCATAGTTAACAGGATTGACAATTGTGAGAATATTCTCATAGAACATCAATAGTACCCACCTAATCCTAGAAAACTACAGAAATCTGTGACACTAGTGGGCTTGGTCCCTTCCTCAATATCTATTATTTTTGAAGGATCCACATAAATTAGCTCACTTTTGATCACATTTCCCAAGAACGTGACTTGCTTCATCTAAAAATCACACTTGTAGAACTTGGGGTACAACTTCTCTATTCTCAATATCGCCAACACAAGTCTTATTTTTTCTTAATGATCATCCATTATCTATTAGTAGATGAGAATATCATTAATAAACACTAACAAAAATTTATCTAGGTAATGTATAAAGACTATATTCATCAAATCCTTAATGATTACAAGGGAAATAATAAGTCTGAAGGGCATCACCATAAACTCATAGTTCCCACACCTTGTACATAAGGTATTCTTCTAAATATCTTTCTTCTTCACCTATTTCTAATGATATCCAGAATGAAGATCCACCTGTGAGAAGTAATTATCTCCTCTTAATTGGTTGACCAAGTCGTCAATCCTTGGAATAGGATACTTGTTCTTTATGGTGATCTTATTGAGTTCTCGATAAACGATACAAAACCGCATTATTCCATCCTTCTTCTTCACAAAGTGCACTGGTGCACCCTATGGTGATGCACTAGGGCATATGAACCATTTGTCTAGATGATTTTGTATATTCTTCTTTAACTCATCCAGTTGGATAGGAGACATCCTATAGGGAAACTTCAAGATAGTAGTAGCTCTGGGTACGAGTTCTATTAAGAACTACACCTCATGATCTCTGGGAATTATATGTAACTCTTCAGTAAATACATCATTGTATTCCCTCACAATGTCCATTTCCTCAAGGTTAGATGTTTCCTTTGACTCAACCATTTGGGAGAGGTATTCTTCTTCCTAAGGAATCAACACCCACACCATTGAATGATTTTTAAATGGAGATTAATGATCTTCCTTGTATTTTTATTGGATCATGGGATGGTTTAGAATATGAAATGATATTTCCATTTCCCGATAGTTGATATTTGATCTATATAATGAGAGCCAATATATTCACATTATAGCATCAATTTTCACCAACAGATGTATTAAAATATTCACTTGAAATTTTTTCCCACATATGCCAACAGAAGAAGAGTAAAACACATGGGTATCAATGATTGCAGAAATTGGTGTTTTTTCAGATATCTATACCTCAAGGTTTCAAATCATAGATCCTATAGTTCTAGAAAACTTTACTGATATAAAGAAATGCGTATAACCATAATCAAATAATGCTTTTTACATTCTATAGTGAATAAGAAGAGTACCTTGTAAAACATCATTATCTTTCTCCACTTCTGTAGTAGTGAAGGCATAACCCTTCCCTTGTTTCTTTGGATTTGGTGGTTTCTGACATCGATTACCCATGAAAACTCAAGGTTTAGTGTATTTTCTTTCATAGTGCCCTATCTCCCTATAGTAGTATAATTGAACCATTAGTGGTTATCTCTTTTCTTCCACCACATTCTTCTTCCTTTTTATGTCCTCTCTACACTCTTGATCATAGGGACCTTCTTTCAAACACTTGAAACATTTCCACATTCCTTTAACCCAGTTCCCATGGTGAAACATCCCACATTTTTGGCAAGTGGGTTGTTGATTTTTCCTCCCACCTTTGACATTAGTTCCAAAGGCTTAAAATTCCATCTTCCTTTTCTTATCACCATATCCATGGTACCATTTTATATACTATATCTCTAGTTTAAGTGCATAGAGAAAAACTTCTTCATAACTCCCAACGTCGCAAATTGCAAGATACATTTGAAGGTGTGGTTTTAATCCACTAAAGAATCTATAAATTTTTCTATTTTTGTTGATAACAAAACCTGAAGCATACCATTCAAGCCTTGTGAAACTCTCTTCATATTTTTTGATAAATTCTACTTATTTTTTATTGAGCTCTTTGAATTCCCTCCCCATCTTTGTGTGATGTGTTCCTGTGAAATACTTATTATGAAACATTATCTTAATGTCTTCCCATTCCATGTCTTCAATTTACTCTATTGTATTGGTGTTCTTAATCAAATCCCACCATTGATCAGCCTCTCCATCAAGATGATAAACAGATAGATTCAACTTCTCCATATCATGACATTGAAGCACACAAAATATCTTCTCCATGGAGTTTACCCACTCTTCCAAAACTGGTGGATCAGAAGATGCACTAAACGTCGATAGTCGTTGCTGCATAAAACATTAAACATCCAGTTTCTCACTCATTGGTAAAGGTGGAAGTACACCATTATTATTTTTATTGTTTATAACATATGATAATTGGGTAAGAATCACTATGATTTTTTTATCTCCACCTCCCAAATCATTGGGGATGTCGTTCGGGAAATCATTGCATTGGCCCTCGCATGAGTTGTTGGCCTCGTTTCTCTTGGTTTACACCATTTTCTAAAATAGAAAAGGTTAGAACAAAACAAGATTCAACAATTCAAGAATAAAAAATTCACATAAACACTTTATGCAAAAATCATAACACATCTGATCCCTATGTAAAAATTCTTGTGTGCATATTTGTACATTGTATCATGGTTGAGGTTATCTTTAGGGTTCACGAATCTCTATTCCCAAAGTATCTAAACATTTCCTCTGGTACAAACTATAGAAATAAAAACTTTTCTTACATTACTATTACATAATTTTCAATATAAACATCCTTATAGTATTACACATAGAGGATCCAAAGGTGTGTCATGGGAAAACAAGGACCATACATAACAATTTCAACATGGAGCATAAAAATTTATTCAATTTCTTATTCTCTAGATTCTTATTGGAACATGACATCTCCTTGGTAAATGTAGTCACCTGAGGATATAGATCAAAATGGGTTAGATATAAGCCCAGTAAGGGGACATATAAGAAAAATATAGCATGGGTGAGCATAATCATAACATAGGAATAAGATCATGAATGTAAGGGGAAGCATAAATATAAAACATGAAATGTGGCAATGCCTAAAAATGAAACACCCCGACTTAGTGTTTAACTACCACACATACATGTGAAAAAATATATAATCTTGTTAACACATAATCTCACATTTTATCATAAGATTAATCACTTTACCCAATGCGTTGGAACACTGTATAATTCTGGACGCACCTGTCACATTCAAACATTCATATTACACTATATAATTCTGGGCACACCCGCCACATCATAAAATTATAATTATAATGTATTCCACATTGAGCATATATAAATAATTAACATAACTAACCCATTTATGTAATGAGTTTCACCTCATATGAAAGCATTCATAAACATTGGGTTCCTAAATGAATGTGGGAATAACATACTTGATACAAAAACCATGAATCAGATGTAAAAGGTGAGTTCTTAAAAGAATAGTTATTTTGGATAACATTTATTTTAGATAAACATCAGTAGAAAACATTTATATCCCTGAAATTGTAAAATAATTTTTGAAAAATTATTTTCATGGAGTAACCATACCAAATTTGGAGTGAAAGAGGGAGAACCTAAAGAAGGAAAATATGGTTCTAGATTTTCCCCATACCTTATATACGAACACCTCATTCTCATTAATTTCTGGTATAATGAAAATATATTCATTAATTAGAAATTAAATTACCTTTTATACATGAATAGGGGTCTTTTTGGTTACAATTTTTTATTTTATGGGCCTTTTGATACGTTCTAGATTTTGAAAACCTTACTCGGGAATATCTGTTTTTATGGTTTTCTTGAGCGTTACACATCCATTCATGAATTGAAGTTCATGTATCACAGGGTTAAACATCCAGAACATATATTCCCTGTTATTAAGGATATTAAAGAAGTTAAAATTATATTATAATGAATCACATTGTATTCCATGTTGTTAAATCATTAGATAAAAATTAAATGATGATTGTTTGAGTTAATTTGGGTGGTTTTCGACCACAGTGAACTTTTTTTGATTAATCATTTAGTAATATGTACATTAGATAGTTCTATAACATTAAATAGGAAATAATTCGTATAAAATATTCTTTTTCATCCATAAAAATGGTTTCATGACCAGATCTAAAGTTAAAAAAGAAAACATGTCATTCTTAAAGGTGATAGATTAAGACATCACGAACCACATTTTGTTTTAAAAAATAAAAGGAAGAGGAGAAGGGGGTCGGAAGATATAATATCCCATTAGAATCATAACATTCCATTATATGTATACTAATATAGTTACCAAACCATTTTTCAGAAGGATTTTTTGGTAGAGAATAAGAAAAGAACTTGAAATTGAAAGGAATATAAAGGAAATGAAGGAGAGAAATTACCTCTGGAATCCTCCTCTTGAGATCCTCCTTAAGGGGCCGAAGCTGGGTCTTTTGATGAGACCTGAAGCTATTGGATGTGGGGAATGGCCTAGGAAAGATTCATGGGAAGATTTTAGAAATGTATTTAATCTTGAGAAGTTTGAGGGAATGACTGAGTGAAGAATGGTATTTATATTAGAGGGGAGAGAGGATTTCATAATATAAAATCCATTAATTTATTATTTCCCACCAAGAAAAATAATAGTGAGTCTTCCATGAAAAATATTATATATTTAATAATTTTATTCCAAACCAAGTGGTCTTAAATCATTATAACATCACACATGACTCTATAATTAACTTATTTAGCTTATTTTTGTAAATTATGGTATTTCACATTTCATACAAAATTCCAATATTTCAGAAAAATACCAAAATTTATCCCCAATGATTTCTCGACATGTAGAATACAAAATTTATTTCCATTTTTGAAAAATTATTTTTTAAATATGATTAATTAAATATTTAATTAATATCATTATTTATTTGAAAAATACAGTTTTTCAATTTAAAACTAATTTTATAATGCTTTCAAAAATTATGTAGGCTCTTATAAAATAATCTGAAAACTAGAAGAGATGGATTTGATAATTTTTAAACATATTTTACGAATATATTTTTTTTAAATCAATTAATTAAATATAAATAATTATTTATGACTTAAAAAAATACCAAAACATTTACTACGGTCATATTGTCACTTTCAAATATTCGAAAAATTTATTTAATTATTCATGAGTAAGGATACTATTATTTTGGACATTTTACTATTCTTAAGGGTCATTGTGCTATTTTTAAGGGTAGGTTACTATTCATAAGGTTATGTTACTATTCACTAAAAATTATTATTTTTTAATTGGACTCCAAAAATCATTTTGAACAGAACCATGTATGTCGGATTTTTGAAATTCAAAACATAAAAGTGGAAAATTTATATTTAATGGTCACATAATATTTAGAATATTTATATTTCAACGTGATTCCTAATGTGATTATACAATAATGAAGAATTATAAGAAGGGATTTCCGTTGATAACTATTTTTTTCTTTATATATATCATCACCAGCCATCCATTTCTTCAAGAGAAATACACCGGCATGTACCTCCTCTAGTGAATCATCTACTTGATCAGCCAAGTCGAGACACTCTATGACAAAATGATTCGAGGTAGTGGGTCTAACATGGATCAATTCGTTCTGTGTGTGGCTTCCGGGTGGCTCTGAGGATGAACGTGGTCCTAGACCATCTCTTGATTGAAGATGTATGTCATTTATAGTTGGTTAGGGATATGACATGCTCGATTCCCTTCTTCTGAGTTCCTCCGCATAAGAGGGATTTTCTATATTTGATTCTATAGGGGGAGTACCTTCCTGTTGATATGATATGTCACCACGTGGAGGACCTCTGTAGATGGCGCTACAGAGGTGAGGACGACCATCGTGGCTTGATGATCGATTGTCAGAAATAATTTCAATGTGAGTACCCAGTGGAGGACCATCAGAGTGGACAACAGGAAGGGAGAACCTACTTGTTGTTCAAGGCCATTGAAGGGAGGGCCTTCACATTGGCTTCTATGGTGGTGAGGACTACCACCATTGATGTTGTAGGGAGAAAACTATGGGGTACACCCTGGGGAGGGCCTTCAGAATGTACCGTAATGAGGGGAGGGCCTTCTCATTTCATGACATCTCTACACGGAAGACCTCTGCTATCCGTGCTGTAATGGAGAGGACTACCATTACCACCTGACACCTCACTGTATAAGGGGATTCTGCAGTGCATACCATTGTGAGGACCTTCATGGAAAACTGCAGAAAGGGGAGGTCATCCTGGCTGCATAGTGTCATTATGGGGAGGGCCTTCGCAACAACCGCCATCATGGTGAGGATGACCATCATGGTTTTCCATTTAGTGTGCATCCTAGGAAGGGCCTACAGGACACATAGCTACAAGGTGAGGACCTTCTTGTTTCTTAAGGCCATTTCGGGGAGGACCTTCACAATGGAGGTCAAGATGGCGAGGACGACCATCACTGTTTTCATAATGGTGAGGACTACCATCACTGCTGCCATGGGGAGAATATAAGCGGGGCACACCCTGGGGAGGGGCTTTAGAATTTACCACTGTGAAGGAAGTGCCTTCTAATTTCTTGACATCACTATGCGGAGGAGCTCTGCTATCTTGTTATACTTGTGAGGACCACCATTACCGCCTGACGCCTCACTGCCTAGAGGGATTTTTTGGTGTGTACAATGGGGAATACTTTTAGGGCGAACTACAGCAAGCGAAGGACCTTTCAGTTGCATAGTGTCATTAAAGGGGGGGCCTGCATGACAACCACCATCACGGTGAGGATGAACATAATGGTTTGATGATCTGTGTACATCATGGTTGGGGGGACTTTTGGAAACATTATTACAAGGGGAGGACCTTGTTGTTGCTTAATTCCATTGCAGGGAGGACCTTTATAATGGTGGCCATGATAGTGAGGACTATTATCATAGATTCTGTGATTGTGAGGACTACCATCATAGCTATAGCAGGGAGAATATCTGTGGGGAACACCCTGGAGGATATTTCTCATTGCTTGACATCTCTGCAGGGAGGAGATTTGTTATTAAAATGGCAAGGACTACAACTATAATCTAATACTAGGCTGCGTGAGATATCGTGGAAACATATCCCATGGGTGGGACCATTAGGGAAGGCCATAGAAAGGGGAGGACCTTCATGTCATGATGAGAAATCATTATAGGGAGGACCTCCACATTTTCTACTATAATGGTGGGGACTACGCAAATAATCTAGGGTTTCACTAAATAAAGAGTTCTTATAGCGTATACCCTTGGGAGTACCATCAGGGTGGACAAAAGTAAGTGGATGAACTTCTTGCAGCTCTATCTTCTAGTCATGCAGAGGGATTCCATAAATTGCATCAAAAGAGGAACTCTCGTGATCAATCACTCTATGCCCATGAAGGAGGCCCTCATGGGTGCTCTTGGGAGGACCTTTAGAGTCACTGATAGCGACATTGTGAGAATGAACTTCGCAACTGCTATTGCTTGTCCCATCATATGGTAAAGGGTTAATAGGATTATGAGACTTTGAGACATCTTTGGCAGCATTGAGAACCCCATATTCTTTAAGAGGAAAGTCATGGACCCCCTCTTTATTTTCCAGCTGCATTCGGTAGATTTAGGGAGCTCTCTCATGAGAAGTAGGGACCGTCTGCCATTGATAAAGGATATCACCACTACTTCCATTTCTAATTGGGTACTTTGATGCTTCTGGGATACATCGAAAACCATATTTGGTTTTGGAAAAGATATATTCTTAACATGGAGTATCAACTATGATGGACGGGTATCCCCCCGTTAGAACGAGTGAGTATTCTCAATCTGGTTGCATCTGTATTTCATTATATAACTGACGACCATATTGGGTGGATGCTAGGATGCAGATGTACTCTGAGGTGGATATCTCATCTCTTAGACGATTCACCTCAATTGGGGAGATGAGATCACATTCCCATGTCCTTCTTGTTTCCATCGATGAAATTATATTCTGGCAAGTTTCTAAGATATGATATGGGATTGATACCTTCTCCTCCATCTTTTCCAAGATACACAGAGGGACATCCTTGGCTGGAACAGGTATGAGTGCCCATTCCACTATCGAAATAGGAATGTACTACTCCAGTCCTCTAGTGGTCAGTGGATACTAACAATTCTCTTATTTCATGATTCTACCCCTGTGCTGGGATATGCCACCCTACTTCTCCATTTCCACTGCATCGGGATGATGGGAATTAATTTCATCCACAGGGATCTAGCCCTACATATGTTGGTGTCCCACCGTATCAGGTCAGTGGCCTCTATTGGTAGAGATATGCACCTTCCTATTGATCACCACCATAATGGGATGGCGGGTGACAGTAGCATCAGTGAGGAGCAGGTTCCGTAGCCGCTAGATTTCCACCACATCTGGTTGGTGTGCTTCATGATCCCGTGAAGGGAGAGGCACCTACCTTGTAGGGGCCATCCTATATAGGCGACTGGCATGACAAGGCTCAGTAAGGATACTCTCTTTCTCTTATGTTGCCACTATATTTGGATGCCGAGCTTTGGAAAATCGGGCATGTGCATGGGATTTCCCGTGATATGTCTCCATGTCCATGCAGTGGAGTTCATCTATAGAAATGTGAGTGCTGGCCTATTCCTAGTGGTATGTTCACCGCCCAAGGCAGGTAGTTCGAGGGGTCTGAGCTCGAGGAGTGTGGGTGTGGATCCTCGGGGTGGCATCCACTTCATGATGAGAATATGAGGTTGTGTCATAGAAGTGGTGACATCATCCAATAGGGGCCTCAAAGAGGAACCCCCATCCAGTGGGGATGAATTCATCAACATAATCCTCTTCCACATCCCTATGAAAAGGTAGGTATGAATTTTCTCATTTTGGGGACATGCTCCTAAAATGGTTCGAGAAGGCTAAAGGGGCAGCCTTGATCTTCTCCCTCGATCACTGCTAGTCAGGTGGCCAAAAAGACATAGATGACTATAGGGTGTACATAGTTGCCTCCACAATCGAGAGTTCACCGTTCTTGTGGTATTCTCATATTAGTGTGTCCAAGAACCAATGATGAAGACACTGGGTGGGCTACGGGGTCTTCTTCCAATTGAGAGGCCCGATCAGGGCGTTGATCATCGTGTGTGTCTCTGAATTCCTTTGTGATGCCATTGGATTGAAGGAAGATCTATTTCATACCCTTAAAAAATTTGGGAAGTACAAACAAAAAACCCATCAACTTAGCATCTCATAATCTGATGCATAATTAATTTCCTTGCTTGGCCCTCTTATTAAGTATGAATGGGGGGTGAAGTGAGTTTATTTCACCACCTTGTTTGAAGGCTCGCGGCCGGGTCCATTTTTGTGGAGGAAAAACAAGATGGCATTTCATATATTAATCATCCATTTATTATTACGGAGAATTATCAGTTAGGGTGAATTCATCATTCTACTTAAATATTCACGTCAGGTTCACCATTTTCATTTCATGAGGAAGGGGATGTTATCTGTTCCCTTGTCTGATTAAAGTGAGTCAGTGCTATATAATCATTTATATTGAGTTGCCTATCTTTTTGGATTTTCATGGTCTCCAGTATTCTCAGAGCTAAAATTCCCAATGATCCTTTTATCCAATGATCCATGAACCTTCTTTCCAAAGATAGGTGCTCGTTGGGTGATATGGAAAATGACACTTAATAACTCACACTGGTCAATAGGATGGGAATTTGGGCTCATATCACACTTTTGGGGGAATTATTTCCTATTTCGGGACACTCTTATAGATTTAAGTCAAGTTAATATGTTCTCAAATATTTGGATGATCTCCAACCATAGTATCCATAGATTACCAATGGGTTTCAAGTCACAGGTCTACGCTGGGATAAATAGATGTCTACATCCAATGCTTCCCAACCCTCATTGGATTAACAGTTCTTGGGATGTTTTAGTTCATTTATACAGAACTGGTGTTATGCCTTATAATTGGGCACTCTAGAGTTTATTTTCATGCAGGGGGAACAGAGAGTGACTTGAGCATCTGGATTAAGACCGTAACATGGGCATCTTTTGTATCCTTGTGAAATTAATAAAAATCTACATAGTTCGGTGCCACTAAACGAGACACATCACCATTTAATTACATGTGACAAGGACCTGACAATACTGTATAACATAATGTGTCATGGACGTCTAGGTTCTAAGTTACTAGTCGTGGCTTGTGTGGGACTTACGCTGAAGTGGTCTTGAGGACCCGATGGATAATTATTTACAGGTCCCGGGTATAGACTTCCTAGGGTCATTAGGACACGGCCTGATAAGGATAGATGGGTATCGGACTTGGAAGTTGGTCTTTTTCCTCAGGAGGTCTCCTATATATCATGGTTGATTTGGAATCAAGGAAAATGTAGTTATAGATTGTCAGGGAATACACACGATAGTCTCCGATCAGGGGAATGATTGGATTCCCATATTGGTGTCTAGTTGGGGAAATATGTGGTTGGTGTCCTGAGATGGGATTGAACCTCAGGAAGGTTCTCAACATACCCATCATAGGAGATGGGGATAAAAAAAATGTAGTTCATTCTACCGTTGTCATTATATGCACTCTGTGGCCATCACAAATCCTTAAGCCCATGCGAGTCATGATAGATGGGAGAAATAATAGAATGTGAAAGATTTTGCAATCTACACACATTTTAGTTACTAAGGGGAGATGAGTAAGATGATGGGGGGGAGGGGGACCACGACATTAGGACTTTCATTCCCCCTGATGTCGTTGAAGAAACAAAGGTTGAAGTTGTGTTGGCAGAGGCTATGATATGGTGGCAATGAGAATGGAACATTGAACCTTCTGAGATGGAAGGGGAAATGGTATTTTCATCCAGCAAGGATGGTTATTTGGGTTTATCCAGTAGGGATGCCATATTAATATCTTTGGGTGAGGGTAGAAGTGCTCACAATAGGAAATCATTGAATGGAAAATTAAGCGGGATCCCTCAATCCAGAAGAGTGGAGAGACAGAGAGGGGCTCTCGGACTCAGACATTGGACTATCGTGGGTTTGTAAACCCAGTAATACTCTGGATATCTGTTCAAGGGATGGTGTAACCCCATTTTCTCTACCTACCATGGGTATGTGAACTCATGAGGGTTCACTAATGTTCCTGAAGGTTTCAAAATGCTGGTTTAGTGGCTTTGGTTGAGACCTTGTCCTAGTGATAATGGATAGCCTATTGAAAGGATTTTAGAGGATTGGACTAAATTGTAAGGGCCTTATCTGACGTAGATTATGGAAACACCTAAGGGCTTGTGGACCACATAAAAATATGAGGAGTGTAACCCTTCGGGTAGGTAGGTTATACACGGTTGGAGAGGTCATTCGCATACTAGTTCGGTAAGCAAAATGAAGGGAATCTCACATACCAGAGTGGTATAGGGATTCGTTCTTGTTCCACATTCCAAATTGGTACGTGGTGTTGGAGTTCGCTTGAGCAGCAACAGCTAGGGGAAGCACCATATAGGGATTCACCCACATAGAAGGGTGCTACACAGCAAGCTGGATTGAGGTAGGGGCATGGGCTCCCGGGTTATGGGGAGTGCATCTGCGTCGGGGTCATGGTTCGTGGGTTAATAATTTTTGGATCACAGTTTACCAATTTACTTACGAATTATTCAGTTCGAATCAATTCATCCCCAGTTTATAACTATTTCTGGTTCACAAATCGGAACATTGCAGTACGTGAAATACTATCTCTCAAAGGCCTCTTCCTTCTCGAATAGTCTAATGCCCTCCTTCAAAGAGCCGATCGCCCAAAATCTAATCTTCAATCAGCCGATCCATTTCTTCCCCCCCTTGACGTCCTTTTATAGAGGGGGAAATGTGTTGTATCTATGGTCATATAGAACCTTTTGCGGAGGCCCATGAAAAAAACTCGTCCTATGGATGACTTAGTATACCTGAGGTTCATGGGGTATGTTGAATGCACCTCACATGCGATCGAACTCCTTCATGGTGGAGCTTTGTAGTCGCAAAGGGATCCACCTCCATTTTGAGAATAACGTAGTGTGTGGTGGGGGGATGGACTGCCTAGTTTGCGGATGGAACCGTTCAAGAATACGGACTAGTCAGTCCTTACTTCGACGGTCGTTTGGTTCAAACCCGCGTAGGAGCTCCACATTTGTTTCACAAATGATAGATATCATGAGATGTGTGGTTCACCGAAATGGTCGTGTAGCTCTGGTGATGAAAAAATATGTGGATTGGTTAGGTCCATAAGCATTTCATTGAATAATATTCATATTGTGACCAAATTATTGTTGAAGATTCGGTAGATTAATCGACTGGTTTTAAGGGATTATCTTTCTTCCCTTCTTTGGTTTTTTCAAGACCCTACAATCACCAATCAATTGGAACTCATCACACAATTTTAGGTTAATATTGATGAGGCCCAAGAGTAGGTGAAGCAAAAAAACCATCTAGTCTATGACCTCTGAGATGAGTGAGGCAAGATGCAGATTCGTACTTATGAGCTCTGTACCGAGTTCGTCTCTAAGCTGAGGGAGATAAGGAAGATGTAGGAGACTCTATAAGCCACATTCCAACAAGTGGTGGTGTTGATGTTTTCCATCACAGGGGAATACCCATAAGGGAATATATTGGCTAAAATTATGAAATACACCTTCTTACTCACAAGTTTGTTATAAACTACATGTATGGAAATATTATATTCTAATTTTAATTATATCACCTCGATAATTTCTCAGTAGCGACTACTGATCAATCCCTAAGATCATGTGGATCATTCCCAGTGAGAGATTCAAGGGGGAACATTTAATCATTCATTTTTTATAAGATTTACTGATAATCATTGTGTAATTGAGATCAACCATTGTTGAAGGAACACAAAGATCGTTATGGTGAGTAAGGATGTAACTAGAGAGTAGGTCTCTTGAAACATCTAACATGATTTTTCCTAAATTATCTAGTGAAGGCATGTGATAAATCCATGGTTGTTGGAATCAATCTTAACAATGTTAAAATAGAATGTTTGAATCATGATGCCCAAAATTCTGAACACAAGGAGAATGTAATCATGTGATAGGAAAAATGAGGACCATTTCTAGAATACATCATCCACCTCACTTAACTTGGGATGAGGAAAAAAACAAGGGTCAACCACTGACCATATTGGAAACACAAGAAATGTCTTGAAATGTCTTTCAATGTCTTCCAGGACGTTGGCCAAGGATGGTAGGTGAGTCGATGCAGCATAGGAAGGTCATGAGGGGATCCATTTAGAGATGAACATGGATGATGATCCAAATAATGGATATGTAATGCATGGAATGAGGTGATGGGATGTTCCAAAAGAATCTAACACTCTTGAAATTATTCCCCTGTGATTAAAGTACCTTGGTGTAGGAACATTGGCACAAAAAAAATAACAAGCTTATTTACCAGAAAGGTCCTCTTTGGTGAAGGCCTCATAAGCTTATTAGTTTAACATCATATGAAGTATGTTTGATGTGTAAAACAGTTTTAGCATCATGTGATCTAGATGCTTCTCACGGTCTAATGTCTTGCGATAAGGGTGTTGCACATAGTTTAAGTCCATATTTTCTACACCCTGGTAATTTGGAAATTGTTGTTCATTGATTGTATTCATGTAATGAACGAAATAAATTCAATGTGAATGAGGTAATGGAGGCCCAACACCACAAAAGAATCATGGGATAGAAAGGAAATAAGAATATGTGATACGACAAGGGGAAAAATCACAATGAATATTTTAGTTCAAGTTCATAATGTTTAGACAACAAATATGGAAGAGGGGACCCATAAGGATATTGAACCTATGGCTTGGATCAAATAAAAAATGTTTGGGCATCACTGTACATCCCATGAGGATGGGAATCAATCCATACATAGTTCTTGAACACATTAATGATGTAGAATAACACTAGTGGGGCAGTCCTCTCTAGCGAGGACAGTGAATCATACTATGATATCATTGTGAATCATAAACATTCTCAGTGTGTGGTCAAAATTTATCAACAGGAATTTATGATAGTAGGTTATTATTTTAGGTTCATAGAGTTAAAACCACAATAGATGGTTTCACAAATGGGTATGTGTTTTGTGATTTTATGATAAACCTAACATGAATGAGGGTGAAGGGGGCCTTCATAGAAACACAATATCCTAGAAGACAATGAGGTCAATCAGTTCTTATTTTAGGGTAATAGAGTTTGGAATATGGGGGGGGGGGGGGTTGCCCAAAAGTAATTTTCATAATGTGGTGGAATAAAAAACCTAACAAGAATTAGTATTGAGGAGTTCCAAACACACCAAAAATGAATTCTTAGGGAGGATTACATATAGTTTAATGTCATGTAGATTAAATAATAAGGTGTAACACTCATTCGAAGTGTACGAAAGGGGAAAAAGAAAGATAAAAACCTATTTGAATGAGGTCCAAGAGATCCCACATGTCGCTTAGATGTATTAAGATTAACTACATATAGTTTAAGGTCATATGTCTTGGACCAGAGATTTTGAGGCTTGGAGCAATGAAAAAATGAATAGGAATCACTACATATCATGTAATTATGGTAATGATGCCTCAAATTGTTCTATAATCACTTGTAGTTTAATGTTAGGTGGTAAGTATAAAGATGATTCTATGTAAAAGGGGGAAATATTGTTGGGGTTGGACATGAGATTGATGATCTATGTGCCACTATGTATCCCCTAAGTGTGGGAATCAAGCCACATAAATTTCTAGAAGGAAAATTTCACTATAAAGGTCTGAAACATACATAGTGGGAAAAGGAATTTGATATTTATTATGTGTTATTTTGTTCCTGCTTATTTTGTTAGCACTTGAACCAGGATAGAATGTCCAGGTGTTTCCACAAGAATTCATCCATTTGTAGGTCTTGACAGGTGGAATAGTGGATGTCCCGTGTGAAAGGTGATTACATCTCAAGATAGAACACCACAATATTGCAAAAAAAAATTCATCATGATTCCAAAATGATGATGTCTTAGTTTAAGGTTGTATGATAGGACTATCCCATGCAATTTATCATTGTCCAGTAATGACACTGGAGGAGGTGTTCCAAGAGGAATGTTAATGGAATGACTACTGGAAAACAAACTTGAGTAGGGACCAAAGAATTCCACACCACAACACACACTTCCAAGAAAACCATATAGGAGTGATTATTGTATGTTCATAGAGTTTGGACTACAGGGATTCTTTTTTAAAATCATAGAGTCTCAACCATAGGGTTGCACTAATTTTCCATGTGGGTACAAGCCATAAAAAAACTTGAAAGCCCACGTGAGCCCTGCTCAATGTGGGAAACCAGGAGGGATATTAGTATTTAACCATGACATGTAAGGTACAAAAAATGGTATCTTCTCACTTGATCTGTGGAAATGTATTGAGGATAAAATCCAATTGTGTTAGAGTTAAATGACAATATAAGGAAGTGGAAAGAATGTTAATCAAAACTTTTTATGTCTAGATCATTGAATGGAAATCTTGTGGGAATGATATCTATTAACCATGTTCACTACATAGGAACCACAACATCACCAGTCAGGGGAAGGGAATATAAATGCATAATTGACTGTTGAACAAATTCGAAACATTGGTTTTGATGTTCATTTGTAATAATCCACTAGATTGTTGACCTAGGAAGGGAGGTGAGACAAAAAGGCATGACACCATCATCATTATGGGGTCCTTATGGATGTCATAGATGGTGGACATATGAACCTAAAAAGAAACAATATTTAGAGATGGTTTGGAATGATATATAGATAGAACTAAACACTTTTTTCTCTGTGCCCCAAGTACCATAGGGCATGTTAGTGGTTAGATCCGTCTAAACCCAAGATAGAAAATAGTTTAAGGTCATATTACATGGACCATGGATTCCCAGTTTAACATCATGAGGGTGGGATGTATCCATATTGTTTAACATCATGTGGTAAGGAAGGAAATTCTATGATGTTTATCATCATGCGGTAATGACATTATGGGAAAAGGGGTACCCAGAAGAAGAAATTGTGTTGAATAAGAAAAATAACCCCAAAATAAATGAGGAAAAATAGGTCCATATTGTTCCCCATATTTCCATGAAAACCTTGAATTGGTTCTTATTTTATGCTCATTGATTTTGAAAAATATGGTTATGTAGTTACTAGTTTTGCATAAAAATACTACCAAGTTTCCTAATCCCATTTGAGACATTATTGATGTGGAATAAAGGGAGTGATATGAGGATTTCAGCATTATATGGTAGCACACATTGATAGACATGAAATGATGGGTGTATATTTCCCAAATTAACTAAAAGTCTTTGTCAATGGGTATGGATTCATGAAGGGACAACACTAGAGGTTTTGGGGATCCACCAGAACATAAAGAGGAGAAAATGTGAATCACTTCCCAAGATATCTATAACACAATGAGGGTGGATGGAAAATGACGGATCTCTAATAACCTAGTTAGAAACATAGAATCCATATCATGTTACTAAGAATGGGGAAATACAAAGGAGTGTTGACAATTTACTATGATTACAACATGATACCTATCTAAAAATGTTTTCAAATTCCTTCAAATTAATTTTCCCAAAGTGGTAGGAGAGATGATGTGGCATATCCAAGCTGTTAGGGGGGGAATTTCGATTGGTAAGAGGGTTGTTAACCAGATAAAGAGACACGTGAAGTGTGGAAATGGATTGAATAAATTTCCCCATAAAAGCCAACACATTATGTCTCATACCACCATATATTCCAGAATTTCATTGTGGAACATCTAAAGGAGGTATTAGATCATTCTTCATTTATTGATTTCCATAAAGGGGTATTTTCATTAGTTTAATGGTCATATTACTCAAACTAAGATCTCTCAATTTAAGGTATTATAGTGTGGACCATAGGATACCAGTTTACTATCCTATGTGTGGGATGTGGTGATGTATTTTAACATCATGTGGTATATAATATAGTGTCACGTAGTTAATCATTATTTGACTTGGACATATTCATCCCAAAGGAGAAGTGTGTGGGGAGGAAAATAACTCGATGAGAATGTTGACCATGAAGATCCACACCACACCACCAATTATCAAATGGGAATCCATGCTAAGGGGAAAAAGAGAATTTAGGATTATACAATTGGGCATGTGGAAAAGATTCCCTGGTAATTTCAATTTATCACATAAGGATGGAAATTTATCCACACGTTGTTTTGGAAGAATTCACAGAAGATGGCCAATGCCAAGGGGGTGATATCCTCGCAGATGAGAATATCCTGACTCTTACACTGTTTAATTTCATGTGACTAAGAGACTGAAAATATGAGTTTATGGTCATAGAATTTGGAGAAATTAATGATAGATGTGCCGTTTGATTCAATGAGGCCACCCAACTTGAATGAGGACCAAGGAGATCCACACCACACCACACATTCCTAGATGATATCTAGACCATGGGGTTATAGGGATGAGTTTGGGACTATGTGGATGGGCCCAAGGACAAGATGCAAGGTCATCTATATGTATCCCATAAGGATGGTAATCAATCCATATATAGATCTTCATGAATTCATTGATGATGGCCCGTGAGAAGGGGAAATTTGTTCTTAGGTGAAAAAGTCGTAGCACTATGTAGTTTTTCATCATAAAACAACTATAAAGAATACAATGTTTAACGCCATTAAATAAGGATGGGGAGATATTATATATTTTTTCTTCATTATATAGGTATGCTAAATGGATGTTTTTACGGTCATATATCATGAACCAAAAGATGAGGCTTCTAAAGTGGAAACCTACATTGCGACACCATGAGAAACCTGACATAAATGATAGCCAAAGGGGTCTACACCAAACCACAAATTCCTAAGATGATTTCACACAAAATTTAACATATTAGGGGACACAAATACTATTTTGGAAGAGTATGTGTCTTAGTTCAAAGATGAAGTGTCTAGGCATTTCTACATATACCATAAGTTAGGGAATCATGATTTTCATTGTTCTCTAAATTATGTGCATTTTAATTTAATGTAGAATGGGTCTAGGGAAAATTTTGATGTCATGTATGATATATCAGTTTAGTATCATGAGGGGAAAAAGGAAATTTCTATTTAAAGACATATATAAAGGACCCTCAATGTAGTTCAGTTTAAAATCATGTATCTAGGATGTCAAATATCATAGAGTAAGCTCATAGATCTCAGACTAATGGGAGGATTGTGCGATTTAACATCATGAAACCAGTATGTTGATATTTTTGTACAGTTTAACATTACGAATCAATGAGGAAATATATGTTTAACATTGTTTGTGAAGGTCATAATAGTTTTATTCTATGTTTCTTAGATTAAAGAGATCTTAGTTAAAGGACAAAAATCTCGAATCATGGTAACATTTTGTTGTTTATTATCATATAGGATGAGGAAATCTAGTGTTGTGTCAGACAGTTGTGAAGGAAATGTTTGAAAAGTTATTTTCTTGGTAATCCTTCTATAACACAAAATGAATGTGGAACAAGGAATCCCCATGCCACACTATAAATTCCAAGGATGACCAATATATTATCATAAGTTCGTAGATCTCAAACCAAAAGGGCATTGTGCAGTTTTTCATCATGAAATGAAGAAGAAATAGTGGTTTAACATCACAAAGGATTAGGAAACATAGTTTAAAATAATTTCTCATGGATGAAATAGATCATATTATAAGGTATTAGAGCTTGGAACCTGGGGATCCTAGTTTATGGTAATATAGTGTGGAGCACTCCAAAAAATGTAACATCATGGAGTTAGAACATGTTATATATAGTTTAAAATCATGTGGTAAGGTTCACGTGGTTGTTTAATGTTGTGCTATAAAAAATAGAAAAACTCAACTAATGTACTATTTGCATAGTTTTGAATTAGGGGGAGGAGTAATTCTCTCATCATCTAGGGTGATCAAAGAGTATTCTCTATTGGTGTAGACATTATGGATGATATAAGGTCCTTCCCATTTGGTCTCCAACATTAGTGGGTTCATATCATGTATCCTCAACATCCTTAGATAAAATTCTATGTCACCTTAAAGGATAGTGTGGAGACAAAATCTTTTATCAAACACTCTAGATACATTGTTCTAGATCCCCTCTAGAATTTTCAATCCATGGAGCATGTTCTCATAGAGATATTCTAGTTCATCTAAAAAGACTTATGCTACTCTATTTGATGTTTTCTGAACATATACTATTGTACGAGGAGATGGAAATAGAATCTTTATGGGGAAAACTTCCCCTGTAACGTACACTATGGAATACGGAGTCACCTTGGTGGAATTAAAATTCCCCATCTGATAGTCCCCACGACAATTGGAGAGTTTTTTCAGAAAAATTCTCTTATACTAGCCCACCATGTTCTGAAAAATGATAGAGTTGGTTTTGTTGAATTAATCGATATTTCCATTTTCTTGTCAATAGTAGTGAGAAGTTCATTATTTCTAGATGTTGTACTTAGTGTACAAATTCTTCAATTCAGCTACCCATAAGTTGGTGATATTATCAGCAAGAATAGTGTGAGTAACCTCAAATTGACGGATGCTTTTGGATCATAATAACTCAACAATATATCCGCGATTGACTTTCTTGAAAGTAATATGTTCTTTCCACTTTGAAGAGAAATCCATCACAGTCAAAATGAACCTACACTGGCGAGGTATGGCTGGTGGGTATGATCCCATGATATTGAGTCACCAATCCAAAATGGGACAATATTAATTTGTAATGTGTAGGGTCTCTGGAAGTCGATGCATAATTTTAGTATGGATCTAACATGTGTGTAAAATCATGCATAACTCAATACAGACAGGGACCATGGTGGGTGAAAATTAGACCAACTTTAGAAATATGGTGGGGGAGAATCATCCCTAGCTGATGAACACCACAAGACCCGACTTGAGCATCATGAATAATCTGGGTATCTTATCTCCTTGATTGCAGCGAAGGATAATTCCATCAAATCCACATATTTAGAGTGTCTTCACTACGATGGGACCACTTTGGATCATGAATTGAACTAAACAATGATAGATTCTTTCAGATTCACCTCTATTAGTTGGTAGATTGTCTTTAAGAAAATACTCGATGAAAGGAGTTTCCTAGTCGGGGGATTCATCAGGTGTAGAGGGATCTGAAAGACATTATGTGGGTGAATATGTGGTAAGGTGGTTTACTTGTCAGGTTTCATAATCAATTGAATTAAAAATGTTGGTGACTCATCAATGAACCACATGAATTAATAAATATGCCTTTTCATTTTTTGTTATTGAAGTGGATAGACTGTCTAGAGCATCAGATTGACAGTTATGTGACTTGGGAACACGAGTCACCTCTGGCTGAGAAAGGAATGGGGCCAATAAATGGAGAGCATTCCTAAGAAATGGAATTATCTCAACTTCTTGATTATATATTAATCATTAATCTCTTTGGGAAATATCAAAGATTCCCCATTAACATTTAAGTGGGGAACAAAACTTTTGAGGGCTTAAATGAGACTAATGATGAGAGCCTGATACACTACCTCATTCTTTGTGAAACCTTTTGATAATAAGACCAAATAGGGAAAGATAGCATGTGTATGTGTGATGAAGGCAATATTTAGGAATACTCTATTGATATTGTGATCATTGATACTTCTACCAGTCAAAATCCAAGAGGAACCATTGATCTGAATTTTCTAACATGGCAAGGATTGATTCATTGAGAGGATGTGCTCATCTGGAATTTCAATATTTAGAGACTAATCTTTGGGGGTGGATGAGTGTCCTAGAAATCTACCAACACTTAAACCTTGACAACCTTTTGTGTACTAAATGTAATGTAGATCTACTGAAGAATCACCTACCAATATATTGTCTGACCTATCAACATAGAGAGCTCCAGAATGTACTTTTGCAGATCCATGTAAGAAACCAGATGTTTATCATGATGTTTTAGGTACCTCTGTATCCTCTTCACTGAGAAAACTAGTGTGAGGATTATCTTCTCAATAGGATGATATCCGACTCTATGTTGAGGAGTGTGCACCTCAGACAGTAAAAAATTTTCTCTATCCCTTCATAGATCATTTGGGTGAGTAACACATCGAGGGATCATTCTCGAGAAGTCACATAAAGGAAAAATGGCTTCTCGGATATAGGTGGCATCAGAACTAGAGGCTTTAGAAGATACTCTTTTGTATCCTCCAAATAAGAATACAACTCTACATCCCACTATTATATGAAACCATTCTTAATGGACCCTGAAAAGGGCTTACACTTTCCACTATTTTCAAGATGAATTAGCGTATATAAGCTACTTTTCATTGAAATCCTCAGATCTCCCTGAGGTTACTTAGAGGAAGAATTTGGTTGATATCATTAACCATCTCAAGGTTGTTCTTGAGGCCTCTATATCTAACAAAAAAACCTAGTAACTTTCCAAAGGTCACCCTAAAGGAACATTTCAAGGGGTTCATCTTCAGAAAATGCGAGTTGAAGAATCAGAACACTTTACTGAGATATCTATGATGGTCTTAACATTAGAGGGATTTAACCAAAATGTCTTCCTTGTATATTTACACTAGAATCCTAAGTATTAATTTCAAAATGAGGTGATTTGGACACTTATATATGGTTCTTTCATTCTTTAGATAGAAAGGCATTACCTGATAATAAAAAGTATGGTTCTCTAAAGGTGGTAGATTTCTCATCTACGGGAGACCTATAGATAACATTATACCTAGAATACACATCCATAATAGATAGATCCATGAAACTAGTGGTGATACTAATCAACCGCTCCATCATTGGAAGGGGAAAATCAACCATTGGGAAGTGGTGATTGAGATACTCGAAGTCGATGTAGACCTTGATATATCTTTTCTTCTTCTTGACAATAATAATGTTGTCCAACCTTCTGGGGTACTAATCCTACATAACTAATTTGTCATTAATGGTCTTATCAACTTCGGCTTGAACCATGGAACCATGAGACAGGTGCATCATCTGAATAGGCTGCTTAAATCCTTTATGAATCACTTGGAGGCTAAGATGGTGGAAAAGACATGAGGGTCTATCCCTAGAATCTCCTCACAACTCCATGAGAAAACATCATGATGATTCATCAAGAAATACATGTATTGTTTTTTTTCCACTACAGGAAAGTATACATAGGTCTGTATCGACCTTAGATATGTCTCAGTGCCAAGTTCCACATGTATGAACTCATCGATGGTGGGGGACACATCATCTTCGAATATGGGAGGATCATATTACAAATCCACTTCATCTTCTGAGGCAAGAGGATCATCAAGAGGAGGTAATTGTTTTGAGTTAACTGATCCTTGAGGAACACTAGTTTTGGCACAAGTGGAAGAGGAAACATTATTAAGATATTCCTATGCTGTTGAATCCATGAAAACAATGGTCATTGCCCATATTCCATCAGAACATCAACATAAGGGCCTACCATTGATGAGGTTAATGTAGTGGGGATGGGTAGGTCTATGTCGACATAGCATAGAATAAAAAAATACAATAGGTATGGTATACTGTTTTAGTCATGGGGTGAACATCCTGATATCTCATAGGGGTAACAAGCTCTAGTATCACTATATCCTATCATCTATTGGCGTATGAGTTAATATTCTGATGTTACATACATTTTGGAACTCAACATCCACTAATATCGGAGAAAACAAATCAGTGTGTCAATTTGGGGATTGTGGCCTCCAACTAATGAATTGGGAGGACAAAAGCATCCTCAAATTCCATCTAGGGGTTGACCATAGTAGCATTGTGCTCAACCTCATTAGTTTAGACCCATTTGTACTTGACATTATAAAAATTGGAATTCATATAATGGGATTATCATGGGGTGAAAGGAGAAGTGTCATTTCGGATCATGCACACTCGACTATTGAGGGTGTACTTCAGGCACTAGTGATATGATGGAAATGTTTCATACATATGAATACATGGTCTACACATCCGTACATTGTATGATATATCCTATGCAATTACCATAAATGAAGTGACTACAACTAGGATGTTGAAATAAGTCATTAGGTGGATTATTCGACATGTTATTTTTTCTATATGGTCATAAGCATGAATCTTTAGGTCAGGGGGACTTAGATATTCTTCATCCCATCCATATTTGTGGAGTGTCTAGTTCAGGATCAGGTTGATCACAGAACCTTTTTCAGTGAGACAATGATGAAATTACATTAAATTAAAATGTCTATTTATGTGTAGAGGTTGTATGTTCTCATATATGGGTGATTCTTAATCTTCTCATGTGAATAAAATTATGTACTGGAATTCTGCAGAATTGACCAACTCATCATCGAACATATTTTCTCCTGCCACCTCAGTCTCAAACTGAAGGGTGCTCTTTAGAGACACTATGAGGGATTTTCATTGCTTGTTTGATAGGAGGATGTACTAAATAATAGATATATTTGTCAGTCTTCTATCAGGTTTCTTGAGAACATCATATGTATGTGGTTGTTGAAAACTTCTTTCTGTAAGAGATTTTTTTGCAGGAGATATGGCAAAACAATTTGTCCAAACTGGTGGATTGTGGATGGTTTTGGGAATATTTCAATGCCCAATAGCTAGTATGGGAATGATTGCTACTTACTAACTATCAAATAGATGTAACTTGACCACATCAGATCATGGCTGCTCGCAATGCCGTTGAGGTGGCTCTACCTGGTTGTGTGGCACAAACGGTGGCAGCTGTGAATCTGAAAATATGGGTTTCATGGTTTGTGAATACAAGGGTTTGTGTTGGTCCATCAATATGGTCTTAGTTGTATGCTCAATTTGTCTTGAATAACTGGCATGTTCATTCTAATGATTCAAATTTCCATGACCTCACAGATGATGTTGTCGACCATGAACATTCGGAGGACATTCTTAATACTCCTGAACACTGGGAACCATATAATGCTCCACCAATTCATCATTATTCATTGAGTAATATTCCTTATCACCATATATAGAATCATTACATACTATTATGATTCTGGGCGTGATTGAAATCTCTGGGGGCATGAAATCACAGAGGGTACGAGATGGATTCGACTCCATTGAGTGAATTTTATTTCCCTTGTAGCGTCAGTACCTCCTCTTATGAGAGGTATAAATATAATTCATGGAAGTATAATTGATAGTATAATAAGGAATAGAAACATTAAATGGATCAAGACAATTAAAATAGACATGGATGACACCATGGGTGTGAGAAACTGCACTGTGAACCAACAAATATTATTACATCTGAGACCCGCAGCCGGAGAACTACCGCTACTCCCATTCGAAGTCAATGTCAGGATTTTTAGAAATTCAAACCTGATTTTTTAAGTAGGACCCAATTTGAGAATATTTTTATCAACATGATCTTAGTTACATTCCTTGAAATCATATCATTTCATGATCATATTTTCAAAGAACCTGTGATATGGAGTTAACTGGGGAGATCTGTAAGATCAGCCTCCAAGGGTTTATTGCTTTCCGGAAACATAAATATCCCCTGATTGAGGGTACTAAAAATATTTGGATTCTGAGCCTCATTAGTGATTTTTTTTATTTCTCCGGTATAGAAATGGATTTATGGGATCCTAACCCAAACGAATGGCTGGATCCTATTGAGGGGCTGAAAACTGAATGTATCACCTTAAGGGATGGTGTGAAATACATGATTGAACCTTATAATTATATGCTTGACAATTATGATCCTATGTCTGGACCTAATAATATTTTCTTTAGTGTGGATGTGGAGGAAGATCTTCTAGTAAAAAATATAGTGGCCTTTTTGACCATATTTTTACAATGACAATACTTCCTGCTTTGGATTCTCTTTTTTCTGGAGCAGGTGGAATTGGTGTGACTTCTTATCCTGCGACAAGGCCTCCTATAGGTGCTGATACTTATCAAAAAAATCTTTAAATCCACCTATGAAGTTGTGATTGATGAGGGATGGAACCAATTTAATCTTTACATTACCCACATTCAATTTTAGTAGGTTCTATCGAGTTAGCAGCATGTCGAGTGAAAACGTGAGGCCCTTCCACCTGATGATAATGTTTGCTAATCAATCATCTGGTTGTTTCATTCATTTGGAAAGGTCATAAATACTTTTCTTGAGAGTGTTAGATCTAAACAGAAATTGGAACATCCAATAAAGAGATTACCCATCAAAAATAGGCCCAATGGGTAAATGTCTAAACCAAATGAATGCATTCTCTTTCAATGTCTGTATGAAGAAACAAAAGGCTAGAATCCCTTTTCAATACTAGGGTTCCCAACATGGTTCCACATCTTGAAATAAAGTCTTCCAGATACTATAGTGGGTCACCCATCCCATTGATAGAGGAGAATGTAGAATTACCAAAACTAGGGGGTGCTTGCATGTTGTCCACCCATGTCATATAAGAGTTACCATCCGATTGGATTTACACTATTTTTGACTCTAGGGATACAAGGCAGGATATTAGAGTGGTCATCAAGTTATCCAAGTGGGAGTACCTATCATGATGAGTATTCCAAACCACAAGTGATTTGATAGGATCATCAACACAATAGGAAGGTTTGATGACTCGTGGAGCAGCCAGAGAGACTTGTGGAGATGCTACTTGATTGACCTATTCCAAGTATCGAGGAGGGTTCTAATGCTGCTTGGGTAAATTAGAAAATAAATACCATGGTCATTTTCCATAGGCTCTGGTCTCTATCCTTTTAGTATGAACATGACTATGTAGGTCTACGGTGTGGAAACTAGCCAAGTTGGACCTTTGGATGCCCATGCTTCCGTAGTAGAGGAAGGAGATGATCATACCAAGGATCACCATATTCCCGAAGGTTCTATCCAATGCACTCAACAAGGAGCTCATCAACATACTTCTTATGTTCCAAAAGATACTAGATAAAAGCACCCAATGCAGGATCGACTTCTGTCTTCTACACTAAATCAGATTGGTCAGAAGGTTTAGAGGTCATCGTCATTTCTTTTCCATTTTTTTGGTCTCAACCCATGTGAAATGAAACAGAGGCCTCTATGAAACCATGTATATGCCTTTTCGGGTTATTTATGATTCTGTTTCCGACGCTTTCGCCGGGGCGCGCGCATCCGTCTGTGAGGACGCGCGGCTGTGTTGCCCCGCATTCCCGCTTTCCAAAGGCGGGCGGCATTCGTTCCTTGTTCAGGTACGTCTGCTCCTTGATCGAAACGGGATGATGGGATGTCGGTTCTTCCTCCTGTGGATTCCTCCTCAGAACTCTTCACCTAGTCCGGGTCTCCCTTATAGATTTAATACGTTGTTTGTGAATCTCATTCCCGGTGCCATATTGTCATGGACGCCGGTTAATTACACTACTTCCGTCAAGACTTTCCATAGGGTCTTGACATGGTAGCGACCTTCGGTCGGAGTAAACGGTAACATCAGGAATGTCGGGGCATCTCTGGGTGCGTGGACATTGGGGAACCTGTATTCTTCCTCATAAGAGGGCATCTCAAGGGTGCAGAACCCGAGGCGTACATCTGAGGTTTTCCTCAGCTTCCTGTGTTTAGCACAGGGTATGTTGCAAGATTAACGTCTAGCAGAGACGGTTACACCAAAGGCGTTCCATCCGAGGTTTTCCTCAGGCATCTCATGTTTATCACGAGGTAGGCCGCGAGTTTAACGTCTTGCTGAGACGGAATGAGGGTGATCAGAACGTCCCATAGAGACGGACCAGATTGGTATATCCCTATGAGGGAACACCTGGAAGGTTTACCAAGGAGATGGATCAGAACGCCCAATGCGGACGGATCCGAGGTGGTGCACTCCCTATAGGGGAAAAGGGAGATGAATCGGGGTGTACACAGAGGACAGCGACCCGGAGATATGATGGGGCTTACACATGGAAAGCGGCCCATGCGCCGCTAGGAGCAGCGAGGAGGTGGATGGCATGATCCCACCGGGATGTGGCGGACCGGGTGAGAATCAGGATGGGTGATGGATGGATGAGTGAAGTGGAGGAGGATGAAATGGGACCATCGCAGGGGGCGACGGTGAAGTTGGGCTTGAGCCTTGAAGAGGCTTCCTACGTATCCCCGTGGCAGGGAATCAAAGTCCGCGTAGTTCGGGATGGTGCCGGTAAACCGACGTGAATTGGGTGATGGGTGGGCTTGAACCTCATGGAGGCTTCCTACGTACCATGCCTTAACACGGATCAAAGTCCCCGTAGTTCAAATGGGTGATGATCGCAATGGCTTACCACTGGACCAGGATGGGACCCGACGTGAAATGACGGGTGGGTGTGTCGGTGAGCCGACGTGAAAGTGGACCTTGGTCCAATGGGTGGTGGGCTTGAACCTCATAAAGGCTTCCTACGTACCATGCCTTGACACGGATCAAAGACCTCGTAGTTCGGAGAATACAGTTTAACGTCATGCGGGACGAAAGTGACCCCTGTCGTGAATAAACGACGGGTGAGCTTGAACCTCGTGGAGGCTTCCTACGTACCATGCCTTGACATGGATCAAAGACTTCGTAGTTCAAGAGGTCACAACGGCTTACCGCTGGACTGGAATGGGACCCGACGTGAATGAGCGACGGGTGGGGTGTGTCGGTGATCCGACGTGAAAGTAGACCTTGGTCCACTATTGGTGGGCTTGAACCTCATAAAGGCGTCCTACGTACCATGCCTTGGCATGGATCAAAGACCTCGTAGTTCAGGTGGGTTTGGTTGCAATGGCTTACCACTGGACCAGAATGTAGTTTAACGTCATGCTGGACGGGGGTGAAACCCGACGTGAAAGACGGGTGGGCTTGAACCTCGTAGAGGCTTCCTACGTACCATGCCTTGACATGGATCAAAGACCTCGTAGTTCAGGTGGGGGTTTTGTCGGTAAACCGACGTGAAAGCAGACCTTGGTCTGCTAATGGTGGGCTTGAACCTCGTGGAGGCTTCCTACGTACCATGCCTTGACACGGATCAAAGACTTCGTAGTTCAATGGGGGTTTGTCAGAGTCGGTGCTCACTCTAAGCCCACGTGAGTCATGCTCGGTGTGAGAAACAAGAGGTTGCAAGGACCTGACGATGACGTCGCGAAGGGTGCGTCCGTGAGAAGCGAAGAGGGGCTTACGCGTTGAGCGGCCCATGGTGTTGGGACTTACTCCAGGATGGAGGCCCAGAACAGCTTACCGCTAAATTGGGTCACAACGGCTTACCGCTGCATAGGATCACAACGGCTTACCGCTGGATGGGGATGTCAACGGCTTACCGCTGCATAGGATCACAACGGCTTACCGCTGGATGGGGATGTCAACGGCTTACCGCTGCATAGGATCACAACGGCTTACCGCTGCATCGGATCACAACGGCTTACCGCTGGATGGGGATGTCAACGGCTTACCGCTGCATAGGATCACAACGGCTTACCGCTGGATGGGGATGTCAACGGCTTACCGCTGCATAGGATCACAACGGCTTACCGCTGGATGGGGATGTCAACGGCTTACCGCTGCATAGGATCACAACGGCTTACCGCTGCATCGGATCACAACGGCTTACCGCTGGATGGGGACGTCAACGGCTTACTGCTGCATAGGATCACAACGGCTTACCGCTGGATGGGGATGTCAACGGCTTACCGCTGCATAGGATCACAACGGCTTACCGCTGGATGGGGATGTCAACGGCTTACCGCTGCATAGGATCACAACGGCTTACCGCTGGATGGGGATGTCAACGGCTTACCGCTGCATAGGATCACAACGGCTTACCGCTGGATGGGGATGTCAACGGCTTACCGCTGCATAGGATCACAACGGCTTACCGCTGCATCGGATCACAACGGCTTACCGCTGGATGGGGACGTCAACGGCTTACCGCTGCATAGGATCACAACGGCTTACCGCTGGATGGGGATGTCAACGGCTTACCGCTGCATAGGATCACAACGGCTTACCGCTGGATGGGGATGTCAACGGCTTACCGCTGCATAGGATCACAACGGCTTACCGCTGGATGGGGATGTCAACGGCTTACCGCTGCATAGGATCACAACGGCTTACCGCTGGATGGGGATGTCAACGGCTTACCGCTGCATAGGATCACAACAGTGGATGGGGCTTACGCGAGGAAGCTGCCCGGGTGCCACTAAGGAGTGGCAATGGTGAATGGGGCTTACGCTGGGAAGCTGCCCGGGTGCCGCTAAGGAGCGGCAACGGTGGTTGGGGCTTACGCTAAGAAGCTGCCCGGGTGCCGCTAAGGAGCAGCACTGGTGAATGGGGCTTACGCTAGGAAGCTGCCCGGGTGCCTCTAAGGAGAGGCAATGGTGAATGGGCTTACGCTAGGAAGCTGCCCGGGTGTGCCGCTAAGGAGCGGCACTGGTGGATGGGGCTGACGCTAGGAAGCTGCCCGGGTGTGCCGCTAAGGAGCGACACGGGTGGATGGGGCTTACGCTAGGAAGCTGCCCGGGTGCCACTAAGGAGTAGCACTGGTGAATGGGGGCTTACGCTAGGAAGCTGCCCGGGTGCCACTAAGGAGTAGCACTGGTGAATGGGGCTTACGCTAGGAAGCTGCCCGGGTGCCACTAAGGAGTGGCAATGGTGAATGGGGCTTACGCTAGGAAGCTGCCCGAGTGCCGCTGAGGAGCAGCACTGGTGAATGGGGCTTATGCTAGGAAGCTGCCCGGGTGCCACTAAGGAGTGGCACTGGTGAATGGGGCTTACGCTAGGAAGCTGCCCGGGTGCCGCTAAGGAGCGGCAATGGTGAATGGGGCTTACGCTAGGAAGCTGCCCGGGTGCCACTAAGGAGTGACACTGGTGAATGGGGCTTACGCTAGGAAGCTGCCCGGGTGCCACTAAGGAGCGGCAATTGTGAATGGGGCTTACGCTAGGAAGCTGCCCGGGTGCCACTAAGGAGTGGCAATGGTGAATGGGGCTTACGCTGGGAAGCTGCCCGGGTGCCGCTAAGGAGCGGCAACGGTGGTTGGGGCTTACGCTAAGAAGCTGCCCGGGTGCCGCTAAGGAGCAGCACTGGTGAATGGGGCTTACGCTAGGAAGCTGCCCGGGTGCCGCTAAGGAGCGGCAATGGTGAATGGGCTTACGCTAGGAAGCTGCCCGGGTGTGCCGCTAAGGAGCGGCACTGGTGGATGGGGCTGACGCTAGGAAGCTGCCCGGGTGTGCCGCTAAGGAGCGACACGGGTGGATGGGGCTTACGCTAGGAAGCTTCCCGTAATGTCTTCCTCATGTCTGGCCATGAGGGCATCCCAACTCAATGGTGGGTTGAGGTATGTGCCTATGCGCAAGTGCACAAGCGGGATAACGCCAAGGGCGTTGGAATCAGCCCAAACAAAGGGACAAGAAAAGTGTGAATCACATGCCCAATATTCAGAACGTCGTGAGATTGGCGTGGTGATGGAGGATTACTGCTGACCATATTCGCAACGCAGTATCCATATCACGTTAGCCAGAAATGAGGACGACAAATGAGGGTCGACCGTTGACCATGTTCGAAACACGGGACCATGTCACAAGTGTTGTCGATCAATCCTTCGGGACGTTGGCCCAGGACAGCAGGCGGACCATAGGTCGAGCATCCATACTGTTAGGGGGTCCCTCCAGATGTGATCAGTCTTCCGGGGCATTGGCCCAGGACAGCAGGCAGACCATAGGTCGAGCATCCATACTGTTAGGGGGTCCCTCCAGACTTGGAAGTGAATGACGATCCAGACGAAGGACACGCAAAGCGTGAGGTGGAGTGATGGAATGTTTGAATGGATTCCAACGCTCTTGATGTTACGCCACTGTGATCATGGCGTTAGGCATCTTATGCTTGGCGCACAAGGCGTCTCTTGTTTAATGGGAGAGGCATCCTATGTTTGGAACATAGGGATTACTACAGTTTATAGTCATGTAGGATGGACTGTTAGCATCTCATGCTTGGAGCATGAGGCATCTCTCGCTAGGAGCATGAGGCATCTCTCGTTAGAAGCGAGAGGCATCCTATCATTTGTTAGATAGGGAGAATACTACAGTTTAGAGTCATGTAGGTAGGACTATTGGCATCTCATGATAAGAGAATGAGGCATCTCTCGTTAGAAGTGAGAGGCATCCTATCATTTGTTAGATAGGGAGTACTACAGTTTATAGTCTTGTAGATAGGACTATTGGCATCTCATGCTTGGAGCATAAGGCATCTCTCGTTAGAAGAAAGAGGCATCCTATGTTCGGCACATAGGGATTACTACAGTTTATAGTCATGTAGAAAGGACTGTTAGCATCTCATGCTTGGAGCATGAGGCATCTCTCTCTTGGAGCAAGAGGCATCCTATCATTTGTTAGATAGGGAGAATACTACAGTTTAGAGTCATGTAGGTAGGACTTTTGGCATCTCATGATAAGAACATGAGGCATCTCTCGTATAGGGCAAGAGGCATCCTATCATTTGTTAGATAGGGTGTACTACAGTTTATAGTCATGTAGATGGGACTATTAGGCAGAAGGTGCCTAGAAATGGTTGGTGTTGGGACTTACGCAAAGCAGCCCTTTCTGGTTGAACCTGGCATAGAAGCCAAGTGATCGGGTTTGGAGGAGTTGCCTGAGGGATGGTTCGACTCGAGGTACTCGGGGAATTGATGATGAGAATCTCGACTCACGACATGGAATGAAAGCAAGAGGATATGTAAACTGAAGGTATTTCATGGTGTGTGGAGGAGTATCTCTAATCATGGTATTCCATAGGTGGAAGGTGGGAGCGCATAAGGGCGCAATGGAAAATCCCGGCATCCCGGCCCGAAAAGTTCGCGGTGCGACTCTCCATTTTTCATGGGGGTCTGTGCCGGTAGCGAAGGTAGGATCCTCGCGAAGGATTGGTCTTCGCGATGTAGCTTCGCGAAGCATGGCCTCGCGGAGCAATGGTCTCTCGCGGAGCAATGGGGTCTCGCGGAGCTTGGTCTCGCGGAGCAGCATCGCGGAGCTTGGTCTCGCGGAGCAGCATCGCGGAGCAAGGGCTCGCGGAGCAAAGGGCTCTCGCGGAGCTTGGTCTCGCGGAGCAGCATCGCGGAGTAGCATCACGGAGCATAGGCTCGCGGAGCATGGACTCGCGGATCCTCCGCTCGCGGAGCAGCAACGCGAAGGAAGCTGCTCGCGGAGCATGGCTTCGCGGAGCCGCAATGCGGAGCTCCGCTCGGCCGCCCAAGGGGCGAAGTGGCCGTGGCCGTCCTTGGCCGTCCGGAGAAGGGGGGTGAGCTGGGTATTTATAGGCAAGGGGCGCCGCGAAGCAGAACTTCCGCGCCGCCTCAGGAGCTTCGCGGCGTGCTCGCGAACGTCAAATGCGTTCGCGGAGCATCACCGCCTCTGGAGCTTCGCGGCGTGCTCGCGAACGTCAAATGCGTTCGCGGAGCATCACCGCCTCTGGAGCTTCGCGGGGCCGCGATGGTCGGGGCGCTTCGCGGCGGGGCTTCGCGGGACCGCGCTGCACGGGTGCTTCTCATCGGTGCTTCGCATTAGTGCTTCGCGAGGGATCTTCGCGGCGCATCGCAAACGTCAAACGGGTTCGCGGAGCCTCTCGCCTCATTGCTTCGCGGCAGCGCTCCGCGATCACGGAGGGGGGCTTCGCGGATGGGCTTCGCAAACCAGATTTCCAACCCAACTTCAAACGTCCATAACTCCTAATCTGTAACTCCGTTTGGGCCCTACGACCTACCAAATCGAAGCTTGCGAAATGGACTACAATCTTGGATCATGTATGGAAGCATTTGGAAAATTTTGGGGACGCGTTTTTCGGGGTCTACAGATTTCCCTACGAGATTATACATGGTAATATTCTACCCATGTGGGGGAGGGGATAGAGATATTCCTCTTCATCAAGCCCTACCTCTGCGTCCTTCTCCTTGAGTGAATTTAGGTCTACCATATTCACCCTGATTACACCTGAAACATGTCCTTGATATCCTCCAACACGTCATCTTGATGCAAGATGGGACTGATGTGTAGATATGCCTACTACCCCTATCCATGGATCTGAATATGTGAGGATTCCTCTTTAATAAATTTTTGGATTATGGTGTATCTCTGAATGCATTCTTGCTAAAAGGTTCAGTGATACCCATGTGATGAAGATTGAAAAGACATGGGATGTGGTTCTAGATCACACATGGGACGTTGTTGACTAATTTGATTGTGGTGGACTTGGCTGTTGGGTTAATTAAAATTATGGTAGTGAAGGTGGAAAAGTTTCACTATCATCTTCTGGTGAAAACACATGACATCATCTTGGGTGAGCACCTCTGGGATATAGGAGTAGGGAGTAGTGATCATCAAAAACATCTTGAAAAACTAATCCTCTACAACATGGTCCCATATGTGTCTCTATTCAGAAGTAGGACTCAACAATTCATTGTCCCATTTTAGAATCATGGCCATCTGAGGAACTACCAACAACACTGATATGGACTGCCGTGGGAGTGGACTGGCCATCACAAAAATTCCATGAGAGATGACATGATGTTTCTTACTGTGTCATCCCTCGGAGGAAGTACCAACCACATAATCATGACCATATATTATACATTGATGAAAAACACTTCATTAATGAATGCGGAGACCATTGGCAGTAGGTTGGGCAAGTGCTAATCATCCTTCAAGCCAAAAAACAACTCTTTGTGATCTCATGTCGAGGAAGAGAATGAAAATGGGGATGATAGTGAGGAATTCCTTGTAAGACCTTAGAATGGAGACAAATATTTCTTCACATGCATGTGCCTATAAAGGTATTTTGGGATCTGATGCATCTGACATTCTAGGATTATGAAAATCACATGCCGGGTTCCTACCATAATCACTGATGTAGAAGAGTGGGGGGGGGAGAATCAATTAGTCTATCATACTCAGTTTTAGAATCGAAGATGTGAGTGATATTTTACAACAACATTGGGCCCCCAAACATATTCCATTAGTGGATATAATTATCCCTTCTACCTTGGGATGGTTTTTTAGGATAGGGATCTTTTTCAACATGAGGTGGAACGTCGTGTTGCTGGTTGATTGAATGAGGTGGGCCTTCACATTGATTTTTTGGGACATGTATAGGACTTACATTCCTGTTTTCATTAATGTTGCGAGAACCATTTCTTGTACTACTGTGTGAATTAGAATAACCTCCACATTGATGAGATGAGTTGTGAGGATTTACTGGGCACAATTCAAATGGTTCATGTGGAGGAAATCCTTTTGGAGTAGAATGGGTATGGGGAGGACCTAAATAATGGTTGGTAGACTTATGTAGAATACATAGGTGGTTGAGAGTACTAGAATGGGGATTACCCTTGCTAGAGCAGGTGAGGTTATGGGGATGGCATCTATGATGGATTCTTATAGAATGAGAAGTATCTCTATTTTGATTAGAAGTGTTTTTACGAGGAGGACCTTGGCCCTAATCATGAATGTAGATGGGATGGAATCTACATTGGTTTCTACTGGGGTAAGGAGTACATTGGCTTTTGTTGGATATAGAATGGGGTAGTCCTCTATGATGGATTATGATGAATGGATGAGGGCCTCCAGCATGTTAAATTCTAATTCAGGGAGGATCTCCACTTGAGTGGGATATGATGTGAGAAGAACTTCATTTTTGTTGTCCATGGAATGTGAAGGATCTCTATATTGAAAACCATGGACATGAGTAGGACCTCTGAGCCAGATGTCAACAGTGTGGGGATGACCTCCACTTGGATGGTTGATAAGTACATGGGGAAGACCTCTGTGATGGTCATGGAAGACGAAGGAGCTCTACTATTACTATATATGGTATATGGAGGGCCTCTATACTGGATATCCTCATCAGGGGTCGGCCCACGACCACTACTGGTGGTTCTAGTGAATTATAGACTCAACCAGTCCTATCCATGGGAAGAATGTGGTCTTAACCCAGATCATACAATGGTGAATCCCTACTCTACAGCCGAAGGGATCTATTAGAATGCAATGGGGGTGTCATAGACCACATGATCTATTGAAGATGATTCCCCTTCATGGTTATATTCTTATTCTTAGGCCCGTCGTTGGCATTGGGTTATCTAGACTGGTTCCTACGGAGTATGAATCAAGAAATCTATTCTTCATATTGAGAGACAGGTCAGGGAGCTAATTAGGCTTCTTGTGAGACATAATTGACGACTCCAAGGTGGTTTTCATGGCTGTGATGACTCATACATCACCTACCTTATCAGTGTATGGGCATTAGTCAGAGGGCCGCTCCAAAGTGAGGCTCTTAAAGTAGTTGAGTGTGGAAGTGTGGAGTTCAGGATCTCTATGAGGCCAATGGGGGAGGTATTGACAGTGAGATTAAAATGACTCCATGTTCAGGTGGGACATTTTCCTCATGGGAATTCCCCCCTTCTACTTATATCTATGAACAAGATAGTCTATCACACTGCATTGAACAATCTCGGAGGGCGAGATGGGGCATTGGTGTCTGATAGCCATGATTATGTATGACGTCACGAATGTGGTGGAGTCATGTGGGATTTCTGAATTGTGGTTTCTTCTATCCCTACATCTTCAGACTGGGGGTTATTGGTTTATTATAGCTTATATCCTACTAGTATGAATATTTAGCTATAAATATGGATAAATGTTCTGTAATTCCCAATTCCCCAACATTGTGAAATCTTCCATGATTGGATGGAGAGATTCACACATATGATATCATAGACCAGAATGTGCAACGATTAATTTCCCCAATCACTAGTGAGTTTAACACTAGGCCATCTATTTACTTCAAGGGACGTACCACTAGATATATAGATCTGATGACACACTCATTTACTAATTAATATAATGCTACTAAACATGTATTTATGATAATAGATCAAGTCAGGTTCACCATTTTTGTTTCGGAATATTTTTCCAAAGTGCATCTGCTTCACATATATTTATCTTTCACTGATGGATTGTATTGTACCCCACATTCCCTATTTCCAATGGCGGGAAACAAGCATCACTTCTTCAATGAAGTCTACTCCTTGATCTAAATGAGATTGTTGAATGTAAGTTCATCCTTCCATGGATTTTCATCAAAAAATTTCTCATAGTCCATGTCTCCCTTATAGATCAATACATTTTTTGTGAATCACATTCTTGGTTCCATCTATTTATGGGAACCAGTTTATTATGCTAGTTATGTCTTTAAATTCTGAGGGGTC
This sequence comes from Viscum album, assembly GCA_963277665.1. Taxonomy (NCBI): domain Eukaryota; kingdom Viridiplantae; phylum Streptophyta; class Magnoliopsida; order Santalales; family Viscaceae; genus Viscum; species Viscum album. The sequence goes on from OY728123.1 coordinate 1,099,211,491, forward strand.
GAGTCTGGGACGAAACCTTCAGTAAGGTAAGTGATCATGACGGGCATCGTTGAGAATATTTCGAAGATGGAACATTTGAGAACCTATATTTTTCATCATAAGAGGGCTTATCAAGGGAACACAAACCAGAAGAATCCCACATCGATCATGGGGTATCATATTATAGAGTCTTTTCATCTGAGGGGTTCCTTTGAAATATTAGGTTTCAAATGAGGTGGGTAGTGAGTTTAATATCTAGCTAATGTTGTTATTTAAATTTCTTGAAAAATGAGGTTTTCCTTAGGCATATCATCTTTAACACGAATTAGGCAGTGAGTTTAAAAAAAATAAGAGAGGGAATGAGATGATTGGAACACATGTTAAGGTAAATCAGATAGATACATCCCTATGAGTGACTACATTGAAAGTTTACTAAATGGGTGGATTAGAACCCCAAATGAGAGTAGTCCCAGTGTGGTGTGTCTCATAAGGAGAAGGTGTCACCCCATGAAGGGGTATGTCCCATGTAGTGAGGCACTGATCTTTACCATTTTTGGGTGAGAATTCCATTGACTATGAACATCGAAGATGTATCCCATAAAAGGAAATATTTCACACTATGAAGGGTTATCTAGACACCACTAATGGTAGAACAAGGAGGTGGACCCCATGGATGGGGACACATTGTTTTCCCATTATATGGGATTGAAACATCAGGTGGCTTCCAAAATACTTTATTTATAATAAAAGGATCAAAACTGACATAGTTCAAAGCGACGATTTAGGGCTTACACATGGCATGTTGTCTGTCGCAAGTGGATAATTCTTTTTGGATGGATTTGGATTCCATGGGGATTATTCATTGTTATCTCCCCAAGTGATTCTTGGAGTAGTGTTGTTTTGGATGATATTATCTCATTGAGATGTACTGGTTTGTGTAGGAATTAGGATGGATTTGGAAGAAGTCATAATGGAATGGAAGGAATATGGAGGGTAATGGATTGTTGAGATGGATCCTGAGGGATACTTCCTATGTATTCTAGTGGCAGGGAATCAAATTCCACGTAGTCTGGAATGGGGTGATGTGATTTCTAAATAGGCGGCCTCTGGGAATTGGGAACATTGATAGGGTCCCAAAATAATTGTAACCTCTGGTTTGGGGCATGATCCTCCTGATACATAAATTTTCGAGTGAAAGACTTGGATGGGAATGGATGATTGGATTGAACCTCATAATGGCTTCCAGCATACCCTATTTAGAAAAAATGGATTAAATTTCATGCAGTTCTAGTATCCCAAGCTGTATAACATCATTCTGGTAAGGATGATAGTGGAGCTAAGTGAATTTTAAGAAAACTGACTTGTTACCCAGGGATTATTCCTTTGAATCCTATATATAATACAAAGATAAAAAATAGAAATGTTTATAAGGGAATGTGGTTACATAAGTATAGACCACTGAACTAGGTGTCAGGGCCATTACTAACCCTTAAACCCATGTGATTTTTGATCGGTTTGAGAAACAAGAGGAAGTAGTAGACCAGACGGTTGTCTTGACAAAGAAGCGTTAGTAAGGAATGGTGTGGGAATTATGTAAAGAAGAATAAATGGTACCAAATCCCAATGATAGAGGTATGGGGAGTGGAGAGTCCCTGATGATCACCCCCACATCTATTCTTCTCATTTGGAGGTGTAAAAGAGGAATAGAGTTTTACCTCCATTATGAAATGGAAGGGGATTATTCCATGATAGATTCCATTCCCTAAGGGGTGGATTTCATTCCAGTCAAGGAGGATCTCATTCCATGTGTGGAAGATCTCCCTCCCATGGATATGAGTGGGCATGTAAAATGACTAAGGTGGGGCACCCCATGTGTATCAAATGGGGTGGGAATATAGTTTAACTCCATGTGTTGAAAAATATGGTGTATAAAAGTTAACATCATGCAGTTCAGATGACTAGTAATTCCTCCTCACCTGTTGGACTTACATAACTCATACCCACAACAGATGGGGAAGGGAAGGAATCAAAAAATGCCTAACAGTAGCTAGGTGGAGGAGTGGTCAATTGTGGGGTCCACATTAGCATTTCTATGCCAAAAGACACATACCTTATTGTACATATGAAAAAAAGTAAGATGTATGGTATCTATACATGTTATATACAATAAGGGAGTCAGAAATTAGTTTATACAAGCATGCAAATAAGCACGATAGAGGTACGAGAAATATGTAAAAGTTTTACGCATGAAGGGATCAAACATGTTCCTTTGATTAAAATACAACCAATAGAGTCCTATGGAGATGGTGTGAACATGATTAAATACTAGAACACTAGAATAAGGGGATTGAGAGAAATATGGGTGTACAAAAGGGTATGTGGTGTGCATAAGTTGGGCCTCTTGCACAAACATTCCTTAGACAACTGATTTGTGCAAGAAGGTTATTTTGCACGCACCTACCTTAGGCCAAAAGTGAAATGGGAGAGGGTCAATCCATTATGGTCCACCCAAAGGTGGATGCATCGGGGACCTATTGCACAAGATCCTATATTTCAAAACCCCGACTAGTGCACAGTAGTGGAAGGGGTCATTTTAAGCATGCGGGAGTGATGGTTTGACTTATTTACAGTTTCCCCAAAAGGGTAGGTTTCTCATTTATCTGTAATAAAAATTTTCGATGGGAGCATGTACGGAGGATGACACAGAAGTGGGGTTTGGAATAGAATTGCATGTGTTACATCCTTACATACAGGTTTCCATATTTTGTGAACTCTCCCAACTTAAGTGAATCCATCCTTGTCAGTTTTAGATGCCAGGAAAAAATAATCCCCTTGAGGACATATTGGGAGCCTGAGGGTCTTACGTGTGTCTTTCCATATTACTGGAAAACCATTGAAAACAATTAGTGAATGTATATCACCTCTGGATGTGATAAATAAAAATATTCCTCATTAATAGGATATCAATCAAAAATAAGATCCCCCTTACTTGTGAATTATGCACTGCACACCATGGATATCCTTTCCAAGGTTCCTGTTATGAAGGTGCACCTTACAATAACAAATCATCCTTAAAATGAGGCAACCCATTGTGGAAATTTCTCGATGATCAAGGACTATAACCTTAAATTCCTCGTCTTTAGCTACTAATACCAAATATAGACGTATGGATAGTACTACGAAACAACTATTTTCTAAGCCACCATAAGAATGTTTATCCCAAAATAAAAGAGATAAAGAACTAGACACTCACTCTACCTTGGATATGGTAGCTAGTAAAAAACAACATTGGTTAAAAAAACTAGTGGAAAATCATTTTGAATGTTTGGAACGATATATGATCATGAGAAAAGATCCAACTAATAAAAAGACACTAGATTGGTTTTGGCCCATTGGTACTCATACATATGAAATTATAAAATCTCCGAGAGATGAATTCCTATAGTATACTCATCTAAAAAAATTAATGAACTATCAATATTTTAAGATGAGAAACCTATTTTATTGAGAGTTTGGCACCAAAATATGGACTTCATGGAAGAGGATGAGGAATTAATTGTTAGTTTGACGAAAATATGAGTAAAATGTCCCAAATACATGCTACAGGGGATATATTTATGATGGTCTAAACCTTCATGAATGGAAATAGCTATCAGGAAACTCATGATTGATGGAGGTTTCTGTTGACCTCCACACCCCACATTTATAGATCATTAATATTTATTTCATGGAATAACCTATCCTCAAAAAGCATTTATAGTAACCTCTACATAACAAATTTCTGGTCCATGGATCTCCTTTTCATGAAAGTCTCCTTCAATGAATAGATTTCACAGTAACCTTCACATAGTGTAACTATGTTTCATGGTACCCCTTCATTTTTAAGAGATTACATAGTTTCATGAAATCAGTCATCTTTTATGAAACAAGTTTCCTTGTCTCTAAAGAGCTTATAAATAGCCCATTTACTACTTTCAATGATACATTACTTTTCAACTTTGGAGAAAAGCTCAAAATTCACAATACATAGAAGTATCACAATTGAATGAAGTGATGAACATTCAAAGGTAGCCATCTTTCACAAAACCAACTCCAATGGTATTTTGCAAGCATAAGATTATGGTGTTGATTTTTTCCCCGATACATATAAGCATCAAAATTGAATGAAGAGATGAACATTCAAATGTATCCATCTTTCACAAAACCGACTCCCATGGGATTTTTCAAATTTTAGAAGATGATGATGATTTCTTTCTGAATTTAAATCGACATTATGAAAGAATAAATCCCATTCAGGTTCGTCAGGTTTCATGAGATAACTATACATTTGAATCCAACACTATGGGAACAATGAATTTACATGGAGGTAGGGTCACCCTGTTTCAAAAAAATAATCTTCCTTGAAACCCCTAAAAATTATGATAACACTATTATTTGGTAACCCCCATTCACTCATGATGCCCCAAGATTCACAATACCCATTATTCGATACTCTTTATTAAAGATCATTTTATCCAACATCCTTACCAATACTGCACCGGTTGAACCACACTCAAAATTTCTATGCAATTTGTACCATCTCCCCATAGATTTTATTCAAATAATTGGTACTCAAATTCCTTTTTATATTAATCATATGAACCCTAACATCAGGCCTCCTAATTTCCACTCATATATGGAAGTGTCTTCATCATGCACAACCCAAAGACTCATGATAAGTGGAAATGTGATCCCTAAGGGTGGTATCACTAATGGAAATGGATTATCTATTTTGGTAGAGGGTAAATATTTTGAATCTTCTCCACAACATGATACAACCCCCATCTGGGTGTAATCCACACCAACATCAGATATATATAATGTAAAACTTTTTAGCTCCACATTCTATTCATATCTTGATAAACTATATGATGTGTTAAGAACGTGATGATGAACTATGGCCTTAAAGAATTTGATGAACCTATGATTCCCCATCAAAGATCTTCCTATGATACCAACCTTTACACTTTGTGGGACATTACCCAAAAAACATCACCCTTTTGTTCCTCTTAATGAGATTTAATTCTAATTCTTTAACCCCTGAGCAACATTGATGCGTATAACCAACACCACCCATCATTGACGCTCCTTCCATGACACAAGAATCCCTAACACACAATCGTAAATGACATCAACTGGTCATGTCACATGAAATTAAATTGGAAAGATAAAACTATGTGGTTTTTTACCATTTTTTTCTATAAGGGAATGTTGGTATACTCTATGAACTTCAATCCCAACAACCATGAGTGTTAAATCATCCCCTGAGGGACACAATACACCAAACCTCCAAGTGAGAAATCATCACTCTGGGATAAATGTAACTAAACAACAATTGTGGAATATTCCCCAAAAAGGGCGCACTCAACCACCCAAACATGCCCGACAATATATTAAACCTATCTAGATCCTCTTCATGAAATATGTTAAATCTATTCCTAACCTGTCCCCATAAGATTTTAGTACTTCACCCACCCTATCTCTATAAGATATTAATCCTACACACAACATGTCCCTACAAGACTATAATACTATTCCCAAAATATCCCCACAATACATTAAACATGTGACCCATCCATATGAATAATATGATAAATTTTTTCCCTAAAACAAAATCCCACCCCCATAAAACAAACATGGGATACCTGGCATAAAAATATCCAGAATAATTATTCCATTAGCATCAAATACATCATGGATGGAAAAGGATTATATAGGTTCTGTGACTTAGATGCCTCACAAATGAGATTACCTCCAAATGAGGTATAAATTTTCTTTAAGCAACCTACGCAATGCATAGAAATAACAATTGTTCCAAACACTACTACATTAAATGATATATTTTTGTAACCCTATTTAGACTAAATTAGGGTAATTAATTGGTCCACCTTGAGATGGAAAAAGGAATGACATTCATGAATAAAACATAAATATATGAGGGATACCTATTCTAGGGGATGATATCCAAGGATTAATCCCTGGAGAAATTTACTAAAATACATTTATCCTAGTTCAATAAATTAGATAACTTCACCGATTAATGTTATAGAAGTCTCCTTCCATTAATTAGAAGACTTAGTAGCATGCAAGCCTACTCCTAGAAAAGATTTATATATAAAAAAGTAAATAAATCAAAAGAGGATAAACATTGTGTCAACAATGATGTGTGTACACAACACCACACGCATCAATAACAACCAAACCACCATTGAAGGTTGGTGTAATAAAGGACCAAAAAGAGAAAACCTTCTCAATCGAATGCTTGGACAGAGCATCAGCACCCTGATTTGCCTCTCTGTAAACATGAGTGACAACCAAACAAATCTGCTCCACATGCTTGAGACAGTGATCCCTTGCAGAAAGCATCTTCCAAGGGACATTTTGTGAAGGATTTCTAAGAATATAAACCACCATAGTTGAGTCAGAATCCATCCAAAAGTTCATCCAACCTTTAAAAGAAGCATACCAAACAGACTTGATCACAACCAGTAACACTGCCTCAATAGCCAACCCATTTCCTAAAAAGTGATAAAAAACCCTTTAACAAAGCCCCTATAAGTGCAGAAAACACCCCCACATACTGAAGACCCCAGTGAAAGCAATTGAGATGTCCTCTAAATCAAAAGGAATTTCATTATGTTTAGAAATGGCACATGACAACCAAATAGTCTTCCAGTAGTTCATAGAAGAATTCCGACAAACAACTCATTTAAGGGATTGTGCAAGGATGAGATAAGCATGCTTAATTGAGGACCATATAAAGGAAGGGACATAAAGAGATTACTCATTGAGTAGGTTGGATCCAAATCTATTGCACAAAAACTCCAAATAAAAATCATTCAAAGTCATGAGTTACCAAGTGATATTTTAAATGATAGATTCATTGAATAACTTAAGGTCTTTATTCCCCATACCACCCATGTCAACAAACCGAATTCAATCACTCCAAGAAACTATAACAAGATTCCTATCATGAATTGAACCAGTCCAAATAATGATCCGAATGAGCCTTTATAAATCCTTAAGAAGAGTTCTAGGCCATATGTATAAGGAAAAAACATAGACACACATATAAGTGATAATAGAAATAACCACGAAGACCCACCCTACCTTAGACATAGATTTACCTTTCTAGGTAGCCATTTGATTGGGAATTTTGAGATTGATATTTTCCAAATGACTCCTTTTAACATCACCCCAGAAAAGGGGAACCCCAAGATAGTTAAAAGATAGAGACCTTCTTTTAATCCCAAGCTTCCGGGAACCTCAGTTTTTCTTTGAAAGAATGACCCCTTCCCCAAAAAACATAAAAGATTTCTCCCAAATGATAACTTGACCAGAAACAACCACATAATTATATAAAGATTCGTTAATATATCAGATAGTAATTCCATCAGCCTTTCCAAAAAACAAGATATCAACATCATAAAGAAGATGTGAAGGAGAAAAAATACCTCTGCCAACAGTCATTTGCTGATACAAACTATCATGAAGAAGATCGAAAATACATGTACTCAAATAATCCTCTGAAATAGAATAAAGGAGACCATATAAAATAACTACTTGTCCCATTCCCCTGGAACATTTAAAGAAGCCTCTAGGAGAACCATTCCCAAGAACATATAACATATAACTTTGAAGAATTCATCTAACCAAATTAATGAAGCCATTGGAAAATCCATACATTCGTAGCACTGAAAAAATGAAACTCCATTTCATCATATCAAGAGCCTTCAAAATGTCAACATTCAGAGCCATATTCCCGTACTTCACTGTTTTCGTCATAACATTAACACATTCAGATGCCAAATACAAACAATTTTGAATGTTCCTTCTAGGCACAAACCCAAAATGATTTGTAGAAATAAAATCCTTCGTAATACTTCCCAATCTATTCACCATGATTTTGCTGATAACTTTTGGAATATTGTTCCCAATGGCCACAGGCCTGAAATCCCGAATGTCATGAGCATTCTCCTTCTTTGGAATCAGAGAAATAAAGCTAGAATTGGCAAAAAAAAAGAGAAATAAAAATGATAAAATAAATCTCTAACCGCATTGACAAACTCTATGTGAATAATATCCCAATAATCCATAATGAATTTATTGGAGAAACCATCTGGACCATCCACACTATTAAGATTCATAGAAAAAACCACCTTCCTGACTTCCACCTATGTAGGTATACTAGTGAGCATATCATTCTGAGAGGCCTCAACTAAAGGAGAAATATTGCGGATCATTTTGTGAGTATTATCTTGCCCTGAGTCTGTGTAAATCTTCTCAAAATAGCAACCAGAAGCATCAGAAATGTCTTCTTCAGAGTTGAAAAGAATATCATAAAGCATGAGGACATTCATTCCACGCTTCACCTTGTTCTCCCTGTGTATGCAATGAAAAAGTCTTGTATTTCTATCCCCTTATTTCAATAACTTGATATTATATAGAGCCTGGGAAATAATTTCCTTTAAATCCAGTAGATCATTAAATTTAGAAATAGAAAGAAACTCTTCCCTAGAAATTACATCCTTACCCTCATTAAGCCTTTGTTAGTTCAAAATATTATCCTTATCATTTTGGATGTCATGATCAAGGAATGAAAATATTTCTTACTCCACTCATTCAGTATTTTGGGGCACCGTCGGTTCTTCTTGTCACCAGATTATGATATTTGGAAGAAGGTCCCACAAATCAAATAGTTGGGCCAACCGAAAACTCACTTGCAACATGGTTTAGATAACATTGGTAATCATCAGTATATAACATCTTCAGTGTGGAACCCTCCACTATTTTTAGGAATAATCGATTTGGTTGTGGCATTCATCATCTCCTTCATTGTATCATTAATGATGGTTAGATCTATATTCTTTATAGGTATCAAAATATAGGAAAACAAAAATCCAATTCCAATAGCCATAGTGTAATGGGAATTGTTTGTGTGACAATCCCACAAAACCATACTCCATGTATTACCCACACTAAACTTCATCTTATAGGAACCCACACACCATCTCACCCTCCGAGATCATCTAGAGGTGGGTGATCGATGTCGTTGTTCATCAATATGAGCTGGAAGGGGTCATTCCCACTAGGGATATGCCCCACCATGACTTAGAGGAATTAAACCCCTACCCTAATGATAACTCTCGAAATAAACATCCCATATTCGAACAATAAACTACTTTATGAGTATCTCCTCTGAGCACTCTAACATCTCACTCCTATACGACGATGAGGTAGGGGATGTTTAAGCCATTCATATAGTGAATTTCACATGGGAGTTGACCAGGTGAGCTCCCACCAGGTTATTTCACCACCAAAACTAATGTTTCCCACATAATGATAAGCTGGATGACTTATTCCCCACACCACATAATGTAGTATAGAACATTTGACCCCAATTCTGGGTAATCCCTATAATATTTCTCGATAAGAGACCTATTCTATAGGTATAGTGGCCTTTCCAGTTCCAGTTTATCCCATCACAAACCTATAATAGGTTAATGGGGATCCATATTCATCAAACTTGGATCAAAATAACATCAACCTCATATATTGGATTGGTTGACTATATAAGTATCTTGTGCCACCGATAGCTATTACAAGCCATCTTGGGATGAGGAATTTCAATGCTAAGTTCCTTTCTTTAATAACATAAACAAATGTAGAGGACATATTGACACAACCATCAACCAATGAAAATGTTATCCTCATACCATCATCAGGAATAACATAGTTCCTACTCATGTTGATGATATTCCCTTCTCTAACTAATAGTCATAGTGAAAGAGGGAGAAAACACTCCTTTTCTGTCGTGATTGCGTCACTGGATGCACCACGGATAGAAAAAACATAATTGACTCTCAATAATCCTCATTGGGGGATTACACACTCTATCAAAGGTAGAATTTTGGGAAGCATAATTTCATCATCAACATCTGAGACTCTATAAATGATGACTCAATTATAGAATATTTACCCCACTACCAGATTTTGGTCCAGATTCCCTTCATTTTTGGCTTATAATCCTAGAAGGCGGGGTAAAAAAGATCCTTAGATCCATCCATATATAAATTTATATGGATGAAATTATATCCTCCTTCAAAATACCCACAGTGAAACCATACACATCACAGATAGTGTGTCTCATGTCTAACTCCCTGATAAAATTTGGAAATATTTCATGGTCAATATTGGTACTTCAGATGATGGTGAGAACTCAACTAAGCCTTTAATGGATGTTCCCAATGTCACACATGAGGAACTGGAAATTAACCAATACTATACAGATATTATCTTGAATCTATATTTGACTTCAAGATACATCCAATCATATAGTAGATATTTTACCTGCACATCACCCCCATCTGGTGGATCAATAACAAATCATGTCTTCATTAACACCGTTTTCCTTATATCAACCCATTCCAATTGGGGATTGGGATTAATAGGAGTATTCTCATTAAACTAGAAGTGAAAAATAGGAAATGTGGGTGCTTCATGAATCCAACTAGATATAATTTTTATTCTAGCCACCTCCAGCTCCCATGTTTTCCATATTGTAGTCCATCACTAAAGAACATACAATCTATTTTCTATAAATTATCTGGGAAATGTTTCACTTCTATGAGTCTATAGAATTTCTTATCAAATAATTCATGATCACCATTATGTCATTGACAAGTAGAGAAAATGGGTCGATATGGAGACACTACTATTATATTTACATCTTCTATCATTTAGAAACCAATAGACTCTCCTATATTCCTATGCTAACATCCAGAATGAGAACCATTAGGTCATAGAAGAGGCATCTCCAAACATAATTATTAGAGGACGGGGTTTGTATCCCACAATGAATTTTATTTCTATAATATGGAAGTGAAATTATTTTCAATTCATCCCACCCTACATCAAAGAAGGTTCCACTTTGACTTCTTGCATAGTTAATGTCATCACCACCGATTAGATAGTGGAAGATTGGAAAATGGCCACCAGATAATTGGACAAATATGAAACCCACCTTAATAGGTGACATAATACTTAGAAGACCCCTCGATAGGTGCCTGTACTCATCAGCATATATAGGTACTTTCCATGTTGATCCCTCGAATGAGATGTTACTTCCATCCTATCGGTACACTAAAAAATAAATGGTAAATTAAATTCCTTCCATCCCATTAATGGTTGAACTAAAATCATAGTCAGACTCCAGGATTGCTGGATAACTCTATTATATTGGGGAGTATAAATGGTTTATCACTAATCACATTTATAAGAAGTTCCAAGACCCTAACAACACTATAAGAGACCCAATATATCCTCCACATAGTTAACTTTTCCTTGGTCATATTACCAACATGACCGAAGTGGCCCCTTGATCCCTTCAATAGTATAATTTAGGGTTTTCAAAAATAAACATGATATGAGTCGCACATCCTGGTAGAGAAGTGTGACTATCCAAATCAATATCTTTGTTGTACTATTCTATGATATGATGATACTATCAATGCATTAGTGTTCAATGTCCCTCACCTAGATGAAATGATACAAGCTCATGTTTCCTGTATCATTGTTTTGGAAACATTAATGGTGGTAGTTCCATCAGATGGAAAGTCATACGCAGTATGGTTACACCAAGTTCAAGTGCCCAAGTAATTTGGTAATCCCAACATCACCCCATTTGATGATATTGGTTGACCTATAAATATTTTAACCCAAACATGCCTCAAGGTTGTTTCTAGTGTTTGGGACACCAAAATTGAAATAGGCCACTGAGATCTGATGGTTTTCCTAGACTTTTGATGGGAATTTATTCATTATATAAAGTCAACTACCCAGAGGTTCCATTACTAATTTGGTGGATCTCCATTGATAGATCCTCTATAAATTCAGCTCTACCTTGTCCAGTATGATAATCATTGACCTATACAAATGAAATAATAATCATGATGTCATAGATTCTAAATTTATTTCGCAGTTGAAGGGACTTACATATTCACTCGATATTCCACTATCATGGGAACACCTTCCTATGACGAATGGGTAGAATGTCTAGAATAGGATAGTCACAACACTCCACTTCCTTAAATACCTTAATGAATTTTTAGTGTTTTATGAAAAGGATCAGTGTTTATAATAATTGTTATATAAATGTAAAAATATAGTCATGTATAATTCCATTTTCCATTCCTTTTGAGAAGTTCCATAAAAGTTGGATCAGTCGCCACTATGCATGAAGAGGTTCCCAATACATAGCAGCTACATTACCATTTGATATATGGGACTTTATAGGTGTAGGCGTACCCATGAATCCATGTCAAGTGTAGACTCAGCAATCATAGCTTCCACAATAATAAAATGAGGGTGAGACCCCTCATTAATGCATTTCTCCCATGGTTCCTTTCACAGGGATAAGAAATAGGAAATATTCTTTTTGGGATTCAAAAATCTTATGATATTTCACCTACACCTTGTAAAATGAATTCATGAATTTTTTAGAGTAAAAGTGACCTTAAGAGGCCAAAATCACTAGCTACACTGATCATTGGCCATATCACATGATCGTTAATTAGACTATCTTGGAATGATTTGTATTCAATGATTGTATCTAGGACTCAAGAGATAATGGAATAATCAAGTTGGTCGATGTTATGGTGTAGGTGAGACATATTTCCACTCACACTAATAATGATAGTGAAAAATATGGGGAGTGGAAATATGTTAAATTTTGTGGGATGGAGATGTATGATTATTGGATGGATCGTAAGACAATCTCTAATTATCATGGTATCATCTGTTCCCATGTATGAAAGTTTGAGTCTACTATGGTCATTGAACCTTCTCCAAACAGTTGACTCCACATATGAGTCATTTCCTTTGATTTCTCAAAAAAAAAATATGCTGATGGCATAAGGGAAATTGGAGCCCCCCACTAGCGTTGAATCCAAATCACACCCTTGGATACTTCATGCCCCCCAAAATGGGCATTGTATCTCAGGTATATCGAGATCTGAACAATTCCAGTGATGTGGGGAATGAATATACCTCTGTTAATTTTATGAAATAGTGGATTTCTTCACGATTCGTTAAACTAGTGTTTTCCATGTGGACCTCTCAGGAGCCTATGGCCGACACCACCAAGTGAGTGTGAGAGGAATTTTGAGATATTAGAATGCACATTCCATCAATTAAAATTATGATATTCTTGCTACTAACACTAGTTATTAGTAATTTTATAAATCATGGTAAGCATAACCCTCTCAGTCTTCTCTCTAATGTATGCATGCATAGAAGCTATATTAGATGATCATGAAGCTCAACCGGAACTACACCATGATGAGAATCGTCTATCCAAGGATCGACATTAGCTGACCAATTCTCATCCATAAGTTTCTCAAAGCATATTAGTTATATATTTGTATAATTCCTCTAGCACTAGATAGGCCGAGATGGCTCCTAAAACATCACCTCGGACACCCCCTTTCAAAAGAGTCAACTCATCAGATAAAATATACCCCTAGAATAAAAGTATGATGTGATAAAGAAACTAATTATAAAAAAATATCATTTGGATCCATCAAAAACTTTTCCAATCAATAGAAGTGATTAAGGATACTTCTAAAACCTTTTATACCCCCTTAAATTCAAGGATAACGTTTTTATAGCTGAGACCTAATACATAGAGGAAACTGAAAAAGTGTAATATCAGGCCACTATTTCATTTTATAGATAATAAGAGGTCATAAATATTCAAGGGAACATACATCCACTGTATATCAAATGTTAGTTCATTGGAATTGAAATTCACTACATCCTAGTATATATGGGTTTCTGGATCAACCTCATCTCAACATGGATGCTCTATTATCTAGGACATACAGAATTCAATTCTACTACTTCTAATAATAAAACATAGGTACGTGGTTAATGAGTGTAAAGATTTTATAAAAAGATTAAGCATAATAATTAGTTTAGTGGTATGATATAAAATTGTAAATTTATGGTATCCACATAAGATAATACCTAAAAACAACACTACGACGATCTTGGATTAATTTAAATGTAGTGGTCCCCTAATAATACCACTAGTACCTCAAATAATCCCTTAATGGTCAAGTAAGGGTACTCTAGGGATATGTATTCTCCTTTGACTCAGGTGATGCTTGCTACGTAGACAATAGATACTAGAAAAGGGATTGGAATTGGGTCCAAATCGATGGGGATGATTAGTTTAATACCCTAAACGATATAACAACACGTAAAGATGATCCATGGGTAGACGTCAAATATTTTTTCATCATCTATATTCATCGATTATATCCCATGATGTAATACATGTGGATATAAATAGATTCTAATGGAACCTGAGGATGAGATGTACAGTTTCTATAGGACATCCCAATGTACAATACACTAATAGTTTTTTTATTTCATCCTGAATAATGATAGAACAAATTACTAAAGGTCCATGCATCACATTTTAAATACAATTCACAAGGTATTGTTATTTGGTTATGGGGATGATCTGGTTTTTAAATCATTCATGTATTAGGAATATTTCATGTATCTTGTGAAAGTGTTTAGCTTCCTCCAATATCAACATGTAACAATGAACCCCCTGATGTTAAAATTTAGGGTTACTACATAATTATTTATTGGATTTATTTTTGTTTTATAGAGGAAATGACATTTGCAAAAAAAATTCAAGGCTGTCAGTAAAATTCCCCCCTTATAAATCTATTGGAGTTGTTGGGCCTCCATGTACACTTATCCAACATAAAGAAATTCTTCACCAATTTGGATAGGATGTTTAAACCCTTATATACAATTAAGAAGAATGGTACTATTTAATACTACTATTAAGTGATACAAAATACCTTGACGATATTAATTAGTAACTTCAACATCCTTTGGTTTTGATGCCACCCATCTCAGGAAATCCACTGGTCATTTATATAACCACATTTAAATTGTCTCTAATTTCCCTTATAGATATAAAAACTAGGATATGGAGAACAACCTATACTATGTTAGATAAATTCTCCATGAAACAAAGTCTATATACTACCCCATTAAGAATAGATTCATTATTTTAGTTTTTTTGTGTAAAACCTAATCAATTATATCCATGATCATAAAATATAGTTGGTGTCTCGAGTAGACCGACTAATGTATATACTCAGTGTCCCCATATTGATGGGATTCTTGGAACACTTATATGTGATCATAAAAAATCTTGATGTTAGTTTTTCCTACAAAATTTCATTAATATTGAGACATTGATAAACTTCATATGGACAAATCTGACTGCATATGATCATCCCTAAGATTTTGATTTCCCAGAAGAGGCTATTCTATCACTATATCATGTTGTACTATATTAGAATATTGAATTCTATGGATCCTCATGGTTTCTAACTATAAGAAGTCACAATGAAACCTATATCATCTGAGTAGGCATGGGGATTATCCTCCACACCATGGCATTTTCAATCTTTTATTACTCTTCCTATAGTAAGAATGGTGCACTAATAACAAGGAAATGTACCATTACATTATCATTGGTTTCTAGTTAGACCTCAATATTGATATCACCTATATAAATTTAATTTATGATTATGATTTAGTAATAAAGAAGATCCTAGGTAAATTTTTCATTAAAATAAAGATCCAAATCCCCTTTTAGAACACACTTGTCATCTAATGACCCAGTTTACTTCCCTACTAAAGATGACTCATGTTCTTTGATCATAAAACCATCGATTCGATGCTTTGGGAATCCACATAGTGTCAATTTTCGATACTAAATTGGATTACAAGGTCATTTATGTGGCTCAATAGAGTTTCATCCCCCCCCCCCACTTCAGATGATGGATACCAACAAGTAAATCTACTTGCTATAAGTACATCTATGTGAAGATCCCCAAATCCCCACACAGTCAAGAAACTCCCAGATTATAAGTATTTATCTTTCAGTTATCTCTATATTTACCTTATCCTATTAGATTGAGATGGGAATGGTAAAATCCACCAAAATGTATAAAAATATACCATCTATAGTGGGACTTACAATGAGAAAACCCTATACATGTGTGGGATCAACAAAATCATCTTTCACTGCATCCGAGGAGACAAATACCTTAGGTCATATAGGATGTCAATGCATAATCAAGTGATGACCATCATGTGATATTTAAGATCTCACACTAAATTCAGAGGTTTGGATAGTTCTATCCCAACAAGGTTTAAAATATCATAGAGTTCTCCATGAGGTTTCATTCTTGTCAGATCCATGCTAGCTTTTTGAATCAACTTCCAGATCTTCTCCAAAATACATTGTACTCAAATCCCTTTGAAATACAGAGACTTGATGTTTTCGTTCCATACTCAACAATGAAATATCAACAAATTTGATTCATTTTTATAGAAATAGACTTCTTTTCCATGTGGTCAGAAGTGGTTATCCACATTGAAGTCAAAAATTAGTCCATGATTGAGTTCATGAGCTTCCACATATTTCGTTTGTTTAGGATTACTGACACTATACTCATAGAAAATGGTATAAAAATACGGGATACCTTGTTGATTAAATTATATTCCAATTACAACATCTTATCCCACATTATTTATTCATAATATTAGTTGGTAATTGTATATATTGATGAATCTAACAAGACCCTATTTATCATCATATATAAAATGGTGGTGTATAAGAAAAATAGTTGGTCTTAAGAGATCCCAAATTAACTTTGGACCAATAGAATGAAAACAAACAAATCCAACAAGGAGAGCCCATAATCCATGATTTTTTGAACAGTGATATTCTCACCCATTGATGTTCAGTTTCTATCACTTAAAATGACAATTTATGGCCAAAAGATTACATAGAAATGGATGAAGTTTGTCTATATGAGTTGGATTCTCTTCATGAAAATATGATTCATGCACAACATAACATGTAGAAGCACCAATATTGCAAAACAAGAGTGTTCAACATAGAGTTTCACCTGCTCTCCTTCCTCTAGGGTAACATGTTACTGGCTCTCAAAATGAATATGATATAGAAAAAAAATTCTTTGAATTTGGATCCCATGTGGGAAAAACATTCATTATCCACAAGTTATATTCTAATATAAAATACTCTTTCATGTCCGAACATGTAGAGAATATCAAAATTCCCTCCAACAACATATTTCCACGAATTACATTGCGTTGAAATCCTATTTCCATTTAAATATGAATATAAAATATTCAAAATTGGTCCAAACTATGCACCCAAAAACTAGCATTCATTGTCAAATCTATGCAACCATAAAATAATCGAAGACTTTTAGACTAAGAAATATAAACCTAAACAACTTGAATACTATAAATTCTAATATCTATGACATGAAATGAATAATAACCGTATTCCAATTTTTATGAAATTAAATTGACAATACCTACATCCCCAATGCACGATGTTAAATAGTATTCTTTCCCTATGTAATAATCAGAAGATGCCTAACATACAAATTATGGTACATCCAAAAATAGGAAAATTCCTCATTACAAGAAATTAAATTATTTCCCTACACAATTTCATAAACATAGGATGTCGTAGGGAAATAGTGGCATTCTTCAATTCCATAATCATCGAGATTACCCCATAATTTGGCAAGATTCATTCAACACACCACATCCCAGAACTACATGGGTCTTGATTTAATTTTATATGGAATATTTAGTGATTTCTAGAGCCCCTATCTTAATGACCGACTGTGATTTCATCATAATCCCTTCCCTAGAGAGGGGGGGGGGGAGTTATGCTCACCATTATTTGGAAAATTGGCCTCACTTATAGTCTAGTAACAATGACTTTAATTAATGTGTCGCTTGTTCATATTAATTTATATGGCATAATGGATTTAATTCCATTAATTAAAATTCAAATTTTACATATTTCATGCCACACAAATAACTTTATAAGCAACCACAATCCAAGCATCATGTTATTAAACTATTTTCCAAATTCACCTTTTTTTCTTTTTTGAAAAAACATAAAATACATTGAAAACAAATGTATGTATGATGTTTAAACTCTAGAACATATGTCTCATCCTAATCAAAGAGGGAGGAATTTATTGTTAGTTATCATGTTCATCAATCATACCACATCCTTAGAACAATGTGTTGTTTGATTCCAATACCCATGGGATACGAAGTGCCTCAGTGTCCTTCTATCCTTGGGTAAAGATGTGAACTCATAAAAAACTAAACATTACATGGGTCTCTATCACTTTTAAATTATATTGGGTGTCCTCCTCAGGCGTAAGCCTCTAATAAAATAACTTTACCCATTAGTAGGATGATATCAAAATTATGACTCAACATGAAGAATAAAAATGAGAATCTATGTACATAAGCCTCTCATATGTAAACAACTCATGATGATAAACTATAAACGTTACCCAAATAATACTAGGTTGCCTCATATGATACATATGTGATAAAAAAATAACATCATCAGTACACGACATTATACATTAGTCTTACCTCATATAAATTTGGGATGCCTCATATCGCAATAATGAAGCGATTCAAGGTCTTCACTAAAGAGGAATTTTTCCCTCCGAAATCGGCCTTCAAATTTTCCATGTCTAGAACTATGTGTGTCTTGATTCAAAATTAAATTGGATAAATAGTGACTCATAGTCCTCCTATCTTTATCCCAATATTTAGACCCAACATGTTTTTGTGTCCCCTAAGTCTAAACCTTATGACCATAAACGGTGTGAAACTAGATCCAAGATATCATCTCATTGTTTAAAGCACCATTAAATCCATTATTCCAAGTTTTAACTCACAATAAAAACCCAATAGTCCATTAATTAAATTTAACCATCATTGTCAAAGCATTATGAATTTAAAATTTTGGAATTATCCCACTCTATGGACACATATTCCCATATATTTCTTCACACCTGGTGTTTCAGCAAGCCATTTCACCTTCTCTCTTTCATATCATCCTTGCTCTAGAGGACTTATCCTCTTGATTTATTCATCTACCATGTAGTGTTCCATAAATCCATGCACCATGATTTATATTCCCCTAGTATACATATGGATTCACAAATAGATTATATTGTGTACATCTGCCTTCATTGACTCATTATACGGTATTTCCTGCCCTATTATAATCACATAGACTTTGGTAAAAATACTAAAATATTTCATTGAATAGTGACTCTTTGTCCTTTTTTAACATTGATTTATCACTATTTAATTATACTAAATCCTCAATAAAACACCCACATCTTTTTTTCTAATGATATTCCTCCTTAAAGATGAAACTACCCATATGGTTTGAGCACTATGACATTAAACTACAAGAATCCATAGTCCGAGTTGTATGAATTTAATGTAAAAAGTAAAAATTCCATAGAACATGATATTTAATTGTAGACTTATCGCTTATAAAACATTTATGTCTCAAAAAAATGTATTGGATGAACAAAAAACCAATTTCATCAGCACCAACTATTAGATTGTAGCCTTACACCATTTAAAACCAGGGTGGATCATATAATAAGTATGGGATGACAATGAAACCAACATCCTTAAAACAAGATGGTAAAAATTATCCTTATACATATATAATTGAGGTAAATTATATGAAATAAAAGTGATGAAAAGGAAAACATCTTTAGGACATGATGTTAAACTATAGCCTTACCCCATATAAAACTTGGATGCCTCATTTGACAATTATGGAATGACTATAAAAATTTACATTTATGCTTGATGTTAAACTGCATTCACACCCTAATATATTGAAATATGATACTTCATATTACGAATATTAAATGACTCAATGTTTTCACTTGGGAGTACATTCTCTTACCCATTTTAACCTTCCACACAATGTATTCCAAAACTACACTAGGCTCGATTCCCATTTTCATGGGATACATTGTTATTCCTGAGTCTCATATCATGGGTCCAAAAGTACCATTAACTCATTTTGGGTTTATTCCCCTTTTTTAGACATGGATTTATTTTCACCTACAATCATCATCATAAAGCATGTTCGAGATAATTGTAGGATAACTCCCTTAATACTAAAAATTTACCTCAGGAAATTATGTACATCAACATCAACACTTTTCACTTTATTTGGTTTGGATAAAAATTTTACTCTTAATATATGTTGGATCTCTAAAAAATAGTCCCTGTGTATAATTTCTCATCTTTTTTTCCATGATCACATTTCTAAGGATTCTCAGTCACTGATGGATGCTCCCAATTTCCAAACCTTGTAAATGATCGATCTCACATTTTCACCCCATCCTTAATTGGAATAAGTTTAGAACCCATGTTTTGATCGTGTTCAATATTTTTTCCATACTTATCAGTTATTAAACTACTCATAATATATTTCATGAATTCCATGATATCCCTCATGGAATTGTTTAGTCCCAATGTACCCTTTTTTCATTTTCCCCTACAAAAAATGGGACTTTGTGCCACTCCTTATTTCTAAAATCAAGCATGGATCATGTTGGAATAGGTTTTGGGAGGGAGTTTTCCTCAATAATTTTTTAGACACACAGGTTCCCCCTTATTGGACATACATTACAATATTAAAATAATATCCCATGTCCAAGCATCGATACATCATTCTAGTCTAAAATCATCATTGGAATGTGTCATGTAGTGTTATGCCTCTTATTATCTCAATTACTGTTGAGTCACCTCATTTACATGAAATGCACACTCCATTGAGATGTCCCCCAATATGGTCTAGACATAATGACCTTTTACAATTCAAATTTTTTCCAAACTCTAGGTCCTAAATTAGGATACCATGTCTAAACGTCATGACTATAATCTATGTATAATTTGAATCTATGATTTTATAAGTGGTAGTGCCTCCTAGGTTCCTCATTCACATCGAGTTACCTCTCACATATTCCACAGACCTCCCCATTGACACACACAACCCTGTGGTATAAGAAACACAACCTTAAAATGTGTGTGAATATCCCTAAATTCTTTTTCTTTCTACAGGGACTCATTGGAAATTTCTCCCCATTGGTTGTAAACCCTATGTCATTATAATAAACTTTTTATAAGTAATCCCACTTCTGTCAAAGAATTAACACCTTATACTATTTTCAGAACCATGGTCCAATCTATATGACCATATACTAATAGTTTTGGTTTGACCATTATGACCTTAAACTATTGGTAATATCGTGGTATGTGCATGAAGACCCCAAACCACTTGAAACATCATGATCTAATTTTTACAACCATAGTCTTTGAATGGAAATAGGATAAAACTGATTTTAGGTTGGACTTTCATTAGGGAAACCTTAGAAAGAGGCAGAATCCACCTCCAGGTCATGGTTACGAATTTGGAAAAAATAAGTCGATAAAAATATAGGTAATAAGATAGTAGGTACCCACTATTAACCCTAAAAATCCTACATATTATCACCAATATAATCAGTTCAGGAAAAATTAGATCCAAATATTAATCTATCTTTTCCTCATAAGACCCTCCTAGGGTACCCCTATTGTGTTAGCCACTTACTCCCTTTCAACAATGGAAGGTTTGGTGGTATTCACATTAGTTCACACATCCAAATCACGCAACATTAAACATTGACATATATTGTCCTCAATGTATGATGTTAAACTATGTGTACACCATCATTTTTGAATAAAATTAAATTTATTATATATCATCTTCATTATATTATGTAAATGAGAAATGATTCTTAGTCCCTCGCCTGAGACATCTCTTCACCCCTCTGGTGCTGGTCACCTACAACATTTTTCATTTTCTGAGATTGTTGCATAACATAAATCATGAAACACCCTAAAGAAGACAATATTGAAATTTTTAGACCAATAACCATACCCAATGTGCAAAATAAATGGTGGAATAATTTTAATATTTGGAAAATCCATTCAAACATTCGATCAGTTCATACCCACACATCATGTCTCCAATGATTTAGATCGACATCAACTTCTATTTCCCAACTACCTTTAAAAGTAATGGTTTCTAACCACATGTCTCACCTACCATCTTGGTCACAGAAACTAAGATAATTATGACCACATTTTGAGTAAGACACCTTATTTCTAACTTGGATAGTGTTCGAAGCTCTTTTTTTACACATCTTTAGAAAAACAATAATGGATAATGTGTTCTGAACAAGGTTAGTAGTTATCCATCATATCCACTAAAAATAGTTTGTATTATAGATCTTGGGTGTATTGATTCATACTCTTAATACACCATTGTTTAGTTACAATTCATATCTTCAGACAATAGACCATATATAGAGTATCTCACTTTGACAAAAAAAAAGTGGGTTATTCAGAAAATGTCACGTTCTAGGTAGAAAATTATTGATGAAGAAAATAATTGATGGATAATAAGTATTTATATACCCCGAGTGTTAAACCATTGTTTATTACTCACAAATACAAGATAATTTTACCTTTTTCCCTTATTTTCCTCACTGATCCTGACTCACAAGGGATTTATGTTTTATTATTGGTTTCATTATTAACATGGACAAATATGCAATAAAAGGTAAAAATCTTAAATCAGTAATTGAATTTGAGTAAATACTTCCAAATCTTGGGATGGTTTACAACATGTTATAGACACTCCTTTTTTATAGGATAAGGTAAAATTTAAAAAAGGGGTAAAACCTAGTGATTAAGAACTTGATCTTAGAAAAACTATAGTGTGTATCCGCCAAAGTACATTATAACTCTACTAGATCAACAACCTCTTCCTACATGACAAGATGAACAATGTAATCCCTAATTAACACCCGATCCTGATTGAACAAGAACTTAGAAGATAATGAGATTACCTCCTCCACCTTAGCTTCATTCACTTCCAAATTAATCCCCATTAGATGGATGATCTCAACTTGTGTAGTGACAATGACTGTATGATCTTGCACATTTTATTATTGGCGAGTGATCTCATATTCAGCATGCCAGAGATCCTGAGTTCCCACATCCTTATTATTTCACCAGGAGATGTCCAATTTTTTCCACTCAACACATTCCAACTCAGTGAGAAAATCCCATGAAAATATGTAGTGATCTATTTAATCCACTTTGATATCCTCCATGATGACTATATAAAGGAAATGTGACCACAACTATCATGGTAGATTTAAAATTACGAGTGTGAGTGACAAAATTACACATGCTCATCCACACCATGAATCAGATGACTCTATTATCCTTAGAAATGTATGATCTAGAATCCTTGATGTACATAGTTGGTGAAAACTCATACTGAGGGAATACCAGCAATATACTTGTGTGAGGATCATATAAAGAAAGGTCATCAGGTGGGATGTTCCATGGTATAGGGAAAACACATCCTCACTAGACCTATCATACAAAATGGGAACCTCATATTCCTCATGAGGTATGTCTGAGGATTGATCAGACATCACAGCCTCCTCAACGACATCTATTAGTAACAAGATCTCGACAAACATCACTGAGGCCAGACCTCTATTCCACTTCTAATGTAAATTTTTAGATACAACCCCTCATTATATATTCCATGGTTATCTCATATTGTACCATAATTTATTCCTCCACCACAATGGATTCAGCTCCAACAAGAACCTCCTATGGAACATTCATTGTAATTTCAGCTTCCACAACCTCTATGAACACCGTCATCAATGGAATAACATATTCTTTTATTATTTCTCTAGACTTGATCATATCCATAGCTGGATGATCTCCAAACATTGTTTCAATTTCTTTTTATGGAACACTGTTAACCAAAAATGACTTACTTGAGGAAAAAATGAATGAAAAATCAAAAAGATGGAGAGGGGGTTATATGAGTAAAACAGTTAGACGAGTATCTCAGAGAGGATCAATGAAAATACCCTAATAAATGTTGCAACCCATGGGGATTTTTATTCTGTTTTACTAGTATATCAGTAGATGGTTGGCCTCCAATGGATGCAACTTTAAGGAGAGGCCCCGTGCTCGTCCTCTTAATGGTTGAGGGTCCTTAAACCTCTTCCAAAGGTTCATCATGAGCATACCATTCCTCTATGTTAACCAAATCTTTCAGAAGTGTAAATGGATTTTGAAAACAAATCTAAAGGATGGATTTTTATTATAGGAACACATGATCATAGGATTTACCTAATCAACTATTGGACATGCATCCATGGGAGAGTTCTTATAACCATTGCTTCCCCATGACTCATCCACTTACCCCTCTTGAAATGCTGAACACAAATATAGTTAACATTTTTTGAGATCTTAAAAAGTGGTCATGCTATGAAAAACCTTAACTCGACTAGTTGTGGGACACAATGTGCCCCAATAGTAGATTATGTTCTCCAGATTTTCCATGTATTGCATCATTTTGGGGTAGGGAAAACGTAATGTTTCTATTACATGTCATGGACCAGTGAGGAGTACCCCATCCTCATAATTATTCTTCCATTACCCTTGGAAATTATTTAATTGGAATTACATTTCCAAAAGTGCTTAGGCATTAGTAATGTCACTATGACTAGGAAAATTTGAATCAGGCATTTAATTCACTAGAACATGGATGTGAACCCTCAATACATCCCCATTTGGTCCAAATTCCTCCCAAAAAAACTATTATAGGAGTGTCAATCATTTATATACCCCTCCATATTCCTTCTACATATACATGGTAATGAATTTCCAACTCTTCATCCACTACTCATCCCACTAGGACAACCCTACTTCTGTTGTGCTCCCTACCCAGAAATATCTATAAAAACCTTGGTAGAGGTACTCACTTATCTTAATCATCCCATTTGGTCCACTACCTCATCAATTCCCTCATATATACACTCTCTCAACTCTATGAACAATCATGGATATGGGGATAGGTAGTGGTAGGTGGTGGAATCTCATTTCGCTCCTTTCAATCTTCAAGTGTGAAAATTATTTATATCATCTTTAGTCCCAATGGTTAATATTCCCTATATAATCCCATGAATAGACGTAGGGAGAACCACTGGATGAATCAGAATTACCATGCAAATCGGTGTGGGGTGTACAACAGAAAAATCACTATATAGTCCACCCTTACCACTAGTTCATTGCCTTGAAATCCCATGATTTACAACCATTGTTTAATGGTCCCCAAACCACAATTAACATACATTCATGTAATGATAAGAAATAGGTCTAAGGTGAATATTTCTAATAGAACATTAGATGATAGAAATTTTACCATGAGTATGATGAGAGGGAGACTCTCAACCAATTTTGGGATTGATAGGTAAAATTTTGTGCTGGTTGGAGGGATATGGTTTAGTACACATATCCCCCAATATAGGAGGCATTTAGAATTTAATGAAAGTGGAGGGGACAACACATATGGAGAGCATTATTTTCTATGGTTATATAACATATATCCTTTAACAAATCCTCAAATAAAAGTATATCAATGATGATATACTACACTATTTATGCACTTCCACCATTTGGATGGTTATCAGTCATACCACCATGTGCTCATCCCTCACTAAGAGAATCTATCCATATATTAGTGCAGCGATAAGCCTTACTATATTGACCACATGAGCAATGGGCTTCACATTGAATCTTTAAAATGTTTTCTAGAATGCCTTTAGGATAATCCGATATGATTTATGTTTACCATGTTGGAATGTATTCGAATATTGACATGTCCTCCTAGGTATATGTTACGTTGGATCATTCATGATGTACCTAATCTTGTACTTGAAAGGGATTTCCTTCATCCCTAGTTTTTTCAGACATATCCCCTTAACCAAGCACAAAAACTAACAATATATGGAAAGAATATTCCCTTGGCCCTCCAAGATAATTCTATGTGGGGAGGAACTTTTTATACATGCATCATGGGATTGGTACCCCTATTATATATTAAATATCAGACAAGATGATGTTGAATTCCCAGCACTGAATATGGAATGTGGTGGTTCATAATGAACACCTCTTCAAAATCTAGGGTATGTCATCCCAGTGGTGGTAATAGTACATTTGTGACAGCCATTTCCCCACATCGAATCTAATCCACACCATATCCACTTCAAAATCATGACATGATTGGCATACCTAGTATTCTATGAACAATTCATTCTTGAGGTTTCAACCAAAGGGTTGGTCCTATTCATCGATCCATTTATAAATATGTTCTATAAAACATGACCTAAGAATATACACATATTAAGGGGGAATCATACACCTTCAATACCTCCTAATGAATTTTTTCACGAGGTTGCATATTATTTTCATGGTATGATATACATGGTACAACATGATGCACCGCCCAAGATCCATGTACCGCTAGTTCTTTCAAGGCGTGCTTTCAAACAATTAGGTAGGATCATCCAGATCAAAACTAGGGATAAATAAATCAACCCTAATACTGAAACCATAGAATGGTAGCATCTTGAACATTGGTTATTTACTTTTATCCTTCTTCAGTAGTGGAATGAGTGTTTGATGGATTAAATCTGTCACGAATCACTCCTCAATAAAGTGGTTTCATTCCATCTTCCATTGTCAGTCAGAAAACGATTCATAACCCTTAGTGGAAATTGTTTAAAACATTATATTTTTCATAATCTATTTTATATAGGTCTATTCATGGAGGATTTCACATGAAGGTTGAGTTCATTGATGTATGGTTTCTAATTTTTATACACTAAAGTGTATTCATAGAACCACTATTTGTAGAAAATGAGGGTTTCACAAGTGGTGAGGATTTCGATAGAAAAACACCAATAAAAGTATTGATTATTTTAAAAATAAATAAATGGAAAATCTTTTTCAAAAAGATAATGGTCCACTAAGGGACCCCCATCACAATTTATAAGTGTATGATGAGACTGTGTTTTGTGAGTATGGCATGAAAACTACCAATTTTTTGTGATTTTCACATAGCATCAGACCGACCATTACCTTATAAAATAAAGTTTTGATAGGTGGGATTATTTTACTTTGAAATATGCGTGTAATTAAATATTTCATTGAAAGAAAGGACTGTGAAAATAAAATTCATCTCAAAACAGATCAAAAATAATCTTAAGTGGATGGATTCACTATGGTCTAAATAAATGTAAATGAAATTAGATCACAAAAAAAAAACCAATTCACCTAGAGAGTTGACTGTAACCACCATTCTATATAAGTATGTATCATTAATAATGATTTAATTGAAGTCCCCATATATGAATATTTATGAATGTAACTTCTAAAAAATGTAATTTTATTTTACGGACCACTATTTCATGGAAGTCACCACCCGTGTGGTAATTTTATGGTATCCTTCATGCAATATAACTGTAGTTCATGGATTACTATAAGTCATGAAGCACAAAATGATCCATGAAAGACCGTATATTTCTCAAAACTAGTTCCCTTGTCCTGGATAATCCTATTAGAACCCCCATATGTCAGAATTACAAATGTATCAGACCATTATTCTTCTAATAAATTATCTGAATTCGCCTTACTCTGTGTATTTGTGAGTGAAAAAAATATATGGACATCCAAAGGTATCCATATTTCCTGAAATCTAATTCCTATTGTTTTGGAGAACCATAAAACACAGTGGATATGCCTTTCGAGAAGTTTCATGGTCCTCTTGAATAAATATATCCCTTTATGGTTATTATATATTTGTGTGACAACTCTCCTTTATGAAACCAACCTCATGGGATCCATGAAATTATATTCAAATAGGGAGAACATGTTTCAAAAAATATACTCTTTTATAAGATCCCATAACTCCATAAGACCCAAGCATTTTCAATGTTACAACCATTCCTGACTCTATATCTTTTTCAAAACCCATCCTAAATGACTCCTTATGGTTCCTATTTTCAACCAAAATTATTTTATAATATTTTAGTTCACATGGCCCCCATAAAAATCCATAACTAGTTCAAAAACAACCCATCATACATGTAATTTTTACCACTCACAAAATATTTTTACCCTAGGAATTAGTACCCTAATTCATTTTTCTCTTAAACATAGGCACCCTAACATGAGGCCTCGGTATTTCTACTCCTCCACAATAGTGTCTATTCCAAAATCTACTCGTATATGAAATATAAGTGGACACAAAATGGCTATGGGAGGTATCACCCAGGGAAGAAATATACATGTATTAATAGAGAGTCCATTTTACAAATCTTCCTATCACCTGGATAAGGCCCCCCTTAAGGTGTAATTACCATCCATGACTATCCATTATGATATAATATTTCTCAAATCCACATCCCATACATATGATGGTAAATTTCATGAAACTTTCCTCAACACCTGATGGTAAACTGCAGCCTCACCCACTTTTATTAACACATTATTCCTATTGTATGGTCCTTATGATATAAAACTTCTCCGCCTCTATGGTAGTTTACCCTATAGTTATCATCCCCATGTCTCTCTCTGTTGGATGTCACCCTTTTTCAATTACCCCTGGGAATCAGTCATACATATAACCAACCTCATCCATCATTTACACTACTTAGTCAACACAAGAATCCTTAAAACATAATGTTAAACTACATGAAATGGTCTTTTCACATGATATTAAATTGAGTCAATTAAACTCCATGGGTTTTTTATCCAACATTACAGATACTATACCTAGGATGGATCCATATTATTCTATCGTATCCACCCTGAGTGTGAAATCGCCCCTCCCCCTATGGTCAAACTCCACCAAACATCCAAGTTTGAATCTCCCACCTATGGGTATTCACCTAACTGAACACCAGTCTGAAATATTCCCCCATGGGGACACATTAAATTACCAAATCCATCCCAACAAGGCATTAATCCTACACTATACCTTTACCTATATGATTTTAAACATTTACCCAACCAATTCCAAAAAGATATTAAAACTATGTCCAGCTTATTCCGACAAGGCATTAAACTTGTTCCCACCTATCCATGAAATAAATTAAACCTACTCCAAACATATCCCCATTAAATTTTAATCCTCCAACCCATCAATCTCTAAAATATGTTAAACTCGTTACCAGATCTGAAAACCCTTCCCCATAAAATATACATGTAATTCTTTATTTAACATCCTCTGATGACTTATTACCCAAGAAAACATTACTTCATGGAAACATGGGATGCCTTAGTTTTTACACCCAAGAAGCATCATGCATGATCACCCCAACTATGGTATTTTAATCTAGAGTATGAAAGGTGGAGAAAGTGTGTAACCTGCTATATGAATGGATAGGGTCTTACACCAGGATGGTTGGATTTCCCCACGAGGAAGACATTTTTCTAGAAAAAGAGGATCTCATTCCATTTGAGAAAGATCAAACTGTCCTGGAGACTATAGGGCATGGAAAATGCCCAAACTGGGGAACCCTATGTGTATCACATAGGGTGGTGTAATAGTTGTACATCATGTGTTAAGGACTATAGCAGTTGGAAGATTAACATCCAACTTCTCGGACATGGATAAATTTATTCTCTCCCCATGGAATTATATAAATGATACCCACCCATAGATGGGAAAGCGACTGAATAAGCAGTTCTTGATGGTAATGAGGTGGAGGAGTGGTAAATCAGAGGGTCCATGTTATCATGTCTATTCCAAAAAATAAGGATACAATATTATACCTATTCCAAAAATATATTGGTAGGGAATCAAAATAGATGATCTCCCATGACGAATAGTGGAATTACTTTGTATATGCCTGGAGGGCTGCACGGTGGTGGTATGCCCATGATATGGAAGTTTTATAAAATAAGGTCTCAAACACGGGTCTTTGAGGAAAATATGACTCA
Organism: Viscum album; assembly: GCA_963277665.1. Lineage (NCBI taxonomy): Eukaryota > Viridiplantae > Streptophyta > Magnoliopsida > Santalales > Viscaceae > Viscum > Viscum album. Next base: position 1,099,241,365 of record OY728123.1, read on the forward strand.
TGGCGTCCTAAGGAGGAGGTATGTTCTAGATTAGGGACTTGAGAACAAAAATAATGGGACTAGGTGAAAGATTGTAGTACATAAGGGTATGTGGTTGGCAAAAGATGGGTGTTTTGTGTCCGTCTACCGTAGATGAATTCAAGAAGTGGTTTTTGTGTACCAACCCCTGGAAAAACAAAAATCAGTGAGGGTCAATCCCTTATGGGCCTACCCCAATGGGCACCCATAGGGGACCATTCATGCAATATCCTATACCTATAATCCATTAGTTGCATGCAGTCATGGAAGGGGTAGTCTTGTGCATGTGGGAGTGAAAATTCGACTTCAAGAGAGTTACCTAAAAAGGTATGGGTGCTAGACTTTTTATATGTGAAATTATCTGTAGGAGCAAGTGAGGAGGCCAACATGGAAGTGGGTTTTGGCGTCTCATTGGGCGCATAAGATCCCAACATGGAGGATTCCCTCTTGCATGCATATTCCAAACATACTTGTGTCTACATTGGCTTGGTTTTAGAGGTGGGGATGAAATAATTCCATTGACATTGCATTCAGCACGTAGGGATTTTACACAACATTTTACATCTTATGCACATTCCTTAGAACTTACACATAGATGCCTTGGACTTCTCGGCACATCCTGGTGAGTTAACAGGTTCCTTCAATTTTTCAAAGATGACTATTTCTGGTTACAAGTAGAGTTAAAGGAAAACAAGTATTATTGAGATGAGTGATCAGTATCATGTTAAAACCCACTTACTTTTTTTTGGAGCCAATGAGGGTGCACAAGATGGCATGGACTTGATTATAGACATTCGCATGATGGGGTGAAATATTAATGGGATCTTCTGGGTTTGGGAATAATGTTCACCAGGGAATCCATCATGTATCGACACCCGGATTAGTTTTTCACACGATAATATTGAATGTAAGAGGCTCCCATATTTTGGATATTTTCTGCTTATTTTCTGAGGATTTTTTAGGGCCTGTTTGGTGTCCACTGATAGACAAGTCGTGTGGCTCCTGGGTGCTTGTATGGAAGCTTTTACATGGCCACTGATTATCCAGGATTCCATCTTAAGAGTATATAGACATGTAAAAGGCGAAATATGGGATATTTTTAGGTTATGCATTGTATATGATTCATGTGTGTGACCATTATAAGTTCTCATTATCTCTTGAAGCCTGGAGGCTTATGCGAACCATGAGTTCTGGAATCCTTATCTTCATTTTCTTTATGGGGAAAATAATACACATTGTAAGGTATTTCTTCCCTTGTGAATTTAATGACATTAATTTAGATGGAATCAACAATATCCCAACTATATATTATCTTACGTTACTATTATTTTCCATTTTGTCCCATTTTCAAAAGAAAGTAACATTATGTAATTTAAAATTTTAATGTAATTCTATGTGTATCCCACCCTCACTAATAAAATGGAACAAATTATCCTCCATAACTCATAGCCCTTGACCACACAATCTCTACCAATATATTCCTAAAAAATCGTATCTTTCTTCCATTTATTTTTTTATTAATCTCAAAGAAGTGTTATTCTTCTTACTCGAATCATCTTATGTATATTTCTTCTTTTTCTTCTTCAAAATATATTTTATACATCATAAAAAATTGACTATAGTATCATCAATATGTTTATATGTTATTACTATTATGGTATAATTTTTTTTCTCCTTTCACATCCAATTGTACAAGAAAACAATGTTTTTGTGTACGTACGAACTACATCTCCATGAAGTGATGTATTTCATTATCTAGCCAATCATTCAGAGTTTTTATTATGAAGGATTAAATGTTTATATTTTTTATTTTGTAATAATTATTCTTATATAATTATAATATATTATCCACCTTATTACCTTCACATATGTAAGAAAACTATTATCTCACTCGTGCATATGTGTGGACTGCCCCATCTTCGAACTGATATGATTTGGTTTTCATTTTAATTTTACAAGGATGGTAGTAATGATATATATAATTAATAAATTTGATATTTATGATAGATTAGTTATTCTATAAAGGATGATGATTATTTTCCTTTTTATTATTTATTCAATCAAAAATTGGAAACATTTCTCATTTGTCCATATGGGCTATCATCTACATGAAGTGATGTAATTCATTTTTTCCCACCACTTTTTATGAATGGATATAAAAGTGTATAGAATGAATAAATTTTATGTTTATGACATGAATTGTATTACTAATATAATAAAAACATGATCATGTTTCAAGTAGAAGAACATTCATGGAATATAAACCCATTTTCACTTGAATAATGGATTAGACCAAGAATTACTACCAAAAGGGTAATTGGAGATTATAAGGTAATATTATATAGTAATGTATTAATATTTATGAATATGTTTCTATTATATATTTATAATTAAAATATTTTTATTATTCATGGGTTTTTAATGCTTATAAGGTTTGTTGAACCTTTTCGTAAGGGGTTTATTTTACAATCTCAATCCATTTTGAGATTGTCTCTGTTAAATTTACATTGAGGGAAAATATATGATGCTGACCATTAAAACTTATATATTTTCTCATCATTTAATTATTTATATATATTTCTATGTATTCATTTCATTATCCTCCATTTAGTTCTAAAATTGACTTAGAATAGGTTTTGGAATGAAAGTTGAAATTATTTCTTCTTTGGTCGAAAATGTTTTTCTTCCGTGTCCGAACCCATTAAAATGTTTTAAAAAATGTTCTTATCTATGAACAAATTACATTATAATGGAAATTTTACCATAATTTTAATTCTATAAAAAAAATTTAAAATGAAACCTCTTGTCATTTTCATAATGAGGTACTTTGAAAATTTTTATAGAAATAAGAACAGAATATATTTTTTCAAGTTTATCATAGAAATGAAATATTTTAAAGTCATTATAGTTATTTTATTTGATGATTATGTAAAATAAACCCTGTTTTCAATGAAAACATATTTTTAAATATTTTTCAAGTTTATTTTTTTAAAAACACCAATGGAAAATTATATTTTCATTATTTTTAATGAAATATTCAAATTCTCTGTTAAATGCATTTTTCATCAATGTCAAAAAAATTTGATGTTTATTATGATTAATTGGTGATATAATATAATTAAACCATCCATGTTCTAACTATATATTCATTATGATTATGTGATGATGATAAGTTTATGAAATATTTTTATTTTCCATGGGATACCTTTTGATGAATCAAGGTATATTTTCATATGATCATTTGGTATAAATATATATGTTTTTCATTATGTCATGATTGGTTCCTTTAAATCCCAACAATAAACTAGTTAATTAGATATAGATATCTCAAAAATAGGGTTATGATAGTCATGTACAAGATTGTGAATTTATTTTTTCAAATTTTAATGCATCTGTATTATTTATCCTAGCTATGCTCAATAGAGTTTGGCTGTAAATGATTATATGTAGCTATGTTCATAAGATTATGATGTACTATTCCTATTATTGGACATGAATATGTTATAAAAAATGAATGATGATTTATATTTTTCACAATTGTTAATAATTATTTTGGATATGGAATTATTTTGGATTTTATGATATATGATTTCTAGGTATGAATATTTTATGTGGAGAACATACAAATGATTGTGTTATCATACCCTTATGATTATATTATGATCACTTACGATACAAATCTACCATGATACCCATAAAGAAGGATCTTATATCACCCTTCAATATGTTTCTATTATATCAAGGTTAGTAAAAACATATTTAAGTAGGAAAACTCAAATATGGGAGGTATGAGATACGAACTACAAGGAATACAATGAAGATATGTTATGAAATAAGTTCATTATTTATCTAGTCTCCAATGAAACCACCCCATTATGATTCACAGTCATGTACAATAGTGGTATGTACTAAATAATCATCTAAAATGATTGAATATTTACATTTTTTATAAATGTGTCAACTAAAATTGTATAAGAGGAAGGATTAGTAATTTTGGGCTATTTGGATTAGAATACTCTGGTAAAAACTCAATTATTGTTTCTATGTATTGGAAAACATTCTAAAAATTTGATAATGTATAAATTTTGTGGTTTCTTTGAAATTATATCCTTGAATGCATAATTGAATTTTGACGAGGCTATGGATCATTTGAAACCAGGGGTAAACACCAGGAAAATTATGGGTGTAGTATCCACTTGAGTTTCACTCGATGCCTGATGAATGGGCCTAAGACATGACACCTGGTTTGAACCCCCAAGGTAAATAATTTGGATTAAAATTATCTTTATAAACAATTATATCTTATAAAATGATCTAATATATTAAAAAATATGGTAATTCATAGTGAAAGTATATGAATATAATGTGTAATGCGTGAAAAGTGTGTGTTATAATTTATTAAATTATAAGAATGATTTGAATAAACATATGATTTATTACACTAATTTTTGATTATTGACACTCACAAAAATATTTTTTTTGTGCATAGAAATTGGATAGAGTTGTGAGGGATCATGTGAACAAAGAATGAAAAATCACATGTTATAACCATTTACATGAGAAACAAAATAAAATTGGATATGGAATGTGAAGACTTAAAATTATACCAAATATACGATGTTGATTTATGCAATTAAAAATAAACATATTTGTTTTTATTGACCCAAAAAATAAAAACATAGTGTTTCATGAGAGTCCAATGGATGAATTCTAATAAGGATAGAGGATTCTTCTTCCTACATATCAGGAATGTGTTAAAAAGAATGCATGGAAATGTCCCAATGGAATGAAAAGATGAGTAATGTCTGGAAAACAAAGGTCGTAACACAAATAAATGATGAAAAAATGTAGATATCAATTGAGGTAAATGGTGTTCATCCAATATTACCACAAGTATTAAAATATTTTATTTGAAGACCCTAGTAAATATATGAGGAAATTTTATAATCCAAGGAAATATACTGGACAAGAGAAGGGAAGATTATATTTAAAAAATTAAAGAGGATAATGATGGCAAAGCCACACTTATCCTACACTATAGGTTTTGTGATATAAGGTTAATTTATATACAAATTTTTCTTATTCATATATTTTTATGGATACATTAGTGGAATTTGATGTGATTTTGAGCATTAAGATGGTCTCTCTACAAAGATCCCAATTAAATTTTTATAATAATAAAATTATATTTCAGATTATAAATAATTTTATTATCATCTTTCGTTGAGAGTATGAATATGAACATCTATTGAAAATTAATTTCATTTTGCATGTCTTCCTACATATTCATGTGGGATATTGAAATGAAAAGGTTGGTGAGAATATCAACATTAAATATATAACTATTGTTTAGAAATACGACGATGTATTCCCCTATGACTATCCAAGTAATGGTTGAATCTTGAAATTGATTTTTCAACAAAACTCAGATGTTATGATATACAAATTTGATGTATCTATATAGAATGTCTCTAATTTTGTCATATGAATTGGAGAATCTTCCCTAGGTAAGTCCTAATATGGAATTCAAACACCATATCACATCACCATGTGGTTTACATATTTTTCTTGATATTAGAGATGGGTTAATATATCTAGTCATTTATTATATTCAACTTAAGACGAACATTATTAAGAAGTAGTATCGTTTACCACTTATAGATGTTTTTATCAATTGTGCTAAGATCTATAATTTCCAAAGATTCTACTTCATTATGGAGATCACAAATTGAGTGTATTAAAAGTTTATATTCTGAAGATAGCCTTTCATATTGGGAATGTAAATTATTAATTAATATTATGACATTTAGGAAAACAAATATCTAATTTCGATTTTTGGATCTAAAGAAAAAGGTATTGAGAGATTACCTGGATTAGTTTGATGATGTATTTATGGATGTTATTCTTATATATTCAATGAGAAATGATGAGTATGGTTATAATTATATGTTTTTCAAGACTCAATGGAAGGATAATTTTCAGGAAAATTTTACCAAGTGTGAATATTGGCTATATAACGTTTAATTCATGTATTATATAATCTCAACAAAGGGCATAATGGTGAACCCTTTGAAGATGGTTGTTATTGAACAATGTACTAGAATAGACATGGTAATAAAGAACCATTTTTCATAGGTTTTATGTATAATACAAATAAATTTTGGGGGATATTTCAAAATATGTAATCCATTAATCAGGTATACATATAATGCAGGAATGTTACTATTGATAGATGAATGTGAGGAAAATTTCTTGGAGCTAAAAAGAATGTTGGTCAGTACACCGTTTCTCACACTACCAAGAAGAGCTAAAGGGTTTGTAATTTATAATAATGAATTGATGAATTTACTAGTATGTATTATTATTTATAATGATATGGTTTTAGGTATTCCTCATGAAAATTTAAAATTAATATGAAAAATTACTTGACACATGATTTAGATACAAAAACAGTTATTTTTGAATTGAAAATATAGAACAATTATATTTTTGGAAGAAGGTGTGAAATGTGTTTTCACAATAAAATATTGACGTATATATTCACATATAAATTTGGTAATGTGATATAATGGAGGTGGTTAGAGTTTATTAATGATTATTAATTCTCAATAGAGTACAAACAAGGGATGGAATTTATAGGGAAGATTAACAACGTCGGAAACCTGATGCATTTATTTCCATTAAGAAGATTGAAATATATTCGAAACATATGGAATTATAGATGATGGATTTTGAAATCATTAATAAATAGGATACATCATATCATTCTAAAAATAAATTTCTACCATCCATCAATATAAGGATCAATGCGGTGTACAAGTATGATCTAACTATAGTAGAAGGCGAGAAATGTTTATATATTCAACAATGATTGGGATAGAATATATGGGTTAGGAATTGAGTTTTTCTCCCATAAATACCATCATTGATTAATGATCTATTAAAATTTCCATATTTATCTATTATCTATTTATCATTTATTTTAATTGATATATAGAGATATAAAAGATTATTTTTGGTGGGTTAAAAAGAAAAGTGATATTGCGTTGTATATATCAGAGCCTAGTTTTTCATAAAATATGGGTCAAGAGATATCTGTAAAGTGGGATTCTATAATTACTCTTAAAATTATTGACATATTAAATCATTACGATGTATTTCTTCAACATACTCCCCGACACATATTAACCACACAATTGTATTTCATATGTAGACAATCACCTTATGAAGTCAATAAATTTCATCACAATAAGATAAATTTTCCAAATTAATATGATTTGTAAGATCTATAATATGGATGTTTAAAAGTTAAATGGTTTACCAAATTTTATTATATCTGATCAGGATTTGAGTTTACCTCAATGTTCAGAATAATTCTTCAACATGCTTTAAATATCGATTTGAAAATTAATATTGAGTATTATCTTCATATAGATGGCCAGTATTAGATGACCATTCAATGTATATAATTGATATAATTATATTTATATATATATATATATATATTATTGTTTTAATACTTTCATCTTGTTGAGTTTTCCCATGAAAACATCTTTTACTCAACAATTTTGATAGCTCTGTATGAGTCACTATATTGTAGAAATTGTAGAACTCCATTGTGATGGGATGAAGATTGTTAAATATTGAAATTAGGACCTATGATAATTGATGAAATATTAAAGAAGTTTATAACCTTTAAGTCATACATTTATGTAGCTCTCATTAAAAATAAAATTTATCAAGACAATCATCAGTGGGATACAGGGTTTATAGTTGGTGATATAGTATTACATTGAATTTCTCCTTGAAAGAATGTTACGAAATATACATTCAGGAAATACACTTTCCAAAGTATACTAGACCATTAAAATTTCATTATTTAATAAGGATGTTTGATTATGGTTTTTCAGTAACACAAAATCTATTTCAAGTTCATGATGCATACAATGTATCGTTTTTGAATAAATACATACCAGATCCTTCACATGTACTGAAGATAAAAGTAATAATACTAAAGAAATCTATATCATATTTGGGATGAAAAATGGATATTTTGTATTATTATTTGAATAATCTATGAAACAAGACCAACACAGGAATAATGTTTTAATCCAAAAATTTATATTTGAGGAAGCAATGTGGGAATCCTTGGATGCGATGAGGTAGATGTATCATCAGTTTTTTATATTGGAGTAGTGATATTCTTATGGGGTGAATTCATATAAATGGGATATAATGTAAAAACCTAACATTTTGTTGTTATATTTATCTGTAAATAATTTTATTGACATTGATATCTTGTTTTACGTGTAACACCACATTTTAATTAATCACAATATATTATGGAAATACTATTTTTAAACTTGTCGGTTTTCAAATTGCCGTTAGATTGGATGGTGTTAATATGACCACATAAATTAGTAAAATTTATTTTTTAACCATTTATAAAACTAATTTATTATTTATGAATTAGTTATAAATTTAAATAAATTATTTTTAACGAAATGTTTTTTTGAAAAACAATTTTTATTTGTGAAATGTGGATTTATGATAATAAATAAAATTAATCAATTTTTATGAATGATTTTTTCAATGTATATATTATATATTAAATCAAAAATCATAACATTTATCAAATAATTATATAAGAAAATTTTTTTACCATAAAAAAATTCATTTTTCTATAAATTATTTTCATTGTGTTTTGTTAGATTATTTTAAAATGAATTTCTTCTAATTATAGGGAGAAATTTTGATAATTTTTTTAAATATTTGGAATCATCATGTAAAATTGTAGACATGAGAAAACAGTCACTCTTATTCTTAATGAATTGTAAAAATTGTTAAAATGGTATACCATAGTTTGGGTTAAAATAGGTTTACTGACCATTAATGTAAGATATATGGGTAAACATTCCAAATGAACATGTATAAATATTATTGGTTGAAGGGATTTTAAAATTATATTATCTTAAAATAAATTTTATTCCATTTTTAATTTATTCACTAGATTTTTTTTTGAATTTTATATAAATATTTAATATAAACTTACGCGTGTCCCATAGAATGAAAAAAATATTAATAGAACATAACTTGTTATATATACATGTCATATTTGATAGTAAACTATTATATAAATAAAATTAATCAAATGATCAAACCAATATCATTTTATTATATTTTACTTTAAATTTCATGGATAAATTTATCCATAAGAATTATAAATTTTAAAATGGTATAATAATTATAAAATAAAATCAATAAATTATGAAAACATGGATTTTATAAATCTGAAAGAATAAAATCACACTTTTGAATAACCCCATTGAAATAATGAATAATCTGATAAATTAATATTCATATTAAAAATGAAAATATATAAAAACATGACTGAAAATAAAAGTGAATTATAAAGGAATAAAACCTAATGTATTTAAAGAATGTTGGGAACCCATTTGACCATAACAAATATAACAATTTGAATAGTAATATAACCATTGAAATATTATTTTGACAATATGGAATATAAAATTAAAAATTACAATAGTAAAATCACATATTTAATTTTAAAATAATATTTACGTACTTTATAAAATGAAAATATGACATATTTATATCATAAAACATGTAAATAAATGTTTTAAAAACTATAAAATATGATTATGTATTCTTATATGACATATAAAAATTATTTTAATTTCTATAAAAAATTTATGGATTTAAAAAGAAACATGATATCTATATAATTTGATTATTAATTTATATTATGTTTTATTATAGTGATAACATAATTTTATGAGACATTAAGTAATTTTTCAATGGGTCATGAAATTTATCATAATATTAAAATTGGAAATTCTTTCAAATTAATCAGGATTTTATTTCAATGTTATTTTCTCATTTTATAAAAAATATTATTAAAAATGAGATTCCATTTTTCAAATCTATATATCAAATAATGGTTCAGGTAATGTTTTTCAAAAATAATTTATTTTTTTGAATAATGAAATATCAAATAACATGAAATTTATAATTATAAGTCAGATACATTATTATTTGAAAAAATGACTATTTAAGAACCAATATATTAAACATCACATGAAACATTTATTTTATATAATCATAATATTATTCAAAAAAATGGTAGGATTGTTTTAAAATAATTAATTGATGAACATAATATCGAAAAACACCCCCTCCTCACCACGTAATTAACACCCCTAACAACCCCTTATCTTCTCATATATTAGGCGTTGTACTTTACCAAATGTATCCAAAATTCACTTAAAATCATATCCCACACTTTATAGTTATACTGGTATCACCAAATACAATTTCAGGGGCCCTTAAAGGGTAAACGAATAGGATGCAACTAATGGAAGTGGTTAAATTCCTGGCTAAACATCTTTAAATTTTAATCTTCATATTTCATTGAAAAATATTTTCAATCGACCAAAAAATAGTAACATCAATATCCTAATTATTATTAAATGTTATTTTTAATATTGAATATCTATATTAAACCAACTATTCATTTTTTTCTTGAATGAAAATGTTGTTCACAATATTCTTGTTTCACCACTTCATTGAACTACACACTTCATTTTTATCCAAAGCTTTTGAGGATGGAAATACAATATTTATTATTTATAATTATTCAAATATTAAGTATATTATAACATATTTAAATTTATGAAATGTATTTATAATCATTTAATTAAATAAACTTTTTTAATCTCATGATTTTTGGTCGATCGCATAAATGAACAAACCTTATAACATTATCATTTTTACTATATGAATAAAAACTATGTCAGAACGAACATTTAAACAATAAATTTTTTAAGGCATGAATATAATTTAATCATACGACTCAGGAGAAGGCAATACCACTCCTATAAGATTTTATTAATAAATAAGTAAAGTCATTAGAAGAGGAAAAACAGAGGGTCAACAAAGACGCATGTACACATCACCACGCGCATCAGCATCAACCAAACCACAGTAGAAGGTCGGTTTAACAAAGAACCATGATGAGAAAAACTTATCAATCACACACATGGACAAAGCATCAGCAACCTGATTTGCCTCTCTATAAACATGAGTGACAACGAAACAAATAAACTCTAAAAGATTTAGATAGTCATCCCAGACCCAAAGCATCCTCCAGAGGACATTCCTATAACATGTTCTAAGGATATGAAACACCAAGATGGAATTAGACTCCATCCATATGTTCATATAACCATGGAAAGAGGCATGCCAGACATCCATAACCATACCCCATAATTCTACCTCAATCACCAAACCATTTCCTAAAAAATGAAAAAAGAAGCCCTTAACAAAGACCCTATATGTGCGAAAACACCACCAAAACCTAAAGGTCCCAGTGCACCTAAATCCAATGCATCCACATTAACTTTCATAAAATGAATTATCAGGTGGATCCATCAGATATACTTCATCATAATTGGCTTATTACAACTTCTAGAGACACCAAAACTTCGCAAAAGAACCAGATCTGAAACATCATTCCGCATAACCCCAACACGAGCTCGCCCAGTTGGAAGAACACCAATATGATTCTCCAAAATACAAACAGAAGTCGGTGTAATTATTTTCTCAAAGAAAATATCATTTCAAGCCTTCCATATAATGGAAATCAACATGGAGACTGTAGAAAGAAACAATGGTTTTACCAAAGAGATGCAATTAACTCGATAAATAGAACCCATCAGGTATCCAAAACTCTTCAAATTTTGATTGCATCCAATGAAACCCTGTAAATTATCCTATAAAATAGATGAAGAGCTATTGGATATAAGGAGATGATAAATTGTTTCATTTGTATCCAGACAAAAAATGAAGACAGGTGTTGGAGAAAATCCATCTCGTTGTATCATTCGTTGCAACAAAAATCTACACTTCCAAATCCTCCAAATAAGAAAATATTGAGTCGGTTGAATAAAAGTAGAATGGAACATAAGCATCCCAGAAGGAACAAGATGTGACTCAACACACATGGATCTATAATCCTTTCTAATGCTAAAATTTACATTATGACTGGGCGAAAAAATCAAATTATTTGTCACAGAGTAATGATAGCATCCAAAATCCCCTTTCAAAGAATCAGAAACCAGCCCTTGATCCATGATATTATTGTGAAAATCAACAATGGAAAGATCCCAAAAAGAAGAAGGAGTCTCAATATCCTCAGCAATGACACATGATAACCAAACTCTCTTCCAGAATCTCAAGGAGGAGTTTCGAAAAACAACCCATTTAGAGGATTGTGAGAGACTACAATAAGAATTCTTGATTGAGGGACACATCGGGGAAGGGACATAAAGAGAATTCTCATTAACTAGCTTGGATCCAAATCTGTTACACAGAAACTCCAAAGAGAAATCAATGGAGGTCAAAAGTGACCAAGTTAACTTTTTAATGAGGGACTCAATAAAATTCTTCGAATCGTTAAGCCCCATACCACCCATGTCAACAGGGCAGATGCGATCCCTCTATGAAATATTAACCAGCATCCTTTCATGAATGGAGCCAGTGCAAATAAAATTTTGAATAATCCATTGTAGATCCTTAAGAAGAGTTCCAGGCCATCAGTATAAGGAAGACAGATAGACATGCATGGAAGTGATCACAGAATTAACAAGACAGACCAACCCTTCCTGAGACATATATTTACCTTTCTAGGTAGCTACTTGACTAAGAATTTTGAGATAGATATTTACCAGATGAAAACTTTTAACAGAACCCCAAAAAAGGGGAACCCCACGATAAATGAATGGTAGAGACCCTCTCTTCACCCCAAGCCTACAGGAAACTCTGTTTTTCTTTGAAACAATAACACCTTCCCCAAAAAACATAGGGGATTCCTCCCAACTGATAACATGACCAGAAACATCCTCATAATGTTTAAAATCCTCTTTAATATATTGAATAGTTACCCCATCATCCTTACCAAATAACAGAATATCATCTGCATAAAAAATATGTGGAGGATAAAATATACCTCTACCAATAGTAATTTGCTGATACAAACCAGAATGAAACAAATCCGAAAGACATGTACTCAAATAGTACTCAATGATAGAAAAAATAAGTCAAGATGATGGATCTCCTTGTTCACCCCCCTATAGAATTTAAATAATCCTCTAGGAGAGCCATTAACAAGAAAAGATAGCATAGACCTCTGAAGAATGCAACCAATCAACTCGATGAAATCATTTGAAATTAATGTATTCTTAACACCGAAAAAATGAAGCTCCATTTCATTGTATCAAAGTCCATCAAAATGTCAACTTTTAGAGATATATTCCCATACTTCACTTTTTCCTGATAACATTAACACATTCAGATGTCGTATACAAAAAATTTTGAATTCTCCTTCCACGCACAAACCTAAATTTATTTGTGGTGATAAAATCGTTTGCAGTACTTGCCAATATAATTTCCAGGACCATGCTGATAACTTTTGGAATAGTATTCCCTATGGACATGGGCTTGAAATCCATAATATCAAGAGCATTCTCCTTCATTGGAATTAGAGAAATGAAGCTAACGTTGGAACAAAAGGGGAAATAAGTATGATAAAAGAAATCTCTAACTACATTGAGAAACTCTGTGTGAATAATATCTCAATAAGACATAAAGAATATGTTTGAAAACCCATATGGCCCTTCCACATTATCATCATTTATAGAAAAAACCGCCTTCCGGATTTCCTCCTCTGAACGAATGTTAGTGATTAGATCATTCTGGGAGACCCCAACCGAATGAGGAATATTCCTGAATAGATTATGAGTATTATCATTCCATGAATAATTATACAGCTTTTGAAAATAGCTACCGGCGACATCAGAAATACAATTTTTAGAATTGAAAATAACTCTATCAGCAATGAGGGCATTCATAGAAAATATTGTATAATATTGGTATTGTATATGGTTATTCATTTCTATGAAATTAAATCCAATTATGGATACTATATGTCGGTTGGTATTTAGAATAGTTTTTAGATGTGACAATATCATGAAAAGGTAAGACTCTATCATAATTTTATCATCACCAAGTTCATGAAATTAATGCCATATTTTACACATGGTTTGAAACTCTTAAGGGATATGCAATGGAACGTTCCAAAACTCATTAAAAACAATTATGAAGGACTTTAAAAAATTATGTTAAAAAACATAATTGGAAAACTACCAAGGATACCCATTGGGAAATATAAGGAATAAAAATTTATGATCAACATGTCTTTTTTTATGTATTCCATATTTTTATAATTTCTCTATTTATATGATTATTAGTCTTAGTATTCTCATCCCATAGTTCATTTTTGATACCTTAAATCACTAGAACAGAAAAAAATAGTGAAAGGTAAACACATTATCAATTAATTATCTTAAAATATCTTAGTTGAATATTATTCAAAATTTTCATTCATTTCAAGAATGATTTTTAGTGCTATTCAAAAATCACATCAAAACAGGTGGTTTGAGTTTTCTCTAAGAATATAAAATAGAGATATTATTTTATCGAATGTATATAACTACTACGCAATTAATGATTGTGGACTGAATCTTTCAGAAAATATTTTTATAATCCCTTTAGTGGAATTTTACACCATATTGAGTTGGTATTGGATATCTTTATATAAATACAACACAAACTATTGGTATAAGGATATCATTATTCACATCCAAATTCATCCTATAAATTTTTTCATGTGTAAGAAAAAGTATAAATCTACATTGGAATCTTCATATTAGTTATTAATATTTTCAATTTATATAAATTCATATATTCCTAATATTATATATAAATATGTAGAGAAAAATACTTGAAGGAATTCACATTGTGAGGGAAAGTAATGATGTATTCCATGAATATTTTCATTGACTTCCTCCTGAAAAATATTTTAATTTCTCAATTGAACCTATTCCTAGATCTATACCCATATCTATGAGTTTATATATAATGGAGTGCATTAAGATTGAGAATCTGAATATGCAGTTATATACATGTGTGATTCATCATGGGGTGAACTGATCCACTTTGTCAAGATGAAATATGGGCCAATGCACCTCTTCATTGATTATCATGATCTCAAAACAATAATGATAATGAAAAAATATCACTTTCCAAAGACTGGTGACATATTCAATCAATTATGTGGTCCCAAATATTTCTATTCGGTGGTTCTTCAGTCATGATTTTACCAATTAATGGTAAGTAATGTGAATATTCCCAAGGCTGCCTTTAGAATAAGTTACAAACACAATGAGTACATCAGAATGGCCTTTAGACTCACCAATCTTCAAAAAATATTCATGGACATAATTAATATATTATTTGGATATTTCATTAAAAAAATTTAGTATTTATAGATGATATTATAATATACCCCAAAAGCATAGGATATTATGAGGATCATTTTAATAATTTGAAAATGACTTTGGGAAAGGTGAAACTATATGAAATTTACTATGAATATGAGTTTTCGATAGATGAAATATATTTCTTACAGAATGTTATCACTGGAAAGATGGACATATGAAGAACATTATAATACAATGGTGTTTGAGAAATATATTATATCATTATATATAATAGAATTCTATAGTTTCCAAGGACTGTATGGGTAGTTTCAATGATTTTTGAACAACTTATCATGATTTTAATACCATATAATAAAGTTATATTTGAATGGAATGAATTTTTATAGACTAGTGAATATAAAGAGAGATTTATAAACATAAAAAGTAGGCTCATCACTGCACTAGTACATACACTACAATCAAGGGGTGGTGTTTTTGTATTATATTATAAGAATTTAAAGAGTGTCGGGGGATTTATATTGATGGTGAAGCATCAAGTAATGTTCTAAGACACAAGGAAGTCAATATTTTATGAGGATAACTACCCAAAACATGTTATAGATTTTTCTGTAGTTATTTCTACATTTAATATTTTTGGAACTATTTTTACGGGTAGAAGTTTGAAATATTTACATATCCTAGTAACCAAAATTATATGATTGCCCAAAGTGAGCATAATATGAATTATAATAGATAATTATAGATGATCATGTATTATGAATCTCAATCCATTATTATTTTCTATTGAAAAAAATGGAATATTTCCGAAGTATAAATATCATTTGACCATATAAAATATGAGAATTGTGAAAGGGAAAATCATATTGGACATGAAAATAGTGGACATGGGAATCATAATTGATGGACCATCATCAATACTCTCTCAAAAGATTACTCAACCATATCTTCTGAGTAATATGATGATACTGAATGAGATGATGTAGGAATATTGAATAAGGTAGAATCAATAGAAAAAAATGGAAATCCTTGGAGTTCATTATTTATGAAGGGGTTGTTAGATTTGGTTCATTATATATACCATTTAATCCCAAGATAAAGAAGAATTTATTGAATTATGCACATAGCTAGAGATTCTCTATCCACCTAGAGAGTAAAAAGATGTATTGAAATATCTGATAGAACTATTGGGGGGACAATATGAAGGAGGTCATTTAATATACATCTAAGACCCTTGATTGTTATCAATTGAAGGCATAAAGTATGACATACCCATAATATGTTGAAACTATTACATATACCAATATGGATAAATAAAAAAATCACTAGAAACTATGTCACTAGTTATATAAAGTTCTTAGGATGATATGATTCTCGATGGATTGTGGTTAATCATATTAAATTATTGGTAACATCAATTTAATTAATGATGAAATATCACTTATTCAAACATTAAGGATATGAATATGTGAAGTGGTGAGAGAATACGAAACACCCTATTTATTATATCATATTAAGATTGAAGATTTTCCTCAATGTACTAGAGAGGTCTCTAGACTTCTCTAAAATATAAGTATATCTTCATTATGGGTTTTCACCCCAAAATTGATGCCCAATATAGTAGAATATTTAGAAACATGAAGAACAGTTGAGAGCATACTCAATAGTCATCAAGGGAGGTTGATATAAACTTCTTCTTCTTATTGAGTTCTAATATAATAATATCATTCCCCCATGTTATAAAATGGTTCCACATGAATACATTTATGGGTAGAGATGTAGAAAACTAGTTTTTGGAGGAATGATTTGGTGAATATACGATACTCGGAATTGAAATATACATTGAAATGGTAGAAAAAGTCAAATTCATTCAGTAAAACATCATGTAAGATTTGATTTTTGAGAAGAGATATGTAAATAACCATTGGAGAAACTATAGTTTTGAGGTTGAGATAATGTTATCCTCCACATATCTGTATAGATGAGAGTCAAGATATTTGAGAATATATGAAATCCAATTCCATTGTACATTGACACATTTTAGATTTTGGACCATATCAGAGTTACGGCCTATCGATTAACAATACCAACCAAAATTTCTAAAGTATATGATGTGTTCAATGTATTCTTATTGAATAAGTACATACTATATCTCTAATGGATAAAAAATTATTCAGGGGAACAATAATAAAATGATATTTCCTATGAGGAGAAACATGTGAATATATTGGATCATATAGATTATGTTATTCATGAAAATACAACTCACCACAACATGTTATATTTTCAAAAAAATCATACGAGGGGGATTCACGAGAACCGGAGGAAGAAATTAAATTGAAGTACCCTCATATATATTAATCTTAGTAAATGAAATTAGATTTGTTAGGTGAAAACTATTTATGGGGGAATAATGTAATGACCTATAATTTTATCAATGGTATTTCCATTATAATAAAAATATGTCATATTTAATAGTTTAGTATTATATAAAAAATATTCACCACATGATAAAACAAAAAATCATTATATTGAACATTAAATTTATAAAATAAAAATATCCATAATAAAATAAATCAATATAATGTGTTAAAACTAGAAAATACGAAAACTAAAATTTGAAAATTTGGATCTACTCGATCCACCAAAATAAAATCTCTCATGAACAACATTGTTGAATTGAATCAAAATATTAGTACTTAATTATTCATAAATTAAAGAGAAATATATATATATCCTTGATAGAATATATATGTTAATGCATAATGAATAAAATATGAAGTATTTATAGATATTAGAGAACGTATATGAAAATTACAAATCAGACCGTTGGAAAAGTCATCTGGCCATTAAAATTGTTATATTATCATTTTGAATAGAAAACCAACTGTTAGAATTGTAAAATCACATATGAATCAGAAAATGATATTCATATATTTTATAAAATAAAAATAAGGATTATTTATAACATTATACTGGTTTCATTGGAGTATTGGTCGACATGAAGACATCTCTCATTCCATCGAGGATGATAAGCGTTTTCCATTCAAGGCATCCTCAGATCTAGAGGCTCCAGTTGAATCATTTCTAGTGTGAGGACATTTAGAGTCCCGCAAGTATGTGGTGAATGTTTCTAGGGAATCATATTGCCTTTTTTCTAGTTTTATGAAACTGGGATTTGAAGAAATTAATGTATCGACTCCCCTAATTAATGGACCTCCGATGAGTAAAGAAAAGATTTTTTTTCCTTAACATAATGAAGGGGATTTAGACATAATCCTTCGAATGGATAACATAGAACATGTTTTTTATAATCAATATATCATCTAGATAGGTTCAAAGAATGAGAGTTCTCAATATATTCAAGAACGGTCTTACACTTGGGACCAAAACCATGGAAGATTGAATATTTAATTCATGTTATCCTTATCTCTTGGGGGTTTCATGATTTGAAATGAATCACCATCATTTGTGGATAATTGCATATGATGTTTCTATCAAAATTTTTAAAAAAATAAGGAATATGAGATTGTATTAATTTCTTCTTGACAAGGTATGCATTGTTTTAAATATTATCACACCTATTTTAATCCATTTACAATACTAAACTTGACATCTTAAGTCTAGGTCCATATATATGGTCTGAAATATATTTTTTAGAATCCTAAATTCTTATTTTCTACTAAATCAAAAAATTTATCAACAATTAAGATAAATAATTCCAAAGAGGAATTATTTTTTGGATTGTTAGTGTGCATCCTAGTATAAGTGGATTTGTGATCAAATCTGATAAAAAATTATACTTATGTTTACCATAGATTGTAATCTTTAATTGTATATGCGATATGAATAGGTTTCCATTTCATGTAGTTGAATCAATTTCATACGTAATACAAATGGTGAATTGCGCAATGGTTTTTATTTATTTATATAATATTAAAGTCCATTATTCCTATGAATGTGGGTGAAAATATTATGTTCAAGATGGTTCCAAGACTATAGAGGTCGCATCTCCCAATCCCATTGCTACTGTTTAAAAATAGATGGCTGAAAATGACATAAAGATTTCCTCAGTTTATAATTTGATGTAATTTCATATAGAATATGGTATATGACCATCTTATTTATCTCAGACATACATATTATGGAAAGTACCTTGGATGAAATTTCTAAATAAGACTCTTCTTAATCAAATCATCATATCATTAGATCACAAAACACGAAATAAATGAAGATAACTCGGTTCATTAATTGGGTTACAAGAATATACCTTATTATAAGGAAATATTATTGAATCAAATTGGAAATAATTGGATGGTCCTAGGATGGGAATTTCACGATTAGTTTCACATGATAATGAATTTTTGGATGAAACTGGTGCTTACCACAAACCTATTTTGGATTATGGAACTCATCAGCTTAATTCCACCCTAAAGGATGAATATATTTCAAATAATAAATTATATGCATAGGTATTGGACATTCAACATTCTTTAGTTAATAGTCAAGAGGAATTAAAAACTAATTTTCAATTCATTGATGAAGCTGCAATCGAAGAATTGGATGGCCTACGATTTTTGGAGGATATATGGATTTATTAGAAGACTATAATGGAAAGAAAAAAAATAATGTAAAATTATCTAAAAATATTAATGGAATGAATAAAACATATGTGAAATATTTGGAGTCTCTATAGGTGTCATTATCCACAATATCAGGACTTCATGGTGTTATTACATTTTCACATGATTTTATAAAAACATTTTATTTAGTAGAAAAACCTCATGTGAATTTTCAAAATTCATATACAGTTCTTGATAGTATTAAGGATATGATAGAGGATAGTGCCTTGGTAGATAATGTACTTACACATATATAAAAAGATTTTGATATTCTGAGACGTTTTGATCTATCTTAATATGTGAGAACCAAATCCGATTTAGAGAAACACGACTAGGAAGATAATGATATTTAATGTATTTGGAAATATAAAAATGCTTCAAGGAGAGGTTATTACCCTCAATGTAGAGGTTGAGGTTGCGTAATGGGCCAATTGATTGGAATACCATTCATAATGAAGAATATGTGTTTGGAGCTAAGACAATGAAAAAA
Organism: Viscum album; assembly: GCA_963277665.1. NCBI lineage: Eukaryota > Viridiplantae > Streptophyta > Magnoliopsida > Santalales > Viscaceae > Viscum > Viscum album. Next base: position 1,099,261,851 of record OY728123.1, read on the forward strand.
TTTGTTCCTGACTTGTTGTGAAATGGTATGTTTCCATGTACGACCCTATATACTTATCTGTTATGTTTTTTATCATTTAATAAATGTTTTTCACCCCTATCATTAAAAAATATAAAATTATACATGTGAGAAATTTTTAAAAATTGATAATATAAGTGTTTTTAATTTTTTAAAAACATATATGATTTAATTTCATTTTTATAAATAATATACATTTCTAGAAAAACAATTATTTCCATAAATGCTATTATAAAGTAATATAATGTTTTATTACAGCAATAATATAATTCTATTATACTATAACTAATTCTTTAAATGGGTAAAAAATTTAATAAAATTTGATATTTGATATTTTTTAATATAAACTTTATTCTTATTTAACAGATAATTTTCTCATTTTGTGAAAATTATTGTAATAAAATATATTTTATTATTTTAATAAAAACATCATAAAATTTATATAATGAACTTTGGGTGTTTTTTAAAATAGTTTAATTTTTTATGAACACTGAATTATAGTAAATTTTATTATTTTACAGTAAATGTTTAAAACATTATTATCTTCATAAGGGATAATTCATGAACGCATTAATTATAAATAATAAGCACCGTATACTAATGATTGTCACATTATTCATCACTATTGGTAGTATAGACCAAAAATAATAAACTCATGATTATAATATTCAAAAACATTCATTTACACCACTTAGAATTATCAACTTCACCACCCATTCTCCTCACATTCTCAATGTATTGGAGCTTTTAAAATTTCAACACAATTAAATTTGTAGTCCTTTACCCCATGTCCTAGTGAATGTTTGTGTCACCATAGGCCTTTCAATATTCCATAATGTGTATCCTTGATATACTAATATAATAATGTTGTTCTGTAATATTCCTTTTTTACCCTCCCTTCATTTGATTCATAAATGAAATTTTTTCCACAATATTGTTGGGTCACTACCTATATAGACATTGAAAATTGTTTTTCTTAACCACCATCAATGATAGTAATAACTTAATTATTATGGATAAATAAGATTATAAAAAGTATGTTATAACCTTTTTATGTCATTGAATGGATTAATAAAACATTAATTAAATAAAATCAATATAGATCATGATGGACTGTAATGTTTTGTAAATGAACTAACCATGTAACATTAATGTTTTTACTAAATGAACCATCCCAATTTCAGAAATCACATACATATTTGTGACCATTATAATTTTAAATGGACGTTAATATCATTTTATTTCACTTATGATTTGATAGTCCGATTTAAAAAGAATTTCAAAAATTTTGAACTTGTGATTCGACCTTAGATCCAAGGATTGAACACCATAATTATAATAAATTTACTCCTTATATTTTATTTAAATATTTTTTGATATAACATATTGAGAATCTTAATGGAAACATTATGATCAATATCATACCAAATATACCACATCAAACTTAAACACATGTCTAAATAATTTTATTTATGCATGATAATTATCACCAAGCCATTGGAATGGAGGTAATGAATGAGATTAAATAATTTATAAATATATATATTAATTATGATAATAAAATTAATCCATTGGATGCCAATTAAATTATAAATCAAAATATAAATCAATTTAATATAATGTATTTGTTTTTTTATAAAAAAATATATATTTTTTCCCACAATGACATTTTACCTTAATAAGTTGAACTAATCACCATTAATGAAAGATCATAATGAATTTTATATTTTATATATTCAAATAAATGTTTTCTAATTCATCCACTATTTTATATTGGCTTATAATAAAAACAAATATAATTTTAAGCATAAAGAAATATATTTTTTCTAAAGGTAGTTTTACCTCTTTTTGTGGGATCACATGTTTTAAAATTACATTTTGACACTTTTATAAATATTATAGGACAAAATTAAGTTCATTTTTAAAATTATAATATCAAAATTATCTTATGATGTTTTTTTATTTTCTAATGAAGTTTCATATTTTGATGAATATTGAAAAATAAAAAATTTAATTTAAAAAACTACATTTTTGACAAACTTATTAATATAGAAATATTATATTTTAGTTTTTTTATAAATTTTAATTAATTAAATTATATATCAATAAATTCAATTTAGGTAATTTTAATAAATTTATTATTCAAATTTTATATTAAAATATTTTTATACATTTGAATATTTTAACTTTTATACCCCTTTTCTTCATTGTGTTTAAAGGGTTATTTTAAATTTAATTTCCCTAATTCGTTGAATAGAATTTGGTAAAATAGATTTCATATTTGAAATCCTATATTCCAAATTTTTTTATGTTCATTTTCAATTTTTTCATGTGTTGAATAAATAATGATATGGGATAATGTTAAAAGTTATTGGCATAAAATATATATAAATTAAAACAATAAATGGGAGGCTGATATGTTTATAAACCCTAAACAGAATTAAAAAAAATAAATAATTAAAAAAATCAATGAAATTAATTACAACTTGTATTATTGTATTTAAATATAAAATAATCATTACTTAATCACTTCTGATGGTCCCTTAACAAGTATAGATTCCAACCCCCACTATGCTAGTTCTCCTCACAACCCTTAAAGCTCCTAAATTCTCTCAAAAAACCACTCATACTAACCATCCCTTAGTAAAATTTATTTCAGTCTCACCAAAAATAATAATGTAAGGACCGTTTGGGGTCATTCAAGGATGTGATATCTAAGTTGAAATTTTCTCGTAGCACCTCTCTTATTTTATTTTCTCTTCAATTTTCTTTAACCCTCAATCTTCAATCTAGTAATGATTACACCAAAATAATTTATATACTAGAGTTTCATTGTTTATAATGAAATATTTCATATCCATTTCACTAATTATGTCCTCGTAATCAATGAAATTAAACCATTTCCCAAATTATTGTTGTTTACTGTCACTTTGGATATTGATATTTCATTTCCAATTATTGGCTTCATGACTAGTCATAAAAGAATCATTTTGGTAAATTTAGGTTTAAATAGGAATATTATTTCCAATTTAATTTTATATAACTAATATATACACATATAATTCAATAATATGATACTAGACCACCGTGTTTGTAAAATGAACTAAAATAAATTAAACATGTATCATTAACATTTTATCAAATGAATCATCCTCAATACAAGAAAAAAATGATATATGGGAAAATTAATACATATATATGTGCAATAGTATTATTTAATTCCTATTATAGTGTGGTAATAACATTTCACATTAACATCTATAATATTACACAACATAACCTACTATGAAACAATGAAATGAGATCACCAGAAAGTAATGAAAATATTGAAATATAATTAATCAATGGGTGGTAATTTGTTATTAAATTTATATATATATGGAATTGTAAATATAAATATAATTATTTTATAAATTAATAATATTGATTAAACCATTATAAATGACGTTTGAAAAAATTTTAATGATGTTGAACATGAGGTAAGAGAATTGTTAACCCAATTTCCAATTAATTGGTTAAACTTATACTAATTGATTATGTAATTCAAATAATATGTCTGAAATGAATTTTCAATATATTATATTTTATTTCCTATTTTTATTTGGATTTATAGAGAATGAACATAGTCGATTCATTTGATTAATGCTCACTGCAGTGATATGATATTTGTAAGGATATTTATTTTAAAACCACTATTTTAAAGTTTATTATTCAACACTTTTACAAAAGTGATAAATATTATATTTATAAAAATAATTAACATATTTTCCTACCTTAATGAATCATTAATAATTTAATTTCTCTTTTATATGTTTATTCATTTATTTTTAAGGAAATTCTTTTTAATATTACATGTGCAGTTTATAGATTTAAATATGATTTTTACAGAAATATTATATTTTAATATCCCAAATTGTTTTACATATGGATTAAATAGAGTTTTAAAGGATTTGTTCTATTATGTGTTCCTTTAATGTTTTTTATTATGGTATAATCCCATTATATGTTATTATATGATGGTTTGATACCCATTTTATCTCAAGATATGATGGTTTGATCCTCATTTGAGCTCAATATATGAAGGATGGGCCCCATTATATCCCTCCAATGCATTGGGTACTCATGACGTTTGAGGATGGTCATATTGGTTAATCTATTTTTAGGAGTTAGGTTTAAAAGTATGTCCCATGTTACATTTTAGAAGCCTTATAATGAGTTATCATGAATGTTGATTGATTTTCTTAAGGTAAGATATTGATCTGATTGTAAAGATGATTGATTTTTTCGAAAAAAATCTATGTTTTTGTGAAATGTTTTTATGTATTGTCATGGGACTAAATTTTTAACTTTTTATTTGTAACTAACAGGGATTTTCAGATCACCACATGTAAAAAATATTCATAGAATTTAAGGGATTATAGAGACAAGGATGGGATCAAGGGGAAAGAGTTAATGATTGATCATAAAATGAAATATTGTTGAATTTTTTCATTTTTTGTTTTATGTAAAAATAGATATTGGGAAAATGTGCCGACTTCTTAGGCGTGAATTTAACATAAATGAGTTAATACTAATTCTCCAAATCTATAATCTAAAAATACATTTTAAAAAATGAAGTGATTTTGAGTTTTAAAATAAATGGAATATATATTGCTTAAGGTTGGGTCCTTATATTAAATGAATATAATATCATTATAATAAATAAAATATATATATTAAAATGGTTCTATGTTACATAATTAATAAATCTATTGTGATTATTCAAGTTGTTAAGTTCAAGTGATGAATGAAACTCGGTAATAGGAAAGTGATCCCTCTAAAGCAACTTATTATAGTTGTATTATGACCTTTATCTACCAAACACACATTATATCTTCCATTGATTACACAGAATGGTTTTAAATTGTTAATATATTTCTCTTAAACATATATATACCTTATTATATTTTCAATTTTGGTGGTTATATAATCCTTATGTTCATTTCTTAAATTCCATTATTATATCCAAACACAAATAAAGGAAAATTTTCTATCCATAATCATTTCATATAAAATCATATAAATACTAAATACACATCCCTAATTTATATAAATTAATAAATATTCTTTAGATAATTTTTTTTTCATTTTTATATCAGATAAAATTCCATGTTCATTCATTATTCAATGGTCTTAAATGAATTCCTCAAAACAAAATTTTTTAAGATCATTTAAGTATCTGGTTCTCAATCCCTTTTCGAGATGTTTTTTTAAAAGAACACCAAATTTGTGACATATTATTTATAATTATGATATTAGTATATAAAATATATAATTCATTATTATATTTTTAATATTTATAAAAAAATCCTTTGATTTAGAAGTGATGAAATATTATTCAACACATTTCAATCCCTGGGTAACTCATAGGATTGTCCCATTAATTTTATATTCATTTTGGACACACATATAATCGTAAATGTGGGGATGGGTGTGCATATACAGAAATACAATGAATTGGGTAATGCTTTTATTGTCAGGATATTATATATATGACATAAATGATTAAACCAAACCCCTGATATGATTTTTTCAACCATGTGATTTTTTCTAGGAACATTCCATTTAATTTTTCTTATGTTATTATTGATTTCTTCCAAATAGGATTCAGTAGTGTAAATAATTCATAAAATACCTGAATATGTGTATTATTTTCTCTAAAATAGAATGGAAGAAGTGGATGGTCAAATATTCTTGTAACCACATTGGTAACCATGATCGTGTGACCAATTCATGGTCTCGTGAAGTCCCAACACAAGGCGCACCACCCAAGGCTAGTCCTATAGAGTCCTCTTCAAAAAAATTGAATTTTATTCAATGGGCCCCTATAAAACTAATTGACCACCCCATGATACATGGTTTTTCATTATAATGATCCCAAAAAACCATCCAAAATCATGCGATAATAAAGAAGGATGACATTCAAAGGATGAGATCCCAGTAGAATTGAAGATCTTGACCAAAATCATTATCAAGAAGAATAAATTCCATTGGTCTTATCTCAAAAATCAGGCATGAACTCTGATACTTCTCCCTATAAAATGAAGGAAATTACGGGGAGGAGGCAGGAGGGGTTTTCAATCACTAAAAATCATGTGACGCAATCCCTGAGTGAACTATGAGACACCACGAAACCTCAAAAATAACATCTGGATTGTCATCCTAGCAGCATGTAAGTCATCAAGAGTTCCCAAAGAACTCTATGATGCTCTATTTTTAGATGGATAGACCTGTCCACTACATACTTGCACACTCTTTAAATGAACCATATTATTCAATAGAGGCATCATCCAAAAATCGAGTAAAAATACTAGATATAACACATAAAAACTCTCATATCCTTTGTGACATAAAATTAAGTTGATAAATGGGGGGAGGCAAGAGGTACTATCAGTTGTATAAAGTCAGGTGACATGCCCAACACACCTGCAATGTTGTCCCGTGGGAGCCAAGGACATGTCACCCAAGGTCTCATGAGTGTCTTTTCATAGGAATTCAGATCTTTCAAACACCCTCATACATGTCAAAATTTCATCATGAAAGTCCTTTGATGCATCTTCATTAACAAAAATGTCTTCAATAATGGTAAATAATATGATAAATTAAGAGACTTTCAATCACTGAAAATCAATCAATTCACCCAAAGAAGTACAAGACATAGACTCCCAAAACAGTGTGGCTCTAGGCCCCCTTTGTTGGCTCCATCCTAGAATCAATCTTTATATGCAACCAAAACCGGTGAGTATTTGGGGTGGTAAGGATTATAAATACCCCACCCATGTATGAAAAACAAACCATGACATTGTGGTTGGATTCATAATTCCAATACACTTCATGATTTGGCACCTGACTTCTATGGAATTATTGGATTGATCATGAGATGAGCATGCTTTTCATGAAGTAATCTAGTAAGAGGAAGATATATTATTCATACTCTAGGTATAAATTTCATTTAATGATCATTCATAAATCATGTGAAGGGACAATGGTGTGTTATATGAAAAAAACCCACAATCCCATTTGATTTTTTGAGAATCAAGATAGCTGACACTCATAAAAATTGAGGTATTCTCAATGAAGTGTTGAGAACTATGATCAAATTGTGGAAGTATTAAGTGAAATACATGCATTCTTCCCCCATGTGTTTCACGTGTGTCATCCAATGTCACATGACAACACTAATACATGTCTCCCAAATACCGTGACACTCCTTCAGCATCCCATATAGGTCACTTGGAATACTCCAAACAAACTAGGATGCATAACATGGTTCTCGAATGGACACCACTATGATCTTGTGGAGCCCCTTGGGTCCATCACTAATGACATAAAATGTACCTCAGACACATCGCCTAAATCATATAATGGTGCCCGCTCATGTTAGCCATGTCTCCCAAAAGAACTTGGACATGACCAAAAATCCCCAGTGAGACCCTATGATCTTGGAAATCAGGAAATGAAACATATCATAGACAATGCCATAGTGGCTCTTGACACATCCTCCATACGAGTCAAGCCTGGTCATGTAATGGCTCTACGGATGTGTCAACTGGTTCTTGAGACGCTTTCCAAAGAGTAAGGCTAGATCACCAGGTAATCCAAAGACTGACAATATTTCATGTCCTAGGAATGTTTGATATGATCAATAGGAAAAGATCAATGTGTAAGTCCTGACATATATAAACATTGATAACAATGATTCCCACCATATTGGGATACATTGTATGCCTTCCTAAGGCATGGGATCTATGCAGAACACCCCAATGACTCTTCTAATAGACATGTACCATACCCATATTCTATGAGGCTGATCGTATTCTCCCGCTTGTATCTCACCATGAGGGTGGATCAAGTGCGATTAGGGGTGAGAATTGAACACCTCACCTACATCATAAATATCTTCCATTAAGGGAAAGCTCAGCGTGTAATCCCCAACAAAAGGAACTATGATGACTCTAACTCCTTCAATACCCAGGATATATAGAAGACCTATCATTGCAATTATAACTCCATATAGTTCATTCATGGTGATCCCATTATCTATGTCCCTTACTCCAAGCAGTAACATTGGTTACTTTCTATTCCATATTTCTCACACCGACCATGGCTCAAGTAACCATAGGGAGTTGCGGTAATTATGACTTCTGCACCATGAGTCTCTATAATGACATAAGAAGCCCAATATATTATTCTAAAATTAATGAACTATGGAAACTATGATTCTATATATATTTTAGACATATAGGATATCCCTCTTGGACTTGTGCTTAATGGTTTCCAAGACCACCCAAATATTCCATTCTGTATGATTTTTAAATTCACGAGTTAAACAAACTATGTCGGTTTTAATTCCTGCAATAACTGTGATATGTAGGATGCCTGATAAGGACTCAATCCCTTATCGTAATATTATTCACCCCCTCTTATGGGCTCTTGTTCTGTAACAATTTTTTTATATGTTTCCAAAATATAACTAACCTCCTGTTATTAGATAATGATGAAGAACATTTGGTACATATTGATGTAATCACCAAAGATATCACAATATTTTCCATATAAAAGAAAATTAACCTATAGTTGTTTCATTAGGGTAATTGGTCCCATATTGGGATTAGGATGGGATTCATGAATTTATATTAAATTTATAAGAAATCCTCTAGGTAGGGAAAAATTCCACACTAGAAGGTGTGATGAGCCCAACTTACAGTCCTATAGACCAATTCCTGTCCCCAAGAGTCACTGGGCCTGAAAATCCTAATGACCACTTAAATTGGGAAGGAAGGTCTATATCCAACTATAGATAATGGATCCATTGGGAGTTTCTAGGGAATACAAAAAAAAAATGGAAAACCCGATGCACATGATTGAGTGAGGCCATAAAATACACCTCAATCAAATCATTAAGGGAGATCACATTCCATGTTCCCCTTTTAAAACCTAATGAAAAAAATGGTGGACCCAATTTGAATATCTCTAATTACAAAGTATTGGGTTATAGTCTATTGAGCCATGTAGCTTTCCCCCTACATGCAAAAATCTTTGATATGATTTACATTAATCTCTTAGGACACATTGTTTTGAAAAACAAAAATACTAACAAGGTAGTAAGGCCATCATAAACCAGTATTCTTTTAAAGTCCATCCTCACACTAACATGTTCACAAGAGAAGGATGGAAGGAATATATGTTCAGGGAAATTTTAATAAAAATTCATTTCTAATTGAACATTTTTATACCTACGATAGAGAACTAATTGGTAACATTGTTCCTTGTTGTCTATGTAATTAAAGAATACCAACATAAGATAAGGTATTCATCATCCAGTGATAGTTTTGGTACCTCATATAATGTTACGTCCTCGGTAGGTAATAAATCAATCTTTCCTATAAGATTTATTAAATAGAAGGTAGCGAATACGATGATCCAAGAGTACCTAGGTCATGGTACGATTCATACCAGGGAATATTCCTTTCAAATCCTTCAAGAGTGAAAACCAGTGAACTCAAATTTCTAGGAAAAGGATACTACTAATACAATATCCACCATCACTATGTCCAACCACTTTAGGAGAATATTCTCAAATCGAGGTAGCTTCCACAATCTATAAAGAATGAAGGTGGACCAAGAATCCCAATATGGATCCCTTCTAGATCAAGTGCAATAGAGGATGGTACCTGCTAACAACTATCACTAGGATCATCCCACCGTCACCCATCAGTCGCCTACTAAGTCACCATTTGACAGAAATATAACTCTGATTCTCATTCACAGGCTCCACTTAGGACCCATTAGAGGAGGATAGCATTGGACATCCCAAAGAGAGGCCATAATCCCTCTCCTACTAACGATGGCTTCCAGCATATGTCGATAGGAACCCGTAATCATGATTATATTCCTACTAACCTAGAACTATTGTGTGGGAATATTCCTATAGCCATCCAGGAGAGGGATCATATCCTTGATCCTATCAATGATACATATCGGCATAATCATGTAGTGACCATCAAGCACACTCACACCCCTACTCGCTCTGAACAATTATACAGGTATATTCCCACTTCCAGAAAAGTGGAGGCTCATACACTTACACCCATTTACAAATCCCAAAGTGATACTCCAATGGACCAAAGTGGATTTAGGTGGGCGAATATCCCTATTTCAATTGAAACATTCTATAATTATATAATGGAGACAAAAAGTGTGTTGTATTATATCCCTACACACACATTGCTAAAATTTCAATATATTTTAGCAACATTTGAAGAGCTCCATCAGCATATTTTTGAACTACTTCTAAAAAAGGGACTGTAACATACTCATATCCCAACAAACAAGAAAATTCAACACTCAGATCATCATGATAAATTGGTTGTACAAGAGGAGCACCCATTCTTTCTCCTGGTATGGAGAATTATTGGCATATTATAAAGAATGAAGAGGCATTATACTTCACCCACACTCTCATTCCAACCTAGGCTAACTACATGAGAGTGAAACACGATTTGGGATAGGGGTACATGCCTGTTGAAAATACCCCAAAGACATAATCCAATGTCCTTGGATCATGAATATTTCACAGTTTTTTCAAAGGATGAATTAATGAGAGTGGCACAACCCTAGGGATAGGATCATATTCCTATTAGGGAAAATTCTCAGAATAATATAGAAAATCACATATGCACGACACATATTCCTACTTCTTCCGATCAACAACTTCACCAACATCATTCCATGGAAATATAAGTAGAGGCTCATATCCCTACTTGAATTACAGAGGTATATCGGTATATTCCCTTGGGGATTGCATATTTAGATCAGGCTCATACTTTCATTCCAATTGAGTATCACCCAGTAAGAGTGGTACACGCTTCGTGGTATGCTCATACTCCATCTAGGAAAGACCGGCATTATATCCCAAAGGCATAAGATCAGGTTTGTACTACCGTCTTGACTAAGTCTCACCAAGTGAGATTGGTACATGCCTCAGGAAATTCTCAAATCCCTTTCAACAATGAAATATATTATCAGCATGTTCCAATATCTTTTGATCTGTTGAAACATACTCCCACAACAGCTGATGGTTATATAATTTTTTTGACAATTATCATGCTACAAGATCATACAACTACACAACCACATAAGGTAGTTCCACTTATTATGACCATGACATGGAATGTGGATTATATTCCTAATCTACATAATTCCAGTTTCCTCGGGGTTATTCAAGACACATTCTCAAACCCACAATGTTCCATCCTATATACTATCGAAGATTAAGTATAATGCATTCATTACCATGGCAGTAATCATCATGTTAGTGTGGAGATAGATCACATGGACTTTAGGGCTGACATCGACTGTGGTCAAACTAACCCCAAAGATATCTCCCATGGGAAAATAAAAACACCCTTTTTGCAAACACCTCTATATAGAGAGGTTATCCAATCCCCCACACCATCGTATAGAGTGGTTCTAGACAAACCAGGCCCAAATGTATGTCGTTCCCCAATCAAATTATAGCAACAATACATTCCAATCGACATGAAACCATTAGAGCCATCTTCTATGGTCTAAATTAATAGATTCATATAAGTCTGATGATGAGGAGGAAAAAATTAATATATGGAGGGATTTAACCGGAAACAACCTTCCAATCATGTTTTTCTCCACGCTACTTCTAGCTATGAGATCTTGGATTAGATAGAAAATTGGCGCATTCCTTATCTATGAAAGAGTATATGGGTTGATCATCAGCAAATAAAGGATCGATATACCCCTTATCCAAGATATGAGTTTCACCTTCAAGAAATCTTGATTACATACTACTATCAAAACCTAGATGATATATCCAAGGCTTGTGATCCAAATCTAGAAAAGCACATTGAAAATATATAACATGATTTTCGTCATTGCATAATGACACATCAAGAGCTGATATCCGAAGCTACGTTAGGTATAAACAATCAAGGATGGGGACATTATAGATCATTACACATTTCCGATCCCATATAATAGTAGTGATATTTTTATATGATGTCCTACAATGTTGTATACTCTTGAAAAATCAGGTGACCATGTTATTATATGGCTAGTTGGTCAATGAAATCGAATAACCCCAACTAGACAGTGACTATAAAGCACAGAAGGAATAGAAGAATATCCAATATGAGTCCAAGTAGGACCCCTTAGGGAAATAAGGGGACATTATAAAAATGGAAATAAATGATGCACTAACCGGGACAACTTCCCACAATGAACGATCCTCATCATGGGATTCCATTCCACCCAGCTCCCACACGAGAACACCTATGACACATCATGGATATCACAATAATGTATTCAATAGCTTCTATTTAGGAGCAGAATTATCCCCCCAGGTCAATAATATAGATACCACTACCTCTACCCCTAAGGTCATCAATTCTCAAAAGGATTTAGGACCTTATTTTTATATCCCCAGGTGATCCTCATCATATTGGTATGGGGGAATATATATCTCAATCGCCCTTGCTGGGATTAGTTTCCCTTGAAAAGTCTCTGAAGACAATAATACAGATTTTAGATAATCCTCATACCACTAAGATAGTGGAATTTATAACTTCATGTATGTCATGATAATTATGAAGTCCATGACCGGTGACTTTGGATGCTCAATAAAAGGAAACATTGATGCCTGTGGAAACCCCAAATGACCCCCAACCTATAGGGGTGGTGACCTTTTCATCATCATCAGCACCACAAATGGAATTTGAATTCTCTATTTTATTTAGGATGGAATCAATGGTAGGTGGACTTCCAGTTCCTTTCATAGCATGATAGACCCATGCTGGTTGGGTTTCGCTGGTAAATCATGACCAAAAACAACCTCAGGTCACTAATCATAAACTCATAGGAGGGAAGTGTATGAGAAATAAAATCAGACCCTACTTGTGTTGCAATCCAAAATGTCCTAATAAGGATAAGGGTTCGAATAATTACCCTAATGGAATCAATATAAGATCAGATTGTTGCAGGGAAATTAATGGAACAACCACCTTTTCCTAATATGCATATTTTAATGTCATCATACTTAACATAGAAGACATTGATCCAGATGTATATGTATAGGGACACAACCCGAAAAACATACCCCAAGAGGAGGGTGATTTGGAAGCATGAAATGAGGTTGTGTACACATGGAATGAAAGAAAGATTTAATATTTGGAATCACTAAATAATGACTTTCCACCTCCTTAGTGTCATATTCTCAAAGATAAAGAGAAATATACAACTACATCTCAATTACCGCCCACATAAGAATAGTTTTTATGATATGTGAGTGATATTTGGGATATCGAATAACTCAATGAGGATCTATTTAGGGGAAACATTCCCACTATATATCATCTCTAGCTAGAGGAATATATTTTCCCTTATGTTTCTGATTCTATGGAATTGGAGGTATTTGAATGTCCAATTAGAACTGATTTTAGAGATCCATTCTATATAAATATGGAATCATAAAATGATTGAGGTTTCCCTATATGGAATAAAAAGCCTCCCCCTCAGTAGGATAACATTTAATTCATGGGAAAAATTTAGGATCAACGTGATATGAAAGTGGGGAAACCCCATTATCCCCCACATGACTCATGTGGATGGGAGGTTTCTCAGACAGTAGTTCCCAAGAGCTTTTTTAAATCCATTGAATATCTAGAGACTCAAATAAAAGAAATAGAAGGGAGACATCCCCTCATACATCCTGAAAGGAATCCATATCCTGAATGGGTGATTAATACTCCACGTCCACCCAAATTTGACAATGAGAGATTTTCTACCTTTGATGGTGCACTCAATCTTGAACAACATATCAAAAACATTTTAACCTGATGTGAGCTGATGAAGGGACTTCAAGATCAATATGAGGTAACAAGATGAGGTTTTTCATATAGATACTAAAATTTCAAGTCTTTGATTGGTACAATAATTTTCTATGATGATCTATTAAAGAATGGGAAGACCTTCATCATTAATTTCTTTATCCATTCGGAGCAACAATGAGTAGGACAATGATCATCAAACTAATAAAATACAAGTAGCATGAGAAATATAGGATTTGTAATTTTATATCAAGGTGGAAATGTTTAACATATTAACTCTTAATTCCAATATCGTAAGAGAAACTAGTAGAACTCTGTGCTAAAAATCATAGGAATGAGTTGTAGACACCCATAATCCCCATGAAATATCTATGAGGGTATTGAGAGTTCACTAAAACAATCCAACGTCTTAATGTGGCTATTCAGCCACCAAATCCATGTCTCGACTCATGCTCGTAGCATATGGGAAGAATCTAGGTAGCATATAAATCATATTATTTGTTCTCAAGCCTGTATTAGTGCCCATCCAAGCACTCAAGAGAGCATTGAAATGCCCAACACCACTTATTGAGCGTTGAAAACCATAGAATCACCCTTGACCAGAAGTACAAATAAATTAGGGTCGACCAGGACCTGATGAATGGAAGAACAAAGTATAATCCTTATAAAATGATTAGATCATGTGTTATTTCTATGATTCCATGGATAATGACCTACTCACACATCGACAACCTAGGAGGCCTGATAAAGTCAACCTCACCAACAGTCTTGATTACTGCCCTTTCTAAAGACTGCAGGTTAATAAAATCCACAATTTATTCATCTTCACGAATGTTTTTCAAAGAATTGATCACTATTGATCGGTGTAACATAAAAATTATCCAGAGGATTTGGCATGCATAATTGTCTTCTAGTATGATGAAGAGGATGATAAAATGGAAATTATTTCTAGCCAGGCACTAAATGTTGACAACAAGATGACTTAGAAAATATTTAATAAGGATCAAGGCACTCGGAAGGTTAAATTTCAGAAAATTGAAATAGATCCTCCCCCACTAAATATGCATTATATTTACCTCCCAATGGTGATCATGAACACTAGAAGAAGGAAGAGTTAGAGGGAGGGAAGAAACGTATTCTTCTCTAAAGAAAGCTCCAACTCTCACGTATTTCTTCCCTACAATATCGACAACAAGGGAACTACCCCAAAAAAGGATTCCTAATTGTATGAATTATTAATCATTGGTCATTTCAAAATAATACACTTGAAAACGCACTTCTCCAATGTTGTGTATTCCCCCTGAATATGTTTTTCCAGGGTATAACTAGGGAATAGGCCGATGTATGCATTGAAGCTGATGATGCATGAGACAATGTGGATGTAGTCAGATTCAACATTTTGGTCATTCCCCAATGTAGGATATATATGCAGCTAAGACTAGTGGGAAAGTGCTCCAGCAAGCCCATAAATGGAATGGAGGCATGTTTGATCTCTCTTTCAGCCACGAAATCCTGATTTTATTGCCTAAACACTTATCAAGGGTTCAATATGATCATCCCATGAATCGGTGAAGGCCAACATAACCTAATCCACTAGTAGTAGATAATCACTTGACCTCAGTGAAAGAACTATTTCCATCTACCTTAGACTCTCCGACACCTAAACTACATGCATAGTAGAATCCCCATTTTGGGATGTGTAAACCTATATCACAAAGCTATGATTTTCAGAAACATCTATCTATAGTCCTAACCAAGGTCTTAATCCTTTATGCACATGATCATTAAAAATATCTTATGAAGGCACTTTTTGAAGCCCTCCGTTCGCCACATAAATTTTAGATAGAAGTCACTAATGCCAAGGTATATCATGTGGAGACTATGTCAATAAGATTCCATGTTTCCATGTCATTCACTAATCAGGATTAGAAGGATGACATCTAAGTGAACATCAACCCCTTGTCATTTTCGAAAAAATAAATAATGTCATTGTCCAAATGGTTCAAATTGATAATGTTTCTGGGATCAATATCATCCCACCCCAAACTCTCTAATTATTTCGGTATGGGGAAGTAGACTTATCCATAAAAAGATGACCATACATGAATTTGAAATTTTTGAGTAGATAACTCAAGGGATTATAAAACATTAGAACTAATTTGGTGAGATTATATATGATTTAATTTTCATGGTGATCCCGCCATACACCACAAATAATGTCATTCTTAGGAGTCCATGGCTTCATAGGCACATGGTAGTGTCATCATGATTTCATCAATGTCTGTGTTACCCCATAAATGGATAGTTTTGTGTACTACATGTTGAAAACTCCCCCAGTGATACATTAGGAGAAACATATGCTAAAAATAAGTCTACAAGAGGAAAGGTAAGAAACCAATGGAGGTTGATGATATACAGGTTTCATCTCCTAATGGATTATGGAATTCCCCTAAAAATCATTATATCATGCTCGATGGTGATTATGTGATCGCCACAATCATGGTAGAAATGGAGGATCCAATACCAAGGACCAAGCCCATCCTATCCTTAGCAAAAATAAACTCTTGAATCGCTCTGAAATATCTTATATGGAAATGAATGATGAGGTTTCTTCTCCTGGCCTCCCTTACTATATGAGTGATGGAGATGACCCCAGGATTCCATCTTAACCTAATGACATCTCTATAGAAAAGAATGTAAGAAGATGAGGAACACAGCAAGAACACCCCTCTATAATTGGAATAAGGTTTTTCCACATAAGTGAATGATCCCAGATAAAAAAACATTGGGATGAAAGAAGATAAATGACCTACATAAGGGTTATACATAATATAAATTAGACTATAAATAGTAAATATAAATCTAAAAATATTTCATACATAAGGGTATTTTATTTATAATATTTAGACATTAAATAATTAAATTTACTTATGATACAATAATGATGCAATAATCACCTTATTAATGAATGATTAAAATAATTGATATTATAAACATCCAAATAAATGTAAATTGAGCCTTCTGAGAAATTACACTATTTTTATTGGTTAATATGACATGTTATGGTTGATTAAATAAATTTTATTTGATGTGATAATGTTGTTATGACATTCAACATATCAAAATTCCAAATAGTATCAAAATTGACGTAATTAAGTTTTTTAAACAAATACTACATTATTAATTGATATAATATTTCATAAATTCTATGGTTAAGGAAAAGGATATATATAAGTTTAGATATATTAATTTTGAACCACATGGGGTTCTATTATATTTTTATTGTATGTTTAATAACCATTTATTATAATAATACAAAATTACATGGTAAAAGTTAAACTATTTAACTAAGTGTTATATATAAGAGATAAGGTTAATATGATGACCTAAACCTTTATAAATATATTGGTTGATTGTTTTTCGACCCATCCCCATATTATTCTAGAAATAAATTATTTTGGGTCCATTATAAACTTAAATGATTTTATAATAAAATAATATTTCTAACTTTTCCTATAGTGACCCTCACCTCTCTTATAAAAGGTTACTTACAATTCTCTTAATTTGACACCTACAAAGCCATTTGGATCAGACAAACCATACTATAATAACCACCCAACTACCCTCAATTTGACCTATAGGAATTACATTTATCAGAAATCCAACATAAGGATCCCGTTTTATCAACTCAAAATGAAACACCCGAAGAAGATGTAATAATTTCACCACCTCATTCAAAGTACTTTTCTTCGTCCACTACAACTTTATATGTAGTATCCATAAATAAATAATAACTCCAGTAACTTATACACAATATTAGTGTTTTATCTATATGGTACAACCATATTAATTATTCAATCCATCCTTTGAATTACAAGTCACCATATATGCATACATACAGATTACCGTCTCCACGTCGTGGTGTAGTTTGTTATTCAAACACTTCAATATTTGGATGTGTATAATAATGAGGGTAACTAATGTAAATAATAAATATAACATGTTAAATATTGTGATTATATGTTATACCATTCAATTACATATGATTTCACCATCAATATAATGATATTTTAGCTCGTACATACGTACTGATTACCATCTCCACGAACGTGATGTGATTCATTCCCCATCGTCATAATTCAAGAATAGTTTTTATTTTATTATTAAAAATAATTTTAAATAACTTAATATAATTCTATATATGAATCAAAAAAATCTTATCCATAAAAAACATGACTTACGTAACACAACATAAAATGTAAAATGAATCAATTAAAACCCAAAACAATGATACTACTGAAATATTATTAACAAAGAAATATTAGAAGATCATATATGATATAATATTTTTGAATGTAGTTCTTTTATAATTTAATAACATTGATATAACTTTTATATAGGTGTTTAAAGTACCCTTGTTCATGGAAAAGTACAAGGTAAGGGTTAATTTTATAATCTCTTCATTATACATGGTTGTTTATAGGTGAGTATCAACTAAGACCACTTTATCATTCTCATATGTGTTTCAAAAAAAATGTATTTCAAAACATTTTTACTATTTCCTATACTATGGGTTAAATTCAATTATTAAATTGTATTACATTCTATAAAATATTTATAATGGAATTATTATATCATTTTCTAAAGAAGGTCCTTTAAGACCTTTTAGACAAAATTAAGTAAAAATGTTTTTTTAACTTATAGGGAGAGTGAAGCTATTTTCCCTGTTTATAAAAACATCAAAGATTACCTCAAAATATTATAAGAATATTTTCAACTTAAATTATTTCTTTTATAATTATGTGACTTTAAAATTATTTCAAAATATAAAGTGATATTTTTCTCACATAGTTTTGATTTAATCTAATTCGACATGTTTTGATTAATTTTACACTTGTTAAAAGTTGATTTATTATGACACAATCATCTATATTGTATTGAAGGTTTTAAGAATTTTTTTAGAGTGGATGTGTTATTTTTATTACATTCATGGTTTATAGTTAATGTATTATCATTTCATATCATAGTTTTAATACGAATGCCTATGTTATGTTTCACCATTTTCATATGAGGAATACATTGGACATAGTAAGTGATGGGTGGATCCCGCTATAGCCCCTCGATGCATCGGTAGGCCCCATGAGACAAACTAGTGTCTTGGAAGAAGGCCTTACAAAAATCATATATTTAGTCTTTCCACAAGGCCTTGACTATGTGATTATGATGTCTGGATTTATTCATTCTATCATTATGAAATTGGTTACTAATATTTCATTTGATTATTCGACTAGTATAATATCCATGTGAATAATAAAATGGCATTACTCGATTTATATTTTCCATATTATCATAAGGTTTATATTTAAAAATCCTATGTTTTAGTCATATACGGTTCCTTAAATGTTTATGCTTATTTATTAATGTTTATTCTATATTGTGTTCCTTACTAAGCATTTCATATCACTCCTTTCTATGATTTATTTTCCCCAGGATGTGAAGAAGTATTTTATAGTTGACCTGCACAAATCAGCTAAGTGATATAATTGTGTTCAAAGGGGATAAAAGGTTGTTGTTTTTATTATCTCAATATGTAATGTAAAATATAATTTTTTTTCTAGTAATTCCATGGCTACTAAACTAATCGGTCTTTTGGTATTTTAACCTTTGTGATCATGCCAATGTTATGTGATAATGCATATACTCTAGGTAACTAGGGTCTGGGAGTTACAGTTGGTATTAGAGGGTGTTTTTTATAAACCGTGGAAGCTAGATTTAGAAAAATGCTTATTATAGAACATTACCCTATGATAGACTTTGGGGATTAGTATAGAAGAACATAATGGAATTTTGGTAATGATTAGATTTTTTGTGTACTACTTAAAATACATCCATGTCTATATACGATTAGGTTGAGGCCGCTATGGTATAGATGCACCTAGGAGTGGAAATTCTGACAAAGGGTTTCAGGCGCGAACCGGTGTATCCTGGTAAACGACAACATGCCTTGCTGCACTCTTGGTTACGACACTCCCAGGGAATATGTTTTGAAAAATTTAAATTTTCTTTATAAACCACTAAGAATGATTCATGAGTATATTCCTCTCAACGAAAACATTTTTATGATTATGGATTATATCCATAAACTATTCAATTTTGGATAACTGTTTTACATGTTTGGAATTTTGTATTGTGATTCATAAACTAATTTAGTGTATGACATTATTTAGAAATGGTGCAGAGTGGATGTAATGGAAATCGTATCAATGCACATAATCCCTATGTGGATTTACCTCCAACTCAAGATAATTACAGTAGAGAAGGTGATGCAACTAGTGATGATTAACATATCATAATACTGGGAAAACTCATTCAGGTTATGAATAATATGTTCACCTATATGAAACACCCTAATCCAAAACATGGAGGATCAATGTTAGACCACTTCATGAGTAAAAAACCACTAACATTCAATGTGACTAAAAATACCTTTTTAGCTAAGCAATGGATAAATTCCTCAGAGAAAATATTTCATGCTTTAGGGAGTAGCGAAATGAAAAAGTCGTCGTGGTAGTTTATCACCTCATAGGAGATGCAGGTCAATGGTCTTCATTAATTCAAAACATAAATGAGGATGAAGAAATATCATGTATGGAATTGAGGAAGTTTAAAGATTTTTTCATCGAAAAATACGTTCTTCATGATCATCAAGCGGATATGAAAAGAAAATTTCCGAGTCTGTGGAAAAAGGATGATGAGAATGTTGCAATGTATGAGGCCAACACTACAAGGATATAAATTCAAGAGTCGGATTATATACATAAACTAATGAGTAATATTGATCGATTCATTAATGGGTTAAAACCATTTCTTCATCGAGTATTAGTCTCACAATCCTTCTCATCATATGATGATATTGTCTCATATGCAATCAAAACAGAAAATAAATTCACTAAGTCTTAAAACATTAAATGAAAAGATAGCGAAGGAGAAATCTATTGAACACTATAGAAATAGAAATATGGGGAATAGGGAAAATTTAAATATCCAGCCTATGGTAAATGTGGTAAAAAAACACCCTGGTACTTTCTTGAAGGGAATGGATATTTGTTACAAGTGTAGTGAAATGTGAAAAAATCATGTGATTTCAAGGGAGAGAAAGAGGCTATGAATGTAGAATTCTAAAATTGCAGAGAAATGGAGAATTGTGAAAATGAATATCCAAATCTCCAAGGAAACATAACGTAGAAAAGGCCAAGGGAACATGGTAATGATTGTAAGATTACTACTTCTGAGGTTGAAGTTCCGAAAGATGAGGTGGTGGGTAATTTAATGGTTTCCTCAACTTTAGAAAATGATTTATTTGATTCTGGATCATTTCATTATTTAATAACATCCTTGTTTTCATAAAAAAATTAGATACTTATAGTTTTATTTAATAAGGGAGTTATCGGTCAGAACTCCTAAGGGAAGTATCATTACAACAATGTTTTCTCAATCAGTTCCAATTAGGGAATTTAAATGTTCTTTATATTCTGATCTCCTCTTCATACCCAAGATTTAATTTGGTATACTTCTCGGTATGGAAAGGATTTCAGAAGATGATTTGAAAATTTATTTTAATAAGAAGTATGTTACAATTTTGGATTATGATAAGAAATACCTTATATTTAGAGTAGAAATATCACCATCGGATTCATATCTAGATCCACCCCTACTAGCTCTACTAAATTTAATTATTTGAGAGGAAGATAATGAAATAACTATAGGTGAGGAAAATAATGTTCAAATATATTACATACTTATTGTACAAGACAATGTTGATGTGTTTTAAGAGGATTTACCTGGACATCACCCAGAATGAGAAATTTTGTTCTCCATTGATTTAATTCCTGGTTCAAGGAAGATATTAAAGACCCCTTATAGAATTAACACTATTGAATTAATGGATCTATAGAAACAAAAATATTAATGTAGTAATAAAATATTTATCTCCCTAATGTTTCTCCATGGGGAGCCTCTTTTCTTTTTGTTAAGAAGAAATATGGATCTACTAGGTTGTGCATTGACTACCGGGAGATAAATACTATAACAATAAAGAAAAAGTTTCCCCTAACTAGCATTGATGAATTATTTGACCAACTTCATAGTGATCTATATTTTTCAATGAATGGTCTTTGATATGGATATCTTCAGTTTTGTGTGAATAATAAAGATATTATGAAAATAGTATTTCGAACTAGGTACGTGCATTATGGGTTTACAATAATCCATTATGGATTGACTAATGCACCCTATGTCTTCATGGATCTAATGAATACATTTTTCATGGAATATCATAATTACTCTTTATTCATATATATTTATGATATCTTGGTATAATCAAAAAGCTAAAAATATCATCAAAATCACTTGTGAACTATTATGATAACCCTCAGAAAATATGAACTATATGTGAAGTTTATAAAGTGTTAATTTTGGCCACAGGGGATTTCTTTCATTTTCCATATTTTGTCTAAGGATGGAATATCTATTGATCCTTTAAATAACAAGGACATCCAAGAATTTTCAACACCAATGTATACAACTTAGGTACATAGTTTTATTGGTTTAACAGGTTATTATTGATGTTTTGTCTAGAATTTTCTTGATTTCCAAACCCATTAACCAAGATCACATGTAAAATAGATAATTTTTTTGGAATAAATAGTGTAAAGAATGTTTTTATGATATAAGATAAGATTATTCAATGCTTTAATCATGACACAACCATCGGGGAATGATGGGTTTGTTATTTAACACGATGCGTCCAAAAAAAATTACTTGGTTGTGTCCTTATGCAGAATGATAGAGTTATTGAATTTGAATCACGAAAACTAAAAATTCATGAACAGAACAATCCCACTTATGATATTGAGTTAGCAACAATAATCATTTCTTTTAATATATGAATACATTATCTCTATGGTGAAAAATATGAGATATATACTGATCATAAGAGTTTGAAGAATATTTTCGCTCATAAAGAACTCAATGTGAGGAAACTACAATGGATTTATCTTATCAAGGATTATGATTACACTATAATATACCACAAATGATGGAAAATAATGTTGAATATTCTTTGAGAGGAAATGATCATGGATTTTTTAACAAGATGAGAGTTGAAAGGGATCCTATGTTCAAGGATCTAGTAAATATAGATATGGGAATGATCATGGAATACAAAACATCAAAACATTTTTAAATAGTTGCTAAACTATCTTTATTATAATGGATAAAAATTTCTCAAATAGAAGATGAAGTGTTTCAAAAGAAAATTAATGTTGTGAATGATAAGATATTGATTGACGGCATTTATGAAGTTGGAATTTGGAAATTTAGGAAGAGACATTCTATTCCTAACAAACCTAATATATAAAGGGAATTTTTGGATGATTCTCATATCTCCAATTTCTCTATACACCCTTATAGCACTAAGATTTAAGAGAATTTAAAGAACATTTTGGGTGGGACAAAATGAAGAGAGAGATTTCTGATTATGTGTCAAAATGTATGGTTTTTCAACAAGTGAAAATTAGAAGACAACATCCTAGATGAGTCTTGAAACCTCTACCAACACCTAATTAGAAATGGGTTAATATTATGACGGACATTTTCATGGGTCTATGAAAGAATCCTATAAATAATGATTCAATATGGGAAATTTTTTATTGTCTTACCAAGTGAGCACATTTTCTTGCTATAATAGAAGATTTACCACTCGAACGTCTAGTAAGACTATATGTTAATGATGTTGTAAGACATCATGGAGTAACCCAATCGATGGATTCTAATCAGGATCCCCATTTTACATTATGATTCTAGAAAATTCTTGAGAAGGACATGGATACTGAACTTTATTTGAGCACTTCCAACCACCCTCAAAATTATGGAATATCAGAATGGACTATTCAAACCTTAGAAGACATGTTGAGATCTTCCTCAGATGACTTTCAAAGTATGTGGGATCAATATTTACCACTGGTAGAATTTTCCAATAACAATATCTTTCATTCATGTATTCAGATGAAACCATATGAAGAGTTATTTGGAAAGAGATGTCACACACCAACATGTTGGGATGATGTGGGTGAAAGAAAACTCATAGACCCAGAACATGTTGAGTAGAAAATGGAAAAGATGATGGTTATCCAAACCCACATCAAAGAAGCTCAAAGTATCCAAAATAGGAATATTGATAACCAAAGGAAAGCATTGGAATTTCATGTACGGGGTCATTTTTTCTGGAAGGTATCTCCATGGGAGGGTGTTATACAATTCGGTATGAAGATAAAATTAAGTCCCAGGTACATAAGACCATTCAAAATTCTAGAAGAAAATGGAGTGATAGCTTATCATTTTCTGGGAATTAAAGTCTTTACAAAGTTCATTATGTGTTCCACGTATCACTGTTGAGAAACTCCATGCCTTACCCAATGCATGTACTCACCTATGATGAAATAGAAATCGAACCTGACCCGTCTTATTGCGAAGATCCTATTAAAATTCTGGATACTATAGAAGAGCTGTTAAGAAACTTTATGACTCATATGATGAATGTTCTATGGAGAAATCAAATGATGGAAGAGGAAACATCGGAACCCTTGAAACTTATCATGAAGAAAAAAATGAATCATTTTATGTAGTAATATTCTAGAAATTTTGAGGATGAAATTCTTTGAATAATGGGAGAATGTGACACTGCAAGCATCCATGGTACGTTTCCCTTTGAATAATGAAATAACTTTCATTGGACGCAACCTAGAGTTTTAAAACACCATGACCAATAAAACAAGCCATTTTGAATAGTAATAGCCTATTTTTAAAATATTATAAATTTTATTTTTAAAAATGGACTTCATTTTTGAATTCTATATATCTAAATCAGCTTAGAGTGAATTTTTGGTACTGTTATGAAAACATTAAATTTTTGATGAATACTAAAAACAATCTGTTATTATTTAAAACCAACAATTTATTAAAAACAATTGTTATTTTATTTAAATTTATATAATGTAAAAATATTTAATTAATACCAATATATGTTCAATGTAAATCATTGGATTCGTTTTATAAAAATATTAGATATATAAAATTTTATTGAACTTTTTACCGTATTTCGCCCACCTTTTAGGTGCATTTGAAAAGTTGCATAAAACTCCATTTTACCAATTCTATGAATTGAATTTAAAAAATATAAGAGACACAGTTGAAATTAGTATGTTAATTGTGGTTCAATAAGATGTAATTAATTTTGTTGAATAATAATCTTTGACTTTTATTCACCACGGTTAAAAATAAATGGTGTAATTAATGGTAAAAATGATATTATAATTACCCTAAAACATGTCCTAGTTCTATTAGATAAGTTTTTTTTGACCAAAATATACCTTAGGAATAAAATATGATCATTTTGGACCACTTGGATTAGATTAGTAAATTTATTATTATTATATATCAAGAAGAGTTAAAAGTGTTACATTCAATGTTTATTAACTAAAACATATTCTATATAGGGATATGAATAAGATAAATTCCACTATAAATATTCATTAGAAAGTTAAAAAGATTTCTAAATTATATTATTTTATTTATAATTTTTAAAAATAAAATAATTTATTTTATTTATGATACAATGATGATGTAGTAATTCCCATATGAATGAATGATTAAAATAATTGATTTTATAAATATCCAAATAAATTTAAAAAGAGACCTCTAATAAACTCCACTAATTTTCTAGGATAATATGATATTTTAAGTCTAATTAAATAAATTTTTTAAGTGATAAATTTATTATGACATTTACAAAAACAATATATCAAATAATGTCCAAATTGACTTAAATGAGTTTTTTTTTTAAAATACAATATTATCAATAGATATAATATTCCTAAAAATCAATGTATCAGTCAAAGGACTTAGATATGGTGAGATATATTAATAATTAACCACTTGGGGTTATCTTGTATTTTTATTGTATAATTATTATCCATTTATTATAATATGACAAGAATACTTGGTAAAATTTAAACTATTTATCTAAGAATTAAATCTAAAAGATAATGTTAATATGGTGACCTAAACTGGTCGAAAACCTATCGGTTGAGAGTTGTTCGACCCATCCCCTCCTAATCCTCTAAATATATCATTTTAGAGCAATTATAATCCGAATAATATTTTATAATAAAATAATATTTCTAAATTATTCTAAAGTGATCCTCACCTCTCTTACAAAAGGGTACTTAACCTTATCTTAATTTGACACATCCAAATCCATTTGGATCGTCCAAACCCTTCTCAAATATCCTCTCAATAAACCTCACTTCTACCTAGAGGCATTAATTTTATCATAAATCCAGCCTATGGAGCTCTTTTGATCAACTCAATTTGAAACACCCGAAGAAGATGTAATTATTTCACCACCCTTTTCAAAGATCTTTTTTTTTTTCCACTTACGCTATCTTTGTTACTTCCATTCCAAAATAATAACTCTAATACCTTATACACACTGTGATGTTATTATAAATATGGTACAACTATATTACCTATTCTATCATTCAAATGAATTACATGTCACCAAACGTGCATACGTATGGCTTATTGTCTCCACGTCGTGGTGTAGTTTGTTATTCAAACACTTCATTATTTGGATGGGTATAATAATGAGTGTAACTGATGTAAATAATAAATATAAAATATTAAAGATTATGTATATATTATATTCCATCCAATTACCTATGATTTTACCATAAATATACTAATATACTGGCTCGTGCGTACGTATGGATTATAGTCTCTATGAATGTGAAGAGATTCATTACCCATCGTAATCATTCAATAATAATTTTCATTTTATGATTAAAAATAATGTTTAAAAACTAAATATAATTATAAATATGAATCAAATACATCCTATCCATGACAAACATGACTTACATTACAAAAAATATAGTGTAAAATGAATCAGTTAGCACCCTAACCAATGATACTACTGAAATAATATTAACAATGAAATATTAGAAGATCATATATGACATAATATTTTTTTATGTGATTTTTCTATAATTTTATAATAATTATTTAACTATTATATAAGAGGTTAACGCACCCTCGATCAAGGAAATGTACAAGGTAAGGGTTAATTCTATAATCACTTCATTATTTGTTGTTGTTTATAAGTGAGTATCTATTGGGACCTCTTTATCATCCACATACGTGTTTCATAAAAATGTATTTCCAAACATTTTTACAATTTGCTTGAATATGGTATTATTTCATTTATACCCTTGTTTTAATTTTTATAAAATGATTATACTGTAATATTTATGTCGTTTTTCTAATAAGGTCCATTACGACCTTTTCGACCAAATTAAAGAAATAATGTATAGTTTAACTTATAGGGCGAGTACATATATTTTCCTTAGTTATAACATCTTTGATTCTTCCCTTACAAGTTTATAAGAAAATATTCAAAATAAATGATTTATTTTATAATTATGGGACTTTTAAAATATTTTAAAATATAGAGAGATATTCCTCTCAAATAGATTTTATTTTTTCTATGTCAACATCCTTTGATTGATTTTAGTCTTGTTTGATGATGATATTTTATGATACAATCTTCAATATTGTATTGAAGGTTTTGGGATATGTTTGATAGTGGATGTGCTATTTTTATAACTTTTATGATTTATATTTAAAGTATTAACATTTCATATGCTATTTTTAATAGTAATGTTTATGTTATGTTTTAGAATTTTCATATGAGGAATGCATTGGACTTAGTATGTGATGTGTGGAGCCCGCTATACCTCCTCGATGCATCAGTAGGTCTCTTATGACAAACTAATGTCTTCGCAAAAGGCCTTGACTATGTGGTTAGGAGTTCTCTCATTTTACATTCCATCATTATGAAATTGTATATTGATATTACATGTTATAATTTGACTAGTAGAATATCCATGTGAATAAGTAAATGGAATTATTTGTTTTATATTTTTCATATTATTCTGAATTTTATGTTTAAAAGGTTTATTTTTTTTCTTATACATTTCCTTTAATGTTTATGATTATTTTTTAATGTTTCTTCTATATTGTTATCCTTACTGAGCACCAGAGCTCACCCATTTCAATGTTTTATTTTTCCTTGGATGTAACGAAGTATTTTACAGTTGTGATGCAGTGATATGATAATGGATATAATCATATTCAAATGGGAAAAACGTTGTTTTTTGTTTTTATCTCATAATGTAATTTAAAACTTATGTTTGTATCTAGTAATTCAAAGGCTACTAAACTGATCGGTCTTTCGAGATTTCATCCCTTCTGATCATGACAATGTTTTGTAATAATGCACCGAATCTTGGTAACTGGGGTCACGAAATTACATAAAATCATCATTAATGATATCCTAATCACATTATGGAGATCAAGATATGCAGAAAAATGGAAGGTTTAAATCTATGGTTGGTATAGAGGAATCAACCAGCAAGCCAAAATCCTGTATCGGAATCCTACAAGATTAGGTATAGTTCTGAATTAATGTTGAATGTAATCTCTCTAGGACCTCATTACCAGTACAAACATTATATAGAGGATCCAAAATGTGATTCCTAGATATCATGGAACTCTGGATGGACATACTTGATGAAAATTGATATGAAATTGAATACATCTGAAAATATGTAGTTGGCACAAGTCAAAAAAATTATAAGTAAAAAACAAGGGCATGAAAATTCCAATGGGGTCATGCACATCACATGAATCAGAAAAGAATCTGTGAATGACATGGAAGTTTTGTGTGTCCTCTGTTATCTAGAGCAATCACTGGGTGTATAGCCCATGCAAGGAAACATGAACATCACATGAACCCCTTGGAGAATAATGATTGGTTGTCTAAAATATGGTCACACGAATCATCAATAATTGAATAATCGGTCAAATAGAACCTACCAAACCTTTGAGGAAACCAAAACCTTCCTAGATGAAATCTAGTAATTATAGAAAATTGAGTTTTTGGGTGAGTTATATGAGAACTTGATTATAAAGTATCCTTGCACAATATATTTGGAGAAATGGGTACATAAGATAGAATTTTGGATAGGGTTTGCGATCCGGATTTATGGAAGGGTCTCATGATGAGAGAAATGAAAGAAACGCACTTGAGAAGGATATGGACTATGGAATGAACTGTCTTGAAAACCCTATATACATAAGATGTTTGTGGAGTACCAAAAGATTCATAGTTGAACAAACAACACATGAAGTACTAGTTTGAAAGATCCTCAAAGGTTCTGGAGGGCATTAGTATTCATCAAAATTGATTTTTTCCCCTCGGACATCGCTTCTGAGGGGGAAATTTGATAAAACCCCCCAAATATTCTATGGATAAATCACCAAATGAGGAAATATGAGAATATTCATATTATTTCCCCTATAAAATCAATGTATAATATGATTGTTGAAGATTTAGGAAGCCTCTTAGATACATGAGATCGTGTGACCATTTCAAGTTCAAAAGACGAACATACACATGGTGGATCACCCACGGATAGTCCCACAGAGCACTCTTTAACATACATGCATGCTCTTGCAAAGCCCCCCCCCAGACAATTAAATGATTTCCACATGGTTTCTTGGTTTTTCATTGTCTAGTGACTGAAAAACCATCCAAAATCCAATAAAAATAATGAAGGATGAAAGTCAAAAGAAGAGAACCCCGGTTTTCATGTAGATCATGCGCCAAATCATTATTAAGAAGAATAAAATCCCCTAATGATATATACGTAATCTTGCCTAAAATATGATCATTTTCCACATAAAACAAAGGTGTTGAAGGGGAGGGTGTGACAGGGGTTCCCATTCACTGAAAGACTAGAAACATGCACCTTGATTAATCTAAGAGACACCATGAAACCTCAAGAAATCCCTCTGTCTTGTTAGCCTCACTGTACAGACGTCATTAGTAGTGTCCATAAAACTCTTTGGTGCCCTATGGATGGGTGGGTAGACCTCTCCCCTACATTTTTTTTACTCTTCACGTGACCCATATTGGTCAAGGGATACATTATAAAAAATCATGTAAAAATACAAGATATTACTCATGCCAACTCACATGAGTCCCATCCATTGTTACATAAAAAATGG
The DNA here is from genome assembly GCA_963277665.1 of Viscum album. Lineage (NCBI taxonomy): Eukaryota > Viridiplantae > Streptophyta > Magnoliopsida > Santalales > Viscaceae > Viscum > Viscum album. Next base: position 1,099,291,955 of record OY728123.1, read on the forward strand.
GGAAAATAGAGTAGGTGAGAGGAACTTATGGTTGTTGAATTTCATGTGACGTTCCCAGTCGACACACAAAACTATCTGCGAGACCCCATGAGAAGTCACCCAAGATCTCACAAGTTCCATTTTATAGGCACTTGAATCATGTTAACTCTCTCCAATATGTCACCATGACAACATGAAAGTCCATAAACACATCCACATGATCAACGAATTCTCCAATAATCAGAAATAATCTGATAGTGTAAGAGACTCAAGATCACTGAAAATATGGCGATGTTCCCGAAGAAATCCCTGATACAGGCTCGCGAAACCACGTGGCACTAGGCCCCTTTCACCGGCTCCATATCAGACTCACACATGTTACAACACCCAAACCATCCAGTATCTTGGTCGGATAGGCGTATAAATCCCCCCCCCCCCACACAACATGAAGTTGGAACCATGACTACGTTGTTGGATTCTTGATGCCCAGACTTTGTATGATTCATATCTCGACATCTATAGATTTATGGAGCGTTTACATGACCGTAAAACTTTCAGTTATTTAAAATGACGGGGTGAAGTCATAGTAGTCATGCACTAGGAATCAAGAAAATCACATTATCATTCATAAATCATGTGATGATCATCAGGTGGGTTATGTGAATGAAATCTTGTAATTCTATTTGATCATACGGGTTTCATTGTAACTGACACTGAAAATAAACGAGGTATTCACAATCCAATTGTTAGAACAAAGATAAAATGTGGGAGGATTTTGAAATATACATTCTCACTTCCTCCCATGAATTTCACATGTGTCATCTAATGTCCCAAGGAAGGACCAGGGAGCATCGTCCAAATTTCATGACACAACTTTGATATGCCACCTTGGAAAGAAAGATACTCTATACAATCCATGAATAGTCACATGGATCTCTTGTAAACACCATATTAATCTTATGAAAACCCAGGTTCCATCAATCAAGACATGTGGCATCCCTTGGACACAACTAATAACTCAAATAACAACACCCACTCATGTCAGTTGAATATCACAAAAGCACATGGATATGAAAACCAATCCCTTGTGACATAGTATGATCCTATCCGCCAAGACACATCATAGATCTCATACTATTCTAGACTAGATCCTGCAACACCCTCAATACATGTAATGTCATGGCACGAAATGGCACCAAATATGTGCCAACTAGGTCTAGTGGCATCTTCCATATAGGAATCCTAGATCACCTGGGAATCCCAAGACAAGAAAATATTGTCTTTCTCCAGAATGTAAGCCCTGATCAATTGGGAAACCATATTGTGTAATACCCAACATATATGATCTATGAGAACAATGATTCCCCCCATAATTAAGATATGTAGGACTGCTTCCTAAGGCTCAATATCTATGTCAAAAAACCCGATGACTATTATAATATAAAAGTTCAATAACCATATTCCACGAGGCTAATAATCTGCTCTCCCTTCTTCCTCACCTAGAGCATGGCTCATAAGGACCTAGGGAAATGAAACAAACTTCTCACTGAAATCATAAATATCCACCATCTAGGTTAAACTCAGTATGTAAGGCACAACTAAAGGGAACAAAAATTAATCAGATTCCATCCATTCTTAGGATATGTATGGTGCCTATCTTCATGTTTCAAACTCCATATTGATCATTTAGGTTTTTTCTAGTAACTATATACATTACTCAATGCAATAATGATGGTTACATGAAATAACATGTTTATCACACCATGCGTGCTTCCGAAGAGCTTATGGAGTTGCGATAATCATGTCATTTGAGCCACGAGTCTCTATAATGATATGGGAAACCCAAATATATAATTCATGAAGGAATAAACTACGAAAAATATGATTCTAGATATATTTAGGATATGTAGTATGTCCCTTCTGGACACTATATTGAAGGTGTCCTAGTGCACCTAGATAATTCATTCTACACGTTGTTAAACTACATTGGTTAAATGAACTTGGTGGGGTTTTATTGCTAAAAATACCAGGATATGTAAGATTCCTCATAAAGATCAATTCTATCATTGTACTATTAATCGACACTCATATGGTAGTATATCATAAAACAATTTGTTATACAAATTTAGAATATAAGAATCCTCTTGTTATAAGAGAGTGATGAAGAACCTGAGATACATAAATATCTACTCATCTAAGAGATACCATTCTTTTTCATATAAAAGAGAATTAACCTATAGTCATTTTTTGGGGTAATCAGTCTTGTGTTGGGATTAGGATAAGATTCATGAATGTATCTTTAATCTATAATAGAGTCCCATAGTAAGATAAAATTCACCGAAAAATGGTATGATGAGCCCAAACTCCCATCCTCTCAACCAACAAGAGTCACTAAGAGTCGTTGGGCAAAAAACCCAGATGACCACCAACATTTGGAAAGTAGGCCCATTCCCACCTATGGATAATGGAACCATTGGGTGTTTATATGGATGATAGAAAAAATGACAGACCAGATGCACCCGATTTTTTTGGGCCACAAAATACCCCTCAATTATATAATGAAGGGTTACCCCATTCCATGTTCCCCATTCCAAACCTGACAAAATATTCAATTTAATGTTGTTCTCACATTAAATCATTATCATCGTATTATGTTTCCATGTTTTTTATTTGGCTCTCACATATGATTATTCATGATCTTTTTCATTTAGGATATAGTCTTAAGAATTTTGACTCGTATGTTATTATTTGTTTTCATTTTAATTCCCTTAAAGGGGAGGTTAGCTCACCAATTTTATATATCTGTTAACTTTGTTACCTATTATGTTTTTATGATCAAAATATTTTATGATCTCGTTATGTAGATAACATAAATCAGATTTATTTTTGTTTAATTTTGGGGTATTATGTACATGGTAATCAAATTCTCTAGGATTATCTATATTTGGGTTTTTTATTAGATATTTATTCAAAACATTATGCAATGATATGTTTTAAATGATTGGTTTTCAATATGCCTCCAATTAATTATAATAGGGTGGATATCCATATCTATCATTCAAAAATATTGAAAAAACATACTGAACAATGCCATACCGAAAAATCTTTATAGATTTCTTCCCCTCATTCATGATCATATTATTATTCTCTAAGATAATATTAATAATAATTGAGATTTAAACCAAATGAAGTCTCTCAAAATATAGGTAATCATCTTATCCAAACAAATCACTCATGATTTTGAATTATAAATACTATAAATCTGTTATTTCCATTCTAATGTGATGAATCAAGTATCTTCAATATTAGGAGATGTTATTCTGATTATTTAAAACCATTTTATATCTTATTTATCTTCAAATCTAACATGAGTGGTTCCCTTATGCATAGAAAATGTCTACTATTTCAATGAATTAATGAATTTCATTTCCCATCATAAACATTCATGGTTTATAATCATGATATATTTAATTGTATATATCATATTTATGAAATAAATATTATTATGATATTAGGATATCTTTTCTACACTCTTACCTTCCATTACATTGTGAAATGACAACCTCTACCAAACATACATATAGAATACCACATCCATGAAGTGATGTATGAAATCCCTCCACTTGATTAAAAATATATTCATTATTTATTAACTAAGATAAAAAATAAATCAAACTTGAAGATCTATAATTATTGTGTATTTGGAAATTCATATATTATAAAAAAATTATTAATGAAAAAACATCATATTTATTAGAAAATTCCATAACATGACCGCACTTAAATTGGAATGGGATGAACATAGGGGATTACACAAGAAAGGGGTAGGCTATAAATCCTTTTAAATGAATAATCATAAAATAACATGATAAAAATAATAAATGTTAGTCAAAAGTTATACCGATGAGACATTAAAGTGCTGATAATCACACACATGATCAATGATTTGGGATATAACAAGATAGTAATATAGGGAATACGATAAATGTGTAAACAACTAAAAAAGTGGGTCAAGGATAACTTCTAATAAATAATGACAAAAAAAGTACCATAAAAAATTTATCTTCACACCCTTTACCAATATGATGTCCCATAAGACAATTCATTACCAAATGCATTGTAGTGCTATATAATTCTTGGCTCACCCTTGACTTTCGTTTCTTTCTCATGCTTATGTGTTCCACATATATCATACAACATAGATTCATTCATCATAATATTTTATCCCAAGACAATGGATTTAATAATTCATACATTTAATTCCACAATCATGTAGTTTTAGTTCATAAAGGTGAACACCCTTGATAAGAAATGGAAACATGTTTTGACTAAACTATTGTTTGTCATTGAAAATGGTGGCAGAATTACGGCAGCATAATGATGTCACATAAAAATTAATAAAACGTGATGATGATTGGAAAATGGGTTTAAAATAATTTGGAAATAAAATTGAGAGTAATAGGGTCATGTGAGAACATTTCCCAATAATATTAATTATAAATAGAAGGCATATGATAATGAATGAACATGAATAAAAAAGAAGAGAAAAAGACCCCTTACTAAAATTTGGCATGTTAATGGGTGTACATTAGGGATCATAAGAGAGATTAGTGATAGTTAAAGGGGTATAAAATCATTTATAAATATAATTTATAGCAAAGGGATATGGAATAATATATCCCATTATTTAGAATTAGAGATAAAATGTATAATATTATTGAATTGAAAAGAGGATAGATATGTCCCTTAGCTTGAAAGGGTGATTCCTCATTCTTGAGAGGAGCTTCTTTAGAGAATGGGGTCACATTGGAAGGACAATATAATGTTTATGGAAGAGTAAATATGTGTTACAAAGTTTCTTAGTGTATATAAATTTTTTCTTTGGTGGGTTTAAATAGGAAAAGATATGTGGGTTTCTTTATTATTTACTAATCATAGGTTTCAGACTCTATATAACAAAACAACAACAAAAATCCATCACCTGGTTTTTCCCATGGTTTCTATCAAATAAGAGTTTTTTTATTATTTTATAATTACAAGTGAATATAATAATAAATTAATACCATTTCTAATGTATAAATGATGCATACTCTTAAAGAAGATATTTCAAAAGAATAAAAAATATTAACGGTTTGGTAGGATTCATAAAGGATTTCTAATATTAATCAAATAAATATAAAAATGAATTATTTTTAATTTAAATCATATATTTGGTAATTTAGATCCATTGTACTATTTAATATATCTCTTTTAGGTGATTATTATCTCATAACTCACATAGTAAATTTATATGGTATTTAATTTTTAGACAAAAATTTGATTGCCTCAGAAAACTATGAAAAAAATAACCATTGGATAAATTAAAATTTCTAATTTAAAAGGAAATATTCATTTAATCAAAATAATTTTCTAAGTATATTAATTTTAAATTTTAAAATAGAATAAACATTTATTTAGAAATTCTAGGTTTTTTTGACAATAATAGATTTCTAGCCATTATAGAAATTACAATTGAAATCATAAATAGTATATTATCATTTAAATTTAATAATAAAAATTTATTAATAAAATTTTACTAAAAGATTATTTATTTAAAAAAGTAAACTAATTCATCAAAAATCAATGATTTAATTTAAATTTCATATTACTAAAAAAATACAATATATGTTTTATGATTTAAAAATACAATTCCTGGAAAAATTATTTTTTATTCATTTATAAAGATAAAATAATACAGAATAATAGTAATAAATTAAATTAAAAGTAAATATATATATTCATATGATTAGGGTTACTTTTATTTAGTATTTTTTTAAATGTACCATTAATTAACCTATTTTCATGTTTATTGTTGTTATCAAACTTTACTACAATTACTATTCTTATTATTAAAATAATAATTTAAAATTATTTCTAATTTTTTATTCTTATGATTCAAAATTTGGAACATAAATTTTAAAAATTTAATAATATAAGTGGAAGAACAAAATTTAAAATAAAATTCACTAGCGTGAGAAAATGCGTTTTTATTTGAAAAAAATGCATTTTAAGGAAAAAAAGACATTAATTTAACACTATAACTAGTAAATTTCATTATGTGAATTTCAATTCATAATGATTGATATATAATATAAAAATTTCATTTTGAAAAATTCTCTATGGTCATTATTTTAATAAATCAATAGTGATAAACATAAGGAATTTTAAAATAGTTTTCAGAAAAATACCTTTTTAGTTCTAATAAAACTATACTAAAATATGGTATACATATGACAAAAATGAAACAAATTGAATTAAATAGTACTAAATAATCATTATTTTATAGAATAACCAATTTATAATATTTATTATCCTTTAAAATTAAGCAATTTATCAATGTAAATGACATTTTTAAGAAAGAAAAAATATTTTTACAATTTAATAAAAATATATATTTTTTAAAAAATCACAAATTTCACCAAAGGTTAACATTGATATGGAGATAAAAAAATTGAGTTCAATTTTTCCAAAATATATTTTCTAAGTGTACAATAAAATTATACTGACATTATTTTCATATAAATAAATTATAATCATTTATGAAGAAAGCATGTTTGGATGAAAAAACAACATTACCAAAAACTGATTGGGTTTTTAATAATAAATTGTCAATATATTTTTGGAAAATATAAATATTTCATAATGTTTAATCTTACTCATATCAGAAATAATAATTGAAATTTTAAAATATTCATATTTAAATATTAATTTTTAGTTTTGGTTTGGTGTGACATATCACATACACAATCAAACATAGATTTATCTTTTCCAAACACAATGTGTTATATTCTTCTACCCATTAAGAAATTTCTTCCTTAAAATTTTAACATTTTCCCAAAATATTCTCTTTTGAAACATGAAAATAACATTATTGAGATACCATATCATAAAATGGGTCAATAAAATATCATCTTGAAAAGAGAGAAATGTAGAATGAAGGTGATCACAAAACAAGGTTTCCTAGTAGGGAAACATTATTTTGAGCTGAAACATGGAAATATAAGAGAAATATAACATAAAATAACTAATTGAGTATGATAGAGTATATTGTTAGTAGAAATTAAATGAACAAAAAACCATATTTTGATGATGGATAAAATTCTAATAAATTCATCCAAAATGATAGTAAAGTGATATCTTATAAGTGACATGTATTTCCTTAACTTGTGAATTTTTAATTTTTCAATATAATTTTTCAATGATTTATTTCAAATCATAGAATCTTATTGGAAGACTCATTAATTTAATATTGGGTCATATTCAGCTTGTGAATTTACAAAATAATTTCCCATAGGAGTGTTGAACTAGGTGTGCAGTAAGGCCTATTGTCGTGCATCAGTTTCTGGTTGAGTCTAGCTTAACGTGGTGTTTTGGAGTTTTACACTATGTGAATTTCCTTCCAGATCAAAATCCACATCTAGTTTATATAATGAGATTTATTTTCTATAAAACCCAAATACTATATACTTAACATAATTCATAGATGTATTGTTATACCTAGTCTTGTAAATATATCATTACCTATAATTTTATATTACTAATCCCAAAAAGAAAAAAAATTCTCCTCAGATACAAACTATGACAAACCATATATTGTTTACACATTAATTAATGATTTATTATGTGTAGTTATTAATAATAATACCCAGATGACTGATATGTGTTGAATATTTAAAAAAAATCTATATTACTAAACAATTTTGAAGAGGAAAACATCATATTTTTGAAAACATCCTTAAATTCATGCACTTAAAATAGTATGGGATAACATTGGGACATAAATGATAAAGGGGTGAGATATAAATCCCCACAAGGAAATAAAAATGTAAAAACATGATGAAAGTAATAAATGTTAGGAAATATGTTATTCATGAGAAATTAATGGGGAAAAATCATAAACATGAACAATGAGTCATGACATAGAATGATAATCATAAAGGGAACATGAAAAAATCTGCCAGAAACATAAAACACTACATAATAAAAAAATTCAAGGAAAACTACCATGATATAATGATGGAAAAATTCCCAAAAAGTAATTATATTCACTCCATTTTTTTAATATGACATCTCATTAGACTAAAAATTACCCAATTCATAAGAGCACTATATTATTCTGGGTACACCTATCACCTTCATTTCATCCTCATGCTTATTTGTGCCACATAGATTGTACAAGATTGAATACTTCATCATAATATTTAATTACAAGATAATAGAGTGTATAATACATACATGTAAGTTCCCAATAAACATGTATATGATTATAATGGTGAATTTTTTTTATAGGAAATGGGTAGGGGTATTCACTGCACAATTGTTCAGCATTGAAAATTGTAGTGGAAAGATAGACAACATTACAACATCACCTTAAAACTCATAAAATTGGATGATGGTAGAGAAATGGGTATCTAATAATTGGAATTTAATTTTTAATATAATGGGGAAATTTAAGAACATATCCCAATTATATGAATTAGAAATATAAGTCATAAGATATTGAAGAAACTTGAATAATAAAGAGAAGTAATGGTTCCCTCACTGAATATTTTAATGGTAACGTGTGTATAAAAGGATTCATTGGAGGGATTAATTATATTTAAAGGGTTATCTTATAATTGAGATATTTAATTGAAAATAATGGGGATATAGAAGAATATATCCCATAACTAGAAATTGGAGATAAATTTAATAACATCACGAACACTTCTGAATTCAAAAGAGGATAGGGGAGTCCCTTACCTTGACAAGGTGATTCAAAATGCATCGATGGTGATTTTTTAGGGAACGTGGGATTCTATATAGGACTCTATAGATGGTACGTAAGAGTAAGGACGTTCCCCATGGATTTTTAATGAAGATAAATGTGATTTTGGGTGGGTTTATAAAAGAAAAGGGTGGAAGAGTTCTTTATTATTTCTCATACACAAGTTTTTAGTCTATATAATAAAATAACCAAAAAAAAAACCATCTCACAGTTTATAATGGTTTCCTAAAAAGGGAAGTAGTTTTCATTATTTTATATGGATAAGGTCAAAAAATAATAAAATAATTTCATTCATGATTGTTATGGGAGTAATAATTTTGAAAAAATTATTTTAAAACCTCAAATATATAAATGGTTATGGAGGATTTACAAAGGATTTATAAAATAAATAAAATAAAAATGATACCACATTAAAATAAAAGTAAAAAATATTTGGTTGGTGGTAACATTTATAGTATTCATGATATCACTTTTGAGTTATTATTATGTCATAATATACACCATATATTTATACAGTAAATAATTTTTTCCTGAAAATTTTACTAACATAAAAAATAATAAAAAATTCATCATTGAATAATTTTTACATGAGGATACCAAAATTAATAATAATTTCATCAATATAATTATCTAAATATTTGAATTTGAACATTTAAAATATAATAAAAATATATTTGTAAATGCTATTTTTTTACAATAACAATTTTTGAGCTTTTATTTAAATTGCATTTATAATCATAAAAAATTATATTATCAATAAAATTTAAAAGTAATATTTTAGTAATAATATTTTATTAAAAAAAATTATGAAAAATGTCCATTAATTTATCAAAAATATTTTTTAAATTTTGTTTTTTATTTACTCAAAAACAAAATTTATCTTTTATCGTATAAAAATATAATTCTTATCAAAGTGATTACCTATTCATATAAAAAGTAAAACAATAACGAAAAAATATAAATGATTAAGTATTTGGGTTACTTTTATAGCCCTTGATAAATTAGGTTTACCCTTAATTAACATATTTTCTTGTTTACTGTGGTAATATATATTTACACAAGTTATTATTCAAATTGTTCAAAATTCAATTAAACCACATTACCTATTAATAATTATTATGATTCTAAATATGGAACCAAAATTTTTAAAATAAATTAGTATAGGTGGATGAAAATAATTTAAAATAAAACCTGTAAGTATAATGGAAAGCAGTTTTATGATAAAATATTTTTTCAATGAGAAGATGAAATTACATTTACTCTATAACTATAAAAATTAATTATATTCGTTTTAAATAATAAAAAGTTATATATTATCAAAAAATCATTAAGATAATTTCACATAAGGGGGTAATTTAATAAATTTATATATGGAAACATTATGTATTTTTAAAATGTTTTCAGAAAAATGTGTTTTTAATTATACAAATAAACTCAAACTAAAATATGTTATAAAGATGGATTAAATGTAATTAAATTAAGTAAATAATTATAAATAATAAATATTTTATCTTGAAACCAAATAATTGACTAAGTAGACATTAAAATTAATTATTTTATCCAAAAATATGTAATTTTTACAAAAAACATTTGTATTTTAACTCTTCACTAAAAAGACTATATTTTTAAAAAATTACAAAATTTTAAAAGTGGGACAATTTTGATAGACTAATACCAAAAATGGAGATCATTTTTTTCAAATAAATTTTCTAAATTTTCTATTAAATAAGAATAATATTTTTTCATAGCAAGAAATAAAAACCATTTTTTAAGAAGTAAAATTTTGAAGAATAACAATACATTACTAAAAATTAATAAATTGTTTAATAATTATTTATCAATATATTTAGAGAAAATTTATATATTTGATAAATTAGATAATCATAATCATATCTTAAAAACTAATATAAAGGTTAAAATATTCAATTTTAAATAATCATTGTTATTTAGTGTTTGGTGTTGCATATCACATACACTATCAAACATAGTTTTATATTTTCAAAACTCAAATATTTACATGATTTAATTGAGTTTGCATTAACAATTTATATGTATGTTAATTAATATATGCTTAATGTTTATTTATGATATTTATAATATAATAATTATTCAATAATGGGGAATTTCCATTTACAGTTCATTCAGTCAATCCATCAAAATGTGTAAAAAAACTCGTGCATACATATGAACTAACATATCCCTGAACTGATACAATTAATTTATCATCACTATTTTTTTTATGAATGGTTAATAAATTATATATGAATAAAATAATTTATATTTATGATATGATTTAAATTATTGAGACAATGAATCAATGACCAAGGTCCATGAATCAAAACTTTTGAGCTGAAACATACAGGAAAAAAGGATCCATTTTCACATTAATATTGATTTTGATAAATATTTTCTAATAATATGGGTGATAAAAATTATATTGTAATTATATATAGTTATATTTTTTATTAATATATTATTGGAATTTATTTACAATAAATATTTTCTTAATAATTTTTTCCAACATATTCCACCAGGGTGCTTCCACTTATTTGTAGGCTGGTTGCATTGTTTCTATACATTACTGCTTTCCAAAGGAGTGGTAATTCATCATTTTTATATAGATGTATTCCCCTTTATCAAAATAGGATGATGGGATGTTGTTTTCTACTTCCATGGATTCCTACATTGAATTCATCACCTAGTTCTGGTCTACCTCTTTAATTTGAGTCATAGATTGTGAAACTCATTCATAGTGACATCTCTTTGTGCATGATGGTTGATTACTCTAATTATATATTTATATTCCAAGTGGTATAGTTTAAGAAGGAACCTTATTTAATGATATTAGTCTTTTTTATAATCATTATATTGTCTTAGCATTGGAACATTACTATATTTTCACTCTTCCTAATAAGAGGGCTTTTCAAGGGTGTGAAACCCAATGCATCCATGAGAGATCCTAATATATCTTTTACTAGAGGCATTTTTATAATGTTTTCCCCATTCATTCCTTATTTAATAGAGGTTATTTTGTGATTTTAACATCTATTATTTATGTATTGTTGCATGATTAATGTGTTAATGAGACTTATCAGAGAGGTTAACCCATATATGGGAAGTCCAAGAATGTGTACCAGATAGAATGATTAGAACAAGAAATGAGATAGTAACTAGGATGGTGCATCTAATAAAGAAAATTTGCGACATTGTAAAGGTTTATCTGAACACCACAGAGGGAATATTAGTACAGTGAACCCCCAAATATGGGCACTCCAAGGTTTATAATTGGATGGGATTGAACCTAGGGGGAATAATCTTATGTACCCTGTGTAGAAGAAATGGTCCAAAACCCATGAAGTTCTAAAGGGTGTTGGGGCATGGGGATTATAAATGGCATGATACACATTTCAACATGATCACTCTGGATTGGATTAAAAAATATTGTGTGGGGATTATTCATGGTTAGAGTCTTGAATGCTGGTTAGAGTATAGATGAGGTGAATAGGGATTATTCATTGAGATGGTCCAAATTACTTGCACGGTCTCACTGAGAGGTGGAAGGTAGGGTAAGAAATAGGATGGATATGGATGAAGTGAAAGAGATTAAATGGATGAAATAGATATATAATGATGGGTGATAGGCTTTAAAATCAATGAGCCCTCATACAAACCATATTTTGAATAGAGGTATAAAATTTCACCTAGTTCCAATGGGGTGATGGGACACCTAAGAAGGGAAATCGTGAGAATGGAGTGAATGGATGGGGACATGAATGAAGGGGAAACTCTGGGTTAGGGCATGATCATATAGATATGTAGAGTCTTGATGGAATGACTAAGATTAGAATATATGATGATCTTGAAACTCCGAGAGGCTTCTTACGTTCCATGTGTTGAAGTCATGGATCAATGTTCACATAGATCAGGAATGGGATATGTAATCTAGTCTTTCACATGGCTATATTCCCAGAGGCAAGCTGTGCCTTACACATGGTTAGTGGAAATAATGGATGTTGGGGATTAAGCATGGTTACTAGATCAAATAAATTCTAGGTCTTATGCATGGTCATCAACCCAAATGCATGGAAAGTGGGCCAAGGAATCTAGAGAAGAAGGGAGAATTAAAATTGGGAATGTGGTTTAATATCAAGATCTTATTGGAATGTTGTGGCCTAGGGTAAAATCAAATTGGATGATGGATGGAATGGATGTTTTCAGATGGATCATAACACCTTATAAAGGTAGATTGAGGGTGATGTGTCCCATTAAGGGAAGATTTCACATCATGAGGGTACATCCCTAGGAGGGAGCATGTTTTTTTGAAAATGGTTGGGATTCAACATCGAGGAGTATTCCTACATACCATATGATGAATATAGGGATCAATACACACATAGTTCAGACTAGAGGGGGGAATGGAGATTACTCTAGGATGGATTCCCATGATAATGGTTTCACAAACACTACTAACCTATAAGCCCTTATGATTCTTACTCAGCCAGAGAAACAAGGGGAGGTAATATACCATACAATCACATCATGAAAGATGTGTAATAATGTGATGGTGTAGGGATTACTCAGGGAAGTTACTTATGAAAGTACTCAATCCATGTGAGAATGATACAATTCTATCACTCCAATGGAGATGAGTAGGTATAGAGAATGACAGAGGCTTGGAACCTCATGTGCATTTCATGGGGTGAGGCTACAATTTAATGTCATGTTTTGAAGATTATTGGCCTTATAAGTTTAACATCAGACATAATAAATAGGGTATAATCTCTCCTACCCCTTGAACATACATAACTGATACCCAACCACACATGGGGAAGGGAAGTCATCAACAATTCACAATGGGAGTGTTGAGGAGGAGTGGTTGATCGTGGGATCCACCTTAGCATCCATATGCTACAAAATAAAGGGTGACGAGAATAACTATGCCAAAAATAAAAAGGTAGGCCAACGAAATAGGGGACATCAAACTAGGGACTATGAAATTTCAGAATACAATCCTGTACATCCACATAGAAGAGGTTCTCATGATGAAAGGGGCCTTGTGGAGAGTTGGGGCTCTGGGAAGGAATGAAAATTGCGAGGAATGGGGACCCTCATATATGATGGAGTCCTTAATCAAGGGAAGAGTTATTCATGAAGGATTAGTGATCCACCAGTCCTCGGGTAACCCAATGGATCTCCTTCCTCTACATATAATTTAGTCCTTCATAAAAGGAATCCATCCATTAGGTAAGGGTAAACAAGAATAATGAAAATTGGAATCACGATTCTCAAGTAACTTGGATTATCCATTTTTTCATGATGGTTTGTGGTGCTCAAGAGATTTGGTAAATTGGAGATCAAATGTTGGTGGTGGGTATAACATGGTTTTGAAGAGTGTGATCCTCATATTTATAGGCGATGGAAGTCGTGGTGATTTGAGGCTCCATGAAAATAATGAGGGAGCTACATGAAATAATACAGGCCTGCCTGATTTACAAAACCATATTCTATATTCCCTCATATCATTTTTATTGTCCTTCAAATGCACTGGGTGTTTCACCATGATCCTTCATGATGGGTGAAATTGTAATCAAACTTGCAAAGTGGTTAGTCTGCACATAACGATTCATATTTATGAGTGTCCTGAACACAAGTGTGTAATGATACATGCCATATGGGTGATTTTGGGTCGTTGGATCATGGATTCCATCCTGGACATTTTTTTCATCCTTGATATATATTATGACATGTATTTATGAAAAAAAATCCCCCCCCCCCATCACAAAGGGAGGTGATGAGAAAAGGAGGGTCAGATTCTGAGGGCATGTCACCGAAAAACAGGATAATCGTGAAGCTGGCTTGCAATGAAGATTGTGTGGGGCATACTGGCACAAAGCCACCATAAAGCCCATAGGTGTAGAGTCTACCACAATGTTTATACTTCATCCCCATATTAATAGTGCGAGAGGGGAACCTTATCTATGTTGGATCTCTAAGAATTAATTCCTTGAGCCCTCTCTCATGATGTTCTCAACCCCATGAATTCTCATTCACGGATCGGGATTCAAAGACCTATGCTCTATGAAAAAATTTCACAAACTGAACTATAAAGACCTATTTTTCATCACAAACCAAGATATGTTCCCCTAGACTTTTTGATTTGGTTCTTCTTAAACAATCAATGTGAGATATCTAATTGAAAATGATAAGGAATTACTCTATTTTACAGATCTCATTTCCATTGAAGAATCCACTAATGAGTTCTTTATATATCATTCCTATATAGAATATATAATGGAAAATATAATGATTGGGGAGAATTTCTAGATCCATTAGGATCATTGATCGCTACTCGCTCTACTATCATATGTGAGAAAGGTTGGACCCTTGTGAAAGGGGATTCCTCTGTATGGATTTATTTTGAGAGAACATGACACCATCCTTCTGACTAGAAGGGATGAAATAACTTAATGGCTCAAAGGAACATCAAGATTGTGACAATTGTATAGATGTAATGACAGTCACACTTGGAAGGACCATTCATCCATTATAATAGTCATTATATACAACCATATCAACCACGTTGATGGTATACCATTGGAGTTGGAGGAATCCCCATTAAAAAACTAAATAAAACATCAAGCTGGGGTTATAAAACCAATTAAAAGGATATACCAATGATTTGGACTTATAACATGGTAAAACTGTTATAGAGGAATGGGTGTGGGGATACATGGTATGATCATCCTGTGCAGAGTTCAGAGTAATTTTGAGGTAAGTAGGCCTATACAAAGCATATTGGGACTCCCAGTTCAACATTTATTAGCCACGAGATATCATGCCCAGTATTCTAAATATATGGTCATTGAGGACCGACACATTCTGTCTACATCATGGGGATTTCAGTATCTACATATGTGATATATATCTTGTTTTATGAATCACAATATAAGGATATATGTATGAGTTTCTTCAAGTAATGAATTTATAGGCAGATGATGTGAAAATTCCACTCCCAGAGAAGGGGATACTAGATCTAGGTCATTGCATAGATGAAAATAAAAAGACGACTAGGGATATCCACTTCAAAAACTAATTTGGTCATTTCCTTAAATTTTTTTTGGAGAAGCTGATTGAGGGTGATGATTCTCCCTTGATACTACTAAAACGGACCAAAACATATCCATGAGTGGGCCAATGAGGAAGGTATGGTTTTTACAGGAAGATCATGGAGTATTTTTAGTGGAATATGTTGGAATATAACATCCAAAATAAGTGAGAACCAATAGTTAGGTTAGCTAGATTTATTTCTTCACTGATCATTGGGTGGATGATGCTAGTGAGAGATGCACATATGGGAGTGTGAATGAGTTGATTTATTATGGTGGTGATTCTGGAAATGGGGCAGTGCATCAACCATGGGGTACCAATGTTAGAAAAGATGTATAAGGTGCTCTGGCATGTTATTAAGGGGAAGAATATATTCTGCATGTGTGGGACACTCCACATATTTTCTTTTTGGGTGGAATCATACATGGGATTATTTGAATACCATAATCCATTCTATAATCCTAAGATGTACTTTTGGCAAGAAATTGTAAACATTATGAGGTGTTTCCCATTCAGGATAATCATGAAACTGGTGCTGAGAATGATCTAGAGTAAATGCCAATTCACCTTCCATTAATTTCCATTGATAATGGGAGTTATCACGGACGACACACAAGAACTAATGAGGAATGGTCATATATCCACCCTTTCATGGTGGAGTACTAGTTGCATGGGTTGAATGTGAGACAACATCTTGAATGTATACTTCTCACTGATTTGTGAGGTAGTTTAGGTATCTATAAAGGATGACCTAGAAGTTATACATGGTGGTACATAATAAAGACCATTGGTGCATGATGAGGAAACTCTGGATCAAGTTCACATGGTAAGGCATGAAGATGCAGAACGATCTACCACCATCATGTATTGTGTACATGATGTTTGAGGTGTATTCAAATATCTGGGTGGCTACCCAATTATGAGAAATTCTAAATCATTGAACCATCTATGCCAATGAGAGAGTGGCCCTTCTACCTCAGTGATGATGTTGAATAGGTATGAGATGACTTCCTAGTAGCAGGGAAGATGCAGATTGAGGTGGAGAAGATATAGTAGTAGAGTCAATATTTACCAGGTCTGTACCTTCAAAAAGATAGATATGGGATACAGAATCTGTCATAGTGATCCCAATTGGGCTAGATCTATAGGAAGAGGAACCAAGAAGAGGGTTTGAAAGGATATCTGCACTATCTCCCATGATTTTTGTAACATCCCAGCTCTGAAAGCCACCCAGAGGGACCTCGTACCTGGTTGGTCACATGGCCTCAAGAACATTTCCCCAGATGCCAGAGGATGATGACATGCAGCGAGGGCCTTGGGTGTGATAGTGGGGAAACTATGCCCTCATTGGCAGAGTACACGGTGGAAGAAAAAAAATAGACAATAGAAGAAAGTGTAACCATCCATACAAGAGTAAACGCTAAACAGCGGAAGACTAACAAAAAAACTGAAACACACACACATGTATATAAAATGATGCATGATACATATATCTATGAAAGTATCCAAACAAGACACAACACTGAATACAATACTAAACCAAAGTGAAAAATAAAATTAGGTAAACTCCTCAGCATCTCAAGCCATAGCTTGGTCACATTCTCTCCAGCTCCACTGTAAGTCAAGTACCTGAAGTAGACCAGCGCATGCCTTTGTCTATACCTGCAACAATATAATCTTCTTGGGCCCAAAATCATGGCCCAAACAGGGTGTGACACAAGGTCCTAGAAGGAAACCACCCTAAGATCTTTTCCTAGTAGTCATTGAATACATAGTATGTAAAAGTACCGGAAGCAGTAAAAAAGAAAGCACACAGTTGCTACAATCCACAATTTATATCATATAATGTACTCAAGTAAAAACCAAAAAACAAGTAGAACAATAGGTAACCCCCTGGGTAGTTCTCATAGACAAACCCTTATGTTTCAACTTACAAGTAAAAGCAACCCTCTGGGAGGCATACATAGTCTCGCCCCTCTGGTTCAGCTGACGAACAAACTCTCTGAGGAGGTAGTCACTGTCAATTCCCCTGTGGTCTCGTATCATACTAAAGGCTCTATAGGGAAGCACTCAATGTCTCATTCCCCCTGTGGCCCGATTTGAGGAACTAAAGAATCTCTGAGGAAGAACTCATCGCCAATTCCCCATGTGGTCTTGCATCGATTTAATAAGACACTCTAGAGAATCCCTTATGTCCATTCTCTCTATGGTCCACTACACTAGGTTCTCATAGCCCTATGTAAAACAAACATGCATAGCGCACGTATCGACCCATGTAAACCTCAAGAAATACATGTCTAGGATTCTAAGTCACAACAGCATAACATTACAACAGTTCCACTATCCTACAACTAGGCATGACAACTGTAAAAATGCCTAAGAGGAAAAACATGCATGGAAAAACATCCAGATCACAGTAAAAATTACCCAATTCATGATCATTGACCTCTACTAAATAAATCAAGCAAAGCGGGAAAACAACAGGGGAAAGAAATAGGAAACACACAATACCCCGTTCAGGGGAATTGGTGGAATTGCACAAAATATTCAAATCATTCCTACATAAAGGCACAAAACACCTAGCTCGATGCTAGGAGATCTATAAACATGAACCATGATGATTGATTATCCTTATAACTATGTAGATCTACGTAAATTCACAAAACTCTCATCCCACAATATCGTGCAAAAGAGGAGGAATTGGAAAACAAATCTCTTGGAGAAGGAAGGGCTTACCGCAGGGGTTCCAACGCAATCAACAGTGGTCGATTCAGAGAATAGATGGAGGCTCGGGGGATCGGAGAAGTTCTATGGCCGTACGGGTTCTCTGAGATGAATAACTAGAAGAAGAAGCAAGTTTTGTCCGTCAGGAGAAACCTCAGTCCGTTTATTGAAAAAAATACACAACGTGTACTTCTGGGGTACATTGCTTGTACTTGGCCTTTCTGTACACTGCTTTAAGCAGCCTCCACGTCTCCCATACACACCGTGTGTGTGGCCCGGACTGTCTAGCACACGGTGTGGCACTACATCAAAGTACACGGCGTGTACATTTAAAGTACACGATATGTACATATGAATTTTTCAGATTTTCCTCTTTTTCTCAAAAATGACCAGAAAAGGAAAATCATACCTGAAACGAAGATTCAGGATCATTAAAACATCCCCCCATAAAGCAATTAATCCCCAAAGTTCCCTAACTAGGTGTAGAAGAAGAAACCCCAAACAGCTTCGGCCACTGCGATCGTACATCAGCCTCCCTCTCCATGGTCTGGTCCTGTACTCGATCGGGCTGCCATAGAACCTGTACTATAAGAACATAACACCCATGGAGAACCATTGTAATATGATCGAAAATATGGATAGGATGCTCCTCAAATGACTTATCCATTTCAAGATCAACCTCCTCGGGTTGAAAGACTTGATACGGGTCTGAAAAGTAATGTCGGAGTTGAGAAACGTGGAAGACATTGTGCATAGCATGGTACCTATGAGGTAACTGCAACCGATAGGCAACCAACCCAACTCTCTCTAGCGCCTAAAATGGCCCGACATACCATGGTGAAAGCGTATCTTTTCTTTGAATCCTTTTTTGTCCCAACCTCAGTGCGACAGACAGGAAAACCTGATCCCCTACCTCGAACTCTAGAGGTTTTCTCCACTGATCAGCATAAGACTTTTGTCAAGACAATGTTGTATCCATCCTCTTCTAAATAATCTCTATCTTCACTGAGGTCTCCTAAACAAGACGAGGTCATAGTAAATCTTCCTCTCTTTCCTCCAACCATCATAAAGGTGATCGGAATGGCCTACCGTACAAAGCCTCGTAAGGTGCCATCTAAATAGTCGCCTGAAAACTGTTATTGTAGGAGAACTCCACAATAGGGATATATTTCTCCCAAGAACTACTAAAGTCTATAATTCATGCTCAGATCAAATCCTCAAGCACCTTGATTGTACGCTCGTACTAGCCATTAGTCTGGGGATGGTATGCTGTACTCAAAAGTACATGTGTACCCAAAGCCTTTTGAAGCCCCTGTCAGAACTGAGAAGTAAAGCGTGCATCCCTATCTGAAAAAGTGGAGTGTGGAACTCCATGCAGACGTACAAAATCTCGGATGTATAGTTATCCTAGATCAACAACACTGAAGGTATCCCTGATTAGTAATAAGTGAGCATCCTTCGTAAGCCTATAGACAACAACCCAAACAACATAGTTCCCTCGAGGTGACCTTAGAAACCCATTCACGAAGTCCATCGTGACATCGTTCCACTTCCACTCGGGGATGGGTAACTGCTGTAAAAGACCTTCTGGTTGCTGATGCTCCACTTTTACCTACTGACAAGTAGAAAATCTCAAGACGAATCTAGCAACAACTCTATTCATACCTGGCCACCAGTACTAGCGATGATGATCCCGATACATCTTGGTGACGCCAGGATGAACTGCCAAAAATGAGAAATAAAAATCCCACATCAGCTCCTCATGTATGTCTTCTGGAACCCATACGCATCCCGGGAAATGAAATATATCATCCTTTCCCACTGTCCATCCAGGAAGAGGATCCTCTCCTGACACACTCTCCCTTAGGACTAGGCCTTCTGAGTCTGATAGCTACCTCATCTATACCCAATCAAAAAGTGTAGAGGAAACAGCTATAGAAGATAGGTATGTCTGTCCCTATCTATCATGCACCTCTAGATTCATCTCAGAGAACAGAGCCGTAAGCTACCACTCAATGTTGACCTCCTAAACTGCCTGAATCTATGTTGTCCTACTCAACGCATCTACCACTGCGTTTTCATTTTGAGGCATATAGGAAAGTTTGAAATCAAAAGACTGAAGATACTCAAACCACCTGCGCCGTCGCAGATTCAGATCATGCTGAGTGAATATGTACTTGAGACTCTTGTCATTGGTGAAAACCACAAAGTGATTCCCAGAAGGCAATGTCTCCAACAACACAAGGCATGAACTATAGCTACCAACTCCAGATCGTGCGTCGGGTAGTTCCACTCATGTGGCCTCAACTGTCGAGACCCGTACGCAACAACTCCTTCTCCATGCATAAGCACAGTGCCCAGTCCGATACCTGAAGAATCAGAATAAATAGTATAGCTCCTTCCTGGCTCTGGAATGACTAGTATTGGTGCTGACGTCAACCTTCCCATCAGATTTTGAAAGGCTGACTCACATGAATATGACCATAAGAACATCGACCCTTCTTGTTCAGACCTGAAAATGGTGCTGCTGGGGGTGAAAAGTTATGAATGATGCGTTTGTAGTATCCATCCCTCCCTAGGAAACTCCGTACCTCAAAAACATTCTTCAGCTTCTCCCAAGAAACTACAGATCTCACTTTCTCTGGGTCCACAGATACTCCTGCCTCTGAGATGACGTGACCCAGAAAGTGAATCTGATCCATCCAAAAGTGGCACTTCGAGAGTTTAGCATAAAGACGATGCTCTATCAGTGTACTCAGAATGATCTTAAGATGGTTATCATGGTCGTGTTGAGTGTGAGAGTACACCAAGATATCATCCACAGTGACCACGACAAAAGATTCCATTTAAGGATGGAACACTCGGTTTATCGGTTCCATGAAAACTGTTGGCGTATCCGTGAGACCGAACGACATGACTGTATACTCGTATAGACCATAACTGCTCCTGAAGGCTGTCAGAGGTATATTTGATGATCTAACGCGCAACTGATGATAACCGGACCTCAAATAGATCTTTGAGAACACCTTGGCTCCTCGAAGCTGATCGAAAATATCATCAATCATCGGCAAGGGATATCAATTCTTGACTGTCGTCTGGTTCAGCTTCCGATAATCCACATAGATCCTAAGGGTACCGTCTACCTTCTTCGCAAACTGGACAATCGAACCCCAAGGAGAAGTACTGGCTTAGATGAAACACTTTGCATTTAACTCCTCCAACTACTTCTTGATATTATGAAACTCAGGTGTAGCCATCCTATAGGGAGGAATGGACACTGGTGCCACTCATGGAACGATATCAATATAGAATTCTACCTCACGCTCTGGAGGAAAACCTAAAAAATCATCTAGAAAGACATCTCTGAAATGATCCACCACTAGAAGAAAGTCCAGCTGTGAAGTCCCCTGATCATCCAGATAAAGACTGGAAATTTGGGATGTAACTCATCCTACCCCCTGATGCTCTGGCCCAACTCTACCCACCTAGACATCCCACTCGCCTCTATGACGAAAATATCCACCCTCTTGTGATACGAAACTCACCCTGCTACGATAGAAATCGACGACTGCCTGGAAGGGAACTAACCAGTCCATCATGAGAATGATGTTATAGCCCGTTATCTCTAGGACATAGAGGTCCCATATGAACAGACACCTTACGACCTCAAGAGGGCACTCCTTGGACGGACATATTCTAGATGTCCTCATCCCCAAAGGTGTGTGTAGTGTCAACAAGTTGTCTGAAGAAAAGATACAGATCCCAAGGCTCTTGATGACATCAATAGAGATAAATCTATGCGTAGCACCAGTATCGAAAAGGGATGAAGATAAAACTGAGGATACTATGATCATACCTCAATCTGTAGAAGGCATGTGGTCCTGCTACTAATAGGTCTGCTCCAACGCAAAATACTGGCCTGCCCCATGGCCCTGTGACCCTGCCTGACCACTCTGAGATGATCCTCCCTACTGACGTTGAATGACTGGTGACTGACTTCCATGGCCTCAACCTCAACCTTGGCCAGAATGGCTGGAAGAACTCGAGTTCCCTGACTGGTGAGAAACTGGTGGTGCTGCTCCTAAACAAGGTGTTCGTGAAGAACCCATGTCACAAGCTACTGGTGAGAAAACCTGGAAGAAATGCTGAAGGTGACACATCTTTCTGCAAGATCGGCACACCAATGGTTCTCTCTCGCACTACATCCTCGTATTCCTTGCCCTTCCATACTAGTAGCATACTACCTGGCTACCTGAAGATGTATCTCGCCTCCTCGGATCTCCGCGCGTAGACTCTCTATGGCGCTTCATGCTGTCAACTGGAGGAATAATAGCTTTTTAAGCAGAACCGACATGGCTCACAGCTCCAGTGTCTCTCAGATTGTGCTCCGCAGTCCGTGCCTGGTAGATGATGGAAGTGATGGAAGTCAACTGAATGATATTCACCTGCGAGCGGATCTCCTACTTGAGACCATCCTCAATCTTCCTTGCTTTGAACATCCCATATCCATCCTGAAGGGGTGCAAAATGTTGTAGCTCAGTGAAACGAGAGGAATAATACATAATTGAAGAGTACCCTTCTCTTGACTCATGAACTCCCGTGCTCAATCGGACCTCAGGTTCTTCAGGTAGAAGTAGTTGTAAAACATGTGCTGGAACTCCTCCAAATCCATAGCCTGCTGATGACTTGCCTGTGAGATCACATCCCACCACCTCTAGGTGGAGTCTCATAGCATATAGGTATCGAGCATGACTCACCTCTCTGGAGGCATTTACAGATTCTCAAAGATATTCATCATGGCTTACATCCATGACTATGTAGCCTGTGGTCCCCCTTCCCTAGAAAAAGTAAGAGGAGGCTGCTGCTGGAAAACCAGTGTCAAGTCTGCCATAGTCATGGTAGGAGGTGGTGATCCCAAAAAGTTCTGCATCATCCTCATGAATCCTTCCCTAAAATGTGCATCGACGCCTCCAACTGGTATGATAGCTGGTTCCAAGGCTGTTACGACTGGTGGATCATCGGGAATTCCTTGATCAGCCATATCCGACGTCTGATCACTATCCTGCAAATGACGCACAACAGGAGGACATCTCGAAGGCATAGTTCTGAAAGATCAAAATCATACCATAGATCAGGAAGATCATAGACAGAGAAAAAAGGAGTACAAAATGGAAATAGGAGAATGAAACACTCATGTTTTACAAAACATGACTACATGGTGTGTATAAAATCTACACGACATGTACTTAACTCTATTCCCCTACCCGAGTCTACTTGCACGGTTAACCCACACAGTCTTATTAAACTGAGACTACACGGCATGTTCGTTGTGGACACAATGTGTAGTAGACAAGGTTTCAATGACCTAATTTGTTAGTTACACATCCGGTTACATGGATGAGACTACACGATGTGTTCCAAACAAACATGGCATGTACTTGATGATTTTTTCCGACCCGTGCTGTTGGAGACACGGTCGGGTACACGGCTGACCCTTACACGGCGTTTTCTGAACAAAAACGGCATGTATAGGAGGAGATAACATTGTCCCATGTTTTTTGTGACACAACTGGGTACATAGAACAAGGCTACACGGTGTGTTCATAGAAAACACAGCGTGTATTACTCAAGATTTCCCAACCCGTGTTGTTAGTGACACGGACGGGTACACGACTCACTACTACACGACGTGTACTTATACCCTACAGGGCGTGTTCCTAGAGATTTTTGACAACTCATGTTTCTACTCAAATAGTCTGTGACGCAGTTTAAAAACTACACGGAGTGTATATATAAACTACATGTCGTGTATTCTATGTTTTTCAAGGCAGTATCTTTGAAAATTCACTGAAGCCCGAAAAACAATAAAAAACAAGCATGAAGGTGCCAAATTCCGATCTGTGAGGGCCCATACTCCCTATGAATCAAAGCATTTCATCTACTGCATATCATATAAAGGGAAAACAAGTCAATGATCCACCATGTTCTGATTCATGAGGGCCCATAACACCTCAAGAACCCAAATTTAGAATTCATTTAGGCATGGTACAATAAAAACAACCTCTCTATCAAACTGTAGGGATTCTATCAAGGAATATATCACAAAAGAATGCATAATATACACAACGTCTATCACAACAACATGAAATTGCTAATGCACCATAGATGGCATGTCAAGAATGCATGGCATGTGATTTCTAACAAGTGAATATATGATTAATGAGATGGAATACCCCATCCCATCGGGTTGCGACAGAAATAGAACCACAATATCAACAACAATAACAACACAAAGCATGTGAATCAATCTAGGTGAAATCAGATCAACTGTAACATAGAAAAACCAGAAAACTGTAATAAGCGAGGAAGAATGGATTTTCCCTGTACACGAGTTAGCTACTCCCGAGCAGAACTAAATACCAAGTACCAAATCCATCCTATCCCCGGATAAAGGCTCCAAATAGTAAATCAACAGAAAAGAAACCCCTCTAATTCCACTTTGTAATGTCCCAGTTCTAGAAGCCACCCAAAGGAGACCTGTACCCGGTTGGTCACATGGCCTCAAGAACATTTACCCAAACGCCAGAGGCTGCCGACTAGCAGTGAGGTCCTTGAGTGTGATAGTGGGGAAACTATGCCCTCATTGGAAGTGTAAATGGAGAAATAAAAACAAATAGACAATACTAGAAACTGTTACCATCCATAAAAGAGTAAAGGATAAACAACAGAAGACTAAAAATAAACAACTAGAGCACACACACACATATATAAAATTATGCATGATACATATGTCTAGGAAAGAAGCCAAACAAGTCGCAATGATGAAAACAATACTAAACCAAAGTGCAAAATAAAAATAGGTAAACTTCTCAGCATCGCAAGCCATAGCTTGGTCCCATTCTCTCCATCTCCATAGCAAGTTAAGTACCTGAAGTAGAAGGGCGCTTGACGTTATCTATACCTACAACAATATAATCTTCTTGGGCCCAAAAGCATGGCCCAAACAGGGTGTGAGATAACGTCCAAGTAGGCAACCACCCAAAGATCTGTGCCTAACAGTCAGTGAATACATGGCAAGTAAAAGTACAGGAAGCAGTAAACAGGAAAGCACACAGATGCTATAATCCACAGTTTCTAGCATATAAAGTACTCAAGTAATAGCCAAAAAACAAGTGGAACAACAGGTAACCCCCTCGGTAGTTCTCAAAGCCTAACCCTTATGGTTCGACCTACAAGTACAAGTAGCCCTTTGGGAGTCACACATAGTCTCTCCACTCTAGTTCAACTGAATAATAGACTCTCTAAGGAAGCACTCACCGTCAATTGCCCCTGTGGTCTCGGATCGTACTAAAGGCTCTTTGGGGAAGCACTCAACGTCTCATTCCCCCTGTGGCCCACGTCGAGGGACTACAGACTCTCTGACGAAGCCCTCATTTTCAATTCCTCTTATGGTCTCACCTAGAATTAATAAGACACTCTGGAGAAGCCCTTACGTCCATTCTCCCTATGGTCCACTACACTAGGTTCTCATAGCCTTTTGTGAAACAAACATGAATAGATCTCGTATCGACCCAAGTAAAGCTCAAGAACTACTTGGCTAACATTCTAAGGCACAACAACATAACAGTAACATAGTTCCTCTATCCTTCAACTAGGCATGGCAACTGGAAAAATTCCTAACATGAAAAACATGGATGGAAAAACATCCAGAGCATAGTAAAAATTACCCTATTCACAAGCATTGACCTCTACTCAAGAAATCGAGCAATGTAGGAAAACAACAGGGGAAAAATAGGAAACACACAATACCCCATTCAAGGGAATTGGTGGAATTGCACAATATATTCAAAGACTTCCTACAGAAATGAACAAACCACCTACCTCAATGCTAGGAGATCGACATACTTAACCCAAGATGATTGATTCTCTTTATAACCGAGTAGATATACGAAAACACAAAAAACGCTCAACCCATGATATCATGAGAAAGATGAGGAGTTGGAAAACAAATCTCTAGGCTAAGGAAGGGCTTACCACTGGGGTTCCAATACAATTGAAGACGGTCGATTTGGAGAACATAAGGAGGCTCAGGGGCTCGGAGAAGTTATGCGGCCGTACGAGTTCTCTCATAGGAAGAACATAAAGAAGAAGCGAGTTCTATCCGTCAGGCGCGACCCCTGTCCATTTAACAAAAAAAAATTCACAGCGTGTACTTCTAGGGTACACGACTTGTACTTGGCCTTTCCATACTCCTCTTTTAGCAGCCTCTACATCTCCCCTACACACCGTGTGTGTGGCCTAGACACGACCAGCACACGGCCTGGCGCTGCATCAATGTACACGGCATGTACTTATAAAGTACACAGCATGTACTTTGGAATTTTCCAGATTTTCCTCTTTTTCTAAAAAATGACCAGAAAAGGAAAAACATACCTAAATCGAAGATCCGGGTTCTTACAATGTGGCTGTGTTGTGTGGATATACCCAATGATGTTGTCTACCCTAGGCCTTGTGTATCATTGGAATCTTGTGAAGTCAAAAGGTAATTCATTAATCCTCATGAAATATAGGACCACCTCAACTGGAAAAGGATGCTTCCTCTGGGAATTGGTCATGGAAAATATGGATATCTTTTCTCCCTAGTAGAGGGTCAATGGTATGAGATGTTGTTGGAGGATCTTGTACACTCTCAAGAAACTACATATTCCTAGGGAAGGAGTCTCTACAGGTATAAATAGCATCGAGATGGGTAGGGTGGCCACCATAGAATCTCCATATCCTTAATTCATATATGGGGGTCCATGTCATGACATCCCAGTTGTGAAAAAACAAGAACATGAGAAGCCATCATTTGACATATATATGTTTCCTTCCTCACAAAGTCATAATTGCAGTTTATTCAAACAGATTGGATGAAATGACCCTCTTCCAAATAGTCATTAGAGTAGCAGGTGATCCAAATGTTATAATGGTCAGAGGATTTGAGGATATTTTCCTGGTAGGGTTTTCATTATAAAAAATCCATGTGTCCAAGATGACTAGGCCACAACCACTAGTGAACAAGGAATGTGGTTGCGTGAAATGCCACTAATAGGGAGATACTCGAGGATGATAGAGATGAAATCTTTGAGGTGGGTTTAAGTGATGATGATCAACCAAATGACATGAAAATCATCCCATATAATATTATTCTGGATGGATGATCCCACTATGTAATTCTTGGAAGAATTTATAATGTACTAACCTATTGATCTGGAGGGGCTTCATAGGATTGATTATGATTTGTTTGAAGATAGTTAGAATACATTATGTTGGTATTGGAATTTGATCAGTCACTTCATCCAAAAAACAAAGAAATATAAATGGGTAACCCTAATGGGATCACTTTTCCAATGGATATGAAATTTGTGAAGTGGTGGGGTAGATGGGTGAGATATAAAATGGCTAATTCGGGACTACTTTACCATGAAATTTGAGAAAGAAGTCATCATATGGACATATCATGGCATCTGGATAAATCTATCAGCACTGAAGTGCTTGAGGTGGATAAATAAGAGATCCAATATCTGGAAGGGATTATAGTCTTATGTTCCTCATTTTCTATAACTCAATTGAAACTAGTAGCCCTATTGAGGGTCCAGTTAATAGAATCCCTATAGTGACAGAGATATGTATCTTTTCAAGTGAATGGTATTTTGGATGAGCAGGACTAGGTGATGGTAGGGGATGACGAGCCTCATCTGAATGAAAATGAAAAGGAAGGGGACCTCCAGTAATGACATGGGATCATAGAGGCCATACCCAAAAGGGCGGCAGAGATGAAGTGCTCCATTGAAGGGGAAGATCCATAAGGTTAGTTATTTCCAAACTCATGAAACATACTTGTAATTTTTCCCTCTTGATTTGAACTGTATGCATGGACTCATTATTTCATAAACTAATTATCACACAATAATCATATCTATGAAACAATTTATGCTTGATCCCTAACCTCGCTTCGGTCATTCACATCCTAAGAAATAAGGGATGATCGCATCGTTTTTAACATCATTTGAGGGTTTATGATTATTGTTGGATAATTATGGTCTGCTATTGTTGGATAACCACCCAAAGTGATTGGATCAAGAGGGGATGTTACTGGAGAACAAAGATCTTAGAAAAATCAATTTTCCTCTCCATATGTGTGATATTTAATGAATTCGATAATGTCATGGATGTTGTAATCGATTTGAAAAAAACATGAATGAAAATGTGTGTATCACAGTGCCCAAAATTTGGAACATAGGAATGATGGAATAATGTTACAGGATAAATCATGACTATATATGAAACATGGTATCTGTATAGCTAACCTGAAATGGAGAAAAACTAACAAGGGTTTACTATTGACAATATTCAAATCATGATACCTATCTCTAAATGTCATATGATGCCTTCAGGAATGTAGGTTTATGATGATTGGTGAGCTAAAATGGCATAACCAGACCATTAGAGGGACCTATTAGATATAAAAGAGGATAAGGATCCAATTCAAAGGCACACAAATATTAGGGGTAGAGTGATGGAATTTTCAAAAGGATTCCAACACCCTATAAGTTATTCTACCATAAATTAGAGCACTTTAGTGTAGGCTCATTAGTCTGAGTAATGATCAAAATCATCATTCCAAAATAACCTCTATGGAAACAGCCTATGATTACATATAGTTTCATGAAATGAAAACAAGAATGATGAACACATAGTTTAAAATCTTACAGTAAGGAAGATGTATAGCATAGTTTTTCATCATGTGATCAATATGTTTTTCACATTTTAACATCACTTGATAGGGATGTTTCATATAGTTTAATGTAATACTTCTTCTTCCCTATCCATCAATTTAGAGTTGTGCTGCATGGAATATAGAAACATCTATTCCCATAATAGTTGTGGGACATAGAGGAAATAAAACTGATGTGAATAAATAAAATGACTCTTTCATAACATAAAATTATCATGGAATAGATGGAATTAAATTAACAAGTGAGGATACATGTTTATGGTCATAGGGTTTGAACTATGAATGATTAAAAAGTCTCAGAAATGGAAATGAACTTGTGGATGGTCTCGAAGACAAGAATTTCAGGTGTCTCTACGTATCCCATAATGATGGGAATAATGATGCATGTTTTTATGTGATTTATTATTGTGAAAGACCAAAACCAGTGAGAGAAACCCTGTCTGGTGAAGGAGCTAAATAATATTATAATTATCATTTGGAATCCTAAGATATATCAAGGAGAGGATATGGTTTTATTGTTGTGAATTGAGTATGTGGATTATTAATTTATATTCATAGATATCCGAGAAAAGAGGACTCTCAAATTGATTTATACTTCGTGGAATTCTAATAGAACCTTTGTGAATGTGGAAAAAAGAGGTTCACATCACACAACAAATCCTATATGAAGCATGAATACAGTTTAATGTCATGTTGCCTATAATTGAGTGTCTACATTAATTTCATAGAGCTCAGACTATTGTGACCCATTGTTAAGGAAGGGAAATCCTCTAGATGGGCTCATAGGTGACATGTCTGGGCATCACTAATTATCTCTTAAGGATAGAAATCACTGACATAAATTTCTAAAATTCTATTTTATTTAAAGTCATCAATTTAAGAATGAGATGAACTGAAATGAAAAGGGGAAGTAATGTTGTGGATGGACATGAAATTGATGATCCTAACATCACTATGTATCGCATATCCCATGAGGAAAATAATCATCCCATATGTAGTTCTTGATGGAAAAATTTCTTATGAAGGTATGTCATAAACACACATAGAGGGGGAATTATATTGTTTTTTGTGTGGAAAGACTAGGATGGAACATGAGGGTGTCTCTACCAAAATCAAGACATATGATGGTTCTGAAATGTGGCATGGTAGATGAATAGTTCTAAGGGGTGATTAACTATTATTAAATAACATGAAAATGTGATGTAATTTTTTTCTTGTGGCTAAGATGATGATTTCTTAGTTTAGGGTCATTTTACAGGACTGATCCACACATTTTATCATCATGCAGTAAGGATCCAGTTGGGGGAGAGGTACCCCATAGGGGATGTGTGTGTAGTGGATAAAATAAACTGGGGAGAATTAGGACCATGGAGCACCACACCGTACAACACTTTCTTAGTATAACCATATAGGGTCTCATTGTTATTAGGTCCTATAGTTTATACCATGGAATATGATGATACAAAATGTTGGGTCAAACATTACCCAATATTTCATATCCCACATAATCCATGCTCATTTTGGGAAACAAGGAGTGGAGTTTGGATTTCCCTATCACATGTATAATTTAAAAACAAGGGCGAGAAAATCATGGGTTTAGAATGTTTCTATGATACCTACATTCCCATTCAGTGTGTACAAATTCATGAAGGAGAAACACCAATGCTGTTGGAGTTCCATTAGAATCGAGGGAGGTTGGAAGAATGTAAATCTAAACATTTATGTCCCAAATAATGGAAGGAATGACTGACATGAAGGAAAAATGTTGACAATATTCTGATCATTGGGTATACAACATCCCCAGTCAAGGTTGGGGAAAGAAAATTCTAAATCAAATTTTGACCAAATTTGAAACCCATGATCAAGTATTTGTTTCAAAAAGATCCATTACGGTGTTTCCCTAGTATGGGAGGTTATCTGAAGTGACATAGTAAACACTATTAGGGGTCCATATTTATGTGAAGTATGGGGTAAATCAAAACTGATAAATACACAACATATAGAGATGGTTTAGTGAAATAAATGCATAGAACACAAACCACTGTGCCTCACAATCCCACGCATCAGAGATTATCAATGGTGGAAACCAACTAAAGTGAGGAAAAAATAACATGGTATTATAAATAATTCAAAGACATATTTCTAATGTAAAAGTCTCCTCATTTAAAGTCATAGTATTTGGACCATATACACCATGTTTAACGTCATGTGAATGAAATATATCTAATAAATTTTTTTCATTCGGAAAGGATGAATATTTTAGATAATTTATTTTCTTGAAACTATAATATTACAAAATAATTTAAAGTCATGTTGTAAGGAAGACGGGAACATTCCTTTTATGGTTTTGTGGAAATGACCATAAATGTTATGTGGTTTATATTTTTTCATCTATGGTGTGGAATGTTACGATGTTTATTGTCATGAAACTAAGACACTGATGAGAGAGAAGTATCCCTGAGGGGGGGGGGGGAGTGTGTGGAAAGAATAATAACCTGAAATGAATGAGGATATGAAAGAAAAATGTTGAATCATACACCCCAATAGGGAAACACTATTTAAAGGGACCAATGGTTTTTAATCCTATAGATAGCCCCGACGAAAAAATTTCTAGGCAATGTTATGTATCCCATAACTATAGAAATCAAGCCACACATATTATATAAAATTTCATGGTAGATGACCACTACCATGGGAAATTTTCTATCATGTGTGGAAATCAATGTTTTTAAATTTAACTACTCACAACTAATATGATAAGGATGAAATATCTACCAAAAAATACATGCATGTAGGAAAGGAATGATCCAACGTTAACAAAATTGAGGTGGCATGTGTTGCACCACATGACCTTGAAGAAACTTAAAGAGTTTAGATTCATGATGTTTAGTATAGGATGTGAAGTAGAAATATGTGGCATGGTATCACCAGATGTGAATGTGGAAAAATAAACCCAATACAATGTTCCATATTCCTGAGAATAAGTAACAAAAAATTTAAAGTCGTATGGCTTTCAGTATGAGTTGGTTATTAGAGAAAGAGAACATTTATAGTGTTGTTGTACTAAACAAATGTGAATGAGGGCCATAGAGGCCCACACCACGTGATACATTTTCTTGGAAACCCCACACACAATTTAAAGTCATAAGTCATTTAATGGTAGTGAAAAATACCAAATGGGATGTTTTCTATATTGACAATGAACTCAGTTTCAATGAAAACTATGGAACCCCAAGAAAAAAACATAATCCCATGACAAACTCGGGCTAATGGGCCAAACAGTTGAATTTTTAGCTGGGTTTAAATATGAAATGTCAGGGTTCTCCAACGTATCTCATGAGGTTGCGAATCTAGCCACCCGTAGATCTTGAAGACAGACTGGTAGGTGACCAATTCTAAAAGGATGGTTCTCTCAAATGATGATATAATGGTGATATTTAGTTTATAATTATACATCCTGTATGATTATTGTTATGATATTTAACATCAATATAATACAAAATTGGAGATATTATTTTAAGGTAGTAGAGCTTATACCATATGATGAGGGTTATAGTGTTGAAATTTTCAGTGTGGAATCATGAAGAAACCCGACATTAATGAGGGCCAATGACAACCACACCACATAATATATTTCCAATACAAACCCTCAAATACTCTAATTGCATGTGCATAATATGTGAACCATTGCATAATTTAATGTCACGCTACTAAGGCGATGCATCGCAGTTTAATGTCATGTTGGGAGGATATTTATATGAAGTTTAACAACATCTAGTAAAGATGGTACTTTTTACAGTTTGGTTCATTCAACATGGACATGGTATTCCTTACATGATGTACTAATTGAGAAATATGGTATTGGGAGGAGGAGTGATCTACTCACCATCCATGGTGACTAAAGAGTATGTTCCATTGGGATAAACCATATGGATGATTTATGATTCATCCCATTTGGGATAATTTTTTTTGGATTGGTAAGAGTTATCATTGGAATATTTTGAGCTAGTACTTTTTCACCCTAGAAGGAGTGATGTCAAACATACTTGTTGAATTCTATGCATATCCTATTCCAGTGTAACTATTTGTTATAAAAGCCCCAAATCCTTTTCTCAAAAAGGGATTCCAATTTGGATAGATGAACTTTTAAATACTTTCGGTTATGTTTTGATCATATAATATAATGTCGATCCATGGAATGTGAATCTTAATGGGAAGAAGTACCTCTATTATATAAAATAGGGAATATAGAGTCACCTGAGTGGGATTGTGAGTCTTGATTTGATAATCCCTGAGATTGATGGGGAGATTGTTTAGAAATAATTTCTTGTTCTATCACATCGTGTTCTACAAAATTATGGATAGGGTTTTTTTGAACAACATTATCTTCCCAATTTCTTACAGATGGTATCGTGAAGTTTGGATAGAATGAATGTTGTACATGGTGTGAAATTTATTCGGCATAGCTTCCCAAGATATGGTGTCATTGTTGGTGAGAATATTGTGATTAAATCCAAATATATAAATGATGATGGAGTTCCTAAAATCAAAAATTTAATATCTTTTGACATAACTGAGGTTAAGAGTTTCATCCCACATTAAGAAGAAGTCAATTTTGGTCAGAATGAACCTACACTGGCTAGCTATCGCATGTGGATATGGTCCCATGATAGTGATTCCCCATAACAAAAAAGGCCAAGATTACATTTTAGTATGGAGGGGATCTGATAACCAATTAATTATAATTTCATGGATCTGACTCCTGTGATACCTCATGGAAAAAAGATATATTCATGGACCATGGT
The DNA here is from genome assembly GCA_963277665.1 of Viscum album. Classification (NCBI taxonomy): domain Eukaryota; kingdom Viridiplantae; phylum Streptophyta; class Magnoliopsida; order Santalales; family Viscaceae; genus Viscum; species Viscum album. The sequence continues at coordinate 1,099,326,156 of OY728123.1, forward strand.
GGGCCATAATTAGTAGAACCTTTGAATCTGGTGGGAGAGATTCAACCAAGAATGATGAGTACTGCAAGACCTGTCATTAACTTCGTTCATAACCTGTGGATTCACATATCCTCGAATGCATCAGAGGTTAATTCTCTCAAATTCATGTATTTAGAGAGTCTGCTCTTGACTAGCACTGCTATAAAGGGTGAATTGTGATGCATGTCAACGGATTATCTCTAGTTTGGATCTATATGAAGGTATACGTCCATTTTAAAGTTACTCAATGAAACTATTTGTCCAATTAGTGGCCTATCCATGTGTGGGAGGATCCAGATTACCTAATGTGGAGGAACAAATAGGAAGGTTTTCTACCTACTAAATATCATCACCATTTGAGAGTATAGGGTTAATGACTTATTGATGTTCTATAAGAATGAACAGATCATACTAGTCAGAATTTTGTAGATAAGCAGTTGAACTGAACATGGGATCTGATAAACCATTTTTCTATTAGGGAACAGGATTTACCTCTAGCTAAGAATAAAACTAGGGCATATGATGGCTATCATGCCTTAGATAGGACATGTGCTCTTGCTTTTAGAAGACATTGTCTCCATTGATCTTCTTGATGACTAAATCAATGTCCCCCTTCACATACAGTTTAGGGATATCCATCTTGAGATGTAGCTCAAGACATGTAATGAAATACTCAAACTCAACATCATTGCTGGGGTATCCCTTTGATAGTAGTAACAAATAAGGTAGAAAAAAATCTTTAGGTGTGAGGAAAACAATTCACAGGCCTAATATATTGAACCTGGTGTTATTGAGACTTTAGTCAGTCAGGATCCAATAGGAACCATTAGAATGAATATACCATCAAAATATGTCTTTTACACTATTTGGATTTCCTCATACGGGATATCGTCAACCAAAATCACTTCCTAGGGTCCATATGGGTGTCTAAAAAGTCTTCCAATGCCTGACCCATGATGTCCTTCTATGGAACTAATATGGTGTTGAAATTCTAATGGATCACTACACATCCAGATAAAGGCCCATAAATATTAGGTATTTCATATGTACCTTAAGGGAACTATTTATAAAAACAACTATATCTTATGACGTAGCAGATAGTTCCACAAATTCTTCAATTAAAAAACTAGTGTGAGTTATCTCTTCTCAATGGGATAAAATTTGGACTCTACATCAAGGATCATGTGAAACAGATACTACAAACTATTATATTCCCTTCATTGTTCTTCTAGGGAAGGTGGGCTTCAAGGGATCATTCCAAGGAGGTCACATAGAGGTCCAATTAATTTCCTGAAATGGGTGGCATTGGAATGAGTGTTTGTAGAAGTTATTTCTTAGTCTCCTCAAATGTATCCAGACACACTTCATCCAATTGATAAAAGATACCTTGCTTCATGAGACTAGAAAAGGGATTTAACTTGATGAATAGATTCATGATGAATCAGTCTATGTAGGATAAGTGTCCACAAATGCCTCTAATATCTTAATGTCTTATCAGAGGATTCATATAAAAGATTTCCTTGATCATATTTGGGTCATACTGAATTCCTATTTATATGACAATAAAACTGGGAAACATTCAAGTAGTCACCCTGAAAGCACATTTCAAAGGGTTCATCTTCAACTACTGAGACCAATGTAAATGGAAATATTTATAAATATCTGTTATATGGTCTTAAAACTGATGGTATTTAACAACCAAATCATCAATGTAGAATTCTACTATCAACCCAATGATTTTCATAATGATGTGTTGCATGGAAACTTGATAGGTGGATCACATGTTCTTCTAAACGAAAGGAATTACATGATAGGAAAAGGAGTCTCGTATTTGTTTAAAGGTGATGAATACATCTTCTATGGGGGGCCATTTGGATCTGGTTGTACTATAATTCCAAACCAATTAAGAGAAATCATGGAACCTGGTCATGGCATTGATCAACAACTTCGTACCTGGAAGGGGAAAATAATCCTTTGGGCAGTGGTAGTTGAGTTCCCAGAAGTTGATACAAACTCTCATTTATACATTATTCATATTGATTAGAATAATATTGGATATTTACTTGGGTTACTAACCATACTTGATGATGTAGGGTTGGATTAAATTTTCAACTTCTTCCATGACCATGAAAAAACATGAGGGTGCATCTTTAGGGGAGTTTTCTTGAATGCATGTTGACTCACTCGGTGGCCTAGATCATTGAAGGAATACTAGTGGTATCGACCTGACATCTTTTCATAGATCCATGCAATCAAATATATATATTTCATCAATAAATCTGTGTACTTCTATTGTTTATATGTCACGAGGGTTGTACTGATCAACATTTTCTTTGGATATGTCTCAGTAGCAAGGATCATCTATTTGATATAATTGACAGTGGTAGAGTTACCTTCCTTCAATTTTGGAGGATAATATTCCAATTTGTATTCATAGTTTGAATAAGAAGAATAACTGGGAGGAGATAGTTCACCTAGGCCGACTGTATCTTTGGGAACACTATTGTCGGCTTTAGCAGTGGTGGAATAATCATCAATAGACTACTGCACTATAAAAACCATGACAATAAAATAATTCAATATATTTACATTTGGAATTAAACTAATATGACTACTCTTTATATAAAAGCATTAGGGATGGGACATTTTTGGATGGTTCAACCCAAATCAGAAGAATAAGTGTGATGGGTAGTTATAGCCGTGGTGAAAATATCTCGATGTCTAATTGGAGTAAGTGGTTCTAGTACGACCCAATAATGACTAACGCATGAAAAAAGGTAATCTAAATGTGTTCTTTGAACTAGGGGAAATGGTTATCTTTCCTCTCAGAAAAAACTAATTTCCTAAAGATTGGTGTTGTTCCTTCCAAAAGATGAATTGTGAGGACAAATGAATCATCCTGGTCCATCCATGCGTTGGCCACGATGAATGTTTTCTCATCATACATTGTCTAAGCTTGATATTCCTTTCTCTAGTAGTAAGATACATCAATATAGAGAGCTTCACAAGAATCATAGGGCGTATAACCACCATTGAGGATTTCAAATCTATAATTGAGGGAGTATTTCAGGCAAGCGTGATATAAGAAGAGGACCGTTGCATGAAAATGGATCCAATGCTGACCCCTCAATGCATTGTTAGAGGTGACATATGAGATATCTAAGATCTCAGTGCCAGCTAATATTCTATGAAACTGGTTCTTCAATTAGATCCATCCACATGGTCTATTTTCAACACTGTCACAACCCTAAATCGTTAGGTCGTAGGGGCAGAAGTCTACATCAGAGAGTCCCATCCTATAGAAAATTTCATTTGGGATGCGGCTGATCCCTGAACCTGTGCCAACAATAAATTGAAAAACCTCTATTACATATTATTAGATGATGATTTTTAGAAAGGTGAAAATTTAGGATCAACCAATGTTTCTAGAACATTGTTTCTTCCAATGGATTAGTCATAATTTCCTAAACTTGTTAAGTTGGTCAAAATTTTAACATTTGAATCAAAAAAATTTCAATACAGTCATTAATGAAATGATATATGTTATCAATATGTTTGTTATGATAGTGTTGAATTGGATTTTTTTCATATGATAGATCACTGTATTATTGTCACAATGTATCACCACTGCCTATTTCTCCTCATCTATAATATCAGAATGTTTCTAATTCATCCAAAATACCTTAGTGCATGCCTTTTCACAAAAAATATACATTACTTCAACAGTACCAAGAGATGTTCGTTCTTGTTCGTTCTCAACCGGAACACACATTTTATTAAAATAAAGATTGGAATACCACATTATGTCTATAAATCCACCACATATCTGTCCCAACCAACATTAAAAAATTCCAATAATTCATTAACATTTCAATCCGAAAATAATAATCTAAAATTTAGAGTAACTATTACATACCTAAGGATTCATTTAACTAATATTTAATTTTCCACCTTCAAATTAAATTAAATGTGATATAATAAGAATATTTCAAATATTATATATGTCCATGTTAGAGTCACTTATAATTTGATTACATTTACTTTCCATTACATGGTGGAATTCAAAAAAGTCTTATACTGATGCTTTACACGATTGGTCTGAAAAACAATTAGAGTCGAAATTGGATTGGAGTCATTCATATTGAATGTATTCGTAAACTATCTTTCATAATTTCCCAATTAAATTCTAGTATAATAATTATTTTGAACAACATTAATCCCTAATAATCATTTGAGATCACCAATCATATACATTTAAAATTTATATTTCGTGTGATTACAAAACTATTCCACTAATCCTTAAATTCTTCCCCAAAAAATAAAATCATCCACATAACCAATCACTATAAATTGATCCTAATGATAATTATTTAACTAGAGATTATTTATGAAAAAACCACTTTTAAAATCATGATTATTCAAATAAGAATATCATCAAGAATACTACACTCATTTTTCATGATTCAGATCATAGAGATCATTTTTTGTATAAAAACCAAAATTTTGTCCTTTAAAATAAAAATACAACTAGTTTATCAATATAGACTTATTTTTGTTCAATATTTCTATTTAAGAATTATAATTTGGTATCCATATGATGAAATTTGTACCCTCATAGAAAATATATTTCATGGAAGAGCCTGATCGACTCTATTCTAGATACAAGGTCTAATTTTTATTTAGAATCAATGACTTCAATAAATGCATAGCCATTGCAAACAATTCATGAATTGTTTTTTATCTAATTTTAATTATCATTGAATTTTTTTTATAGATCCAATTTTTTCCAATCACATTAGGATTATTTTGTTTCTTATAATGATCCCAGATTCAGTTCTTCTACATATTATCCAGTACTTCATTAAAGACATTAACGAAGGAATGACCATTTATTACTACGTAAAAAAAGGTTTCTTCAATAATTAGTAGAAATTATTAATGTGACTAATTCATAACTCTATATAGCTATATAGGTCTGATCCAATCCACAATGATGTTGGATTGAACAATTTATTCTCTTCAATTTCTCCTATGAGGATTTGATGAAGGTTCATCAATAATGAGTTCCTATTTTGATTCTTCTTCTTAATCATTATGAATTTGTGACCCCAAAATGAATTTCAAGAGTTCAAATATTTTTTTATTTAAATCTATCCATTTTCCAATTTCTTCATCATCATCAATCAAATAAACAAGGGATATCCTCAAAGTATTTATGATTTTATCCTCAATGATTCTGAAATCATTTCATTCCATAATATTTCTAGGATGATTATTTTATCATTTCATGGCCCTAAATTTCATTGAATATCCATTGATTACTCCCTCATCTATTTCATCACCATACTTTCCTTGATTTCCATCACTGTTTCAAATGAAATAACTACATAAAATAACATGAAACCAATATTTAGAGGGATTCATTCCATACCATATCTATTATGGTTTCATGGTTTCCCCCATAATAAGACATTTTTGATTATTAGGGTTCACCAGTACTCTAATAGCCCTTTCCTACTAATAATGTGAAACATGAACTATAATAAAAATATTTGTAGACAAATTGTTCACCTATCTATTTCTGCATTTGAAATACCCAATTCTTTAAGGGTTTCAAACTAAAAAACCTCATTATTTATACCAGGTTTTTTGAGGAAATTTTCAATTTCAATGCATATTTATTCTCCCCCATTTTCTGACCATAGAGTCTTGATTGTATGGAGAGTTTCATTCTCATATATCTGATGACAAATCTTCATAAAATAATGAACTTTTCATTTATTATTCATAAACATCACACAACCCAGTCTAATATAATCCTCAAAAAAATAATGAAATACCTTTTTCCATATCATCCAACCACATTCATCTAAATAAATACGTATGTGTTGACGAGATAACAAAACGTTTATACCGTTTTTAGCTGATATGAAATCTTAACCATATTTTCTCAAATTCATACATCCCATACACATTCTAGATCATGATTATGATTAGGAATGTCAAAAAACTATCATAATCAAAGATATATGTTCCATTATCTTATTATTAATGTGACCCATAATCTGGTGTTGTAAGTAGTTTTCTTCTTCAAATATTATGTTACATGTGTTCTCTTTATTATCATCATAATATTAATTTCCATCCATTTTGAATCATATCATGGTATAATTACCTTTCATTACTTTTATAGTTCACCCATTCTAATTAAATATCACTATATATTCTAATTCATAGAGAGTGGCCAGAAATGGAGAGCTCTGTGGCGAAGACGTTCCCTGAAGGGGTTGTCGGAGGGGAGTCGGCGGCGGCTCTGCCTGGTGTTTCGAAGCCTGCGGTCGGAGGTGTTGAGGGGTCTGCTGGGGGTGCCTCGTCTGGGGTTTCTTTTAAGGAGGTCCTCTGTAGGGGCCTTGCGGGGGGGACCGGCGCCTGTCCTCCTTTAGCTCCTCAGGCTGGAAGGGAGGCTCCTCCAGTTGTGGTGGAACCTAGGGCCCCTAGGATGCTTCCCGGGGGTCCTGTGGTGCGTTTCTCGTCTAGAGAGCTGCAGGAGGCTGCTTCCTTCCATGAGCTCACCTTGGTGGCACGTTTTGGGCATGCCAAACCGTCCTTGGACGTCTTCAGAGGCTTTGTGGATTCGTGGGGGCTGTCGCAACCCGCTGTGGTTTCTGATTTGTCGCGTGTGGCCTTTTGTGTTCTTCTGGCTTCCCGGGAGGATTTTGTGAGAGCGTGGCCTTGGGGAGCTCGTAGATGTGGTTCTCGGAGCTTCTCTTTATCCAGATGGTCCTGGGACTGTCACAGGGGGCGGGAATCTCCTTTTGAGGCGGTGTGGCTTTCTCTTCCGGGCCTTCCTCTCCCGTTCCAAAACCCGGCTCTGCTGAAGGATATCGGGAACTCTCTTGGGACCTTTCTCTGTGCGGATGAGGATACGAGGTTCTTCAAGGCGGCAGCGAACCCGTGTATCTGTGTGGAAATGGACCTTTCTTTGAAGAGACCTTCATGGGTGCATCTTGACACGGAAGATGGCTTCTGTTGGAGGCAGCGGTTGTTTTTCCGCAGGCTCCACCGCTTCTGTGGGCTTTGTGGTCTTCATGGGCATGAGATGAAGAACTGCCGGCGGCGGAGGAAGGTGGCGGTTTCTTCCGGTGGCGACCAGTTTGGTGTTTCGGGTCAGGACCCGTCGGAGTCGGGTAAAGATGGTTCTCTGGGTCTATCTGTTGTACCCCCTATGGTTTCAAATTTGAATCTTCCCGGTGTTTCCTGTTTTGGTATGTCTTCGGGGGAAACGTCGTCTGCATCTTCTGAGAAGCGGTCGGTTCCTCCTTCGGGGAGTAAAGATCTGATCTCTTGGTCCCCGGGCCCTCTGTCCCAAAGGACGCCTTTGGGTGGTGTTAGGCTAGACGTGTCGTCTGGTGCACTGGAGCTGCATGTCCCTTTCTCACTGGGAAGCCCGGACAGGTTTCTCTCCCCCGCCACCTCCTCCTTCGTTTTCTCGTCTCTTCCCCCGCCAGGATCGATAAGAAGTTTCCTGGTGAACAATATGGTGGTCTCCACTAGTGGCTGCGGGGAGACGGCTGGTGGGATCAGTGGAGCTGAAAAGGAAGTGGTAGCCTCACGCTGGTCGCCGCAACGAAGGGTTTGGATGTCTTTGTGTCAGGGGGGTTTGGTGATGAGCATCCTCGGTTTCCATCTGGTAGAAGGCCTCGGCTGGAAGAACTGGATGTTCTGAGTAGCGAGGGTCTGCTGGATGGACCACGGGGGAGAGACGAGTCTATCGTGTCTGGGCCAATCACTCGCTCGAAGGCTAAGGGGAAGGGTCTGCTCGCTCTGCATGGCCAGGACTCTCCGGTGGTTCCGAAGGCTCGCAAGTTGATCCATTAATGTTTTCAGTTATCTTATGGAATGCCCGTGGGCTAGGGGCTCAGGCGAAGAGGGACCTTATTTCGCTGGAGGGTAGGAAGGCCAAAGCTTCTTTGTTGGTGATTCTTGAACCAAAGTTGGACGCCTGTAAGGCGCAGTATGTTGTGAGAAAACTGGGTTTCCCAAAAAGTTTCCAGGGCGGACCTACTAATGCCCAGATTTGGGTGGGTAGGAAAGATCCTCTTCTGGTGGAGGTTGTTAAGGTGACCAAGCAGTGTATCGATGTTAAGATCCAACTGAATGGTATCGATGTTCTTTTCTCCTTGGTTTATGCGAGCAATAAACCATTGGAAAGGAGGGAGCTATGGACCCACTTGAAGGAGGTTCAGGCAGGGCCGTTGCTGTGGTTTTTGGGGGGTTATTTTAACATTGTCATGGATCCATTGGAGAAAAAAGGAGGAAGGGGTGCTTCTCTTGATGGTATGATGGATTTTAAGGAATGTGTGTTGCAGGCGGGACTAATGGATCTAGGATTTGAAGGATCGCGATACACTTGGTGCAAAAATAGGAAAGGCCAGAGTAGGGTCTGGTGCCGTCTGGACAGGTGGCTAACTAATCTGCATGGGCTCGACATGTTCTCCAAGACCTCAGTTACCCATCTCCCCCGTATACTATCGGACCATGCACCGCTATTATTGGAGATAAAACGTGAAAGTGTGGTTGGACAGACCTTTTACTATTCGAGTGTGTGGCATTCAAATCAAGAGTTCATGGAATTGGTAAGGTCGTCTTGGCTCCTGGAGGAGGGTAAGTCATCATGGGATGGGCTGACCAACCGACTCAAAATGTTAAAGATGGGTATCAAGCAATGGCTTGTGGAGCAACCTGATAGGACCAATGGAATATCCAACTTACAAGAGGAAGTTCACAGGCTGGAGGAGAGTCTACAGGTGTCCTGGAATGAGAATACCTTCACTAATCTATGTGATAGGAATGCTATTCTGGTGGAGAAGCTTTTGGAGATGGAAAGGGTTTACGCTCAACGGTCCCGTGTGCGATGGCTTAAAGAGGGAGACCGCAACAGCTCTTTCTTTCAGGACTCCATCAAAGAAAGGAGGACCTCGAAGATCAACATAAAAAAAGATGATGGGGAGTTCACTTCGGATGTTATGGAGGCTGGTAAGGTTGCGTTGAAACACTTTGAAGGCATTTGGGCAGGTGATACCTCGTCTGGGTTTCGTAGAGAGTCTTTAGGGGCATCTTCTTTCTTGGATAATCTACCTTGCTTGGTATCCCTTTCTGAGAGCGAGCAGCTGTCCAGAATTCCAGATGAGAAGGAAATTAAGGAGGCCCTGGGTAGCATGCCGAAGGAGAGCGCCCCAGGTCCTGATGGTTTCCCGGCTTCTTTTTACTGTGCTGCATGGGATGTGGTGGGACCTTGTGTGGTTGAAGCCATCGGTGACTTTTTTCGGGGAGCTCCTCTGTGTAGAGGGATTGTCTCCTCGAGGGTGGTACTGGTTCCGAAGGTTAAGGATCCCACTATCTTTAGTCAGTTCAGGCCCATTTGCCTGTGTAACGTATCTTATAAGATCTTGGCAACAACCATTAGCAGGAGATTAGCAAATGTGATTCCAAGGCTGGTATCTGAGGAGCAGCACGGCTTCATCCAGGGGAGGGGTATTCAGGGGGCGGTTGCGATTGCTAGTGAATTGGTTCAGGACCTGAACAAGCGAGCTATGGGTTCTAATATGATCTGGCAGGTGGATATATGCAAAGCTTATGATAAGCTAGAATGGAGTTTCATGCTGCGGGTGATGAGGGGCTTCGGATTTCGAGAGTCCATTTGTGATTTATGCTTTAGGTGCTTTGCCTCTCCATGGATCTCTATATCTCTACATGGCAGGTGTTTCGGTTTTTTTAAATCAGTAAGGGGGGTCCGGCAAGGCGACCCACTCTCCCCCCCTCTGTTTGTACTTGCCCAGGACGCCCTATCTAGGAATCTGAAGAAGGAATCACTGCAGGGGAGGTTGAAACTGTTTCGAGGAAGAAGGTGTTCCCTCATTGTTTCACACCTCATGTTTGCGGACGACATCTTAATATTCACGAACGGAGGAAGGAGATCATTGAGGATACTCAAAGGAATTATGTCGCAATATGGGGAACTAAGTGGACAGGATATTAACAGGTCCAAGAGTCATCTATTCATCTCAAATAAGTGCCCGGACCAGAGGTGCAAAACTATTCAAGAAGACTTAGGATGCGGACAACGGCAGCTTCCCATCATGTATTTAGGAGTTCCCCTGTCGTGCGGAAGGATTCTGAAGTCCCACTTCAATGACATCGTTGATCGCATACTGGGGAGGATCTTCAACTGGAAGAATAGGTTACTCTCCTATGGAGGTAGGATCACCTTAATCAACAGTGTCCTTCTCTCGATCCCCATGCACGTTTTCGCTGTCATCAAACCACCAAAGGGAACAGTGGAGAGGATTGTACGCATTATGACGAGTTTTCTATGGGATGTGAAAGGAGAGGGGAGATGTCACTGGGCTTCCTGGGAGAGGATGGCCCGACCTGTGGAGGAAGGAGGGGTGGGTCTTCGGGATATTGGTGGAACGATCCAGGGTCTCCAAGCTAAGCTTGCTTGGGAAGTGTTAGTGGGCAAGTCCCTCTGGGCCAAATTCTACAAGGCAAGGTATGTAGTGCAGGGTGATCGATGCAGGCTCTGTATGACGGCCCTCGCCAGGTGCATCACTTCTCACTTGGAGGTTCTGCATGGCCACACCAGATGGGTGATTGGTCGCGGAGATATCAGTTTCTGGGACGATGCATGGTTGGAAGAAAGACTCGGTTATGAGGGATGCCCTTGCCCTTCCATTTCTTTCAGGGATGCGTGTGAGAATTATGAGATCATCCACGGGAATCTTAACCCTGCGCAGCTTCTATCCTTCAATGGCGTGGTTATGAGTGATGTGCCTGACAGGTGTTGCTTCTCTGCTTCCGATTCGGGCCGTTACAACTTGAACGGTTTCAGAAGAATCGCTCAGAGGGCACCTATCAGAGAACCAGTTCATAGTGGGACGTGGTGTAAGAAAATCCCGACGAGGATGAACTTCCTGCTGTGGCGAGTGCAAAACCGAGCGGTACCCACAGAGGAGAACATTACGAAGAGGGGGATCAGCATGGCCTCACGTTGTTTCTGTTGTGAGAATCCATCGGCGGAAACTACGTTACACCTGTTCTTTCAGGGTCAGTGGGCAGTGTTCTTATGGTCCCAGTTCACCCTTTTTAGAGCCCCTGTGGAGGATATTCCTTCGGTTAATGGTTACATTGCGGTTTGGCTGTCCGCCCTGGGTAACAGGGATGAGGAACGATCTGCAGGTTTGGTTGTTCTGATTGCCATTTGCTGGACTCTGTGGGAAGCGCACAATCAGGTGAGGCTGGGAGGAAGGCACTCACTGCTGGCTTTACAGGTCCGTATGAAGCTGCTTATAGTTGAGCTGGCCGGTCTCTTCAAGAAGGGCATGCATTCGGGTTTTCTGGGGAATATGGTTGAGGGACGGTGGGCCCAGGCACCACAACCAGGGAGATGGTTTCGGTGGCAGCCTCCAACCAGCAGTTTAAAGCTAAATGTGGATGGCTCCTGCTCGAGGGGGATTATGAGAGGTGGTGGTCTCCTGAGGGATAGCTCGGGCTCAGTTCACATCGCTTTTAGCGCTTACTATGGACCGGGTACTTCGTTAGGTGCGGAGTTCAGAGCCCTCCTCTCAGGTATCATTTTATGCAGAAGAAGAGGTTTGCATGTGACGGAGGTTGAATCCGACTCGGAGATTCTTGTTCGGTCCCTCAAAGGGGAATGTGATGTGCCATGGAACTTGATGTATGTTCTCAGAAGATGCAGAGTGGAGACAAATCAGGGTAAGCTGATCCATCATGGTGTAAGGGAAACCAACTTTGCGGCAGATGTTTTGGCTAGTGGGGGAAGGCCGGAGGAGACCCTGCTTGTTTTCGACAGTCTGAATTCCCTCCCGTGTGAGTGTGTTAATGTGATCCGAAAGGATGCACTTGGTCTCCACTTTTTTCGCCCTCCGTGAATTGTTCCCCTCGGCTTTTATCCTTTTTCAATAAAAAATAATTTTCAGTCATAGAGGTCACTCACACTCAATATATTGTGATTCAAACCATGTATGTATAGAACTCCAACATTACATGTATCATAATTTTCTAGTTCTATATTTCCACTTCCATTTAATCTTAAAGGATCATCATTAATTAATATCACATTTCCATCAAATATTTTCATAAAATTATTCAACAAATATGAATTTCCTGCTATGTGGAATGGGAATCCTCTTTCAAGAATCTCAGTTCTACTATTATTTTTATCCTTGTGATATATTTCTATAATTTTTGATCTCTTTATTATCTTCATTTAATTCCATGATATTCCTAGTTGAGTGAAGGAAAAAAATTTCCATTGTTATTTCTATTCCATATTCATGGGTTCATCATGCACATATTCTTCATCCAGAAGAGAATTCTTATTTTTATGGTTAATTCATCCAAGTGGATTGGTATCGACATTCCATGGGGTTCAATAGTTATCGTTCCCTCCTTTCCTCTTCCTACAATTAATAGATTCAGGGCCGTAGTGGTAACAATTAATGAAATATTCACATAAAATAATTATTCTATATGATAATGGTTTTGTTTTAATTATCATTTTTTGACTTCCTGGAACTTACCGATTCATAAAGATTATTTCCCCTTCATTCTAAGACATAATATGAACTAGAATCCACAAAATTGACACTAAATAAGGGAAAAAATCTTCTCACATTCATTCCCCCACATGTCCCCTTCCTTTTTAATGTTATTTGGCCGGTTATACACAATAGATACATGATAATTATTTTATACTCTATTTTATGTGTGGTTTGAATTATTCTATTTTGGTCCATCTGGTGCCTTAGTGAACATAATATATTTATTTCATCTCTTTATTTTGGATTATCCCATTTACAAACATTGATGTTTCAACATTACATTAAATTCCACTTTTCCCATACATGTGGAACTCTAATAATTCAGGGCTACCTATAATACTTCAGTACCATGGTTTTCAATTTCTAATATCTCACCATCTAAGAATATTTAAAATTATAATTTCTTCTTTGTTTATATTCATTTTTATTCAATTTCATGTTTACTTCTTAGAGTAATATATTCCACTTAATGTCCCCCAAATTTATTATCCTTCTCATATATTCTCAATGTAAGGCCATTGATTACTTTTTCCTTCTTTTCAATCTACATGTTAAACAACAGAACATCATTCATGATTTCTAGAGTTATTAAGTTTTTTTCTACCCCTCTTTCCATTTGGTTAATTTCCACTTCATGACTATCAATACACAGTTATGAATCTTTTAGAATAACTCTCGTATTTATATTTTTTCATTATATTTTAATTTGAACTCATCGAGGACACCCTCAAGTTATACATTGAGATAAAAAACCATTTAACTAATTATATTCATCTTTTTAGGTTATACATTTTTCAATTACTTCCATAATGGATACCTTTGGTTCAGATTTAAATATTTCTTATAAATCCTCCAAAAAATATACCATCTAATTATTAATTACAAAAAATATCTTTCCCTATCATTTATTTCCTAATTTTATGTCTCCCTTTTAAGGAAACCATTTATGAGGTATCTTCATGACCCATAATTCACTTTATTCATCATAGAGCTTTTGTGCGCACTGAGTGGCAATGCAGACAACAATACCACATAGAAAACAAGAAAGAGGAATATTTCCTTCAATTATAACATTTAATCTCTTAAATTTCATGGAAAAAGGTTAAATATTTTCATCTTACTCATCATCTTCATCAACACTAACTCTATAAATTCCATCCTTTGCAATGGATTTGATTTCTATTTTCATGTAAGATATAATTTTTAAATATTATAGTTTGAATATCATTTTATATGATTCCATACATCTTAGCAGATCATCAAGAGAAATATTTTAAATATATCATTCTTCAAGGGATTTCACTTTTTGATTATACAACAGTGGTAGAATTATCATGATTTTATTCACAATTTCAATATCCTTAATTTCTTCCACATGTCCACAAATATCTAAAAAAAATCATTTATATTATAAATGAAATTATTATCATTTTAATTTGAATGAATTTTCATATCATTGAAATGATAATGAAAGAATTTTTGTTTTTCCTCTTTTACTATGTATTCTCCTTCATATATATTTTCAAATTTATCCCACATGGACATGAATATATTTAAACATATCACATTCAAATATATGTGATAATAATTTGGTTTACTAAGATCATTTTTTCATTGTCATTTGTATCAATAATTTTCTTTATCTATTTCATTCATCAAAAGACACGTCACATCAGGGAAATGAATCCCATAAGATATGAAAAAATGTACTTCGATCATTAGGGATATTAGATGAGATCAGAAAGAGTCATCCAAATTTTTAATTTCCTTCTATCATAGAGGGGAACTCCCATAAAATTAAATGTATTCTCCATGAACATAATATAGGATATATTATAACTTATAACATGTTCTATATGATTCCACCTGTAGAACCCTAGAACATCCTGATTTGGGAGAGGTGAATTAGGGTGTCAACATTTTATTTTCATGGGACTAATCCTGTTCCCACATTGGTTGGAAATAGTAAAAATTGTATATTCCACTTGTAGAACCCTAGAACATCCTGACTTGGGAGTGGTGAATTAGGGTGTCAACATTTTATTTTAATGTGACTGATCCTGTTCCCACATTGGTTGGAAATAGTAAACATTGTATAATGGAATCGGGAAGTTAATAAAAATTCACATGCATAAATACAACACCTCGGTTCTATATGTTTCACCACTTAGTGATATTGCTAAAAGAATAAACCAATAGTGTGTCAGTTATACCTAAATACGCTAATCTCCATTAGTTATTGGGGTTTATAGAAGATCATATAAAGTCACTCTATTCAATGAACAATTCCTATACAAGAAATATAGGGATAATACACTACCTCCCAAAGAATAATTCCATTGGCTCCCCTTAGATCACTTCCTTGGGATATGTCTTAATAAATATTAGGACTTGAAGGTCAACTAATTATATTAAATTTTTTTTCCTTGTCCCTGGTTTGAATGAGATTATACTTTCACTATAGTCCTGAGCAAATGAAATTGATGGAACTTTTCACATAAACAAGATGTTCAACACTCTTATTCATGAAGCTCTTAGCCATCAAAAACCACCTTTTTGTTTCAATGAAACTACAAAGTATGAGAACCTACATACCTTCATTAATATATAATCCTTTTTGAAGCTCACACACTATACAGAACCATAATTCATCATGATTCTCCCAATCTGCATGAACCTCCATTTTCTAAAAAGCCTTAGCATTATTCAATACATAACCTATCTATTTACAATGATCAATCCCAAATAGAAATACAAATTCATAAATATAAAATCCTTTGAAATATTATATAGATTCAACATTTTCAGAAATTCTATTATTGACATATAAAGTGGGTATGACCACCTATTTATAGACTCATTCCTTCATGAAGTCTAAATCTCCCATGATCCTTTTCATGAACCTCTACAATGATTCTCATGATGATCACTTATTCATGAAGCTCCAGTGAAATTTTACCCATTCACGAAGAATCTCATATTCACATTGATTACTTCAACCCATCACAAATTTTTAAATCATCTCATAGTTTTGAGAATATCGTCCTTCCATTGCGAATTTATGATGCTCCAAAAAAAGTCTACGGTAATATTTCACCACATATATATATGTAACTTTCTATGTTGAATGACTCCTTTAGGATGTTGTATATTTTGATTCACCTATTTTCACATTAACGATCTAGAAATATAGTCCCCAATTTCCAATATTATACCATACCATTAAAAATATTATTTTAAATAGATATGAATCATTTTGATACGAGTATATATAAATAAAGTTTTGGATTTTTCATATTCAAGAATCACCCAATTCACTTTAGGTGTAGAAGAAACAAAAAACCTCTTTTTCATCATCAAAAATCCATATTTATAGATTATTTATATTAATTTTTCATCATTCACTACATTAATCTTATTTCATAGATATTTATCATCATTAATATAATTCTAAATATATTCCAATAAATATGGTTTAGCAATATCCTGGAAAAGGAATGATGGATATCCATTCATAAGAATTACAAAATATACCTTAGCTAGATCCCAAACTAAAGGATCTTTATTAATAATCATCATTACTAGAACTCCATGATCCATATTACTCAATGTATTATCCACCATGATTTATTTCACATTGTGGTAATGTATTATGAATCCATAGTACTTGAATAGTATTAACTCTATGATTTTCCTCGTATTGAGATCATTCTAAGAGAAAAAATAGTTAAAAAGTTTGGGGTGCATATACATATCACATATTTCCCCATATAGAGTGCCTCCATATCTTTATGGATCCTTTTATAGCTACCAAACCAATATCATGATTTGAATAATTCCATTCATGAATTTTCATTATCCATGATTGATAAGAAGCCATTATATATTTCTATATAATTATGCAACCTTGTCATTTCTTTGATACATCACAATATATTATAAAATAATATTTCTCTATGTTTATTTCAATATGGGTTCATTAATTAATTTCCTTCATATATCTTAAATACATTATACTCATTCCCTTGATCGTTTCAATTTAAAAACTATTTGTGACAAATTTGATTTTGAGTTGGCCAATTCCAAATTTTTCAGAACACACCACTAATAGTAACCTAGTAATCCTAGGAAACTATATATCGTGGTTATATTATTTTATATAATAAATTAACTAACCTATTTTTTTTAAAGAATAATCAAAATATATTCCATCATATAAGATAATATGGATAAAAATAATATTCATAGAGCCAAATTTCACATATACTAAAATTACAGTATAATAAAATTTCTCAATGTGTATTAAAAATAGTACATATATTGTTCACATGATCTTTATATATTTTAGATTAAATTAATTTATCTTTATTCAATATTAATATTAACATATCTTGGTAATACATGAATAATCTCGTAGTAAGATCCATAAAAAGAAGATATTCATTAGTCAATCAGAGGAGAATTAGAGTGCATTCATATTTTCCATATCTAATATGAAATTACTTCTTCGGTTTATACTATTTTTTCAACAATAATAAATTATTGATAGAGAAGAAATCAATTGTTGAATAATATATATCTCATTTAATTTGAAATAAATGATTCATTAATGCATGCAAATAGATATTATTCTTTATTGTAATAGAACATATCTCTCTATAATATATTCACAATCTTATAAAAAAACAATATTTTTGATGAATAAAATAGGGGCTCCCCTAGTGAAACACTAGGTGGTATAAATATATTATCACACATCTTTGGTAGTTATTTATTAAACTATACAAATTCAACAAGTTCCATTTTATACCGAGTTTTAATATTGTTTTAACATTATGGTTGAGTTTAATGGAAAAATCATCATCATAATTAGATAGATGGAAATGTAAATAATATATAAATAAATTTATGTAATTATGGAAAATGGGTATAAAATCTTACTTATAATTTTCTTACCGTCATTCAATATTGTTTTTTTCTCCTATCCCATAATATCATTTGTACGAGTTGCTCAATGAGGGTTTTGGAAAGACTTGGTATGTGAGGTCTCTCCCTTGAAAATAAGGTATTATATACCCCCTCAAAAATAGTAATTTAATTCTCTATATAGTAAATTGTTTAATCATAGATTGATATCCAATCCATACCCATTATTATGTCAAAATCAACCATAGGTATAACAATCATGTTTTACACTAGAAAATATCTTTGCATCCAAAATGAAATTTCCTGAAACTTTTTCTTTAAAAAATAATTCCTTTAGGTTTTTTAACAGAAACATGTTTTCATATAGTGTTTAGGGATGATTAATTTATCTTAATAAACATTCCATATTTGACTTTTTATAGAGATATTAAAGAAAATAAATCATTTACTTGCATTTATTTAGGATTAGTGTACTTGTTTTTATACCATTCAAATTGTAAAATTAGATTTAGTGATCACATAAACATAGAATTACACTAATTGAATGTTAATAGGTAAATTCCCATGAATTTTTTTCGTAATGTATTCACATAAATCCAAATATCCGTAAATTCAAGTGAATAATCATAAGAAACTGTTTTCATGCCTTTGAAATCACAAGATTGATGAATTTGTTCACTAATATTTCAAACCCTTTTTATTCCCTTCAATATTGTTCATGTTTTTTTATTTATAAACATATTACAATTGGGAAATTATAGTTTTAATTTCTTCCCCATTTAAATAATTTTCATTCTTTGGTGCTTAGAAAACCATTTGTTATCTATAATTCATTTAAGGGAATAAGTATTTTAGAAATCTATTTCCATATTAATGAAACATGAGTCAAAATCTTCATGTGGTTGAAATGTTTGATAGAATAACCACATTTTATGGTTCGAATATATTCCATAAAATAAATAGTAAATATTACTTTAGAGTCAGAATACGAAGTCTATAGTATGTCTAGAAAATCTAATAAAGTGATCCTCATACTCAATAGTATTTTTCTCCCCTTTCTATAATATATTTAGTATTTATCCTTCTATTTCATCCCTTTCCTAAAGAGGAATGATTTTTTCATAGAACAACTCAATAATAATTATCCATAGGTGGTAGTCTATCCCACATCTACATTAGTGTTATTAATTAGTGATCATCAATGATCTACACCACCATTCATATTTTATACCTCAATGAAAACTTTTTTCTTCTTCTAATTCCCAAAGAAACAATTTTTTTTGAGTGACATGATCCATTTCTTGGCCTTGAATATATTATTAGATCTATTGAATGGAATATGTTTTTATAGCATGTGGCTTTGAATTATTGTTACATTACTTTGTTGATTGAAAATATTCTCTATGTGGGAAATGTTATTTTTCATATCCTTGGTCTACAAAACCAATTTAGTTATGATAAAATTATATCTAACATCATCCTCACTAACATGATCCAGAGTTATATAACTATATTTAATATATATATTGATATGATTCTCATTCTTCCCATTATTCACAATATCTAAATTATAGTATACATGCATTGAAATAATGATATTTAATAGTAAAACATTTTTCAAATTATGATTTCCCAGAAAATATCCTTAAAATATTATGTTTTTTGAAGTAGTTGTGATATCTAACTAGGTTCTACTAAATATATTCCCCATTGATTCAATTTAACTTCCTATGGTACCAACTGTAATTATCCAATCTTTAGAGAAATAGTACCGATTTTTAATGTTACATTATTTTCACATAATACACGTGTTACTGATCGATAAAACATATTGGTAGTTTGGGAAGACTAGACACATACATAGTATACATAGTATAATTGAGAATATAAAATAAAAAAAGAAAATATTTAAAAAAATTATTATCTCTTATAGTAGATCAATGATAAGTTCACATATTTCTCATATAGGTTTCTTAGGGAAAGGAAAATAATAACATTGAGTTCTAATTCTTTGTATGGGGTAGTGCACAGTAGAATCCATCATAACAAATGATTGGAATAAATATCAAGGCAAAATATAAATATAAAATTAAAATAATTTAATACTAATTTGAAATCAATGTAATACTATATCAATGAAAACAAATAAAAAATGGATAAGAATTACTATTTTCATACTTATGGAATACCTATTATCAGATATCCCAAACACATTGTTATGGAATTATTTTAAGACAACATAGAAATACAATTATGATAATTTCTAATACCCTATATTGTTTTTCCCATGAGACCAACCAATTATTTTAGGTGAAATCTATATCCTTGTCTCAACCAACATCAATTAATTAAGATAAATTCATCATGAAAAGGAATTATTAAAAATTAAATAGTATAATATATATAATAAATAAACAAATATTAATATTATAATAAAAAATATTTTCATTTTTTAGTATTTCCTCAATCAATAAGTGGGATAGAAGTCTATGTATGTATCCCTTGACTATCTCTATATATATCATGGGGCATACAACTAGGTCAATGATTTCTCGAATCAATATATATGAAATCCAAGTAAACATCCTTTAATAAATTAAATTAAAAACATTTTATTCACAACGAAATGGAACCGAATGAAAAATTATACATATTCATAGTGGGTGGTTAGGAAATACAAAGGAATTTATGGATCATATCTTTGAATTAAAATAATGTTTATTGAGCCATGATTGTAAGAAAATATTGATAGGTAAACAAAAAATAATGAATATAGAATCTATAGGGTATTTTATATATAAAAACAACTATCAATGGAAAATAAATATTGGTAGTGGTCACTATTATGAGACCATTACAATGTATGGATGATCATTCATTATGGGTTTGATCAGAGAATGTAAATTATTCAAACCATATAGGCATGGAATATATTTCCATGTGTGTAGTATTAAGACCACTCTTCATGATCTGGATAAAATATTGAGGTGAGAAAATTATAATTTTAATTTTGGTTACCCATAGGTGTGTTTTTTCAACAACCACATACAATTTCTAGTATCTAGAATGGAATGTCACCACATGAAAAACTACACAATTATTATTTTTGAAAGTTTAGATTTTTTATTCATTATGATGTTGTAGAATATAAATTTTTTGATAGATAATATCATTTTTAATATATGATATGGTAGAAAATTATATTATATTATGATCATGAAATAATTCCAATAATGTTTGGTAATTTAAATTTGATGGAGTGGAATGAGAACTGTTTTATCAAGAATTTAAAAAATAGAATAAATGTATATATTGGGAGGTTATAAGTAGTATCTCATTAAAAAACATGTATTGGAGATAGTACCTAGAAATTAAAATCACAAAAATATGTGGATTTGTATTTATAAAAATGTGATTCAACGAAAAAGGAGATATTTTCATTGTAATCCTTTAATTTTATATATAGCTTCATAATTTTTGTGAGGACTCCATATATCTTTAGGAAATCCCCAATAGTGATATATAGTGGGAGGGGAAGGAAATATCAAGATAAATTCCTTTGTGTTAAATTGTGATGAGGGAATGTGTGGGAGTTAGCTACTTTTTATTCGTTAAAAGAAGGTTTTTTATGAAAATTAAATGTTGGTATGATGTAAGACAAGATAGTAATAGGTATTAGTTGGGTTAGGTGAGTAATGTGTATATATCCAAGAAAAGACATGTTTTATGAATTTTAGATCTCTCAAAAGCTTTATAGATGGTGTTTTTGAACATTCAATTTCTTAAAATTCGACATAATTGAATTTTCAATTTCTACCATATTAATCATTATTTGAGGTTAACCATAGTAATTATTTTATTACTAAAAATATATTATGGATATTTGTTCCAAATTTTAAAATTATAAATATGATTTTTTACTGCATTTATTCTCATTCAATTATGAATTATGAGAAAATCAAACTTTAAATTAAAAAACAAGATACATAAAAAATCGTTTTCAAAGACATGTGTCATTTAATGTTTTAGTTTTTATTATTAATAATTATTAATTTAATTATTTTTCATATTTTTTTAAATTTTTTAATATCATATAACATTCATAAATTAAAATTAAAAAATATAATTTATTTAGAGTATATTTATTTAACTCGTATAAGACTATTTCTTTTAAAAAATAGTTTTACATTTAGATTATGTCAGGAATGAAGTATCTTTGGAGTTGTCATTATGTAACAGTTCTGGGATTCAATATTCATCAGCTAGATTAAGGTTTTAGGTAATATATTATACCCTCTAAAATAATTTAATCCTCAAAATTGGGATAAATTCCAGTTACCCAAAAAAATATAGGTGATTATTCATTATTACCTCTTCTGGTACTCACATCACCTTTTCTAATTTTTTTTATCCTAATCAATTCAACCAGTCATGTTGTTAAATTTTGATTAAATTTCATTCTATTTTCTGGAATATTGAGAGGAACATCAATACAAGATAAATCATTTCTGAACTCTATTCCTATGTAGATAAATTTATCGGCATATTCACCCCCTCAACACTTTCCATCTAGTGGCATGTTTTCTTTAAAGGAGAAGATTATATTATAAACATTCTTATTCATTTCTTCTCATCAAACGCCATTGTTTTAATATGGATAATGGCCATTTTTTACATATTCACTCTATATAATTTCTTGTAATCCATGAACATTTAGTTATGCTTTATGACTTCAACAATATATTATTTAGAGGGTGTTGGGTCATTCTTAGTCTTTGGGCCCCATTTGGTATATCATTGTCACACCTATTTTCCAAGAATCATGAAATTCAGTAATGTGAAACTTAGGTGAGATAGATGGTAGATTTTTATATATATATTTACTGCTATACTTTCTCAACATTTTGGTCCACATGTCTTGACACAAAACTGTGTGAACCCTGAGCTGAGATATTTAATTCGCACAATGATAATATTATTCATTTTGATTCATATATAGTTTATATTTTCTAAACTATCTAACCATTTTAGTCTAGGTTATTTTAACTTAAATTCAATCCTCATTGCTCCAGGAACAGTTACCTTAAACGTTATGAACTCACCAATTAAATAAACAATACTAACATCAGGCTCTCAAATAACATTAGTTTCTTTCTTACTCATATCATATTGGTTTTTACACAATTCATTTTCACTATTAATTTATGTGTGAGCATAAAATCAGGATCTCAATGGTCTAAATAAAAATTACATTAATTAGTATTGAATGATACCAAAAACATTTTAATTTGATAAAATATTAATGGTTTCATGAGAAAAACTCCACTCTTTTATTTTTAATAATTCAATTCTTTAGGATTAGAAAAAAATTAATGCATAAATTAAAATGACACAAATCATGTAGGGCCTTCCATTTTCCATTTTACAATCCATGCCATGACAGCTGGATCCACTAGTCTAAGAAAATTCTAGTGGAATGATAATTTAAATATATTAACCATTATAAAGTGTTCAATACATGCCAAAATAATATTTAGAGTATTAAAACCTTCCATGAATTCCCTCTATTTGAGGAAAATAATTCATTTATATTGAGTTTTAATCCCAAACATGTTCTTTATCTATCAGTAATGAGTGTATTTGAATCTACAAGATGCTTCTATTTTTCTATATGTACATGACCTTTATATTTCATAGTATTTTAATCCCATATAAGACCTCCCAACAAGAAGAATATATTCATTGAAAGGGATATATAATACTATACTTTCTTACCCTAAAACCATTTTAGTGGAACCTGTCATTCAAATATGATCATTGAGCCTCTCTGTTTTATATTCCCCATTACAATTTTCCTAATTTATGACACATTAATAATGATATATCCAATCTAGAATCTATCCATTTAGGTAGATTCAGTATACATAATATTATAACCATATATATCATACCCATTTTCAAAGAAATGATGTGATAATTCATTCTTTAGGCATTAATGGTACTAAAATAGGGGACACACATTACCTTTCCTTCTCCATTAAAAATCCATAGATCAATCCAACCTCTCAAGATCTCACAATCATATACTAGAAAAGTCTAAGACGGGAAAGGTTCACTATTCCTGATAGCGACAATACATTTGATTGTGTTAACCTCTCCCAAGTTACAATTTAACCTACTTTAGAATTTTTCAATGGTCTATGACCAAAAATAGTATTCACCACTGGTCTAAACACCATTGTCTTACATGACATGACACATCCATTGATATTTTATGAAATAATGATAATTGATCCCTTATTCCTTTTAGGATTACATTTCTTATATCTCTATCTAGATCCAAATAGTTTTGTTTGGTCAGTGATTTTTGACCGATAACACCAACCATTTTAGTCAAAATTACATAAAAATAAGCATCCAAATTAAAAATATATATAACTCTCTATGTTGAAAAAAAGGTTGGAAAGGGAAAATTTGAATCACCACTTACAAGACATGAAAAATTCTTGTTTGTGGAAAAATTGAACATTATAATTTAGAAATGAAAATAAATTAAGTACAAAACCAAAAAAAGTGTATCCTCTAGAAATGATGATTCCCTTCCTACTATGTCACTGCAATATGAATCTCAAAAAATGTCGGGTGACCAAATAGAAGGAATATGTATTGTGGGTTCGAAAATACACTCTGATTAAAAGTAAAGAGATTCATTCTAAGTCTCCCAACCTAAGAAACAGTAATAGTATCCCATAATCCCTTGAATATAAGTTTATATAATCCATGTGAAATAATCTAGGGTTAAAATTCAAGGTCCTTGAACATACATAAATATCAGAATTTAATTTCTAAATCCCCCATTTTGTTCTTCATCATGTTTATCCACCTCATTCAATATCTGAATGGACCAATTATTTCATAGGTTGATGAAACATATGCCTCTACACATTAGTGATCCACACTAAAGAAGATACCATTTCCACATCTGAATTGACAAATTCTAGTGCACAATAATGGGTTCCATGCCCATACCCATCTGTGTTCCACAAAATGAAGGAATCATCTCCAAATTATGTTTCAAGGAACTTAATGTTCAATTGTATTAATGATATATTGATTATAATTAATATAAATTTATGTATTAATAATAAAATATAATCTATAGATATATATATATTTTGGGGAATTCAAAAATAATCTCGGAAAAAATATATTATATTTATTTGATCATAAAAAAGAATAACATATAATGTTTCGAGATTCCCCTTGGTTATTACTATAAAGAGAGGGGAACGTCACGGTCCATGTTCAATAGAATTATAGATATCCTTAAATTATTTCAATTATTTCTTGACATGATATTTTAGATTATAATTCTTGACAGTTTCTACCTCTCATTGTGGAAGTTACACTGTAACATTCTTGGAAAAAACCTTCATCACCTACTTCACTTCCTCAACTATTATTTAAAAATGATCAATGTATTTATAAATAAATTAAATAAAGATTTTATGATATGACATCTCTTCTTCTATTTGGTCAGTTAAATATTCTTCTTATATAATTCCATGTTTCCATATCATTGATGTCACCACATGATGAAAGGATTCTAGATGCACCACGAAAATAAGGATTATAGTTTATACTGATGAAACATATTTGGAAAGGCTTATAAATGATTATTTTTTGTAAACTAACTATTTAATGATATAAGTTATTTCATAATTAATGACATGATTATTAAAATCATTGTTCCCAAAAGTTGTGAACATGTCACTAATTATGTGTATATTCACTATCAGTTCGTCTAGAGGAGTTAGAGATATATTATTTCTTATACTCTTCCACATGGTCTTGTGAGTGATTTTATAGACATAAAAACCATATGACCAGAATTAAAATCAATATCTCATAGTTTAATTTAATTTTGAACTAGATAAAATATAAAAGATCTATCCTTGACATTCCCCTACTAAACTAATATTGATTATTTCTATTCTCTAAAAATCATCACTCATTGATGAGTTAAGACAAATGTGTTGGATCAATTTCAACATAGAGATAATTTTGACAAATCAAATGTTCCAAAGTATTTACTGTAGGTAACATATAATTCATCAATATTGACAATTAAAAATCATTACAATTTTATGAGGGGATGTACACCCCATATTGCATTATTAGCTCCCGTAAATGGATATTAAATTATTTTGATGGAAGTTCACATTTTTTGACACATACACCAATATAAATGATACTCCATAATTTTAAGAATGATAAATGTCACCAAGAATATCCACTAAAAAATTATAGCAATAATAATCTAATGGGAATTTGAAATTTCATGGAAACATACCTCCTTCAAGTTATACACTATGTTTTATAAGTTGTGATCCATAATAAATTTTTGGGATTTTAATCTCCATTTAACTATAAATCAAATAAAAACTAATGGGTAAGATGGAAAATTTGACATAATTTAAATCCAGTTCATGGGACTCTAGATGTTTCTCTCCTGCCACTTCCACTGGAACTGTTTATGTAGGAGTTCCCATCAATGTACTATAGATCACATTAACTTAATGATATGATTCCTCCTCTTTTGAAACCATTTTGATATTATAATGAGTTTCATATATTTATGAATATTATATGAACATTCTTCAAAGACACTGATTGGATTAAAGTCCATATATGTAGAAAAAATATCATGGTGGGTGGTCGTATCAAATTGCAGTTTGGTTTTGACTATCACTATCTCTACATAGGTATTCCTCAATAGAATAAATGAAACATTATTACTATTTTTTGTGTTCCCAATATTATAAAACATGGGATCATCCCTTATTAAATCAATTTTTTTATAGAGATATAAATTGTCTCGAGAAATGTGGTGGAATGATATATTCATGTTTCCACCATGAATGAATATGGGATAATATTTTACATGTAATCAACCATTTTCTAATACCATTTTATAATTGATATGTGACAAGGATTGTTTCTAGTGAAATAAAATATCATGGAGTAATATAGAATATTTGATTGATTTTATCCATTATATTGGGAGATATTTATTTCCCAACACAGATATCTAGACAAAAACAACACATATCACCATGTAATTAATGGAATTTTGTTGAGAATAAATATGTGGATCGTCATCATCATTATTCTGAATAAGGGATAAAAAATTTGTTTAGTGAAATAGAAAATAACTATTAAGATAAGTCCAATGAGGGGTTTGTGTAATTCATTATAAGTATTACTTTGTTTAGGTTCCTCTTTTTTAGTCGAGTCTTCTTGGGGTCTCAACATATTGACAGTTTAAACTAAATGAGGGAAAAATCCCTTGGTGGTAATTTTATAACCTATATATCTAAAAGGTAACTATTATATTCCTTATAAAAATATATCAATAAGATATTATTGGTTTAAAATATGGACCTAACCACTATGTGGGATATTTTTCTCTTCTGAAGAGATGCTCATTACTTCATAATGGATAATCCACCCTTCATAAGGAATTACACTTTCCAATCTTCAACAATGGTCACATATTTTGGAACACATGACTAGAGATTATCCTTTATATAAATAATTTCAACAATTTTTTAGCTGTTATATTTTTAGGTGTGGAACATTTTATTATCAAATTCACGTTCTAGCTCCTAGATATGTAGAAATATTGGCATTTAACAGGAGTGAACCTTTCCCTAGCCTCAAACACAACAACTATTTATTCTCCTTCCTACAAAACCTCAACCATTAAATAAACATTTAGAAAATGAATGATATTTAATTATTTAATACTAGTATACAACCACATAAAAGTATACACATAATCCTTCACCATTTTAATTAGGTGATCATCTTTTATCCAGATAACATATAAAACTATATCCTTCTACATAAGAATTAAATAAAATTAGAGATAAACCATTAGTTTATTTTTACCATGTATTTTATAGAGGGAGTATAAATCGTTTCAACATGTAAAAAATTATCTTGAAAATATGAATTGGGAATATCCATCACATATCAACTCCAAATAAATTCTCATATCCAACAAAATACCCCTTTAAAATATTATATATTAACTTTTCTCAGGAGTTCATGTTTCATTTTTTATGATGGTGCTGTTATATATATAATGTTCCAAGAAGAATAATTTGTTAAATTGATTCAGTATGATAACATAATATTTTTTCATAGAGGTAAACATCTAATTAATGAAATAGTGATTAGTAGTGAACTAATAATTTGTGGTCACCTAATTATTTATGAACTAATAATCTAGAATATTTACTATGATCATACCAATTAATATTTAGAAGGTTCTTAATTTTCATATAATAGTCTTCCCCCAATGTACATATCCATGAAAATGGTATACCTTGTCCAATAATGGAAACTCCATCATAACATACATTCTTGTGTAAAACTAGGATTCCTTCAATAATTCTAAAACATTAACACGAACATGATACATCCTCACTAGAAAAAGATATATTCTAATTAACATAGGAATAAATTATACTTGATTGGTAAGCTGGTCAACCCTAAGATTAATCTCCATAACCTATGTTATATAATTCCCTTCGTCCAATGTATTAAAGTATAAATCAATATGGATATGTGACTTTTATCTTGGATAGGTCCTTAGGATCTTTTTTCATTATCCCCAAAACTGGGATTAATTTAGTTTCTTGAAAATGAGATTAATGGGAGGATTGTCATCAATAATATCACCTTATCTTGGTACCCACTTCTATTTTGAATAATTCATTCTGTAGTTGATTAGTAAATTCTTTATTATCCCTTGAAGAATGGGGATTAAATAATAAATTATTCATATATCCCAATATCAGTTCTCCACTAAAAAATTTCTTTTCCCAATGTGATATCCTAAAATATTTTTACATTACATGGAATACATCATATCTGGACTCCAATTAATGAACATGTATTAAACAAGGAGAAAATTAAAGTGAATTATGGATTTGTAAATAAATATACCCTTATAAATCTCAATAGCATTGAGGTTATTTCTAATTTAAATACATATCTGTTGTATCAGGAAGGAATAAAATCTAATTATGGATTAATATTCCCCCATACTATAAATACTATATGGATTCCCTACCCAACATTTGACCAACCATTTGTCTCTCCATAATGAATTCTTAGTTATGAGATTCCCCATATTCTATGCAATGTTTCAATTCCAAATCCAATTTTTTGTACCATACACCGTATCTATTCATGAATGATATCTCTAAGATGAAATTTCCATTTTAATAAATGTATTCTTGAAGAATTCCTTGAATACTAAAATGTACTTGACTAGAATATTCATGAATCATGATGCTAGAATGGGTTCTTCATTCATCAATCCCAAACAATAAATATCTATATATAATTAATGTAGATAATATTTATGTTCTAAAACATTCAAATTTGAGAGAAATTTATGTTATATAATTACAATTTTACCATGGGAGACATCATTTTTTTCATCCATCATTTCCATTATCACATTAATAGATTTAGAATCCTTTTATGATCAATATTATATATTAAAATGACGAGAACTTGGTAAATTTCAGGAGAATAAGTCAAAGTGATGATTTATCACAATGAGAAAGTCATAAATGAATAAAAATACACCTCTAATATGGACACTACATAAACCACATGGATGAATATATAGATATTGTATTGGATCACGTTTATAGGATGACCTAACATGATCCTTTAAAAAACATAGATTATATTGAGGAGTACAATATCCATCATGACTGTAATAAAACCCTAACCATTGATAGTGATAAAGACAACATAGAGTGATACACACTGTGTTCTTAGGGTAATGTTGTTCAATTTCAAGATTAGTTTCTTTTATATGATGAATTTTTCATAGTATATCTATGGAAAAAGTAATAATATGTGTACCCAACCAATATATATAAGGGTATACCTCACTATAATTTTATATTTTCTAGGTTGTTGTTTTGGCCTGAGGTGGCACATTCAGGGTGATGATAAAATGGTCCGATGAGGATCATCACCCGTCTCTTTTTCTATAGAGGGTTTATCATCAAATTCACAACTTATTTTGTTTTGAAATATTTTGTGTCATTATACATTAGTGTAATTTTATATTAACCCCACTGGGACTGGGTAATTTAACACTTTTATACTGAAAAAGAGATGCCATACTAAGATGGACTCACCGGGAGATTTCATGGGATCATGTACTTGTGCAATTGGTCCTCCTAGGATATAAATTTCGGGAATTGTCTCCAATGAGTTTATTTGTGGAGCCATAAACATCCAACTGCCCTGGTATCCATGATTCATGAACCTCAATTCCAAAGTAAGGTGCACTTTGGACAATTATTTGGCCAATGACACTTGAGGTCTCCATTGGTCATGAGGATGGGTAGTCGTGCTCACCAAAAACCCTTGGGGGTTATTTCATAATCATGGAATTTCTTATAGATTTAAGCAATGATCATACGTTTGAGAATCCTTGGGCTATACCTTAAGAGTGTGCCCATGGGATACCCCTGGTTTGCAGGATCATCGTAGGAATACATGGATTTGGTGCTATAGAGGTAATGCAGACTTGAACCACAAAAAAAAATATGGAGTTTATCGTCATCCAGGGAGGACGAATGTTGATTGATTTTGGATTTGAACCCATATTATGGGCTTCCTACATATTCTCTAGAGAGGAATCAAAGCCCATGTAGTTCAAAACTTATTTGGATGTTTTAATAGTCACAAACATCTAATCCCATGTTATTTATGATCTGTGTGAGAAACAAGAGGACATGAGAGATCCAACAAACCACATGCCTCCTCTCATTTTGATGAGAGTGGGTAGGGCCTATGCCGGAAGAGGCTGGGGAAACCATGGATGATGGAATTGTAATGACCCAAAGTTTTATTAATGGAAATATCTTCTTATAGTTATGCCCTATAATACAATCACATTAGGAAGAACAATGAAATATCATGATACTAAATAATATGTGACCATTAAACATAGTTTTTCCACTTCTATGTTTTGAATTTTGGAAATACAACATACACGGTTGTGTTTAAGATGATTATTTTGAGTATAATAAAACAGAAATAAGATTTGGTGAATAGTAACCTATCCTTATGGATAGTAACCTCCCCTTATTAATAGTAATATGACGGTTATAAATTTTAAATTTTCCAAAATAATTTTCACCTTAACAATAAATAATTAAATAAAATTAAGGCATCTTATTAGTGACAATTTGACCATAGTACAAGTTTAGGTATTTTTGCACATCATAAATAAACAATTATAATTAATTAATTAAAAATAATATGTATTTTCTTAAAAAAATTCATAAATTAACAAATATAGGTCTTCTAGATTTAAGATAATTGTTTCCAATGCTTTTAGGCTCGGGCACGTGCACGTGTGTCCGTCACGAATGGGAGGAAGCGCGGCTTGTTGCCCTGCATTCCTGCTTTCCAAAGACGGCCAACATCTATTCCTTGTTCAGGGATGTATGCTCCTTGATCGAAACTGGGATGATGGGATGTCGGTTCTTCCTTTTGTGGATTCCTCCTCGGAGCTCGTCACCTAGTCCGGGTCTCCCTCATAGATTTAAGACGGGTTTGTGAAGCTCGTTCTCGGCGCCATATCTGCATGGACGCCAGTTAATTATACCGCTTCCGTCGAGATGCCCCAAGGGGTCTTGTCGGGGAAGCAACCTTCAGTGAGAAGAA
The DNA here is from genome assembly GCA_963277665.1 of Viscum album. NCBI lineage: Eukaryota > Viridiplantae > Streptophyta > Magnoliopsida > Santalales > Viscaceae > Viscum > Viscum album. The sequence continues at coordinate 1,099,357,496 of OY728123.1, forward strand.
TGGTCACGTTGGGGTGTCGTTGGCTTGTATTGCCATTGGGGGATTGGTATGTCTATCTTCTATCCCTTATCATAGAGCTTCTCGAGGGCGCGGAAGCCCGAGGCATCCCACATAGAACGCGGCGGTTCTGTACCATATGAGGTTTTCATCATCTTCCCATGTTTAACACGAGGTATGTCGCGAGTTTAACATCTTTTGGAGATGGATCGGACTGATTGGATCACTGAGAGTGGATCTGAATAAAAGACCCCCTAAGGGGAGCACCGATGTTGGGGCCAACACGATAGAGGCTTCCCAGATACTGTGGAGAGGAATGAGGTGGCATGATATCACTGGGATGTGGTGGCCCGGGTAAGGATCTGGATGGGTGATGGGGTGACGGGCTTGAACGTCATGGCAGCTTCCTACGTATCCCCATGACAAGGAATCAAAGTCCACGTAGTTTAGGGCATACAGTTTAACATCATGTGGGACGAGATACAATTTAACATCATGCGGGACGAGATACCATTTAACGTCATGCGGGACGGGATACAAATTACCGTCATACGAGACAAGGGAATTTGGGGCTTACACTCTAAGGCGGCCCATGGTGGTCGGGAAACTGATGTGGAGAGGGTGGAACGACCGAGTGGTGGGCTTGAACCTCGTGGAGGCTTCCTACGTACCATGCTTTAGCACAGATCAAAGTCCATGTAGTTCGCTGGTATGGGGCTTATTCTCTGAGGTGGCCCATAAGAGGATGTCGTGGTCGATGCGCACTCTATGCTCACGTGATCCATGCTCGGTGTGAGAAACAAGAGGCAGCATGGACCAGACGATCACATCGCAAAGGGTGCGTCCTTGAGAAGCGGAAAGGGGCTTACGCGATGAGCGGCCCAAAGAGGACACATGGTCTTACGTGTGGTTATCGGCCCTTGGTGTCGCGGCTTACTCTAGGATGGAGGCTCGTGGTGTGACAAAACGCAGTGGGAAAGGGACTCCACTGGCCTTGGCAGTGGGGATGTGCGGAGGTGCATGGGTACCACCTTCCGCAAGAGAGGCTAGGGTCTTACACTCTGAGGTAGCCCTTCCCCCATGGAAAAACACCACTCCGACAAGGAGGATCTCATTCCATGTGAGGACGATTCCATTCCCATGGAGACGAGTGGGCGTAAAGAATTTCTGAGCCGGGGGGGACCCTGCGTGCGAAGCACGAGGTCGAACCACAGTTTAACGTCATGTGTTAAGGAGGAGGTGCTTATCAGTTTAACGTCCTGTAGCTAAGACGAGGTGGGATCGATCCACACCCCTAGGGATTACGTGCCCAACACCCTCTACCCCCTGTGGGAGGGAAGGCATCGGCAAGGTCGTAGTGAAGGGGGGCTGTAGGGTGAACAATTGAGGGGTCCACGTTAGCGTGGCTATGCGAAGAAGCAATAGCCATTAGCGTGCCTATGCGGATAAGAATAAGTCAAAGAAACACAACAGGAAACACCACCCAAGGGACCTTGAGGTTACATCGTATGAGCCTGGAAGGATGTACAGGAAAACAACACATGGCGCGTATTCCCAGCAGGGAAGACATCAGGTGCTGGCGCAGAGTGGAAGCCAAGGGGCTTCAAGGTAATAGGTCCTGGGTGTTGCGCACAAAGAGAAGGATTGCGCGCAAAACATCAGGATGGCGCGCAATAGGGCCATAGGATTGCGTGGATAGGGGATTGTGCGCAATGGATTGGGATTGCGCGCATAGAAGTGTATTGTGTGCACAGGGAAAGGATTGCACGCAAGGGAAGAACCCAGAGGAGTGGGAAAATTCACTTAAGCCAGTGGAGTTGTGCGTGAAGGCGAACACCGCGACATGGTTTCACGAATAGAGGAATTAAATAGAAGTCATCTTGAGAGCAGGGGAGTCCGAATTTCTCGCACGGGAGCCGTTCCGAATTCCACAACCCCAAACCGTTTGGGGTCTCCCTCTATTTATAGGCGCCTGCCGGCGCGAAATCCAGGCGGCGCGTGAAATCTTATGCGCTGGGATCATTCGGAGCGCAAGACATCACCGCATGGAATCAGGCGCGAAAAATTGCGCGCACCACCGGCTCGATTTCACAATTCCAGGGGATGCTTCATGCACACAACATTATTTCACGCCATCCCTCCTTTATTTCGCGCACCACTTCCAGGGCCTCCGGACCAGGCCTCTGATTCCCAATATGACTTCGCTTTGTCATTTCGAAACCTCCTCTGGGAGTTATGGACTTTTTCAGCATCTACAAATGTCCCAACTCAGAATTGGATCGGAGAGAGGTCATAATTGTTGGATTCCGAGGGAAACGCTGAAACGCCGTAGTAGGGCCTCTCATGGGCACTAAGCATGCAAAAAACCGACGGGGCGCGCAAAACGACTGATCAGCGCAGAATTTTCATTCCATGCGGCATGGAACCCTGGCCTCCCCTATAAAAAGGGGCGATGGGTACCAATTTCTGTACTCAGGCATTTCCACGAGATAGGTTTATCGCCCTCGTGCGCAAAATTGCTCTCGCGGCTGCGCGTAACAACGCTCTGGCAGCACGTAATTCCTTCCGAATTTTGGTCGCACTTGCGCGCCTACTCGGGATATTCCATGCCTAGCGTGCCGATTTTGCGCCCAACTCCTGGATTTGGCGCCACCACTTCAGATTTCGTGCAACACTCTCCGATTCCACCCCCTACATCCTGATTTCGTGCAACTCCCGAAACATTCGAGATGGCCAAAAACCGAGTTGATGAGGGGGAATCCGCCGCTCATAGAACCGAAATGGCGGCGAACGAGGAGGTTTATGGCACCAAGGTGATCGTTTCCAACAACCTGACATTGTTCAATCTACTGACTCTAGCCCAGAAAACGTATCCCCTGTCTGACAACCTCCAACTTTGGAACTTTGGCATCCTGGAGGAGGTTCCCCTATCGGGCTTCGAGGTGGACACACCGTGGTCATGGGTGACCCTGGAGGACAAACATCCTTGCTAATACATCACCAACAACGACCATCCTGCCAGGGAAACCAGGCATATGGATGTATATGTCCTGAACCCGAGGACCAGGACCATTTCCGGGGACGAGCCTGTCGCAGAGAATTCTCCGGCCCTCTACGTGAGCACGTTCTGTCAGAGCGTCACGGATGACACGAAGGGCTGGATGAAGTATTGGGACCTATGGTCCAGGGTAAACTTCACCAATGAGTGGGCCTGGATGTTCTGGGTTCGCCATACTTGCGACCGGCTTGGGGATGAACTGCGGCATATTGGCCTATTCGAGGCGGTATGGACATCGCAGTTCCACTTCCACCATCTACCTATGCTCTCGCCAAATCTATTCACCCAGTGGTTTTCAGATACCAACACATTCCACCTTAACCATGGGGAAGTTGGCATCAGCCTCTGGGACGTTCACTGCATCGGAGGTATCCCACTGGGGGGCTACCGATACAACGAGTTCGTTCCTCCAAATAACACCTGGGAAGACAGGTCACGGACCCCCATGCTGACGTGGAGCCTATTGGAGCTGGCTAAAGAGAGGCTGGGGGTCATGGTCTTCCTAAAGGACATTATCTACAAGGGCTGGTTCAGCCAGTTCCTTGAAAAGGATCTGGTAATCAGGATACAGGTATGGGGTAACCGGTGCCCAACCGCGGCTCATAGGAGCAGGGATGGGTCATACTGGAGGACCCTGGAGGCGGTGAAATACCAATCATTGGGCTTCCGTGTCATTGAGACCCAGGACCTAAAAGTATGGTATGCCGGGTTCCTCACCGCCTTCCTGTGCAGGTGGCTCCTACCGGTGCGGGACGCGAGGATGGGCGTCTGTCCAGCAACACTGGTGATGGCGGGCACCATGGCCGCCAACAAACGGTTCAACTTGGGGGTCTCTGTTCTGACCAAGCTATATTCCATTCTGGGACGCAACTCATGAGGGGGGTCTCCTCAGAGAATATGTGGCCCCTTCCAGATCTTCCATGGCTGGGTGGCGGCTCATCTCGGTGGGTACCCTTTCCCAAACACCATCCGTCCTCTAGGAAATGTCCTACGACCGTCCCTGATGAACATCACCGGGATGGTGCCGAGGATGCTCAATGAGGAGGGCATGAGAATCCACATTGGTAACCACACCAACTTCCACTTCAGCCCATTCCCCACCCCGGTTGGCCAGATGCTGTACAATGGGTGAGGCTCTCTGGAACAGCAGGAGTATTCCCAGAGCATTCGGGGCGGGGTGCTTGTGGCTCGGATCGACGGGAAGGTGATCTGCGAGCCTTACGTGCCATCCCGATTCTCCAGGTAATCCAGGTGCCTCCAATGAATGCCGAAGAAGGTATTCACGCATATCTGGCAGGAGAAGAATCCCTGCGTTCTGCACCAGATGTGGTTGATGTTTAGCACTTCCGGCTCCGGCGACGTCATTACTCTTCCTCCCAACGGGGTGGACCCTGGCCTAGCAACCGAGTATTCCGAGCACTGGACCATCGCATACCCTGAGCAGCTTTATGAAAGAGAGTCCAGAAACTCAAGGCTACCTGCACGGAAATTGGGCGACGGGGGAGAAGGCAAGGTGCTGTTGGAAGGGGGGAACTAGGGGTGCGTCAGGCAAGGAGGCCTACGCAGGCCGTGACTTCAGCAGTGGGGACATCACACGGTGCCGCCGTGACCTCATTGCCCGTAGGGGGAACATGAGGTTGCCAGGGAGCATCCCAGGAAGAAAATAAGATACCTGCTCGAACCTTCCCAAGATGCAATTTTCCCGGAACTGTGGTCGGCCTGGATGACCCTGTGGCAATCACTGAGCGTTGAAGTCGTCTGGCAGAAGATAATGCAAAACGGGATCCAGCTACCAGAGGTTGGGCTTGTACGAGTTACCGACCGAGTAAACATCCATCGGCGGCATGCTTATCTGAAGTCCATGGACACATACGCACTCCAAATGGGTCGGCATGCAGAGCCACCTTTCCTAGTGAAAGTGATGCTCGACCAAGAGCATGATCTGAAAGTGATGTCGTCGGGAGAAGGCGTTAGTGACGAGGAGTCGGAGGGGGAGGAGGAGAACGGAGAAGACGAAGGCGAAGGAGAATGTGAAGAATAAGAACCCGATGGTGAGGGGTCGTAGGGGCGACACACCAAGGGAGTCTCCGGGAGAGCGGCGAGATTTTCAGCTCTAATCTCGACATAATCGAGATACTTGAGGTCTGTCTCTGCCTTGATTAATTTCCCTTCTTCATCCATCCCCCTTTGCAATTTCCAACCCATCTTTCTACCTCACTCAGGAGCGCCAATGTGTTGGTCCGGAATCCCCACTAGAGGTGGGAGGAGAGGAACCGGTGGGACGAGATGGGGATCCGACACCCATCATTGAATTGACAAGCGCAGAGGGGTCTCCAATCATGGAGGCTCCTGTAGCGGCCGGAACACTGGAGCCCGATGCTCTGGGTTCCAATAAGTCTGACGCTTCACTACTGGTGATTGCTATAAAAAGATACTAACCGATCAGGGTACGCCATGCGCAGTGATCACATCATTGGAGGCTTGTCAGGCAGCTGAGCCTGGGTCGTCCGTGAGCAGACCTGTGGAGGACATACCACCTCATCCAGAACATACTTCCAACACTAATCCGGCCCCAGAAATCGGTGAGCAGGGGGCAGCGGGCATCAACGACGCTGTTCTTGTGGTGTGGTCGGAGGCTGACAGAGGCATCGTCGTTGTTGGGTTCAAAAAGGAAGGTCGCCCGGACATCGAGGATCCTATTCCTCAAGATGACATCCCTGAGGTAGATCCTGCTGCCGACCAGCTGGCTTCCATTCCTAAAAACTGACCCGCTGACCCTAAGGAGATAGACGAATCAGATTGAGAGGCATCCAAGGAGAGCCAGATGACACGGTTCAAAGGGTGGAAGTGTATCCAGCGCTTTCTCAGACAGCCCCAGACAGATTGGCTGAGGCGGATGGGATCAATCCATACCTGGCTGCGCTTCATGTGCGCTGTAGGGGCTGACGCTCAGCGCCTTCATCTGATGGTCCATGATTACATGGCCAAGAAGATACGCGAGAGCATCTAGTGCACCGACATTTCACAGTGTCGGGAAATATCAGAGAACGCCCGAGCGTTGCTGAGGGTGCAGCGGGAGGTCCGACACCTCAAAGGGTAGGTGGCAGATAAGGAGGCCTTCATTGCAACATGCTCTGAGCTTGTGGAGAAACTGATGGCCTAGCAGGCTAATGCGCAGGAACAACTGATGAAGGCGAGTCACCAGATGACTGTTCTTCAAACCGAGCGGGTGCAGGAACAAGCTAGGGTGGTCGAGATGCACTCTGTGGCGGTTGATGAGGAGAGAGTCTTCAAGGAGTGAGAAGCGGTCCTGGAGTCTACATGCCAAATGGTAACAATGTTGGAAAGATCAATCCAGCACGCCGACACTTAGGGGCTTTGTTTTGGCCATCTCATGAACTTCTTTCTTGTACTGCTCATCATCTCAATCCAATACATGGACAAATCCATTTGTTTGTACCTTTGGTTTAATATGATCATCCATAATTCCGAAATTAATAACAACTCACCCCTAAGCTCATGTGGGTCACACCCAACACGAGAAGAAATGGATACTCATGTTATCATTTCATCCAACTGTGTGGCATTAACCAAGATTCAGGCATCCGAAATTGGGCCTGGATTTCTGAGGAGAAGACCTCAGACCGATTGATATATCACCTTCTCAATGTGCTCTGACACACGAGCGAGGCAATTCCTGGGGAATTGAAATCCATCAGAACATAGGGAGATGGAAAGGTAAGGTTAATCACGCTACCCAAATTTGGAACACTATGGGGCGTGACGATGGAGGATAACTGTTAACCGTGGTGGAAACGCAGCATCCATATCATGTTGGCCTAGAATGGGGACAATAAATGAGGGCTGACCGCTGACCATGTTCGCAACACGGTGCCTAACTCAAATATCATCGGTCAGTCTTTCGGAACGTTGGCGTAGGGCAGCAGGCGGACTATAGGCCTATCATCCATACTACTACAATAGGCGGACCAAAGGTCTATCATCCATATTGTGGAAGCAGACGGACTAAAGTTTATCGCCCATACTGTTAGTGGTCCCATCAAACATGAATAGTCCTCTGGAAAGTTGGCCCGGGACAGTCGAAGGACCGTAGGTCTATCATCCATACTGTTAGGGGGTCCCATCAAACATGAAATTGAATGAGGATATGAATAAAGGGGCACACATAGTGTGGAATGTTGAGTGGTGGTTTGTTCGAACAGAGTCCGACACTCCCGAAATTGTGCCACCGTGGCAGAGGCCCATTAGGTGGACGTACCAACTTGAACACGGATTGTCCGAATTTTCAGACAGGACCACTATGGCGAGAGAACTGTTGCTTCCCATTATTACTTTGTGGCATCCCAAACTTATTTGGGGTAAATGTCATCATTACACCACTTCCCATGAAGTCAGGTCGAGGGGCCGATAATAAGGAGGGACGAGATTTGGTAATACCTGGGGATGGACCCAAGATGAAATGTCTGGGCGTTCCTACGTATCCCATAAGTATGAGAATCAGTCCACACGTAGTTCTAGAAGCATAGTTTAACATCATGTAGGATGAATTACAGTTTAACGTCATGCGGGAGGAGGGGAACATCTCATCTGGGGATAGGCATGGTACGACAAGTAACCTGACATTAATGAGGACATAATCCTGCACCACACAGTACAATCACACAAGAGAGACTGAGTCGTGGAAAGCAAAGGGGCCAGAGGTCGGGCCTCGGCCAGGTTGGCCTGACTAGCTTGCAGTTTCACGTCTTGCAGTGAGGACGAGCATGCAGTTTAAGGTAATGCTAGACCATAAGGGTCTTAGCTTACGATCTTAGAACTCGGACCAAAGGATAAGGGGAATGGGAGACACATGGTAATGTTTTTGCAAGCCCCAACATGAATGGGGCAAAGCCCTGCTTACTATGTGCTCCTAGGGATGAGTTTAGGCTGAGAGACCAAACATGAAATGTTAGGCTGGGCCTGTGGGGAAGTTACCATGCGCTCCTACGTATCTCACAAGGATGAGAATTAAGACATATGTAGTTCTTGAGAGGTAGCTTCTTAACGGTGTGCAACTGGGACGATATCACCACAGTTTATCGTCATGTGGTTGGACCTGGCAGCATAGTTTAAGGTCGTATGGCTTGGACCTGGTAGCAGAGTTTAAGGTCATATGGCATGGACCTGGCAGCATAGTTCAAGGTCCTATGGCTTAGACCTAGAAGCATAGTTTAAGGTCATATGGCTTGGACCTGGTAGCATAGTTTATGGTCCTATGGCTTGGACCTGGAAGCTTAGTTTAAGGTCATATGGCTTGGACCTGGCAGCATAGTTTAAGGTCGTATGGCTTGGACCTGGAAGCATAGTTTAAGGACTTATGGCTTGGACCTGGCAGCAGAGTTTAAATTCGTATGGCTTGGACCTGGCAGCACAGTTTAGGGTCGTATGACTTGGACCTGGCAGCACAATTTAAGTTCGTATGGCTTGGATCGGGCAGCACAGTTTATGGTCATATGGCTTGGACCTAGAAGCATAGTTTAAGGTCGTATGTCTTGGACCTGGAAGCATAGTTTAAGGTCATATGGATTGTACATGGAAGCATAGTTTAAGGTCGTATGGCTTTGACCTAGAAGCATAGTTTATAGTCGTATGGCTTGGACCTGGCAGCATAGTTTAAGGTCCTATGGCTTGGACCTGGCAGCATAGTTTAAGGTCCTATGGCTTGGACATGGCAGCATATTTTATGGTCGTATTGCTTGGACATGGAAGTTTAGATTAAGGTCAAATGGATTGGACCTGACAGCATAGTTTAAGGTCGTCTGGCTTGGACCTGGCAGCATAGTTTAAGGTTGTATGGCTTGGACCTGGAAGCATAGATTAAGGTCGTATGGCTTGGACCTGGCAGCATAGTTTAAGGTTGTTTGGCTTGGACCTTGGGGAACATACACGATTCGATAAATCATACCTGATGCGGGTGAGGGCATAATCCCATACCATCACCGCGCACGATTTCGAGAGAGGAGCCTCGGGCCAAAGGGGCCTATGAGGTTTCAATAATCAGGGGGGAGGAGATGCTAGCTCCCAGCTACGCTGGGCCCGAAACACAATGTCTGGGCGTCTCCTCGTTCCCCATGGGGATGATGGTCAAGCTGCATGCAACCTGTAAGAAGAAACCCAAGCACATACTTTAGTGCTCTGATCGCGGGATCCCTGAGAGACATTGTTATGCAGCTTGGTCTACCTGATGTGTGGGAGTGTACTGAGGGTTAGTAAAAGGAGTTTCGAGATTCCACCTAGACACGGCAGGTCAGAACATAATTTGTATCATGCAACCAAAATTCATGGCCCGAAGAAGCTGGCGTTACGACTGAGGATTACTTCCTACCATGTTCGTAACACAGCATCTGGCCGCGTTAGCCAAGAGATAGGGGCAAAAAAATGAGCATCAACCACTGACCACATTCGCATCACAGGATTTGTATCAATTTGTTGCCTGAAACCCTTGGGGGCATTGGCCCGTGATGGTAGGATTTCCCTTAGGTGTTGTATCCAGCCCATTCTTGGGGGTCCCTCCGGGTGTGAAATATGGTGGGGCCCGAATGAAGGGGAAGACGAAGCTTGAAAAGTGGACAAAAACTTGCCTAAAGCGAATCTAACACTCCAGGCCCTACAACAGAGTACCCTGAACACATTAGCAGACCATTGGAAAGGGTCGAAGGGCTCAGTCTGAGAGCGGCCAAAAGATGGCAGATTCCTGAGGGAAGGGTAGGCCAAAAGACCGAGGCAACCGGGAGATCATGGGATCTCCTAAGAGATGGGGCTAGACCAGAAATCTAAGTGTTCAGGCGGTCCTACATATCTTATAAAGATGGGAATCAAGACACATGTAGTTATACAGACGCAGTTTAACGTCATGTAGGACGAAATACCATTTAACGTCGTGTGGGATGGGGAAAGGATCTTAGATTTAGGTCTTAGAACTCAGACCAAAGGGGTCAAGCAAAATACCGTTTGAGGAACCTGGCGTTGGTGGGAGGAGTGACACACTCGCCATCCGTAGTCACCAGGGAATACGCGCCATTGGGATGGACCTTATAGAAAATGAAAGTTCTCTCCCATTTGGGCTCCAACTTGGGTGGTTTCCTGCCGAGAATCATTGGCGCTCTGAGAGCCAGCACCAGGTCACCTTTTAGGAAGGAGCGGAGGCGAACCTTCTTATTGAAAGCTCGAGACATCCTGCTCTGATTCCTTTCCAAGTAATGTAAATCGCAAAGCCCACTTTCATCCAACGCTTCCAATTTGGCTAGATGGATTTCAGAAACTCTATCTGGTGCTTGATGATCATAGACTGCCATGTGCAATGAGGGAAACTAGATCTTGATGGGCAGGATGGCCTCAGCTCCGTACACCAGGGAATACAGAGTCACCTGGGTGGAGTTATGAGTCGTCATCCTATAAGCCCAGTGGGCATTGGGGAGCTTGTCAGGCCAACTTTTCTTGTTCTGACCAACCATATTTTGCAGAATGTTAGAGAGGGTTTTGTTAAATGCCTCGATCTGTCCATTCACCTGTGCATGATAGCGGGAGGTGTGGTTAGAGCGAATGCTATAATTGGCGTACAATTTCATCAGCTCGACTTCTCAGAAGTTGGTTCCATTATCCATGAGGATAGCCTGAGGTACTCCAAATCGATAGATGATATTGGATCTCATGAATTCAGCGATAGAATATACTTTGACTTCCTTGAGCGGGATTTCCTCTTCCCACTTGGAGAAGAATTCCGTAGCGGTCAAGATGAACCGGCACTGGCGGGCCATCGCCAGCGGGTAAGGTCCTACAACGTCCAACCCCCAGACTACAAAGGGCCTAGAATAATTGGTAGTATGGAGAGGCTTTGGTGGCCTATGCACAGAGTTATCATGAACATGGCACGCATGACACCTCTTAGCATACTCGATGCAGTCGTAGATCATGGAGGGCCAGAAGTATCCCAGCCTCCAAATATGGTGGGACAACTTCGACCTGACCTGGTGGGTGCCACAAGAACCAGTGTGCACTTCTTGCAAGAGCTGTGGGATCTCAACTCCTTGAAGACAACGGTGGAGAACAGCATCAAATTCGCGCTTGTAAAGGAGCTCCTCAGGGCTGGGACTGCTCTGAAGGGTGAACTGCAGCGCTCGGTGTCGGATTCTCTTGCACTCGGCTCGGTCCGATGGAAGATTGTCGTGCAGGAGATATTCAACCAAGGGCATCCTCAAGTCAGGAACTGTCTCGATTACCGCACCTGAATCCCCCGGGGATCCTGACGTAGGGGTAGCAGCAGTGAGATGGTTCACTCGCAGGCCACGATCGCCCTTCGGAATAATAGGAGCGATGGCTCTCCGGTGTGCCACGTGGATAATTTGGTCATCCTGTTCGGGCTCCACAAGTGATGCGGCCAGGCAGGCCGAAGCATCTGCTCGACTGTTCTGCGACCGGGGAATGTGAACGACCTCTGGCTGGGAGGGGAACTTAGCCATTAGATGGAGGGTGAACTCTAGAAATGGCATGAGTTTTGGATTTCTGATAGCATAGTCACCATTGACCTTCTTGATGACTAGCTCGAAGTCCCCTTTTACATACAGACGGGGTACGTCAATCTCGAGATCCAACTCGAGGCCAGTGATGAGGGCATGATACTCTACCTCATTGTTGGTGCAGCCTTCTAACAACTTGAATGAAGATAAAAGAACAGATTGATACAGGGTGATGGAGACGATACCCAGTCCCACTCTGTTGAGCCTAAGATCATTAAGCCTTCTACCAGTGGGGCTCCGGGAGGCACCGTTAAAGTGCATCTGCCAGCATGGGATGGCGTGATCGACTGAGAGGATTGACTCATCAGGAAATCTTAGATCTAGTGGCTGGTCCGTGGAGGTTGGGTGGGTAGTTAAGAAGTCTTCTAACGCCTGTCCATTGATGGCCTTCTGAGGTACGATCATGACGTCGAACTGCTGGAGGATCACCGCCCAGCGTGCCAACCGGCCGGTCAACATAGGTTGGTTGAGAATGTATTTCAACTGGTCTACCCAAGAGACCATCTGTACCTCGTGGTGCTGTAAGTAGTTCCGCAATTTATGCATGGAAAATATGAGCGCTAGGCAGCTCTTCTCAATGGGAGAATATATAATTTCCATATCGAGGAACATGAGGCTGAGGTAGTAGAGGCTATTTTCTATTCCCTCACTGTTCTTCTGGGCAAGAAGTGTGCTGAGGGATTGGTCCAGGGTGGCCACGTAATGGACCAGCGGATTTCCAGAAATTGATGGCTCAAGACCAGCGGTTGGAGCAGATAGTGCTTGATTTCCTCAAAAGCGATCTGACACTCTTCGTATCATTTATAGGTGGCGCCTTTCTTCATTAGCGGAGAAAAGGCCTTACAATTGTCGGCCAGATTCACAATGAATCGGCGTATATAGGCTATGTGTCCTTGAAGGCCTCTCAGCTCCCAAATATTATTCGGGGGAGGCATCTGACTAATGGCCTTGATCTTCTCTGGGTCAATCTCGATGCCTCGATATCTTACAATGAAGCCAAGAAACATTCTGGAGGTGTCCCCGAAGGCACACTTCAACGAGATCATCTTCAAGTGGCGAGAATGGGGGAAGCTGAACAATTTCTCAATGTCTTTGAGATGGTCCTGGTGCTGACGAGATTTACCCACCAGGTCATCCACGTAGCATTCCACCAGTGTCCCAAGAATCGGCTTGAATATGCGATGCATAGCCTATTGATAGGTGGCACCTACATTCTTCAGGCCGAAGGGCATAACCTGGTAGCAGAATGTACCCTGGGGACCGTGAAGGCAGTGAAATCTTCATCCTCGGTGGCCATCCCGATCTGGTTGTACTCGGAGTACCCATCCATGAAGGAAAGGGCTTGGAACGCATCAGTGGCATCGATCAATAACTCTGTCATGGTAAGGGGAAAGTCATCCTTCGGACAGTGGCGATTGAGATCGCGGAAGTCGATACAGACCATGATGTACCTATTCTTCTTCCCGAGTGGCATAATGATGGATAGCCACCTGGGGTACTGGACCTCTTTGACGAAGCTGGATTTGATGATCTTATCAACTTCGGCCTCAACCATGGCACCGTGAGAGGGGTTCAACTTTCTGGGAGGCTTCATGAACCTGTGATGGTTTTCTGGAAGTCCAAGGCAGTGGACGGCTACCTAGGGATCTAGTCCTGGCATCTCATCATAACTCCAAGTGAACACATCACGGTGCTGTCTGAGGAAGTCTACGTACTATTGCCGTTCCTCGGGGGCATAGAGGCGCTGACCAATGTGGGTATCAGGTCCGCCTTGCTACCGTGGTTCACCTGCACTAACTCATCGACCGTGGTGGTGACATCCTCCTCAAAGGTAAGAGGATAATATTCTATGTCCTCCTCTCCACTTGTGGATGGATCATCCACGGGGGGAGCCGTTTCGGGGCTACCAGACCCTGATGGGAAGCTGGTGCCAGCTTGGGCGGCAGAGGTCGTCACGTCCGGAGACTCATGCACTAAGGAGACCATGGCGACAAAGGAAGTTGATCCAATCCCATCTGGCCTTCGGCCCAAGGGGCCACGCTTTATGACATCAAAGCAGTAGTGGCGCATTGGTTTGAGCCGGTTGATTCCGGCCCTGCAAAATAGACACGTATGACGTACTGCCGTTGCCATGAGCCTAACGTCCCGATATCGAACAGGGGTAGGGGGATCGGGGATCACCTAAGCCTGGTTGGTGTAAGAGTACGAGTGTATTTTCTTCTGCCGCTTTGACCCGGAAATATGCCTTCCTCTTATACCCGAAACAACAAATAACTGCCCCATGTCGGGGGTCATGGCCTCCAACGGATGGATTGGGAAGACATATGCATAATCTAAACCTTCCCAAGGATAACTCATGACAGCGGCGGGCTCAACCTCACCTGCCAGGATCTGCTTGTCCTTGATCATGTAATAGTCAGTGTCCAGATAACGGGCTTCACAAGAGTCAAAAGGAGACGCATCTCCTTGGAGCACGTCCACTCGACCCTTAAGGGATTATTTGAGGCACTGGTGATACGATGAGGGGACCGTTGCGTGAAGGTGGAGCCAGGGCCTGCCCATCAACGCATTGTAGGTGGTGTCATAAGAGACAACCATGAATTCGGTATTGGTAATTAAGTCGTCGAAATAGGTCTTCAAACTAATCTTCTCAAGTGGAGTTTTCTCGGTCCTGTCATACCCCTGGATCCTGAAGTAAGAGTGAGTTAGATCATCCTCAGACAGGCCCAGCTTCCGCAGCGTCCGAGTTGGGATTAGGTTAATCCAGAAACCTGTTTCAATGAGACAACGGCAGACTTCCACGCCATTGAACTGGACAGTGATGTACAGTGGGAGAATGTGCCCCTGTATGGGAAGGTATTCATCTTCACTGAAAAACAAGATAATCGCCTGACATTTGGCGTCATCAATCGCCTCGGTGTGGAAGGCTTCTGCGACCGCCACCTCCGTCTCAAACTGGAGGGGGCTCCTTAGAGCCTCAGCGAGCACCTCACGCATTTCAGATGATAGTAGAAGGGCCTTAAGGATAGAAATCCTTGCCGGAATGCCATCCAGGTGGTTCATAACATCATACTTTCGAGGAAAACGTGAGCTTCTGCTTTCATGAGGCCGCTCTACGATTGAAGGCTTGACGGGCCCCACCGGTTAGACTGGTGACTGACAGGTACTAGGCATGTCTCAATGTTCACAAGTTGAAGACCAAGAGGTGGCTACCGTGATAGGACCGAAAGGCTGTAGTTGGCCGGTGGTAGGGCAGGGCTGGTCGCGGCATGACCGAGGTGGTCCCGCCTGAACCAACAACCCAAACGGTGGTGGAGGCGAACCTTTCGACACCGGGTGAGGGGGCCGCTTGTGCTGAGCTCTGTATCGGGCCTGCTGCCTTGTCTCAGTAGCGTGCACAGCCTGACTGGAGGTGATGACTTCCGTGCCCCAGCGATTCACGTAGCCACGACTCCGCCGATGTTGGCGATGGCTGGGGACATTGGGAAGGTCCACCTGGCGTTCCTCATTGTCAGGAGTCAAAAAGGGATTTACCAACTCTACGGTGTTAACCGAAGCGTACCCCGGGCTTTCACTCGAGGATTCATCCACTACCATACAGAGCCTCGGAGGGATCCCCATCTCTGGGGGCATAAAATCGCCAAGTGTGCGGGATGATGACGACATTGACAGGGCGTGTTATTTCTTCTTGCGCCGCTACTTTCTCTTCTGGGAAGAGGTAGGCTGGGACGACGATTCTAAAGTGGCGCTCGCAGATTATGAGGGCTCTGGCTGACTCAGGAGGGCATGGATGATGCCCTGGGTATGAGAGACCGTCCTAGGGGCCATCCAGACATTATACTTCTTGGACCCACAGTCTGAAACCTGTTTCCACTCATCCTTGTTTCCACTGCTGCCATCTGATCTCACGAAGACACCTACCACTTGCACCGGGGATGGGCCCAACCTGACTATGTTGTTGTCAATCTAGTCTTGGAGCCAGTCCTTGAACACATAGCATCGCTAGATGGTGTGCCCCAGGGTCCGGTGATAAGGAAATTGGTTAGGGTGATCCGTGAGACGCGCCTCTTTTGGCTTCCGGCACATAGGCAGCCGCACGATCCTCTGCTCCAAGGTGCGATGAAAATAACCGGGGCCTTGGGCCTCGTCAAACGATGAAGTCTGATTCCTTTTGTCTGGAAATGGGGCTCTTGGAGGCTGGCCATGACCAGGGACCGGAGGAGCATGCTGAGGAGGCATCGATGATTATCTCGCCTAGGTGGTGGCAGTGCGTTACGCGGAGGTGCCTGCAGATTTTGAGGCGGTCGCTGCTGGGCCGAAGGCTGTGGACGTGGGGGTGGAATCCTATGGGGGTGCTAAGCTGGCCTTAATGGTAGAAACTATAGCTGTCTGGGGGCCTCTATCTGGGCCATAGCAGTGGGCTCCACTCTAGCAGCTCTCATTGCAGGGATTACAGGAGGCAGCGAGTGTGCCTGACTGGCCTATTGCAGGGCTTCTTCGAGACATTGAGCCTTGTCTAAGAAGACCCGGAACCCTCCGGGTTATTCTGAGTGATCATAGAAGGAACCATCTCTGCCTTGATGTTCCATAAAAACATTGTCAGTCATTGCTCCTGAGTTAGTGGCATGTCAAAGGAGTACGTGAGCCCCTTCCACCAGGCGACGAAGTCCGCGACTTGCTCATATGGCCTTTGTTTTAACCTAAAGAGATCTGTAATGTTCATCTTCCCGGTTGTGGATCTTAACTGGTAGAGGAATTGCTGGCAATGGTCATCCCAGCTAGTCACAGATCCAATAGGGAGCTGGCTGTACCAGAGGAATGCTGGTCCTTCCAGTTTCTGAATAAAGAAACAAATCTTGGAGGCCTCCTACTGTGCCGGAGTCCCTAACATAGGCCTGCACCTCGAATTAAAGTGGGCCAGGTGCGGTGGCGGGTCTCCAGTCCCGTTAAAGGGGGTGAAAGTGGGGTTCCCAAATTCCAGCGGGGTCGGCATATCATCCACCCACGCTGGGTATGGCTTGCCGTCCGGTGGGATTGCCACCTGCTAAATTTCCAGGGCCTCTAAGAAGGCGATGAGTACTTCCATTAGATCGTCCAGACGCAGATTCATGTCCTGACGGGGATCTCTAACTACAAGTGCATTGTCGAGCTCTTCAATCCGGTAGTCAAGCTCAGCAGCTCGCGGGGTGGCTGGCGGAGCGACTCTCGGGGCAACGGGAGGAAACCGAGCAGGGTCCCCCAGGTGATCCCGCCACTCGGGAGGGTTCTGCGAAACATATCACACCCGCTTGTCATGGGCTCCGGCCTCTCCCCTTTCAGCGAATGCAACGTGGTTGCGGTTTCCCGGGGGAATCTCGTCAAGGTGTAGGTGCTCCTGCCCCTGATGTCCTAGCCTAGGGTTACCGTAGTCAGGCCGCATCTCTGCAACGCGTTCGGCCAAGAGCTCATCAACCAGCCTCTTCTGCTCAGCAAGCTGTTGGCATAGTGTGGCCTTCTCGGGGTCTTCCTCTACCTTCTGTACCGAGGCGGATGGGTTGGTAAGCTTCACAGACCCGATGTGCTCTTTACCCTTACCTATGTTTCGGCTCAGTCTTTGTGCCTCAGTGGGTGTGGGGAGACCTATGAGGCTCCTCTGTTGGCGAGTAATCCTCCCAGATGGGTCAAGTAGAGGCTTGTCCTCAGGGGATGAGTCCCCATCGAGGAGCTCCACATCGTTTCCATCATCTGAAAGGTCAGCCATGTTGACCACCACTGCCCTGGCGACATTCCCTCAGGGCCGCCCAGTGAGCCGGGTAGGTGGCGGATCACACAGAAAAGAAGGGCATTGTACTGCCCCCATCTGCGGGGGTGCACGTGGGAGGTGGTTTCCTCGAAAACCTTGCGGATTTCTTGAAAAATCTTAACGCATTGTTGCTGGTGGGCCCCATGGTGGTCGGGTGACTCGGGGTGCCGAACTGTGGGGAACACAGCCAGGTCGACACGACGGCACTGCTCACAGATATCCTTGAGATGTGCTTGACTCCCAGGATAAGGCACTCACTGATGGCGAAGACGGGAGTGAGTCACCCGGAGAGTCTGGAGGAAACATTCAAACTCTCTCGGGGTGAGTGACTCTAGCATATCAAATTCCGATCCTGTGACCAGTTAAAACTTCTTGGGGAAGTGGCCCGCTTTAAGGACAATTCAGAAGTGCAACACCTGAAGCTTCCATGATACGCTTCTCTTTCAATAATGCAATAGCTTTCATTGTACGCAAGTTCGAGATTCTAACACACACCACAACCAATCAAAGTAGCCATTATGAATAGTAATGCCTACTTTTTGAAATTTTATAAATTTTATATTTTCCAAATGGAATTCGTTTTTGTATTCGGAATATCAAAATTATCCAAAGTTGAAATTTTTGTAATTTTCTGAGAACTTCAAATTTTTTATGAATAGTGAAAAATTCTTAAAAACAAATTTTTTAATCAAAATAATTTATTATGATAAATTATACTATTGAGTGGTTTTAAAGTTTAATTAGAATATATTTTTACCATTTTATCCAATGTTGGTCATTATAATTAATTTCACTTTGAAATTAGACATAAAAAATTTTCAATCTTTTGATATATATTGTTTCATAAAAACATGCTATTTATTGCGACAACAGGAATTAATTATAAAATTAATTAATTCAACCTATATGTTTGAAATTTTTTAAAATAGTCATCATTTTTTAATTCGGAATATCAATTATATCTTAGGGTGAAATGTTGGCATTGTTCTGAAAAACATCAATTTTTGATGAATAGTGAAACCACTATGTGGTAGTTAAAAAATTGATTTTTCGTTGAAATGAAACATTACCACTTCTGTGATTTGATTTTCAAAAATCTGACATACATGGTTGTAATTAGGAAGTAAAATGTGGTTCAATGGGATTAAAATAATTTTTCGTGAATAGTAACTTTTAAGTTTAATTAATCGCGATTAAAGGTAATTAGTGAAATTTAAGGTAAAAATGTTATCATAAAAATATGAAAATAAATTTAAACTTGTCCTAACCCTATTGGATGTGTCATGGCCGACCATTACAATCCATGGGTCAACTTGGGAACCCCATGGAGCCTCTTTGGTTGGAAAATACCATAAATAACTTTTTATTTAAAGTTAAAAAAAATGTCACAAACATGAGTTGTTTTACTAAAACAATTTTTAAATGGGGTTATACAAGTCATAGTTTTTACTATAAATATTCATTAGAAATATAAAAAAATTTCCTACATAATGATATTTTTTTATATAATTTTTAGACATTAAATAAATTAAATTTTTTATGACACCATGATGATGCAGCAATTACCTCATTAATTAATGATTTAAGTAAAATAAAAAGATAATGTAAAATATAAGACATAAACTTGTCAAAAAACCTATTGGATGAGTATATTTCGAACCCTTATCACCTTATCCTCGAAATATACAAGTGTGGGACCTTTAAAATCCGAAACTCATTATATAATAAAGTTACATTTCATGACTTTCCAATAGTGCCCCTCCTCTTCTCTTATAAAAGGCCCCCACCTATACCACCTTATTCACACCTTCAAGCCATTTGGCTCAAAAAAAACTCTTCCCAAATACTCTCTAAAATTTCCTCTCTTACTCCTAGAAGCCTCACTTTGGGCAGAATCTTCCCAAGGAAGCCTTTGGCACAAATCAAAAAAAAGATACCTGATTTTAAGGTAATGTCTTCTCTTATGTTATTTTGTTTTATTTTGCTTCTCCAACCCCTTACACTCTTTTTATTCCTTTATTTTGTAACAAAACTAGTATCTTAAATATACTATAATGTGGTTATAAGAAGGATTTGAGCTACACTTACACACACCTACATCTAATGATTAAAGAACATACTGTTTCTGTGGATGGCAAATTTCTACCTCACGAAACGATGATTGTTCAACAATCATATAACACCTTCAAAGGTGGCCATTAAGATGTCACTATATTTATATATGATATATAATATGTTTATGTTTTCCTTAAGATTCTGTATTTTTCATTTATGGCATACCTTTATGGTTTCCATTTTGGGTAAACGCGATATTTTCATTTTAGGAAGTGTGGACTACCGCCCCCTCAAAGTGATTTGAATAGTTAATGCCATATGTGCGATGTATAAAGGATGGAGTAAATGTTATTATACATTATATTATACTGGAATTATATTATACCTTTATATAATTATAACTTCATTCCATTAAATAAGAAATAGAAATGAAAGTAGCGTTCACGCGTACGTACAGCTTACCATCTCCATGAACGGTGCATTTCATTTATTACCTCTAAATGTTATGTAATATTATAAATGAATGTATATACTGGATATATATGATGTATATGATATCTAAATAATTAATATAATTCTGGATATAATGTATATTTTACCACATGAACAACTTGTAATTATAAGAAGTTTTTTTTGACTCAAGTACCAAAGATCGACAAAACGACCGTTATTAACATAAATAATTACATATTGTTCAGAACATGGTAATAAGTTATATAAAAGGGAAAATGAACATGAAAAAGGTTCATAAGAAAATATAAATTAACTCTAGTTTATTATTCAGGAGTTTAAAGAATGATCGAATCAAGTCAGACACGAAGTAAGGGAACATCTTAACCGAATTTCTATTCTTTGGGTTAACCTCCTAATTTCAAATTATGTCATGATATTATTATGTCCTATCTTGTATTTGTACATTATTTATCTGTACTTATAGGGAATACACATAATAGATTTATTTTATTTAAAAAATGATCTTTGTAAGGGAACTTCTTAACCCAATTTCCATTCTTTGGGTAAATCTCCTACTTTCAAATTATGTCATGATATTATTATGTCCTATCTTGTATTTGTACTTTATTTATGTGTACTTATAGTGAATACACATATTAGATCTATTTTATTTAAAAAATGATCTTTTTAAGGGACTTCATCTCAATGTCCTTTCATTGAGGCATACTTGGTTTTATACACAACTTTCCTTTATACGGTGTATAAACCCCTTTTCTTTTACTTTTATTCAAAAGGAAGCTTTTTATACGAACTGTTTTTACTAAATGACAAAAGGAATGTTTTTTTTCTTAAATATGTGGCGAAAACAACTTCCCCGCCACCGTGACCATTATTTGAGTTTCAGCTTCCTCTACAATCCATAACTTTTTTTAAAAATGAAAAATAAATATCATGTTTTAATTTTCTTTTATTTTGGTATTGAAAATGGTTTTGAACGTGTTTTTATTATATAAATGTGTTGTATTGATATCTTGTGATTGAAATGTGGAAACTTTATGTTTCCTTTATGCATGTTTTATGTGATATGATTATTTTATGGTTTATGATATGTTTAAATATGTTCATATGAGGAATGCATTGGACTTAATAAGTGACGGGTGGTTCCCGATATAGCTCCTCGATGCATCGGCAGGTCTCATGAGACAACTAGTGTCTTGGCATGAGGCCTTGACAAAATATTATTTTTAGTCTTGGCACGAGGCCTTGGATACGTGGTTATGATAGTCTGGAATTATGCATTCCATCATTATGAAAGTGTTTATTGACATTGCATGTGATTATTCGACTAGTATAATATCCATGTGAATAAGTAAATGTCATTATTTCATTTTACTTTTTCCATATTATGTTGAAGTTCAAGTTTAAAAGGCTTTTTTTAGTTATACATTGCCTTAAATGTTTATGTTTATTTATGAAATCTTCCGCTATATTGTTATCCATACTGAGCATCTGAGCTCACCCCTTTTAGTGTTTTATTTTTCCCAGGATGTGAAGAAATATTTTATGACTGACCTACAGGGATAGTCTGAAGGGGATAGAAGTGTGGACTATGGAGACTATGTTATTGTTATTTTTAACTTTATGATTTAATGTAACATTTATGAATGTACCTAGTGTTTCTAAGGCTACAAAACTAATATATAATTCGAGACTTGATCTTTTGTGATCATGCCAATGTTACGCAATAATACATTGACTCTGGGTAACTGGGGTCAGGGCATTATAGTTGGAATCAAAGGTAGTTTAGTACTAACCTTTGAAGCTAGATTTAGATAAACTCTGATTAGAGAACATAGCCCAAAGATAGACTTTGAGGATTAGTAAAGAAAAAATTCCTAGAATTTTGGTATTATAGATATTTTGTGAGTTTTCCGAGCAATACATCCTTGTCTGGATACGAGCAGGTAGAGGCGGCTCTGGCATAGATGTACCTAGGGGTAAAACCCGAAAACACCGCTTTGAGCTAGACTCGAACGAGAACTGTTTCACGATAACGGTCCTTGCTGCACTCTTGGTTACGTCACTCCTAGGGGATATACATAGGATAATTCTCATTTTATTTACAAACCATTATAAAGGGTTTATGAGTATAAACTTCTTTAAAGAAAACATTTCTTTTTATGATTATGGATTATATCCATAAATAATTCAATTTAGGTTATGTTTTTTACAATTATGTAACTATGTATTTTAATTCATAAACTAATCTAGTTTATGCCATTGTTTAGAAATGGCGCCCAGTAGAAGGAATGTCAACTCCATCAATACGTATGATCCAAAGAGTAAGAAAGATCATATCTTTCACGATATTAATCCAACATTTAGAAGGAAAATAGTAACCCATGTGTTCTCAACATATGAAGAAATAGTATCATGTGTTAATAAGATAAGTAAAGAATTCTCTGAGTCTTATGTCTTTGAAAGGAAGAAAGAGAAGAAAAGGATGGAAGAGATAATGATGGATAAAGGGATGAGCAAAAAGAAAAATATTCCAATATGTGATAAATGTGTGAAGAAACACCTTGGAACTTGCCTGAAGGGAATGAGAGTTTGTTATAAGTATGGAGGAAAAGGACACCAAGTGTGTGACTACAAAGGTAAGAAAAAGGTTTCAAATGTACAATTCTTCATCTGCAAGGAGTGGAGACACTACGCAAACCAATGTCCAAATCATCAGAGTATGCCCCAAATGATGTTATTGGATAATAATCAAGTTTTGATACTACCACAGATGAGGAGGAATGATTAGAGTTCTTATGTTGTTATTAAATAACATTGTCATTTGAGTGTTGTATCAATGATGTACTGGTTATAATAATTATGGAGTATATAAGGATTGTACTGCAATACTATTTCATCAAGGACTTGAGATTGTGTGGAACTAAGAAAAGTGACTCCACAACAGGTTAATTTTTTGGAAAATATATGGTTGAGAGAAAGATAAACCATAATATGGTTCTGATACTGAGATAGTGATTTTGGAATAATACATGATTGATCTGGATAAATTTTATTGGATATTCATAACTTCCTTGAAACTGATTAATGATTTGTATACATTTTTGGACAGATGGGGTATATCTTGTATTCTATAAGGAATAAGGGAACATGAATGTAATCAATAAGGATTTATGGTAATTCAGGATGTTTTAGTGTTTTCAAAAAATACATGATGAAGGTGTTCACATGTTGTTACGTGGAAAAAGGATCTTCATTAGGTTTACCTTCCTTATAAAAGTTGGATTGTGAGTTGGACAGAAGTATTTTGGATTACTATAAAGGTTGGAATGGATTAAGTTGATCCTTGGATAGTATTGTTTAAGGTTAAATCATTTATGAATATTATTTTTGGAATATTATAATACTATAGTTTTAGGAAAAGGACAACCTGTAGGTCAGGGGATAACCCGTCGCGTTGGACAAAGCTGCAGGAATCCAACCCACAACCATAGTGAGACATGCCTTTATTACCTACCACTAGCTTAAAGGAAGTCCCAGGTTATTAAAAAATAGTTTTCCTAATCTAAATGGTATGTGTCAATATTTTGAACCTTGTACGATTAGGATACATATAATTTTTTGAGTTTTATTATCTTTTTGAGTAAAACATGAGTTTGTGGTAGAAATTACTTGATGGTTGAAACTCTAGTTGTCCAGCATAAATATATATATACCTATCTATTATTCTATGAATAAATTAATTATTAAACTTTATTAAAGGTATATTAAAACAAAAAAATGTGTTATCCTAATACCTTATGTTTTGTTGAACTGAAAATATTTTAAATCAACATAGATTGAAGGCTTTGAGGCCCTCAATTTTACACTTGTTTTTGATTGATGACCTCAATCACTCCATACAAATATTTATGTTTTTCCTCTAATTATATGTCTCTAAGTTACACCAATGTTCTCATTTTCGATATGATAATTTAGTGGTGACTTTTTCATTTCCCTTTCCCTCTTATTGAGGCTAAATTTTATTAACCTTATTTCTGATGTGGGTTTTCCACAAAGGTATTTTCTATTTTCAAACATTTATTTTCAAAGGAAAAATTTAAAATTGCGATGATGCAATTTATTGAAGGAGGGGAGAATGTAACACCCCGAGCTTCCATGATACGCTTCTCTTTCAATAATTCAATAGCTTGCATTGTACGCAAGTTTGAGATTCTAACACACACCACAACCAACCAAAGTAGCCGTTATGAATAGTAATACCTACCTTTTGAAATTTTATAAATTTTATATTTCCAAATGGACTTCGTTTTTGTATTCGGAATATCAAAATTATCCTATGTTGAAATTTTTGTAATTTTCTAAGAACTTCAAATTTTTTATGAATAGTCAAAAATACTTAAAAACTACTTTTTTAATCAAAATAATTTATAGTGATAAATGATACTATTGAGTGGTTTTAAATTGTAATTAAAATATATTTTTACCATTTTATCCAATTTTGGTCATTAGAATTACTTTCACTTTGAAATTGGACATAAACAATTGTCAATCTTTTGATATATATTGTTCCTTAAAAACACGCTATTTGTTGCGACAACATGAATTAATTATAAAATTAATTAATGCAACCTATCTGTTTGGAATATTTTAAAATGGATATCATTTTTGAATTCGGAATATCAATTATAGCTTAGGGTAAAATTTTGGCAGTGTTCTGAAAAACATCAATTTTTGATGAACAGTGAAACCACTAAGTGGTAGTTAAAAAACTAATTTTTCTTTTAAATGAAACATTACCACTTCTGTGATTTGATTTTCAAAAATCTGACATACATGGTTGTCATTAGGAAGTAAAATGTGGTTCAATGGTATTAAAATAATTTTTGGTGAATAGTAACTTTTAAGTTTAATTAATCGCGATTAAACGTAATTAGTGAAATTTAAGGTAAAAATTATATTATAAAAATATGAAAATACCTTTACACTTTTCCTACCCCTATTTTATGTGTAATGGCCGACCATGAAAATTCATGGGTCAAATTTGGATCTCCATGGTGCCACTTTCTTCGGAAAATGACATAAATAACGTTTTATTTAAAGTTAAAATAAAAATGTCACAAACATGAGTTGTTTTTCTAAAACAATTTTTAAATGGGTATCTACAGGTCATATTCTTTTACTATAAATATTAATTATAAATATAAAAAGATTTCCTACATCATGATATTTTTTTATATAATTTTTAAACATTAAATAAATTAAATCATTTACGACACCATGATGATGCAACGATTACCTCATTAATTAACGAATTAAATAAAATAAAAAGATATTGTAAAATATAAGACTTACACTTTCAAAAACCCATTGTATGAGTATATTTCTAACCCTTATCACCTTATCCTTGAAATATATCAGTGTGGGACCTTTAAAATCTGAAACTCATTATATAATAAAGTAACATTTCATGACTTTCCAAGAGTTCCCCTCCTCTCCTCTTATAAAAGGCCCCCAACTCTACCACCTTATTCACACCATCAAGCCATTTGTCTCAGACAAACTCTGACAAAATACTCTCTCAACTTCCCTCTCTTACTCCTAGAATCCTCACTTAGGGCAGAATGCAACACAAGGAAGCCTTTGGCTCAAATCAAAAAATAGATACCCGATTTTAAGTTAATGTCTTCTCTTATGTTATTTTGTATTATTTTGCTTCTCCAACCCCTTAAACACTTTTTATTCATTTCTTTTGTAAAAAAACCAGTATCTTCAATATACTAGGATGTTTTTATAAGAATGATTCGATCTACACTTACACACACCTACATCTAATGGTTAATAAACATACTGTTTCTATGGATGGCGAATTTCTGCCTCATGAAACGATGATTGTTCAACACTCATATAACACCTTAAAATATGGCCATTAAGATGTCACTATATTTATATATGATATATAATATGTTAATGTTTTCCTTAAGATTCTGTATTTTTCATTTATGGCATACCTTTATGGTTTCCATTATGGGTAAATACAATATTTCCATTTTAGGAAGTGCAGACAACCGGCCCCTCAAAGTGATTTGAATCGTTAATGACATATGTGGGATGTATAAAGGATGGAGTAAATGTTATTATACATTATATTATACTATAATTATATTATAACTTTTTATAATTATATCTTCATTCCATTAAATACGAAATAGAAATGAAAGTAGCATTCATGCGTACGTACGGCTTACCGTCTCCATGAACGGTGCATTTCGTTTCATACCTCTAAATGCTATGTAATATTATAAATGAATGTATATACTAGATATATATGATGTATATGATATCTACATCATGAATATAATTCTGGATATAATGTATATTTTACCACATGAACAACTTGTAATTATAAGAAGTTTATTTTTGACTCAAGTACCAAAGATCGACAAAACGATAGTTATTAACATAAATAATTACATAATGTTCATAACATGGTAATAAGTGATATAAATGGAATAATGAACATGAAAAATGTTCTTAATCAAATATAAATTAACTCTAGTTTATTATTATGGAGGTTAAAGAATGATCGAGTCAAGTCGGACACGAGGTAAGGGAACTTCTTAACCCAATTTTTATTCTTTGGGTTAATCTCCAACTTTCAAATTATTTCGTGATATTATTATGTCCTATATTGTATTTGTACTTCCTTTATGTGTACTTATAGTGAATACACATAATAGATTTAATTTAATAAAAAAAATTATCTTTTCAAGGGAACTTCTTAACCCAATTTCCATTCTTTGGGTTAATCTCCTACTTTCCAATTATGTAATGATATTATTATGTCCTATCTTGTATTTGTACTTTCTTTATGTGTACTAATAGTGAATACACATATTAGATCTATTTTATTTAATAAAAAATGATCTTTGTAAGGGAATTCGTCTCAATCTCCTTTCATTGAAGCATATTTGGTTTTATACACAACTATTCTTTATACGGTGTATAAACCCCTTTGACTTTTACTTTTATTCAAAAGGATGATTTTTATACGAAGCATTTTTACTAAGTGACAAAAGGAATATTTTTTTTCTTACGTATGCGGTGACAACGACTTCTCTGCCGCGATGACCATTATTTGAGTTTCGGCTTCCTCTACTAGCCACAACATTTTTAAAAAATGAAAAATAAATATCATGTTTTAATTTTATTTTATTTTGGTATTGAAAATGGTTTTGAATGTGTTTTTATTATATCAATGTGTTGTATTGATATCTTGTGATTTAAATGTGGAAATGTTATGTTTCCATTATGCATGTTTTATGTGATATGATTATGTTATGGTTTATGATATGTTTAAACTCGTTCATATGAGGAATGCATTGGACTTAATAAGTGACGGGTGGAGCCCGCTATAGCTCCTCGATGCATCGGCAGGTCTCATGAGACAAACTAGTTTCTTGGCACGAGGCCTTGAAAAAATATTATTTGTAGTCTTGGCACAAGGCCTTTCCTACGTGGTTATGATTGACTGGCATTATGCATTCCATCACTATGAATGTGTTTATTGATTTTTCATGTAATTATTCGACCAGTAGAATATCCATGTGAATAAGTAAATGGAATTATTTCATTTTACTTTTTCCATATTATGTTGAAGTTCAAGTTTAAAAGGCTTTTGTTTTAGTTATACATTGCCTTATATATTTATGTTTATTTAAGAAAGATTCCACTATATTTTTATCCTTACTGAGCATCTGAGCTCACCCCTTTCAGTGTTTTATTTTTCCCAGGATATGAAGAAATATTTTATGACCGACTTACAGGGATAGTCATAAGGGGATAAAAGTGTGGACTATGGAGATTATGTTATTGTGTTTTTTCACATTATGATGTAATGTAAAATTGATGACTGTATGTAGTGTTTCCAAGGCTACTAAATTAATTAGTCTTTTGAGACTTGATCTTTTGTGATCATGCCAATGTTACGCAATAATTCACCAAATCTGGGTAACTGGGGTCGGGGAGTTACAAGAAGATCCACGACTCTAGTTTGGGATCTATCCCTTGCTACCCCTGCTCATCAACCGATAATGGCTGGGGAACTGGCAACGGCGCTGAGGCAGGCCACCAGGCCGGTGGGCTGGCCGACAGGGAATACGGCAAACAGGCCGATTGGCCGCCGATCCCTGAGTCGCCCTCCAAGGGTTTCAGTGCCCTGGCTACCACGTCACGATAAGATGGGCTAGCAAACAGGCCTCCTGTCATAGTATCGGTGCCTGCTGAGGGTGTGTCACATCGCGAATCTTCCATCGGTCCCTAGAAAAGTTCCCCACCCTCCCTGACTAAGGTGGAAGGTGCTTCCGGGGAGGCCAGTGGTAACTGTGGGTTTGACCCTTGGGGGTACGCCAAGTCCTCGTCCTCCTGGATATACCTTTGGAGGGAGGAGGGAATCATACGGATCTCACATTCGGGGAGTACAAGGCTGACGTCCCACGTCCCCATCCCTGCCCTCTACTCAAAGGGTTGAGGGGAAGGTTCCATCGTCGAGTTGTACTCCGCCTCATAGTATGAGAAACAGAGTGGTCTAATTTTCATCCGGACTCCCCTGAAATTCCTCTTACGGCGAGGATAACCTGCCTTCCTCCCCCTGGGTGGCTCCTCAGGGTAAGGATGATTTCCGTCAAGGATTCCCCTGGCCGCAATAGCGCTGGGGAAGAGGGGATTGAAGGCCGTGGTGCGAGAAGCACTGGGACATATGTCGAAAGGGACATGGGGAGGACCTCCACGTGATTGAGAGATTAGATACGCAACAGCTCCATACTCTCGGCCATAGGTAGGGGGAGTGACCTCATACCTAGTGAAGTGGGCACTGGAAGGAGTCATAGCCAGAGCGTAGCTGTCGCAAAGAAGCCTTCGGCATTCCAGATCAGTGGCACATAATGAGACTTCATGGTGCGTGGCACTACCGCAGATTGGTCCGTGCTGGCCATTGCCTATGCCCATGACCGTGAGAGTCGACCCAACATACCTGCAGGGCAGTCGGGACCTCGATCCTAGTCGAGCATGTGAATTCCCCTGCTCAACATGTGCGGGGGTCTGGTAACATGAGTCAGCAGTGGATCAGGCCATAGTGGTTGCTGACGTTGGTGCCCCAGGACGGGCATTCTCTTCTGCTCGTGCCCGACGCTGGAGTTGGGCCAGATGGGTTGGAGTCGGTGGTGCGGGCACGAAGATTGCCTGCTCCTTGGCCCGGGGAGTTGGGTGGCGGTGTCGACACAGCCTGGCGGGGGCTCTTACTACTAACCCCTAGGACGGGTCTCCGATCGAGCGGACATGTACATCCCCCAACTCATTGGCGTAGTGGAGGGATGTGTCAAGGCGCTCCGAGGATAGGCTCCTGATGGGGTTGAACGTCAGAGTGGGGAGCGGAGGCTCCCTGCCCGACCCTTAGGGGTGGCTATGATGGTGAGGCGCAGCCACCTCTAGATCCAAACGGGCCATGCCCCTGGTAGGGATGATCCCTTCATCATCGTACCTATGAACCAGGTCGTTGATCACCCTTATATGGATGATGTTTTTTGGGGAGAGGGGGCGTGAGCGCCCAACAGTCGTAGCAATCGGAGCCGGAGTGACTATGGAAAAGGTGGTACCGTGTGGGGTGGCTTCGTCGGTACTGCCCCTACCCCTCCGCCGGTGGGCAGGTGCAGATCGAGCTCTAGATGTAGTGATCTAATCCCTGGAAGCAGGGAGATGAACCCATTAGTACTAACAGAAAAATAAATCGACAACCAATAGCCCATCATCATTCCCTCTTTCGTGGTCGGCGAGAGGGATCCACGTTGATGACATTGCAGAACAAATTGATAAACATCTCAACTGCCTCAACCCCTGGCGGGTTTCACGTCCTAGTGATAGGTGCCCGGACCTGGTGACATGATAATATTTCGACACCCTGAACACTACCAGTCTCCGTATTGAGGAGAAGAGCATTCACGTCGGGTTCACCATTTTCTGTTTCTGATGCTTTTACACCGAGGCGCGTGCCCGTGTGTTGATCACACATGGGAGGATGCATGGATTGTTTCCCCGCATTCCCATTTTCCAAAGGCGGGTGGCATTCGTTCCTTGCTCAGGGACGTCTGCTCCTTGATCGAAACCGGGATAATGGGATGTCGGTTCTTCCTTCCATGGATTCCTCCTCGGAGCTTGTCATCTAGTCCGGGTCTCCGTCATATATTTAATACGGGTTCATGAAGCTCATTCCTGACGCCATATCTGCATGGACGCTAGTTAATTACGTCGCTTCTGTCGAGACGCTCCAGGGGGTCTTGTTGGGGATGCAACCTTCGGTGAGGAGAATGGTCACGTTGGGCTGTCGTTGGCATGTATTGACACTGGGGGATTGGTATGTCTATATTTTTTCCCTTATCGTAGGGCTTCTCGAGGGTGTGGAAGCCAGAGGCACCCCACATCGAACGCAGGGGTTGTGTACCATCTGATGTTTTCCTCAGCTTCCCATGATTAACACGGGGTATGCCGCGAGTTTAATGTCTTGTGGAGACAGATCAGACTGATCAGAACACTGAGAGTGGATTATATTGAAGGACCCCCAAAGGGGAGCACCGATGTTTGGGCCAACACATGGGTGGCTTCCCGGATACTGTGGAGAGGAATGAGGTGACATGATCTCACCGGGATGTGGCGGCCCGGGTAATGATCAGGATGGGTGATGGGGTGACGGGCTTGAACCTCGTGGAGGATTCCTACGTATCCCCATGGCAGGGAATCAATGTCCACGTAGTTCAGGGTATACAGATTAACGTTATTCGGGACGAGATATAGGTTAACGTCATGTGGTACGAGATACATTTTATCATCATGCGGGACGTGATATAGTATATCGTCATGCGAGACGATGGAATTTGGGGCTTACGCTCTGAGGAGGCCCATGGTGGTCGGGGAACCGACATGGAGAGGTCGGAATGACTGGGTGGTGGGCTTGAACCTCATGGAGGCTTCCTACGTACCATGCGTTAGCACGGATCAAAGTCCATGTTGTTCGCTGGTATGGCGCTTACGCTCTGAGGTGGCCCATACGAGGATATCATACTCGATGTGCGCTCTAAGCCCACGTGAGCCATGCTTGGTGTGAGAAACAAGAGGCATCAGGGACCAGATGATCACGTCGAAAAGGGTGCGTCAGTGAGAAGCAGAAAGGGTCTTACGCGTTGAGAGGCCCAAAGAGGAAATCGGGGATTTCGCGTTGTTAGTGGCCCATGGTGCCGAGGATTACTCTAGGATGGAGGCATGTGGTGCGACAAAGCGTAGTGGGAAAGGGACTCCACTGGCCATGGTAGTGGGGAAGTATGGAGGTTCATGGGTGAAACCTTCCACAAGAGAGGCTAGGGGCTTATGCTCTGAGGCAGCCCTTCCCCCCTGGACAAACTCCACTCCAACAAGGAGGATCTAATTCCATTTTAGTAAGATTCCATTCCTGTGGAGATGAGTGGGCCTAAATAAGGTCCGAGCTGGGGGGAACCCTGCGTCCGAAGAACCGGGTCGGACCACAGTTTAACATCATGTGTTAAGGAAGAGGTTCTTAGTAGTTTAATGTCTTGCATCTTGGTCGAGGTGGGCTTGCTCCAAACCCCTAGGGCTTACATGCCCAACACCCTCTACCCCCTTTGGGAGGGAAGGCATCGGCAAGGCCGTAGGAAGGGGGTCGCAGGGCGAACCATCGTGGGTCCACGTTAGCGTGGCTATGCAAAGAAGCAATAGCTATTAGCTTGCCTATGCAGAGAAGCATAAGGCAAAGCAACACAATGGGAAACACTGCCCAAGGGACTTTGAGGTTACTTCGTACGAGCCTAGAAGCCCGTATGGGAAAACAGCGCATGGCGCGCATGCTCGGCAGGGAAGATATTAAGTGCCGGCATGGAGAGGCTACCAAGGGGTGTCATGGTAAAGGGTCCTGGGTGTTGCTTGCAAAGAGAAGGTTTGCGCGCAAAACACCATGATGGTGGACAATTGGGCCAGAGGATTGCGCGGATAGGGGATTGTGCACAAAGGATTGGGATTGCGCGCACAGAAGGGGATTGCATGGACAGGGAAAGGATTGCACGCAAGGGAATAACCCAGAGGAGTGGGAAAATTCACTTAAGCCAGTGGAGTTGCGAGAAAAGGAGAACCACATGGAATGGTTTCGCAAAAAGAGGAATTACTTTGAAGTCATCTTGCGCGCGGGGGAGTCTGAATTGCGTGCACGGGAGCTGTTCCGAATTCCACAACCCCAAACCTTTTTGGGTCACCATCTATTTATAGGCGTCTACCAGCACAGAATCCATGCATGGTGTGAAATATTACGTGCCAGGAACAATTGGTGCACAAGACTTCACCGCGCGGAACCGGGAGTGCAAAATTGCGCGCACCACCGAATCGATTTCGGGAATCCCAGGGATGCTTCGCGCGCAAGCATTATTTTGCGCCATCCCTCCTTTTTTTCGCGCACAACTTCCAGGGCCTCCGGACCGGGCCTCTAATTCCGAATATGAATTTGCTTTGTCATTTTGAAACTTCCTCTGGTAGTTACAGACTTTTTTGGCGTCTATAATAATTTTAAAATACCTCATGTATTTTTTGATATCATTATAAAATCAGTTTGAATTTTAAAAACGGTTGTTTATCAAGTAATATATGATTTTAATTAAACATAAAATTCTTCATATTTATACATTTTAATTTTAAAAATGGATATCATTTTTGGATTCTACACATTGAAAAAGGCATTGGAGAGTTTTTGATATTTTTCTGATATACTTGAATTTTTATGAATAGTGAAATACCAAAATTTACAAAATAGGCTAAATAAGCTAAATATAGAGTCATGTATGACATTCAACTGATGTAAGACAACTTGGTAAGGGATAAAATTATAAAATTACTATTCCTGGTCATGTAATACTCACTATTCTTAGTCTTGTGGGAAATTAATAAATTCATGAATTCTATAAGGAGAAATACCCTCTCCCATCCACTATAAGTACCAACCTTCAAACCCTCATTTCCTCACACCTCTCAATATTCAAGCCTTGTCTAAAATTATCCAAAGAATATTTTGTAGACCCTCCCAACTTCCAAGAGCTTCTGGAATCATCAAAATTCCAAGCCTAGTCCCCTTAAGTAGGATCACAAGAGGAGGAGTCAAGAGGTAATTTATCTCCCTCTTCTTCTTTAACTCCTTTTCAATTTCAACTTCTTTTCTCATTATATCCCCACCAATATTTGTCCAAATAGAATGGTAACTCTAGTATCATACATATACGGAAATTTTATGATAATAATGGGATATTATACCATCCATTCCCCTTCTCCTCTTTATTTTATTTTATAATAGAAAACATTGTTCGTGAGGTGTTAATCTATCACCTTCAAGAATGACATATTTTGTTTTTTCATTTCTACCTTCAAATATGGTCATGAAGTCATTTTTATGATTGAACCAGAATATGTTATATTTATTATGTCCTATTTAATGTTCTGTAACTAACTTATGTACATATTAGAAAATGATTAATAAGAACAAGTTCGTTGTGGTCGAAAAACAACCCTAATTAACTCCAAATATCATCATTTAATTTTTATCAAATGATTCACCAACATGGAATACAATGTAATTCATTATAAGATATTTTTAACTTTTATTATATCATTAGTGACATGTAACATATGTTCTGGATTTTTTTCCATGTTCTACACGAGCTTTAATTCATTAATACATGTGAAATGCTCAAGAAAGCCATAAAAACCAACATTCTCGAACAATGTTTTTAAACTCTATAACTAATCCAAAGTCCCATAAAATAATATAGTAAATCCAAAAGGATCCCTATTTATGTATAAAAGGTTCTGTAATTTCAAATTTTTGAATATAATGTCATTATATCGGACATTAAATCGAAGGAAGTGTTCAGATATGAGGTAAGGGGAAATTCTCATACCCAACATTCATCCTACGGGTTCTCCCTCTTTCATTCATTTTTTATTTTTTTACTCCATAAAAATATTTTTTTCATCATTGTATTTATTTTTATATTATATACATGTTTTCACTAGTATTTATGACGATCCAAATGTTCTCCAAAAGAACTCTTCTTTTAAGAACACACATTTTACATCTCATTATAGAATGATGATTCTTGTAACATGTATGTTATTCCCTCTTCCTTTTGTGAACCCAATGTTTATGACTGTGTTCTTATGTTATGAAACCCATTAAATATCATGGGTTAGTTATGTTAATTTTTTTTACATGTTCATTGTGTCATGCATGATAAATGATAATGTTATGATGTGACAGGTGCGCCCAGAATTATATAGAACAATATGAATGTTTCAATGTGACGAGTGTGCTCAGAATTATACAGTCCTCCAATGCATTGGGTATAGTGATGAATCACATGAGTGAATTTGAAATTAGTTGTGAACAATATTCTTGCTTGGTTCACAAGTATGTGTGGTATTTAACCACTTAGACATGATGTATCATTTTTATACATTACCACATTTCAAGTATTTTATTAATGATTCACCTCACATTCATGATATTTTTCCTATGTAATTAATATGAACATCCATTAATATATTGTACATATATATCCTCTTATTGGACTTTTAGATCGCCCCTTTTCATGTATATCCTCAGGTGACTAAATTTACTAAGGAGGGGTCATGTGCCAATAACAATCTTGTGAAACAGAAATAAAAAATGTTTATGATTGATATTGTAATTGTTATGTATAGTCCTGGTTTTCCCAAGGAACTAATCCTTTTGAGCCTCTATATGCAATACTATTATGTTGTTTAACTTTAAAATTATTTAATAGTAATTTATAAAAAGGCTAGCTTGCTATAGTTGGTATCAGAGACAAGGTTTTCTTAATTTGGGAATTAGGATTAGTGAACCCTAGTGAAATCCTATAGTATGAGACTAAGTACAAATATGTGGACATGAATATTAAAATAGGAAACCCATATGTTAATATTTTAGTATAAATTTTTTATATGAATATGTTATTCATGACCCGTTGACTTATATTTTTTCTAACCTTCTCTTTTTTAGGAAATAGTGGGAACAAGGAGAACCAGACCAAAAACTCATATGAGGGCCAATGCAACATTTTCCCAAACAACATCCCCATTGAGTTGAGAGGTGGAGTTCAAAACATCATGGTGATGCTTACCCAAATATCTTAGGTTATAAACAATAACCATAATAATGGGGAACTTCCTCCTTCAACAAAGAGGGAGTAACGGTATATCGAATGTTTTATGAGAAAAAGACCACCGACATTTAGTGGATCTTCTGGTCCACTAGTTTCAGAGTAGTGGGTCAACTCCATGGAGAAGATATTTTATGTGCTTCACTATTTTGAGACTGAGAAGGTTACTCTAGCTATTTATCATTTAGATGGAGAGGCTGATCAATGGCGGGCATTTATTAAGAACACTATGACAAGGGAGGAAATTGAATAGATGGAATGGGAACACTTTAAGATCATGTTTCTAAATAAATTTTTCCCATAAACTCTTCACAAAAATATAGAGAGAGAATTCATAGAGATGAAGAAAAAATAATATGTATCTATCACAACCTATGAAGAAAATTTTACCAGGCTTTCAATGTATGCCTCGGGTTTGTTTATCAACAATGATACAAAAGTTTATATATTCTTTAGTGGATTAAAACCACCCCTTCGAAAGGCTGTTGCAATTCAAGAATTTGGGAGTTATGAATATGTTGTTCAGTGTGCTCTCAATGTGGATATGGATTTTAGAGAATGTTCTCATAGCTATGGTGATAAGAAAAAAATAGGGAGTTTCAAGCCGTAGGATCTAATGAAAATGGTGGGAAGAAAACTCAACGACCCATATGCTAAAATGTGAGAAGTTGCCCCATGGGAACTACATCAAAGGGACAGGGAAGTGCTTCAAGTGTGCAAAATAAGGACACCATGCACTAGAGTGTCGAAAATACATGAAAAGGAAGTAGAATATATCTAATGAAAGGAGAGAACCACCGATTGTTCATTACTAAAACTGTAGGGAGCAAGGGCACTATGCTATCCAGTGCACTAAACCTCGAGTTCTCAATGGTAATCAGTGTATCAGCCACTAAAGACAATTAAACAAGGGGAAAATTATTCCATCACATCCACGGAAGTGGACCAAGATAATCATTCATACATGGTTCAATTCTTATTCATTCAATAATGGAATTATTCTTATTTGATTCTAGTTCTACGCATTCTTTTATATCTAGCACGTTTTTTAGAACTATAGAACTGAAGCCCCAAAACCTTAAAGTAGCGATATATGTAAAAACACCATGTGATGGAATAATTGCAACCCATGTTTTTAAAACTTCTCTTGTTGGGTGTGAGGTAAGATTCTTCTATGTAATCTGGTAATACTTCCATTTGGGGAATTTGAGGCTATAATGGAAATGGATTGCATCTCGTTACATAGAGAACATATCAACCATCACAAAATGGAAATATATTTTCATATTATGAGCCCTCCCATGCTCCTCTACATATACATGAATGTTCGTGAATCTCTTTTGAAAAATACTTCAATGGTTCAGGTGTTTATTCCCTGTGATGAAGAATAACTCACCCAAATGGTTTGGGCAAATGAATGTTCCAACCTCGAGGAAATGCCCATCGTGAGGGAATACTATGATGTATTTCCTGAAGATATACTCAGAATTCCCCTGGATAATGAGGTAGAGTTCTCAATTGAACTCATACTCGGAGCTACTCTTACATCAAAGTGTCACTATAGGATGGATCCTATCAAACTAGAGGAGTTAAAGAAGAAGCTGCAGGAGCATCTGAAAAAATGGTTCATAAGCCCTACTGCATCACCTTGGGGTCCACTAGTTCTCTTTGTAAAGAAGAAGGATCGAACAATGCGGCTGTGTATCAATTAAGGGGAACTCAACAAGATCAACATAAAGAACAAGTATCCTCCTACAAGGATTGATGACTTGTTCAACTAGTTAAGACGGGATCAATACTTCCCAAAGGTGGATCTTCGTTTTCGATATCATCAGCTATAGGTGAAGAAGGAATATATTCATAAGAATGCCTTCCGTACAAGGTATGGGCCCTTTGAGGTTTTTGGTGATTCCATTTGGACATAGTAATTCCCCATAAATCTTCATGGATTTGATAAGTAGAGTCTTTATACATTACCTCGACATATTTTGGGATGTGTTTATCAATGATATTCTCATCAACTCCTAGATCAAGGAGGAATATGAAGAATAGTTATGACTTGTATTGGCGACATTGAGAAAGGAGAATTTGTACTCCATGTTCAGCATTTGTGGCTTTTGGATGAAGCAAGTCACATTGTTTGGAAATATGATCACAAGTAATGGAATATCTATGGATCCTTCAAAATCAAAGGCAATTAGGAATGGCCCAATCCCTCTAGTGTCACATAAATCTATATTTTTCTTGCA
This sequence comes from Viscum album, assembly GCA_963277665.1. NCBI lineage: Eukaryota > Viridiplantae > Streptophyta > Magnoliopsida > Santalales > Viscaceae > Viscum > Viscum album. The sequence continues at coordinate 1,099,394,965 of OY728123.1, forward strand.
TTAGTTGGGTACTACTAATGTTTTGTGAGAAAATTCTCATGATTGTCAATCTTACTAACTATGTTAACCAGGAAAGGGGTAAGGTATTTCCAAATGGAAGAATGTAACGGTTTCTTCGAGGAGGTAAAGATAAATCTGATCACTGTACCTATATTCAAACTAGAAAAAAGTGGAGAAAGTATTGTAATATACAATGATGCTTCAACAAAAGGATTGGGTTGTATACTCATGGAAAATGAAAATGTGATATCCTACACCTCATGATAGTTGAAGATCCATGAGATGAACTACCTAACACATGATTGAGGGCTGGAATCCATGATATTTGCATTGAAAATATGGGAACACTACCTTTATGGTGAGAAGTGTTTCATATACACCGAACACAAGATCCTAAAGTTTATATTCACAAAAAAGGAGCACAACATGCATCAAAGGAGATGATTAGAACTAATCAAGGATTACGATTTCTCTATTCACTATAATCCAGGAATGGCAAAAAAGGTAGCTGATGCTCTAAGAAGAAAGAACCTACTACTCTATCCATGTTATTGATTGATAAAGACCCTATATTATTGGATATGCAAACGATGGATTTAGAAATCATAAGGGTAGGGAATACATCCTAGCGTTCTAAAATGATTGTGCAACCATCCATCCAAAAGAAGATTAAAGAAGAACAATGGTATGATGTACAGATACAAAAGAGGGTGAATGCAGTAAAGGAAGGGAAGCTACATGAGTTCCATATCGAAGATGATGGTGTGATTCGATTTGAAATGATGCTTTGTGTGCCGTCGTCACCCGGGATAAAGAAGGAAGTATTGGAAAATTCACATAGGTCTTTATTCTATATCCATCCTCAGAGTTCCTAGATGTATTGTGATCTTTGAGAACAATTCTAGTGGGATAACATGACAAAGGAGATCGCAGAATATATCTCAAGGTGCTTGTTATGTCAGTAAGTTAATATAGAGCGACAAAAGTTTAAAGGGTTGATGCAGCCATTTCCTATACCCATGAGGAAATGGGAGAATGTTAGTATGGACTTTTTCATGGGTCTCCCAAAGACATCGAAGGGTAATAATGTCATTTGGGTTGTTATTGAATGACTCACAAAGACTTCCCATTTTATCGTTATTCAGAAAGACCTCTCGCTTGATCTACTTACAAAGATATATGTCAATGATGTGGTGAGACGGCAAGGAGTTACACTCTCAATTTTATCTGATCGTGATCCAAGGTTCGCATCTAAATTCTGGAGGAGCCTTCAACATGCTTTTTTTACTAAATTAAATTTTAGCATGGCCTATCACCCCCAAACAGATGGCCAATCTGAAAGGATTATTCAGACACTTGATGATATGGTAAGAGACTTCTCTCTAAAATTCAAATGTGGATGAGATCATCATCTTCTATTTGATGAGTTCTCAAATATCAATAGATTCCACTTGAGTATTTAGATATCTCTATATGGTGATTTGTATGGAAAGCGATGTATAACTCCGACCTGTTGGGTTTCTGTTAGATAAGGAAGGCTACATGGACCCAATCTTGTGGAAGAGATGACAGAGATGGTTCAAGTCATCCAGAAACACATAAAAGCTGCACAGAGTCAGAAAGAGAGCTACACTAACTACCATAGAAGATAATTGGAGTTCGGCGTTGGAGATAATGTATTCCTTCGAATATAACCATGGAAGAGGGTCATGCTGTTTTGAAAGAAATGGAAGATAAGCCCAAGGTACATTGGCCCCTTTGAGATCCTTGACCTCATAGGATCTCTAGATTATCGGCTTGAAATTCCACCAAATATGGATCATGTTCATTATGGGTTTCAAGTATCTCTCCTGAGAATGTACATACCTGATCCCTCTCATGTACTGAACTCATAGGCAGTACAACTCGAAAATTATCTCACCAATGAGGAGAAGCTAGTAGAGATTCAACACAAGAGAGATAAGGTTATACACAACAAGACAACCCACCTTGTCAGTGTGTTGTGGAGGAACCATAAGTTTTAATAAGATAGATGGGAACCGTAGGAGGTGATTATGGATTAGTAACCTCACCAATTTGTGTAAAATGAAATTTTGAGGGAAACATTTCATAAGGGGGGAAGAATGAAATGACCAAAAGTTTTATTAATGGAATTCACTTTTTATAATTTTTACTTACAATATCATCACATTAGGAATAACAATGAAATATTATGATACTAAATACTATGTGACCATTAAACATAGTTTTTTCACTCATATATTTTAAGTTTATAAAATCTGACATACACAGTTATGTTTAAGATGATTTTTTTAGTATAATAAATAAAAAATAATTTTTGGTGAATTGTAACCTACCCTGATGAATTGTTACACACTCTAATAAATATTAATATGACCCTTATGAATAGTAAATCATACAAAATAATAGTAACCTTACCTATCAAGAATTTAATAAAATTAAGGCATCATATAAGTGAAAATTTGACCATAGTGAAAGTAATGGTATTTTGGTAAGTCATAAATAATTAACTATAAAGAATTAATGAAATAGAAATGGTATTTCTTAAAATTTGTTCATAAATTAAAAAATCTATTTCTTCTAGATTTAAAATAATTTTATAAGACCTCGAGTAATTTTTGAAAGCAATATAAAATTAGTTTTAATTTTAAAAAATATTTTTTTCTAGTAAATGTGATTTTAATTATATATTAAATTAATCATATTTAGAAATTTATTTTTTAAAAAAAACATCATTTTTGGATTTTAAATTCAAAAAAATTGAACGGGTGAATTTTTGGGATTTTTCTGAAACACTTGAATTTTTTATGAATAGTGAAATACCACAATTAATAAAATAAGCTAACTAAGCTAATTATAGATTCATGTATGATGTTCTCCTGATGTTATACCACTTGGTTCTGGATCGTATTTTAAAATTATTATTCTTGGTCATGGAAGACTCACTATTACTTTTCTTGTGGGGAAATAATAAATTAATGAATTTTATAGTGAGAAATCCCCTCTCCCCTCCACTACAAATCCACCCTTCACACCCTCATTTCATCACACCTCTCAAGCATAAAACCTTGTTTAGTTTCTGCCCAATCATATTCCCTAGCCCCTTTCCCACGTCCAAGAGCATCTGGATTTGTCAAAAGAAAAATCCTAGGACTCTTAAGGAGGATCTCAAGAGAATGATTCCAGAGGTAATTTCTCTCCCTCATCTCCTTTAATTCCCTTTTAATTTCAAGTTCTTTTCTCAATCTGGCCCCACCTATCTTTGTCCAAATTTTATGGTAAGTCCAGTATCATACATATAATGTAATGTTATGATACTAATAGAATATTATAACATCCAAAACCCTTATACTCTTCCTATTATTTTATAAAAGAAAAAATTGTTCGTGACGTGTTAATCTATCACCATAAAAAATGACATGTTTTATTTTTTCATTTCAACCTTCACATATGGTCATGAAATCATTATTATGGTTGAACCATAATACTTTATAGGTATTACGTACTATTTAATTTTATTGAACTAACTTATTTACATATTACTTAATGATTATTCAAAACAAGTTCTTTGTGGTCCAAAAATAGCCTAAATTAACTCAAACTATCATCATTTAATTTCTATATAATGATTCATCCACATGGAATAAAATTTAATTCATTATAAGATAATTTTAAATTCAGTAATATCATTAGTAAAATGTAATATATTTTTTCGATGATTATGCATGTTCTACATGAACATCAATTCATGAATACATGGAAACGCTCAAGAAAACCATAAAAACTAACATTCCCGAACAATGTTTTTAAACACTATATCTTATCAAAAGGACCATTACGTAAAATTATGAAACCAAAATGAATCATATTCATGTATAAAAGGTTATAGAATTTCAAATTTATTAATATAATGTCATTAAAAAGGACATTAAAGAGAATTAAACGTTCAAATATAATGTAAGGGAAAATTCTCGAACCCAACTTGCATCTTTTGGGTTCTCCCTCATTCCCTCATTTTTGATATGGTTACTCACAAAAAATATTTTCTTCATAATTTTATTTCTTTTTATGGGATATACATGTTTTTTAATGGTATTTATGTCAAACCAAAGGATTTCCCAATGAACTTTTCTTTTAAGAACACACCTTTTACTTCTCATTGAAGATTGACAGTTCTTGTAACATGTATGTTATTCTATATTTTTTTGAGAACCCAATGTTTATGAATGTATTCTTATGAGATTAAGGGAATTCCCTTTAAATGGTTTCTTATGTTCTATTTTGTTATATTTTCATTGTTTCATGCTAGATAAATGATAATGTTATGATGTGACGGGTGCACCTGGAATTATATAGTGCAATCTTAATATATCAATGTGAGGGTGCACCCAAAATTATACAGCGCTCCAATGAATTGGGTATAGTGATTAACCTCATGAGTAAATGTGAAATGATTTGTGAAGAAGATTCTAGCTTTGTTAACATGTATTTGTGGTATTTGACCACTAAGACATGATGTTTCATTTTTATCCATTTCCACATTTCAAGTCATTTATTAATGAATCCCCTCAAGATCATGATCTTCTTCATAGGTTATGATTATGCTCTCCCATTTTTATATTATTCTTATATATCCTCTTACTGGGCTTTTAGCTCACCCCTTTTCATCTATATCCTCAGGTGACTATATGTACTAAGTAATGGTCTAGTTCCAACAAGAATCTTAGGTAGAAGAAATAAAAAAATGTTTATTCATGATTTTGTAATTGTTATGTACGGTCCTAGTTGACCCTAGAAACTAAACCTTTGGATCCTCTATGTGTAATATTATTATGTTGTTTATCTTTCAGATGATGTAATAGTAATGTAAGAGAAGTCTGGGGCACTATAGGCACAGAGAAATGGACCTTTTAATGTGAGTTGACATTAAAGGTCATGTGACTCAGACTTCGGAAGATTGGAGACTTACCTTATTAGGAGTTACCTAGAATGCAATAGAGGAAAGGGTAGTGGTATCATACCCGTTACAAGGGGAATATAATATATTCCATTCGATGGATCACTATTCCTCATTGAATAGAAAAGAAGGTGATCACCCTTAATCCCTATAACGGGGAAGTTCACGTTAGCATCCCATGGGTGGAATCAGGGTTACCATGGGAATGTATAATTACATATATACTTGGAGTCCAAATCATTGTGGGGAGAGCCTTTGTGATTTTCCCTACCATAGCTATGTAGACTCAAGGGGGTATGCTGATGCACCTGATGGTCTAATCATACGGGTTGGGTGGCTATGGAGGAGGATTTGGCATGATGCTAGAGGACAGGTTCAAAGAGGGAATATAGAGGACTGGACGGTAACAAAGGGGATATATTGGAATCGGAGGAGATAATACCCAAAAAACCCCCATTCTGCAAACTATCTTCTTATACAGGGTGGGGGAATCTCCCCATACTATAGTGGTATGTAGGAAGAGGGTTCGTCCGCATACTGAAGCAGTATGAAATCTAGGGAAAGGACCATCATTCACCATTGAGGTATGCAGTCCTAAGTATGTTCTTTCATGCCACTATGGGTTCCATCTCAGTACTGATGCAGTACGCAATGCCAAGTTAAATCCAAGTAGCGATATAGTATGCAGAACATCATATTGATGGAGGGTACAGGGGAATATCATTCATCAGGAGTTAATCTAAAAGAAATTTGTGGCTCACTATTTCACCAAATAGATTCGAGGCCCCTTATTATTATTAATTTCCCTTGTTTTATGGTTTTGGGCTGTTAATACCTATGGAAAACATAGAATGAAATTTGGGAATTGTCGATGATTAATGACTAAAGCCGAAATGTACTCCGAAATCTTACATCCAAGCATTGGGTTCCCCTTCGAACATTCTTTGTCTGTCCCCTCTCATTATCAATTCCTTCAATGATCCATTTATAGTGAATTGGGGGCATCATATCTATCAGAATGTGACACCATTTGCAGAATCCCATAAAGAGATATTTTGACCAACAGAATAATCGGTCAATTCGGGTTGGCGTAGGCTAAGGTTTATGAGTCATAGTTCATAGAACCTCACTTGTTTGATTCATTTACAAACAATTGAGTTCGAAAAAGGGTATGTGGATGGCCTTCACGTTCTTCATTACTTCTACAATGTGGTCCAAGGTCCTTTGGGTTTTCCGGCCATCGCTCTATGGGCCAATGCCTCATTGTTCATTCTGCGTACCAGTGGTTCCGAGTACTGCTGTCGATGAACCCTTCCCAGTAATTCTACGCATGTCACATAAAATCTTTCTATGATATTAATTATTTCAGGTTTCTTTTGAAGTGTGTAATTCAATTATGAGTCCATTTTATTTTCTATGGTTTTAGGAATGCTTTCTTCATTTTTCAATGTAATTGTGGTAGTATTTCATTGCCCCTGGTGGAATTTTAGGGAACCTACAAATTCCCCCCTCGGAATAGGGTCTGTTCATAATGAAGAGGAGACTATTCTGATGTAGAAGTTGCCCAAAACTCAAATGGTTCACATTAGAGTAGATATGACTAGTATGAGGGGGACCGTGTAACAGCACGAGATTTTATAAAAAATATTCTTTTTAATTTTATTAATGTCTTGTGTTGCACGCTACACCAAAAGGAGCTTGCACAACACGCATCTTTGACTTTCCTTTCATTACACGCAATTGCAACCTTCCTCGATAGCGTGTGTAGTACTCAATACTGAGTTTCACGAAACAACGATATTCTATTAAAATAATATTAAAACTAGCCGTTATGAATAGTAATAACCACTTTTTAAATTTTAGAAATTTTAGCTCTCAAAATGGATTTCATTTTTGGATTCGGAGTATCGAATTTATCCTAAGGTGAAATTTTGGTACTTTTCGGATAACTTTCATATTCTGATGAATAGTGAAAATTACTAAATTATAATTAAAAACAACTTTTTTAATCGAAATAATTAATAGTGATATATTATTAATTTGAGTGGTTTTAAAGTATATTTAGAATATATTTTTACAATTTAATACAATGTTGGTCATTGAATGTAATTTCACATTTAAACCTGACATAATCAAGTGTCAATCTTTTGATAGATATTGTTTCTTAAAAACACGCTATTTGTTATAACAATGGGATTTAATTATAAAATTAATTAATGCAACTTATATGATATGAATTTGGTAAAATAGACTTTATTTTTGAATTCGGAATATGAAATATATCTTAGGATGAAATTTTGGCATTTTTCTGAAAAACATCAATTTTTTATGAATAGTGAAACTACTAAGTGGTAGTTAAAAAAATGAATTTTTCATAAAAAGTAATTTTACCGCTTCTGTGAATGGAATTTCAAAAATCCGAGAGACACGGTTGATGTCAGTAAGTAAAATGTGGTTCAATGAGATGAAAATAATTTTTGGTGAATAGTAACTTTTTACTTTTATTTACCACGGTTAAAAGTAAATAGGGTAATTAAGGGTACAAATGATATTAATATTACCCTAACACATGCCCTAATCCTATTGGACAAGTGTATCTCGACCAAAAACAACCTTAAGTGTAAAATATTATCATTTAGGCCCACTTGGATTAGATTAGGACATTTATTATTATTTAATTCAAAGAAGAGTTAAAAGAGTTAAAATCAATGTTTATTTACTAAAACATTTTTAATATAGGGTTGTAATTAAGATAAATTCGATTGTAAATATTAATTAGAAAGATAAAAATATTTCCTACATTATGGTATTTTATTTGTAATTTTTAGACATAAAATAATTTAATTTATTTATGACACAAAGATGAAGAAGTAATTATCATATTAATGAAATATTGACATAATTGATATTATAAATACCAAAATAAATGTAATTTAAGACTTTTTTTGAATTCCACTAATTTTCTAGGTTACTATGATATATTAGTGTGGATTTAATCAACGTGGTTCGAACATATAATTCTGTTATGACTTTCACAAAAATCATATATCAAATAGTGTCAAAATTAACACAAAATAGTTTTTAAATCAAATATTATATTATTAATTGTTATTTTATTCCTAAAAATCTAAGGATCGGCTGAATGACTTATATAAGGATATATTTATTAATAATATACAATTTGGGGTTCGTTTGGCATGTTATAGTAAGTGTATTAACCATATAGTGAAAGAAAACAAAAAGACATGGTAAAAGTTAAATTATTTAACTTAGAGTTAAAACTAATTGATAAGGTTAAAATAATACCCTAAACTTGTCTAAATCCTATTGGATGATAGTATTTCGACCCATCCCCACTTTATATTCAAAATAAGACCCTTTGGATCCATTATAAACCGATTTTGACTTTAATATAAAATAATATTTTGAGATATTCCTAAGGTGCCCCTCTCCTCCCTTATAAAAAGGAACCTCCTCCCCCTCCTCTTCACACCAATTTGAGCACTCAAGCTCGGCCAACCCCTGAAATTTTCTCCTCTCCACTTCCCTAGAATAATACTAGAGGTCCTGGTATTCTTCAAAGACCAATCTTAGTTCCCCAAGTGGAGGATTCAAAGAGGCGTTCCAAAGAAGAGGTAATATCCATTACCGATCTTTTCAATTTCTTTCTTCTTCAACTTCTTATTATTTAGGTGTTTCATGATAAAGTAATAACATAAGTATTACTTACATACTGATATGTTATTATAAATATGAAACAACCCTAATTCACCTTCTATCCATCCTACGAAAAAATGAAATCACCGCGCGTGCGTACGTACGGAATACCGTCTCCACGCCGTGGTGTAATCTATTTTCCGCCACCACCTTAATTGGATGGGTATAAAGGTGTAATGAGTAACTATATATGATTATTATAAAGTGATATTGATACTGAAATAGTATACATACACTTCATCATAATTCCACGACCATGGGAATGATATCATCGCTCGTGCGTACGTACGGACTACCGTCTCCACGAAGCGATGAGATTCATTCTCAATGATTAACCATTCATGAATGATTATAAAGTATATATAATAAGTACTAATGAAATATATGACCTAATAATGATACTGGAATTATTTATATTTATATGTATGTCATCTACTTAATTCCATTCAATTCAATAAGGAAACGAAAACAGCGTTCATGCGTACGTACGGACTACCGTCTCCATGAACGGTGTATTTCATTCCATTTACTGATTTATTATATATGTGTATTATTAATATATATATATATAAATCATGTTTTATATTCTGGAATTAATTAATCATGATCTAAGTAATTATATGAATAATTACAAGTTAAAAACACGAACGACAAATGAGACGATTTTACCCAAAACGCTACTTTAACATGAATTTACAAAAGAACAGGTAATATAAAGTCATAAGTGGACCATATATGATATAATAACAATGAATATGATTCTGGAATAAGTCAATAACATGATTTAAATCATTATACAGGAGGTTCGGACACTCACAAAGCAAGTCGGACCTAAGGTAAGGGGAAATATCACAATCTCATTTTTATCCGAGATTGTTTATACTTTAGTATTTACTGGGGTGTATTTTATCATCCAAATCCATATTTCCTCAATATGTAATATTATTTCCATCCACCTATAATTGTTTAAATCCAATTTTACCATTTGGTGAGTTTTTAGTAAAAGATATGAAATGAATTTTTTTTCGTTTTTCGTACGAGGTACTTTTTTGACTTTTCCGACAAAAGTACGAGAAGAATGTTTTTTTAACTTATACGGCATGAATGGATTTTTAAAACATTATTTCCAAGAATCTTCCTTTACAAGTTTTCAAGTTTATTTTTAATCAACTTCTTTTAGTTTTAAATTGTAAGACATGTAAAGAAAGGAAAATGTTTTTGAATTAGAAAGGATATTTTCCTCAAGAATGGATTTCAAGTGTTTTATCAAAATTATTTTCCATCTAAGATAATAAAGGGTTCTATTTCTATCCCTATTATTACATGGATTTGACTATGTTGTGATGGAAATATTTTTATGAATTCCTTTATCTTATATGAATTTTTTTATGATGTCATGTTGTTTGAGAATCCCATTTTTATTACATGGGTTATGAAATGATGTATGATTTATGATTATGTGGCACACATAAGAATAGTATCATTATGAGATGGGTGGGGCCTATATCTCCCTCAAATTCATTGGGTAAATATTTTATATCTCATGAGATAGACATGGCTGGAATGGTAGGTTATATCGGTTCAGTGAAACAGGACTGAAACGAGGGTCACTCGATTCAAAAATGGACTTTGTCCACTAAGATAGTCTTGTAAATGAGTCTTGACTAACAAGAAATGATTCTCTATGATTATGTGTGTATGCCAAAAAGTTTCATGTTTTATGTTATGATTATTGGGATTTCATTTCACTACTATGATTTATCCCATGTTATGAAATTATGCTCTCTTTTGCAGGTTAAGATTTCCAAAAGTTATGTTCTTATGAATATGATGTGATTGATTTTCTTTTGTTTACCCTTACTGAGCATTTGTGCTCACCCTTTCATGTTTTCTTTTCCCCAGGATATAATGAATGGTTTTAGGTAAAAAAAAGGGAAGATCTTTATGGGAGATATTGAAGATCTTTCACCACGATTAGAAGATTACGTTCCGAGTTTCCAAAGACACTAAACTATTAAGGTCCTTGTGTGTGTGTTTTTGTTATGTACTAAGTATTCCGCAAAAGTAATGTAATGTCCATGTACGATAAGCTCCGGGTCTTTACAGTTGGTATCAAAGGAAAGGTTTAGTCAACCTTTGGAAACTAGGATGCGAGAACTTTAGTGAGATCCCTAGAGATATTTCTATGGTATGTCTAGGGATGTCCCTAAGGTTAAGTATACGTATAGGTTATAGTACTAGAATTACGCTAACGATCATAGAATTAAACCTAAGATGTTAGATATTGAAGGTACTCCCCCTTTATTATGTTGTTTTCCCTAGCATTATTTTTGCCTCTCACACTATTCTTTTTGGGTTTTAGATGATGGCTGTAACCCGAAGGAACCGTGTTGATCAATGCAATGGACAATGCAATGATTGCCCTCCTGAACAAACAAATGTTATGGGAGATGGAGTGCAAAATCTTATTGCTATACTTACACAAGCTATGAATCATTCTGGACATCCAAATGAGCAGAGAAGGGAACAATATTCTATTGAGTCCTTCATGAGGCAACGTCCACCTTCTTTCAGTGGGACTTCCGATCCACTTGTTGCTGAACAATGGATCAGTACCACTGAAAAGATATTTTCAGTTCTTCAATGTTCTGAACATGATAAAGTCATCTTAGCAGTATATCGTTTGGAAGGTGAAGCTGATCAATGGTGGAATATTATCAAGAATACAAGGCCAAGAGATGAAATTGAGTCCATGGAATGGGACGAGTTCAAGAACTTGTTTTTCAGTAAGTACTTCCCTCGTATTCTTCGAACAAAGATGGAAAAGGAGTTTCTTGAGCTGAAGCAGAAGGATGATGAATCTGTTGGTATATACGAAGAGAATTTTACAAGACTTGCAAGGTATGCATCTGGCATTATCATCCAACCTGAAAGTAAAGTTGATTGATTTTTCAGTGGCTTAAAACCATGTATTTGAAGGGCATTAGCTATAAGAGACTTTAGCAGCTATGAAGAAATTGTGCGTTGTGCTATCAAGGTAGAAATGGAAGTTGGTGTTACATATCCATCTCATGGTTTTGACAAGAAACGAAAGATGGAGTTCAAGGAGAAATCTCAGAATAATGGTGAAAAGAAGATGAATGTTTCCTTATGCACAAAGTGTGGAAAGAAGCATGGTGGAGATTGTCTTAAAGGGACTAGAAAATGTTTTAAGTGTGGAAAAGAAGGTCATCGAGCAGCTGAGTGTCGAAGTAATGGAAAAAGGGTTTCTAATGATGTGAATAAAGAAAACACTACAGAGAACGCACCACCAACACTTCAATGCTTGAAGTGCATAGAAATGGGGCATTATGCTAATAAATGCCCTAATCCAAGGGTTAGTGATGATCAACATGAGCAACAACTCAAGGCAAAGGACAAAGGGAAGTCACATGCGATCACTATTGGCGATGTTGAATATGACAATGATGTGGTGGAATGATTAAGTGTTTATGTAATGGGATTCCAAAATAATATTGTATCATGGAGTATTGGAATATTTATGTATTGGTCTAATGTGGTATTCAAAGTAATTGAGATATTTTTGGAAATAAGATGATACGACCATAATGAAGGGAAAACGAGAAAACAAAATGTTTAACAGTATTCATGAGCTCATGATTGATATAAGGACTAAGTGATATCCTGGTTTCAGTATATAGAATTTTGAGGATTTTGGTATGTGGAAAGTGTTAACTTTTAACTGCATTCATGTTTTCACTAAGGTATTCAAGAGAATACATGATTAAGGACTTTGAATGTTTGGAATGTGACCAAAAAAACATACCTTATGATATATGGGGATCGACGATGGTGTTAAATCTCTGGTAATCGTTTTCACTATATTATGAGAATGGACTACAGTATTATGGATAAGCCTAAAGATTGGAATGGATTATGTTGGGAATAAGTTAGTATTGTTTAAGGATAGAAGTTTTCTCGATATTATTGATGGGATGTTATAGTAATGTAGTTTTAGAAAAAGGAAAACCTGCAGGACGGGCGACAGCCCATCGCTTCAGACAAGGCTGTGGGAATCGAACCCACAACCGAAGTGCGATTGGCCTTTATCTCCTACCACTGGCTTACAGGAAGTCCCTATTTAGTATAAACTAGTTTTATTATATTAAGGAGTATGATATATAAAGTATAAGTCCATTTTAGGAACCATATATGATTAATCTCACTATAGATCGACTTATGTATATAATTTTTGCTAACCTTTTGTTTGAGATAGATGGAATGACTCGTCATTCTATCACATGATCTGCTAACACTTCACGAATAACAAATTCAACTTCATTTATTTATGAGATGAAGTGGAAATTGTTCAAGGCACGAACAATAGTGAAATTGTACCAAAATAAAGTAAGTATTTATTCTAATTCAAATTCTTTAACTTTAGGGAAACGATCTTGAAAACCAAAAATGTTGCCATAGTGATCTTATATCTGATGAATCAGATGGTACCTTAGATCGTCACAAATTTATGGCTTTGTGATTACAAGATTTTCCATAGCCATGTTCTCTACCACTCTCCATCAGAACATGATGGTTAGATTTCTCTTCCATATCCATATTTTCACCTATGTGGAAACCCAGTGATTAGTTTATTTGGGTAACCGTTACGTTTCATACTTTTGTTTTTAAATATTTTTTTTGATATTCCTTTTTACGATGTGGGTTTCTATTAAATAAACTTTCAAATAGTAAACCATTTATAACCCCGAAGAATTTTGAGGGCGGAATTCATTTTAAGGGGGGTAGAATGTAATAGCCCGAGATTTTATGAAAAATATTATTTTTAATTTTATTAATGTCTTGTGTTGTACGCTACACCAAAAGGAGCTTGCACAACACGCATCTTTGACTTGCCATTCATTACATGCAATCGCAACCTTCCTCGATAGCGTGTGTAGTACGCAATACTGAGTTTCACGAAACAACGATATGCTATTAAAATATTATTAAAACTAGCTGTTATGAATAGTAATAACCACTTTTTAAATTTTATAAATTTTAGCTCTCAAAATGGACTTCATTTTTGGATTCGGAGTATCGAATTTAGCCTAAGGTGAAATTTTGGTACTTTTCGGATAACTTTCATATTCTGATGAATAGTGAAAATTACTAAATTATAATTAAAAACAACTTTTTTAATCGAAATAATTAATAGTGATAAATTATTTATTTGAGTGGTTTTAACGTATATTTAGAATATATTTTTACAATTTAATACAATGTTGGTCATTGAATGTAATTTCACATTTAAACCAGACATAATCAAGTGTCAATCTTTTGATAGATATTGTTTCTTAAAAACACGCTATTTGTTTTAACAGCGGGATTTAATTATAAAATTAATAAATGCAACTTCTATGATATGAATTTGGTAAAATAGACTTTATTTTTGAATTCGGAATATGAAATATAGCTTAGGATGAAATTTTGGCATTTTTCTGAAAAACATCAATTTTTTATGAATAGTGAAACTACTAAGTGGTAGTTAAAAAACTGAATTTTTCATAAAACATAATTTTACCGCTTCTGTGAATGGAATTTCAAAAATCCGAGAGACACAGTTGATGTCAGTAAGTAAAATGTGGTTCAATGAGATGAAAATAATTTTTGGTGAATAGTAACTTTTTACTTTTATTTACCACGGTTAAAAGTAAATAGGGTAATTAAGGGTAAAAATGATATTAATATTACCCTAACACATGTCCTAATCCTATTGGACAAGTGTATCTCGACCAAAAACAACCTTAAGTGTAAAATATTATCATTTAGGACCAGTTGGATTAGATTAGGACATTTATTATTATTTAATTCAAAGAAGAGTTAAAAGAGTTAAAATCAAAGTTTATTTACTAAAACATTTTTAATATAGGGTTGTAAATAAGATAAATTCTATTGTAAATATTAATTAGAAAGATAAAAATATTTCCTACATGATGGTATTTTATTTGTAATTTTTAGACATCAAATAATTTAATTTATTTATGACACAATGATGAATCAGTAATTATCATATTAATGAAATATTGACATAATTGATATTATAAATACCAAAATAAATGTAATTTAAGACTTTTTATGCATTCAACTAATTTTCTAGGTTACTATGATATATTAGTGTTGATTTAATCAACTTGGTTCGATCATATAATTCTGTTATGACTTTCACAAAAATCATATATCAAATAGTGTCAAAATTGACACAAAATAGTTTTTAAATCAAATATTATATTATTAATTGTTATTTTATTCCTAAAAATCTAAGGCTAGGCCAAATGACTTAGATAAGGATATATGTATTAATAATATACAATTTGGGGTTCGTTTGGCATGTTATCGTAAGTGTATTAACCATATAGTGAAAGAAAACAAAAAGACATGGTAAAAGTTAAATTATTTAACATAGAGTTAAATCTAATTGATAAGGTTAAAATAATACCCTAAACTTGTCTAAATCCTATTGGATGATAGGATTGCGACCCATCCCCACTTTAGATTCGAAATAAGACCCTTTGGATCCATTATAAACCGATTTTGACTTTAATATAAAATAATATTTTGAGATATTCCTAAGGTGCCCCTCTCCTCCCTTATAAAAAGGCACCTCCTCCCCCTCCTCCTCACACCAATTTGAGCACTCAAGCTCGGCCAAACCCTGCCATTTTATCCTCTACACTTCCCTAGAATAATCCTAGAGGTCCTGGTCTTCTTCAAAGACCAATCTTAGTTCCCTAAGTGGAGGATTCAAAGAGGCATTCCAAAGAAGAGATAATATCCATTACCGATCTTTTCAATTTCTTTCTTCTTCAACTTCTTCTTCTTTAGTTGTTTCATGATAAAGTAATAACATCAGTATTACTTACATACTGATATGTTATTATAAATATGAAACAACCCTAATTCACCTTCTATCCATCCTATGGAAAAATGAAATCACCGCGCGTGCGTACGTACGAAATACCGTCTCCACGCCGTGGTGTAATCTATTTTACACCACCACCTTAATTTGATGGGTATAAAGGTGTAATGAGTAATTATATATAATTATTATAAATTGATATTGATACTGAAATAGTATACATACACTTCATCATAATTCCACGACCATGGGAATGATATCATCGCTCGTGCGTACGTACGGACTACCGTCTCCACGACGCGATGAGATTCATTCTCAATGATTAACCATTCATGAATGATTATAAAGTATATATAATAAGTACTAATGAAATATATGACCTAATAATGATACTGGAATTATTTATATTTATATTTATGTCATCTACTTAATTCCATTCAATTCAATAAGGAAACGAAAACAGCGTTCATGCGTACGTACAGACTACCGTCTCCATGAACGGTGTATTTCATTGCATTTACTGATTTATTATATATGTGTGTTATGAATATATATATATATAAATCATGTTTTATATTCTGGAATTAATTAATCATTATCTAAGTAATCATATGAATAATTACAAGTTAAAAACACGAACGACAAATGAGACGATTTTACCCAAAATGCTACTTTAACATGAATTTACAAAAGAACGGGTAATATAAAGTCATAATTGGACCATATATGATATAATAACAATTAATATGATTCTGGAATAAGTCAATAACATGATTTAAATCATTATACAGGAGGTTCGGACACTCAAAAAGCAAGTCGGACCTAAGGTAAGGGGAAATATCACAATCTCATTTTTATCTGAGATTGTTTATACTTTAGTATTTACTGGGGTGTATTTTATCGTCCAAATCCATATTTCCTCAATATGTAATATTATTTCCATCCACCTAAAATTTTTTAAATCCAATTTTACCCTTCGGTGAGTTTTTAGTAAAAGATATGAAAGGAATCTTTTTTCGTTTTTCGTACGAGGTACTTTTTTGACTTTTCCGACAAAAGTACGAGAAGAATGGTTTTTTAACTTATACGGCATGAATGGATTTTTAAAACATTATTTCCAAGAATCTTCCTTTACAAGTTTTCAAGTTGATTTTTAATCAACTTCTTTTAGTTTTAAATTGTAAGACAGGTCAAGAAAGGAAAATGTTTTTGAAGTAGAAAGGATATTTTCCTCAAGAATGGATTTCAAGTGTTTTATCAAAATTATTTTCCATCTAAGATAATAAAGGGTTCTGTTTCTATCCCTATTATTACATGGATTTGATTATGTTGTGATAGAAATATTTTTATGAATTCCTTTATCTTATATGAATTGTTTTATGATGTCATGTTGTTTGAGAATCCCATTTTTATTACATGGGTTATGCAATGATGTATGATTTATGATTTTGTGGCACACATAAGAATGGTATCATTATGAGATGGGTGGGACCTATATCTCCCTCCAATGCATTGGGTAAAGATTTTATATCTCATGAGATAGACATGGCTGGAATGGTAGGTTATACCGGTTCAGTGAAACAGGACTGAAACGAGGGTCACTCGATTCAGAAATGGACTTTGTCCACTAAGATAGTCTTGGAAATGAGTCCTGACTAACAAGAAATGATTCTCTATGATTATTTGTGTATGCCACAAAGATTCATGTTTTATGTTATGATTATTGGGATTTCATTTCACTACTATGATTTATCCCATGTTATGAAATTATGCTCTCTTTTGCAGGTTAAGATTTCCAAAAGTTATGTTCTTATGAATATGATGTGATTGATTTTCTTTTGTTTACCCTTACTGAGAATTTGAGCTCACCCTTTTGTGTTTTCTTTTCCCCATGATATAAAGAATGGTTTTAGGTAAAAAAAAAGGGAAGATCTTTATGGGAGATATTGAAGATCTTTCACCACGATTAGAAGATTACGTTCCGAGTTTCCAAAGACACTAAACTATTACGGTCCTTGTGTGTGTGTTTTTGTTATGTACTAAGTATTCCGAAAAAGTAATGTAATGTCCATGTACGATAAGCTTCGGGACTTTACAGACCGCCTATATATTGGGGCCCATGTCGTTTGTCTTTTACAATTTTTCATGGTAAAAAATGCACCTGAATATCCCTCGACTTCCTCTGCCTTCGTATAACATTTCATTTGAAAAAACCCTGCTGGAGAATAGCTTCATACGTGCTCCAAACCAAAAATTTCACCATATATCTCCCAAGAAACCATATTTTTTATTTCACAAACAAACTTTTGGCATTTAAATCCTTAATTTTAATTTTTTCATAGGAGAACGCTACACGTCTAGTTTGTCCACCAAAATAGATCGAACCAGAGTACCAAACCCTAATCTTTAATAATACAAACATAAAGAATTTAAACCATAATTTTTGAAAATGGACTTTTTGAGGCCTTGGTATATGACATCCATCATCTGCAAACCCTTATTTTTTCTGTTCAATGATATGAGGGCCCTTTCCTCATAGATGTTTCACATACCATGACTATACGCAGATTAACTCTTCCACGTAACATAGTAGTATGTGGAAGATTCTTACATTTATCATGTATTATCTGAGATATACCTGGCACATACCCTTTCAAGGAATTGTACGTGGATCCCTATATAGATATATTCTTATTTCCTTCAACCATTTTTTTGTTGCGTTCATCAATGAAACTTTATTGGAATAAATTTTTGTAGGATTTTGGATATTCTGGTGTTGGATACGATGGATATATTTTTTGGATACTACTAAATCATTTTTTCTTTCTAAGGATACTAATATTTTACCTCTTTTTGCTAATGATAAATGATTAAAGAACATGGAAGATTCGGTCAACAAAAAATTCTGGACATTCCATTATACCAATCTTTGGAGAATTCATTTACATCGAGTCAATGGGAGTACCCAGCTTCAAACATGCTTTCATCATACGATTTTGGTCTATTTTCAGATAAAACGATCCCATCGCCAAATCAGACCAATTAGCTTACTGACTAGACAAATAAAACCTATATCCTAAAGGCCTAGATTTCTTCAATTTGGTAGTATCTTCATATAGATAAATTCTCGGGGTCCTTGCTGAGCTATGCACCTCAAAAATTAGAGGAGGTCTGACAATATCCTAATAAGATGGGCCACTATAACCAGAGCATTACATGGAAAGATATAGTGAATGAGAAGCATGGCTGGTCATCCAAGAAGGATCTTTATATTGAAGGTATATTTGTCTTAGATTCATGGTGGAATTTCTAGGTTCCCCAGATTTGCAATGAATTTTGAATTGAGCTATAGACAATAAGACAATAAGAATATGGTTGGTTCTAATAGACATACAATAAATTCCCCAAGAAACTTATCTCACAGCTCCCATGAAGGTGGATCCCAGACACCAATACCTTCCATTTAACCCACGGGGTGGTCGGCATCAGTCTTTGGCACATCCAACTAATCGTAGGAGTCCATATTGTCAAGGATATGTTTGATGAATCCCTACCTCCCTCCTTTGTTTGGGGTGATGATGAAAGAACCCCACTTTTGGCCAAGAAAATTAGCATTCATGCAAAGACACTTTCAGTGGAAATTGTTCTTTGTCTGAAGTAGGATATTCTATTTTAAGTGGTTTTGTGATTTTCTTAAGCATACTGGTCTAGATCCCAATCTTTGGAGAACCAGGGTATGTCCTATAAAACCCACCCAGAGGAGAGCGGGTACCTATTGTCCCACCATATAAGAGGGAATTTTTATACGTGGTGATGGTGTATCATCCCAAACATCGATCAATTATTTTGGCTATAATATTTCTTGACTCGGTTTATGTGCAGGTGGATCTTTCCACTGCTGAGATCTAGTCATGTAAAATCCCCATCATTCATTATATCTGATTAGTTGGAAATTCGAAGATGTTTCAATTTAGATATCATTATGTTGGACAAAATCTATCACCTACTAGGTCGAATTAGCAAAGGGGGACCACTTTATCAGATGACTGGTCCCTTCCATATTCATTGGGTTTGGACAAGAGCTCATATATATGGATATACCTTTATTAAATCTTTACTAATTCAGTATTTCACCCTTTTTGTGACTTTAGAGCACAAGTGATGTCATGTTGGTGTCTTGGGCTTCACAGGATAAGCGATAGGAGAAAACATAAAAAAATGAGCAATTCAAAATGGATTATCTAAATGTTTAAAAATGTATCTCTTCTAACACTTAATATTATCCTAATTGTACTCTTTAAAATAATTTATTTGAAGACTTTTTCAACCGAGGTTACTTATTTAATTTGATAGAATGTATTTTAGTTTCCCATATCATAGGGGAGCATATTTTAGTGGGATATGTACACTGCATATTTAGACATCAATTTAACTATGTCCAGAAGTTGTGTTTTCCCACTCTCAATAGTACTCATCATGATAATGAATATGATGATAGGCCGTCAACTATGGATGATGTTTACAAGAGAGGACACCCTGTGTGAGGTCAAACATCCAGATTATAGGGATTTTGTACCCTTCCTTACCAGTATCTATGTTGTAGCCTAGGTTAAATCATATCCTAATGAAAAATTAGACGATCATGTTCTTTTCATTACAGCTTACAAGAAACTGGGGGTAAAGGGAAAGGAAAATTAAAATGTATTGGTTTAACAATCTCAACTGGGAAGTGTTTTTTGAAGGACTATTGGTTCCCCCATGAAATAAATTGTGATATCCTGGGTTGTGAGCTCACAGGTGGCTGAACGAGCTGCTGAAGCTACTGTTGGTAGTCCACCATTCATTCCCCCAAGGCCAATTTTCAAATGGTCTGGTGGAAGTGATGCATTTTTAATGTCCATCCATCTTCTTGTGATGGGTCCCATCATGATTTATGGTAGCTCCTCCGAACTAGGGATGTTTCTCTTACTATCAGTGGATATGTGTTAGCACCCGTTGAGGTTTCTTTTGATGAGGATCTAGAGATGGTGGGTCGTTACCATGAGGACCTAGAGACCCTCATCTATTCCCGTAGTGGTCACCAAAAAATACTTACATTGAGTATTTTATATGTGGGTCTAGAGACAGATTATGAGGGTGATGATGTCGTTGGCTCACATATTGTGGATACCTTGGAAAAATATTCTTACTTGCTCCCAATATGTCATAAAAGTCTATCTTCTAGAGGTCCTATGTCTAAACAGACACCCATGAAAATTTTTTGATTATCAAAACCTACCTCGCTCCCCTGCATAAACCTTATAGCACTGGCCATCCAATTTACGACTACTTTTCCGGATTCCTAGAGAGTCTGGGAAGAACTGAGGGAAAACTCTTCAAATAAAGACAAATGGAGGCTTCTTCAGGGAGGACATTTCGACCCACTAGGTTTTATGGGATATAAATCTCTTATCAGTATTTCTGCTAATGAAGAACCTAATGAGGTGGCTTCCTACTTGAATGAAATGAAAAAGTGTCACCATTCTCATATAGGTAGGCATTTCTGGTCTGACTGTGTGGCATTGATGGCAGTACTCCCATGGCTGAAGGGAGAAGATGATTTATTTTCTATAAGAGGCCATAATATATTTTGATGCGATGATGATAAAGATTCCGCTTCCCCTTTTTATTTTAATTTTTTAAGATCTAGAAGAGATTTGATAAATGGATATTTCCTTAATTTATTACCCTAGAGGAACTACAACTGAGGAGTGTGCCCTATCGATGGTAAGTGTTACTGCTGAAGGATCACCTGAGGCCCAAGAACACATGGAAGTAGTCATTATAGACCCTTCTAGGGAATTTTTCTCTATATCTTCATTGGTTCTATTATTAATGTGCCATCTATTCGAAAATTAAAAAAATTCAAGCATGCCCCCCAACTGTGAAAGCGCATTAGGAGGGTAATCACAATTAACCATATGCTCATCTAGTAGTTGAACCGGGTACCCTTATCTTGTTGAATCACTGGTGCATGTATGTATTTGGACACAAGGCCTATCAGTAACTGGATGGTGGTAGTTCATCCATCTATAGCTCTTGTCCCCTTTATGATATAGTAAGGGTCATCGGCCTTTACGGTTGACCAAATTTGGGAAAAAAGGTTATACAAAGAGATTTTGGGTATTATCAACCCTTCAGGTGGGCCTGATCTTATTTGAACATTCTATCCAGAAAAAATGAAAGGAAATATATATTTTTCACAAATTATATGACCATATTGAGTAGGCTATCATGGATATTAAAAATGTAGTGTTTATAGAAGGAGTCAAATCTAGTGGCATGCCCCAAGACCTACTGAATTTTGGGAAGGATTCAAATCATGAGGATCCAATAAATCAATATTAAATGACATTTTCCCCTATAGAGTGAGTGATTTTAGATATTGACATTACACCTGCTCATGATGGATATACAGAAGTCACAACTAGAGAGGCCAATGTTCTGATCCCTCAAATTTTGGAGTAGGTTATCGCTTCCTTTTTTCCATTTCTGAGAGAAGTTTACTTTTCTACACATAGGATCTTGATACTAGTACCTTATCTGGACTTTCTATCCCTACAGGCCTTATATTAATAAGAAATATATATAGGGTTTTTATTAGGGCTACTATTTTGGCCGAGTATAGAACTGTGTCTTCAGTATTCCCATGTACCAAAAAAGAAAAACTGAGGATTGATGATGTAGTGACACCTGTTTTAGATAGTGGTTTTTATATGAGGGTGGGAGGTACAAAAGTTGTCTCCTCCCTATTTTCCAAATCAAAATCACACACATTACAAATAGCGTCGGATTCCCCCACACTGTCAACCATTGAATCTACCAGAGATGAGGCCATTGTAGGTTCGAGTCACATTGTAGCCACTGTATTGAGTCCCTATCTTGTAGCATTAATTCCTGAATATATTTAATCATAATGGAGTGAATATGAGACCGATCAAGAAGTCATGGTCAATCTTCTTCTCATCCGTAAAATGGCATGGAGTAACATTTGGACATTTATTTCTCAGACACCATTGGCTGAGAATCCATCAAAATTTCCAAAATAACCCCACCAGTTTGTAGTACTGAGTATTGGTGGATTTGACTCTCTTGGTATAAATGATATAGTGAGAGAGATGGTCACTACCTGAGAAGCAACGAGTATACTTTATTCTAAACTTTATGCGGTAGAGTCGATGACTCATCTTATTGTTTCACAGAAAATTCTTATTATTGAAGTTGCCAATCATGATTGAGTATATGGAAGGCTATAAGTAAAACTCATGAAGCATGATTCTATGATAGAACAACTAGACCATGAAGTGGAGAAATCGATCTAAAAACTAGAGTGTCTTAAATACGAGTGGGCTCGGGTTGCGGCTGCCATTGAGGAGGGGCAATAGAAAATTAAATATGGTGAAAGGAATAGCCTTGATGCCATGAAGAACTCAAAGGCACTATGGGTTAGCATGAATGATGCAACATAAAATTTAATAAAAGTTTCACCAAGCCATTAAAGAGTCATATCAATCGTTGATGCAACTCTGTGACTCCACTGAAAATTTCTTGTAATGATCATGTCTTACTTAGGGGAGAGGCTCTATGATGTGGATTCCCACCATATTTTCTTTATGAAATATGATTGATCCAATTTTCCTTAAAATTCAAATTCATTGACTTTTTGTATCATAAAAATTAATCTAAATCAATCTTATAAGAATAATTTCAATCATGTATTAATTTTAAATAATTATTCAAAACTAGAAAATTGAAATAATTAACTCGGGATCTTATTTTTGCATGAGCTGCGATTCTCAGACATTATATTTTGACTATTTCTTGGGTTTTATGGAAAATATCTAGAAATTTTTCATCTTTTTCATTGTTACCCTAATTTTTTCCTAAGCCTTCTTGACATAGGATTATTCAGTATGACATGGATTTTTCTTAGGATAGCCTTTTCTTGTTTCCCACCTAACATGTTTCCTGACTCTTTTTATAGCTCGAAAAACATATTTGTTATTTTAAATCATGCATGGTGTATTTTTAACGAACTGATAGTCGACTTATATCTTGAGGCCCCATTACAGGTGTTCACTCTGAAGAGTATGGTGTATTTTTTCAATGGCAGCTCACTGTCCTTCCAATCAAACTTATTACTGATGTTTTAGGTTGAACAAATCTGTAAATACATAATGGGGTAGAGGCCCTAATTCGGGATTCATCAGTTGTGAATGTTCTAATATCTTTCAGACAAGGATTATAGATTTTTCGTGAACAAATATTTATGAATTTTGGACATGCATGAGGATCGAGATCCATTTTAGGCATTCAAAGGTAGGATATGACTCTCCTGAGAAATAATTTTCTATTTATAGACAGTCGTTTTGTATGAATCATATAAAAATACACTGGGGCATGATGTGCATTGTCAAACAAAGGTGTCCACATGACACTATCGTTCCATTTCTGATTTCTTGGGAGGATTCACAATACATTGAATTTATTTCGATTTTGGGAGACATAGTGGGTGGCCAGTATGAATGGTGGTTTCTGAATGTATTAGGGACATTAATATCCTCTTTAATGATAAAACGTTCCCACACGATATTTTCTTGTAGAAGGGAGAGTTGGTGAATGTTCTATTCAACTAGAAATATTTTTCATGTCTGGGGAATTCAAAACCAAAAATACATCTAAGCTATTATCTTGTGGTTTTCCAAATCTAGGGGTGAGACAGCACATGAATTTCCTATGAGCATACTGAAACTGGGAAGCACTCTCCTATGAACAAAATTTCATTTGATTAATAGTTGTTTTTTCGGTGACATATATAGAGCCACAAGGGAATTATGTGCATAGTCAAAAAAAGGGTTCTGAAGGACACTGGCCTTCCATCTTGGATGGCGATGAATAATAATAGATATGGGACGATTCTAAATAGGGAATATGATCATTGAAAAGGGGTTCACCTAAACACAAAAAGACATTTATTTTAACAAAAGATCTCCAAGAAACCCATAAATGAGTGGGGATATTTTATTTTGTATGAATATCGACTCGATGCATATGAATCGTGTATCTTTATTTTATCGAATCCTCAAAAGAGAAAATAGTTGAATCGGGCCCACATGTTCAAATATATCTAGGATGTGGGTAGGGAGGAGAATATAAACCATGCCTTTGTGGGTCCTTGAATCAAGAGGGATGGTACGAGGCATGGAACCCATTGGAAGTACTGAGATAGGAGACGACTCTCTTGGGGACAAATTTTTCTTTAATTAACAACCATTTTAAAGGAAACATATATAGAGCCACTAAGGCATGATGTGCATAGCCAAACAAAGGTGACCGTAGGAAAATGGCCTTCCATATTAGATGGCCAATGAAGATTATTAGGAATCGGGATCTGCCAGATCACTGATTTTGATGTATGGAAGGAGTGTATCAAGATATATTAGAGACATCTGAGTGGTAATTTACTCATGGAATTAAGTATCACTTACGTAAATTTTACTGATACGCCGATTGAGGAATTATTCATGTATCTGGGTGTACTCTGTCATTTAATTTCATAAGGAAAGGACCTGGTGTTCCTTATAGGGAAGGGAACCGTGACATGCCATTTAGTGTCATGATACTAGGAAAACATTACTAGAATGTTTTTCCATAATTTCATGGTGGATCTCTCGCTAAAATAACTTAGTTCAAGTGAGCTATGATCTATGTGAGAAACAAGTGATTATGAGGATTTCTGTTCATCACCTAAGAATAGAAAAAACAACATCCGAGAGCACTTTACGATTAAATAAATGTTATTCAGATTAACATTGTATATCAATGATGATTTGGGCCATGTGTTTTAATGTCATGGAGTGAAGACTTTAAGCTATCATAAATATCATTATAATCATTTATTTGATCATGATAATGGTTTACTGGAATTCCTTAGACCTGAGTGATGATAGAAGTTGTAAACCATAGTCCTGAGGGGAAACGTGAGTCAGGAGGGGTGACATGTGTATGGGATGCCATCAGGCTTACCGATGTAGGAATGGACTCTCTTGGGGACATATTTTCCGTTGATTGATGACTGTTTGGTAAGAAACATATGTAGAGACACAATGGAATGATGTGAATAGTAAAAAAAATGTGTCCATAGAGTGATGAAATTCTGTATCACATGGCTATGAGTGTTTATGGTGACCCATATATTCTCATTGTTTGGAGTTTGAAAAATAGAAAAGATGTTTCTGGGAATATATGAAATATCCAGACTGTGATAAGTTGTGAACTACTAGGGATTCTATATATATATGACTCATATGTATAAGGGAAAGAATGATATTTTGACTTCTTATCAGTGGGGGCATGTGCAGGATCTTGTAAAATGGAGAATCATGCCTCATGTGGGTCATAAAGAATCTCACAGTTTTCTATCATGCGGTTAGGACCTTTCTTGGATTCACTACACACATCTGGCTTACACATGGGGGAAGGCAAATTTTTTTAATTGTGGTTGTGAAAAGTTTCTAGATCAAAGCATCACTACATATCCTACAATTTCAGGAATGAAGATGTATGTAGTTCTAAACATTCATTAAAAATATTTGGTCTATGGGTAAGGACATGTGAGGGAATTTTTTTTCAATTGATGGGCTGGGATGCCAAATCTGGGTGTCACTACTTATCTTACAAGGGTATGAATCAATCCACACATAGTGTTTAATGTTCCCTTGTACCAATTTGGCTCGTACATAAGGGTAGGAGCATTTTTGTTTCATCTGCTATTGGTGTTGGGTCAACCATATTTCTCTATAATTTTTTTACATAAGGGATTCCTTACAACTAATCCTAAGATCACCTGAGTTATACTCGATGTGAGAAATAATGAGTGATAATAATTTCCCTCATAAATGTGGGATATAAAAGATCTAATAGAGGAATTTTTTTTATGCTGTGGGCATGGCTAATATGAAGGATTGATATGTCAGTACGTATCCTGCAAGTGCTGAAATCAAGTCATACGTTGTTATCTAAGGGACCATGAAATTTATTTTCATGAGATTAGGACACATTGTGCTATGCAGTTTCACGTCTTGCATCATGGATGTTATGTAGTACAATTTAGCATTATTCAGCGAGGACTTGAGTCACAGTTTAATGTCATGTATCATGGATGAGTTCCTTATAGTTTAGCATCATGTGGATATGACAATATCTCATTGTTCAGGGTTATAGTGTTTTCACTGAGGAATCACTGTATTAAAAAATATAGTTTAGGGTCATAGAGATTGGACTAGGTTGATAATATCATATATTTTAATGTCATGTTCGTCAAGAAAATAACTCATATTTTATGGTCATGGAGTTTGGACCATGAATGAGAATTGATATGAAATTAAATACTTTTTCAGAAACTTCTCATTTGCAGGAGAAGTAATGGGTAGTCCATCCATTCATTTCAGGGCATATGCTCCATTTAAATTGATCCTATATATGAAATTTGGTCCCTCCAACTTTGATTCAATCATTACGGGATTAATCCTAATTATCATTTGGTTTTGTAGGATATAGTCCATTTCTTCTTCATGTAATGATCAAAGGAAAACAATTTTATTAAAGGCTCATGCGATCCTTATTGATAGATTTCCTAATGATGTAATGTGTGTAGCCTTTTCCCATCTAGATGATCTAGCTCATCAATCCATCTCTGGGATTTCTCGTCCATGGGTATTTGATCTCAAGGGGCCACACTATTTGATGGATCTTATATTTTTATTGGAAAAACCACCTCTTCCCCATATACTTATGAGTACAGGGTCACCAGGTGGTAGTGCGGGTCATGGACTGGTATGCCCATAAAGCATGAAGGATCTTGTTTGGAAACAATTTCTGATACTCATCTACCATTTTATGGTAGCATGTTGGGAATAATGTTATTTAATTACTCTATCATCCTATTGTACATTGTGTGGTTGTAGAATGAACAGTTGAATTTGATTCCATACTCCTGTATATGTTTTCCAACTAAACAAAGTAGAAGTTGGTGTCATTTTCCATCATTATTGTATGAGGTACTATAATTACCCATCCCTAGTTACCTAGATCCAGTTCATTATAAGAATACAGTGGAATGATTATAATGAAATCATGTCCCCAAAGACCGATCAATTTAGCAGTCTTGGAAAATAGATTACACATATGAAGGGTAAATTAATATTTCTAAAATAAAACACAACATAAATAATCCTTTGAGAACTTTAACGCCCTAACACTAGTTACCCATATTCAGTGCTTTATAACATAGTATTTGAATGATACAACGAATCAAATCGTAAAATACCGAAAAATTTAGTATTATTGGAAACCAGGTACACACATAAGTTTAACATTACATCTTGAGATGAAACAAAACACTAATTTATTTCATTAGAAACATCCAGGCCTCCTAGATTATGGCTAAAAGTCACTCATAATTAACTTCTTCATATCCTGGGAAAATGATACATAAGAAAGGGGTGAGCTCAAACGCTCTATAAGAGTAATAAGTACAACAAAAGATAACATAAACATTTGGAATGCTGAATAATTCAAAACACAAGCATTTAGAAATAATATAAATTATCACTTTATGGATCAAATATGAGCTGAGTAAATAATTCCATAATAAAACATAGTCATGGGTATTTTACTAGATGAATAAAAACATGATCCATCATTATTATTTTCATAACGAGGGAATGTATAATGCCAGACATTCTGAAACATCTTGTCACAGCCTCAGCCAAGACATCTAAAAATGATTTAGGCCTCGGCCGAAACCATAGAACAAAATAGGAAAGGCCTCAGCCAATTCTAAGTCTAATTGTCTCATGAGACCTATCGATGCACTGAGGAGCTATAGTGGGCTCCACCCATCACATAAAAAGTCCAATACATTCCTTATATGAAAAGGTTGAAATATAACATAAACATTCGTATTAAAACTAGTAGACAAAATGTCAATACTTTAACCATAAACCATGAAGGGTTCAAAAATTACACATACATAGCCAAACATATCACAAAACCTTAAATACAATATGGTATATTTATATCATAATAAATCAACTTTAATAATTGTAAATTTTTTCAAAGGACGTTGACATAGATGAAATCAAATAAATTTGAGAGAAATATCTCTTTTTAATTTGAAATCAAATATTTATAAAAGAGAACATTTTTTTGAAAATATTTTTATAAACTTGTAAGGTAAGCTTCAACAATGTAATAATGGCCTAAAAAATCTGCACCCTACATATAAGTTAAAAAATCAATCTTACATAAATTTATTGAAACGGTCATATAGAACCTTATTTGTAAAACGACAAAAAGTTTACGATAAAAACAAATAAGTTCAAATAAGGGTATAAATGTATTTAACCATAGACTAGTAAATAGTAAACATGTTTTGAAATACATTTTTATAAAAACACATATGTGGATGATAATTAGGTCCCAGTAGATACTGACGTGAAAACAACCTCGAATAATAAAGTGATTGTGAAATTAACCCTTATACTGTACTTTTCCTTGGTCAATGGAACGTTAAACTCCTGTATAATAGTTAAATCATTATTATTAAATTATACATGAACCATATACATAAATAGGATATCATATATGGTCTTCTAATATTGATTTGTTAGTAATATTTTAGTATTATCGTCGTTCCAGGTGATAACTGATTAGTTTTCCTTTATATGTTTTGTTACATAAGCCTTTTTTATTGATAAGATATATTTTATTCATATCCATAATGATATTAGGTGTATAAAAAATATTTTAAATCATCAAATGAATATTATTCTTTAATAGTTACAATTGGGGAATGAATCTCATCGCGTTCATGGAGACGATAATCCATACGTACGCCCGAGCGACAATATCATTATATTGATGGTGATATTTTATGTAATTGGATGTAATATCAAATATACAGAATCATTAACATTTTATATTTTATATTTACATTATTCTTAATCATTATTATACCCATCCAAATAATTATGTGTTTGAATAACAAACTATACCACGAGGTGGTGATGTTAAGCTGTACATACGCACGTATGGTGACTTTGTAAATTTTATGAATGATAGAATAATGAATATAGTTGTTACATATTTATTATTACATCACATTTTGTATAAGAAAATGTATTTTGTATTTTGTTATGGAAACAATAAATAATTAAGATGTGGAAGATGAAAAGAACTTGAAGAAGGGTGGTAAACTTATTACCTCTTTTTCGGATGTTTCCTTTTGTATTGTTCAAAAGGGATACATAGGTTGCCTTTATGATCAAATTAAGGCCTCTAGTTTGAAGGGGGATATTGGAGAGTATATTTGGATAGGGGTTGTCTGATCCAAATGTCTTTGGAGGTGTGAAAGTAAGATAAATAGAAGTACCCTTTTATAAGAGAGGTGAGGCTCACTTTAGAAAAAACATAAAATATAATTTTATAATAATGTCATTTTCGGTTTCTAATGGATAAAAAATTATTTATTTATATTCTAAGGTGGGGATGGGACCAAAAACTCTCAACCAATAGGTTTTAGATAGGTTTAGGTCACCATATTGAACTTATCATTTAGATATAACTCTTAGTTAAAGAGTTCGACATTTAAAATGTCTCTTTGTATTTTTATATTAAATGGATAATAAACATACTATAACACACCAAATGAACCCAAAATTGTTCATTATTAATTTATATAACAATATATAAGTACTTCAGACAAACCGTAGACTTTTAAGAATATTATATCAATTAATAATATAGTATTTGTTTTAAGAACTCAATTATTTCAATTTTGACACTATTTAGTATTTGATTTTTTTCAAAGCCATAAAATCATTATCACATCGAATATAATTTATTTAATCAACTCTAACACATCATATTAACCTATAAAATTAGTGAAGTTCATTATAAGTCTCAATTTACATCTATTTGGATATTTATAATATCACATATTTTAATATTTCATTATTAAAGTAATTATTGCATCATCATTGGGTCCTAAATAAATTAAATTATTTAATCTCTAAAATTATAAATAAAATACCATTTTTTAGGAAATAGTTTTATCTATCTAGGAATATTTATTTTCAAATTTATATTTTCTGTAACCCTCTATTAAAAATGGTTTAGTTATTAAACTTTAATTTAACTCTTTTAACTCTTATTTAAATAAAATAATAATAAATGTCCAAATATAATCCACGTAGATCAAAGAGAATCATATTTTATTCCTAATGTTTTTTTGGTCTAATTACACTTTTAAAATATAATTAGGACATGTTTTAGGGTAATTATAATATAATTTTTACCCTTAATAACCCGATTTACTATTAATCATGGAAAATAAAATTCAAAAGTTACTATTCACAAAAAAATTATTTTCATCCTATTGAACCACATTTCACTTACTGATGTAAACCATGTCTCTCAGATTTTTGAACTTCAACTCACAAGAAGTGGTAAAGTTATGTTTTGTGAAAATTTTCAAATTCTCTTAGAAGGTGGCTAAAAGACGGTAAAAAGTTCAATAAACATTTATATATCTAAGCTTATTATAAAATTACTCCAATGAATTAAATTTAACATATATTGGTATTATTTATCTATTTTGACAAAATAATAATTAAAATAATTTATCTAATTACTTAAATAAATAGTTCGTTTTAATCAATAACGTAGTGTTTTTCACTATTCATCAAAAAATTGAATGTTTTCAAAAAAATACCTTAAATTCACCATAGGATTATTTAGATATTACAAATTCAAAAATGTAGTATATTTTCAAAAATAAAATATGTAAAATTTTAAAATGTGGATATTACTATTCATAAGGGCTAGTTTTATTGGTCATTGTGTGTTAAAACTCCAAGTTGCATACAACTCAAGCTACCACATTATTCAATGGGAAACGTACCATGGAAGCTTGGTGTGTTACATTCTCGCCTCCTTAAAATAATTTCTTCCTAGAAACTTCTTGAATATTACATCATAAAAAGATTCATGTGGTTCTTCATCATATGTTCCTTAGGTTCCCATGTTGCCTCTTCCATCTTATGGTTTCTCCATAGAACTATTACCAGACAAGTCTTCTAATTTCTCAGCACTTGGTCTCTGGTATCAAGAATTTTGACAGGATCTTCACAATATGTCTAATCATGTTCCAGTTCAATTTTTTTATTGGTGAGTACAGGCATTGGGTCAGGATTATATTTTATCAACAACAATACACAGAACACATAAGGAACTTCAGAAAGACTTGAATGTGTTGCCGAATGATAAGCCATAAATCCAATTAGTTCTAGAATTTCTAAAGGTCTGATGTACCTGGAACTTAATTTACCCTTATTAATGAATCGTATAACACCCTTCCATGGAGATGCATTCAAAAAAACATGATCTCCTACTTGAAATTCCAAATCCTTCCTCAGATTATCGACATATCTTTTTTTCCTACTTTGAGATGCTTAGATGTGGGTATGGATAATCTTCACCTTTTTATTATTTTATCAATATGTTCTGGGCCTATGATTTTTCTTTCACAAAAATCATCCCATGAAGTTGGTGTATGAATTCATTTTCCATATAACGCTTTATATGGTTCCATCTGAATACATTAATTGAAGATATTGTTATAGGAAATTTCGATGAGAGGTAAATATTGATCCCTCATACCTTGAATGTCATGTGATCAAGATCTCAACATGTCTTCTATGGTTTAATAGTCAGTTATTATTGTCAATCAGTTTGAGTGTGGTAAGAATTTCTTAAACAAAGTTCAGTATCCAAGGCTTTCTAAAGACATTTCCAAAATCTTGAGGTAAATTGGGGATCGTGATCAGAAACAATTGATATGGGTAAACCATGTAGTCTTACAACATCATTAATATATATTCTTGCTATACGTTCAAGTGGTAAATATTCTCTCATAGAAAAAAATGTGCTGACCTGGTAAGATGATCAAAAATGACCCATAGGGAATAATTCCTTCTAGGAGTCGTTGGTAGACCCATGAAAAAGTCCATCACAATATTATCCCATTTACACTTAGGTATGGGATGAATTTTCATGACTCTTCCATGTTGTTTCCTTCCACCTTCACTTGTTGACAAACCATAACTTTTGACACAAAATCAGAAATCTCCCTCTTCATGTTGTCCCAAAAAAATATTCCTTAAAATATCTATACATCTTAGTGCTTCTAGGGTGAATAGAGAAATTGGAGCTATGAACATCATCCAACAATTCCATTTTTAGATCAGGTATATCAGGAACACAAAGCCTCTTCCAAAATTTTTAAATTTCATCTTCATATACGATGTCACTCAATCTCCCATTATTTACAGCTTTAATCTTCTTTTGAAACTTCACATCATTAGTCTACTTAATTTTTATCCTTTCTAGTAAATATGGTTTGGAAACCATTTGAAAAAGTATTGATGTTTCACCTTCCATGGTTATTCCCATATCCATCTTTACTAGTTCCATGAAAATAAAATCTCATTCAAATCACATGTTGTTCAAAACTAGATGATCCATTCTACTCAGAGCATCTACCGCCATATTTTCCTTCCATGGGCGGTAGTGTATTGTGAAAACATAATCCATGTGTAGTTAAAGCCATCTCCGTTGCCTCATTTTGAGTTATTATTATGAGAAAATATACTCCAAACTCTTATGATCAGTATCAATATCAAATATTTCACCATAGAGATAGTGCATTATATCTTCAGAGAGATGATTATAGCAGCTAACTCGAGATCATGAGTGAGATAGTTTTTCTAATGAATTTTTAGCTATCATGATTCATAGGAAATAAATCTATCATTGTGCATAAGGACGCAGTAATGTTCTTTCATTAAAGAATCACCATAAATAACAAACCCATATCTCCCTAATTGTAGAGTCATGATATGTGTGTTGACTAATCTCATATTCAGTCATTCAAAACATTCACCACACTCTTTTTTCCAAAACAAATTATCCCCTTTATGTGTGATCTTGGCCAATGGGTTAGCCAACTGGGAAAAATTCTAGATGAAATGTCGATAATAACTTGCTAAACCAGTAAAACGGCGTACCTCCGTTATACTCATCGGTACTGGCCATTCGTGAATTTCCTTATTCTTTGAAGGTTCAACATATATTTTATCCTTATAGAAAATATGGACAAGAAAATATATCTCTTGAAGCCAGAATTCACACTTGGTAAACTTTCCATATAATTCATTGCATCTGAGGGTTTTTAGAATAGCACGCAAGTGATTTTCATGATCTTTGTAGTTTTTGGAGTATACCCAGATATCATCAATAAATACCACTAAAAAATCATCAATATATTCCTCTAAACACTATTCATTATATCCATTAAGAAAAAGGGTGCACTAGTAAATCCAAAAGGCATTACTGTAAACTCGTAATGCCTCTACCTAGTTCGAAATGTTGTTTTTGAAATTTTTTCCTTCTTCACACACAATGGATGATATCCAGATCAATGTTCAATCATTGAAACATATTGATATCAATGAAGTTGGTCAAATAAATCATCCCTTTGAGGTAGGGGATACTTTTTTTATTATTATAGCATTGATCTCCATGTAGTCAATGCACAACCTCCTAGATTCGTCTTTCTTCATAACAGAATGGGCATGTGATCTCTGAAGAGAAACACTAGGGAGAATAAATATCTCCTTACTCAATTCCTCTAGTTTTTTCTTTTGTTCTTCTAGTCCATTCTATTATGGGTCTATGATATGGGGCTCGAACATGGAATTAAATCAATGGAAAACTCAATTTCTCATTCTGGAGGAAGTCCAAGTAAATCCTCTAGAAAAAAAAATCAACATATTATTTCACAATAGGTATATCCCCCATTCGAACATTTCTTTCCTCACCCATAATTATATCATTATTTTCCTCCACAATAATTTAATTTATTAGAGAAACTGGGGGTGGATCTAGATAATAATATGGTGGTGATGTTTCTACTCTAGTGATAAGGTACTCTTTATCTTCATCGAAAATTGTAACCTCCTTCTGACAATAAATTTCCACATCACGGTCGGAAAGACAATCCTTTCCGAAGATTATATCAAATTAAATCATGGGAATTTTGATATGATCTGTAGATAAAGAACATTTATATTCCCTAATGGGAACTAATTCATAAAACATTTTTTCTATGATACGTCCCTTATGAGTTTTGACTAACAACTTCCTTGTCAAGTCAAATTAAAAATATATAATTTTCATAGAAAACTAAAAATATATGAAACAATGTGATTATCCAAAATCAAATAAATAATTGGATATACATGATGAAACGATTAAATTACCCACCAACACATCTTTCGGAGCTTCATCCACAACTGTATTGATAGCATAAGAAAGGGGTGATCTCAAATGCTCAGTTTGAGTATGATGTAAAGTGGAAGATAACTTAAACATTAGGTATGTAGAATAATTGAAAACACATTCATTTAGAAATAATAAACATGAACAATTTTTGGCTGGAATTTGAGATGAGTAAAAAAATACATAATAAAACAAAGTCATGGGTATTCTACTAGAGGAATAACCAAATTAAGCATCATTAAATTTTTCATAATTAGGGAATGTATAATGTCGGACTTTCTGAAACATCTTGTCAAGGCCTCGGCTAAAACCTCAAAAAATGATTTAGGCCTAAGACAAAACCATATATCAAATTGGGAATAGCCTCTGCCAATTCCTTTTCTAATTGTCTCATGATACCTACTGCTGCCTTGAGGAGCTATAGTGGGATCCACACGTCACATACTAAGTCTAATACATTCTTCATATAGAAAGGTTGAAACAGAACATAAACATTTTTATTAAAAATAGCATATGAAATGTCAATACATTACCCATAAACCATGAATGATATAAAAATAACACATCCAGAGTTGAACATATCACAATACCTTAAATAAAATATGCTATGTTTCTATCATAATAAATCAACATCAAACAAGTGTAAATTTTATCAATCAATTTTGACATAGAAGATATCAAAACTTTTGGAGAGAAATATCCCTTTTTTATTTTTAAAACACATAATTATAAAAGAAAAAAAATTTCAAAAATAATCTTCATAGATTTTAAGGGAAACCTTGATGATGATTTTGCGGTAGAAAATAGCAGCAGACACCGTATAAGTTAAAAAAACAGTCTTACCTTAATTTCTTGAAATGGTCATAACGTTCCTTGTTCGGAAAATTACATAAAGATTCCTTTCAATACTTAAACAGTAAAATATGGGTATAAATGAATTTAACCCATAGTATAGTAAATATTAAAAAAAATTGAAATACATTTTTAGGAAAACACGGATGGGGATGATAAAGTGGTCCCAGTAGATACTTACGTGAAAACAATATCGGAAAATAAATAGATTGTGAAATTAACCCTTACCTTGTACTTTCCCTTGGTCGAGGGTATGTTAAAACCTGTTATAATAGTTAAATCATTGTTATTAAATTATACAAGAACCATATACATAAATATTATATCATATATGATCTTCTAATATTGTCTTGTTAATAATATTTTAGTATTATCATCACTTCGGGTGATAATTGATTCGTTTTACTTTATATGTTTTGTTACATAAGCGGTGTTTTTATATATAGGATATATTTTATTCATATCCAGAATGATATTATGTTATTAAAATTTATTTAAAACCATAAAATGAAAATTTTTCTTGAATGTAAACGATGGAGAAATGAACCTCATCATGTTTGTGGAGACGGTAATCCATACGTACGCACGAGTGACAATATAATTATATTGATGGTGAAATCATATTTAATTGGATGGTATATCATGTATACAGATTAATTAAAATGTTATATTTATTATTAATATTAGTTATACTCATTATTATATCCATCCAAATAATAAAGTGTTTGAATAACAAACTACACCACGACGTGGAGATGGTAAGTCATACGTACACACATATGGTTACTTTGTCATTCATAGGATGGAAATAATAAGGAATATAGGTTTTCCATATTTATAATAACATCACATAATGTATAAGGTAATGTATTTATTATTTTGGTATGGAAAAAAATCAAGAGGAAGTGGGAGAAGAAAAAAAATTCATAGAGAGTGGAGAAATTACTACCTCTTCTTTAGGTGTTTCCTTTTGAGTTGATCAAAATAGATCTTTAATATGGCTTTATGATAAAATTAAGGCCCCTATAATTAATGGGGGATAGTTTAGATTATTTTTTGGTAGGGTTTGGCTGATAAAAATGGCTTTGTTTGTGTGCAATTAAGAGAAGGGTAAGTACCCTTTTATTAGAGAGGTGAGGGTCACTTTAGGAAAATCTTGAAATATTATTTCATAAAAAAGTAATTTTTGGTTTCTAATGGATCAAAAATGATTTATTTCTAGGATATGGTTGGGATGGGTGTAAAACCTCTCCACCAATAGGTTTTAGATAGGTTTAGTTCACCATATTAACCTTATCTTTTATATTCAACACTTAGTTAAATAGTTTGACATTTACCATATCTCTTTGTAATTTTATATTATATGGTTATTAAACAAACCTTTACATGCCAAATGAACCCCTATTAGTTAATTATTAATATATATAGACTTATGTAAGTACTTTGGATGAACCTTATATTTTTAAGATTATTATATTAATTAATAATATAGTATTTGTTTTATATTCTCAATTATGTCATTTTGGACACTATTTGGTATTTGATTTTTTGCAAATCCATAAACACAGTATCACTTAGAATAAAATTTATTTAATCAACCCTAACCTTAAATTTTAACCTATTAAATTAGAGAAATTTATCATATGTCTCAATTTATATTTATTTGGATAATTATAATATAAAATATTTTTAATATTCCATTATTAAGGTAATTACTGCATCATCATTGCGTCATTAATAAATTAAATTATTTAATTTATAAAAAGTATTAGTAAAATACCATTACGTATGAAGTATTTTTAGCTTTCTAATGAATATTTATAGACTAATTTATATTGTGTGTAACCCTATATTAAAAATGGTTTATTCATTAATCATTGAATTTAACTCTTTTAACTCTTCATTAAATAAAATATAAATAAATGTCCTAATCTAATCCATGTGGTCAAAATAGAATCATATATTATTCTTAATGATGTATTGGTTGAATTACACATACCCAATAGAATTAGGACACGTGTTAGGGTAATTATAATATAATTTTTACCCTTAATTACCTTATTTACTTTTAACCGTGGTAAATAAAAGTCAAAAGTTACTATTTAACCAAACTTATTTTAATATTATTGAACAAAATTTTACTTACTAATGTAAGCCATGTTTCTCGGATTTTTTAAATTCAACTCATAGAAGTGGTTGAATTAATTTTTATGGAAATTTGCAAATGCTCCTAGAAGTTGGGTAAAAGACGGTAAAATGTTCAATAAAATTTTATATATGTAAACATATTATTAAATTTCTCCAATGAATTACATTGAACATATATAGGTATTATATATCCATTTTGATATAAAATTAATTAAAATAAATTAACTTATTACTTAAATAAAATGTGAGATAAAAACAATAACGTAGTGTTTTTCACTATTCATCAAAAAATTGAATGTTTTCAGAAAAATACAAAAAATTCACCCTAGATAATTTCAATATTCTGAATTCAAAACTGAAGTCCATTTTGAAAAAAATGTTTAAAATTTCAAAATGTGGGTATTACTATTCATAACTGCTAGTTTGATTGGTTGTGGTGTGTTAAAACTCCATGTTGCATACAACACAAGATAAAATTTTATTCAAAGAGAAACATACCATGGAAGGTTTGGGTGTTACATGAAAACCATTATTCTCTTAGATTAAAACTACATATCAATAATAATAAAATTATTCAAATTATTCAAAAATAAAACATAAGATATGGGTGAGCTCAGATGCATAGTAAGGATTAAAATATAGCAGAAACTATCTTAAATAAGCATTAAATTTTAAGGCAATGTACAAGACTAAAAAAAGAATATTAAACTTAAAATTAAACATAATAAGGAAAATATAAATAAAATAAATCAATTTAATTATTCACATTGATATTTTACTATTCAAATAATAACATGTAATATAAATAGTTAATTTCACATTGGTGGAATGCATAATGAGGGACTTCATAACCATATAGTCAAGGCCTTGTGTGAAAAAAAGTTTGTCTCACGAGACTTACTGAGGCATCGAGGAGCTATTGAGGTCTCCATCCGTCACATAATAAGTTTTATGAATTCCTCAAATGAAATGGTTGAATCATAACATAAACATTTGTATTAAAAAATAATACGAAATGTTAATACTTTAAATATAAACCATGAATGGTATAAAAATAGCACATCCACAGTCAAAAAAATCATAACGCATTCAATACAATACAGAAGATTTTATTATTTTTAATCAACCTCAATCAAGAGTAATACCCAATAAAGGATGTTGACATAGTTGAAAATAATAAATAAATCTATTTGTGAGAAATACCCCTTCTAAGAAATTATTTAATAGTTGCATAATTTATAAAGGAAGTAATTTAAAATATATTTCTCAATCAAAATGTCCTATACCACTTTGAAACTTTTTAATGAAATCAAAAATTTAAAACAATCATTTATACGTAAATAATTCCTTAAAATCATTTTGAAAACATTCACATTAATTAAAATATTTGGAAAAATAAATCTATAAAAACATTTAAAAAGATGATCATGTTAAAAAATACCTTCAATAAAAACATAAAATATTCCTTTTTAAAACATTTTATTGAAACATGGACCTAGATGATATATGTGTCCTAGTTGATACTTACAGATAAACAATCTCAGATAATAATGAAATTGAAGAAATAACCCTTACCGTGTACTTTCATTGGTCGATGGTATGTTTAAACTCATCTATAATAACCATTGTATGTTATTAAATAATAACATAACCATATTAATATTTATGATATCATACTTTAATCATTTATGGATTTATACTTCCCAGTTAATAATAATTTCTATGTTAAAATAATTTTTCGGGTATTAATCGCGTTCTCTATCATAAATGTTTAAACGTGTTATTTTTGATCGTATCACTTATATAAGGATTGAATTTCCTCCAAAATATAATGAATTATTTGTGTATCATATATATTCATAATATACATATGTATAATATATATATCTATATGAAATGGAAAACAACGTTTATGGAGACGGTAGGCCATACGTACGCATAAATGGTGTTTTCATTTTCATATCGTATTGAACATAAATAAGTGAATGAGATATATATATATATATATCCATATGCATTATTATTTCATATATTACATACTTATGAATAATATATATTTTTATAATCATCGTTTAATGGTGAACATGGAAATTAATCTCATCTCGTCATGGAGACAGTAAGTTGTATGTACGCTTGAGCGACGATATCATTCTATTGATAGTGAAATATATGATTATCGGATGTCATATTGTATATAAATAATAATTATAATTTTATATTTACTATTTACATCAATTATACTCATTATTATACCCATCCAAATAATTAAGTGTTGAATAACAAACTACACCATGATGTGGAGATGGAAAGCCGTACATATGCATGTATGGTGAATTTTCCCTTAATAGGATGTATTTAATAATTAATATTGTTGTACCATATTTATGATAAAATCTTATTATTTAAAAGGAACATTATTAATTATTTTATTACGGAAAAAATATGATAAAGAGGAAGTGGAAGATGAAAAGATCTTTGAAAGAGGTGATGAAGTAATTACCCCTACTACAGGTTCTTCATTTTGATTTGATCAAAATGTGTCCTTAGGTTGGATTATGATCAAAATAAGGCTTCAAGGTTTATTTTAGTGTATTTTTTAGGATATTTTATCAGGTTTTGGATGAGACAAATTGCTTTTGAGGTGTGATTCTGAGAGAAGGGGAAGTACAATTTTATAAAAGAGGGGAGGGTCACTTTTGGAAAAGCTTGAAATATTATTTTATTATAAAGATATTGTCAGTTTATGATGGCTCAAAATGGATTGATTTAGAGGTTAAGGAGGGGATGGGTAAAAATAATCCCAACTAACAGGTTTTATACATGTTTAGGTCCCAATATTAACCATATCAATTAGAACATACTATTAATTAAATAGTTTAACTATTACAATGTCTTCTTGCATTTTTATAATACATGGTCAATAAACATACTATAAAATTACAATAAAACCTCATGTGGTTCATTAGTGAAATATATATCATTATATAAGTCCCTTTTCTGAACCTTAGACATTTAGAAATAATATATCATTTAATAATATAATATTTGTTTGAAAAACTCATTGATGTCAATTCTGACACTATTTAGTATATTGTTTTTGTAAAACTTAAAAAAATAAGATTAAGTTTAAAAAATACTTTAAAACAACCCAAAATTGTCATATTAACGAATAAAATTTGTTGGAAGCATCAAAAGTGTCAATTTACATTTATTTTGATATTTATAATGTCATTTATTTTAATCATTCATTAATATATAAATTACTACACCATCGTTGTGTCAAAATTAAATTTATTTATGTAACGTCTAAAAATTATAAATAAAATACCATGAAGTAGGAAACCATTTTGTCTTTATAATTAATATTTATAGTCGAATTTATCTTTTTTATAACCCTATATTAAAAATGGTTTAGTTATCATATTTTGAATATAGCACTTTTAACTCTTCTTTAAATAAAATAATAATATATATCATAATATAATAAAAGTGGAACAAAAGGATCATATCTTATTACTAAGGTTTATTTTGGTCTAAATAAACTTATCCAATATAATTAAAACATGTGTAAAAGTAATTATAGTATAATTTTTACGTTTAATTACAATATTTACTTTTAACTGTAGTAAATAAAATTCAAAAGTTACTTTTCACACAAAAATATTTTCACCGTATTGATCCAAATATTACTTAATGATGTCAATTGTGTCTCTCGGATTTTTGAAATTCAATTCAGAAAAGCAGTGAAATTCCTTTTTATGCAAATTTGAAAAATTGCTTAAAAGGTGGGTAAAAGACGTTAAAAATTCAGTACAATTTTATACATCTATTCTTATTATAAAATGACACCAATGAATTAAATTTAACTAATATACGTATTACATATCAATTTTGAGGTTATTATTAATTTAAATAATAATAATAATTTTTTAAATAAATGTCAGTTTTAAACAATAACGTATTGTTTTTTCACTATTTATCAAAAAATGAATGTTTTCAGAAAAATACCCAAAATTCACCCTAAGATAATTTTTATATTAAAAATAAAATAATGATGTATATTTTAAAAAATTAAAAACATATGAGTCTCATTAAAAAATTTTATATTATTTCCCATTTTTAAAACTAGAAAGAGGGTTTTTAAGAAGTAAAAACTATCAAAAGATTGACATGTGTTTATGTACAATTTAAATATGATTTTACATCCAACGACCTAAATTATATTAAATAATATAAATATAATCTAATTATACATTAAATAATTTCAAATTCATAATTTAACACCATATATTATTTAGATTTATAAAGTTGTTTTCAATTAAAATTTAGAATTTTTCTCTATTCATCAAAATATGAAAGTTATTAGAAAAGTACCAAAACATTTTCCAAACTAATTTTTTATGTCTGGATTATAAAGATGAATTATTTCCATAAATTTAATATATAAACTGTCAAATATTGAATTTAAAAATGTTTCTCCATTAAAATATGGTAAAATAGAATTTTTTGAAAAATAAATATTTTATTTCAAAAAATGAATTTTTTTTCTTATATTATCTCTAAGAAACACATAATATAGATTCTAAAATTATATGGAGTATGTACAATTCAAAACTCAGTTAATACTATTCATAACAACTTTTTGAACGACTGGTTTGGTATGTCGTGGTGTGCTTGAACTCGGTGTTGTATGTAGCACAACCTATTAAATTACACTAAAGAGATAATGTACATTGAAATAATAGGGTGTTCCATTCTCCCCAATTTAAATAAATTGTGTCCTATCAATATGAAATTATTCTTCGAAAATAAAATTTTAAAAATAGAAAACACTTTTGTGGAAAACCCACATCATAAATAGGGTTAATAACATTTATTCTTAATAAGAGGGAAAGAGAAATGAAAAAGTCACAACCAAATTACGATTTCGAAGTGGAGAACATTGGTTGAAATTTGAAACACCAAATTGGAAGAAAATTTTAATATTTATAGATAGTGATTGAGGTCATAAATCACAAAAAAGTGAAAAATAAATAGAAAATTGAGGGCCTCATATCTATAAATATATGATCACTTAAAATATTATTGGTTCATCAGAATATAATGTAATAGAATAACACATTTTTTGGTTTTAATATCCTTTCCCTAATGTTTAGTTTTTAATTTATTCATATAATAATAAGACAAAAACAAGACATGTTGAGTTCCATCTGTTAACTAATTTCAACCACAAACTCATCTTTAACTTCCAAATGATATCAGAACACAAAAAATATTCTATTTATCCAAATCATATAGGGTTCCAAAAAATGAATTTAAAATTAATTTTTTAGACCTTTTAAAAAAACTACATTATACAATCCAGTACATCACGTAGGCTAGCGGTAGGTGTTGCTCCCATGTCGCCCTTCAGTTGCGGGTTCAAGTCTCACGGCCTTTCCATACATGACAGGTTGTCACTAGACCTCTGGGTTGTCCTATTTACAACAATCCAAAAATATTCTTACAAAATTATTTAACCTAAACAATATAATCCAATTTCAAAATTAATCCATTCCAACATTTAGACTTGTCCACAATACTTATGTCCAAACTCACAGTCCAAAATTTATAAGGAAGGTCACATAATATACATGTGAATAACTTCATCGTGTATTCCCTTAAAATGTGGTAATAAAATTAATGACCAGAAATACATATTTTAATAGTTCTGTACTTTGTTATTAATTCTGTAAATCATAGAATACATGATATACTCCTTATATCCAAAAATGTGGTAATCTCCAACAATGATGGAATAAACAAACCATTAATTAGTTCCAGGTTAGTAAATGATATCCAATATAAATTATATAAATCAAATATATCTTATTCAAAAATTAATACCTAAGTATCAAGATGATATTAATGTTTATCTTTCCATCAACCTTGTATTTTACAAAAATATTAACTTGAAATTGAGTCACTTTTATTAGTTCCACACAATCTGAAATCCTTAATGAAACAGTACTGTAGTACAATCTTTATATACTCTATAATTGTTATAACCATCACATTGTTGATACAACACCCAAATGATAAAATTTTTTAATATCAACATAATAACACAAGTCATTCCTCTTTATCTATAGTAGTATCATTACTTTTTTCTTATAAAACTACATCATTTTCGATATACATTGATGATTGGGACATTGATTCACGTAGAGTCCCATCTACTTATAGATGATACATTGTAAATTAGAAACCTTTTTCCTACCCAATCAATCATGTACTTGGGGTCCTTTTTGTCCACACACATAACAAACTCCCATTCTATTAAATAATTAATAAAGGTTATTCTTTCCACAGCTATCACATATTAGAAAATCCTTCTTTATCTTCTATAATTTATCCATCTTT
The DNA here is from genome assembly GCA_963277665.1 of Viscum album. NCBI lineage: Eukaryota > Viridiplantae > Streptophyta > Magnoliopsida > Santalales > Viscaceae > Viscum > Viscum album. The sequence goes on from OY728123.1 coordinate 1,099,439,418, forward strand.
CTATCTTTCATATTTTTATTCTATGGCTCCCTTCAAATCCATAGGACTCAATGAATTATATACATATATTATTAACACAATATACTATTTATTTTATGAGGATAATTCATGGGATACTACTTCCATTCTAAATGATACCTTAAGACCATAAAAGATATGATCCTTCTTACTCATTGGACAATGTGTACTGCTGGAGTCATCATTTCTTCTACTAGGAACCATTTATAAACAGTTACATACACTAGGTTAGTTTATGAATCACATTTAATAATTCCAAACATGTAAAATATCTAAAATAAATTGAATAGTTTATGAATATAATCTATAATCATAAAAAAAATGTTTTCTTGGAGGAATTATTTACTCATAAATCCTTTATAATGGTTTGTAATGGAACCTATGAATTATCAAAAACATATCCCCCTAGAGTGTCAAAACCAAGAGTGAAGTAAGGCCTGTTTCCATGTACTAGGATACCCTAGGTCAAACCCAAACCTCCTTTTTAGAGTTCTCACTCCTAGGTATGTGTATTCTAGAGCTACCTCCACCTATTCATATCTTTATAGGGATGTGTTTTTTGTAAAATTATCAAAATATCAACCTACCAAAATTCTAAAAAATTATTCTATACTAATCCTCAAAGTCTATCTTAGGGTAATATTTCAAAATTAGTGTTTATCGAAATCTATTTCCAAGGTTGTTGCTAAAATTTCACTCAAACCAACTATAATTCTCTGACCCTTGTAACCTAATGTCAGTGCATTATTTTTATACATTATCATGGTTTCAAGAAAATCATGTCCCAAAGGAATGATCTGTTTAACAGTAATGGAAAATAAGTTACATATATGAAGGTTAAATTAAAATTTATAAAATAAATCACAACATAAATAATCATTTGAGAACATCATTAATCACATATCATAACCTTGAATATCAATCATAACGGACTTCATCGCTTCCTAGGGAAAATAAAAAATTAGAAATGGGTGAGCATAGATGCTCAGAAAGGATAATAATATAACAGAAACTATCAGAATAAGAATAAATATTTGAGTCAATTTATAAGACTAAAAAAATAATTTTAATCATAATATTCATCATAACATGGAAAAGATAAATCAAATAATACCATTTACTTATTCACAAGGATATTCTACAAGTCGAATAATCACATGTAATATCAATATCTAATTTCCTAATGATGGAATGTTTAATGTCATACATCATAACCATATAGTCAAGGCCCAGTGCGATGAATACAAATAAATATTTTGTCATGGACTCATGCCAAGAAACTAGTTTGTCTACTGAGACCTACTGATGCATCGAGGAGCTATAGTAGTCTCCAACTGTCACCTTCTAAGTCAAATTATATCCTCATATAAAAAGGAGGAACATAACATAAACATTAATATTAAAAATAGTTCACAAAATGATAATACATTAACTATAAAACATGAAGGGTATAAAAATTCCACATCCACAATCTAAAATATCATAAATAATTAAATTAAATATGGAATATTTTATTAATTAAATCAACCTAAATCAAGAATAATATCATATAAAGGATGTTGACATTGTTGGAAATAAACATATAAACTCATTTTGAGAAATATCCCTTTTTAGGAAATAATTTAAAATTTCCACAAATAATTAAAGGAAGTAATTTAAAGGAGATTTATTATTCAATGTTTCACATACCACTTTGAATATACTGAATGAAATTGAAACATTAAAACAAACATGTATACGTAAATAAATCCTTAAAATCATTTTGAAAACATGGACATTAATTAAAATATTTTGAAAAATAAAATTACAAAAACATTTAAAATGATGATCTTATTAAATATTACCATCCATATAAACATAAAATATTCCCTTTTAAATTTTATTAATGAAACATGGATATATATGATAATTATTTCCCAGTAGATAAAAAACGATAAACAATTTCAGATAATAATGAGATTGAGAAAATTACCCTTACCTTATACATTCCTTTGGTCCAGGGTATGTTTAACCTCTTGTATAATGACCATAGTATTCTATTAAATTCTAACAGAACTATATTAATATTTATGAGATAATATATTATTCATTTATGGCTTTATACAGTACATTTAATAACAATTTATATGTCAAAATAATACTTCGGGTAATAATTGTTTTCTCTATCATACATGTTTTATAATGTTATTCTTAATCATATCACTTTTATCATGATTTAATTGATTCTAGAATATATAAAATTATTTATGTATCATATATATTCAGAATATAAATATTTATAATATATATATATACATATATTAAATGGAAGAGACCATTTATGTTGACGGTAGACCATACGTAATCATTAATGCTGCTTCAATTTTCATATTGTATTAAATGGAAGTAAGTGAATGAGATATATGTAAATATATATATATATATATATTTATTATCATTATTATGTCATATATTACATAGTTATTAATAGTATATATATTTTTAATCATCATTGAATGATTAATGTTGAAATTAATCTCATCGCATCGTGGAGACGACAATCCGTACGTACGCATGAGCAACATTATCATTCTATTGATGGTGAAATAGTATGTAATTGGGTGGTATATTATATATAAAGAATCATTAACATGTTATATTTATTATTTACATGAATTATACTCATTATTATACTCATCCAAATAATGAAGTGTTGAATAACAAACTACACCACGACATGGAGACGATAAGCCGTATGTACGCACGCATGGTGAATTTTTTATTCATATGATGGATAGAATAACGAATATGGTTTTAACATATTAATAACAACATATCAGTATGAAAAAGTTAATAAATATTTTATTTTAGTATGGAAAAAATCAAATAAATAGGGTGTGGAAGAAGAAAAGAACTTTTAAAGATGTGATGAAGTAATAACATTTTCATCAGGTTCATCCTTTTGATTTGATCAAAAGGGCTGCTTAGGATGGATTCTGATCAAAATAAAGCCTATAGGTTTAAGTGAGGTTAGTTGGGTGGATATTGGAGCAGGTTTTGGTAGAGCCAAATGGATTTGTAGGTTTGATTTTAAGTAAAGAGGAAGTCCATTATTATAAGAGAGGTGAGGGACTCTTTAGGAAAATTTTGAAATATAATTTTATTATAAAATCAATATCAGTTTCTAATTTCATAAAATAAAATTATTTATAGGATTAGGTGTGGATGGGTCTAAATTATCCAAAAAATAGGTTTTAGACAAGTTTAGGTCACCACATTGACCTTATCTATTAGATTTAACTCTTAGTTAAATAGTTAACCTTTTAAAATGTCTACTTGTATTTTTATATTATATGGTAACTAAAAATACTATTAAATTTAAAGATAAACTCAAGTGGTTAATTAATGACATATCTATCATTATCTAATTTCGTTTGGATAATCCATAGATTTTTTGGAATACTATATCGTTTAATAATATAGTATTTGTTTTAGAAAATCATTTACGTGAATTTTTACACTATTTAGTATTTGGTTTTTGTGAAAGTTAAAAAAACATGATTAATCTAAAAAAATAAATTAAATCAACCCTAAAATGTCATATTAACCTATAAAATTAATGGAATTCATAAAAAGCCTCAATTTACTTTTATTTGGATTATTTATAATATTAATTATTTTAATCTTTCATAAATAAGGAATTTACTCCATTATCATTGTGTCATAAATAAATTTCATTATTTAATGTATAAAAATTATAAATAAAATAAAATGATATAATATATCTTTTATATTTTCTATAGAATTCTTATTGTAAAATTTATCTTATGTATTATGCTATATTAAAAATTGTTTCGTTATTAAACATTTAATTTAACACTTTTAACTCTTCTTTAAATAAGATAATAATAAATTTCCTAATCTGATAAAAGTGAACCAAATGGAAAATATTTTATTCTTAAGAATGATTATGGTCCAAATAGACTAATACAATATAATTATGACATGTTTTAGGGTAATTATAATATCATTTTTAACTTTAATTACCCTATTTATTTTTAACAATGGTAAATAAAATTCAAAAGATATAATTCAGAATATTTTATTTTAATCCTATTGAAACTAATTTTACATACTGATTCCAATCGTGTCTCTTGTAATTTTGAAATTCAATTCACAGAAGTGGTAAAGTTTTATTTTATGAAAATATTCAAATGTGCCTAGAAGGTGGGTAAAAGATGTTAAAATTCTAATTAAAACATTATAAATATAATCTTATTATAAAATGACTCCATTGAATTACATTGATCTAATATAGTTATTATGTATATGTTTTGACTTTAAAATAAATTTAAATAAAAATATTAATTAATTAAAAAAATGTTGGTCTTAAACAACAACGTAGTATTTTTCACTATTTATCAAAAAATGAATGTTTTCACAAAAATACCAAAAATTCACCCTAGGATAATTTTAATATTCCAAATCAAAATTTTTTATCTATTTTAAAAAATTCAAAAAATATGAGTTTCATTAATTATTTTAAAATTAGGTAGAGTGTTCAAAACTAGAATGTGGGTTTTTAAGATGTAATAACTATCAAAAGATTGACATGTGATTATGTACAATTAAAATGTGAATTTACATCCAATGACAAATATTATATTAAATGTTAAAATTATAATCAAATTATACTTTAAAACCACTCAAATTCATAATTTAACACAAAAATTATTTCAATTTCAAACGTTGGATTCAATTAAAAATTAGTATTTTTCAATTTTCATCAAAATGTGAAACTTATTAGAAAAGTACCAAAAATTTATCCAAATTAATTTTTTATATCCCACTTATGAAGAAGAATTTAAATTATTAAATTGAATATTCTAAATTGTAAAATATTGGATTTTAAAAGGTTCTATATTAAATGGTGGTAAAATTGCATTTTTTGAAAAATACTTCTTTTATCTGAAAAAAATTAATTTGTTCTTATATTATGTCTAAGAAACACATGATATAGATTCTAAAATTATATGGAGTATATAAAATTCAAAATTCAATTAATAATATTCCAAACATATTTTTGAACAACTAGTTCGGTATGTCGTGGTGCACTCGAACTCGATATTGCATGTAGCGCAAACTATTGAATTACATTAAAGATATAAAGTAAAATGAAATCATGTGGTGTTAAAGGGAAACCAAATCTAGTAATGATTTTGTCCTTCACAAAGCTAACGATGATTTTCTCCCCAACTTCATTAAGGGGTATTGCTTCAGATTATTTGGAAATTATGTTGGTTTCTATGAGTATGAACACGAATTGTTTGGCTGTGGAGAGCAGATATGATCCCACAACATCCCTACATCATGGAAAAAATAGTCATGAGCATTTAGTTGTATGAAATAACTCTGGAGGTTGGTGAATAAAATTTTCATGAACATGGTAAGAATTTCACATCATGGTGAATACAGAACAATCTTGTATCATAGTGGGCCAGTAATACTCTATCATTCAGCTTAGATGAGAGACCCGAGTAGCTAATTGGCATTCATTTCATTCAGTAAGGCATCAACCTCTTCAACATAAATGCACCTAAGAAGGACTTTATGAAGGCCTCGGTTTCCAATATCCCTTTCTTGGTTTACCATTTTTTACAAGAAAAAGTTGACTACCCATCTTTTGAAATGTTCCCATCCATCCCTAACTGGTGGTATTTCCACCTTATGAAGATAATTTGAAATGGGTGTCATCCAGCTGATGGTGTGACCATCATGCTTCGAAACAAGGCTGATTTCTATGATCTCCTCCATTTTGTTCTGGATAAATGGAGAGATCATTTGGTGGTGGACAATGATAAAAACCATTTCATCTTGGTCTAGATCATCTAGGGTTGTGCCATCATTTTCCAGGCATCGACTTGATCATTTTTTGAATGAGGGACATAGGCTAGCATTGGTTCTGATGGGAATTCAGCCATCAGTTCTCGAACATGGTTCGTCAAGGGTCAATACTTCACTCTTAATGTCATAGTCACCATTGACCTATTTTATGACTATATTTGAGTCAAATTTTGTCTTCAAGTGTTTGGATCATGCATGTAGTTCCCTCTATGGGCCCACAATGAGGGCAGTATATCCTTCATCATTATATGTACACCCTTATGAAAGCAGGAAAGTGTAATGCAAGACCACATTCTTAGTGGAAACGAGTATAACTCATAGGTATACTTTGTTGAGCCTGGGATCCTCCTTTCATTTCCCCTTCATGTCTTTTATAAGCACCATTGATATACATTTACAATATCTGGGGGTACTCTTGGATGGAGAACACTTCTTTTCTGGAAGTACTACATCCAAAATTGTTGTTTCTTCTATGGGGTGCTCTACTAAGAATTTTTCTAACACCTGTCATTTGATGCCCTTTGGCTGTACATACTATATGTCAAACTAATTTATGATGAATTTCCATCTATATAAGCATTAAGTTAGGATAGAACGATTGATTAATTATTTTGGTTGGTTGTAACGGGAGACCAGGGGGACCTCATGATGCTGCAGGTATTGCCTCAGTTTATGAATCGTGAATATTAATTCTAGGATTTTCATTTGAATATTTGAATATAGAGTTTCTGCATCAATCACTATTCAGATGAAGTAATAGAGGATATTCTCGATGTTGGAATCATTCTTCTACGTGATGAAGGCATCTAATGGCCATTCTAGGGTGGTAACATACAAAATGAGTGGTGTCCACTAAACTAGTAGCATCAACACCGATGGTCTCAGGAGATATCTTTTGAGATCATTGAACACTTCTTGTTAATTATTATCCCTCTCATACGTAACCACATTATTCATTAACCTGGTGAAAGGTACACATTAACTCTATAAGTTGGATATGAAGCATTGGAAGTAGGTCATGTACCCATGGAGACCACTATTCTGTTTGAGGTACTGAGTTGGGGACATGCCAAGGATAAATTTTTCCTTTTCAGGTTCAACATCGATGCTGCAATGAAATACGATAATGCTGAGGAATTTCCTAGAGGAAATACGAAATTCTTACTTTAAGGGTTTCATCTTTAAAATCTGTAGTTATAGTTTGTTAAAAACAGTTTCATGATCAGCATGGTGGTTTGAGAAATTTTGTGATTTAACAACCATGTCGGCGACATAACAGTCAAGTAATTTTCCAATGAATGGATTGAACATGCAATGCAAGGCATGTTGATTTGTGGCACCAACATTTTTTATACCAAGAGGAATCACCTAATAACCGAACACCTCTTGTGGGGTTTTGAAAGCAAAATCTTCTTTATCTCCTCAGGACATTTGGATCTGGTTGTATCCATAATATCCTTCCCTAAAAGAGAGGGCATCATATCTGGTGGTTGCATCAATCTACAATTCTATGATCGGGTCTAGGGAATTTTCTTCCTGGAAATTCTGATTAAGGTCCCATATGTTAATGCAGATTATAATCTATTTGTTTTACTTTTTGACAGGGACTATGTTTTCTATCCAGATTTGATATTGGATTTCTCATATAAAGTTGACTTTGATCATCTTGTCAACTTCTGCCTCTAATTTTGTAGCATGCATCAGGTGTGTCCTTTGGTCGACATGCTTATATCCCCATTGATCTTTTGGAAATCCAAGATGATGGGTGGAGACCTCAAGATTGAGGCCTAGCATTTCTGAGTAGTTCTAGGAAAACAAATCTAGATTCATCCCTATGAAATGGTTATATGCCCCCACTCCTCAACAATAATAGACACTCTGATTAGAGTGGGAAACATGTCATATTCAGTGCCCATGTTTATCACCATAAATTCATCGATTGTGGTGGAGACACCTTCTTCGAATGAAGGAGGGGTATTATTGAGTTCTTCTTCTTATTCTTCTTCTTATTCATTATCATCAACTTCTTCCTCAACTGATAGAGATAAGATTCTCGAGGCGAACACTCCAATTTTGGGTGATAAATCATATTTTTCCTTAGTGAGTAAGGTGGGGGAAATTTTAGGTACCGAGGATAGGTTAGGAGCAACTTTGGTATGTATTTTCCTAACATAATAGGAGTCATCCCACTTTTTCGAGACTTTGGACTTGGAAGTCATAATGAAGATTATACAAAAAATTGAATCTCTATCCGGACATGCACTTATACATTTTACTTGGATGATGGGTTATACATACTCTTCCCCAAGTACTGGTGGGGGTCGGTGGGAGAAATTTCCAATTCATTTGGGGTAGTAATCCAATCAACGTTGTCAGCCAAAGACTACTTCTATTCCTATTCATAGAACCAAACGTCCATGCAATGAAACTTACAGGACTCAAACTGGGATTTATCAGCATGTAATGTTCCATTTTTCACATTAGCGAAATATTTGATGCACTGATGGTATAATTATGGAATTACAACATGCTGATGTAGCCAAGGACTCCCTAATAGAATGTTGAAGGTCGTACTTTTCTGCACTATCCAGAACATGGAATATGACAAGAGGTCTCGAATACAAGTCTTCATATTGATTCATCCCAATAGCTTATGTTCACTTTTTTTATATCCTATAAGATTCATGGTAAAGGTTGTCAATCTCTCTTCATCATATCCTATTTGATGAAGCGTTTGATGTTGTCATAGGCTGACTCTAGAGCCGTTTTCGTTTAAAATCCTACGGGCATCAATTACAATTATCTTTCAGGGAACATAAAAAATGTTTATGTTCCCTTGCATGATGGAGTCTTCATCCATTCATGTGAAGTAGAAGACGATGTTAAATTATTCAGGATTGGCCTCCATCTGATAGACTTCAGATGCTGCGATTTCAGCCTCAATTTTTTGGGGACTTAGTAAGGCTTAAAATAGTTCCTCCCTAAGATCTGTGGACAGATCTAACACAACCAATGTTGATTGCTTTGCTGGTACTGAAACCAAAAGCTTTATAATATCATATTTCATCCCTAATGGTCGACACTTCCTAGCTCTAGGTTTTTCTTTTATAGACACATTAGGGGCTTGATCTTTAGTCCTAGATGGTTTGACCTCTATAACAGGAGCTGCTGGTGTTGTGGTCCTTTCAGGGTTTTTCCAAACTTGTCCACCCATATGCTTAGGGTGATTTGATATTTTTTATTACTTTGATGGATTCTCCAAGATAATTGGGCTTAGATTTCATTTGTTGGGGGTAAAGGAGCATTACGGTATCCATTTCTTTTATCGGATGGTTCTTCTATAAGATTCCACGATGTTAACCGTTTGAGTTATGATGTGGCCAGGAATTTGGATCCGACCATTATCATGCCTTCTCGGAAACCTTCGGCATCTATGGCCTCTTCCACTAGCTCTCCGGTTGGCTAAGGGTAGTTAATGTTCATGGCCATAGTATCCTTAAAAAAAGGCGTCAATCGAGTGAATGACATTAATAATGTTGAAGATCAGTTCTTGATCAAAAAAAGTTTTTGTCGGACTTCCTCCATCTGATGGTTTTGTTTGGAGGGGTAGTACCAATCATACAGTTTGATGGGGTAGTGCCTATTGTACAATGTCTATTGTTATGTGGTATGAAATTGTTAAAAAAAAAATTTAAATCGATTTCAACCCATCTTCTTTCTCATTATTTCTGCATTCATGACATTTAAAAACTGTAGGGATGAAGATAACGGTTGTGTTGCATTAGGAAATTTTGGGCGAACAATTGGTTATTTAAACTGCACTCTGAGGATTTAATAAACTCATATTACGTTTTTCTAATGCATCCATTTATAAAATGAATTCACCATAATGGAAACTATTTACCATTCAACTTCATCTTTTTAATCTGAGGTGGAAACAAACTACACTTGTGATAGTGGAAGAGAAAACTTAACAATACCAGAATCCACCATTTTTTGTAGGATTTCCTTTAAGAAGAATCATTCCTGGATGGTGGGTCCTTGTATCTAGTGATAGGGATAATAATTTGGAAGGTTCTCCAAACCAATATCTTTGAATATCTTTGGATCTGGTATTTGGAGAAAATTGAAAATCATCGTGGCTATGTAGTGGTTGTAGACATAGTCATCTCCAAATGAGTAGAATTTATTTCTCATTTCATTGAAACTAATTTAATTTAGAACCATTTCTCTCATATTTCCGAATTGGGGGGTCGTTGTTGGTGTCCATGGGGTCCTTCACGATTCGGTGGACGCCTAGTAACTGGATCTGGTGAAAGTGGGGGTCTTAAGCGTGATAGAAGTCACTTCACTTTTTCCATCACTTTTCCCTGGGGATAATGGGGCTACTCGGGACTTATAATTGGTTAGTTTTAAGGAGTCATCAATATTTTTTGGAAATGGAAGATAAATATTAGAACCCATTTATGTACTTTACTGGGTTGAGTGGTCCTCATAATTTGTCAAAAATATTATTGAATCATATAGAGAGCATTTACTATTAGGGAAGTTTCCGGTTTAGGGAATAAGAATGGCCTTTAATTATAGTAATGATGATAGAAACACAATCATTTTCTCACAACTACCCATTCATGAGATCACTGATTATTTTCTTAGGTATCATAGAAATGAACTTGAAGATAAAGGGTCACCAAAGGTCCTCCCAACCAGTGATTGAGTTAGCTGGAAAGCTAGTATATCATAAAAAAGGCTGAGCCCTACAGGGTTCACTCGAAGCATCTAGTTTTTACTGGTTCTTGCTTCTCTATAGTTCCCATCATGGGATCATAGAAATATGCTTATATCATTAAATGTTGTTTCGGGTTCCCTGATACACTGAATACCTCGAATACGGGGTTTCCAAAGATTAGAAATGGTGGGTAATTTTTCTCCCAAATGAGATAGGGTTGGTTCCCTGGTTGTATTGGAGTGAATTGTCCCTCAATGTATTCTAGTCGATCTATTAGTTTCTCTATGGTGTTCAAAATCCCTTTATGCATATCCTACTGGGATTGATCATGGGATGGTGCAGCAGTCGCCAAAGCTGGGCATGTCAGCACTCTTCGAATTTGGGGAAGATACCCAGCTGGGGGGATCCACTGTTGGTTTACCTGAATATATTATGGATACATTCTATGTGTTTGGATGTCATGATTCCCTTACAGGGATGGGATTAAGTAGGTAGATAGTCCCAGTACCAGATTAGACGGGCCTCCAGGCCTATGTTCATTCATCGGGATGAATTTATGTGGTAAATGCACGAATTCTGGGAATACCTCCTAACATTTGGAAGGGGGAACAAATCTAGAATGTTATCTCCCTCGAAGCATAACAACATTAATTCGTTTTTTGATCATTCATTTTATTATGCATATTGGGGAATATATCCTTTAAAGTGAGGGACACATTCTCAAGGGGAGAAGGAGGCGGGTTATAGAGGAACATGGATTTATTCATCTCTTTATTGGAGTTTCACAAGGTAGGTAGTGGAATATTAATAGAGGGGGATCCGGTATTTAGGAAAAATCTCCTCTTCCGAGTGTGAAATCCATCAGGAATGGTGTGGGATGTCAGTCGTTGGAAACCATATTCATTTTCATCCTCTCCCTCTGTTTCATTTCATACGAGATCTGTGGGGTTGATGCTTACCATGTTCACCATTTAATAGTGCATTGGGGGTGGTGTAGCCTATGTCGAATGGTAGGAATACGTTTTGCATCCTTTGATGTATTATCTCTGTCAACTCTTTGGTATTATTCAGGTTTCATTGAGATAATTGACACAAAGGGAGCCTTGAGTTGACCTCGTAATGCTCCATTGTCTCAAAGGCTATAAACCATGTGAATGGGTGGAACGTGTGAGTCCTCTGATCATCGTTCCATATAGATGGGAGAAGGCAGACATCTGATGTGTTGGAACATGACATAGAAATTCCCCTAGCCCCACGGGCTGGGTTTGGTGCCACTCATCCATTGATATGCAATGGACTGAATTTGTTAGTCTTATTCTGAATTTTGTATTAGAAATCCCACCAGTTCTATGTGTTTGGGTTTTTCCCACATTATAGCGGATGTCAGTGCTATTTATCGTTTTTTATTCCATGAACTCTCATGCAGGTGTATTCCATGTATGGGATTGGACTTGGATGGATTCTATGAGATTTTAAAATCATGTGCACTAGTTTCTATTTGGATTTCCTTAGGTAGGAAGCAAGGTGAATGTTCTCGGTTTCCTGACTCAGGAGCTTTGTGATGGATTTATCTCTTCGGTCTAGGTTCTTTTTAGGATTACACTTGTCCGGTTTTTTTATTATCCCATATTTACTATGTAGGTATTTCATTTGATTTTTTTCCTTTGGGTAATGACATTGCAAGAGGTCATTTCCAATGGGGGGGGGTTTTTGGTAGGACATAGGGTGATGTGTATAGCTCCATGATCTCCCATCTTCGAATATGATCACTAGTAAGGGAATCACCAATGATGTGACCAAATTTTGCTGGGCATGGAGGCAAGCACGTTCATGGTTTTTCTTTCACCATTTTGATTGTGGCTACCATGCAGATGAGAGGAATTCTAGGTCAATTAGATGGTGAAGCTCCCCTAACATGTCAACATGGTATGCATACCCTTCATAGGGAAATAAATATTCACTTATCTGGAGAAGATTCATCTATATATTGATGAAAATTTCATGCATAAATTCTCTAGACAACTCCTCTAGTATATCAAAGTGAGAAGTAGTTGTAGGCCAATACAACACTTGTTTATTGTCCATAGCTAGTTGTCTTCTCACAAACTACATATCTAGTTGTAGTTCTTCCATGGAATCCTCTACATGACATGCCCAGCTTGAATACATCATAATAATTTCAATCAAATCTATGAGGCTTGTGGGAGCCTCATTGGTAAGATAATTCCACAAGACTAGCTCAAAAGATGAGTGTGGCCCCAAACTATCCTTTGGTTGAGAAAAGGCATCAATCATCATAGATAGAGTGTCTGATATGTCTGAATCCATATTTCTAAGTGCCTCAGAATATGAGGGATTTATAACATTATTTTATTCAAGGGAAGAAACTTCTTTCCATTGTGTTTTTTTATTATGGAGAGGACCATCACAATTGGTGTTGTAATGTTGATGGCTATCATTTGACCGTCATGTCGGACCGTGGGAAATGTCATTATTGTGTATAACCTTCGTAGAACCGCATGTGTAGGAAATAGTGATGGTAGGACATTCGAACTACATGATTTCACTGAGGGGAGGACTTTATCAATGACTGCTATGATGGAGAGGACTACAATCACATCTTGATACCTGGCTCCTAGGAGAATTTCTTCAGTATACATCTTGGGGAGGGCCTTCAAGAGGTATTGTTTAAAGGGGAGGACTTTATCGTTTCCTGATGTTACTATGGGTTGGGCCTTAATAGAAACAACCTTTATTGGGAGGTTCTTCATAATGACTGTCATTATGGTAAAGATTACCATCATAACTTGATGTCTGACAACTAGGGAGAAGAATATCTATAGTGTATACCCTAGAGAGGACTATCAGGATGGACCAAAGAAAGTGGAGGACCATCTTGCTATATTATCTTCAGGTATAGGGGAGAGATGCCCTGAAATGTATCAGGTGATAGGCTCTTGTGATCGATCATTCCTAGCCCATAGAGTGAGCTGTCAGGGGTGATTTGGGGAGGCCCTTCAAAGCTGCTGGTAGAGAAATTGCGGAGAGGGACTTCAAAACTTCTAATGCCACATCCATAATATACTAATGGACTAACATGGTATTGATCCTTTCTTGACATATGATTGAGTGCATCTAGATATTTGGATTATAGCAGAGCTATATCATGTATGCGCACTTCATTTTTCGATTGCCAGTAGCACATTATTTTTTTTAGTGCTCTCTTGTGGGTAACCTGGTCTACCTGCATCTTGGTAATGACCTACATATATGGATCCCTATCTTTTTGGGTCCTATGATGCCATCAGGATACATAGACATATATATTGAGTTTTGGTAGGGATAAATGCCTCTCCTGGAGCATCGACCACCTTGGACCAGCATCCAACAACTAGAATGGGTATTTGTTTTTTGATCTGGTCGTTCGTTTCTTTTGGGAAATTTCAGTTAACCCTCCTAGACTTGAGTATGGATTCATAACTACTATGGAGTGACTAAATTTTTTTTCAAGTCATCCTATTCTAGGAAACTAGGGTGTGGGCATGGTTTCCCGCCTTTGTCGCCGATGAAATAATGTCTTGGCATGTTTGGATGATATCGTCTTGGATCAACATCTAATCTTACATAATTTCTAGGATGTTCTGAGTTATATCATTATCTTGAATGGGTATGAATTCCTATTCTGATATCAAAGTAATAGTTTTTTCCTACTATGTTCCTCCATGGTTTCCTAGTAGATACATGTATTTCTCTTGTGTTGTGATATGAAAATGAGTCTCTCACTTGTTTTCTTCTCTGACTGACATTGTATTTCTCTGTTGGGCTTCATCTTTATGATTGAGGATTTTCATCTGCATGATTTCTACTTTATTTTCCTAATGAGATTTTTATGTATCCATGGGAATTTGACAATGGTAAAATTTTCTTTCTTCCCAATTGTTTTGGTGGTATTAATATGAATCAGAAGGTATTTGTACCCACATATAGCTTGTTGTTATACTATTTTAATTATGGGCTTGGTTTGCACCAACAGGTGTTTGTGCATGTGTATGACTTGTTTCCATCCAATTTGGATGATGGTATTATTGTGCATCAAAAGATATTTGTATCTTCCTATAGTGGGCCACTCTGTTTGCTTGGAGGGACATGTGAGCACTAGTAGGAATGTGATCAAGCTCGTATTGTGCCACCCTATCTCTATGGTGGGCTTTAGTGGAGATGGAATAGTTGTATGTCCGCCCATCAAATGTTATCGTGTTTGTATGGTGGAATTTCTTCTCAAGAACCAGGGTGATAGTGTGTTCCAGATTATATGCTCTCTTCCCTTATAAGGAAGCTCTAGGGGCCTCGGTCTCTTGAACATCATAAGCTGACCACTTCATAAGGTCCTGTTTTACGCGAGGAGACATGGTGTCCTTGTGATTAAGACGACGCTCTCTGGTAGGGGTCCGTGAGTAAGACTCATATGCTGTTGATATGAAGTTGTCAAAATTAACCTCATCTACCTCCCTTAGATAAGGGAGGTACTCGCTGTCATTTTCTAGGGACAATCTCTTGAAATGGTTAGAGACGACCACCATATAAGTGTTGTGTTGGGGTGATAGATGTGGCTAGGGAGGTGACTGTAGAGCCTTTGCAAACATAAGGGCTTGTATCGCATCCTCCACCACGGGGTGAGTAATGTTTTGATGATACTCATTGATCAGCGTGTTGGATACACAGTGTTGAGGATGCTGGGTAGGTGAGGGGGTCATACTCTTTATTGGGGCCACAAAAACCTACATGATAGCTGATGCATGTGTCTTCAATGGTTTTCAAGATGTCATTTGGATCAGAGGTTTCTCTATAGAAAACAACAATACACATATATGACAGACATGCAAAAAAACCCCATCAAAGTAGAATTCTTTTTAACATATGCATATTTGACTATTTGGTTTGTCCTCCAACCCATTGTGTTTATTGTGAGATGAAGGGACATAAGATGGTTCAAACTGCCACATTGTTTAAAGATTCATGTGGGGTTCACCATTTGTTTGGACCTGATGTGGCATGTTCGGGGTGATAATTAAATGGTCAGATATCACCAGTCTCTTTTTCAAGAGATAGTTTTCAAAAGGACCCGACCTTAAAAAATGCATAATCTAGAATTAAGTTAAAAACTCACATTGTATATCATTTCAGGTTTAGAGTTTCAGAGAATTATGAAATAACTATTACATTAATTCTCAAAAAATTACAAGGTAGAATCTTCTACTGAGTTTCCATTTTTTCATAAAATAAAAACTCTTAAAAAAAGAATGCCATGTCTAGTTCCATGTTTTAGACAGAATGACATTTCCTTGAACCCATCCTTAATCCTATTCCACGTTATATCCTGTGAAAAAATTTAAAAAGCGTGGTATGAGCATAAAAAACTCCGTAAGGGATACACAAAGAAGGAAAACTATTAGTTTTTCAAAACAACAAGTAAACCATGAATACTTTATCATAAGTATTACTTTTCACCTTTATGAAGTTGTAACTACTAATAATATAATAAAAGATCAATACATACCATTTTGTAACAAAAATATTAACTTAAACCCCATATAAAGAACACATAACAGATAAAGGTAACTTGGGACATAATCTTACGTAAATGGAATAACCGTAACGTCGAATTCCACACATATCACTAAATGGAATAGCCATACGGCCGACTTCCATACCCAATGCATAGGATGTTATAACATAATAAATTGTCCTGGTTTATCATGGCAGCACCCGTCATTTGGTTTATCACGTAACCACTCGTCAAATGTCACAGTATCATTAAAAAATCATAACACATAAATTATTGAAAATATAAACATTTCACTAACGAAAATGTAATATGTAGTCATAAGAATCATTTTCAATATACTGAACTTATCAATCCATTTCAAAAACCATGTTCAATACCAAAACACCCAAAAATAGAATAAGGTATTTCCTTTTCATTTTTGAAAACATTAAGGCTTATAGAGGGAGCCAAATAATGATTACGACGGCAGAGATGTAATTGTCGCTGAAAACATTAAAAACATTATATCTTTCATTTAGTAAACCACATCGTAAAAACAGTTTCATGTCGAATGAAAGTAAAATTAAAAGGGTTTTATTATACACAGTGTAAAATAATAAAGTATATATTATTGAAATATTCCTCAATGAAAGGATATTGAGATGAAGTCCCTTACATCATGTCTTACTTGAGTCGTTTGTTCTTTAATATCCTGAAAAACAAACTAATGTAAATTTCAAATTGATTATGAACCTTTTACATGTTTATTAATCCTTTTATATCAATTATTATCATGTTATAAACATTATGTAATCATTTAAGATAATAATGGTTGTTTTGTCGATATTCGGTACTTGAGTCAAAAATGAACACCTTATATTGAAAAGTTGTCAATGTGATCAATAGTCCATTATATCCAGAATGATATTCATTATTTAGATATAATATATCTCAAATATATATAGTATATATATATATAATAGTACATATCATATAGAGGTAAAAAATGAAATGCACCATTTAGGGAGACGGTAAGTCATACGTACGAAGGAACACTAAATTCATTTCCCTTTCTTATTTTAATGGAATTATAACAAATTTATACATAGGTATATTATAATTATAGTATAATATCATATATAATATCCTTAACTCAGTCCTTTTTATGTCCCATGAATGGCATGAACGAGTCATATCACTTTGAGGTGGCGGTAGTCTACCCTTCCTCAAATTAAATTATCACGTTTACCCATAATCAAAATCAAAAAGGTATGATATAAATGAAAATACTGAAGCGTAATGAAAACATAAACATAATATATATCATATAAAAATATAGTTCCATCTTAATGGCCACCATTAGAGGCAGTAAGAGATAATTGAACAATCATCATTTCGTGAGATGTTAGGTTTCCATCTACAGAAATAGTATGTTCTTCACCAATTAGATTGATGTGTGTGTAATTGTAGTTCTAATACTTCTCATAAAAACATCGTAGAATATATAGGGTACTGGTTTTGTTATTAAATAATGTAATAAAAAGTTTGTAGGGTTGGATAATTAAAATAAAATAAAAGAATTTAAGAAAAACTATTGCCTTTAATTTGTGTAACTTCCTTTAGTTTGAACTAAAAGGACATCTTGAAGTGCCTTCTACCTATGGTAACACTTCTAGGAGGAGGAGAGTGATGTAGGGAGATTAATTGAGCTAATGCTTGATGATCCAAGGGGTTTGATAGGAGTGAAGAATGAGTTAGAAGTGGTGTCCTTTTATAAGGGGGAGGAGTGTCTCTTTTGGAATGTTTGAAACAATTTTTTTATTGTAAAATTATCTTCGGTTTAGAAAGGGAAAAAAATTGTTAATGTAGAAGTTAATATAACTAATTGTTTAAATAAAATCATCCAATAATAATAGGATAGGTTTTGGAAATTATTTTAATATTTAGAATTTAATTTATTTTAGTCTATTACTAATCAGATAAATACTGCATCATTATAGTGTCATAAATAATGTAATTTTTCCAATATCTAAAAATTAAAAAAAATACTATGATATAGGAAATATTTTCAGATTTCCAATTAATATTTATAGTCATAAGGATTACTTATATATAACCATGTAAAAATTAATTTACAAAAACATATTTGTTTATTTCAATTTTTTTCATTTACTTTATGTTAATTATAATAAAGTGTCATTATCACTCTTAAGTGGCTCCATGGAGTCCCAAAATCGACCCAAGGATGCCCATGGTCGGCCATGACTCATCAAATAATGTTAGGACAAATGTTAAGGTAATTTTATTTTAATTTAATATAATTTTTACCATAAATTACCCTACTTATCTTTAACCGTGGTAAATAAAAGTGAAACGTTACTATTCATCAAAAATTATTTTCATCTTATTGAACCAAATTTCACTTACTAATAGAAAAAATGTATGTGAGATTTTGGAAATTCAATTTAAAAAAGTGTTAAATTTAAAATTAAATGAAAAAGATAGTTTTTGAACTACTACTAAGTGGTTTCACTATTCATAAAAAATTGATGTTTTTCAGAAAAATAAAAAATATTTAGCCTAAGAAATATTTGATATTCTAAATTCAAAAATTATTTCTATTTTAAAAAATACAAAACACATAAGTGGTAGAAATTAATTTAAAATTAATTCACGTTGTCTATACAAAAGGTGTATTTTTAAGAAATAATAACTTCCAAAATATTGATAGATGTTTTTGTCCAATTTCAAAAGTGAAATTGTTTCCAATTTCCAAAATTGTATGAAATGGTAAAAATATAATCTATTTACACTTTAAAATCAATTGAAAATAATATGACCATATAAATAAATTAAATTAAATTGTAGTTTTGAATTAAAATACAACATTTTTCATTTTTCAATAAAAATTGAATTTTATCATAAAAATACCAAAAATATACCCAAAGTGAATTTTGAGATCCTGATTCTAAAAAAGAATTTTATTTGGTAAAATAGAACATATAAATGTCACCAAAACTATATTTAAAGAGGGTTCACCATTAAAAGTGGAAAATCGACCTCCTAAAGTAAATAATGTATAAAATTAGATTCATTCACATTTTAAGCCACTATCCTTTATTGGATAAATATAAATACATTTAACAAACATTTATAATCATATTGTAGTTAGTTTTGTTCATTCCCACCAATACAACATCTAGGAGTTAACAACCATTTAAAATAACAATATTATATTATAAGTGTAAAACGTAATATTTCAAAGAAACTTGTTGTTGTGTATCGGGTACTCCATCGAACATAGAAACCCATTTAATAAAAAATTAATATTTAGTTCAAAAAATATTAATAAAAATGAGAATGTATTGTTTGTTTATTTACCTGTCATGTTACATCCTTCCCTCAATTTGGAAATTGCGTCCTCGTAATTTTATTCACTTATCAAATAAGTGGTGGTATTTATCCTTCATAGAATTTTCAAACTCCCATGTTGGATCTTCAACCATATGGTTTCTCCACCAAACCATTAACTTATGAATTAGCTTATTACGCTACACTTGATCTCTTCAGTCAAAAATCTGGACATGTTGTTCCTCATAATAGTGATTCTCTTCCAACTGAACTACCTCTGGGCTCAAAACATGGGAAGGATCTGGCATATACTTTCTCAGTATTGAATCATTAAAAACATTGTGAAACTAGGATAAACATGGAGTTAAATCCACTCTATAAGCAATTGATCCAGCTTTCCCTGATATTTCATAAGGTCCAATGACCCTTGGACTCAAATTTCCCCTCTTTCCAAAATACATCACACTATTCCATGGAGAAACTATGAGAAAGACATGATCACTTACCTCGATAAAAAGATCATTTCTCTGATTATCTGCATATATTTTCTACCTACTCTGAGCTATTTTCATGTTCTTCTGAATCAACTAAACTTTTTTCCATTTCCTCTAGCAATTCTAGTCCCATCAACTTCCTTTCACCTACTTCATCCAAAAAAGATGGAGTTCTACACTACCTTCAATATAATTCCTCAAATGGAGCCATCAATATATTGGAATAAAAACTATTATTATATGAAAATTCAACCAAAGAAATATTTTTCTTTCAACTTCCCTGGTAATCCATTGAGAAAGCACATATCATATCCTCCAAGGTCTTAATTCTTCGTTCTGATTTCCCATCTGATTGAGGATGAAAAGTTGTGATACAATTTAATTCATTACCCAATGACTTTTGAAGGCCTTTCCAAAAGTAATAAGTAATATTGGGATCACGATCAAATACAATGTAGAGTGGGACACCATGTAACCTATCTATCTCTTTAACATACAACCGAGAAAGTTGATCTACAGACTATTTATCTTGAATTGGAATAAAATTAGAATATTTCGTCAATCGATCAACAATAACCCATATTGCATTATTTCCTAAATATGTATTTGGTAATCCCATAACAATTCCCACAAATATGTTTTTCCATTTCCAATCTAGCACTGATAAAGACTGAAGCATACATTTCGGTAACTGCCACTCTGGTTTAACCAGCTGACAAGTCAAACACTTCACAGTAAAATCAGAAATATCACATTTCATTCCATCCCAACAGTAATACTCTCAAAGATCTTTTTTACTTCATTGTACTTCCAGGATGAACTAGAAACGAGGAATTATGAGCTTCCCATAACTACTCATTCTTCAACTGTGAATCACAAGGAACACATAATCTCTTCCCAATCGTCATTACACAATAATTATCAACATTAAAATCAGGAAACTTACCCTTCTGAACCAACTCTACCTTTTTCTATAACTCACTATCTTCCTTATGTGCTTTATTAATTCTATCTGATATATATGATTTCACTAACATTTGAAACAAAAAAGAATAATTTCCTGCACCATCAACTTCTTTGCGAAAGTTTATCAAATAAAAAACCAAAGGATCTCGTTCCAAATGTAGCATGGTTAACGAAGTATTATTTTGTTTGACTCAAAGCATCAACCACTTTATTTGTTTTTCTCGGATGGAAATGGATCGTTCCATCATAATCTTTGATTAATTCAAACCGTCTCCACGGTCTAATGTTCGATTACTTTTATGAGAATATTGTAAGGACCCTTGTTTTTTTCAGACTGTCATTTTGAGAAGAAATTTGAACATTTGTAGTTGGATTCTTGTGAGGAGTAAAATCATCATTTTCCCCTAACATCTGACTTTAGATAATTTTTTCGACCACTCTGTTGGTCCCGAAATAGTGTGTTTACCCTAGGACATGAGTTTGGTGGAAATCTGATCTCTTCAAATTTTAGCATAATGTTTAATATTTAATATTAAAAAATTAAATATTAAATTATTCACGCAGGTTCATTTGGAAATTACTTATAAATAGAGCGTCGAATTGAGTTTTATCTGTGCCGTTGAGTCCGGAATGGGGAGTTTAGCATAGGGAATGCATAAATTCATGTTGGGTGTTGGGGCCGGCCCGAGCCCCTTTTTCTTCCTTTTCTTTTATTATTTCCTTTTCTTTTCTTCTCTATTTATTTCCTCCTACTCCATGAGCTCATCTACTACGCCACTACTCCATGGCTATGACCTATGATAGAATTTGTAGATCAAGAAAACTGGAGATACGGAAGGCAAGAGGGGTACTGATTCGAAGCCCCCAACGCGCTGAGTTGGCGTGCGGCAACCGTGAGCCCTGAAATCAACTGATGCTTTGGCGGTTTCCACCCGAAAAAGGGCCTTTTATTTTTTTTCCCACTTGATACATTTAAAACATGTTGTTTTAGGTTTTTAAATTCCTATATTTCTTTCTTGTAATCCCATGAGGCATGATCTGTTGTTTCGGGGGTGAAAACGGGTGTTTCAAGCGTTTTCAGGGATTTCCCTTTGGATAACCCAGAATACACGGCGTGCATTCCAGGGGTACATGCCGTGTGTTCTTCCCATCCGGGGAAGATGAAGATTTATTAAGTACACGTCGTGTACCATGAGTACACACCATGTAGTGGGTAGCCGTGTGGCTGGTCATGTGAAATAGAACATGAAATAGTGTGTTTTAAGGAGTACACATCGTGTTCTTTAAGTACACATCGTGTAGTGGTACATGGGCATGTGTTTGGTTAAAAAAGGGCACAATGTATCTTTTTGTAAAAAGTACATGATGTGTATAGTAAAACTACATGCCGTGTACTTATACATAGGCAGGCCCAATGTGCTCTGGCCATGTACTACTTCAGTTTTGTAATTTGGGAATATCTTATTCTCTGGAAGTCTGAATTGGGTGTGTGAGTAGTCAATTCAGAGCGTTTTTATTCATATATTGAAATGGTGGAATCTGTTTTACATTTATAGGTCGTATAATGGTGTTATTTGGGGTTTCCATCTAAATGGAGGGGTTCTTCCTCCACTTACCGAGTTCAGTTGTCACCGGAGAGTGGGACTTGGGGTGGATGATAGGTTGGGTTTTCAGACCAACTTAGTTGAGACCTTTATTAAGAAATGAGCTATGATATATCTCTCATAACTCATGCTTTAGTGGGAATTTCCCTTGTGAGATGTTCACATTTTGCCTTTGAGGCTTTGAGACCAGGTTCTTCTAAGGATCCCCTAAGAATGCCTTTGCTTGTGTGCTGACCTAGGGAGTCCCTTGTAGGATATCTCTCTAGTTATTCCTTTTATGGGAACCATGTTATAGAATTACTATGTTTTCATTCCTTTGAGGATCTCATGTTGGATTCCTACTTCTCTCTTTGCTAGGAATCCCGCATAGGATGCCTTTACTCATGTTTACGTAGAGGATCCCGAGTATGATTCCTCCTCAGTGTTGACCTAAGGGACCTACTGGGTGCCCGTTTTTTGACCGAACCGAATTTGTTATGTCGAGTTTGGGTAGAGATGGTGATCGGGTTTCACCTAAAACTCGTTCCAAACTTGTGATTCCTTTTGGCTTTTGACGTATTATTGGGTCGGGGTTTCGGGCCACCCGAACTGATTCTTTTATATCTGACATGGTTTGTTGATGCATTAGTGTTTACCAGAGGTTCTTCCTAGTTAATGGATGCTGATCCTGATGCGATGCATCTTTCCTGTTTTTTTGGATTCCGACTTCTCCGTGTGTTCTTATGTAGGTGGTTTGATTCCTTACGTTGAACATCTTTGAGTTTTTGTGAAAAAGTGCCAGATACCCATATATCGGGTATCTCTGGATAGGGTATTAATACTATATTATTATCTACCTTAGAATTATTGTATATGTGAGGCTATTAGATGAATAATGTTTTCTTATTATCAAGTTTGAGGATCACCCCATTGGTGTTTCCCTTGTTTTGGCTTCTAATTGCCATTTGGCTTAGGTTTCCTATGAGACAGATCTTGTTGCATTGATTTCTTGCCTTGATATAATTTATTGCATGTATTGAAGACTATTTATATGCTTTTGTTGAATTTTAGCTGTTAGACACGTAGTTTGTTGAACATACTTAGGGCTTCTGACAGTCGATTACGCATGACTGGACTGCTCAGGGCTGTATGAACCTAGTGCGGTAGACTAAAGAGGGAATTGACAATTAAGGGCATCCAAGAGAGTCTGTTATAAATTAGTATAATTTTTAGGACCTACGAGAATTGGAATTTTTGCTTCCTCAGAGTGTCCTTAGTTACGTATCGAGACTACAAGTGGAATTTGATGTAAGTGCTTCCTTAGAGATTCTATAGCTATCATTGCTTGACCGAAAGGGAATCGATGGTGAGATATTCCCAGAGTGTTTGTGCCTTTGTATGTTTACTTGAATATAGGGGTCTTCTAGTTTGACCCACTTAGAGAGTCTATTATTTAGCTAAGCCAGAGGGGTAAGACTTTGAGCGCTTCCCAGAGGGTTGCTTGTGTTGTCAGGTAGGACTAGAGGGGATAGGCTGTGAGTACTTTCCAGAGGGTTACCTGTTGTGTGATCTGGTTGCTTGTGTTTGTTTCGTTAAACCAGAGGGGATAGGTTGTGAGTAGTTCCCATAGGGTTACTTGTTTTTTTAAATCTCGTTCAGACATATTTTCGGCATTGGCTAAAGCAGGTACATGTCGATGGGATTTCAGACCCAGAGATCGACTTAATGATACACGGCTTGAGTGGCACGATGTCCAGCTCAATTCCCTTTCACATGATGTCATGATGATCCTGCTAATGGTCCCACAGATTGACTACTAATGTTGTTCATGTTATTTGAATAACTTAAACATGAA
Source organism: Viscum album (assembly GCA_963277665.1). NCBI lineage: Eukaryota > Viridiplantae > Streptophyta > Magnoliopsida > Santalales > Viscaceae > Viscum > Viscum album. The sequence continues at coordinate 1,099,463,842 of OY728123.1, forward strand.
TATTCATATTTATGTATATGTGTATAGGTATGGGACTATAAATGTGTACGTATATAGATATGGACATCCATGGTGGAACTTACCCAGTAGACAGGGTTTACATACCCTAGGTTCGATAGTGGTTTCACATTTGGTTTACTTAATTTGTTGTGTTCCAGCTTGGATTAGCACGTTGTTGTTGCATAAACATAGAAGCATAGCTATAGGTTGCTTGTCAGGGTGCCCTACTGAGATTATTTCTCACCCCTGCACATGAACCTCGGTGAACGTGTAGACCTTATGTATGCTTTTCAATATGAACTTGAGTTACATGGTAGATAGGGTTGAGGCCCAGTGTCACATGATCCAGCAGAGCTACTCGTGTGGTTCTACTGATCGGGAAGCTACAGTTCGATATTGTCTGGAAATCGGGTACGTGTATTGGCTCAGAGTTAGAAGCAGAGCCCTGTACTTTTACTTTTAGTTTCTTTTGTACTTGTATCTATATGGTTGGCCTAGTGGGAGACCAGTGTTGTATTGTATTGCATTGCTATTCCGGATTTTACAGCATTTTACTATTCCAACTTGTTCATTTTCAGCTGTTAATTACTTCTGAACTCAGTTTACATTTTCCTGTGTATGATACTTAGTTATTTATGTTGTTTTCTTACACTAGTATGAGGGCATAGTCTCCCCACTATTACACCCTAGGACCTCTCTTCTAGTTGGCAGCCTCTGGAATACGGGGAGGCGTGCTTGAGGCCTTGTGGTGAACAGGCTCGGAGCACCGGTTTATTGGCTTCTGTGTTGGGATGTTACGAAGTGGTATCAGAGGAGTTTTCCTTCTTGGTTATTACAATTTGGGATATGGTCGACAATATTATTAGGAAAGTGTTGGACCCTATGATGGATATCAGGTAGGGGCGTCACAAACACTTGTTTCGGTAATAAGTCCTGGTTGCCAGGGCTAGGGATTGTTGTTCTGATTTTGTGATTTTGTAGTTTTATATGATTTTCTCTTTGAGTGATGCACATGTTGTGTGGTGTTTTGATTTACTATGGATATCTGGCTCTTGGCCATTGGTAAGATTCCAGGGATGTATTCTGACTCTTGGCCAGCAAAGGCAAGAGGCGTCTCTTTCATCATACGAGGCACATAGGATTCACAGCATATAGGCCTACTAGTGTGTGTTTTTACTGATGACTGAGACCTTTCAGTCTACATACACATAAATTTTAATCTGATGGAGGTTATGTGGATCTATGTTGAGGCGTTTTTGTAAGGATGATGACTCCATCCTCGTGCACAGATGGTGAAGTGACCCTAGTTGGTCGATGTGGCACTTGTTTCCTTTCTGTTTAACCTCATTATTGGGTTTTGTTTCTTAGGTATATGGTTTACTAGTCATAATGATGAGTATGATATCGATAGATACCATGTATTTTTCTCGTGAACTGGAAATCCTTCTGGTATTGTTGTATACAAATACCCAATGGGTGTTATGTTAACTTGTGTCTTCTATTTTGGTTATGACCTCTAAGGAGTAGTTCCTTTTCAGTATGAATAGAGAGGATCAAGGCCCGTGTAGGCTATGTTTCAGTTTTGAAATTCTTTGGTTGTTGTGATCTTTACCGTCTTCTTTGTGGTATTGGATCTTTTGGGCTAGGTGGTTAGACCTTGTGACCCAGTTGTGAGTCTTTTTCTGTTGGGATAGGTGGAAGACCTAGATACCCTAGGTTTTGACTCGAACACTTGTAGGTCGATGTTTTTCTGTTCTCGAGTATCCTGTGTTTGAAAGGCTGGCCATGGTTTTCCAATGACTTTTTGGTGGTGTGGTTTTTCACAACTGGTTTTGATGAGCAGGCTGTTATGAGTGCCTAGCCTAGTCAACCAGTGTTTCTGATGTTGCTATTGCGGGTGGCATCATTTGAATCTAAATCGGTGATGGACGGCTGCGATACGAGGACCGAATTTTCAAGACATTCTGTGGACTCGGATCCCATAAGTTGTTTTGAAATGTCCTTATGTTGTAGAGGTGTCTTTTTGAAATTTCGGGTTACCATGAAATAGTTGACCCATGCATGAATCCTGGTCAGGTTTTGGTAGGATGTTATTGTGGCTCAGAGGGAGCTAGACACGCCTTCGGTGAAATCTTATTGTACTCCTGTAAGATAAAATCATGTTCTATAATGATTCGTCTTGAGTATGCTGAGACAGCCTCGACAATACATCGAGCTCATATTTTCTGTCTTATTGTTCTTCCCATATAAGGATGAAACCTATTTTGTTTGTTCTCTTAGAGCGGTGTAAGGAAATCCATATGTTGGGGAGTGAACCATTGACCATTTTAGGGTGGTTTTACTTGTTTAGGTTAAACTTCAGTGTTTTCTAGTGGGAATTTGAGCTCGGAGTTTTCTTTTAAGATGACGACATGGGTGTTCCTATAGTGGGGAGTACCAGTTTGGTCGTAGTTGAATATCTTCTGTGTAGAAGGTGACCGTTAGTGTTCTAAAGTAGGTCGTTGGACAATCTAGATAGCTTGGTTGTGCAGATTCTTGGGTTCTGAGCATAGTTGTGGGTTCTTCCTCTGGGCTTCTTGGGGACGAGAATGTTTGTGGTGAGGAGTTTGTAAGAACCCATGTTTTTTTCCAGACATTCATTTTGAAATGAAATTTGAACTTTTGTAGTTGGATGATCATGAGGTGTAAAATGGTCATTTTCCCCTACCATATGACCGCGAATAATTTTTTTGAACACTCCGTTGGTCTCAGAATAGGGTGTTTACCCTAGGACCAGAGTTTGGTAGAAATCTGAGCTCTTTGGATTTTAGCAGAATATTTAATATTTACTATTATTAAATTAAATATTATATTATTCACACAGGATCGTTGGGAAATAAATTTTAATCGAATATTCGGATTGAGTTTTCGTATGCGCCAATGAGTCCAGAATGGGTAGATTAGCCTTAGGAAGGTATAAACTCATGTCGGGCGTCGGGGTCGGCCCCGAGCCGTTTTTCTACCTTTCTTTTCTTCATTACTTTTCTTTTCATCCCTCATTCTTTCCTCCTACTCCTTGAGAATGTCTCCTACATCGATCCTCCTTGGACATGACCTATGGGAGAATTTGGAGATTGAGAAAATGGGAGAGGAGGAAGCCAAGAGGGGTACCGATTCGAAGCCCTCAACGCGCTGAGTCGGCATGCGGCAACCATGAGCCGTGAAATCAACCAATGCTTTAGTGGTTTCCACCCGAAAGTATTGACATTTATGTTTTCCAAATAGATCCCATTAAAAAATGTTTTCTTATGTTTTTAAATCCTTATATTGCTTTCTTGTAAGCCCATGGGGCTCGATCTGTTGTTTTGGGGGAGAAAATGGGCGTTTCGGGCGGTTTCCGGGATTTCCCATCGGAAAACCCAGAATACACAGCATGTATTCTAGTGGCACATGAATTGTGATCTTCCCATTTGGGGAAGATGATATTTTATTATGTACAAACCATTTACCTTGATTACACGCCATGTAGTGGGTAGCAGTGTGGCTGGTCGTGTGAAATAGAACACAAAATAGTGGTTTTTAAGGAGTACATGTTTTGTACTTTAAGTACACGTCGTGTAGTGGTACATGGGAATGTATTCGGGTGAAAACGGACACATCTTAACTTTTTTTGAACATTACATGCCATGTAAATTAATGTACATGCCATGTACTATTACACAGGCATGCCCAATGTGCCCTGGCCATGTACTGCTTCAGTTTGGTAATTTTGGGATATCTTATGCTCTGGAAGTCAGAATTGGGCGTGTGAGTAGTTGATTCTGAACTTTTTTTCACTTAGATTGCAATGATGGAATCCTTATTACATTTAGAGGTTAAATAAATTGTGATTCAGTGGTTTATATATAATTATAGGGGTTCTTCCTCCACTTATCTAGTTCAGTTGTCACCGGAGAGTGAGACTTGGGGTGGATGATAGGTTGGGTGTTCAGGCCAACTTAGTTGAGACCTTTAATAGGAGATGAGCTATGAGATAACTCCCATAACCCATGATTAAGATGATGTTTCCCTTTTTAGGTGTTCCCTTCTGGCCTTTTAGGATTTGAGACAAGGTGAATCTGAGGATCCCCTGAGGGATGTGTTTGCTTGTGTGCTGACCTAGGGAGTCCCTTATAGGATCTCTCTCTTGTTCTTCCTTTGATAGGAACCATTTTATGGAATTCTTATGTTTTCCTTCCATTGAGGATCCCGTGTAAGATTCCTCCCCTACTCTTTTCTAAGGATCCCATGTAGGATTTCTTCACTCATGTTTACCTGGAGGATCCTGTGTATGAAGCCTCCTCAGTGTTGACCTGAGGGACCCAGTGGGTGCCTGTTATTTGACCGACCCTGAGTTGTTATGTGGGGTTTGGGTAGATATGGTGATTGGGTTTCACCTAGAACTCATGCCAAACTGGTGATTCCTTAAAAATTTTGATGTATTGTTGGGTTGGCCGTTCGGGCCACCCACACTGTTTGTTTATATCTGACATGGTTTGCTGATGTTGTAGTGTTTACCAGAGGTGCTTCCTGGTTGGTGTCTAGTATGCCTGACGCGATGCGTCTTTCTTGTTTTTTTGGATTCCTACATCTCATTGTGTTCCTGAGTAGGTGGTTTGATGCCTTATGTTGAACGCCATTGAATTTTTGTGCAAACGTTCCAGATACCCTTATATCGGGTATCTCGAGTTAGGGTTTTGATACTATATTTTTATCTACCTTAGATTTCTTGTATGCTTGAGGCTATTAGATGAATAATGTTTTCTTGTTAGCATGTTTGAGGATCCCCCCATGGGTGTTTCCCTTGTTTTGGATGTTTATTGACGTTTTTCTAAGGATTCCTATGAGGTAGACCTTGTTGCATTGATTTCCTACCTTGATATAATTGATTGCATGTATTTCCTACTATTTATATGCTTTTGATGCACTGTATCTTTTATCCATGTAAGTTTTTGAACTTAATTAGGGCTGCTGACAGTCGATTACACAAAACTGCACTGCTCAGGGCTGTGTGAACATGGTGTGGTAGACTAAAGAGGGAATTGACAATTAAGGGCTTACCTAGAGAGACTATTATAAATTACTATCATTCATAGGACCTACGTGATTTGGAATTTGTGCATCCTCAGAGTGTCATTAGTTACTTATCGAGACTAAAGGGGGAGTTAGACATATACCTTCCTCAGAGAATCAATATCTATCATTGCAAGACCACAGGGGAATTGACAGTGAGAGCTTCCCAGAGTGTATGTGCCTTTGTATTTTTACTTGATTATATGGGTCTGCTAGTTTGAGCCACCCAGAGAGTCTATGATTTAGCTAAACCAGAGGGGTGAGACTGTGTGTGATGCCCAGAGGGTTTCTTTTGTTGCTTGGTAGGACTAGAGTTGATAGGCTGTAAGTACACCCCAGAGGGTTACCTGTAGTGTGATCTTCATTCTTGTGTCTGTTTGGTTGAACCAGAGGGGACATGCTACGATTACTTCCCATAGGGTTACTTGTTTTTGTTTATCTTGTTCCGATACATATTTACAACATTGACCGAAGCAGGTACATGTCGATTGGATTTCGGACCCAGAGATCGACTTAATGATACACGGCTTGAGTGGCACGACGTCCAGCTCAATTCCCTTGCACAGGATTTATAGGAGATTGGGCTTATGGTCAAATGGATCGACTTCTAATGTTGTTATTTTTATTTGGATCACTTAATCATGAATATTCATATTTATATATATGTGTATATGTATGAGACTATACATGTTTACATATATAGATATGGACATCAATGGTCGCACTTACCCAGTTGACATGGTTTACATACCCAAGGTTCAACGGTGGTTTCATGTTTGGTTTACTTATTTTGTTGTGCTCCAGCTAGGTTGAGCACGTTGTTGTTGCATACACATAACAGCACAATTATAGGTTGCTTGTCGGGGATCCCTATTGAGATTGTTTCCCACCAATGCACATGTACCTCGGTGTACATGTAGAACTTATGTCTGCTTTTCAGGTTGAGCACGAGTTGCATGGTGGATAGGGCTGAGGCCTAGTGTTGCAAGATCGAGCGGAATTGCTTGAGTGGTTCTATTGATCGGGCTGCTATAGTTCAATGTTGTCTGGATATCGGGTACATGGATTGGCTCAAAGTTAGTAGCATAGACCTGTAATTTTACATTATGTATCTTTTTTAATGGTATCATTATGGTCGGCCTAGTAGGTGACCAGTGTTGTATTGTATTGCAAAGTTGTTCGGGCTTTTACAACATTTTACTATTACAACTTATTTTATTCCAGTTGTTTATTACTTCCGCACTATATTTAATTTTAACTATGTATGATACTTTATTATTTCAACTGTGTTCTTACTCTGGTATGAGGGCATAGTCTCCCCTCTATCACACCCTAGCCCCTCACAGACAGTCAGTAGCCTCTGGCGTACAGGGAGGCGTGCTTGAGGCCTTTTAGCGAACCATCTCGGATCACCGGTTTAGTGGATTCTGGGTTGGGATGCTACAAAGTGGTATCAGAGGAGTATTCTTTCCTGGTTATTACTATTTTGAATATGTTATATAGGAGTATTAGGAATGTTTCTAAACCTCTGATGGATATCGGGATGGTGCATCGCAGACACTTGTTCCGGTAAGAAGACCTGGATTCTAGGGTTAGGGATTGTTGTTCTAATTTTGTGATGTTATAGTTGAATATGATTTTCACCTTGATTGATGCACATGTTTTGTGGTGTTTTGATTTACTATGGATCTCTGGCTCTTGGACATTGGTAAGATGTGAGGGATGGATTTTGAATATTGGCCAGCAATGTTAGGAGGCGTCTCATGCATCATACTAGGCACAAAGGATTCAAAGAATACAGGCCTGCTAGTGTGTGGTTTTACTGATGACTGAGACCTTTGGTTCTGATTACACATACTTTTTACTCTGATGGTAGGTTATGTGGTTCTACGTTGAGGAATTTGTGTGAGGATGATGACTCCATCCTCGTGCACAGGTGGTGTAGTGACCCTAGTTGGTCGATGTGGCACGTGATGCCTTTCTGTTTAACCCCATTATTGGGTGTTGTTTCTCAAGTCTATGTTTATCTATTCATAATGATGAGTATGATGTCGATAGATACCTAGTATTTTCTTGTGAACTTGACCTCCTTTTAGTATTGTTGTATACAAATACCCAATGGGTGTTAGCTCTGCTTGTCTCTTCTGTTTTTGTTGTGACCTCTTAGGAATAGTAATTTTTGAGGATTCTTGGAGAGGATCAGGGCCCTTTAGGTTGTGTTTCGGTTTTGACATTATTTGGTTGTTGTGATCTTTACTGTTTAATGTGTGGTTTTGGATCTTTTGGGCTAGGTGGTTAGACCTTGTGACCCATTTGTGAGGCTTTTTCTATAGGGCTAGGTGGAAGACCTAGATACCCTTGGTTTTGACTCGAACTCTTTTAGGTCGATGTATTTTCTGTTCTAGCGAAACCTGTGTGTGAAAGGTTGGCCAGGGATCTCCAATTCCTTTTGGCGGTGTTTGTTTTTCTCAACTGGTTTCGATGAGTAGGTAGGCTCGTGTGCCTAGCCTGGTCAACCAGTGTTTCTGAGGTTGCTATTGCTGCTGGCATCATTTGAATCTAAATTGGTGAGTGGCCGGGTGTGAGCCGAGGACCGATGTTTCAAGACTTTATGTGGACCAGGATCCTGGAAGTTGTTTTGGAATTTCCTTATGTTGTAGTGGTGACTTTGTGAAATTTCAGGTTTCTGTGAAATGGTTGACTCGTGCTTGAATCCCGGTCGGGTTTTGGTAGGATGTTAGTGTGGCTGAGAGGGAGCTAGACACACATTTGGTGAAATCTTAGTGTACTCATGTAAGAGACGGTCATGTACTATCTTGATTCGTCTTGAGTATGATGAGAGACCCTCAAACCTACATCGAGTTTATTTTTTCTTTCTTAATGTTCTTCCCTATTATTGATGAAACCTGTTTTGGTTGTGCTCTTGGAGCGGTGTAAGGAAATCCATATAGTGGGGAGTGCACTATTGGCCCATTTTGAGGGTGGTTTTCCTAGTTTTGGTTAAAATATTGTGTTTTCCAGTGGGTCTTTGAGCTCATAGTTTTATTTTATTTTGATGACATGGGTGTTCCTATAGTGGGGAGTACCAGTTTGGTCGTAGTTGAATATCTACTATGTAGAAGGTGGCGGTTAGTGATGTACGGTAGGTCATCTAACAGTCTAGATAGCTTGGTTGTGAAGATGCTTGGGTTATGAGCATGGTTTCTGGTTCTTCCATTGGGATTCTCGGGGATGAGAAGTTTTACGGTGGGGAGTTTGAAATAACCCATGTTTTTTCCAGACAATCGTTTTGAGAAGAAATATGATCTTTTGTTGTTGGATGCTCTTGAAGGGTAAAATGGTCATTTTCCACTAGAAGATGGCCTCAGATAATTTTTTGGACCACATTGTTGGTCCCGAAATAGGGTGTTTACCCTAGGACATGTGTTTGGTGGAAATCTGAGATCTTTGAATTTAAGCAGAATATTTAATATTTAATATTATTAAATTAAATATTAAATTATTCACGCAGGTTTGTATGGCAATAACTTTTAAACAGAGCATCGAATTGAGTTTTTGTTGGCGCTGTTGAGTCCAGAATGGGGAGTTTAGCCTAGGGAAGTCATAAACTCATGTTGGGCGCCTGGGCCGGCCCGTGCCCCTTTTCTTCCATTTCTTTTCTTCCTTGCTTTTCTTTTCATCTCTCTTTATTTCCTCCACCTCCTTGTGCACATATCCTAAACCACTCCTCCTTGTCCATGACCTATGGGATAATGTTGAGATCGATAAAACAGGATAGAAGGAAGGCAAGAGCGGTACTGATTCGAATCCCTCGATGCGCTGAGTCGGCATGCGGTAACCGTGAGCCGTGAAATCAACTGAAGCATCGGCGGTTTCTGCCCGAAGGTAGGGCCTATAATGTTATTACCATAGATCCCCTTAAAAAAAATTTAGGCTTTTAAATCCTTATATTGCTTTCTTGTAAGCCCATGGGGCTTGATCTGTTGTTTCGGGGGCGAAAATAGGCGTTTCGGGTGTTTTTAGGGATTTCCTGTCGGAAAACCCAGAATACACAGTTTGTATTCCAGGGATACAGGCCATGTGTTCTTCCTGTTAGGGGAAGATGGTGTTTTATTAGGTACACGTCGTGTACCTTTAGTACATGATGTTTAATGGGTATCCATGTGGCTGGTTGTGTGTAATAGAACATGAAATAGGGGGTTTTAAGGAGTACATGTCGTTTACTTTAAGTACATGCCGTGTAGTGGTACATGGGCATGTGTTCGGGTGAAAATGGACACTGCGTAACTTTGTGTGAATAGTACACACCATGTACTATTACACAGGCAGGCCCAATGTGTTCTGGCCATGTACTACTTCAGTTTGGTAATTTTGGGATATCTTATGCTCTAGAAGTCAGAATTTGGTGTGTGAGTAGTCGATTATGAGCATTTTTCCGCTTATATCGCAATGGTAGAATCCTTTTTACATTTATAGGTCATTTAAAGGGGGTTTTGGTTTTTCCATCTAAATATAGAGGTTCTTCCTCCACTTATCGAGTTCAGTTGTCCCTGGAGAGTGAGACTTGTGGTGGATGATTGGTTAGGTGTTCAGACCAACATAGTTGAGACCTTTAATAAGAGATGAGCTATGAGCTATCACCCATAACCCATGCTTTAGGGGATGTTTCCCTTCTGAGATATTCCCTTATGGATTTTGAGGCTTTGAGACCAAGTACTTCTTAGGATCCCCTGAGGGATGTCGTTGCTTGTGTTCTAACCTAGGGAGTCCCTCGTAGTATCTCTCTCTTATTCATCCTTTGATAGGAACCATGTTACGTAATTCCTATGTTGTCCTTCCTTTGAGGATCCCGTGTAGGATTCCTCCCTTAATCTTTTCTAAGGATCCCGCGTAGGATTCCTTCGCTCGTGTTTACTTGGAGGATCCCGAGTAAATTTCCTCTATGTGTTGACCTGAGGGACCCAGTGGGTGCCCATTATTTGAATGACCCTGAGTTGTTATTTCAGGTTTGGGTAGAGATGGTGACCGAGTTTCACCTAGAACTCTTTCCAAAATGGTGATTCCTTTCGGCTTTTGATGTATTGTTGGGTTGGGCGTTCGGGCCAAATGCACAGTTTGTTTATATCTGACTTGGTTTGCTAATGTTGTAGTGTTTACCAGAGGTGCTTCCTGGTTGGTGGCTTCTGAGCCTGACGCGATGCATCTTTATTGTTTTTATGATTCCTAATTCTCCTTGTGTGCATGATTAGGTGGTTTGGTGCCTTACGTTGATCATCATTGAGTTTTTGTGCAAAAGTGTCGGATACCCATGTATTAGGTATCTTGGGTTTGGGTTTTGATCCTGTATTATTATCTTCCCAAGATTTCTTGTATTAATGAGGCTATTAGATGAATAATTTTTGCTTTTTAGAAAGTTTTAGGATCACCCCATGGTTTTTCCCCTTATTTTGGCTATTTATTGCCTTTTGGCTTAGGATTCCTGTGATGCAGACCTTGTTGCATTGATTGCCTTCCTTGATATAATGGATTGCAAGTATTTAATACTATTTATATGCTTTTGATGAATTTTAGCTATTTTCCAAGTAGTTTGATGAACTTACTTGGGGCTGCTGTCAGACTATTACGCACGACTGGACTGCTCAGGGCTCTGTGAACCTTGTGCGGTAGAATAAAGAGGGAATAGACAATTAATGGATTACCTAGAGTGTCTGTTATAAATTAGTATCATTCACGGGACCTATGATAATTGGACTTTGTGCTTCCTTAGAGTGTCCTTAGTTACGTATCGAGACTACATGTAGAATTAGACGTAAGTTCTTCCTCCGAGAGTCTATAGATATCGTTGAAAGACTGTAGGTGAATTGACGGTGAGAGCCTCCTAGAATGTCTATGCCTTTGTATGTTTACTTGACTATAGGGTTCTGCTAGTTTGAGCCACCCAGAGAGTCTATTCTTTAGAAAAACCAGAGGGGTGAGACTATGTGTGCTGCCTAGAGGGTCGCTTGTGTTGCTAGGAAGGACAAGAGGGAATAGGTTGTGAGTACTTCCAAGAGGGTTACTTGTTTTGTGATATTCTTTCTGGTGTTTATTTGGTTGAACCAGAGGGGTCAGGCTGTGAGTACATCCCATAGGGTTACTTGTTTTTGTTTGTCTTGTTCAGAGACATATTTCTGGCATTGGCCGAAGTAGGTACATGTTTATGGGATTTTAGACCCATAGATCGACTTAATGATACACGGATTGAGTGGCATGACATCCAGCTCAATTCCCTTGCAAAGGATATCCAGGATATTGGGCTTATGGTCCAAAGGATCTACTGATAAAGTTTTTCATGTTATTTGAATGACTTAATCATGAATATTCATATTTATGTATATGTGTATAGGTATGAGACTATACATGTGTACGTATATAGATATGAACATCCATAGTGGCACTTACCCAGCTGACAAGGTTTACATACCCTAGGTTTAAAGGTGGTTGCACGTTTGGTTTACTTCCATTGTTGTGTTCTAGCTAGGATGATCATGTTGTTGTTGCATACACATAGCAGCACCGTTATAGGTTGTTTGTCGGGGTGCCCTACTGAGATTATTTCTCACCCTTGCATGTGCACCTCAGTGTACGTGTAGACCTTATGTCTGCTTTTCAGGTTGAGCATGAGTTTCATGGTGGATAGGGTTGAGGCCTAGTGTTGCATGATCGAGCAAAGCTACTCGAGTGGTTCTACTGATCAGGATACTACAGTTCGATAATGTTTGGAGATCAGGTATGTGGATTGGTTCAGAGTTAGTATCAGAGCTATGTACTTTTACTTTCTATTTATTTTGTACTGGTATCTGTATGGTTGGCCTAGTGGGTGACCAGTGTTGTATTGTATTACATAGCTGTTCGTGATATTACAACATTTTACTATTAAAACGTGTTCTATTTCAGTTGTTTATTACTTTAACACTATATATACTTTCCACTGTGTATGATACATAGTTATTTCCACTATTTTCTTACTATGGTATGAGGGGATAGTCTCCCCACTATCACACCCAAGGCCCTCGCTGCTAGTTGGCAGCCTCTGGCGTATGGGGAGGCGCGCTTGAGGACTTGTGGCGAACCGGATCGGAGAACCGGTTTAGTGGCTTCCGAGTAAGGATGTTACAAATATATACCTTAAAATTTTGTTATTAGTATGTATTTCACACTTTAGTCCATACAAATCACGCCTTAAAATTTTTAAAGCAAAAAACAATAGCATCGAATTCCAAATCATGTGTAGGGAAATTTAACTCATAATGTTTCAACTGATGTGAAGTATAAGAAATTACTTGATCATTCTACATAAGAACACAACCAAGTCCTTTCAACGATGCTTCACTGTAAATAACAAATTCACCATCTCTGGAAGTCAAGGCCAAAACTGTATCATTCACCAATCATCTTTTCAATTCCTGAAAGCAATCATAAAATTCTTGTTTCGAGATAAAGTTAGCACTTTTTTGAGTTAATTAGTTATTGGACAAGATAACTGTGAAAAATTCTCAACAATCCTCTGGTAATAACTTTCCAAATTAAGAAAAATGTGAATATCAGTTATATTTGTGGGTCTTGAACATTATTTAACAACTATTGTTTTAGCAGGATCAACATTTTTCCCATTTTTTGAAGCAATGTGACCATGGAATGAAATTGTTGTAACAAAAACTCACACTTGTTAAATTTCCCGTATAGTTTCTTTTAATTTAAAGATTGGAAGACATCCCTTAAATTACTTTCATTCTCCTCTTTACTTATAGAATATACCAAAATATCATCAATGAACACATCCAAAAACATATCAATGTACTCACAGAAAATTATATTAATAAGATCCATGAATAGTATAGGTGCATTGTTTAACATAAAAAGAATAAATAAAAATTCATAATGTCCATATCTAGTTTGAAAAATGGTCTTCATAATGTTAGCTTCTTTTACATTAAACCGATGGTACCCCGACCTGATGTCAATCTTTGAAAAATACTGAGCTCCCTGGAGCAGATCAAACAAATCATCGAGATGAGGAAAAGGGCACTTGTTCTTAATAGTGGTGTTATTCAATGATATATAATCAATGCATAGTCTCATTTAACCATCTTTATTTTTAACAAACAAGACCAGAGCAACCCATGGTGATGTTCTAGGTCGAATGAAACCTTTATCTAAAAAATCCTACAATTGCTTCTTTAACCCTAAAAGTTCAATTTGAGCTATTTGATAAGAGGGTTTTGAAATTGTCTTAGTATCAAGAAATATGTTAATAGAAAATTCAACATCCTCATTAGTTATGATACCAGGAAACTCATCCGGAAATACATCAAGATACTCATTTACCACTGGAACAACATTTATCTGAATAGTTCCTATGTTTTTCACAATATGTTCAAGGTAACATTCATTTAAATATTTTACTAGTTTCTCAGATTCCTGAAATGTTATCAAAAGTAAGGTTTCATTCTTGTATAAAAAATGAAAATCTTTCTGAAAATAAAAATCATTAGCATTCCAGTCAATCTTAACATGATAATCAGAAAGCCAATACTATCCAAAATAACATCAAAATCTACTAGAGGCTAAACAATAAGGAGTGCAGTTAGATTCTTCCAGCACACAAGGACAGGAAGGTTCTTATAATTTCTTTTTGTCTCAACATTTACTCAAGGTATTTCCACCGTAAGTTCAGTATTCAAATTTTGATATGGAATTTTCAATTTACTAGAAAAAATCTAAAAAAGGAAAGAGTGCGTAGACCCAGAATCAAACAACACATTAGCATAATCTGAACAGTCAAACAGTGTACCTGATACTACAACATTTGATGGCCCAATATCTACTGATGTAGTTTCAAAGGACATCACCACCCCTATATGCATGTAGTCTGGTTTCTTTCCCTCAATTGAGTTATTCACAGTACACTCATTTTCATAATGACACATTTCATTGGACTTAAAACATCTTACTTCTGGATTTTCATTACCTACTCGATCATCTTCCTTACAGTTATGAACAATATGACCTCACATACCACACCAGATGCACTTCCCAGACATTAATAAAAATTAAATATAATTCGTTTTACCACACTTCTCATAAGATGGATATTTAGTTTTCCTACCTTTAGGCTTTGTTGAGGAATTAATTTCCTTTTCCTACCAACTGGACCTCTTATTCTATTATATGTCAAAGAACATCTAATCATCGGAAAACTCCATTTCCACCTTCTCTGCACATCGAACAAGATTTTCATAACTTTTCAACTCACGAGAGGCTAATTCTCTTCGATATCGTGGATTTAATCCTAAGTAAAATCGATTTATCTTACTATCAAGATCTATTATGAAATTTGGAGCATACCTTGCCCATTGAGTGAACATTTGTTTGTGAATAGCCACTGATCCATCCTCATGCCTCAATTCCAAAAACTATTTTTCCATCCTAAGTTAAACCAATTTAGGAAAATATTTCTCAAGGAACACACCTTCGAATTCATCCCAAATAAGTGATTCAATCTCCTAACTACCCCTGATATTTTTCACCATTGACCACCACAGATCAGCTTCACCTTCAAAACAATAAACAACAAGACTAACCGTTTGATGTTCTGAACACTCCATGACATGAGAAATTTTTTCTAGTGCTTTAATTCACCCTTCAACTAGCACAGGGTCAGATGGTCCTCTGAATTATTGGGGATGCTGCCTCATAAAATTCTCCACAACTGACATGTTCCCCTATGGTAGATCTAGTTTCTCTCATGCATGGATAAGACCACCATTTATAGACTGAGTTGATTGTGCCATCACATTAACAAATAGTTCGGTTCTAATTATGACCATCTCAGGTTGCTGATTTGGAAGGATGTCTTCTTCATGATGTCGTCCCAACATAGCTTCCCTATTTCTTCTACAGAAAAACATTCTGAATACATAAATATCTTAGGCAAATCATCATGGTAATCAGTAAATGCAATATAATTTCAATGTTACCATAAATTAATTTATGGATATTAATTTAAAAAAACACTGACTCCTAATGTTGTCTAAAACGACCTATGATACCAACTATAAGGACCCATCCTTAAAACATTACATAGTCATGAATTAATTTAATAATTCACATTGAGGATAATTTCAGTTATAGTGTTTTAGAGAATTAGAACATAACTATTACATTACATCTCATAAAATTACAAGGTACACACTTCTACTCAGTTTCCAATTTTTTCAAAAAATAAAAACTCTTTAAAATAGAATGTCATGTTTAGTTCCATGTTTTATATAACCTGACATTTTCTTTGATCCAATCCTTGACCCTATTCCACTTTATATCATGTGAAAAACATTTCAAAAACTTGGGATGAGCATAAAAAGCTCATTAAGGGCCACACAAAGAAGGAAAACTGTTAGTTTTTTCAAAACAACAAATAACCATGAATAATTTATCATAAATAACAAAATTCAGCATTATGAAGTAGTAAATACTCTTCATTGAATAAAATATCATTCATTCCCATTTTTTAAACAAAATATTACTATAAAACCCATATAAAGAACACTTAACATATAAAGGATACCAGGGACATAATCATACATAAATGGAATAAACATACAGTCCACTTCCACACATATCACAAAATGGAATAGCCATAAGACTGACTTCCATACCCAATGCATTGGAGGTTATAATGTAACCACCCATCATGTTTTATCCCGACAGCACCCATCATATGGTTTATCACATAACCACCCATCAAATGTCTACGTACCATTATAAAACCATACCACATAAAATATTACAAATATAAACATTTCAATAATAACATATAATTTTAAATCACAAGAAATAATTTCAAAATATTAAAATAATAAATCCATTTCAAAAACCAATTTCAAAACCAAAACACCAAAAAATTGAAAAAGTGACTTTATTTTTATTTTTGAAAATATTAAGGTTTATAGAGGAAGCCAAAAAACGATTACGGCAGGGGAGAGGTCATTATCACTGCAAATGTTAAAAACATTCCATTTGACATTTAGTAAAATTCCTCATAGAAAATTGATTCCCTTTGAATGAAAGTAAAAGTCAAAGGTATTTTTTATAATCCTTGTAAAATAAGAAGGAATATATTATCAAAATATGGCTCAATGAAAAGACAATTGTGACGAAGTCGCATACCTCGTGTCTGGATTGACTCATTCATTCTTTAATATCCTAAATCATAAAATAAATTTCATTTCTAATTTCTTAAGAACCTTTTTAAATGTTATTAATCCTTTTATATCAATTATTTCAATGATATAAACATTATGTAATAATTTAAGTTAATAATGGTCATTTTGTAGATATTTGGTACATGAGTCATAAATGAACATCTTATATTTTCAAGTTGTCCATGTGGTCAATAGTCCATTATATACAGAATGATATTCATTATTTAGATATAATATATATATTCTATATCCAGCATATATTTATTTTTAATATTACATATCATTTGGAGGTAAGAAATGAAAAGCACCGTTCAAGGAGACGGTAAGTTGTATGTACGCATGATCGCTACATTCAATTCTATTTCTTATTTTATTATAATTAAAACAAAATGATACATAGGTATATTATAATTCCAGTATAATATAATATATAATATCATTAACTCTATCTGTTATACGTCCCATGTATGGCATGAACGAGTTATATCGCGTTGAGGGGCGGTAGTCCGTACTTCCTCAAATGAAATTATCACGTTTTACCATAATGGAAACCATAATGGTTTGATATAAATTAAAAATACATAAGCATAAAGAAAAAATTAACATAATATATATCATATATAAATACAGTTCCATATTAATGGAAACCATGTTAGGCGGTAGGAGATAATTGAACAATAATCATTTCGTGAGGCGTTAGTTCTCCATCCATAAAAACAATAGGTTCTTCACCCATTAGATGGATGTGTGTGTAAGTGTAGTTCGAATACATATAATAAAAAAATAATTAAATATTTTGGATGATGGTTTTGATATAAAATAATGTATTAAAAAGATTTTAGGGGTTGGATAAGTAAAATTAAAGAAAACAATTTAAGAGAAACAGTTACCTTTAATTTGGATAACTTCCATTGTTTTGAACAAAAAGGACATCATGAAGTGCCTTCTGCATAAAGTAAAGATTCTAGGATGAGAAGAGGGATGGAGAGAGCTTAATTGGGTAGTTTTTGGATGATCCAATGGGCTTTAGAGGTGTGAGGAATGGGATTGAAGTGGGTTCCTTTTATATGGGGGGGGCTCATTAAGAATATTTGAAACAATTATATTATTATAAACATAAATTCAGTTTCAAATGGTAAAACAATAATTAAATTAAAAGATAAGATGACCCATGTTTTAAATAAAACAATCCAATACAAATTGTACATGTTTTGGATATAATTTTATTATTTGTAATCTTATTTATTTAAGTCATTTATTAATGAGGTAAATATTGTATCATTATTGTGTCACAAATAATTTAATTTATTCGATTTCTAAAAATTATAACAAAAATACTAGGATGTAGGAAATATCTTTTTATTTATATTAATATATATATTCTTAAAGATAAATTATATAACACAATGTTAAAATTAATTTACTAAAACATTATAGTTTATTTCATTTTTTCATTTACTTTATGTTAATTAAAATAAAATGTCATTATCACACTTAAGTGGCTCAATGGGGCCCCAAAAGAGACCCAAAGATTCCCATGATCGGCCATGACTCATCCAATAATGTTAGGATAAGTGTTAAGATAATTTTATATTAATTTACTGTTATTTTTAACCTGAAATACACTATTTACCTTTAATTGTAGTAAATAAAAGTCAAAAGTTATTGTTCTAAAAAAATTATTTTCATCTTTTTGAACAAAATTTTACTTAATAGTAACAACCATATATGTAATTATTCCAAAATTCAATACATATAAGTGGAAGAAATTCATTTAAATGATAAATATAGTTATTGAACTACAACTAAGTGGTTTCACTATTCATCAAAAATAGATGTTTTTTATAAAAATACCAAAAATTCAGCATTAGAACTCTTTGATATTCCAAATTAAAAAATGATATATATTTTACAATATTCAAAAGGCAGAATTGGTAAAAATTTATTTAAAATTAATTCTCGTGGTAAAAACAAAAGGCATATTTTTTAGAAATAATAACTATCAAAATATTGACATTTGTTTTTGTCCAATTTTAAAGTGAAACTTTTTCCAATGACCAAAATTGGATTAAATGCTAAAAATATAATCTAATTAATCTTTAAAACCAATTAAAAAGATAATATAACCATATAAATAAATACTATTAAAATGCTATTAGGAATTAAAATACATCATTTTTCATTTTTCATTAAAATTTGAATTTTATCAGAAAAATACCAAAAAATAACCCAAGGTGAATTTTGATGTCCCGATTCTTAATAATAATTTTATTTTGTCAAATAGAACATATTAAAGTTGCCAAAACTAGATTTAAATAGGGATCTGAATTAAAAAGAATGTAAATCAACATTTAAAAGAAAATTATGCTTAAAATTAGATTCATTCAAATTTTAAGCCTCTACTTTTTATTGGATAAATGTAAATACATTTAACAAAAATGTATAATAATATTGTAGTTAGTTTTATTCATTCATTCAAATATAACAGCTAGGAGTTAACTACCATTTAAAATAATAAAATTATATTATTCTTGGCCAATGTGAGATTTCATAGAAACATGTTGTTGCATATCAGGTACATCATCGAACATAGAAACCCCTTTAAAGTAAAATTAATATTTAATTCAAAAAATATTAATATAATGGAGAATATATTATTTATTTATTTACCGGAGATGTTATAGTTTCTCATCAAATTCACGTTGTTTTTTCAACCCATTCTGCATCATTACCCTTTAACATAATGATAGATTAATCCTCTGGTGATTGGGTAATTTACCCCTTATGTACTTAAAAGGAGATTCCACAGTCAGATGGACTTTGTGGGAAAATGGATGTGGTCAAGTACATGTGAAATTGTTCCTTATAGGATATAAATTTCTCAAAATATCTCCAATGGGTTTATTCGTGGATCCAGAAACACCCAACGACCCTAGTGTCCATGAATCATGTACCTGATTTCCAAAGGCAGAAACTCAAAGGAAAAAGATTTCTCCAAACATGCTTAAAGAATCCACTGGTCAAGGGGATGGGAAGTCAATATCACCACACCCCATGGGGGGATTATTTCCTTTTCTAAAACTCTTTTATAGATTACGAATTCTTTATATGTTGGTGAATACA
The DNA here is from genome assembly GCA_963277665.1 of Viscum album. Lineage (NCBI taxonomy): Eukaryota > Viridiplantae > Streptophyta > Magnoliopsida > Santalales > Viscaceae > Viscum > Viscum album. Next base: position 1,099,483,299 of record OY728123.1, read on the forward strand.
TGGTTTATTCATGAAGAGTGTGTCCATGGGATTCCCCTAGTTTTCAGGATCGTCGTAGGCATACATGTATCTGACTCTATAGAGGTTATGCTGAATTGAGCCATATAATAAGGTACTCTGTATTTTATCGTCATATTGTGATGACAGATGTTGAATTGATGGTGGGGTCAGACCTATAAGATTGGATTCTAACATATCCTCATGATAGGAATTAGATCCCATATAGTTCAAAATTGTGTGGATGTTGTAATCGTCACAAACCATTAAGCCCTAGAGAGTCATGCTCAGTGTTAGAAATAGGAGGACATGAGAGATCCAACCAATCACACTTCTCTACTCCCACTAATGGGATAAGTTGGTCCTGCAGCAAAAGAGGCCGAGGAAACCATGGGTGAGGGAATAGAGCGATGAACCTTTTAATTTCATATAACATTAATGTCCATATAGCACGACCTCTAGAATATTGGGGGCTTAAATCAGTGGGAGTTTCTCGTATGCATTATAGGAAAGGGGGTGAGTGACATCCTCATCATACGAGGAAGAAAACATAACTTCTATGACTCATCACCATTCCTCATTGAATGTAAAATAGGTGATCACCCTAAAACCATAGAATGGGGAAGTTTATGATAGTGTCCTAAGGATGGACATTGGGTATCCATGGGATTTAAGACTAACAGACATTCCTAGAGTCCAAAAAATTGTAGGGAGAGCCCTTAGTGACTTCACTTACCATGGGTATGTAGAGTCAATGGGTCAGGCTGATGTACATGATGGTCTGAACATACATGTCTGTTGGATTTGGAGGAGGTTTTGGCACGATGATAGGGGACTAGCTCGCGGAGTGACTATGAATGAATGGATGGTAACAGAAGGGGTATAATGGTACCAGAGGTCAGAATACTTGAAATCACCCCTTTCCACGTACTGTTTTCTTATGTGGGGTGGGTGAAGCTCTGCATACAATAATGTTATGTGTGCAGAGGAGTCTTCCATGTGCCGAAGTAATACGCTGGTTGGGAAAAAGACCACCACACACCATAGTGGTAAGAGGTATTATGTATAATCTTTCGTGCCACTTTAGGTTCCATCTATTTAATGATGTAGTACGTGACACCGAGATAAATCCATATAGCGATAAACTAGATGAAAGACCATATAAATAGAGGGTCCTGAGGACTATCATTCGCGGGGAGTTCATCTACGAGAAATATGTGGTTTGATATTTCACCAATTGGGTTCATAGTCCCATAAAATTATTATGTTCCCACGTTTTATGGTTCTTGGCTGTTTGTACCCATGGAAAAAGTGGTTTACAATCCAGTATCCTTCGATTATTCATGAATAAAACTGGAATCTTCTCTGAATTCTATCTTCCAATATATAGGCTCCCCTTTGATCATTCTTAATCTTAGCCATCTCAATATTAATTCCTTATGTGCTCCTTTTATAGATCATTGAGGTAATCATATCTATGGGCATGAGGCCCCATTCAAGGAATACAATGAAGATATATCTTGACCCACAGAATACTCAGTCAACTAATGTTTTCAGGGGCTATGGTTCACGAGTCATAGTTCACAGAACCCCACTGGTTTGCATCGCCCACAAACTTCTCGGTTTGTAAATGGGTATGAAAATTACATTCACATGCTTTATTCCTTATGCAATGTGGACTATGGTCTACTGGGTTCACTAGACATCACATTGTGGGATAGTGCCTCATAGGTCATTAAATGTACTGGTTTTTCAGTTTACATGTGGTTCGCAAACCCATCCAAGTGATGGTAAGAAGGTCACTTAAAATGTTTTGAAAACTTTAATAATTTCATTTATATCCCATAATTTGTGACTCAATTTTGATTCCATTCACTTTTCTTATCTTGTAATAATGAATTCTTCCTTCTACAATGTGATTGTGGGATATTTTCTTCCCCCAATGGAAATTTCAAGACCTTATAGTTGCATTTTCTATTTTTTTGGATCCACCTCGTTATCATTATGAAAACACACAATTTTAAGGGTGGGGAATTTTTTTGGTTTACTAAGTCGTAAAATTGAAAATAATTGATATGAAATAAAAAATTTGTGAAAATAAATTCATTGGGAGTATTTATGAATCATAATCCAACCTTAAAAAATAAATAGAATGTTGAGATCACTAGCCCTTTGGAGTATAATAACCAAAACATATTATTAAATCATCACCAATACTATAGAGCCACATGAACATAAATTATTTCCATGAATTCCCCAACTATATGTATAAGTTCTCATGATATCCCTAATCATGTATCATCGTAGAATATATTTTTATTTCTCAGTTGGGTCCCCTATTTCATGATGTTCTAGAACTTGTGGTGTTAGAGCGGTCATTTTGTTAGCACTGTGTTTCCCAACCACATACATCATTCAACCTTCCCGCTCTCTATATCCACATAGATTCCTCATATGTCTACACATTTTATGAAACGAATTAAATGGGGTAACTAATATCTAAATATTTATATATCTGTATAGATACCCAAAAGAGGGAGATAGGATAAATATATAGATATATAAAAGATCTAATAATTTATTATTTTATAAATTTCCCTACAAAGGCCACATGTTTAAAATGGAAAATCCTCACACGGAAAAAATATATACAAACTGATACTATGAGGAAATGTCATGAGACTGATTCTTCAAGTTGACCACACAAGTGTGAGCCAACGAGGAAACCAAAAGAGGCCAAGCCTATGAGATGACTTCATGATTCCCATCCTAAATATATTTTTAATGAGGTCGACCACATGGAGGAATATTCAAGAGGTCATCTCTCGATCCTAGCCCATAAGGCTAAACATGCATAGCAAAGTCTTGGTAGTAATCATACGAGTCCTAATCCATAAATCCCTTTCGGAAAAGGGTCACCCATTTAGGAAATATTCTTCCCTCACATGGAATCCTTTTAAAGTGAGGATTATGTAGAATTTACAATATCTCTCTCACCTCAAAAAATTAAAAAATCAGTTCTACTATGGAGACCCTTCATGAAACCCGTATACCTGAATTTCCTATTTGATAAATGATAATTTATTATACTATAATTTATTCCTTATACCATGGTTTAATGTAACACCCCGATATTTTATGAAAAATATTCTTTTAATTTCATTAATGTCTTGTGTTGTATGCTACACCAAGATTACCATGCGCTATACGCAACACCGTATTAGCTTGCAGTATACGCAACACTATTCTTGGATCGTGTTACACACAATTTTGATAATAGTTATTCTACGCAACATTGAGTATATATATATATATATTCAATGTATAAATGAAATATGGTTGGATTCTGTTATATGAAACAACGAAGGATTTTTTCACAACACGCAACCCTGACTTGGCTTGCATTACACGTAATCGCGACCTTCCTTGATAGTGTGTGTTGTACGCAATACCGGGTTTTACTAAACAACGATATATTATTATAATATTATTATGAACTATCCTTTATGAATAGTATTAACTAAATTTTGGATTTTATAACATTATTATTCATCTTACACATTTTCTAAAACATGGTATAAGAACAAAATAAATTTTTCGGGTAAAATAAGTATTTTTCAAAAAATGCAGTTTCGCCGCCTTTTGATGGAGCACCCACATTAAATCTAGTTTTTAACATTTTTATAAGTTCAATTTGAAAAAATAAAATTCTTATTTGGAATCAATAAAGAAAAATTTACTTTGGATAAATTTTTCGTATTATTCTCTAACTTTCATATTTTGATGAATAGTAAAAACACGCTATATTTTAATGAAAAACAACTTTTTTCATCGTAATAATTTATATGGTTAAATTATAATATTGAATGTTTTTAAAGTATAAATAGAATATATTTTTACCATTTAATATAATTTATGTCATTAGCATTGATTTTACATTGAATTCGTAGGTTAAATCAATTCAATCTTTTGCAATGTTTTAAACAAAAACCCGTTTTCATTCGACAACAGGATTAATTTTAATTTAATTTCCGCAACTTCTGTGTATCGAATTTGAAAAAATGGATTTCATATTTGGAATCATTGGGTCCAAATTATGTTAATAGACTACTTTTTATTTTTGAGTGTTATGAATAGTAACTACGGTAAATTTTATTTACCTTAGTTAAAGGTAAATCGGGTAATTAAAGGTAAATATAATATCATAAAATTACCCTAACACATGAAAAAATTCTATTAGATGGCTAAAAGTAAACTCATATCAACTAAGGGTCATATTAGAATCATTTTATGGACTTTTGACCATGAAAATAATTTAATTATTATTAAAAACAAAGAAAGTGACAACATGTCACTCTCTTAAATCTTATAAGTATAATAATTTTAATTTAATGATAAACATAATAAAACTTCAAAAATGAATAGTCTCCAGAAACCTAATAACGTTATCTACATCATGATAATTTATTTAGAATTTTTAGGGATTAAATAATTATCATTAAAGGTGATACATTAATGAAATAGAAATTATTTATTAAGTGGAAAATAAGTAATATAGTTTTTATTGAAATAATAATACCCATTAAAATGCCAAAAAACCTGAACAAAAAATATTGGTAGTGTATATATACACCTTAATCATACAATGAACTAATATATAACCGTTTGGATCCTTATAAAAGTGATTATGACACTTATATTATTTTATTTTAAATGATGCCAAAGCTGTCACCTTCATAATTTAATAAATATAACAATTTACATATTGTGATTTTAATATGATAAATTCTAGTAAAAGTATTATTGTTAAGGGTAATATATTTATAGTCATCATAGGATTTTATTTTAAATTTTTAGGCAACAAATAAGTATATTAAGTAATTATACAAAAATGTTATAGTAATTATTTTATTAAGAGATAAACAAAATAAAAGGTTTTAAAATTAATAAAATAAATATTATATGAACTATTTAATGTGATCCACTAATTTTATAGATACATATGACTTTTTATGAATCTATTAATGATTTTAGTTCGAACATATCTTCTGTATATATTTTATTTAAATTCAAATAAATTAATAGTGTCAAAATTGAAACTATTGTTATTTTATAAAAATAACAAATTATAAAATTGTTTAAAAATCATAAAAATATTTAAAAATTATAAATTTAAATTTATATGTTCTATAATTTTATAAAGTAAAAATGAATGGAAAATTCACAACAAATATGTAATTATTTGTTATAATTTAAAATTTAGAATTTTATTACCACAAATAAACTTAAATAGATTAAATAAGGATAAATCAAAATGATAAGGTTTAAAATAATATCCAAACATGTCTAAATTTGATTGGTTGATGATATTACAACCCTATCTCATATAATCTTATAATATGAGTCATTTTTGGAGGTTTTAAAGTGGGGTTAGATTTATTATAAATTAATATTTTTAAGAATTCCAAAGGTGCCCCTCTCCTCCCTTATAAAAGGGCACCTCCTCCCTCTCCTCGTCACACCAATTTGAGCCTTCAAGCTCGGCCAACCCTGGCCAAATTATTTTCTACACTTCCCTAGAAACATCCTATATGTTCTGGTCTACTTTAAAGACCAATATTAGTTCCCTAAGAGGATGTTTCAAAGAGGCGTATCGAAGAAGAGGTAATTTCTTCTCCCGATTCTTTCAAGCTTCTTTCTTTTTCAACATCTTCTTCTTTAGTTGTTTCATTATAAAGTAATAACATAAGTATCACTAATATACTTATTTGTTATTATAAATATGAAACAACCCAATTTCACCTTCTATCCATCCTATGGAAAAAAAATCACCGCGCGTGCGTACGTACGGAATACCATCTCCACGCCGTGGTGTAATCTGTTTTTCCACCAACACCTTACATGTATGAGTATAATGGTGTAAAGAATAACTATACATAGTTATTATAACATCATACGGATTCTGATATATTGTATCATCCACTCCAATTAAAATCAATAATTATGGAAACGATATCATCGCTCGTGCGTACGTACGGACTACCGTCTCCACGACGCGATGAGATTCATTCTCCATGTTAAACATTTAAAAATGATTATAAAGTATAAATAAGCAATAATAATGAAATATATGACATTATAAAGCTAATGGATTTATGTATATATTTATTTCATCTACTTAATTCTATTCAACTCAATAAGGTAACGAAAACAGCGTTTATGCGTACGTACGGCCTACCATCTCCATGAACGGTGTATTTATTTCAATTTATCGATCTATTATATATATGTATATTCTGAATATATATTATATATAAATCATGTTTTATATTCTGGAATTATGTAATCACGATCTATGTAATCATATGAATAATTACAAGTTAAAACACAGACGAAAAATGAAACGATTTTACCCAAAACACACTTAAACATGGAATTTACAAAAGAACGGGTAATATAAAGTCATAAGGGAACCATATATGATATCATAACAATGAATATGATTCATTAATAAGTCAATGAAATTATTTAAATCATTATACAGGAGTTTCAGATACATACGAAGCATATCGGATATAAGGTAAGGGATAATTTTGCAAATCTTATTTTTATCCGAGATTGCTTATTCGTACGTATTTACTGGGGTTATTTCTATCATCCATGTCCTTGTTTTATAAAAGTGTATTCATGTATGTTTAAAGTCATTTTTACCCATTTTTACTTTTACCCCATGGTATGGAAGGAATCTTTCTTTTATTTACCCTACAAGGTAATTTTTTACTTTTCCTACAAAAGTACGAGAAGAATGTTTTTTTAACGTATACGACATGAAATGATTTTTACGGTTTTATAAAGCCTTATTTTCATGAAGCTTCCTCCAAAGGATTTCAGGACTATTTTCAAATTTTTTTTTTAAAAAATTGCATGACATTTTGTGAAAAGAAAATGATTTTGAAGAAGAAAGGATATTTTCCTCAAGAATTCATTTCAAGTGTTTTATCAAAACCATTTTTCATCTAAGATAAAATAATTTCATATGTGTATGTTTCATGTATAACTTATCTATGATTCACATGGTTTAACTTTTATTATTATGAAATGATATCCATTTTTTATATGGATTATGTGATGATGGGATTATGTTTATGAAACCCATTTTATTCGTTGGGTTATTATGAATGATATAGGTTTATTTTGTGGCACAAGTAAGATTGATTTCACTATGAGATGGGTGGGACCTATATATCCCTCCAATGCATTGGGTAAATATTTTATATCTCATGAGATAGACATGGCTGGAATGGTAAGTTAATCTGGTTCAGTGTTACAGGACTGAAACGAGGAGTGAACTCGATTCAGAATGGGACTTTGTCCACTAAGATGGTCTTGGCAGCAATGCCTTGGCTACTATGGGAATCATTACATGTGCTTAATGGATGCCACAATTACATGTTTTATTCCCATGCTATTTTATCATGGGTTATGTTCCATTATGGTCTATGCCTTATGTACTTCCATGTTTTATGTCGTTGCTCAAGATTTTAATGTTTAAACATTATGTTCATGTTTTTAAGTTCCAATGTATATGGTATGTTTTATTTTATCCATGATTACCCTTACTTAGCATTTGAGCTCACCCTTTTTATGTTTTATATTCCCCCAGGATCAAAAGAAAGGTTTTAGGTCAGGAAACAAAAAGTGGAAGATATTTATGGGAGATGTTGAAGATCTTTCACCACGATTAGAAGATTACGTTCCATGTTTCCAAAGACACTAAAATATTACGGTTCTTGTGTGTCTGTTTTTGTTATTTATTATGTATTATGGAAAAGTAATGTAATGTCCATGTACATCAAGCTTATGGTCTCTATAGTTGGTATCAGAGGAAAGGTTTAGTCAACCTTTGGAAACTAGGATGCGAGAACGTTAGTAAGATCCCTAGAGATATTTCCAAGGTATGTCTAAGGATGTCCCTAAGGATAAGTATACGTATAAGATATAGTCCTAGAACTACGGTAATGATCTTAGAATTTAACTTAAGATGTTAGATATTGATGGTGCTCCCCCTTTACTATGTTGTTTTCTCTAGCATGATTTTTTCCTCTCACACTATTCTTTTTTTGTTTTAGAAAATGGCTGGAAACAGGAAGATTCATGATAATGGAGGATATGACAGACAATGGAATGATTTTATTCATTAGAAACCAAATGAAATGGGATCTGGTAGTCCAAACATCGTTATTATGCCTAATCAGCAATCTTATAATATGATCAATAATCTCAACTTTGGTAAGTTTCCCGACTCAGATAATAAGAGAAAGATGGAGTTTCATGATGATCATAGAGGAAAGAAAGTTCAATTTCCCTCATGTAAATAATGTGGGAAGAGGAATCAGGGAGATTGTTTAAAAGGAACTGGAGGATGCTTTGGTTGTGGAAAAGAAGGACACAAAGCCAGTAAGTGCAATGGAAAAGTTTCAGTTAACACCATGGACAAGGATAATGGTATTGCTACGACATCAACAATGATTAGATGTTTTAAATGTGGAATGTACGGGCATTATGCAAACCATTTCCCTAATGGAAAATCTCATGAAGAGAATCAACATGGTCATATGGGTAGTATTTATGTGGACGATGATGAGGAGACTACAAATGATATATGAGCTGAAAGAAGTGTTGAAGCTTAGACGGTTGTTTTTAAGGTAGTGGAATGATTGTATATTTATTGAGAGTTATGTTGTATAGTTAATGGTACTATGGAATAAAGAATCATCTAAGGATTGGTACACTATTGTTTTTCCTAAAAGTATTTGAATGTATATGTTGAATGGTACCAGTAACCATGGAATGTTATTCAGATATTTTTGTAAAGTAGATGATATGCACATAATGAAGGAATAAGAAGATAATGAGATGTTTGATTGTATTCATGAGCTCATGATTGATATAAGGACTAAGTGATATCATGTTTTGAGTATATAGAATTTTGAGGATTTTGGTATGTGGAAAGTGTAAACTTTTAACTGCATTCATGTTTTCACTAAGGTTCAATGGGAATTCTTTTTTCAAGAGAATACATGATTAAGGCCTTCGAACGTTTTTAATGTGACCAACAAGACATATCTTATGATATATGGGGATCAACGATGGTATTAACATGATTATTATATGAAACCTCTGGTAATCGTTTTCACTTTAATATGATAATGGACTGCAATATTATGGATAAGTCTAAAGATTGGAATGGATTATGTTGGACATAAGTTAGTATTGTTTAAGGATAGAACCTTTTTCGATATTATTGATGGGTTGATATAGTAATGTAGTTTTAGAAAAAGGACAACCTGCAGGATGGGCGACAACCCATCGCGTCGGACAAGGCTATGGGAATTGAACCCACAACCGAAGTGCGACCAGCCTTTATCGCTTACAACTGGCCTACAAGAAGTCCATGGTAAGTAGAAACTAGTTTTATTTTATTAAGCGGTATGATATATGAAGTATAATTCCATTTTAGGAACCATATATGATTAATCACACCATAGACAGACTTATGTATATTTGATAACTTTTTCTAACCTTTTGTTTGAAACAGATGGAATGAACCATAATTCTATCACATTAACTGTTTACACTTCACGAATAACAAATTTAACTTCATTTCTTTAAGGGATGAAGTGGAAATTGTTCAAAGCACGAACAATAGTGAGACTGTACCAAAATCAAGCAAGTATTTCTTCTAATAAAAAAATTTCAACTTTTGGGAAATGATATTGAAAACCAAAAACGTTGTCCTAGTGCTATTATATCCAATGAATCAGGTGGTAACTTAGATCATCACAAATTTATGGCTTTCTGATTGATGTCTTTTTAATAGCCATGTTCTCTACCACTCTCTATCAGAATTTGATGGTTAGATTTTTCTTCTATATCCATATTTTCACCTATGTTCTCCTATACGGGATCCCAGTGATTATTTTATCTGGGTAACCATTACATTTCATACTTTAGTTTTTGAAGATAAGTTTTGGTATTCCTTTTTAGGATGTGGGTTTCAATTAAAGAAACTTTCATGTAGAAAAACCATTTATAACCCCGACGAATTTCGAGTGCGAAATTCATTTTAAGGGGGGTAGAATGTAACACCCAGAGATTTTATGAAAAATATTCTTTTAATTTCATTAATGTATTTTGTTTTATGCTACACTAATATTACCTTGCGCTATACGCAACACCGTATTAGCTTGCAGTATACGCAACACTATTCTTGGATCGTGTTACACACAATTTTGATAATAGTTATTCTACGCAACATTGAGTGTATATATATATATATATTCAATGTATAAATGAAATATGGTTTGATTCTGTAATACAAAACAACGAAGGATTCTTTCACAACACGCAACCCTGACATGGCTTGCATTACATGCAATCGCGTCCTTCCTTGATAGCGTGTGTTGTACGCAATACCGGGTTTTACTAAACAAAGATATATTATTATAATATTATTATGAACTAGACGTTATGAATTGTATTAACTAAATTTTGGATTTTATAACATTATTATTCATCTTACCCATTTTCTAGAACATGGTATAATAACAAAATAAATTTTTCGGGTAAAATAAGTATTTTTCAAAAAATGTAGTTTTGCCGCCTTTTGATGGCGCACCCACATTAAATCTAGTTTTTGAAATGTTTATAAGTTCAATTTGACAAAATAAAATTCTTCTTTGGAATCAAGAAATAAAAATTTACTTTGGATAAATTTTTCGTATTATTCTGGTAACTTTCATATTTTGATGAATAATAAAAACACGCTATATTTTAATGAAAAAAACTTTTTTCATCGTAAAAATTTATATAGTTAAATAATAATATTTAATGGTTTTAAAGTATAAATAGAATATAATTTTACCATTTAATATAATGTATGTCATTAGCATTTATTTTACATTGAATTTGTAGGTTAAATCAATTCAATCTTTTGCAATGTTTTAAACAAAAACCCGTTTTCATTCGACAACAGGATTAATTTTTAATTTAATTTCTGAAACTTCTGTGTATTGAAATTGAAAAAATGGATTCCATATTTGGAATCAGTGGGTCCAAATTATGTTAATATACTACTTTTTATTTTTGGGAGTTATGAATAGTAACTACGGTAAATTTTATTTACCATAGTTAAAGGTAAATCAGGTAATTAAGGGTAAATATAATATTATAAAATTACCCTAACACATGAAAAAATTCTATTTGATGGCTAAAAGTAATCTCATATCAACTAAGGGTCGGATTAGATTCATTTTATGGACTTTTGACCATGAAAATAATTTAATTATTATTAAAACCAAAGAAAGTGACAACATGTCACTCTGTTAAATCTTATAATTATAATAATTTTAATTTAGTGATAAACATCATAAAACTTAAAACATGAATAGTATCCAAAAAGCTAATAAAATTATCTACATCATGATAATTTATTTAGAATTTTTAGGGATTAAATAATTATCATTATAGGTGATACATTAATGATACATAAATTATTTATTAAGTGGAAAATATGTAATATTGTTTTTATTGAAATAATAATACCCATTAAAAGGCCCAAAAACCTGAAAAAAACTTATTGGTAGTGTATATATACACCATAGTCATCCAATTACATAATATATAACCGTTTGGAACCTTATAAAAGTGATTAGGACACTTATATGTTTCTATTTTAAATGATGCCAAAGTGGTCACCTTCATAATTTAATAAATATAACAATTTAAAACTTGTGATTTTAAGATGATAAATTCGAGTAAAATTATTATTGTTAAAGGTAATATATTTCTATTCATCATAGGATTTTATTTTAAATTATTATTCAACAAATCAGTATATTAAGTAATTATACAAAAATGTTGTAGTAATTATTTTATTAAGAGATAAACCAAATAAATGGTTTTAAAAATAATAAAATAAATATTATATGAACTATTTAATGTGATCCACTAATTTTATAGATAAATATGACCTTTTATGAATCTATTAAATCTTTTAGTTCGAACATATCTTCTGTATATATTTTATTTAAATTCAAATAAATGAATAGTGTCAAAATTGATACTATTGTTATTTTATAAAAATAACATATTATAAAATTGTTTAAAAATCACAAAAATATTTAAAAATTATAAATTTAAATTTATATGGTCTATAATGTTTTAAAGTAAACAATTATGGAAAATTCACAACAAATAATTAATTATTTGTTATAATTTAAAATTTATAATTTTATTACCACAAAAAAACATAAATAGATTAAATAAGGATAAATCAAAATGATAAGGTTTAAAATAAGATCCGAACATGTCTAAATTTGATTGGTTGATGAGATTACAACCCTATCTCATATAATCTTATATTATGAGTCATTTTTGGGTTTTTAAGTGGCGTTAGATTTATTATAAATTAATATTTTTAAGAATTCCAAAGGTGCCCCTCTCCTCCCTTATAAAAGGGAACCTCCTACCTCTCCTCCTCACACCAACTTGAGCCTTCAAGCTCGGCCAACCCCTGGAAAATTATCTTCTCCACTTCCCTAGAAACATCCTATAGGTTCTGGTCTAATTTAAATACCAATCTTAGTTCCCTAAGAGGAGGTTTCAAAGAGGCGTATCGAAGAAGAGGTAATTTCTTCTCCCGATTCTTTCAAACTTATTTCTTTTTCAAATTCTTCTTCATTAGTTGTTTCATTATATAGTAATAACATCAGTATCACTAATATACTGATTTGTTATTATAAATATGAAACAACCCTATTTCAACTTCTATCCATCCTATGGAAAACAAAATCACCGCGCGTGCGTACGTACGGAATACCGTCTCCACGCCGTGGTGTAATCTGTTTTTCCACCAACACCTTACATGGATGGGTATAATGGTGTAAAGAATAACTATACATAGTTATTATAACATCATAATGATTCTGATATGTTGTATCATCCACTCCAATTCAATTCAATAATTATGGAAACGATATCATCGCTCGTGCGTACGTACGGACTACAGTCTCCACGACGCGATGAGATTCATTCTCCATGTTAACCATTTAAGAATGATTATAAAGTATATATAAGCAATAATAATGAAATATATGACATTATAAAGCTACTGGATTTATGTATATATGTATTTCATCTACTTAATTCCATTCAACTCAATAAGGAAACGAAAACAGCGTTCATGCGTACGTACGACCTACTGTCTCCATGAACGGTGTATTTCTTTCCATTTATCGATCTATTATATATATGTATATTCTGAATATATATTATATATAAATCATGTTTTATATTCTGGAATTATGTAATCGTGATCTATGTAATCATATGAATAATTACAAGTCAAAACACAGACGACAAATGAAATGATTTTACCCAAAACACTATTTAACATGAAATTTACAAAAGAATGGGTAATATAAAGTCAAAAGTGAACCATATATGTTATCATAACAATGAATACGATTCTGTAATAAGTCAATGACATTATTTAAATCATTATAAAGAAGTTTCAGATACATACGAAGCATATCAGATATAAGGTAAGGGATAAATTTGCAAATCTCATTTTTATCCGAGATTGCTTATTCGTAAGTATTTACTTGGGTTATTGCTATCATCCATGTCCATGTTTTATAAAAGTGTATTCATGTATGTTTAAATTCATTTTTACCCATTTTTAATTTTACCCCATGGTATGGTAGGAATATTTCTTTTATTTACCCTACAAGGTACTTTTTTACTTTTCCTACAAAAGTACGAGAAGAATGTTTTTTAACATATACGGCATGAAAGGATTTTTACGGTTTTATAAAGCCTTATTTTCATGAATCTTCCTCCAAAATATTTCAGGACTATTTTCGAAAAAATATTTTTCTTTTAAAATTGAATGAAATTTTGTTAAAAGAAAATGATTTTGAAGAAGAAAGGATATTTTCCTCAAGAATTCATTTCAAGTGTTTTATCAAAACCATTTTTCAACTAAGAGAAAATTATTTCAAATGTGTATGTTTCAAGTATAATTTATCTATGATTTACATGGTTTCAATTTTATTATTATGAAATGATATCCATTTCATTTATATGTATTATGTGATGATGGGATTATGTTTATGAAACCCATTTTATTCGTTGGGTTATTATGAATGATATATGTTTATTTTGTGGCACAAGTAAGAATGATATCATTATGAGATGGGTGGGACCTATATCTACCTCCAATGCATTGGGTAAAGATTTTATATCTCATGATATAGACATGGCTGGAATGGTAAGTTAATATGGTTCAGTGTTACCGGACTGAAACGAGGAGTGAACTCGATTCAGAATGGGACTTTGTCCACTAAGATTGTCTTGGAAGCAATGCCTTGGCTACTATGGAAATCATTACATGTTCTTAATGGATGCGCCAATTACATGTTTTATTACCATGCTATTTTATCATGGTTTATGTTCCATTATGATTTATGCCTTAGGTACTTCCATGTTTTAGGTCGTTGCTCAAGATTTTAATGTTTGAACATTATGTTCATGTTTTTATGTTACAATCTATATGGTATGTTTTATTTTATCCATGCTTACCCTTACTGAGCATTTGAGCTCACCCTTTTTATGTTTTATTTTCCCCCAGGATCAAAATAAAGGTTTTAGGTTAGGAAACAAAAACTGGAAGATCTTTATGGGAGATGTTGAAGATCTTTCACCACGATTAGAAGATTACGTTCCATGTTTCCAAAGACACTAAACTATTACGGTCCTTATGTGTCTGTTTTTGTTATGTATTAAGTATTCTGCGAACGTAATGTAATGTCCATGTACGTCATGCTTAGGGTCTCTACATTTAATCCTTGAAAATTATAATGTGTGATCTTTTCTACACAAAAATGAACCCCTCCAATAATGCATTCCATTTTTAAATGGTAACTCCCACTTATCCACCATAACTGACAGGGCCTCTAATATTTTTTTTGATCATTAAATCCCTTGATAAAGAGGGACCTAACTGTAAGTAAGAATTTGAAAGATCTCCTAACTCAACATGCTCATCACGGCTGTAATGCCCCAACCCAAGTGACCCAGAGTCGGTGCATTATTACGTATCATGGGACATATCACAAAAGATCATGTCTTGAAGTACCGATTAGTTAAGTAGAATTG
Organism: Viscum album; assembly: GCA_963277665.1. Lineage (NCBI taxonomy): Eukaryota > Viridiplantae > Streptophyta > Magnoliopsida > Santalales > Viscaceae > Viscum > Viscum album. The sequence continues at coordinate 1,099,498,515 of OY728123.1, forward strand.
GAATGACTAGATACATTCATAAAGATTACATTACATCATTTAGTGAAAAACTACAACAATATCATGTCTCCACACTAATATCCCCTTATAGTATCCCTACAAGTCATTCCTAAAATACTTCTTCACATCCTGGGAAAAATAAAACATAGAAAGTGGTTAGCTCAAATGCCTTGTAAGGATAACAATATAGTGGAAACATTCTTAAATAATCATAAACATTTAAGACAATGTATAACTAAAAGAATCCTTTTAAACTTGAACTTCCACATAACATGGTAGAAATAAAATGAAATAATTCCATTTGCATATTTTTGGAACCACTTTGTGTATAGGTTTGTATTTGTTGTCAATAGTTGTCAATGGAATATCAAAATGAAATAGATCAAGAAGTACTCCAATAAAATGGAGGAATGAAAGCTCACAGTGAAGGAGATCATGAAGTACTCTGATGAATTAGAGAAGTAGTGATTCAGACGATTGTTGTGCTGATCGTAAGTTCAAAGAACATGTGTCAAAGGTGATACATTGTTTACAAAAATGATGAATGTGAGGAGTAATCCATCCAAGGATGATTAAAGCAGGATGGTGTTTTTGGATGAAGACCATGAAATTCCTCCTTATTGCATAAGAACCATGGGCTTTGATGAAGACCATGCAATTACTCATTATTTCATGAGAAAAATGGGTTTTGATGAAGACCATGTAATTACTCATGATTGCATGAGAACCATGCTAGAGACTTCTTGACGGATTTAACCACATGGTTTGCATGAAGTTGATCATGACTGTTGATGAAGGAGGCAATGTGCCAATGAGTTGACTTATGAAATGGCCATGCACATCACATTGTCATAGAAGATGATGGTACTAAAGTTGTTCCTTCAAAGAATACATATAACAATAGTGGAGTTTGTGATAAAAGCAAAAGAGTTTCTGAAGGATACATATCACCAAGAAGAAGTGCTGTTGAGGTGATCGTGCTTTTCGACAAAGCAAACAAATGAAATACAAATTTGTTGAGAAAGGAGATTCCATGGTGAAATGTCAAGTTCAAGAGTTTTGGTCAACAATCTATGTTTGATTCAAGAACATCAACAGAGGAATGGATGATCTGGAGGCGGTACAAAAAGAGATGATACAAGGTGGCGCCGTTTTCCAGTGTTTGCCAAATTTCAGGGCCTCAAAATCAACAAATGAAGAAGAGTGATTTTGGAAAAGTGACTTGCGCGCCATAATCTTGGAGGATAGGAATCTTGCGCGCCATATATTTTTGAAGATCAGAGCATCATAATATGGCAAAGGGATAAGGGTCATGCATGTTTTGGTGAGGTCGCGCAGGTGAATTATGTGCCGAGAAGAGACTTGCGCGCCGATGCCTTGAATGCATTATAACTTGCGCCCGTATGGTTTTTTGAGATCAGAAGATCCAAATTAGGCCAAGGCAAGATGTTCGCGCATGTTTGGATGGTGATCGCGTAAGTGCCTAGTAGGGGCAGAGACTTGCGTGCCGATGGATGACTTGTGCGCCGCCGCGCAGGGGGTCCAGTTTTCCTATAAATACTGGACCACCCCTCCTCATTTCTGACGGAGCTCAATACTTAGAGATTGTTCGAGCTCTCTTCGCGCAGGTAGTTGAGATGCGCAAGTGGTGATTGCGTGCCGATTGATGGTTGCGCGCCCTAGGTAATTTGGGCGTGAAAGGAAGTGAGTTGCGCAGGTTTGAAGTTCAAGAAGGCAGAGTCGCGCAGGTGCTTTTGTGACACTTGCGTGCTAGTTTATACTTGCGTGCCTAAGACTTGCGTGCCAGGAAAGACTTGTGCGTCGGGCTTGAAAAGAAGAGCCAGATATTGTTAATGCACGCCTGCCTTTCTGGAGCTGCACAAGAGCTGAAATATTGACTGATACTTTTGGTGAAAAGTGAGATTGAAGAAGAAATCTAAATGATACATGCATGATCTCATGCATACATCGAGAACTGATTCTGACAATTCTGAGTAAGCTGAGCTTCATTAAGTAATCAATCACATCAGTGATTGTGATTCAGGAAAACGAAGACAAGGGGATCTAGTGCATTCATTCATTGCACTAAAGAAGAAGGATTGAACTAAAAGGAGCATCAAATCTGAACCCTGATGCAAGCAATGTCTCATGCTGAACAGGAGACAAAGAACATCAATGCACACCTATTGAAGAGACCATCACATCTATAAATTGAGTGGGACTTCACCAACGACAGTGAGCCAGGGGGAGTCAACGGGAGTGACCCGAGGGACGCAGTGAGCTATCCCTGAACAATTGTAAAGGCAGTGAGCCTGGGACAGAGTGACGGTACCCGAACCTTTGTAATCTACAGCTAGTGAAGCATAGTGGATTCAGGAACGACCGACAACCTGTCGGCGTATGCTCCTTAGACGTAGCCCTTAGTGGTGAACCAAGTACAAATATATGTGTCATCTCTCTGCATGTGAATGTTTAATTTCTGATCACATCCATCATACAGGTTTATGTAGTTCCTACCAACGTGGGAACAAGATCCACAACTAAAAGAAGAAAACGTTGCAAACCTGATTCACCCCTCCCATCTCAGGGTGTCTCGGGGTCTTACAAGTGGTATCAAAGGGAGGTTAACGTATGTTGGATATTCTTTAGTAATTCTATTGAGAAGAGGATTTGAGGTTCTTTCCTAAAGTCAACAATGAAGAGCAGTCTTGATGAAGTTTCTAAGCAGACATCCACATCTAGCAAGACTATAACAAACAGGAAAAAGAAAGAGAAGAAGCAGCTAAAGAAGTCCCTCATATCCAAAGAAGATGCAGTGTCTTGTTCTCCATGCCATTCCAAAAATGAAGAATCATCCGGCATGGAAAGTATCGAGCAGGTGACTTAGAATTCTTCCAGAAGAAAGGATGACTCCCCCAATTCACAATTTCAAGAAAAACTCAAAATATATCTTCATGATATACCTAAAGAAAGGGATGCTATTATTTGTAGCCTATTTCATTCTATGCAGGTTGAGATCACTCGACTTGAAAGGGAAGCAGACAATATTGAAAATGGGCTGGAAAGAAATGTTCTGGAAAGTATGAAGCTCACCAAACAGGTTAAAGTCTCTAAAGAAAACGAGGCAGTCTATAAGACTCTAAAAGAAAGGATCCATGCACATGAAGTTGAGCTGAAGAAGGGAAATGAAGTCAAGAATTTTTTTTGGAAGAAACATCCATTAAAATCAGGGAACTTGACTCTTTGTTACAAAACAATGTTAAGATGCATGAAGATGAGGTTGAAAGGTTGAAGAAGACTTGTGAAGTGAAGATGATCACGATTGAAGATCAGAAGATCATCCTCAATATTGTGGGTCAAAAATTGGAAGCTCAGTTGACCAAGATTGAGAACACACATATTGAGACTTCACAAAAGAATTAAATGAGTGATGCTTGCACTCAATGTTCTTTGGAGGAGTCTAAATCTGAAATTCCTCCAACATGTGATAAGAAGATTATGACAAATCTTGATTATCCACATCAAGAATCAGTTGCTGCTGGTACTCAATGCTCACTGGAGGATTCTATTGTCAAAATACCTCCAACATGTGATAAGAAGACCACGACTTCACTCTTTGATCTATCACAAGCAACTGAGAAAGTGAAGGTACCATCCAAACCATCTTGCACTCATATTTCTAAATACACACCTACAATCAGTGTAGGTGGGAAGAAAAGTCATAAACAAGTATGGATGAGGAATGGTGAGAAGAAGAAACCTACCACCATGGCTAGGGTGGATGGGAAGAAAAAGGAGGAATTGGGTTCCTCAAATAGAGCACAAAAGATTAAGCAGATGGCCCAACAACTTAATACAGAAGACACAAAGAAGCAAAGATTTGTGGGTCAATGTTGGTGCTGCAACAGATTTGGGCACTGTGCACTGGATTGTCTTTATAATCCCTTACATGGAAAAGCACAGATAATTCCTATATCAAAGAAAAGGAAGCCAAGGAAAAAGGTGCAACATTAACAGGTCCAGAAGCATCTGTTTACTGCAAACAGATTTGGAATTCTAGATAACATCTGTGATGTATGCAACGGCAGCGGTCACAATGTAGGCACATGTCCGTATCAACATGCTTTCACTGTTGAAAAGAAAAGAAGACCTCTGATGCCATCAAAGAATGAAGCAGCTACCTTGGGGAGAAATCAGAAGAATGTTGTGAACACACATTTCCCCAAGAAGATCTCAAGTAGGGAAGCTGAGAAGACCCAGTATTTTAGATCCATGAAATTGAAGGGTCATTCATCCAAAAGAAACACTAAGTGGGACGAATCTAGGATGAACCCATGTGGAAGACCTAAACCAGCTGCAAAAGTTCCAAAGGACATATTGGTCATCTGGCCAGAAGATTTGAAAAGAAAAAGGAAACTTGAAGATGAGAAGGCCAAGGCTGGTGACAAAGGAAAAGGAAAACTTTTACATGATGAAGACACAGTGCAGGAGAGTTTGCAAACAAAGAGAAACACACGTGTCAAATAAGTTCTGTGTGAGAGATGCAAGAAATCTGGTCACATTGAAAAAGTTTTCCTAACCTTAATACCAGAGCAAGAAGCAGTCCTTAAGAGGAGTAAGAATGTATCATTCATGATGGCTGCTAAGCAGAACAATTCTCCACACAAAGCATAAGAGAATGTGAATAGAGCCATCCCACACTGACAGATGTCAGAACAGATGTTCAAATGTGCAGGCATGAAGACTAGAGTGAACAAAGGAACTTGGTTGAGAAAAGAACCTCAACCAAGCAAGTCTTATTGATGAAGCAAGAAGGAACCTCCTTATTCCCGTAATCATTTGTGTATTGTATTTGTGCTAATAATACAGGGAATTGAAGGTGAAGCATGCTCCCAGGGGGAGAACCTTAGAAGTAGTGAATGCTGTCAACTCTTGATAGCCAAGCTGAAGAAGTTTCCATCCTTAGTAGATTCTTCAATTGATATTCAATGATTATGATGATAAAGGATCACTCTTGATGAAGATGATGAGGAGTGTTTCCCTTGAGGGGGAGAAGAATGAAGAAGCTTCCATAATCATTGTTTCAATCAATATCAACTCAAGCTGGACTCAAAAGTAGTTACTCTATGAATTTCATGAAGAACATGCCAATGGAGAAGGGGTTTCAGGTTGATTATTCTCTATCATAGTTTATCTTCTTCTACTTGGAATTAAAGTCGTAAACCCTTGAAGACAAGATACATGAGTTATCATCTCATGTTGGTATCATGATCTGTGGATAATGGACAACCTTGTTGACTTAATCAAATCCTCTTGTTTTCTACATCGAGCATTTCTCAAGTAGACTTAGAGTGAAATGATTAATGAAACATTGCTTAAGTGTGGATTGATACCCTCCCTACCATGTGCTTTGTATTTCTTGTCAATAAGGGGGAGAGAAAGTGAAATGAACGTTTGAAAAGAAAAGTTGATTGAATAGAAGATTCTCATTTTGACATTAACAAATTCATTTCAGAAGATGTATAAGGTATTGACAACAAAATACAAAGGGGGAGATTGTTGGAACCACTTTGTGTATAGGTTTGTATTTGTTGTCAATAGCTGTCAATGGAATATCAAAATGAAAGAGATCAAGAAGTAATCCAATAAAATGGAGTAATGGAAGCTCACAATGAAGGAGATCATGAAGTACTCCGATGAAGTAGAGGAGTAGTGATATAGACGATTTTTGTGCTGATCGTAAGCTCAAAGAACATGTGTCAAAGGTGATACATTGTTTACAACAATGAAGAATGTGAGGAGTAATCCATCCAAGGATGATTAAAGCAGGATGGTGTTTTTGGATGAAGACCATGCAATTCCTCCTTATTGCATAAGAACCATGGGCTTTTATGAAGACCATCAAATTCCTCATTATTGCATGAGAACAATGGGTTTTGATGAAGACCATGAAATTACTCATGATTGCGTGAGAACCATGCTAGAGACTTCTTGATGGATTGAATCACATGGTTTGCATGAAGTTGATCATGACGGTTGATGAAGGATGCAATGTGCCAATGAGTTGACATATGAAATGGCCATGAAAATCACATTGTCATAGAAGATGATGGTACTAATGTTGTTCCTTAAAATAATACATATCACAACAGTGGAGTTTTTGATAAAATCAAAAGAGTTTATGAAGGATACAAATCACCAAGAAGAAGGGATGTTGAGGTGATCGTGCTTGTCGACAAAGCAAACAAACGACATACAAATTTGTTGACAAAGGAGATTCCATGGTGACATGCCGAGTTCAAGAGTTGTGGTCAACAATCTATGTTTGATTCAAGAACATCGACAGAGGAATGGATGATCTGGAGGCGGTACAAAAAGAGCAGATACAAGGTGGCGTCGTTTTCCAGTGTTTGCCAAATTTCAGGGCCCCAAAATCAACAAATGAAGGAGAGTGATTTTGGAAAAGTGACTTGCACGCCATACTCTTGGAGGATAGTAATCTTGCGCGCCATATATTTTTGAAGATCAGAGCATCAAAATATGGCAAAGGGATAAGGGTCGCACAAGTTTTGGTGAGGTCGCGTAGGTGAATTATGTGCCGGGAAGAGACTTGCGCGCCGACGCCTTGAATGCATTATAACATGCGCGCCTATGGTTTTTCGAGATCAGAAGATCCAAATTAGGCCAAGGCAAGATGTTCGCGCATGTTTGGATGTTGATCGCGTAAGTGCCTAGTAGGGGCCGAGACTTGCGCGCCGATGGATGACTTGCACGCCGCCGCGCAGGGGGTCCAGTTTGCCTATAAATACTGGACCACCCCTCCTCATTTCTGATGGAGCTCAAGACTTAGAGATTGTTTGAGCTCTCGTCGTGCAGGTAGTTAAGCCGCGCAAGTGGTGATTGCACGCCGATTGATGGTTGCGCACCCTAGGTAATTTGGGCATGAAAGGAAGTGAGTCGCGCAGGATTAAAGTTCAAGAAGGCAGAGTCGCGCAGGTGCTTTAGTGACACGTGCGCGCCAGTTTATACTTGCGCGCCTAAGACTTGCGTGCCAGGGGAGACTTGTGTGTCGGGCTTGAAAAAAAGAGCCAGATATTGTTAAAGCACGCCCGCCTTTCTGGAGCTGCACATGAGCTGAAATATTGCCTGATACTTTTGGTGAAAAGTGAGATTGAAGAAGAAATATAAATGATACTTGCATGATCTCATGCATACATCGAGAACTGATTCTGAAAACGCTGAGTAAGATGAGCTTCATTAAGTAATCAATCACATCAGTGATTGTGATTCAGGCAAACGAAGACAAGGGGATCTAGTGCATTCATTCATTGCACTAAAGAAGAAGGATTGAACTAAAAGGAGCATCAAATCTGAACCCTGATGCAAGAAATGTCTCATTCTGAATAGGAGACAAAGAACGTCAATGCACACCTATTGAAGATACCTTCACGTCTATAAATTGAGTGGGACTTCACCAACGGTAGTGAGCCAGGGGGAGTCAACGGGAGTGACCCGAGGGACGCAGTGAGCTATCCCTGAACAATTGTAAAGGCAGTGAGCCTGGGACAGAGAGACTGTACCCGAACCTTTGTAATCTACAGCTAGTGAAGCATAGTGGATTCCGGTACGACCGACAACCTGTCGGCCTATTCTCCTTAGACGTAGCCCTTAGTGGTGAACCATGTACAAATAGATGTGTCATCTCTCTGCATGTGAATGTTTAATTTCTAATCATATCCATCATACAGGTTTAAGTAGTTCCCACCAACGTGGGAACAAGATCCACAACTAAAAGAAGAAAACGTTGCCAACCTGATTCACCCCTCCCCTCTCAGGGTGTCCCGGGGTCCTACAAGTGGTATCAAAGGGAGGTTAACGTATGTTGGATATTCTTTAGTAATTCTATTGAGAAGAGGATTTGAGGTTCTTTCCTAAAGTCAACAATGAAGAGCAGTCTTGATGAAGTTTCTGAGCAGACATCCACATCTATCAAGACTATGAAAAATAGGAAAAAGAAAGAGAAGAAGCAGCTAAAGAAGTCCCTCATATCCAAAGAAGATGCAGTGTCTTGTTCTCCATGCCATTCCAAAAATGAAGAATCATCCGGCATGGAAAGTATCAAGCAGGTGACTCAGAATTCTTCCAGAAGAAAGGATGACACCCCCAATTCACACTTTCAAGAAAAACTCAAAATATATCTGCATGATATTCCTAAAGAAAGGGCTGCTATTATTTGTAGCCTATTTCATTCTATGCAGGTTGAGATCACTCGACTTGAAAGGGAAGCAGACAATATGGAAAATGGGCTGGAAAGAAAAGTTATGGAAAGTATGAAGCTCACCAAACAGTTTAAAGTCTCTGAAGAAAACGAGGCAGTCTATAAGACTCTAAAAGAAAGGATCCATGCACTTGAACCTGAGCTGAATAAGAGCAATGAAGTCAAGAATTTTTGTTTGGAAGAAACTTCCATTAAATTCAGGGAACTTTCCTCTTTGTTACAAAACAAAGTTAAGATGCATGAAGATGAGGTTGAAAGGTTGAAGAATACTTGTGAAGAGAAGATGATCACGATTGAAGATCAGAAGATCATCCTCAATATTGTGGGTCAAAAATTGGAAGCTCAGTTGACCAAGATTGAGAACACACATATTGAGACTTCACAAAAGAATGAAATGAGTGATGCTTGCACTCAATGTTCTTTGGAGGAGTCTAAAGATGAAATTCCTCCAACATGTGATAAGAAGATTATGACAAATCTTGATTATCCACATCAAGAATCAGTTGCTGCTGGTACTCAATGATCACTGGAGGATTCTATTGTCAAAAGACCTCCAACATGTGATATGAAGATCATGACTTCACTCTTTGATCTGTAACAAGCAACTGAAAAATTGAAGGTACCATCCAAACCATCTTGCACTCATATTTCTAAATACACACCTACAATCAGTGCAGGTGGGAAGAAAATTCATAAACAAGTATGGATGAAGAATGGTGAGAAGAAGAAACCTACCACCATGGCTAGGGTGGATGGGAAGAAAAAGGAGGAATTTGGTTCCTCAAATAGAGCACAAAACATTAAGAAGATGGCCCAACAACTTAATACAGAATACACAAAGAAGAAAAGATTTGTGGGTCAATGTTGGTGCTGCAACAGATTTGGACACTGTGAACTAGATTATCTTCATAATCCTTTACATGGAAAAGCACAGAGAATGCATATATCAAAGAGAAGGAAGCCAGAGAAAAAGGAGCAACATTAACAGGTCCAGAAGCATCTATTTACTGCAAACAGATTTGGAATTCTTGATAACATCTGTGATGTATGCAACGGCAACGGTCACAATGCAGGCACATGTCCATATCAACATGCTTTCACTGTTGAAAAGAAAAGAAGACCTCTGATGCTGTCAAGGAATGAAGCATCTACCTTGGGGAGAAATCAGAAGAATGTTGTGAACACACATTTCCCCAAGAAGATCTCAAGTAGGGAAGCTGAGAAGACCCAGAATTTTAGATCCATGAAATTGAGGGGTCATTCATCCAAACGAAACACTAAGTGGGATGAATCTAGGATGAACCCATGTGGAAGACATAAACCAGTTGGAAAAGTTCCAAAGGACATATTGGTCATCTGGCCAGAAGATTTGAAAAGAAAAAGGAAACTTGAAGTTGAGAAGGCCAAGGCTGGTGACAAAGGAAAGTGAAAAATTTTACATGATGAAGACACAGTGCAGGAGAGTTTGCAAACAAAGAGAAACACACGTGTCAAATAAGTTCTGTGTGAGAGATGCAAGAAATCTGGTCACATTGCAAAAGTTTGCCTAACCTTAATACCAGAGCAAGAAGCAGTCCTTAAGAGGAGTAAGAATGTATCATTCATGATGGCTGCTAAGCAGAACAATTCTCCACACAAAGCAGAAGAGAATGTTAATAGAGCCATTCCACACTGACAGATGTCATAACAGATGTTCAAATGAGAAGGCATGAAGACTGGAGTGAACAAAGGAACTTGGTTGAGAAAAGAACCTCAACCAAGCAAGTCTTCTTGATGAAGCAAGAAGGAACCACCTTATTCCCATAATCATTTGTGTATTTTATTTGTGCTAATAATGCAGGGAATTGAAGGTGAAGCATGCTCATAGGTGGAGAACCTTAGAAGTAGTGAATGATATCAACTCTTGATAGCCAAGATGAATAATTTTCCATCCTTAGTAGATTCTTCAATTGATATTCAAAGATTATGATGATAAAGGATCACTCTTGATGAAGATGATGAGGAGTGTTTCACTTGAGGGGGAGAAGAATGAAGAATCTTCCATAATCACTGTTTCAATCAATATCAACTCAAGCTGGACTCAAAAGTAGTTACTCTATGAATTTCATGAAGAACAGGCCAATGGAGAAGGGGTTTCAGGTTTATTATTCTCTATCATAGTTTATCTTCTTCTACTTGGAATTAAAGTGGTAAACCCTTGAAGACAAGATACATGAGTTATCATCTCATGTTGGTATCATGATATGTGGATAATGGACAGCCTTGTTGACTTAATCAAATCCTCTTGTTTTCTACATCGAGCATTTCTCAAGTAGACTTAGAGTGAAATGATTAATGAAACATTTCTTAAGTGTGGATTGATACCCTCCCTACCATGTGCTTTGTATTTCTTGTCAATAAGGGGGAGAGAAAGTGAAATGAACGTTTGAAAAGAAAAGTTTATTGAATAGAAGATTCTCATTTTTACATTAACAAATTCATTTCAGAAGATATATAAGGTATTGACAACAAAATAAAAGGGGGAGATTGTTGGAACCACTTTGTGTATAGGTTTGTATTTGTTGTCAATAGTTGTCAATGGAATATCAAAATGAAAGAGATCAAGAAGTAATCCAATAAAATGGAGGAATGGAAGCTCACAATGAAGGAGATCATGAAGTACTCTGATGAAGTAGAGGAGTAGTGATTCAGACGATTGTTGTGCTGATCGTAAGTTCAAAGAACATGTGTCAAAGGTGATACATTGTTTACAACAATGAAGAGTGTGAGGGGTAATCCATCCAAGGATGATTAAAGCAGGATGGTGTTTTTGGATGAAGACCATGAAATTCCTCCTTATTGCATAAGAACCATGGGCTTTGATGAAGACCATGAAATTCCTCATTATTGCATGAGAACAATGGGTTTTGATGAAGACCATGAAATTACTCATGATTGCGTGAGAACCATGCTAGAGACTTCTTGACGGATTGAATCACATGGTTTGCATGAAGTTGATCATGACGGTTGATGAAGGAGGCAATGTGCCAATGATTTGACTTATGAAATGGCCATGCACATCACATTGTCATAGAAGATGATGGTACTAAAGTTGTTCCTTCAAAGAATACATATCACAATAGTGGAGTTTTTGATAAAAGGAAAAGAGTTTCTGAAGGATACAGATCACCAAGAAGAAGTGCTGTTGAGGTGATCGTGCTTATCGACAAAGCAAACAAACGACATACAAATTTGTTGACAAAGGAGATTCCATGGTGACATGTCGAGTTCAAGAGTTGTGGTCAACAATCTATGTTTGATTCAAGAACATCGACAGAGGAATGGATGATCTGGAGGCGGTACAAAAAGAGCAGATACAAGGTGGCGTCGTTTTCCAGTGTTTGCCAAATTTCAGGGCCCCAAAATCAACAAATGAAGGAGAGTGATTTTGGAAAAGTGACTTGCGCGCCATACTCTTGGAGGATAGGAATCTTGCGCGCCATATATTTTTGAAGATCAGAGCATCAAAATATGGCAAAGGGATAAGGGTCGCGCATGTTTTGGTGAGGTCGCGCAGGTGAATTATGTGCCGGGAAGAGACTTGCGCGCTGACGCCTTGAATGCATTATAACTTGTGTGCCTATGGTTTTTCGAGATCAGAAGATCCAAATTAGGCCAAGGAAAGATGTTCGCGCAAGTTTGGATGTTGATCGCGTAAGTGCCTAGTAGGGGCCGAGACTTGTGCGCCGATGGATGACTTGCGTGCCACCGCGCAGGGGATCCAGTTTGCCTATAAATACTGGACCACCCCTCCTCATTTCTAACGGAGCTCAAGACTTAGAGATTGTTCGAGCTCTCATCGGGCAGGTAGTTGAGCCGCGCAAGTGCTGATTGCGCGCCGATTGATGGTTGCGCGCCCTAGGTAATTTGGGCGTGAAAGGAAGTGAGTCGCGCAGGTTTAAAGTTCAAGAAGGCATAGTCGCGCAGGTGCTTTTGTGACACTTGCGCTCCAGTTTATACTTGCGCGCCTAAGACTTGCGTGCCGGGGGAGACTTGTGCGCCGGGCTTGAAAAGAAGAGCCAGATATTGTTAAAGCACGCCACCCTTTCTGGAGCTACACAAGAGCTGAAATATTGCCTGATACTTTTGGTGAAAAGTGAGATTGAAGAAGAAATCTAAATGATACATGCATGATCACATGCATACATCGAGAACTGATTCTGAGAACGCTGAGTAAGCTGAGCTTCATTAAGTAATCAATCACATCAGTGATTGTGATTCAGGCAAACGAAGACAAGGGGATCTATTGCATTCATTCATTGCACTAAAGAAGAAGGATTGAACTAAAAGGAGCATCAAATCTGAACCCTGATGCAAGCAATGTCTCATGCTGAACAAGAGACAAAGAACGTCAATGCACACCTATTGAAGAGACCTTCACGTCTATAAATTGAGTGGGACTTCACCAACGGCAGTGAGCTAGGGGGAGTCAACGGGAGTGACCCGAGGGACGCAGTGAGCTATCCCTGAACAATTGTAAAGGCATTGAGCCTGGGACAGAGTGACTGTACCCCAACCTTTGTAATCTACAGCTAGTGAAGAATATTGGATTCAGGTACGACCGACAACCTGTCGGCGTATGCTCCTTATACATAGCCCTTAGTGGTGAACCAAGTACAAATAGATGTGTCATCTCTCTGCATGTGAATGTTTAATTTCTGATCATATCCATCATACAGGTTTAAGTAGTTCCTACCAACGTGGGAACAAGATCCACAACAAAAAGAAGAAAACGTTGCCAACCTGATTCACCCCTCCCCTCTCAGGGTGTCCCGGGGTCCTACAAGTGGTATCAAAGGGAGGTTAACGTATGTTGGATATTCTTTATTAATTCTATTGAGAAGAGGATTTGAAGTTCTTTCCTAAAGTCAACAATAAAGAGGAGTCTTGATGAAGTTTCTGATCAGACATCCACATCTAGCAAGACTATGACAAATAGGAAAAAGAAAGAGAAGAAGAAGCTAAAGAAGTCCCTCATATCCAAAGAAGATGCAATGTCTTGTTCTCCATGCCATTCCAAAAATGAAGAATCATCCGGCATGGAAAGTATCGAGCAGGTGACTCAGAATTCTTCCAGAAGAAAGGATGACACCCCCAATTCACACTTTCAAGAAAAACTCAAAATATATCTGCATGATATTCCTAAAGAAAGGGCTGCTATTATTTGTAGCCTATTTCATTCTATGCAGGTTGAGATCACTCGACTTGAAAGGGAAGCAGACAATATGGAAAATGGGCTGGAAAGAAAAGTTATGGAATGTATGAAGCTCACCAAATAGGTTAAAGTCTCTGAAGAAAACGAGGCAGTCTATAAGACTCTAAAAGAAACGATCCATGCACTTGAAGCTGATCTGAAGAAGAGCAATGTAGTCAAGAATTTTTGTTTGGAAGAAACTTCCATTAAATTCAGGGAACTTGACTCTTTGTTACAAAATAAAGTTAAGATGCATGAAGATGAGGTTGAAAGGTTGAAGAAGACGTGTGAAGAGAAGATGATCACGATTGAAGATCAGAAGATCATCCTCAATATTGTGGGTCAAAAATTAGAAGCTCAGTTGACCAAGATTGAGAACACACATATTGAGAATTCACAAAAGAATGAAATGAGTGATGCTTGCACTCAATGTTCTTTGGAGGAGTCTAAAGCTGAAATGCCTCCAATATGTGATAAGAATATTATGACAAATCTTGATTATCCACATCAAGAATCAGTTTCTGCTGGTACTCAATGCTCACTGGGGGATTCTATTGTCAAAAGACGTCCAACATGTGATAAGAAGATCACGACTTCACTCTTTGATCTATCACAAGCAACTGAGAAAGTGAAGGTACCATCCAAACCATCTTGCACTCATATTTCTAAATACACACCTACAGTCAGTACAGGTGGGAAGAAAAGTCATAAACAAGTATGGATGAGGAATGGTGAGAAGAATAAACCTACCAGCATGGCTAGGGTGTATGGGAAGAAAAAGGAGGAATTGGGTTCCTCAAATAGAGCACAAAAGATTAAGCAGATGGCCCAACAACTTAATACAGAAGACACAAAGAAGAAAAGATTTGTGGGTCAATGTTGGTGCTGCAACAGATTTGGGCACTGTGCACTGGATTGTCCTTATAATCCCTTACATGGAAAAGCACAGAGAATGCCTATATCAATGGGAAGGAAGCCAGAGAAAAAGGAGCAACATTAACAGGTCCAGAAGCATCTGTTTACTGCAAACATATTTGGAATTCTTGATAACATCTGTGATGTATGCAACGGCAGCGGTCACAATGTAGGCACATGTCCATATCAACATGCTTTCACTGTTGAAAAGAAAAGAAGACCTCTGATGCCGTCAAAGAATGAAGCAGCTACCTTGGGGAGAAATCAGAAGAATGTTGTGAACACACATTTCCCCAAGAAGATCTCAAGTAGGGAAGCTGAGAAGACCCAGGATTTTAGATCCATGAAATTGAAGGGTCATTCATCCAAAAGAAACACTAAGAGGGATGAATCTAGGATGAACCCATGTGGAAGACCTAAACCAGCTGCAAAACTTCCAAAGGACATATTGGTCATCTGTCCAGAATATTTGAAAAGAAAAAGGAAACTTGAAGATGAGAAGGCCACGGCTGGTGACAAAGGAAAATGAAAACTTTTACATAATGAAGACACAATGCAGGAGAGTTTGCAAAAAAATAGAAACACACGTGTCAAATAAGTTCTGTGTGAGAGATGCAAGAAATATGGTCACATTGCAAAAGTTTGCCTATCCTTAATACCAGAGCAAGAAGCAGTCCTTAAGAGGAGTAAGAATGTATCATTCATGATGGCTGCTAAGCAGAACAATTCTCCACACAAAGCAGAAGATAATGTGAATAGAGACATGCCACACCGACAGATGTCAGAACAGATGTTCAAATGTGTAGGCATGAAGACTGGAGTGAAAAAAGGAACTTGGTTGAGAAAAGAACCTCTACCAAGCAAGTCTTCTTGATGAAGCAAGAAGGAACCACCTTATTCCCGTAATCATTTGTGTATTGTATTTGTGCTAATAATGCAGGGAATTGAAGGTGAAGCATGCTCCCAGGGGGAGAACCTTAGAAGTAGTGAATGCTGTCAACTCTTGATAGCCATGCTGAAGAAGTTTCCATCCTTAGTAGATTCTTCAATTGATATTCAAAGATTATGATGATAAAGGATCACTCTTGATGAAGATGATGAGGAGTGTTTCCCTTGAGGGGGAGAAGAATGAAGAAGCTTCCATAATCACTGTTTCAATCAATATCAACTCAAGCTGGACTCAAAAGTAGTTACTCTATGAATTTCATGAAGAACATGCCAATGGAGAAGGGGTTTCAGGTTGATTATTCTCTATCATAGTTTATCTTCTTCTACTTGGAATTAAAGTGGTAAACCCTTGAAGAAAAGATACATGAGTTATCATCTCATGTTGGTATCATGATCTGTGGATAATGGACAGCCTTGTTGACTTAATCAAATCCTCTTGTTTTCTACATCGAGCATTGCTCAAGTAGACTTAGAGTGAAATGATTAATGAAACATTGCATAAGTGTGGATTGATACCCTCCCTACCATGTGCTTTGTATTTCTTGTCAATAAGGGGGAGAGAAAGTGAAATGAACGTTTGAAAAGAAAAGTTGATTGAATAGAAGATTCTCATTTTGACATTAACAAATTCATTTCAGAAGATGTATATGGTATTGACAACAAAATACAAAGGGGGGGATTGTTGGAACCACTTTGTGTATAGGTTTGTATTTGTTGTCAATAGTTGTCAATGGAATATCAAAATGAAAGAGATCAAGAAGTAATCCAATAAAATGGAGGAATGGAAGCTCACAATGAAGGAGATCATGAAGTACTTCGATGAAGTAGATGAGTAGTGATTCAGACGATTGTTGTGCTGATCGTAAGTTCAAAGAACATGTGTCAAAGGTGATACATTGTTTACAACAATGAAGAATGTGAGGAGTAATCCATCCAAGGATGATTAAAGCAGGATGGTGTTTTTGGATGAAGACCATGCAATTCCTCCTTATTGCATAAGAACCTTGGGCTTTGATGAAGACCATGCAATTCCTCATTATTGCATGAGAACAATGGGTTTTTATGAAGACCATGAAATTACTCATGATTGCGTGAGAACCATGCTAGAGACTTCCTGACGGATTGAATCACATGGTTTGCATGAAGTTGATCATGACAGTTGATGAAGGATGCAATGTGCCAATGAGTTGACTTATGAAATGGCCATGCACATCACATTGTCATAGAAGATGATGGTACTAAAGTTGTTCCATCAAAGAATACATATCACAATAGTGGAGTTTTTGATAAAATCAAAAGAGTTTCTGAAGGATACAGATCACCAAGAAGAAGTGTGGTTGAGGTGATCGTTCTTGTCGACAAAGCAAACAAACGACATACAAATTTGTTGACAAAGGAGATTCCATGGTGACATGCCGAGTTCAAGAGTTTTGGTCAACGATCTATGTTTGATTCAAGAACATCGACAGAGGAATGGATGATCTGGAGGCGGTACAAAAAGAGCAGATACAAGGTGGCGTCGTTTTCCAGTGTTTGCCAAATTTCAGGGCCCCAAAATCAACAAATGAAGGAGAGTGATTTTGGAAAAGTGACTTGCGCGCCATACTCTTGGAGGATAGTAATCTTGCGCGCCATATATTTTTGAAGATCAGAGCATCAAAATATGGCAAAGGGATAAGGGTCACGCATGTTTTGGTGAGGTCGCGCAGGTGAATTATGTGCTGGGAAGAGACTTGCGCGCCGACGCCATGAATGCATTATAACTTGCACGCCTATGGTTTTTCGAGATCAGAAGATCCAAATTAGGCCAAGGCAAGATGTTCGCGCAAGTTTGGATGTTGATCGCGTAAGTGCCTAGTAGGGGTCGAGACTTGCGCGCCGATGGATGACTTGCGCGCCGCCGCGCAGGGGGTCCAGTTAGCCTATAAATACTAGACCACCCCTCCTCATTTCTGACGGAGCTCAAGACTTAGAGATTGTTCGAGCTCTTGTCGCACAGGTAGTTGAGCCGCGCAAGTGGTGATTGTGCGCCGATTGATGGTTGCGCGCCCTAGGTAATTTGGGCGTGAAAGGAAATGAGTCGCACAGGTTTAAAGTTCAAGAAGGCAGAGTCGCGTAGGTGCTTTTGTGACACTTGCGCGCCAGTTTATACTTGCATGCCTAAGACTTGCGCGTCGGGGGAGACTTGTGCATCGGGCTTGAAAAGAAGATCCAGATATTGTTAAAGCACTCCCGCCTTTCTGGAGTAGCACAAGAGCTGAAATATTGCCTGATACTTCTGGTGAAAAGTGAGATTGAAGAAGAAATCTAAATGATACATGCATGATCTCATGCGTACATGGAGAACTGATTCTGACAATGCCGAGTAAGCTGAGGTTCATAAAGTAAGAAATCACATCAGTGATTGAGATTCAGGCAAACGAAGACAAGGGGATCTAGTGCATTCATTAATTGCACTAAAGAAGAAGGATAGAACTAAATGGAGCATCAAATCTGAACACTAATGCAAGCAATTTCTCATGCTGACCAGGAGACGAAGAACTTCAATGCACACCTATTGAAGAGACCTTCACATATATAAACTGAGTGGGAATTCACCAACGGTAGTGAGCCAGGGGGAGTCAACGGGAGTGACCCGAGGGATGCGGAGAGCTATCCCTGAACAATTATAAAGGCAGTGAGCCTGGGACAAAGTGACTGTACCCGAACCTTTTTAATCTACAGCTAGTGAAGCATAGTGGATTCAGGTACGACCGACAACCTATCGGCGTATTCTCCTGGACGTAGCCCTTAGTGGTGAACCAAGTAAAAATAGCTGTGTCATCTCTCTGCATGTGAATGTTTAATTTCTGATCATATCTATCATACAGGTTTAAGTATTTCCTACCAACGTGGGAACAAGATCCACAACTAAAAGAAGAAAAAGTTGCCACCCTGATTCAGCCCTCACCTCTCAGGGTGTCCCAGGGTCCTACACATATTCACATGGATATTCTACTAGTATAATAATCACATGAAATATCAATAACAAAATTCATAATGATGGAATTCATAATGTCAGACTATCATAACCACATAGTCAAGGCCTTGTGCCAAGACTACAAATAATATTTTGTCAAGGACTTGTGTCAATACACCAGTTTGTCCCATGAGACCTATTGATGCATCGAGGATCTATAGCGGGCTCCACCCATCACTTATTATGTCCAATGCATTCCTCATATGAAAAGTTTGAAACATTACATAAACATTCGTATTATAACTAGTATAAAAAATGTCAATAATTTAACCAAATACCATGAATTGTATAAAAATTGCACATCCATAGTCATACATAACTCGTTCGATACAATATGGAAGATTCTATTATATCAGATTAACCTCAATTGAGAATAATTAAGGATATTGACATAGATTAAAATAATCATCAAACTATTGAGAGAAATATCTACCTTTTTCTGGAAAACATTTTAAAGTCACACTATTTGTGAAGAAGCCATTTAAAAATATATTTTTAATCAAAGTGTCCCATACCACATTGAAACTTTTAGAATAAATTTCAATTTTAAAACTTTAATGGCCATATAAATAAATCCTTAAAAACATTTTTAAAACACAGACATTAATGAGAATGATTTAGAATAATAAATCATTAAAACATTTTAATATAATATTTTAGTTATGGTTCCTAACCAAAATAGAGACACTTGAATACAAATAATTGAGGTAATAGAAACATTGTAATATCATGAGAATAATGGGATTCATGATATACTATGTCAAAGTACATTATATACACCATATAAAAGTGATTTGGTGTATAACAACAACGGAGTCTCAATGGAATGTAAATTGAGATGAAATCTCTAATAAAATCTGTATCATTAGGTTAATGATATATCAACGACATAATTATGTGTGAAAAATATAAATAAACTAAATATGATTGGATATTTAGTGTAAAACAATAAAAGGGATTAACACATATTCTTGTAAAAACAACAACAATGAATTAGATGTTTAACTCAATAAATGGAGATTGAGTTAAAATTACACTTATCAAGTTCATATCGATGACTTGAGAATTTATAAATGGAATGATTATGTGTATCAAAAGTGTATCCACAGAATGGGAGTGTAAATTATGATATATCAAAATAAATTGTGATTCCACACATAATCTTGGAGTAAAATAATCAATGAAGTATGCGTAAAGCCGAATGAGTGGAAATTGAAATTTAAAATTCCCTTATTGATTTGGTAACTTATGAAACATACAACCATCAAATAAGGATCATACAATGATGGTTAAAATATCATTAAATTAATGTATAATACACAATGAATACAATCATGGGCAGTACACACACCACATGCAATAAATAAGTGGGGAATAATGGAAATCTCACAGAATCAAAAGTGAGATAAGAAACCAATTACTTTGTACTTTTTCCTTGGTTGAGTGTAGGTTAAACTCATTTATAATGGTTAAATAATTGTTATTGAATTATTAAAGAATCATATACATTAATATGTTATCATATATGATCTTTTAACATTGATTTGTTGATAATATTTTAGTATTATCGTCGTTTCGGGTGTTAACAGATTCATTTTCCTTTATATTCATTGTTATGTGTGCCATATGTGTTATGAATGGGGTGAATATTATTCATATCCATAATTATATCATGTCTCTAAACATTATTTTTAAACTTCAAATGAAATTTAGTCTAGAATGGATATGATGGGGAATTAATCTCATCATGTTCATGGAGACGGTAATCCGTACGTACACACGAGTGACAATATCATTCTTCTGATATTAAAATAATATATAATTGGATGGTATATAATATATACAGAATAATTATCATGTTATATTTATTATTTACATCAATTACACATCATTATCATACCCATCCAAAATAATAATGTTTTGAATAACAATTACACCACGATGTGGAGACGGTAAGCCGTACGTACGCACGTATGGGGACATGTCATTCAAAGGATGGATAAAATAATGAATATGGTTTTACCATATTTATAATAATATCATAGTATATATAATATATTGTATTTATTATTTAAGAAATTAAATAACAACGGAAGAAGAAGTTAGAGAATAAAGGAACATGAAAAGGGGTGGTGAAAACAATACCTCTTCTTCGAGTTCTTCCTTTTTATTTGATCAAAAGGGATCATTAGGATGGATTTATGACTAAAGGAAGGAATCTAGGATGAAGGGAGGATATTTTAGAAGGTATTTGGGTTGACTATGTCTGAACAAAAAAGCTTTAAAGGTGTGAATAATTTGTTATAAGTGGTGTCCTTTTATAATGGGGAGGAGGGGCTCTTTAGGAAAAACACAAAGTATTATTTTATAATAAATTCATATTTGGTTTATAATGGCACAAAAGTGGATAATTCAAAGTCTAAGGTGGGTATGGGTCGAAATAATTTCAAAAAATAGAATTTCGACAGGTTTGGGTCATTATATTAACCTTATCATTTAGTTTTAACTCTTAGTTAATTAGTTTGACATTTACCATGTCACTTTGTATTTTTGTGTTATATAGTTAATAAACATACAATATACATCCAAGCGACCCCCCCAAGTGGTCCATTAATGATACACCTATAATGATATATGTTCTTTGGCCAAACATCCTTTGGATGAACATTATATTTTTATGAATAAAATATCAATTAATAATATAATATTTGTTTCAAAAACCCATTTATGTCAATTTTGACAATATTTAATAATTGATTTTTGTTAAAGTCATAAAAACATGATTAATTAGAAAAAAAATTCATTTAAGCAAAAAAACATGTCATATTAAACAATAAAATTATTGTATGGCATCAAAAAATTCAAATTATATTTATTTTAACATTCATAATACTAATTATTTGATTCTTTCATTAATAAAGAAAATAATGCATCATTATTGTTTCATAAATAAATTTGAATATTCAATTTTTAAAAATTATAAATAAAATACCATTATGTAGGAAATATCATTATCTTTATAATGAATATTTTTAGTTGAAAATATATAATATATAACCCTATGTTAAAATTGTTTTGCTAAAAGATATATGCTTATGTCATTTTTGAATTTACTTTAACTTAATTAATATAAAGTGTCATTATCACTTGAAAGTGGATCCATGGGGTCCCAAAATCGACCCAAATGTTACCATGGTCGGAAATGTATCATCCAATATGGTTAGAACACGTTTTAGGGAAATTTAGTATTATTATAATATTATTTGTTTACCCTTATTTACCAGATTTACCCTATAACCACGACAAGTAAAATATTTACCGAAGTAATTATTCAAAATGTATAAAAATAAAAGTTACCTAATTAAAGAATTTGTAACTCCTGATTCTAAATATGGAATCCATATTTCTAAATTAAAACCACATAAGGTGCAGTAATTAATTTAAAATTAATTCCCGTTGTTAAAATGAAAACTGTGTTTTTAAGAGATAATAATTATCAAAAGATTGACACTTGCTTATGTTCAGTTTAAATGTGAATTTATATCCAATGACCAACATTTGATTAAATGGTAAAAATATAATCTAATTATACTCTAAAATCACTCAAATTCATAATTTATCACTATTAACTATTTTGATTATAAAATTTGTTTTTAATTAAAATTTTGTAATTTTCACTATTCATAAAAATATGAAAGTTATCAGAAAAGTACCAAAAAATCACCATAAGCTAATATCGGTATTCTAAATCCAAAAATGAAGTCCATTTTGAAAGATAAAATTTATAAAATTTCAAAAAGTGGGTATTAATATTCATAACGTCTAGTTTGATTGGTTGTGGTGTTTGTTAGAACTCGAAGTTGCGTACAACACACACTGCTGTAATATTCAAGGAGAAGCGTACTGTGGAAGCTTGGGGTGTTACATTCTCCCCTCCTTCAATATATTGCATCATCGCAATTTTTAAAATTGGTCTTTGGAATATAATGGAATGTCCCACATCGGACAAATATTCAATAAAACTATCACTTTAAAAGAATGGAAGAGAAGTACAAAGGTCACCCGAGATAACCTATACTAGGATTCCATATATAAAAACATAGATATGGATGATAACTATGTGTAATGTTCTAATGGATAGGGATAGACATCATGATCAGGAGAAAGTTAACAACAAGAAATCCACAAACTTGTGATGGGACAAACGGTCATTAGTTTCGTAGTAGGAAAAGTAAATGGAAAACATTTTTTTGAGTTACATTTCATAAAGATGTGGAATTCATTTCTGAGATTGACTAAGAACATAAAGAGATATACTTACATTTTAATTAATGTTTCATTATTTAATAAATTTCTTCTACTAACTCATTTTTAAACGATTAATATTCAAGAAGACTTGGTCACACTAGAAGAGCTAGAATAAACTTCTTATAGAATCTCAAGATCCACGAATGATAAACTATATATTTAACATGTCTAAAGATATTAATCAAAACAAAACGGTTACTATAATACCTAATGATCCCCCAAAAGAATATACCGTTAAGGAATGAAACACTAATATTAATTTATAAAATTAAACAAAAAATACCCCAACGTTAAATAAATAGAATTCAATATACAATTGTCCTTAAAATGCTTCAATATATTCCAAACTAATATTGGAACCCAAAACATAGAAGAATTTGGTTATGTAGTCTTCCACATTAAATTGTATCTCCAAATGACATCAAAAACTATTAAAGTCTCATACTTAAAAGTAATTAACTTTATCACATATTCTCTATTATAGGATAATCAATTCCATAAATAAAAAAAATCAATAAAAATCCATAATAAAAACATAGATAAAAATCCACCATTACTCATCAAATGAAATCCCATAGTATTTTATTTTCCTTGGGAATATAGTGTTCCCAATGAAGCTAACATAATTTAAAATTACATTTGTCACTTAATCACCATATCAGTTTCTTATACTAAGGGTATTCATTTGACAAGACAGAAGATCCCAAATCATCATATTATTGAACAATAAAATCATTTAACTAAAAATAATTAGTGACACTAAACTGGGACGTCACGTATTCTAGTGGTAGGTGATAAATCCCAATCTCACTTTGGTTGTGGGCTCGATTCCCATAGCTTTGTCTGACGCGATAGGTTGTCACACCGTCTGTGTGTTGTCCTTTTTCAAAAACTATATTTTATAACATTACCAAAATGAGATAAATTCTTCAAAATAACCATAACATAATTTACCCACAAATGTTATCTCATACCTTTCATTTTCATCCCAAAATATAATAACTTGTAATTTGCTCAAACCGAATGATCACATAAAATCAAATGGTTATTTATAACTATATCCACAAGAGAAAAGATAAGCCTTCCTCAAATATCATTCTCACATGGAAAACTACAGGGTTACAAATACATGATAAAATTATTCCAAAGTAATACCATCAATAAGGAGTAATAATACTTCAAAACATTTCTCCAACCATTTATTTCCACATAGATTATTCTTTGACCAAGAAAATATCCTATAGAATAGGGCATTCACTTGGGTAATGGTGACCTCCCCAAAATTTATGGAAAATGACTGTAAATGGATTCTTGGGACAATTTTTATTTTCTTCCATAGTACTATTAATTTTACCTTGACAATTATTCACATTATGTTCTTCTTTCCTGCATGTAAAACATTTCTTTGTTCCATTGAGACACATTCCTGGGTGTCTCCTTCAACAATTACAACATGATAGAAATTGAGGATTCTTTTCTTCATGTTCTCCACTGCCCGAGCTCTTATCATTCATCACCTTTCTCTTCATTGATGAGTCTGGGAGTTGGCTTATATATATGTTGTTGATCATATTTTTGGAAAACTGATTTGGCATGAACACGATATCTTTTATGATTATCAAAATTCCATTATGTTGCTCATTACCACCATCATTCCTACCTTGTACATCATTTTCAAAGTTACTATAACTTACTTGGAATCCATCCATTGACTAAAACTAGAAAGCATTGTGTGAGTAATTGTAACACCCCGAGATTTTATGAAAAATATTCTTTTAATTTAATTAATGTCTTGTGTTGTATTCTACACCAATATTACCTTGTGCTATACGCAACACCGTATTAGCTTGCAGTATACGCAACACTATTCTTGGACCGTGTTACACACAATTTTGATAATAGTTATTCTATGCAACATTGAGTATATATATATATATATATTAAATGTATAAATTGAATATGGTTGGATTCTGTTATACAAAACAACGAAGGATTCTTTCACAACACGCAACCCTGACTTGGCTTGCATTACACGCAATCACGACCTTCCTCGATAGCGTGTGTTGTACGCAATACCGGGTTTTAATAAACAATGATATATTATAATATTGTCATGAACTAGCCGTTATGAATAGTATTAACTAAATTTTGAATTTTATAACATTATTATTCATCTTACACATTTTCTAGAACATTTTATAAGAACAAAATAAATTTTTCAGGTAAAATAAGTATTTTTCAAAAAATGCAGTTTTGCCGCCTTTTGATGGCGCACCCACCTTAAATCTAGTTTTTGACATGTTTATATGTTCAATATGACAAAATAAAATTCTTCTTTTGAATCAGGATGTAAAAATTTACATTAGATAATGTTTTGATATTTTGTCGATAACTTTCATATTTTAATGAATAGTAAAAACACGCTATATTTTAATTAGAAACAACTTTTTTCATCGTAATATCTTATGTGGATAAATTATAATATTGAATGGTTTTAAAGTATAAATAGAATATATTTTTACCATTTAATATAATGAATGTCATTACCATTGATTTTACCTTGAATTCGTAGGTTAAATCAATTCAATCTTTTGCAATGTTTTAAACAAAAACCCGTTTTTATTCGACAACGGGATTAATTTTAATTTAATTTCTGTAACTTCTGTGTATTGAATTTTAAAAAATGGATTCCATATTTGATATCAGTGGGTCCAAATTATATTAATAGGCTACTTTTTATTTTAGGGAATTATGAATAGTAACTACGGTAAATTTTATTTACCATAGTTAAAGGTAAATCGGGTAATTAAGGGTAAATATAATATTATAAAATTACCCTAAAACATGCCAAAATCCTATTGGATGACTAAAAATAAACCCATATCAACTAAGGGTTGGATTAGATTCATTTTATGGACTTTTGGTCATGAAAATAATTTAATTATTATTAAAACCAAAGAAAGTGACAAAATGTCACTCTCTTAAATCTTATAAGTATAATAATTTTAAATTAGTGATAAACATCATAAAATTTCGAACATGAATAGTCTCCAGAAATCTAACAAAATTATCTACATCATGAGAATTTATTTAGAATTTTTGGGATTAAATAATTATCATTAATTATGACACAATAGTGATGCAGAAATTATTTATCTAGTGAAAAATCAAGAATATAGTTTTTATTAAACTAATAGTGACCATAAAAGGCACAAAACCCTAACCAAAACTTATTGGTCATGTAAAGGGAAACGATAATAATCCAATTGTCGAATATTTGACCATTTGGAGTCTTATAAAAGCTATTATGACACTTATATTATTTTATTTTAAATGATGCCAAAGTTGTCACCTTCATAATTTAATAAATATAACAATTTAAATATTGTGATTTTAAGATGATAAATTCGAGTAAAAGTATTATTGTGAAAGTTAATATATTTATCTTCATCATAGGATTTTATTTTAAATTTGTATACAACAAATAAGTATATTAAATAATTATACAAAAATGATGTAGTAATTATTTTATTAAGAGATAAACCAAATAAATGGTTTTAAAAATAATAAAATAAATATTATATGAACTATTTAATGTGCTCAACTAATTTTATAGACGCATATGACATTTTATAAATCTATTAAAGCTTTTAGTTCGAACATATCTTCTGTATTTATTTTATTTAAATTCAAATAAATGAATAGTGTCCAAATTGACACTATTGTTATTTTATAAAAATAACATATTATAAAATAGTTTAAAAATCACAAAAATATTTAAAAATTATAAATTTAAATTTATATGATCTAAAATGTTATTAAGTATCCAATTATGTACAATTCACAACAAATAAGTAATTATTTGTTATAATTTAAAATTTAGAATGTTATTACCACAAATAAAATTAAATTGGTTAAATAAGGATAAATCATGTTGATAATGTTTAAAATAAATTCCTAACATGTCTAAATTCTATTGGATGATGATATTACAACCTTATCTTATCTAATATTCGAATATGAGTCATTTTTGGAAGTTTTTATGTGGGGTTAGATTTATTATAAATTAATATTTTTAAGAATTCCTAAGGTGCCCCTCTCCTCCCTTATAAAAGGGAACCTCCTCCCCCTCCTCCTCACACCAAATTGAGAACTCAAGCTCGGCCAACCCCTTCCATTTTCTCCTCTCCACTTCCCTAGAATAATCTTAGAGGTTCTGGTCTTCTTCAAAGATCAATCTTAGTTCCTTAAGTGGAGGATTCAAAGAGGCGTTCCAAAGAAGAGGTAATATCCATTACCGATCTTTTCAATTTCTTTCTTCTTCAACTTCTTCTTCTTTAGTTGTTTCATGATAAAGTAAGAACATCAGTATTAATTACATACTGATATGTTATTATAAATATTAAACAACCCTAATTCACCTTCTATCCATCCTACGGAAAAAAGGAAATCACCGCGCGTGCGTACGTACGGAATACCGTCTCCACGACGCGATGAGATTCATTCTCCACATTAACCATTCATGAATGATTATAAAGCATATGTAATAAGTACTAATGAAATATATGACATAATAATGATACTGTATTTATGTATATTTATATGTATGTCATCTACTTAATTCCATTCAATAAGGAAACGAAAACAGCGTTCATGCGTACGTACGGACTACCGTCTCCATGAACGGTGTATTTCTTTCCATTTATCGACCCATTATATATATGTATATTCTGAATATATATTATATATAAATCTTGTTTTATATTCTGGAATTAAGTAATCATGATCTAAGTAATCATATGAATAATTACAAGTTAAAAACACCAACGACAAATGAGACGATTTTACCCAAAACGCTACTTTAACATGAATTTACAAAAGACCGGGTAATATAAAGCCATAAGAGAACCATATATGATATCATAACAATGAATATGATTCTGTAATAAGTCAATAACATTATGTAAATCATTATACAGGAGGTTCGGACACGTACAAAGCAAGTCGGACCTAAGGTAAGGGAAATATCACAATCTCATTTTTATCCGAGATTGTTTATTCGTAAGTATTTACTGGGGTGTATTTTATCATCCACATCCATGTTTCATCAATATGTAATATTATTTCCATCCACTTACAATAGTTTAAATCCAATTTTACCCTTCGGTGAGTTTTTATTAAAGAATATGAAAGGAATCTTTTGTCGTTTTTTTTCGTACGATGTACTTTTTGACTTTTCTGACAAAGGTACGAAGAATGTTTTTTTAACTTATACGGCATGAATGGATTTTTAAAACATTATTTCCAAGAAGCTTCCTTTACATGTTTTCATGTTTATTTTTAATCAACTTCTTTTATTTTAAAATTGTATGACATGTTAAGAAAGGAAAAGTGTTTTTGAAGTAGAAAGGATATTTTCCTCAAGAATGAAGTTCAAGTGTTTTATCAAAATTATTTTCCATCTAAGATAATAAAGGGTTCTGTTTCTATCCATATTTTTACATTGATTTAACTATGTTGTGATGGAATTATGTTTATGAATTCCATTATCTTATATGAATGGTTTTATGATGTCATGTTGTTTAAGAATCCCATTTTTATTACATGGGTTATGTAATGATGTATGATTTATGATTTTGTGGCACACATAAGAAAGGATTCATTATAAGATGGGTGGGACCTATATCTCCCTCCAATGCATTGGGTAAAGATTTTATATCACATGAGATAGACATGGCTGGAATGGTAGGTTATACCGGTTCAGTGAAACAGAACTGGAACGAGGGTTACTCGATTCAGAAAGGGACTTTGTCCACTAAGATAGTCTTGGCAATGAGTCTTGACTAACAAGAAATGATTTTCTATGATTATGTGTGTATGCCACAAAGTTTAATGTTTTATGTTATGATTATTGTGATTACATTTCACTACCATGATTTATCCCATGTTATGAAATTATGCTCTCTTTTGCAGGTTAAGATTTCCGAAAGTTATGTTCTTACGAATATGATGTGATTGATTTTTTTTATTTTGTATACCCTTACTGAGAATTTGAGCTCACCCTTTTATGTTTTCTTTTCCCCAGGATATAAAGAAAGGTTTTAGGTAAAAAAATGGAAGATCTTTATGGGAGATATTGAAGATCTTTCACCACGATTAGAATATTACGTTCTGAGTTTCCAAAGACACTAAACTATTACGATCCTTGTGTGTGTGTTTTTGTTATGTACTAAGTATTACGCAAATGTAATGTAATGTCCATGTACGTCAAGATACGGGTGTCTACAGTTGGTATCAGAGGAAAGGTTTAGTCAACCTTTGGAAACTAGGATGCGAAAACGTTAGTGAGATCCCTAGAGTTATTTCTAAGGTATGTCTAGGGATGTCCCTAAGGATAAGTATACGTATAGGATATATTCCTAGAACTATGGTAACGATATTAGATTAAACCTAAGAAGTTAGGTATTGAGGATACTTTCCCTTTACTATGTTGTTTTCTCTAGCATGATTTTTTATTCTCACAAAATTATTTTTGTGTTTTAGTTAATGGAGGGAACCAAAAAGAATTCAGTTAACATTGAATCCAATGGACAAATTGGTGACTATGAGCAAACAAATTGTGTAATGCCTAGAGAGAAAGATGTTGTGATTATGCCGAATCAATCATCACGATATATGATTAACAAGGTGAAATTTAGTGGTATGCCTAATTCATCATAGAAGAGGAAGATAGACTATTATGCATGTTCGCATGTTGAGGAGCATAAAGAAAGGAAGATTGAGATTTCTAAAGAAGGGAAGAAGAACCTTGAGGAATACCTCAAATGAAGGGACCGATGTTATCTGTGTGGAGAAAAGGGTCATAGAGTGACAGACTATTATGGAGTTCAATGTCTTATTTGTGGAGAACATGGGCATTACCCAACTCAATGCCCTGACCTAAAAAGTTACTTCTAAATCAAGGAAGGACTTATTCCAGGATGATCATTGATGTGGATGGACTGAAGTGTTTTGGTATTCAAGAATAATGTTGTTGAGGTACTTTTATGGTGTGTTGAAATATTTAAGTATTGGTCTATTGTGGTTTTCAATAATTTTAAGGTACCGGTAACTATGAAAAGTGATTCAAATATTTTGGAAAGTAGATGATAAGTGCATAATGAAAGGATAAGAAGATAATGAGATGTTTGATTGTATTCATGAGCTCATGATTGATATAAGGACTAAGTGATATCATGGTTTGAGTATAAATAATTTTTAGGATTTTGGTATGTGGAAAGAGTTAACTTTTAACAGCACTCATGTTTTCAATAAGGTTCAATGGGTATTCAAGAGAATACATGATTAAGGACTTTGAATGTTTGGAATGTGACCAACAAAACATATCTTATGATATATGGGGATCAACGATGGTATTAAATCTCTGGTAATCGTTTTCACCATGTTATGAGAGTGGAATGCAGTATTATGGATAAGCCTAAAGATTGAAATGGATTATTTTGGACATAAGTGAGTATTGTTTAAGGATATAAGTTTTTTTTCGATGTTATTGATGGGATGTTATAGTAATGTAGTTTTAGAAAAAGGACAACCTGCAGGACGGGCGACAGCCCATCGCTTCGGACAAGGCTGTGGGAATCGAACCCACAACCGAAGTACGACTGGCATTTATCGCCTACCACTGGCCTACAGGAAGTCCCTGGTTAGTACAAACTAGTTTTATTTTATTAAGCGGTATGATATATGAAGTATAAGTTCATTTTTGGAACCATATACGATTAATCTAACCACAAGATGGACTTATAACTTTTGCTAACATTTTGTTTGAAAGAGATGGAATATCCCATCATTCTATCACATGATCTGCTAACACATCACGAATAACAAATTCAACTTCATTTCTTTAAGGGATGAAGTGGAAATTGTTAAATTCACGAACAACAGTTAGATTTTACCAAAATCAAGTAAGTATTTCTTCTAATTCAAAATTTTCAACTTTAGGGAAATGATATTGAAAACCAAAAATGTTGTCCTAGTGATCTTATATCTGATGATTCGGATGGTACCTTAAATCATCACAAATGTATGGCTCTATTATTGCTAGCTTTTCCATAGCCATGTCCTCTACCACTCTCCATCAGAACATGATGGTTAGATTTCTCTTCCATGTCCATATTTTCACCTATGTTCTCCTATGTGGATACCCAGTGATTAGTTAACTTGGGTAACCATTACGTTTTATACTTTAGTTTTTAAAGATAAGTTTTGGTTTTCCTTTTTACGATGTGGGTTTCTATCAAAGAAACTTTCAAATAGTAAACCATTTATAACCCCGACGAATTTCGAGGGCGAAATTCATTTTAAGGGGGGTAGAATGTAACACCCCGAGATTTTATGAAAAATATTCTTTTAATTTAATTAATGTCTTGTGTTGTATTCTACACCAAGATTACCTTGTGCTATACGCAACACCGTATTAGCTTGCAGTATACGCAACACTATTCTTGGACCGTGTTACACACAATTTTGATAATAGTTATTCTATGCAACATTGAGTATATATATATATATATATATTAATTGTATAAATGGAATATGGTTGGATTCTGTTATACAAAACAACGAAGGATTCTTTCACAACACGCAACCCTGACTTGGCTTGCATTACACGCAATCGCGACCTTCCTCGATAGCGTGTGTTGTACGCAATACCGGGTTTTAATAAACAATGATATATTATAATATTGTCATGAACTAGCCGTTATGAATAGTATTAACTAAATTTTGAATTTTATAACATTATTATTCATCTTACACATTTTCTAGAACATGTTATAAGAACAAAATAAATTTTTCAGGTAAAATAAGTATTTTTCAAAAAATGCAGTTTTGCCGCCTTTTGATGGCGCACCCACCTTAAATCTAGTTTTTGACATGTTTATATGTTCAATTTGACAAAATAAAATTCTTCTTTTGAATCAGGATGTAAAAATTTACATTAGATAATGTTTTGATATTTTTTCGATAACTTTCATATTTTAATGAATAGTAAAAACACGCTATATTTTAATTAAAAACAACTTTTTTCATCGTAATATCTTATGTGGATAAATTATAATATTGAATGGTTTTAAAGTATAAATAGAATATATTTTTACCATTTAATATAATGAATGTCATTAGCATTGATTTTACCTTGAATTCGTAGGTTAAATCAATTCTATCTTTTGCAATGTTTTAAACAAAAACCCGTTTTTATTCGACAACGGGATTAATTTTAATTTAATTTATGCAACTTCTGTGTATTGAATTTTAAAAAATGGATTCCATATTTGGAATCAGTGGGTCCAAATTATATTAATAGGCTACTTTTTATTTTAGAGAATTATGAATAGTAACTACGGTAAATTTTATTTACCATAGTTAAAGGTAAATCGGGTAATTAAGGGTAAATATAATATTATAAAATTACCCTAAAACATGCCAAAATCCTATTGGATGACTAAAAATAAACCCATATCAACTAAGGGTTGGATTAGATTCATTTTATGGACTTTTGGCCATGAAAATAATTTAATTATTATTAAAACAAAAGAAAGTGACAAAATGTCACTCTCTTAAATCTTATAAGTATAATAATTTTAAATTAGTGATAAACATCATAAAATTTCGAACATGAATAGTCTCCAGAAAGCTAACAAAATTATCTACCTCATGAGAATTTATTTAGAATTTTTGGGATTAAATAATTATCATTAATTATGACACAATAGTGATGCAGAAATTATTTATCTAGTGAAAAATCAAGAATATAGTTTTTATTAAACTAATAGTGACCATAAAAGGCACAAAACCCTATCCAAAACTTATTGGTCATGTAAATGGAAACTAGAATAATCCAATGGTCGAATATTTGACCATTTTGAGTCTTATACAAGCTATTATGACACGTATATTATTTTATTTTAAATGATGCCAAAGTTGTCACCTTCATAATTTAATAAATATAACAATTTAAATATTGTGATTTTAAGATGATCAATTCGAGTAAAAGTATTATTGTGAAAGTTAATATATTTATCTTCATACTAGGATTTTATTTTAAATTTTTATACAACAAATAAGTATATTAAATAATTATACAAAAATTATGTAGTAATTATTTTATTAAGTGATAAACCAAATAAATGGTTTTAAAAATAATAAAATAAATATTATATGAACGATTTAATGTGCTCAACTAATTTTATAGACTCATATGACATTTTATAAATCTATTAAAACTTTTAGTTCGAACATATCTTCTGTATTTAGTTTATTTAAATTCAAATAAATGAATAGTGTCCAAATTGACACTATTGTTATTTTATAAAAATAACATATTATAAAATAGTTTAAAAATCACAAAAATATTTAAAAATTATAAATTTAAATTTATATGATATAAAATGTTATTAAGTATCCAATTATGGAATATTCACAACAAAACGTAATTATTTTTTATAATTTAAAATTTAGAATTTTATTACCACAAATAAAATTAAATTGGTTAAATAATGATAAATCATGTTGATAATGTTTAAAATAAATTCCTAAAATGTCTAAATTCTATTGGTTGATGATATTACAACCTTATCTTATCTAATATTCTAATATGAGTCATTTTTGGATGTTTTTAAGTGGGTTTATATTTATTATAAATTAATATTTTTAAGAATTCCTAAGGTGCCCCTCTCCTCCCTTATAAAAGGGCACCTCCTCCCCCTCCTCCTCACACCAAATTGAGCACTCAAGCTCGGACAACCCCTGCCATTTTCTCCTCTCCACTTCCCTAGAATAATCCTAGAGTTTCTGGTCTTCTTCAATGATCAATCTTAGTTCTTTAAATGGAGGATTCAAAGAGGCGTTCCAAAGAAGAGGTAATATCCATTACCGATCTTTTCAATTTCTTTCTTCTTCAACTTCTTCTTCTTTAGTTGTTTCATGATAAAGTAATAACATCAATATTACTTACATACTGATATGTTATTATAAATATTAAACAACCCTAATTCATCTTCTATCCATCCTACGGAAAAAAGGAAATCACTGCGCGTGCGTACGTACGGAATACCGTCTCCACGACGCGATGAGATTCATTCTCCACATTAACCATTCATGAATGATTATAAAGCATATGTAATAAGTAATAATGAAATATATGACATAATAATGATACTGGATTTATGTATATTTATATGTATGTCATCTACTTAATTCCATTCAATAAGGAAACGAAAACAGCGTTCATGCGTACGTACGGACTACCGTCTCCAGGAATGGTGTATTTCTTTCCATTTATCGATCCATTATATATATGTATATTCTGAATATATATTATATATAAATCTTGTTTTATATTCTGGAATTAAGTAATCATGATCTAAGTAATCATATGAATAATTACAAGTTAAAAACACCAATGACAAATGAGACGATTTTACCCAAAACGCTACTTTAACATGAATTTACAAAAGACCGGGTAATATAAAGCCATAAGAGAACCATATATGATATCATAACAATGAATATGATTCTGTAATAAGTCAATAACATTATGTAAATCATTATACAGGAGGTTCGGACACGTACAAAGCAAGTCGGACCTAAGGTAAGGGAAATATCACAATCTCATTTTTATCCGAGATTGTTTATTCGTAAGTATTTACTGGGGTGTATTTTATCATCCACATCCATGTTTCATCAATATGTAATATTATTTCCATCCACTTACAATAGTTTAAATCCAATTTTCCCTTTCAGTGAGTTTTTAGTAAAGAATATGAAAGGAATCTTTTGTCGTTTTTTTTCGTACGATGTACTTTTTGACTTTTCCGACAAAGGTACGAAGAATGTTTTTTTTAACTTATACGACATTAATGGATTTTTAAAACATTATTTCCAAGAAGCTTCCTTTACATGTTTTCATGTTTATTTTTAATCAACTTCTTTTATTTTAAAATTGTATGACATGTTAAGAAAGGAAAAGTGTTTTTGAAGTAGAAAGGATATTTTCCTCAAGAATGAAGTTCAAGTGTTTTATCAAAATTATTTTCCATCTAAGATAATAAAGGGTTCTGTTTCTATCCATATTTTTACATTGATTTAACTATGTTGTGATGGAATTATGTTTATTAATTCCATTATCTTATATGAATGGTTTTATGATGTCATGTTGTTTAAGAATCCCATTTTTATTACATGGGTTATGTAATGATGTATGATTTATGATTTTGTGGCACACATAAGAAAGGATTCATTATAAGATGGGTGGGACCTATATCTCCCTCCAATGCATTGGGTAAAGATTTTATATCTCATGAGATAGACATGGCTGGAACGGTAGGTTATACCGGTTCAGTGAAACAGGACTGGAACGAGGGTTACTCGATTCAGAAAGGGACTTTGTCCACTAAGATAGTCTTGGCAATGAGTCTTGACTAACAAGAAATGATTTTTTATGATTATGTGTGTATGCCACAAAGTTTAATGTTTTATGTTATGATTATTGTGATTACATTTCACTACCATGATTTATCCCATGTTATGAAATTATGCTCTCTTTTGCAGGTTAAGATTTCCAAAAGTTATGTTCTTACGAATATGATGTGATTGATTTTTTTTTTATTTTTTAAACCCTTACTGAGCATTTGAGCTCACCCTTTTATGTTTTCTTTTCCCCAGGATATAAAGAAAGGTTTTAGGTAAAAAAATGGAAGATCTTTATGGGAGATACTGAAGATCTTTCACCACGATTAGAAGATTACGTTCCGAGTTTCCAAAGACACTAA
Source organism: Viscum album (assembly GCA_963277665.1). Lineage (NCBI taxonomy): Eukaryota > Viridiplantae > Streptophyta > Magnoliopsida > Santalales > Viscaceae > Viscum > Viscum album. The sequence goes on from OY728123.1 coordinate 1,099,534,046, forward strand.
ACTATTACGATCCTTGTGTGTGTGTTTTTGTTATGTACTAAGTATTCCGCAAATGTAATGTAATGTCCATGTACGTCAAGATACGGGTCTCTACAGTAATAGTAGTCATAAAAGCATCTATAGAATATAATTACACAATTTTTTCAATTTGAAAAACCTTAGGATTAACCAAGGTCATTTATTCTCATCCTATATTAAAATAATCCAAATTGGTTTGTAATGAAAATGTAAATTATCCTATTCATAGACACTAGGAGTTTCGTAACCAAGAGTACTGCAAGGCCCATTGTCGTACACTAGTTCTCATTTGAGTCTAGCTCAAATCGATGTTTTAGGGTTTTTCCCAAAGGTACATCTGTGCTAGAGCTGCCTCTACCTGATCGTATCCAGACATGGATATATTTATCAGAAAACTCACAAAATCTATACAATACCAAAATTCGAAGAAGTTATTCTATACTAATTCTCAAAGTATATCTTAGGTCTATGTGCTATAATCAGAGTTTATCTACATCTAGCTTCCAAGATTTGTACTAAACTCTCTCTGATACCAACTATAACACTCCGACCCTAGTTACCCAGAGTCGGTTCATTATTACATATCATTGTCCTGATCACAAAAGATCAAGTCTCGAAAGACCGATTTGTTTAGTAGCCTCAAAATCACTAGATACATTCATAAAGTTTACATTACATCATAAAGTGAAAAACTACAACAAAATTTGTCTCCACACTCATATCCCTTTATACTATCCCTACAGGTCATTCATAAAATACTACTTCATATCCTTGGAAAAATAAAACATAGAAAGGGGTGAGTTCAAATGCCCAGTAAGGATAAAAATATAGCAGAATTTTTCATAAATAAGCATAAAAATTTAAGGCAATTTATATCTAAAAAAATGCCTTTTAAACTTGGACTTCAGTATAATATGGCAGAAAGAAAATGAAATAATGGAATTTACTTACTCACATGGATATTCTACTAGTAGAATAATCACATGCAATATCAATAACCACTTTCATAATGATGTAATGCATAATGCCAGACTATCATAACTACATACTCAAGGCCTTGTGCCAAGACTACAAATAATATTTTGTCAAGGCCTTGTGCCAAGACACTAGTTTGTCTCATGAGACCTATCGATGCATCGAGGAGCTATAACAGGCTCCACCAGTCACTTATTAAGTCCAATTCACTCCTCATATGAAAAGTTTGAAACATAACATAAACATTTATATTATAACTAGTATAAGAAATGTCAATAAATTAACCACATACCATGAATGGTATAAAAATAGCACATACATAGTCAAACATAACTCATTTGATACAATATGGAAGATTGTATTATATCAGGATAACCTCAATCAATAATAATAAAGGATATTGACATAGATTAAAATAATCATCAACATATTGAGAGAAATATCCCCCTTTTTCTTGAAAACATTTAAAAGTCACACTATTTGTCAAGAATCCATTTAAAAATAGATTTTTTAATCAAAGTATCCAATACCACTTTGAAACTTTTAGAATGAATTTCAATTTAATGACTTTAATTCCCATATAAATAAATCCATAAAACCATTTTTAAAACATGGACATTTATGAGAATGATTTATAATAATAAATGTATAAAACATTTTAAAATGATATTTTAGTTAGAGTTCCTAACCAAAAGAGAGAAACTTAAATACAATTAATTGAGGATATAAAAACTTTTTAATATCATGAGAATAAATGGATTCATGATATACTATGTAAAAGTACATTTTATACACCATATAAAAGTGATTTGGTGTATAACAAAAAAGGAGTCTCAATGAAATGTAAATTGGGATGAAATCTACAATAAAAGCCATATCCTTAGGTTAAGCATAAATCAATGACATAATTATGTGTGAAATATATAAATACACTAAATACAATTGGATATTCAGTGTAAAACAATCAAATTACTTTCACACATATTATTGTAAAAACAACAACAATGAATTAGATGATTAACTCAATAAATGGAGATTGAGTTAAAATTAATATTATCAAGTTCATATCAATGAATTGAGAATTTATCAATGGATTTATTATGTGTATCAAATGTATATCCACAGAAAGGGGGCTTGAAATTATGACATAAGAAAATAAATTGTGATTCCACACATAATCTTGGAGTAAAATTATCAATGAAGTATGCGTAAAGCCGAATGTGTGGAAATTGAAATTTAAAATTCCCATATCGATTTGGTAACTTATGAAACATACACCCTTGAAATAAGGATCATAAAATTATGATGTAAATATCCATAAATTAAATTATATTACACAATGAATACAATCATGGCTAGTACACACACCACATACAATAAATAAGTGGTGAACAATGGAAATCTCACTGAATTAAAAGTGATAAAAGAAACCCCTTACTTTGTACTTTTTCCTTGGTAGAGGGTACGTTAACCTCCTATATAATTGTGAAATAAATGTTATTTAATTATACATGAATCATATAAATTAATATGATATCATATATGATCTTTTAACATTGATTTGTTGATAATATCTTAGTATTGTCGTCGTTTCGGGTGTTAATGGATTCATTTTCCTTTATATCCTTTGTTATGTGAGCCATATTTGTTATGAATGGGATTAATAATATTCATATCTAGAATGATATATTGTATCGAAAAATTATTTTTAATCATCAAATGAAATTTAGTCTTGAATTCATATGATGGGGAATGAATCTCATCGTGTTCTTGGAGACGGTAATCCGTACGTACGCCCGAGCCACAATATCATTATTTTGATATTAAAATAATATATAATTGGATGGTATATCACATATACAGAATAATAATCATGTTATATTTAATATTTTCATTAATTAAACATCATTATCATACCCATCCAAAATAATAATGTTTTGAATAACAATTACACCACAACGTGGAGACGGTAAGCCGTACGTAGGCACATATGGTGACATGTCATTGAAATGATGGATAGATTACTGAATATGGTTGTAACATATTTATAATAACATCCCAGTTTATATAAGGTACTGGATTTATTATTTTAGAATGGAAATAACAAAGGAATAAGAAGTTGAAGAAGAAAGGAACTTGAAAAGGGGTGGTGAAAACATTACCTCTTCTTTAGGTAGTTACTTTTGATTTGATCAAAACGGCTCCATAGGTTGGCTTTCATACTAAAGTAAAGTCTCTAGGATGAATGGAGGATAGATAATGGGTATGTGGGCAAATATTTTCCTAACCAAAAGGCTTTTATGGTGTAAAGACTTGGTTATAAGTGGTGTCTTTTTATAAGGGGGAGGAGGGGCTCTTTAGAAAAAACTTAAAGTATAATTTTATAATAAATTTATATTCGGTTTATAATGGCTAAAAAGAGGATTATTCAAAGTATATGGTGGGTATGGGTCTAAATCCATTCAACCCATATATTTTTGACAGGTTGGGTCATTATATTAACCTTATCTTTTAGTTTTAACTCTTAGTTAATTAGTTTGACATTTACCATGTCACTTTGTATTTATATATTATACAGTTAATAAACATACTATATACATCCAAGAGACCCCCAAGTGGTCCACTAATGATAGAAATATTTTTATATAAGTACTTTTGTGGAACCGTAGATTTTTAGAAATAGAATATCAATTAATAATATAATATTTTTTTTGAAAACTCATTTCTGTAAATTTTCACAATATTTAATAATTGATTTTTTTTAAAGTCATGAAAAATTTATTAATTCAAACCAAATTAATTTAAGAAATCCTAACATGTCATATTAACCATTAAAATTGGTTTATGGCATCAAAACTTTCAAATTATATTTATTTTAACATTTATAGTAATGAATATTTGATTCTTTCATTAATAAGGAAAATATTCCATCATTATTGTGTCATAAATAAATTTAATTATTCAATGTGTAAAAATTATAAATAAAATACCATTATTTATGAAGTTATTTTATCTTTCTAATTAATATTTATAGTGGAAAATATAATATATATAACCCTATGAATTTGTTTTTTCTAAAAGATATATGCTTATGTCATTTTTGTATTTATTTTAACTTAATTAATTTAAAGTGTCATTATCACTTACAAGTGGATCCACGGGGTCCCAAAATAGACCCAAATATGTCCATGGTCGAACATGTATCAAAAACTAGGGATAGGACACGTTTTATAGTAATTTATTATTATTATAATATTATTTTTTACCTTTATTTACAGAATTTACCCTTTAACCAAGGTAAATAAAATATTTTCCGAAGTAATTATTCAAAAATTCTAAAAATAAAAGTTACCTATTTAAACAATTTGGACCTCCTGATTCTAAATATGGAATCCATTTTTCAAAATAAAAAATCCTTAATTGGAAGTAATTAATTTAAAATAAATTCCCATTTTTAAAACGAAAAAAGTGTTTTTAAGAGATAATAACTATCAAAAGATTGGCATTTGCTTATATCCAGTTTAATTGTAAATTTATGTCCAATTAACAAAATTGGATTAAATGGTAAAAATATAATCTAATTATACTCTAAAATCACTCAAATTCTTAATTTATCACTATTAATTATTTCGATTAAAAAAGTTGTTTTTAATTAAAATTTAGTAATTTTAACTATTCATAAAAATATGAAAGTTATTAGAAAAGTACCAAAAATTCCCCATAAGATAATTTCGATATTCTGAATCCAAAGATGATGTCCATTTTTTAAGATATAATTTATAAAATTTTAAAAATTGGGTATTACTATTCATAATGGTTAGTTGGATTGGTTGTGGTGTGTGTTAAAACTCGAAGTTGCATACAACACACACTACTATATTATTCAAAGAGAAGCATACCATGGAAAACTGGGGTGTTACAATATCACCTCCATGAATAAATTGCATCCTCATAATATTTAAAATTGGGATTGGGAATATAATGGAAAGTCCCACATCAGAAAAAGAGTCAATAAAACTATCACTTTTAAAGAAATAAAGAGAAGTACAAAGGTCACCCGAGATAACCTATACTAGGATTCCAGGTAAAAAAATGGATATGGATGATAATCTACGTGTCATGTTCAAATTAAGAGGGATAAAAAAACATGATCAGGAGAATGTTAACAACAACAAAACCACAAACTTGTGATGGGGCAAACAATCATTAGTTTCACAAGAGGAAAAGTAAATGGGAAACATTTTTTTGTTTTAAGTTACATTACATAAAGATAAGGAATTAATTTCTGAGATTGAATAAGAAAATAAAGATATATACACACTTTTTAAGTAATGTTTCATTCTTTAATAAATTTCTACTACGAACTCATTTTTAAATGATGAGTATTCAAGAAGACTTGGTCACACCGGATGAGCTGGAATAAACTTCTTATAGAATCACATGATCCATGAAGGATAAACTGTATATTTAACTTGTATATAGAGATTAATCAAAACCAAAATGGTTAATATAAGATCTAATGATCCCCCAAAAGGATATTCCATTAGAGAAAGAAACACTAATCTTAATTTATAAAATTAATCCAACAATACACGAAAGTTAAATGAATAGCATATAATTAAAAATTGTCCTTAATATCCTTTAATATAATCCAAACTAATATTGGAACCCAAAACATAGAAGAATTTGGTTATGTAGTCTTCCACGTTAAATTGTATCTCTAAATGACATCAACTACTATTAAAGTCACATTCTTAAATGTAATTAACCTAGTCACATATTCTCTATTATAGGATAATCATTTCCAGAAACAACCCAAATCACTATAAATCCACAATAAAAACATAGATAAAAATCCACCATTACTCCTCAAACGAAATACCATAGTATTCTATTTTCCTTGGGCATATAGTGTTCCCAACAAAGCGAAAATCTTCCAAAATTACATCTATCACTTCATCAGCATATTATTTTCATATAATAAGGGTATTCATTTGATAAGACATAAGATCCCAAGTCACCTTATTATTGATCAATAAAATCATTTAACTAAAAATAATTAGTCACACTAACTAGGGACTTCACGTAGTCCAGTGGTAGGTGATAAATCCCAATCGCACATTGGTTGTCGGTTCGATTCCCACAGCTTTGTCCAACGTGATGGGTTGTCACATGGTCTTCATGTTGTCCTTTTTCAAAAACTATATTTTATAAAATTTCCAAAATGAGATAAATTCCTCAGAATAACCATAACATAATTTAACCACAAATGTTATCTCATACCTTGAATTTTCATCACAAAATATAAAAACATGTAATTGCCTCAAACCAAATGATCATATAAAACCAAATGGTTATTTATAACTATATCCACAAGAGAAAAATTAGACTTCCTCAAATATCATTCTCACATGGAAAACTTCATGGTTACAAATACAAGAGAAAATTATTACAAAGTAATACCATCAACAAGGAGCACTAATACTTTTAAACATTTCTCTAACCATTTATTTCCACATAGCTTCTTCTTTGAAAAGAAAATATCCTATAGAATAGGATATTCACTCGGGTAATGGCAGGTCCCCTAAATTTATGGAAAAATGACTATAAATGGATTCTTGGGACCATTTTTATTTTCATCCATAGTACTATTCATTTATCCTTGGCAATTATTCACTTTATGTCCTTCTTTCCTGCACATAAATCATTTCATTGTTCTATTGAGAAACTTTACTGGGTGTCTCCTTCCACATTTCCTGCATTATAGAAAGTGAGGATTCTTTTCTCCATGGTCTCCACAGCTGGAACTCTTATCATTCATCACCTTTATCTTCTTTGCTGTGTCCGGGAGTTGGTTAATATATATGTTGTTGATCATATTTTTGGGAAAACTGATTCGGCATGAACATGATATCTTTTATACCTATAAAAGTTCCATTTTGTTGCTCATTTCCACCACCATTCCCACCTTTTTTATCATTCTCAAAGTTACTATGACTTCTTTGGAATCCATCCATTGACTAAACTCAGAAAGCATTGGGTGAGTAACATTAGTCATAAAATCATTTAGAGAATATCATGACATAATTTTCTCAATTTGAAACACCTTAGGATTAACCAAGGTCATTTATTCTCAATCTATATTAAAATAATTCAAATCGTTTTGTAAAGAAAATGTAAATTGTCCTAAGAATATCCCCCAAGAGTGTCACAAAGAAGAGTGCAGTAAGGCCTGTTGTCATGCACCGGTTCCCGTTCGAGTCTAGCTCAAAGTGATGTTTTCGGTTTTTACCCCTAGGTACATCTGTGCCAGAGCCACCTCTACCTACTCATAGCGAGACATGGATGTATTTCTCATAAAACTCACAAAATATCTACAATACCAAAATTATAGGAAGTTTTTATATACTAATTCTCAAAGTTTATCTTAGGTCTATGTGCTCTAATCAGAGTTTTTCTAAATCTATCTTCCAAGGTTTGTACTAAACTACCTCTGATACTAACTATAATGCCACAACCCATGTTACCCAGAGTCTGTTCATTATTACGTATCATTGACCTGATCACAAAAGATCATGTCTCGAAAGACCGATTAGTTTAGTAGCCTTGGAATAACTAGATACATTCATAATATTTACATTACATCATAAAGTGAAAGACTACAAAAACATCTTGTCTCCAAACACATATCCCTTTATACTATCCCAACAAGTCATTCATAAAATACGTCTTCACATCTTGGGAAAAATAAAACAAAGAAAGGGTTGAGCTCAAATTCCCAGTAAGGATAACAATATAGGGGAAACTTTCATAAGTAAGCATAAACATTTAAGGAAATGTATAACTAAAAAAAGCCTTTTAAACTTGAACTTTACCATAATATGGCAGAAATAAAATAAATTATTCCATTTACTTATTCACATGGATATTCTACTAGTAGATTAATCACATGAAATATCACTAACCACTTTTATAATGATGGAATGCATAATGCCAGACTATCATAACCACATATTCATGGCCTTGTGCCAAGACTACAAATAATATTTTGTCAAGGCCTTATGCCAAGACACTTTTTTGTCTCATAATACCTATCAATGAATCGAGGATCTATAGAGGGCTCTACTCGTAACATACTAAGTCCAATGCATTCTTTATATGAAAAGTTTAAAACATAACATAAACATTCGTATTATAACCAGTATAAGAAATGTCTATACTTTAACCACATACCATGAATCGTATAAAAATAGCACATCCATAGTCAAATATAACTCAATCGATACAATATGGAAGATTTTATTATATCAGATTAACCTCAATTGAGAATAATGAAGGATATTGACATAGATTAAAATAGTCATCAATCTATTGAGAGAAATATCCCCATTTTTCATGAAAACATTTAAATGTTACACTATTTGTCAAGAATCCATTTAAAAATAGATTTTTGAATCAATGTGTCCCATACCAATTTGAATATTTTAGAATGAATTTCAATTTTAAAAATTTAATGCCCATATAAATAAATCCTTAAAACCATTTTTAAAACATGGACATTAATGAGAAAGATTAAGAATAATAAACATTACAACATTTCAAAATGATATTTAAGTTAGAGTTCCTAACCAAAAGAGAGACACTTGAATACCAATAATTGGGGGAATCAAAAAAATTTAATATCATGAGAATAAATGGATTGATGATATACTATGTCAAAGTACATTATATACACCATATAAAAGTGATTTGGTGTATAATAACAAAGGAGTCTCAATGGAATGTAAATTGAGATGAAATCTCTAACAAAAGTCATATCCTTAGGTTAAGGATAATTCGGAAACATAATTATGTGTGAAAAATATAAATAAACTAAATATTATTTGATATTCAGTGTAAAACAATCAATGTACATTCACACATATTCTTGTAAAAACAACAACAATGAATTAGACGTTTAACTCAATAAATGGAGATTGATTTAAAATTACTCTTATCAAGTTAATATTGATGAGTTGAGAATTTATCAATGGAGTGACTATTTGTATCACATGTATATCCATATAAAGAGGGTGGAAATTATGACATAAGAAAATAAATTGGGATTCCACATATAATCTTGGAGTAAAATAATCAATGAAGTATGAGTAAAGCCGAATGAGTGGAAATTGAAATTTAAAATTCCCTTATCGATTTGGTAACTTACAAAACATACAACCATGAAATAAGGATCATACAAAGATGATGTAAATATCCATAAATTAATGTATATTACATAATGAATACAATCATGGGCAGTACACACACCACATGCAATAAATAATGTGTGAACAATGGAAATCTCACAGAATTAAAAGTGACATAAGAAACCCCTTACTTTGTAATTTTTCCTTGGTCGAGGGTAGGTTAACCTCCTGTATAATGGTGAAATAATTTTTATTGAATTATACAATAATCATATACATTAATATGATATCATATATGCTCTTTTAAAATTTATTTGTTGATAATATCTTAGTGTTATCGTTGTTTCGGGTGTTAACGGATTCATTTTCCATTATATTCATTGTTATGTGAGCCATATTTGATATTAAGGGGATGAATATTATTCATACCCATAATGATATCATGTCTATAAAGATTATTTTTAATTATCAAATGAAATTTAATCTCGAATGGATGTGATGGATAATGAATCTCATCATGTTCATGGAGACGGTAATCCATACGTAAAGACGAGAGACAATATCATTATTTTGATATTAAAATAATATATAATTGGATTTTATATCGTATATACAGAATAATTATAATTTTATATTTATTAATTACATAAATTACACATCATTATCATACACATCCAAAATAATAATTTTTTGAATAACAATTACACCGCGACATGGAGACGGTAAGCCGTACGTACGCACGGATGGTGACATGTCATTCAAAGGATGGATATAATACTGAATATGGTTGTAACATATTTATAATAAGATAAAAGTATATATAAGATACTAGAGATATTATTTTATAATGTAAATAACAATGGATGAAGAAGTTGAAGATGAAAGGAACTTGAAAATGGGTGGTGAAAACATTACCAATTTTTCGGGTTCTTCCTTTTGATTTGATCAAGTGGGCTCCTTAGGTTGGATTTATGTCTATAGTAAGGCCTCTAGGATGAGGGTAGGATAGTTTATAGGGTACTTGGGCAGAGGTTGGGCGAACCAAAAGGCACTGAAGTTGTGAATAATTGGTTATAATTGGTGTTCTTTTATAAGTGGGAGGAGGGGCTCTTTTGAAAAAACTTAAAGTATTATTTTATAATAAATTCATAATCAGTTTATAATGACTCCGAAGGGGATTATTCAAAGTATAAGGTAGGTATGGGTCGAAATATTTTCAACCAGCAGATTTTAGACAGTTTTGGGTCATTATATTAACCTTATCATTTAGTTTTAACTCTTAGTTAATTAGTTCGACATTTACAATGTCACTTTGTATTTTTATATTATATAGTTAATAAACTCACTATATACATCCAAAAGATCCCCAAGTGGTCCATTAATGATACACCTATCATTATATAATTCCTTTTGCTGAACCTTGTATTTTTAGCAATAGAATATCAATTAATAATATAATATTTGTTTTAAAAACACATTTATGTCAATTTTGACAATATTTAAGAATTTATTTTTATTAAAGTATTAAAAAAATTATTAATTGGAACCAAATTAATTTAAGAAATCCTAGAATATAATATAAACCAATAAAATTCGTTTATGTCATCAAAACTTTCAAATTATATTTATTTTAACATTTATAATACTAATTATTTGATTCTATCATTAATAAGGAAAATGATGCATCATTATTGTGTCATAAATAAATTTAACTATTCAATGTCTAAAAATTATAAATAAAATACCATTATATAGAAATTATTTATATATTTATAATGAATATTTATAGTCGAAAATATAACATATATAACACTATGTAAAAATTGTTTTTCTACAAGATATATGTTTATGTCATTTGTATATTTACTTTAACTTAATTAATATAAAGTGTCATTATCACTTACAAGAGGATTCATGGGGTCCCAAATATGCCCATGGTCGTACATGTATCAACAAATAGGGTTATGACACGTTTTAGGGTAATTTTTCATTATTATAATATTATTTTTTACCCTTATTTAACGGATATACCCTTTAACCACGATAAATAAAATATTTACCGAAGTAATTATTCAAAATGTATAAAAATAAAAGTTACCTATTTTTCACAATTTGGACATCCTGATTCTAAATATTGAATCCATTTTTCTAAATTCAAAACACAGATGTGGTATTAATTAATTTAAAATTAATTCTCGTTGTTAAAATGAAAAGTGTGTTTTTAAGAGATAATAACTATCAAAAGATTGACACTTGCTTATGTCCAGTTCAAATGTGAATTTATATCCAATGACCAACATTGGATTAAATGGTAAAAATATAATCTAATTATAATCTAAAATCATTCAAATTCATAATTTATCACTATTAATTATCTCGATTAAAAAAATTAATTTAAATTTAGTAATTTTCACTATTCATCAAACTATGAAAGTTATCAGAAAAGTACCCAAAATTCTCCCTAAGATAATTTCGATATTCCGAATCCAAATATGAAGTCCATATTGAATGATAAAATTTATAAAATTTCAAAAAGTGGGTATTACTATTCATAACGGCTAGTTTGATTGGTTGTGGCGTGTGTTAGAACTTGAAATTGTGTACAACACATACTACTGTATTATTCAAAGAGAAGTGTATCGGGGATGATTGGGGTGTTACAACAACTCCTAATTCAAAGATATGTTCCAAATATGCAGGGTCTAATTTTCAGTTATAAAACCAAATATGGCTCCCCCAAATGATTTCATCACTATGATTCATCAACATAGACATGGAGAGAACCTATTTGATTGTAAAATATATTATATTTATCCCCAAATAATAGTAGTGTAACACTGGTATGTTTGTAAGCTCAACTCATACTCTCCCAATTCCTAGTAAGCATTATGGTCCTCCCTTAGGAGTTGTTCCTAACATTATGTTCAATGATGGAATTCTTCTGCTCAATGAGAAAGGTAACCTCAATGGGAATCCCAAATTTAAAATCCCCCACTTATGTTCACAGGTCCCTACATAGTATGAAAATTTATTCGAGGGTCCCAATCCCATACAACTTTCATGCATCACAATTAATCACATATCTTTTGATTTTAACATAGAGAATAAATCAAATGATATTAGATATTCATGTTGATCATTTCAATGAATGAGTGAGGCTCAGCCAACCTTCCCCACAAAAAAGGAATTTAACATTGTGACCATGGTCCTAGTCACATCATGTGAAACTATATGACAACATCTTAACTGTATGATTTTATACCATAAGTAATGATCGAATCATATAACCATAAACCATGTCAATCTAACTACATGGTATTTGATTCATGTTATCCAATATAAAATGGATTACCTTTTTGAGTTAAAAAACAGACATACAAATCTATCATCATTTCATTTGACCAAAATCAAGAGGGCATAAATCTACCACCCAATGAGAAAATTTATCTTCAAATAATAATCATATCATTATCATATCATCCATATTCATTATTATATACTCTTTGGGATATATATATTCCAATATATCCCATCATATTTCTCATAGGTCCATATTCCCAATGAAAAAAATCCAATATTCACTTGTTTATATTACCTTAATAACCAATAAAAATGTATAGACATCCACAATTACAACCAAAAAATCATTTTCAATATTCCATCAAGAATACTTTTTGAAATTAATTTAAAATGTTTTGAATTGATCCATATTAGATGACTATAAAAAGAATTTTATTCTCAATTAAATAGAATAAATCTATGTGTGTAATGATTCCCTTCAATGGAATATATATAAATCCCCCAAGATGTTCTTGATCCTTACAAGACAACAACCATAACATCCATAGATTAAAATTAAAATTATATTTCTCAATAATTTCCCCTTAAACTAAAAAATTTATATTTTTCATCTCTATTAATTGAATTAATGATTGAGAACCGAATATATATATATATATATATATATATATATATATATTCAATCATCATTAAATAATTTTTATCCATTACTAGAATGTTGGTAACCAGTCTCGCAATAATATTTAGGAAGGATTCACGAATACAGTATTAAAATAAGTGAGTCTCATAGAAGGAAAAACCTCCTAAATTGTGTTGTGATACATACTTCTTATCCTTTAGAACAATGATAGTTTTGATGTTTCAAAAACTAAAAACCTTAGTGATCTTCTATATTGAGAAAAAATTTCATTATTATAATTCATTATATATTGTCATGGACGTGAAACAGGGCATATGTTTTCGAAACCACAACCTGGAGAAATTCTATAAAAACATTACCATTAATGATTAGTTTTGATCATTCAAATGTAATCATTAAAATTACATTTTAAAAGAAAATGGCTTGAATACATGCATTATTTTAAATTATTATATTTTTTTTCTATTTTAGGATTTTTATTATTTAAAAGTTATCATTTTTAAAAATTATTTACCCAATATTAGGGTGCATTAAAATACAATTATATTAAATAACAAAACAAAAATTAGTATTTTATGTTGTGATCAGTAAACCATTTTTTATGTCCCTCTATTTGGATTAAACCACCATTTTTGTGGATGTATCAAAAGACAAAGAGAGAGAGAGGGAGTATATAATATAAATAATTTAAAATAGTTATACCATAACCATAAAAGAATTTTTATATTATATACAGATATATAAAATATTTATGGAAGGATTAATAATGAAATTTGATTGAAATAGTAGAATGAAGAATCATGTAATATAACGAAATGTGAATTGAGGATTCCCCTTCCTAAAATATTTTGTCCTTTTATATGTTCTAGAAGGATTGGGGTTAGGTTCCCCTAGAAAATTATTAATGAAGATAAGAGACATAATAGACTATAAATGTGTAGATATTGGGCTTTGAGACGTGAATTGTAAGTGCTTATTGAATAGAAAAATAGAGGGCGTGTTTATACATAAGGAGATATATGAGTTAGGTTTAAAATATTTTTTATTTTTTCATTTGGGAAAATATTTTAGAATGTTGATTATTCCAATGATTATATTAGTTTATTATTAATCAAATATAAGTTTTCTAACATTTGAACCATTAAAAAACATAATGGAATCATTGAACCAACTAATTAAAGGTACTGATAAAAAATTAGTTTTTTTATTTCAATAAAATATATCTTAGGATTCAGCATTTTAAAGAGATGTTTATTAAATAAAATTAATATGTTTAGATACATTATTTTACACTTCATAATACACATTTATTAAAGAAAAAGCTGCCAAAAAATTGTAATTACCTCTTATATCAAAATTATTTCATAAAAGTATTAGTATTCAAAAAATGTTGTATTTTATTAGTATTTTCTAAAAATATTTTTTAGAAACATAAAAAATTACACCTATGATATATTTATTGTTCAGATTCTAATAATAGTGTTCTATTAATAAAATTTATATTTTTATTTATTAATTGTAACATTCAAATAAAAACATAGAATATATTGAAATACACATTATTGTGTTAAAAAACTATTTCTTTTCTAATGTGTGATGAAATTTATATATTTTATCCTGCAATCATTATTATAATATTATAAAAAAATATTTATTATTTTAAAAATTAAATTAAATTTATTTATTCATCTGTAAATACCTGAATATTTCAAGAAAAAAATATTTCATAAATACATTGAAATTTTACGAGTCTGTAGTTTCTGAACGAACTTGATTCCGAGACCCGGTGTGCCCGGAATCAATTTATGAAGTATTGTTTAGTTTAAATTAACGTGCGTAAGCAGTGTTCCTGAAAAGTGTAATAACTCTTAAACGGTAACTCTGATTGGAAATATGAGGGCACCGTTGTGCTCAGAATGGAGGGTTTACCCTATGTGTGACTTAAGATTAGTCGGCGCGGGCCTCCTCTGAGAAAACCCAATTTTGGCTTAATCATAAATAAAATAATTAGATAAATTATTTTAGTTTTCAAAATCATATAACTCAAAAAAGGTAACTCGGATTAAAAATCAGAGACCACCGCTGAACTCGTGAGGGTATTCATTCATTATGAAGATACTAACATGGGTCGGAGAGGGCCACCAGATAAAGTTAGTTTTTAGCCATAAATAAAACTATTAACTGATATTTATTTAATTGTAAAATTCATAACATTTAAACGGTAACATGGATTGAAAATCTGAGAGTACAGTTTGGTTCATTGGGGCATGTTTCACCTAGGGAGAACCTAACCTCGACCATAGTTGGTTGAGGGTGACTAATAATAATTTTCCAAACTTTTTTATGGGTACGTTCAATAAACGTATGAGCGGGTTTTTCGATATTTTGAACCGGTGCTTGGAATTGAAATATGAGGGCAACGATGAACTCGCAATGCCGATAATTGATTAAGAGGACCTTTACTACAATTTCGATTTCACGGGAGGAGAATTTAAAATTTGATGATTAAATGAAAAGTAAATAAAAAATTGTGGAATAATTTATATTCATTAACGAATGTGGTTATATCCTTATTGGGGAAGTTGGGGTGGAAGCTCCAAACTACCCATTTGAGGGTAATTGTGAGGTGGGGCCCATATGAACCCCAACCATTCACATTCCCTAAACCCCATTAAGCACCCTTGTTTAATGTGACAACCTTCCCTTAATTAAATGTGACTTTTCATATCCTCCTCTCTATAATAAATTTTTCCAACCCTTTTTAATTAATTCAAGTGCTTGAGTTTTGAAAGCTTAAAGCCTTTATTTTATAAAGGTGGTGTTAGATTATTTTTGTTTGGATGGTGATTATATATTGGGATGGCTTTTGAAATTGAGGGGACTTCCTTCCAAGGAATAACAACGTTCTACATCGAAGAACGTGAGGGTTTTCACCAACAACGCACGATCCGGGATCGAAGGCACTTTGTGGGAGCGACAAAAGCCAATGATTGTTGTCACCTTCATCTCCTCCATTGCAACGACATCAACAAACTGACATCCACCTTTTCATGAAGTCGTCAACGAACGGCGAACCTTAAGGTAAGGGTTATATGAATTCATGATTAATTTAACGTTCTTCGTTGATTAATTTGGCCAAATGTTACCAACGCAACGAGAGGAGATTGGACCGCACAAACACGGTCGATTTCTCCTCCCCGCTTTCTTGATGAAAAACGTTGACGAGTTGTGGCGAAGGCGGCGTGGTGTCGTTGCACCACGCGGGAATGAAGGGAACCGTGACCGGAGAAAGCCGTGATGGGGTGCGTGGTGCCGTCGCGCCACGCCGGAGAGGTCAAAAGATGCCACGGCCAGGAATGGGCCGTAGTGGAGGGGTGCATCGCCATCGAGCGGTGCCAGAACTTCAAGGGGGCCGTGGCCGAGGCGGGCTGCGGCACCATCACACCGCGCCGGTCAGATGGAAGCCACGTCCTAAGGCTGTAGCAGTCACAAGTAGGGGCGGCCGAACTCGGCCGGCCACCAGCACCACCTAGAGGCGGGACCCCCGGGTCCCGCGGTTACACAGCCGGCCGGCCTTTGGTCGGCCATTCGAAGAATCCGGGGGGCATCGTAACCCCCTGGCAGTCAACTAGGGAGGACCCCATAGGGTCCATCATTCTGCAAAAGGGGGGCGGCACCCTCCCCTTCGCACCTCGCTTGGCCGACAGCCGAGCCGCGGCTGGCTTCCGAGCCGAGCCACAGGCCACGCGGGCCGGGTCGGGTCGGGCCGCCCGCGCCGTGCCGGGCAGAACGCGCGGGGCCGGGCCGCTAGCACCGGTTCGGGTTGCGCCAGTCGGGCTGGGCCGCACTATTCATTTTGGGCTGCACCCAAATGGGAAGGATCCGGACCCAGGTCAGGTCGATCCGGTTCGGGCCGACCTAGGGGGTATCGGGCCGGGTCGGACCGGGCCCAAACCCCCTAATTTCGGACCAGGTACGTTCAAACACCCATATCATGGGCTACGAACCTCCGATAGATGCACTATTAGTTTCGTAGGGATCCTTGGATAGAGATGTTCGTTTCAGTATATTACACTCAAGCATTAGGTAAAGTTTGGGTACAGTTGGGTTGGTTCGAACCTGAAATCAACTGGGCCCTCAGAGCGGAAACATTATAACTTGAGCTCTGGACGTCCGATTGGAGTGCCGTCATCTTTGTTGAATTCCTCTGGATGAGATGGTTCTATTGGTATACTTCAACCTAGGTTTGGAGCTAGAAGGAGTATGGCCGGGTTGGATTGTACCTGAAATCCAATTGGGCCCCTCGAACGAAAAATCCAATAACTTTCAGACCAGATGTCTGTTGGACGAACCATTAGCGGCATTGGTAATCACGTTGAGAAACGGTCCCTTTGAGTATACCCTATTAGAGTTTGGGGTACATTTGAGATATGTTTGGGTTGGTTCGTACACCAAACCAACCAGGCCCCCGGGACGAAAAGGATAATAACTCACAGACCAGGCATTCGATTAACACACCGTTTGTTGTGTTGAGACTCCTATGACGAAGCAGTACTTTGTGATACTTCTTTGTGGGAAAATGTGATACTTGAGTATCGACCAGTATCACGAGGAGAAGATCCTCCCGGAGATGAGCGTACGGAGTGCGGAGACCTAGTAGTTGTGGACCTGACGAGTGTTTGACCGATTCGACTTGAGGTGAGTCGACTAGCCCAGTGGATGGAGCGCCCGATATTTGGTGGCAGACCCACAGCGGACGGAGCGCCTGGTAGTTGGAAGTAGACCTATGGTACTCGAAAGGAGGATTACCTATATAGGCTATTAGGGGAACGACTACTGTGTTTGGGTGGCAGACCCCTGGCGGGGAGCACTACTATGTTTGGGTGCGGACCCGCGGTACTCGACAAAAGCTGTACCTCAGCAGTCTAAGGATTGTGAGTAGTGCCTCAGAGTCGTGAGAGGCCTACTGTACTCGACGGAGGAGGAGTTCTCTAGTAGTTGTGGTTTCAGTATCATTAATGAAAATCCTGGTTTGAGCTGAGTCAATGACCTTTGTGTTTACCTCATGATTGATATGGGTTACTTGATAACATAGGTATATGTATGGGCATATATCTTTGTAGTGGTTATCCGTTGATTTCATAACCTTTGTGATTACCTCTGGATTGAGATGGGTTACTTGATAACTTAGGTATAAGTATGGGAAAATACCTAAGTAAGGGTTATCTGTTGAGATCCTTATTTGTGGTTATCCTCGTTGGATTTAGTGAGACCTGGAGGGTCTTGGGGTCCCTACTGAGTATCGTTATACTCACCCCTTCACGGTGTATTCCCGAACCTTGTTGTGTTGGATGCAGATGGCAGACAACACTGATAAAGATCGAGTGTACATGGACTGGACAGTACCCGGATGTGGACCTCACGAAGAGTCAGTACCCGGAGGTGGAACTCACGCCGAGCCAGTACCCAGAGGTGGAATTCATGACGAGATGGTACTTGGAGGAGGTTGGTGGGTGAGAGCGTTGAGGAGGCTATCTGTAACTACCCTTCCGGTAGGATCCGAGGTGGATATCCCAGGAGATGCTTCTATCTTCCAGTTGTTTGCCTTTTCTGTTGTACTTTCGTTCAGTTGTAGCTATACTTTTCAGTTGGGTTTGTATTCTGGGCCATTTACTTTTCATCACTTTCTTTTGTAAATAGTGTGTTACTTATTCTTGTACTTTGGATGGATGTGTTTATGTTTTATAAAGGTAATTCCTTCACATTTATCGGGATTTACGCCTCTAGTGCTAGTCACCAGCCCCTGGCCTATGGAAGGCGGAATTGGGGTAGTCACGACATGGGCCCTGAGGACGGGTTGGGACAAATTGGTATCAGAGGAGTCGGTTCTACCACAGAACTCATAACTCTGATCATTCCTTTCTGTGAAGCAATAGTGTTAAGGGTACTGAATGTGGTCTTCAGTTCAGGGAGTCCAGTGCTGGTACGGCGACCGACTTATCCATACACCAGGACCCTGCCTACTAATTTCCGACATAGTGAACGAAAAAACTAATTGTGTATGTGTTTCCAAAAAGTTTTAAAGTCAGCTAAAACCACGTTATGTCACCAGGTATAAATCGTTGACCATGTCACATCTGTTCATGATGTCTCCACGCAGACAGTCTGTTGGAGTTCCGACAAAGTACATGATGACGGCCTGCCATATGATGAGGCTCCGGTGTATGGCCCTCTGTCTATGTTGGCACCTTCGGATGGTGTAACAGTAGCACCACCACCCATTGGGCAGCAGATGCCACCATTCGTACTCGTGGACGGTGCATGCTGATGGAGCACGTTGCAAGAGTTCCAACAGTAGAGGCTTCTGAGGTTACGAGGCGAGGCATATTCCCAGGTAGTAGTGGACTAGATGGAGGCAATTGTTAGAGTTCTACACCTAGTTTAGACACTAGTAGAGTAGATGTTGATCTTAGCTACTGGTGTGTCCCAGTGAGTGACCATGAGGTTGGTACGCATAGTGATGAGGCTTCAATACGTGGATCGATGCCTGCGATAGTATCATTGGGTAGTGCGACAGTTATATCACTACCTATTGGTTTGCAGTTACTACCGGTGGTGCCAGTAGAAGACACATGTAGGCATAGTCCCTTACACGTGATTGAACATCAGATACCCCTCAGGTTTTGATGGGAGCCCAACTTATAGGAGGCAGAGGACTGGCTAGAGGAGGTTGCTAAGAGTTTTCTAGAGCATATACATCCTTGGCAGGATGACATGTCGTTAGCTGAGTATTCATTGAGGCATACCGATCATTCCTCGTACTAGATGACTATGATGCAATCAGTGCTTTAGTGCTCAGACCTCAGAGTGAGGTGTTTTTTAAGGAAATTTGAGCAAATATTTTCCTCTATGCATTCCTACTTATGATAGGGTGCTATAGAGAACCTTTGTGGTTAAATGTTCTGTGGATGAGTGGATACACCCAGTGAATGTTAGCAATAGGAAATCAGGGATCTGACTCCAGTCTCAGAGACTTGGGCATGTAAAATGTTTTAAGAAGAGGAAGTGTTAAGGACGGATGAATATAAAGAGCAGAAAACGTGGAAGGAGAGATAGGAGAGCAGCATGAGGTGTTGTATATTTTGAATTGTTACAAACCACCTGTCTTTGTAGTCCACGCCAGGCATAGGGTGCAGGAGGGAATGGGAAGAGAGTAGCTGCATGCGGTCAGGTAGTGTGATCCAAGGGCTCTAAGAATGATTTTAGGTACGCTCTGTGTCTACTACTATCTTCCTTAACAATAGAAATTGATAAAAAACAGTCCTTGCTTCCACGAATCTTGTCCCAAACCTAGAGTTTCCAGTTAAGCTGTTTACTTGACCCTCATTTCTAGAGATACCTTTGTGAGGATACTCAATAATCACACTTACTCCAACGGTGTGATATGACCCTTGAGGTGAGATTTTCGGTTGGAACCTCTTGGTGGCAGCGTTGAGGCCTTATGACGTTAGTTTGGGTATGGACTGGAAACCATAGTTCATACATAGATTGACTGTATTAGGCAAAAAGGTTGTGGTTTACCTACAATGTTGGGATGGGTTTTCCTTGGACTGCAAAAGGAAACCCCAGACAGTACAGGATAGAATCATGCATATGTGGGTGCAGTCGATCACTCATGAGTCGGCCATAATTAGATTTATGCCAGACTTCTCCCAGAGTTACTGCACAACTTTTGTCATTGACAAAGATGGGGAAACGCTTCATGTGGTCAGATAGATTCCAACAGAGCTTTTCAGGAGTTGAGGTAGAGGTTGACTAGTGTGCCCATTTTGAGGCTACCAGAGAAGGTGCATATCATCCAGGAGTGGATGAATACTGCACAGAGTAGACGGATGACCTATGCTGATAGGAAAGAGAGACCACTGGAGTTTGAAGACGGCGATCACATTTTCTTATAGGTCTCACCTCGATGAGGTCCATGGAGATTTGGTCGGGGCAGCAAGTTATCTCCACAATTCTTTGGACCTTTCTAGGTCCTCAGTAGTGTATGTGATGTGGCTTACCACCTGGCACATCCACTTCAGTTTCACCGGGTGAACGACTTCATCCACGTATCTGAGTGAGGAGATGCGTGCACGACCTATCCGTTATCATCGACCATAGGACGACATTCACGGAGGTTCCAGTAGAGAATGAGGATTGATAGGAATAGGTCCTACATGGACGGTCGATTCCTCTGGTCTGCATTCATTGGTAGCACGAGAACCTTCAGTAGAGGATATGGGAGAGGGAGGCTCGGATACATGCTTAGTACCCTCTTTTGTTTCTTTAGTGTGTGTTGTAGCTTTAAGGGGACGTAAAGCCCTGAGGTGGGAGTAATGTAAAGACCCAAAAATTTCAAGGAAATTTTTTTCATAAATACTTTGGAATTTTACGAGCCCGCAGTTTCTGACAGCACTTGATTCCAAGGCCCGGTATGCCCGGAATCAATTTATGAAGTTTTTTTAAGTTCAAATTAACACGCGTAAGCAGTTTTCCTGAAAAGTGTAATAACTTTTAAACGGTAACTCAGATTGGAAATCCATGGGCGCTGTTGTGCGCAGGATGGCGTTTTTACCCTAGGAGTGACTTAAGTTTAGTTGGTGCTGGCCTCATATGAGAAAACCCAATTTTGGCTTAATCGTAAATAAAATAATTAAATAAATTATTTTATTTTTCGAAAGCTTATAACTCACAAATGGTAACTCGGATTAAAAATTTGAGACCACTACTGAACTCGTGAGGGTATTCTTTTTTTTAACGGATACTAACCTGGGTCGGCGAGGGCCACCAGAAAATGTTAGTTTTTAGCCATAAATGAAATAATTAACTGATAATTATTTTATTGTAAAATTCATAGCTTTTAAACTGTTACATAGATTGGAAAACCGAGACTACAGTTAGGTTCATTAGGGCATGTTTCACCTAGGCAGAGCCTAAAATCGACCGTAGTGGGTCGAGGGTGACTGATAATAATTTTCCGAACTTTTTTTTTGGGTACGTTTAGTAAACATACGAGCGGGTTTTTATATCTTTTGAACCGGTGCTCGGAATTGAAGTCTGAGGGCCCTGATTAACTCTCAATGCCTGTAATTGCATAAGAGGACCTTTACTGTGGTTGCGACTGCACAGGAGGAGAAGTTAAAATTTGAGGATTAAATGAAAAGTGAATAAAAAATTGTGTAACGATTTTTATTCTTTAACTAAAGTGGTTATATCCTAATTGGGGATGTTGGGGTGGAAGCTCCAAACTACCCATGTGAGGGTAATTATGAGGTGGGGCCCACAAGAGACCCATCCTTTCACATTCCCTAAAACCCATTAAACACCCGTGTTAAATGTG
Source organism: Viscum album (assembly GCA_963277665.1). Lineage (NCBI taxonomy): Eukaryota > Viridiplantae > Streptophyta > Magnoliopsida > Santalales > Viscaceae > Viscum > Viscum album. The sequence goes on from OY728123.1 coordinate 1,099,556,547, forward strand.
ACTACCTACCCTTAATTAAATGTGACTTTTCATATCCTCCTCTCTATAATAAATTTTGCCTACTCGTTTTAATTAATTTAAATTCTTGAGTTTTGAATGCTTAAAGCCTTTCTTTTATAAAGGTGGTGTTATATTATTTGTGTTTGGTTGGAGATTATATCTTGGGATGGCTTTGGAAATTTAAGGGACTTCCTTCCATGAAAGAACAAAATTCTACATCGAAGAGTGCGAGGGTTTTCACAACAACACACGATCCGAGATCAAAGGAACTTTGCAGGAGCGACGAAAGACAATGATCGTTGACACATTCATCTCCTCCCTTGCGACAACATCAACGAACCGACGTCTGCCTTTTCATGATGTCGTCAATGAACGGCGAACCTTGAGGTAGGGGTTATTTTTGTTCATGATTAATTTAACTTTCTTCATTGATTAATTTGGCCGAATGTTACCAACCTAACGGGAGGAGATCGGACCGCACAAACATGGTCGATTTCTCCTCCCATCATTCTTCTGAACAACGTAGACGAGTTGTGGCGAAGGTGGAGATGTGTCGTTGCACAACACAGGAAGGAAGAGAACTGCGGCCGGAGCGAGCCGCGAAGGGGGTGCAAGGTGCCGTCGCACAGCGCCAGAGAGGTACAGAGAGGCTGCTGCCAGGAGCGGGCCCTGGTGGAGGGGTGCGACGCTTTCACGCCACGTCGAAACATCATGGGGGTCACGGCTGAGGCGGGCCGCGACGGAGGGGCGCCCCGCCGTCGTGTCGCGCCGGTCGAATGGAAGCCACGACAGTCACCAGCAGGGGCGGATGGACACGGCCGGACGCTGGCGCCACCTAGAGGCGGGACCCTCGGGTCCTGCAGTTGCACAGCTGGCCAGCCGTTCGAAGAATCTGGGGGGGCATAACCCCCTGAATGTCAACTAGGGCGGACCCCACAGGGTCCCCCGTTCGGAAAAAAGGGGTGGTTCCCTCCCCTTTTCACCCCGCTCGGCCGATAGCCGAGCCGCGACAGGCTTCCGGGCCGGGCCATCTGCGCCGGGTCGGGCCGCCCGCGCCGTGACGGGCCCCTAGCACCGGGACGTGCCACGCTAGTCGGGCCGGGCCATGCTATCTGGGCCGGCTCATGCCCAAATGGGTCGGACCATGACCCGAGTCAGGTTGACCCGGATCGGGCCGACCCAGGTGGTATCGGGCCGGGTCGGACCGGGCCCAAACCCCCTAATTTCAGACCAGGTTCGTTCAAATGCCCATATCATGGGCTACATATCTCCGATCGATGCACCGTTAGTTGCGTAGGGATCCTTGGATCGAGACGGTCGTTTCAGTATATTACACTCAATCTTTTGGTAAAGTTTGGGTATGGTCGGATAGGTTCGAAACCGAAAGAAACCTGGCCCTCGAAGTAGAAACAATTATAACATGAGATCCGGACGTCCGATTTACATGTCGTCGACTTTGTTGAATTCCACATGATGAGGCAGTTCTTTTGGTATACTTTACTCAAGGATTGGACCCCGTTGGAGTATTACTAGGTTGGATTGTACCCGAGATCCAATCGGGCCCCTAGAATGGAAAATATGATAACTTTCAGACCAGACGTCCATTTGACGAACTGTCAGCGGCGTTGGTAATCACATTGAGAAATTGTCCCTTTGAGTATACCCTATGAGATTTCAGGGTACAGTTGATATAAGGTCAGGTTCGTTCGTACACGAAACCAACCGGGCCCTCGGGACGAAAAGGATAATAACTCACAAACCGGGCATCCGATTAACGCACCTTCTGTAGTGTTGAGACTCCTCTGACGAGGTGGTCATTTGTGATACTTCTTTGTGGGAATTTGTGATACTTCGAGTGTCGACCAATAGCTTTTGGAGCGGATCCTCCCAGAGATTAGCGTACGGAGTTCGGATATCTAGTAGATGTGGAATTGATGACTGGTTGAGTGATTCGACTTGGAGTGAGTTGACTAGCCCAGTGGACGGAGCGCCCAGAATTTGGCGGCAGACCCACGGCGGACGGAGTTCCTAGTAGTTGGAAGCAGACCCCCGATACTCGATAGGAGGAGTACCTCTGTAGGCTATTATGGGAACCGCTACTGTGTTTGGGAAGCAGACCCCTGGCGGGGAGCACTACTATGTTTGGGTGCGAATCTGCGGTACTCGACAGGAGGAGTACCTTAACAGTCTAAGGTTTGTGAGTAGCACCTCAGAGTCATGACAGGGCTACTGTACTCGAAAGAGGAGGAGATCTCCAGCAGTTGTGGTTTCATTATCATTAATGAAAGTCCTGGTTTGAGCTGAGTCAATGACCATTGTGTTTACCTCAGGACTGAGATAGGTTACTTGATAACTTAGGTACATGTTTGGACATATACCTAAGTAGTGGTTATCCGTTTATTTCATAACCTTTGTGATTACCTATGGATAGAGATGTGTTACTAGATAACATAGGTATACGTATGGGCTTATACCTAAGTAAGAGTTATCTGTTGAGATCCTTCTTTGTGGTTATCCTTGTTGGATTTACTGAGACCATGAGGGTATCGGGGTCCCTACTAAGTATCATTATACTCACACCTACACGGGCTATGCCAACACCTCTTTGTTTTGGATACAGACGATGAAGAACACTGATAGAGATCGAGTGTGCAAGGATTGGACAGTACCCGAAGGTGGACCTCATGACGAGTCAGTACCCAGAGGTGGACCTCATGACGAGTCAGTACCCGGAGGTGGACATCACGATGAGACGGTACTTGGAGGAGGTTGGCGGGCGAGAGCGTTGAGGAGGCTATCTGTACCTACCCTTCAGGTAGGATCCGAGGTGGACGACCCATGAGCTGCTTCTATCTTCCAGCTATTTGTCTTTTCTGTTGTACATTCATTCAGTTGTCGCTATACTTTTCAGTTGGGTTTGTATTCTGGCCCATTTACTTTTCCACACTTTATTTTGTACTTAGTGTATTACTTCCACTTGTACTCTGGTTGGATGTGTTTATGTTTGATAAAGGTAATGCCTTCCCAGTTATCGGGATTTACGCATTTGGTGCTAGTCACCAGCCCCTGCCCTATGGAAGGCGGGCATGGGGTAGTCACGGCATTGGCCCCGAGGATGGGTCGTGACATCATCTATTTATGTGGAATTTACTATTAAAATAGGTAATCCAGAAAACAATTTTAGTGTAAAAAATTTTATATAATGTGATCATAATTCAATACCAATGAATTTTTTAATATTATATGAATCACATTATCGAATATTTATAAATATATTATTTTAATAAAATTTTCTAATGTATAGGAATGATATTATTAAAAATAATAATCAATATTTGTAATTTTATTTTATTAGAAAACATAATGGTTGATGTGTTCCATATGATCATTGGAATTTCTAGAATTGAATAAATTCCCGAATCATGGGTATTATTATCTCCAAAAAACAATGGAATGTGTATCATGAACAAATGATGTCTGGGTGGCCGAATCACATAGATCATGTAAACACGTGAAGGTCAAGCTCAAAACTGATCCTGAAAAGTTCTTGGTAATTAATCATGCAATGTGCATGATCTGTTTGTGATCATGAAAATCCCCACTGACAAAAAATTCTGGGATTGTAAAACTTTCTATAGTATCACTGATGATTTTTTCATGGAATGTAAAAGATATTATTTTGTCATGTGACTTTTCAATCAACAAACTACTGACAATCACACAATGAAATTTAAAAAAAAAATTAGAGAATGGTAGGAACTATAAACAATACATATTTAAATTCATTTTCATGATACATACTTATAATATTCACAATCCCCCATAAATCCCCTATATACATGTGAAATATTTAATGTAAGATAATGTTGGAATGTTTCCATCACCATGAGAATGATCTGGGACATGAACATTCGATCATGTGATTATCCTTTGGCTCCCTAGACATGCTGATGAATCTACTTGGAAAATAATAACACACCTTAATGAGATCTATAATTGATCACATTATGCACTATAGACAAGTGAAGTGACTATTCATGAGAAAACTAGAACATCTTCATGAGATCGCCTATTGACCATGCCATGACATGATATGAAACAAATGTGAAAAGTTCATTTGTCGTGTGAAAATTTTGGATAAAAGGATAAAATCGGATGAATTTTGTTACAAAGGGATGCCACATTAATATACAAGAGAGTGTGATATATGCCACTGTTTCCCCTGGAATTTGGGATGACCTCGTTGATTAAAGGTTCAAACATTCAAATCGGTTTCTAACGGGTTTGTTCATAGAACCGGAAAGATCCAATGATTCCATATGCATTTGGACATACATTCCAAAGGTAGGTTCTCATTAGTTGTGGAATGATGAGGATTAATAATTTGCATTGGTCGAGAGGATGGGAGGTCGGAATCATCACACCTTTTATAGGGGAATTATTGTCTACTTCGGGACTCTCTTTATAGATTTAAGTTATGTTCGTGAATCCTTATTACATTTCCAGGTATAAAATGTGCTTTCCTTTAAATCTGATAATCAATGATTGATATGAAGGAAATTTAGAGAATCCTTTATATGTATTCAAGGTTCTTCATCGATAGAGAATCATCTGTATTTGTTAGAGATTCTTAGTTGATGGTATCCTTAAATACACAAAAGTCTCTTGGCCATTATGATGATCATACTGGTTTTAAATCCACTCAGTGGGGCACTTGAAATTTATTGTCATTCAGGAGGACATGGATTATTTCAGAGTTGGGATCGTACCCGCTGATGGGCTACCTATGTATCCTTTGTTTTGGAAAAGGAATCATAACCCATGTAGTTCGAGTAAGGGAGTATGATGTTTCTGCATGATTGATGGCTCAAAGAAAGATTTCATGATTACTTTTAGACTCTAAGCTCATGTGAGTCATGCTCGGTGTGGGAAACAAGAGGTGTTGGTGAAACCAGCCAATTGTGCCATGCAATGATGTGGGGGCTTATGTATGTATGACTACCCAAATAGATGAGGATTAAGATTTACTTCAGGGAAGAAATCCTTGAACAGGGTCCATAAAGGTATATGTGCTTCATGGATATTTGGATACTCTAATCCTAGGGATTAATCCTAAGGAAGATTCCCAAGTTAGGAGGGGAATTATGATTGGGTTTTACTCGTGAGAAGGAAGCCCAGATCAAAAGGAATTATGGTTGGTTAAGAAAAACTAAGACTGGGGCTTATTCCTAAAGTGGAAGCCCAGGTTAAAGGGATTTAAAAATTAAGGGACTTGGGGCTTACTCCTAAAGAGGATGCCCATATTTGAGACTGGGGCTTAATCCTGAAAAGGAAACCCAGGTTAAAGGAATTAAGGTTTGGGGATTTTTCCTAAGGAGGATGCCCAAATTTGGGGAATTATGACTGGGGATTATTCCTGAAAAGGAAAACCAGGTTAAAGGAATTAATGTTTGGGGCCTACTCCAATGAAGGATTCCCAAATTAATGAGGATTTGGACTGGGTCATACTCTTGAAAAGGAGGACCAGGTTAAGGATTCTCTCATCTTAAAGGACGAGGTTGAATGAATGAACTCTCTAACTTTAGTGAAATAAAGATGTGAAAATCATTAAGTTTTGAGAGATGTTCCCTGGAGATCCTTTCAGATAAGGTTGTAAATCAAGAAAAAATTCCATAAATTTTTTTGAAGAGTGTCTTGAAGACTGAATATTAAATAGAAGAGGTGGAATGGCATAAGAGGGGTTAAATGGAAGAAGGGCAACCAAAAAGAGAGGGGCGTGCAAGTTCTGGCAGTCACGTAGGTACTGTGTGGGTACGCATGTATTGGTCGCACAAGTATACCTGCGCGACACATGGATACTTGTGCGATCCTTGAACTTTAGATTAATACTTGGGCGATTCTTGACCAAAGCCTTTAGAATCATCCTGAGGTACTTCTAGAAGAGTGGCGTGCAAGTTTTAATGAATAGGTAAGGAGGCACGTAAGTGTGTTCAATTACCTTAAGGGAAAAACATTTAGGCACACAAGTGTTACTGATTTATAACACATAGACCTTATTCATCTGGTTTAGACCTTCCATTCTAGGTAAAGAATTACCTTAGAAGTGTTTGGAAGACTTGATGAAGAGACTTGGGCATTCAGAGCCCTATATCCCAATTCTGGAAAAATTACTCTTGAAATGGGGGGCCCATAGGGTCTATTTATAGGCTTCTGAAGACCCTGGGTGGTTTTCAAAGAGGGTTCACAAGTCACTTGCGCGACCATTAGGAGGTGCGCAAGTGTACTTGCACGACATTAAGGGAACTTGCGCGGTGCAAGGTCCTTTGACTCCTTTTTCATTACTTTGTCGATTTTTGATGTTTTCTTTAAAGGCTGAAACAATTTTTGCTAAGTCTTTTCCCATTCAATTCCTTTAGACAATGTGATGAAAAGAAGAATCAAAAAAATACCCCCCTCAGAGTTGGATCCGGAAGAATAAGGATGTGACTCTGAGGAAAAGAAGAGAAACCAAAGGGAAATAGGCATGCAGGTGTTCACCGTAGAACTGTCATCATGCAGGTGTGAGTCGCGCAGGGCTGGAGCGTGCTGGTTGGAGCATGCTAGCTATAGGCATGTAGGTAGGCAGCCTGGAATATAAATATGCACTCATTTGTGGCGCATTGCACCAAAAATCGTATTTTTTAGCCCTCGTCGTTCAAGTCATCTCTGCAACTCACGTTAATCTCTTTTCTGCTATTACTTTGTTATCACGCTGCTGTAAATGTATATGGACTTGTGTGGTAATACTTGCGTGCAAAAAACATGCACGACATGTTATCACTTGAGCGACACATCCATACTTGTGCGCCAAGTTTAGACTTGCACGCTTTAATGCCTTTTCCATTTTTCTGAATTCCTTCACAAAATTTATGCAAAAAAACCCATTTAAGAGTTAATTTATTCATATTTTGTGCAGATTCAATGGCTCCAAGAAGAATTGGAATGTTTGATGATCTGAAAAGAAAAATAATTGATGAAATGATGGAAATCACAGTCCATGATTATTATACCGTATGTGATAGCACTCTACCATATTTGGATAAGTATCTGAAGATATATCACTTTGATTTCCCACAAAGCACTTATCTGCCTTTGTACAGTTATGGTCATCTGCAAGAAGTCACTATTCCAGAAGCAAAGAACTATCTCCCATTTCCATGGTTTTAGAGTTAAACCAACATTGCATCAGCAAATATCTCATGTGGAGGAGGATTTATAAATGCTGGAACAGTGGAGAAGGCCCACATGATGCATCATAGCCCTTTTATTCCAGATATGAAACCTCATAAGCCCGAGTTGCAACCACATTGTCATCCATAAATCTTCTGAAATGCTCAGATGGATCAATCCAAAGGCTGGACGAAAAGTGGGGACTTACGTCCTGGGGGAGGTGTGAAGCCAACTTGGTTGTGGGCATACTGGGTACGACAAACCTATGTAGAGTTTGTAAAAGATATGAAAGGAGTGGTGATATACGAATTTGTATGGGTTGGGAAAACATATGTTTACAAAGATGATAACTTCGTGCTGGAGATACTCAGCCGCTGGAGCCCAGATACCAATTATTTCCATCTGACTCATGGAGAAGTAGGCATCAGTCTATGGGATGTCCACAAGATATCAGGGGCTCCAATTTTGCGTGATATGTATGATGAATTTAGTCTTCCCAAGGTGACTTGGAATGATTCATAGAAGACTCCTGCATTGGCTCTGGAATTATTTAAAATCTTCCACAGGCTCAGGAGTTCAGAGACCTCCATAACTTATTCTAGAAAGGATAATCATCTGGAGGAGTGGATGAATATATTTCATATTGAGAAGAAAGAGAAGGAGACAAAGGAGAAGGAGATGAAGGAAAAAGGATCCAAGAAAAATAAATCCAAGGATAAGAGACCCACCCGTCCTACTACCTGCACAAAACCTAAGAAGAGGGGTGCTCCTGGCACATTCTGGACAACTCTAGAAGCAGGAGAGTTTGAGAAGTGGGGATATGAGGTGAATCAAAGGATCCTAAAGAAGACTCATCTGGCGGCATTCTTGGCTTTGTGGCTCAGCGTTTATCTCTTGCCAGTTAGGGATTCGAAGGGAGGCATCAGGCCATGGACCTTAGTTATTGAATCAAAGTTGGCTGAGGGAAAAATGGTAGGGTTGGCTACCCCCATTTTAACAAAGATTCACAGGAGTTTACTTCATTTCTTCTTGGGTAAAAATAATTTAAGAATAGTGGGACCATTCCATGTTTTATAAGGATGGATCTCCACTCACTTCAGGACATATAATGTACAGAATGGAGTAAAAATTCCTAGAAGTTCTTTCAGACGGTCAATTCAAGCATTTTCTAGAGTTTCTCTATTATATCTTAATTCCTTTGACATGAAAGTGAGGCTGAGCATGTTTAAGGAATTCAACTTCTTTCCCTATGGATATCCGCCAACCGGGAGGTTTGTTGATGATGGAACAACCCACATGGATTTGAGGGCATACATGCTAGCTTGAAATGATGGTGATCTAGTTTCCAGGATTGACAGAGAAATTATATTGGAGGCCTATGCTCCATATATATTTTCCTGTCAATTCACGTGATTGCAAAAAATTGATGTATCTCCCCCAGTACATGTCAGGTTAGAGAAACATCTGATGGTTGCTCAGCAACTGTGGCTGCTGATGTCAAGGGAGAATATTGGGGAGGTATTTGATCTACCAGTTGAAAAAGTGGCACATAACAGGACTACATGGTATGCCCAGCACTGGATAGCATCCTACCCTAAAGGGGTGCTGAATCACCCAGTTTATCAGGTGGGGAAATGGAAGAGGATTGTAGAGAAGGGAACCCTTCCTCATGAAGGTGATGCTTCTCCACCTGAAGATGATTCGCCAGATTCCACTTCTAGGACTGATTCATCGGATTCCCATGATGGGGATGATGAGGCACAACAAGTGGAAAAGTGGCCTCGTGCCCGATATAATCCTCTGGTTAGAATCAAAACACCTACTCCATCAACTCCTGGTGAGTTACTTCACTGTGGTAATATAATCAACATCACTTTATAAAGCAATAAGTATTATTTTCTTATTCTCTATCAATATGTGCAGGAGATTGGAAGAAATTGAAGTCGAAAATTGTAGGACCTTCCTCATAGCCTTCTGGTACATGCATTGAATATCTATGACCAGAGGCTGTCCAGACATGGAAAAGTCTATATTGTGGTACTGAGACTGCCTGGCTAGATTTGTGTGAGGGTATACGACTCCCTGGAATAGGGAATCTCGTGGATTCTATAGATATCCAATACGAGGAAAACCCCAATGAAGTGCGAGCTTACATCGGAGAGCTGGAAAATCTCATATATGCCAGTGACGATTCCATTCTTGTCACCAAGTGGGTGAAGGAATTGATAGATCATGGCGTCGCTGAGGGGCAGATGAGGAGTGGAACGATTATGTGGATCTTAAATATTTAGGTTTTCTTTCCTTATTTTCTTCACAACTTGATTTCAATCGAATCTTTCTTAATCAATGAAATTATTTTCTTCACCTTGGAGCTTAAAAAGAAAAGAACAGCTGAGGTTCCTTCACCACAGTACAACCCTGGTGGTACTACCATTGGGGCTTTTGATGAGTCTCCTCGCGAATCGAGTGAGATATCTCCAGGCCAGCAGGCCATGAATGAGGAGTTGGACATGGCCTTCCATTTGCCAATTCAAGTGACAATAAGGGAGACTGCTGATACACCTAAAAATCCAACAGGATAAAGGCGACGAAGGAGGAAGTCCATCGCTAAATTCATTATCAGTAGTGGTAATTCCTTCAGATAATCATAAATCTATACCCAAGAAACGTTTTCTCATATTTCTGGGAATTTTAGGGGCTTCTTCATTTTCCCCTCTGAGGGAAAAGACTGATCCTCCTTTGAGGACCACATAGGGTGCTGTGGAACAATTGAAAAATCAGGATGACTTGCCTTCTCCCGGAGAAGAGCCAACATCTATTCCTAGTATCCCTCATGCTGCTGTTGTGAGAAGAGAAGAACCCGCTTCTGGTAAGTTAACAATTCTCCATAAAATGTTGAATGAAACTTCTACTAACTTCCATTCTATGATATTTCAGGCTCAACCCCTAAATTAGAGCTCTTGGCGGCCATTGCAACTGATGCTGCCATTTTAACTGAGGAAGATATCCAGGGTCAGGGACAGTAGGATGATGGTCACCAAGAAGACACATCAAATGATCCCACTGGTGATACTAACTTGGATTCTGAAATGAAATTAGAGGAAATGATGGAACATGGCACATCTTTCGAAAATTTTATAAATCATGTTAAATTACAATGTAATTTAGAAGATTATGGACGCTAGTGTTATCCTCAGTCCTATTAAGAATAACTTCTTCTTACATGTCTAATCATGATTGGTTCAAATGTGCAATTTTGTCTGAGTGAGCTGCTGAACAAACCATGCCTGAAGGGGGTATAGAAAACCCTACCGTTGAAGAGACATTAGCCCAAGTGGAGATGAACCCAGTAGAGCTTCCTCAAACACATTCATGAAAATCTTGTCGAAGATAGGAAAGATGGGGAGGAGACTTCACAGGTTGCTGATCTACCATTATGTAAGGAATAACAATATTTGTTATTGTTCATAATTTTCAAGACAACTGATTCTTTTGTTATCCTTTGAAACTAACCAAAGCATTCAATTGATTATGTAGGGCCATCAATTGCAGTGGTTAGATCTGGAGGTGAGGCCTCAGCCTCAGCCCCAATGGGAATTGAAAGTGAATAAGCTCAGGACAGGGGGGAAGGAGCATAATGAGGCACTTCTCTAAGTGCATTAATCCTAGATTACATGCACCCTATGATGATGATGTCAAATCAGACCCAGAGGTACTTAAGGCACTCATCTTTTCATGACGCAAGGCATGGAACAATATATGTAAAATCATATCTGAGGTACCGTTAGAAGAGCTATCATCGAAGATCCCTTAATTTTCATTCTTGTTCATCATGCTAGGACATGGCGGTTTTGGATATTAAATGATCCATGCAGCGGTGAAATAGGTTATTTTAAGAAGGTAAGAAGAGAAAAAGTACCACGGAGATCTGACCAGGGTGAAGCTGTCAGCCAATATCAGTGAATTTGAGGCCGTACTATCCCGAGATGAGGCTGACTATGCAGCCAATATGAAGGAGCTGAAGCATATGATCCAAGATAAATTCCCCCAGTAGATTCACCTTCAGGAATAGTTAGATGTCGTTACTGGGGAACTTGACCAACTCAATAATTCACTGGAGGGAGATCAAATGAATGGTATGAAATCCACCACGGATGCCAAGAGAGCACTCCATCAGGCAGAAAAGAGTGAAGATGGTCGAGTGCATGAGCTTCAAGTAGCTGCTGATGAATCTCGGAATGCTCTTCATCAAATGAAGACTTATGTTGACATCCTCTTGTAATTTCTTGGAAAAGAGAAGAGACTCAAATCTGTGGATGTCCTTCTAATTCTTGTGCATCAAATGGAAATATTGCTTTCATCTTCAATCACTTGTGCACATATTTTCCTTCTACCTGCTTTAAATTTTAACTAAGCCAATGGGCCTAGTAAGAATAGTTTGATTTTTACTAAGATTATTATAAATAAACATACAAACATTGAATCTTTTAATTTCTCAATATTACCTAAATCATAGAAAATGTATGTTTAGTGAGCTGGAACATGACTTTTATTCAGAGTTCCCTTGTCTTTTTTGGGCAGTTTAACGTCATGCACGTTAGACATAATGTGGATAATGTTTAAGGTCAAAATAGCATTGACCGAAAGAATTAGAATTGACTCAATTCTTTGAAAACTTATCTGAAAACATTTTACGACACTCATGTATGGGGGAAAATATGTAAACAAAGACTTAAGAAAATTTGAATCTGAGGAATGATATGGAAAAGAGCTAAAAAGGCATTAGAAGAAGTAGTTCCCAAGAATGAAGTTAACATTATTTAACAAACCTGTTAGGGGGTCGAATTATGAAGGGCAGCCTAAGGGCATTGGCTGCATAGTCAAATAAATAGAATCTTTTGGCTAACAGGTCCGTTATGTATACTACTTATGCAAGGCCACCTAAGGGCATGTGCTGCATAGTCAGGAAAAAAAACTCTCAGAAATTTACTTTTCTACTGCTAAGAAGCCAGTGAAAGTTTATGGGGATTCAAATTTTCCAATGTATAGAGTTTTCTATATGGATAGAGGTACTTGAATATTGAGAAGATATTTCTAAATAGGTTTGTCTAAGAATTGGATGAACGTTACTCCTAAAAAGGTCTGACCCAAACGTATGGAAGGAAAATATAAACCATAGACGTGAATACTTACAGATCATGAAAAAGAGCATGAAATAAATATGTTAATGATAACTATTTTTTGGGGATCCTTACATATTTTTGATAAGACCAATAAGGACAAAAGAGGATTTCTTCCCAAGAATGAAGTTACGAGTATCTGAAAAACCCGTTAGGGGGTTGAATTATGTAGGGCCGCCTAAGGGCATTGGGTGAAAAGTCAAATAATAGCATCTTTTGGCTGACATGTTTGTTATGTAGACTATTAATGCAAGGCCGCCTAAGGGCACGCGCTGCATGTTCAAGAAAAAGAATTCTCAGAAATTGGAAATTTTGTGACCAGATGTTAAGAAAAGGGTTATGAATATCTAGAAGTATTCAAGATTAGGATTATGATGCATAAAGATGGGTATTTTCCAATGTATGCAAAGATACACGGATCAATGATAACCATAATCATGTTGTGGATGGATCCTTAATTAAAATGTTGGAATTCACTACATATCCCATTTGGATGGGAATCAAGCTATACACATTTCTTAAACTAAAGTTTAACATCATACGGGAAGAAAATATAGGAGATCTTAGTTTAGGGTCCTAAATCTTGGACCATTTATAAGAAATACAGATTGTGTGTTTTCATGGGGACTTTACAGCCAAGGGACTGAAAGTGGAATTTGAGGTTAAGCCCAAAAGACATGGGGCTGGATTCAAGGGACACTCGAATATTTTACGTGTCCCATAATTATGGGAATCATGCCCACGTAGTTCAAGAAATACCCTCTGTACAAATTTGGTTCATACATATGAAGGGTGAAAGAGGACATTAGTGCAATGAGGGCTTATCCCAATATAAAAGGTTCGGGTATTTCCAAGCATGCATGTAGTCTTTTGAATGAAACTTGATTGAAAAATCAATATAAATAATGATTCTCTCTCAGGTGAGGGTCTCAAAGAATATTGTAGTTTATTGTCGTACAAGTCAAAAAATGTTGTACAGTTTAACGTCTTATAACATGGAAAAATGTGAACCAATGTAAGGATATTGATTCTGGGGACGGTTTCATGAATAAACATCGTATGAGATGGAGGTGGAATGATGTGAAGAGATTGGTTTTGGGCTTGATCCTTCAGAGGTTTTTCATGTACCCAGCCTGGAAGGCAAGGATCAAAGTCCGCATAGTTTAATTAAAGAATGAATTAATGATCAAGTTGTTCTTGGGGAGAACGACCTAAAAAATGATGTTGGTACTTACGCATGGTTAGCGGCCCAGAGAGGGTGTTGTGGTAGAAATTTACTCTAATCTCACATGATTCATGCTCGTTGTGAGAAACAAGAGTTAACAACAACCTTAACGATGCACGGTTTCTTGTAATGTAAGACATATAAAGGGACTATGCAGTTTAAAGTCTTGCAGTTAGGACTATTGGTGCTGCACAGTTTACTGTCATGTAGTAGGGACAAAGTATAGTTTAATGTCATTTAGGACGAACGATGGGGACAACACAGTTTAATGACATGTTGGACAAAAAGAGGACTGTGTAGTTTAATGTCATGTAGTAAGGACAAAAGAGGACACATTTTAATGTCATGTTGGCCGTATTAAGGACTTTTTAATAGTTTAATGTCATGTTGATCAAAAATAAAAATAGTTTTAGGTCATATGTATGGACTGTTGCTGTATTGTTTAACATCATATAGCAATGACAATGAAGGGGACACAACTCAACGTCATGTTGGACGAATTAGGGAACTTTTTCACAGTTTAACATCGTGCTGGATGTAAGGGACTTTTATACAGTTTAGCACCATGTAGTTAGGACGTCACAGTTTAACGTCGTGTGGGATGAAAGTAATAGAAATAGTTTAAGGTCATATGTATGGACCGTGGATGGTGTATTTTGTGTTTATACAAAATACTTCTTCAAAAATCTGGCATTGGTTGGAGTACTGATGAGTCCTCCATCCATTGAGAATAAAGAATAAGCTCCCTTTGAATAGACCATATATATTGAATAAGTTCCTTCCCATTTTGGTTCAAGCATGAGAGGTTTCTTTCCTGGTATCATTGGAGTTCTGAGAACTAATTCCAATCCTTCCTGTATGAATGAATGAAGACGAACTTTTTTTTGAAAGCTCGTGCTATTCGATTCTGATAGACTTCTAAGGGGTGAAGAGTGCACAATCTTTTCTCATCTAACCATTCCAATTCAATCTATCTGTTTTGAGATTGTTCATCTGTAGATGATTGATCAAAAATGGCTACCCTGAGCGAGGATAGTTGAACTTCAATGGGAAAGACTGCTTCCGTTCCATATACCAGTGAATATGGAGTTGACTGCGTTGCATTGCAGGTGGTGGTCCGATAATTTCATAAAGCATGAAAGAGTTTATCAGGCAATGACTTATTATCTTTATCCACCATATTTTGCAGTATATTTGACAGAGTCTTGTGGAAGGCTTTTATCTTTCCATTGGCCGCTGCATGATACCGAGATGAATAATTGGATTTGATGTTGTATTTTTGATAGAACTTCTTCACCTTGGATGAACAGAAGTTGGTGCCATTGTCTGTCAATATGGTATGAGGGACACAAAATCTGGTAATGATGTTAGACTTGATGTAGCTAACAATGCTTTTAGAACTAACTTCTTTGAGAGGTATTGAATCTGCCCATTTGGAAATGATGTTAGTAGCAGTAAAAATATACTTAAGCTGCTTGGACGTAGCTGAAGGGTAAGGTCCCACCACATCCATTCCCCATGAGGAAAATGGCCATGAGTATTTCGCTGTATGAAGCAAATTTTGGGGTTGATGAATGAAGTTGACATGTACTTGGCATGAATGACACATCTTTTTGAAATCAACACAATCATGTATCATTGAAGGCCAAAAGCATCCAAGACTTCGAATCTGATCAGATAATCTATGTCCAGACTGATGGGCACCACAAACTCATACATGCACTTCCATTGTGACAACCATTGTCTCTTCACCATCAATGCCTATGAACAAAACTCCATCAAACCCACGCTTTTAGGTAATTTTCTCTAGGTGATCTAGGCCATCATAAAGAGTAAAGTTGACCACACGTCGCCAGATTTGTTCTTTCCCGGCTCTATCAGGTGGAAGTGTTCCATTTTGAAGGTATTCCCAGATAGGTTCCATCTATCCCGTAGTGTGACCATATGGTTCAGATATGGGACTAATTTCATTGATTTCCTCTATTCTGGCTCAAACATAAGGTGAAATTGTATGACGGTGGGCAATACTGATGGTTGTCTCGTCCCGATTTGGATCTTCCAGAGCTGTGGCTATATTAGCTAGTGCATCAGCTGGGGCATTTTGTGATCTTCAGACATAAGAAAATGTCGGTTCTGAAGGAAACTCCACCATTAACTCTCTGATGTAATCATAGAATGGGATTAGTTCTTCTTTTCTGATTGCAAAATCCCCATTGACATGTTTGATTACTAGGTTTGAATCACCTTTCACCATTAAGTGATTCACTTGTGCTTGAAGCACCAACTCCAATCCTGTGATGAGAGAATGGTATTGTACTTCATTATTGGTACAACCTTCCCATAATAGGAAGGAATAAGGTAACACTACCATTTCTGGAGAAATGAGTACAATCCCTAATCCAACTTTGTTGAATTTAGGATTTTCCATTTTCCTCCCTGTTGGACTTCTGGAAGCACCATCAAAGTACATTTCCCATGTTTGAAGGCTTTATTGAATAGAGAAAACTTCCTCATCAGGGAGTTCAATATCTGAACATGTTTCTTTCACTGAATGGTGTTCAGCAAGGAAATCATCTAGAGCTTGGACCTTTATCGCCTTTTGAGACCCATATTGAATACTAAATTGCTGCAAGATAACTGCCCACCTTGCCAGACATACTGTAAGCATCAGACGACTAAGGATGAATTTGAGCGGGTTATTATGAGATGCCAATTGGACCTCATGATGTTGCAGCTATTGTCTCAAATTTTGAACTGCAATGACTAATGCCAGGCAGCACTTCTCAATACTTGAATATTGGGTTTATTCTTCAAGCATAGTCCGAATGAGATAGTATAGGCTGTTTTCATTCCCTGCATCATTCTTATGAGCAAGAAAGGCACCCAATGATCGCTCTAGAGCTATCACATATTGGATAAGTTGTCTTCATTCAACAGGTGGCATAAGTACTGGTGGAATCAAGAGATATTTCTTGAGAATATTGAATGATTCTTTACATTCTTCAGGCCACTGGTAAGTGACTCCCTTATTCATCAATTTGGTGAAGGGTAAACTTTTTCCTACCAAATTGGGGATGAAATGCCAAATATAGGCTAAGTGTCCTTGAATTCCTCTCAATTCTATTAAATTTCGGGGAGGTTACATGCCAAGGATAGACTTTGTCTTCTCAGGATCAACCTCCATACCATGATGGTGTACGTCGAAGCCATGAAATTTCCCCGAGGATACCCCAAAAGCACAATTTTAGGGGTTCATTTTCAAATAATTTTATCGAATCTTGCATAATATGACTTCTAAATAAGCCAAGTGATTAGAACATTGTTTTTATTTGACCACCAAATCATCCACATAACATTCAACAAACATTCCCAGAAAGGGTTTGAAGATACGATGCATGGCACACTGATATGTTACACCTGCATTCTTTAGGCCAAAGGGCATTACCTGATAGAAAAATACACCCTGAGGGGATCTAAAGGCTATAGATTCTTCATTTTCTAGAGCCATACAGATTTGATTATATCCAGAATATCCATCCATGAAGGAAAGCACTTTATATCAAGTTTTTACATCAATCAAGAGTTCTGTAATCAGAACTGGAAAATCATCATCAGGACAATAATGATTAAGATCTATGAAATCAATGCAAACCCTAATTTTCCCATTCTTCTTTTTCACTGGGACAATATTAGCCAACCACTTGGGATATTGAACTTCTCTGAAGAAATGAGACTTGATGATCTTATCCACTTCTGCCTCAATTTTGGAAGCATAGGTTGGGTGTGTTCTTCTAGCAGCTTGTTTGAATCCTCGATGTTCTTCTGGCCAACCCAAATGATGAGTGGAAACATCAGGATCAAGCCCTGGAATCTCTGTATAATTCCAAGAAAATATATCTTGATTTTTGTTTAAAAAGGAAATATACATCTCTTGGTCTTCAAGTATCATGGCCGCAGTGATTAAAGTGGGGTGTGGATCTTCTTTTGTACCCAGATTGATTTCTCTGATTTCATCCAAAGGAGTAGAGATACCCTCTTCAAATGTTGGAGGAGTATCTCTGAGATCTTCCTCTTCACCTTCAACTTGTTTTATTTCCTCTGTTTCCACTTGCATAGTAGATGATGAACCGGAATTTTCATGATCAGAAGAGACGTCAAAATTTGCACATCTTGAAGAAGAATCTTCCATTCCCGACCCAATTGCTGATGAAGGGTCTTCATGATAAAGAGGATATGATGGATTTAGAATAAACATCATCGTTTACCACTGACATTGCTATAACTTCTTCTGGCCTGGTTGGAGAATTATAGACTTGCTGTATTTTAGCAGATGAAATGAAGACATAACCATTTGAGCTTTCATCATGGCTTGGTGGATCACCAATTTCTCCCATGTTGTCTGGATGGATTGTCGTAATTGAAATTATGGATCTTTCCATAAGAGTATTCTTATTTGGTTCTATCCTGTCAATTTGACTGATAGGAAACACATAATCTGTACTCACATGTATTGATGGGTTTACTAGAATCTTTTCCAAACCATACGGAGCATTGACTTTGGTAATCTCCTTTGTTGCAGATTCCTCCTTTGCCTTCATGTGGTATAATTCCGCCTAAATTTTTTGAGATTCACATGTCTTGTAAATGGCCTTATCACCATATAATTTCCCAACATGATCATCGAAACAAAACATGAAACATTGATGGTATGCTGAAGGGATAGCCGCTTGCTGATGTAGCCAGGGTCATCCAAGAAAGATGATGAAGGCTGAGTCTTGATCAACAACCATGAAATATAAATTGGAGACAAGATTTCCAAACTAAGATCTAAGTATAATCTAGCCCAATGGTTCTTGTTCATTTTTATCATATCCTTGTAACATCAAAGTAGACGGAGATAAATTAGATTCCGTGAGGCCCAATCAACAAAGCGTACGAATGGGCATGAGGTTGACTCCTGAACCATTATCAATGAAAACTCTCTAGATGTCTATGCCATTAACCTTTACAGATAAGTACAATGGTCTAATACATCCATGCATGACATCATCTTCATCTTCATTAGTAAAAGATATTACTACATGGAATTCTGCAGGATTATTCTCTACATGGTAGACTTCAGATGCAAAAATTTCAGTTTCAAACTCCTGAGGACATGACAAAGCCTCAATGAGTGCCTCCCGAAGATGCTTTGACAAATTTAAGGAATCCAGAATTGATAACTTGCCCGGTACTTGGGCCAGGTGTTTCAATATATCATACTTTTGATCCAAAGGTCTGTGTTTCCCAACAGGAACATGTGGTTTAGTAGGTTCCTTGTAAGTTGATGCTTTGGAATTTTATGCATCTTGTACCGAGATAGGAGTTGGTAATACTCCTGGATTTAGAAGATTAGACCGATTAGGTCTATTTACATGCTGAGAGTAAGAATATGTAACCTTCAACCGATCTTCCAGAATAATAATTCTAGGGCTAAGTCTACCTTGTGTGGAAGAACGTTCTTGTTCTTGTTGAGCTCGTTGAAGGTCTCTACCACGAGTTTCTGCCGCATACATAGTTCTAGAAGGGGTAGAATTGGAATAGTGGCCTCTGAAAGATCCATGTATTCCTCTATATCCCGAGTCTCTGTAACTTCATCTGATTCCTCTATTTGATATTGGGAATTCTTGCTCATCAAAATAGAAACTGTGACTGGCATATGGATCTGTTAAGTGAATCATATTAACAGAACTGAAAATCAACTCTTCAACCGATGAAGACTATGCCTGATTAGCCTGTTTGGGCTATGCCGTTTGGTGGGGTGGTGCACATGAATTTGAAGTATACGGCATGATGTTTGCCAGATTAAATTACAACTTAGGCTTTGACACATACTCATCTTCTTCTAATTATTTTTCTTTTTTTGAATCATGTCGTTTCTTTGAGGATTTTCCCTCTGATGAAGAGGGTTTTTCTACAGCATTCATGGCAGAAGGCACAATTGGTTTCTTCAATTGCATTCTCAAAATGGAATGATTTCAGTTGATCATTTTTCTGACCATCCAATCATCACATTTTTGCACATTTTTTCTTTTGACTTCTTGTCATTCGCCTTCCTCCTCTGTAGCAGTAACACATGCTACCTGAGCTGTAGAACCTTTTAATTTGACTTGACCCGAGTCGACCATCTTTTGTAGGAGGTCTTTGAAGAAAAAACACTCCTAGATGGGATGCCCCAAGATTTTATGAAATGGGCAATAATTGGGATGGTCTTCATCTCTTTCCTTGTTTGGCCTTTTGGGCCTTGGTAACCGAACCAAATTTTTTTCCAGAGCTGAAATGAAGTAACCAAAAACTTGTTCATTTTGTAAAGAGTATGTTTTTCTCTTCAGATCCTCAAATTGTTTCTGTATTTGATCTCTATGATCATCTTGATGAAATGGCCTTTATTGTTGGGGCTCAAGAGGTGGATACCTTCGAGAAGATGAAGGTTTTGAAGTAGAAGCAGGTACAGGTGCTTGCTTAAGCATAACTGTAGCAGTCTATGCTTTACCCATTCTCCTTCATGGAGGTGATGGAATTATACGAGCCTTATCCTTATTCTCTATAATAGAATCTTCAATCTGTTGAGCGATTGAAGTAAGGTCTAGAAACCCTCATGTATATTTCACAGGGATCAATGGCGTGTGTAATTTTTCATGCAGATTTGCCACACATATTGGCAACAGTTCTTCCGGAGGGAGTGCTAAGCTTAGGGAATATGTTAGTCCCTTCCAGTGAGCAATGAAATCTGAGACCCTTTCATTATCCTTTTTCTTACGGATTGTGAGATCAAAAACTATTGTCTTTGGAAACGTTGAGCAGAACTAAAGAAAGAATTTTTGATGAAGATCTTCCCACCCGATAATTGATCGAGATTGCAAGCTTGTGTACCGGCCAAAAGCTGGTCCTTGCAAGGTTCGCACGAAGCATATGAGTTTCACTGCTTCTTTTTGTTCTAGAGTTCCCATCATAGGATCACAAAAAGACACATAATGTATCAAATGTTATTCAAGATCACCTGATCCATTGAAAATAGAGAATACAGGGTTCCCAAAACTTGATGGGGGGAAGGATTGAATCTACCCATTTAGGGTAAGCTATCTTTTCTGGTTGAAACTACACATTCTTACCTTACATAGTCTCTAACTGAGCTATTAATTACTAAATGGTAGTTATTAACTTTTTAGAAACATCCTGTTGAACTTGGACTTGGGCAGGTGCAATGACTGGAGCTGGTACAGATGTGGTGGCTGGTACTGCAACTGATAGTAGCACCGCCAATTGATCTGGTACTTTACCCATAGGATTAGACCTGTGAGGGTGTACTGATAAAGGAGTATATTATTGGTCCATTTTAGTATCCACAAAAAATTCCGTTGACTGACTGACTCCAACATGCTTAGGAAGAAGACTACCATGATGTAATTCTGCATTCATCCTCCTCAATTCCTTCATTTATTCTTCCTTTTGTGCAAATATTTTCTCTAGTGAGAGCGACTGGCCTTCTCCAGAGGAAGGGTATGTAACTTGATTCATTCCTTTCCCATTGTTAGCTCCCTTTTGGAGAGGGGGAAGTGGGTTACTTGAAGGATTACCTAGATTCTGGGTAATCCTTTGATTTCGTGTATGCACACCTTCTTCATTTGTGTCTGTGAGTAGAACTTCTGGAGAAGGAACCTCTTCATCTAAATCCCTTGATTGAACCTCATGTTCTAGAGGATCAGTGTAGAGAACATAAGCTTTACGTACATGTACATTACATTAATTTTTCATAATACTTAGTAGATTACAAAAACACACACACAAGGATCGTAATAGTTTAGTGTCTTTGGAAACTCGAAATATAATCTTCTAATCGTGGTGAAAGATCTTCAACATCTCCCATAATGATCACCCCTTTTTTTCTTACCTAAAACCTTTCTTTATATCCTGGGGAAAAGAAAACATAAAAGGGTGAGCTCAAATGCTTAGTAATGGTAAACAAAAGAAATATCAATCACATCATATTCATAAGAACCTAAGAATTTGGAAATCTTACCCTGTAAAAGAGATCATAATTTCATAACATGGGATAAATCATGGTAGTGAGATGTAATCAAAATAATCATAACATAAAACATGAAGCTTTGTGGCATACACACATAATAATAGAGAATCATTTCTTATTAGTCAAGACTCATTGCCAAGACTATCTTAGTTGACAAAGTCCATTTCTGAACCGAGTTCATTCCTCGTTTCAGTCCCGTTTCACTGAACCGGTTTAACCTGCCATTCTAGACATGTCTATATCATGAGATATAAAATCTTTACCCACTTCATTTTAGGGAGATATAGGTCCCACCCATCTCATAATGATACCATTCTTATGTGTGCCACAAAATCATAAACCATACATCATAGCATAACCCATGTAATAAAAATGGGAATCTTAAACATCGTGACATCATAAAACAATTCATATAAGATAAATGAATTCATAAAAATATTTCCATCACAACATAATAAAATCCATGTAATAATAGGGATATAAAAATAACCCTATATTATCTTAGATGGAAAATAAATTTGATAAAATTCTTGAACTCCATTCTTGAGGAAAATATCCTTTATACTTCAAAAACATTTTTCCTTTCTTAAGATGTCATACAATTTTAAACTAAAAAAAGTTGATTAAAAATAATCTTGAAAACTTGTAAAGGAAGATTCTTGGATATATTGTTTTAAAAATCCATTCATTCCGTATAATTTAAAAAAACATTCTTCTCGTACTTTTTTCGGAAAAGTCAAAAAGTACCTTGTACGAAAAACGACAAAAGATTGCTTTCATATCTTTTACTAAAAACTCCCCGAAGGGTAAAATTGGATTCAAAAAATTGTAGGTGGATGGAAATAATATTACATATGGAGGAAACATGGATGTGGATGATAAAATACACCCCCGTAAATACCAAAGTATAAACAATCTTGGATAAAAATCAGATTGTGATATTTTCCCTTACCTTATTTCAGATTTGCTTCGTAAGTGTCCGAACCACCTTTATAATGATTTAAATAATTTCATTGACTTATTACAGAATCATAATCATTTTTATGATATCATATATGGTAATATTCTTAGCTTCTTATTAGTAATATTTCATTGTTACTTGTTATTTGGGTGTTTATTGGTTTTTGTTCTTATGCGTGTTTTGTCGAATAAATTCTTATCCTTATTTTAGGTTATAGATACCTAATTTCCAGAATGTTATTAGTGTAATATATATCATATTCATTCCCCCAATTCATTTATATAATAATTATGTAATGAAAATCATGTAGAACGAGTCACATCACATCGTGGAGACGGTATTCCGTACGTATGCACAAGCGATGATATCGTTCCCATGATCGTGGAATTGTATTGGAGTGTATGTATACTTTTTCAGAATCAATATAACTTTACAATAATCATATATATTCATTATTTACACCATTATACCCATCCATGTAAGGTGGTGGTGGAAAATAGATTACACTACGATGTGGAGACGGTATTCCGTACGTACGCACGCGCGCTGATTTCATTTTCCGTAGGATGGACAGATTGTGAAATAGGGTTGTCTCATACTTATAAAAAAATATCAGTATATGAGTGATACTTATGTTATTACTTCATAATGAAACAACTAAAGAAGAAGGATTGGAAGAAGAAAAAATGTTGACAGAATCGGTAACAGACATTACCTATTCTTTCAAGCGCTTCATTGAGACCTCCTTTTAGGGCACACAAATTGGTCTTTTAAGAAGACCATGACCTCTAGGATGTCTCTATGGAAGTTAAGAGAAGAAATTGGCAGGTTTTGGCCGAGCGTCAAGGCAAAAAGTGGTGTGAGAAAGAGAGGGAGGAGGTGCCCTTTTATAAGGGAGGAGAGGGGCACCTTTGGAAAAACAAAAAATACTATTTTATTATAAAACCATATTCGGTTTTAAATAGCTCTAAATTGATTTATTTCGAATCTAAGGTGGGTATGGGTCGAAATAATCTCATAAAATAGAATTTTTACAAGTTTATTTTACTATTTAACCTTGTCATTTAGATTTAACTTTATGTTAGAAAATTTTACTTTTACCGTGTCTTTTTGTGTTCTTACACTATAAAGTTAATAAACATACTATAAGAAGCCAAAAGAACCCCAAGTTGTTTATTATTAATATATATAACCTTATCTAAGTCATTTGGCCGAACTATAGATATTTAGGAATAAAATTACAATTAATAATATAATATTTGTTTTAAAAAATATTTAATGACAATTTTGAAACTATTTAGTAATTTATTTTTGTGAAAATCATAACAAAATGATTAGTTCGAAAAAAGCTAATTATATCAATAATAACATGTCATATTAACCTATAAAATTAGTTTAATTCATAAAAAGCCTCAAATTACATTTATTTGGGTATTTATAACAACATTTATGTCAATATTTCATTAATAAGATAATTACTACATCATCTTTGTGTCATAAATAAATTAAATAATTTAATGTCTAAAAATTACATATAAAATACCATTATGTAGGAAAGATTTTTATCTTTATAATGAATATTTATTGTAGAATTTATATTATGTATAACCCTATATTAAAAATTATTTACTTATTAAACTTTGATTTTAACTATTTTAACCATTCTTTAAATAAATTAATAATAAATGTCCTAATCTAATCCATGTAGGCCTAAATGGTCATATATTATTCATAAGGATGTTTTTGGTCGAATTGTACTTATCCAATAGAATTAGTACATGTTTTAAGGTAATAATAATATCATTTTTACCCTTAATTACCCTATTTACTTTTAACCGTGGTAGAAAAAGAAAAAAGTTACTATTCACCAAAAATTATTTTCATCTCATTGAACCACATTTTACATACTGACATCAACTGTGTCTCTCAGATTTTTTAAATTCAATTCACAAAAGCGGTCAAATTATGTTTTATGTAAATTTGCAAATTCTCCTAGGAGGTGGGTAAAAGACGGTGAAAAGATCAATGAAATTTTTATATATTTAAAATTTTTATAAAATTACTCCAATGAATTACATTGAACTTATATAGGTATTATTTATAAATTTTTACCTAAAATAAATTTAAATAAAATAAATAATTATTTAAATAAAAAGTCGGTTTTTAAATAGTAACCAAGTGATTTCACTATTCATCAAAAATTGAATGTTTTCAGAAAAATACCACAATTTCACCCTAGGAGAATTCGATATTCCGAATCCAAAGATGAAGTCCATTTTCAAAAATAAAATTTATAAAATTTCAAAAAGTGGGTTTTACTATTCATAAGGGCTAGTTTTAATAATATTTTAATAGCATATCGTTTTTTAGCGAAACTCGGTATTGCGTACAACACACGCTATCGTGGAAGGTCACGCTTGCGTGTAATGAAAGCCAAGTCAGGGATGCATGTTGTACAAGCTCCTTTTGGTGTAGCGTACAACACAAGACATTAATGAAATTAAAAAGAATATTTTTCGTAAAACTTGGGGTGTTACATTCTACCCCCCTTAAAATGAATTTCGCCCTCGAAATCCATCGGGGTTATAAATGGTTTACTACTCAAGAGTTTCTTTAATAGAACCCTACATCATAAAAAGGAATACCAAAAATTGGATTTAAAAACTACAGTATGAAACGTAACGATTACCCTAATTAACTAATCATTGGGTTTCCACATAGGAGAACATAAGTTAAAAATGGATATGGAAGAGAAATCTAACCGTCATGTTCTGATGGAGAGTGGTAGAGAACATGGCTATGAAAAATCCAACAATCACAAAGCCATAAATTTGTGATGATCTAGGGTACCATCTGATTAATCGGATATAAGGGCACTAGGACATCATTTTTGGTTTTCAAGATCATTTCCCTAAAGTTGAAGAATTTGAATTAGAATAAATACTTACTTTATTTTAGTACAATCTCACTATTGTTCGTGCTTTGAACAATTTTCACTTCAAATCTTAAATAAATGAAGTTAAATTTGTTATTCATGAAGTGTTAATAGATCATGTCATAGAATGATGGGTCATTCCATCTGTTTCACACAAAAGGTTAGCAAAAGTTATCAAATATCCATAAGTCCATCTATGGTGAGATTAATCGTATACGATTCCAAGAAGGAACTTATACTTCATATATCATACCGAATAATAAAATAAAACAAGTTTCTACTAACTAGGGTCTTCCTGTAGGCCAGTGGTAGGCGATAAAGGCCAGTCGCACTTTGGTTGTGGGTTCGATTCCCACAGCCTTGTCCGAAGCAATGGGCTGTCGCCCGTCCTGTAGGTTGTCCTTTTTCTAAATCTATATTTCTATAACATCCCATCAATAATATCGAAAAATGTTCTATCCTTAAATAATACTAACTTATGTCCAACATAATCCATTCCAACCTTTAGGATTATCTAAAATACTTCGGTCCAAGCTCATAGTATAAAGAAAATGATTACTTTAAATGTCACATAACAATCATGTCAAGGCCATCATTTGTCCCCCATATATCATAAGATATATATTGTTGGCCAAATTAAAAACATGTGAATACCTTAATCATGTATTCTCTTGAAGAATGAATACCCATTAAACCTTAGTGAAAACATGAATGTAGTTAATAGTTAACACTTTCCACCAACCAAAATCCTCAAAATTCTTTATACTCAAACCATGAAATCACTTAGTCCTTATATCAATCATGAGCTCATGAATACAATAAAACATCTCATTATCATCCTATCCCTTCATTATGTGCATATCATCTGCTTACCAAAAATATCCCAATCACTTTCCATGGTTACCGGTACCATAAAATTATTGAAAACTACAATAGACCAATACATAAATATTCAAATATTCCACGATACTATATACAACATTATTTTGGAATCCCATTACATAAACACTTAATCATTCCACCACATCATTGACATATTCAACATCTCCAATAGTGGTCGCATGTGACTTCCCTTTGTCCTTTGCCTTAAGTGATTGCTCATGTCAATCATCATTAACCCTTGGATTAGGGCATTGATTAGCATAATGCCCAATTTCATTGCACATGAAGCATTGAAGTGTTGTTGGTGCGTTCTCTGCAGTCTTTTCTTTATTCACACCATTAGAAACCATTTTTCCATTACTTCGACACTCAGTTGCACGATGACCTTCTTTTACACACTTAAAACATTTTCTAGTACCTTTAGGACAATCTCTACCATGCTTCTTTCCACACTTTGAGAATAAGGAAACATTCATCTTCTTTTCACAATTATTCTATGATTTCTCCTTGAACTCCATCTTTCATTTCTTGTCAAAACCATGAGATGGATATGTAAAACCAACTTCCATTTCTACCTTAATAGCACAACGCACAATTTCTTCATAGCTACTGTTGTCTCTTATATCTAATTCCCTTCTATTATTTGGTTTTAATCCACTGAAGAATCGATCAACTTTACTTTTAGGTTGTATGATAAAGCAGATGCATACCATACAAGCCTTGTAAAATTTGCTTTGTATATACCAACAGATTCATCATCCTCTTTCTTAGTTCAAGAAACTCCTTATCCATATTTGTTCGAAGAATACGAGGGAAGTACTTATTGAAAAATAAGTTCTTGAACTCGTCCCATTACATGGACTCAATTTCATCTCTTGGCCTCGTATTCTTGATAAGATTCTACCATTTATCAGCATCACCTTCCAAATGATATACTGCTAAGATGAATTTATCATGTTCAGAACATTGAAGAACTGAAAATATCTTTTCAGTGGTACTGATCCATTGTTCAGCAACAAGTGGACCGGAAGACACACTGAAAGAAGTTGGGAATTTCCTCATGAAGGACTCAATAGAATATTGTTCCCTTCTCTACTCATTTGGAAGTCCAGAATGATTCATAGCTTGTGTAAGTATAGCAATAAGATTTTGTGCTCCATCTACCATAACGTTGGTTTGTTCAGGAGTACAATCATTGCATCGTCCATTATATTGATCAATACAATTCCTTTGGGTTCCATCCATCGTCTAAAACTTAAAAAGAATAGTGTGAGAGGCAAAAATCACTCTAGGGAAAACAACATAATAAAGGGGGAGTAACATCAATATCTAACATCTTAGGTTTAATTCTAAGATGGTTAGTTCAATTCTAGGACTATATCGTATACATAACCTTAGGGACATCCCTAGACATACCTTATAAATATCTCTAGGGATCTCACTAAAGTTCTCGCATCCTAGTTTCAAAAGGTTGACTAAAACTTTCCTCTGATACCAACTGTAGAGACCATAAGCTTGACGTACATGGACATTACATTACTTTTTCAGAATACTTAGTACATTACAAAAACACACACATAAGGACCGTAATAGTTTAGTGTCTTTGGAAACTCAGAATATAATCATCTAATCGTGGTGAAAGATCTTCAACATCTCCCATAAAGATCTTCTCTTTTTTTTCTTACCTAAAACCATTTTTTATATCCTGGGGAAAATAAAACATAACAGGCTGAGCTCAAATGCTCAGTAAGGGTAAACAAAGGAAATATCAATCACATCATATTCATAAGAACATAACAATTTGTAAATCATACACTGCAAAAGAGATCATAATTTCATAACATGGGATAAATCATGGTAGTGAAATGTAATCACAATAATCATAACATAAAACATGATGCTTTGTGGAATACAAACATAATCATAGAGAATCATTTCTTATTAGTCAAGACTCATTGCCAAGACTATCTTAGTGGAAAAAGTACATTTCTGAACCGAGTTCATTCATCGTTTCAGTCCTGTTTCACTGAACTGGTTTAACCTGCCTTTCCAGCCATGTCAATCTCATGAAATATAAAATCATTACACAACGAATTGGAGGGAGATATAGGTCACACCCATCTCATAATGATACCATACTTATGTGTTCCACAAAATCATAAACCATACATCATAGCATAACCCATGTAATAAAAATGGGAATCTTAAACATCGTGACATCATAAAACAATTCATATAGGATAAAGGAATTCATAAAATTATTTCCATCACAATATAATCAAATCCATATAATAATAGGGATAGAAATAGAACCCTATATTATCTTAAATGGAAAATAATTTTGTTAAAACTCTTGAACTCCATTCTTGAGGAAAATATCCTTTCTACTTCAAATTTTTTTTCCTTTCTTAACATGTCATACAATTTTATACTAAAAGAAGTTGATTAATAATAAACTTGAGAACTTTTAAAGGAATATTCTTGGAAATATTTTTCTAAAAATCCATTCATGCCGTATAAGTTAAAAAAACATTCTTCTCATACTTTTGTCGGAAAAGTCAAAAAGTACCTCGTACGAAAAACGTCAAAAGATTCCTTTCATATCTTTTACTAAAAACTCACCTAATGGTAAAATTGGATTTAAAAAATTTTAGGTGGATGGAAATAATATTAAATATTGAGGAAACATGGATGTGGATGATAAAATACACCCCAGTAAATACCAAAGTATAAACAATCTCGGATAAAAAATGAGATTGTGATATTTTACCTTACCTTATGTCTGATTTGCTTCGTAAGTGTCCGAACCTCCTGTATAATGATTTAGATATTGAAATTGAATTATTACAGAATCATACTAATTGTTATGATATCATATATGGTCATATTCTTAGCTTCTTATTAGTAATATTTCATTGTTACTTGTTATTCTGGTGTTTCTTGTTTTTTGTTCTTATGCGTGTTTTGTCGAATAAATTCTTATTCTTCTTTTAGGTTATAGATACCTCATTTCTAGAATGGTATTAGTGTAAAATATATCATATTAATTCACTCATTTCATTTATGTAATAATTATGTAATGAAAATCGTGTAGAACGAGTCGCATTACATCGTGGAGATGGTATTCCGTACGTACGCACGAGCGATGATATCATTCCCATGATCGTAGAATTGTATTGGAGAGTATGTATTCTATTTAAGAATTAATATCACTTTACAATAATCATATATATTCATTCTTTACACCATAAAACCCATCCATGTGAGGTGGTGGTGGAAAATAGATTACACCACGGCGTGGAGACGGTATTCCGTACGTACGCACGCGCGGTGATTTCATTTTCTGTAGGATGGATAGATGGTGAAATACGGTTGTTTCATAATTATAATAACATATCCATATATGAGTGATACTGATGTTATTACTTCATAATTAAACAACTAAAGAAGAAGAAGTGGAAGAAGAAATAAAGTTGAAAGAATTGGTAACAGACATTATCTCTTATTTAAAGCGCTTCTTTGAGACCTCCTTTTAGGGCACTAAGATTGGTCTTTGAAGAAGACCATGACATCTAGGATGTCTCTAGGGATGTGTAGAGAAGAAACTGGAAGGGGTTGGTTGAGCATGAAGGCTCAAAGTGATGTGAGGAAGAGAGGGAGGAGAGGGGCACCTTTGGAAAAACTAAAAATATTATTTTATTATAAAGCCATATTCGGTTTTAACTAGCTACAAATTGATTTATTTTGAAGCTAAGGTTGGGATGAGTAGAAATCCTCTAATCCAATAGAATTTGGACAAGTTTATTTTACTATTTTAACCTTATCATTTAGATTTATCTTTAGGTTAAATAATTTTACTTTTACCGTGTCTTTTTGTGTTCTTACAATATATGGTTAATAAACATACTATAAGAAGCCAAAAGAACCCCAAGTTGTTTATTATTAATATATATAACCTTATATAAGTCATTTGGACGAACTCTAGATTTTTAGGAATAAAATAACAATTAATAATATAATATTTGTTTTAAAAACTATTTGATGTCAATTTTGACACTATTAAGTAATTAATTTTAGTGAAAATCATTACAAAATGATTAGTTCGAAAAAAGAAACATAAATCAATACTAACATGTCATATTAAACTATAAAATCATTGGAATTCATTAAAAGTCACATATTACATTTATTTGGGTATTTATAACATCAATTATGTCAATATTTCATTAATAACATAATTACTGTATCATCTTTGTGTCATAAATAAATTAAATTATTTAATGTCTAAAAATTACAAATAAAATACCATTATGTAGGAAATTGTTTTAGATTTCTAATGAATATTTATAGTCTAATTTATATTATTTATAACCCTATGTTAAAAATGATTTACTTATTAAACATTGATTTTAACTATTTTAACCCTTCTTTAAATAAATTAATAATAAATGTCCTAATCTAATCCATGTGGGCCTAAATGGTCATATTTTATTCCTAAGTTTGTTTTAGGTCGAATTAAACTTATCCAATCGAATTAGTACATGTGTTAGGGTAATAACAATATCATTGTTACCCTTAATTATCCTATTTTCTTTTAACTGTGGTATAAAAAGTAAACAGTTATTATTCAAAAAAAATTATTTTCATCTCATTGAACCACATTTTACTTACTGAAATCAACCGTGTCTCTCATATTTTTGATATTCCATTCACAAAAGTGGTAAAATTACGTTTTATGTAAATTTGGATATTCTCCTTGGAGGTGGGAAATAGACGGTGAAAAGTTCAATAAAATTTTTATATATATAAAATTATTATAAAATTACTCCAATGAATTACATTGAACTTATATAGGTATTATGTACCAATTTTTACCTAAAATAAATTTAAATAAAATAAATAATTATTTAAATAAAAAGTCGGTTTTTAAATAGTAACCTAGTGTTTTCACTATTCATCAAAAATTGAATGTTTTCATAAAAATACCAAAATTTCACCCGAGGCTAATTTCGATATTACGAATCCAAAAATGAAGTCCATTTTCAGAAATAAAATTTTTATAATTTCAAAATGTGGGTATTACTATTCAGAACGACTAGTTTTAATAATATTTTAATAGCATATCGTTGTTTAGCGAAACTCGGTATTGCGTACAACACATGCTATCGTGGAAGGTCGAGCTTGTGTGTAATGAAAACCATGTCTGGGATGTGTTTTGTGAAAGCTCCTTTTGGTGTAGTGTACAAAACAATACATTAATTAAAATAAAAAGAATATTTTTCGTAAACTCTTGGGGTGTTACAATCAGCAACAACAGAATTAATGAAATTAATTGATGCATAAAACATCATATCCCTTCTATCATCATTTCTGTGATATTGCCTTCGGCCATGCCCCTGATAAGACATTACCTTTTGTTGATTTGATCCCTCGGGAACTTATTGGAAAATAGTAATTTGGAGAGAATCTAATGATAATTTGGATCTTCTTTTCTCTTGTGGATTCTTCCACAATTGAGAGAAGACCGACTTTCACTGAGGAGGGGATTGATGACTTCAAAACGTCCCCAGTCTGGTGGACTAGGGCTGTTCCTTCTGCCTTTTCTCAACTCCTCAAATCATATTTGCGGATTCCAAGGGTTGGGTTAAAAGAGTCCCCAGTCTGGCAAGCTGGGGTGGCTCTTGACATGGTATGTCTGAGACTTTCTTAAAAGATCTCCGGATCTTGTGGACATTAGTCCGGAAATTAGCTGCATGCATCAATCGATATCCACTTTTTATCACCCGGTTCAAAATACCGTTGGATGATTTTTGACACTTTTTTTCACATGATGATGTTCTTGCTCCATACGAGAGGCCTATTCAATATTCTCTTCTGCTTGATGCAAGAGTAATTCAACAACTTGTTCTCTTTATTCTTGATTTTGAGAGGAACTAGTTGAATCCTACTATTGAGCAAGCTTTTGATTGCAAACAAAACCCATTGACTGTGGCCGTCCATGGGAAATAACATTCCATGAGACCATTTTCGGCAGGCTTTGCTGACTGGAGAGTACAGTGAAATGTAGTGCTCCATTAACACCACATCCTCTAACATGAATACCAGATGGGGCATTGGAAATTAACTCATACAATCTTCTTAGTGCTCCAAGGCATGAACATTGAAGGGATCTCTACTGCTTTTTATCCTTCAGATATCGAGAGACTGATAGAGATGCCAAATTAATCTGACGTTGTAACCCTTCTATTATCTTAAGATTATTTTCATATTCATCATAAGATAATACTATATTTTTCAACTGAAAATGAGTTTTCCATATGTTAAGGCGAATATCATGAATTCCATCTTCCATCAACATCTCTGGAATGTCATACTAGGAGTCATCCAGAGGCCAAAACAAGACTGGCACTTCACCCATCGCCAGTTCTTTTCTCATGTTCAGAATTTCCTCTTTATCATTTAATGAAGATTATTCTACCTGATTTGACCAGAGTTGGTGTTTCCTTTTTCTTTCATCAGATTGAATAAGATTCGTAGAGAAATCATTGATCAAACTAAAAGATGCATGACGTAGGGGTGGTTCGGAGAATTACCTACACCCTGAGCTATCTTCTGGTTGAGAAAGGAATTCACCTGCTAGTGATGAAGCATCAGAAATGAGTAGTTTCACATTTTCAAGTGCCTCAAGATAAGAGGGATTTTTCGACACTACATTGTACACTGGAGCATTTTTCGGGCAATATGCATCACTACTGCAGAGAGGACTCTCGCAGCGAAATTCATCATCATGGGGAGGATCACCATGGTGGGTTACAAAAAAAGATGAGATCTCTTGCTCCTTGGTCTTCTGGCCACACAGAGTGTTATTGTAGCTCTCATCTGAAGATGAAACTTCAAGATCGACCGAACTGTCATGAAGCAAGCCTTCATGAGGAAGTGTCTGTTGAAGACCTTCTGAATTAATGTTCCCACTATTGGGAAATGAAGGAGTAGAATCTTAGATTCCAACAGACAATTGTCTGAGGGCTTCAAGAACTCCAACATTGAGAAAGGCATTGTTACAGATTGGATCTTGATCTCTTGACTATGTTGGGTGGGTCTTATTCTTAGACGCCTTCTTACTCACCTTGGAAACCACTTGTTGACGAACGTGTCTACTCTGAGCAGGTGTATGAGCTTGATCCGGAGAGATGTCCAGGTTAGGCTGATGATTTCTACTCAAATTAGGTGTGTGTTCCTGACTTGGTTGTCCGTATGATATAGGGGAATACACCCAACAACCCTCTTGGATTGAAACAGATGTTTGTGTCTATTTTAGAGTGAACTTTTCATTTGTCACTCCACTAATAGGGATAGATTTATGTGTCTTTACCTGAGATGATGCTGATGCTGTTATAATATCCTGGAAAGCATCCAGATTATGTGCAGGTATTTTTTTCTGCTCTTTCACAATTGATAGAATATGTTTGGTGACTTCAGCTACCGGAATGAGGATATATGTCCATTCTGTGCGTTGAGTGGGTGTGTGTGCCTGCTCCTGTCCTCTGTTTCCTGTCAGTGAATCCTGACAGAACTCATGTGTGGGGGAAGAGAGTTGAGTCTGCCTCCTATTTGTCATCGAAGCTTTCCGACTAACTTCTCCGAGTGCTACCAAGAGAGACTGTTGGTAGGCCTGATCAATACTAGCAGGTGTATGTGTTTGCTGATTATACTTCACCGAATGTGGTTTATGAGATCCATCATATGTATTCAAACGAGCCTGCTGACTAGCTGATGACGTATAAATAGGTATATGTTCCTGCCTATAGTATTCAGCCCGAATTTCCTGGAGGGATTGATGTGATGCTGCCAGACGAGTCTGATGGACAGCAGAATTAAAACAGACGAGTGTATGTGCCAGCTCATTTTTTGCCACCAAGTTACGTTGGTGGACTTCTCCGGAGATATCAGAGATGAGAACCTGCTCACTGTTTACTGGATTTCATCTCTAGATATTCTTCTTGCCTGCTCGGGTTCAAGGAACCTGTGCCGAACGCCTGGAGTCGATACCCTAATCATGTTGAGGGCGCACTGCCGCACGAATCTGGCCGCGATTGTTGCTGGGATCCCTCAGGAAGGACTCATGCTTCCTTGAATTAAGGCCCTGAGGGACCTTCTCATTCACCTCCCTAGAATATGGGAGGGAATGTTTATTGAAAACTTGGGATAACGACCCGAAACATTTGGAGACGGTGGTTAGCACCGTCTGCTTCTTGATCGCTGGTCGTCGCTGTCCGGATGACCAGGTTGAATTATTGACTTGGAGGGCTTGTCGAGCAGCTTCCAGAGTCGGAATAGTACCGTTTTGATGGTAATCCTTAACTTGTGCATTTGATACCCAATGTTGAATACGATGAGTAGGTGATGTCGTTCTGAGAGCGGACGATGATCTAGCATAATTAGCAACAATGGAATTTGCAGCAGAGGCTTTCATGGCAGACGTATTCACGGATGTGAACCTAAGAGAAGCCATTCTAGATATGTAAAAGATCTTGGAAAAGAGTGCATGTTTGATATAACAAACATAATAAAGATATGTCCATCAACTACATCTTTTGGATGAGAAAATATGTCATTGATTTCTTTGTTTTCCCTCTCAATGAGTTTAAATAGGGGTCTAACAAATAAGCAAAGAATCATTTTATCTTGGCTAAGGATTCACGTTGGGTTCAACATTTTGGGTTTCCCCTGGAATTGGGGATGAACTCATTTATTGAAGTTTCAAACATTCCAATAAGTTTCTAATGGGTTTGTTCGTAGAACCGGAAACATCCAACGATTTCATATCCATTTGGACCTACTATCCAAAGGTAGGTGCTCATTAGTTGTGGACTGATGAGGCTTAGGTATTTTCATTGGTCGAGAGGATGGGAGGTCGGACGCATCACACAATTTTGAGGGGAATTATTGTCTACTTAGGGACTCTCTTTATAGATTTAAGTTATGTTCATAAATCCTCATTACATTACCGGGTATAAAATTTTCATTCCTTTAAATCTGACAATCAATGATTGATATGAAGTAAATTTAGAGAATCTTTTATATGTATTCGAGGTTCTTCATCGATAGAGAATCTTCTGAATTTTTTTAGAGATTCTTAGTTGATGGAATCATAAAATACATAAATGTCTCTTGGTCATTATGATGACCATACTGGTTTTAAAGCCACTCAGTGGGGCACCTGAAGTTTATTGTCATTCAGGAGGACAAGGATTATTTCAGAGTTGGGATCGTACCCACTGATGGGATACCTACGTATCCTTTGTTTTGGAAAAGGAATCCGAACCCACGTAGTTCGAGTAATGGAGTATGATGTTTCTGTATGGTTGATGGATCAAATAAAGATGTCATGATTACTTTTACACTCTAAGCTCATGAGAGTCATGCTCGGTGTGAGAAACAAGTATTAGAGAAACCAGACAATTGTTCCATGCAATGATGTGGGGCTTATGTATGTATGACTGCCCAAATAGATGAGGATTAAGATTAACTTCTGGGAAGAAATCCATGAATAGGGTCCATAAAGGTATATGTGCTTCATGAAGATTTGGTTACTCTAATATTGGGGTATACTCCTAAGGAAGATGCCCAAGTTAGGAGGGGACTTACGATTGGGCTTTACTCCTGAGAAGGAAGCCCAGATCAAAATGAATTATGGCTGGTTAAGAGAAATTAAGTCTGGGGATTATTCCTAAGGAGGAAGCCCAGGTTAAAAGGATTTGAAAATTAAGGGACTTGGGGCTTACTCCTAAAAAGGATGCCCATATTTTAGACTGGATCTTATTCATGAAAAGGAAACCCATGTTAAAGGAATTATGGTTTGGGGCTTATTCCTGAGGAGGATTCCCAAATTTGAGGAATTATGACTGGGGTTTATTCTTGAAAAGGAATCCAGCTTAAAGGAATTAATGTTTGGGGCCTACTCCTAAGAAGGATGACCAAATTAATGAGGATTTGGACTAGGTGTTACTCCTGAAAAGGAGGCCCAGGTTAAGGATTCTATCATCTTAAAGGATGAGGTTGAATGAATGAACTCTATAACATTAGTGACATAAATATGTGAAAATCACTACATTTTGAGAGATTTTCCATGGATCTCCATTCAGATAAGGAAGTCAATCAAAAAAACATTCCATAAATGGATTTGAAGAGTGTCTTGAAAACTGAATCTTGAGTAGGAGAGGTGTAATGTCATAAGAGGGGTTAAATGGGTAGGAAGGGAACCCAAAAAGAGAGGGGAGTACAAGTCTTGGCAGGCATGTAGGTACTGCGTGGGCGCGCAAGTATACCGGCACGACACATGGATACTTGCTCGATCCTTGACCTGTAGAGTAATACTTGGGCGATTCTTGACCAAATCCTTTAGAATCATCCAGAGTTACTTCTAGAAGAGTGGCATGCAAGTTTCAATGAATAGGTAAGGAGGCGCGCAAGTGTGTTCAATTCCATTAAGGGAAAAACATTTTGGCGCGTAACTGTTAGCGATTTCTAACACTTAGTCCGTATTCCTCTTGTTTAGACCATCCATTATAGGTATAGAATTACCTTATTAGTGTTCGGAAGTCTTGAAGAAGAGACATGGGAGTTCAGATCTCTATATCTCAATTCTGTAAAAATGCCTCCTGAAATGGGGGGACCATGGGGTCTATTTATAGGCTTCTGAAGTCCTTGGATGGTTTTCAAAGAGGGAACGCAAGTCACTTGCGCGACCATTAGGCGGCACTCAAGTGTACGTGCACGGAAGTAAGGGAACTTGTATGGTACAAGGTCCTTGGACTTCTTTTTCATTCCTTTGTTGATTTTTGATGTCTTCTTCAAATGCTGAAACAATTTGTGCTAAGTCATTTCCCTTCCCATTCCTTTAGACAATGTGACGAAAAGGAGCGTCAACAGCCCCATGTGATCACCACTGATCACATGAATACCCTTTCATAAGGCGCATTGATCTCACGAGTGGTCCCTAACAAGATGTTTGATCACATGATGACTATTAGTGGGGACATACTAATATTATTAGTGGCCATTTACATGTCTTATTGATCACAAGATGACCCACTGAAAGTTCATATTCATCTCACAAGAGGCCCCTGACTAGCATCTTTGATCACATGAGGACCCTTCAGCAGGCCAGTTGGATGTTACGAGAGGTCCCTAAAAAGCTATCATGATCTCGTGAGGGGACATTAAACAAGATATATTGTTCTCATGAGAGGCCTATAAAAATATACTTTATTCACATGAAAGGTAACTTTAAAGACTTATTAATTTTTCCAAGGACCTAAGAAAAATATTTTTCGATCCGGTGAAATCCATACTACAGCCTTCGTGATCTTTTGATGTATATCATACATGTCAACTCGATGGTGTAATGTCCACATGACATGGAAAACAAATTATGAGAAATCCCCTTGATAGGATGGGGTCCAATGAATATTGAAATGAAGGGGTGTTCACATATTTTATGTTTATAATGTGATTACTTAGATAAGTCTATACCGGATTCTATGAAGCCCATGATGCGATGATCTATCCACCGACTCCAAATCATATATACGAGATATGACCTATGGAAGGTTGTGTATTACTTGGGAGGAGAAGCCAATAAATTCCTTCCCATGGAACTAGTAACGGAATACAACACACACCCATAATAAATTCAAAGCACATCCACTAGTTCATAGAAGAGTGGACTTTTTGAAGTAGAATGTCACATGATCACACGATTATTCCACCTTGTAAAATAAGAATAATTACATAGGGAACCTTATGACATAAATATTCACTTCATGTGGTAACTTTTTTGATTATGTGGAGGACCTCCTATGAACCATCCATATTATTCTAATCAATTTCATTATGCATAATTAATCATAAAAAAATAAATATGTTGATTCAAAACAGAGCTTGAGAAATATAAGAAATATAGACTAAAAAAGATGAAACACTTCTATGATGATATATTAACTAGCATTCATGTGAAGGAATCATGTGCATCGAATGACCTATCAAAATCATGTAAAAGATTTAAGGCATGTCAACCATGCCCTATGAAGTCCTTAAGACATGTCACTCAAGTCATGTGATGTCCTCAGGATATGTAATTAATGTTTCATAGAGTCCTCTAGACAATTTTACCAAGTCACTCAACAACACTAGGACATTCCAAGAAAGCCTTTTGAATTAATATAGATATATTGGATGAATCATTCGATTTTCATACATACATTCCATCCAAATTATGTGGCATATTGAAGAAAATTAATTTGGATCAGGTGTTTATATTCCATGTACTCAATCCTGATCTTTCAAAATCATCCAAACAAGTCAAATGGTTCATGTGATTTCCTTTTATAATTGTCATGTAGATTATGCAACATCCATTTGTGAAGTAAACTAGATAATGCATTTTTCTTCCAAACATGCCTTCTAGATCATGTGGAATCCTCAAGGTAGGTCAAATTTATCATTAAAAGTTCTTCTAGACATGCAATCCAGATCATGTGAAGTCCTACAGATGAGTCAACTATATCACAATAATTTTTTTCCAGACATTCATTGATGATCCTGTGATGTCCTCCGAAAAAGTCAATAGTATCACGTGATTTTCTGCCACACATTCCATTCCAATCATGCAACATCCTGTGGAATTGTCAAATATATCATGTCACATTCTTCAATATGATCCCTATGGATATTGGGTTTCCCTTTAGAATAATCGACTAGGACTTGTGACTATCGCTTTACATGTCCATTTGGTAACCATAAAATTTCTAGACATCCTCTAAAGTGACAGATCAACACCCCAAAAATGGAATAAAGAGAATAAAGACAAGGTCAGTAGATGGACTGGTACATGATAAACTTTTATAGAAAACATATCGTAGAATACACCAAAATGAACTATGATGGGTCTAATTAATTTTATAAATAATATACATTGTATGGCTTCCAAAGGCCGGAACTCCCATTAAACAACCCCATAAGGGCTGCCCAAATGAATATTTAAATATTCCATATGTTATGAGACTATTCAATTTTTATCCCTTATTTCCCACAATGATAATAGATCATATAGGTTTATGGATTTTCAATGATCATGTCACTAGTATCATAAACCTCTCCCATCCATGGAAACCACAGTGTTCAAGACCCATTTGGTGTAATAATACAACTTCCCCCATAAAAGGAAATCTACCATATGGTAAGTACCAAAGGCATGATGAAACTACAATAAATATGATTCATTTTATAAATAAGATAGAATTAATAGATTCCTAAGACTCTAGATAAATACACAGTTCCTATGTTTCCTCATATACAATATTTTCTCATGATGTTAAATTGAAAAATCAAATGAATTATGTAGGGTTTGAATCCCATCATAAAAAATATATGCAGGATGCCTCATAAAGGTTAAATCCCATCATTGAAATATAAATCACCTCTGTATATTGTAGAAAAATCTAGATTTCTAGTTATAAGGATTCAATATATGGTCAACATCTCATTTATATCTAACAATCAGAATTAAATGAATACCCTTAAGATATGTAAAACATTCCATATTAGTGGAAACAAATTTTACAGATAGAATGATTCAACACTCAGTCATGTTGTTAGGGTAACTGGGTCCATATTTGTATTAGAAAGAGATTCACGAACATATTATAAATCAATAAGGGAATTCTAGAGTTTGAAATAATATCCCCAAAAGGGTGAAATAGCCCTAAACACCCACTATCACAGTAAATGTTAGTTCTTTACCATCATTGAGTTTGAAACCCCAAAGGACCAACTGACTTTGGAATATAGAACTATAACTTGTTTTTTATGTGGGATCTATTAGAAGTTTAGTAAAATTATTTTTTTGAACCCACAGAAAAATATCAAATAATATTAAGGATTGTTTTACCATGCATCAATTGTTTTGCGTCTCCTATTCATTTTAGATTGAAATAAAAATGGTAAACATGAACTTAATTTATCATATCATATAAATAATCGAATGATCATGCCTTAGATCATTTATTTTATTCTCATATTTAAATGAAAATTCTATTCCCAAAATGAAATCTTATATCACCATGGTTCCCTTAAAATAAGTCCATTCTCACTGTAAAAATGTTCCATTTGAGAAAAATGGAATAACTAGGATTAGGTAAAGAAAATTGGGTTACTTGAGTGTATCTGATTGATCATGGTTCCAAATTAAAACAATGAAATAATTTGTGACAATTTTGCTTATTTTATTTATGGTTGCACATACTATACTCACAAAAAACACACATAACAAAGATCATGTCTTCATCAATAAAAGGTTGTGGAACAATAGCTATGGATGAAACCTCTATGGGCAATAAAGCAACCTCAAACACTTGATACCATCATCTTTGGTTATAGAAACCGATGGTTCAAGAATACACCTAAGGTTATATTATTCCGACCATATAACCTAAATGTAAAGAAATCCAGACGCAGAAGCCAATAATTCCACATATTCTAGGGAAATCTGAAATGAAACCAGTGACACTCATTGCCTCCACCAATCATTGTTGAGTATTTAAGTGGTATCGTTTGGGTTGGATCATATCCATACCCCCTCGAATCATGTCTATACACATATTCCTACAAAAATAATTAGGGAGGAACTTATCCCTACAACATTTAATAATGACCATTTGGCATATTATAATGAAACAAGGAGTAAAATAATGGTATAATATCTCTGATTTAATTTAATATGTCTACTAGTAAATATTAGAGACTAAAAACTAGAAAGCCTATATTCCTACACACAATTTTCTATAGGGTATCTGTATTCTAAAAACAAATGATGTACTCTACTAGTGTATTTTAGAATTGGTAAAGATACAAGGACATCCACATATTTGAATCCTGATAGATAGACAAATAAATAACCATGATCATTATGAACTGGCAGATTATATTGATAAATTTCACATTATTTCTCTTATCCAGGAAGATTACAACCTATTCTAGTAGTATATGAGGAACATGAAAAGGATCATATCCATATTACTTCAATAGACCGCCATGTAAGTGAAAAATATTTCTTGGGATTGAAACACAATTATGTCTGAAAATAACAACATCATACTCCAAACAAATAGGATCGAGCTCATATCCCAATTCTGAATTGGGGATCATAAGGTGAGAGTGAAAAATTATTTGGGAAAGGATCATATTAATTTATTAAAATTTAGTGGCATGCTATAGAGGCATTATATCGGGAATAAAATTCCATTCAAACTGGTTTTCACTATGTGATAGTGGTACATGCTTCATTATAGGATCATATTCTTGTTAGTGAACC
This sequence comes from Viscum album, assembly GCA_963277665.1. Classification (NCBI taxonomy): domain Eukaryota; kingdom Viridiplantae; phylum Streptophyta; class Magnoliopsida; order Santalales; family Viscaceae; genus Viscum; species Viscum album. The sequence continues at coordinate 1,099,598,380 of OY728123.1, forward strand.
CACATGGAATATTCCTATAGCTCATGGAAGCCATGCTCATATCCCTAATATCATCGATGAATAAATATACCATAATCCTTCAGATTCTATATTACATTAGTCTCATATACCTTTTACAATTTAGTAGGTCTGATGGAATATTCCTAAAGGGAATTCATATTTGAATTGGGCTCATATCTCAAATCAGCAATAGTTTACATACATATTCCACCTACCACCCATAGGAGGACTTATATTCCATATGATAATTTAAAATCTAATCGACATAATATGGTTCCATATCATTAGTTGGATCAAATTCCCCCAACATAGTATGGTTATCAAAATCTTCTTGATGCCATCATAGAGTATGCTCACATACATTCTAAACCCTGAAATATATGTTGAAATATTCCAACCATGATGCAGAGTGAGACTTATATCCATATCCCACTGAATTTCAATGTCATTGATGATTCTCTATTCATATCTATATCACCTCATGGATGCATCAACTCTTCAAATAAAGGAAAATTATATAATTACCTTGATAGTCTTCTACATGGTTGTGTGGAGATGGATCCGAAGAACTATCCTCCTAACACCCACCATGGTCAAACTCAACATAGGCATATCTCCATCGGGAATGGAAACAATTACCTTCCCTTGAGATCTTTATACATTTAGTTGCTCAAAACATATAAAAAATAATATATAGAGTTTCTCCATACATTGGGCATAACTCTATATAGTTCCCCATAAACTATCAACATCAACATTACCATGGTCAGTTGGGATCCCTGAGAAATATCGCATATGGTTTGACTACATGGAGGAATATAGATATGATAAATAGGAGGATGATATTGATATATAGAGATTTTTTTCTTGGGAAAACCATAGAATAATGTTCTAGACCCTCTCCACTCCTTATAATGGGATCTCAGATGAGCAATAAAAGGAGTTCATTCCATACTTTTAAAAAAATGGTGAAATCATCATTAATTGAAGTCTAGACACATCCCCAATCTGAGATATGAGGGTCACCTTCATACCATTGAAAAAATCTTTTATAAAATGTTTGCGGTTTCTATCTCTATGGTAATGCAAATGATACTAGGAAATAACTGTGTAAATCTACTGTGTGACTGATTCCATTACATCAAAAAAAATTATAATCTAATTCTCAAATCCTCATTAGGTATCTAAATTTGATGATGGGGAAAGTATGAATTTTTTCACTTAAGTACATTCCTATTATAGAAAACATTTATAAATATAGAATTTTATAATGTCATAGCCTTCAGAAAAACCATAGTCTAGGTAATACAGTATCTAGTTGGTCAATTAAATGTAATACCTCCTCTTTAACGATTTCAAGACATATAAAATTAATTGATATGAATTTTAGTATACATTTACGCTAGGCCTCAAGAAACAATGGGAATTCATCTTAAATAAAAAATCTGATGTTGTAGCCAACCCAACAACTTCCCAAAGAAGATGACTCCCTTTATGGGTTTTCATTGCACCCAACTCATACATGAAAAATATTATAGCAAATAAAATAGACCACAATAGAATATTCCATATAAGTTGTATAGGATAGAACTCAACCAACATGGATAGGGGAAATATTATCCATCAATTATACCTCATGGGTGACTAATCCCTGAGTGTATCAAGGACATATCATCAAAAGATGAAAATTAACCCATTCCAAATGGTTTTAGATGAATTTTGATCTCAATATCCATCTACAGATTCATCACACCATAAGAGGGGCCTAATGAAATCAATGGTAGATTTAGATCAACCCCATCCTCCCGACATATGTGATTTCACATCTCAATTTCCATCATACGAGTTAAAATTTTTTAAATAATAATCATCAAATCATAAATATTATGATAAAAAAATATCCAATAATGATCCAAAATAATCACTATCCCAAAGGGCAGGTGATTTCTTATAATCATCGTCACCTCACAAGGAATTTGTATTCATCAGGTTGGGAGGTAAATTTTGATGTTCCACATCCCATCCATTCCTATCACCATAAGAAAAATCATATCTATTCATTTACCATTGGTCAAAATATTATAGAAACATAGTTATATGTGCTCTTAATAGGATTTGATAAGAGGAGTGTATGGTTAAGTCAACCATAAATCACATGGGTTTGAATCCAAAATACTCCAATATGAAAAAGGGTTTAAAAAATGACCATGATGAAAGATGATCATAATCACCCTATTGTGTTCAGTGTAATGGGATAAATACAATTTCCTAATACACCACCATGAATTTCATCACTATCAACACAATAGGTGAGGGCTGTCAAGTTGAAAATGTTATGGGATGCAATTCAGAAAACAAACCTCGAGAGGATGGTTATCTAGATGCACTAGCTGAGGCTATGTGTATAATGAATAAATGGAGGATTCAAAATCTTACACCTCTAAATAATTAGTTTAAACCAATTTTGTATAACACCAATACAGATAATGGTAATGGTGTGGTTACATCCCAATAATCTTATAGAAGATCCAAAATTCCTACCATAGAATAATTCTTCAAATATTATGATAATGCGACACAAAATCATAGATAGCTCCATGGGAAATAATATAAAGAATCATTCCAATGAGTTATCTTCTTCATACCAGAATTGATATCTATACTTTTTTCACACTCGGAGATAGTTAATCCACCTACTATTGAGACATCTGAGCACCAAGGCTGCTCTATATAATTGTATGTAGTCTATATAAATGAGTAATTAAAATATTATTATGTCCTCCATCCATTAAAATGAAAATATCTCCCCTATCAGGGTGATAATTCAGTCCTATACTGGATTGATAATTTGATTGATATGAAAATAGGTCCACCTCATTATGACCCTCCCTCATTCATATATGGTAGGTGGCCTAGATAGTAGTACCTCAAAAACATTTTAAGGTAATTGAATCTCTGTATACATGAATGAAATTCATATAAGGGGATGCACACCCATTCTGATTGAGTAAATTCCATATACTAAATGTGGGGATGATACTTCTCCCCCATACAATGCAAACAATCAAAACATTTCAATCGTTGATGGAGAAAGATATCTATAACAACATCTCAAAAACATAACATCTATATGTGTCCCCATTATGGGTTTTTAATACATGTATTAAGTGACCAAGATGATATTAATTGAACATATTCTTATATGTCCAACAATTGTTTGGTACAACAACCTTCTAGTAGGATCCATTACGGGATAGGAAGTCATTCATCATAAATTATTTTATCTGTAAAACTCTAAGATAATGTAAATAAAAATTTTCAATTTCATAAATTATAAGAAATGAGAAAATTGTAGGGTTTCTTACACAATCTCTATATGGAGCAGTTAAACCTATTCACTCATTATCCTTGAATCACAATAGAAATAGCTGGAACATAATGCTAATAATCATCTAAATGAGTAGAAAAACACATTTCATATTTATGAAGTATCATGGATAATTACATGAGTTTTTAGAAATGGAAAAATTCATAGGATATGCCATCCCTTGGACACATGGTAATTCATGGCCCATTCCCTCAGCACAAGAAAACATTCTTTAGAAAGTAGATACATCTGCTATTACCCTCAAATTATCCGTAGTGAAATTCAAGAACTATGGGAGGCCTCATTCTTCTGACACATATATTATAACGTAAGAAATATCAAAATCACCCTCTACTAAAATATAACGTAGATTAGGGTTTCCCTCAATTTGATGAAAATACGAATAAAGAATTTTCGTTCCCAAATGAGAAAGTACCTAGTAGTTATCTCTCAACCATAGAGAATAAAAGACACATGCTATGGTATCCTAGTAAACCCAATGAGGTCAACATCATTGGTCATCCTTACTACATCCCTTTATATATGAGGATATATTAAACAATATAGGATTACTTCATCATCAATGAATTTTTCCAAGGAAATGGTGATTATGTATAGGTGATTGTAGAGATTTCCATGAAATATATGACTTATGTAACTATCTCCCAATCAGAATATAATGGTGTTGGGAAAGAATTTTTATCTAGGCATGTACATATTTATGATATTTGGATTATTCAAATGTTAGTTGGTCGAGCTCATGCCTCCCTAAGAGAATAGATTCACAAACACATATTGATCCGGTCATAAAGGGTGGTGACATCAAAAACAATTGATAGAGGTTGACATAATTTTTGGATAGATGATGATATAAAATTTGATGATTCATATTCAGACTCTATGAAATCATTGACTCTATCAAAATTTCTTCCAAAAATACTTGGATAATGAACACCACCCCTCCAAATGGAAACATCATTAGATAAATAGAACATATTTGGTTCACATAACAAAATACATTGATCAGATCCCTTATTCAATGAATAATATTACTACAAGTATGAGTCCCCTTACCTGAATGGTGATATGGGGGATGAGGTTGCAAGAGACGAGGGTATAGTGGATTGCAAGGGCATGGTTCAACACAATATTTCTATAAAATCCCTAAATAATCTTAATATGAAAATGATATCCTTGAGAAAACACTTCAAAACTAACAACTGAAACATGTAGGTTCCTTAGATAACTTATGTGGTAGTCCAATCCTTCTCATATTACACAAATGACTGGTAGGGATGTGATTTTCTAGTCAAAATATAAAATGGGGAATCATGTGATAACCTATTACACTAGAGACAGATTCTCCATTGACCTCAACTTAAGCACCAAACATATATAAATAAAACACATGAACATAAGAGGCACAAAATTGAGAGAAAACCAACATTGGGAAGAAAATACCTCTAGACCAAAAGTACAACATTGTGAAATATTTTTAAAATTTCCCAGCACAACTATCTATCCTAGATTCTATCCATATCTCAAAATAAATTAGAGAGGCATGCATCGAGCCCCTCCGGAGTAGGTAGGAATTTTATATAGAAATTGTTGAAGCCATGGTTTATCAAGAAGATACTACAAAATCATAATTCAATGTCATGACCTGGTTCATAGAGCAGGATCAGTAAGAAATCATCCATGGACATATCATTAGAAAACACATTTTAGGTACACTCAAAAAATATAACATACAAAGGGATTTTGTGTAAAATTGTTCTAGGATCAACCACACCTTTATTCAGATCCATTTACATTTGGGATCTAAATAAGTGGATTTATCTCCTACAATTATCATCTGTCAGTAGCACGATAAGATAAAAAAATTACTCTCAAAAATATCAAACACAAATCATAATTTCGCTATCTCACATCTAATGATGAGTTAATTATTATCAAATGAGGCCTAATGTGTAATGTACTGCATGGAAGACCATGGATTCACAACCACATGTATGCACCAACCACATTTTATCAATTCTAAAAATTTCTCATAGTTAGAAAGGTCAACATAATAACTGGTGAAAATTCTACTTTTGAGTCTTTGGATGCTACATATATTAATGTAGGATTCTAAAAAATGAGGGAAAATGACCAATGGTGTATTAAAATATAAATCATGTTTCCCCTAATGTATTGGGGATAACCCCTAAGAATCAATGTACCATTATTCATTGAAAATATCTGATATGAATAATTCTATTTGAGGAAGTAGAATCAATCCCATATTTCCTAGCTTCTCATATCCCTAGTTATAGCATGTAAGAAAATTGTCATCTTCTGAATCACTCTATGATAGTTATAGAAGTTTAGGGTGACAATGTATCTTCCCATGGACTCTCTTACCTCAATAATAAAATATATTATCTTTGAGTACCAACCATTTCATAAAATTCCTCCAAGGACAATTAGGAGGAATAAGAAGAGGATGTTCTTTTGAATTCCCCTCATACATTTGAGGAAGACATCTCCACCACCCTCAATGAGATCAAGTAGTTGAATCTACGAATATACGATGACTCACAATCTAAATTGATTACTGCTTCCAAGTTTCTTAAGGATTATATGTTTTACATTTAAATTCTAAATAATCATTAATAATTTTTTACATGGAAGTATACATAAATTCACCTTTTGATCCCGAATGTGGATACTCATCATCTGGGTTTACCATATATCCATTGAATTTATAAGTAGAAACAAATTATAATTCAAATATCTCGTGCTAAAAATGTGGAATAAGACATAGGAAAATTGATAAAGGATATATTTTTCTGGGATTCTAAAAAACCATGATGGATCATTAACATCATCATTGTAATGAAAGTGAATTGTAAGATTATGGTCTACATCAATTTTAGAAACCATAATCGACACTTCCCAAATAATGATTTCCCATTTCCAATTTTAGAACTCATGATTGATGTGATAACTAGATTCTAATAAATTTCAATTATGTATGGTTATTCTGGGTACAATCAGATTAGGATGACCCCTAAAGATGAGGAAGACAACCCATTCAATCATCCTTTGGGAATCTTCTACTATCAGGTTATTCCCTTTAGATTTAAGAATGGTGTTTATAACTACAAATTAACTATGAATCATGTCATTATTCACATTATGGGATGAATATGGTAATGTAATTTCAATAACATGGTTGTTAAATATTGACAGTGATATGATCACATCATCTATCCTCGAATAATATTTGATATGTTCTAGTATAACTATTTGAAGATGAGCCCACTGAAATTCTCTTCCATTATAACATCAAATAAATTCCATAGGTTTTTTGTTTTACACCTTCTCATCATGGATTCCCCAAAAGAGAATATTTCAATCCAATCAATGTAACACCACCAAAAATATTTAATGATCATTCATGGATTAAAGGGGACTTATCTTATAATCAACACTTCATTGAAAAATTTGAAATAAAATCTCTCCCCTTCACCATGTTAACAATGAAGGGATTCATCTACCAATTAGATGAGTACCTCCACGAAGCCTTCTGGAGTCTCATGTAGTAATTACTTCAGCCACATTTCTTGATGCTATCAATGGATGGATACCCACATATCATATATGTGTGTACCATGGGATGATCTATTGGTGAAAATAACATGCCAAAAAATGATTTGGGGAATAAAAATTGTCCGTACTACCTCATTGGAATGATTCCATGTACTCAGAAATGGTATCCCTATGTAGATAATAAATTCCTTGTTTTAATTTTTATACTGAAAAAATTTGAGACATTACCTGTATAATCATAATGTTCAGTTTTTCTCTCATATTTACAAGGAAAAGTAAATCCTTGGATTTCCAATCTGACTGGTCATTTCGAATGATTCATTATTGTAATGTCAAATAATTAAAAAACATCCACATGTTATAAGTAGATTAATGGAAATGAACTAGATTTTTTCATTAGGGAACATCCCACCCCATAAATCTCATAGGGTGAAACTAAATATCCACACAAAGAATTTTTGTATGCCCATGATGCTCCCTAAACATGAAAGTTGTATATTTATGGTGCCTCCTAAAGTTATTTTGGTAAGAGACTATAAACCCAAAGATCGTTTGGGTTGGTTGTAGATTTGTACTTGTTTTCCCAATAAATGATATTTTACCCCCGACCTTCTCACTATCTGAGGGATGCACTAATAATGAGGTTGAATACCAAGCCATAATTTATATATTTTAACTAGCCCTACAACTACTGAAAGCATACATGAATATCAAAGGTGATTCAAAGATTTTGTTTAGACAAATCCATGATTAATATTCAACTATGAAATAATGAATTTGATCATATCACTGGTTAAATTAGAAAACAAATGGAAGAGTTACTTTTTGAACCTAAATTACAACAAATCTCTTGACCACCAAATTTTTTGTATTGACGAAATCAATAATCAATCTACAAGAATATCCCATCTGAAATAAGATAAAGTGATTTATAATGTAAAATATAGAAGGATGGTCTCATTAGTCATAATTTTTTGGCATGATGGAAATCAACTGGTTCAAGATATTTCCTATTAATTATGAACTAATATCCTCCCTATATAGATGGAAACCATAGTAGATTACATAAAAAATGGGAGTCCCCCATTAGGTCAAGCAGAAAAATAATAGAATTGACATTGAGAAACGTACATTAACCTTTTATATGGTCTAATAGATTCAAAATAACTTTTCAAATGAGGATATGATGGAATCCTCATCATATGTATTATCAGAAAAGTTATTCACATTGGTTGGGAAGAATTCCACGTGGGCTCATGCAGGGCTTATCACGTTCATACTAGGAAATCCATTCAAATTAAAAAGATTTTTTTGCAATAGAATATATTTATATTGGACTATATAGAATAAAAAATGAAATTTCATGAATTCCATATTAATTAGAACATCATCCATCGACCCCTAAAATTACTAAATATAGATAAATATTTCTGGATATTTTCTATACGGGGAATGAAAAATGTGGGGACATATCTCCTAATAACATCAATGTAGTTTATGTATATCCTCAAAGATAATGACTTATTTTGTCAAATGGAATGAGTAAATACCATTAAAGGAAGATAGGATGAAGAACATAATTAACTTTATGAATTCTATGATCATCACCTAATTCAGTGTCCCTCACTTGATATTGGGATATAGAGAGACCATCATTTGTTCTATCTTGTTGACAAAGTTTTACAAGGATTAAAACATCGAGTCCCTCCATTCATACTAATATCATGTGGTGTAAATGGGAAAATAAGGGCTTTAATTAAGAATATGTTAATAATATATTAAAAGATGGTGTAAAAAGATAGTAAGTGTAGACAGAAAAGTCATTCATGGTTTATAGGGCTATTAAACCACCATGAAAACCTATACAGACAAATTCCTAGAACATGAACGTAAAATTTAATTTTTCCCTCTATAATAATCATTGGATTAATTTTTCAACTGGTTCAGGTTGAATAATTTCACAAACATGGGATTTCTCTTAGGAAATGATTTGAAAAATGATTGGAAATCACTAATGGGGCTTCAAGAATTCATTTTCATGCCAGGTAACATTTTATCCTTGTGACATGATGTTAATCTATAGGGTTCTCTATAAATATATGTGAATTGATTCTCTTTACAATGAAATTCATAGATGTTCTTATATCTTCTATATGGGATCAACCACCACTTGATTGAAAATTTCCCAACCCTTTGTTTTAATCTCCAACATGTCATTAATGAATAATTTTCAATTCATTGTATCTCACACTGAGAATATCTCATGTGGGATTAATAATTTCTCTAACGGATTCCCCATGTGATAGAGACATATCAGTTCATAAATGGGTTAACATATTCCTTGATGCATGACCATAAAAGGTACAATGCAATTCCTTACCACATGATATCAAATTGCTTGGTTTATGTCACTTTAATGACATAAAATGATGCATTGATATAGACATCTCCAAATAAAAATAATATCATTAATATCGATCTCTAACCACACCTCTATTCAATAACTATATTGGGATTGATTCATATCATCTCAAGATACATAGTGATGCATGGATCTCCAATCCTGGGAGCAGCCAAAATAATCAACATAAATAGTTCCCCCTATGTTAATGGGTCAGACCTACATGGAGTGTTTTCCATTAAAGAACAATGTGTGGATTGATTCATGTCATAATAGGATATATAGTGATACAAATATCTCCAATTTAAGGTCCATCTATAATACAATGAGAAAAGTTTCACCTCTACATCTGGGTCAGACCTGTATGGCGAGTTTCCCATTCAAGAACTATGTGTGTCCACATTCTTTCCATCACATGACATGTTCGGATTACCATATCTACAATGTTTGTTCTAGTTTTAATAATCCATGGGAATAATTTCCCATCTTCATATGGGGAAGAACTAAATGAATAGTTTCCTATTGAAAATCTATATGGGGATTGATTCCTATCATGATAGGATATGTAATTATTCCAGGATCTCCAATACATGGTTCACCCACAAAAATCAAACTGAAAAAATCCTCTTATTTGTATGGGATATACATGGATGAATAATTTCATGTCCAAGAACTAAATGTGGCTTGATTCCAACTATCAGATGATATATAGTTACATATGAATCTCCAATCCTGGGAAAATCCACAATACTCAATGGGACCAATGCCTCCCTCTATGCATGGTTCAGACAAATGGGGAGTGTTTTCCATTAAGGAACTACAGGTTACTTGATTATTCAATCATAAGATACGTAGTGATTCCTAGATATCTAATAATAATTCTATCTATAACAATCAACAAGAAAAATGAGCCACGCTATGTATGGGTTATAAATATATGGAGAGTTTCCCATTCAAAAACATGGTGTGTCTTGATTCCTATCAACAAAGGATATAAAGTGAAAATAAGATATCTAATCCTATTTAAATTCATAACATTCAATGGGTACAATTCACCCCTCTTTATATGGGTCAAACCATTATAGAGAGTTTCCCATTCAAGAACTATTTTTGTATTGATTCATAAAATTAAAAGTCACATAGTTACTCTTGTTCTACAATAATGTTTCCATCCACAATATAAAAATGTCCACTCTCCTTGGGTATTGGGCAGAAATACACATAGATAATCAATCTAGGAATTATATGTTCCTTGATTCTTGTTATCCTAGAACACATAGTGAAACCTAGGTTTTAAATAACAGGTTTAAGTGTAACATATAAAATGGTAAATATTAAAACTTTCCTGCATATAGACTATACCTACACACAAAATTATATTATGACTATCCCACATGAAATTAAACTACAAGGAAAACATCATTACCACAAGATGTTATATTGAAATTAAAACAACCGTATTACATGGTGTTCAACTGCATGAAACATACAAACCCACTACATGAGGCTAAAATGTGAAGGACATAACTCATCATCATACCTTATTAAAGTACCGCAAGATCATGACCCTGTTCAACCCGTTTATGGGGTCCTTTAATCTCATTTTAATAACTTTAACCGAAATATAACACTTCATGTCCTGATTTTCTAGGATCATGTTAAACATTCCATATAACAAGGAAAAGGACAGTATGACCCTTTGATTGACTATGCATATATATCCCTAGATCTTAAATATGTGCTTTTTCTGTCAACAAAATGCATAATTATATTTCAAAAAGTGCATTCTAATCCTTGTGAGCACTGATTTCACTACAACAAAACACAACACACTAGGGTGTTCTGGGTCATACCCAATATGGTTATCTCATATCATTACTCATGACCCGATTACATTAATCCGTGATTTTCCACATTTCCATTTCATGGAAAAAATGATATTATAGTAATCATTACCCTAGGTCCTTAAATTATGATATTTTTTATCAGTCCCTTCATACTAGGTCCACATGCATCATGAAAATTAAATTCATGATCATTTGTCAATTTTGTATGAAATTAAAATTATCCTCTAATGGTCCATATTTAAAGACCCTAAAAATACTAGTGATAGTGACATAAAACATGTTAGGATGATAACCCATAAGTGTTGGATAGATCAAAATTCGTGTCTCCTCTTACTAAACAACTAATTTCTATAGTTTATGAAAAACTTTAAGTGTAAATAAACAAGAAATACATATAATAGGGCCCCCATTATGTCTCTAGTAAGAGAAAAAAATGTGCTCTCTAGACTCCCTAGTATAGAAGAAAATTACAGTTATGAATTTTTAGATATCCTCACCTTGATAGTGTGTTCACTAGGTGGGGACTTGAATTTTATTTTTTAATGAAACCCTATTGAATATTATACTATTCACAATCTTGTTTCATGCCATTGATATATGAGTTGATATATTCAGTTCCATGAGTTGATATCATTCTCTTAGAACCTTGTGGACCTGGATATTCCCTACTCTTATCACTTACCTATTGAAAACTAAAAACAGGGAATGTTTTATCCAAAAGACCCTTGAATCACATGAAGTACCCCACTTAAATATAAGACTTATTGTTTTGAATTATTTGAACATTATAGACTCTAACCATTACCAATGGGTGACATGAACCCAGTAGTTCCCAAATATAGTTAACTCATGTAATCATAGACCACTATTTATAGTAGTCGTAATTAGAATATTCAAGAATATTCAACATCTCATATGATACTTCACCATATATTATACCCTTTCTCCATGTTGGAATGTGACACTCTTTACCCATATCATTTTATGGACCACACCACATGACCCAAAACTACATGCCACTTAGGCTAAGAATCCTAATTAAAAGTTAATCTAACCTAGGGTTCCAGAACCCTTCCATTGAAAGTGTTCACTCAAATTCCAAATTCATCATACTAAAATTTGATACTTCAGAAATCCTTTGCGGTACATATAAAAGATTTTGGATCCCCTCTACATGACAATGAATGTAATACATTCAGATGAATGCATAAGGTCTTCTAACATACCAACTAGAGTAATATCCTCCTTGTATATAAGGAATTCCAATCATCCCCATCCCTAGTGAAACTATGGAAGAACCTCACACCATAAGGTGTTAGAGTACATCTCAACTATGTCTACCCAATTCCATATTCAATGGTTCACACATTTTGGTTATGTGTTACTCAAACCATATTCAAACTACCTAGGTGGACATGGATTCTATAATATTTTCTCCAAAACCATCTCCAAAATATTTCTTGACCCCTGGAAATGAGTGGGGTATCCTCTAATTGACCATGGATATAATCCCCAGGGGATAATTTATATGGGATTTTGAACTACCAACAAGAGACATATCCTCCTTTTAGTAAGGGGACTCTAATCCTTAAGAGATCAAAAAATGCCACCTAAGAACTCAATATCTTAGGGTCTTTTGGGTCATCCCCAACACTGCTTATCAATTCTATATTCAACTATAATTAATTAGAATTGAGGCATTTAAATACATAGTTTTATTCGTCATTACAAGATGACATTAAATTATTTGGAATATTTATACAAAATTTGAAATTAAAATAGATAGAAATAAGTACATTAAAATAGTATTTTACCCATTGTAGAAGGTCTGAGCATGAAGACGCTGAACAATGGTAATATAATATCCCCATTGGAAGACAGTAAATTGTAGCACAATAATGGTATAGCATGAATGATGTGAATACCTAAAATTAAAATGGACAAAATGCTCACCCGATTGAAAACCTTTAAAGATTTTCCTAGGAAAATTTAAATTGAATGCTTGTTGTGTATACCCTATATGATATCTATGAAATATTTGGCCCACATAAAATGGAAATGGATGAAAACATGTGAGGTTGAAAATCCATAGGAGGGTGGTCTATGGAAAATAAAATCCATGACTATTATGCCATCATTTATTTAAAACATAGAAAAAAGATAGATAATAAAATAAAACCAATATGATATAATTATTGTAGGTATAATTATTAATCTCATGATGAAATGAATTTAGGCTTATTGAGTCGAGTAAATTATGTAGAATGTAGGGAACCCTCTTTTGATGATCCACACCTAGGAGGAATTCATTATCATTCAGATACATGATAATATATCCTATAATTAAATTATAAATAGATTAATTTTCTTACTAAAGAAATCTAATTTTACGGGGGGAATTTGATAATGTCTACCAAATCAGCATAAAAAATCTACAATTTAATAAATTCTCAAAGAAAGGTAATTAATATCTATGAAAAAATGCAAGTAGTATCATGATTACATGATGCCTAAGTAGATAAATCAAGCTAATCATATAACATATAAATTAAAACATAATTACATATACATGGTAAGGTAATGAAAAATTGATCATGAACTATGTATGATCTGTTTTTTGTCATAAAAATCTACTCTAACACACCCTCATTGTCTTTTAATGGAATTTAGGAGAGTTATGCTGGTCATGAAAAGGCTCTCAGATGAGCTTATTCAATCATAAAACATATCAATAGATAGAATCTTGAAAATCACCCAAGAGACCTTATGAAATAATCAGGTAGAATGAGAATGATTTATAAAATGTATTGTTATAATAATTTTATTGAGTTGCAGTTATGTGATATTCAAGACCCCATAGAGCATATATAGATATCCTGGACTTATTATCCAATTGAATGTTGGAATATAGCCCTCATCATGCAAAATATCTCATACATTTCAATTAATTCATGAGATAACCGATTTTTTCAATAGAAATGTTGATGTATTATCTATAATAATTGTCAAACAACTTCAAGAAATCCAAATTTGATCATGAGACACACTATATACAAGTTTAATGAATGTCTACGATAATAACAGAAAATTATGATGAGATCCTATACAACCCATGAAACTCCTAGATGATGAACGAACAGTAAAAGTTCATAATTCATGTAAAACAGTAGATAAATTGGTAGAAAAGTTTAATATATATCGTTATTTTAAAATAAAAAGATATTATTGAAAAGGGGTTATGCACATCGTTTGATTAGTATTGGTCATAGGAAGAAACATTGATAAGATAGTCGGATCTCATGGGAGGCCCCAAACAATCCTTATTTATTATGAAAATACCCTTTGATAGGCGAGTGTGGTCTCATGAGAGACCCCTAAAAAGACAACATTATAATGAGAAAACCATTCTAAATGTCATCCTGATCTCAGGTAAAGCGCCTATAAAGAATAATTCATCACACTAAGACCCTTTGACAAACCAAAATGTTCTTTCAAGAGTATTTTGATAAGTCATCATGATCACGCAAACACCTTTTGAAAAGATTGCTTGATCTCACTAGAGGCTCCTAACAAGCCATTTTGATCTCATAAAGGGCATTGAAAATACATGTAAATGTCTCAATGGTCCCCACACAAGTATTATTCATTTACACGAATCCTTTCTACATTTTCCTTGATCTCGTATAGGATATAATACATTGTATCCCATTTTTGAAAATACCAATTCACATGGAAACATAATTGTGGGAAATCAATTTGATAGTGTATGGTTCAAAAAATATTTCAATGATGGCATGTTATTAAATTCAATTTATATCATGTTATGCCTCAGAAAAACCCTGGAAGGATCATATATAACATGTGATGTGATAATCCCTCCACCAACTCCAACTCATTACTGTGAGAAACACGTTGTGCACAACCTCGAATAATCAGCTATGAACGGATTATAAATCCATCAACCTCTTCATAAAAACACGATGAATTCTAAAAACACTATCCATACCCATGTGAATGTAGAATAGAGGACTTCTTAGAGTATAAATTTGTGTGATTGAAATGGAATTCCACAATGAAAAATACACAGAATAACCTAAGGGGTCATATGATATGAATTTTAAAATATTAATGATCTATATATAGATATTGTGAAGGACCTATGGTTTACTTTATAGAATATAAAAATTCATTTTTTCTTGCCGACGTGATAAAAAAACACTTAATAAGATAATGATTGACCATACTTGAGGCACATATGTTATAAATACTGAATATTATGGAGGCATTTTGTGAAAAAAAAATCACTAAATTTCATGATAGTTCATAATGAACATCGTATAACCAATAAAGATCATCCAAAAGATTCAAGGAGTATTAAAATGTTCATAGGATTTCCTTAAAAAGATATTTCCCAAGTCTTGAGATGTCAGCAAGACATGTAAATCATGTCTTGTAGATTCCTTAACATATTTCACTCTATCCACAAGACATCACCAAGCATTTTAAACAAATTCTTATGAAATATTTTAAAAAAACATCTAGATTATATTATTATATTCTAGAAATGACACCAAGATTATACAATGTCCTCCAGACAAGTGAACTAGATCATGTAATTGTCTAACATACAATCTATCAATATTAAATTGAAAAGTTAAATGTATCTTATAATTTTCCTCTAGACATTCCATCCAGATCATTTGATGTCCCCAAGAAAATTCATCAAGATCATGAGAGTGTGTTATATATATATATATATTCCATTTTTATCATGTTACTTCCAACAAAAATTTCTACTAGATCGTATGATTATATTTCATACATGTAGTACAATTTTGGAAATGACCTCTAGATGATTCATTTGGATCATGAAAACATCTTCCCGACAAAAAATCTAGATCTTGAGAAATTCTCTAGAGATGTAAATTAGATCATGTGACTTTCATCTAGATACTCCATTAAAATCATGTGATGTCCTCCTAAAATTTTCAACTAGATACTGAGGTTTTCATACAAATATTCCATCCAGATCTTTAGTGATGTCATATATGTCCTTTTATACATGACCTTAAACTGAATAGTTTAAAAAAACTACATGTATTTGGATTCTGGTGAAAAAAGAATACATATAAAGGCTTATAGAGGATCAATATCACATATGAGATATAAATCACCCACCAAGATTTTAGTAATCTCTAGAGTGCCTAAATATAATGCTTCAAAATATGAGAATCTGTACATTTCAATGAAATAATGGGAAATTGATGAAAACCCCCAGAAAAGGTTATATGGCCTCATTTATAGAACCCCCATGTACAAATAGAAGGATTAAACACCTGATTTTTATTGTTTTGGTAATCAATTTTGTATTATTATCTGGAATAGATTCTGGAACATCTCAGAAATCTATAAGAGAGTCCCAATGTTGAAAAAAATTCCCACCAAATGGGTGATATGATATGGACCTCCCATCTTCTCATCATTTGTGAGTTCCTAATCACTATTGTGTTTGGTACCCAAAAAGAAAATCCTTCATTTGAAGGAAGGTTTAAACCTTTTTATGGATGTGGGTGTCGATGGTAGTTTCTATGAAACAATTATACTTTAAAATTTAAAATATATTTTCTTCCAAAAACATATAGAGATAGGATATAATAAAATCCAATTATAAATATATATAGATAAAATGTATTTAAAAATACATGATAAATTATTATGTTTTTTATATATGAAATTTAACATTTCAAATTATGATTAGATGAAATATTTTACCAATATATTGTGATTATTTTATAACATTGGGATAAGTATAACATGATTCATGAATTATTTAACAATATATTGTAATGACGTAATTATTATGATAAAATAAAACTAAAACTAAATGTTAATATATTAATCAAATAAAAATATATATGTAAAAGTAATCTGGAATATAAAAATATAGATATATGTAAATTTTAAACGGGTGGAAAAGGGAAGATAGATTGAAGATGGGATAATAGTATATGTTTTGATCTAGTTACAATAATATCATGGTTTCAAACCTTGTGACCTCACTAAATATGAAGAGATATCTCCTAGACATATTTCATCAGTTTTTCCAAAACAAATAGTATATAAAAAATTATTACACATTATAAATATATAGGAAAAAACATATGTCCTAAATATGATTATACATATTTGTTTTATGTTATTAAATATAAGTAATTAATTATGAATTTACATTTATAATTTAATAAAAAATCTTTTTAAAAAATCTAATGAAATCTTGGATGTTACTTTATCCCACATAAAAAATTCCACCCTCAATGTTTAAATTGTTAAAAACCAATAAAAATAGATAAAAATATCAATAAGATGGATCCATTTAAATATATAATATCAATATATCTATCTTTAATTGGATATTATAACTCATTAATTCCATGATTCTAGAAATATCTTAGTGTTGAATGTTTCCCAACCTTTTGATAAAAATAACTATAATGATTATGTATCAAAAACAATATCAATTAATTTAATTCTAAAGGGATTTCATAATCATCTGGAATTTTTATATTATATAAAAACTATTTGCGTTTTGAAATGAGATTTTATTACCCCATAATTGATATCATCTATATGTAAGGGGAGAAAATCAATGATGATTGCCACATTGATCTCCACAAAGTTAAAAACAACTCTATCATCATGAATTATATTCCCATAATACTTGATAATAATAGAGTAGTATACCATTAATAGAATCACCAAACCACTACATTTTTCACCAATAATTCAATATCCAATATTATTTTGGTGAATAAATTTCTATACTGAACTATTATAATATGTAATAATGTGATAAACCATCAATAGTAAAGAAATTATAATATCCTGAGTGTAGAATAAATGTATATTTATCTAATTTATCATCATGGTTCACTTCAACAGCATTTATGGAATAAACTATTAAATATCCTTTATCCTAAGGGGTTATATATTACAATTATCATCATTATACTTTATTTTAGGTAATTAATTTTCATGATGAAAAAACTCCTTGAATTTTAAGCTTGAATCTTTGGTGGATTATATTTTTGTACCATCATACCATCCATCTTATTAACTAAATCCTTTATCCTTTTTTGATAGTCACATTATCTATGGGTAAAAATAGATACCTAATTCATTTTAACATTCCTTCCAAATATACACTATGTGTATCTTCCAATCATAGAATTTGGATGTTAAATCTTATTACATTAATGGCAATTATAAAAAAAACATCTATGAACACTATTTTTCACTTATTTTTTGTGTTTGGAAACTCATCTAGGTTCAATTTATTAATCATAACTTCAGAAAGAAGGTAATGTATAAATATTTTTTTTACTTAATCTCCTAACATATTTTATTTCACATAGGTAAAATCAATTCTGATTCCATCACTAAAATTATTTCCTTGATTTATCATATATTCCATAAAAAAGGGAATACTAGGTATGATAATACATAATTTCATTGGAATACGAAAATTTGAACTATTATCTAAAATGAAATCAATAATAAATTATATTCTTTTCTTAATGAATTAAATTTCCTTATTTTAATCATGGTTATCCTTGTACAACATCCAATTAGGTTATCTAGCTGTTCTATAATAGAATTTTTAAATATTATATAATTTTTTGTAATGTGTATGTATAGAAATAAAATAATACCCCTCGAGAGTGTCTCACCAAGTGTGTAATTAAGCCCACATTTTCTAAATCATTTTTGGATCATGTGGATATCTAATAAACAATTTTTATTGTTATTACCTTAAGTAGTATCTATTCCAATATCGAAATCATTTTTTAGTATCGAAAGAAGGATTTTATTTGAAGTAAAACACACATTCTATAAATTATCATCATTTTGGTTGATTTTTTATGTTTTGTATTATCCTTGGGAATTTAATTTATATATTTATGTTCTAATCCAAAAAAAATAACTAAACCTTTGTCAAATACACACTCAAGGAAACCAAACATGCACTATTTGGCCTAGTTCAAAAACAATATAACATTATAACTATGCTCGATACCCTGAGAGATGACATCAGATATATATATAATTATATTTTTAATTAATTCCATTAATTTAATGTAAAATATGACAAATACCCACACAACCCATAAACCAAAGGTTTAGTTTCTTTAAAAATTATGTAAATAAAAATATTATTTGAAATAATTATTATCATTTATCAATAATATAACCACACTATAACATTATAATAATATCATTTTATAAACTAACTATCATAACATGGGGAATAGAAAAAATAAGAAGGGATGAGATAAAAACTCTTAGTTTGTGAAAAAAATATTCAATATATGATCAAATGATAGTTTGAAATCATGTAAAAAATTATCATGGGAGAAATATTTATATAAAATAATATAGAACAATAATATTAATCCATGAGGCATCATATAAAGGCCTATAATTTAAAATTATAATACAATTTACCATGGAATAGTTATCTGTAATATCGAGGCAATAATAAAATGAAATTAAAAATAACATTAGAACATAACAAAGAAATGTGGTATAAAATGTAAATATAGAATAAACATAATAATTGAGAATTAGTACACTATGAGAAAATCCACTCATTCAAATCCATTATGACATTTGAAAACATAATCATGCCTACTAGTAAATTTATGTGAAAACCCAATAATTCCCACCCTTTCTATTATGATCAAACAGAATCAGGTTCGTACTTCATTGTATAATGAGAAATAAAACATTAACCAATAAATTAGAGGGAGATATAATTCCCCACCCACCATTATCTATACATATGTGTGTCATATGAAATCCATCATATACTATATATTTAAAATATTTTGAATTTAATAGGATTTATTTCATATCTTAAAGGAATAAAAAAATACAATCAATAATAGAATCAATTGACACCAAAATTCAATCATCCAAAAAAATATAACATCATACAAAAATATATTTATCCATTTAGGACACATAACTCTGTATGATGTAGTTTACTTGGTGATAAATTTTGAAGTGAAATAGAAATAATTAAAAGATATTTCATAGTATCTTTCAACCATTCTATAAAAATATAATGTTATAGGCCATTTTAAAAAGGAATTTTCATGAATATTACCTGAACTCATTTTTAAAATTTCCACTTAATAGAAATTATAAAAATAGATATTTGAAATAAAATAATGAATATTTCATCAAATGTTGAGTTTGAGATAATTCTAATGACCATGAGAAATATTTCAAAACATCTTTTTTAGATATTGTATGTAAACTAATGGAAATAAAATAGAGTTGGTAACACCCATAAGGATTCGATATCTATTGAATAAAAAAATTAAATATAGAAATTGAATGAAACATTAAATACATTTAAAAATGAATTCATGAAATTATATATCAAATTGTTAATATAAATACCTTATAAAAATAAAGTAGTTACATAATTTAAAATGTGTCTCAATGATGGAAAATTGAGGTGAAAACCCCATTTGATATATCATGTTTCCTTTCTTCATAGTTTCACCTCATATATAATAAATTAATATTTATTATAAAATTAATATATAATTTTATTATATTTTATTTTTTTTAATATTCATTATTAATATTCATTGGATTTTATTCATTATTATTTCATTTTATAGGTGATGGTCTTAATAACATGTTTTCTTTTAAATTTCCACTTTATTTCAATTTTTTTATTAATTGAAATTTAAAACTATTTAGATTTATTTATATAATATTACTATATATTAATGTTAATTTATAATAAATAATTAAATGTAATTGGCCATATATAAGGTGTTAATTAAATGATTGATAACATCCTTATTGAAGGACTAAACTATCCATTATTAGGATATATTAATACTGGAAAATTTCCCTATACCCCTACTTTGGAACTATGGGTATAACTTATAAAACATGATAGATTAATCCATCATTATATATTTGTGATATATCCATGATTTGAAAATGCTATAACCATAATTATGAACCGTGGAAATAGGATTTTGGACACCATGTCTATAACCATATAACCACTGTTCTGAAGAGTGGGTATAGGAATTTAAAAAAATAAATGCCTCTCGATTCAATCAATGTAGAACCTCTATAAAATTGACCCAACTAACCACTACCCCAATTATAGTTATTAGTATATAAATAAATATTTACACAGACACACACACACATATATATATATCGAAATAGTACATATACGTGGAAAACTATGGAAATAGGTTTGCACATGGAAAATGTTTTGTTCCTCAAATATTTTTTTAAACTTGAATTGAAATGATATAAAATATGTATATGAAAACCATGGGTATAGTTCATCCCAGTATCCTTGTTTTTTAGAGAACCATCGGTATAGGTTTTTAATAAAACCCCATCACCACGTTTTTTGGAACATTATGGTTATTAGTAAAACCAATACTAATATTATTTTAGAGAAACATGGGTATTGTTCTTGAATATTCCCTACACCCACTGTTTTAAAGAACCATGGGTATAGGTCTTAAAAAAATGCCTATACCCAGGATATTAGAATCTATATTAGTATAGGTTTAACTAAAACCTACACCCATGTTTTTTTTGAAAACCATGTGTATAGGGGTGACCTACACAAATTGTTTTTTCCAAAACCGTTTGAATAACCCTGTTTTCTAGTAGCATGCAAAAGATGAGGGAGGAATAATATTAAAAAAAATTCATTATGTTATATATAAAATTAAAATAATAATATGATTTTAAAAAATCTAAAATTATTGAGTTTGTGTATAACTAAAATGTAATTTATTGATAACGTAGTTATATGATAGAGGAAATGTGTCGATATTTTGTTTGTAGAATTAAATGTAAATTGTATTTACATGGGAAAGGTAAGATTAAATTTATACTCAAGGAGAGGGATGATTTATGCTTACAATATTTATTATTTTATCATTTTTTCCTAACAATTATTTTAGGGAGAATCCCAAGAAATATATTTATAATTAGAAAATTAATGTTAGTCAACATTAAAACCATGAAAAAACCAAATTGAAATATTGAACGACTTCTTTAAATAAATTGATTTAAAAATGATTTTATTTTAATAAAATGTATCTTTGGTTTCAAAATATAAAATATAGGTTTACATATTTGACATAATATTTTTAAATTCTTTTTTTGAATACATAATTTTATATTTTTATGGAAAATGTGATAATTAATTTTAATTCATCCTTACATCATATTGATCAAATGAATTTTAACATATCTATAAAAAAAATTTCCCAAAAATTATAATTATTCAAATAATATATTAAAAAATCACCTTACGATAATATTGGTATGATAACACTGAATGCTAATTAATAATTTTCAAATAGAAATTCTATTGCATTGAAAAATAAATTTTTATTAAAGATACATAATATATGGATGGAAATTTATTTAAAATAGAATCTCTTTACTATTAAATCAGTGGGTAAATTTCTATTTGTCCTTTTCCCTTATTTATTTTTTGGATTGATTGTTATATTTTTTTTAGTTTGGAAACATATAAATTTAGAATTTATTATTTCAATTTTGTGGGATTTATCTTTTAAATAAAAATCAAAAAATTGTTTTAGTGTAACAATTTTTATACACTATCATCAAAATTATTCATCAATAACCATTTCACAATTATGATAAAAAAGTTCTCAAAATATTTTATCTGTTTTTGGATATAATTAAACTATACATAATTGGAATATCTTTATCGTGTAAAAATTTAAAATATTTTATAAAGATATTTTATTTTAAAAAATAATACTTAATATTTTAAAAAAATATTTTGGACTAAAAATATATACATAGGATTTGATAATATTTATTTATAAATTAAATATGATATAAGATAATTAGACATTCATTATAAAGTATTTTATATTTTAATTATTATATTTAATCATTCATCTTTTGTTTCGAATAAATTGATATACGGAATTACAATCCAGTTTATAGAACATTTTGACATTGAAGACATGCATCATTATATGTTAAACATTATATTATAACATATAATTACCATGATTATTAGAAAATATAAAAATTACAATATTTATAAAATGTCAATATATATAATAAAAATCATTAATATTATAAAATATATATTAGTATATTTAAAAAGTATGGAATTAGAGTTAGGTAACATGGGGGATAACAATGGGTGTTTCACCCGTGTCTCCCTTCAGTCTTGGGTTAGTGACCCATGACCTCCCTAGGCATGAAAGGATATCACCCTACCTATTGTCTATCATTTGTATAAATTTTTTTCATAAATGAAATTTTATTAAGCATGCAAAAATAAACAACCAATCAATAATGGTTATAAACATGGGTATAATTGTTTAGTTTACACTATTAAATATAGATAAATTCATTAAAAATTCATATTTATAAATTAAAGATATAAATTAATTATACTATTCATTTTATATCTAGTATTTTAGGTTATTTTGAGGGATACTAGCCCATGGCATTAATTCGTCATATGATAAAAAGAAAGTGCATCTAGCAGTTTTCAATAGATTTGGGCTGTTATAGTGGAAATTGACTAGTATCATAAAGAAATAAAATTTATTTTTTAATCTAATGTTCTCATGAATTAGTAATGTCAAGACGTATATAGGTATCATGACTTTCTAAACGATCTGGGTGCTTGACTGATGGGAATCATTGGTTATGGAATATAATTTCTACACTATGCTGAGTGTCTCTTCTCCTTCATTGCATTCTATGAGGTATATATAAAATCCTTATTTAAAATGTACATTCTAGGATGTTGGTCTATTTTAGTGAATGCAATTTACTACATTCCAAATGATCAGTTCATTCATATCCCGATATGAGTAATTCATCTTCATCGATAGTCATATAAGAGAGTCTTCCATCATGATGTGATATACATTGGAATAGTAATGGAAATTCCTTGACCAGGGGTGGTATTAAATTAATTAATATCATCCATATCATTATTAATGAATTTCAATATCACTATTCAATGTACAATACAAATTAAAATCTCATCATGGTCTAGATCATCTATGGATGTGGCAACATTAGAATACACATTATCTTGGGAATTCTATCAATGAAGAATATGTGGTATCTTCATCTCTAAGTGGAATTCAACAATAATCCATCATATATAATCTTGAATGGGTATCAATTAATCCTTAATAATTTTATATTCACCATTGATCTAAATAATTACCACATCATAGTTATCTTTGATATTCCATTGGTATAATTCTATATATAGGGTCAATTGGAATAGAATAATGATGGATTAATATTCTTATTTATTGATGGTATATCCTTATGAATAGATTAAATTAATTGAAAATAATTTGGTTTCCTGAGGAGGTTATTAAAATCCTTAATCCATGAAAATTAGTTTTTTAGGTATTCCTTCCATTTTTCTTTTGGGATTTTAGAAGAAACATCATTGTGCATATCCCATACAAAGGGAGTTTCATGGATGTAGATGAAATCTACAGTTGAGAGATCTATATTAAATAGTGAATTATATTGGATAGGGTTTTCTACATGTAATTTGTTGAATTTTATCTATTTGGATTCTTTTTGAGATACACAATAAATGTCAAACTACTATATAATAAATTCCAATCATGCTAGATTCAATGTAAAAAATAGGTTACAAAGCTTATAATTATGTGGGCACTTAAATTAAATGATAAGGGACTCTTTATACTACAAGTAATACCTGATCTTTTAGACTATAAAAATGATAAAAATTTAGAGCCTATCAATAAAACATTATCTATTAATTATTTCTATCATATTTTTTCATAACTTATAGTTGTTTTTATCCATTACTATGACATTATTTTGTGTATGTACTGAACTGAGTAATATCTATAGGTTTCTTAAATTATGTATAATGGGATTCCATTTTACATGAAAATCATCATTTGTGGGCATATGTGACAGTAGTTGAGATCGTTAATTGATATATAAAAACCATTATTTTATTTTTAGGTGACTCCATTTTTCATCAAATTTAAAAATAGAGGATATTTTTAAGGAATATTACTAGTGTAACTTCATGTATAATAAAAACCCCTTTAGATTGCCCATAACACATTGAGATTATAATTTGGTGAAATATAAAATATTTCTAAAATATTTTTGGAATTAACATTAATACAATAATGACAAACCATGGTGCCTAGAATTATCCCTAGGGATACTCCAAAATCACATTTCAAGGAGATCAACTTCAGGTTGTGTTATCATAGCTTATTGAAAAATATATTCTGACTCTTAATATGATCACAAATATATATATACATGAAAACCATATCATAAACATAACATTATACTATCTCCCATAGGAGGGTATTGAAGATACAACTAATGGTGTATTGGTATTGAGTTCTCTAGTTGTTGCATCCTCTAGGCCATGGTTATATTTTAGTTTGATATTGGTATGTACGTTAGGTATATATAAAATTTTATGGGAATTGGGGGAAGAAATAATGGAGGTTTAGATAAAATAGTACCTGTTTATTGTTATGTTTCATGGTTATAACTAACCATGTAATATTAAAATTTGAAGGACACCAGAAATTTCCATCAATTTGACCATGTATTGTAAAATTTTATGACACACCATGTAAAAGACATAAGTTTCATTGTGATTTTCTAAATGCATCACTTGACTGGAGAATTGTTTTTCAAATTTATGACTTTTACCTAGGTAATCTTGCAGCTTGAATTTCAAAATATATATTCTATGCAATTTTGGAACCCAATTTGTTAAACCATATAATCAAACCCTGAACCACATTCTGACCATCTCAAAATATATAATATAAACCAATTAAAAGGGATTATTTTAATATTTATAATCAAATATAAATTTATTAAATCTTGAACTAGCCAATCTCAAATACTATAATGAGTGTTCTCCTTGAATCCTTGGTGGGTTATCTTTGTTTGCGGTGGACCTCCTCAAGGTACATCCCCTTTTTGATCGGATTTATTCACCTCTTAATAAATATATTATTGATATATCTTCCACTTATTTCATTAGATACCTATTGGGTTGTGATTGATATATTAAATGGGTTTTTGGGTGATTTTATGATGTATCTTATGGATCAATGGTCATGATAACATGATCTCTTTAATCCCCATATCCATTTGTTATTTAAACAAGATTTTATCGATTGGTAAGGTAGGTTTATATATATATGTTCTAATTAATGAAATAATTTTGTTTTATACTAATTACTTTCTTTAGTGAAGAAGAGTTTTTCATATCAATAATCATTGGTGTATTTAAAAGTTATCTTTTTCAGGGGTTATTTATTAAAATTAGTATATTCAATTTATGATTTCAATGATATAACTCAAAGATTTATTTGTTATTAAAATTTATTTTAAATCATTGGCAGGATGATTATTTTCCGTGAAGATGTTTTTAAAATTTTGATAATGGTTTTTCAAATTTTTAAGAAAAATGTGGCCTATTATAAACCTTAGTTTCACTAGTTATTGCAATATAGAAACATTTGTGAGTGTGGAACAACAAGGGTTATTATTATGATAATGATTTATTTTATAAGGACTCATCATTAATACAATTCATGGTATTTCAGGATCAGTGTTCATTCAAATGGTCGAGTACATATTCTAATTGTAAATATCCCTCTTATTCTTTATTTTATATATAACTTTATAATATAATGCATGAGTGATCACATGTTTACGTTATTGTATTTCCATGTATCAACTTCTTTTACATTATGCTATCTTTCATTTACATTTCATTTTCTAGGATTATATTACTATTAAAATATTTTACAAATACCGAAGGATGTTTTAATAATATGACTTACCATGTCAAAATATTGTTAGAAACCAGTTTTTTGGACTTGGAAAATACTTACATATATTATAATTTGTATATATTAGATGGTGGTATCACACTTAGATTCAGTGATAAGATCATAATTTTTCGATTAAGAATTTTTAAACATTTTTTTAATGAAAAGGAAATGGGAATAGAGTTTTATAGTTGTTTTGGATTTTATATGATGTCATTGTCATCATAAAGGGTTGTTATAGTGGTGATAAATGGTCATATGAATATATGAGTTTTTTATTTGATTAATGTTTTTTTGATGATTTTGTTATTTTCCTAAAAATTTATGTCTCATGGATTTGTACTCTAATTTTGTGTTCTGATATCTTTATATGCCTTTTAAAAAATATTTTTTAGATATGTCTGTATTTCATGTCGATCTCTACCATGTGTTTTGTCGTCTCAGGTGAAGTGTTATGTTAATCCTGGTTGGTTCATTACCAAATGGTATTAGATAAATTACTGAGTATGAAGTATGGAATCCCTATCCTTTTACACACATGATTACAAGATTTTAAGTACCAATTTATAATCCATGGATAGTAAAGTTTAGTGTTTTAGGTATTAGGTACATAATTAAACATCATGATTCCAAAATAGGAACATATTTTAATTAATATTCATAAAGTTATATTAAATTATTCTAATCTCTTATATTTACATAAGATAACCTGGGGGGAAATATATAAATTAAGGGATGAACTAAAATTAATTCTCAATAAATGAATATTAAAATAAATCACATCACATGGGTTAGGAGGCATAACATAATGATATAAAAAGTCATGTAACATGATTAAATATAATAAATAATGACATATAGAACAAGGGTTAATATGATAAAGTAATCATAGTAATGTTTATGTAATTAAAAACATGAATTTTTCATGAGTCAAGGCTCATTTCACATAGAGGAACCTGAGTCAATGTGAACCACAATGACTGTTGCATAGAGAGCATGTGTCAAGGCTAACCACTGAAACTATTTCACATAAATTCTAATGCAACAAAACATTAATAATTTAATTAATTATATATTTGTGAAACCTACCATAATATATTCATTAATATGTTCTCTATATAAATTTTCATACATAAGCAATCAAAAATAATGTTTACCCATGTAAATAATTTGGTTTAATAATCATGTCAAAAGGAATATATATAAAGAATCTCACAATGGGTTACCTGAATGAAATAATTTAAATCATAAATATTCAATAATAAGTTAAAATAGGAACATATCATGACAAGGGATGTCAAACCTATTTGAAATAATATTAATGTTTTTTATGAAACTTTTTGAAATAAAATATTTTAGTGCAATTTATTGAAAATATTAATGTTAATTTATAGTTGATGAGGGTAAAATAATTCATATAAAACCATATGTGAAAATATGGTTTTATAAATTAAAATACTTAATTTATAAAAATAATGAGGTCGTAAAATAGATTACATTGTTCACTTGGAAATGGGTAATAATTCGGGAAGTTATCTTCAACCATGCTTACTTATCAGGATGAATTGAGTAAGGAACCTTGTAAAAACATGTATATACCAAAAAATAAGGATTAATGTATCATTATACATGATTTTGAAACATATAAACAAAATTTCTGATATTTAAATAAAAATAAATGAGAAATTTATTTGAGTAAAAATAGAGGAGGAGTAACCCTAAAGAATAATGGAGGTTTGGGTAGAATATTTTACCTTATGTCCGAAATGGTTCATCACTTGATATTAATGTATTGAATAATAAAATTAAATATATTAATTAATTAATTTCAAAACATTTATTCATGTATTTAATTTAATTTTTATAATTTAATTAAGTTCATTTATATTTATTTTTGATGGCTTATCAAATTCAATTTCATCGCTTGAAAGAATGAGTTTCCTTGGTTTGGATGATTAGTTTAATTTTATATGTGTATGGAAAAACATGTTGAATGCGGATAATTATACAAAAATAATGATATATATTATTAAATAACTTATGGAATATTAATATATGATTTTTATTCAATAATTGATGATGACTCAATTGATAATTCATTAATGATAATCAAATATATTAATTTAGTGTTTTTTGATACTCAAAAACAAGTTTTGTTTTTTATTAAATATTATGAATATATAATGGTTTCAGAATATTATATAGGTTTTAATAAATTTATTATAACATTTTAAAACAATAAAAATTGTTTCATGACCATCCTTAATGTTATGATTTAAATATGAGATCACATCGTCCATAAATTTGGTAAATCAGTATCTAACAAATGATGTTTTCATTCATAAAATAAAAGGTAGAGGATATGAGATTAAATGTCAAATTTTTCTATAAATAGGAAATAATTATAGTTTATATATGAGAGTATTGTCTTTATTCCACTTATAGAAGGTAATGTGAGAGGAATAAAAAAAAATTACATGAAAAAAAATTGAAAGAAAGTGGAATATGGTTTTACCTTTTGAATCCTTCTTCTTGAGAACCACCATAAGGGATTGGTTTTGGGGTTTTGTTAAGAACAAAATATCATGTTCGTTGGGGAGAGGATTGAGATGTCTTTTTGGAAGAATATATATAAAGATCACGGCATGAGATGTTTGAGGAGAAGTGGTGGTGAGGGGTGGTATTTATTGTGTGGGTGGTTCTCATTATTTAATTCATTAGTTTATTATATTTCTCAATATAAGTAATATTTTTGATTAAAGATACTAAACATAGTAATTATATCCTGAAATTTCCAACCAATGGTTCTTACATCATACATGAATCAAGGAATAATGTTTTGAAATTTTTTTGTATATATACCGTAAATTATCGTAATTTTTATTCAAATTTAAGTATTTCAGAAAAATACCAATAAGTCATCAATACCATTTTTTGATATTTTGAAATCAAAAAGTAACTACGATTTATGAAAATAATTTTTTAAATATGGGATATTTAATTTTTTATGAAAAACATCATTTATTTTAAAAATAAAAATTTAATACTTAAAACCACATTTCTAACATATTGAAAAATTAATTAATTTCTTATTAAATTATATCATAATAAAAATAAATCAAAATATTAATTTGTGAATAAATTTAAAAAAAAATTAATTTTTTAATAATTAATTTAAAAAATTAATCATTTATGACCTATAAAATTACCAACACTTAATTAATAATTAATAAAATACTTATTTTCTTATACTATTATATAATTGTATCAAATTTTCACTTATATGATGGATAAAACTTATTTATACTATCATCAGTGAGGTTAGTATTTAATCAGCTAGTTTTATATTCGTAATGGTCATTTTACAATTCCAAATTTCATGTTACTATTCCTTTTCTATTTGTTTCTAAACATCTAGAAATTGTTTTCTAACTCATTAATTATTTATTTATAATGTTTTTATGGTGTTTTAAATGAGATTTTACATGATCTTACTATATAGAATAATTATAATACTCGAATTTATAATGATAAATATTTGGGTTATTACATTCTCCCCCCTTATAAAGTTTGACCATCGAAATTTCATTTTACAGTCTATATTAAAAATTTATGTGGGAACATTTCCTTCATCACTTCATTTGAATCTTATGTTTCCTCTTCATACATATGGTTTTCTATAGTACATTTACTAGGTGAGTATGATAGATTCATAGAACATTATCTCGAGGATCCAATATATTTTTGGATACTCCTTGTTAGAGAGATCATTATCCTACTATACAACCTCTGAATTTAATACACGAGAGAGGTATGTTAAGTACTTTCTCTAGAGGGATACGTGGAATACATTTTGTACTGGAGACATTTTCAGTTGAATTTCTAGACTATAGTCCATAAATCTAACATGATCATGGATCTTAAAGGGGCGGATGTACCTAGGACATAGCTTCACCTTCTTCCAATAGCATATGATATTGTTCCATTGATTTATGTGGAGTAATACCATATTTTGGTATTTAACCTCAATGAATCTTTGGTGATTTTTTTCATAGCTCTTATGTTGACTTTTGGCTGCCTTGATGTTTTATAGAAGGGGTTTTACCTTCTCCATCATTTCTTCTACTATTTCAGGTCCTATAGTCTAACATTCAAAGACTTCATCCCAACATTCAAGTGTTCTGTATCTTTTCCCAAAAAAGGATTCATATGAATCCATTCAGATTCTTGAGTGCAAATTATTGTTGTAGGAGAACTCACCCATATGCAGATTTTGGTCCCACCCTCAATTTACATCTATAGAACACACTCTCAACATTATATCTACTGTCTAAATAGTGCACCCATATTTTCAATCTGTTTTATGATGATAAGATGTGCCGAAGCTCTGCTCATTGTTCAGAGCTTGTTAAATACATTTCTAGATCATCGATGTGAATCAATATTCACTTTCAGATAATTTCAATAGTGTTAATCCATGCAGCCGTATGATTTATTTGATGTATTTTCGTGCAAGTTGATCCACTGAAAAATCATCTCAAATTGTAATAAAATTAGTTTTCTACAAAGATGATCCATAATAACCAATATAATATTTTTCCCTCTTGGTGCCTTTGGAAGTCTGGTGATAATGTGATCAGTAATTTAACACCACATCCATTTTTGTATGGGCAGTGTTTGAATCATGCCCTTAGTATTTTGTTTTCTAGCCTACACTTGCTGACATACCTGGAACATTAAAAAATATTCAATGATCTCCATTTTCATATTGTACCACAACATTTTTCTAAAATATCTCAATACATCATTGTGAACCCTAGGTGAGTAGATAAGGATGAGATATGTGTGTCATTTAGAGGCTCCTTCTTAATCTCTAGATTGGATGGTACACATAGTCTGGACCAAAATCTCACAAATCCCTATCCATCCATTTGGACCTCTGAGGATCTACCTTTTCTCATGGATTCTACCTTTTTCTAAATTTACACATCATTTCATTGAGCATACATTATTTTATCTATAATTGTTAGTTGATCAATAACTTGGAAAAGGATTGATGATGATCCCTCTTAATGATTCCCATGTCCATCCTTTGCAATTATGAGATGATTAGATCCTTCTAATTCCTCATTATTGTGAAATATACACGTTTTTTTCTACTAAGATAATACAAAAACTTATTTTCCTTTTCCAGGATGGTTGTGGATTTAGAATTCATAATCCTTTAGGAGCTCAATCCATCAATTTTTTATCAGATATTTCTTCTTTCATTGTATGTATATATTTCAGACTCCTGTAATCAAAATATATCTCACACTTCTACCCGTAAAGATAATTCTACCAGATATTCAATGCAAAGATCACAACGGGAAACCATATATCATATGTGGTAATGTTTTTCTCCTGGATTTTATAATAGTCTATGGAGTAGGATATCACATTATCATTTAACATAAATAACGAGTGCAATAAATTTTGTGTAACATCATGTCCACCACAAAGTGCTCTCTACATGTCGGGAGTTTAAGTATCAGCACAATGATAAGAATCTTTTTGAGCTGTTTAAAGCATTACTCACATTCTACAGTATATAAAAAATTAATTCACTTCCATTCCATCTTCTTGGTTAAGTTTTAGAATCATGATATGTTCTTAAAAAATAATGGTCAATACCCAACTACAGAATTAACGATGGAGATAACTGTTACAAATGTTGTCCTCGGCCACTCTTCATTTACCTTTGTCTTGAAGGGTTCCACATATATTCCTTTCTAGGTCATAACAAGCCCCATGAATAATACATCCTCTATCGAGAACATAAATTTACTATACATTTTATATATTTTATCCCATTAAAAATTCTTTAGCACATTATTCAAATAAACCCCATATTCCTCCTTTCCCTTGGTGTATATCATAATATCATCAATAAATACTACTAAAGATTTGTCAAGGTAATACATAATGACTCTTAAAATCAATTACATTAATATTTAGGGTGCATTATAAAGTCTAATGGGAATCACAATGAACTCATCGGGTTTATAACTCCTTTGAAATGATACCTTAGGAATTTCTTCCTTCCTCACATTTAATTGGTGATATACAGACCAAAGGTCCACCTGAGAGAAATAATTGGCCCCAAATATATAATCAAACAAGTCCTCTATACATCTAAGTGGATAATTTTATATTTTTCATGATTTTATTGATCTCATGATAATCAATGTATAAGTTCATTGATCCATCCTTATTATTGATGAAGAGGATTGGCACACCCCATGGTGAAGCACTCGAGTGTATATAACCCTTGTCCTGATTTTTCTCTAAATAATTCGTGAATTCATATATATAAACAATGTATAATAAATAAGTTTCCTTTGATATATATATAAATACATGCTTATTTCTAATTGAGAACTCATCTTATCAATTAGGAGGAAGACCAGGAGACTCTTCAGGGGAACACATCAGTGTAATCCCACACAATGTAATTATCTTAAATAATTTTCATCTCATTTATATCAATCATTTGAGTGAGATATTCAAGCACATAAGGTAGTAATATCAACACTTGAGATGATGATATTGAAGGCAGTTCATCTTACTCCTTCAACTTTTAATGAATTAGAGGATTCATGAGGATGTAAATAGTGATCTCCCTTTGTGAACAGTTGATGTTGAATTTGTATAAAGATAGCCAATCCATGACCAATATTTCATCAAACTCTAGAAAAGGAATTAAAACACTATTTTACACTACTTTCTATCAAAAACGATTAACCAGGTATGATTTATTTACATTGGATATTATAATTTTCCCATTAACTATTCTTATATACAATTCAAACACCATATTTTCATGTGTTGTTTGAATAGTGATACTAAAAATATAATTTATGAAAGAATGTGTAGAAAAATAATCAAATAGTACATTATTTATTCTTAAATTAATAACTATCATACATATCACTACATTGTTGTCAACCTCTACCTTAGTAGAAGTGATATAATAATCCCTTCCTTATTTACTTGGAGGTTGTTTTTTATTTCCTTCACCAACCCTAGAATTAGGGAATGGGATTGAAAAATTAACATGTTTCTTTTAAATAAACCATTGAACTATATGATGAGTTTCAATTAGAACCTTTATTTCTACATCAATATTTGTGAATGTTTTTACATCCCTTCGGATGATCATAGCCATATGCCCCATTCATTAACATTTGAATCATTTCCTGGTTCCCTTTAGATAGTTCCCATGATTCTTCCTCCAACAATTTTGACATGTGATATATTTGGTCTTCTTTCCATCATTGTGGTTTATTTGCTGATGAAATCATATTTGACTACATTTTCATCTTTTTTTCATCGGCCTTGTGAAACTCATGAGCATATCCAATCTCCATTTCATCCTTGAGGAAAAATGGACTATATACTCATAACAATTGAAGTCTCGAATCACCAATCCTTTTCATAGAGTCAGCTATAGTCTTCTAAATAACCAATCCACCTTTCTTTTGGTGTTATTGAAAAATCTAAAGGATAATCATATAAGAATTGTAATGTTTTCTTCATATGAAAAGATTTACTAATATTACGTCTCCATAAGTCTAAAGAACTCACGTTCTATATTGAGATTGTGGGATCAGGGAAAATATTTACAGAAAAAAATTTCCTCGAATTTCTCTCAATACATTAAATCAATTCCTCTCACGACATTGTATTTTTTGTTAGTGTCCACCACGTATTAGCATCCCCAAAAAAATGATAGACTTCCATCACAACATTCACTTCTTATGATTATTGGAGGTTATAGAATATATTTTCTACAGAGTTAATCCACTGATCTGTGGGTAGGGGATCAAAAGATCCACTAAACATGGGAGGCCATTTCCATATTAAAAATTAAATAGAGGCTTTCTCTATCCTTGTATTAGGATGTCATTATGCATGATTCAAGTTATTATTCATAACTTTTGCTAGTTGGGAAAGATCTGAAATAAATATTTTCATTCCTATTCCCATCATATTTGGTATATCATTTGAGAAATCAACACATTGCATATCACATTGATTATTATCACGATTTCTTATATTTCCTTCCATTAACTAACAAAAATAATATGCAATTAGGGGTCTTGAATACTTATCTAATAAGAATATGAATTCAATATCAGATATACAAGGACGAAATCCTAAAGGATATTTACACACTAACTTGTCATTCATTTGGTTTCAATTTAGGTTATCCATGATATATTTCCAAAAATATTTTCTTATGGTTATTTTTTTGTTCCCTGAAAAATTGTTCATAATGATCTTATTAACCTATAATGGAATATCCCCTCGGATTGTCAAACAAGATGAATAGTACGACTTGTTTTTTTGTACCAGGATACCCTAATTTAGGACTGAAACTCCGTGAAATATTTATTACTCCTACGTACATTTGTTCAAGAACAATGTCCACTTGTATTATTCACACATTGATTTATTTTATTGATAAACCACATACATATAACATTCCAAAATCATGATATGTTTATTTATAAAAAGACATATCCGTAGGGTTCTCTATAAAGTTCTATAATACTAATTGAAAAAAATAACTAATCATTTCCTCGGATACCAACTATAGTGACCGTAGAATTTTTTTCATTTCATTACATGATTTTCAGCATCAAATTATATTCCATTGACAACAAAGTCTACTGTCATGAAGATTGGTAAATAAAAAAGTATCATGATTCCAAAATAGAACATATTTTATTTAATATTCATAAAGATCTAAAGACTACATTTGAGCCCCTACATCTATATAGGCTTATATGGGGGAAAATACATGAAAAAATGGATGATCTAAAAATCATAGTAATAAAATTAACATTAAAATAAATATTTTCACATGGGTTAAGAGGAAAACAATAATGATATAAAAATTTATTGATCATGATTAAAAATATAAAATTATAACATATAGAACTTGGTATAACATGATAAAGAATGCATAGTAATGATTAAGAAACATAAAACATCAATTTTTCATGATTAAAGACTTATTGAACATAGAGGGGGATGAGTCAAGGCTAACCACTTGGACTGTGGCACATAAAGCATGACTCAAGGCTACCCACGAAGACTATTGAAAAAAAATTCCGATTATAATAAACGTTACCCAATGCATTGGAGTGATATCCGGGAACACCCATAATAACATTTTCATGAATATGTTTTTCTCATAAAGAATCATAGACAAGAAATCAAACACAATGTCTACCAATGGAAATAATTAGGTTCCATAATTAGATAAAAAGGATTATCGAAAAAGAATATCATAATGGTGTACATGAATGAATTATTTTAAATAATTAATGGAAATTAATAATATTAAATAATAATTGGTAATGATTAGGGATTTCAAACCTAATTGAAATCATATAATAACTACGTTTAAGAATCATTTTGGAATAAAAAATTTGTATTCAGTTTATTGAAAATTTAAAAGGATGTTTAAATAAGGGTTGGGTATAATCTATCAAATAAAACAAGAAGTGAAACAAGAATGATTTCATAATAATAACATTTATTTTCTAAAAAAAATTTAAATTAAAAAAAATTATAGAGTTCACTTGAAAATTGGTTAGAATTCTGCAAATTCACTTAAATCAAGATTTCATATTAGTACCAATAGAATAGGGAACCTTTCAAAACCATTTATCCATGAAAATAAGGATTAATGAATATTTATTCTTGAATTTTGGAGAAAAATGACCTTTATAAAGTTTATATTAAAGAATATATAATTTTATATGGGAAAAAAGAGAGGAAGTGTAACCTAAAAGAGTAATGGAGGTTCAGGTTGTATCTTTTACCTTATGTCCAAAATGATTTTGCACTTGATCTTAATATCCTATGTAAAAAAATTAATACTATTAAGTAATTAAATGAAAACATTTTATACATGTATTTTATTTTATTTTGTAATTTTATTTATTTTATTTACGTCCCATTGATGGGTTATAAAATTATATTTCATCTCTTGGGAGCGTGAGTTTCTTTAGTTTTCATGACCAATTTATTTTTATATGTGTATAAGAAAATAATTAGGAGGATAGGTATAAAAAAATAATCATAAATGTTATTAATTAAAATTTTTAATATTATAAAACCATTTTTTCTTTTAGTGATGATGATTCAATACATGAATCATTAATGATAATCATGATGATTAATTTAGCAATTTTTATCATCCAAAAATTGTTTTATAATATTATTAATTGTCAGGTATATCTAAAGGGTCCATAACATTATGTAGCTTAAAATAAATATATTATAATATTTTTCAAAAAAAATTGTTTCATGACCGTCCTTGAAGGAGGACTTGAATGAGGAAAGAACGTCCTCCATGATGGTGGTAAATAAGCACCCCATGAATGATGTTTTCATTCCTAAAATAAAAAACAGTAGAGAAGTGCATTTTAGAATAATTATCACATAAACATGAAAAAATTCAATTATATATAATATACTGGAGTTTTAATTCCACTTAGACATGTATAAGTGAGGAGAAGATAAAAAAAGAAACGAACTTGAATTTATTTTGAAAGAAAACAGAAGAGGGTTTTACCTTTTGATTCCATCATCTTGAGAACCTTCTTATGGGATTAGATTTACTCTTTTGTTAATACTACAAGATCACATATGTGGGGGAGAGGTTTGGGATGTGTATTGGGTAGAATATAGTCATGTATACTGGAACGAGATGTGCGAGGAGAATAGGTGGTGAGGGTGATATTTATAGTGGATGAGGGGGTTGTTTCTAATTATTTTATTCATTATTTTCTTATTTTTAAGAAGAAAATAAATAGTGTTGAATCTGTAGAGTAAATAAATTTATTATATAATATTATTTAGAAAAAATGGTTCTTAGATCATCCATTCCTGAAGGAATTATTTATTTACCTTTTAATGTACATATTCCGTAAATTATCATATTTTACTATTTACCAAAAGATAAAGTATTTCAGAAAAATAATTCTCCCCAAATTATTTTTGAAGTATATAAATAAAAATGGAAATTTATTTTTTGAAAATAGTTTTCTAAATATTAGAAATTGAATTTTTAATTAATGTCATCATTTACATGGAAAATACAAATTTTAAAACTACGACTAATTTTCTAACACTTTGAAAATTTAATTATTGTTTTATAAAATTTTATCATAATCCTAAGAAAAAAAATAATTTATGCGCATATTTTTTTAAATTATTTAATAAATAAAAAATAATAATTAAAAATTTATGGCCTATAAAATTTCTAACTCTTAATTAATAGTTTTTAGAATACTTATTTTCTTATACTATGCTATAATTATATCATATTTTCAAATATATGATAGTTAAATTTTATTTATACTATAATTTGTGAGGTTAGAATTCCATTGGATGGTTAACTATTTCTAAGGGTCATGTTACTATTCTAATGATAAGTTATTATTCCCTTTTTATATTTTCCTTAACATCTAGTAATGACTTTTATTTCATTAATTATTACTTTATGATGTTTTTACTATGATATTAATGTGATTTTATATCATTATACTATATGTAATAATTATAAGAAGGGAATTTTTATTTATAAAACTTCGGCTCATTACAGGAAGTGTAAATACCCTTTCCATGTCTGGTTTAGGTACATTGGTATACATTTTTTAGGATAGTTATTTTTTTGTTAGTACGTACCTGGTGGTTCATAACTAGATCAGTTCTATATAAGAACATGAGTTACCATAGTCGGTTATGTATTTTCATTACTCATAATATTGATTTTTCAGGATACTTAAATAAATTTCATTACGAATCAATTTTGGTGAATCTATTCATTTATAATTTTTTTGTTCATAAATCATTGAATCGATGTTATCCTTAAAATATTATTTATTGAATTGTTTCATATAGAATCCTGAATTAAAATTTTTATTCTATGACTTTATATTTGTCAATGTTTATGTTTTCATTTGGTTTTATTAGACCATTTATACTTTAATCCCCATTAGGATTCCCAGATATGAAGATACATAAAGTGTTATATAGGAGAAACCCTAAATATACAATTTTTTGGTGACTACTATTATCCATAGAATTAAAACTCTATGTCACGTGGGTGCGGGAATCTAGTGACAATCAGTGGACAATGGCTCAGAATTTACCGAGAGGACTCCACTTATATTCCATGTTGATAAAGTACTCTTGGAATTAAAATAGAGACATGAGAAGATTGAGAGGATATTTTATTTCTTTAAAACCCCAAATAACTCAATTCTATGTTTTCTACCTATATGAATGATAGGTCATGTATAAAATGGTGGAATTCTATTATGCATGATATTCTAATTAAGGATATTACTTGGAATCATTTTCAAATTATTATAAAAAATATATCTAGTAATATTTTTATTGGGAATGAGTCAAAATATTTGGACAATAGAGAAATAATTCATTCAGATATGGAATATTATAGACATTTTATTGAGTTAGTCCACCATTAATCTGCCCTTGTTTCTAATGAAATAATTACTGATATGAGTTTTGATTCATTTTAAGATCCAATAATTAGTTGACTATGATTCTCTTATGCCTACTGGCCTTTGATGAGGTGGTTGATATGGAAGATATTATTTCGGCTGATATTTCATGTAAAATGGGTTTAAGTGTAGTTTTTGTTGTTTTAGTAGGAATCCATGATGAATAATATGGACAAAAAATTAATCATAAGGTTTATATAAAGAAAATAAATTTAAAGTGTTCTCTTTTTTCATCATGACTAGATAAAAGTGATTTTTTAGGATAACATTTTTTTTATTTTCTATGAATAAGGGGGGGGGGTTCATTCCATGCTTAACTATATGATTTCACCACAGAATGCTTATTAAAGTATAAAATATTGTTACTTTAATTATTTATATGGATGAATGGACCATGAAATTAGAGATAGATCCACTTTTTAAAATGGATCATAAGATCATTATGATTCAACTAATGGTGGTGTATTTAATTAAAATACCAATGGGGATATCCAAAAAGGATGAATGAACATTGAGAGGTATGGTGGTCAGTTTATCCTCCATGGTTATAGATATTTTTGATACATGTGAAAATTATTCTTTTATATCATTTATGTTGGTTCAATTATAGGTCTTATTCTTAGAGATTATGTTGTTCCTGATTGATATTTACATTTTTGGAAAGAAAATTATTCTATATTTCTAGTGTTTTGGGTGATTATTGGTGACATATAAGATGTATCAGAATTATATGTTCTTAATTTTGATATCAGCAAAATTGTTACTTAAATGGATTAATAGATCAATGTCAAGGACTATATCCATTTCTATCATCACTATGTTTAGTTTACAGCTCCAAATGGAGTCTCTCAAGACATATATGGTGATTGTGCCTATAGATCGAAGAGATTATAGAATTATTTTACTTATATAAGAATGATGCCATTCTATTTGTCTTATTTTTTTCATGGTGTCGCCTATCCATATCTATATAGTACACCTATTTTAATGGTGAGTTAATTACCCCATTTCATTCCTAATTATTTTTCTTATCTAGAACATCATTGAATGTTCATTTTCACTATTGAAAAACTTCTTATCATGATGCTAATTTCTATACAATCATAATAGAGTGAACCTCTTAAGTTATATGATTTTAAAATCTATCTTGTACATCCTGATTCCAAGGGATATATTAATCAATGAGTTTCACCATGGGATTCGATAGTTATCATTGGAAATAAGTAAAATGGATGAATAAAATATTATGTTTATTTCCCAAAGTTTAGTCAGGTGACTTTTATGAAAAACTACCACTATCCTAGATTTTAGATATTTTTTATCACTTTAATGGGGAATAATGGTTTTCTAATATCTAACTATGATTGTTGTACCATCAGTTGATAGTTAAGGAATATTATATACCTTAGATGGTGTTTGGGTAATGATATGGGAAATTAAAATTCTATGTTATGTAATTTGGTATCTCTAATTAAATAGTGGAATCAGTGAAATAGATTAAATATAGCATTAATTTGTTCTTATAGTATTTCCTAATCATTTTCATGTATGATATTTTGGATCAGTCCATGTTAGATGGGGAATACATAGAACATTTCCACAACGTCCTATGAATTTTGAATCCATGTCATTAGATAGGTAAGATTTAAAAATGTGAATTTTGGAGCTAGAAATTGATGTTTTCGGCCAAGATATATTTGAATGGTGTATCATGGTTGATCCTAGAATGATTTGGGAATTCATTCCATGGGAACAACCAAAAATTGTTTTTGAAATTCCATGTTTCTGATCATAATTGTTTATTATAATAGATGTATTCAATATTTATCCAGGATTTCATATTTTATGGCATAATTGGCCCATAAGGTTGTTATGTATGAGTGGAATGATAAATGTCAGATGTCATTTTAGGAAATGTTGGTGAGGATTTCTTCTATATGGTTTTGATTCTTTTGGAACTAGGTTCATGGTATTGAATTTTCTTTGAAGCCTCAAGTATCTGATTATGGTTTTTCTTTATTCAAAGAGAACTTGTGGTGGCCTATGGATATAATAATTTATTCATCTATATGATGAACGATCCTACTAACATGAATTTGTTTTAATAAGTAATTCAGACTACTAAAATATGGTTTCATTATTTTTTGGGGAGTGATTCATTGTATATTCAAATTATATGAGTCTGGTGTATATATTTAATTATAAGATTATTACCATATGTTATTGACACTGGGTGAAATACCTTCATATATTTTATTTTTCAATCAATTATACTCATGTAATGGGAAATGTTGCAACTTAATCATAGAGAAGGAGGTTAATGACTAAAACCATAATGAAATCATTAGAGGAATTGTCTATATCTAGTCTTTTTAATGACATGAGAATTGGAGTGACTGATTATGGTGATATCATGTTGTTAATATTAATTATATGTATCCCATAATTCATTGATTATATTCTTCTAGAATATGAATTGTAAATTTACTTCCAAAATTATATAAAAATAATTAATAGTGGGGATGAAATTAGAGGTTGGCCTCAATATCCTATTTGTGCTTTGTTTTTCCTTGGAATGTTGGTAATTTTGGTATCCCTATTGAATTATTTCATTTTTAGTGTAAATATATGTATTTATTCCATAAAAACAATGAATATGAATATATTAAATGATCTATGTCATTCTATTTTGTAGTCGGGAATGAGGCAGTTGATAGAATAATTTTTTTTCTCATTTCCTTAACTATAATTTAATTAATGTGGAGCACCAGAGTCCTACTATTCTGTTGAAACCATTATGTAATTTGCTGTGCTTATGAGAAGATATATTTATAAAATTAATAATTAATTTACCATGGGATCTTAGTTGGAATGATTTGATTTGTGATATCATGGATCGACTTAGAAAATCTACACATTTTCTTCATATTAAGGAGATGAAGAAGGTGGAAGAGCATGGGTTCTTCTATGTCATAGATATCATAGAACATCATGTTATCCATTTTATGATTGTATCTTAAAAGTAATTTTGGTTTACATATTGTATTTGGAAAGAATTTAATGAGGTGATTAGTACCTATTTGAAATTATAAATGACGTATCTCCCGCAAATGAATGGGCTTAACCAGAAATCCATTGGGATTCTTGAGGATATCCATTGGGCATGTGTTCTTTATTTTGGTTGTTCATTTGGAATGAATATTCATTTTATAAATTTTTTTAATGAAAATAGTCACTATGATTTGATGAATATAGAAACTGTTGGTCAATTGTATGAGAATCCATGTTGACCTCCATTATATTAGGCATTATTGTGAGAATGTAATTCAACTGGCATGAGCATTATTTTAAAGATAACAGAAACAATGAAAATGATTTGAATTTAATTTTTAACTAATTCGAGTAATTAGGGATACTCTATAGAGAATCTTCACCACATGTAGGATTTTCAATCATGAAATAATTTATTTCGTAGAGTATAACATCTATCGGGACATCGTTGATTAGGTGGGAAAGATAAGTAGGACTTATGAATTTTAGGACCCTTTAAGATCATTGAAAATTTTGAAATAATGTCTTATTGGATATGCACTCAATATCAATTGAAATTTTTTTATTTCATATTTCATGTATCCCAATTGAGGCAGTATCAATCAGACCCTTTCCATATTATTGAATGGGAAAATGGTGATCTTGATACTAAAACATATATATTTGAACAATTAGGTCCTTTTGTGGATTTCCCATACTGGTTATTGTGTGAAAAAATAATTTATTTGGTCCATATACTATAGTAGTGGAGATATGATATTCATCATACATGGGAGAATGAATTTATGATGAGGAAGAAGTTATATTCCCTTTTTCTGATCAAGAATATTGAGCACTTTTGGGGGGAAGAAATATGTAATGGTGGGGAGAATTGTGATGACATAAGTGTCACATAGATACTTTAGTTTGAGCATGGATTATTCATTTT
Organism: Viscum album; assembly: GCA_963277665.1. NCBI lineage: Eukaryota > Viridiplantae > Streptophyta > Magnoliopsida > Santalales > Viscaceae > Viscum > Viscum album. Next base: position 1,099,642,090 of record OY728123.1, read on the forward strand.
TTGTTCTAGTGGTCTTTATGAGTTAGGGGTTTATGAAAAGAAATTTATTTAAAAAAAAGATAGGTGAACTGTATATTTTTATATTTATAAGAATCCATGTGTAATACTTATGGTATGTTATTAGGATGATTTAGTTTCATTTAACACGTGTTCTCATGAGTTTTCCAATCGAGAGAGTCCCTGATAAAACATTAGTGATGTATGGGTGTTTATATAGATGTGAAATGGGGATTGATCATGGGTTTTTTAACCACATCGATCTTACCTAGTTTACTCTACACCTATATTTTCAATTGACAGGGGAAAAACAGTTGATACATGGTTTGTTAAATCGTACAACTTAACTATTCACCTTAAGTACAAACATTAAAATTATTTATAAGACACCAATTTCCGTGTTCATTTTTATATTAAATCACATAATAATATAATTTATGATCAATCTAACCACTCCCTTTTACTCTATCGTGTATTATCTATGGATCCTTTGTAATTTATAATTAATATTGGGGTATCTTCTCATTGTATATTGTATTTTTATTACATTTATTCTCATCATCCTAGATTTTCTATTGATATATGTTATCGTTATAACATTGAAACCTAATTGGTATGTGATTGAAGGATCTAGTGGTCCTGATTGGAAAATGATGAATTGTTTTATTGATCTAGTTTACTGGGGACATGATATCTTCAATTTCATTATCTATTATCAATTTCTATCAGTTTTCCACCACTCTTGATGTAGGTGTCTTTATAAAATTTCCTAATTCTTGAAATACTTGATGAACATGTAAAATTGTTTTTTGTGTTTTTTAAATTTAATAGTTTTATATAAATAATCTTGTGTGTAATGAAAAATAGATTTTTAACGCGTTTTACTTTTAAAATAATTTTATGCACATTTTGTGTTTGATAAAATGACATAAAGATGATTTGGACTCTAAAATTGATTTAAAGAATTGGTGTTATGTTTATTTTGCATAATGTTTTTTAATATTATGATCATAGTTTATCAAATGATTTTTTTAATCGTAGTACATTTGGAACCTTGGTTGCATTGTGTATAGACATATAAAAAAAATAGTGAGTATGGCCCGAGTAGGGGTTCTTCTTATGATATCAACAGACATCAGTAGGAATCGATATTAGTAGGATTCATGATATTTATGGATTAGTGATCCTTCATATGATTGAGTAAGCATTCATATTATCTAGAGCACAATATATCATTATTTTAAATATGTTGAAATAGTTTCATTACAGAGTTCCCACATGTTTATTTTATAATATATACATAGATACTGCTATTTATGTATGCACGTTAGTTTTCATATACATATTATAGTCCAGGATTTTGTGATTGTGACAAAATTTATGGAAAAAAAGATTTTATACTAAAATAGATTTTCACGTAAAATCACATTATAAATCGATTTTATTTTAATTGTAGAACTAAAATTTACCTGAATTAGACTATTTATATATTCATTCCTAGAATCCTACCAGGGTTTAGTACTCACACTAAACGTTATTCAATTGATAATTTATAGACTTATTTTTATAGGAAACAAGGAATGTAAATGTTATCTTGTTGATTGAAAACTTCTCTAGGATTTTGTTATCTTTGTGGGTGACTGTGATGATGGTAATGGATTGTCACATATAGGACTTGATTTTATATTATATTTTTATATTATGATGTTTTGATTTCTATATTGATGTTATATGTCACATGGATTTTTACTCTACATAAACATTATAATATTCAAATCTACCTCAATATAGGCACTCTTGATAAATTTTTAGCATTCTTTTTAATCTCTACCTTGTGGAAGGTATTCATGGGTGACTTGTTATTTCAACCTGGGTTGGTTCTATAGTAGTGTTCTCAAACCAAAATCCATCACACGATAGAAAAATAATTATTGTCATTCATTGAGAAGCATAACCTTCTTTATATTAGTGGTGATGAAGATCTACGTTTTTCCTGAATACCCGTCCATAATGGAGAGGGATATAAGCTCTAAGGATTGAATGCTTAGTAATTTAATTATTGCGATTTGAAATTCATCCTTTGGGTTTTTTTATAAAGATAATTAAATTAATGCATAATTAGTTATTCTCACTATTTTTTATTATGTATATAAGGTTTATTTTCAATTTTATGTACAATATTTCCTGAATAAAGTTACACTTGATGTTCTTGCAATAATCATCCATTACCATGGAATAATAGGCAAAATTAGTCCTTCTAGCTTCAATTTTATTACTTTATTTTCCAAATTCTAATCATAAATAATAGGAAGCTATATAGAGATCATATTATGAATTTTATTTATTTTTATACAAAATGAAATTGTTCCACTACATATAGAAAAATATTCATCAATTATTCCATAGGGGACATGTTGTTGCTAATCAACATATGTCACATAAACTTCTTAGTTCCCAAAATCACCTACTAGAGTACATTAAAAATTATGGAGTCACATTTCTCATATTTATAGAGGGTAATATTTATGGTCCTATTCATTGTACTCTTCTTCTTTAATGAATTCAAAGATGAAGATAAATTTTAATTATTTTATTTTAATGATTATACATGACTGTATTGAGATTCTATAGAATATATGAGGGCCTCGTGGATATTAACCCCTTTAAATTCATTATCATTTGGAGTGAATTATTTATAGTGATCTTAATATATAAAAAATAATGTGGGTTAAATAGTCATTAGGGAAATCATACGATTTCAATAATAACATTTCTATTTTTCATAATAATGTTTGGGAGATGAAAAATATATTAGTAAATGGTAAAAAATTCACCCAACCTAGGGATTACATTATTCTATTTGAAATCATATCCACTTTTCAAATCGTTTTTACTATGTTTATTAAGACTCATTATTGGTCATTCCAACACAATGGTAATGTGAATCTAAAACCATGTTTATTTTCATCAATTATGAAGTAGACTATTTTTCTAATTCAAAAATATTTTTCTATAAGTTTATTCACTATACCATCATGTGAAATGAATGTGGTTTATTGATTAATCATATTTTTTTAAAAACTCACATGAGGGAATAAATTTCGAGATCGATAGTTGTTGGGTAAATGTGATTGATGGTTAACAAGATATATTTGATTATTTTTTTATAGGATGAAAAGGCTACCCTTTAATCGATTGATATGATTTATTAAAATGGAATTAAATAAAATTATTCACAACAATCCAGTTCATAAAAGTATTTCATTGTGTATTAGTCATCATATGACTTAAATGGATAATCAGGAACATTCGACACCTTGAATTTTTCATCATGTATGATTATGAGGAACTGATTGTATGAGGATGGAACTGACACATTATAATTGATCCATAACCTTCCAAACAAAACATTGAAGCTGAAATATTGGAAATCCACTATAAATTCAGATACAAATATGAGAACACCAAAATAGGATTTATATTGCATTTCTTCAGTTAATTTTTCTTATTTATAAGTTATCCATAAATTAATAATATTTTGGAATAAATATAAAAAAGACAGTAAAATATGATATATAGGGTCAGGTAATTTTTCAGTTGGATTTGAGAATCTTTATTAATCTTGTCCTAGTGAACATTGATATCTGATTGCTCAAAACATATTTAAAAGGACTTAATGTTCCTAGGTATGTATACTTAATGATTATTATCTATCATTGAAAAAAATAATCTAACACTCATAAGGAACCATATCTTCTAAATATTCCACAACTATAGTTATTTATATGTTGAACTCTTAAGGTTTATAAATTGACCTAATGGGGGATTTCATGAGTTTATTCAAATTGTGAATAGATTTAAGAGTCGACAACATGGCCAAAAATGGGATAACCGCTTCAATAAGTAATATTTATATATCAAGGTTCAACACTTCATATATTTTGTTTTTTACTTACACTGGTGATTAAAAATCATTCGTTAACATACTCTTGACTCCCATATGTGATCAATATAGGAGGTCATTTTAATAACTCTTGTGTTGTATGGAACTATACTTATATAAATAAAATATTGAATAGAAAAATAAACATTTTCATGTTGGCCCCCTATTATGATTGGATTACAGAGAGACCTATATGATCTAGATAATACGAATATCCCACTAGGTATCATTAGAGATATTTTCTTTGTGATTTGGTTTTCTAGACCTAGTAGAAATAGCGACCAATGTTAGGGCCTATTTCAAATTCTTATTGCCTGACCTCTACAAACCCTATAACTTCATCCCCTATTACGAGTGGGGTGTTCATGTTTGTAAAATTCCTAATCATCACTAGTGATGGGGTATTCAGGGTGGATAAAAGAGATTGATCTACACTAATATTCCTTATCTGAATAAGATTTCAATTGATGGAGTGGTGCTTGTTGTCTCATTTTGTGTAACAATTGTCTTCCTTCCACTAGTGGAATAAATAATCACAAAATATCCTATATTCTGTTATGAAAAAATAAAAAAATATAACTTATCTAATTCTTTTTTTAAAATTATTCTATCAAAACATAATGTATTGAGATGATGGAGATTATTTATTTGATACTGAATAGGGGATTGAGTCATAATTGTTTGGAGTAGTTGTTCCCTATGTATGATATTTGACTATTTTACTGATTTCATAATCATGTTGTTATCAAATATCTATGTAAACTATATATAGAATTCATTTTATTATCTTTGTTATTCTAGTGAAGAGATATAATCGTGGGTCACTTATGATATTTGTATCCATGGTTAATGTTCCAAAAATAAATTCTCTTTTTGATCGTATCGTTGAACATGGAGTAGTACATGATATTGGGCCTAAGTATTGTTTAAAATAGGATAATAATCAAGGAATATATTTTTACTAAAATCATCATTATACTAGCCTTTTTAATTTGTGTATGGTTATTTCAATGGTTGTGATATAATACCCTAGAACCTGCTCTCTTTAGAAATAATAATCATTGTTCATTTGATACTCAAAAAATCGGTGCCTTTTCTCCCTGCTTCTATCCTTCTGACTGTGTAATAATTTTTATTGTGTTTCAAGGGGTGGATCAATTTTATATTTCATGATTTTAGAAAATTTAATATTAATTTGTGCTCATTTGAGGCTATAAATTAAAATAAATACTCTCTTAAGAATATTTTGTAATAATGTTTACATTGGTTGGGAATTAAACTCATATAGTCGTATGAAATCATTGAGGCATTCTTTAGAATATGAAAAACCATTAAATTCAAAAGGACATTTTAATAAAATTAACAGTATATTTTAATAAAATTAACATTATCAAAAATTCTTTATGTAAATTATATATATAAATATTATTATTTCCCCCTAGGGAATATTTACATTGATAGTGTAGGTTAATTTATTTCATATAACACTGCAGGCTATGTCCCTCTCATTTTTAGACTATTTTCAATTTTACTTTTCATGAACAATAATCTCCATTAGTGATGATCTAACATAATAGTGGAACATTCATTGATGATTATCCTAGTCATAAAAAGAACTTACTAATTGAGTACTATACGAGAAAAATGATGTTCCTTCTTTGATTTAGAAAAAGGACCATAACTTCTACAAAACATGTTTTTCCAATATTCTGATCATGGGACTATATCAAGATAGAATATCTGAGTAGTTATACTCTAGGTATCCCCTTTAATTGAAAAGGGTTATGTTTAGATTGGTGAAATTGGTTATAGTAGGTGTAACATCTACCAAAACATGATATAAAATTCCATTTATTTATAAAAATTATCTTCACCCCATTATGACTTATTTTCATGAAGCAATGGTCTAAATGGATTCAAGAAGGTATTGTTGAAATATCTAATAAGATGGTTCCCTAGTGTGGTTTAGGGGAGTATTTTGATATGATCATTTCTCTAATTTTAGATATTGAAAACCCATTTGACTTTTTATATTGCATCATTCAAGAAATGATATTTTCTGACTCGATAGAGGAAATTATTAATATTCATCTAGTAGTTGGTGTAGATAATCCAATGTTATAGAACCATACTTGGAATGGGGGCCTATATCATATCTTAATAGTTGAGTAGTTTCATCTTGTTAAATAATTACTAGAGTAGAGACATTATCTTTTAATAAATAATGTCACTCTGTAAAAATATTATATATTAGTCATACATAATTGAGTCACTTATATTTATCATGAATATCATTATATTGGGAAAACCATTCCATAATGGAATGAGCATCAACATCCTTCAATTTTAGTTGGGTTTTGGATGTAGGAAAACCTCCACCATTTTCTATAGATGCGGATAATCATGTATATATTGACTAATTATTTGGAAGATTTTCCAAATTTTGAGACTACCCCTAATTAAGGGTATAAATTTTCACATCGAGGATTACAGCCACAGAGATGATCCAAGGATGAAACATTCATCACCAGGATGATGCAATTACACCACCTATGATGATGTGCATCCTAGTAAAAAATTTAAGGCATACCATATGATTCTATTTAAGTGAAAATATAAAATTAACAGATACTTCATTTTATTTGAAGGCATTTTTGAAAAATCTTCATCAACAGTAACCATTTCTCAAATAGGCCACGGTCAGATCCCTCAATATATTCAGCGAACACATTGGATGTCTATGGGATGGATTATACCCAAAATCATGGTTCTAGAATGTGGATTCAATTAATCATTTTAAGACCCAATGATCACATGTGTGGCAATACTTTGATCAGTGAAGAGTAAGTTGGATCAAAGGCTTAGATTTTCTGCTTCTATCCCTATGATGTATGTGATATGAGGTACATGATTTCAAATTCATATAGTTAATGGTTAACCAAACGATAGACTCATGGTGCTTATGTAATTTGGTATACAATAACTAAAAACATATCCCTGAACCCTCAATATGTATTAGTAACCAAATAACAAGTAGAAAACATGTTATAAACAAATAACTGTGTAATAAATATCATTACTATATTTTTGATTTCTAATATAATTATTTTATTTCATGATAACATAGATCCATAAACTCAACATGATAATTCAAAAAATACTAAATGAATAATTAATATAAAAACAATATTCAATCACTGAATAATTTCCAAATAATTTATGCCATTATTAGTAAATAAATTTAATGAATAAATTCTAATCTTGTTATTTTATACTTGGATAATAATGAATTAATTTACTTCTTGGAAATCATAAATTCTCAATCATATTCCAATCCTAGTGGTGGGACATACTATGCCATATACATTTATTCATTAAAAAATGAAATGATTTTGAATATACCTAGTTTGTGACATGATAAGATCATGTATTGATAGATGGGAATTATCATTAGAGACTATGAGGGAAGTATAAAACCCATCTAAGTCCATAAGGACATTTGGATTATTTATAGTTACAAAAACCTCATATGAACACATGATATGTGATATAATCTCATTTTCTAAGGATATCTTATTTTTTGGATGCACACTTCATGTAATTATCCTTTATCACTTAATTTATCATGGAACATACTATATTTAAATACCTTGTTCTACGTTGACCATCGAATTAGAGAAGGCACTAACATTAAGATAAATATGGCCATGTAAATATCATCCTTTCAGATGTGATTTAAATTTTCATCAATACTCAACTAATGACACTCCATCAATGAAATAACCAATACAATCTACCTCACTAAAACATATAGGTCATGGGTTTTGTCTTGATCCAATTAATAAAAATAAATTATATACCTTGATAATGATCTCAATTTCTGAGACCAATACACATTATCCCTAATAGGAACTACCAATAATACCTAAAACATGTGGTGTTTATATTGGTGGTCTATTCCTCATGATCTCAACTACTCAATATCACCATGTACGAACTTCATGATAAGATTTATCAATACATATTTCCCCAATCACTGCATGGTCAAACATCATCTATGTACTATCTAGAAGATGTATTTGGGCCCTAATAAAAATGTTTTAAATTACTGTCATGGTATATCTAGGGTATCATTAAATCATATGTAGTATTATAACATTTCTATGATAAAAATATATATAGAAATCACCATGTAAATAGTGGATTCAAAAATCTGAAAACTATTATAGTTTGTGTACATTATGAAGAAATCTGTCTATTTATTATATGTTTATTAGAAAATGAATTCCAAATTTTGTATAGGGAACCCGATTTTAAAAGAATACCACTTTCACTAGAACCATCATCTTACATATTTTTAATATCTCACGTGATAATATCACACTTCTACTTTGTTTAGTGTTTTAGTCATTAGCCCTGCTACATCTCTACAACTTGGACATTCTATTATTTTTTGCTTCACTCGCTTGAGTAAGGATCATCAAAACACATTTTCCCTGAGTATATTTGTTTTTTCCAATTTCACTTAATTACATCTTGTCTAGTACAGTAAATATAATATTATTATAAATTGCATTAATATATTACCTTTCTTACAAATTGAGATTATATAAATAGGAACAAATCAATTCATATTTTAATCTTATTATTCTACTACATGTGAACCCCCCAATACACTCTATATTAAAATGTATGGCTACCAATTGCATAAATATGTTTCTTTTGTTCATTATGTTATCCTAAAACTGATTTTAGATCATTTTAAAATAGAGAAAGACTAGTTTAATCCCCATTATAACTAGTTCCCCATCTACACTAAGTACTAGGAACATATCAATTGTTCTATCTCAAATAATATTTGATATCTCTGACTAAATCACATATAGTTATAGATTATTTTAATGATATTTACATAACCTAAATTTTATACTATCAATATCATATCCTAAATATATCATGAAATATGTGATAGATCTATAAATAGAACTTATGGAATTATACTATCTACTAAAATATCTTCTAATTTCACTTTCATGTCTTCTTGGAGTGATTTATTTCAGTTGATATTGGAATATGTTTTATCTCAAATTTTTTTACCTTGTAATTTTACAATACCTTGTCATCATATATACATTGGCATGGTATAATCAATCCATTGACCCACTGTTTCCGACGCTTTTACGCTGAGGCGCGCGCGCATGTCCATCATGCATGGGAGGACGTGCGGCTTGTTTCCCCACATTCCCGCTTTCCAAAGGTGGGCGGCATCCATTCCTTGTTCAGGGACATCTGCTCCTTGATCGAACCCAGGATGATGGGATGTCGGTTCTTCCTTCTGTGGATTCCTCCTCGGAGTTCATTACCTTTTTCAGGTCTCCCTCATAGATTTAAGACGGGTTCTTGAAGCTCGTTCCCGGAGCCATATCTGCATGGATGCTGGTTAATTACGCTGCTTCCGTCGAGTTGCTCCAAGGGGTCCTGTTGGGGCGGCAACATTCGGTGAGGATAATGGTCACGTTGGGGTGTCGTTAGCATGTATTGATGCTGGGGGATTGGAATGTATGTCTTCTATCCCTTTTCATAGGTCTTTTAGAGGGCGCAGAAGCCCGATGCATCACACATAGAACGTGGGGATTGTGTACCATCTGATATTTTCCTCAGCTTCCCATGATTAACATGGGGTATGCAGCGAGTTTAATGTCTTGCGGAGATGGATCAGACTGACCGCAACACTGAGAGTGGATCAGATTGAAGGACCCCCTAGGGGGAACACCGATGTTGGGGCCAACACGTGGGTGGTTTCCCGGATATTGTGGTGTGGGATGGGGTGGCATGATCTCATAGGGATGTGGCGGCCAGGGTATGGATCAGGGTGGATGATGTAGTGAAGGACTTGAACCTCGTGGAGGCTTCCTAGGTATCCCCATGGCAGGGAATCAATGTCTGCGTAGTTCGGTGGTACGGTGGGACACCAGAAGAGGCGACCCGTGAGAATGAACGCATGGATTAGAGCCTGGAGGATGTAAGATCTCCAGGATAGGGCATGAGCTTCCCAAGGCACGTGGGCTCGAGGAGTAAGTCAGGATGAGACGTGGGTGTGAGACATGGGGTTTACGCTCTGAGACGGCCCAAGAGGGGGAATACGGGGCTTACGCTCTGGGGCAGCCCATAATGGTGCTGGTGAACCGATGTGAAGGGGTCAGGACAACTGAGAGATAGGCTTGAACCTCCTGGAGGCTTCCTATGTACCATGTGTTAGCACGGAACAATGTCCACATAGTTCAGGGCATACAGTTTAAAGTCATGCGGGACGAGGGCATATGGTTTAACGTCATGCGGGACAAGGGCATTTGGGGCTTATGCTCTGAGGTGGCCCAGAGTGGATATGGGGCTTACGCACTGAGGCGGCCCATGGTGGTCGGGGAACCGACGTGGAGAGGTCAGAACAACCGGGTGGTGGGATTGAACCTCATAGAGGCTTCCTACATACCATGTGTTTGCACGGATCAAAGTCCACGTAGTTCACTGGGATGGGGCTTACGCTCTAAGGTGGCCCAAAGGAGGATGTCAGGGTTAATGTGCGCTCTAAGCCCACGTGAGTCATGCTTGGTGTGAGAAACAAGAGGCATAAGGGAGAAGATGATCACATCGCAAAGAGTGCATCCGTGAGAAGTGGAAAGGGGCTTACGCGTTGAGCGGCCCAAAGAGGAAACAGGGGCTTATGCGTGGTTAGCGGCCCTTGGTTCTGGGCCTTAATCCAGGGTGGAGGCCCGTCGTGCGACAAAGCGTAGTGGGAAACAGACTCTACTAGCCTTGGTAGGGGGGAAGTACGGAGGTGCATTGATGCATCCTTCCGTAAGAGAGGCTAGGGGCTTACGCTCTGAGGCAGCCATTCCCCCGTAGATAGACGCCACTCCGACAAGGAGGATCAAATTCCATGCGAGGAAGATTACATTCTCGTGGAGACGAGAGGTGTAAAGAATGTCCGATCTGGGGGGACCCTGCGTGCGAAGCACGGGGACAGACCACAGTTTAACGTCATGTGTTACGGACAAGGTACTTAGCAGTTTAATGTCCTGCAGCTTGGACAAGGTGGGTTCACTCCACACCCCTAGGGCATACATTTCCAATAACCTCTACCCCATGTGGGAGGGAAGGCATCGGGAAGGCTGTAGTGAAGGGGGGCTGTACGGCGAACCATCAGGGGGTCCATGTTAGCGTGGTTATGTGAAGAAGCAATAGTCATTAGCGTGCCTATGCGGAGAAGCATGAGGCAAAGAAACGAAACGAGAAACACCGCCCAAGGGACCTTGAGGTTACTTCGTACGAGCCTGGAAGGCCGTATGGGAAAACAACGCATGGCGTGCATCCCGGCAAGGAAGAAATCAGGTGCCGGTGCGGAGAGGCAGCTAAGGGGCGTCAAGGTAAAGGGTCCTGGGTATTGTGTGAAAAGAGAGGGTTTGCACGCAAAACACCAAGATGGCGCACAATGGGACCAGAGGATTATGCAGATAGGTGATTGCGCACAATGTATTGGGATTTCACGCATATAAGGGGATTGCACGCACGGGGAAAGGATTGCACACAAGGGAAGAACCCAGAGGAGTGGGAAAATTCACTTAAGCTAGTGGAGTTGCACGCAAAGGCGAACCCTGGGGAAAGGTTTTCCAAAAATATGGATTACCTGGAAGTCATCTTGCATGCGGGGTAGTCTGAATTGCGCGCACAGGAGCCGTTCCGAATTCCGCAACCCCAAACCGTTTGGGGTCACCTTCTATTTATAGGCATCGATCGACGCGGAATCCAGGCGGCGTGCGAAATCTTCAGTGTCGGGAACCGTCGGCGCGCAAAGCTTCACCATGAGGAACTGGGGTGCGCAAAATTTTACGCCTCACCGGCTCGATTATGCGCATCCTGGGGATGCTTCTCACACATGTATTTATTTCGCACAAGGCCTCCTTTATTTCTCGCACCACTTCCCGGGCCTCCGGACTAGGCCTCTGATTCCGTATATGACTTCGCATTGTCATTTAGAAACTTCCTCTGGGAGTTACAGAGTATGTTTCGGCGTCTACAAATTCCCCCCTAGAAATTAGATCAGCGAGAGGTCTCAATGGTCAGGTTTTTAGGGAAACACCGAAACGCCAAAGTAGGGCCACTCCTGGGTACTTAGCGCGCAAACAACCAACGCGGCACGCAAAACGACAGATCAGCGCATAATTTTCTTTCCGAGTAGTGCAGAACCCTGGCCTCGATTATAAAAAGGGGCGCGGGCCTTGAATATGTACTCAAGATTTTCTGTGTGATAGGCTTACCGCTCTCGGGCGTGAATTTGCTCCCACGGCTGCGCGTAAAAACACTCTCGCAGCACGTAATTCCTTCCGAATATTGGATGCCCTTGTGCGCCTACTCGAGATATTCCATGCCTAGCGTGCCAATTGCGTGCCTAAATCCAGGATTTTGTGCTGCTACTTCAGATTTCGGGCAACACTCTCCGATTCCGTGGACTGCATCCTGATTTTGTGTTACTCCCGAGATATTCGAGATGGATGAAAACTGAGTTGATGAGGGGGAAGCTGCCACTCGTAGGACCGAAATGCCGGCGAACGAGGGGGTTTATGGAACCAAGGTGATCATCTCCAGCAACCTGACCTTGTTCAATCTGCTGACTCCATCCTAGAAGATGTATCCCCTGTCTGACAACCTCCCGCTCTGGAACATTGGCATCCTGGAGGAGGTGCCCCTACTGGGCTTCGAGGCGGACACACTGCGGTCATGGGTGACCCATGAGGACGAGCTTCCTCGCTACAGCATCACCAACAATGACCATCCTGCCAGGGAAACCAGACATATGGACGTATATGTCCTGAACCCGAGGACCAGGACCATTAATGGGGACGAGCCTGCCGCAGAGAATTCTCCAGCCCTCTACGTGAGCACGTTTCGTCAGAGTGTAACGGATGACACGAAGGGCTGGCAGAAGGATTGGGACTTGCGGTCCGGGGGAAACTTCACCAGCGAGTGGCCCTGGGCGTTCTGGGTTCGCCATTCTTGCGACCAGTTTGGGGATGAACTGCGACATATTGGCCTGTTCGAGGTGGTATGGACGTCACAGTTCCACTTCCACCATCAACCTGAGCTCAGGCCGGATCTATTCACCCGGTGGTGCCCTAATACCAACACATTCCACCTTAACCATGGGGAAGTTGACATCAGTCTCTGGGACATTCACTGCATCAGACGTATCCCACTAGAGGGCTACCAATACGACGAGTTGGTTCCCCCAAAGAACACCTGGGTAGATAGGTCACGGATGCCCATGCTGACGTGGCACCTGGTGGAGCTAGAAAAAGAGAGGCTGGGAGTCAAGGGCATCCTGAAGGACATTCCATACAAGGGATGGTACAACCGGTTCCTTGAGAAGGATCCGACCAACAAGATGCTGGGACGGGGTTAACGGTGCCCAACTGTGACTCAGAGGAGCAGGGATGGGTCATACTGGAGGACCCTGGAGGCAGGGCAATACCAACCATAGGGCTACCACACCATTGAGACCCAGGACCCGAAAGTCCGGTATGCCAGGTTTCTCGCCGCCTTCCTGAGCGGGTGGCTCCTGCAGGTGCGAGATATGAGGATAGGCATCCGTCCAGCAACACTGGTGACGGTGGGAACCATGGCCACCAACAAATGGCTCAACTTGTGGGTCCCCATTCTGGCCAAGCTGTATGCCATCCTGGGATGCATCTCATGAGGGGGGTTTCCTCGGAGAGTACGTGGCCCCTTCCTGATCTTCCATGGCTGGGTGGTGGCTCATCTCGGTGAGTACACTTTCCCAAACACCATCTGCCCTCCGGGAAATGGCCTGCGACTGTCCCTGCTGAACATCACCGGGGTGGCGCCGATGACACTCAATGAGGAGGGAGTGAGAATCCGAATTGGTAACCACACCAACTTCAAATTCATCTCATTCCCCACCTTGGTTGGCCAGATGGTGGACAACAGGGGAGGCTCTCTGGAACTGTAGGAGTATTTCGAGAGCATTCGGGGTGGGGTGCTCGTGGCTCGGATCGACGGGAAGGTGATCTGCGAGCCATACGTGCCATCCCTATTTGCCAGGATATTCGGGTGCCTCCAACTAATGACGAAGAAGTTATTCACAGTTGTATAGCAGGAGAAGAATCTCTGCATTCTGTGCCAGATGTGGTTGATGTTTACCACTTTCGGCTCCGACGACGTCACTAGTCTTCATCCCACCGGGGTTGACGCTGGCCCAGCAACCAAGTATGCTGAGCACTGGACCATCACGTACCCTGAGGGGCTTTTACGCAAGCGAGTCCAGTAACTCGAGGCTACTCGCGTGGAAACCGGGCGATGGGGGAGACGACAAGGTGCTGCTGGAAGGGGGAACCAGGGGTGCGTCAGGTAGCGAGGCCTGCGCAGGCCGGGACATCAGTAGAGGGAACATCGCACAGTGCCTCTACAACCTCGTTGCCCATAGGGGGGTCACATGAGGCGGCCATGGAGCTGCCCGGGAAGAAGACAAGATACCTACTCCAACCTTCCCAAGATGCAATTCTCCTGGCACCGTGGTCGGCCAGGATGACCCTGCGGAAATCGCTGAGCGTTGAAGTCATCTGGCAAAAGATAATGCAAAACGGGATCCACCTGCCAGAGGTCGGGCTCATTCGAGTTACCGACCGGGTAAAATTTCATCGGCGTCATGCTTATCTGATGGCCGTGGACACATACGCATGCCAAAGGGGTTGGCGTGCGGAGCCACCTTTCCTAGTGAAAGTGATGCTCGTACAGGAGCATGATCCGGAAGTGATGCCGCCTGGAGAAGGTGACAGTGACAAGGAGTCGGAGGGGGAGGAGGATACTGGAGAAGACGAAAGCGAAGGATAAGATAAATGAGAAGGAGAACCCGAAGGTGAGGGGTCACATGGGCTGACCTACCAAGGGAGTCTCTGAGAGACTAGAGAGATTGTCGTCTCTGATCTCGACATAACTGAGATACTTGAGGTCTGTCCCTATCTTCAATCATTTTCCTTCTTCGTCCATTCTCATTTTTAATCTCCAAAACATCTTTCTACCTCACTCAGGAGCATCTGAGTGTTGGTCGGGCATCCCCAATAGAGGAGGGAGGAGAGGAACTGGTGGGACCGGATGGGGATCTGATGCCCATCATTGAATTGAAAACCACGGAGGGGTCTCCCATCATGGCGGCTCTTGCAGCAGCTGGAACACTGGAAGCCTATGCTCTGGATTCCTGTAAGTCTCACGCTTCACTACTGGCACTGGTTCCAAAAGATCCCAACTAATCAGCGTATGCCTTGCGCAGTGATCTCAACATTGGAGGCTCGTCAGGCTGCGGAGCCTGGGCCGTCCGTGAGCGGACCCGTGGTGGACATACCACCACATTAATAACATGCTCCCTACACTGAGTCGACCCCGACAATTGGTGAGCAGGGGGCAGTGGACATTAGCGGTGCTATTCTTGAGGCGAGGCGAGAAGGTGAAGGAGGCACCGTCGCTACTGGGGTGAGAGAGTAAGGCCGCCCGGACATCGAGGATCATATTCTTCAAGAAGACATCCCTGAGGCAGATCCTGCTGCAGATCTATTGGTTGCCTTCCCTATGTACTGAACCACTGACCCTGATGAGATAGATGACTTAGACTCTGAGGCAGCCGAGGAGAGTCGGATGACACGACAGAAAGGGTGGAAGTGTATCCAGCGCTTTCTCAGACATCCCCAGTCAGATTGGATGAGGCGGATGGGATCACTCCAGACCTATCTGTGATTCCTGTGCGCCGGCGGGGCTGGCACTCAGCGCCTTCATCTGACAGTCCATGATTACATGGTTTAGAAGAAACGCAAGAGCAGTCGGCGCACCGGCGTTGCCTAATGTCGGGAAAGATCGGCGGGCGCCCGAGCGTTGCTGAGGGAAGAGCGAGAGGTCCGGCACCTTGAAGGGAAGGTTTCAAACAAGGAGGCCTTCATTGAAACATTCTCTGAACTTGTGGAGCAACTAATGACCCAGCTGGCTGATGTGCAGGAACAACTGATGGAGGCGAGTCACCAAATGACCGTACTTCGAACCGAGCGGGCGCATGCACAAGCTAGGATTCGCGAGCTGTGATCTGCGATGGCTGATGAGGAGAGAGTCTTCAAGGAGCGAGAAGCGGTCCTGGAGGCTACCAGCCAAAGGGTAGCAGTGCTGGAACGATCAATTTAGAACACTGATCCTGAAGGGATTTGTTTTGGCCATCTCATGAACTTATTTCTTGTACTTCTCATCATCTCAATCCAATACATGGACAAATCCATTTATTTTTACCTTTGGTTTAATATTCTCAACCATATTTCTGAAATGAATAACAAATCACCCCTAATCTCTTGTCGGTCGCACCCAAGGCGAGAATCAAAGGATACTCGTGCTATCATTTCGTCCAACTGCGGGGCATTGACCAAGATTCAGGCACCCGAATTTGGGCCTGGATTTCTGAGGAGAAGACCTCCGACAAATTGATATATCACCTTCTCAATGTCCTCTGACACACGAGTGGGGAAATGCTGGGGGAATTGAAATCCATCTGAAAAAAGTGAGATGGAAAGGAAAGGGGAATCACGCCACCCGAATTAGAAACACTCTAGGGCGCGACGATGGAGGATAACTATTAACCGTGACGGAAACGCAGAATCCATATCGTGTTGGCGTGGGATGGGGACAATAAATGTGGGATGACCGCAGACCATGTTTGCAACATGGGGCCTAACTAAAATATCTTCGGTCAGTTTTCCGGAACGTTGGCCCAGGACAACAGGCAGACTATAGGTCTATCATAAATATTACTACAATAGGCGGACCAAAGGTCTATCATCCATATTGTGGTAGTAGGCGGACCAAAGTCTATCATCCATAATGTTAGGGGGTTCCATCAAACATGACCAGTCCTCTGGAACGTTGGCCCAAGATAGTAGCCGGACCATAGGTCTATCATCCATACTGTTAGGGGGTCCCATAGAACATTAAAGAAAATGAGGATCTGAATAAAGGGACACGCAAAACATGGAACGTGGAGTGGTGGTTTGTTCGAACAAAGTCCAACACTCCAGGAATTGCGCCACCATTGCAGAGGCTCATTAGACGGACGTACCAACCTGATCATGGATCGTCCAAATTTTCAATCAGGACCTCTCTGGCGAGAGAACTGCCGCTTCCCATTATTACTATGGGGCATCTCGAAATTATTCAGGGTAGATGTCATGATTACACCACTTCCCAAGAATTAAGACTGAGGGGCCGACAATAAGGAGGGACGAGATTTGGTAATCCCTGGGGCTGGACCCAAGATGAAATGTCGGGGCATTCCTACGTATCTCACAAGGATGAGAATCAAGGAACAGGTAGTTCTAGAAGCATGGTTTAACGTCATGTTGGACGAAATACAGTTTAACGTTGTGTGGGATGGGGACACATCTCATATGGGGATAGGCATGGCACGACGAGTAACCTGGCGTGAATGAGGACATAATCCCGCACCACACCGTACAATCCCACAAGAGAGTCCGAGTCGCGGAAAGAAAAGGAAAGGATATTAGTTTTAGGTCTTAGAATTAGGAATGAAGGATAAGCGGAATGGGAGACACACGATAAAGTGGTTGAAAAACACAACCTGAATGGGTAAAATCCATGCTTACTATGTGCTCCTAGGGACGTGTTTAGGCCGAGAGACCGAACACAAAAAGTAAGGTTGGGCCTGTGGGGAAGTTCACTGGCGCTCTTGCATATCTCAAAAGGATGAGAATCAAGACCTACGTAGTTCTTGAGAGGTATCACCTTAACAGGACGATATCATCACAGTTTATGGTCATGTGGTTGGACTTGGCAGCACAGTTTAAGGGCGTATGGCTTGGACCTGGCAGCACAGTTTAAGGTCATATGGCTTGGACCTAACAGCATAGTTTAAGGTCGTATGGCTTGAACCTGGCAGCACAGTTTAAGGTCGTATGTCTTGGACCTAAGAGAACACGCATGATGTGATAAAGCATACCTGATGCGGGTGAGGGCATAATCACATACCATCACTGTGCGCGATTCCGGGAGAGGAGCCTCGGGCCAATGGGGCTTACGAGGGTTCAACAATCAGGGGGGGTATGAGATGATAGATCCTAGCTATGCTGGGCCTGAAACGCAATGAATGGGAGACTCCTCGTTCCCCATGGGGATGAGGGTCAAGCTGCACGCAACCTGTAAAGAAGAAACCCAGGCACATAATCTAGTGCCAGATCGCGGGAGCCTCGAGAGACACCATTACACAGCTTGGTATGTCTGACGTGTAGCGGTGTACTGAGGGTTAGTACAAGGAGTGTCGAGATTCCACCTGGACAGGGTGGGGCGTAACATAATGTGAATCATGCAACCAATATTCAGGGCCCAAGGAAGTCGGCGTGATGACTGAGGATTACGGCTAACCATGCTAGCAACACAGCATCCTGTCGTGTTAGCCTAAAGGTAGGGGAAATCAAACGAGCGTCAACCATTAAACACATTCGCAACACGAGATTTGTATGAATTTGTTGCCCGAAACCCTCGGGGACATTGGCCCGTGACGGTAGGAGAGCCCTTAGGAATTGAATCCAGGCCGTTCTTGGGGGTCCCTCAGGGTGTGAAATATGGTGGGGCCCGAAGGAAGGGGAACACGAATCTTGACAAGTGGACAAAAACTTGTCTAAGTCGAATCTGACACTCCAGGTCCTAGACCAGAGTACTCTGAACACATTAGAAGACCACTGGAATGGGTTGAGGGGCTCAGTCTGAAAGTGGCCAAAAGAAGGCAGATTCCTGAGGGAAGGGCAGGGCAAAAGACCGAGGCAACAGGGAGATCGTGGGATCTCCTAAGAGATGGGGATGGACCTGAAATCTAGGTGTTCAGACGGTCCTACGTATCCCATAAAGATGGGAATCAAGCCACATGTAGTTCTAGAAGCACAGTTTAACGTTGTGTTGGATGAAATGCAGATCTTAGTTTTAGGTCTTAGAACTCGGACCAAGGTGTTGTTTAGGGTCGTGCGGGACCGTACAGTTTAAGGTCATGCAGGACCAAGGATCCCAGATGTAGGAAAAAAATGTAGATTAAGGTCATGTTGGACCGTGTAAAGATATTAGTTTTAGGTCTTAGAGATCCGACCAAGGTGCAGTTTAGGGTTGTGCTGGACCGTACAATTTAAGGTCATGTTGGACCAAGGAGACCAGATATAAAGAAAATTTAGTTTAAGGTCATAATGGACCATGTAAGGATCTTAGTTTTAGGTCTTAGTGCTCATACCAAGGTGCATTTTAGGGTCGTGTGGGACCATACAGTTTAAGGTCATGCTGGACCAAGGATCTTAGGCAAAGTACTGCTTGAGCAACCCGGAATTCGTGGGAGGAGTTACACGCTCACCATCCATAGTCACCATGGAATACGCGCCATTGGGATAGACCTTATGAAAAATGAAAGGCCCCTACCATTTGTGTTCCAACATGGGTGGTTTCCTGCTGCAAATCATTGGCGCTCTGAGAGCCAGCACCAGGTCACCTTGCAGGAAGGAGCGGAGGCTAACCTTCTTATTGAAAGCTCGAGCCATCCTGCTCTGATGACTTTCCATGTTATGTAAAGCGTGAATCCTACTTTCGTCCAGCGCTTCCAATTCTGCTAGATGGATTTCGGCAACTCTATCTAGTGCTTGCTGCTCGTAGACCACCATGCGCAATGAGGGAAACTAGATCTCGATGGGAAGGACGGCCTTAGCTCCGTATACCATGGAATATGGAGTCACCTCCGAGGAGTTACGATTCATCTTCATATATGCCCATAGGATGTTGGGGAGCTTGTCCGGCCAACTCCTCCTGTTCTGACCAACCATCATTTGCAAAATGTTATAGAGGGTTTTGTTAAACGCCTTGATCTGTCCATTCACCTGCGCATGATAGAGAGAGGTGTGGTTTGAGCGAATGTTGTACCTGGCATACAATTTGTTCAGATCGGCTGCTCAGAAGTTTGTTTCATTATCCGTGAGGATAGCATGAGGTAATACAAACCGATAGATGATATCGGAGCTCACGAAGTCAGCGATAGAACATGCCTTGACTTCCCTGAGCGGGATTGCCTCTACCCACTTCGAGAAGAAATCAGTAGCACTCAAGATGAACCGGCACTGGCGGGCTGTCGCCGGCGGGTAAGGCCCTATGACATCGAACCCCCAGACTGCAAAGGGCCAAGAATACTTGGTATTATGGAGAGGCTCCGGTGGCCGAAGCACAAATTTAGCATGAAATTGGTACGCATGACACCGCATGGCATACTCGATGCCATCGTAGATCGTGGAGGGCTAGAAGTATCCTAGCCTCTGAATCTGGTGGGACAACTTCAACCTGGCCTGATGGGCACCATAGGAACTATCATGCACTTCTTGAATGACCTATGGGATCTTGACTCTTTGAAGGCAACAGAGGAGAAAAACATCAAATCTGCGCCTATAAAGGAGCTTCTCAAGGCTGGGACCGCTTTGAAGGGTGAACTGCAGCACGCGGCGTTAGATTCTCTTTCGCTCGGCTTGGTCTGACAGAAGATTGTCGTGCTAGAGATATTCAACCAAGGGTGTCCTCCATTAAGGAACTGTCTCGATTACCACACCTGAGGCCCTCGGGGATCCTGACATAGGGGCACTAGTGGTGAGATGGTTCACTTGTGGGCCATGATCGCCCTCTGGAATTGTAGACCCCGGAAAACGCGTCCCCAAATTTTTCCAAATGCTTCCATACATGATCCAAGATCATATTCCATTTCTCAAGCTTCGATTTCGTAGGTCGTAGGGCCTGAACGGATTTACAGATTAGGAGTTATGGACGTTTGAAGTTGGGCTGGAAATCTGGTTCTCAAAGCCCATTCGCGAAGCCCCCCTCCGTGATCGCGGAGCGCCGCCGCGAAGCAATGAGGCGAGAGGCTCCGCGAACCCGTTTGACGTTTGCGATGCGCCGCGAAGACCCCTCGCGAAGCACTAATGCGAAGCACCGATGCGAAGCACCCGTGCCACGCGGTCCCGCGATGCCCCGCCGCGAAGCGTCTCGACCATCGCGGCCTCGCGAAGCCCCAGAGGCGTTGATGCTCTGCGAACACATTTGACGTTCGCGAGCCGCTGCGAAGCACCAGAGGCGGTGATGCTCCGCGAACGCATTTGACGTTCGCGAGCCGCCGCGAAGCACCAGAGGCGGCGCGGGAGTTCTGCTTCGCAGCGCCCCCGCCTATAAATACCCAGCTCACCCCCCCTACTTAGAGAGGAAAGCCACAGCCACTTCGCCCCTTGGGCGGCCGAGCGGAGCTCCGCATTGCGGCTCCGCGAAGCCATGCTCCGCGAGCAGCTTCCTTCGCGTTGCTGCTCCACGAGACGAGACTCCAGGAAGCCATGCTCCGCGAGCCTATGCTCCGCGATGCTGCTCCGCGAGACCAAGCTCCGTGAGAGCCCTTTGCTCCGCGAGCCTATGCTCCGCGATGCTGCTCCGCGAGACCGAGCTTCGCGAGAGCCCATGCTCCGCGATGCTGCTCCACGAGACCAAGCTCCGCGAGACACCTTTGCTCCGCGAAGCTACTTCGCGAGACCTTTGCTCCGCGAAGCTACTTCGCGAGACCTTTGCTCTGCGAGAGACTATTGCTCCGCGATGCCACACTTCGAGAAGCTGCATCGTGAAGACCTATCCTTCGCGAGAATCCCACCTCCGCGCCCACCGGTCCATGCCGCGGGGCACCGACCCCCATGAAAAATGGAGAGTCGCACCGCGATCTTTTCGGGCCAGGATGCCGGGATTTTTCCATTGCCCTCCCACCAACCACCTATGGAATACCATGATTTGAGATACTCCTCCACACACCATGGAACACCTTGAGTTGACATATTCCTCTTGGTTTCATTCCATGTCATGAGTTGATATTCTCATCATCAATTCCCCGGGTACCTTGAGTCGAACCATTCCTCAAGTAACTCCTCCAAACCCAATCACTTGGCTCCTATGCTAGGTTCAACCAGAAAGGGCTGCTTTGCGTAAGTCCCAACACCAACCATTTCTAGGCACCTTCTGCCTAGTAGTCCTTTCTACATGACTCTAAACTACAGTAATCCCTATGTGCCAAACATAGGATGCCTCTCTCTTATAACGAGAGATGCCTCATGCTCCTAGCATGAGATGCCAATAGTCCTACCTACAAGACTATAAACTGTAGTATTCTCCCTATGTTCCAAACATAGGATGCCTCTTTCCCTATACGAGAGATGCCTTAAGCTCCAAGCATGAGATGCTAACAGTCCTACCTACATGACTCTAAACTGTAGTAATACTTATGTGCCAAACATAGGATGCCTCTCACCCTATACGAGAGATGCCTTATGCTCCTAGCATGTAGCATGAGACGCCAATAGTCCTACCTACGTGACTCTAAACTGTAGCATTATCCCTATCTAACAAATGATAGGATGCCTCTTGCCCTAAACGAGAGATTCCTTATGCTCCTAGCATAAGATTCCTAATGCCATGTTTACAGTGGCATAGTTTCAAGAGCGTTGGAATCCGTTAAAACATTCCATCACTCCACCCCATGCTTTGCGTGTCCTTCATTCAGATCTGCATCCATTTCCAAAGTCTGAAGGGACCCCCTAAAAGTATGGACGGTAGACCCATGGTCCCCCTGCTATCCTGGGCCAACGCCCCAAAAGGCTTCGGGTGACACTTTGAGGTCCTGTGTTTCGAATACGGTCAGCAGTCAACCCCTCATTTGTTTGTCCCCATTTTAGGCTAACGCGATAAGATGCTGTGTTGCGAACATGGTCAGCAGTTATCCTCTATCGCCATGCCACTCTCATCGCATTCCGAGTACCGGGCATGTGATTCACACTTTTCATGTCCCTTTGTTTAGGCTGATTCGAACGCCCTTGGCGTTATCCCGCTTGTGCACTTGCGCATAGGCACATACCTCAACCCACCCGTGAGTTGGGATGCCGTCGTGGCCAGACATGAGGAAGACATTACGGGCAGCTTCCTAGCGTAAGCCCCATTCGCCAGTACTGCTCCATAGCGGCACCCGGGAAGCTTCCTAGCGTAAGCCCCATTCACCAGTGCCGCTCCATAGCGGCACCCGGGCAGCTTCTTGCAGAAGCCCCATTCACTAGTGCCGCTCCATAGCGGCACCCGGGCAGCTTCCTAGCGTAAGCCCCATTCACTAGTGCCGCTCCATAGCGGCACCCGGGCAGCTTCCTAGCGTAAGCCCCATTCACCAGTGCCGCTCCATAGCGGCACCCGGGCAGCTTCCTAGCCTAAGCCCCATTCACCAGTGCCGCTCCATAGCGGCACCCGGGCAGCCTCCTAGCGTAAGCCCCATTCACCAGTGCCGCTCTATAGCGGCACCCGAGCAGCTTCCTAGCATATGCCCCATTCACCATTGCCGCTCCATAGCGGCACCTGGGCAGCTTCCTAGCGTAAGCCCCATTCACCAGTGCCGCTCCATAGCGGCACCCGGGCAGCTTCCTAGCGTAAGCCCCATTCACCAGTGCCGCTCCATAGCGGCACCAGGGCAGCTTCTTACAGAATCCCCATTCACCAGTGCCGCTCCATAGCGGCACCCGGGCAGCTTCCTAGCGTAAGCCCCATTCACCAGTGCTGCTCCATAGCGGCACCCGGGCACCTTCCTAGCTTAAGCCCCATTCACCAGTGCCGCTCTATAGCGGAACCCGGGCAGCTTCCTAGCGTAAGCCCCATTCACCGTTTCCCCTGCTTAGTGGCACACGGGCAGCTTCTTGCAGAAGCCCCATTCACCAGTGCCGCTCCATAGCGGCACCCGGGAAGCTTCCTACAGTAAGCCCCATTCACCAGTGCCGCTCCATAGCGGCACCCGGGAAGCCTCCTAGCGTATGCCCCATTCACCGGTGCCGCTCTATAGCGGCACCCGGGCAGCTTCCTAGCATAAGCCCCATTCACCGGTGCCGCTCCATAGCGGCACCCGGGCAGCTTCCTAGCATAAGCCCCATTCACCGGTGCCGCTCCATAGCGGCACCCGGGCAGCTTCCTAGCGTAAGCCCCATTCACCAGTGCCGCTCCATAGCGGCACCCGGGCAGCTTCCTAGCGTAGGCCCCATTCACCAGTGCCGCTCCATAGCGGCACCCGGGCAGCCTCCTAGTGTAAGCCCCATTCACTAGTGCCGCTCTATAGCGACACCTGGGCAGCTTCCTAGCGTATGCCCCATTCACCATTGCCGCTCCATAGCGGCACCCGGGCAGCTTCCTAGCGTAAGCCCCATTCACCAGTGCAGCTCCATAGCGGCACCCGGGCAGCTTCCTAGCGTAAGCCCCATTCACCAGTGCCGCTCCATAGCGGCACCCGGGCAGCTTCTTGCAGAAGCCCCATTCACCAGTGCCGCTCCATAGCGGCACCCGGGAAGCTTCCTAGCGTAAGCCCCATTCACCAGTGCCGCTCCATGGCGGCACCCGGGCAACTTCCTAGCATAAGCCCCATTCACCAGTGCCGCTCCATAGCGGCTCCCGGGCATCCTCCTAGCGTAAGCCCCATTCACCAGTGCTGCTCTATAGCGGCACCCGGGAAGCTTCCTAGCGTAAGCCCCATTCATCATTACCGTTCCGTAGCGGCACCCGGGCAGCTTCCTAGCGTAAGCCCCATTCACCGTTGCCACTCCTTAGTGGCACCCGGGCATCTTCCTAGCGTAAGCCCCATTCACCAGTTCCGCTCCATAGCGGCACCCGGGCAGCTTCCTAGCGTAAGCCCCATTCACCAGTGCCGCTCCATAGCGGCACCCAGGCAGCTTCCTAGCGTAAGCCCCATTCACCATTGCCCCTCCATAGCGGCACCCGGGAAACGTCCTCGCGTAAGCCCCATCCACTGTTGTGACCCAATCCTGCGGTAAGCCGTTGTGACCCCCATTCAGCGGTAAGCCGTTGACATCCCTATCCAGCGGTAAGACGTTGTGACCCCATCGAGCGGTAAGCCGTTGTGACCCAATCCAGCGGTAAGCCGTTGTGACCCCCATTCAGCGGTAAGCCGTTGACATCCCTATGAAGCGGTAAGCCGTTGACAACCCAATCAAGCTGTAACCTGTTGTAACCCTAGTTAGCGGTAAGCCATTCACACCCAATCCAGCAGTAAGCCGTTGAAACCAACCAATTGGCGGTAAGCCGTCATCAGAAGAACTACGTGGTCTTTGATCCATGTCAAGGCATGGTATGTAGGAAGCCTCTTCAAGGCTCAAGCCCAAAACTATCATCATCCTTTTCTTTGGGCCTCCACTTGGGAGTAAGTCCCAACACCATGGGCCGCTCAACGCGTAAGCCCCTCTTTGCTTCTCAAGGACGCACCCTTCGCGACGTGATCGTCAGGTCCTTGCAACCTCTTGTTTCTCACATCGAGCATGACTCACGTGGGTTTAGAGTGAGCACCGACCCTGACCCCGAACCATCATCTCAGTGAACTACAAGGTCTTTGATCCATGTCAAGGCATGGTACGTAGGAAGCCTCTATGAGGTCCAAGCCCACCCGTCTTTCACGTCGGGTTTCACCCCCGTCCAGCACGACGTTAAACTGCACTCTGGTCCAGTGGTAAGCCATTGCGACCCACATCATTTCAGTGAACTACGAGGTCTTTGATCCATGTCAAGGCATGGTACGTAGGAAGCCTCTATGAGGTCCAAGCCCACCTGTCTTTCACGTCAGGTTTGACCCCCGTCCATCACGACGTTAAACTGCACTCTGGTCCAGTGGTAAGCCATTGCGACCCACATCATCCCTTGAAATACGAGGTCTTTGATCCATGTCAAGGCATGGTACGTAGGAAGCCTCTATGAGGTCCAAACCCACCCATCTTTCATGTCGGGTTTCACCCCCCGTCCAACACGACGTTAAACTGCACTCCGGTCCAGTGGTAAGCCATTGCGACCCACCCATCTCAGTGAACTACGAGGTCTTTGATCCATGTCAAGGCATGGTACGTAGGAATCCTCTATGAGGTCCAAGCCCACCCGTCTTTCACGTCGGGTTTCACCCCCATCCATCACGACGTTAAACTGCACTCCGGTCTAGTGGTAAGCCATTGCGACCCACCCATCTCTTGAACTACGAGGTCTTTGATCCATGTCAAGGCATGGTACGTAGGAAGTCTTCACGAGGTTCAAGCCCACCAATAGTGGGCCAACGGGTCTACTTTCACGTCGGTTCAACGACAAACCCCTTTTGAACTACGAGGTCTTTGATCCATGTCAAGGCATGGTACGTAGGAAGCCTCTATGAGGTTCAAGCACACCCATCATCCATTCACGTTAAGGCGCATTCTGGTCCAGTGGTAAGCTGTTGCGACCCTTTCCCACCTGAACTATGAGGTCTTTGATCCATGTCATGGCATGGTACGTAGGAAGCCTCCATGATGTTCAAGCCACATTACTCGGTCGTTCATTCACGTCGAGTTTCGCCCTCGTCCAGCATGACGTTAAACTGTATGCCCGCCCCTTGTCCTGCATGACATTAAACTGCTCACCCATTCCCATTTGAACTACGAGGACTTTGATCCATGTCAAGGCATGGTACGTAGGAAACCTTCCCAAGGTTCAAGCCCACCAATAGTGGACCATCGGGTCTACATTCACGTCAGTACGTTGATGATGCCCATCGGACCAAGGTCCACCTTCACGTCGGTACGCTGACGATGCCCACCGGACCAAGGTCCACCTTCACGTCGGTACGCTGACGATGCCCATCGGACCAAGGTCCACCTTCACGTTGGTTCGCTGACGACATTCATCGGGCCAAGGTCCAGCTTCATGTCGGTTTACCGGCACCATCCCGAACACGCGGCCTACCTCGTGATAAACATGAGATGCCTGAGGAAAACCTCAGGTGACACGCCTCTGGCGTAACCGTCTCCGTAAGACGTTAAACTCGCAGAATACCTTGTGTTAAACACATGAAGCTGAGGAAAAACTCAGATGCATGCCTCGGGTTATGCACCCTTGAGATGCTCTCTTATGAGGAAGAATAGAGGTTCCCATATGTCCACGCACCCAGAGATGCCCTGACATTCATGATGTTGCCGTCTACTCCTACCGAAGGTCGCTACAATGTCAAGACCCTATGGAAAGTCTTGAAGGAAGTAGTGTAATTAACCGGCGTCCATGACAATATGGCACCGGGAAGAGTTTCACGAACTACGTATTAAATCTATAAGGGAGACCCGGACTAGGTGATGAGTTCTGAGGAGGGATCCGTAGGAGGAAGAACCGACATCTCATCATCCCGTTTCGATCAAGGAGCAGACGTCCCTGAATAAGGAGCGAATGCCGCCCGCCTTTGGAAAGTGGGAATGAGGGGCAACAGTCGTGCGTCCCCCACGGACGGACGGGCGCGCGCCCCGACGAAAGCGCCGGAAACAGGAATAACATGTGAAATGACTCTCCAGTGCGCCACATGGATAATTAGGCCTTCCTGTTTGGGCTCCGCAAGTGATGCGGCCTGGCTGGCCAAAGCATCTTCTCGACTGTTCTGTGACCGTGGAATGTGAACGACCTCTGGCCAGGAGGGGAACATAGCCATTAGACGGAGGGTGCACTCCAGCAATGGAATGCGTTCTGGATTTCTGACAGCATAGTCACCATTGACCTGCTTGATGACCAGCTCGGAGTCCCCTTTTACAAACAGATGGGGTACGTCAATCTTGAGAGCCTACTCGAGGCCTGTGATGAGGGCATGATACTCTGCCTCATTGTTGATGCAGCCTTCTGACAACAGGAATGAATACAGAAGAACGACTTGCTCCAGGGTGATGAAGACAATACCCATGCCCACTCTATTAAGCCAAGAATCATTGAGCCTTCTACCAGTGGGGCTCTGGGAGGCACTGTCAAAGTGAATCTTCCAGAATGGGATAACATGATCGACTGAGAGGATTGCCTCATCCGGAATGCCTAGATACAGTGGATGGTCCGTGAAGGTTGGGTGGGAACCTAAGAAGTCTGCCAACACCAGTCCTTTGACAGCCTTCTGAGGTACGAACCTGACGTCGAACTGCTAGAGGATCACCACCCAGCGCGCCAATCGTCCGGTCAACATTGGTCGGTTCAGGATATATTTCAACGAGTCTACCTGAGAGACCAGCTGTACCTCATGGTGCTACAAGTAGTTCCATAACTTCTGCATGGTAAATACGAGCACCAGGCATCTCTTCTCGATGGCAGAATATATAATTTCCATGTCAAGGAGCATGCGACTGAGGTAGTGGAGGCTATTCTATGTTCCCTCATAGTACTTCTGGGCGAGATGTGCTCCGAGCGATCTCTCTAGGGCGGTCACGTAAAGGACCAGTGGCTTTCCAAAAATGGGTGGCATCAAGATCGAAGGTTGGAGAAGATACTTCTTGATTTCCTCAAAATCAATCTGACACTCTTCATCCCATTCATAGGCGGCGCCTTTCTTCATGAGCCGAGAAAAGGGCTTACACTTGCCGGCCAGATTCGAAATGAATCGGCGTATATAGGCTAAGTGGAATTGGAGGCCTCAATGCTCCAGAATATTATTCGAGGGAGGAATCTGACTGATGGCCTTGATCTTCTCTGGGTCAATCTCAATGCCTCGATAACTAACAATGAAGCCAAGAAACATTCCAGAGGTGACCCTGAAGGCACACTTCAACGGGTATATCTTCAAGTGGCTAGAATAGAGGAAGCCGAACAATTTCTCAAGGTCTTTGAGATGGTCCTAGCACTGATGATATTTAACCACCAGGTCGTCCACATAGCACTCCACCAGTGTCCCAAGGATCATCTTGAATATGTGATGCATAGCCCGTTGATAGGTGACACCAGCATTCTTTTGGACGAAGGGAATAACATGGTAGCAGAAAGTACACTGGGGGGACCTGAAGGAAGTGAACTCTTCATCCTCATGGGCCATCCGGATCTGGTTGTACTCAGAGTACCCATCCATGAAGGAAATTGCTTGGAACCCAGCCGTGGCATCGATCAATAACTCTATCACGGGAAGGGGAAAATCATCCTTCGGTAAGTGGAGATTGAGATCACGGAAGTCAATACAGACCCTGATCTGCCCATTCTTCTTCCTAACTGGCACAATTTTGGCTAGCCACCTGGAGTACTGGACTTCCTTGACGATGTTGGTCTTGATGAGCTTATCAACATCGGCCTCAACCATGGCACCGTGAGAGGGTTGCATCTTTCTAAGAGGCTTCTTGAACCCTCGATCCTTTGCTGGAAGGCCAAGGAAGTGGATGAAAACCTGGGGATCTAGTCCATGCATCTCTTCATAACTACAGGTGAACACATCACAGTGCTGTCTGAGGAAGTCTACGGCTTTTTCCATTCCTCGGGGGGCATAGCGGTGCTGACCAATGTGGTTATCGGGTCCGCATTTCTACCGATGTTCACCAGCACTAACACATCGACCATAGTGGGGACGCCCTCCTCAATGGTAGGAGGAGCATCTTCCTTGTCCTCCTCTCCACTTGTGGAGGGATCATCCATGGGGGAAGCCATTTGGGGGCTGCCAGACCCTGATGGGAAGCCGGTGCCGGCTTGGGCGGCAGAGGTCGTCATGTTAGGAGACTCGTGCACTGCGGAGACCATGGCGAAAAAGGCAGTTGATCCAATCCCATCTGGACTTCGGCCAAAGGGTCCATGATTTATGACATCAAAGAAGTAGTGGCACGTTGGCTTGAGCTGGTCGATTCTGTCCCGATGAAACAGACACGTATGACGTACTGCCGTTGCCATGAGCCTAACGTCCCGATATCGTACAGGGGTAGGAGTATGGGGGATCACCTAAGCCTGGTTGGTGTAAGAGTACGAGGTGATTTCCTGCCGTCACTTGGACCCGGAAATATGCCTTCCACTGGTACCCGAAACAACAAAGCACTGACTCATGTCAGGGGTCGTAGCCTCCAACCGATGGATTGTGAAGACATATTCGTCGTCCAAACCTTCCCAAGGATCACTCGTGACAGTGGCGGGCTCAACCTCACCAGCCATGATCTGCTTTTCCTTGCTCTTGTAATATTCAGCATCCAGATAGTGGGCTTCACATGAGGGAAAAGGAGATGCATATCATTGGAGAACACCCACTCGACCATTAAAGGAGTATTTGAGGAACTGGTGATACGATGAGGGTACCGCTGCGTGAATGCGGAGTCACGGTATACCCATCAACGTGTTGTAGGTGATGTCCTGAGAGACATCCATGAATTTTGTATTGGAAATTAGGCCACTGAAATGGGTCTTCAAATGAATCATTCTGGGTGGAGTCTGCTCGGTCCTGTTATACCCCTATATCCTGAGGTCGGAGGGAGTTAGATCTTACTCAGACAGGTCCAGTTTCCGCAGCGTCCGAGTTGGGATTAGGTTAATCCTGGAACCCATGTCAACAAGGCAGCGGCGGACTTCCACTCCATTAAACTGGATGGTGATGTACAGTGGGCGAATGTGCCCCTGTATGGGAAGTTATTCATCTTCACCAGAAAATGAGATAACCTCCTGACATTCGGAATTATCAACTTCCATGGTGTGGAAGGCTTTTGCGGCCGCCACCTCCATCTCGAACTGGAGAGGGATCCTTAGAGCCTCAGCGAGCGCCTCATGCTTTTCATAAGACATGCGAAGGGCCTCAAGGATAGAAACACTTTCCAGAGTGCTGGCTTGGTGCTTCAAAACATCATACTTTTGAGCCAAATGTGAGCTTCTACTTACAAGAGGCCCCTCTGTGATTGGAGGCATGACAAGCCCTGCCGGCGGGACCGGTGACTGACTGGTACTAGGAACGTCTTGCTTTTCACTAGTCAAATCCCGGGAGGTGGCTACGTGCTAGGACCGGAAGGTTCTGGTCGGCCAGTGGTAGGGAAGGGCTGGTTGTGGCACGACCGAGGTGGTCCCGCCTGATCCAGCAACACAAATAGTGGTGGTGGCAAACCTATCGACACCGGGTGAGGGGGCCACGTGTGCTGATCCCTATATCGAGCCTGCTTCTTGGTCTCAGTTGTGTACACGAACTGACTGGAGACGATGACGGCCATGCCCCGGTGATTCATGTAGCCACGGATCCACCGACGTTGGCGATGGTCGGGGACATTGGGGAGGTCCACCTGGCATTCCTCATCATCGGGAGTCAAAAAGGGATTTACCAACTCTACAGTGTTAATCGAAGCGTACCCCGGGCTTTCACTCGAGGAGTCATCCACTACCGGACAAAGTCTCGGAGGGATCCTCATATTTGGGGGCATAAAATCATCAAGCGTGCGAGAATATGATGACACTGGTAGGGCGCATTATTTCTTCTTGTGCCGACGTTTTCTCTTCTGGGAGGAGGTAGCCTGGGATGATGATGCCCAAGCGTCCCTCGCATATTCTGAGGGCTTTGGATGACTCAGGCGGGCACGTATGATGCCATGGGCATGGGTGACCATCCTGAAGGCCATACAGTCATTATAAATCCGGGACACATGGTCGGAAACATGTTCCCACTCATCCTCATTGCCACTGCTTGCATATGATTTCACGAAGACACCTGCCACCTACGCCAGGGCTGGGCCCAACCTGACTATGATGTTGTCAATCGGGTCTTGGAACCAGCCCTTAAACACATAGAATCACTGGATGGTGTGCCCCAGGGTCCAGTGATAAGTGCAGTATTTAGGGTGATCAGTGAGACGCTCCACTTCTGGCCTCCGGCACTCAGGCTGCCACACGATCCTCTACTCCAAGATGCTAAGGAATTAACCGGAGACCTGGGCCTTGTCAAACGAGTAAGTATGATTCCTTCTGTCTGGAAAGGGGGATCATGGAGGATGACCATGACCAGGGGACGAAGGAGCATGCTGAGGAGGCGAAGCCTGATTATCTCGCCTTGGTGGTGGTGGTGCGTTACGCGGAGGCGCCTGCTGGTTTTGAGGCGGTAGCTGCTGGGCCAGAGGCTATGCCCGTGGGGGTGGACCCCTATGGGGATGCTTTGATGGCCTTTCTAGTAGCAACTCTTGCTGTCTGGTGGCCTATATCTGGGCCACAACAGTGGTCTCGTCTCTGGCGGCTCTCCTTGCAGGGATTACAGGAGGCAGCGTCCGTGCCTGACTGGCCTGTTGCAGGGCTTCTTCGAGGCGTAGAGCCTTGTATGAGAAGTCCCGGAACCCTCCAGGGTAATTCTGAGTGATCAGAGAAGGAACCAGCTCTACCTTGACATTCCCTATACACATTTTCTGTAATTTCTCATGAGTTAGTGGCATGTAAAGGGAGTACGTGAGCCCCTTCCACCGGGCGACGAAGTCCGTGACCCTCTCATTGGGCCTTTGTTTGCACCTGAAGAGGTCTGAAATGTTTGTATTCCGAGTTGTGGAACTGAACTGATAGAGGAATTGCTGGTGAAGGTCCTCCTAGCTAGTCACAGATCCAACATGGAGCTGGCTGTACCAGACGAATGCTGGTCCTTCTAGTGTCTGAACGGAGCAACGGAGCATGGCGGCCTCCTTCTGTATCGGGGTCCCTAACATAGACCCACACATATATTTTAAGTGGGCCAGGTGTTTTGGCGGGTCTCTGGTACCATTAAAGAGGGTGAAAGTGGGGTTCCCAAATCCCGGTGGGGCCGGCATATCATCCACCCACGCTGGGTATGGCTTGCCGTCCGGTGGGATTGCCACATGCCGAGTTTCCAGGGCCTCTAAGAGGGCGATGAGTACTTCCATTAGATCGTCCAGTTGCGGATTCCTGCCCTGATAGGGATCTCTAAATATAAGCGCATTTTCGGGCTCTTCAATCTGGTAGTCAATCTCAGCAGCTCGCAGGGCGGCTGGCAGAGCGACTCTCGGGGCAGCGGGAGGAAACCGAGCAGGGTCCCCCAGGTGATTACGCCACTCAAGAGGGTTCAGCGAAACATATTGCGCCCTATTTCCATGGGCTCCAGCGTCTCCCCTGTCGGGAAACACGATATGGTCACGATTTCCTGGGGGAATCTCGTCAAGGGGTAGGTGCTCCTGCCCCTGCTGTCCTGAACTAGGGTTACCGTAGTCAGGCCGCCGCTCTGAAATGCATTCAGCCAAGATCTCATCAACCAGCCTCTTTTTCTCAGCAAGCTGTTGGCGTAGTGTTTCCATCTCAGGATATTCATCTTCCTTATGTACCGAGGCAGATGGGTCGGTATGCTTGACAGACCCGACGTGCTCTTTACCCTTGATGATGTTTCATCTCAGTGTTAGTGCCTCAGTGGGTGTGGGGAGACCTAGGAGGCTCCTCTGTTGGTGAGTAATTCTCCCAAATGGGTCCAGTAGCGGCCTGTCCTCAGGGGGAGAGTCCCCATCGAGGATCTCCACACCATTTCCCTCATCTGAATGGTCAGCCATGTTGACCGCCACTACCCTTGATGACGTTCCCTCAGGGCCGCCCAGTGAATCGGGCTGTCGTCGGATCACACAGAAACGAAGTGCAGCGTACTGCCCCCATCTGTGGTCATGCATGTGGGGGTGGCTTCCTCGATAACCTTGCAGAGTACTTGAAAACTCTGGACGCATTGTTGTTGGAGGGCCCTATGGTGGCCAGGTGACTTAGGGTGCCGAACCACGGGGAGCACAGCCAGGTCGATCCAACAGCACTGCTCACCGATATCCTTGAGATGTGCTTGACTTCCGGGATAAGTCACTAGCTGGTGGAAATGACAGGATTGAGTCACCCTAAGAGTCAGGCGGAGACATTCAAACTATCCTAGGGTGAGTGAATCTGGCATATCAAAATCTGGCCCTGTGGCCAGCCAAAACTTCTCAAGGAAGTGTCCCGCTGTGAGGACGTTCCAGAAGCTCCATGACTCCAGTTCGGGGTCTGGACCTTGCTACCCCCCCTCATCAATCGAGAATGGCCAGGGAACTGGAAACGGTGCCAAGGCATGCTACTGGGCTGGTGGGCTGGCCGACGGGGAATACGAAAAATAGGCCGATTGGTCGCCGATCCCTGAGTCGTCCTCCAAGGCTTCCAGTACGCTGGCTGCCACGTCGCGATAGGATGGGCCTGCGAATGGGCATCTTGTCACAGCGTCGGTGCTCGCCGAGGGTGTGTCATGTTGCGACTCTTCCTTCGGTCCCTAGAAAAGTTCCCCACCCTCCCTGACGGAGGTGGAAGGTGCTTTCGGGGAGGCTAGTGGTAACTGTAGGTTTGACCCCTGGGGGTACTCCATGTCCTCGTCCTCCTGGTTATACCTTCAGAGGGAGGAGGGAATCATACGGATCTCGCATTCGGGGAGTACGAGACTGATGTACGGCGTCCCCATCTCTTCCCTAGACTCAAAGTGTTAGGGGGAGGTTCCATCGTCGATTCGTACTCTGCCTCAGAGTCCGAGAAACGGACTGGTCAAATTTCTATCCGGACTCCCCTGACATTCCTCTTATGGCGACGACGCCCCACCTTCCTGCCCCTGGGTGGCTCCTCAGGGTAAGGATGATTTCCGTCAAGGAGTCCCTTGGCCAAAATAGTGCTGGGGAAGAGGGGACTGAAGGCCGGGGAGTGAGATGCACTGGGACATATGTCGAAAGGGAAACATGGAGGACCTCCACGTGAGTGAGCGACCAGATACGCAACAGCTCCATACTCGTAGCCAGCAGTAGGAGGAGTGGCCTCATACCCAGAGCAGTGGGTGCTAGAAGGAGTCATACCCAGAGCCTACCTATCGTGAAGAAGCCATCAGCTTTCCAGATCAGTGGCACGAAATGAGCCTTCATGGTGGGTGGCACTACCGTGGATTGGTCCATGGTGGCCATTGCCTGTGCCCATGACTGGGAGAGTCGACCCAATCGTCCTGCAGGGCAGTCGGGGCCTCAATCCCAGTCGGGCATGTGACTGCCCTTGCTCAATGTGTGTGGGGGTCTGGTAGAAGGAGACAGCAGTGGCTTGGGCCATAGTGGCATCTGATGATGGTTTCCCAGGAAGGGAATTTTCTTCCGCTCACGCCCGACGTTAGCGTCGTGTCAGATAAGATGGAGCCAGTGGTGCGGGCACGAAGATTGCCTGCTCCTCAGTCTGGGGAGTCGAGCGACGGTTTCGACGTAGCCTAGCAGGGGTTCTTACCATTAACCCCTGGGATGGGTCTCCGATCGGGTGGAACCGGACATCCCCCAAAGCATTGCCATAGGGGAGGGGTGTGTCAAGGTGCTCCGGGGATAGGCTCCCGAAGCGGTTGAACAACGGAGTGGGGAGCGGCGGCTCCTTGTGCGGCCCTTGGGGGGCGGTGACGATGGTGAGGCGTATCCACATCTAGATCCCAATGGGCCATGCCCCTGGTGGGGATGATCCCTTCCTCCTCGTACCTACGAACTAGGTCATCAATAACTATTTTATGGATGATTTATGATGGGGAGAGGGGGTGTGACTGCCCGAAATTCATAGCAATCAGAGCCAGAGCGATTGTGGAATAGGCGGGACCATGCGGGGTAGCCACGTCGGTACTGCCCCTACCCCTGCGCTGGTGGGTAGGTGGAGATCGAGCTTCGGATGCAGTGATCTAATTCCTAGAAGCCGGGAGATAAAACCATTAGTACTAACAGGAAAGGAAATCGACAACCAATAGCCCAACATCATTCCATCTTCAGTGGTCGGCAAGAGGGATTCACGCTGACGAAATCACAGAACAGAGTGATCAACATCCTGACTGCCTCAACCCATTGTGGGTTTCACATCCTGGTGATAGGTACCCGGACCTGGTGACATAATAATCTTCCGAAACCCTGAACGCTACCCGTCTCCGTATTGATGAGAATAGATTCACGTCGGGTTCACCATTTTCTGTTTCTGACGCTTTTATGTCAGGGCGTGTGCGCGTGTCCGTCACGCATGGGAGGAAAAGTGGATTGTTGCCCTGCATTCCCGCATTCCAATGGCGGGCAGTATCCATTCCTTGTTCAGGGATGTCTGCTCCTTGATTGAAACCATGATGATGGGATGTCAGTTCTTACATCCATGGATTCCTCCATGGAGCTCGTTACCTAGTCCGGGTCTCCCT
Organism: Viscum album; assembly: GCA_963277665.1. NCBI lineage: Eukaryota > Viridiplantae > Streptophyta > Magnoliopsida > Santalales > Viscaceae > Viscum > Viscum album. Next base: position 1,099,678,095 of record OY728123.1, read on the forward strand.
CATAGATTTAATACGGGTTCGTGAAGCTCATTCCCAGCTCCATATCTGCATGGATGCAAGTTAATTACGCTACTTCCATAGAGACGCTCCAAGGGGTCTTGTCAGGGAAACAACCTTCGGTGTGGAGAATGGTCGTGTTGGGGTGTCGTTGGCATGTCTTGACGCAGGGGGATTGGCATGTCTGTCTTATGTCCCTTATCACATGGCCTCTTGAGGGAACGTAAGCCTGAGGCATCCCACATTGAACATGGGGATTGTGTACCATCTGAGGTTTTCCTCAGCTTCCCATGCTTAACACGGGGTATGCCGCAAGTTTAATGTCTTGCAGAGATGGATCAGACTGATCGGAACACTGAGAGTGGATCATATTGAAGGACCCCCTAGGGGGAACACTGATGTTGGGGCCATCACGTGGGCAAATTAATAGATACTGTGGAGTGGGATGGGTTGGCATGATCTCACCGGGATGTGGCGGCCCGGGTAAGGATAAAGGTGGATGATGGAGTGACGGACTTGAACCTCGTGGAGGCTTCCTACGTATCCCCATGGCAGGGAATCAAAGTCTGCATAGTTCGGTGGTACGGTGGGACACCTGAAGAGGCGACCCGTGAGAATGAATGCATGGATTGGAGCCTAGAGGAAGTAAGATCTCCGGGCTAGGTCATGAGCTTCCCAAGGCACGTGGGCTCGTGGGGGAAGTCAGGATGTGACGTGGGTGTGAGACACGGGGATTACGCTCTGAGATGTCCCAAGAGGGGGAATACGGGGCTTACGCTCTGGGGCGGCCCATAATGGTGCTGGTGAACAGACACAAAGGGGTCAAGACAGCTGAGCGATGGGCTTGAACCTCGTGGAGGATTCCTACGTACCATGTGTTAGCATGGATCAAAGTCCACGTATTTCAGGGCATAAATTTTAATGTCATGCGGGACGAGGGCATACAGTTTAACATCATGCGGGACGAGGGCGTTTGGGGATTATGCTCTGAGGAGGCCCAGAGTGGATATGGGGCATACGCTCAGAGGTGGCCCATGGTGGTCAGGGAACCGACGTGGAGAGGTCAGAACGACCGGGTGGTGGGCTTGAACCTCATAGAGGCTTCCTACGTACCATGTGTTGGCACAGATCAAAGTCCATGAAGTTCGCTGGGTTGGGGATTACGCTCTGAGGCGGCCCAAAGGAGGATTTCATGGTTAATGAATGATCTAAGACCACGTGAGTCATGCTCGGTGTGAGAAACAAGAGGGAGAAGGGACCAGACGATCACGTCGCAAAGAGTGCATCCATGAGAAGCAGAAAGGGGATTACGTGTTGAGCATCCCAAAGTGGAAACAGTGGCTTCTGCGTGGTTAGAGGCACTTGGTTCCAGGGCTTACTCTAGGATGGAGGCCCGTGGTGCGACAAAGCACAGTGGGAAAGGGACTCCACTGGCCTTGGAAGGGGGGAATTGTGGATGTGCATGGGTGAAACCTTTTGCAAGAGAGGCTAGGGGCTTACGCTTTGAGGTATCCCTTCCCCCGTGGACAAACACCACTCCATCAAAGAGGATCTCATTCCATGCGAGGAAGATTCCATTCCCATGGAGACGAGAGGCATATTGAATTTCCGAGCTGGGGGATCCTGAGTGTGAAGCACTAGTCAGACCACATTTTAACGTCATGTGTTATGGACGAGGTGCTTAGAAGTTTATTTTCCTGCAACTTGGATGAGGTGGGTTCGATCCACACCCCTAGGGCTTACATGTCCATTGAACTCTACCCCCTGTGGGGGAGAAGGAATCGGAAAGGCCGTTGTGAAGGGGGGACACAGGGAGAACCATCAGGGGGTCCACGTTAGCGTTGCTATGTGAAGAAGCCATAGTCGTTAGCGTGCCTATGCAGAGAACCATGAGGCAAGGCAACACAATGTGAAACACCGTCCAAGGGACCTTGAGGTTACTTTGTATGATCCTGGGAGGCCGTATGGGAAAACAACGCATGGTGCGCATGCCTGGCAGGGAAGACATCAGGTGACGACACGAAGAGGAAACCAAGGGGCGTCAAGGTAAAGGGTCCTGGGTGTTGAATGCAAATAGAATTTTTGCGCGCAAAACACCGGGATGGCTTGCAATGGGACTAGAGGATTGCGCAGATAGATGTTTTCGCGCAAAGTATTGGGATTGCGCACACATAAGGGGATTGAGTGCACTTGGCAAGGATTGCGCGCAAGGAAAGATCCCAGAGGAGTGGGAAAAATCACTTTAGCCAGTGGAGTTGTGCGCAAAGGCGAACCCCAGGGCAAGGTTGTGAGAAAAGAGGGATTACCTGGAAGTCATGTTGCACGCAGGGTATTCTGAATTGCGCGCACTAGAGCCATTCCGAATTCCACAACCCCAAATTGTTTGGGGTCGCCTTTTATTTATAGGAATTGGCTGGCGCAGAATCCAGGCGGTGCGCGAAATCTTCTATGCCGAGAACCGTCTGTGCGGAAAATTGTGTGCCTCACCGGCTCACTTACGCGCATCCCGAGGATGCTTCGCGCGCACGAATTTATTTCATGAAAGGCCTCTTTTATTTCGCGCACCACTTCCCGGGCCTTTGGACCGGGCCTCTGATTCCGAATATGACTTCACTTTGTCATTTCGAAACTTCCTATGGGAGTTATGGAATTTTCTCGGTGTCTACACCCACATTAATTGATATTATTCTCTAGAACAGTGGATGAAAATTTTTGTCAGTATTTGGAGAGTTACATTCATTTTATCCTTACCTATCTCAAAGACTAATTAGTTATATTATATATATTATTAACATATTTCACTAAGAAAATAGTGGGGCAGGGAAAAAAATTAATGACATGGAAAAATTTATTCATGTAAATATTATATAATATTTTTTGTTACATCAATAAAATTTTTAATTTAAATAAAACATTCCCTTAGTTCAATGATATGGATTTAGAAAACCATTCTAGTTTTATCTTATAGAAATATTATATAAGACACATTAGTCACATATAATGTAAAATAAAATGATCATGGAAATTATCTATTAATAGTATAATTCTATTGGATTTATTAAATATTATTTGGTATATCAATCTTGTCTTATTGGTACCTCTATTATACAACCCACAGATGTATAGTCTCTCTTGAATACCCACAAATAGTTTTTAATCAAATGAATAATCTACCATTACTAACACAAGATTTATTAACATGGAATGAATTTCACTACATTACTTGATCATTTGAATCATATCTGATTCCAAATTTCTACTTTCTTATAAGATCCATTATTCTCAATGATTAATGTAACACTCTAAATTCCGAATATAAATATACCACTACAAATTCATTCTTACTACATATTATATGTCTCTGAAAAATATATTTTCAATAATTTTTTGTGGAAATAATTTTTAAAGACTCGTCAATTTCATGAATTTTTTTTCTTAAATATTTTGGAATTTTACGAGTCTGTGGCTTCTGACAGCACTTGATTCTGAGGCCTGATGTACTCGGAATCAATTTTCAAAGTTTATCTTGGGTATGTTCAGTAAACGAACAAGTGATTTTTTCTATCTTTTGAACCAGTGGTTGGAATTGAAATTCGAGGGCACCGATGAATTCACTACACCAGTAATTGCTTAAGGGATCCTTTGCTGTAGTTGCATTTATGCGAGAGGAGAAGTTAAAAATTGTGGATTAAATAAGAGGTGAATAAAAATGCGGAGCAATTTTTATTCTATATCTAAGTGGTTATATCTTACATGGGGGAGTTGGGTTGGGCCCCTAACTACCCATGTGAGGATATTTGTGAGGTGGGGCCCACACGATCCCCAACCCTTCACATTCACTAAAATAACTTAAATCCCCCTTTAAACTTGTTAACTCCTCTTTAATGAGGACTCTTCCTCTCCCACTCTCACTCTATTAAATCTTCCCAACCTATCACTTAATTAATTAAACAACTCATGGTTTAATTAATTAAGTGAATTGGAATTTGAATTTTAAATTTTGAATGCATGGCATGATTTAATAAAATAAGGAGAAGCCTTATTTTATTATTGGTTGGCATGTTTTGTTGAGATTTTGGGGAGGGATCTCATGAGTTTTGAAGAACGCTTCATCTCCATTGTTGAAGAACGCCAACTCTCTGACGAAGAACTTCGACTCGGCGGCCCCGAATTCTCTATCCTCTTCTTCCTCCGCGACAAGGGAGGAGACACTGACGCAGGAACTAGCCAACGACGTCACGCCTTGTTTTCTTCTCTCCGTGATAAAAAGGGGAGACGCTGCTTCCTCCTCATATGCTCTCTATTGACACTATGAATCCTTATCTCGCAACAACGTCAACCGCGACGCTGACGTTCGTCATCATTTGTTGAGGTAGGGGTTTATTCTTGAAAGTGGATGTTTACGTACCCCGTACTCATTGGAAATCATTGTTAAATATGGATGATTTCTATTGTTTTACGTGGAGGGTGCGGGCCGAACGAACAAGTCCTGACAACCCTCCATTGTTATCATTTGTTATTTTAGAATTGGAAATTGGCCGCGATGGAAGCATGGTGTCATTGCGCCGTTCCGAGAACCTGGTGAAGGGAACCAGCACAGTCGCACCGGTTGTGCGGGAAGAACTGTGGCCTGCTACGCGGGATGCATCTATTTAAGAACTGGACGGCCCGTCGGACGGCCGGGAAAAGAGGAGCCACGACACCAGGGGGAGATGTGCTAGAGGACCAACAGTTACGTTGGCCGGCCGGGCGGAGCAGGACCGCGGTGCCAGGAGGGCGCTACACAGGATGACCGGCGGCCCGCCGATGTGGGCCACATGCACAGTAGACCGCCCGGTCTAGCCGGCCAGTTTGGGGAATGGTGGTGCCACCGGTGAGGAACCCCCCCCCCCCGTAGACCCCACTCGGCTTCGGCGTAGCCGCTCAACCAGCCGGCCGAGCCGGCCAGGCTGAACCCCGCCGGGTTGGGCCGTACCAGGCCGCGCCCCACCGGGCCAGGCTGCACCACTTTGGGCCAGGCTGCGCCACTTCGGGCCAGTCCGCGTCCCTTTGGGCTGAGTTGAGTTTTTTCTTCGGACTGGTCCGATGCCCCTACTGGGTCTGACCCATCAAACTAGGTCAACACGACCCGTCGGCCCACTGGGATAAACGGGTTGGGCCCCTTAACCACTTAAATGAGAATAACAAAAAGACTGTCCGTCCGAGCGACGCGCCGTATATGGAACTAGGACCCTTTCGACGAGATGGTTCTTTTGCGATACTCTAAGAGTGTTTTGGACGAATAATGATATCGACCGAGTTAGAAACTAGTGTATTTCTAACCGGGCCACCGGGATGGAAAAGACTTTATCTCTCAGTCCGGGCGTCCAATTGACGCGTCGTCTGTTGCGTTGAGTTCTTCTGGATGAGACAAAACATTAGGATACATCAACCCCGGACTTTGTGATAGTTTATGTATCGACCCCCCTTGGCTCGTGGAGCAGACCCTCCCGGAATCGAGCGTGTTGTGTGTGGGAAACCTAGAGCTGGCTGCGACTGCGACGACGATGACGACTGTAATTGGATCCTACGTGGGTTCGGTAGCGAGGAAGACTGTACTTGGATCCTCCGTGGGTTCGACAACAATGAAGACTGTACTTAGATCCTACGTGGGTTCGGTAGTGATAGTTACTGTACTTGGATCCAACGTTGGTTCAGCATCAATGACATATGTACATGGATCCTACATGGGTTCGGTAGGGGTGATGATTCAAAGGCTAAATCTATCATCTCCACCCATCTTCGTGAGTAGTATACCTGTGTGAGATGAGTCTTGACTTTCAATCATTATCATTGATGTGATTGACTTGCTTTCCTGTGTAGACTAGGTTGTGCTTTCCTGTGTGGACTGGGTTGTGTTTTCTTTTTTGGACTGTGTCGTACATGGGCTCGTGAATTGGAGATGAACTGGAATTGATGACTTAGGTATATGTATGGGCATATACCTAAGAAGAGTTGGTTGATACATCGTGATTGTATCTTTCCATTGTTGTTTATCCTTCATGGATTCTGGGAGACCTTCAGGGGTCTTTGGGTCCCTCTGCAAGGGCTATGCCCACAATACGTTGTGTTGGATGAAAATGAAGGAAATTGTTGATCATGGTGGAGGCTTGTGGTGTTGGAAGATACCTAGAGGTGGACCACTGGATGGGACGTACATAGAGCTGACGACCAGAACCAAGGAGCTGAGGAGACTATTTGTACCCACCCTTCAGGTGGGATTTGCAGATGATGACATGGTGTTGCTGCTTTACTTTTCAGCTGCTGTGCTTTCTTTTCAGTTTTACTGTACTTTCACTTGGGATTTTATACTAGCCCATTTACTTTTCAGCACTTACTTTTGTAACCAGTTTTAACTATTGCTTACTTCACTTGCGTACTCTGTTGTGTGTTGTTTATTTATAAAGGCAATTCCTTCCCTTTATTGGGATTTATGCCTTTGGTGCTAGTCGCTAGCACCTGGCCTATGGAAGGCGGGATTGGGGTAGTCACGACACAAGCCCCGAGGACGGTTCATAAAAAATTTGTATGAGAGGAGTCAGTTATATCTCAGAACATAGGAATCTGATAATTTCTTCCTGTGAAGCAATATTGTTAATGGTATTGTGTATGGTTATCAGTCCAGGTAGTCCAGTGTTGGTGCGGCGGCCGGAAGATCCATACACCAGGACCCTGACTTCTGATTTCCGACTTAGTGCATGAAAACATTTATTGCATGTGTGTTTCAAAAGTTTTCTCAGTGATTACTTTGTGTCAGTACACCAGGTATACAATATTAACCATGGCGCACCTGTTTATTTTCCGGATGGCCCCTTGATGACATCCATATAGGGTTCCCAGTTACGTGTGAGATGGCAGCCCACCGAGCGACGATGCCTCGGTGCAGGGCCCCATTACAGTGGAGGCACCAGTGGTACCTCTACCCACTGGTCCATCGATACCACCAGCCCCAGCAGTGGAGAGAGCACGCTGCCTGAGTGCACTGCATGAGTTTCTGCGACAGAGGTCGCCCAGGTTTCTTGGAGAGATAGACCCTTCGGTAGTCGAGGATTGGCTAGAGGCTATTGTCCAAGACTTCAGATTGGTAGGGACACCAGCAGATCTTATGGTGATCCATTCAGTGAGTCTCCTGCATGCAGTAATAGGTAGATGGGGGAGCTAGATCTTCTAGGTGCACGAAGAGGCATATGTACTTTGGACAGACTTCTAGAGCCTCTTCCGCTCAGAGTTTATTCCAGCCACCCTCCATGCGGTGCACATCCGGAATTTACTACAGCTGTGGCAGGACATCATGATAGTAGCACAGTCCTCGGTGAGATTTACCGACCTCTCGCACTACTCCACGGACATGGTATGAGACCCATTCTTTCAGTCCCAGACCATCAAGAAGGGAATGAGGCATGAGATCAGGTCTTCAATGATCTCCCTCAGCATTCCAACGCAGGCAGGTGTACTGGAGAGAGCCCTTCTTGTGGAGAGATTCCTTGCTGAGCCTACACCAGCAGCGAGGCCTACTACAGGGAGACACGTAGTGGGGTCTTCTGCAGCCGACAGTAGGCAGATGTCGCAAAGGTCCATGGGGTCCAGGCCATCATATGGGTGACCTCAGGATACTAGATCGGAGGTGTGGGGCACACGCAGCAGAGCCAATCATACGAGAGGCAGGCAGGGCTATGCATGCGGCGGACGAGGCCACATGGCTTGTGACTTCCCGACCCGCCATGGAGAGGAGAATCAGATAGTTGAGGGAACACATAATAAGAGGTATAGGTTCGACAGTGGAGGTCCACAGGGAGCATGCCGATGAGGCAGAGGAGCTGGCCGACCAGCGGGTGGTCGGCGACACTTTGAGGCTCTACCACCACCACCAACAAGAGTTCCACCCCGACCACAGGGAGCTGGCGGACAGAGCTAGGCTCAGCTTTAGGTAGTGGAGGATTATGACAACGGCGCACCTAAGATGATTTGAGGTACTATCTGTGTCTACTCCTCCCTTGATGCAGTTTTTATAGACACTAAAGCGAGTCATTCTTTTATTGTCGCTGCCCTTGTTCGGAGCTCGGAAATTCCGACGGAGCCTTTGGCTCATTCCTTATGGATAGAGACTCTTATGGGAGTAGAATAGATGATTACAAACTAGTTACTGTAGTGTGATCTTACTCTAGGAGGTGAGATCTTCGGCTGGGATCTTCTTGTAGCGGCATCGAAGCCTTAAGACGTCATCTTGGGTATGGATGGGTTATCTACAGTCCATGCCCTGATTGACTGTATTAGGCGCAAAGTGTGGTGTGTTTGAACAGATGGAAGTATGTTATCCTTCACTGGAAAGAAGGGAGCCTTTGCAGTGCAAGATGAACTTACACAGAGGAGAGGGAAGATGATCACCCATCAGTTGGATAGTCTCATCCTAGGAGCAGTTGATGTGCAGATTCTGAGTTATCCTATTGTGGTGGATCAGTATGCGAACGTTTTTCCTGACGAAGTTCCAGGAATACCTCATCATAGAGAGGTATATTTCTACATTTACCTATACCCTGGGATAGCCCCAATATCTACGCCAGCATATCGGATGGCTCCCACTGAGCTTCGTGACCTACAGGTACATCTGGAGGACTTGTAAGGCAAAGGATTCATCTGATCCAGTGTTTCACCCTGGGATTCTATGATTTTAATCATCAAGAAGGCGGATGGGATCTTACGACTATGTGTCGACTACCGTCGCCTGAATCAGGTGAACATAAAGAACAAGTATCCACTCTCAAGGATAGATGACCTCTTTGATCAGCTCAAGGGAGCACGATGGTTCTTGAAGATTGACCTCAGGCCAGGATATCATCAGCTCAAATTTTGAGACGAGGATGTGTAGAAGATGGCCTTCATGTGTCGGTATGGCCACTATGAGTTCTTGGTTATGCCTTTCAGCATAACCAATGCTCCAACAGTTTTCATGAGTCTCATGAATAGGATATTCCATCTTTACCTCGATCGATTTGTCATAGTCTTCATCGATGACAAACTGATTTCCTCGACTAATGAAGAGGAGCACACCTACCACCTACGGGTTGTCCTGGACACACTCCGAGAGCACCATCTTTTTGTTAAGCTCTTGAAGTGTCAGTTCTGGAATCGAGAGGTCCACTTCTTAGGACACGTCATCTTTGAGGCAGGAGATGCGGTGGATCCTGTGAAGATTGAGATAGTACTTGCTTGGGAGCAACCCAGGAGTGTGACGGAGGCGCAGAGTTTAATAGGTCTAGATGGGTACTATCAGAGATTTGTTCTAGACTTCTTTAGAGTTGCATCACCACTTTCAGCTTTTAAAATGAAGGGGAAACCCTTCTTCTGGTCAGATAGATGTCAGCAGAGATTTTAGGAGCTGAGGCAGAGATTGACTAGTGCACCCCTCTTGAGGCTACCAGAGGAGGGCGTAGGGAATTTAGTTTAATGCAATGAATCAGGGACCAGACTCGGATGTGTCCTGATGCAGGGGTGAGCATGGATTTCTTATGGTTCACGATAAATGAAGCAGCATGAGAAGAACTATGCTACCCATGACCTGGAGTCAGCATTACTGGTCTTCGCCTTGAAGATGTGGCGGCACTATCTGATAGGCCAGTGGCTTACAGTTTACTCTGACAACCAGAGTATCAGGTAAATCTTCTCACAGAAGGACCTGAACGTAAGACAATGGAGATGGCTCAAGTTAATTTAGGACTATAAATTTGGGAAAGTCTATACTCATGGGAAGGGGAACGTTGTGGATGATGCTCTCATCAGGAGATTGGGCATTCAACTACTTGGAGAGGCGACAGAACAATTAGCTTCTTTGCAGATATCCTTTGTGGATAGAGATGGGGCAACCTTCCTACAGTCCCTCATAGTCACTCCTCCACTACTTCAGTGGGATAGAGAGGCATAGTGTGGGGACATTGACTATGAGACGCGACGTAATCAGATTTCTATAGGGCAGGAGCCTGATTGATTTTATGAAGGAGCAGAGCATGTCATCCTATTCCGAGGACATACCATGGTACCAGTAGCACTGCAGGAGGATTTGATGAGGGATTTTCACACTTCCCCTCTTGCGGTACATCTAGGAGTGGAAAAGGGTAACGGGATCATAGATGACAGAATTGGTGGCTGTGTATGTAGAAGGTTGTGGCAGTGTTCGTTTCAAGATGCCTCACCTGCCAGTAAGTAAAGGCAGAGAACCAGGTTCCAGTATGCTTTGTGCGGAACTTAGAGGTCCAGAGTGGAAGTGGGATGGGATATCTATGGATTTCGTGACGGGGCTTCCATTACCTCCAGAGGACACGACTCCATCTGGGTGACTGTCAACCGACTCACCAAGTCGGCCTACTTCCTACGTATCTGAGATCAGGGCTCAATGGAGAGCTTGGGGTTCCTCTATGTTCAGGAGATCGTATGGCTTCATGGTGTGCCATCATCTATCTTCTTCGAGAGAGACGCCTGATTTACTTCCTGGCATTAGAAGGGGTTTCAGAATGATTTTGGGACGCAGCTATGCCAGAGCACCACCTTTCATCCTTAGACGGATGACAAGATGGAGAAGACCATTTAGACTCTCGAGTACATGCTCCATGCATGTGTTCTCGGCTTTGGTCGCAGCTGGGAGGATCACCTACCTTTAGTGGAGTTTGCGTACAACAATATCTACCACACCACCATCGGTATGGCACCATACGAGGCACAAAATAACCGAACATGCAGATCACCTCTGTGCTGGACTGACCCTGGGGAGTCAGCACTTGTAGGACTGAAGATGGTCTAGGCTACAACTGAGAAGGTGCAGATCATCCAGGAGTGGAGGAGTACTACATAGAGCAGACATAAGTTCTATGCTGATAAGAGACGGAGACCACTGTAGTTCGGTGATGACAACTGTGTTTTCTTACTTGTCTCACCTCGACGTGGATTATAGAGATTTTGTCGGGGCAGAAAGTTATCTCCATGCTTCATCGGACCATTCCAGGTTCCCAGTAGGGTAGGCGGTGTGGCTTATCGCCTGGCTCTTCCACCTCAGTTACACCAGGTTCATGACGTCTTCCACATATCTTAGCTGAGGAGATATGTGCACAACTCAAGGAATATCATTGATCACAGAGAGCTGGACATCAATAACGGGGTGAATTTTGTGGAGGTCCCGGTGGAGATTGAGGATCAATAGGAGTGGGTCCTAAATGGACAGTCGAATCTTCAAGTGCACATTCGTTGGCAACACATGAACCTACATGAGAGCACATGGGAGCGGGAGGCTCATATGCGTGCACAGTACCCTTTTTTGTTTCCCCAGATTGTGATGTAGGTTTATGGGGACATAAAGGCCTGAGGTAGGAGTAATATAAGGACCAGGAAATTTAAAAAATGTTTTTTCTTAAATAATTTGGAATTTTACGAGTCTGTGGCCTCTGACGGCACTTGATTCCGAGGTCTGGTGTGCTCGGGATCAATTTTCAAAGTTTAGCTCAGGTACGTTCAGTAAACGAACAGGTGGGTTTTTCTATCTTTTGAACCGGTGCTCGGAATTGAAATATGAGAGCACTGATTAATTCTCAATGCCGATAATTGCTTAAGGGGACCTTTACCATAGGTGCGTTTGTGCTAGAGGAGAACATAAAAATTGTTTATTAAATAAGAAGTGAATAAAAATTTGGAACAATTTTTATTCTGTATCTAAGTTGTTATATCCTACATGGGTGAGTTGGAGTGGGCCCCTAACTACCCATGTGAGGATATTTGTGAGGTGGGGCCCACACAAGTCCCAACCCTTCGCATTGCCTAAAACTCTTTAAACTCCCCCTTTAATAGAGTTAACTACTCTTTAATGAGGACTCTTCTTCTCCCTCTTCAACTCAGTTAAAACTTTCCAACCTATTACTTAATTAATTAAACAACTCATGGTTCAAATAATTAAGTGAATTGGAATTGGAATTTTATATTTTGAATGCATGGCATGATTTAATAAAATAAGGAGAAGCCTTATTTTGTTTTTGGTTGGATTTTTGTGTTGAGATATTGGGGAGGGAGATCTTGAGTATTGAAGAATGCTTCATCTCCTTTGTTGAAGAACACCAACTCTCTGATGATGAACTTTGTCTCAGTGACCCTGAATTCTCCATCCTCTTCTTCCTCTGTGACAAGGGAGGAGACACCGATGCATGAAATCTCCAACAACATCACGCCTTGTTTTCTTCTCTCCATGAAAAAAGGGGAGATACCGCTTCCTCCTCGGACGCTCTCCATTGACATCTACGAATCCTTATCTCATGATTTCGTCAACTGTGACGCCGATGTTCATCATCATTTGTTGAGGTAGGGGTTTATTCTTGAATGTAGATGTTTACATACCCCGTACCCGTTGGAAATCATTGTTAAATATGGCTAGTTGCTATTGTTTTACACAGAGGGTGTGGGCCGAACGGCCATGGCCCAACAACCCTCCGTTGTTCTTGTTTATTATTTTATAATTGGAAATTGGCGGTGAATGAAGAACCACGCCATTGCGCCGTGCTGAAAACGTGGTGAAGGGAACTGGCGCTGTCACATCAAATGTGCAGGAAGAACCGCAGCCCGCTACATGGGCCGATTTGGCGGAAGAACCGGTCGGCCAGTCAGCCGACCAGGCGAAGAGGAGCTGTAGTGCTAGGAGGGAGCCGCGCTAGAGGACCGGCCGGCCAATCGGCGGGCCAGACAGAGCTAGAATCAGGTGTCAGGAAGGCGCCGCGCTAGAAGACTGGCGGCCCGCACATGCGGGCTGCGTGCACAGAAGACTTGCTAGTCTAGCCGGCCAGTTTGGGGAAGGGAGGTTCCATCGGTGCGGAAAACTGCCCCCCCCCCTTAGAACCTTCTCAGCATTGGCGGAGCTGGGCCGCGCTAGGCCGAGCCGGGCCAGGCTGGGATAGGTCGTGCCAGGCGAGGCCGGGCCATGCCACTTTGGGCCAGGCCATGCCAGTTCAGGCCGGGCCGCGTACCTTCGGGCCAAGTTGAGTTTTTTATTCAGAATGGTCTGACACCCATACTGGGTAGGACCCATCACACTAGGTCAACCAGACCCGTCAGCCCACTAGGCTAAATGGGCTAGGACTTTTGATCACTTAAACTAGAATAACATAAAGACCACACAACTGATTGATGCTCCATCTGTGGCACTAGGACCCTTTCGACAACACGGTTCTTTTGCGATACTCTACGTGAGTTTTGGATGACTAAGGATATCAAACAGGTTATAAATGAGTGTATTTCTAACCAGGACCCTATGACATAAAAGCCTTTATCTCTTAGACCAGGAATTGGATTGACGCACCATCTATTTCCTTGATTTCATTTTGACAAGATAGAACATTGTGATATATCAACTCTAGACATTATGATATTTGATGTATTGAACCCTCTTGGCTCGTGCAGCGGACCCTCCCGGAATCGAGCGTGCTTTGTGCGGGAACCCTAGAGTTGGATGCGACTACGACGACGATAACAACTGTACTTGGACCCGATGAGGGTTTGGCAGTGAGGAAAACTGTACCTGTATCATCCGTGGATTTATAAGCAATGATGACTATACTTGGATCCTACGTGGGTTCGACAGCGTTGGTTACTGTACTTGGATCCTACGTGGGTTCGGCAACGATGAATTCAATACTTGGATCCTACATGGTTTCTGCAGGGGAGATGATTCAGAGGCTACATCTATAATCTCCACCCCTCTTCGTGAGTAGTATAACTGTGTGAGCTGAGTCTTGACATTCAATCATTAACATTGATATGATTGACTTGCTTTCCAGTGTGGAATTGGTTGTGCTTTCCTGTGTGGACAAGGTTGTACATGGGCTTGTGAGTTGGATCCGAACTAGAATCGATGACTTAGGAATATATATGGGCATATACCTAAGTAGAGTTGGTTGATACTTCGTGATTGTATCGTTCATTTGTGGTTTCTCCTTCATGGATTCTCGGAGACCTTAGGGGGTCCTGAGATCCCTACTAAGTATCGTATACTCACCCCTGTATGGGCTATGCCCACACTACATTGGGTTGGATATAGATGACGGACAACGTTGATCGAGGTGGAGGCTTCTGGTGCTGGACGGTACCCAGCGGTGGACCACTGGATGAGACGTACGCGGAGTGGACGGCCGGACCTGAGGAGCTGAGGAGACTATCTGTACCCACTATCCAGGTGGGATTTCTAGAGGATGACACGATGTTGCTGCTTTACATTTCAGATATTTTACTTTCTTTTCAGTTGTACTGTACTTTCAGTTGGGTTTGTATACTGGCCCATTTACTTTTAAGAACTTACTTTTGTACCCAGTGTTACTTAGTTCTTACTTCACTTGCATACTCTATTGTGTGTTGTTTAATTTTAAATGGAAATGTCTTCCCTTTAATGGGATTTTCGTCTTTGGTGCTAGTCGCCAGCCCCTGGCCTATGGATGGCAGGCTTGGGGTAGTTATGACATGGGCCCCGAGGAAGGGTCGTGACATTATTCCTATAAAATCATGATTTCCATATTTATAGTTGACATAAAAAATTTAATTATAATTCCCACGATCTCAAAAAGAGATGTACACTATTTTTTGAAAATATAGACTTTCTATTTTCAAACTTATTGATTTATATAATATCCCTCGACACCTTTGGGATAATTAATTTAGATTCACATTGTGTTTTTCATAATTCATGTTTGTTTAAATATTTATAAAATACATTTATTCTAATGAAATATTATTACAAACTCAATGATTTATATCATACTTTAACTAATATGGTATCCATTTGACATAAATGTTAACATATAGTTATAGTATAACATCACTATTTATGATGCATGTGTTGGAAATCAATGAGTGTTTCCTCAATGAATATGAATTGTAATATTGATTATCCGTTTACATACATCATGACACTTATTATTATATATAAACATGCATTTATGAATTAAACCATGCAAGATTTCATTGATAAATTTTGTTAGGTTATAATCATCCTAGATCCTCCTTACTCACATCATAATCTATATGCGTTTATGTATATGTGTGAATAGGAATTAATAGAATATACATATCATGATCAATGAATTCTTAGTTTTGATATTTTTTAGTACATGGGAATGAAGAAACTCATATGTTTTAACCAAGAATACTATGTACTTCTCTTTTTCATTCTTTAATACACATATTGATGTCTCATGATGAATATGAATTTTCCTCTATCATAATCATGGAATATTTTGCGCTTTGTTGCTGAACTAATTCATAAAGCTCCTTGGATTACAATTATTTATAAAGGATTATCTTATTAATGATATAAATGAAAATGTGTCCATAATACCTTTTTAATTTAGCTGAAAGTGTTTAAAATTATTCATTGAATATCCTTGAATATTAATTAGTTTTTCTAGGTAACAAATTATCTTTACCAAACATGTTATAACAATGTATAAATTTTTTTATTCATTTGTTATCAACAATAAATGAAGAATTACTGAATAATTAATTATGTATGAGACAAAAAATCAAAATTCATTTAAAAAATGGTATATTTTCTACTTATGTCCAATGGACACAATAACTTACTGTTTTGGAAATATTTAGCAAAAGAAAAACAAGAATCATATGTAATAGAAATTAAATGATATGTATTTATCACCACTAACATATGAATCACCCCTTTTTAGTCCCTAATAGAATTTAACACATTCCTTATAACATTTCTATTCGTAAAAGGTTATAGTATCTTAGTGTGAATGTTTCAAACAATGTCAATATCTGATTTCTAATAAGCTTAATAAAAACATCACATAAAATGATGTGTATAATTCCATTATAGACACTTCATACTTATACATTAATTGAATACATTTTTTCTTAAATATAATTATCTCATGTAATTGGAAGAAAATAACAACTTTTTTTATTATCCCACAGTTTTTTTGAATGTCATTGAGATAGTTCCTTTGGTATCACACATTATATTAAAATTTTTTAATTGTCATTCAATTTGTTCACCACAATTTATAATGATTAATAACTCTTTAATTTCATATGTTATTATAATGAATTACACAAACAATAATGATGAAATTACTTCATTTTCTATTTAATTTCTAATCCTAAATGGAAATGATGTAATCGGATGATAAGGATATACACATGAAATTTATTTAAATCATGTGATATAACATTAAATTTAGACATATTTATTTAATCATTATATAATTGAATATCTTTCTTTACTTTTTACTTACATGCTTCTGTAAGATAACACAGAATGTGAAACAATCCATGTTAGAATGTCATTTTCTCAATTCATTGGACATTTATGATAAAACAGTGATTTAAATATAAAATTTTTCATAAATGTGTTTCCTCTAAGAATATTTCACAGAATCATTTTCTGATGTTGCTCAATAGGTGTTGGAGAATCCCGCACATAGAATTTTGGTTATCAATGTACATTTCACAAGATCATCTCTATAGTTAGAAATTTTTAAGGGATAAGAATTATTAGATTTCTAGGTTTTAATAGAGTGTACATTTGGTATTTTTAGTAATTATTATATAAAATAATATTTTATGAAAATCATTACTTTATCCAAATTAATGATTAAAAATTTTTAATTAATTAAATCATAAAATGTCTCATACTATTTTATCAAATCATATTATTCCAAAATACTTGTTTTAGAATACCTAATATGTTAGTAATTCTAGCAGAAAAGATCTACAAAACATATAATGATCATTTGGTTTTCATCATAAATAAATTTATATGATCATATTCTGTACAACTATAATGATCTCATGTCGAGAGACCAATACACAATTTCTTAAAACAAAACCACCAATGATACCTAAAACATGTTGTTTTCATTTTGGTAGGACATTATTAATAATATAATCTCATATAGATCACCAAGTGAACGATTCATGAGATGATGTATAAATTCTTATAATCCCCCAGCACCAGATGGTGACATGTTATCTCTGTCCAATGAACCTTATGTATCATGTCCATATGACCTATGTTTCAATTCACTATCATGTTATCTCTATGGTATAATAATATAAAGGGAACATGTATAACCTTTTGATACAAAAAATTAATTTATATAAATTAACATATAAATAGTGGATATAAAAATATCAATACTATTATGGTAAGAGTACACGATTCATAGCTCCTTTTATAAATTATATGGTAAACAGAATGTAGTGGTCTATTTGATTCAATATAACTCACATTTACCATAACACATTCACACAGAATCTCTCTCTCTTTATTGGTATAGACCATTTTTGGATGGCAGTAAATTTATAGTGCCCTTGTATGCATGGTTCAAGCTATTAATTATTATTTTTTATAAAAACATTGAAATTAATGGATGAATATAGCATAACATAAATTGTTTCATTATAATAATCACTACGGTCTATCTTTTACACATTTTAGTAGGAAATTATTGATGATATAGGGAAAATTTATCATCACTATCAAATCCACTCTCCAAGTTAACATGGAAGAGAGATGAGTTCCACTGGATATATTAATGTGAGTAAGATTAAATGGAAAAAATGAGAATATTATTTATTCCACTTGATCATATATTAACCTACATTAGATACGGGATTTCAATCAATAGTGACACATCGAATAAGATATTTGGATGTGATATAATGAATAATGAAATTGATATTTCTTATGGATAATGAAAAATTATTGTTCAGAAGAAACATTTCCCATCTCATTATTTGGTGTTATTTGTATGAATGTTTTCATTAATGAATGAGAGAAATTATATCATCAAAGATAATTGTTAATTATATTGATTATATAATATTAAAGTATATCTTTATACAAAATCATTTCAATATATTCTACAGAATATTGTTGTAGCTATTTCAGGATTATGACTGCTCAATACATTACCACACTAGGAACGTGTTAAAGGTGGATGGTGATTTGGGTTGAAAGGATCATGCTAGTATAAACATGATGAGGATCCCAAAAGATAAAATATACATTGATTTTCAATGGATGTATCTTGGAAACCTAAATGAATTTGTGTAATAGTATCTTTCTCAATTGAATGTTCAACCATCTATAAAGGTCAATATTAAAGATTCTCTAAAGAAATATGTAGACATGAAAGGGAAGGATGTAAATGTCCCATATTTTAACATTGATCATGAGGCAATTAAAATGTTCAAGAACTCTGTATGTGTTTCTTCAATACTAGTTTTGAAGAATGGGTTATCTATGGAATCTCGTAGTTATTCATTCTCTATTCATTGAGGATTTATAAATATATATAGATATTTGAAATAATATTCTCAGTGGGATAAAATGGAGGGAGATATCCAATAGTTTGTATCATGGTTCATGATATGTCATAATGTTTAGGAAAAAATACAACAGTCGATGGGGTTGTAACATCATTTACTCATAAAATAATGGAAATGGGAAAACCACATAATGGATTTAGTCACTAGACTTTCGAAAACATCAAGGGGAATAATTCTATATGGGTATTAGTTTATCAATATACAAATTCAAAACACATCATCGTTATCAGAGAATACATATTTCCATATCATCATTCTAGGAAATAAATTATAGAATATGTAAGGTTGGATGGAGTACAAAATTCCATTATATATTATTGAAATATGATGTTTAACCTGATGTTCTAGAGAAGAATTTAACAAGATCTTCATATTTTGTTGATAATCATCCCTATTTATCATCCTTAAACAATGGTCAACAAGAGAGATAAATTCAAAACCTAGGTGATATGTTGAGATCATTTTCTCTATATATTAATGGTTTATGGGATGAACACCTTCTACTAGATAAAATTTCATCCAATAATTGATTTCAAGAAAGTTTTAAAAGGGCACCTTACGAATACCTCTATTGAAAAATGTATTGATCTCTAACATTATAAAATGGAGACAAATAACTAAATCTATTAAGACATTAAATAGATTATAAAATGTTAGAGAAGTTTCTATCCAAACAACACATCATGTCAGTAAAAGGTCGATAGAAAAGTTGTGTTTCTTATCAATGACATGAATTACAATTTGATGTTGTTGATAAGGTGCTTCAATGAATTTCTCCAAGGAATAATTTAATGATATTTAGGAATAAGGGTAAATTAAGAATATGTATATTGGTCCATCGGAAATTAATAATCATATTATGAGGGTAGATTATCTTTTGGTGCTTCCACCAATACTCTTTCATGTTCATGATGTGTTCCATGTATCTATACGAAGTATTTACAAAAATAAACCTTCACATGTACTAAACATATATTTAATATCTAAGGAGGAATATATTTATTATTTTTGAACAACCTGTGGTGATTATGTATCATACAGAGAAATTTCAATGAAACATGACCACTCACCTGGTGATTTTTCTCTCGAAAAACCACATATTTGAGGATTCTATGTAGGAACATGAGGATACAATGAGAAAAAAGTATCCTCAACTCATTATATTGGAGTGATAATATTTTGTGGGATAAATATATTTTATGTGGTTTCCCATTCTTTCCCATGATCATAATATTGTCTATGGTGGGCCTATCCTGCACAGTTTTTCATTCCATGGAATCTATCCCTCAAGCATCCCCTAGGAAACAGCCCCATGATGGGAGAGGTTTCCTCACAACCTTACTGTACAATTCACTATGTTTAAAAAAATATTGAACACAAATTTATTTACATTATTTCATTATTTTAAAATATTTTTCTTCAATTTATCTTTAAGATCCATTTTCTTTTAAATTTTAAATGAAAAAAAAAATTTAGTTCGTCAATATACCCATAACCTATTTTCCATGAATAAATAAAAATATACATGTCACAATAATCCTGATTACCTATAATGATGCATGTAGACTATGAAATTGCACTATTCTCATCCATGAATCAATACTCATGCAAATCAATAAATAATAATCACATAACACAATAAGTGTGTCACCCATAGTAAAATAATATTGAACTATCATAACAACAATAAATAATTACAAGTAAAACATGAGTACATGGGGTTTCCCCTATACATGGGTTTGTAACTACAATGGACGATCTCATTAACAAGCCTTGGATCTTCTTAGTCTATTGTATATATTTCCCAAAATAGTAATACAAAAGAAGAAGAACGAAAAATGGACCTCTGATACCATTTTGTAACATCCTCGCTCTGGTTCCACACAACGGTGCCCGGATCTTGTTTACCACATGATATCAGTCCCACTTCCATGTACGACAAAGGTTGACTAAAATAAGTGAGGGTCTAGTATGTTAGTCATGGGGAGACTATACCCTCTTTTTCAGATTAATTCACCGGCAGATGTAAAAAAGAAATAAAAGAAGCATGTATAATATTACAAATGTCACAAGAATATTCAATAAATGAAATAAAATACTCAATTGAAATGAAACATGAAATTACAATATATGTATCAAGTGTCTAAAAATAATACTAGATGAAATGATTATAGTAACTCCCACGCGGATCCTGAACCATATATGCTTCCCTCAAACAAGCTCCATACTCAATCAGCAGTTTAATTTAGGGACCTTTACCTTTACCTATCTTACAATAAAATATTATATTCATATACCAATCAAGAAACACAAGTAGGGTGTCATTACAACTCAGTAGGCCACCTCCAATGACATCTAAAACAAATCCATTCAACAGCAACTGTATGTAGTTGTATAAAGAAAACAATTACAATTAATGATTTATAAGTTATCACATTATCAATTAATCATTATTAACCACATAGAATATTAGTTTTTAATCATTTCACTCATTCAATTTAAAATTTTACAGACTTATTTATCCTTAGTTTAGAATGCAATGTCTGACACTCAAAATACATTCGGCGTAGAACTCCATGTCTAACACCGAAAATTCTGTTTATTATTATTTATCATTGGTTTATAATGACACTTGTAACACTCCTATTCTCAATAATACAAATAGATATATCATCCATGTAGAACATCATGTCTGACATAAAAAATCCCATTGGTGATGAATGTCAGGTCTAACACCCACAATCCCATTCGTTTATTTATATTATTGGTTTAGAATTCCATGTATAACACCCTAAATCACATCCATTAATTAAATCATAAATCAATTAATAAATTCATCTAATTTATTCAATAACTAAATGACAACCTAAATTTCATATTAATTAATTCATTAATCAATTATCCTAGCAAATCTCAGAATTACGTAACTAATTAACCAATTAATTATTCATGATCTCAAATGGGCAACATGATGATTAAATCCACATTTAATTATCCCAATTTATGAATCATTTACTTTGATAATTAACTTAATATTTAATTATCTTTATTTTTCATTAAAAAACAAAACTCGACAAACATAATTAATCCTAACCATTAAATGTCATATTATGAAAACTGTAAATCCAACAATTTTCAAATTTTCACTACTAATCAATTTTCTACGTTAATTAATTCAGTAAGAGGACTTAGATTATAAAAAAAATATAGAAATCATACATCTTACATATAATAGAGCATATCAAAACTATGGGATTTAAAAATAAGACCACCTAAATTATTATACTATTGATAAACACATCAAAAATCATGGTGTTTTACTATCTATTTTTTCTGTCAACGAAGAATGGACGAACACCTTAAAAAATAAACATCATCCACTAATTAATATCTTATAAAAATATCATATATAATTATTATTAAATAATGAAAAATTATTTATTTATAATTATATAACATATTATTACAAAAAATATGAAAAAAATGATAATTATTAATAGATTATTTTATCAAATAATTCTTTGATAACTTATTTAAAAGATTCACGATAACATCCTTACATAAAATAGAATTATCATTTATAAAACAATACTCATTTTTATCTTATGTATACATACAATTTATTTATAATAATTATTCTAATGGTAGAAAAATATTGTTAATAAATGATTTAGAAAAAAGAGTACATGGTTGAGGCACACCAGGTTGCAGAGTATATGGGGAAAACACACAGATGGGGGGGGTCGCACGCTGGTTCTCCACAGAGGTGGAAGAGGAAGGCTTGGAATAAGAAAACAACAAGGAAGAATTTTCTAGCATGACCCAATCTAACCCCAATCACAAAATATTATTTTTTTGAATAAGAGATCTGGAACCATTTATAGTCAATAAAAACCCTAAATTAAAACTCACCATTTAATATCTATTTTATGAAGTTTTTCTTGTTAGTAATTTTAATCACCCCTAGAAGACGTTTCATGTTTTGGTGGGGTGAAGAAGGACCATAATGACATTTCAATATTCTTCGTTGAAAAATAATGTCTTCCCTCCATTGGAGAATATGAATTAACAATACCTCGGTTGTATGATTAATTTAATTAAATTAATTAATTTCATAAATAAATATTAATTGGGGATCATACTAATAAATGATGTGCATATAATAATTATACGCTACATAGGGTAAACCCACATTATAGACCCATAATAAGTCTTATATTTCTCGTACGACACGTGGGTTGTGAGATATAAATGATTATTTCTTGAAAAATAGTAATAAATAAATAATTAAAATAAAATTATTATTATTTCAATTGAGGAATCCACATGCTAGACCACTACAAATGTTACACCATTTATATGGTAAACTCCTCAATTTGGACCCATCAGGGTTCTTATATTTTCGATACGACTCATCGTTTGAGATATATTTAATTATTTTTAATAAAATATTATATTAATATTAATTTATTAAATTTATAACATGAGTGATATATCTAAATGTTTTACATATTCGATTGTTATACCCCTCTTATCTCATATGTTACACTTTTTTGGAGTTATTGAAATATTTTGAATAAATGTTTTACACTTACTATAATATAATTTATATTTTGATTTTGCATTTTCTGAGGCATTATGGGCCTTGAAAAATCACACTAGGTAGTGTCTAACACTGAAAAAAATTATATTAAATATTCCAATGTGTAAAATGAGAATTTTCAATTATTTAATCCTTTTAATGATTAGTTATGTTTCTTCACCAATGAAAATTGTTTTTTCTCATAAAGTATTTATAATTTATAAAATGAAAAAATAGAAGGTAAAAATTCCTTAAAAAATGAAGGATTCATGAATTTAATGTGGTTTATAATATAAAACCACATGGCTTTATGAATTTTTTTATATTTAATAAATAATATTACTTCGATAGATTTATTTAGACTCAACACTAAGTTTTAAAGAATGACAAAAAGATATTCAAATTATTATTTAAATTAGACCATTATTACATAGCTTTTAAAACAAGAATAATGAATATGAATAAATAAAAATTAAATATTATATGTAATTTTTATATATAAATAAATCATATTTCTAAAAAATTCTAAACTTTATGTAATTTTGTTATATGATTAGAAAATACTATATTATCAAAAATCAGTTTTTTTATTTTTTCTATAAAATATAAAAATTATTTTTTTACAATTCTAGAAAATTAATTGGTAAAAATAAAAAGTGTTTTTTTGTAATCAACCATTCCAAATTATCTAAGATTTTATTTTATTTATTTCTATGAAAAGATTATTTTTTTGATGAATATTGAAAAGTTATGGTCATTAATGAATTTTCTTTTCATTTAAATAATTTATAATGTTATTTTTTGTCTTAAAATGGGTTTAAAAGTTAAATTATTTCAATTATATTTCAATTAATACAATTTAGTTCAATGGATTCATTTTACTTCTAAATTTTGAATTAAAATATTTTTAAACTTTGGAATATTTTCTCTTTGGAAATTCTCTTTCTAAACATGTTTTGATGGGTTATTTATAAATTAAAAATTTCCAAATAAGTCAATTGAATTTAAAATTATTTATTTTATATCAGTAATATTTATAACAAATATTATCAAATATGTTTGAATTAATTTTTGACTAAAATGAATAGTAAAAATAGATAAAAATTATTTACTGCATTTGATGTAAAAATGGGTTAACTATGGGGTTAATCAAAAAATATATGGGTTATAAATTAAAAAAAACTTGTTAAAAACTAATATATATATTTATATATTGAGAATATCAAGTCTATGTCTCAATAATTATCCATTTTGGAACCTTGATTGAGGTGAAAAATATTGGTACAAAATTTTCATCCCAAAACATTCTATTGTGTCACACACATAAAAAATAAATTTGGAACCTCATATTCTAACATATTCACACATCCAAAAATATTTATACTCTCAATACATACCCTAATTTGTTCCATTAATCACAAAACTCACTATATAATCATTATGTTGGAAAAAAATATAGAACCTCAACCCCAGAAGCCAGGAGCTGATGTATTATTTTATTACATTATCATTGATGCATGATTTAAATCCCAATGTACCAAATTGTATACTAGTTTTGGAAAAAAAATATTACATTATTGAGACCCATAACATATTCTGAAAAAAATAATGCAAAAGATAAGTAAAATTTCATCATCGTTGAAAATCATTTAATGTGTTCATCTTTATAACCCATGGGAAGAAAAAATAATAAAGGCGGGATCGAATGCACTATAAGGGAATATAATGTTGATGTAATAATTAATAAATAATAATAATAAAAATATCATGTTAAATAAATAAGAACACATTCTATTTAAATATCATGATAAGGAATAGTTAGTATGGCAATGTAAATAACTAAACCATATTCCATTTAATCAATAATCAATAAATGAATTGAATACACAAAATTTATGATAAGAAAATATCATGGATAATAAAAAAATATCTAAAATATCAATTAAGGAAATACTTAATTATTGGATTTCTTGTCTATGTAACATGAAAACCAATACCATCAATACATTTCAAAAGTCTGTTCAACACTATTGATAACAATCCGTTTAATTTAGCATAATTATTTATATCCTGGGAATTTATCCATACATCGAGGGTATGTATATATTTTGTGCGGTTATTGTCATGTCCAATCCAAATAATTTTTTATATAGGGTAATTAATTTAAGGAAAAATTATTATGCCATAACAAATACCTGTATTAAATAAATGATACAGATTTATCCATAATTCTCTAGTTAATCAAATAACTATCAATGTATACAATGTTAATAAAAATGGTATTTGTTTTAGGAAATAATAAATAAATCAACATATAATGTGGATATTTTATCAAATTTATAATGAAAACTTATTACAATAAATTATTTTTTTTCAATACAGGGTTAACATTCCCAAAAGAAAGTGGGATTACAATGATAACTTTAACCCCTCGGTAATTTTTAAGATAATCCCATTTAGTGTGACAATTCAAATTTAAACCTAAAAATAACATGATGTATGAGATAATAATTATATTTATTGACAAATGGGATGTTTATACACCATATTAAAGTTAATTTTTTCATAAAAATAAATAATTCTCAATGGGATATAAATTGAGATGAAATCTGTTACCTTGAGTTTAATTTTAAGAGAAAGTCCTTTAAAATAATATATAATGGTTTTAAACACATTATTACCTTAAACAATTACAATGATAAAATTTATAATATCATATATTATATTACTATACTATCTTATTTCCTATTTGTTATCAATCATTCATTATTTTCACAATTTCAAGTGTTAATTTCCATGTTTTTAGTATGTAGTGGCTTGATAGATTGTTTTTCTTATTAATTAGATCTTTATTTAATCACATCGATGATGTAAAACATGGTTTTAATGTCATATATATCGCATGTATTTTTTTATTATAATCCATAATATTTGAAGATAAGAAATGAAATGCAAAATTCATGGATATTGTTTGTCATACATAAACATACACATTACGTGTGTCTCTTTGACGTATTAAAATAATTAAAGGTAAATGATATATATTTATATCTATTTTTAATTAAAAAATCATATTTATTTCATATATTTACCCTATTTTATTTAAGAAGACTCCCCGTTACATTTCACATATTGCGTGAATGATTCATATCGCTTTGAGGAGGAAGTTGTCCACACATCCACAATCGATGTTACCATATCCCCATGAAAATGGAATGAATGAAGTTATGCATTATAAAAGAATTAATGAATTATAATTAAATTATAAATATCTTATATATAATATAAAAATATTATTTCTATCATAATTCCCACCCTATGATGTGGATAATGAAGAATGAACAATCACCATTTCACGATGTGGTAGGCCAGCGTACACATGACAGGTAAGTTTATTTCACATTAGATTGAAATGTGTGTTATTGTAGCTATAAATTCTATAATAAAAACATAGAAGTATATTTAGTATTCTTATGTTATTATATAATCATGTAATAAAAATATTTTAGGGGACATAGAAGGAAATTAAAATGAAATTGATCATTCAAAATTGTTACCTTGTTTTGGGGTAACTTCTTTTGGTTTATACTAAAATAGTTTATTGGTAATATTTATTTATAAGGTGAGGATTCTATGATTAGTATTGGTATGTTGGGAGATAATTTCAGTAGATTTAGGTTGTGTGAATATCTTGAGAGGAATGAATAAGTCGGAGGGGTGAGTGCCTTTTTATATTGGAGGATGTGTGGCATTCTCAAAAACATTTGAAAAGGAAATTGAACCCTCATTTTTCTCCTATCAACAAGATCCCATAGTAGTTTAAATTACAATATCTATAGGCTATATTTTCAATATAAATAAAATAATTCTTTTGGAAATGTTTATAGGTCATTTTGGGCCAAATTTTTAAGGTTTAGTTCTTTGTTAAGTTATTTTTCTATTAATCACCTTATTTAATTTCAATCACATTAGTTAATAATTATCCTAAAAAATATGTTAAAATAATTATAAATTATATAATATGATGACTAAAAATATGGATTTATTTTTTTCCAAATTCTCATCACATAATTGATTGAAATTAATTTTAATTTAATCCCATATAAAGGATGACAAAGCGAGTTTTAAAGACTAAATGTCCAAAAGTGTGGTGCATTTTTTAACCAATGTTAATGTAAAATTTAATATAATGATCTAAATTGGTTCAATTTATGTATCATTTGTCAAGTTTTACTTTAAAATCAATAAAATATAATAATTTTTCCTTATAGATAAATTAGATAAAAAATAAGTTCTTGATTAACATTTAATATTTTCCACTATTCATAAAAAATTATTCTTTATAGAAAAATACCAAAAATAACATTAGAAAAACTATTATGATAAAATTTTAAAAAAATAAATTTGTTTCATCATGTTAAATTTATAAAAATTCCATATTTTATATTTATAATATGTTCTCTATGAAAATTCCGTAAAACTTCTTTTATAAAAACATTGTTTTCTATGTATGAAATTGGGTTTGTACATATATTATGCATATAAAATATATTGGATGAATTTAAAAAATAATAATTGAATTTATATAATATATATATATATATATCATTAATATCCCTCAATATTTTTAATTAATTTAATTTATTAAGAAAAAATGACATTTTGTGATTGAAAATAGTATTTTATAAAAACTTCCACATTATATAAACATGGGTCTTATATTATTTTTTAATTAATTTGTAACAAATTAATTAAAACTTATATTTTGATAATTTGATTAATCATATTTTTAACCATTAAATTTCTATATACATATTATTTTAATAAATAATAATATCCAAAATATATGTCTTCTTCCAGTAAAACTAGGTTATTTGTGTAATGAAAACTATCAAACAATGTTTATCTTCTGTGTAGTGCATGACAACTCAATTTTGTAGGCACTAAAATTTAATGAATATTTTTATTTGATATATTATATATATCTTAAGGTCTTGGGTCTTTTGATTTTTTAATACACTTGGTGTTTCGTGGCAGTTATTTTAATAAATAAAATGTTCTTAATATAGAATTTTACAGTGTTACATTATCCATAGAATTTTTAAATTACATCCTCATAATTAAAAGATGATATTTGTAATAAATGGTTTGATATCATGTTTTTTAAATAACACACCATAATTATAGTCCATTACACATATTCATTGTAATAATGAATGTTAAATATGAAGGTCACAAAAAAACTAGCCTTATGAAGAGGAGAAAAATAATGAAAACCTACATATGGAATATAAAGATACCAATCATGTGTTTATGAAGTGTGATACATAAAATTTCCATGAGAAATATCTTGACCAAAAATCCATGAACTAGTGGTTTGGAAAAAGGGAATTGATATAATTAAAAATCATGATAACAAAACCACATTTTGGTTTTAATACCATTTTCATAGAGTTGAGGAGTTCATTCAATAAATAATAAAGAAAATGAATATAATTATTTGATATATTTATATTTCATAAGCATAATATTATCCTATGGTTGTTCCTTGATCAATTTATACATCATATCATAGCACATGTTTCACCATAGGTTGAAGTAATATATCAATCTCTAAACCAAATCCAAAGTTTAACTAAAACCAGTAAATAAATTATCAACCATTCTAAAATATTGTGATAATAAACTCAGAAAGCATGTTACCGATTTTCCAAAATGAACTTATCATTAATATTTTTCACAACCTGTAGAAATAGTTATTAGTCACATTCCAAATACCTGAATAACATCCTCATGTATTCTCTTGAAACATAATAAAAACATGAATTACCAAAACACAATTATTTGAATCATGAATTATTACTTCTTCCTTTAGTAAAACACATGTTATGGGATATACTTCTTAAATAAAATAGTTTTATAAACTCCATCAATGATTGAATAATCCCCATAGTTAAAAAATTATTAATTATTTTTGAGGTTGTTATAACTTATCCAATTTTTGGTTATCTAAAAAATCATATCATTATCCAAATTCATTACCTCAATAGGTGGAACATCATAAGTGTTGAATTTCCTTCAACCTTCCCTTTTTCAAATATTTCAACTTGATACATAATCACTTTTAATGAAACCATCAACATATGATCTCAAATAATTAATGAAAATGTTTTTTTAGTACAATCCTATATATTTAAGAATTTATATCATGAGAACATCGCCAATATAATAAATTAAAAACATAAATCTAAGATAAAAATATTGAATAAAATTAGTTATTTCACTTCGGTAGTGTATTGAACATATGATTGACCCCCACCCTGGAGCTTACTCAATGGTATATTCTATTTATTCTTGGGGATATCATTGCATCGTTCCCTATATCCTTGATTTTGTAACACTAAAAAAATTGTTTTTATTATTTACTTTGTATTCTTTTTCTTGGTGACTCTTTTCTACACACTTATAAAAAACTAAAAATTCATCCAAGAATTTACCAGGGGGATTATTTACACAATAATCACATTTAGGAAAATTATTCACTCCCTTATACCATTTACATGTTAATTTACCTTCTTTTATCTCATTCTCTTACATCACATTTAATTTATAAGAAATGGATAATTCTTTCACTATCGTGATAGAACATATAAATATTTAATCATATGACGAAAAAAATCATAGAATCCAATTCCCATGGGAGATTTTTCTTTAGGACCTAAAGGAAATGGTAAATCTTTCACTACATCATGCATATGTAATCTGTAGCATACATGGAAAACCATAAAAATGAGACTTCATAATATTCAACAAATTCTTATTCATTTTTCCTGTTGATATGTCACATTATCTTTATCTATTTTTTTTTGATCATGATGGAATTATTTAGAAAATAATTTATCAATAAAGTTTTTACCTTATAAGGGTTATTTTTATTTATCCTACCAAGTATTCGAGATTCTGAATAACTATTGTTCAGTATCATCATTGTGACAATAAACCACAAGTTTAACCTATCCCATTTCACTGCATCCTTGGCCTGTATATATCTACTCAATAAAAATAATCCATTCTTCATCTATAAATGGACTATTAGTCACACTGTGTAGTGGGGGAATCCATTATATATTTAAATCCATCACATGAGATTGTCTATGAATAATTAGTTTCTCCATTAGAGTAATTTTATTTTCCATAACCTGATTTAGTATCCCCAATGTAGCCCTAATTGTTTCCATTACAATACCAACTATATTTGTTTCCTTAATATCGAAATATCTAGATTTTCCGTGATTGTTGATACAATTCATCCTTCAAAGATCCATTTTGGGACAATTAAATATATAGATTTTCTCATTAAATGTTTTCCGAAAATAATTACATAACAATTAACATGGTTTATATAGAGATTTAATTATTTTCAAAACATTCATATTGGTCTATAATGAAAATTTGAATTATCCTAAGAGTATCCCCAAGAAGTGTCATACATCGTGTGAAATAAGGACGATTTTCCTGTATAAGGTTATTCTCATGACTAAGATGTAGCAAATGGTTAGATTTGGTACCCCTAGTATCATCTATTCAAGATCCATGACCACTTGTATTATCCAGACAATGTTATATTTCTAGAATTACATATATAGTCTCTAACTGACCAAAATTAAAATATGTTCATATATTATTGTCCTCAAAGTATATCTTTGGTTTATGTTGACAAATAAATGTTTTTTTGAATCTTATTTATGTGGATGATGCTAAACCTTCTTGGATAACAACTATAGTGCACAATTGTATAATCTTATATGTAGTGAATTATTTTATTACATCATCATAGAAACATGATAAAAATCCCATATGTCTGATCATATTAGAAGTTTTGGATGAAAATATTACATAAATGATACCCATGATTCATTTTGAAAATAAAATAAATCATAACCTACGTAAAATCATATAATATTTGAAACTCAATGAATGGATTCAGATTCAAAACCAGGGGAAAGGGAACATAATAATGGTGAGATAAAATTATTAATTACGTTATGTATAGTGGATGAAATAATGATTCAATATTCCTAATAAATATGGAATTCTAGATAGATGATAACACATGCCACTCAAAAAATTGGATAATACATAATCCATATAGCAAGGTAAATAACTAAAACAAATGAAACATAATCCATAAACTGATAATAAAATGAACCATAGATTTTAGCATATGAAAATATAATATATAATAATAATAATAACTAAAATATCTTTAAAATAAATTCTTAATTAGTGTACTTCATGTTTGAGTCACATGAAAACCTATATGTCATGACCATTCACTAGATGCATTAAAACTATGTGTAGAAACCCATATAACTTGGCAAAATAATTTGTCTCATGAGAAATTGTTAATATCTTTAGGGTATATATAAAATATAGGCGCCACCCATCACTTATTTTCCAATTCATTCCTTATTTTGAGTAATCTATTTAATCAACAAATAATACACCTTATCAAATATCCATATTGAATTAATGATACATATTTTTCAATAGCTCCCTAGTTAATTCTATAACTATCTAAGTAAATACACATGTTAAAATGCTACAAATTTTTTGAAAAAATAATAGCCAATAACCAAAAATGTGAATATATAATGAAATTTTCCAATGAATAATTATTACCACAACGATATTGTTTCAATAGAAATTTAACATCCACTAAAGAAAGTGAGATTACAAAGATAACATTTATCACTTGGTAATATTCAATATAAAACCCTTGGGTGAGATAATTAAAATGTAAAAACTAAATATAATGATGTTTGAGAGAATCATGATAGAAAAATAACATTGGGATGTATATGCATTACATTAAATTTAATTGGTTCATAATTAAATATATGTCTCAATACAATGTAAATTGAGATGAAATCCCATACCTTGCTTTTTTCCTTTTGGATGAATGATAATTTATATCATGTATAATGTTTTTAGTTTTTTATAAACATATACCAGAACCATAATAATATTTTTAATTTCATACCTTATCTTGTTATAATATAATATTATCATGATGTTAATAATCGTTAAATTTTTTCAATATTTCTAGTGTTAATCTCTTAGTTTTTTTGTTATGTTTTCACTTGTTCCTTTTTTTTAAATTAAGTAGATCACGATTCATTCATATCAATGATTTTAAATAATGGTTTAAATATCATATATATCCAATATATTTTTATTTTTTATAACCCATAAAATTTGGAGATATGAAATGAAATGAACCATTCATGGTGATCGTAAGACATACATATAATTGAACGCTAGATCCAACAATTTATAGTTTTAAAATAATGAAAAGTAAATTATATATATATATATATATTATACTTCTAATATCATACTTATTTGAAATATTATAAATATTTTTTTTAAACACCCCTAATACTATCCATGTATAGAGTGAACGAAACACATCGCTTTGAGGAGGATGTTTTCCAGATGTCCACACATGATGTTATTCAATCCCAAAAAAATGGAATGCATGATGGTATATTTGATATAAAAATTAAATATCTATATTTATATTATAAATATTATATATAAAATATAATAATATTATTTCTATCATAATTCCCACCGTGATAGGTGGTAAAGGGATAATGAACAATAATCGTTTCACAAGGAAATGGTTTTTTGTACACACTGACGACAAGTTTCTTAGCCATTAGATGGATGGGTTTGAAAGTATAGATATAACTCATAGAATAAAAATATATAATTATATTTATTATTATATTTTTATCATAAAATAATATAATAATAAGTGTTTATGTGGATTAAAATAAAATAAAATAAAATGAATGTGATCATTGAAGAATGTTACTGCATTTTGGGGTAACTTCCATAAGTTTATACCTATATACATCCTTGGGAGGATTTATTCCAAAGGTGACTATTATAGGATTTTCAGATTGATATTAGGATATTATTTGATAATATTATTTTTAACCAAAGGGATTTTTAGTTTTGAATAATTTGTAGAAGTGGGTGAAATTTTAGTGGAGGAAGAGTGACATTCTTGTAGTGTTTTGGAAACGGAATTGTAGCCATTTACTTCATGAATCACGTGGATCCAATAATGGTAAAAATATAAAATAAGATAGTTTATGATCTCAATATCCTCATTAAATGTATTTTGGACATGTTTATAGGTCCTTATAGGACTTATGTTTATGTTTTAGTCTTTAATTAATCTAGTTTTACTGTTAATCAATACAATCAATTTTAACAACGTTCTATTATATTATTTGTCCAAAATTAATTTTAATATATTATATATTATATATTTAAATTATTAATAATATTTAATCTAATTTTAAAAATTAAAATCTACATAAGGTGAATAAATTAATTTAAATCTAATCCCACTGACGTTATGACTAAGTAATGTTTTATTATAAATTTTTTAAAAAGTTTGGTTTGTTTGATTATCCAATTTCAATGTGAAATTAAATAAAATCAGCTAAATTGGATAAAATTATGTATAAATAATCTATCATATCTTGGAATCCTTCCAAAAAAAATTCTCCTTTTAAATAAATTAGACTAAACATCTATTTTGGATTAAAATTCATTATTTTTCACTATCCATCAAATAGAAATATCACAGAAAAATACCAAATAAACACTCTTACATAACATTAGTGTTTATATTTCAATAATGTAGTATATTTTTTAATATTAAATTTATAAATGTTAAAAATTTAGATTTAAAATTGGTTCTTCATCAAAATGTTGTAAAACCACTTTTAAAAAGATATTGGTTTTTATGTTTAAAATTTGGTTTATAATTATCATACGCCAATAAGATCTATTAGATGAATGTCAAAAATATTTTTTTTGAATATATATTATATTTATTAAATTACTATAAGTCACTATTTTATTTAATTTAATTTATTAGGAAAAAATGACTATGTGAGCATAAAGTTTTTTTAAAAAACAATCCCATTATAGTCAATTGGTTTTTATATTTATTTATGATTAATTTTTATCCAATTAATTAGAAATTATATTTTTATAAGTTAGTTATTAAAAATAATATCCTTGAATTTCACATCTATTTCATATTATATTAAATAATAATATCTTAATAATATTTTTTTTAAAACTCGGTCTTACATGTTACTAAAACTACCAAACAATGTTTTTTTTGCATATAACACATGATAACTCATTTTTACAAGAATTGAAAGCTATATAATTGATATATATATATATATAATTATCAGGTCAATATACTCCTTTCTACACTTGTTGTTTCAAATCATACACATTGCTAAATCAAATTATGTAAGTCTAAAATTTCTGGGATTATAAGAAATTCATCCTAAGAATAATTTTCATAAAAACCTATGGATGTTACTTGAGGAAGAGGTAACATTCACCAGGGGTCATTTTTATGTTATTTTTTCTTCCAAGTCCTTAAATTATTATTAAAAAACTCTAATATAACTTCTTCAGATATTCTATATACTTATATCTTGGGATTTTATGGCAATTTCTTATATCCATCTCCAATTCCATCAAATGTGATTTGAAATCAATATTCTTGTGCATGATAGACTAAGGAATAACGAGCTGATGTTTATAGTTTTCCCATACAATCTCTCATGGTTAGATATAATGATATATTAAATATTTATAAATTATATTTATTATTTCAATATACTTGTGGAATTATTAAATACATTTTACTTCTTATATTCCGTTCTGTGGGGATTTAAGAATTTAGTTCTTATGTACGACTGACTACCTTATCAAAAAGCTATACGATTCCTTCATGATTTATATGAAATGTAATAAAGATGTGCTTAATGGAAATAGGTGATATATATATATATATAATGATTCAATAAAGATGATATATTATTTAATTTTCTTTTGTTTAGAACATCGAGAATATAGAAAAAACATTTATGGGTAATTACGACCTACCGTCTCCATAAACAATGTATTTAATATTATAAATATAATATTTTCAGATTACCATAAATGTATACACCATATATAAAAAAATTATACTTTTTGTCAAATCTTGGAGATTATAGATCATTATAAAATTAATCTGACCAAAAAACTAACAAATCAATATATTCATGAAAAACATAGCAGTTATTGTCTGAAACATGACATTAATATGGAATATTAATAATATAGTAACAAAAGGTCATAACTAAGTCTTATATTGTATGATATATATTTATTATTCTTTAATATATATATATATATATATAGTAAAATTAAATTTAATTGATAGGAGGTTTGATTGTGTATGGAGGAAGTTGATACTTAACGTAATGGATTTTGTCTAAATTTACCCTCTTTGAGACTTATTATATGTTATGCAAAAATATTCTCATAGGAGGTGTAAAAGAAGATTATTTAACATGTAATATCATTAATTTATTTATTCTCGTGATATCCTACTTTTCATTTAAATTTGTTCTTTCCTATGTGTTATTATTTAATGTAAATAATGTGGTAGTGGTTTTACGTTATAATCTCATTATTTATCAAGAATGAAAATGATTATGATTCCTGAGTTGAAATGTTTGATTTATCTCACAATAAACTCATGTATTTTATTCACTTATGATTATTTCAATAGAATACATAATTTCAAATAATTTCCATCTATTAATGTACTCCAGAGTTCAATGTAATGTTTTTTTATAAATCATCTTTATTTCCCCCTTCAATCGAAACCCAATTTTCATTCAAAACCATTTTTTTCTAAAAATTATATCATTATGATGAAATCCCCCAAATGATTTATTGAATGATATTTTACCAATATTTAGGTTTTTACTAAATGTTTTGAAAATAATATTCATACTATTTTCCAAAAAATGGCCAATTAACTTTTTCTAAAAAATTGAATGGAATCATTGTTTCAACATATATAACATGAAGAATAATATACTAAAATCATGACCATTATTTTATATAAATCATCATTTTTATGATTTAAATTATATATTAAAGTAAATGGATTTCTATAATAATATTTAAATTTATAATTTTAAATAAGTGTTTTTAAAGAAAGGATATTTTTATCTAGAAATGCACCAAGTGTTTTTTAATTCAATATAATTTCCAATATAAGATATCATCATATGATGTTTATTAATTTTTAAGGGTTATATGATCCCAGAATATCATTATTGTTCCTTCTCTAAATGTTTTATTTTTATAATGGAAATATTATTAGGAAACCAATTTATCTTCCACACGATATAAAATGACAAAATTCATATGAAATGCGCTTCCTTTTTAATGATTTTTTATTTGATTAAATGATGAAATAATTTGGAAACCTATTACTTTTCAAAAGGATATTTTATGATGAAATATTTATGAAACCTTCTTATTTTCAGGGATTCATATATGATGAATGATTTATGATACATTGGAACAAATTTTTATATTTTTCATTATGTGATGGGTGGACAATATTACATATTCCGATGCATTGGGAAAATATTGATATATTACTAGTTAAAAAGGACTAAAGAGGAGAGTGGAAACACTTCAGTATGGGACTCTATCCTCTATAATATTCTAGGGTTTGAAACTTGAATACTATGAGGGTTTAAAAAGTGAACAAAATGCCCAATGATTGTTTGGAGTCGATTAAAAATTATGAATACTCACTACATTAACTCCCTATATTGGTGTAAAAGGTGGTAGTTGATGTGAGTTGAAATGATAGTGCTATAAAATAAAATATAAGGATAAAAATATCCTATATTAGGGAATTAGTAAAGGATGGATCTGGAAATTGTTAATGAAGGGGATAATTCTGATTTTTCTCAATTTAATATTCAACCATCTATGTATGTGAATATTAATGAGGAAGATAAGAAAGATGTAGAGAAATAAAAGAATAATAGAAATTTTTTAGAGTTTAATATTGACCATGATGGAGTAATAAGGTTTAAGAACCATTTATGTCATCTATATATACCATATTTGAAGGAGTTATTACATAATGATCATAGTTCATCATTTTCTATTCATCCTAAAAGTATAAAAATGAATAGAGATTTGAAATAATATTTATTGTGGGAAGTCATGAATAGAGAAATCACTAAAATTTTATCATGTTGCATGGAATTTCAATAAGTTATAGATGATATATAATTGTATTAGGGTATGTTAAATCTAACACCCATTACAAAATATAAATTGGAATATATCACAAAATATTTCATCGGTGGAATCCCATAAATTTCTAAAGGGAATAATTATATTCATGTTCTAGTTGATTTACATAAATATTTTTCACACTTTATAACTATTATCTAAAATTTATATCTTGATTATATTTCTTGGATATAGATTAAGGAATTGTTATGGTTTTATGTAGTATGACATTATATTGTATTTGATCA
Source organism: Viscum album (assembly GCA_963277665.1). NCBI lineage: Eukaryota > Viridiplantae > Streptophyta > Magnoliopsida > Santalales > Viscaceae > Viscum > Viscum album. The sequence continues at coordinate 1,099,715,535 of OY728123.1, forward strand.
TGATCTATTAATTACTTAAACATTATATAAAAGTCGTTATCAATCACTTGATACCAAGCTATGTCAAATCACTGCGTATCATCTAAAAATTGAGGACTATTCCAAGAGGCCAATTTATAACCTTGAGGTTATGTAAAGATATTTTATATAGATTTTTATTTTGGTAGGGTTCAACAAATTCATATAGTATTGTTCTAATATAAATATCATTTGTATGAGTATTCATATGGATCCGTATGGATAATAATATAGAAATAACTATAATGATCAAACACATTGGAATGATGTTAGAGAAAAAAAGTATATGGGACCTAAAATAGAATATGAAATAGATTAGAGTGTTAGATACATTAAATAACACTAATGGGAACCTAAATTTGAGAGGAAAAATATGATTATATTCATTGACGTGATCTGCAATTTGATGTTGGTGATAAGGTGTTTCAATTAATTTATCTAATAAAGATGTTAATAAGATTGTGACAGAAGTGAAAAATCACTAGATATATATCAAACATTAAAATTATTAATCATATAATAATGATAAATTATCTGTTGTCTCTTCCATAGATCCTATCTCATGTTCATGATGTGTTCAATGTCTCTATATAGAGGAACTGAATAACTTGAAATTCATTGGTTCTGAACTAAGAGGTTCTATCAGTATCGAAATATATTTCTTATGATGAATAATTGATGGAGACTCTAGATCAAAAACAAATTGTACAAAATAATACCACTCACCTTGTAAACTATTTGTCGTAAACCCCAATCTTGAGGAAGCAACAACGGAAGATAAGTATTTGGTGATGCAGAAGTATCAACATCTACATGTATCTAAATAAAATAATATCAAGGAAAAAATTAATATAAATTTTATTGATAATGTAACCACCTAGTTTTTATGAATTATGAAATTTTAAATGAATTATATTGATTTGATTTATTATGTTACATGCTACAATGACATTTAAGGAACAAGGAAAAATATAATGACCCGGCCTTAAATCATTACATAATCTAGAATTAAATGAATAATTCACTTTAAGGATCTGTTGCTGTTTAGAGTTTTAGATAATTACGCCATCCTAATTAAATTCAATCTCCAAAATTACAATGTAGACACTTACAAATAGTTTCCATTTTATCGTAAACTAAAAACTCTTGAAAAAAAGAGCCATGTCTAGTTCCATGTTTTAGACAACATGACATTTCCTTAATCCCATCAGTGAAACTATTAATCTTTAATTGTTTGGGAAAACATTTCAAAATAAGGGATGAGCATAAAAATCTCAATAAGGGTTATAAAATAAAGAAATAAAGAATTAGTTCATCAATATATTTATAGAATTATCTATTTAACATACATTTTGAATTAATAAAATTTATGAATAACACACATTAATAAAAAATCACAATGTTAACTTGTTTCATACGTAATATACATGCGTTGTAGCTTTCACAGCTACATAGAGAGTTTCATTTGGAATACCCATCACAATATATTCCCAAAATATCCTTGATAAAATATTCATGTTTACATCTGTCACATTACCCAATTCATTTTAGATCTATCTTGGGCTCAAATGGCATAGGTTTATCATGGAACCTCCCATATACATAAATAATTCCCATGAACCATAACATACTTATAACACATAAAACAAATAGAAAGGAAAGATAAAATTTCAACATTATAGTCACAATATATCATTTAAATATATTTACCTAAAATCCACCATCAAAACCATTTTCATTACCTAAATACTTAAAGGGGAAGATGGTATTTTTTTCTCCTTTATAAAACATTACAGTTTGTTAAGGAATCCATATATGAAATAATACTTGTGGTGCCAGAAAAGGTAATTGTCACTGCTTACGTTAAAAGAAATATTATTATTTTTTGTTTAGTAAAATTCCTTGTAGAAAAATATTCTCATTGAATTAAATGAAGATTAAAAGGTGTTTACAAACCATATAAAATAAAGCCTTGTATAAAACTAAATATGGGTCGATGAAAGGATATTGAGACAAAGTCCCTTACCATATGTCCAACATAACAAGTTCTTTCATTAATCACTGTAATAATAAACTAAATAAAATTTATACTTGATTAAGAAACATTTAATGTTTTTTATTCATTTTATATCACTTATTACCATTTTATACATTATGTAATCATTTAAGTTAATAATGGTCATTTTGTCGATATTTTGTACTTGAGTCAGAAATGTACATCTTATATTTTCAAGTTGTCAATGTGGTAAAATTTCCATTTTTTCATAATGATATTCATGATTTAGATATCATATATATCATACATATCCATTATATATATGGATTTATAATTGTGCATAATATTTGAATATAATAAATGAAATGCCCTATTTATGGGGACGATATGATGTACGTATGCATGAATGCTAATTTGATATCTATTTTGTATTTAATAGAATAAAAAACTAATGATACATAGTTATATTATAATTCCTATATAATATCAAATATAGTTTCATTAAATCAATCCTTTATTCATTCCACGTTTTTAATGAATGAGTCATATCACTTTGAGGGGGCGGTAGTCCGCACTTGCTCAAATAAAATTATCGCATTTACCCATTATAGAAACTATAATGGTATGATGTAAATGAAAATTAATGAAGTATATAGAAAATATTAATATATTATATATCTTATATATATAGAGTACCATCATAATTTACACTTTAATAGGTTGTAGGAGAAGTTTGAACAATCATCATTTCGTGAGGTAGTAGTTTGCTGTCCAAAGAAATAGTATGTCATTTTCATAATCGATTGTGAGTATATTGATGATACTAGTGTAGTTATAAAAGAAAAAAATAAAAAGATTTTAGGGGGTTGGATATTTAAAATAGTAGAAAACAACTTAAGAGAAGACATTAACTTTAAATCAGGTTAGTCTCTTTGGTATGAACCAAATGATTTCTTCCAATGCCTTATACCTATGTTAAGGATTATAGGTGTAAGATAGGGATCATGATGGATTATTTGGTCAGAGGATGAATGAGCCATGGTTCTTGAGAGGAGTGAGTAATGGGTTAGAGGTGAAGGCTTTTTATAAGAGGAAGGAGAGGCTCTTTAGGATGGTTTGAAAATAATAATTATTATATAATGATTTTCGATTTCTAAAGGTCAAAAACATATTAATATCGAAGATATGATGAATCATGTAAAAAATAAAATCATCCATTTAAGTATTGGATTGGTCTTGGATGTGGATTTAATCTTTATAATCTTTTTTATTTAAATCATTCATTAATGAGGTAAACAATGCATCATTATTGTGTCATAAATAATATTATTTATTTTATGTATACAAAATTATAAAAAAACCATGATGTAGGAAATAATTTTTTATTTCAAATGATTTTTGTCAGTAGATTATATAACTTATATAACCTTATGTAAGAATCGATTTTCTAAAAGATATAACTGGATGTCATTTTTGTCTTTACTTAAAATTAATTAATATAATGTGTCATAATCACTCTCATGTGGCTCCATGGGGTCATGAAATCGACACAAGGATTCCAATGGTCAAACATGTATCTACCTATATAAGTTGGACACATGTTAGTGTAATTTAATATTATCATAATAATATTTTTTACCCATATTTACCAGATTTACCCTTTTACGATGGTAAATAAAATATTTACTAAAGTAAATATTCATAATGTCTAAAAATAAAAGATACCAATTTACACAATTTGGACCTTCAGATTCCCAAAATGGAATCCATTTTTCACAATTCCAAAAATATATGTAGAAGAAATTAATTTAAAATTAATTCCCATTGTTGAAAAAAACGTGTTTTTAAGAAATAATAACTATCAAAAGATTAACACTTGTTTATGTCTAGTATCAAAGGGAAATTACATTGAATGAAAAAAATTGGATTAAATACCAAAAAAATATAATTAATCCGTTAATAAAATTAAATGGTAATCTATCAATAGAAAATAATATATGAAAACGCAGTTTTGAATTAAAATACAGTATTTTCACTATTCATTAAAAATGAATTTTATCAGAAAAATACCAAAAATTTACCCAATGTATATTTGGCTGTCCCGATTCTAAAGATAAATTTTATTTTTCAAATAGAACATTTTAAATTGACCATAACAAGAATTAATGAGGGTTCACTATCAAAATATGGTAAATCAACATTTTAATGAATATTAGAGTATTCATGGAAAAAATTAGATTCATTAACATTTGAAAACTCAATCATTTATTTGATAAATGTAAAAACATTTAAAATACCGTATATAATAATATTTTCGATAGTTCTATTGATTCCCACCAATAAAATGGATAGGAATTAACCTCCATTTAAAATAATATAATATTATTAAGTTTCACAATGACTCAGCATTGTGTGCAACATAAGATTTCAAAGAAACTCATTTGTGCGTATTTGGTACGCCATGAAACATAACATCCCATTTAAAGTAAAATTAATATTTAATTATAAAATTTTAATAAATATGAAAATTTCATATTTTTTATTTACCTAGGATGGTACATCTTCTCCCTTTTTGGGAATTCCATCCTTGAAATTTTATTCACATATCTAATAAGTGGGGTGTAGTTACCCCATATCATTTTCATATTTCCACATTGCCTATTCACCCGAATGGGTTTTCAATAAAACCTTTACCTAATTAATTACCTTATTTAACAACACTTAGTCTCTTCATTGAAAAATCTAGACTGGTTATTCCTCATTTTAGAGATTCAATTCCAACTGAACTACCTCAAGGATAAGAATAGGATGTGGATCAGTTATATACATTCATAACATTGAAACATGAAAAACATTCTGTACCTGGAATAAACATGGAGGTAAAGCCACTCTATACACATCCTATCCAACTTTCTCTTGAATTTTATAAGGTCCAATGAACCTCATATGCAACGTTACCTTTTTACAGAAACACATAACACTTTACCTTAGAGAAAATATGAAAAATTCAAGATCACCTACTTAATGAGAATGATCCTTCCTCTGGTTATCCGCATAACTTTTCTACATTCTCTGAGCTTTTTTCATGTGCTTCGGAATCAGATGAACCTTTTCTGCCATCTCTTATACTAATTCTCATCCCAAACACTTCCATTCACCTATATCATCCCAAAATGATGGATTCCTACACCACTTCCCGTTTAATGCCTCAAATGGAGCCATCTATATATTGGAATTAATAGTGTTATTATATGAAAATTTAACCAAATAAATTTGTTTTTCCCAACATTCCATGTAATCTAGAGAATAAGCATGTAGCATAACCTCCAAGGTTTTAATTGTTTGTTTTGACTACTCATCTGATTGTGGATGAAAAGCTATAATAAAATTTAATTCAGTACCTAATGATTTCTGAAGGCCTTTACAAAAGTTAGAAGTAAACAAGAGATCATGATTAGATATAATGTAGAGGGGAACTCCATGAAACTAGAATATCTCTTTAGTCAATCGATCAATATAAACCCATATTACATTATTATATTGAGATGTCTTTGGTAATCTCACAATGAAGTCCATGGATATATTTTCCCATTTACACTCTATAACTAGTAAAGAATGAATCATCCATTTCATTAACTACTTATCTACTTTAAACTATTGACAAGTGAAACACATAACAATAAATTCAGTAATATCTCTTTTCATTGTATCCCACATTTAATACTCCTGATGATATTTGTACATCGTAGTACTGATAGTATGAACTAAAAATAAATATCTATGAGCTTCATATAAAAACTCATTCTTCAATTTTTAATCCCATGGAACACATAATCTCTACCCAAACCTAAAAATACATTCAATATAGAAGTTAAATTTAGGCAACTTACCCTTCTGAACCAACTCTACTTTTTTTTAACTCATTGTCTTCCTTCCATGCATGCTTAATTTTTTTTGATAGAGATGATTTGACTGACATCAGAAATAAAACATAGGAATTTCCCCCACTAAAAACATTTATACCAATGTTCATCAAGTCATTAATAAAATTATCTTATTCCAAATGTAACAAGGTTAATGAAACATTATTTTTTTAACTCAATGAATCATACACTAAATTTTCCTTTCCTAGATTGTAATGAATTGTGCAATCCAAATCCTTCATTAAATACATCTATCTCCTTTATCACATGTTCAATTTTTTTCTGAGAGAATATATACTTCATACATTTGTGGTTGGTATATATATGACCAATTCCCCTATATAAATTATGCCTCCAAATTTTTAATACAAAAACTACAGCAGCTAATTCCAAATCATGTGTAGGGTAATTTAACTCATGAGGTTTCAACTGACATGAATCATTAGAAATTACCTAATCGTTCTGCATAAAGATACACCCACTTCATTTCATCGAAAAATCACAATAGATAAAAATATAATCATTTCTGGAAGGTAGCACCAAAACTGGAGAATTCACCGATCATTTTTCAATTCTTGAAAAAAATCATCACATTCTTTTGTCCAAATGATCTTAACACATTTTTGTGTTAACTTAGTAAATGTGCTATATAACCATGTAAAATTTTCAACTAACATCTGGTAATAACATTAAAATCCAATAAAACATCAAATCTATATGATATTGGTAGGTCTTGGCCATTCTGTACAAACTTTCAATTTTATCAAGATCAACAGTTATGAAATATTTTTGAAACAATGTGACCAAGGAAAGAGATTTATTGTAACCAAAACTCACACTTGATGAATTTCCAATAAAGTTTCTTCTGTTTTATGATTTGAATGAAAACTATTAAATAATTTTCATGTTTCAATTTACTTTTGGAATAAATCTAAATATAATCAATAGACACAACCACCATTTATCACCTAAGCCAAATAATCCATTACTGCAAAAAAACTATTCAATTATGATTTAGCCCATCTCAGGTTGCTGATATGGAAGGCCATTTACCTCTATATTATTTCCCATCACAACATCCCTATTACCTCTACAGATATCCATTCTTAACATAGAAATATCTTATGTGTATTCACATGGTAATATTTAAATGCACTATCATTTAAATTCGACCATAAATTAATTTGTGGACAATAATTTAACAATATTCTAACTCATAATGATATCTAATCTTACCATGGATACCAACTATAACGAACAACACATAAAAAATTAAATAATTTAGAATTAAAAGAATAATTCACATTAAGGATATTTTCAAGTTTAGAGTTTTAAAGAATTAGGTTGTAACTATTACATTACATCTCAAATATTACAAAGTAGACACTTCTACTCAGTTTCCATTTTTTCATAAAATAAAAACTCTTGAAAAAATTATCCATGTATAGTTCAATGTTTTAGACAACATGACTTTTCCTTGATCCCATCCTTGACCCTATTAAACTTTATGTCCTTTGAAAAACATTTTAAAACATGGGAAGAGCATAAAAAGCACTGTAAGGGTTATAAAACAAAGATAGAAAACATTAGTTCATCAATAAATACGTAACATAAACTCTTTAGAATAAATTATTAAATAATAAGATTTATGAAAGACCCCTAAAAATCACAAATCATAATGGTAACTTCTGGCATCAGTTACATACTTATGATGTGTCATTCACAACTACATAGGGAGTTAAATTTAGAATACCCATAATAATATATTCCCTAAATCTATTAGGAGAAACATTCACATTTACCTTTGTCAAGTTACAAAATGCTTAGGAGAGCTATCTTGGGCTCCACCACCCTAGGTTCATCACGGAACCACCTGTATATGTAAATAATTCCCTAGAATAACAACATATTCATAACACATAAAACAACATAAAAGAAAGATATGATTATCACATTTCAATCACAATATATAATTTAAATATATTGATATAAAAAATCAATTATCCAAACAATTTTCAATAAAAAAATGCATTAAGGTGTATATAGTATTTATATTCCTTCAATAAAGATTATGGATTATTAAGGAAGTCATAGATTAAATAATACTCATGGCGGTGAAAAAGGTTTTTGTCACCACTTACGTTAAAAGAAGCATTCTTTTTTGTAATTTTGTTAAATTCTTATTCGAAAATGTTTCCTTTCGAATGAAATAAAAATTAAATGATGTTTATACATAGTATAATTGAATGTTGTGTATAAAAGAATATGCCTCAATGAAAGGAGATTGAGATGAAGTCCCTTACATTGTCTTTGACATGACCCATTCGTTCTTTAATCTCCTAAATAATATACTAAAGTTGATGTATACTTTCATAAAAATAAAATAAATTGAATTATTTATTTAATATAGTGTATTACCATGTTATAAACATTTTTTAAACATTTTTGTTAATAATGGTGGTTTTGTCGATATTTGGTACTTGTTTCAAAAATGAACATCTTATATTTACAAGTTGTTTATGTGGTCAATTTTCCATTATATCCAGAATGATATTAATGATTTAAATATCATATATATCATATAAATCCATTATATATATGAATTTATAAAATTATATAACATTTGGAGATAATAAATGAAATGCACCATTCATGGAGACGGTGAGTCGTACATACTCATGAACACTACTTTCATTTCTATTTCGTATTTAATGGAATGAAAAATTAATGACACATATGTATATTATAATTAAATTATAATATCATATATAGTTTCCTTAAATCCATACTTTATATGTTCCACTTATGTCATGAATGATTCATATCAATTTGAAGGGGTAGTAGTCTGCACTTCGTCAAAAGAAATTATTGTGTTTTCCCATTATGGAAAGCATAACGATATTTTATAAATAAAAAATATATAATTATAGAAATAAAAAAATATACTTAATATATCATATTAATATATTATCATCATAATGTTTACCATAAGATGTGGTAGTTTATTTTTGAACAATCATCATTTTATGAGGCACCATTTCTTCGTCCATAGAAACTTTATGTTCTTTACCCATTAGATGGATGTGTGTGTAAGTGTAGATTGAATAATTCGCATAAAAAAATCCTAGTATATTTAATATATTGTTTTTTTTATAAAAGAAAAAAAATAAAAAGTTTTTATGGGGTTGGAAATGTAAAGTAAAAGAAAAGAACTTAAGAGAAGACATTACATTTTAATCATGTAAATCCATTTGGTTTGAACCCAATGGATTTCTTAAAGTCCCTTCTGCCTATGGTATGAATTATATGTGGAATAGAGGGATATTGAGAGCTTATTTGGGTTGAGTTTGGATGATACAAGGGGCTCGAGAGGTGTAAGTAATGGGTTAGAGGTGAGGTCTTTTTATAAGGTGTAAGAGGGGCTCTTTCGAAATGTTTGAAAATATGTTTAATTATATAATGATTTTAGGTTTCTAAATGTCCAAAACCTATTAAAGTTGATGATAAGACGACTCTTGTTAGAAATAAAATCATTCCATAAGAATTGGAAATGTTTTGTTTATTTTTTTAATATTTATAATCTTATTAATTTAAATCATTAATTAATGAGGTAAGCACTGCATCATTATTTTGTCATAAATAATTGTATTTATATGATGTATAAAAATTATAAAAAACAAAAATTATGTAGGAAGTATTTTTAGAATTCAAATCAATATTTATAGTCGGAGAGATTACTTATATAACCCCATGTAATAATGGATTTACTAATAGAATTATATGTTGGTCATTTTTTCCATTATATAAAATTAATTAATATATTTTGTCATTATCCCACCCTAGTAGCTCCATGTGGTCCCCAAATCAACTCGAAGATGCCCGTGGTCAGACATGTATCAAAAAATAGGAATTGGACATACGTTATGGTAATTATTATTATTATAAAAATATCATTTTACCGTTATTTACTTGTTTTACCATATTACCATGGTAAATAAATATTTACTGAAGTAAATATTTATAACGTCTAAAATAAAAGTTACCTATTTACACAATTTGGTTATCCTCATTAAAAATATTGAATCTGTTTTTCTATATTCAAAACTAAAAAGTGGCAGAAAATAATTCTCATGGTCAAAACAAAAAGGTGGTTTTTATGAAATAATAATTATCAAAAGATTGACGCTTTTTATATCCAATTTCAAATGAAATTACTTCCAATGACAAAAATTGGATTAAATGGAAAATATATAATATAATTACAGTTTAATACTAATTAGAAATACAATATAACCATATAAATAATTTATATTAAAAGGTAGTTCTGAATTAAAATACAATATTATTCGCAAGTCTTTAAAATGAGTTTTATCAGAAAAATACCAAAAATCTAACCAATGTAAATTTTGATATCTCGATTCTAAATTATAATTTTATCTTGTCAAATAAGACATAAAGTTTACTAAAACTATATTTAATGAGGGTTTGATATCAAAACTTGGAAAATCGACATTTTAATGAATGTTTGTATATTTATGCTTAAAAGTATATTTATTCACATTTTTTGTCTCTAACTTTAAATTGATAAATGTAAAAACATTTATCAAACATGTATAATCATATTGTAGTTCATTCTATTAATTATCTCCAATTCAACAATAAGGTGTTAACTACCATTTAAAAAAATATTATATTATTATTTTTCTAGTATAACTCACCGTTGGGATCAACATAAGATTTCAATGAAACTTGTTTTTGCGTATCGGGTATGCCATAAAATATAGAATACACTTTAAAGTAATATAAATACTTAATTCCCAAATATTTTCATATTCATTATTTACAACGTTTGATATAAAAATATATTGAAATTATTATTCAAAGAATACTATTTGTACTAATTCAAAAAACATGGTATAATTAATAAGGGAATCCAAAAATTATATAATAATTATATTTATTTAAATATTGATAATACATATTTTAAAAATTACTTAATTTTTATAAGGACTTTATAGGATTAGAAAACATTTCTTTAAAAATATTTTTTATTTAAGAAAAATAACACTAAAATTTGGGAATTCTATTGAGTTAATTTGAAGAATTAAAATTAATTTTGAAATCATCATGTCCAAATTATCTTAGTATATGTTTTTTATAATTTCCTAAAAAGATGATTTTTCGATGAATAGATAAAAATACAGGTTTCAATTAAAAATATCATTTTCAATTAAAAAATTTATAATTTTTCTTTTTGATTTTAAATGTATTTAAAAATAAATTAATTTAAATTATAAATAAATTAATCCAATTCACATCATTATATTAATTTTCATTTGTAATGTTTATATCAAACCATTTTTAACTTTATTCCATTTTCACTTTGGAAAATAACCATCTCAACAAGTCTACAAGATCAATTTTAAATTAAATTATTCTTGTTATGTGAAAGTAATTTGGGAAAATGCATTCTTTATTTACGATAATAATAATTTATAATAATTCATAATTTAATCCTATTTTTTACCATAATTAAAAGTAAACACTCAAAAAAATATTCATCGTAGTTAAAATAAAAGTTGTTTTATAAAGGGTTAAACTAAAAATATATTCGTTAAAATTTACCAAAAACTATTTTATCACCGATTATATAGAAATTTTTAGACTATATCGTATCCAAACCTCTCTAATTGTCCATTTTGTAGGAATGTGGCTAGTGAAAAATGTGGGTAAAAAGTTTTCATTCATAATAATAAATGTGTTCTACTAGCCTCACTTATTAAATTCCACCACTTCATCACTCCTTATAATTCTAAAAAATACATCTTTTTCTTCCCATACTTTCCAATATATCACAATTTAAACTATAATATGATCCTAGAATCCCTATATTGGTCAAAACGTTATCCTAAGAATAATATTTTTTCAAACCAATGGATGTTACCCGAAAAAAGGGTAACATTCTAAAACAAGTGTTTTTATTTATTTATTCCTCCACAACGTTAGTTTTTTGTAAAAAATTGTATATAATAAGATAAATATAATAAATATACTAATATTTTTTTATCTTATGAACATTACATTGAAAATTTTCATCTCAATTAAATGTGATGTGAAATCAACATTCATCTGTACAAAAAATTATCGCCTAAAAAATAGATATTATTCATCTTCCATCACAAAATATCACTAATGGAAATAATGATGGATAAAATGTTTATATACGATATCCAGAATATTATTATTCCTATAGAATTATTATATAAATATAACTTGTTTCACTAAATTATTTTGTAATATGATAGCATTGCTCATGTTTACGGAAGACTTCACCCTATGAAGAAACATGTTACATTCATGATTTAAATGGAATGTAACAAGGATTAGTTTAATGATAATGTGTAATATATATTATATAAAAATATTCTAGAGTAGTTATATAGAATTTAAAAATATTTCATTCAATCCATTTATAAAATGGAATCAACATTCATTCGTATGTACGTCCTACAATCTCCCTAAATGTTGTATTTGATTTTCCCTCTATATCCTTTTTGGATTACGCTAAATACATATATATTGAATATATATATTCTATTTATATCATAGCTAAAAATATAGATATTAGGGATTAATGTCAAATTTATGAAGAAAAAAATATAAACAAGAAAACATATATAATGAACAAGGTATTTCTTGTTTGAAACACAACATTATCATGGATTTAGTAATAAAGTGTAATAAAATGTCATAAGTAAATCATATATGGTATGATTTATTTATTTATATGTCTATTTATATAATATATTAAAAATATAAATGTATTAACTATGATGGAGGATTGAATGTGTATAAATGAATTTGAGAATTATGTTAAGGTATTTTTGTCTCAGTTTTAAATATTGGAGACATATGTTATGTAATGAACGTATATTATATTACAAGGTATATATAAGGTTCTGTGGACAAGTAAAATCAATGATTTTTTTATAAGATTTTCTTAATTTCATTTAACATTAATATTTTATGATTCACTGTAACCATAGTGAAGGAGGATTTATTTTACAATCTCAATATCTATTATGATTTCACAATATTATGCATCCATCGATGAAACCATATATTCTATATCTAATGAAACTCATGTATTTTATGCTCATTATTTCTGTAGAACATAACTATTCCTTTAATTTTCATATTTATTTCCCTCTTTTAACCAAAAACTCCCTTTTCTAATAAAATAATGTTTTATAAAAAAAATTAATTAATTTTTATTCACCAAGTGATTTATTACAGAATTTTTTACCCATGTAGTAATTTTAACATATTTTTTTGAAATAATTCTTCCTATATTTTTATAAATGTGGCCCATTTGGAATATGCAAGAAATTTGAATGGAATCTATTTTGAATATGGAAAACATGATCCAAAATATCCTTTAATAATAAACTATATTTCAACTGTATCATTTTTATTTTTCAAATTAATTTTCAAAGAAAATGATTTAAAAAATATTTTATGTATTTTGTTACATTAAAATAATTATTTCTAATGAAATTATATTTTCCACAAGAAATTATTCAGGTTATTTTCCATTCAATATAATTTTTCATTTATGATGTCATCCTTTTATGTTACATATGATTTACTATGGGTATTAACCATTTACAAGAATATTACTAATAATCTAAATTTTTTAAATTTATGATTACATGAATTTTATGTAACTAATATCTCATAAAAAAGATATAAACAAGACAAAAAGATTATTAAAACTACTTCTTTTTGAATGGTTAATGCTCTAATGAAATTATGAAATGATTATGAATCCAAGTTTATACACAAGTTATTATATGATGAAATGTTTATAAAAACATTTCTTTTCATTTTTTCAGATGTGTTGAATGTTTTATGATCTTGTGTTACACATATGTATTATTTTCATAATATGGGTGGTGTGACATAAATCCTACTCCAATGATTTGTGTAGTAATTTATATCTCATTAGATAGATAAAAATGTTATAGTGAGTGAACCACTTTCAATATGGTACTATATCAACTATGATAATCTTAGTACTGATCTGAGACTACTGTGATGGTTTGGGCATTGAACACGATAAAATTTTAAAATCATTTCAGTGAGCATTAAACGTGTAAGGAAATTATTTATGATGTCTATGTGTATTCCAAAAATATATTTCATATGAAACTTTTATGTTGTCATGGATAATGTTTATATATTCCTTTATGATTCATAACTAATTAAATACCATGATTTATCTCCAGATTCATGTTTATGATCTATGATATTTATGGTATAGTTTATAAATAGTTTTCAAATGTTCTCAAACACTTATATTGATTATATGTATATATCAAACTTGTTTACCCATATTGAGATTTTGATCACACCCTTTAATGTTCTTCATTTAACATTGTTTTGATGAATGGTTTTAGGTATGATATGATTCAGAAGGGTTCTTGTTATGAATAACATAGTGGGAGAAAACATTTCTCACATGTGGACTTGTTCTGGGTAGTCAAGGATTCTAAAGAAATTATACCTTTACAATCTACAAGTGTATGTATATGTGATATAATGAATATTAATTTAAAAATATTTAATATCTTTGTGTGAGATGTCTAGTTCATTAAAATTATAAACATTATGTTTGGTTTAAACCACACGTTAACCGTATTTAACATTAACCAATGTGACACATTTGACACTCATTAAGGGTCGGAAATATAATTTTAAAAATTCCAAGTGTAACATATGTGAACTATGAATTATATTTCTAAAAAATACCCATACATTTGAGTCACTATGTGACTTTTATAATTTTAAAATGGTTTCAAAATAGAATTTATATATTAAATACCATTTATGATCATTTTTTGTATTATTCCCATATCCTTGCATCAAGACAATTATGTGATGTGAAACAAATCATAAATTATATATTTTATATTTTAATTATCCATTAAAATCAATGGAATCAATAATTTATCAAAAATAAATAAATTTTATGGGTTTTAAAACCAATTATTTTATTTTTCTACTTTTCCACAAGAACTATGTTAGCATCATATTAAAGGATATTAAACCTCTTCTAAAAATTAAAAACAAAAAACTATCATAAATATAATTTATTTAATTTCTAAATATTAATTTAGGAAATTTCATATATTTTATTATTCCTATGATAAAAAATTAAACACATTAAAGGAAGTAAAGTTAAATTTTGTAAATTTTCATAAAATAAAATTAAATAAATTTCAAAAGAAAAGGAATATGGAAAAAATTACTATATTATAAAATGTATTATTGTTATATTTAAATTACACACGTCTAATGAACTAAAAAAAGGGATAAGATTATATTGGGATATTTTATCATAGTATTTACATTAATTGACATATTTTATCCATTACCATGGTGATAAAAATTTTCCATGGATTGTAATGATTTTATCTATTTTTTATAGCTTTCATGACCAAAAATATTTTCAGTCATTACTGACATGTTTTCCAATGGTATATGGTCACACGTATTTTACCAGCAACATATTATATAAAAATATTTTCAAGATGATGGGATGTGGAGCATATAAAAACCTTTTATAAGGTTTTTATCTCTTTTATAATTATTATCTTATAGATTTAGGATATTTTTTTGAATACTTCCCAAATCCTAGTACGAGACATGTAACTCTAGAGGAACAATTCTGATAAAATAATGTGTTTATGAGCAAAAATACAAGTATTACAAGCAATCTTTCATTCTATAACTAATTTTTTATTATTTGATTTATATCTATAATTGGGTACTCTAGAATTCATCACTATTCATGATGGTGGTTTTTTTGGTGTACGGATTAATCCAACAAGGGGAATCCTATATATCTGGTGAGAACATGATTCAAAACCCAAATAGATCATTTGAATATATCAAAATTTGAATAATTTGTTTTGGCATTAACGATTAATCATGTGTATGATTCTTTGAATAAGATCTATATCAATCATACTTTAGAAGATGAAGACCTAAGTATTATAATGGTAGAGATAACCAATAATTGTGCATGGATTATGAAGTGAGGCTACCCTAATATTATTTACTTTAGATATTTTAGATTAATGGATTTTATCAAAGGGGAATAATTCCCATTATGTAGTAGAAAATATAAATATGGATTATTTTGGAAAAGGAGGCACATAATGATGGAATTTTCAACATTTTAGTGGAATGATCATAATATATCATCAAAGTATATGAGTGATGACCAATTTGAGAAACTTGATACATTATAATATTACGAGAATTTATTGATAGAATATGACTATATTTGAATGGGTCTCTTCACATTGGCTACCTTAGAGAGATTTTTGTTCAATATAAGGGGTTAAAACTAGAGATAATATGGGGATTACAATTTCTCTTTCCAAATATACCCAACCTAGTATGTGTTTTTTGTGAATGCATGTGTTCAGAATTATACCTTGGAGGAGTCCCATATTGTAACATCCTTATTAATGTTCAGACAAAAAATATTTACTTCTAACCAATTGGGTTTCAAGCATTATATGGATATATCAAAAATATTTTTTCACCAAATTATATAAATTTATTTAGGATAAATGACCATTATTTGTACTTTTTTTATGTTAAAAACATGGTAGGATCTTTTTTTTATAATGTTATGTGATGTTTTATTTTTCAATTAATAGTCAATATAATGATGTTTTTGAATGTTGTATTTTATTTTGACATATTTATAAATTCATATCTACTACGAGTTTGTTTTTAAAATTTTTGAGTTCATTTTGGTTAAAAAATACAATTATTTTTATTATAAAAATGTTCATTAATATAAAAAAAAAATTTTTTTTACTAAATTGTAATTTTTATTTCTAGAAAAAGGTTTTTCATCATGTATTGTATTTTTAAGTGTAAATTAAAATATTTTACTTTTAGAAATTTATTATGTAACAATTATATATATATATTATAATGAGAAAAAAATTTAAAAATATATTTGTCAATTATATTTAGACCATATTAATAGTTACCAAAATAAGTTTTTATTACAATAGGAAATGTAAAATGATGTTAATTAGGGTTAAAAATAATGTGACTGGGATTAAAATTAATTCAAAAACATTTAATTATTTCATTTTGGGATGATATTTCATAAGTTATCATCCAATATTCAAATATATAGCACTTTTTCCTATTTTTCATCAATTTTTACATTTATAATATTTTACGTCAAGAAAAATACAAAATATAACTCTCTTTTTTTAAATTAATGTTCTATGATCAGATAGAAAAAAATATAGCGAATGAGACATAATGGGAATTTTTAGAATAATGAAATAAATATTTTTTATCATAATTTATTTATGAATTTTATTCAGTAATATAATAACCATATATGCTAACACAAATCCAACATATTTCTAGTGAAAACAACATAAAAATCATGTAAATGACTTAAAAAAATAAATAATATTATTATATGGTAGAGTTAATGTGTACAATAAAATTTTACAATTGATATAACATATTAAACTTTATTTTCAAGTATTAAATTCAAATTAATTTTTCAAATTATTAAAAAAAATTCAAACTAAATTAATATTTAAAAAATTGGAACTAATCGTATTTTAAAATAAATGATATTTTATTTAATGATATAATATTCGTAAATATATAATCTTAAGACAATTGAGTTGGATACTGTTAAAAATATCAACAGTGGTCCATTTATAGGTCATTTTCCCTTTCACAGTATCATTCATATACCCTAAAAAGTAAAAAACATTTATACTACCATAATTTTTAATAGAGTTAACATGTGTGGGGGTGGGGAGAGTTGAATTTAAAGAAAGATATAAATGGGAAAAAATATAATAATTTATAAGTGTTATTATAGGGGATAATTTTAAACCCTCTTAAATCAATATTTTAATTATATCAATTTGGATTCCCATGAACATGAAAATAATTTTATATTAATTTAATACGTTAATAAAAGCCAAGAATACCCCTCCCATAACATATAAAAGGGTACCTTCGATCCATTATTTATCACACCATTGAGAACTATATTTTAGAAAATCAATTCCATTATATAGTGAAATATTAAATCCCAATGTTCTATTGGAATTATATTGGGAATAACATAAACCTTTTAGGGATTAATGTGTATATAAAAATCAATTTTCCAAATAGGAGATATAAATTTTATCCCAATGTTATATTTTTATTTCATCTTATACCTCCTTAAAATATTCATTAAATATAATTGAATAATTACACCATCATCTTAAACATAATAATATATTTTCATGTTAATGTAATAATAGATATCCATTTTCATCTTCCATAAAATATAAAATGAAACCATCATTCATGTGTAACGTGGACTACCACCTCATAAACGGATGATATTAATTTTCTATCAAATAATCTAATGGATTGTTATAATATTATATATATTGTAAATATATGATTTTATTGACATAATTATACTTCATTATTTATTATTTATCCTTTTTTCATTATCTTTATCAACATTGATAAATGATAATAACATTCCTTTGTATGTGTGGATTACCACCCACCAGAACCACCACCATCCATTTTTGTTAACCACATTTCATGAATACTGTATATAGTTATATTTAAAAAAAATAGTATTATATTTATGACATAAAAATATTTATTTAAATATACAATATTATTTTTATAGAAATTTTGGTGGAAACAGTATATTGAACATGCATAGGTATGACTTACCGCCTCAATGACTGTAACATTGTACAATTTTCATTTCTATAATTTTTGTTTTTTGAAGAATAATTAATTAATAGAAATGATAATTATGTCATGATTACTATTTTGTAGATAATATAATAGTGTCTTTTATGGCCATTTTCTACATAACATATCCATTTTTTGTATATATGAAAAACACCATCAACAAATCTAACATGAACATAATTGGTTATGTATTGGAATATGACATGGTAATATAAAAATTTTAATTGAAAACGGTTTAAATTTTTTAAAATAATTAAATTAAGTTAATTATTAAGGCTGATAAAGAATGTACATGATAATTTTGACTCACGGTACGAGACAACAATCACTAAAAACATGATTATAATATTATTAAAGAACTATTTTATTAAATATCTTTATTCTATGTAATAATTATGAAAATTACTTTTTATATGATTTAATTTGGATATAAAAGAATTATAAAGTACATTATATATTTATTTTTACATTTAGTCGATGGATTTCAAAATAAATATTTTGACATTTTTTATACATAATGTTTCAATTTACATTAAAAATGATAAATGAATATTATATTTAAACATATGTGGTGTTAGTGTAATTTTAATCCTTAAAAAATTACTTATTATTTTGATTCCATCATTATCATCAATGTTTTAATCAAATGAAAATTGACATTCCCTTTTTCATCGAATCTTAGTTCTAAAAATCTGGTGGTAAAGGAGATAGATATTTAAGTATATTAATTTTTTTTGTTATGGGTGGAAAAGTATAATTTTACATGGTTGATTATATACATGAAATCTTTTATGTGTTCAATGAAATTTATAGCCCTTGAATGTTAAGTATTATAAATAGTGAGCCTAATATATCTCATGATGATCGAGTGATCTTAATATACCTCATGATGATATGGGACATCGATAAATTTGTCTAATGCATTGGGTAATGAATATGTTCTCCATATAATTATGTCTGAATTCAGTCATAATGGTTAATTAAATTATAATGTTTTTAGTAATGGTTCTATGATAATGAATTAAAAATTTATCTACATGACTTTTTGCTTCTTATAAAATTTTTTTCGTGGAAAACATTGGATTTCAAAATAATACAATGATCATTTATTTTTAATGAAGGATTATTCTCTTCCTAGATTAATAATTTATGTTTTTAGAGAAAAATTGGGTTACAATTTTTTTAATAATCCTCCATAATCCTGATTTCACAATAATTTTTTCTTATAAAATGTTGTATAAAAAAAGCCAAAAATTAAGATTATTTCTTGTGAATGTAAATGATTATTTGTGCTTAATGTTCATTATATTAAAGAATAAATATATTTTATGATCTCATGTTTGGAAAATTGTGTAATATTTTTATTAATTCAATTTTATGTCAGATACTGATATTATTTTTTCCAATCCCATGTTAAAAAAATATTTTATGGATGAGTAGGATCAATAATGATATAAAATTAAAAATCATTAGGATTGGTTTGAAAATTAAAAATATGTATATTTTTTATGTATTTAAATGTTGGGAAAATGGAAACAAAGAGAAAATTTCCATCATGTATTGTTTGGGTTTCTTATGTACGAGTTATGAAATAATCATACAAAACCAAAAAATTAAAAAAAATCTACATGAATGTAAGGAATTGATTTCTTGATTTATATTTAAAATACTAATTGAATAATTTTTTGGTAATTATAGATGATTTTTAGAGATTGGGTAGTTAAATTTTATTTTCGATAATGGAAGTAAATACAATTATAAAATTATAATTTATTCTTTTCAGGAAAAAACATTTGATGATTACCATCTTGCTTCATGAAAATTTTGTTTATTTAAAATTTTTTCCATATAGGAAAGTTGGATACTAATTTAGGAAGTCCAAAAGAAGAACATATCATTCCAAATCCACAATCTGGAATGCTTGGAATTGGTATAAATTATATTTTTTATGGGATAACTCAATTGAAACATGATTTAAAATTTGGTGTTTTTAATTTGAGATTGAAATCATGTTCATCATAGATGATCAGGTCCATAGTGGAGTATTTTCACAAACAACGCCATAAAATATTTAATAGAAAATATAACCATGCGATAGAATATGGATATGTTAAATTATTGGAGAAAATATTCAATTTCATGGTTTGTTTAGTTCATAAAATATAAATATTTATATTTACCAATTTTTTAGTGAATTTTATCAATGGTGATCAATTGGGAAGATTAATAGAGAAATAAGAGATATTTATACCATATAATGTGACACATTTATTCATATTTTTATTGAGAAATATTTTCTAAAGATTTTATTAATTAGAATGGAAAATAAATTCATGATATTAAGAAAGAGGGAGGCTTATTTAGTGACCATTTAAGAATAAATTTTTACCCTATTAGAAAATTATATTTTTTTTATAAATGATCATGGTATTAAAATTAATTCGTTTATTTCATGATTGAATCCAATATATTAAAGGGCATTGGATTCATGTTAATTAAAATGATATGATTTTTTTTTCAATGTGTTGAGTAGGTAGAAATGGAGATTTTCAATGATTATATATTACATGATAACACAAAGAATAAAATATCTAGATGGTAAACAATTGGGAAGAATACATAAATGTAATAAGAAGGTAAGATAATAAATTGTTCTTTTAATTAGTGATGTATAATGAAAACTAGAATATCTATTATAAAATTTTGGATGTGTTTCTTTTATGGATAGTTCAGACACATAACCCATGAATGAAATGAAAATGATAAAAAAAATTAAAAGATGAACATGGATTCGTAAATTTAAATTAGATGGGTCATTATAGGGGTAATTAGTTAAATAAAAGAATGGATGAGTCAAACCATATATATAACAAATTTAATGGTGTGGATTAATCCTTTCTAACTAAATTGGTAGATCTTAAGACATCCAATAATTTGGTGTTTTGTACTTTACTTTTTCATTTTGATTAATCCAATGCCTTATTTAGTTCAATGTCTACTCACTTTCATATTAAATAATCATTCGGATAAAATAATAATTTCATATAAATAAATGTAGAAATATATTTTTTAAAAGGAATATAGGATGAATCATGGTAAACAAACTTATATGAATAATCTTGTTGTTAAATTTGGAATGGTTTTACATATAGTATATATTTTGATTAAAATTTAGAGATTGTTGAAATTTTTAAAGGATATTATTTATACTTACCAATTTTAGATTAATTTTTGAGGGATAAGTATATTTTTAGAATAAGTTTTAGTTTATATACAAGAATTAATTCATAGCATTGAAAACATATCAATATGATGAGAAAATATTAAAAGATTGAAATGAAATTCATCTTGCTCATATTTTTGAGAAAATGAAAACTATTATTATTGATTATATTCATATAGAGAATGAATATATAGATTTATTTCATATTATGTTTTTTGGTTTTATAGCAGATTAGGATGTTTAGTTTACTTTTTAATTAAGGTATGATGTGTAGACAATTTCAAAAAACCCATATTGAAATGATCATATAGTACTTTTGAGATTTAAAAATATGTTGCTAGATTTTCTATATAATGATACCATTCAATCAAGAAATTAACCATGGTGTGTTCCAATTTTATTAATCAAATAGAAATATTGTTCAATGAGACATTTTATTAATTAGTGTTACGTAAATAACATTAAATTTAAAAAATTTATCGTTTTCCTCAAATACATAATTTTTCTGATCCGCACCAAGAATTATAATATCATTAAATAATTTATCTCATTTAAGGATACCATCAGTTAATGGTTTTTGATGAATATATTCAAAAGATAATGTTTCATAATTGATATAGGTCTTATGATTTTTTAGTTAATCCATTTGGGTTGTCTAATTCAGCCACATTATTGATGGAACATATAAATATAGTTATCATAAACTATTTATGTATGTTTTTAATTGTGTTTGTTGAATAAATATTTTTATATTTTAAAATTCATGAGGATCATGAATGAGACATAAGGTTTTTTATTACTATTAAATAATTATAGTTATATAGAATATTTACTATGTGTGAATTTCTGTTTCAATAGTTTTCTTACATGAGAAAATTTCTTCCAAATATTTAATAACTATTGAAATATCTAAAATGAAACATTCCATAAAAAATGAACAACCTATGAAATTAATAGAGATTCCATGTTTTTAAGGATTATAAGGACACCAACAGTTGTATATTTAAAAATATTCTTAGTTATATATCCCAATGACTATGATAACTTGAAAAGGAGGTAAATAAATCATTAATAAAGAGTTTTATGGTTGTTTCTAGGAACATAAATTTATTGTGCTGAATTATCTAGTTTTGTACCTTCCCTCAGAAAATGGTAAATATTTAATCTATGGTGATGATTAAAATATTGATTTTTTTTTGTGTTCGGATAAAAAATGATCAAGTAATTTCATGTGTATTACTTCATATAAAAAATTATAGGTTAATTTACCATGCACATGGAAGGGAATTATATTTTATGGTTTTTTACAATAGAATCATGGATACATCATTTATATGTATTAAATTGTGAAATATATATGAATCATTAATTTTTGAAGTATATATTAACTTAGAAATATTTGAACATGTGGTTGATAAGATGTCTAGAACTAATTAAGGATTATTAATGCATGATTCATTAACATACTAAGAATGTGAAAAAATGATCTAATTCATCGTTTGTAAATGATGATGCTATATTAACCATGTCATTTTTAGAACATAACTACATATCTAATGATTTGATTAATGTTTTACAAGAAATTTTTTATGTAAGAACTTCGTATATTTTTACTAGGTTCTAGTATAATCATCAACGTCAAAATGACTTATGAAATATCAAAAAGAGGATAATATTCTATAAAAAAAGCTAGAATCTATAAAAAAATATTAACTTTTTTGAGGTTATTGTTGTTTAGTATGTAGTTTTAGAATTATAAAAATAATAGGTGTCCCTTATTATTCCTTGTTAAAGAATGAATTCTTGAGTGATGAACATATTTACATTTTTTCCATTCATCCAAGAAGAATTATGTTATACGTATACCTTTAGGTGTATTATTACTGCGATGAAATTAAAGGAGACATTAGTGACATAAAAATGAAATGTTTTACTTGTAAATAAGTTAATTCAGAATGATAATTACCGATTGGGATTCATCATTCTTTTTGTGCCAAAATCTAACTGGGAGAATACATATATGGATTTAATGGGGGGATTACTAAATAAAGCACGAGTTAATGATGCAACAGAAATTTTTATAAATTTACATACTAAATTTTATCATTTAATTCCCATTTGAGATAAAATTCTTTATTTTAGATTTTTTTTGTTTTACATCAAGGAGACAATAATGTTACATGGAGATCCTTTATTTATTATATCTAAATGTGATCCCAGATTTAGT
Organism: Viscum album; assembly: GCA_963277665.1. Lineage (NCBI taxonomy): Eukaryota > Viridiplantae > Streptophyta > Magnoliopsida > Santalales > Viscaceae > Viscum > Viscum album. Next base: position 1,099,739,753 of record OY728123.1, read on the forward strand.
ATTACAGTGTTGATGTTCCTTTAAAATTTGTGAGAAATTTAATTTAATTTATTCACACCTTTTCATCCTCAATCTCAATGATATATAGTGAAAATTATTTAGACCATATAACATATTATGGTTTCTTATTTATGAATTTACTTAGGATGATTTGATTAATATATTTCACTATTTTTAAAACAATATAATAATTTTTTCATTCCAATATAGAGATTTATCCTTTTGAGGTATTATGTGTAAGGTGGTGTGAGACTAAGATTTTATGGAATCAAGTAGTAAAATGAATATTTTTTTGACAAAAAATGGAAGAATAAATAGATTATATGGAGAATATTATTCATTAAAAATTTAATAAAACTCAAAGTAGGGAGTAATGTTATGTATATAACTATAGGAATGATATTTCATTCAAGGATATTTGTCTTTTATTTCATAAATTATATCATCGTAAATGTTTTATAAATTTTGGTAAAATGAAATATAAGTATTCGGTTTATTGGATCATTTTGAATCCTATATAAATGTTGATTTGTTTCTTAAAATGTGGTCTAAAACTATATTTACCATAGGTATATGATGGTTTTATTTTTTTTTTGTAATTTTTATATTTCAAATATGAATATCATGTTTTAATCCTTGAAATAGTTCCGTTGAAAGAGAAATAATCATATATGGAAAACACTATTTAGATATTTGACCATATAGATTAGGTTTTATGGAATAACATCATCCACCATGATAATGATTCATGAAAATCCATAATTAAGAAACATAGAAATCATAAAATAATATCATGGATATGTATCTACAAATTTTTAAATAGTATGTAGAATTATGATGTTGAAATTTCCAGAATGGGTGAGGAACGTAAAAACCTCGGTAATATTATGATAAATAATTTATATGTCGTATTAAAATTCATTAAATTGATTTGAGAAAGATAATTTTTATATAAGAATATTTGGAAATTTTTCCATAGAAAGGAATAAATTTTATACTTCTAACCAAATAAGGGTTTCATAAATTATATTTTTTTTATTTAAATGTTTTATTTCAAAATTATAGAATTTTACTTTGATGAAATAAACTATATTTTTGAATACAACATATCAATGTTATTAATATAATTTGGAATTATTTTTTGACATAAATATTGTATCATAATAGTATTTAACAAAAAATGAGATTTTTTGATGAATCATTGTTAAGCTATATCTTTCGGTTTAATTTTAAAATAAAATCTACTAATTCAACAGAAATTAATCATTTAAATAGACTAAATATTTTTAATCCTGATGTCCAAATATGGAAAAGAGGTAAATTTTACTTTTTTAATTATGAATAGTAAACATCAAAAATTTTGATTGCATATTAAAGGTAAAATGAGTTAATTAGGGTGAAAACTAATTCAATATGACTTATAATTCATTAAGAAACCTTTTTTGGTTTTATTGGATGAGAAGGTTTATTTATGGTTATAAACAAATAGATAACATTACATTTTTACAATTTATATTTTATTTTTTACCAATACAATATTCTACATAAATAAAAAAACAAAATAACACTCTCGTTTAAAAATATTTATATCATCAAATAGAGATAAATAAATATTTTCAATTAATATTAATGTTCTTTTGTGAATAAATTATTTTTATGGTTATTGATTATTTTATAATTTTAGTTATTATATAATGACCATTATTTCTTATGGAACATAGACATAGTTCTTTTACAAGAAATAGAACATTTATATAAATTATTTTAAATGCACTATAAGTAATTATTTTTGGTGACTTATTGTATCCTTTGACCATTATAGATAAATTTCTAATATTAATGATTTATTAAAGGTTTATTTTTTAATTCTATTAAATTATTTATTTGAAATGATTATATTTGAATATTAGATATTTATGAAACGTTTAACTTTTAATACTAATAATTTTGGATGTTAGATATTTATCAATGGTTTATATTTGAATTCTATAATTTTTATAAAATAATCTTCATGACATTTGGGAAAAAATAATATTTTTTTGAAGGATATAAATTTCATAAAGTAATAGTGAATGAGATATGGTTATAAATATTTAGAGATGTACATTTAAGTGTATATTCCGTTTTATTGAATCTTTCAAAACCGTTAAATTTTAAAAAACATTAATATCACCAAAAATGTTAAAAGGGTCAATGAGGTGTTAAAATAAAGAGATGACGTAAAATATAATCTAAAAACATCCATTTTTAATTGGATGCGATTATTTCAACCCATATTTATGATATATTGTAATTATAATATTTTGTATACGATTGAATAAGAAATGTAATTTATATTGTTTTAATACTTTAATAAATTCCACAAACACCCATCCCCAAATTTATAAAAGGAATCCTCATATCCTCTATTCCTTACACTATTTATTTACTCTATATTCTCCAAGGAATAACCAAATAAAAAAATAATATACCTCTATATTCTATATATTGTTAATTTTTTATATAATATAATCCATAGAGGGATTAATGTGTAATGAAAAAGGGGATTTTCTGAAAAGGATGTACAAATTTTAACCGAATGTTTTAGTTCTATTTCTTCTCCAACTACTTTAAAATATTCATAAAAATACTTAAATAACCACCTTAATATATTACATATAATGATATGTTTTTAGGTTCATTTATAAAATTTTATTCATTTCTTTCTTTCATTAAATGGAAAATGAATCCATCTTTCATGTGTGCGGAAGACTACCACCTCACAAACTAATGTAATTCGGTTTCCTGAAATGCCACTAAATTATTGGTATAATTTTGTAATATATATATATATATATATATATATTATCTTCATGAAATAATTATAATTATGGAAATATAAAATTACATCAATATTAATACATTTTCATCAATTGAAATATAAAAACCTCATTCAGGTGTAAGTTTAGATTACTACATCGATGAAGTTTAGTGAATAATTTTTTATAACTACATGAAATGTATAATATATATAAGGGTATCAAGGGAAATAATTTTATATATTTTATATAATCATCATTATTTAAATATAAAATTAAAATTTCCATCTTACTATGATGTTCATTAAAAAATTCAGACATTTTTTATTTGTATGTACACCCTACCATCTCCATGATTGTAACATAGTTCCTTTATCATAAAAATCATTCATGTAATATTTTAAAAAAATAATATATGAATAAAAAATATAGTTTAGTTAGTATTGTTATTCATGAGATGATGTAATAATGATCATTTTGATTATATTGATGTTACCATTGTCATGTTTGAGATACAAGCCTAAGATTATCATTACATCTGATGTAAACTAAATTGATTAGGAAATTAAATATAACATGGTAATAAATAATGTAAAAGGGATAATTAACATACAAAATTTTATTAATAATTTCAAAAATTAACAAAAGTTATTATATTCAAAAAGATAATTAACATACATGTTGATTCAAACTCATGGTCACAGTCACTTTACCGTTATAACTCATTTTTAAATAATTTTAAAGAATTATATTTATATAATAATTTATTACATGGTAATATTATCAAAATTAATTTATGGATTAATTTATTTAGAAAATGATTAATTTTAATTTTAATTTTATGTCTCATTTTACCATTTTCCAATGAGGTTCAAAAGAATATTTTTATGTATTCAATAGTTAATGTTCAGACATTATTTACTAAAGATACAATGAATCTTTTATTTTAACATTTAAGACATGAATATATTTTAATTATTCCATAAATTTTTTTTATATTTTATTTTTATTATTGGATTCTATGCTTTATTCAATTAAAAAACATTCTTCTATTCTAGGAATTTATGTTTTGAAAATAGTGTTTTTAAAGTAAATCGATATATGAATATCTTGAAATATTTTCTATATGGTTTTAAAGGATTATTTTTTTGATTTTAATGAGATAAATTAGATATTTCATCTCTTTAATTCATGTTGTGGTCATTGGATGTTCTTATGGTGATGGGTGATCCAAAGGTAACTCAGGGTGATGGGTGATATCGATATTGCTTATGAAGAAGTGTGACCATGATATATCCCCCCAAAGAATTGGTTATAAATTATGTTCTTCGGGGAATTAGGGTATTTTTAAATAGTAGTAAAAATTCCATATGAAAGAGGTTTTGGATGGATTCTACGAATATGATTCCCCAAGGCATCTACAAGGGTTTTCTATGCATACTAATGATTTTTAATAAGAATCATTTGATTTCAAAAAGTTATATATAATGATATTTTTTATAAAATTTAGTAATATTCCATATTTGTCTAAAAATATTATTTTTTTGAATGAATTTTTCATGTTTCCTAAATATTCATTATAAGGTTTAACTCATATTTTTTGTTCTTTGAAAACTAATTTATTTACGAATGTTTTTGTTAACAGTTGAGAATAATTTAAAATGTTTTTATGAATACATGTTTTTAATATTTGGTGATAAATTTTTTATGAAGTTTATATATAATGTAAGGGTGATTCCTAAAAATTATAGAGGAACTGTTGGGTCCTAAAAAATATTCCAAGGAGAGTAAATAACCAAAAATATATTTTTAGAAGGAATCAACCAATTTTATAAGTCTATTAAGGTGAAGGGACTCAAATTTTATTTCATTTCATTGAATGAACATGAAGGTATTCAAGTGTTCATGTTTTTTTAAGTATCCTGCATACCATCACTGGGAAAGGTACGTAGAGAAGATGGGTTGCAAACCGTCAGGAATGTTGGACAGTCTGAGAACTGTTGGCATGCGATGCGATGGCCAGTGAGTAAAGAAGACCACGAACCGTGTCAATTGAAGGAGATATGCACAAAATACCATTCACGAACCATTTCACAAAACCCATAGTCCATGGATTGATCAAACATGTAGGGTTCCATGAACCATTATCATGAACATAAGCCTCCACAAACCCTTGTTGAATGAGTCTTCCTTCTATTGGAATATTTCTTTAATGGGCCTCTGTAAATGGATTCATGTGCCCAATAGATAAGATAGCTCTTATGATCTATAAAAGAATCACATGATAAGTAGAGAGGGAGACAAATATTGAGAATGACAAGCAACGAAGGCTTTAACGAAACTCAAATGATGCACTCCGTCTTCCATCTTGTTTCATTGGTGAACTATGAACTGTAAACGACATCCTCTGCATGTACAGCCATCCAGAAGTCATAAAATTTGGGAATTGAATAAAAAAAATAGAACAACGAACCTAACATGTAAACCACGAACCAAATACTTCTCCCAGATGAATTTCCCATAAACTGTTATCCATCGGACCCACCTTCGGTATGGTTCCTCGGGTGGTGTACTGGTACTTGAACGGGACCCAGTGCCACATACCCAATTGGTACATGGATATATCCCAAATCAGCACAGTGACCCACGTACCACATTGGTACGTGGTTAACGGTACACATTCCCACATTACACTATAGTATGTGAATGTCCCTTATGATTTCACAACACTATGGTATGCAGATCCATCCCTATTCAACATCGGAAACCAGTATGTGGGATGGGGTGTTTTTGGGTATTGTTTCCTTCAAGTTCTAACCTCACCGATCCGTTACCATATAGTACTCTATGATCCCTCCGCTAATTAGTCTACTGAAACTAGTCCAAATCCTCCTCTAGAGCCACTGGACATGTATGATCGTACCATCGGGTGCCTCAAAGTTCCCAATTGAGTCTACATATCCATGGTAAGCAGAGTCACGAAGTCCCTCCCAAAAAAAGTGCAGGACTCAGGAATGACTATGAGGCTAAATTCCCATGGTAACTAGGATCACAACCTTGGGATGTCAAAGTGAACCTCGAAGTTCACAAGATTATGGGTTATCACTTTCTTTTCCACTCAACAAGGGACTGTGATCAGTCGAAGGCATTATATTTCCCCCCCCTTTGGTGAGGATGAATCTCCTACCATTCATGAAATGTGACACCCCCACTGAGATATTTCCCCAATATTTTGAGCCAGGTCTGCGTGACCATTAATACCAATTCCCATGGACAGCTTCATCGTTCCTCATCCTCACCCAACGTCTCCTCGACCTCTTCTGACATGGGCTCTCTTTCCCCCACCAACAAGGGAGGGGGAATGTGCATTGTTTGATCGTTCGAATCCTTTTTTATAAAACTGAGCATGAATCACATGTGAATAGAGGGTTTTTAGGTTCAAAACATCATCACACATTATGAACTATGAGAAATATGATTCCTGATCAAAACAGGATAAGTAGGATTCCTACTAGAAGGACTAAGCTCAAAAGAGTGTCCATACAAAAGGGTTCACCAAATAATGTCCATTAAAATGGAAACCTTAAATGAATAATCACCACACATTCTAAACTATGATAACCTAGATTCATGATGAAAATAGGATCTATATGATTCCTACCAGAAGGTCTGTGCTCCAAAGGGTGCATGTCCAAAGGGTTGACCCAATCAAGTCCCCTCAAATGGGAAGCTTCAAAGCATAAGACCCAAACATTATAAACTATGAGAACTCTAATTCCTGATCAAAATAGGATATTTAGGTTTCCTAACAGAAGGCCCAAGCTCAAAAGGGTGCCCATCCAAAAGGGTTCACCCAATCTTGTCCCCTCAAATGTGCAGCATCCACACGTAAGACCGACAATTTCTGGACTATGAGAACTCTGATTCATGAACAAAACCAAATATGTATGATGATTATCAGAAGGCCCGATATCAAAATGGTTCATGTCCAAATGGGGTTAACCAATCAAGTCCCCTCAAATGGGAATCTTCAACGCATACACCCCACACATTCTGATTTACATGGGTTCTGATTCCTCTCCCGAGGGTATGTAGGATACCTTCCTTGTAGGCCTGATCCCAACATCATGTCACCTTCTGCCCCTAGATGACGATGACTCAAAATCACTATATAAACAGGCTATGTCAGCATCACCTCTGTGTCATCAAACACATGCATGCTCATAATGATCATGAAAACTAAGGGTAGCCAGTGGACACACACTTCGGGAATGATACATGGATTCATGATCATATGAACATGACATAAGACTATAAGAGAGTCCATAAACATGAAATAATACCCCCAAGAATGTTGTGGTGAGAAAGACCTCCCATATTGTTGACCAATGGCGTCATAAAGTGTTGTTGGCCAAATCTTCAGTCAACGAGCACCTGCATTTGGAACGAAAGTCCAGAAATAATTTATACCACAGATGGTGTGAATTATTTCATCCATGAATAAACTCGTTGGATACCATCTGAGGAAGTTATATCCTAGAAGGTCTTATTTCATGAGTGCTTGACCCCCACACAATCTCCTGATGGGACCAATATTTCACACACGGTTGATTCAACCTTCTTTAAAGGATAATGATGTTGAACAGGTCAAGAAATGAGTGGTAAACTAAACATGAACCCATCCCAATAGAAAAAACGAAGGCTGATGATTATCATCAATCCTTTTCTGCACCTCCAGAGAAAATGTGCCACCTCAGAGACAGATCGAAAATGGTGAACCCAACGTGAATCCTTAACCTAGGTGGCGGTTCAACCCCAATGATAAAAGATGAAAGAACACTACATGTCAGAACATTTTTTCTACCCCAGTATAAGCAAAATGTGCCACCTCATAGGAAGAACAAATCTGGGGAACCCAACGTGAATCCATAACCAAAGTGGCGGTTCCACCACACTCAGGCCACTCGACCCGTAGTCAAAGAAAATTGTAAGGGGGATAAGATGAATCACTAAATATGAATATGATTAAAGGAATTATACTTTGAAGATGATTTGTGGAATGTATGTCATATAAGAGTATTGAAGGTTCTCGCAGAGTATCATTCCATCCAAATGACATCCCAATGACCAATGCTAACATACACATCAGTGATCCCGCATGCAGCCAAGTCCTCAACGAAGAGGAGGGCCCCTTCGCCTACCAATGCATCTTTAACACTGGTATCCAATATACTGAACAAAGAGTACCCCCAAAATGGTACTCTCACCATGCTTGAGGCTAGAAGAAAATCCATCTAGTCTAAAAAGGTCATCCAGATGGCTCTTCCACCACTTCCGGCAACCCAATACATAGAAACTTCAGTGGTCAACTCAAACTATTTCAGGAGCATATCCACAGAATGTGACAATGACTCTCTCCCTTATATCAAGGAGGTGGATAAAGTCAATGTTGTTGTCTTCATCTCAACCGCATGGGGGTCCTACCCACAGGCCCCCTCTAGGGAGCATTTCCACCGACACCAGAAAACATGGCATCCTCCCACCGAGGAGGACCTAATGTAGAGGGAACCTTCCAATGTCCAAGAGACCCGAGACCATTGGGAAACACTAAAAGGGTGGATAATATATATCCTGGGACACACTATAACCCTTTTTTTTTGAGGAGAAGCTCCACCATACTAATTATTTCAAAATCAATGTGAAAATACACTACTCTTCCCTCTCCACTCATGCCTACCACCAAAATAGATTGTCAAAATACGAGCACACGCACGTTCCTGATAGTTCTCATCAGTCCCGCTATACAGATAGAGCATCTTTCTACAAGTAGATACAGATATCTTATGATTCACATCAATCCTTCCATCAAAATAGTGTAGCAATAAGCTATACCCAGGAAAAAGTACCTGCTGATGCATTTTGAGACTGCGATCAATATAGGGAATCAAGAAAATATGAGGAGAGTCAAATTCTTACGGATGCATACAAACCCCATGAGATAAATTTTGTGGTGCACGAGTGGATGAAAATCCCTGCTTGAGAATATGTAGACAACCAGTGAAATGGTGTGTTTACCATAGATGACAGCTGGTGACAGAATCATTCCTCGGTCCCGACACAAGAGAACTGCCAGTATCTACTGAAAAATGCGGAGGACTAGATCATGAAAAAACTCTTGATTCAATGTCAAAAGGGGAATTAATTCCCGTTATAGCCAGTGATGTATCCCAAAACATCTTGGAAATGATGAATGATCAGACACTGATTCAAGACCATATCCTCTAAACATTCCAAGATATTACTGCATCGGTGGTAAATGCAAGAAATTAGGCCCATGACCTGATTTCCTCTAACAGATGACTCATTCACAATATGAGATAGTCACATCTAATTCATTATGCATCCATGATTTAGTCCGAGTGGGTAAACAACAATATCCCACAATATACAGACTACCATATCGGGAACAATTACTCGTTCCAACTGGGGGACGTCAATCCAATATGATGGTCTCTCTACGGTAGGCATATGTCCCTCCCAAAAATCATAATGCTCGTTGATGTATCCCAAAGACATAATAGGACCCAACAAGACAGGGACCCCTATATGAATGCCATTATAAAGAGAAGATGTCCAATGTTACCCGCAAGAGAGCGCCCAAAAATGAATAGTTAAAAAAAAGAATATTAAGAGCACATTCATGATCCTGCTCTGCTAGAAGCTGGGGTTCTTGATTCCCTTAAACATATATCAACAAAGTATTAGGACCCTTTTATTAGATTACCACATTATGAAAGTGGCCGTAGAAGTTGTGAAGTTCCTCCTAGAAATTTTTCTTCCAACAGCACTGAAGGTCTTCCATAGAGCGCCCTCTGTGGCTTACTCTATGGGTTAGGAATAATCAGTCACAAGATCGAATCTCCTGATGTGCATCAGGGTTTCTCTCCTCTTCACCTAAATATCAGACAAAAAGATGGTTCTACACATTCCCTCATCCATCCTGATGGTCCTCCCCAGGGTATACGCTATAGATATGCTTCTCCCTCTAGTAGGATATCATTCCATTATGGTATTTCTCACTATAATGACGGTCATTACAAAGGCACTCCTTGAAAAGATAGTAACTGTGAAGGTCCTCCCCTCATTGTAGTATTTCCTAATGGTCCTCCATAGGATGTAGACTACTGAAATTCTCCCAATAACCAGATATCATGTCATGATGGTAGTCCTCACCATGATGTCGGTCATTGTGATGTCCCTCCCCAAAATGGTAGTTACTGTGAAGGCCTTCCCCACAGTGATTTCAAGCAACAAACGGTCATCCCCATTCTATATCCCACCCTAAATGTCTTCCATTAGGCACACACCATTAAGAAAATTCCCACAGTCGGGTATGATGTGGCCATTGTAGTGCTCACCATCACCACACCACTTTCTATGGTCATCCATGTAACCAAAATACATTTGGGAAAAAAGGTCATCCCCTAGTCAGAAAAAATATGAGAATAACCTCCTATGTAGAGCTGTGCGAATGGATTTTAGAAACTTTGGGAACTCTGCCTATAACCAGTGATATTCTTTCACAAGAAGAGGATGGCCCGGGGATATGCTCATCTTCTTAGCCACCCCCAGGATGTCAGCAAATTGATAAGGCTCCCACCTGCCTGGTTTCATGGAACAAAATTATTAAGAGGCAATCAAGCTCAGAATATCAAGTAGAGGATCCTCCATAAGAAAAATATTATGATATGTTTCTTTTGAGATGACAAATAACTAAGGATAATATACTAACGATCTATTAGACTACAACCACTTCTTAATTTGACATACCGGATGAATTTTCTAGGGAATGAACACATGATGTTTTCCTTAATATATGGAAAAATATTCGAAAGCTAAAAGAAATATTCCTATCCTATGAAGGGTTTGTGGGCCATGTCAGTACAATGGGGGAACATTTCCATCTAATCCTACTGGAAGCCCTCTCGTCTACAAGGGAGCCACAATCAGAAAGGCGAAAGACAAACTGTGAACATTCTTGCATTCATGAACTTCATAAATTGTGCCACCTCATTGGAAACACCACGGTCGGAGATCACATTCGGGGGTGGCGAGAACATGGATCTGTAAACATCAACCCACATCTCGTCTAGTAGGACCCAATTGGAATGAAATCCTGTAATTTCACCACCTAGAGGAAATAATCAAATGAAACTCCGGCTCAGGATTGAGGAGACACTCAAAAAACGCTATCCTGGAGTAATTCTCAAAATCATATGGGCTGAAGAGATCAAGCCATCAAAAAACATCTAATCCAGGAAACTAGGAACATTTAGCAGGCTTCCTGCCTAAAGGAAGCCAACTAGAAAGTAGTGCCCTTTCATTTAGAAGACCATAGACTCTGTGCAGGTCCATTGCTACACTCATCTTACACCCATGTGGGGGTTCATGAAATATAATGTGTGGAAATAGTTTTAGATACCACCACGATATGGGAACCACCCCAGCCCATAGGGTTGGAGGAATTTTTAAATAAAAATTATTCCTTAAGACTAACAAATCCAAGCCATAGCGCAACAACAGGAGGAAGTGAAAAACCAAAAATCGTAGGTCTTGGGTAATGTTTACCTAAAATCCCTTCATGAAGGATGTTTTTCATACAGTTTCTAGGAAGAATAATGGATAGAGGAGATACCCATCCAACCGCTTCATGTAGTTCACTCCCACCACGTCAAAGGTGTGTTACGAGGTCAGACCAGGGTTTACTTCTACAAAATATTTATCATTATATCCAAAGAAACACCTTATAATAGAGGGATAATGTCCAATATAGGGCGTAGAAATCCTTCATCCCATTTGACATAGGGTACACCACCCCAATGTAGTATTCCTTATTGATAATGGTAAACATCAACCCCACAAATCTCATAGAAAATGACACAGGGGGATGAGAACGTGAAATAAGATAGTTCCCTCTCGGAGGCATCCCACACCGAGCCTAAGGGTGTGTATACCCAGAACAAGAGGGTATCCCTAAATCTAGGTTCCCCCTCAGTCAATGCAACATTACCTCCCCCGCGAAACCTGAACAATGAGAAAAATAAATCCATGGTCGTCTATGACCCACCTCAACCTCTCCATGAGAATTAATCTCTCACCCTTAAGGAATGGTTCACCAAGATGGAGGAATAAATGAAAGATCTTAGGAGAATTAATACTGAGCTACAGTGCATGAGTTATCTCATCTAATGTATTACCTCTACGGAACATCAATAGGATCTCCCAGAAGAGGTACCCAAACCATATGTTGTCATTCTAGTGAATGAATCCTTGTTCGGAGGACCACTCGACCCGGCCCTGGAAGGACATCATGACTTCACCCGACTAGTAAGGAAGTCTGAATATATCAAGGTAAACCCACAAATGATGTCCTCGACTGCATTTCCAACCCAAATTCCAGTTGCGCCGACATACCCAATCATTGCCCCTGCCACACCAGGTCGTGCTCAAGCCCCACAGGATATGCATCAAGGGATCTTAAAAACTATTGAGTAGCTAACAAATCAAATAGAATCCATTTATGGGTGGAACACTCTGATACTACTAGAGTGAAAACCAAACATGTAGTGGGTGAGCAATGTCCCACCACCACCAATCTTTGAGAACCCTGTATTCCCAGTATTTAACGGCTCATGGGACCCGGAACAACATTTGATGCACTATTCCTCTTACTATGACCACATGATGGGTACTCTAGTGCAACAAGAAGTCGTAAAACTCAAGTGATTCATACAAACCTTGCATGGATTTTCTTTTGTATGGTATACTACTCTTCCAGCTAATTCAATTATAGGATGGGAGGAACTACATGGAATGTTTCTCTTCCAATTCAGTTCGACGTTTCCCAAGACGATAGTCAATGATATCAAGAACTATATGCTACAATATAATGAGAGAGTCTTGGTCTTGATTTCCAGATGGAATGGCTAGACATATTCCTTGAACCGGGCACTCCCCCAGGTTTAGATTCTCTTCATGTGCATGGATAATCTCCGGGATGAATTGTGGACGTCACTCATCCCAGTGAAGTACACCACTGGGTTTAGAGACATATCTGTCGTTGCCCAAAGGATATAATAATCCATTCAACGGACTAATACTAAGTCCTGAGTAGCCCTACTAGCCCATGGGAAATGAACGGGAAAATATGAAGTGGCTTTTTTCATGCTTAATCCACCCCCGACACCCACCCAAGTTGTCAGGCCCCCACCGAACCATCTGGGACCCCCTAGACACCAATAACCACCCCACCACTGTATGATGAGTGATGAGGTGCTAAAAAAAGTAGTTTTAAGAACTAATAAATTTTTTTTACTTTTTCCGTGACGGGAAGGTCCGTGGCTATTTCATAGCCACTATGAATTGAAATCTACTCTGGATTCTTGAAATAAAGTGAGATGATGATGTGGGTCTCAATGACCATCCAATTTATTGTCCGTATCACCAGATACAAAGACACACTATCCAGGAATTAAATATTTTCAAGGATCTCCAACATAAGAAGGTGGATTTTGGGCAAGTCATGTTGGTTCCTCTACCATAAAAAGTGGCATATGATTCACCAAAGAATAAATAGGGAAAGAAGAGTGGAAAACAGTCACCAGCAAGAAGGATAAAATGGTTGACAACTGGATGACCTGGAAGACTGTCAGTCAAGTCCACCGCATCCTCTGGGTGTAGTTGAAGAAACCTATTGTGCCCCGAAGATCTTAATACACCAAAATAATCCCCCTCTTTCCCACGGTCCTCTAATGAAGAAATGGAGAAGAGAAATAGTAAGAAGATGAGATGTAAACAAATCCAATGTCAGTGTGGACACATTCCATCTTCATTCCATCAATCCTGGTTCAACGAGAACCTTCCCTCCAAACAGTACAACAGGAACCACCCTGCCGAATGGTACCATCAGAAAAAGGAGATCAAGAAAGTATATAATCATATTATGTAATGATCATCAGATTCTTTATGTTTATTCACTTGATGAAGCCCTACTCTAATTTAGATTATGACCACGAACCAGAATTCCACATGCCCAACTGGTGAGCCATATGAAGAGGCCATAGAGGCTGGAGGTTCCCTAGAAGGCATGATCATGGAAGGGGTCAAATTCCCAGGAAAAACACTAGTCAAATTGTTCACATCATAGAAACTCACAAAAGGACGGTCCAAAAAATGAAAAGAGAACCAGAATTCTCTTTCGCCCCCGTCAGAAGAAATCCAAGCCTAATTATAATGATGAATCAATCATGGGAAGAAAAAACATCCAAACGTCCTAAGTATATAGGCAGACTGGTTTGGAAATTTTTTTAAAGGACTACAGAAACTTCGACCCCTACTACTGAGGATCAACCATCTGCATCCAAATATCATTCCCCTTATGTGTTTGTGAAAGGTCATCCCTAAGCCGGGAAGCACCTTCCATTAGAGCATATGTATAAAAGGTCAAACCAGCTGGCCTCAGTAATGCTGATTCTTTCAATCCTGGCCATGTTGAGTTTGCCTTAACATCATAGGGAGGCACTCATCAAAGTCTTACTAAGTCTCCAGGAGTTCGAGGGTGATGTTGCAGTAGCTGATGTCTACCGAATAGAGACCAGTCTTGATGAATGTACACCATAATCTCCTTCACATAAATGGATAAAGAAGCTATCATTCTAGGGAACATAGAACCCCTATATGTGTCTGAAAAGATTAATGGAATTTATTTTTGGAGGATCTCCATCGATAACGGCTCTAGAGTTAACCTCATCCCACTGAGAATTCTTCATCGAATTGGATATGATGAAGATCGCTTGATACCTCGCACTAAAACTATGTTGGGGTATGACAAAAGTGAGTAGAAAACATTCGAACGAATCATGCATAAAACATTGATGGGATATCACATATCATATTTTGTGTTCATGGTGGTGCAAAAAAGTATGAAATTCAATGTTTTGTTAGGGAGGCCTTGGCTGCATCATCATTCTGGAATTCCATCATCATACCATCAGTGCATTAATTATTTCACTAAAGGGAAGAGAGAGACATTGCATGATGATAAACCCCCATTTCAATTCTGTGAATCTCATTAAAATGACATAGGATTCTATGTGTCAGAAGAAAAACATCATTCAGCTGACGATGTTGATTGGATCAATGGACCGAATGGATTGGCGATGGCTCTCGCTAACCCCTTCCAACAGCTTGGGGAGGAGTATGTACTACCCATCAACCATGTTTAATACGTATGTACAAGTACAGAAATAGACTCAGCTATCTGCATAGTCTCTGTTATGACGACCAAGTCCAAATACAAGAAAGAGCTGTCTGAATCTCATTTTTCTAGGACAATCCTAGTCAAAGATGGCCCTGGCCCATCCTTAGGACATCAAACTTCCCATGCCTCATACACTAAGGAAAAAAATATTTCCTTTGCAATATTAAAGAAGTTATATCAAAAATAATTTATCAATTATAAGAGGATGATGATAAAGATGATTAAGAAGAATAAAAAGAGGAAGAAGACCTCAAAGATTCCCCTTAGGTGTTTGAAAAAGGGTTTTCCACCACTATCAGTGAACATAAAGAGATAAATCTAGGCACTGAAAATGACCCAAAACCCATTTTAATTAGTGTGTCCATTATAGTTGATGAACAAGATGCATATAATTTTTCTTAAAGATGAATCAATACGTGTTCTCCATGAATTACATGGAGATTCCAGGCCATGATCCTGAAGTTGCCACCCATCATCTGGGATTACCAAAAGATCAATGAGGATATAAACAGGTTGCTAGAAGGACTCACCTGAAATATCCTTCAAAAATAGAGACTAAAGATGAAAAACTGATCAAATCCTACTTCATACGTGAGATCAAATATCCATTCTAGATGGGGAACATATTTCTTATCAAAAAGAAGAATGGATAGATTATAATATGCATTGACTTCGGGGACCTTAATTGAAATATCCAAAAAGATGATTTCCTAGTCTTGATCACAAATTTGTTCATCGATGCAACAACCAGATACGAAGCCCACTTCTTCTTGGAAAAAGTTTCTGGATACAATCAAATCTGGATGGCCCGAGGAGATGAAGAAACTACCAATTTTAGGGTCCCTTGTGAATTTTTCTATAATAAATTGATTCCCTTTGGTATAAAGAATGTCGGAGCCACATATCAGCGCGCCATACATCACACCCTCATGCCATTTTGGGAAAATTTGAAGAGTGTTATTTAGATGACCTAGTGGCTAAATCATGATAGTGTTCAAACCACCTGGCCAACATTGACACAATCTCTTGCAAATTGATACAACACAGTTTAAAGATGAATCCCCTAAAATGAAAAATTTGCGTTACCTAGGGAAAATTCATTATCTTAATTGTATTCGATTGTGGCATCGAAGTCGACCCCGAGATGTCAAAACCCGTTAATGGCATGTCCCCACCCCGCAACCTCACTGAGTTGAGAGGTCTCCAAGGGAGCATTGACTTCATTCATCCCTTCATATCCAACCTAAAAGGTAAATGATTACCTTTAACCAAGATCATATAGAAAGAAGTAACGCATGAATGGAATAATTATTGTCAAGAAGCATTTGACAACCTCCAATGATATCTCCTAAGCCCACTAGTTCTCATGCCACAAATTGAGGGGAGACCAATAATTTTATATATAGTTTCCTTAGAACAGTCATCAGGTCCCTTCCATGTGTTGAAAAATGATGCAGACAGTGAGAAAAACCTCTACTACCTCAATCAGAGAATGATTGATGCTGAAACATGGTATTCAATGATTGAAAATAATTTCCTAGTCATAATCATTATTGTTCAGAAGATCAAGAATTACCTGTAGCACCATGAGGTCTACCTACTCTCCCGCTGCAATCCACTCCAGTATATTGTCAACTGTCCCATGGTAAATGGGATCCTATCATGATGGGTGGTCATCTTACTACAATTTGACATATGGTACATGCCCTAGAAGGTCATCAAATACTAGGAATTAGCTGAATTCCTGGACAAGCACCCCTAAGAAGAAACAACAATGTTGGATACTAATCTTCTAGATAAAGATGTTTTTTTCATCCAGGGTAACCCCCAAACATTGGAAATGAACATCAACTGTGCTTCCCGAAGCCCGATAGGGAAAATGATAGAGGATCTCAAGATCCACAAAGTAAGATTGGGAGTCATTCTCATATCTCTGAAAAAGGCCACCCTTCCTTTCCATTTCCTATTTTTAGAAGGATGTATGAACAATGAATTAGAGTAATAATCCCTAATTGAAGGCCTAGAATTGGAACTCTAGGTGCAAGACAAATACCTAAAAATAAAGGGTGATTTAGAGTTAGTCATCAAATAGGTCAACAGTTACGATTATATCAAGAATGAAGTATTAGTTTCCTTGATGAAACAAGTTTGAACACTGATAGATGAATTCCCAATAGAACCAAGGTTGACCTATGTCCCCCTGTCATAGAATGCTCGATTCGATATTTTTGAAAATACATCCAAAACCTTGGCTAATCCCGACTAGGATGAAACATTCGTTAACATTTCCCACCATCATATGGTCTTTCCATTAATCCAAATAAATACGAATGAAATTGATTAAATTATCCTCATTCATGAGCCTTATGGACATACCACTAGTTGGAAGACACCCATTAAAAATTACCGTCGGAATGGGGAACACCAGCCAGTTAGGGTTGAAAGGGAATAAGTACGAATACATGAATCCATTTTTACCCTACACAATGGGGTGAACCAATAGACGATTCTCTACAAATGAGGACTTGATGGTGTCCTTCTCAGGTGAATTAATGGATAAGAGACTACTGATGTCATGAAAAAGTGCACACTGAAGCATGTGATTCACCCCAGTCAGCAACCAAGATCTATCACCAAATCTGGAAGATTGGGTATTATACGACCACCATGATATATTATTATGGAATATTCACTAATAAGATCCATTCATTCCATATTAATTATAATTTCATACACCTCCCCCTGGAGTTGATTCATGCGGCTAAGTACTCTTGTCCATTTGTTGCCTGGCGGTGGATGTTTTGGGACCATATCCTCCCTATACAGCTAGACAGTTCATGTTTATACTCATAGCGACTGACTTCCTTTTTAAATTTTCAGAATAGAAACCCCTTAATGAATATGGTGAGAAAAATTGTCATCCTTTTGAAGGAAAACATCATCAACCGATTTGTTGTCTCTCATACAATACTGACGGACAACAACACAATATTCTCCTCTACTGTGATGGATAAGCTATTCCAGGATTATTAAATCAAGGCCAATCAATCATCCCAGTACCACTTGGTAGCTAATGAGCAGATATAGGCTTTCAACAAGACTCTTTCCAACATACATCAAAAGATGATTGATAAGGATAAGAAATCGTGGCAAGATAAGCTCCTTCATGCATTGTGGTCATATCAGACAATGACCCACACTGCCATACAGGAAACCCCGTAATCACAAATATATGGGGAAGATGTGTTGTTACCTATATAAATATAAGTGAAATTGCTTTGTGTGTGTATTTACGATCAGATATCTATGGGTAATCAATCCCAAATATATTTTGATGAATTGAGGTTGTTAGAAAAAAAGGAAGTGCACTCTTTATCATTTGTAAATCTACCAAACTAGATTACATGAGCTTTCAACATAACGGTTAGCCTTCAATTGTTCCTCGAAGGAGAAATTTTGTTTGTCCTTTGATCCCTGATGATACTAGAGATGAATCCCCCAAAGCATGAACCAATGTGTGAAGGACCATATGCCATACATAGGATCTATTACAATATACATACTCTGTGATATCAATTGATGGAGAGATCATCATCACTCCCACAAATGTGATGGTCTTGAATAAATGCTCAGCCTAAAAATTCCCGTAGGTATTGGTCTGAACATAATGATCCTAAACAATGAGTTATATCACCCCTACACATAAGTCCAATATCAACAACCCTTAACTAAGAATCATGTAGGATGCCTCTGATGCCATGGTCTAAACTCAAATACCATAAACTATGAGTCAGCATCTTGTCAACATGATGCTAAACTATATGGTATTAGTCCTTTAAAGACGACATTAAACTAAAAATTCTAAACCATGTTGAGGTCCATGCTCTATGAATCTATATTATGGGTTATACAAAAATGAACCCATGTTAGTGACAAATCTCTAATACCATAAACTATGAGTATAGACAAAACTATCATGTTAAGGTCCAAACACCAAAGGCCTTAAATAATGATTCATCTTCATTTACACATAACGTTAATCTATAAGGATATTGTCCCTAGAACATGACAATAAACTATGAATCACTTCCTCGATATAAGATGTTAGGAAATGTAGCATAAAACATCCTAATTGAATGACAATAAACTGCATGATCTCTCATAGAACTACATGAATCTTGATTCCCTCCCTCGTAGGATACATATCAATGACTCGATCTTCAATCATGGACCAACACCTATAAAAAATCCCTCCATCATGCCCCTATCTACACACATTCATAAGGGAAGACATTATCCATCCCTGTTTCTCAAATCGAGTTCAACTTGTATGATCATTGGATGGGTGATACAGAATCTCTTACGAAGGTTAATTATGGGGTAACATGGTACACCTGGTAGTAGTGATGGGTAGAATGAATGTGCCTCTACCCTTTGGACCAAGCCAAATAGGTACAGTGGTACACACAGAACTACTTGCGGATTGATTCTAGCCCTCCCAGGATATTTAGCGATGTATTGATCATCGATCCTGGTCCTACCCTCCCACGGAATGAAAATTAAAATGCCCCATCATATTCTCTGCCACCTTACACTTATAAATAAGAATCTATAGACATTCCTAGTTTGTCACATCAGGTATAAATCAGATGAGATTGGGATAAGTGGCATAGATTCTGTAGAGAAAATAAACTGTATGGTAATATGGTAGGCTTAGTACACATATTATGTGAAACCAAAATGCCCTCTAGTGTCCCTAACACATTGATCAAACCTTTGTAGGGAACATCCCAAACTACATGTGGCCTGATTCCTATCCTCGCAGGATACGTAGTGATGCTTGTATTTGAGATCCTGTCCCAACAAACAGTAAAATTCCCATTTTCCCCAAGCATAGTTTAGACTTGTATAAGGATTCCAAGAAAGAACATATCACATGACAATGAATCTGTGAAATTATTCAAGAATTATATGTGGATCATACGTCATTTATTATGAGATTCCCCAAATTCCTCTCAATCATGAGAAGTAAAATGATCATTCTTCACACTATACATATAATCTAGACCTGTATGGAAGCTCCAAGTAAGCCATGGTTAATCATGGTCTCGTTATTCTCACATTCCCAGGAACACCATTCCCGTTTTTCTAACTCAATACATCGGTGAAAACATGAATAATCATAATCATTCAGGGTCATCTGAGGTGGAAGGATAATGTCATGTGGAGACATTTGATTGACTATGCATATCATGCCCCAGTGGTTGTGCATATGTCTCCTACAAAATCGCCATCAATCAAAGGAAAATTCTTCCTCAAGATATTCCTCTATTATATTAGTATTCCCAATGGCTTTGAAGCTCCATGTCATCCCTCATGCATCGAGTTTCCCCCGGGACTATGTTTTACTCCGTTTATTATAATTCACATCTAAATAATTCTAGAACACTCAGATGGAAACTAACCTCAATATTTTGAAGACCTTTATGACACAAAAATCATCTTCACTTAATGAAGTTAAACTGTAAGTCCAAACTCTTCATCACCGCATGACGTTAAACTGAAATTCCAAACTCATCTTCACCGAACAACTTCATACTGCAAGGCCAAACTCATCCTTAGGGTACAAGGCTAAACCACAAGGACGGACTCTTCCTCCTGCATGATGTTAAACTGCATGTCCAAACTCGTCCTCACCCCACAACATTAAACTAGAAGGCCAAACTCAACCTCACCACACGTCGTTAAACTGCATGGACAAACTAATCCTCACCGCACGACATTAAACTAGAAGGCCAAACTCATCCTCACTGCATGACGTTTATCTACAAGGACAAGCTTGTCCTCACCGTACGATGTTCAACTACAATGTAATGGATTTAGCCTAAATATTACACCTAATGTTGAATTCATGATTCTTATACGGTGACACAGAATCATTTTAATCCCATGATTTTCACACATAGCACAATTCACGTGAGCATAGGGATCTTATCAAGAGATCTACCGTGACATTATGGAAAAAATAACTAGGAATTTGGTCCTATCAGCCCGACCCTAAAAGGTATGTCACGGTTCCTTCCCCTGAGAGGTACCCTACTTCCTGGCCATGTGACATTAAATGAACATGGATCCCAAAGATATAACGAATAACCCACCTTCATACCAGTCATATCTATGCATGGGACACCATTCCATGAGTAATCACAACTCAAAGATCCCTATATGTCTGGATACACCCCTGCCATATTCAGAAATCTATTCTTTGAGTGATCATGAATCCCTATAACACTCCAAGGATATCTGGTATGGAAGACCACATTCCTTGGGACACATTTACTTGACTACGTATATCATTCCCCGATGGATCTGCATATGTCGCCCCCAACAATAGTCGTCAATCAAATGCAAATTCGTCCCTAGGATATTCCTCTTCTACCTTAGTACGCCCAAGGGTTTCTAAGCCTCATTCAATCCCTCCTGATTTATGACCCCTAAAAGTCAAGGATTACATTTTCCACCTTTCGCACATCCTAGAAATATCATAGCACACATGCCCAGTTTATCTCTAGTCTCTTTTGAGGTTTCTAAAAGATATCTCATACGTATGTGCGAAGTTGATCTGCATAAAAAGGAAGTGTACCCCCACTCGTTTCTGTGTTTCACCGAAGATGTTCATCTATGAAGCCTCATTTTTTTATTAGGGGAACACCTTGTTAAAGGTCACATACCATATTCATAAGGTTCCCGATCACTATAATCCTCAATGGCCATCAGATATGGAAGGCCGTTGTCTTAGGGACACCTTTTATTGATAGTGCACATCAAGCCCTAGTGGCTCTGCAAATGTATCCCACAAAAACTATTATAAATCAAATTCAAATTCATCTCTAGGAGAGTTGTTTACATCCTTTTTATGTTCCATTGACATTCATGTCTTGTCATACCCCCAAATTTTGGAAACCCCTTAGATGATGGCTTGTATATCTCCATTCCAAGTGCCCCTGAAAATTAAAAAATGAAAGGGGTAGGGGGATCTTATCCAAACAACGCATTCACATGATCTCCCTCATGGATGTACGAAATGTATAGGAACAATTTCACTGACATAGATGAAATGAATGTACCTAGTTTTCACAGACAACAATACTCAAGATAGTAACCCATTGTGGCTCCCAACATCATAATAAATCCAAATGATGCCAATACAACCAGGACATTGGAAATAGAAGGCCGGTGTCAATAAGACACCTTTGCACGACTATGCACATCATGTCCTGATGGATCTGCATATGTCACCCACAAAAACTGTTATAAATAAAAGGAAAATTTTTTCATAAGAGAGTCATTTCCTTCCTCTGTATGCATAAAGCTGCTTCAGAGCCTCATGCATGAATAGAGTCCACAACTCATGGGTCATGAAGAATATCTAATCCATGTATGAAGGCTAATAGAACATTCCCGACTAACAGTCCAAATTCGGGTCCCTGCACCATTATGTTTTTTCAATGTTGTTCAACCTAAAACATCAATATTAATTTTTTTGGTAGTACTATGAAGTACTATAAAAATATATATTATACTCACCAGAGGGAAAGTCAATCGTAGGAAACTCTGGGTAAAATTCATGTATTGGTTCATTAAAAATCCATGTTATTCCCGGTAAGCCTATGTCAACCATGATTAGATGAAAATTAGGGTATTATAAAAAAATACATAAATGTTTTTGAGGTATTCTATTAAACCTCAGAAATAGTCCATCTATGATCTTTGAGTCCCTTGGTTTAGGAAAATATAAGTGCTCGATTCATTTATCTCAGTCTACTGATTTCGAGACATGGATTAAAATTAAAACTTGATTGAAATGATGTCAACAAGAAAAGGAAAAGAGTAGAATTATTAGGTAAATCAGTTCCATCATATTCCATGAAAATATATGGTGGGCATCCTAAACCTGAAGCCTCTCCTTGATAACAAGATGAGACCCTTATAGGTGACATTTGGTGGAGTCGCAAAGCTGCATCAATTTTTTTTGATATTCCTATATGGAATGGAAAAACATCAATAAGTTCACAGTCTCATCTTCTACAATCACTCATAGAAATTCTACATTCCTCATGTCTTGAAGGCCAATTCTCTCGTCCTCCTAAATTTTTCTTCACCCTTCCTCTATGGATGCTGCTGCTCGAGCCCACTCATGTTTGAGTCGTTCCAATTTATGAATTTTTTGCACTACTTACTGCTCAAGTTGATCCATCAGAGACACTTTCTTCCTGAGTTTGTTTTCAAACAATGCAACTATCCCAGCAAGAGTGGAAGCTTCATCAATTATTATTTGTTATTTATCCTCCATAAAAAGCCGTCAAATCATCCATAATGATTCTAGACTCAAGTGCACCAATTTCATCCTGATCAGCTACCACTTTCCATATTATATCATAAATTCCATGATAGTTAAATCCACCGAAACCCAAAACTAAATATTTGTGGTGTAACCATGGAAATTGTGCTTGAATATCTTGTAATGGAGTCTAGGAGATTAATCCTCTGATGTTCCTCCACTCTTTATGCCGAGTTGGATGAAAATCAGCTAGGCTCTTGGGGTCTATCTAAGAATGCCTTACCGATGAAGAAATTTAGTCGAGAATAAATGTCACCAGAGAGGGAATTGGTTCGGCATCTACAGTACACCTTGACCCTTCAACAACTTCATCTCTATTAATATTAATATATGGAAATGTATTGACGTCCTCTGTTGCCAAAGAATGTGGTTGGGATTCCAAGGATGGAGATGAGATGACAATACCTCCCACCCCCAAAGCAATATAGCTATCCAAAATATGTGGCACTAAATCTGCAATCATCATCCAAACTCAATGGATATGAGAGAGTATTGAGGACACATGGCCATGATCTTCAAGGATATTAGTTCTTAAGAAAACACATAAAATGTGGTCGGTTGACATATGACATGGGGGGGATAGTCATTATGGATAAGGATATTGGTCTCAGAGTACTGGGGGAAGAAAACAAATCCCCTCTCAGAATTTCGAAAAATGGAATGATAGCCCGCTCTATATTTTCTAGGGATGGAAAATAAGCCTCCCTGACCGTGGATTCCCTAGAGTCATCATGGGAAGGCAGAGTATCAACTTCTGAATCAATACCCACAAATGGGGCAAAAGCCACTCGGTCTAGATTTATTTGCATAATGATATCCGAAGGCCCCCAAAGATGCCACAAAACATGGTGCTCATCACTAGACTCATCCCCCATGACAATGACCACTATCTCTTACTCCATGAGATTTGGATCGACACGATCAAATAAGCCTTCAATTTATGGATGACCTACCATTGATGGGGAAGAAATTGTTCGGCCAGGGGCGGGCACATCCGAGGGGTCAGAAACACCCCTGGTCTCTTTAAAAGGCCCTGATTCCCAATTTTGATAAACCGTGATATACGGAGACACTTTATCTACCTCGAAAAGGAAATGAGCTATAGATTCTTAAGTGGTCGTGGACTTGTCATCAATAGGTCTTACGTCAAAACCCATATATATACCCATGAGTCAAAAAAGAAATGGAATTTTGTTTAATCACAAGGGTAGTGATCACTATGCTATGATCCCCCTTTGAATGTGCTTTGATAGCTTTGAGGATTGCTTAAATTTCATTGACTGTTGGGAAGAAGGATCCTGAATAAGTCCACCAAGAGGAGCTAGAGGAGGAAATTCACTAGAAGTGTTTACAAACACCGCCTCCATATGCTCTCAGGCTCCAGGAAATCCTTCAGCAGTACCCCATACCGGTGAGGGGGCTTACTCTCCATCTACATTACCTTTAGGAGAATAATTTGGGGAAAAATTCATCTCTCAAGGCCCTATAGGCCCCCAAAAATAAGAAGGAAAATGGGGAGGATTTATAAATTTTTAAAATAAAGGAATTTAATGCCAAAGGCTGTAGATAAGATCTATCCTATCAGCCATGGAAACACTTCCATCAATTCCACTTAGTCTGACCAGTAATGCATGTCTGTAGAAGAATGAAGAAACCTGTCCATTTTAGTCAAGTGAGCTGCCACCTCATTAGGATCTTAATTAGATGAAATAAATGTAGGAGTGATGGTTCCCCAAAAAACAAGAATATTATAGAGCTCCATCTGAAGAAGTTTCCATATTTCTTTATCTTGAGTGATCACCCATAATTCATCATAAACATTGTAGGCTTCCAGAATCGTAGACGTAATTGGTATGGCCAATGCTGGGGTGTTGACCTCAGGAAGTGGAGTAGGCTTTGACAACCATATACATTTATTGGGTGTCACTACCAGCTTAGGACATCGAGAAGTGGAGTGTTTATGAGATTATTGCATCAAATATGATACTTTTTTCATGGTATCCTTATTAAGTAATCCAACAACGTATTTATCCTTATCGGTGGTTCATGGTTGTAGAATGGCAGGTTCCCAATGCGAGTACCTATGGAAACAACTTCATGAGTGGATAAGGGTCTTGAGGTCCTTATGGTAGCATCCCACATCATTTGGATTCTCATGGAATGAAATATTAGTCATTATTAACAGTAATCCAATACCTTTAAGTGAAAATACCCTAGTCTGGAGGAGTTTCTATAAATCAATAAATACTTTCCAAGGGAAGATTGATGACTGTTAAAAATGTCTCATTGCCTCCAGGGAATTGAAATATTGGCCTCATAAGGAATGGATGATGGACTCCCGGAAATTTCTCCAACAGCTTGTTCAGCTTCCCATGAGGTCATAAACCCATCTTTCACTACCTTCACATTGAGGAAGCGATGGGACCTTTGATGAAATCGTCTAGGTCAATGGTGTTCATCAACACCATTTTTCATCCCTTTTTTCCTTAGCCTTGGATGCCTTGAATGTGACCATAATGGTCAGCGAGTCAGACAATTGGCCATCGGGATATGACTTAACCCATGCCTCAACATATGTCTTTGTAAAGAAGGGATCATAATAAATAATTTCCTAAAGTCTAGCCTTGCATAGGGAGTCCTCCTTGGTAAAAATTAGACAGAATCACAGATCTCTCATAAGCTTTTTCTCCTAGAGAGCACTGTTAAGAGTAGGAGGACATAAATTCTGAATACAACTGAATTTTTTGAAAAACATGTAAGGTGGATATCCCTCAAAAATAAGTTCCCCTCTAATACATGTAACCAGAATTCCTTCTCAAAAAAAATGAAATAACCATGATTGAAATTTCTTCTAATGCATTGTTTGTTATAGTACCAGTGGGAGAATCCAACGTGTAGTAAAAAACATTCATAAACATGATGCATGCCATTTAGTCTAGCTCATTCCATTCATTCATCTCCTCTTTCTTATCCTGTGAGGCCCAAGCCACTGGAATAAACTCTCTGGTGATATGAAGATACTAAAGAAGGTTCAAATGTGAGATTGGTAAGTAATTGATGAAATAGTAACCCCCTATGTGGGCTTCCATCCACCCCCAATGAATTTGAAAAGGTCCAACCATCCGGTTGGTGACCCCCTTCATTGATATGGCCCAGTAGGGGGTATATGTTACCCTACACAGGGATTTCTTGGTTGATGCATTTATTAGTGTCCAACTGAGCATCCATGTTAATGGTCGAGACACTTACACAACCAGATTATTACAATTGTAGATGCCACTCACTCAAGAACATGGACTTGAAAGATTCCAGTAGAAATAATCGATCGACATCAGGGATGATACCCCATCCCCATTTCAATAAATACCCCTCTACTAAAGTGGGCTTGTAAGTACCCACTCTCCATCAACTGGCATTGGTGGGACAAGCCATGGGTCCCTGCGAATCAAGATCGAGACCAGTATGATGAGAAAAAGCCCCAAACCATTCGTCAAACCAAACGCCCCCCTTTAGAGAGGGATCAATTTCGATCAAAAACATATTATCTTGGATGATGTGTTTCCTGGATAAAGGGAGACAGTTTCTTTCCTCATCAACCCAAATAGTGGGGGGGAGGAATTCATCGTACAGGTCCCAAATTATATGCTCACCAATTATCATCGGGATTCCCCAAATCCTGATGCCAACCTCCCCATGGGACAAATCAAAAGTGTTAGTACCAGTAATCTACATACTTAAATGTTGTGAAGTAAGGACAGTTGGATGATGGGTGTATGTCAGGGAAACCTAGGAAGCCTCTTAAAGTCTCACAAGTTGTACCTCGGCTCAAAATTCATCCCAAACCTAGAAAACCCAAAAGGGACACCCCCAGTCCATGCCAAATGAGCCTCTAGATAGATGATCCTGTCAATATGAACCACCATGCCAATCATTCAATCTGGCCTTCCATGCAATGCTCTGTTAATAGTGGGTCATCTAATCAGGTTTCTACTGCACCACTTCTAACGTTTCGGGGGAATAATGTAGAAAGGTCAAAATAATAGTCACTCTATAATGGTACCTCCCATTGGATGAAATAAAGGCAATTGGAATAGAATTATTAATTACCCAGGAAGAGGGATGACCAGTTAGGTTTTGCATCGGGATCGCAGTGCCAGAAAAAAGGCCAAACTTGTAAGAAGGAATCATTTTTTAGACTGGGTGCTCCCGTTGACCCACTATGAGAAGATTAATAAGGGATTTGTTAAATTGAACAACAAATTATTGTCATCAACCATTGACGCCATATCCTTTTACCTTTATCAATCATTTGAATGTGGAGCATTAATTGTAGCATCAATAGATGTAGCAACATTATTAGCATCTTGAGTATAATCCATTGCAGTATGCACAAGATGATCCAGAATCCATTGAGAAGTAAATCTGATAGAATTTTTTTTGATAAATACTATGGAAAAAATGGATAAAGTCTTTAAAGCAAGACCTCTAAAGGCTCTGGGTAACCTTCCTAAAAAATGTTCATGAAAATATAATTTTTCATACAGTATGCCATGAAGAAGCTACTCCGCTAATAACTATGGTATGCTGATGCAGTTCACCACATATAGGCATAGTACCGAAAAAAATCGCGAGGTGAAAGCCTGTGAACCATTGTCCAGGGAACATAATAGTCCACAGAGTGTATATACTCTGATCCTCATCTTCGGTAAATTTCACATTCAGAAGATGTGGATTAAAGATTAAGTCCTTATTAATAGTTTGTTATGATCGATACACAAATAATGAAGCTTCATTGAATTATTCCATGCGGAATAAATATTTTATGTTTTAAAATTACACTTTCATGTTTGGGAAAACCAAAATTTGGTATGAATATGGATAATGGCAAAGAAATAGGTTCATGGAACATACAATGCAGTTCACAAACGTGGTTTTCAAAAAGAGAAAAGTACATGAGAGCGATGGAGGCTAGAAAATCGGGAGTTCTTTTTTCCTGAGGAACGATAAATGTAAAATGAAATGGGTCCCTATATATTGGTCTGTTCCCCTCCTACCTGGTCTACCAATTCTATAGCGATTCATTTCATTTTTGGACAACATCTACATCAAAATAGTCCTATTTTCATTTCAAACATAAACCATTCAAAAGGGGTCATTTGTAGGGTCTAGAAAATTCCGAAAAGAAGAGGAAATACCGAGCAATCACTTTGTAGAAGGAATCAAGCACTTCAATGAGTCTCTCTAGGAAAAGTGATTAAAATTGTATTTCAATTCATCGAAGGAAATTAAGTGATTCTTTATTTCAATGTTTTTAAATTACCGTGCGCACCATCACCGGCAAAGGTACATAGAGAAGTTGGATTCAGAACCACTAGTTATGCGGGGTGGTCCGCGAACCACTGGCCCGTGAAGCGATGGCAAGTGAGCATGGAAGACCGTGAACTACGTCAACTGAAGGAGTTATACATAGAATAAAATCTGCATTCCATTCCATGAACCCCTCACATCGTGGATTGAGTGCATGGGCAGGGATCCATGAACCATTTTCGCGAATCGAAGCCTCTACAAACCCGGGTTGACCGAGTCATCGACGGGTCAAAATATTGCATCAATGGGCCTTTGAAAATGCTGTCACTTTCCCAATAGATATGATTGATCTGATGCTCTATTAAAGGATAACATGATAGGTAGAGAGGGAGAATGATAGAGAGAAGGATGAGCGATGAATTATTGGGTGAGACATAGAGGATGCACTCCAGCTTCTATCTTGTTTCGTCTACGAGGCATGAACTACGAACTACTTCCTCCATAGTTATAGCCATCCCAGAACCATAAAATGGGGGAATTGAATAATAAAAATAGAACCATGTACCTAGAAGGTACAATGAAAACAATATACTCCTCATGGGGGAATTTCATGTGACCCGCAGTCCCTCCTTCAGTATGGTTCCTCAAATGGCGTACCACTATAAGGACAAGACCCAAAACCACGTTCCCAATTGGTACATGGATGTAAACCAAAATCAAAATGGTGATCCACGTATAAATTTGGTACACAGTTGCCAATACCCACGCTCGAATACTACCATGGTATGCTGATGGACCTTCTACCCACATACAACTACGATATGAGGATCCTTCCACGGTCTGCATGAGAATCTAGTGCGTGAAATAGGGTGTTTTCAAGTATTGATCCTTCTGGTTCCAACATCACCCCTCCTTTACCATTCTGTCCTCCATGATCCCTCTACTAACTAGTCCACTGGCAATAGGCCACAACCTCCTCTAAAGCCACTCGACCCATACGATTAGACCATCAAGTGCATCTAAACGCCCTATTGAGTCTACATACCCATGGTAAGAAGATTCATGAAGGTCCTCCAAAATAGGTGTGGGCATCAGGAATGCCTGTGAGGATACATTCCCATGATAACCTAGATCCCAAACATGGGATACTAACATGAATTTACATGTTATTTAGGATTAAGGGTGATCACTTTGATTTCCATTAAATGAGGGAAAATGATCAGTCGAAGAGGTTATATATGCTCCCCCATTGGAAAGGACGAAATTCTTCCCCCTCTGAGAATGTGCTCCGGGGACCTCCCAATGAAGTTAGTCCCCAATCATCTTAGGTAGGGCCGTGTGACCATTAATACCATTTCACCTAGAAAGGTTCAGCACTACACACCCTTGCCCACCGTCACCTCGTCCTCTTCCACTGTGGGATCTCCCTCACCCAACAAAATGGGAGGGAGTATGTGCATTGTTGGATAATTAAAATCATATTTATTCTCACACAAATAATGACACACACAATCATATATGTTTTTGAGTATCACAACATTATCACAGATTCCATAATACGAGAAATATAATTTCTGGTTAAAATCGGATATATAGGATGCCTACCAGATGGCCTAATCTCAAAAGGGTGCTCATACAAAAGGGTTCACCCAATCATGTCCCCTCAAATGGGAAGCTTCAACGCATAAGCCCCACACATTTTTAACTATGATAACTCCGATTCATGATTAGAACAGGATACGTAGGATGCCTAACAGAAGGATAAAGCTCAATCTGGTGCCCATCCAAAAGGGTTCACCAAATCATGTCACCTAAAATGGGAATCTTCAACGTGTAGACCATGCACATTCTAAAATACATGAAATATGATTCTTGATCAAAATAGTATATGTGGAATGCATACCAGAAGGTCCGATCTCAAGAGTGTGATCGTCTAAAAGGATTCACCCAATCATTTCCCCTCAAATGGGTTGCTTTTATGCGTAAGACACACCCATTTTAAACAGTGCGTACTCAGATTCATAATCAATACTAGATATGTGGGATGCATACCCAAAGGCCAGGGCTCAAAAGGGTGCCAATCCAATAGGTTTCACTAAATCATGTCACCTCAAATGGGCAGCTTCCACACGTAATCCCAACACATTCCGAATTATATGGGTTTTGGTTCCTCTCATGATGATATGATAGAAGCCATCCATGTAGTCTTGATCCCAACGTCTTGTCATTGTCCTTCCCCAATAGATGATGATGAACTCCAGGGCTCCTTATAAACTAGCTAAGTCAGCATCACCTCCATGGAATAAAACACATGCATGAACACGACGATGTTGAAAATTAACGGTAGCCCATGGGCAGTCTCTTCGAAAATGTACCAAGGATTCAAAAACATATAAACATGACATAAAAATATAAGATTGTCCTGAAATAGGCAAAATATCATCCCCAGGAAGGGTACAATGAGCCTCACCACCCATCTTATTGACCAATGGAGTCCTTAACAGTTGTTGGCCAAATTGGCAGTCAACGAGCACCTTTCTTTGGAAGAAAGTTCCATGAATCATGGATACCATAGTCGTTGGGAGTTATTGGCTCTGCGAATAAACCTGTTTCAAACCATCGGAGGAATTTATAGTTATGAAGGACCAATTGCATGAGTGTTTGACCACCACGCAATCTTCCATTGGGACCAATAGTTCTCGATGTGTTAATTTGACCTAATGTAAATGACAATGATGTTGAATGGGTCGAAACAAAGCTGTGGTAAACTCAAAATGGTCGCGTGACTATAGGAAAATGGATGGGTGATGATTCTTGTCAAACCATTTCAACACCTCCTGGAAAAATGGGCCTCCTCAGAGGCGGAATAGGAACATTATAAAAAAATAAACACTTATATGATGATTTAAAAGTTTAAAACATCATGAATAAACAATTATATAAGATAATTTACATTTATTGAAAGAATAGTACAAAAAATGTTTTTTGATCGATGTAGAGGTTAATGAACATAAAAACATTAAGAGTTTATGGAATTGATTTTCTTGATATACTTTATGTTTGAAACTCACATAATGTCATCAGATTTCACAATCTAGACTATTGATGAAACCTAAAAAATGTTGCATTGGAAATAAAATATGGTAATAAATTTTGAAAAAGATTTCAAAAGAAGATGTTTTCTTGATGACAATGGATGATATCTTTTTTGATAATATTAATACATTTATAACCGAAATAAAAAATGAATTCAGTTAGGAAAACCTAATCGAATAAAAGATATGAAGTATTTGTTTTAGTGTTTGTGCTTTTTTAAACAAGAAATTAAAATAACGATACAAATTTAGTATTAATGGAGATTGGCCTATGAAGGTGATTAATTCCCTATGAATAAATTATTTCTTATTATATTTTCCAAAGAAACTAGATGGTTTATTTTTAGAGATGTAGGATTTCAATATCCCAAAAAATTCAAAAGGGGGAATGTAAAGATAGAATATATAGCAATTCACTATATGAACAAATTTTCTTATTATTAAATCATTATAAGTTGTAAAAACATTGAATAAAATCTTTAGTGGGCGAAAAGAAACAGACATAGGTAGATGTCTTGCTGAATAATAAGATTGTATGATTTTTGAAGGGTTTAGTGTGGGTACATTCAATGAGATGGTGGAAGATATAATGATGTGAAGTGTACTGTAGAATTAAATTCCAATCTAAAAAAAATCCAATCTAAAAAAATAAATTAGAGAGACAATGTTTATAATGATAATAATTTTAAAATAATTTGATGAATGGTGTTAAAATAGTATAATAAGGCATAGTTTTTTATGAATTTATAAAATAAACATTTCATATTGAAAAAATATATTTTAAATTTCAAATTTTGTGATCAAACACAGAAGTCCCCTTCAAATTGATGAGTATTAGATGAACAATATCAATTTTATCCAATAATAATTTTTGATTCGTAGTGTATAGATTTTGAGAAGAGTCGATAAGACTGGATTGAGAATCATTAATCAGTCCGTCAAATTTTTCACATGAAAAATACAAATCTATGATAAAATAAGAAATAATTACCTAAAAAAATAAAAACTAGAAGCTGAATTTTTATTGAGTCAATATGGAAAACATTTCATCTAATAGTTGGTTTTTAATTAAATCTTACATAATTTTGTAAAATATAAATACATAAAGATTATGTGTTGGAATTTTAATTGCTTTCTTATCAAGATGAAATGAGAATGTTTTGAATTGTTTCTTAACATCTAAATTTAGGAAAATTTTATACATGATAGGTGCACAAGAGAATTCATGATTTTTTATAAATATTGAATGATTTTTTATAATAATTAATAAAAATAAAAATTGGAAAGAGATTCAAAATTCAAATATTAGTTTGCGAGAAAGTGAATTGGGTTTACCAAATTTTCTTATTTTTATATAACCTATATAATGGGGTGAAAATTTATAATTTAATTTTTTTACAGTTACTAAAAAAATATAAACAATTTAAGAATTATTTTTAGAATTGAGTTACCAACAAATTTTCTTTTTCATGTTTAATAATGTTTTCAGACTGATATTTTAAATAGAGGACCGAACAACGATATAGTATAGAGTTTTCTGATGAGAATAATTAGTAAGGTTTTTGTAAATTATTTTTATGTGTAGTTTTCCTATTAATTGGATATAATAAATGAATTGTATTTGGTGTATGTGATGTGAGGTGAAATAGATGTACTATACTACATATAGAAATGGGTTAACCTGGATGGAATTTCTGGATAGAGGAAAATGGATGATGAAAATTGAATTTAGCATTTGACAGTTGATATTATAATTTATATTAATTTTTTGTGGCTTATTATTTTAATAATAAAACAAATTTGGGTATATAAGAATTCAAACAAGAGTTGGCACATTATTTTCTAATCTTCTATCTAAGAGTTAATTTTAATGGAACCTCTTGTGATTCCATGTAAAGGGTGTGATTTATCATAATGATGTCAATCCCTGTAAATACTGCGTTACTTTTTTACATTGAAATACTATCATTTTTGATATATTTTTATAGGGGATTATAAGAAAAATACATTAAAAATGTTTTATGGGTTGAGATTCATAAATAAATAATTTTTTTAAATGAAAACCCTCGATTCAATATTTCCCCCATATTTGTTGTTTAATGGAATTTATGAACGTCAGCTGGTTCCATAGGAAGATTTTTCTTGTTCAAATAATATCAATGTAAACAACTATTTAATTATTGTTCGTTAGAGTGGAATCTCATGAGGGGGTGAATTGAGTTTCTACATAAATTTTCTGTTAAAATAATTACATTAAACATCCCTCAAGTTTTGAAAAGGCATAGTTAATTAAGGTAGTAGAGATATAGATGATTAATTGGTCAAAAGGTTTCTCAAAGGGTGATTATTCCTTAGTTGAATTCGTTTAAAACACTTCTTCAACATTTGACAGAAGTTTACTGAATTAAACACAAACACACACTCACCAAAACTAAGTATCTAAGTAAATGGAAAACAATTTTATGTTTTAGAAATTATAAGAACTGAAAAAAAGATAAAACATAGTACAACAAATCTATATAGAGCACATATGTGTTAAATAAGAGGATAGCTCTCAATCTAAGACTTAATCCACTACCCTTTGTGATCACCTATCACAAAGCAGTTTATATTAAAAATAGACATGATACACAGCCTGTATCGAGCTTTATAATAGTTTTCACAAACTGTCCGGGGTTCAAACCCTCTACCACATTTCTTCTTGGGAAGAACAAACCATACAGACCTAACATGTATTATTCCACAATTGTTTGTGGGAAACAAGATGTAAGTGATGTTTGATGTGGGGATATTCGGTATCCTCTAGTTCAATCATAGGACATAGTGTATGTAACAGGCTAACACTCACTTCTAATAACTATAAAATGATGGAACATAATTGAGAAATGATTATAAATTTTAGTTTAGAAAGCTCAATTTGTTTTCAATTCTTCTCTTGACACCTTGGAGTGAAGAATTTTCTATTCAAGTCTTTCTCAAGAAGCTGTCTCCAAAACAGAGTGTCACAACTCCATGTTCAAGCTTTCAAGAATATAGTGTGGATGAGACACAAATGCCAGCCATGAAATTGTTCTCCCGGAATGATCTTCTTGAATTTCTTGGGTTCATAGTGAACGTGATCAAATGGTTCTTCCTTTTTCTTCTCTATGTTATTTCTCATGCATTCCTATTTTTTATGTTTTGGACATGCACTGATCATTCCTCTCTACATATTATCTTTTTTATATTTATGGTCTGATAATAAGAATAAGTACATCACATGTGATCTTTCTCGTACCTCGTACTATCCCCAGATACTGTCTCTTGAAATGTCTACAACTCTAATTAATTATTGTCAGAAGAATTTAATTAATCAAATTTGTCTATTAGAATAATCTTAACTTTTTTAAAAAGTATGTAGTACAAGAGTATGGTAGACTAGTAATGGAAGCCTTCATAATGGTAGGCTTCAACAGTAAGTGCACATCAATAACATTCATTAGTAACCATTCCAATGGTAGCCTTCCATCGATTAAACTCCATAGAAAACCCATCCAATGTAAACATTCAGTGGTAACCTTTCCATTGGTAGCCTCCAGTGGTAACCTTTCCAATGGTAGCCTTGCATCAGTGACCTTGAAACAGTGACCATACATCGGTGACCTTGCAACTGTGACCTTGCATCGGTGGCCTTGAAACGGTGACCATGCATTAGTGACCTTGAAACGATGACCTTTTAATCGGTGAACATGAAACAATAACCATTCATCGGTTACCCTGAATCAATGACCTTTGCATCGATGACTTTGCAATGGTGACCATGCATTGGTGACCTTGTAACGTTAACCATTGCATTAGTGACCTTGAAACCGTGCCCTTTACACTTAGAGAAATTTTGAAATATGAGCTTAAACATGAGAGCAATAAGATTAAATATACATAGTTATTACTTTTAAATAAACTATATATTTTCATAAATGATTATCCTCTATGAGACACAGGATTGTTTGTATAAATTTAACATGATTTGGGATTATCAAAACAGGCGAGTCTAACAATATCTCGTTTTTTTATAATAAAATATTATGTTAGTATTTTCTGAATTAGGGTTAAGCACATTTTCAAATATCTTCATAGCATTGTATTCATAAAATTAAACCAAATGTATTAGGTAAAAGTAGATAGAATATATATTAAAACATTGCTATTAACTTAAATATGTCTCTCCCTTTCGGTAAAATTGAGATTCAAGCTTAAATATTTCACCCCCTTTGTGATTTACAACAATACGTGAGGAAAAATAGAATGAAAATGTGATTTCATTGTAATTAAGAAAAAAATATAATATAAAACAGGTTACAAAGATCCTTATCAACTAAGACTTCCCACAATCAATCCAAATTAGAGATGGACTAGGGATCTTTGACATTGGTATTTGAGGAGACCGGTTCTGATGATGGAGAGATATGTCGAGGGATTGTAGTCACCAGGGTTGGAGGAGCTGCAACAAAATCATCGGTAGACCTATAGTGCATAGACTTCTAAGGAATCATATGGGTCAAAATTCAAATGGACTTTGCATGAGTCATCATTTTTGCATCAATGGTAGTTCCTCAAGAAACCATGGTAGAAGGCAAGGCTGGAGGAACAATTATGGATGTGTAGTACACATGGAGGAAGTGTAAAAAAAGATTACTGAAATTCATAATAATACTTCCTCCTCTCTCCATGGCTGACATAAAATCATCCTTATTATCTATGAATTTCTCCAAGATAGGTTTCAACCCTCTAAGCCTACTTACCTGATCCTTAAATGATTGAGTGATCGGTGGAATACCCAAGTTCAAAACCAACAACTTGAAGTTGTAGAGACCCGAAGCTTGACGTTCATGGACATTACATTACTTTTGCGGAATATCTAATACATAACAAAAACAGACACACAAGGACCATAATAGTTTAGTGTCTTTGGAAACTTGGAATATAAACTTCTAATCGTGTTGAAAGATCTTCAACATCTCCCATAACTATCCTCCCTTTTTGTTTCCTTACCAAAAACCTTTCTTTTAATCCTGGAGGAATAGAAACATAAAGAGGGTGTGCTCAAATGCTCATTAAGGGTGAGCATGGAGAAAATAAAACAAACCATATACATATGAACTTAAAAACATGAACATAATATTTAAACATCAAAATATTGAGAAATGACATAAAACATGGAAGTACGTAAGGAATAGATCATAATGGATCATCAATCATGATAAAATAGCATAGGAATAAACCATCTAATTGTGGCATCCATTAAGCACATGTAATGATTTCCATAGTAGCCAAGGCATTACTGCCATAACCATCTTAGTGGACAATGTCCCTTTCTGAATCGAGTTCACTCCTCGTTTCAGTCCTGTAACACTGAACCAGATTAACTTACCATTCTAGCCATGTCTATCTCATGAGATATAAGGCTTTACCCAATGCATTGGAGGGAGATACAGGTCCCACCCATTTGATAATTAAATCATTCTTACTTGTGCCACAACATTAACTTAAAACATTCATCATAACCCAAAGAATAAAATGGGTTTCATAAACATCATATCATTATCACATAATTCATATAAAACAAATGGATATTTCATCATAAGAAAAGTGAAAGCATGTAAATCATAGAGACATTATACTTGAAACATACACATATGAAATAATTTCATCTTAGATGGAAAATGGTTTTGATAAAACACTTGAAATGAATTCTTGAGGAAAATATCATTTCTTATTCAAAATCATTTTATTTTCACAAAATGCCATTCAATTTTAAAAGGAAAGGATTTTGTTGAAAATAATCATAAAATATTGTAGTGGAAGCTTCATCAAAATAAGGCATTATGAAACCGTAAAAACTCGTATACGCCGTATAAGTAAAAAAAATAACAATTTCCTCTTACTTTTGTCGGAAATGCCAAAAAGTACCTCGTATGGTAAACAAAAGAAATATTACTTCCATACAATGTGGTAAAATTAAGAAAAGGGTAAAAATGTCTTAAACTTACATGGAAGTAATGTAATCATTTTATGAAAACATTTTGAGAGCATATGGACATGGATAATAAACATAACCCCTGGTAAATACTTACGACTAAACAATCTCAGATAAGAATGCGATTGGAATAATTATCCCTTACCTTAGGTCCCATATGCTTCGTATGGATCTGAACCTCCTGTATAATTAATTAAATAATGTAATTGACTTATTATAGAATCATATTCATTGATATGATATCATATATGGTTCACTTATGACTTTATGTTACCCATTCTTTTGTAAATTAATGTTAAAGTAGCATTGGGGTAAAATCGTTTCATTTGTCATTGGTGTTTTAACTTGTAATTATTCATATGATTACTTATATCATGGTTACTTACATCAAGGATTTAAAACATGATTTATATATAATATATATTCAGAATATAAATATATATAATAGATCGATAAATGGAAAGAAATACACCATTCATGGAGACGGTAGGTCGTACGTACGCATGAACGCTGTTTTCGTTTCCTTATTGAATTCAATGGAATTAAGTAGATGACATACATATATATATATATATATACATAAATAAAGTATCATTATTATGTAATATATTTCATGATTACTTATTATATATATACTTTATAAACATTCATGAATGGTTAATCATTGAGAATGAATCTCCTCGTGTCGTGGAGACGGTAGTCCGTACGTACGCACGAGCGATGATATCATTTCCATGATCGTGGAATTGTATTGATGTGTATGTATAATATTTAAGAATAAATATCACTTTACAATAATCATATATAGTCATTATTTACACCATTATACCAATCCATGTAAGGTGGTGGTGGAAAATAGATTACACAACGGCGTGGAGACGGTATTCCGTACGTACGCACGCGTGATGATTTCTTTTTCCGTAGGATGGATAAATGGTGAAATAGGTTTGTTTCATAATTATAATAAAATATCCGTATATGATTGATACTGATGTTATTACTTCATAATGAAACAACTAAAGAAGAAGAAGTGGAAGAAGAAATAATGTTGAATGAATTGGTAACGAACATTACCTCTTCTTTGAACCGCCTCTTTGAAACCTACTCTTAGGGCACTAAAATTGGTCTTTGAAGAAGACCAGGACCTCTAGTATGTTTTTAGGTAAGTGGAGATGATAATTTTGCAGGGGATGGACGAGATTGAAGGCTCAAAGTGGTGTGAGGAAGAGAGGGAAGAGATGCCCTTTTATAAGGGAGGAGAGGGGTACCTTTGAAATAACTAAAAGTATTATTTTATTATAAAGTCATATTCGGTTTTTAATAGCTCCAAATTGAGTTATTTAGAAGATAAGGTGGGGATGGGTCGAAATACTCTTATCCAATAGAATAAATAGAAGGTTAGGTTGCTATTTTAACCTTATCATTTAGATTTAACTTTAAGTTAATTAATTTTTCTTTTACCGTGTCTTCTTGTTTTCTTACACTATAAGGTTAATAAACTTACTATAACAAGACAAACGAACCCCAGGTTGTTTATTATTAACATATATAACCTTATCTAAGTCATTTGGCCGAACCATAGATTGTTAGGAATAACATAACAATTAATAATATAATATTTGTTTTAAAAACTATTTTATGTCAATTTTAACACTCTTTGGTAATTGATTTTTTTGAAACTCATAACAGAATGATTTGTTCGAAAAACGTTAACTAAAACAATAATAACATTTCATATTAACCGATAAAATTATTGGAATTCATAAGAAGTCTCAAATTACATTTATTTGGGTATTTATAACATCAATTATGTAAATATTTCAATAATAAGATAATTACTGCATCATCTTTGTGTCATAACTAAATTACATTATTTAATTTCTAAAAATTATAAATAAACTACCATTATGTAGGAAATCTTCTTAGATTTCTAATTAATATTTATAGTCGAATTTATCTTATGTATAACCCTATATTACAAATTATTTACTTATTAAACATTGATTTTAACTATTTTAACTCTGCTTTAAATAAATTAATATTAAATGTCCTAATATAATCCAAGTGGGCCTAAATGGTCATATTTTATTCCAAAGGTTGTTTTTGGTCGAATTACTCTTATCCAGTAGAATTAGGACATGTGTTAGGGTAATAATAATATTATTTTTACCCTTAATTATCCTATTTACTTTTAACCGTGATAAATAAAAGTAAAAAGTTCCTATTCACCTAAAAATATTTTCTTCTCATTGAACCACATTTTAGTACTTGATATTAACCGTGTCTCTCGGATTTTAAAGATTCCACTCACAGAAGCGGTAAAATTAAGTTTTATGAAAAATTCAGTTTTTTAACTACCACTTAGTGGTTTCACTATTCATCAAAAAATGAAAGTTTCTAGAAAAATACCAAAAATTAGGCCTAAGATATATTTGATATTATGAATTCAAAAATGATGTCTATTTTAAAAAATTCAAAACATATCAGTAACATTAATTAATTTAAAAATTAATTCCCGTAGTCAAAACAAATAGCATGTTCTTAAGAGATAATAACTATCAAAAGATTGACACCTGTTTATGTCTGGTTTAAATGTGAAATTACATCCAATGAACAAAATTGTATTAAATTGTAGAAATATATTCTAAAAATACTTTAAAACCACTCTAATTAATAACTTATCACTAGTAATTATTTTGATTAAAAATGTTGTTTTTAATTAAAATTTAGTAATTTTCACTATTCATCAGAATATGAATGTTATCTGAAAAGTAAAAAAATTTCACCCTAAGATAATTTCGATCTTACGAATCAAAAAATGAAGCCCATTTTGAATGATAAAATTTATAAAATTTCAAAAAGTGGGTATTACTATTCATAATGGTTAGTTCAAAATAATATTATAATAATATCTCATTTAGTGAAACTCAGTATTGCGTACTAAACACGCTATCGAGGAAGGTCGCGAGTGCGTGTAATGAAAGGCAAGTCAGAGATGCGTGTTGTGCAAGCTCCTTTTGGTGTAGCGTATAATACAAGACATTAATTAAAAAGAATATTTTTCATAAAATCTCGGGGTGTTACATTCTACCCCCCATAAAATGAATTTTTCCCTCGAAATTCGTCGGGGTTATAAATGGTTTACTACTCGAAAGTTTCTTTAATAGAAACCCACATCGTAAAAAGTAATACCAAAACCTGACTTTAAAAATTAATGTATGAAACTTAACGGTTGCCCAAATTAACTAATCACTGGGTTTCCACATAGGAGAACATAGGTAAAAATATGGATATGGAAGAAAAATATAACCGTCATGTTTTGATGGAGAGTGGTAGAGTACATGGCTATGAAAACAACAACAATCACAAAGCCATAAATTTGTGATGATATAGGGTACCATCTGATTCATCGGATATAAGGGCACTGTGACAACATTTTTGGTTTTCAAGATCAGTTTCCTAAAGTTGAAGAATTTGAATTAGAATAAATACTTACTTTATTTTGGTACAATCACACTATTGTTCGTTCCATAAACAATTTCCACTTCCTCTCTTAATGAAATGAAGTTGAATTTGTTATTCGTGACGTGTTTGTAGATCATGTGATAGAATGAAGGGTCATTCCATCTGTCTCAAACAAAAGGCTAGCAAAAGTTATAAAATACACATAAGTCGATCTATAGTGAGATTAATCATATATAGTTACTAAAATCAACATATACATCATATATCATACTGGTTAATATAATAAAACTATTTTATACTAAATAGGGACTTCCTGTAGGCCAGTGGTAGATGATAAAGGCCAGTCGCACTTTGGTTGTGGGTTCGATTCCCACAGCCTTGTCCAACGCGATGGGCTGTCGCCCATCCTGCAGGTTTTCCTTTTTCTAAAACTAAATTACTATAACATCACATCAATAATAGCGAAAAAAGTTCTATCCTTAAACAATAATAACTTATGTCCAACATAATCCTTTCCAATATTTAGGTTTATCCAAAATACTACTGTCCAATCTCATATTATAGTGAAAACGATTACCAAAGAGTTCATATAACAAGCATGTTAATACCATTGATGACCCCATATATCATGAGATATGTCTTGTTGGTCACATTCCAAACATTCAAAGGCCTTAGACATGTATTTTCTTAAAAAATGAATACCCATTGAATCTTAGTGAAAACATGAGTGCTGTTAAAAGTTAACACTTTCCACATACCAAAATCCAAAAATTCTGTATACTCAAACCATGATATAACCTTATCCTTATATCAACCATGAGCTCATGATTACTATAAAACATTTAATTTTCTCCTTATCCCTTCATTATGCGCATATCATCTACTTTCCAAAAATATCTGAATAATCTTTCATGGTTACTGGTACCATTTATCATACACTTTCCAAACATAAGGAAAGACAATAGTGTAACAGTCTTTAGATGTCACTTTATTCCATAGTACCATGAGATTACTTATACAACATTACACATGATAAACATGTAATCATTCCACTACCTTCTTAATCTATTGACTGAGCTTCAACAATTTTTTCATCTCACATATCATTTGTAGTCTCTTAATCATCATCAACATAAATACTACCCATACGACCATACAGATTCTCTTCATGAGACTTTCCCTTCAGGAATTGGTTTGCATAATGCCCGTAAATTCCACATTTAAAACATTTAACCATTGTTGATCTTGTAGCAATACCATTATCCTCATCCCTGGTGTTAAATTAACCTTTTCCGTTGCACTTACTGGATTTGTGTCCTTCTTTTCCACACCCAAAGCATCTTCCATTTCCTTTGAAACAATCTCCTTGATGCCTCTTCCCACATGATTTACATGAGGGAAATTGATCTTTCTTTCCTCTGTGATCATCATGAAACTCCATATTTCTCTTATTATCCGAGTCAGGAAACTTACCAAATTTGAGTTTATTGATCATATTATGAGATTTCTGATTCGGCATTATAATGATGTTTGGAATTCCAAATCCCATTTCATTTAGTTTCTCATGAAGAATATCATTCCCTTGTCCATCATATCCTCCACTATCGTGAATCATCTTGTTTCCAGCCATTTTCTAAAACCAAAAAAGAATAGTGTGAGAGGAAAAAATCAAAATAAAGGGGGAGTAACTTCAATATATCACATATTAGGTTTAATTCTAATATCGTTACCATAATTCTAGGACTATATCCTATACACATACATAACCTTAGGCACATCCCTAGACATACCTTAGAAATATCTCTAGGGATCTCACTAAAGTTTTCACATCCTAGTTTCGAAAGGATAACTAAACCATTCCTCTGATACAAACTTTAGGGACCCGAAGCTTGACGTTCATGGACATTATATTACTTTTTTGGAATATCTAATACATAAAAAAAATAGACAGACAAGGACCTTAATAGTTTAATGTCTTTGGAAACTTGGAATATAAACTTCTAATCATGTAAAAAGATCTTCAACATCTCCCATAACGATCCTCCCTTTTTGTTTCCTTACCTAAAACATTTCTTTTAATCCTGGGGGAAAAGAAACATAAAATGTGTGAGCTCAAATGCTCAGTAAAGGTAAGCATGGAGAAAATAAAACAAACCATATACATTTGAACATAAAAACATGAACATAATATTTAAACATCAAAATATAGAGCAATGACATAAACCATGGAAGTACGTAAGGCAAAGATCATAATGGATCATCAATCATGATAAAATAGCATATGAATAAACCATGTAATTGTGGAATCCATTAAGCACATGTAATGATTTACATAGTAGCCAAGGCATTACTTCCATGACCATCTTAGTGGACAAAGTCCCTTTCTGAGTCGAGTTCACTCCTCGTTTTAGTCCTATAACACTGAACCGGATTAACTCACTATTCCAGCCATGTATATCTCATGAGATATAAATATTTACCCAATGAATTGGACGGAGATATATGTCCCACCCATCTCATAATTAAATCATTCTTACTTGTGCCTCAACATAAACATAAAACATTCATCATAACCCAAAGAATAAAATGGGTTTCATGAACATTATATCATCATCACATAATTCATATAAAACTAATGGATATTTCATCATAAGAAAAGTGAAAGAATGTAAATCATAGAGACATTATAATTGAAACATACACATATGAAATAATTTCATCTTATATGGAAAATGGTTTTGATAAAAACAATTGAAATGAATTCTTGAGGAAAATATCATTTCTTATTCAAAATCATTTTATTTTCACAAAATGCCATTGAATTTTAAAAGAAAGGATTTTGTTGAAAATAATCATAAAATATTGTAGTGGAAGATTCATTAAAATAAGGCATTATGAAACAGTAAAAATCCGTATATGCCGTATGAGTAAAAAAAATAACAATTTCTTCTTACTTTTGTTGGAAATGTCAAAAAGTACCACGTATGGTAAACAAAAGAAAGATTACTTCCATACAATGTGGTAAAAGTAAGAAAAGGGTAAAAATGTCTTAAACATACATGGAAGTATTGTAAACATTTTATGAAAACATTTTGAGAGCATATGGACATGCATAATAAACATAACCCCCGGTAAATACTTACGACAAAACAATCTCGGATAAGAATGAGATTGGAATAATTATCCCTTACCTTAGGTCCCATATGCTTCGTATGGATCCAAACCTTCTGTATAATTATTTAAATAATGTCATTGACTTATTATAGAATCATATTCATTGTTATGATATCATATATGGTTCACTTATGACTTTATGTTACCCATTCTTTTGTAAATTAATGTTAAAGTAGCATTTTGGTAAAATCGTTTCATTTGTCGTTGGTGTTTTAACTTGTAATTATTCATATGATTACTTAGATCATGGTTACATACATCAA
Source organism: Viscum album (assembly GCA_963277665.1). Taxonomy (NCBI): domain Eukaryota; kingdom Viridiplantae; phylum Streptophyta; class Magnoliopsida; order Santalales; family Viscaceae; genus Viscum; species Viscum album. The sequence continues at coordinate 1,099,784,591 of OY728123.1, forward strand.
GGATGTAAAAAATGATTTATATATAATATATATTCAGAATATACATATATATATAATATATCTATAAATGGAAATAAATACACCATTCATGGAGACGGTAGGTCGTACGTTCGCATGAACGCTGTTTTCGTTTCCTTATTGAAATGAATGGAATTAAGTAGATGACATAAAGATATATATAAATAAATCCAGTATCATTATTATGTAATATATTTCATGATTACTTATTATATATACTTTATAAACATTCATGAATGGTTAATCATTGAGGATGAATCTCATCGTGTCGTGGAGACGGTAGTCCGTACGTACGCACGAGCGATGATATCATTACCATGATCGTGGAAATTTATTGATGTTTATGTATAATATTTCATAACCAATATCACTTTACAATAATCATATATAGTCATTATTTACACCATTATACCAATCCAAGTAAGGTGGTGGTGGAAAATAGATTACACAACGGCGTGGAGACGGTATTCCGTACGTACGCACGCGCGATGATTTCTTTTTCCGTAGGATGGATAAATGGTGAAATAGGGTTGTTTCATAATTATAATAAAATATCAGTATATGATTGATACTGATGTTATTACTTCATAATGAAACAACTAAAGAAGAAGAAGTGGAAGAAGAAATAATGTTGAAAGAATCGGTAATGACCATTACCTCTTCTTTGAACCGCCTCTTTGAGACCTCCTCTTAGGTTACTAAAATTGGTCTTTGAAGAAGACCAGGACCTCTAGTATGTTTTTAGGGAAGTGGAGATGAGAATATTTCAGGGGTTTGCCGAGATTGAATTCTCAAAGTGGTTTGAGGAAGAGATGGAGGAGGTGCCCTTTTATAAGGGAGGAGAGGGGCACCTTTGGAATAACTAAACATATTATTTTATTATAAAGTCATAATCGGTTTTTAATAGCTCCAAATTGAGTTATTTATAAGCTAAGGCGGGGATGGGACGAAATAATATTATCCAATAGAATTAAGAGAAGGTTAGGTTGCTATTTTAACCTTATCATTTAGATTTAACTTTAAGTTAAATAATATTTCTTTTACCATGTCTTCTTGTTTCCTTACACTATAAGGTTAATAAACTTACTATAACAAGCCAAAAGAACCCCAAGTTGTTTATTATTAATATATATAACCTTATCTAAGTCATTTTGACTAACCATATATTTTTAGGAATAACATAACAATTAATAATATAATATTTGTTTTAAAAACTATTTTATGTCAATTTTGACCCTCTTTGGTAATTGATTTTTTTTGAAATTCATAACAGAATGATTATTTCGTAAAAAGTTAACTACATCAATAATAACATTTCATATTAACCTATAAAATTATTGGAATTCATAAAAAATCTAAAATTACATTTATTTGGGTATTTATAACATCAATTATGTAAATATTTCAATAATAAGATAATTACTGCATCATCTTTGTGTCATAAATAAATGACATTATTTAATTTCTAAAAATTATAAATAAAATACCATTATGTATGAAATATTCTTAGATTTCTAATGAATATTTATAGTCGAATTTATCTTATGTATAACCCTATATTAAAAATTATTTACTTATTAAACATTGATTTTGACTATTTTAACCCTTCTTTAAATAAATTAATATTAAATGTCCTAATATAATCCAAGTGGGCCTAAATGGTCATATTTTATTCCAAAGTTTGTTTTTGGTCGAATTAATCTTATCCAATAGAATTAGAACATGTGTTAGGTTAATAATAATATCATTTTTACCCTTAATTATCCTATTTACTTTTAACCGTGGTAAATAAAAGTAAAAAGTTACTATTCACCAAAAAATATTTTCTTCTCATTGAACCACATTTTAGTCCTTGATATTAACCGTGTCTCTCGGATTTTCAAGGTTCCACTCACAGAAGTGGTAAAATTACGTTTTATGAAAAATTCAGTTTTAAACTACCACTTAGTGGTTTAACTATTCATCAAAAAATGAAAGTTTCCAGAAAAATACCAAAAATTTGGCCTAATCTATATTTGATATTATGAATTCAAAAATGATGTCTATTTTACAAAATTCAAAACATATCAGTTACATTAATTAATTTAATAATTAATTCCCGTAGTCAAAACAAATAGCGTGTTCTTAAGAGATAATAACTATCAAAAGATTGACACATGTTTATGTCTGGTTTAAATGTGAAATTACATATAATGACCAACATTGTATTAAATTGTAGAAATATATTCTAAATATACTTTAAAACCACTCAAATTAATAATTTATCACTATTAATTATTTCGATTAAAAATGTTGTTTTTAATTAAAATTTAGTATTTTTCACTATTCATTAGAATATGAAAGTTATCCGAAAAGTACCAAATTTTACCCTAAGATAATTTCAATATTCCGAATCCAAAAATGAATCCCATTTTGAAAGATAAAATTTATAAAATTTCAAAAAGTGGGTATTTCTATTCATAACGGTTAGTTCATAATAATATTATAATAATATCTCATTTAGTGAAACTCAGTATTGCGTACTACACACGCTATCGAGGAAGGTCGCGACTGCGTGTAATGAAAGGAATGTCAGGGATGCATTTTGTGCAAGCTCCTTTTGGTGTAGAGTACAACACAAGACATTAATTAAAAAGAATATTTTTCATAAAATCTCGGGGGGTTACATTCTACCCCCCTTAAAATGAATTTTGCCCTCGAAATTCGTCGGGGTTATAAATGGTTTACTACTCAAAAGTTTCTTTAATAGAAACCGACATCGTAAAATGGAATACCATAACATGGCTTTAAAAATTAATGTATGAAATATAACGGTTACCAAAATTAACTAATCACTGGGTTTACACATAGGAGAACATAGGTAAAAATATGGATATGGAAGAAAAATATAACCATCAAGTTCTGATGGAGAGTGGTAGGGGACATGGATATGAAAACACCAACAATCACAAAGCCATAAATTTGTGATGATCTAGGGTACTATCTGATTCATCGGATATAAGGGCACTAGGACAACATTTTTGGTTTTCAAGATCATTTTCCTAAAGTTTAAGAATTTGAATTAGAATAAATACTTACTTTATTTTGGTACAATTTCACTATTGTTCATTCCATAAACAATTTCCACTTCCTCTATTAAAGAAGTGAAGTTGAATTTGTTATTCGTGAAGTGTTAGTAGACCATGTGATAGAATGACGGGTCATTCCATCTGTCTGAAACAAAAGGTTAGCAAAAGATATAAAATATACATAAGTCGATCTATAGTGAGATTAATCATATATAGTTACTAAAATGGACTTATACTTTATATATCATACTGGTTAATATAATAAAAATATTTTATACTAAATAGGGACTTCCTGTAGGCCAGTGGTAGACGATAAAGGCCAGTCGCACTTTGGTTGTGGGTTCGATTCCCACAGCCTTGTCCGACGCGATGGGCTGTCGCCCGTCCTGCAGGTTTTCCTTTTTCTAAAACTAAATTACTATAACATCACATCAATAATAGCGAAAAAATTTCTATCCTTAAACAATACTAACTTATGTCCAACATAATCCTTTCCAATCTTTAGGTTTATCCAAAATACTACTGTCCAATCTAATATTATAGTGAAACGATTACCAAAGAGTTCATATAACAAGCATGTTAATACCATTGCTGATCCCCATATATCATGAGATATGTCTTGTTGGTCACATTCCAAACATTCAAAGGCCTTAGTCATGTATTCTCTTAAAAAATGAATACCCATTGAATCATAGTGAAAACATGAGTGCTGTTAAAAGTTAACACTTTCCACATACCAAAATCCAAAAATTCTATATACTTAAACCATGGTATAACCTTATCCTTATATCAGTCTTGAGCTCATGAATACTATAAAACTTTTAATTTTCTCTTTATCCCTTCATTATGCGCATATCATCTACTTTACAAAAATATCTGAATAATATTCCATGGTTACTGGTACCATTTATCATACACATTCCAAACATAAGGAAAGACAACAGTGTAACAATCTTTAGATGTATCTTTATTCCATAGTACCATGAGATTACTTATACAACATTACACTTGATAAACATGTAATCATTCCACTACCTTCTTAATCTATTGACTGAGCATCAACAATTCTTTCATCTCACATATCATTTGTAGTCTCTTCATCATCAACAACATAAATACTACCCATACGACCATACAGATTCTCTTCATGAGACTTTCCCTTAGGGAATTGGTTTGCATAAAGCCCGTACATTCCACATTTAAAACATTTAACCATTGTTGATGTTGTAGAAATACCATTATCCTCATACCTGGTGTTAACTGAACCTTTTCCGTTGCACTTACTGGATTTGTGTCCTTCTTTTCCACACCCAAAGAATCTTCCATTTCCTTTGAAAAAATCTCCCTGATGCCTCTTCCCACATAATTTACATGAGGGAAATTTATCTTTCTTTCCTCTGTGATCATCATGAAACTCCATATTTCTCTTATTAGCCAAGTCAGGAAACATACCAAATTTGAGTTTATTGATCATATTATGAGATTTATGATTCGGCATTATAATGATGTTTGGACTTCCAAATCCCATTTCATTTAGTTTCTCATGAATAATATCATTCCCTTGTCCATCATATCCTCCATTATCGTGAATCATCTTGTTTCCAGCCATTTTCTAAAACCAAAAAAGAATAGTGTGAGAGAAAAAAATCAAAATAAAGGGGGAGTAACTTCAATATCTCACATCTTAGGTTTAATTCTAATATCGTTACCATAATTCTAGGACAATACCCTATACATATACTTAACCTTAGGCACATCCCTAGACATACCTTAGAAATATCTCTAGGGATCACATTAAATTTTTCACATCCTTGTTTCGAAAGGATAACTAAACCATTCCACTGATACCAACTTTAGAGACCCGAAGCTTGACGTTCATGGACATTACATTACTTTTTTGGAATATCTAATACATAACAAAAACAGACAGACAATGACCTTAATAGTTTAGTGTCTTTGGAAACTTGGAATATAAACTTCAAATCTTGTAAAAAGATCTTCGACATCTCCCATAATGATCCTCCATTTTTGTTTCCTTACATAAAACCTTTCTTTTAATCCTGGGGGAAAAGAAACATAAAAAGTGTGAGCTCAAATGCTCAGTAAGGGTAAGCATGGAGAAAATAAAAGAAACCATATACATTTGAACATAAAAACATGAACATAATATTTAAACATCAAAATCTAGAGCAATGACATAAACCATGGAAGTACGTAAGGCATAGATCATATTGGATCATCAATCATGATAAAATATAATATGAATAAACCATGTAATTGTGGCATCCATTAAGCACATGTAATGATTTCCATAGTATCCAAGGAATTACTGCCATGCCCATCTTAGTGGACAAAGTCCATTTCTGAGTCGAGTTCACTCCTCATTTCAGTCCTGTAACACTGAACCGGATTAACTCACTGTTCTAGCCATGTCTATCTCATGAGATATAAATATTTACCCAATGCATTGGAGGGAGATATAGGTACCACCCATATCATAATGAAATCATTCTTACTTGTGCCATAACATAAACTTAAAACATTCATCATAACCCAAAGAATAAAATGGGTTTCATGAACATCATATCATCGTCACATAATTCATATAAGACAAAAGGATATTTCATCATAAGAAAAGTGAAAGCATGTAAATCATAGAGACATTATACTTGAAACATACACATATGAAATAATTTCATCTTAGATGGAAAATGGTTTTGATAAAACACATGAAATGAATTCTTGAGGAAAATATCTGTTCTTCTTCAAAATCATTTTCTTTTCACAAAATGCCATTCAATTTTAAAATGAAAAGAATTTGTTGAAAATAATAATAAAATCTTGTAGATGAATGTTCCTGAAAATATGGCGTTATGAAACAGTAAAAATCCGTATATGCTGTATAAGTAAAAAAATAACAATTTCCTTGTACTTTTTTCAGAAAAGTCAAAAAGTACTTCATATGGTAAACAAAAGAATGATTCCTTCCATATGATGTGGTAAAAGTATGAAAAGGGTAAAAATGTCTTAAACATACATGAAAGTAAAGTAAAAATTTTATGAAAACATTTTGAGAGTATATGGACATTGATAATAAACATAACCCCCAGCAAATACTTACGAGTAAATAATCTCGGATAAGAATGAGATTGGAATAATTATCCCTTACCTTAGGTCTGATATGCTTCATATGGCTCTGAACCTCCTGTATAATGATTTAAATAATGTCATTGACTTATTATAGAATCATATTCATTGTTATGATTCATATATTGTTCACTTATGACTTTATGTTACCCATTCTTTTGTAAATTAATGTTAAAGTAGCGTTTTGGGTAAAATCGATTCATTTGTCGTTCGTGTTTGAACTTGTAATTATTCATATGATTACTTAGATAATGGTTACTTACATCAATAATGTAAAACACGATTTATATATAATATATATTCAGAATATACATATATATAATAGATCTATAAATGGAATGAAATACACCGTTCATAGAGACAGTAGGCTGTACGTATGCATGAATGCTGTTTTCGTTTCTTTATTGAATTGAATGGAATTAAGTAGATGACATACATATATATATATACATAAATACAGTATCATTATTATGTCATATATTTCATGATTACTTATTATATATACATTATAATCATTCATGAATGGTTAATCATTGAGAATGAATCTCATCACGTCGTGGAGACGGTAGTCCGTACATACGCACGAGCGATGATATCATTCCCATGATCATGGAATTGTATTTAAGTGTATGTATAATATTTAAGAATCAATATCACATTAAAATAATCATATATAGTCATTACATACACCATTATACCCATCCATGTATGGTGGTGGTGGAAAATAGATTACACCACGACGTGGAGACGGTATTCCGTACGTACGCACGAGCGGTGATTTTGTTTTCCGTAGGATTGATAAATAGTGAAATAGGTTTGTTTAATAATTATAATAACATATCAGTATATGAGTGATACTGATGTTATTACATCATAATGAAACAACTAAATAAGATGAAGTGTAAGAAGAAATAAAGTTGAAAGAATCGGTAACGAACATTACATCTTCTTTGAAGCGCCTCTTTGAGACATCCTATTAGGGCACTAAAATTGGTCTTTGAAGAAGACCAGGACCGCTAGGATGTTTCTAGGGAAGTGGAAAAGATAATTTGGCAGGGGTTTTCCGAGCTTGAAGGCTCAAAGTGGTGTGTGGAAGAGAGGGAGGAGGTTCCCTTTTATAAGGGAGGAGAGGGGCACCTTTGGAATAACTAAAAATATTATTTTATTATAAAGTCATATTCTGTTTTTAATAGCTCCAAATTGACTTATTTCGAAGCTAAGGTGGGTATGGGTCGAAATACTTTTATCTAATAGAATTTAGACAAGTTTAGGTTGCTATTTTAACCTTATCATTTAGATTTAACTTTAAGTTAAATAATTTTTCTTTCACTGTGTCTTATTGTTTTATTACACTATAAGGATAATAAACTTACAATAACAAGTTAAATGAACCCCAATTAGTTTATTATTAATATATATAACCTTATATAAGTCATTTCGCCGAACATTATATTTTTAGGAATAAAATTACAATTAATAATATAATATTTGTTTTAAAAACTATTTCATGTCAATTTTAACACACTTTGGTAATTGATTTTTGTGAAAATCATAACAGAATTATTAGTTAGAATAAAGTTAAGTAAATCAATAATACCATGTCATATTAACCTAGAAAATTAGTGTAATTCATAAAAAGTCTCAAATTATATTTATTTGGGTATTTATAACATCAATTATGTCAATATTTCATTAATAAGATAATTACTGCATCATCTTTGTTTCATAAATAAATTAACATATATAATGTCTAAAAATTATAAATAAAATACCATTATGTAGGAAATATTCTTAGATTTCTAATGAATATTTATAGTCGAATTTATCATATGTATAAACCTATATTAAAAATGATTTACTTATTAATCTTTGATTTTGACTATTTTAACCCTTCTTTAAATTAATTAATATTAAATGTCCTAATCTAATACAAGTGGGCCTAAATGGTCTTATTATATTCCTAAGGTTGTTTTTGGTCGAATTACTCTTATCCAATAGAATTAGGACATGTGTTAGGGTAATAATAATATCAGTTTTACCTTTAATTATCCTATTTACTTTTAACCATGGTAAATAAAAGTAAAAAGTTACTATTCACCAAAAAAATATTTTCATCTCATTGAACCACATATTAGTCCTTGATATTAACTGTGTCTCTCGGATTTTTGAGATTCCACTCACAGAAGTGGTAAAATTATGTTTTATGAAAAATTTAGTTTTTTAACTACCACTTAGTGGTTTCACTATTCATCAAAAAATGAAAGTTTCCATAAAAATACCAAAAATTAGGCCTAAGATATATTTGATTTTATGAATTCAAAAATGATGTCTATTTTACCGATTTTGAAACATATCTGTTACATTAATTAATTTAAAAATTAATTCCCGTCGTCAAAACAAATAGTGTGTTCTTAAGAGATAATAACTATCAAAAGATTGACATTTGTTTATGTATGGTTTAAATGTGAAATTACATCCAATGACCAACATTGTATTAAATTGTAAAAATATATTCTAAATATACTTTATAACCACTCAAATTAATAATTTATCACTATTAATTATTTCGATAAAAAATTTTGTTTTTAATTAAAATTTAGTAATTTTCACTATTCATCAGAATATGAATGTAATCCAAAAAGTACCAAAATTTCACTCTAAGATAGTTTCGATATTCCAAATACAAAAATGAAGTATTTTTTGAAAGATACAATTTAAAAAATTTAAAAAATTGGGTATTACTATTCATAATGGTTAGTTCATAATAATATTATAATAATATCTCGTTTAGGGAAACTCGGTATTGCGTACTACACACGCTATCGAGGAAGGTCGCGATTGTGTGTAATGTAAGGCACGTCAGGGATGTGTGTTGTGCAAGCTCCTTTTGGTGTAGTGTACAACACATGACAGTAATTAAAAAGAAAATTTTTTCATAAAATCTAGGGGTGTTACAGAAGTGACCATCCATCTGATGCTTAGTATATACCCTTTTTAGTAGATATCAACTTGCATTTTAATGGCCTTCTGATCTTCAGTTTCTACACTTAAATAATTTCCATCAAGATTATGATTTTTTCTGGTAGTGGAAATAACATGAGTCATAGACTGAGGATCTTAGGTGCTGGTAATAGATAACTTATCCACTTCTTCACTTACTACTGACCTAAAGGCTTCTAGATCAATAGGAGGAGAGGATGAAGCTGAAACAAATGCACACATAGGTGCCATAGTGAAAGCCACTGTCTCCTTAAAATATTAAGCAAACCCACTGATCAGCCTTTAGACATCATTATCTTGTCCACTCACATGTGTCTACATAGACTTCATAAAGTCCTCAAAGACATTGACCATTTTATGAAACACATTATTAACATATCGATGAACATTGTCCACCTAAACACTTGAAACCATGTAGAAGTCTAATCTGGAAATAGACTGCTTTATATAATCTATAGAATCTAACATTGTTCTGATCTGATTCTTATAGTCCTTTACCTCCTCTAGTAGGATGGAGTGAGAGGCAGAAACTAGCCATTCGACGACAGAAGTGACAAAATCTGGATTTTGAGTCATAACCCTCTCTAATCCAAAAAATCTATCATCAAAGTGGCTCTTCAAGTTTTATTTAATTTATTCCAATCCATCCTTCTTCACATAGTCATGAGGCAAAATAACCACTGGCTGTACAATAGTAGTTTCTGAAATAGTAGGAATTGGAGGACTTCAGATAGGCTAGTTCATCATCAGAGTGTCCATAATCTATGTCTACGATCACAAATCCAAGGTCTTCCAACCATTCCTCTATTCCAAGGGCTACATAAATTGAACCTGTGGTAACAAATTCCTCCCCCTCACTTGAATAATTCTCCTGATCAACCTCATTTAGCTCTGCCATACCACATTGAGAAACTGCATAAATAGAAGGGTCCATTACCACTTCCTCCACAAAATCATCAACAACTTCTAAAACAAATATAGGTTCAACTGAATCTACAAAAAATTCATATAAACCATAAACCATTTACATATTCACTATCAGGGGACTGAGATTAAGAAATTCCTCCTCATTTGTATCAACATATGTCTCAATGTCAACATGACTAGATTTAGTGTCACCATCCTCACCTAAGGTATCTCTAGTGTCTCTGAAAACATTTTCCCCCTTATTCTTCACTTATCTCTTCATGATAATTGCCCTATATGTCTATCTCCCTTTTAGGAAATCTATTTGTGGAATAGGCTCACCAAAGGGTACTGTATTAGCATGAGGATTGGAGGGATGATCTGGATCACTCCTGTCACTTATAGGAGAATCCTCTCTTTCTAGAATAGCAACAAATTCTCCTTTTTCATATGAATATATAGGATCTAGTTCACCAGGATTTAGACAAGGATCTCTCTTATCATTAGGCCTAGTTGGATGAGTGATAGTGTAGAATTCCTCATATAGCTTAGCCTCCTCATGTTTCCCTTTCTTTTTCTAGGGGTTCCAATTTATCTTCATAAACTTGTAAATTAACTTTGAAATGCCTAAATTTTCCCTTAATACAATTGTTTCCTATTTATCATTAGAAACTCCTTTCACCTTCAACAACAAGGATATCAATCTAGCATGAAATAAATATTTGGATTTCTAACTTGGTTTTTTCATATCCCCTATTTGAATCACCAACAGCCTACACAAGTTTATCTTGTTTCCATTAATCAATAGATATAAAAGAAATACAGCCTAAAATGTTATTGTACCAAGTCCCCTCTCCTGGGACTCAAGACATGCTGGAAAAACTTAAACAGTATCTTGTTTTCACCTTCTATCTCAAAAGTAATGACTTTTCTAGGGATCCCACTCCCTGTCAGTGTAGTTAAGGCTTCTTTCATAATAGAAGAACTCTTTAGTGGGAGTCACCACTCTTGATTTGTAATCATAAATAAATTCATTTGGAATTCTCAGATAGTCATAATATTAAATAGAGGAAAAACTCACACTAATTCCATTCACCCTTGATGTCATTCACTTTTTATCATTATTCAGTTCGAATTTCAAAAAAATCATAAACATCCTTTACAAACATCGGGTAATTGTGTCCATTGTTGTTTGAAAAACATTCAACCCAGCCATGAGCTTCAACTGCCTTCAACACTAAAGATCTTCTCGTCAGCAACCATCCAGAACTAAGCTCTATTTGAACTACAATTTCCATCTTCGACATATGAGGGTTGAACAAATTTCCTACTACCTTGCTTCCACTACCTGACTCGGCACAAGGTCTATTTGGATTTATCTCATCCCCTTCATCACTGAAAAATTTTCTCTTCACTCTTTCCATGTGATATGAAGTAGTTTGAGGTGTTCAAAATTGGGTTAGGTTCGAAGGTTAAAGAGAAAAAGATTCTGTAGAGAGGTTGAGGTGGATAGAAATTTTGTATGTACTTTAATTTTATCAATTGGGGATCTAAAAACAACTCAAAGAAAAGAAATAAGTCATGAAGAAAACGTTTTTTGATTTTGGTAGAGAAAACACTATTTCCCGAACACATCGAGTATCAATATGGTAACAACGAGGAGGTTCTAAATGGCAAGGTTTCTAATGATGAGGTTCCTATTAGTGAGTTTTCTAAGGATGAGCTCTCTAATAGTGAGGTTACTAACGGTGTGGTTTCAAACAGTGAGGTTCCTATCAGCGAGGTTTCTATCGGTGAGCTTCCTAATGGTGGGGTGTCTAACAAAGATGTTACTAATGGTGCCATTTCTAACGGTGAGGTCAAATGGTGATATTACTAACGGTGGGGTTTCTAATGGTGAGTTCCTATGTTGAGGTTCCTAATGGTGAGGTTTCTAACAGTGAGGTTTCTAATGGTGACGTCCAATTTTGAGGTTCCTAATGGTGAGGTTTCTAACAGTGAGTTTTTTAACGGTGTGGTCCAACGGTGAGGTTCCTAATTGTGAGGTTTCTAACGATGAGGTTTCTAACCCTTAATAGTTTAACATAACAAACTCATGTTTGATGTAATTTAACCTCTAAGAATTCAAAGGCTTTTTTCAATATATTATCCAATTGGCCTTTAGTACCAATGATTTCAATAGTGATATCACCTCTTTGATAACAATTTCCCAAGAAGTGATGTCTCACATCAATGTGGATTTTCCTTACAAGAGATACTAAATTTTTATAGATGTTAATAACACTTGTTTTATCACACATTAAAGAGACATGTTTGAATTGATATATATAGTCTAGTAAAATGTGTTTCCTCCACAGAATTGGAGAACAACGACTCCCAATAGCTATATATTCATGTTTGGCAGTAGATAATGCAACATAATTCCATATCATATTACACAATGATACTAGAGACTTGCCTAAATAGTGATAGGTCCAGAGGGGTTATTTCTATCAAACATGCAACTAGAAAAATCAATATTCGAATAACTTATTAAATCAAATGATTTTCTACTTGAGTAAAACATTCCAAATTTCATAGTATACATGAGATATTTAAAATTACTTTGAATATTAGATAAATGAGACACTTTAGTATTGGATTGACTGTGAGCACACATGAATACAATAAACATTATATCAGTTATGCTAGCAGTAAGATAGAGCATACTTCCAATCATACCTATGTAATTGGTTTGATCGACTGGTTTACCAGTTTAATCATCATCCAAATTACAGTAGGTACACTTAGCCATATCAATTCCTTTATTATCGTCGAAAACAAAAGGATTCAAAAAGATCATTGGTATATTTACTCTAATTTGAAATAATACCATTATTATTTTCGAAATTTTTAAATCCAAGGAAAAATTTATGTTCATTCCTTAAACTCATTTGGAATTCATCTTGCATCATTTGTGACAAATCTGTACATAAAATTTTTTTAGAGGACCCAAAAATAATGTCATCTACATAAATTTGTACTATTAAAAATTCATTAGAAATCTTTTTAATAAAAATAGTAGGATAACCTATTCCTTTAGAAAAACCATTTGAAATTAGGAAAGAACTAAGTATGTCATAACATGCTATTGGAGCTTGTTTCAGACCATATATGGCTTTTGAATGTTTGATGATATGATTTGAAGAATGGGGATTTGTAAAACCAAGGCGGTGTTCAAAAAGTACATCCTCAACTATGTACCCATTTAAAAATGAACATTTGACATACATTTTATAAAGTTTGAAATTCAGATGGGATGTTTAAGAATGCAGTATCCTAATGGCTTCTAGTCTAGATACCCGTGAAAAGGTTACCTCACAGTCTATTCCTTCTTATTGACTATATCTTTGTCTACTATTCTATCTGTTTTTCTAAATATGTTTCCAGATTCATCTAATTTATTTCTAAACACCCATGTAGTGACCATGGTCAATATGTATTTAGTATTTTCCAATAATTCCCAAACATTGTTTCTTTCAAACGAATTTAATTCACCACGCATATCTATCACCCATATTTCATCATTGAGTTCATAATCAATATTTTTTGGTTCATGTTGTGCAATAATGTATTGATGTTTAGCATTGTTTCTAGTAGACGCTCTAGTTTGTGTTCCTCTATTTAAATAAACTACTAAAACATATAAAAAAGGATTCATGAGAGTTCTAATACCTCTATAAAACTTTTAACTAGACTCCTCTTGAATATGTATAGGTCTAGATTCACCATGAATAGATTCTAAAAAATTTCCAGAACTGATTGTTTTTACTATGGGCTCACTGTCTTTAACATTAATGTCCAGAATTGACATATCTTCCTCAAGGAGTCTAAGAGAGTTTTTTCATTCATGTGGATCAGTCTCATAAAATTTTATATGAACTGATTCTGCCAAACATTTGTTTCTCTTATTAAATATTCTATAATCTTTTCATGTGATTTAGTAACATAGGAAAATTTTATCACCCCTTTTGGAAGAAAACTTTTCATGATTGTCCTTAGTGTTAAGGATAAAGACTTTGCAACCAATAACTATAAAGTAATTAACCTTAGGATTCATATTATTCTAGGGCTTATAAGAGTTGTTATTAATAACAGTTTTAATTAAGACTCTATTGATAATGTAACAAGCTCTATTAACAGATTCAGCCCAAAAATATATAGGTATATTTTACTCATTCAGCATAGTCTGACCAATCTCTTGATGTGTCTAATTTATTCTTTATACAACACCATTTTTTGAGGTGTTCTCAAAGCATAGAAATTGTGAGTATAACCATTTGTTAGAAATGAAAGATTCAAATTCTTGAATTTTAAAATCACAACCCTGATCACTTATCATGGTCTTAATTCTATGTCCACTAATATTATCTATTGGCTTTGAATATTTTATGAAGTAAGAATATGCTTCACTTTTGTGAGCTAGAATGTATTCCCAAGTATATCTAGAAAAATAATCTACAAGAACATAAACATAGTGCTTCCCATTTAATATTGAAACTCTTAATGGTCCAAAAATATCCACGTGAAACAACTCAAGCGGTTGAGAAGTAGAAATTTCTTTCTTTGGTTTGAAAGAAACATTGTGTTGTTTTCCCTTTTGACAATGTTTAAAAACTTTGTTAAGTGGGAATTCCAAATTCGGTAGTTATCTTACTTAACCTTACCTAGTAAGTATCCAAAGTGAGTGTAAATTTTAATGTCCTAGTCATTTGTTCCTTAACCATGATTCATTATGAAATGAATTTAAACATGAAACATTTTTCATAGATAATGAATTTAAATCAACAGCATATACATTTCCATTTATAGGATAGGTGAATATTAAATAATTTTAGAATTAAAAACATTGCATGAATCATATTAAAAATTAAAATTAAAACCATCATCACGTAACTGAGTGATACTTATTAAATTGTACATTAAACAATAAAAAAATGTACTTTTGAAATTAATATTGTAGTAGGGTTACCAATTTGGCCTATACCGATAATATTCCTTTTTGCATTATCACCAAATGTAACATGTACACCATCATAATTAATTATCCTCTTGAATCATGACTAGTATCCTGTCATATTTCTTAAACATCCACTATACATGTACTATAGAGTTTCACAAGAGTACTTTAAAAAGTTTTCCAGTAACACAGATTAAGTGTAGGGTAACTTTGGTACCCATTTTTTCTTAGTTCTATAGAGGATAGAATGTAATTACTTGGGAACCCATACATGTCTCATATATTTCCTATAATCAATAGATATGTTTTGAGGAATTAACACTTTGTTTGGTCCTTTAGAGAATTATTTTTGAAAAGATGGTCTAGAACTTGAACAAGCCATGAATTGTTTATATTTTGGAACAAATTTAGTTTCAATAATCATTCACAGTAATGGTTGATATTATATACTAGTTGTGTATTTTGGAGTAATTGTTTTCCTCAAAACTGAGTCAAGGTATATCTACCTGCAGCAATATTCTCAAGATCTCTTTTTAATAACTCATTGTAAAATTTATGTTTCGTATTTTCTTTTAACAGCTGAGCAAATTTCTCTTTTTCAATATCCAGATCAATATTACAATTGGAATTTAAAGTATGTTATCTTTTCAATAATTTATATTTATCCTTGAGTTCCTTAAATTCATCCTCAAGCATTCCACAATATTCAAATACATCATCCTTATTCATAGTTTCATCACTGTTTGATCCAATTTCATTCCCGGAATAGTTATAATTATGTATAGGAGAATTAGGTGTTACCTTGGATGTTTTTGTCATGAAACACAAGTTTTCATATTTGTTATTTTTAATTTTAGAAGTTCAATATCTACTTGATCTAACTTTTAAGGTACTTCAAGTAAAATTCATATAATTTTTATTTACATTTCCCTTGTCTTTATACATTGTCTTAAATTTCATCTTGGTTCATTTAGCTTTAACATGACCTTTTTGTTTACACTCATAAAAGACTATATCATTTTTTTTATCATTCCATTTTTAGTCCTTTTTCCACTATCCTTTGTTATAATACCTTCCATTATAGTTTGAATTTCTAATGTTCTTTTTCTTACGGTATAACATCTTGAATATCTTAGAAATATGAGCCATATCATCATCATGGTTAGAATTCGAGTCTTCACTGGTGTATGTTTCTATAAGAGTTTGAGCTTTTTCTATATCTGTGTTCATTTATGTAGTATTATATAATGCTATAGATTAATTTATTGGTTCTTAATATGCTTCTTGATTTATCTTAAGCTCTTATTCCTACATTATATAATTTATAATTAGTTCCTTAATTGGTAGCTTTCAAATAACACAAGACACATAGATAGAAATAGAAGTTACTCTCCTTCTATCAGGTAGGCATCAAAATAATCTCATAATCTGATCATTGTTGTCCACTAGTTTCCCATGAAGATACATGGTAATCCCCATTTCATTGAACCTAAGATACATTGTAGATATAGGACCATGAAGCATCATTTTAAAAATATCATATTTAATAGTATTGGTATATAATTTCATTTCATAAACATTTGTTGTTCCCTCAGGAGAAACAGCTAATGTGTCCAAAATTTCATAAGTAGTTTTACAAGCATATATTCTATTGAATTCTTCATCAACTAGAGAACAGAACAATGCATTAATTTATTTACAATTATTATTTTATGTATATTTATTCAAATGAGACCATGTGTCCCTAGCAGTAGAAGTAAATACACGTTTTTCTTAAATTGTGTACCAAATTTCAGGGCACATGCTTCTTGATACTTTTTCATTATTATTTTCCACTGAGCATTGTTATTACAATTAAAAAAGGTGCCATGTTTGTAGCAACACCCTTAAATCTGTTATCTATTTTTAATTATAATTGCAATGAACTAAAAAATTTGATATGACAGAAATTTTAATATATTTAAGATACAACTAAAATCACAGTTATAGAACTTGACAAATTTCACAACAGTTCAGGTAGTACTTATAAAAACTAAACTAAAACCTCTGATACCAAATGTTTGGTGGAGTTGAATCTCAAGAGTGGGGGGTGTGAATTGCGTTCCTACATAAAATTTCTATTAAAAACTTTATATTAAAGATCCCCCAAATTTTCAAGTGTCCTAGTTAATTAAGGTTGTAGATATATAGATGTTTAATTAGTCAATAG
The DNA here is from genome assembly GCA_963277665.1 of Viscum album. Lineage (NCBI taxonomy): Eukaryota > Viridiplantae > Streptophyta > Magnoliopsida > Santalales > Viscaceae > Viscum > Viscum album. The sequence goes on from OY728123.1 coordinate 1,099,801,938, forward strand.
GTTTTTAAAAGGGTGATTAGTCCTCAGTTGAATTGTTGTAAAACACTTCTTCAACATTTTAAACAAGTGCACTGAATTAAACACATACACACACTCACCAAAACTAACTATCAATGTGAATGTAGAACAATATTATGTTTTAAAATTCTATGAAGTGGAAAATAGATAAAAATGAGTACAACAATGAAATATAGAGTACATAGGAGTTAAATAATAGGATCAGTCTCAAGCTGATATTTAATCCTCTCCACTTGGTGATCACCTGTCTGCAATCCATTTATATTAACAATAAGCATAATACACATCTTGTATCGGTATTAATAATAGTTTTTTCAAACTGTCCAGGGTTCACACACTCTTTCACAGTTCTTAGAGGGGAAAAGAAACAATACAGACCACACATGGTCTCTTCCACAATTATACATGGTAGACAAGATGTAAGTGATGTTTGATGTCCGGATATTTAGTATCCTTAAGTTCAAGAACATGAGATATTTTTGTGTAATAGACTGATACACACATCTCATAAATGTAATATGAAGGAAGAAAATAGAGATAAGATTATAAATTTGAGTGCAGAAAGCTATATTTGTTTGTTTTTAAGCTCTTGACTCATTAGACGGAAGAATTTTTTTTTTGAGTGTTTCTATGGAAGTTGTCTCCAAAAACAATTGTCGTAATTCTAGGTTCTAGCATTTAGGAATTGAGTGTTGATGATAGAAATAAGGAAGCCTTGAAATTGTTCTCCCGAAATGATCTTCTTGAAGTTATTGAGTTCACAGTTATAGTGATCGAATGGTTATTCCTTGTTCTCTAGTACATTATTTCTCATGAATTCGTATTTTTTAAGTTCTGGATTTGTGAATCTCATTCCACTATACCTCTTATCGTTTTTATATTTGAGGTTTGAAAAAAGAAATAAGTACATAACTTGTGATCTTTCTCGTACCTCATATTGTCTCCAGATAATATCTCATGATATGTCTACAATTAGTACTAATTAATGTCAGAAGCATATTATATACCAAATATTACAATTAGAACAATATTAAGAATTTGGAAATGTATGGAGTATAAGAGTATGGTACACTAGTAACGGTAGACTTCACAATGTTAGGCTTCAATAGTATGTTCACATCGGTAGCATTCATCGAAAACCTTTTCAATGGTAACCTTTCACTGATTACTCTCCATCATTATCCTATCCAGTGGTATCCTTCAGCAGTAACTAAAGCGATGGTAGTCTTCTGTGGTATCCTTTCCAATAGTAAGCTTGCATCAGTTACCTTGCAATTGTGAAAATTCATTGATGACCTCACAACAATGACGATGAATCAGTGACCCTGAAAAGGTGACCATGGATCGTTGACCACGCAATGGGGACCATTGCATCAGTGACCTTGCATTAGTAACCTTGAATCGATGACCCTGCAATATTGACCTTTGCATTAGTGACCTAGAAACGATGACCATGCATCAGTCACCTTGCAACGGTGACCTTGGAATAGATGACCTTGCAATGGTGACCTTTTCACATAGAGATGTTTTACGCTGTGATATTAAACAGAAGTCAGTGAGATTAGAAGTAAATAGTTATTAGTTTTATATAAACAATATTTTCTCATTAATGATTTTTTTGTAAGAGAAACCAGATTCTTTATATAAATGAAACATGATTTGGGATTATCCAAAAAGGTAAGTCCAAAAATTAGCTTTATATTCATTCTTACTTTTAATAGAATAAATTATTCATGTCTAAAAAATAAAATGATTCCCTATATTATGTAACTTTTCATGGATACCAGCGATGAAATTACAATTTGATTTACACCCATCGAGATAAATGATTCCATGACTTTTTCATAAACAAGAAAATTGAGGTTCATAGTAAATGACAAAATTTTATTCTCATTTATTCATTAGTAATTAATTTCATTTTGGTAATGGGTCTCAAAAAATATAAGAGAATTTTGGAAAACCATGAATTTATTTTCGAGGGATACACCTATGTAAGCGATGGAATGTTTCTTATCTAGTAAAAAATATTCAAATATTTCAGAACAATATTTAGAGAAACACTTAACGAGTCTTTCTATATGGTTAATGATGTTTTTTAAAAAATTCTAGGTTTTAAGATGTTTTGATGATTCAACATTTTTAAATAAACTCTATGGAAATATCCCTTATACATTTGACTCCATATTTTATTTCTTCAGTGATAAATATGACTTATCCTTGGATTAACTACATAACATTCTTTTTTCTAACGAAATGAATAATTCTAAAACCAATAAAAATAAATCAACAATTAAATTTCTTTTAAGGATATGGGAATGTTCAATGTACCATATATTGAGAATGTGGACCTTATAGATTTTGAAGAAAACTAGAATGATGAAATTAATTAGAATATTATGTATCTTATCTCCAAGAACTGTTGAAGTGGAATCAAAACACATGGATTCTAATCTCTAGTGATGTTTTTTGAGTGTGGATAAATTGTGAAATAATATAGAAATTCCCCATGAATTTTTTTGGATAATATAAATATTACATGAAATAAAATCAAGGGTGAAGAGGTTTAACACAACTTATATGGTAGATAAAACATTCCCTAGTGGTACAAAAAATATCATGAGTAATAGAAGAAGCATGTTGAGAATGAAATTCAAACTCAAATATATAGAAAATAGTTCATCAGAAGTTGAAAATTTAGAATGTTTCTAAAACTTATTAACAAATGTATATATTATAGACGATTCCTCTAAATTTAATGAAGAATAAGATAGTTGAGAATCTTATATATAATATATACTGAGATATGAACATGTATCATATCATTTAAAAAAAGTCATGAATGAAATTTTAATGATGATGAAGAATGTTGAAAGGATATCTAATGAAGTATAGATATCCTTATGTAGGAATATGAATATATTTAAGATATCATTAATCTCAAAATTAAATTGGTTGAACAATGAAAAATGGCTGAAGATCACATTATATAATATTTAAATTGTCAAATGAGGTGTGTAAAATTTAATGCCAATATCTTGGGGTTGAAATTATCTTTAGAAACATGAGTTAAAATTACAAAAAGGATTAAGATATGAATGTTGAATCACCTCAAGATACTAAGTAATCTCAGTTACACTCCAATGTTTTAAAATTAAATTGAAATGAATGTTTGTTTTTTAAGTAGATAGTTATTAATATCCATTTAAACATATGTTTTCCCCTTCAATGATTTTGATTTCTCAAAATAGTCATCTACAGTTTTGATCAGTATGTTATTTCATGTTTTATTGAAGCAAAATGTTGTTTTTGTGAATATTTACACACACTTATGAATAGTAATATTACCCTTATAAATAATAAATCACAATGTTACTTTGTTTTCATTAGAATATAAGTTAATTATATGTTGAATAAATTTTCATGTTGTCAAAAAATTACATATAGATTTAAAAATTTTATTTTTGAATAAATTATTTTTTTAATTTAAAATTATATTTATAATATTTAGACAATTATTTTCAAAAAATGGAGACCACTCTTGAAATATACACATCACATAAATGTTTAGGGTGAATTTTTGTTAATTTTCTCAAATTCAAGAATTTTTTATTAATAGTAAAATAAAATAAATTTTAATAAATGCTAAATACAAGTATTTTGCATCATATGAGATAATAGGAATATATAAACCCACTTTGTTCGATCTAGCATGAAATTATTACTATTTGGAGTCATGTAAATAAGGAATATTCATATTCTAGTTCATAAATATTGAAATAATGATTTGAATAATTTAAAATCCCTCCTCTCTACCATTGTAAATACTACCCTCATTTGCATTTTCCTATCACACCTCTCAATACTTGGGAATTATAGATTTTATTCCAAATACCCCCCAAGGATCTTCCCCAAGTCCAAGACCTTTTTGTCTCAACAAATGTCAAAAACAAAAGTCATTATGAATGATCTCTAGGACAAGAGATCAAAAGGTAGGAATCATATCCCTTTTCCATGTGTTTTCTTTTCAATTCTTTTATTTTAATATACTATATTCCCATCCCCTTATCCATGATTTTTAACTCTATAGAATAATAAATTTATCTTATTTTATCATGTTCATGTAAAATAATTCATCATCTTTCTTTTTTATCCTCTCACTATTTTTCTAAAAATGAAAAACCATCTGAGGTGTGCTGATTTACCAAAATCATGGTTGATGTGTTTTCGACTTCCATTAATTCCATCAAATATGATCATAAAAACATTTTAATGGTATAAATATACTGTAATTTTTATTATGTAACCTATTTTATGTTCATTAATGAATTTATATGCATGAAATTGAATTATATATTGAAACAAATTCATGATTATTGAGGAACCACCAAAAATGATATAAACAAATATCATTAATGATTTATCTAAAGATCCGTCATAATATATGATAACAAAATGATTTATGGTTTCATTATATATTATAGAAACAAGGTAATATAATTTCATTCCACCTATATAATTTCATTTTCACATGACAAGAAAATAAACTACAAATCGGCCATGGAAATCATGTAAGGAACGCACCCAAAACAATGGAAGGAACAAAATACAAATAATTTATGGGTGAAATGGTGGTATATTACGATCATATAAACTATTATAAATATAAATATGTTTTTGTACGATATTAATAAAACTATTTTAACCATTATATAAGAGTTTTAAACAAATTTGAAGTAAGTAAAATCTGATGTAAGGGAAATCATAACTGAATTTATATTCTTTCAGTTAACCATTTATTTCATTAATTCATTGATTTTAAGATCCTTTATGAGATAAATGTTATTTATATTATGTTTTATTATGTTTATATATAGTTTATACACATATTAATTTAGTTCAATTACTTATCACTTCAATTATATGATATTTTTAATCGTATTTTATATTAAAATCATCTTTTAAAATATGTTTTAATAAATTCAAAAGAAATGTTTTTATGAAATTATTCATGTTTTATGATTATGATTTGGTTAATTGGAATTGATTATGGTGATATTTCGGAATTATATTTTCCTCAAATCAATTGGGTATGTGTAATTTGGAGGTCGGCTATTTGGTTACTCTATGTGTAACTATGATGGTTGCACAATAAGGTAGCTATGAGGGTTATGTGGATAGGTATATGTGATGGTTACAATTTCAAAGGTAGCTAAAATGGTAACAAGATTATGTAAGTAATTATTGAAGACAACTTTATGGTTCTATTTATGTTATATATTTTTTGTATAATTCTCATAAAAACTTCATGATTGACAATGTATGTTTGTATTGGGGAAAAGTATGTTTTTTTGAAAATGATATCTGATGCTACTAGTATTCATATACTATTATTTTCAATCCTTCTTGTAATATCACTTTCTATTAATTTTTTCTCATCTAATGTTTTTAAATTATTTCAAATGTTTACAATGATGTGTAAGACAACAAAGGAAACCACGTTATATGTTATCAAAACTTTTCATGTAAATGATGTATTATTTGAAATGTTTTATATTTTGGTTGAACTGAATACTCTTTTTGTTTTAACCAATCTACATTAATGTGTAATGTTATTTGTGTATTATTTCCCAACTATCTAAATCACTAATCATGAAAATATATTCAATGTGAATAGATGTGATTTCTTGAATAAAATTCAAGACTATGTAATGTAATAAGGATGGGTCCTTATAGTTGGTATCACAGGATGGATTAAATAACATTAGGTGTTATATTGATTATATTACAACACCATAAATGATTTTTAATCAATGGTTAATTTGAAATGTTATAGAAATTGAATATTACCATTTTGATTCATCAATGATATGTTTATTAAGAATGGTTTTCCGTAGTTTAAACAAGGAATTGGAAGTGGAGAGGCACCAATATAACTATATACTTCCAATTCCGCATCTTTGAATAGTATAGAGATGAAATGAGAAATGTGTGATAGTAATGGATAAGCTAACACTAGGAAAAAATAGCAGTGAAATCCATGAAATAGAAAAACAAGAGCAACCAAAAAGGAAAATGATGATATTGGAAAATTTTATAAGGCAACACCATCCTACATTCAATGGATCTTTCGACCCAATTGCAGTTGAAGCACAGATTAATTCCCATGAAATTTTATTTGATGATATGGGATGATAAAATAATCAAAAGGTAAGTATATCATATTATCATTTTGAAAGTGAAGCTGATCCTTCATGGTCAATGGTAAAATAAATCCGAGATAGAGAGGAGATTTATTCATTATATTGGGAAGAATTTAAAAGTCTTTTTGTTGGAAAATATTTTCCTTGGTGGGTGTGACATTGTATAGAGAAACAATTCATTGAATTAATGAAAAAGGAGGAAGATTTAGTGACAATATTTAATGAAAATATCACCTGACTGGGGAGGAATCCTCCAAATCATTTTTAGATCTTAATATCAAATTCAACAACATATACTCATGATTAAATCCAATGTATTGAAGGGAATTGGACACCCATAAAGTAAAATGTTATGAGATACTTGTTTGATGTGCAAAGATAGTATAGATAGAGTTTTATGATGTTCACAGGCACTTTAAAAATAAAGATATGAATAGATTCACATGAAATGTTATGGGTAGGAATATATCAATGAAATAGGATGGTAATAAATTCTAGTTTCCAGTTAGTGAAATGTGTGACAAAAAGCACCGTTGGTACTACCTTACCTACACTGGGATGTTTTTTTGATATGTTAAGTTTGGACATAAGTCATCAGATTGAAAAAAATGATCCTAATACTAATATTGATCAGAAAATTATTATGTATTTTTAAATGTGTTGAGATGGTTCATTATAAACATGCAAACACAAAGTGGGATCCAAATTAAGAAAAGAATCAATACTATAAGATGAAATGTGTAGTGAGATCCCTTTTCACCACCCCAATATATATTGGTATATTATGTAAAGTTTTATCAGGTACCTTGTTTGTTTTCTCAAATTTTTCTATATATTTTTTGGATACAATGCCTACAAATTCTTTTATTAATGGAAAAGTTTTATGAAAATTGAAAATATTACCTCAAAAAATGTGACCAAAACATATTATTAAAAAACGGGGGGAAATATTATAGAAAAGCAGAATTATATGAATATTTCTATTATGGTCTGTAGAAAAACATTACCTATAAACCATGTTGTTGATCCCTTAGTAGAGTCTGATGTCATTTTGTGTATAGATTGAATTTCTATTTATCATGAAATGATTTATCGTAGAGTCAAAGAAGTTTTTTTAGAAAAGAATCAGTTATTATACAATAACTAACCCATACAATTGATAACATATTAGAAATATGGGAAACTATTGAAAGATGAAAATGAAGGTTATATTCCTCATATTGTTGAAAAAATGGGAACTATTCATATTAATGAAGATCCAGTGGTTAATAAATATTAGTATGTGTTTCTATATGAGTTACCTAGTGTTATACCAAATCGATAAGTTGGATTTACACTTTCTTTAGTTCTCGATGCTAATAAAATTTCAAAACCCCCTTACCAAATGTCTCAAATAGAACATTTAGAGTTGAAAAATCAGTAGCAGTATTTTCTTAATAAATGATTCATTCATCCTAGAACATCACCATGGGGTGCTACAATTTTGTTAATTTACAAGAATGATGGTTCAATGAGGAATTACATTGATTATAGTTCATTGAATAACAAAACTATTAAAAGCAAGTATCCTTTACCTCATATCGATGACTTGTCTGATCATATTCATGCATCGTATTACTTTTCCATGATTGACTTGAGATCAAGATACCATCAAATTAAGGTGAATGAGGATGAAATCATGAAAAAACTTTTCGTACAAGATATGAGCATCATTAATTTTTTGTTATGATATTTGGGTTAACTAATTAACCTTATGTATCCATGAATCCTATGAATAAAATATTTCACAATTCCTTGGATAAGTTTGTGGTTGTGTTTATTGATGATATTGTGGTATTTTATATGAGTAATGGGAGCATGAAAAACATCTAAGGGTTGTTCTAGATACCACAAAGGAAAAATAAACTATATGGGAAATTCATCAAGTGTGATTATTTGTTTCAGAAGACATATTTTCTTGGGAATATTGTAAATAATGATAGAATAATGGTGAATCCTTCAAAAAAAAGTTTCTGATAAAAGTAAAAGACCAAGAAATGTTATATTGTTTTATAGTCTTCTTGGATTATTAAGTTATTATAGACTATTTTTTAAAAACTTTTCAAAGATATCTAGCCCTCTATATATGTTAACATGAAAAGGGGTTAAATTAATTTGGATAGAAGAATATGATGTTTGTTCTCAGGAGTTGAATATGAGATTGTCGAATGCTACAATTTTGGAATGGCCTTCCTGGAACAATGATTTTTTATCCATGTGATGCTTCATTGAAGGTACATGGTTATGTTTTGATGAATTATGATCAGGTAGTGGCTTATGCTTCAATAAAACTAAAACCTCATGAGTTAAATCATCACACACATGATTTGGAAATGAAAGCTATGGTCTTTTCATTCAAAAATGGAGGAATCATTTTTTGCAGATAAAAATTTAAATATATACTAACCATTAAATTTTGATGTATATATTCACTCATAATTTATTAAACATGAGATAGAGAATATAATTATAATTGATAAAATATAAGGATTGCACCATCAATTAAAATCTGGGAAAATCAAACAATGTGGCAGACAAATTGACTCAAAAACATCATGCATCATTAACCATGTTACATGTGAAACATGATCCATAGATTAACGATTTGATGAAATTTTCCTTAGAGGTTATTGGTGTAAGAAATATCTATATCTTTTTACATGATTACGTGGAGTCGTCATTTTTAAACAAAATTAATCATGTGAAAAAGGAAGAGTGTGAGCTACAAAAAAGGTTAAATTAGTTAAAATTGATATGTATCTAGAATTTATCCTTGATATATATTGTGTTCCATTATTTGGTAAAAGGATTTATGTACAATATGATTCCAAGTTTCAGAAACAATTATGTTGTAAAGCTCAGGGTTCCCCATTTTTAGTTCATCCTAGTAGTACTAAGATGTACAAATACATTCAAGTCTATTACTGGTGGGATGTAGTGAAAAGAGATATTATAGAATTTAATATGTAATGTTTGACATGTTAATAGGATAAAGTAGAGCGGTAGTCACTAAAGGGAATAATTCAGCCATAACTAGTGCCAGAGTGGAAATGGGAGAATATATACAATAAGTTCGCTATGGGACTACCACATACTTCTCGAGGTAACAATGGCATTTGGGTTATGATTTCTCACCTCAATAAATCTCACATTTTCAATCTATTTGAGATACAATGAATTTGGATCATATTTATCGACTGTACCTCAAAGTGGTTTTCAAGTTACATGGATTTCGTCTTTCTTTTGTGTCTGATAGGTATACCATGTTAACTTCTAATTTTTTGAAGGTCATTAAGAATTCTTTCATCGTAGAATTAAATTTTAGTATAGATGATCATATTCAATTAGATGGGAAGTAAGAACGAATGACTAAGACTTTACAGGATATGATTCGAACTTGTAAAATAGAACACAAATGATGTTGTGATTAGCATCTTTATTTAATTTGTATTTTTATAATAATAATTTTCATTCTAATACACAGATAAGACATTTTGAGGCATTGTATGGGAAGTAGTGTTGAACTCCATTTTTTGGGATGAAGTTGGGGGATGAATTTTGATGGGACCCGAATTAGTAGATGAAGTTGTTGAGAAAGTGAAGATGATCTAGAATCTAATGAGGAAATCTCATTGAAGGTATAAAAGTTAAGCAGGTAATATGAGGAAATTAATTTTTTAGGTATGTTGATCATGTTATTTTTTAATTCTCACTATTTAAAGGTGTTGTGAGATTTGGTAAATATGAAATTATTTTCCTATGGTATATTAAACCATATGAAATATTGTATACGATTGGACAAGTCACCTACTGAGTTCCTCTGCCTACGGGTTTATATCAGGTACAAAATATTTTTCATGTTTTGAGTCGATAATCATTTCAGTTGTAAGTGAACCATTTTTATGAAGAGAAACCATCCCAGATTATTTATTGAAGGTAAATTTTATTTAGGAACAAGGTTATACACCATTTAATGGTTTATTTGAGAAAACAAATGGTTGAAGAAGAAAATTGGGAATCTAAAAATGCTATGAGGGAAAGATACCATCAATAGTTTAATAAGTAATTAAATATGTTGATAAAATTTAAAGAACACAATTTCAAGATGGTGGAGAAAATGTAACACCCCATGGTTTTAAAAATAAATTGAAATTCATGAATATTTTTTATGTAGATAGTTATAACATACCTTTAAATATAATTTATCCTCTTCTAGGATTTGAATTGAAAAAACATTCTTCTACAGTTGTGATTAGTATGTAATTTGGAGTCCGATAGAACCAACATGTAGTTTTGGTAAATAGTGACATACCCTTATGAATAGTATTACTAATAGTTATATGACCCTTTTAAAGAGTAAACCATATTATTATTTTATTTTCTTAATATTATAGTATAATGATATGTTGATTAAATTTTCACGTTGTAAAATAATGATTTATATATTTAAAATATCTATTTTTGAGTAAATTATGATTTTTATTTAAAATTTACATTAATAATATTTAGATAAATATTTTAAAAAAATAGAGTTTTTTTAGAAATCTATAGGTCAAAATATGTTTAGGGTGATGTTTTGGGATTTTATTGAGGTTCTTGAATTTTTTAGGAATAGTAAAATCCAATAAATTATGATAGATGGTAAATACGTGTTTCCTATTACATAGGTGATGAAAGGATAATTTAATCCTACTTGGTTCAAACTCACATGAAATTATTACAATTTTTGGACACAATATGTATTACTATTCAAAGTCTTGATCAAGAAAATTAAAATAACGATTAAAACATTTTAAGATTTCTCCTCTCCTCTACTATAAATAACTCTCACATTGCCCTCTTCCACTCACACCTCTGAAGCCATTATAATTATCTATATTCTAAAAGATCTCTTAATTAAGGCAATTACCCACGTCTATGACCTACTAGTCTCACCAAAAGTCCAAAAAAAGGTCATATAAAGGATCTCAAGGATAAGTGATCAAGAGGTAAGAATCTTCTCCCGTTTCCATGTGTTTAATTTTCAATTCCCTTGTATTCTTATTCTCCAATACCCTCCCCTTACACAAGAGTTATGAAATCTACAGAATATTATTTTTTTTATGTTTTAATTTACCTTTAAAAACATTCATCACATTTCTACCTCTCCTCTCCCTTTTCTTCTAAAAATAAAAACACTATTTGCGATGTGCCGATTTTCCAAAATCATTGATGATTTGTTTTCAATTTCCATTAAAACATTCAAAACTTATCATAAACCCATTTGAATGGTTTAAATAGAATTTAGTTTTTATTATGTAACCAATTTTATTCACTGGAATAAAAATCTATCAATGGAATTTAATTATATAATGATACAAATTCATGAATATTGAAGAACCACACTAAATGATCTAAAAAATTATCATTAATGTTATATCTAATGATCCATAATCATATATGATAAAAAAATAATTTTTCAAATCATTATGTATTCTAGAAACATATGAATATCATTTCATTCCACTTATGTAATTTCATTTCATATGACAATAAAATCATATACCAACTGGCCACGGAAATCATGTAAAGAACACAACCCAATCAATTAAAGGAACAAATTACGAAAATGTTATGGGTGAAATGATGTTATGAAATTACCATATAAGGTATTATTAAGAATATTATTTTTATGAAAGGTATTAATAAAACTCTTTTAACAATTATACTTGTTGTTTAAACAAGTTTGAATTAAAAAACATATGAGGCTTGGGAATTCATAACAGAAATTCCATTCATTAGGTTAACCATATAATTCATTAATTATTTGGTTTTAAGATCATTTATGTGATTAATTTTTGTTTATATTATGTTCTATTATGTGTATTTATAGTGTATATACATAATAAATTCGTTCTACTAAGTCTCACTTTAAATATATAAAAGTTTTACGGGGATTTTCAAAGAATATCCCCTTTTAAAATTTTATTTTAAAATTTTCAAAATAAATGGTTTAGTAAATTATTCTTGGTGTATGATTATGTTCTGGATATTGGGCACGGGTTAAGATAAAGTGTGGGACCTATATATCCCTCCAATTCATTAGGTATTTTTATCTAGGAGGTCGATCATATGGTTACTCCATGTTTAGCTCCGATGATGTTATAGATATATTTATGTTCTATATTTTCTGTAGAATTCTAATGGAAACCTCAAGTTTCAAAAATTATGATTATATGGGGGCAATTATGTCTTTTTCAGAATGATTTCTCAGGCAACAAGTATTCATGGACTAATTTTTTATTTCCTTATTTTTATATCCCTTGCTGATGTTTTTATGCTCATCCAATGTTTTTAAATTATTTTCACTGGTTATAGGGATGTGTAATAAAATGAAAGAATCCAAGTTAAATGTTATAAATTTTTTCCAAGAAATGATGTTTTATTTGAAAAGATTTATATTTTGGAACAAATTAATACTATTTTAGTGGTATCCACTCTTTATAAATATGTAATGTAATGTTTGTTTTATTTACCAATTCTATAAACCTATAAACTTTAAATGATCCTCAATGTGATAGGAAGTGAGTTCTTGACTAAAATTCAAGATTATGTATTATAAAAAGGCTGGGTCCTGGTACATGGTATTAGAGGATGGTTTAGATAAAATTAGGGGTTATTATGATCATAATTTTATAACATAAATAATTTTTCATCTATTGATAATTTGAAATGTTATATCATTTAAATATTACCATGCTGATTCATCCAATATATGTTTGTTATGAATGGTTTCTCGTAGAATAAACATGGAAGATGTAGTGGATAAGCATTGATAGAATGATAGACTTCCATATATATATATATATATATATATACTATAATGCTAGGAATTAGAATTGTGTAGTTTGACATAGTAATGGCTCAATTAACACATGAAATAAATGGCAGTGGCATCCAATCTAGTGAACACAAAGAGTTACCACAAAGGAACATGACGATAATGGAACTTTTTTTAAGGAAACCCCCTAATGATTTTAGTGGATCTACAGACCCATCAGAGGTTGACATATAGATAAAATCCATTGAAATGATATTTGATGTCATGATATGTTCTTATATTCAAATGATAATTCATTCAATTTATCATTTTGAAGGTAATGTCAATCACCGTTGGTCAATGTCCAAAAATATCAGGGATATAGACAAGATTTATGCCTTAAAGTGGGATTAATTTAAAAGTATTTTCAAATAAAAATATTTTTCAAATGTGATGCCTCATAGGATAGAGATGAAATTTCATGAACTGATGAAATGAGAGGAAAATTCAATGGTGTTATATGATGCGAACTTCACCCGACTAGCGAGGTATGCTCTATATATTATTCCTGATCTTCAAAGAAAAATAAGTTACTATTAAATAGGATTAAAGAAAATATATTGAAATAAATTAGCCTCCCAAGATTTAATATTCTATGAAAAACATGAATGATGTGATAGGATGGTAGAGAGGAGTCTGCTGATGATCATGTGCACTTTGGAAATAAGGAGATGAAGTGGTTCAAAAGGAAATAGATTGGTATGAATGAATCAAAAAAAATATGATGGTAATAAATTCCAGTTTCTATTTTGTGAAATGGTTGGAAAACTTCACCCTAGATAGGGAAGTGTTTTCGATGGGTTATGTTTGTATATATGGCACGAGGGTGTAATGAAAATGATCTAAAGATGAATCCGGATAAGAAAACTGTAAAGTGTTTTAAATTTTGTGAGATGTTTCATTATGAAAATTTACTCCCAATGAGAGTTATGAATGAAGAAACAATGAAAGAATATAAGTAGAAAGTTATAGTTAGATCCTTTATAACTATTTCAGTAGAAGTTGGGACATTTAATGTTGTTGTATCAGGTTCCGTATTTGATTACACAGATTTTGCTAAAGTTTTGTTTGATATGAGGTATATACAATCCTTTATTTCGGAGGATGTTTGTAGTAAATTAGAAATATCACATCAAAAAGTGATATTAAAACATATTATTAAAACACTAGGGGAAAATATTATAGTAATGATTAATTATAATAATATTTATATTATGTTTTTGGATACACATTACCTAAAATCATTGTTATTTTTTCCTTAGAAGAGTTTTTTATCATTCTAGGAATAGGTTGGATTTTTGTGTATCATGTCATGATTGAATATAGATATAAAGTTGTTGTTTTTATGAAAGTGTTTTTGTTTGTATACAATAATTAACAAATACAATTGATAACATATTAGGAAGATAACAAATTGTTGAAATATAGGAAATGAATGTTATCTTTCTCATATTATTAAAGACAACAAATATTTACATATTAATCAATTTCAAGTGGTAAATGAATATCATTATTCGTTTCTAGATAAGTTACCCAGTGTTATACCTAATCCAGATGTTGAATTAAAAATTTACATAGTTCCTGATGCTATGCCTATTTCAAAACCCCCTTACCAAATAACACAAATAGAACTTTTAGATTTGAAAAAACCATTGTTGGATTTACTTATTAAATGATTCATTCATCATAGCACTTCAACGTGGAGTTCTCTTGTTTTCTTCATTAACAAAAAATATTGTTCAATGATACATTGAATTGATTACAAAGCCTTGAATAACATAAATATTATAAAACATATCCTTATCCTCACATCGATGAATTTTTTGATATGCTCCTGGGAGCCGAGAACATTTCCAATATTGAATAGAGATTTTGATACCATCATCAGAAGGATAAAGTGGATTTCATCACAAAAATATGTTTTAATACTAGATATGGGAATTATGAAATTGTTGTTATATCACATGGGTTAACTAATGCACCTTCTATATTCAATAAACTATAGAATAAAATATTTACTGATTTCATGTATATGTTTTTGGTTGTGTTTATTGATGACCTTATTTTATTTTATAAAATTAAATAGGGGGATGAAAAACATCTAATGGTTGTTTTTCAAAGCTTAAATGAAAATAAACATCATGGAAAATTTAGCGACTGCTATTTTTGGTTGAAATATATTTATTTTCTTGGGTATACTGTAAATAAGGATGAGATAACAGTTGATCCTAAAATATCCAAAGCGGTTGATGAATGGAAAATATCTATAATTGTTTCAGAGTTTCCTAGTTTTCTAGGATTAGCAAGTTATTTAATATAGAATGTTAAAAAGTTTCATGGTTATCTAGACCACTAATTTTGTTAAAGTTTAAATGGGTTAAAAAATTTTGATAGTTGAATGTGATGTTTGATTCAAGAGCTGGTGAATAGATTAGCGAATTCTCCAGTTTTGGCCTTACCTTCCAAAAATGGTGAGTTTGTCATCAATAATGACTGTTCATTGATGGGACTTGGTTGTGTATGGATTCCTTATAATCGACTATTTTTTTATGCTTCAGGACAACTAAAACATCATTATTAAAATTATCCTACACTTTAATGGGAATTGGTAGTTGTGGTTTTTTTCTCAAAATTTGGAGTCATCATATATACATATCCAAATTTCAAATATATAAGGACCATAAATGTATGAAGTATATATTCACATAGAAGGAAATAAACATGAGATGGAGAAGATGAATTGAATTTATAAAATATTATTATTTCCTGATAAATTAATATCTGGGAAAAGAAAAAAAGTAGATCATGCATTGAGTTGGAATTATCATGTGTCAATAAGCAAGTTACGTTTGGAACATGATACCTTGATTAATCATTTGATACATTTTAGATTAGAAGTTATTGGTTTAATAAATATATCTATTTTATTCATGTTTAAATGAAAAAATAATTATCAGATAAAATTAAGTATGCATAAATGGAAGATCATGAGATATAGAAAAAGGTAGAATTATTTAAAACGGGAATGTTTTCGTATTTTAAACTTGATAAGGATTGTGTCTTAAGATTTATTAAATGGGTTTTATGCCTTGTGATTCTAAATTGATGAAGGAATTATTTTATGATGCTCATAGTTCTCTATTTTCAGTTCATCCTGGGACTACAATGATGTTTTGAGACCCTCAGGAGTATTACTCATGCGATGGAATGAAAAAAGATATTTCATAATTTACTATGAAATGTTTGACATTTCGACACATTAAATAAGAACAACAGTTATTTAACAGTATTCTTCAAAATTTTATATTTATATAATGGAAATGAGAGAATATATCCACGCACATCATTATGAGACATTGAAAGACATATCGAAGAAACAATATAATTTGATATATTATTGATCAGTTGACTAAATATGCACATTTTAATTCAATTCAAGTTACAATGTATTTGGATCAGCTTTCTTGAAAGTACCAAAAATTTATTATTAGGTTACACTGATTTCATATTTCCATTGTATCTTATTAGGATCTGAAGATCACTTCTATTTTTTGGAAATGCCTTCAGAATTAGCTGGGAACAGAATTAAATATTAGTATTGCTTTTCATCCTCAATTAGATTGGCAGTAAAAACAAACGATTTAGACTTTGTAGGATATTCTCAATCTTGTTCAATGTACTATCATGGATGTTAGGATCAAAATTATTCTTTATCTGAGTTTTCTTATAATAACATTTTTCATTCCAATACTATGTTATAACCTTTTGAGGCATTATATGTGAAGTGGTGTCAAAATCATGTTTTTTGGGTTGAAGTTGTGGAGAGGTTGTTGATGGGACTATTATTAGAAGAGGAAGTGGATGAGAAAGTGATGATGATCTAGGAACACATGAGGACATCTCATTGTAGGCAGAAACTTTATATAGACAATAGGAGGAATGATTTTTCTTTTGAGGTAAGTGATCATGGTTTTCTTAGAATCTCACCATTGAAAAGAGTGATGTTATTTGGTATGAATGGAAATATAAGTCCACAGTTCATTGAACCTTGTGAAATCCTATATAAATATGGACTATCCTCCTACTAAGTAGCTTTGGCTCTGATTTTATATCATGTACAATTGTTTTTCCACGGTTCGATGTTGAGAATGTATATGCTAGATTCAACTCACGTATTGAGCCCAGAAGTAGTTCGGATGGAAGAGATATTTTCTTATGAATAAAAACATGATAAAATACATGATTGAAGGGAACAAGTATTGTAGAATAATTAAATATAAAAGGTAATGTTTTTGGGGAGAAACCATATGGTTAAATGAGTAACATGGGATTCTAAAAATGCTTTGAGGGAAAGGTACCTTCACTTTCTTAATAAGTAAATATATAAGAAGATAAAAGAGAGAAAAGGCAATTTCTAGAAGTTGGGGAAAATGTAACATCCCATGGTTTTTAAAATAAATTGAAATTCATGAATCATTCTTCTAAGTATATTGTTTTAACAATCTTTTAAAAATAATTTTTCCACATCTATAATTTGAATTTCAAAAAAATGGGAATCTATGGTTGAGATGAGTAAGTTATTTTGAGTCTAGTAGAACCAATTTATTGTTCTAGTGAATAGTAAAATACCCTTATGAATAGTCATATGAATATTTATATGACCCTAAATAATAATAAATCATATTATTATTTTAGTTTCTTAAGGATATAAGATTACAAGATGTTGATTAATTTTACAAGGTGTTATAAAATAAGTAATAGATTTTAAATTGTTATTTTTGGATAAAATATGAATTTTATTTAAAAAATAAGTTAATATTATTTATAATACTATTTTCAAAAAATTGTGTCAACTTTTTAGTTCTACACATCAAAAAATTATGGGGTGAATTTTTGGAATTTTTCTGATATTCATGGTGTTTTTAGGAATAATAAAAGTTTCTATATTAGGATGAATGCTAAATATATATTTTCAGCATAATAGGTGATTCAAGGCTGATTTAATACACAAGTTATTGAAATCAAATGAAATTAGAACTATTTAGGGTCATATGAATCAAAACTATTCATATTCTTGATAAAAAATATTATAATATTGATTAAAATAATGTAATATCCCTACTCTCCTCCATTATAAATACCACCCTCATTCCCCACTTCCTCTCACACCAATAAAGCAATGAGAATTGTATATGTTCAACCAAATCCTCTAACCATGTCTCTTCCCCATGTACAGGATCAATAGGTCTCAACAAAAGGCCAAAAACAAAGGCCATAATGAGGATCTCGAGGAGAAGAGATCATGATGTAAGAATCCTCTCACTTTTTCTTGTGTTTTGTCTTAAATTAATTAATTTTAATATAATATAATGTCATCCCCTTATCTAAGAGGTATGAAATAATATTAATCATATATTTTTTATTCTATCATGTTCCTATAAAAATATTCATCATCTTTCTTCCTCTTCTCTCCCTCTTATTCTAAAAATAAAATAACCATCCACGATGTCCCGATTTATCATAATCATAGACGATATGTTTTCAATTTCAATTAATTATTTCAAATATTTTCATAATAATATTTTAATGGTTTAAAAATAATTTAATTTTTATGATGTAACATATATTATTTTTATAAATAACTTTTATACATGAAAATAAATTATATAATGAAACAAGTTAATGATTAATGAGGAAACTCCACAAATGATCTAAACTAGTATCATTAATGTTTTATCTAATTATCCATAAACATTTATGATTAAAAAATTTATTTATGGTTTCATTATAAAATTACAAAACATATTAATACATATTCATTCCACTTCTAGAATTTTATTTTCATATGACAAGAAAATCAAATACAATCCGGCCATGGAAATCAAGTAATGAACACCCCCAAAAAATGGAAGAAAGAAAATACTAAAAAATAAATGGTAAAATTATGTTATTAAATGATCATATAAGGTGTTATACACATGAATATATTTCATTAAGGTATTAATAATATACTTTAAACCATTATACAAGAGGTTTAAACATGGTTGATGTAAGACAAACCCTAGTTAATGGAATTATTAATCTAATTTATATTCATTGTGTTCACAATATACATCATTAATTTTGTGTTTTTATTTTCATTAATGTTATTAAGTTTTGTTTATATTAGGTTTCATTATGTCTATTTATAGTTTATAAACATATTATTTTTTTTATTACGTATCACATAAATTATAGGATATTTTTATGGGGATTTTCTTTTAAAATCATGTTTTCAATTTTTTTTACAATATTCAAAATCATTGTTTTTATGAAATTATTCGAATTTTATTTCTATTTTAATGTTCTTGGGAATAGTTTATGATGAATCCTGGGATCTTTATTTATTTCCAATTCATTCGTAATTTGTATATTGGAGGTCGACTGTATGGTTACTCCCTGTGTAACTGTGATGGTTACATAATAAGGTAGCCCTGAGGGTAACAATGTAATGTATCCATGATTGTTACAAATGATATGATATATGAGAGGGTTACAATATCATGTATGCAATCCTCTAAGATACCTTTATGTCTCTATTTATGTTCTATATGTTTTTTGGAATTCTCATGATACCCTCAGGTATCAAAAAGTATGTTTATATGGGGGACAAGTATGCCTTTTTGAAAAATGATTTCATATGCTACAAGTATTCATGGAATAAATTTTTCATTCTTTCTTTTTATTTCCCTAACTTAGATTTTTGTACTCATACCATTTTATAAAATATTTTTCATTGGTTTTGTGGATTTTTATAATAAATAAGGAATCCAAGTTAATTTTTTTGAATATTTGTCAATGAAATATTATTTTATTGGAAAAGTTTTATTTTTTAGTAGAAATGAACATTGTTTTTGTAGTATCAATTTTACATAAATGTGGAAAGATAAGTGTGTATTATTTCCAAATTCAATAAATATCTAAACATTAAAATACTCTCACTCTAAAAGGAAATGATTTTAGAACTAAAAATCACGAATATTTAGTGTAATAAGTTCGGGACTTTATAATCTCACTATAACAATTAGGTTAAATAATCACACCTTAAATATAAATGTTAATTTGATTTTAATAAAAATTATGTTTCTAGAAATATTTTGGGGAATAATGTATTGATAATGGAAATGATGAATATATAACATAATAAAAATTTCAGAACAATCTCCATAATAATTTCTCCCCATGTTAGGAGGAAACAAAAACCTAATGATGATATGTTCCTTGAAATACTAATTATAAGAGATATCCTATTTCTTATGTAGATTGAGATTTAGTGGATATTTATTAGTTATATGGTATCATTGGCCACAAATATTAACTTTTTTGGGAGAATATTTATATCCTCAGAAGATTGTATAAATTATGGGGGAGAAATAATAGAATAAAGTATGATACATTCCTAAGGTGAAAAAATCTAGAAAACCGAAATATTATGATATTAAAAAATTTCCAATACAATATCCATTTTGATTCAAAGAAGAAAAGTGTTGAATTTGTGACCATAATGTTCTATTATATATATATTGTATGATTTATCATTTATTATATGTTAAATATGTAATTGATGAAAATGATTTTGTGAAAAAGTATATTTAATAAAGAACCTTCCTTGCATATAAAGATATAAAATAAAGTAAAATTATAAATACCAGGGATTATAGATTCTGGTTGTTACTCACACATTATAAGCGATATAAAAATCATAAAATTTGTATAAAACCATGACATGGTATTATTAAATTTATGAAATAATATTTCCATTAAAATAAAAAAATTTGACTATCTCAGACAGATGCTGATAAACTAAAATCTAAGGATTTTTTTATTTATGGGAATTAGAAGAACATACTCATTATCAGTCTACAATGTAATGTTGTAAAGGATGTTATTTCATAAAATACTAATTAATCATTAAAAATATAGAAAATGTAAATTTTTTCACCAGGGGAAAACTGAGTAAAAAAGCTATTTTATGTTGGATAACTTAGTATCACATTTTATTTGAGTGCCAGTAATTTAAAAATATTGTGGAATTTAAGTATTATGTATCTTTTCTATAAATGTATAATTTTTTAAATTATATTCTTTAATAAAAAATAAATCATTTAAAATCATTAAGAATGATGTTTGTACGATGTGAAAGAAATGTATGATTATTTGTTGAATCCATAAGAATGTTGAAATTCAGTCTACAATACCTCATGACAATATTAACACAAATATATTTTGACCAATAAGTCATCAAAAAATGAAATGTAATTTATAAGTGGTAAATTGTATTGATGATTTCAAATGGATTAGAAACACAATATTATTTAATAAATTAAGCCTAGTATATGTAAATTTTTATTGTTTTTCGAAGTGGTGTAAAAATAACGTTTGTGTTTTCATAATGAACTTGAGAACCAATAATTAAAATGATTACATAGTAAATGATTTCAATTTATATCTAAAGAAGAATGGGATCAATCATCAGTACAATGCTCCACATATCACTAAAAATTGGTTTTGATGTAACGCAAAATTGAATTATAGTTGTGATGTTATGATGTATGATTTAATAGTATAAAAATATTATGTTTTTCTGGAGGTAATTTTTTAATAATTTTATAGAATTATAGATTTTTTTGGAAGCTAGAATCCAACATTTTTTACTATGAAATATGGTATAATAAAAGACATTGTGTGGGATATTTTATTTGTTTTGGAATTTTTGTCATAATAAATATAAAAATCTTGGAACATGGAATATTTTTTAAAAAACATATGCATGTAATTTAAATGGGAGGTTAAAACAATATAATTTTTTATATATTTATTAATAAATTATTATAAATTATTATTGATTCCTATGATATTAATGTTTTTTGTAAATATGAATTTCTTATAAATGGTTGTAAAATATTTTATGGAAGATAAATCATACAATTTTAATTAGTGTAAACAATGTTAAGGTGAATGTGAGAAATAATAAGGTACAAAAGAATAGTGAAGAATCATGTAGTCCGGAAAGTGATACAGGAAGAAAATATCTACAATTTCATAACTGATAGAAATAAATTATAATTGATAATATACTTGGAATTCGGAAATATCCATTTCATCAAGAATAAAATAGATATTAGAAAATTAGACATCACACATTGGTTAGGGTGAACCAAAATAAGTTTTAGATGTTTTTGACATCATTTAATGAATAAACATATGAAGGAATTGGAATACCAAATTGATAAAAAATGAAACTTGGAAAATTGTTCTGTGACCTATAGAAAATAATATTATTGGAAATCATTTGGTGAACATAAAACCAAATTAATGAACATGTATAATTTATATGAAAATTTTCATAAATAGTTATTAAAGTAGTTTTATATTGTTAGGTATAGATTGTGAAGAATATTCTACCCCATTTCAAAAAAAATACCAGAATGTTCATGGGTACACATTATTGTTATACTTTTTCTCAAATGGAGGTAATATCACTATTATTAAATATAGTGACTGAGGAATTGGTTTACATTGAGTAACCCTATAGGTTGTTACATGATTATTATGAATCCAATGTGTTCAATTTGAGGAAATACATTTATAGGTTGAAACAAGCTCTATATTCCTCGTACTCCAAATATGAATGTTTTATAAAATTTTTGGATTTTTTATAACAAGAAAATTGAAAGAAACATATATGAGATAGATATATATGAGGTACTATGATTTTTATTGTTTATGTCGATGATATAGATTTCAAGGTTATGGAAAGAATTATTGTAAAGAACATTCATATAAAATAAATAAGTATTATAAATTGTTATTGATTAGAAATATAACTATCTTTATGGATTCAAATGTTCAATATAAGGAGGGATGAATTTTCCTATATCAATGGAATTATATGCAGAATTATTATAAATTTTATTTAATATAAAATGAAAATAATGATTCAACACATATTGTTTTGGAGTAAATATCAGTAATGATGATTCAGAAAAATATTTTAATCCAAAGGATTTTGAAAATTTAATAGGATGTTTTCCCTAACATACAATTTCACGTACCAAAACCATTTATGTTGTTAGTTTTTATTTCAAATATCAATGTGAACAAAAGAAATCACATATGATTGATACAAAAAATATAGATGTCATTTTATTGGAATGAATTTCTATAGGGTATTATGTAAAATAAATTGAGATATAAATATTCTTGGAAATATTGTTTTTTATTAGGATTTAGATCGAGATCATAGATTTTAAAAATCAAGTGTAACATTTTTCATCTGATATTTTTGTTTGAGAAAGTATATAATAAAATAGAGTTCATAAACCATCATCATAGAAGAATAAAAATATATTGTTTCCACTATTTATTATACTCAAATGTTCTAGATGATAAAGGGATGATTTGAGAGTGACCATTTTCATACCCTTTATGTTTCTCGGTAACAATCAGTGTCCAAAATACCATTAATAAAATATTGTATAATACTCAATATCAAATAAAATTGATTTCATTTATTATTTTATTAAATACATTGTTTGTCGTATATATATAATACTAGATTAAATGTCTCAAATGTACCAATTTACATAATTTTTTTAGTAAATCTATTCCCAAATAATTATTTGTTTAATTGATAGTAACAAAATATACTCAGACTCCACCAATGGCGTACTAATCATTTTTACCAAATTATCCAATCTTTTTTGGATTATTTTTAAAAAATGGGTGAGTATGTACAAAATTAATATAAAAATGTAAGGAGTAATGATTATTATTATTAAAGGTTAAGAGTAAGGATATTTCTTTCTAAAATGATAATGCGTATATGGATATCATAATATATGGAGTGGGAATAATATGTGATAAGAAATTATGGTGAAATTTCCATAATATGGCCATAAATTTCAAATACATATATGCATGAAGTTGAATCAACAAAATTACAATATGCATTTTTTTTGTGCTATATCCATCGATTGAGAATGTCTACATGTTGTTAAATCTAAAAAATATATTTTTTAAAGATATTTTTGAAAAGGTATGACTGGTTAAAAATAATGAGTTGAAAAATTTATCCATTAATGTTTTCAAAAGTTATGAAGGGAAAGATTGAGGATCCATTTTATTTTTCTACTAACAAATTTCTATAGTTATTAACATCAATTTTTTTTGAATTTTCTTATTATATGTTGAGATTGTTTCATAATGTTTTTAAGAATTTATTTTAGTAAATTATAATGAGAAATTTGTTATCATGTTATTTGAGGATGTTAAACATTTTACTAAATTTTCTTAAGGAAAATTAGAATGATTTCATATGAAGTTAGGATAAATTTATACATTCAAACAATATGAATAAGTCATGATTTATGTTGTTTTTCAATGAAGAGTTGAAATGTAAAATTAATGTTTATTGATTCATATAGAATTTATATGAGATAAGATATTATATATTTTCTATATTTATTTATAAAGGCATAATTATAATGGGCATCATGAATAATATTATTAGATATACGAAATCAAGAGCACCAAATAAAACTATTATATGATTTTTCATAAGAAAATCCAGTTATAAATGCTGTTGATATTTTTTAATTCAGATGTTTCCATGAAGTCATCAGATGAAATCATATTTGAGATTTTTTGTACACTGAATTTGAACATAATTAATAAGGTCCTTCAAAAGAACATAATCATATGGAAGGTAGAAAAGATTTTTTGTTGGTTTTATTGAGTTTCATAAATGGTAATTAAATAGAATGGGAAAAAATTCATCTAATGGGGGAGTAGCCTATGAAAATGAAGAATTCGAAATGTGTAATGGTTACTAAGTTCCATTAGTTGATGTAACTAGAAAAAGTATGTTCCATGAAGTGAGTTTCAAATATCAATGGAAATTATGAGTTACATATCAATGTGAATATACTGAGTTGAACAGTAGGTTATAGAAGATTTATGTAAATAAATTCATTAAATTTTGAAAAAAATGTTTTCATATGTCATTTGGGGTGAAATGTAATAGATAGAGGCAGATGTGTATCCCAAAATGTAATATATATGATGCTTGAAGATAATAGTTTTTATCGGTTGTGTTAAGATTATTTTTATAAACTATGGAAGTGTTCTTCTAAAGAAAATCATGAAAAAAATATCAGATAGAAATAAATCAATTGATGAAAGGATTATTATAAATATTGTTAATGGAAATGAAATTGATGTGGGGTGATCGAAAAAAGAATATTGGGATAAATAATTTTTTGTGAAATAATTTTAAAATGAGTTCATCTAGACGAATCAAATTATAATTGTGATGTTTTGTTGATCAAATAGAGAACGATATATTATACAGATGAGATTCTATTGGACATTATTGATGTCATCAGATACATTTTTAAAGGATATAGTATATAAATATTATGTTGTGGTATGTTGAACCTGAATTGAAATGTTGATCAGTGGGGAAAATATTTTTATAAAAAATAATAGAGAAATTTATGTATATTAAGAATAACTATACAATGAAGTACCTGATTGGTAATTTATAATTAAGTAATAAGAAAAAACATTAAGTAGATGTAATGTTAAATGAGTTTAATGCTTTTTACACTTCCAGGTGAACTTATATAAATGGGTTAAAAAGTATTATAGTACATGATACAATTTAGTAAATATATTTCTAAATGATTTTTTAGAATAGGTCTTCAATCCTAATATCAATTTTGTTTTGAGGATGAGTTCCAAAATTTGTTTTTGATCAAATAATATTATAGGGTTTCATTTTAGTGTTTTGAGATAGAGATAATCAGATAGATTTTCCGTACAGATATTTCAGGTGCAACATATTTGGTCATTAGATACATTACCAAATTTATATCATGGAAATTTTATGTGCAGTGAAATAGACCAAATGTACCAAATATAGAAGATATCACATCAGTCATACATTTCTAAATTTTGGGAATAAGGAGATGAAATTTTGATGGACCTAGTGGGAGATGATTTTAAAATGTTGCATACATTTTTTATGGATCACATTATTGAAGAAAATGTATTAAACTGAACAAATTAAGTTTAATAATATATATTGGTATATAAAATGATTTTATAGGAGTTGTATGATGGTTTTATTAACTCAAATATAAATTTAT
The DNA here is from genome assembly GCA_963277665.1 of Viscum album. NCBI lineage: Eukaryota > Viridiplantae > Streptophyta > Magnoliopsida > Santalales > Viscaceae > Viscum > Viscum album. Next base: position 1,099,828,244 of record OY728123.1, read on the forward strand.
ATTTCCAAATAACTTTTATGGAAAAAGTTGAAAACCCATTTGAGTAAAAATAAAATAGTGTTACATTTTTAATGTTCTGAAAAAATTATTCAAGACATGAATAAAAATATTGTAATTAGCAATCCTATATAACACCCAATTTTGAGAAACTACCTGCATATCAAAATCATCAATGATATGATTATCAAAATGGTTGTCCATATTTTCCCATGTCTTTATGTATTCATCGATGTTTATCTTTTATTCATTAATGATGGAAATTATGTCTTTCTGCTTTATCTCGAACCTTTCACTTCATTTTTATCAAATCGAATATTTATTTCTAAAATTATATTTACCTCAAACATCAGAGCATTGATCTAGAAGAGTTATTCAAGAATTTCTTCCATACAGTGAAGAATGAGCTCTGAAATATACCCATTTTCTACTTCCATTTTCCATACAATTCCATTCTATTCTCTAGTATAAATTTTTCCTAATACTATCCCAATGGATACACATTAATACTCCTTTCTAACCCCACTTGGAGTGTAGTCACCAACCTCCCTAGGATCCTAATTTGCCACTTCAATAGTTATAGACCCTCCTTGGAATGTTCCACTCACACATTTTTGTTTCTTATCTGAGGGCATGTTTAATGTTTTCTTTTAGAGATTTGAGTATTATTTTTTAGGCCTTGATTTCCTAGCCTTGTTAAAAGTAAAATTTTATAATAGAAGATTCATTGAATAACTTTAATCAATATAGACCAAATAATAAATATTCCAAAGGGATATACAAAAAGTACATTACTTGTTTAGAGTTTGTGTCCCTTTCCCCCATCAAGGATACTTTATCACTGATTTACCAGATATGTTTATTTTTACATTGGTATAATAGTCTTCCTACATTCTGAGTAAATAGATTAATGATCATTTCTAGATAATGAATAAATTCATGTTTGAAGTTAGATTGATCTTAGAGAATCCAATAAGCCAGAAGATCCCCATTCCTAAAAACATATTTAATTCAGGTAAGCGTATGTTTTTTATTAAGATTCTGATTTTTTTTTTCAATATCTATCCTTCTCTAACGGTTTCTAGGTGGATGGGAGAAGGAATTCAAATTTGTTGTATTAGGGATCTATAAACAATTTGACCATTCTACATTCCAAAAATCTTTCTGATCTGTCAGATACAATTCCATCAAGGCCTATTGTTCTAACGAATCTAGAAATTCAGGTTAACTATTATGATTCTATGAATATTTTTAAGCACTAAAATTAAAAGGTTACCATTCTTCTTATTTCATCTTTTTATTCCTTTTCAAAATATTTTCTCTCAAGATCTCCCACTATTTTCTAGTCTCCTCCCTAGCTGGTGTGTATAGTATTTTGAAATATCTTTCTTCAAGCCACATTCCACCATTATATATGAAATTGATTGATCTTCTATTTTTTTTGGAATGTAATCCGAATCCCTTATCATGTTATATGAATATTAATAAGGGTTTGGTGAAAGGCTTAAAGGAGTCTTTGGTATAACGACCCATACTTTACATACATTGTTAATACTTCAAAATTGAAGCACACTTATTACAACATATGACAAAACCACAAAGGACCGTATAGGTATAGTGTCTTTAGAAACTGGGAAACATAAACAACTGGATCATAAATCTTCTACAGTGTCTCCCATTTATTTCATCATATCTAGGGTCCCTTTTAGAATATTCTACTTAATATCCATCTTCCTGACCTGGGGAAAAGAAAACATAAAAGGGTGAGCTCAAATGCTCAGCAAGGGCAAATAAAGGAAATAAAAATCATATCATATCTTTTTGAAAATCATAACCTGCAAAAGAGATCATAAAATCTTAACATGGAATAAATCATAGAAGTGAAAATGAGATCCCCATAATCATAACATGAAACTTGAAACTTTGTGGCATGCACACATAATCATGGAAAATCATTTCTTGTTAGTCATGACTCATTTCCAAGACTATCTTAGTGGACAAAGTCCCTTTCTGAACCGAGTCACCCTCGTTCCAGTCCTGTTTCACTGAACCGGTATAACCTACCGTTCCAGCCATGTCTATCTCATGAGATATAAAACCTTTACCCAATGCATTGGAGGGAGATATAGGTCCCACCCATCTCATAATGATACCATTCTTATGTGTGCCACAAAATCATAAATCATACATCATTGCATAACCCATGTAATACAAATGGGAATCTTAAACATCATGACATCATAAAACAATTCATATAAGATAAAGGAATTCATAAAAATGTTTCCATCACAACATAATCAAATCCATGTAATAATAGGGATAAAAACAGAACCCTTTTATTGTCTTAGATGGAAAATAATTTTGATAAAATACTTGAACTCCATTCTTGAGGAAAATATCCTTTCTACTTCAAAAACATTTTTCCTTTAATAAAATGTCATACAACTTTAAAATAATAGAAGTTGATTAAAAATAAACTTGAAAACTTGTAAAGGAAGCTTCTTGGAAATAATGTTTTAAAAATCCATTCGTGCCGTATAAGTTAAAAAAAACATTCTTCGTACTTTTGTCGGAAAAGTCAAAAAGTACCTCGTACGACAAAAGATTCCTTTCATACATATTACTAAAAACTCACCGAAGGGAAAAAATGGATTTAAACAATTTTAGGTGGATGGAAATAATATTACATATTGATGAAACATGGATGTGGATGATAAAATACACCCCAGTAAATACTTACGAATAAACAATCTCGGATAAAAGTGAGATTGTGATATTTCCCTTACCTTAGGTCCGATTTGCTTTGTACGTGTCCGAAGATCCTGTATAATGGTTTAAATAATGTTATTGACTTATTCCAGAATCATACATATTGATATGATATCATATATGGTCATATTCTTAGCTTCTTGTTAGTAATATTTCATTGTTACTTGTTACTCGGGTCTTTATTGCCTTTTGTTCTTATGCGTGTTTTTCCGAATACATTCTTATTCTTCTTTTAAGGATATAGATACCTTATATCCAGAATGGTATTAGTGTAAAATATATCATATTTATTCATTCAATTCATTTATATAATTACTATGTAATGATGATCATGTAGAACGAGTCGCATCACATCGTGGAGACGGTATTCCGTACGTACGCACGAGTGATGATATCGTTCCTATGATCATGGAACTGTATTGGAGTATATATATATTATTTCAGTATCAATATTACTTTATAATAATCATAAATAGTTACTCATTACACCATTATACCCATCCTTGTAAAGTGATGGTGGAAAAATAGATTACACCACGGCGTGGAGACGATATTCCGTACGTACGCACGCGCGGTGATTTCATTTTTCCGTGGGATGGATAGAAGGTGAATTAGGGTTGTTTCATATTTATAATAACATATCAGTATGTAAGTAATACTGATGTTATTACTTTATCATGAAACAACTAAAGAAGAAGAAGTTGAAGAAGAAAGAAATTGAAAAGATCGGTAATGGATATTACCTCTTCTTTGGAACGCCTCTTTGAATCCTCCACATAGGGAACTAAGATTGGTCATTGAAGAAGACCAGGACCTCTAGGATTATTCTAGGGAAGTGGAGAGGAGAAAATGGCAGTGGTTGGCCGAGCTTTAGTGCTCAAATTTGTGTGAGGAGGAGGGGGAGGAGGTGTCCTTTTATAAGGGAGGAGAGGGGCACCTTAGGAATACCTCAAAATATTATTTTATATTAATGTCAAAATCGGTTTATAATGGTTCCAAGGGGTCTTATTTCGAAGATAAAGTGGGGATGGGTCGAAATCCTATCAACCAATAGGATTTAGACAAGTTTAGGGTATTATTTTAACCTTATCAATTAGATTTAACTCTAAGTTAAATAATTTAACTTTTACCGTGTCTTTTTGTTTTCTTTCACTATATGGTTAATACACTTACTATAACATGCCAAAAGAACCCCAAATTGTTTATTATTAATATATATATCCTTATATAAGTCATTTGGCCGAACCTTAGATTTTTAGGAATAAAATAACAATTAATAATATAATATTTGATTTAAAAACTATTTTGTGTCAATTTTGACACTATTTGATATATGATTTTTGTGAAAGTCATAACAGAATTATATGATCGAACCAAGTTGATTAAATCAACATTAATATATCATTGTAACCTATAAAATTAGTGGAATTCATAAAAAGTCTCAAATTACATTTATTTTGGTGTTTATAACATCAATTATGTCAATATTTCATTAATAAGATAATTACTGCATCATCATTGTGTCATAAATAAATTAAATTATTTAATTTCTAAAAATTACAAATAAAATACCATTATGTAGGAAATCTTTTTAGATTTCTAATGAATATTTATAGTCGAATATATCTTTTGTACAACCCCATATTAAAAATGATTTACTTATTAAACTTTGATTTTAACTATTTTAACCCTTCTTTAAATAAATTAATAATAAATGTCCTAATCTAATCCAAGTGGGCCTAAATGGTCATATTTTTATTCCTAAGTTTGTTTTTGGTCGAATTACACTTGTCCAATAGAATTAGGACATGTGTTAGGGTAATATTAATATCATATTTACCCTTAGTTACCCTATTTACTATTAACCGCGGTAAAAAAAGTAAAAAGTTACTATTCACCAAAAAATTATTTTTATCTGATTGAACCACATTTTACTTACTGATATCAACCGTGTTTGTCGGATTTTTGAAATTCCATTCACAGAAGCGGTAAAATTAAGTTTTATGCAAAATTCAGTTTTTAACCTACCACTTAGTGGTTTCACTATTCATCAAAAATTTAAAGTTTTCAGAAAAATACCAAAATTTCACCCTAGGCTAATTTCGATATTCTGAGTCCAAAAATGAAGTCCATTTTGAAAAATAAAATTTATAAAATTTCAAAAAGTGGTTATTACTATTCATAATGGCTAGTTTTAATAGCATCTTGTTGTTTAGTGAAACTCGGTATTGCGTACAACGCAAGCTATCGAGGAAGGTCACGATTGCGTGTAAAGCAAGCCAAGCAAGTGTTGTGTAGAAAAAGATTCCATTGATGATTCATATAACATAAAAGTCTCGAGTGTTACATTCTACCCCCCTTAAAAAGAATTTCGCCCTCGAAATTCATCACTTTGTAACAAACAGATGAGGATACTTCCCCCTCATCATATCCTCAAGCTCCCATGTAGCTTCTTCAAGCTGGTGGTTCCTCCATAAAACTTTCACCAATCGAGTGGTCTTGTTTCGTAGGACTTTTTCGCTAAGATCCAGAATCTCTATCGGCTGTTCTTCATAAGAAATATCTTGCTCTAGCAGTACAACTTCTGAGCTGAGTACATGTGAAGGATCTGGTATGTACTTTCTCAGGAGAGATACATGGAACACATCGTGAACTTGAGAGAGATTCGGTGGAAGCGCCAATCGGTAAGCTACCTTCCCAACACGATCCAGTATTTCGAAAGGACCGATATATCTAGGGCTCAACTTCCCCTTCTTTCCAAATCACATAACCCTCTTCCAGGGAGATATTCGTAAGAACACTTTATCACCCACTTCAAACTCTAGGTCTTTTCTTCGGTTGTCGGCATAACTTTTCTGTCGACTCTGAGCTGCTCTTATGTGTTATTGAATAGATCTGACCTTTTCTGCCATTTCATCAACGAGATCAGGTCCTAATAGCTTTCTTTCCCCAACTTCATCCTAGCAAGTTGGAGTCCTGCATTTCTTTCCATAGAGAGCTTCATAAGGAGCCATCTGAATACTGGAGTGAAATCTATTATTATAAGAAAATTCCACCAAAGGTAGGTGTTGATCCCAAACTCCTTTGAAATCCATAGAGCAAGCTCTCAACATATCTTCTAGGGTTTGAATTGTTCTCTCAGACTGACCGTCTGTCTGGGGATGATAAGCAGTGCTGAAACTCAACTCTGTATCCAGAGTATGCTGAAGACTTCGCCAGAACTTCGAGGTAAATCTTGGATCTCGATCAGATATAATAGAAAGTGGTACTCCATGAAATCTTACCACTTCCTTTACATATATCCTGGCAAGCTGATCTAGAGAGAAATCCTCTCTAATAGCAATGAAGTGTGCAGACTTTGTAAGACGATCAACTATGACCCAGATAGCATTATTGCCTTTGGATGTTTTAGGATGTCCTGTGACAAAGTCCATAGTGATGTTTTCCCATTTCGATTTGGGTATGGGTAATGGTTGTAACATCCCCTTAGACTTTTGTCTCTCAGATTTAACTTGTTGACAAACCAAGCATCGAGGGACATATTCAGCAACATCTCTTTTCATGCCCTCCCACCAGAAGTACTCTTTCAGGTCCCTATACATCTTCGTGCTTCCAGGATGAATAGAGAATGATGAACTATGAGCCTCATCCAGAAGCTCCTTCTTTAATTCAGGGATGGGAGGAACACAAACCCGATTCCTAAACTTTATTATCCCATCACAATCAAGGTTGAATTTAGGAACATTTCTCACCTTCTTTTGTAACTCGACATCTTCTTTCTGTGCCTCTTTAATCTTCACATGTATAGATGGTTGAACATTCATTTGAGAAAGATAATATTTTTCCCCTTCCATTATAATTCCAAGATCCATCCTTTGTAAATCCATAAATATTGGAACTTTTGTGATCCTCATCATGGATAAACTAGCATGGTCTTGTCGACTTAATGCATCTGCCACCTTGTTTGCTTTCCCATGGTGGTAATGGATTGAGCAGTCATAATCCTTAATCAGCTCCAACCATCTTCTTTGGCGTATATTCAGCTCCTTTTGTGTGAAAATATACTTTAAACTTTTATGATCAGTATAAATATCACACCTTTCACCATAAAGGTAATGCTTCCAAATCTTTAATGCAAAGATTACCGCAGCCAACTCCAAATCATGTGTTGGGTAATTTTGCTCATGGATTTTCAACTGTCGTGAGGCATAAGATATCACCATATCATTTTGCATAAGAACACACCCCAATCCCTTCTTGGATGCATCACTGTAGATCACAAACCTTTCTCCACTACAAGGCAGTGTGAGCACAGGTGCACTGGATAACCTTCTTTTCAACTCCTTGAAATTCTCTTCACATTCCAATGTCCAGACAAACATAACTCCTTTCCGAGTCAACTTGGTGAGTGGATTAGATAATCATGAAAAATCTTTTACAAAACGTCGATAATATCCAGCCAAACCAAGAAAACATCGGATCTCAGTTACTGTTGTTGGTCTCGACCATCTTTCGATAACCTCTGTTTTTGCTGGATCCACAGATATCCCCTCTTTTGAGATTATGTGACCCAAAAATGCAACTTTTTGAAGCCAAAATTCACACTTGGTAAATTTGGCATAATGCTTCTCCTTTCTCAGGGTCTTCAATATAATTCTCAAGTGATCTTCATGCTCTTCCTTGCTCTTTGAATAGACAAGAATATCGTCTATAAAGACTACCAAAAATTGATCAAGATAGTCTCTAAAGACTCTATTCATTAGATCCATGAAGATAGCAGGGGCATTAGTAAGACCAAATGGCATCACTATAAATTAATAGTGTCCATACCTTGTACGGAAAGCCGTCTTTGGTATATCCTCCCTTTTGACCCTTAATTGATGATACCCTGAATGAAGATCAATCTTGGAAAAGTATTGAGCTCCGCGTAGTTGGTGAAATAAGTCATCAATGCGTGGGAGAGGATATTTGTTCTTGATAGTGATCTTGTTAAGTTCTCGATAATCAATGCAGAGTCTCATTGATCCATCTTTCCTCTTAACAAATAGAACAGGTGCTCCCCAAAGTGACGCACTAGGGCATATGAATCCCTTATAAAGATTCTCTTGGAGTTGCTTCTTCAATTCCTGCAACTCAATTGGGGCCATTCTATAAGGTGTCTTTGAAATAGGCAAAGCACCCAGTATGAGTTCTATTGAAAACTCAACTTCACGATTTGGTGGAAGACCCAGTAATTCCTCCGAAAAGACATCATCAAACTCCCGTACAATGGGCATATTCTTAATCGTGAGTTTCTCACCAACCATTTGATATAAATAACCTTCATTTAGTGGAATCAAGACCCATAAGATGGAAGGAATTTCCACTGGAAGGTTATGTTCATCCTTGCATTGATAGACGATCGTAGATTGATCTGGAATATGAAATGTGACTTCCCTTCTTTGGCAATTGATATGAGCTCCATGTAGAGAAAGCCAATCCATGCCAAGAATCACATCAAATTCCACTAAAGGAAGGATCACAAGATTTGCAGGAAGCAATTTCCCACAAACTTCGATCAGAGAAGAATTATAAACTTTTGATGCGACCGTTGTGCCATTAGGTGTTGTCACAGCTAACTCAACATCTAATTGTTGAGGTAATACGGTGATACCCTTAGAATATTATTTAGAAATAAAAGAGTGGGTGGATCCAGAATCAAATAAAACATTTTCTACTTTAGAGTGGATGGTAAGTGTACCTTTCACCACTTCGTTATCGTACTCCACATCACTGATAGAAATTGCATTTGACTTTCCTTTGCCTTTAGCCTTAAGATTTTGTTGACGTCGACCATCATCATCAACACTTGGATTTGGGCATTGATTGGCATAATGCCCCATCTCCTTGCACTTGAAACATTGAAGTGTAGTAGGTTCATTCTGTGTATCCCTTCCTTTGTTTGCGTCATTAGACATCTTCTTCCCATTATCACGGCATTCAAATGCCCGATGACCTTCCTTTCCACATTTAAAACATTTACTTGTCCCTTTAAGACAACTCCCTCCATGTTTCTTTCAACACTTTGAGCATAAGGGAAAGCTCATCTTCTTTTCAGTGTGCTTTTATATTTTCCTTTGAATTCCATCTTCCTCTTCTTATCAAACCCATGTGATTGATGGGTTACTCCAATCTCCATCTTGACATTGAGAGCACATCGAACGATTTCCTCGTAGCTATTGAAGTCCCTTATGTCTAACGCCTTTCAAAGACTTGGTTTTAAGCCATTAAAGAATCGATCGATCTTACTCTCAGGTTGGATAATAATACTAGAAGCGTACCTTGCAAGTCTTGTAAAATTTGCTTCATAGGTACCAACAGATTCATCATCCCTTTGCTTCAGTTCAAGGAACTCTTTCTCCATCTTTGTTCGGAGAATACGAGGGAAGTACTTATTGAAAAATAAGTTCTTGAACTCATCCCATTCCATAGACTCAATTTCATCCCTTTGCCTCATATTCTTAATAAGATTCCACCATTGATCAGCATCTCCTTCCAAACGATACACTGCGAGTATGAATTTATCATGCTCAGAACATTGAAGAACTGAAAATATCTTTTCAGTAGTACTAATCCATTGTTCAGCAAATAATGGATCAGTAGACCCGCTGAAAGAAGGTGGACGCTGCCTCATGAAGGATTCAACAGAATGTTGCTCCTTCCTTTGCTCGTTTGGAAGTCCTGCATGATTCATAGATTGAGAAAGATGTGTGAGCATGGCTACAAGATTTTGCATTCCAGCTCCCATATCGTTTGGTTGCTCAGGGGGATAATCATTGCATTTCCCATCGCATTCCGCATTAACACGGTTCCTTCGGGTTCCAGCCATGGACTAAAACCAAGAAGAATAGTGTGAGCAACACTAATTATAATAGGAAAACCACATAATTCAAGAATAAAATTTTCATGCTTAAGGTCTTATCCTAGGTTATTCAAGGCCATTTCTAAAACATTAAGATTGTGTTCTATTCTTAGACTTATCCTTAGGGTTCTTACTAAGGCTTTCACATCCTAGTTTCCAAAGGTTGACTATACCTTTCCTCTGATACCAACTATAACGACCCATACTTTACATACATTGTTAATACTTCAAAATTGAAGCACACTTATTACAACATATGATAAAACCACAAAGGACCGTATAGGTATAGTGTCTTTAGAAACTGGGAAACATAAACAACTGGTTCATAAATCTTCTACAGTGTCTCCCATTTATTTCATCATATCTAGGGTCCCTTTTAGCATATTCTACTTAATATCCATCTTCCTAACCTGGGGAAAAGAAAACATAAAAGGGTGAGCTCAAATGCTCAGCAAGGGCAAATAAAGGAAATAAAAATCATATCATATCTTTTTGAAAATCATAACCTGCAAAAGAGATCAAAAAATCTTAACATGGAATAAATCATAGAAGTGAAAATGAGATCCCTATAATCATAACATGAAACATGAAACTTTGTGGCATGCACACATAATCATGGAAAATCATTTATTGTTAGTCATGACTCATTGCCAAGACTATCTTAGTGGACAAAGTCCCTTTCTGAACCGAGTCACCCTCGTTCCAGTCCTATTTCACTGAACCGGTATAACCTACCGTTCCAGCCATGTCTATCTCATGAGATATAAAACCTTTACCCAATGCATTGGAGGGAGAAATAGGTCCCACCCATCTCATAATGATACCATTCTTATGTGTGCCACAAAATCATAAATCATACATCATTGCATAACCCATGTAATACAAATGGGAATAATAAACATCATGACATCATAAAACAATTCATATAAGATAAAGGAATTAATAAAAATGTTTCCATCACAACATAATCAAATCCATGTAATAATAGGGATAAAAACAGAACCCTTTTATTGTCTTAAATGGAAAGTAATTTTGATAAAATACTTGAACTCCATTCTTGAGGAAAATATCCTTTCTACTTCAAAAACATTTTTCCTTTAATAACATGTCATACGACTTTAAAATAAAAGAAGTTGATTAAAAATAAACTTGAAAACTTGTAAAGGAAGAATCTTGGAAATAATGTTTTAAAAATCCATTCATGCCGTATAAGTTAAAAAAAACATTCTTCGTACTTTTGTCGGAAAAGTCAAAAAGTACCTCGTACGACAAATGATTCCTTTCATACATATTACTAAAAACTCACCGAAGGGTAACAATGGATTTAAACAATTTTAGGTGGATGGAAATAATATTACATATTGATGAAACATGGATGTGGATGATAAAATACACCCCAGTAAATACTTACGAATAAACAATCTCAGATAAAAGTGAGATTGTGATATTTCCCTTACCTTAGGTCCGATTTTCTTTGTACGTGTCCGAAGATCCTGTATAATGGTTTAAATAATGTTATTGACTTATTCCAGAATCATAAATATTGATATGATATCATATATGGTCATATTCTTATCTTCTTGTTAGTAATATTTCATTGTTACTTGTTACTCGGGTCTTTATTGCCTTTTGTTATTATGCATGTTTTTCCGAATACATTCTTATTCTTCTTTTAAGGTTATAGATACCTTATATCCAGAATGGTATTAGTGTAACATATATCATATTTATTCATTCAATTCATTTATATAATTACTGTGTAATGATGATCATGTAGAACGAGTCGCATCACATCGTGGAGACGATATTCCGTACGTACGCACGAGTGATGATATCGTTCCTACGATCGTGGAACTGTAATGGAGTATATATATATTATTTAAGTATCAATATTAATTTATAATAATCATAAATAGTTACTCATTATACCATTATACCCATCCTTGTAAAGTGATGGTGGAAAAATAGATTACACCACGGTGTGGAGACGGTATTCCGTACGTACGCACGCGCGGTGATTTCATTTTTCCGTGGGATGGATAGAAGGTGAATTAGGGTTGTTTCATATTTATAATAACATATCAGTATGTAATTAATACTGATGTTATTACTTTATCATGAAACAACAAAAGAAGAAGAAGTTGAAGAAGAAAGAAATTGAAAAGATCGGTAATGGATATTACCTCTTCTTTGGAACGCCTCTTTGAATCCTCCACTTAGGGAACTAAGATTGGTCTTTGAAGAAGACCAGGACCTATAGGATTATTCTAGGGAAGTGGAGAGGAGAAAATGGCAGGGGTTGGCCGAGCTTTAGTGCTCAAATTGGTGTGAGGAGGAGGGGGAGGATGTGTCCTTTTATAAGGGAGGAGAGGGGCACCTTAGGAATACCTCAAAATATTATTTTATATTAATGTCAAAATCGGTTTATAATGGTTCCAAAGGGTCTTATTTCGAAGCTAAAGTGGGGATGGGTCGAAATTCTATCAACCAATAGGATTTCGACAAGTTTAGGGTATTATTTTAACCTTATCAATTAGATTTAACTCTAAGTTAAATAATTTAACTTTTACCGTGTCTTTTTGTTTTCTTTCACTATATGGTTAATACACTTACTATAACATGCCAAACGAACCCCAAATTGTTTATTATTAATATATATATCCTTATCTAAGTCATTTGGCCGAGACTTAGATTTTTAGGAATAAAATAACAATTAATAATATAATATTTTATTTAAAAACTATTTTGTGTCAATTTGGACACTATTTGATATATGATTTTTGTGAAAGTCATAACAGAATTATATGTTCAAAACAAGTTTATTAAATCAACATTAATATATCATAGTAACCTAAAAAATTAGTGGAATTCATAAAAAGTCTCAAATTACATTTATTTTGGTGTTTATAACATCAATTATGTCAATATTTCATTAATAAGATAATTACTGCATCATCATTGTGTCATAAATAAATTAAATTATTTAATGGTTAAAAATTACAAATAAAATACCATTATGTAGGAAATCGTTTTATCATTCTAATGAATATTTATAGTCGAATTTATCTTATGTATAACCCCATATTAAAAATGATTTACTTATTAAACATTGATTTTAACTATTTTAACCCTTCTTTAAATAAATTAATAATAAATGTCCTAATCTAATCCAAGTGGGCCTAAATGGTCATATTTTTATTCCTAAGTTTGTTTTTGGTCGAATTACACTTGTAAAATATAATTAGGACATGTGTTAGGGTAATATTAATATCATATTTACCCTTAGTTACCCTATTTACTATTAACCGTGGTTAAAAAAGTAAAAAGTTACTATTCACCAAAAAATTATTTTTATCTCATTGAACCACATTTTACTTACTGATATCAACCGTGTCTGTCGGATTTTTGAAATTCCATTCACAGAAGCGGTAAAATTAAGTTTTATGCAAAATTTAGTTTTTAACCTACCACTTAGTGGTTTCACTATTCATCAAAAATTGAAAGTTTTCAGAAAAATACCAAAATTTCACCCTAGGCTAATTTCGATATTCTGAGTCCAAAAATGAAGTCCATTTTGAAAAATAAAATTTATAAAATTTCAAAAAGTGGTTATTACTAGTCGTAACGGCTAGTTTTAATAGCATATTGTTGTTTAGTGAAACTCGGTATTGCGTACGACGCAAGCTATCGAGGAAGGTCACAATTGCGTGTAAAGCAAGCCAAGCAAGTGTTGTGTAGAAAAAGATTCCATTGATGATTCCTATAACATAAAAGTCTCGGGTGTTACATTTGGCTAGTGCAGTGGACCTCACTGTACCACCCTGAGATTTTATGAGATAGATTATTTTAATTTAATTGATATATTGGGTTATATTCTACACCATGATTAGCTAGTTCTATATGCAATACCTTAATAGTTTGTAGTATACACAATAATATTCTTGGCTTGTGTCACATAATTTCAAGTTCTCATGACAAAATTCATTTCACTCCACAATGAGTAAATATTTTGTTCAGTGTATAAAATAACTATGTTTAAATTTTGTTATAAAAAACACTAAACAATGCTTTCACTAAAAATAACACTTACATGGCTTGCATTACATGCAAGAGGGAGCTTCCAAGATTGATTGTGTTGTACGTAATACCGAGTTTCACTAAACAATGATATATTAATACAATAACATTTCATTGATATAAACTATCAATAATGAATAATATTTTTTTTATTTTATAACATTAAAATTCATCTTGTATATTTTCGATAACATTATATAAAAACAAAATCAATTTTTCAAATAAAAGTTGTACTTTTAAAAAAAATGATGTTTTACCTCATTTTGATGGTTCACTAATTTTAAATCTATTTTTTGATGTTGTTATAAGATTAATTTTATAAAATAATATTTTTTTAAGTGGATCATAAAAATTCACTTTTGTTGATGTTTTGTTATTTTCTTAAGAAAATTAATATTTTAATAAATAGTTAAAAATACTGTATTTTAATTCAAAATTTTTTTTCCTCTAATTTATTTATATAGATAGCTTATATTTATAATTGTTTGTAAAATGTATTTGAATTATAATTTTATCATTTAAACCAATGATGCTAATTGTAATTAATTTCACATTTAAATTGGACAAAAATACATGTCATTCTTCTGATAGTTATTACTTCTAAAAAATTCCACATTTTTGGTTTTAACAAATGGAATTAATTTTAAATTAATTACATCAACATATATGTTTTGAATTTGGAAAAATTGATTCCAAATTTAGAATATTGAGGTTCATATTGTCTAAATAGTTACCTTTTATATTTGGGCACATTGAATAGTGACTTTAGAAATTACTTTATTTACCATGGTTAAAGGGTAAATATGTTAATATGGGTAAAAAATTATATTATAATAATATTAAAATACCATAAAACATTTCATAAACCTATTTAATGAGATATTTCAGAGTATGTGAATACTTGGGTCTATTTTTGGACCCCATGTATTCACTATTATGCGAAAATGAAATATTATAATAATTAATTTAAAGCTAATATAGTTATAACCTAAACATGTACCCTTTACTAATTCAATTTTACTATAGGGTTATATAACAAATCACTATGAATATAAATATTAATTATAAATATAAAATTATTTCCTACATCATGGTATTTTATTTATAATATTTTGAAATTAGATAAATAAACTTAATTATGAAACATTTATGATGTAGAGTTTACTTCATTAATGAAAGATTAAAATAATTTTATTTATAAATTTTAAAATAAATATATTTTGTTCATTTTTATTCCATAAATTAATTTAATGTATTACATTGGCATATAAATGATGAGTTAATTTCATTGGTGCAAAAAAATCAGGTAGTTATGAGTTTTTAAAAAGTCAAGTATGAATAGTGTCCCAAATTGACATAATTCATAACATAAAAAATTAAATATTTTACTAAATGATATTAAATTCCTAATGATATTTGATTCATTAAAATGGTAAATATAAGTCAAAAGATGTCATAAAAACCATTTTTTGGGTGGTTTTACATGATATGGTAATTCCAGTAACCAACAATGTGTAAATTACATGAGATTACATTAAGATTAAAAAGGGTAAAATAATGTTTAAACCAAAAAGAGAAGGATAAAACAATATTCCAAACTTAAAGAAAAATTATTGGATGATTGGTATTATAAACAAAAAGTATCTTATATTATAATTATATATCTTTTGGACCATTTTTAATCTAAATTTAATTTATAATTAATTAATATTTTCATAGTTTCTTAAACTGCCCAACTCATCTCTTATAAAAGGGCACCTTTACCCTATCATCTTAACTCCATTAAGATTGTTTCTGCTCAGACCACCACTACCCATTTCTCTTCTCAACTTCCATAGTAACATTATAGAGGTGTGGTTCTTCTCAAAAGACCATCTCTAGTGCCCTCAGAGGAATTCTAAAGGAGGCACGTCAAAGAATATGTAATCTCTTCTAAAGATTCATTAAAATTTCATTCCTCTTCTACTACCTCTTCATTAGATGATTAATTATAATTAAAATAAATCACTATCACTCATATTGTTATATTTTAAAATATATAATATACTATACCATTTCACCTTCTATACATCCAATGAAAAATGAAGTCACTGCGCATGTGTATATATGACTTCTGTCTCCACGCTTTGGTGTAATCTATTTTTCAACACCACATTAATTTGATGAGTATTATGGTAAAAATAATAACTATATATGATTATTATAACATTATACTAATTATGATATAATATATACCATCCACTTTTATAACATTCAATAATTATTGGAATGATATTGCCGATCATGCTTACGTACGACTAACCATATTTACAATGTGATGAGATTCATTATCCACGTTAACCACTCTAGAATGAATTTAATATATATAACAAATATTCATGAAATATATTAAATAATAATTTCACTATATTTATGATATATATATATATATTTCATTGACTTACTTCCATTAAATTTAATAAGGAAAAGAAAACAATGATTAGGCATACGTACGACCTACCCTCTCCATGAATGGGGTATTAAATTTATCATATCAATCAATTATATATATATAGTTATATACATAATATATATACTATATAAATCATGTTTTACAATTTGGATGTATCTAAATCTCAATATAAGTAATAATATTAAGACTAACAATTCAAAACATGTACGATATATACAACGATTATTACCCAAAATGTTGCATTGATATGGAATTGAAAAATGAGTGGGTAATATAAAGTTTAATATGAATCGTATATGGTATCATAAATATTATTATAGTTATATTACATGTTAATAATATTTTTATACCCCTTTTACAGGTGTTTCTTATGCATTCAATATAAATCAGACCTATGATAATGGATAATTTTGCAATTCCATTTTATCTCAGACTGTTTATACGTAAGTATTTACTGGTGATATATTTATCATCCATGTCCTTGTTATCTAAACATGTTTTCATTAAATATTTAATATTGTTATATATACATTTTATGTCCTTTTTACAAATTTTTTACTTTTACTACATGATATAGAATGAATCTATCTTTTATTTACCATATGAGGTCCTTTTATGACACATCCAAAAAAGTAAGATAATAATGGTTTTTAACATATATAGAATGAAAGGATTTTTATGGTTTCATAAAGCCTTATTTTCATGAATATTCCTATGAAATATTTCATGTTTATTTTCAACTATATATATTTATTTTAAAAATTTTCTTCATTTTTAGAAAAGAAAACGTTTTTGATAAAGAAAATATATTTTCCTCAAGAAATAGGTTCATGTGTTTAATAAAAATTATTTTCCATTTAAGATGAAACTTTTAAATATGGTTTTTCTTTTTTTCCTATTATTTATATTATTTTATTTCTTTAATGATTGAATTATATTTTATTTTGATTATGTGGTGATGGGATTATATTTATGAAACCCATTTCATGGGTTATGATATAATGAATTATTTATGTTTTGTGAAACATTTATGGATGATTTCCATATGATATGGTTGGGACCTATATTTCCCTGTAATGCATTGGGTAAAATTTTATATACCATGAGATAGACAAGATTGAAATCACTAGTAAATCTGGATCAGCAAGACAAGGCCAGAACGACATGTAAACTCAGTTTTGTTATGGACTTTGTCTACTATGAAGGTTTTGGAAGCAATGCCTTGGCTACTATGGAAATGATATTATGCTGTTATTAGTTTTACACAATTACATGTATTATCCCAATGCTTTTATATCATGGTTCATTTTTTTTATGATCCATGCCTTATGTACAGTCATGATTTATTTAATGACACTATATTTTTATGTTTAAACATTATGATCATGTTCTTACATTCAAATGTTTATGGGTTTTTTTATGTTATCCATGTTTACCCTTACTGAGCACTTGAGCTCAACCTTTTTATGTTTTTCTTTCTTGTGGATATAAATAAGGGTTTTTTGTAGGAAATAAAAATGGGAGGATATTTATTGGAGATTTTAAATTTATTTCACCATGATTAGAAGATTATGTTCCGAGTTTCCAATGAAACTAAAATAATGTGGTATTTGGGAATATATTTGTGTAATGTATTATGTATTAAGAAAAATAAATGTAATGGACATTTCTGTCAATATAGGTTCTCTACTTTTTTTATCATAGTGAAGGTATAATTAACCTTTACAAACTATGATTCCAAAACAATAGTGAGATCCCTAGTGATATTTATAAGGTATGTCTTGAGATGTCCATAAGGGTAATTCTAACTATACATTACAGTCCAAGAATTATGGTAATGATAATGAATAATATATTATTAAACCTAATATTTTAGATATTTAATGTACCCCTCTTGATTATGTTATTTTATTAGTATGAATTCTTCCTCTCACACTATTCATTTTGGGTTTACACAATGGATGAAACCCGATGGATCTATATTAATGATCAATGGATTGGGAAATGCAATGATTATCATCCTAAACAACCAATTGTTATTTGATATGGAGTGAAAAATCATATTTCTATAATTACACATGTTACGGATTATTATAGACTTAAAAATGTGGAGAGAAGGGAACATCACTCTATTGAGTCCTTCATGAGTCAACATCCTCCTTCTTTTAGCGGGTCTTCAGGTCAACTTGTAGCTAAAAAATAGATTAGTACCATTGTAAACATATTTTCCATCCTTCATTGTTCGTAACATGTAAAGGTCAATTTGTATTTCTATCATTTATATAGAGATTTTGAATAGTGGTGGACTCTAATTATGAATACAGGGTAGCACGATGAAATAGAATCCATAGACCGGGACGTGTTCAATAACATGTTTTCCAATAAGTAGATCCCTTATATTCATAAAATAAATTGAAAATGAGTTCCTTTAGCATACAAAAATGTATGATGAATCTGTTGGTATGTTCTAGGAGAATTTTACAAGGATTTTAAGGTATGATTTTGTCATTATCATCCAACCATAAGGTAATGTTGATCGATTCTATAGTTTCTTAAAACTAAATCTTCGATGGGAATTAGATTTAAGTGTCTTCAATAGATTTTAAGAGATTGTGTGTTGTGATATCATGTTAGAACTGACAGTTTGTGTTACATATCCATCTCATGTATTTGAAAAGAAATAAAAAATGGAGTTCAAGGAAAAATCTCAAAACAATTGGGAAAATAAGATGAATGATTACTTATGATCAATGTGTTAAATGAATCATAGTTGAGATTGACTTAAAGGGTCTAGAAAAAGTTTCTTGTGTGCAAATGATGGACCTTGAGAATTTGAGTACCGATTTAATGGTAGAAATGTTTCTAATGATGTAAATTAAGAAAATACTACTGAGAATTCACCACCAACACTTTAATGCTACAGGTGCAAGGAAATGGGGAATTATTATAACTAATTCCTTAGTCCTAGGGTTAATGATGATTGAATTCATAAAAACCATAAGGAAAAAAACAAAGGGATGTCACATGCAATCACTATTTGTGATGATTATCCTGAAAAATAAGTGGTTGAATGATTAGTGTTTATGTAATGGGGTTCTAAAATAGCATGGTGGAATATCATTTAGAATATTATCGAAAATTGGAATATCAATGTATTGGTTTATAGGGGTTCCAAATAATTATATGGTACCGGTAACCATGAAATTTGATTGAAATATTTTATTAATGCACGTGATAGGAACATAATGGAGCGATAATGATATAATTACATGGTTTATAGTATTAATGACCTCGTGATTGATTAAAGGACAAAATTATATCATGGTTTGAGTATATATATTTCTTGGTATATTTGGTGTGTGGATAGAGTTAATTTTGATATAATACATGTTTTAAATATGTTTCTATGGTAATTCATGTTATTATCACGTTTCAAGAGAAGACATGATTAAGGTACTCATATTTTTGGAATATGACATAAAGGAACTGCCTTATGAGATATGGGAGATAAATGTTAAGTAGATTTAGTCCACCTGATTCTAAAGTTATATATTTTCAGTTTCTATAAGGATTGTAATGTTATCAATTTTGGTATTTTATGAGTTATTCTCCATTTTAATATTAATTTATTATCTTACTCTAGGTAGACTTAGGCTTATTTGATAAACTATTCTAAAAATTTTGTTGAGATAGATGGAATGATATATCATTATATCACATGATCTTCTAACAATTAATGAATGATAAATTCCACTTCATTTCATTATGAGATATAGTGGAAATTGTTCATGTAACGACCAAAAGTGTGATTGTACAAAAATCAAGAAAGTATTTGTTTCTCTTGAAAAAATATTCAAATTTAAGAAAAGGATCTTGAAATAAAAAAATGTTATCCATGTACGTTATTATCAAATGACTCAGATGGTCTCTTAAATAATCACATATTTATGGCTTTATATTACTTAACTTTCTCCCAACATTATACTCCATCACTATCCTTCAGAACATAATGGTTAGATTTATATTACATATTAATGTTTTCAATTATGACTTATGTTTCCTATGTGGAAACCTAGTGATGAGTTATTTTGGGTAACTAGTATGTTTATATCTTTACTCATTAAAATGATGTTTTAGTATTATTTTTTACGATTTACATTTCCATGAAAGAAAGATTGAATTAATAAACTATTTATATCCCCAACGAATTTTGAGGGTGAAATTATTTATAATTGGGGTTGAATATAGAACCCCGATATTTTATGAGATAGATAATTTTAATTTCATTGATAAATTGTGTTTTTTTCTAAATAAAGATTAGATTGCACTATATTAATGAGTGTATTAGCTTGCAGTATATACACTACTATTCTTTTCTTGTGTTGCACAAAATTTCCTTTTCTTTTTTGTAGACTTGATTCAAGAAACACTGGGTATGGATTTTTCTCAATGTATATAAATAATATGTATTGATTATGTTTTAAACAACACCAAATGAATATTGAACTAAACTTAACACTTACTTTGCTGCATTACATGTAAGAGTGACCTTCTTCTATAGCTTTGGTTATATGCAATACCGAGTTTCACTAAATAATTATATGTTATTAAAATGTTATTTAATGGATATAAACTAAAAATTATGAATAGAAATGACAAAAATTTAAATTTTATAAGACAAAAATAAGTCATTTATGTTTTCTAGATCATGGGATAAGAACAAAATCCTTTTTTGGATAAAAGAAGTATTTTAAAAAAAATACAATTTTACATATTTTTGATGGTGCAACCCTTTTTTATCTATTTTTGACACTTTCATAGGTTAAATTTTACAATATAAACATCTTATTTTTATTTGTGACATAAAAATCTACTTTTGACAAATTTTGGGTTTTTTCTTACTGAAATTATAAATTTTGAGGAATAGTGAAAATTAAAGCCTTTTAATTCGAGACTACCTTTTTATTTAATTTATTTATATTGGTAGTTTATATTTTTAATTGGTTATAATGTGTAATTGGATTATATTTTTATCATTTAATCCAATTTTGGTAATTAAATGTAATTTCATATTTAAATTGGATATAAAAACATGTCATGATTTTGTGAGTTATTACTTCTTAAAAAACCATCCATTTGGTTTTGAAAACGTGAATTAATTGGTAATTTATTAATTAAACTTTTATGTTTTGAATTTGGAAAAATGTATTCCATATTTGCAATCAAAAGGTTCAAACTGTGTAAATAGGTATCTCTTTTTATACATTATGAATAGTAACTTCTGTAATTATTTTATTAACCATGGTAAAAGGGAAAATATGGTAAATTAGGGTAAAAAATAATATTACAATAATATTCATCTACTCTAGGACTTTTACTAACAATATTTCATGAGATATGTTTCACCAGGGTAATCCTTGGGTCGATTTTTGGAACCCATAGATTCACATGAATAGGAAAATGACATTTTATAAGAATTAATTTAATATAATTATAATTATAACATATACACATATCTTTTATTAAATTGATTTTCCTATAGGGTTACATAACATATATCTATGTCTATAAATATTCATTAGGAATATAAAACGATTTCAAAAATCATTTTATTTTATTTATAATTTTTAGAAATTAGATAAATATATTTATATATGAAACAATTATGATATAATGATTACCCAATTAATGAAAGATTCAAATAAATGAATTCATAAATTTAAAAAAAAATTATTTGAACATTTTGATTCCATCAAAGAGTTTTTTAGATAACATTGACTTATTAGGTATTAGGTAATTCGTTTTTTAAGAAGGAAGCATATTTTTATAAATGTTAAAAAAGTCAAGTATGAATAGTGTCCAAAATTGACACAATTCATAACATAAAACATAAAACAAATTTATTTAATGAAATTAAATTTGTAAAAATATAGGATTGATCCAAATAGTTAATATACGACCAAATATTTAATAAATATCTTTTTATGGGTCTTTTGACATGATGCAGAAATTACATTAACTCACAATGTGTAAATAACATGATATCACATTAAGATTAAAAAAGAGAAAATAAGGGTTTAATAAAAAAAGATACGGATAATAAAATATTCAAAACATATATAAATACTATTGGATGATTTGTATCAAAATCCGAATCATATTATATTCTAATGAAATATTTTTTTAACAATTTTTAATAGAAATATAATTTATAATAAATTAATATTTTGGTAGTTTCTTAAAGTGCCCCCTTATCTCTTATAGATGGGCACATCTACCCTATCCTATTCACTCTATTGTGAGACTTCATTCTTAGCCAAATCATACCCATTTCTCTTCTCAACTTCTGAATTAATGTTATTCAAATTCTCAACTTCTCAAAAGACAATCTTTATTGGCCTAAGATGAAATCTAATGGAAGCACGTCAAGGAAGATGTAATCTCTTATACTTATTCATTCAAATTTCGTTCTTCTACTTCTTGATCATAAATAGTTGTTTCATTTTAAAGTAATAACATATGTATCACTAATATACTTATATGTTATTATAAATATGAAATTTCACTATTTCACCTTATATCAATCCTAGGGAAAATGAAATCACCACACGTGTGTATATACGACTTACCGTCTCCACACCATGGTGTAATCTAATTTTTCACCACCACCTTACTCGGATCATTATAATAGTTGAAATAACAACTATATATAATTATTATCACATTATACTAATTATTAAATACTATAAACCAAACACTTTAATTACATTGCACAATTATGGGAAGGATATCGTCTCTCATGCGTCCGTACATATTACCGTCTCCACGACACAATGATATTCATTATCCACTTTAACCATTCAAGAATGATTTTAAATTATATATAATAAATAATCATGGAATATACAACAAAATAATTATTCCATATTTATGTTTATATATATGTGATTTACTTCTATTTAATTTAATAAGGAAATGAAAATAGTGCTCATGCATATATACAACCTATCATCTCCATGAATTGTGTATTCCATTTATTTTATATATGTGTTATATACATATTTATATATGAATATCTATAATATATAAATCATGTTTAATATTTTAAAAGTAATTAAATCATGATATAAGTAATAATATCAACAAAAAAACTCAAATAACGTATCATAAATAAAATGATTATTACACAAAACATTGTTTTAACAAGGAATTAACAAATGAACTTGTAATATAATGTAGTAAGTGAATAATATATGATATCATAAATATTATTATTGTTATGTCACCAGTTAATAATAGGTTTTAACCAACTATAAAGGAGTTTTTTACACATATGCAAGAAATCATACCTAATATAAGGGATAATTTTGCAATCTAATTTTAATCCATGATTTTTATATGCAAGTATTTACTGGGGATATATTTACCATCCTAGACCAATTTTTGTAAAACTAATTCCATAAAATATTTAAAATTATTCTATTTATATTATAAGACATTTTTTCCCATTTTTGACTTTTACTACATATTATAGAAAGGATATTTCTTTTGTTTACCATAAAAGGTACTTTATTTAACTTTTCTTGAAAAAGAATGATTAAAATGTTTATATAAACTTATACGAAATCAATACATATTTATGGTTTCTTGAATCATAATTTCCACGAAAACTCTTTTTCACTATTTAGATATTATTTGCAACTAAATTATTTTCTTTTAAAATTGTACAAAATTTTGGAAAAAGAAAAACTTTTTTTAATAAGAAAGGATATTTTCCTAAAAAACTATGTTCAAGTGCTTTATAAAAATTATTTTCCATCTAAGATGAATCTCTTAAAATAGTTATGTTTCTATCCATATTATTACAATGATTTGATTTCATTAGTTATTGAATTATCTTTTGTACGGATTATGTTATGATGGAATGATATTTAAGAATCCCATTTCATTGGTTATACTGTGATGAATGATTTATGTTTTTTTGGAACATGTAAGAATTATTTAATTAAGAGATGGTTGGGGCCTATATCACCATTCAATATATTGAGTAATGAATTATATCTCATGAGATATACATGATTCAAATGAAAAGAAAATCATGTTCTATAAGAAATGGCTGGAAGGATAGTTAATCCTGGTTTAGTAATGGAATTTTTACACTATGATTGTATTACAATAAATTCCTTTGATACTATGGAAATCATATTATGTTTTTATTATTTTTCCATAATTACATGTTTTATACCGATGCCATTCTATCTTGGTTAAGGTTTCTTTATGATCCATGCTTTACGTACTACCATGATTTATTTCATGACTATTGTTTTTTATGTTTAAACATTTTGTTCTTGTTTTTATGTAAGAATGTTTATGTTTTTTTTGTTCAACATGTTTACCATTACTAAGAATTTGAGCACACCTTTTTTATGTTATTCCCTAGTATATAATGAATGCTTTTAGGTAGGAAAATAGGGAAAGGTCATTATAGGATATGTTGAATATATTTCACCACGATTAGAATAATATGTTCTGATATTTAAATGACATTAAACTAATATAATTTTGGCGAATATATTTTTTCAATGTAAAAATTATTCGAAAAATAAATGTATTTTCGATGTTCATGAAGCCTGGTACCTACACACTTTCGTCCTTCAATGCCTCTGGATCCATCCCTATATCCTAGCTCAAATATTGATGAAGAAGAGAAGGAATATTATAATCCAGTAAATTATAGTTGTTTTATTCAGGTTATATGTAAGGAGTCTCTCTTTTCTAGTGTGTGATAAATAATTTTTCTATCTAAGAGAAATATTTTTAAATCTAATAGGATTTTTTTAATATTACATAATATATTCAATGATAATAGGTAATGATATGTAGTTGTATTTTCAACATAAATGTTAGTATGTTTTTAAGGAGTATCATCATTAATATGAATCCTTCCTTGCAGTTTTGTAATCAAAAAATATAATTGATGAAATTTTTGTGCATATTAAGCATCTAGGTTTCTGGAAGTTCATTCATGCACATTCATGGGGGTATTATATCTAAATCTTCATGAATCGATATGTATTGTTGTTTTTATAGATTCTTCTGATAAAGTATCAATATAATGGTGTATTTGGATGATAATAAAAGCGTTTTAAATTTATTTACATGTAATATGATATTGAAATTCAAGATACTCTATAAAAAACCTATCTAACTTTAGTGCAGGGGAATATTCCTGGTTTTTGGGTTACATATTTAGCCCTATTTGGTATATATAAGAGAAAAATAGTGGGGTATTTCACCCAAGAACAACCATGAATCAATTCATTTATTACATTGATGATAATGTCTTGATAGATGTTGGATTATGAGGTAGAAGATACACATTGTGTAACAACATCACAAGAAAATTAATGTTTATGGAGCAGACTAGATAGGTTCCAAGAAAACCATCAGGGTTTGGGTTCATTTCGTCAGACCTTTATATCTCATATGCCTCAGCAAATATCATACCATACTCCTTTTTTTGTGAATATAAAAAACAATATCAGTATACTAGAACAATTTTTATTCTCAAACAACATGTCTTGGCTTGATGGATTAATATAGATGGTTGAGGATTCATGGAACATACCTAAATAAGAGATCTTTTGTGAAGGTTTTAGGACGTGGATCAAGTGTTGGAGAAGGGAGATGAATGTATCTGTTTTGAAAAAGCATGTTAATGGCACCATCATGAATAGATTACAAAAGAAGTATAATAGGATAGACGAAATACTTCAAAAATATTGGGATGAAATCATCTTAATTTATCTGTATGAAATAATGGGTCAGTATTAAAGATTATGTCCTTATAATGGACCTTATGTGTGAGATCAATATATTTAAGGATTAAATATGGAGAATGAAACATGAAATTTCTCAAATAGTTTTTCTAGGAAATTATGGTTCCATGAGGAATCAAACTAAATAATCAATATAGGACTTATATTGATGATTTTGAAGTAGTACGGAAAATGGAACACATACACTTTTAGGTGATATTGGTAAGGGAATGGATCTACAATGTTCAAAGGTATAGTCTCATTAATGAGCATCATTTCATGAAATGAATCATCCCTCTAGTTGATCCTGAGAGTAAGGAGGATCATGATACATATTTGTGATAGGAGGAGATCAGAGAGACAATTTATAGAATAAATCATAATACTATGTTTGGTCCCAATGTTTTTCCTAGTTATTTATTCATGGATTCATAGAACATAATTGATTTCCAAATTAGGGAAGTGACCCATGATTTTTTCAAATGAGGGCCACTTCCTAGGGTGGTTTACAACTCAATAGTGTTTCTTGTTCCAATGAGAAATCATCACAGGACAGTTAATCCGTACTAGCCTATACGATTGGGTAATTTTTTCAATAAAAATCTTTATTGTAAGTTCCACAAAAGATTAATATATATAATATTGAGACTCATATGTTAAGAACCACATGGGTTCATTAAAGTAAGAAACATTCAATGTGCAGCAGGGATTGAAAATGAAATGACAAAAGATCATAAGAGAAATACAATTGTATATAACATTAATAATAATAGATATATTGATAATTCATTAAAAAAATATAATATATAATTATTATCAAAGAGATGATATATATAATTTTCAAGGAATTGGGTTGTTACTTCTTATTTAGATATTACTCTTCTCATCAATTCTCATTTTTTTCTTATGAAAAAATGCTCTATCACGTTAACCAGTATTCAAGGCCTCATGAATGTTTACCTAATGTCTCATATCATATTTATTCTAACAAAAATGGAATTAACATGGAATGATAAAAATAAACTATAGTAAAAAACCATTCTACCATACATGTATAGATCATGTAAATGTTTAATATCACATTTGATGCCTGAGGATGATGTCCTACAATTCCTGAATGGTCGGAAATAATACATTCGTGGGTTTTAATAGTATATCTGAGACTTTTGAAAATCATTACAGAAAAATTTTCAATAAAGAGAAGAGTTGTGTTTACATATCAAACAAATTATCAAAAATGAAGTGTCAATCTATCCAAAAAAATACTGGTAAGTAGAGTAGAGATATTCATATGGTTTTCCATTGGTCTCCACTATACAATAGAATAATTATAATTTTCTAATTTTAATAAATTTTTAACTTTATTATGGGGCATGTTATCTACTAAAAATACCATTTTTTCATTCATTGGTCATCTTAAACTAGTGAATAGTATTATAATAATGATTCACATGTATATTATAAAGGATTTCATTCAGAAATAAATTTTATTGTGTACCTCCTAAGAAGTGATTCCCTTACTACTGATGACAATGTAGAGAAAAAGATAGTTTGGATAGATTAATACTTTTGGTGTTTCCCCTATTCAAGTTATGAGACTACTTTTCAAATTTTCATCAGAGGGGATTCCACTCATTGTATCTAGTGTTTCCATGTCCAATACTTGGAACTCGCTATTTATGGGAACATGATTTTTGAAATCATTATGTACTTGTTCAAATGTGACGAAATTATAATAAATAAGTTAAAGTCTCTTGAGATGGTATTTTCTATTGTATTACATCTTATTTGTGAGGGAAGAAATCAGGGAAGCGAAGGGTCCGGGTACTCCCACTGGTTCATCTAGATGCGGGTGAAATTACTAGTAATATCGTTATCGGCTCTCATTTTCGGTGGGGTTTCCATGACCACACTATGAAAAATTATCCCAAGGGTTGTAATGAATGAAGATATTTTCAAAAGGGAGAGTTTGGTGGTGTGGGTTAAATGGTAGGATTCAACATCGGCGGTGACGAAAAATGTTGTTAGGTCATTCGTGGAGGGGGATATGAGGGGGGTGGCTTTTACAATATGATATAAGTTCTGTTATTTTCAGTTTTATATTATTCTTTTGGATAGTTAACTGCTTTAGATGGAAATAAAGGGATATGGTTATCTGTATCTCATTTTATAGACTACTTAATATTAGCACAACAGAGGAGAATTTATACTTTAGACTTATAGTATGGATTCTATAGGGGAAGTCTAATCCACCTTGGGAATTGAACTAAATAAATTGTAAATGTAGTAATTTTTTTAACCAGGGAATTATAGTTAACCATTAACTAAGGGAAGAAATTTTTTAGGCCATTCACTAGCCTACATGGTGGACCATAGTGGGTACATCATCATATATCTCTATTCAGGTTCACTTCCGGATGACTGTAAACTCATTATTTGGGGAGACCATTTAAGACATCACCACTTCCAGATATAATAAATTTATTTCCTTATTTCATTGGGATATTACATCCCCTTTTTGCATAATAATAAAAGTCAAATTTCACTTAGTTGGTCATTCCATGTTATAAATTTTATGGTTTTAGTCAATGATAAAATACATATGGAATATCATATTATGATTTTGGGTATTGTGTGGTCCTTGAAATGTTTACTTATTTTACATCTAGAATTAAGAATTATTTCTTAATAAACATAATTTGGTGTAAAGAATGATATTTTGTTATAATTGGATTAATTTATTAAATTTCCTAAGCATGTTTGTATCTTACACTATGTTTTCAATCATCATGGTTAATGAATTCCACAACATATGGTAAATGATAGTGCAGAAAAATTATTATCCTAGTGCCATAAATTTTGATGAACATATGGGATTTTCAAAGGTCACAGATTTATGGATTTGAGTCCCTTTACTCTCTATTGACCATTGACTAGATTGTGTTCGATGACATCAATAACACTCTATAAATATTTATGCTTTTCCTCCAATCCCACCAATATTCTCTTATTTTGAATCCATGTTCTGTGTTAATATATATGAAAATCATACATCACTTTCTCTATTATTAATAGGGTTTTTACTAACCCATATTGAAAATAGGGGTTATAATAAAAGTATTTTTAAATTTCAAACCTTTGAATAATGAGATAAAGTTAAAATTACAAGGATGAAAATTATTAAGGGTGGATGTAACATCCAAGTATTCTAAAAGAAGAAAATTATATTTAATAGCATAAAAGACATGAAAAATAGATTTTATAATTAATTACATGTAACACTCAATTTTATCTTATGTTACATATACACCTATATTATTTAATGTTTGACTTTGTATTCAATATGTTACATCGATCATTAACAATATATGTTATAAATTACCATTATCACATGGCCGTTAAAATGCTTTGTATGAATAGTATTTGCTAATTTATGAAAAATATATATATATATTAATGAGTATAAATTATTGATAATTTTTTAAAAATAATCAATCAATTGTTTTTGTAATGTTATATTATTTGTCAAAACCTTGTTTTCTAAAAAAATTATTTTTATTCATTTGAATGAAGAAAATATGATATGAATTTTTAGAATATTTTAAAATTGTAATTGATAAAATTTATTTCACATATTTTATAAGAATATCATGCTTTAATTTGGGTAAAAGTTTGGGATTTTTTTTAAAAATATTGATTTTTAGGAGAGTAATAAAAAAATACAATTTTTGTACAAATAATTTTCTTTTCAATAAATCAACTAATTTAAATTAAAAAAATATTTGAAAATTATATAATGAAGAATACATAATATTAAATCCATTTAATTACTATTAATAATCATTATATAAGGTTTTAGATTAAATTGGTTTTTAATTTTTATTTTTAAAATCGATTTTAAATAGAATAATTTTCCTATATTTTAATTAAATAAAATAATCCTTAATAGGGATTTTTTTTAAAAAAATATTATAGGAAATATATTAGTTGATATTAATTTAATTTCTTAAAATTATTATTATTAGTCATAATATTAATATAGAATATTCCCCTTCCTAAATAATACTATACTTATAACCTAGTGTCTCACTGCATATGTAAGATTAATGAAAAAATAAAATTGGATAGTTTTTTAAGAGAATTTATCATATGAAATCCATATTTTTAATTAGAAAAATTCATAATAACATTGTTAAACTAAATTTTATGATGAAAATTTATATTCAAAATAGAAAAATATCTTTAACTATAATGAATGAATTTTTTTATTTACGGTTAAAATCAAATAATTATGTTTGAAATGACCTAAAATATAATCATAATATTATTTAATGAGTTTATTTTTACATTTTCCATAAAATTACACTAAATAGGGAACATTAATTACACTTAAATTAGAATATATACGATATAATAATTTATGTAATTAATAAGTCAAAAAATGATACATTTATTTCATTTAATTTCTATAAAGCATTGGGAATGGGAAAAATAACATAGTATTTGTTAAAGATATTATATGGGAAATTAAATTAGTTTTTTTTTTCAAGATAATTTATCTCTACTATTTATACATGAAATAATTATATTTAACACTCATGAAATGACAACATTGTAATTATTTAGTTTGTAATTAAATTAAATTAATGATACTAAAAAAATTAAAAGTGAATTAAATAAAGTGTAATATTATGTTTCATTAATTTTTTATTAATATATCATTTAAATTAATTTTAGGAAAAATCAATTCCAAATCTATGATTGTGTTGAAATTGTAATATTCAAGTGAAATAAATGATGTCGAAATAGATATAAATGTTATTTAATAATAAATTATATTTTATTTAAAGATTTAAAATTATTAAAAACCTTACCTTGTGGGTAATTTAATTTTAAAATATAATAATTCAAAAATATGTTCAATAAATTTACTAATTTTCCCATTATAATAAATATATTGACACCTAATTAGAAAAAAACCATGTTAGAGTAGTTAATATTAAGGTTTTTCTTTTTTCATGTTTCAGGCGATTGTGTTATAAATAATTTTCAACAAAAATAATATTTTCATTTGATAAATTAGATTTCATTTTAATATTTTATGTGAAAAAATTGTCTATTAATTATCAGTTTAATTTTTTCTTAAATAATAAATTACCATGGAATGAAAATTATTTATATTAGTGGAAACCCAAAATGTTAAAAATAAGGATACATTAATTTAAAGGAACAAAATATTTAAAAAATGTTTTTTAACACCTCAATATTTTAATGAGATATATTATTGTTATTATTATTATTATTTATTATTTTTTAAAACCTCATTGATATCTATTATTGTATTCTACACAATGATAGGCTTGCCTGACAGGAAACACCTGCTTAGTTTACAATATACACAACATTATTCATGTTTTGTGTTATACACAATTTCAACTTTGTTGATAAAATTAACTTAATGTCAGACCGAGTATAAGCGAACCACTAAATAATAATATGTTACCTTATAATCTAGTAATTATAATTGAGGTCATGAACAATATTAAAATTCCTATGAAAATAAATCTAAATGAAAAAAGTATATTTATAAAATAATTAATTCACTCTTGATAGATTTTATTTATGAAATATATTTTTAATATATTCAATGTTCTCTTTGAAATCAATATTATTGGATTTAAAAACATGGTATAAAAATATATCATAATTTTCAAATAAATGAAGTTATTTTAAAAATATATATATAGTTTTGCGGCCTTTTGATAGCGCACCAATTTTAAAAATATTTTTTCAGAGATATACAAAATTTATTTAAAATTTTCATTATTTTATTTGTATGTGGTATATAAAATTTTTTGTTTGAATAAATTTTGATATTTTTTCTTAATAAATTTCTTGTATTGATGAATTGTAGATATCAATAAATTTTAATTAAAAACATCTTTTTTATCGAGATGGATTATATAGTTAAATTATATAATTTAATGGGTTTAAATTATAATTATTATATATTTATATCACTCAATATAATTTATTATATTGGTAATAATTTTTACATGGATTTTGATTTAAAAATATTTTACTCTTTTGCAATGTTGTGTCTTTTAAAACTTGTTCTCTCATTCAGACAACATGACTAATTTTAATTTAATTGCTAAAAAATGCATATTTTAAAATTGGGAAAATAGATTCCATATCTGAAATTTCAATCACCAAATTATGTAAACAACATTATTTTATTTTGGGGCCTTATGAATAATATCTACGATTATTTTTTATTAATAATGTTATTGGGTAAATTAGGTAATTAAGGGTAAAACAAATATTATAAAATTACCAAAAAACATTTATTAATATCATTTGATGATCAGTGTTAAACCTATATCATCATTGGGTCAAAATTGGGTCCATTTGAATCCACTAGGATGACATTTAGACCTTTAATTTATATTATATTAAGAAACATTAAATATGTTTCATTGAAATTTTAATTTCTAAATCATTTTTAATATACAGTTATATAAATGATTAATTCATTTATAAATACTCATTTTAAGGATAATATGATTTTATATTTCATGGTAATTTATTTGTTATTTTTAGGAAATATATAATTACAATAAATTTTTATATATTTTTAATGGATGAATGATCAAGAAAGGAATTTTTAATAAAATTATATTAACCACTAAAGGACACAAAAACAAGACCAATTATTATTTTTTAGTATATGTAGACCATAATCATCTAAGGGTTGTTTTATTGACCAATTTGAGCCTTATATAATAGATTAAAAAACATATATAGTTTTATATAAATTGATGTTAAATTGGTCACATTCATGTATTAATAATTATAACATTTTTAATTATGTGTTTTATTGAAGATATATTCAATTAAACGTATTTTCTAGAAATAAATTTTACTTTTATTCGTTATAATATATTATTTTATATTTTTATTCAAAAAAAGTGAATAAAAAATTACACCATAATGATGTTATAATTTTTTTATTTATTTAGATAACCAATAAATGATACTAAAATATTATAATAAATACCATTTCTAATAATATATACGTCCAACGATTTTTCTAGATTATATATACATATTTTGAATATAATAAAATATTTATTTTAAGTTAGCTTATTATTTGAATATTTTTAAACACTAAATAATTAAATAGTGTCAAATTTGACACAATTTATTGTTTTTCAAAATAAGTTTTTATTAAATTACTTAAAATTAATTTTTTAGAAAATAAATAATATTTAATATTTGGTCCAAAATGTTCTATGTTAATTATTTATTGTGTTATTGACATAAAATAAGAAATATTTCACCCTTTTAGCATTAAAATATTTATTACCCTTGTTAATATTTAGAAAGAACAACAAAGTGTTAATCAAAACTATAAGAATAAACAGATAGAAAAAATATTTTAAATTTTATTGGATGATTAGATGACAAAATAATCTCATATAATCATTTAAACTATGACATTTTTAGGTTTTTATGTGGTTTGAAATTATTATAAATTAATATTTTTTAGAATTTCCAAAGATGCCCTAACATCAAATATAAATGGTCACATCCAACCTCATTCATTTAAAAAAATCATTGAGACTTAAATATAATCTATAGCATACCCTTTAATATTATATAAATAAATTGTAACATTATAAACAATTGGTATTCTCTCAATACCAGCAGTAGTGCATGAAGAGAATATTTAGAGGGAGCATGTCGAATAAGAGGTAATCTCCTCAACCTATTCATTCAAACTTCATTCCTCTTATACTTGACCATAATGTTTCTGACAATAAAAAGTAATAAATTCAGTATCACCTATATACCTAGATTTTATTATGGTTAGGGAAGGCCTTATTCCACCTTCTATCAATTTTAGGAAAAAAAAATCATCACGAATGTGTTCGTAAGACTAACTGTTTCCATACTGTGATGTAATCTATTTCCACTACCACATTATTTGGATAGGTATAATAATGGAAATAATAACAATATATGATTATTATAATATTATATTGATTATTTATTCTCCTTCCACATCAATACCATTCATCTTATATGGGAATAATATCATTGCTCGTGCATACGTATGACCTACAATCTCCATGATGCGATTTGATTCACTCTACACGATCTTCACTAAAACATGATTATATAACTATATTGAATAAATAAATATGATAATAAATTTAAAAATATTAGTATATAAATGATATATCTAAAACCTAATAAGGATTACTAGAACATATTTAACCAAACGTGAAAAGGAAAATGAAGTAGTTTACACACAAATAATGAGTATTAATGAAATGTTATTAAATAGATGATAATTTGATCATATATTATATCATAAAATTAAAATGATTATATAATAAGTCAACCAAATTACTTAAATTATTATATATAAGATTTAGATATATACAAAGGATATCATATCTAAGGTAAGGGATAATTTTTCAATCTCATTATTTTCTGGGATTGTTTATACATAAGTATTTACTGGGTTATTTTTATCATCCATGTCCATGTTTTATAAAAATGTATTATAAAATATTATTCTTATTAATATACATGTTTATAGTAAATTTTTTTCATTGGTGAATTTTTATGAAATTGTATAAATGAAATCCTTTTTCTCATTCTTTAAGAAGAGGTTTTTGAATTTCCAACAAAAGTATGAGGAGAAAGTTTTCTTTCAACTTATATGAAATGAATGGATATTTAAAAATTTATAATTCATTATTTTAATGAATATACCTTTAAAAAAGTTCAGTATTATTTTCAATGAAATTATTTTCTTTTAGAATTTCATGGCATTTTGGGAAAATAAATTATTTGTGGAGAAGAAATGTTATCTTCCTCAAAATTTATTTTCATGTATGTTATCAAAATTAATTTCCATCTAATAAGAAATTATTTATATGGGGTTATTTTTTTATCCCTATCATTACAATGGTTTTATTGTTTTATGATAAAATGATATTTATTAAATAAATTTATATATATAGATTATGATTGAATTATTTTTATGAAATGTATTATATTCGTTGGGTTATGCTTTAATGGATGACTCATGTTATTGTGTCCCACATAATAATGATTTCATTATGAAACGTGTTTGAGTTATATAAACCACCAATGAATTGGGTAAAAATATATAGCTTGTAAAGACAAGAAAATTACATGGACATTTATTTCTTAAATTCATGGGAATTTTATGAGCCCACAGTTTTTGACGACGCTTGATTCCGAGGCCCGGTGTGCCCAAAATCATTTTCTAAAGTATTTTTTGCATACGTTCAGTAAACGTACGAGTGAGATTTTATAACTTTTGAATCGGTGATCATAATTGAAATCCAAGGGCACCATTAATCTCACAGCGTCGATGATTTCTTAGTGATACATTCACCACAGTTGCATTCTGACGAGAATGGAAGTTAGTTTTTGGGGTTTTTAATTAAATTAAATAAAAATAAAGTGTTATATTATTTTTAATGATGGCGGTTTAATCCTCCAAGGGGAAGTTAGAGGTAGGGGCCACGACATCTAAACCCCCCATGGGAGGTTATGGTGGTGGGGCCCACCCAAGCATATCCTCCCTTGGAAGGATATCTTTGGTGGGGCCCACATGGCCTTTAAACCCCCCATTTAACTCCCCATTTATGTGGGATGTCAACTCTCCACCTTCCCCCATTAATTTTTGTGCCAAACCTCATAATTAATTAATTGAACTTCTATTAATTAATTATCACCAATTTGAATTCATTGGAATTCTTGACCAACAAATTAAATAATGGGTTTTCATAACCCATTATTTTTGGTTGGCAGATCCTTTTGTTAGAACATTGGACAGGAAGAACTTTTAGAGAACCCTTGGAGAAATATCCTCTAATGAATAACAACTTCCAAATGAAGATTTAGGATGACTCTCGAGCCCGGATCAGGAGCATTTTGCTGGGGTGATGAACACCGATGAAACCACCATCATCGACTTCATCTTCTTCCACGCACCACCTTCATCGATGATCAAGGTAGTGGGTTTTGAGTTGAATTTATTCCTGTTATTAGTCTTTCAATTTATGTTTTGAGAACTAAATGATAACACAATAAGGAGGAGGGATCAGACCAAACGAATATGGACCGAGCCTCACCCTTTTTGATTGATTCGTTTGTTGATGACGGAAGTGGCACAATGGTGCCGCTGGAAGAGAGGATCATAGAAAAAGAATAGGCTGCGACCGAAGGGCCGCAACGATACAAGCGGTGACCGGCAATCAGTCGGCCGCATAAGAAGCCGGCGGCGCAAGGGTCGTCAAGTCGTTGGAGGGGCATGGTGTCGTCATTCCACAGAATGCACGGATCCATGGACATGAGGGCCGTGGTGGTGCCTGAGGGGCACGATGTCATCACACCGCGCCGGAAAGAAGGGTCATGGACAGCCGGCCACACAGGCTAGCTAGTCGGGCCGCCCTCAGGTCGGGCGACCCCCTCGGGCCGGCCCACCCCCCTCGGGCCATGCCGCTTCCTCGGACCGGGTCAGACCCGCGGACTGGGTTGGACCCTATTATGGACCGGGTCGGCTGGGGTCTGTCTAAATGTGTCGGACCGGACCCGGAGCCGTTTGGCAATTTTACAACTTTTCGTCACTATCTTGGTCTACATGTGTCCAAACGACGAACTGTTTGTAGAGACAAAAAGCATAGAGTGAGAAAATTATATTGGCATACCCCACATGAGGTTTGGACACAGTTTGAGTATAGTCGGGATGGTTGAACTTAAAAACCAACTAGGGACCTTGAACAAAATTGCCAGTAACTCACAAACTGGGTGTCCGATTGACGCACCGTCTGTCGCGTTTGAACCCTCAAGACATGGCAATCTATTGGGTAACTCTTTTCTGGAGTTTAGTAGAGGTCTATCTATAATCGATATCTCAAGGGTAAATTCTATGGAACTTGAGCTCACCGTGTGTGAGGAATCCAGTGGTAGATAGTGAGGTGGAGGTTGGAGACAGATCATACGGAGGTCAGCGCTCGACGATCCTATGTGGGTCAGCACATACCGATCATATGTGGGTCAGCACTCAATGATCCTATGTGGGTTATTTCATATTGTTTTTGTGTGGGTCATATCATGTGTGGGTTATTCCCGGGGTTAGTACCTATCGATCATGTGTGGGTCAGACTCCATTTGGTCAGAAGCAGTGCCTCCTGACAAAATAAGACAATCTATCTTCGTGAATAATCATTTGTACATCTATACTTCTTCATATCACTTTGTGAGAAGAGGTGTTCTCCAACAGCCATGGTTTCAATAATGAAAATCATGTTTTGAGATGAGTCAATGACTTTCATGTTATCCCCATGATTGAGATGGGTTACTAAATAACATAGGTATATGTATGGGCATTTACCTATGTAAGGGTTATCCATTGAATTCATACTTTTTGGTTTATCCTTTTTGGATTTTCTGAGACCTTTAGGGTCTCAAGGTCCCTTCTCAGTATCGTTATACACAACTCTCCACGGGCTATGCCCACACCTCGTTGTGTTGGCTGTAGACAACGGACAGTGCTGATCGAGGTAGAGAGGTGTATAGCTGGATGGTACCCGGAGGTGGACTACTTGGCGAGATGTACACGGTGCAGACGGACGGACGTGGAGTACTGAGGAGGAAATCCTTTCCTACCCTTTAGGTAGGAACCCTGAAGGAAATCCCGATAGCTTCTTTACTTATTTTCTTTAGTTGTACTAGATTTTCAGTTGTATTGTACTTTAATTTTGGGATTGGTTTTCCGACCACTTTACTTTCAACACACCCTTTTGTATATAGTTTTACATAGTATTTTACTTCTAGTTTCTTACTCTGTTGTGTTTGTTTATTGTTATAAAGGATATGCCTTCCTAATCTAGGGATTTACGCCTTTGGTTCTAGTCGCCAGCCCCTGGCCTATGGAAGGAGGGCATGAGGTAGTCACGATGCGGGCCCTGAGGGACGGGTTGTGACATATCTCATGATATATGCATGGTTATATTTGGAAATGATCTCTGTTTAGTAGTACATGTTTATAACAATGAGTCAAATTTTTTCATTAATGGACATTGTCCAATATGGTATTCCTGGAAATGATCCTTCACCAATATTAAATTATATTATATAATTATGTTTACAACAAAAAAATTCATTTTTGATGTAATGAATTTCTGTATTATGTCCATCAATTTTTCTGAACAATAAGGATTTATCCTCTGTAATGATAACATGATATCTATATGTAGTATAATATTTTCAAATGTTATGTTCTTATGATTTATGAAGATGATATTATTGATATCTCTCTTGTTTGAGCTTACCAAGTAGCTGAGATCACCCTTTTTATGTTTCTTATTTTCTCTAGGATATAAGAAATGATTTTTGTTAGGAAAACAAATTTTTAAGATATATAAGGGATATGATTTAGATATCTCACAAAATTATATGAATGTGTTCCATGTTTCTAAAGAAACTAAACTAATACGATCCTTGAGAATATATTTGTGTAATATATTATGTATTCCAAAAAATTAATTTAATTTAATTGTATATTAATCTTGGGTTGTTAGAGTTATTATCAGAGTGAAGGTTTATTCAACCATTGGAAACAAGGATGAGAAAACACTAATGAGGTCCCTAGTAATATTTCTAAGGATATATGGATCTCTTTAAGGATAATTCAATGTGTAGGTTAAAATTAATTTTTGTTGGTAATGATCATGGTAAACCTATGATATAACCTATGATTTTAGTAATTTTAAATACATCCCCTTTATTATCTTGTTTTACTAGTATGATTTTTCCACTCAAATATTATTTTAATATTTTATAAAATGTATGGAACCTGAAGAAACCATGTCAATGATAAATGCAATGGGAAATGCAATTATTCTCCTCCAGAATAGTTTTTTAATGGGAGATATAATTCAAACAAAAATCACTATACTCACAAAATATAGGAATCATTATGGACATACTAATGTCCAGAAAAGGGTACAACATTCAATTGAGTCTTTTATGAGGCAATGTCCGCCTTATATCATTGGGTCTTCTAATCTAATTGTTACTGAGCAATGGATTAGTACAATTGAAACGATATTTTAATCCTTCAATTTTTGAAAGGTGAAAAATTAATTTTAGCTTTTTATCATTTAAACGGTTATGTACCCTAGTAGTGAACTCTAATAAAAAATATAGGGCATTAAGATTAAATTAAATCCATGGAATTAGATGAGTTCAAGAACGTATTTTTTAATAAGTACATTCATTATATTATTCATAAGAATATAGAAAAGGGGTTCAATGAGATTAAGAAAATTGATTATGAATATATTGGTAAATATAAGGTAAATTTTACAAGACATGTAATGTAGGATTCTAGATCTATCATCTATCTATAAGGTAATTTTGGTCAATTCATTGGTGTCTTAAAATGATGTCTTTGATGTAAATTATATATAAAAGACTATAGTAGCTATGAGGTGATTGTGCATTTTTATATCAAAGGAAAAAAAGAATTTGGGGTTACCTATCAATCTCATTGTTTTGATAAGAATACAAAGATTGATTTCTATGGAAAACCGAAAAACAACGGGGATGTGAAGATCAGTGTTTCATTATGGTCATCGTGTGGAAATAATCATGGCAGAGATAATCTAAAAGGAGATAATAAATGATTTAATTGTTGAGAAATGATGTTTATATTGAATTTGAGTGTCTATTTAATTGGTAAAATATTGATGATGATACCAACATAGAAATGGAAAAACATAATGCAAATCACACACTTCAATGCTACAAGTGAAAGGAAATGGGGAACTATTCCATCCAAATTTCTAATCCAAGGGTTATTAATGATCATATATGTTAGAAAACTCTTAAGGCCAATGAAAAAGGAAAATCACATGTGATAACTATTGGTGATGTAGAGTACACCAATGATGTGGTGGAATGATTGAGTATTTATACAATGGGAATCTTGAATAATGTTTTAAAATATATTTTATGGTATTATAGAATAATGAAATATATATTGATTTAATGTGGTTTTTTCATATGTATTTATTAGTATCCATGGAGTTTTACTAGTGAGTGAGAAAAGTTACTTAGATTTTTTTTTGGAAAAAAACTTCAAGTGAAGGATAACTATTAATATATGCATAATGACGGGATAAGGAAATAAAGAGTTGTTTGATAATATTAATGACTTTGTGACTGAAATGATATTGTGGATGGAGAATATATAATTATTGGGATTTATTGTATATGGTACAAGTTATTTTATACATCTTTGATGTTTTCATTATGATTTAATAATTATTTAGGTTATTACTATGACTCAAGAGAATATATGGTGAAGGTGTTAACATGTTTGGAATGTTAATATGAAAATATACCATATGATATATGAGGGATAATTGTTACGCTGAGTTAGTAAACCTATTTTTAATGTTTTTATCATTCATACTTTATAAAAATTTTAAGGTTATGATTTTTTCAAATGTTTAAGATAAATGTTATATTGAGTTTAATAGAATAAAGAAATATCTCAACATAGGAGAAATTTTGTATATTTGATAACTTTTTCTAAACTTCTATTAGATATATAGTATGATCTGTCACCCTATATATGGATCACATGATCTATTAATGCTTCAGAATTGAATAATTCAACTTCATTTCATGGAATAATAGATGAAATAGAAATTGATCTAGTCACAAAGAAAGGACGAGATATTACTTAATAAAGTATGTATTTGTATTAATTATTCAACTCTTAGTAAAGTTTCTTTCAAAATAATGTTACCCAATTTCATTTATTTATGTTGAATCAGATGGACCCTAAATTCCTCATAGATTTATTTATTTTGGACTGTTATCTTTCTCTTAACCATGTTCTCTATCCCTGTCCATCATAACACGATGGTTTGATTTTCTCCCATATCCATGTTATAACATTCCACCTACATTATCCTATGTGGATACCCAGTTATTAGTTATTCTAGGAAACCATTATGATTCTTTTAATTCATTTTTTAAAAGGATGTTTTAGTCATCATTTTTCCTTTTTGTGTTTCTATAAATGAAATTTTTAGGAATTAATCCTTTTATATACAACACGATATTAGCATAGAGTATATGCAACACTATGTTAGACATGTGTTCCATAAAAAATCAAGTTATTTTGAAAGATTTAATTTCATGAATTTTCAATTATAAGTGAAAAAATATATTTTTTTATTGCCTCATATCTTAGTTATTATAATTGAGGGTATGGACTATATTGTCGTTTTTCTGAAAAACTGTTTAAATTTAAATAATTGATTTTATAGAATAATAAATTCACTCTTTATGGATTTTATTAATGAAATTAATTTTTAATTAATTAAATATAGTTTTTAAAATTCATCTTATATATTAATACAATTTTTTTTGATAAAATATGTAATTTAAAAAAAATGTTGTTTTACTGCTTTTTTATAGAACACCTTATTTAAATATAATTTTTGACACTATTATAAAATATATTTTACAACATAAATTTGATATTTTTAATATAGATATAAAAATTTACTTTTGATTAATTTTAAATGTTTTTTTGATAACTTTAATGATTAGATGAATATAAAAATTTGTTAAAGCTTAATTGAAAACAACAATTTTCATCGAGATTATTTAGATGGATAAATTATATTATTAATGTGTTTTAATGTATAAATCTAATATATTTTTATCATTAAATATAATTTATGACATTTTCATTATTTTTTACATGGATTTTGATGTAAAAACATTTAAAATATTTTTAATATTTCAACTTTCAAAACTCGTTCCATCAATCTGACAACCTGATTAATTTTTAATTTAATACTGAAAAATTAATGTTTTTAATTTGTAAAAAACGATTCCATATTTTTAATTAGATTATCAAATTTATTTAAATATGTTAATTTTATTTTTGGGCATTATTAATAGTAACATCTGTAATTTTTATTTATACCTTAATAGGGTAGTTTAGGTAATTAAGCATAAGAAAAATATTATTAAATTACTCAAAAACCTATATTAGTATCATTGGATAAGTATATTTTGACTAAAATTATCCTTGGGTCTAAATGGGATCCATTGGAATCCACATGGATGAGATTAGAAAGATAAATTTATTTTATTTAATGAAAAATTAAATATGTCTCGCTCAAATTTTAATAACTAAATAATTTTTAATAGAAGGTTTTTCTGAATATAAACTTGATTATAAATACTAATTTGAATAATAATATGTATCTATTTATCATAATAATTTATTTTTAATTTATAGAAAATAAATAATCACCATAATTTTTTATATATTGATGATGAAAAAAATTTATTGATGAATAATCAATAAACTATTTTTAATTAAAATGATAAAAACCATTTCAAAACACTAAAACGTGAAACAATTATTATTGGTGAAGTCTATCTCAGCCATAATCATCCATTGGACGAGTTATTGACTATTTGGATCCATATAGAAGATATTATGAAAATTATATTATTTTATTTGAAGTGATGTTAAACATGTCACAATCATGTTATAATTATTGTAACATTTTTATTGATGGATTTTCTGAAATATATAAGACTCTAAAATTATTATCAATAAAATTATTAGATTTACATTCATTATAGTAATTAATTTTTAGTTTTATCCCAATAATTTGTGTATTAAAAAATTTAACATAACAGATCGTGTAATTATTTTATTTCTAGATATAACAAATAAATGTTATGAAATTTTTAAAATAAATATAATCTCATATAACTGAAATGTAAAATAAATTTTCTAGATGACGTAGACCACTTTCTAATTTAAATTGATATTTTTTTATATTTTAACCTTTTAATCTAAATATTTATTAAAATCCATGAAATAAATAGTATAAAAATGACCCTCATGATTGTTTATAAATGTAATGTTTTGATAAAATATTTAAAAATAATAATTTTTTTAAAAAAAAATTAACAATTATGATATGGTCTAAAATGTTCTGATATATTTAATTATGGTCTAATTTACATTTAATATGTAAATATTTTACCCTTTTTATATTAAACTATTTGTTACC
This sequence comes from Viscum album, assembly GCA_963277665.1. Lineage (NCBI taxonomy): Eukaryota > Viridiplantae > Streptophyta > Magnoliopsida > Santalales > Viscaceae > Viscum > Viscum album. The sequence continues at coordinate 1,099,871,429 of OY728123.1, forward strand.
CATGTTAAAAATTAAATAGAACAAATATGTGTTAATTAAAATGATAAGGATTAGATCAATACAATACCCATGAAAAAATTTAATTTCATGATTATATTTCACCCTTATATCATCTCATAATTGAAACAATTATTTTTTTGTTGTTTTTTGATGTGATTTTAGTTTTCTTAAATTAATATTTTTTTGAATTTTCATAGGTGCCGCAAACCACAACAATAAAAGGGAACGTCCTCTTTCATTTCATCCTAAATAATTGAGAATTAATGATCTTCTATACCCTATTGTTCTCCATTATAAACTTATCTAGTAACATTATAGTGGTTTTCGTATTCTCTAATTCATAACACCAGTTCATCAAGAGGAGACTTAGAGGGAGAACGTCCAAGAAGTGGTAATCCCCTATACCCATTCATTCAAAATTCTTTTTTCTTATACTTCCAATTAATTTTTTATTTATATTATAATGTAATAACTCATGTATAACATATATTCTGAGTTTTCATTATAGTTATCTAGAATCCTTATCCCACACGGTATCCATCCTATGAAAAATGAAATCACCATGCGTACGTATGTTAGGCTTTCCATCTATAGGTTTGGTGTAATTTTTTTCCCCCACCACATTACATTGATAGGTATAGTGATGGAAATAAAAAATATTTATTATTATTATAACATTATATATGATTATGAAATATTATACACTATCCAATACAATACCATTCATCAATTATAGGAATGATATCTCTAGTTTTACATACGTACGACATAACCTCTCCATGGTGTGATGCGATTCATTCTACACGATGTTCATTAAAATATGATTATATAAATAAATTGAATGAATAAATATGATAACATTTATAGTAATATAATTGTGTAAATAATATAAATATAACCTATGTAGGTAGAAGGAAATTATTCCCCAAAACATGCATTAGAAAATGATACACCTAATGACCCAATAATGAGTAATAATGAAATTTTATTAAACAGATGATAATATGATCATATAAGATCTCATAAAAAAGGTTTTTATTCTAGAATAATTAGATAAATTTTTTTAAATTGTTACAAAGGAGTTTTAGATAAATACAATTGATATTATACCTAAGGAAAGGGATAATTTTACAATCACAAAATTATCTAACACTATTTATAAAAAAGCGTTTACTAGTGTATATTTATCATCATAGTCCTTGTTTCATAAATATGTATTATAAAATATTTTTCATATCCTTAAATTTTATTACAGTAAATTTTACACATTGGTGAATTTTTACAGAATTGTATGAATGTAATGTTTTTTCTCTTTTATTACGAGGTATATTTTGACATTCTGACTAAAGTATGAGAAACTTTTTTTCTTTTAACTTATAGAATACTAATGTATTTTTGGGTTTTCATAATGCCTTATTTCCATGAAACTCATTTTAAAATATTTGATGTTTTTAAAGAAATAATTTAATTTAAAATTTGCGTCCTATTTTTAAGAATGAAACATTTTTTAAGAAGAAAAGATATTTTCTTCAATAATTAATTTAATGTGTTTTATCAAAAATATTTTCCATAGAAGATGACATTTTTTTAGTAGAGTTCTATTTCTTCCTATATTATTACTATGGTTTGATTGTGTTTAGGAATGAATAAAATTTATTAAATCCATTTATTTTATATGAATTATGATAGAATGATATCTAGGAATCCCATTTTATTCATTGGGATATGCTGAGGTGAATGATTTATGTTAGTGTGGAACACATAATAATAATTTTATTTTAAGTTGGGTAAGAACTATATCTCCCTACAATGCATTAGGTAAAATGTTATATCCTGTGAGATGTACAAGCCTAGAATAGGAAATTTTCTTGATTCAATAGTATAAGTCCGAGATGAGGAATGAACTCAGTTTATTAATGGTATTTGTCCACTAATATGGAGTTGGAAATGAGTCTCAACTCATATGAAATTATTTTCTATTATTATGTGTATGGCATAAAATTTCATGTCTTATGTTTTTCCATTTTTATTATTTTCTATTATTTTTTGGAACTTTTATGATTTATTGCAAGATATGATATCATGATCTTTTATATAAAAGAAATTAATTTCAAAGGTTATGTTCTCATGTCTTATTATTATGATATGATTGATATCTACTTTGTTTAACATTATTGAGCATCTGATCTCACCCTTTTCAAATGTTTTATTTTCTCTATGATATAATAAAGATGTTTTTAGGTATGAAAAATAAAGCTGCATATATATTTATAGGACATGATGATGATCAATCAGTAAATTGTAAGAATATATTACGTGTTTCTAAACGCACTAAACTAATGCAATGTTTGGGGACCTTTTCATGAAATATTTTATGTATTCCATAAAAGTAATTTCATGTATATATACATCAAGCATGGGACATTAGATTTTTCATTATATAGTATGAATATTTTGGACCATATCTTCTTGATATAACATTATATATCAATTTTAGAGACACATTAGGTAATATTTACCTTATAATACTGATTAACTATAAGAATTTATAATAATGACAATCATCCTCAACTATGAAAGGAAAGTCACTCCCCTCAATTATTGAAACCATTAATCAAGTTGGAACTCCCAAAAAATCACCAAACAACATCCCAAATACACTACTATTATCCGATAATACATATTATGGGTATAAATACATCAATTATTATGTTAAGTGAAAACATAAGGAGGATATTTGAAGAGTATGAAATGCAAATCAATGACCATTTTTGTTTCACTTCCTTATCCACATTGTATGTTCATCTTATACCATAATGATATAATAACCATAGAATCATATATATAATGTTATTTTTTAATGTTAAAGGTATGACCTACAACCAAATGCACTTCAATAAAATTATTTACAAAATTATCATTCATGTAAATGATGAACTACCACCTCGTGAAATGATGTTATTCATTTTTCCATTACCACAACTAATGATTTGGTATAATAAAGGATATAAAGTTTATATATTATATTGATAAAATAATTATAAATATTGAATCATTATATAATATATATAATTTTATATTCTTCACATTAGAAGATTTGATAATGTTAGTCATGTGTATGGAGGACTACGCATCACAAAGCGATGTGATTTGTTTTTCACTAATGCATTTCATATAAGGTAATAAATATAAAGATAGTAATTTTATTTGATATAAATAACATATTTATTATATTAAAAAATATTTTTCAATCTTAAATAAAATATATCATTTTTATATTTACCTTTACACTCACTGAAAAAATGGTAATGTCATCCGTGGATGTCAGAACTACCGCCTCCTCTAAGAAATGTGATTCCTTTTTAAATTGTTGAATCAAGAGAATGATGTATATAAGAATATCTAATTAGATAATATGGTTTTATGATATTATTTTTATTATTTAATTATATAATATTACGTAACATGTTTTTATAATGACCCCTGAAAAAAGGACATGTTACTCATGCTTGTGTACGACCTACTATATCCTTGACCAAAATGTTATTTCATTTTTCAAAAGAAAAATTCATGGTTGGTTTCAAATTTATAATTAATTTTTAAATATGATAATTAAATTATTATTATTTATTATTATATGTTTAAATAATGACAACTTTTACCATATTAACCAACCTATGTTGATTTGGACTGAAAAGTTGAATACAGTCAAACCATCATGCGTAAGTGTAATCAATTATGTAAATGAATATAAAATGTTAACAATTGAAATGAAAGTAATAATAAACATTAAAATTTATGTCATGAAATTTTATAATTAACACAATATCATTATTCATCAAGATAATGATACACCTGACAAGTTGGTCTTTTGGTAAGGGTTTTCTTATCTCACTATTATTTTGGTGCGATATATGCCAAATTAAAAAATTATTTTTGGTGAGTGGTGCATTTAATTATATTTAATTTATTTTATTATTCTTATAAATAAATTTTTAGTGTTTTCATATCTATTTTAGGATATCTCATTCATGGGGTTTACTATTTTTGTGATACCAATGTGATAATGGAATTTTGTCACATTTTTTCTTCATTGAGACTAATTTCATTTTATACATCAATATTCTTTTAAGAGGTGTATAAAAATATAAATTTAAATGTAATATCATGAATTTATTTTTTCCCATTTGTTTTTAGGATTCATTTATTGTTATCCTATCACGGGTATTAAGATTCAATGATACCAAAGTTTTAAGAGTTTAATATTATATTCTCATTTTTTATATAGATAGTTTAGGATTAAGAATCCAATGAAAAATATATTATGATACATCTCTCATGAAACTCAGGAATTTTATAATACTCAAGGTATTCATGAAATTTTTATATATATTACCATTTATTCTCTTTTATTCAAAAATTTTTCAACATATTTTTTTTAATAATATCTAACATTTTTTCTCTCATTGGTTGGAAATATGTTCTTTTCTAAAAAACTATTTCCAAACAATGTCGAAAAAATGTTTTTAAACATTATAAAAAGTTTTATATGAGTGATTTTTACATATTTTTAATCATTAATATATTTTTCAATGGAAAAATAGTTCTTTATGTAAACAATTTCCATTTATTTTAGTAGAAATTCTGAGTGGAATATTCCGGTTGTTTTCTGAAGAATAAACATTCATAAATTATTTTTTGAAAAGAAATGTTATTTTATGGAATGTAAGTAATTACTTACCATTATAGAAATAATATCATTTAATATTCATTTGCATGTTTATGATTTTTCACGAAAACAATTTTAAATTTATTTACTAAGATAAATATTTTCAAAATGTTTTATGTGTTAAATATTGAACAGAAAAATGAGAAGTATATATAAATTAAAAAACCATTGATATTTAAATGATATATCAATTCATCATTGTCAAAAATCATTGTTGTTATATATCCTTCATTAGTTATATTTGGTATTGATACAATACTTATTTTTTCTATATATGGAATAATATTTTCTGAAATAGACTGTTATGAAACTCATTTCTCATCCATCGGAAAATCAACATTCATTGAAACAAGTATGGAGGATATTTCTTTTACACAATAAAAATAATGTTTAATTGATACTAATATTAAAAACATTTATTTTCCATGTGATAATAATGTTATAATTGTAATAACTATTTATTTTATGAGTTTTATGATTAAATGAAACACTATGTATTTTTTTCATATAGTTGTTATTAGACATTATATATGATGTGTGCTCCCCAATAACACTTCAATGTATTGGGTAATGATTATTTTCCCTAATGTATTATATTATATATTTCCTATAATTTTATTCTAACTATATGGATTTTTTAATTGTTCTACGAAGATTAATTTTCAAGATACAAATTTGTTTTTATTCTCTCTATGGGTTTATGATTTTTCATTTTATCAAGTATTCTATAACATAGATCAAGATTATTTATTTTTAAAAATTATTAATTTTTAATCCCTTATTCCATGTTTTCATATTTTATGATATATTAATTGATTTATATAAAATGTCTTATGTTATTCTAATTTACATTGATTGAATCATCATTTCATTAACCTTAAAATGTTTATCTATAAAATTTATTTTGTAATGCTTTCACATTTCCATGCGAATTATTTCATATCACCATTATTATTTTTCCTTTTCCCCTATTTATAAATAATGATGTTTAAATAATTATATCAATAAGGGATTTCATATGAATGATTATGATAAAAAAATGTGCAATAAAGAAATATGTGTTAAATGGGAGAAATGATCTTAGTCAACATGGGTATTTTTTTGTAGAATATTGTTCTAATTATATAGAACACGAATCTGAAAATTTAATCAAGAATAAAAGTGGAATAGTTTTTTATATTGATGTTGTAAGGTTTTTATAAAGAAAGATTTGGTCACAATTATCGAAATCAATTATTAATATGTAATTTTTAAAATTTCAATACTGGATCTGGGATTGTGGGTTATGGAATGATATTATTTTATTTCAAATTTTGGAGGTATAAATGTACTAGATATGGGCCCTGTGCTTGTTTTTATTTCATAGTACATGAAAATGATAGAGTGGGTGGTTATTGTGATTCATTGGGGAACAATTTATAGAATAATTTTTTCCTAGTGAAGTGGACAATGGAGAATCCCCATGAGTCCAACTATTGGGTGGGTAATTTTCTTCCAATAGATACCTAGTTAAACAATGATTATCTTATAAGTTACAACTATTTATTTAATATTGGTTTTATGGGTGTTTCATTTAAATAACCCACTCACATTCCAGCTTCCCTGGATGTCCAATAGAAATGGTGGATAACCCTTCACGTCCAATCTTCCCCCCAATATAATACAAAGATCAGGGAGATTCATTATCAATTAATCATGTTTATTTTAATGATGGTATTCACCTCCCTCATCATTTATTCTTCGACTAGTTTTTTATTAGGTAATAATATTTTATTTTGATTGTATTTGTAATTATAAAACATCACACTATAATCACATTGAAATGAGTGGGATGTTTTTCAAGATGAATAAAAAGGGCTTAAGTAGATTATATCATGGTAATCCCATGTTGTTTGTCATGAGGTATTTAACAAAGTTTATTTATGTAATTATTTTTTTGAATTGGAAAAAAAGTTAGCATCTATTTGAGTTGAATAATTTTGTATGTTACTTATAGGTTTTCCTATAGTATATTTTGAGTGGTTTTCCAGAAATCAAAAACTATTTTAGCTTCATATATCCACCTTGTGATTTTGAAATATTTTATTCTATATAGTGGTTTTTTTCTAGAAGGTTTTGGAAATTAATATGAGTTAGTTTATGGATTATATATTTTCTCATTATTTTATTGGAGGTTGGTATAAACAAGTATTATAATTCCTTTCCAATACTGGTTTGTTTATTTATTCATTATGTGAGATGATTATATAAATTATATTATTTTTTAGGATCTTATTAATTTTATTATAGGAGTGATTGTGCCTCATAGTTTGATATTCAAGTAGAGATGATGATATTTTGGCAAGTTAATTTTAAATAAATAGAGAGGCATTAGATAATGACTTTATTGGTGTAACATTGATCAAAAAAATATAATTTTTATATTTATGTTATTTCATAGTCAGGTTAGTATGATTGTGACTCAATTTTATAAATATAGGAGTATTCAAATAAAAAGGCAATTATAAATATAATGGATATAAATTACGAATTTAGTTTAATATTGGTTTTATTTAAATGTGATGATTTATATTTCATTTAAAAATAAATTATTTTTATTTCATGGACACTAGATATGAAATTCATATTATGGTCGTGGAATGAATAAATTAACAGGTGTTTTATTTCAAAAAAACTTTTTGAAATTTCCATTTAAAGAAGAATATTAACAAAGAGGTACTTTTAATAAATGTTTTATTATGTTATTAATTGTATGCAATATTTTTTATATAAATATTATATGATTTTGTGATATCCATTATTTATATTTGTATTATTATAATTCATTTAATGTGATGGTGACATATATTGTGGAAAAAATATTTCATTCTTATTCATGGGAGATTGGTTAGAGAGATGTATTGAGTCACTTATTTGGTTCAAATTTGGAATAGGGTTATATGAACCAATAGTTTCCTTAAAATGTGTACAAACAAGTAATGATTTGTTTCTATGAGAACGTAAAATGATTCATGGTTTTCAATGATAAATTTTTAGAATATTCCTTTCCTACTGGATTGTTAAAAAAACATTCATGTACATGATGAGAAATAAATCATTTTAGGTCTAAAATAATTTCACAATTGGGTGGACATTTATAGATATGATAATAAATACCCCCATTCATATTTTATTGATGTATTATTGAATATTTGTATATATAGTTCCTATTATGATTAAAACCCTTAACATCTATGTAATGATGAATCTATATATGTTAGGTAATTTCATGGTACTATTTATAAGTGTTGTGTAGGTCACATCCTAAGTGATTTATTTATTTTTCAAGTGTATCATGGAGTATGTAAGAATGTTTCCTAATAGATATTGAAAAACAGATGATTGACCTATTGAATGAGAATCATAGATAGGAGACGGGATATATAGTAATACCTTAGTTTTTTATGTTTAATTCATGGAGTATTGTTTATTTTACATTAAAAAATTATGTATGATTATATTTTACAATGTTTGTATAGGACTTTTCTTTTTTGTGGATTTTCCAATTAGCGTCTAGTTGTATATAAATTAATTATCACACTATATTTGGTACAATAGTTTATTCATATCAGGTTATGGTTATGTTAATGTTATATAGTTTATTTACAAACAACTAAGGTTCTAAAAGAGTTAAGAGTAATTAAAAATTACATTCATTATTTTTGTATTGATTATGATATATGATATAAGTGATCATTATTTAGTCATTGTGATATACTATCATGAAGTGGGAACTCGAGGAGCTCTGATCATAACACACATATATATTTTATCATTTTGGAAGAAAACATTATATAATGAACAATTATTCTTGTCACACATCTATAATGAAAGAGTTTTTTGAAAGGCTAGTTGAATAATCAACACATTTCAGGAAATATATTCAATATCACCCATAATAATGTTCTCTCATATAAAAACATCAAATAATTGCATACTTAATATCATTATTCATAACCTTTGAAAAATTGGAACATATGAAATGGTGAGATTTGATACCCAGTATGATCATACATCAGAAGTATATATCGATTATCATATGAAATCATAATATAAAAATGTGGGTGTGAGAGAATGATTATGACTATGAAAACTACTAACCAAAAATTATAATAACATAAATATGGTTTAATGGTATAAATCATTGTCATATCAATTCCATGAGTCATAAAAATGCAGAATCATAAATATTAAATCATTTTTCATGGGAGAATAATATAAAAATAAGAAAATATTGTATGAGTCTATGGAAAAATAATAAGAATATGATGTTATTTCATTAATCCGGGTTCAAATAAACCATGACTACAAAAATATTATATATATTCCCAATGTAGATTTGGTTTACTACCAATTTCAATTTATTCAATGTAGATTTTGGCCTATAAAAGATTATGTTCACTCTATATTCCAGTTTTACAAATGGTGGAAAGAGTCCAACATAAGTTGCAATACCTCCCAATTCCATTTCATTTTATCTCTGGTTATTTCAATTTTCACCTAATGTTTTTAGGGGATATATAATTCCATGACCATCAGAAACATATTGGAAGAAATATGTATGTGTTCTACATAATCACAAAAACAGTCATTATTCATAATTAAATATCAAAACTATAGGAAGGAAACTTGTGTCATGAATACATTTTTAAAATATATATGTAATAATCCGTCAAAATAATTTTATTTGATGGTATCATAATGGAATTTTTTTAGGCAATCATAATAATACTTAATTTGTGATGACATCGTATAAAAATTAATTTACAGAAGCATCATAAATATGCTATGAACGCAAGGGAAAATCACCTATTAATTACATTATATTACTAAAAATTGTCAAAAAACACTAAAAAGGGAAAAATGTATTTTCATTATAAAAATATTAATAAATTTATATGATAATTATAAATTAATAATTTTTTTGATGGAGTATATTGTTATCCATTCGTTAAATGATTAAAAAATCAATTTTCACTACTGAAAAATGTTTCACAAGTTACCCACAAAAAAATCATAAAACATTAATTTTTTAAACATTATGAACAAACAAAAAGAAATTTAAATATGAATTTAAAAAATATATTTGATATATATAATAACATTTTTGAAATATTATAAATATCAATGACAATAATGAAATAGATACCCATAAAAAATTATAAATATGGTTACATTTTATAAAATCATTATTTTAGAATTCTTAATAACAAGAATATGTTAAATTATAATAATATATTTAAAAAAATAATATACAAAGTTTAATAATATATATTATGTTATAATATTGAAATAACATCCAATTTCCCTATTTTACTAGAAACTTGAAAAATCATGATGAAAAGTTATATTACAACATAAACCCCTACCACAAGTCATGATTTTATTCTTACTTTCTTACTTATCATATATAATAAATTTATATTTATCCGACATATATATTAGAACCATATTATTCTTAACATACTAGCTAATAAAAATTTAGAATTTCCATACAAAATTGTTTTTATTATTCTCCATGAAAGAAAAATTTTCTAGGTTTTAACTATTTCATTTTTCATGTATGGTTTAGTTTATATATAATCATCCTTCACCCATGTCCATATTTAAATTATCCATTTTTTTAATCATTTAATTAATATTTTTTTCATTTAATACACTTTTAGGGACATCGATGTATTTCAATGATAAAAAATGAAATAAATCACTTTGTGGAGGTTATAGAATGCCTATGAGAAACTATGCTATTTTCATTTTCAATTTATGTAAATATTTGTGGATTAAAAGTAATATCGAATTCCATAATTATAAATATATCATACTATCATATATATATATATATCAAATACTTCAATATTACAAACCCTATGAGATAGTGATGAAAGATGAATCATATCATTAAATGGACATGGTAGTGCAGACATATGCATGAGTGGGGATTTAATTTTTCAATAGATGATTGAAAAATTGAAATACCAAATTCCTTAAGAATAATAAAATTTTATTTTATTGATGAAAATACTTTAATTTCATTAAATAGGATACAAAATATTTGAAAGAGGAGGAAGATGAAATGAACATCAAATAACACTGTTATGATGATTAAATTTCCATTTGGCATCTTCCATTGTATTACACATTAATCCCTCAAATGAGGGTCCTTTATTTAGAATAAGTCCTCTATTATTTCTGGATGGATTTTGGTATGATATTTGAATAGGTATTGGACATGATATATACGTTATTCTGTTTGAATATGTAATGAGAGGAGGTTCACATTAACAAGTAACATGATTTTAATCGATGTAAATAAAATGAACATTTAAATAATATAAATCATTTTAATGATAATGTGGTATAAAATTTAAAATATTTATAGGACAAGATATGTGATGTTTTAAATACACTCAGAACATCATTGTTTACACGTTTTAGGGATATTTGATTCTATATCTCTATGTTTGTCCTTCATTTTTGAACCTAAAAAATTCATATGTGTGATTAAATTTGACCATGGTAACTATTAATTATGAAAAAAATAATATTCTCTTTATAAATAATAAAATATCATTATTCCAAATATCTATACCATTTTAGGAAATTATTATCCAAGAGAAGATATAATGTAATTTTATAATAATTATGGAAAATTTAACCAAATTTATTTTTATAAAAATTACTTATTACATCATTAATGACTATTAAATTGAATTAGATGAATGTTAGCATATTTAATAAAATATTTAATCCAAACATTTCTCAATATCACCCCTTAATATTGAGTAATAAAATATATTATAATAAAACCTCATTTTCATATATAAAATGGGTATCTAAAAAATTTACGTTTTAACTGTTAATTATTTTCTCACTATTACTAACCAATAGATAAAAATTTATGTTTGATCATTCATTGTTTGAAATGTTTAAACCATAATTTTTTATTAGTTTATTAATAAAAATAATATTAATATCTATAAAAAATAGTAAAAAATTTTATAATCCAATAATTTCCTTTTGTACTTAAATTTTGTGAATTACAGTCATTATAATTTATAAAATACTTAAATAATATTAATAAATGATTTCCATCATTGATATTTATGAATTTTATTATATAAATCTTCAAAAATATAAAATTTACCAATAATTCAAAATTCTATTAAATAATTGAAATATTAATTCTTGGATCAATTATTTTTTTAAGTGAAATTTAATTCTATTAAAATTAATTTATTTAAAATTTTAAATTTGAATATCAATTTTATTTTAACACGTTAAATTTTTATAGATATCAAATTACACATTTATATTTATTTTTTTATGCATCACAAGCTGTAGAACACAAATATTATTAATGATAAATAAATAAACATTGGGTGTAACATTTTACCCCCATTAAAAGAATTTATCTCTAGAAATTTCATTACATTTATTGAAAAAAAAGGATAATCTATCTCATTACCCCTTGAAGCTTCAATGTATCTTCATTGAATATATAAATCATTTTATTAACATTAACAAGGTGAGTGGTAATTGTTCTTTAGACATAGTATTTGTAATTAACTTTTTTTATACTGGTTTCTCCTCAAAAGGAAAATCATCCTCCATTGTTATGACCTCTCAATTAATTACATGAGAACAATTAGATATTAACATCATAAAACGTTTTTGATGGAACAAATTATGAAAATATTGGATGTTTTTTAGGAAATTTCTTTATATATTCTACCATCCATACTCGATCATGAATCAAGAACCGACCTTGGTAAAAAAACATCACTTTATTTCCCAATAACATAACCAATATCCATAGATATATCTATAAAAATACCATATCTCTAATTTCAATCTCTAAATTTCATACACTATTATTTTAATAACTCATCTATCGACTATGAGTTACACCAAATCATTGTTGAATAGCTGTAACATGCTGAATAATTTCATCACCTATGATGGGTATAAATAACTTTTGTTCTCTAATTTCATCCCAGTATGTTTTCATTATACACATATATCAATATAAATATTTGTATGTATCAAAATTAATTATTGATTAAAATAAACTAATGTAATAAAATTAAAATTGATGGTGGTCTTTATCCTAATATCCACTAAAATATACAAGGAAATATGTATTATATATTCAAGGTTATGAATAACTCCATTATACTTCTCTATATTCTATGTAAAATAAGTAGTGATAATGTTCAACTCAATATTCAACTATTGTTTAATATTATTACAAAACATTGAGGTAATTCATAGATCAATATCAGGTATAATTCAGATTGGTACACAATGAAACATTTTCCCTTATATATGTTTATCCTATCAATTAGGTCATTAAATAAACATTCTATAATATAAATAATATATACAAACATCATAAAGTGGTTGAATATATCCCATTTGTATTTATTACCATTATGTTTGTTTGGGATTTCTATGGGGAAACCCAAAGAGAATAATTCCATTTTCAATATTGTTATGGAAGATGGTTTTATCACAGCATTCAATTACTGATATTCAAAATTAACTTAATAGAATACCCAAAATCATGACACATAGTTAATTTTATCGCAATTATTTGAAACCCACTATGTGTTTTCTATGATATCATTATATATCAATTTAATTTTGTGATGGATAAAGAATGTTCATATTTTTCCAATATTAGATATCTCTTTTTTAAATTCTATTATTAATGTGAATATATCTAAGTTCATAACATGATCATTCAATCGATATTATTTTTGAACTATGGTTCATTACATTTCTTATTGTTTTAGCTCAGAAACCCATTTCATAACCTATTTAATCACTAAAAAATGGGATGGTTGAATATTTAACCGTAATAACAGGATACCACAACTTCTAGTGTAATTTCAACATCCATTCCGTAAAGATTATTTAATATTTTATTTATTTTTAACTTCATCTTGAAAATGTAATCAAAGTCTATCCAACTCAAAGAATCATATGCCAAGATTGAAATCCCATGGTTATAATGTATCGATCATTCATGATCATTAATTTTTTATAACAACCTCATTTTTTTTACATTCAAAACACTCTATGGAATTATATACAATAATTATTTATAATCAAAAAATAAGTCACATATTTCAACATAATGACAATATCTCTAAACAATTAATGAATAAATTTCTACTTATATGGATAAATCAAGTGTTGAGTAATTCTTATCATGATCATTTAATTTCTGTGAGTAATTCTACACCAGCTTATAATTGAGTATAATAAAATATAATATACCCATACATGATGTGTCACTGAAGATCATAAAAGCATCTCCATTATAGAGTACTATAATAATTATATAACATAAAATACTTCCATTTAGTTCTTTGAGATTTTAGTCACATTTATAATTCAAAAATAACTTTTATCCCACAAATGAAATCATTGTTTGTAGATTTGATATATACATGAAATTTATCCCAAAGTGTTGTTAGTTCAATAAAATATACAAAAAAATTAGAGCGCAGTCACTAGGATGTTCTGGTCCAATGTTCAATAACATTTATGATAAAGGATCGATCGATTTTCCATCATTTTTACTAAAATAACTGAATATAGAAGCATTATTTATCCATGACTCACATATTAAAAATATGGTAGATAGAATTTTAGTTCACATGTTCTTATAAAAAATCATTAAATGATATTTATTATATTCTTTTCTTTTGAGATATATAAAAATATTATCTATAAAAACTAGGTCAAATATATTGAGGAAATATATATGGACATAATTAATTACATTCAAGAGTATAAAAACACTGGAAATTACAAAATGGAATCACAATAAATTAATTGTGTAAATACTTTATAAAAAGGTTTTCATTATGTACTTCATATTTTTCAACTGTTAACATTCGATATATATAAAATAAAATAATTATTAGAGAACTTTGACACCATTATTGTTCAAAAAACAAATTATCAAAATAGTGTTGAGTATTATTTTATCAGTTGTATTCATATTATGTTCTAGATATTTATTGAGAAGAAAAGATGAACCATCATAAATTTTAATAAAATTAAATGTTGTGACCAATTGAAATTTAAAAGGATAAATGAATAATTTATCTAGATTCTACATGGATTTTATTATTTAATTTCAACATATAAATATTGAAAATTTCATAAAAAATATTATAAAAAGGCCCTTTCAATGGCCCTATTATTTGTGAGGGAACAAATCCATTTAATTTACATTAGAACCTCTTATTTTATCTATATAATATCAATTAAGAGACCATAGTTGTAACACCCCGAGATTTTATGAAAAATATTCTTTTTAATTTCATTAATGTCTTGTTTTGTACGCTACACCAAAAGGAGCTTGCACAACACGCATCCTTGACTTTCCATGAACGCAATCGCGACCTTCCTCAATAGCGTGTGTAGTACGCAATAACGAGTTTCACTAAACATCGATATGCTATTAAAATATTATTAAAACTAGCCGTTATGAATAGTAATAACCACTTTTTCAAATTTTGTAAATTTTATTTTTTAAAATGGACTTCATTTTTGGATTCGGAATACCGAAATTACCTTAGGGTGAAATTTTGGTAATTTTCAAATAACTTTCATATTATGATGAATAGTGAAAGTTACTAAATTTTAATTAAAAACTACTTTTTTAATAGAAATAATTAATAATGTTAAATTATTAATTTTAGTGGTTTTAAATTATATTTAGAATAAATTTTTACAATTTAATACAATGTTGGTCATTGGATGTAATTTCACATTTAAACCAGACATAAACAAGTGTCAATATTTTAGTAGTTACTATATCTTAAAAACACTCTATTTGTTTTGACGACGGGAATTAATTTTTAAATTAATTAATACAACTGATTTGTTTTGAATTTGGTAAAATAGACATCATTTTTGAGTTCATAATATCAAATATAGCTTAGGCCTAATTTTTGGTATTTTTCTGAAAACTTTCAATTTTTGATGAATAGTGAAACCACTAAGTGGTAGTTAAAAAACTGAATTTTTAATAAAACATAATTTTACCACTTCTGTGAGTGGAATTTCCAAAATCCGAGAGACACGGTTGATGTTAGTAAGTAACATGTGGTTCAATGAGATGAAAATATTTTTTTGATGAATAGTAACTTTTTACTTTTTTTACCACGATTAAAAGTAAATAGGGTAATTATGAGTAAAAATGATATTATTATTACCCAAACACATGTCCTAATTCTATTGGATAAGTTTAATTCGAACAAAAACAACCTTAGGAATAAAATATCACCATTTAGGCCCACTTGGATTAGATTAGGACATTTATTATTAATTTATTTAAAGAAGGGTTAAAATAGTTAAAAATAATGTTTAATAAGTAAATCATTTTTAATATGGGGTTATGAATAAGATAAATTCGACTATAAATATTCATTAGAAATATAAATATATTTCCTACATAATTGTATTTTATTTGTAATTTTTAGACATTAAATAATTTAATTTATTTATGACACAACGATGATGCAGTAATTATCTTATTAATGAAATATTGACATAATTGATGTTATAAATACCGAAATAAATATAATTTTATACTTTTTATGAATTAAACTAATTTTCTAGGTTAATATGACATGTTAGTATTGATTAAATTAACTTTGTTAGAAGTTATCATTCTGTTATGATTTTCACAAAAATAAATTACTAAATAGTGTCAAAATTGACATAAAATAGTTTTTAAAACAAATATTATAATATTAATTGTTATTTTATTACTAAAAATCTAAGGTTCGGCCAAATGACTTAGATTAGGTTATATATATTAATAATAAACAACTTGTGGTTTTTTTGTCTTGATATAGTAAGTTTATTAACCTTATAGTATAAGAACACAAGAAGCACGGTAAAAGTAAAATTATTTAACTTAATGTTAAATATACATGATAAGGTTAAAATAGGAACCTACACTTGTCTAAATTCTATTGGATGAGAGGATTTCGACCCATACCCACCTTATCCTCTAAATAAATCAATTTGTAGCTATTTAAAACCGAACTTGACTTTATAATAATATAATATTTGTTTATTCCAAAGGTGCCCCTCTCCTCCCTTGTAAAAGGGCACCTCCTCCCCCTCTTCCTCACACCACTTTGAGCCTTCAAGCTCGGCCAACCCCTGAAAATTTCTTCTCTTCACTTCCCTAGAAACATCCTAGAGGTTCTGGTCTTCTTCAAAGACCTATTTTATTTCCCTAAAAGGAGGTCTCAAAGAAGCACTTCAAAGAAGAGGTAATGTCTGTTATCGATTCTTTCATCTTTATTTCTTCTTCCACTTCTTCTTCTTTAGTTGTTTCATTATGAAGTAATAAAATCAGTATCAATCATATACTGATATGTTATTATAAGTATGAAACTTCCCTATTTCACCATCTATCCATCCTATGGAAAAAGAAATCACCGCGCGTGCGTACGTACGGAATACCGTCTCCACGCCGTGGTGTAATATATTTTCCACCACCACCTTACTTGGATGGGTATAATGGTGTAAATAATGACTATATATGTCTATTTTAAAGTGATATTGATTCTGAAATAGTGTACATACACTCCAATACAATTCCACGATCATAGGAATGATATCATCACTCGTGTGTACGTACGGAATACCGTCTCCACGATGTGATGTGACTCGTTCTACATGATCTTCATTTCATAATGATTATATAAATGAATTTAATGAATGAATATGATATATATTACACTAATACCATTCTGTAAATGAGGTATCTATATCCTAAAGAGAAGAATAAGAATTTATTCGACAAAACACGCATAAGAACAAAAAGTGATAAACACCCGAATAACAAGTAGCAATGAAATATTACTACTAAGAAGCAAAGAATATGACCAAATATGATATCATAAAAATATGTATGATTTTGAAATAAGTCAATAACATCATTTAAATCTTTATACATGAGGTTCGGACACGTACAAAGCATATCCGACCTAAGGTAAGGGAAAATATCACAATCTTATTTTTATCCGAGATTTCTTATTCGTAAGTATTTACTTGGGTTATTTATATCATCCATGTACATGTTTTATAAAAGTGTTTTCATGTATTTTTAAAGTGCCTTCTACCCATTTTTGACTTTTACTACATGGTATGTAAGGAATCTTTCTTTTTTTTACGTTACGAGGTACTTTTTGACTTTTCCGACAAAAGTACGAGAATAATGTTTTTTTAACTTATACGGCATGAATGGATTTTTAACACATTATTTCCAAGAAGCTTCCTTTACATGTTTTAATGTGTATTTTTAATCAACTTCTCTTAGATTAGAATTGTATGATATATTAAGAAAGGAAAAGTGTTTTTGAAGTAGAAATGATATTTTCCTCAAGAATGGAGTTCAAGTGTTATCCAAATTATTTTCCATCTATGATAATAAAGGGTTCTATTTTTATCCCTATTATTAAATGGATTTGATTATGTTGTGATGGAAATATTTTTATGAATTCCTTTACTTTATATGAATTGTTTTATGATGTCACGATGTTTAAGATTCCCATTTTTATTACATGGGTTATGCAATGATGTATGATTTATGATTTTGTGGCACACAAAAGAATTGTATCATTATGATATGGGTGGTACCTATATATCCATCCAATGCATTGGGTAAATATTTTATATCTCATGAGATAGACATGGCTGGAATGGTAGGTTATACCGGTTCAGTGAAACAGGACTGAAACGAGGGTGACTCGGTTCGGAAATGGACTTTGTCCACTAAGATAGTCTTGGCAATGAATCTTGACTAATAAGAAATGATTCTCTATGATTATGTGTGTATGCCACAATGTTTCATGTTTTAAGTTATGATTATTGGGATTTTATTTTACTACTATGATTTATCCCATGTTATGAAATTATGCTCCCTTTTGCAGGGTAATATTTCCAAAATGTTATGTTCTTATGAATATGATGTGATTGATATTTCTTTTGTTTACCCTTACTGAGCATTTGAGCTCACCCTTTTATGTTTTCTTTTCCCCAGGATATAAGGAAATGTTTTAGGTAAAAAATGAGATCTTTATGGGAGATGTTGAAGATCTTTTACCACGATTAGAAGATTGTATTCCGAGTTTCCAAAGACACTAAACTATTATGGTCCTTGTGTGTGTGTTTTTTTTATGTACTAAGTATTCCGCAAAAGTAATGTAATGTCCATGTACGTCAAGCTACATGTCTCTACTGTTGGTATCAGAGGAAAAGATTAGTCAACCTTTGGAAACTAGGATGCGAAAAGGCTAGTGGGATCCCTAGAGATATTTCAAAGGTATGTCTAGGGATGTCTCTAAGGTTAAGTATACGTATAGGTTATAGTCCTATAATTGCGCTAAGGATCTTATAATTTAACCTATGATGTTAGATATTGATGACAATCCCCCTTTACTATGTTGTTTTCTCTAGCATGATTTTTCCTCTCACAGAATTCCTTTTGTGTTTTAGTTAATGGAGGGAACCAGAAGGAATTCTGTTAACATTGAATCCTATGGAAAAATTGGTGACTATGAGCAACAAAATTGTGTAATTCCTAGAGAGAAAGATATTCTGATTATGCCGAATCAGTCATCGCGATATATGATTAACAAGGTGAAATTTAGTGGTATGTCGAATTCATCAAAGAAGAGGATGATAAACTATTATGCATGTTCGCATGTGGAGGAGCATAAATAAAGGAAGATTGAGGTTTCTAAACAAGGGAAGAAGAACCTTGAGTAATACCTCAAATGGAGGGACCGATGTTATCTGTGTGGAGAAAAGGGTCATAGAGTAAAAGACTGTTATGGAGTTCAATGTCTTATTTGTGGAGAATATGGGCATTACCCAACTCAATGCCCTGACCTAAAAAGTTACTTCTAAATCAAGGAAGGACATATTCTGGGACAATCATTGAAGAGGATGGATTGAAGTGTTTATGTATTGGTATTCAAGAATAATGTTATTGAGGTACTTTTATTGTGTATTGGAATATTTTTGTATTAGTCTATTGTGGTTTTCAATAATTTTAAGGTACCGATAACCATGAAAAGTGATTCAAATATTTTGGAAAGCAGATGATATGCGCATAATGAAGGGATAAACAGAAAATGAAGTGTTTGACATTATTCATGAGCTCATGATTGATATAAGGATTAAGTGATATCATGGTTTGAGTATATATAATTTTGAGGATTTTGGTATATGGAAAGTGTTAAATTTTAACTGCATTCATGTTTTCTCTATGGTTCAATGGGTATTCATTTTTCAAGAGAATACATGATTAAGGCCTTCGAATGTTTGGAATGTGACCAAAAAGGCATATCTTATGATATATGGGGATCAACGATGGTATTAAATCTCAGGTAATCGTTTTCACTATATTATGAGAGTGGACTGTAGTATTATGGATAAGCCTAAATATTGGAATGGATTATGTTGGAAATAAGTTATTATTGTTTAAGGATAGAAGTTTCTTCGATATTATTGATGGGATGTTATAGTAATATAGTTTTAGAAAAAGGACAACCTGTAGGATGGGTGACAACCCATCACGTCGGACAAGGCTGTGGGAATCGAACCCACAACTGAAGTGCAACTGGCCTTTATCGCCTACCACTGGCCTACAGGAAGTCCTTTTTTAGTAGAAACTAGTTTTATTATGATATAATAAGTATTAGTCCATTTTAGGAACCATATATGGTTAATCTCACTATGGATCGACTTATGTATATTAAATAACTTTTGCTAACCTATTGTTTGAGACAGATGGAATGACCCGTCATTCTATCACATGATCTGCTAACACTTCACGAATAACAAATTCAACTTCATTTCTTTAAGAGATGAAGTGGAAATTGTTCAAGGCACGAAAATCAGTGAGATTGTACCTAAATAAATAAGTATTTATTCTAATTAAAATTCTTCAACTTTAGGGAAATGATCATGAAAACCAAAAATGTTGTCCTAGTGCTCTTATATCTGAAAAAGCAGATAGTACCTTATATCATCAAAAATTTATGGCTTTGTGATTTCTGTATTTTCAATAGCCATGTTCTCTACCACTCTCAATCAGAACATGATAGTTAGATTTCTCTTCCATATCCATATTTTCACCTATGTGGAAAACCAGTGATTAGTTTATATGGGTAACCGTTACGTTTCATACTTTTGTTTTTAAAGAGTGGTTTTGGTATTCCATTTTAAGATATGGGTTTTTATTAAAGATACTTTCGAGTAGTAAACCATTTATAACCCCGACGAATTTCGAGGGAAAAATTCATTTTAAGGGGGGTAGAATGTAACACACCGAGATTTTATGAAAAATATTCTTTTTAATTTCATTAATGTCTTGTGTTGTACGCTACACCAAAAGGAGATTGAACAACACGCATCCTTGACTTTCCATGCATGCAATCGCGACCTTCCTCGATAGCGTGTGTAGTACGCGATAACGAGTTTCACTAAACATCGATATGATATTAAAATATTATTAAAACTAGCCGTTATGAATAGTAATAACCACTTTTTGAAATTTTGTAAATTTTATTTTTTAAAATGGACTTCATTTTTGGATTCGGAGTATCGAAATTAGCTTAGGGTGAAATTTTGGTACTTTTCAAATAACTTTCATATTATGATGAATAGTGAAAATTACTAAATTTTAATTAAAGACAACTTTTTTAATCGAAATAATTAATAGTGATAAAATATTAATTTTAGTGGTTTTAAAGTATATTTAGAATATATTTTTACAATTTAATACAATTTTGGTCATTGGATGTAATTTCACATTTAAACCAGACATAAACAAGTGTCAATATTTTGTTAGTTACTATCTCTTAAAAACACGCTATTTGTTTTCACGACGGGAATTAATTTTTAAATTAATTAATAAAACTGTTATGTTTTGAAAATCCGAGAGACACAGTTGATTTCAGTATGAAAAATGTGGTTCAATGAGATGAAAATAATTTTTTGGTGAATAGTAACTTTTTACTTTTTTTACCACGGTTAAAAGTAAATAGGGAAATTAAGAGTAAAAATGATATTATTATTACCCTAACACATGTACTAATTCTATTGGATAAGTGTAATTCGACCAAAAACAACCTTAGGAATAAAATACGACCATTTAGGCCCACTTGGATAAGATTAGGACATTTATTATTAATTTATTTAAAGAAGGGTTAAAATAGTTAAAATTAATGTTTAATAAGTAAATAATTTTTAATATGGGGTTATACATATGATAAATTAGACTATAAATTTAATTAGAAATATAATAAGATTTCCTACATAATGGTATTTTATTTGTAATTTTTAGGCATTAAATAATTTAATTTATTTATGACACAACGACGATGCAGTAATTATCTTATTAATGAAATATTGACATAATTGAAGTTATAAATACCCAAATAAATATAATTTGAGACTTTTTATGAATTAAACTAATTTTATTGGTTACTATGACATGTTATTATTGATTTAGTTAACTTTGTTCGAACTTATCATTCTGTTATGATTTTAAAAAAAATCAATTACTAAATAGTGTCAAAATTGATATAAAATAGTTTTTAAAACAAATATTATATTATTAATTGTTATTTTATTACTAAAAATCTAAGGTTCGGCCAAATGAATTAGATAAGGTTATATATATTAATAATAAACAACTTTTGGTTCTTTTGGCTTGATATAGTATGTTTATTAACCTTATAGTATAAGAACACAAGAAGACACGGTAAAAGTAAAATTATTTAACTTAATGTTAAATCTATATGATAAGGTAAAAATAGTAACCTAAACATGTCTAAATTCTATTGGATGAGAGGATTTCGACCCATCCCCACCTTAGCCACGAAATAAATCAATTTGGAGCTATTTAAAACCGAAATTTACTTTATAATAAAATAAGAATTTTTTATTCCAATGGTGCCCCTCTCATCCCTTATAAAAGGGCCCCTCCTCCCCCTCTTCCTCACACCACTTTCAGCCTTCAGGATCGGCCAACCCCTGAAAAGTTCTTCTCTCCACTTCCATAGAAACATCTTGGAGGTTCTGGTTATCTTCAATGACCTATTTTAGTGCCCTAAAAGGAGGTCTCAAAGAAGCACTTCAAAGAAGAGCTAATGTCCGTTACCGATTCTTTCATCTTTATTTCTTCTTCCACTTCTTCTTCTTTAGTTGTTTCATTATGAAGTAATAACATCAGTATCACTAATATACCGATATGTTATTATAAGTATGAAACAACCATATTTCACCATCTATCCATCCTATGGAAAAAGAAATCACCGCGCGTGCGTACGTACGGAATACCGTCTCCACGCAGTGGTGTAATCTATTTTCCACCACCACCTTACTTGGATGGGTATAATGGTGTAAATAATTACTATATATGGCTATTATAAAGTGATATTGATTCTTAAATAGTATACATACAATCCAATACAATTCCACGATCATAGTAATGATATCATCACTCGTGCGTACGTACGGAATACCGTCTCCACGATGTGATGCGACTCGTTCTAAAAGATCTTCATTTCATAATGATTATATAAATGAATTGAATGAATGAATATGATATATATTACACTAATACCATTCTGGAAATGAGGTATATATATCCTAAAGAGAAGAATAAGAATTTATTCGACAAAACACGCATAAGAACAAAAAGTTATAAACACACGAATAACAAGTAGCAATGAAATATTACTACTAAGAAGATAAGAATATGACCAAATATGATATCATAAAAATATGTATGATTCTGGAATAAGTCAATAAAATTATTTAAATCATTATACAGGAGGTTCGGACATGTACAAAGCATATCGGACCTAAGGTAAGGGAAAATATCACAATCTCATTTTTATCCGAGATTGCTTATTCGTAAGTATTTTTTGGGGTTATTTATATAATCCATGTCCATGTTTTATAAAAGTGTTTTCATGTATGTTTAAATTCCCTTTTACCCATTTTTTACTTTTACTACATGGCATGTAAGTAATCTTTCTTTTAATTACGTTACAAGGTACTTTTTGACTTTTTTGACAAAAGTACGAGAAGAATGTTTTTTTAACTTATACGGCATGAATGGATTTTTAAAACATTATTTCCAAGAATATTCCTTTACAATTTTTCAAATTTATTTTAAATCAACTTCTCTTAGTTTATAATTGTATGACATGTTAATAAAGGAAAAGTTTTTTTGAAGTAGAAAGATATTTTCCTCAAGAATGGAGTTCAATTGTTTTATCGAAATTATTTTCCATCTAAGATAATAAAGAGTTCTGTTTTTATCCCTATTATTACATGGATTTGATTATGTTGTGATGGAAATATTTTTATGAATTCCTTTACTTTATATGAATTTTTTTATGATGTTACAATGTTTAAGATTCCCATTTTTATTGCATGGGTTATGTAATGATGTATGATTTATGATTTTGTGGCACACATAAGACTGGTATCATTATGAGATGGGTGGGACGCATATCTCCCTCCAATGCATTGGGTAAAGATTTTATATCTCATGAGATAGACATGGCTGGAACAGTAGGTTATACCGGTTTAGTGAAACAAGACTGAAACGAGGGTGACTCGGTTCAGAAATGGACTTTTTCAACTAAGATAGTCTTGGCAATGAGTCTTGACTAATAAGAAATGATTCTCTATGATTATGTGTGTATGCCACAAAGTTTCATGTTTTAAGTTATGAATATTGGGATTTCATTTCACTACTATGATTTATCCCATGTTATGAAATTAATCTCCCTTTTCCAGGTTAAGATTTCCAAAATGTTATGTTCTTATGATTATGATGTGATTGATATTTCTTTTGTTTACCCTTACTGAGCATTTGAGCTCACCCTTTTATGTTTTCTTTTCCCCAGGATATAAAGATAGGTTTTAGGTATAAAAAAAGGAGATCTTTATGTGGGATGTTGAAGATCTTTCACCACGATTAGAAGATTATATTCCGAGTTTCCAAAGACACTAAACTATTATGGTCCTTATGTGTGTGTTTTTGTTATATACTAAGTATTCCGAAAAAGTAATGTAATGTCCATGTACGTCAAGCTACGGGTCTCTACTATAGTAGGGTTCAAGAGTGTTTGAGGCCTTTGATGATCCTATATATCTAATATTTTGAGAAACATAAGAGATGAAAATTTACAACATGATTATTGACATCATGTTCTACTCAACCATCACTTCCTTGAGGGGGTCACAATTTTTTTTCAAACCGTTCACCCTTGGATGTAAAACCATGTGAATAATTGTATGTGTATTGAATAGGTGATCTAAAATTTATATGAATGGTTAATTAAATAGTTTATAAATAGTTAAATGTTGGTTTTCCATTAGAAATTGTTGGAACATAGATTGGCCAACTGTGTAGTCAAACTATGCACCATAAAAATAGTCGATGAAGTCAAAAAAATTTCCGTCATCTACTAAAATTATAATTTCATTTTTCCTCCTTCATTATTCAGTATCTTCCCTCGATGAAAGAACCTCTACCCCTCATTCTAGGATTTTTGATATATCCTTCATTTGATCATGGAATAACTCCCCATTTACCACACTGATTTTTTTGGTTGGTTCTTCAATATATTTTATTCATTACTTCATTAATTTTTTTGTATAGAATAATAAATAATTATGGGTTAACATTATATATTTTTAGTTTATTTGTTTATTTCTCTACTTTATTCAATTCTACCATGATTTAGTGGTAATCAATTGATAAGTATTTTACTACCCATCTAAGGTAGGTGGCATCGTATTTACCCCAAAATTCACGAGTGTTTATATTACGTTTTCATAATGCCTCACACCCTAAATTTCACATTGTTTCCCCAATTTTTTTTAATTATCTAAATATATTTCTGAATCTTGTTTATAGATATTTTCAAGAACATGATTGATGGTTAATTGTTTATGATCCCAACCTGAACCACCCCTTTTGTGAGTTCTTTTAATTTCCTTACTAACTAGTATTTCCTTAATGGAAAAAACCTATTAAGGTCACTTTATCAAAGAATTTCACTATGGAAAATTGTTAATTTTTCCATTAAAATGATGTAGTTCTATGGATTTTCCACCTTTTACCCTACATGTTTATTCTGATTTTTTAATATGAATGATGAATATAATGATATATGTTCAAGAATGAGTGTATTTTACATTTAATATAATTTATCCTTGATTTTATTATATATTTCATTCCTTCTATAATAGAAATTATGTCACTAAATTATATTTTTTTATTTTTGACACAATGTTCCTTAATTTCCCCTTATATATTATAAACACAATTATTATTTATAGTTAATGGTAATAATGGACATGATATTCAATATTATTTATTTGAAATCATATGAAACAATGTTCCTTTATGATTATTTATGGTTAATGGAAAGGATGTTTCATAATTATAATGCTTATCTATTGGACAAGATGGACAACAATGCCTATTTATAGCAAACAGAAATGTTATCCATAATAAAAATGGCTAATTATTGTTCTTGACACCCATTATTGTTTGTAATTTGATAAATGATCAATGGAATTCATGATTTGTCCAACGAAGGTCTTATGAGATGGATATTCCATTTTAAAACCAAACTGACATGGTTTTATTATTTATCACCCTTATTTAGGTTAAATTCACAGTAGTCACTATTTATACATTGTCTGGATAATACTAGAAACCATTTTTGGTGACAAACTGAGTATATCTCACAACCTATTTTGTTCATCAATGGGTACATGGATAGACATATGTAGTAAAATTAGGTACAATGGGATGTGTCTATACATGGATTCTTATTTTTTACTAAGATATAGTACAAGTTAATTGGTTTGAGCTAATGATTTAATGATATTATAGATATATTTTGGTATACTTTTCATTTTAAAATTAAATTTTGTATCTACATGCTTCCATGTTTCCTGGCATTACTGAATTTTTCTATATCAGAATTAAATAAAATAATTTTATATATGATATTGAAGATGGTTCTGCTTTTGATTAATGACTATTTGTTAATTATATCTCGATTATTTACCTTTTAATGATCGTCATTTAATATTTTTTAATATTTTATTCATTTTTGGTACCACTATTATACTAATATTATAGAAGGGGTAATATTTTCCATGCATAGATTCATAGACCTTTACCTCTAGTCACCAGCCTTTTTCAAAGAAGGATGTGTGTTTTTTTTCAATATGACCAATGAGTTCATCTATTTTTGAGAGATACATGAAAAATATGATACAAAGTAGTGTCGAGGATATTCCATAGGTCTTACTATTTTGGGTAGGTAAATAAATGATTATGAATATGTCCGAATATTCAAATGAGCAAGTGACATAAGCAACTAAACCACATAATAGGAAAAATAAAAAATATATTGGATGGGAATATTTATTCTAGATTGTGTCAATTACAATTGTACTGATTAATCCAAAGGGTGAAACGCGTGATTTTTGGAAATAATAAGAACAATAATAATAATAATAATAATAATAATAATAATAATATAATAATATTATTATTATTTTATTATTTTTGATCTCTTTTTATCACTTCCTGTATATAGAATGAAAATGTTTATTTATGAATCACAATAAGAACCATATGAATTAAATGTCATGTAGATTCCAGGACATCATTACCTTATTCCATGAATTTACTACAACACCTCAAATGTTCCTTTTGTGATATATCATGTATTAAACAATGTTTCTAGAATTTTTATGAGATAAATAGATGGTAATTAATGATTTTTTGACCAAAATGGTGTTTTCAAAAATATCATATGGGTAGAAAATTAATTAATCAAGTATCACATGTTTGAGTTATATAATATTGGATACATGGACTAAAATTTTATTTAATTTTAGGTAAATGACTTAAAATATGTATATATATATATATATAGTAAATTTATACATTTGGAATGGATAATCATATAAAAAATCATCATTTACGATGTGTTAAATTTGGTTACAGGACTCTAGATTCATCTTATATAACATAAAGTGCTAATTATATCATATATATTCTACACCTTCATAACATTGCAATGGAAACTCAACTGACTAGACAAAATAATTTATAACAATATGAATATGAACTTGTTGATACATCAAAGATAAATGAGATGGATAATATTAAATGGTGATGCAGATTGAACACAAAAAGGATTACTTACTCTATAACATAGAATTAAAAATCCAAATAATAGTGGATTTGGAATGAGAAGACGATCTTAAACCTGACCGACCCTTAGTAGTGGGCAGTGGGGAATATCTCTTATAACCAATCAATAACTTTTCTACCACTAAAACCTAGAATTGGGATCAAGAAAATAGTAATTTAAATATTATATTGGAAATATTTATACTTTTACTATTCATTATTCTATGATAGATGTGGTTATGAAACCATTTTTTTGTAATGTGTGATTGGAATCCTATATATATCACCATGATTTTTTGTTACATTACTATTCAATAGTGTTTGAGGACCATAATCCACAATTATTTCGTCATGTAGTGCCACATGCTACACCATATTTTATTCCTACTCTAGGAACATATGATCCATATAGATAAATATTATTGGGGAAATAGAATTCTATATTGGGGTTTCTATGGTCAGACCCTTCTATTGAAGAATTCAATAGAGAGTTTCAACTACAACATCCTCGTACCTTTTTAGGGGAGGGTTGTCCTAATGATTTTGAGTCTTGGGGGGAGGATATGCTTATTAAATGTGAGATCATTAATACACCTCTTGATTAGATTATGAATTTTAATTTATACATGCTCCGTGGATTTACCACAATATGGTCAGATGATCTCACATGGGCATACCAACATCGAGGTTCATTCTCGAGTGATTTAAATATTCTCCACTATCATTATATCTATACAAGACATTGTAGGATTATAGGATGAGGGGGTTAATCCACCTACATCATAGAAATATGTCCATTATATACTATTCAACTCATTTTACTAAGATTATTCTCTTCACACCAATGCTTACCGGATACATTATTTCTATAGTTAGGTTTTTTGTGGAATGACATAGGTATGACATCAGATCATAGGTGACATTCTTCCAATTGACTACAATATTCAGGATAGAAAAATCATTTCCTAACAAAAAAACAATTTTTTTATCATGGATAATGGCATTCACTATAGTGTTTCAACATATCGGAAATATAGTACATCAACCATTGGTAGTATTAGTCACCTAGAGAGTTCTTATCAGAATGGTGGGAGAATGAGTGTTTACACTAGTAGCTATGTATTATGTAAATATTTTGGGATGCCAGGTTAGTAGATTTATTAGTTAGATAAATAACCCATTAAGTTTCAATCCTATTGTTTGATTGGGAAACATCGGGGGGTGGGGGGGGGGGGTGGGGGTGGGGGTGGGGGAGGTTAAGGATCATTACATCAATAAATAGTCGGTGAGAGTCATCACTACCTCCACCCTCATAACCAGGATTAGTGGTTCCTCTCTAAATAAGAATCTGGAATACTACTAGAAGTTCATGCTAAGGATGAACTTTTTTATTAGGATATGGACATAATATAACCAATTTTTGTATAGTATTGATTCCTTGGGTAGTATTGTGTGGTCATTGGGCCATGGATTTTTCCATGTATATGTAGTAAATCTGACACATGGGGAGTAGAGTTTCAGGTCAACTATAGTTCGAGGTATGATTTTTGTAGCCTAAAAATTACTAAAATAATTATTTGACATTGGACAATACCACAACAATATAAAATCTAAATTAAAAGAATTTATTTCATTGATTTAAATTATTTCTATGGTGTGATGACTTTCGATACTCAGTTGTGGATTTGATCAAAGATTGGACACTAATGTGTTGAATTCCTCATTGAAATAGGTGTATCAAATTTTTTATACAATATTTTTATTATTCATATGATTATATTCGACATAACTCATAGGATGGACTGGTAACTAACATACCACAAACATAATGATACATATCACAGACAAGTGTTCTTTATATCACCCTTATTTAGAAATTAAACATGCAACTGTGAGTGGGATGTCTGGGTGAGTCGAGTTGGACCCAATCATCCTGGGATGGTAGTGTGATAACCTATATTACTTGTATCTATATGGATGATAGTGGAATGAGGAATATATACTTTTATCATGTAGTGGACAATTTTAGGAATGTATTCTGTGATGAAATTTCTATACTATTACCTAACAGGTAGGTAGAGTTTACTATTGAACAAAATCATAAAAAACACATGTATAAATTCCTACTTATAAGAGACTACTATTTAGTTGTACAAGATTAAGAGGTATCTACAAGATATCAATTATATGTAGTTTATATGAAATTGATATTCACATGGGTTTGACCATATTTTCTTTATGAATGTATATGTGACCCTCAATATTTTCATGGATTAATACCAGTCGAATTATAAAATAGATAACTAATATACATTTCCTTATATAGAAGGAAGTTTTTATTACCTATGAGGTGCATGAGGTTTCATAAATAACTATTGGAGGTTGGGATGAAATCATTAAATAGTTAAACACTTATAAAAATAAAACATAAAATTTTATAGGATATATGTACCTTAAAAAGTGTTTGTAAATGTCATTCAGCCTCATGAAAACACTAGTTATTTTCATGGCCTTAATAAATTAGCTATCCACCCATACCTGGATTCATTTTTATGGTTATTAGATTATATCGTTCTGTATACTCTTACATGAAGTGATCATGACAAACTTTTTGACATATTAATGTGAACAATGATAGATCATAGGTTTTATTCCATGAAAATAAAATCCAATTTCTATAATGGAAATGCCAATTTCATTGGTCATAGTATCATAGAGGGTGTAGAATTAGTCAACCCATGAAGGTGAGAGATATGGTTTACTAGAATCTCTGAAATATCTTTATTAACAAAAATAGTGTGTATTGGGACCTCCAATCTATAACATGTGTTTTAATTTGGATTTTTCATTCCATGGATCACCTATAAGTTTTTCGATCCAGAAGGGTGTGAATGTTTTATGTTTTGAAGCATGGGAGAAATCATTTGTGGAGTTGACAGAATGATTGAATTATGAACTGATCCATATTCTTTCGTATCCAAGATGAGTAATGGATTACTTTAATTCCACATGAATTTGTTAATGAGTAGTTATAATGTTGATAGAATCTTTCATGGTGTAAGTGTCTCACTAGTTGACACCTGATAAGAATAATTACCAATGAAATTATATTGATCTAGTTGTATTTATTAATTATTTATTTTATATGATGAATTATTTTTTGGGAGAAGATATCATTGTGTATATATTATAACAAATATTTAAATAGAAATTCATGTACAATGACTAAAACCACTAAACCTGGTTTAATACCAACATTCATTTTACATTGATCATCCATACATTTATTAGAAATTTAATATGATGATAGATTCTATTATTAAAAATACATAGACATAAGAAACGAAGGAGGTTAGTACAGAATATCACTTAATAGAAATATTAATATAATGTATTAGGTGGTGAATGACCATATTGTAAAACCAATACTGAAGATTTTTCAAGTGATGAAATCAGTTTTTGAGAGTGTGAATATGTGGAATCATATGGGTCCAAAGGGATTAGTCATATGATATGGGGTTTTAATCAAGTACCCACCACCTAGTTGAGTCCTTATTGGATTGTGGTTAACAATTGATGGATGAGTTTGTGTACAGAAATACATATGAGATGAGTTGATGAGACTGTATCATGCCTTTTCCATGGTATAACATTATGATATCATAAAGATGTATAATGAATTACATCTCTAGAAGAAGTATCTTGGTATGAAAAGGGATATATCTTGTTTCTTTAATTAGTGTTCCACTAATTAACACGTTATTGTAGAATACCACCAATAATCAGAAAATTTCTTGCTATTTCCAAATTAAATTTTGAAAAGGGATGAAATCACTTTGGATTTTTATTATGGGATTATCAATATTCCCATTATGGAGTGATATAGTATAGGTTATTGTTGATAATTCAGTAATGTTCATTCACTTATTTCCTTTTCAGGTGACATTTTATTGGATGATATAGGTAGGTTCTTTCTCTAGGAGATCATAAAACATCATGAAGATCAATTTACAATCATAAAATATATAAATTATCATTTTACATATTTTCTGTGTAGGGTATTCATGAACAAGGTTCAAGTGGGATTCTAAGTACAAAATATCACCATCAGACCAATAGTCTGTCTAATCATACAATATAGGTGTCAAAGGACATGATATGTGCATGATTCATTTAATTTATAGGTTAAAAAGAAATAATATATTACTCTTGATGAGTTTATTTATAACGAAAAGTTCCAAGATACTTTAAATAAGGCTACTTATGATGCATTATATAGTAGGTCATTTAATTCACCCAAGTGTTGGTAAGAGGTTGGTGAGCCAGTGCTAATACAACCTGACTAGTTTAGGAGAAATTTGAGAATGTATAGATTAATATAAACAATATGACTACATCCCTTTATTGGAATCAGTCATATAATAATTCTAACATTCTACAAACGGAGTACAATTTGAGACATTATGTATTCCTGTGAGATTGACATAAATTCAGTCTCAAACAGATGTTAGTACAAGGAATGTTATCACAATAATTCATCAAAATATTCAATATTATAAAGAGGGATAGACAAGTGGATAATTAGTTATTACATCCTCAAAAATAAAGGGCTATTAAATCCAATATTCTTCTTTCTCACCATTGAATGAAAATTAAATTTTTATTATTCAAACACTTTAGATGAAAAAGTGAGAAACCAAACATGAATCTAGAACTAAAAACCACAAAACCACCATGGTACAAAAGATTAAGGCCAATCAAAATCAATCCAACATAGAGCAGCCCCTACCCAGCATAAAAAACAATATGATCTTCTTTATATTACTCCTCGCTATCGGCAAGCTGTCTTGTGCATGAATGCACAGGCCTGAAACCAATGGCAAAGACATAACCTATCAAAAATACAAATCTGAAGGAAAGACCAAAAGAAAACCATCTGCTCTAAACCACATCTGAAGCATCATCAAGTGTGGCAGATGCAGCAACCCCCAATCCTTGAACCACATATCTGTAAGGATTCACAATTCCAAGAAAACATTCCACCAATTCAATGCAATCAACCAATAGCCGCACCTAGGACTGTAGGGCCATAAGGATTCACAATGCAAGAAAACATTCCACCTATTCAAAGCAATAAACTAATAGCCTCACAAAAACAGATTCATCTCATTCATCATTACTGTAGGATCTTCTCAAAACCGATGAAACATCCTTCATTCTCCAAAATTGTCAGAATCCCAAAACTAAAACAACATTCATCATTCCAACCACGCCATCACTGTAGCACCAGAGGAGACCAATCAAAAAACACATATCCAGATCCAAACCAGAAACCATAAATGCATCCAAATCACACAATAAAAATCAAAAAACATTGACTATGGAACAAAAAAAACTCCCTACAAAAAACCGAACCACAAACCTACTACAGCCATCAAAACCAACCATTGCGACCAAATCCTCCCAATGCAACCAGATCACAGAATCATGCTGGAATCCACACTGTAGTAGTAGAAAACTCAAACCATGGACCAACACTGCTCCGCCATGAAATCCCAAACCAAATCGATGGGCAGGGTTGAGGAAGTCCAAAGAGCAGTGAAATTGCCATTTGTTCCATATGCTGTAATCATAGGAGATATTTCATGCCACAAATCCACCACCCAAACACATCGATGGGAATCCGAGCCATAGCGGGAGGAAGAAGAAGACGATATCGGGGGATAAAACCCTACCGTGTAGCCCCTTATGGGCCCATCCAAATGCACTCTTTTTTCTCAGCTTCACTATTATCATTATAACACATCTCATTATTTTAATCATAAAGAAATTCAGTTGGATGGTGATGCTCCATTTAAGGATTATATAGTACATATCATAGAATATATAATGAAATGACATTGAGGAATGATATTCCCTATATTTCATATGATATGTAAGAAAACCATATTTTGTAAGTCAATTGAGAGGGAGATGCCAATGTACCTACTAATTGGCCAAATATATACTTAAATGATGTTTGACCTCTATAAAAAAGAAACACATGGATACATTATTTTTTGGAGGGGAGGATATAATAGAATAGTTTTTAATGGAGGTATGTGTCCAAAAAATTAAATTTTAAAGCTATTATTTTATCATTGTAATATCAGAAAATGAGATATATAAGGGCTTCATCGTGTCTAAGGATAGTGAAATCCCAATGCTCTGGTTTTTTTGATAAAACAATGAGTTCTATGGTTAGTACATGGTTATTTATAACCATTGAACTCAAATGTATGTGCATTATAGGGTATCACATGATTTATCAATCAATTAAACCTTGGCCTCATGACCATTAGGAAATTTATTAATGGGTTCCATATCTTCTCTTCATAGTGTGTGTATAGTTCATCTTGATTTTTGTAAACCATGCAAACAGATTGTTCTATGGGATTGTTTTGGTTCCTGGTTGTGGGCTGGCATTTCCTACCTTGCTTCCAAACTATTGAAAATTTAAAAAGAGATAGAATTAAACAATTATCTACGTTACACATAATTTATAATTTCTCTTTTAGAAACTTCATAATCCAAAATCCTCCCACATTGAGAGATCATTTCCTCCACCTATAGGAATTATTATAACTGTATTGGTTTAAATCAAAGTCACGAATCATTAAACATTTTGAATCCCTGTTATTATTTAGGAAAATCATATTACATCATTCCATTTTTTATTTCACTATGTGGAAGGCTAGATAAATACATGTAAATGTTGATAATTTTGAGGGGTTGTTCTATTTCATTGACTTATTCTATTCTAGATTGACTTAATGGACGATAACAAATAAGTTTTATAATTTAAATTACAGGTAGAATATCTTTTATATACCTAGTCTTAAAATACATGGATAATGCTTCATTTAAGATGAATATTCGCCACATTACAAGAGAACATAAACAAAGACCATAATAGTAGAGTGTCTTTGGAATCATGGAAATAATATCTACTTTCATGGTGAATGATCATCAAAATCTCCAATAAATATCTTTCTAGTTTCTAATCATACATAAAAAAATTCTATATTACCTAGGAAAACTGACAGAAATGTTGGGTGAGATCAGATTCATAGTAAGGGTAAAAAATAAATAGATGTAATCATAAGATGGGAATAAGCATATAAGGAATTAAGAATAACATTTCAAGAGAATACCTTAAAAATCAATGATCATATAAATGATTCATGAAATACAGATTTTTAGTTTATAATACATTAATCATAAGTGAATAATGAGAATAAACAATGAAGTCATAACCTCGGAATAAGACAAGGAATTTCAGAAAACACACACATATATATAAAAATGATTTCCACAGTAGTCACGTATTAAATGCGATGTCCATATTAGTGAAATGGTTTCCCTCCCTATATCATCATGGTTGTCCTGGTTCACTCCCACGACTAACTCAGTAGTCAATGTCCCCCCCTGAGGACCATGTTAGTAGAAAATGTCCTTTTGTGAACGAATTATGCCTTTCATTATATCCTTGTATATGTCAGGAGATATAATTATTTAACCAAATTATTAGTGTGGGATATAGGTCCCAACCATCTCACATTTAAATCATACAAGAAAGTTCAACTGGATCATAAACAATCATATCATAACCCATGAAATAAAATTAGTATCATAAAGATATTTTGATATCATATCTTATAGAAAAGAGACATGTTTTATAGTAATTTAATCTAATAATAAATCGTGAAAGGAATTTATTTTCATAAAAATATAACCCCGAAAAGAGAAATGGGGTTCATAATCATATAACCTCTGAAACGGGAAAGGGATTCATAAACATATAATCCATCATATTGTAATAATATTTATAAAAATATAACCCATAAAAGAGAAACGAGTTTCATAAACCTATAACCTCCAAAAAGGAAATGGTTTTCATAATCATATTAGACATTAAAGATAAATTGGTTTCAAAAACATATTTACATCCTATAATAATCTCTTCAGGGAAAAATATAGATGAATCCCTGAGATAATATCCCTATTAAATAACATTTAACACAAATAGATCCAATATATTATGCGAAATAATTTTGAAAGATCGTTAAAACATTTCATGAGGAAAATAATCCATTTTATATGGACAATTAGTTTCAAAACCTAAAACATTTTACGACAATTTTCATCGAAAATATGTTTAAATTTTATTACAGGATGGTCGAAAACATTCCAAAAATATTTTTCCATGAAGACTTATAATGGAATACTGGAAAACATTTGAAAACCTTTTGATTAAATTAACCTTGAAAACATATAATGAATGCTTGAATAAATTTTGAGCATTTTCTTCCAAAATAAAATATAATGGAAATCTAGAAATCATTTCAAAAAAAAATCTTTTAAAGTAACCTTGATAACTCATAAAAGAAATATTGAAAAAACATTGAGATCCTTATTCCCTGAAAGATTATAATGGAACCTTGAAAGCATTTTGAAAACAATTTTCATTGAAGAAAACAATTTATAAATGAATTCCCTAAATATAAGAGAAAATTTATTTCATGAGAATTTAATCATGAAACCATAAAATAGAATATTCAATGATATGATAGTTCATACACCAGATAAATCCATACATGCCAAGGATTTATTTTTTTTTGATAAAATGATTAGTAAGATGCTTTGATTTGAAAAGGAAAAAAAGATTCTTTTTTTTAAAAACCATTTGCTAAAAATGTATAAAATTTTTTAAAATGACTTTTAAATATCAGTTGAATTTTATAACTTATAGTATGAACTTTTTAGAATACATGTTTATAAAAGAACTATGATTTTAGACCAAAGAGATATATAAAGTCAGATTTTTGTAAAAACATGTTCAAAATTAAATTAATTATAAATGAATGAAAAAATGTACCAATACATGAATATTTCATGAAAACCGTAGTATAATAAAAATCATCTGATTTATTGATATACGAATCATTATATTTCATTAATGGAAGCATAACCATAAAAAAATATCGATAATAACGAGGATGTGCCAATAAACTCCTACCATATTAGTAATTTTGAATCATAATAAACATACAATTATGATATTAAACGATTCATAAAATGTAATTAAAATATTTATATTCATGATATAACATTCCAATTGGAAGAATATATCTTTTTAATTAATATGGGGGAATAACATAACAACTGTCTCAAATAAGGAAAATTGAGACAAAAATAATTTATCAATTTTGTTACTATTGAACCACAAACACCTTGAAATAGACTTCATTAAATGGATATTTAAATATCTTTAA
This sequence comes from Viscum album, assembly GCA_963277665.1. Classification (NCBI taxonomy): domain Eukaryota; kingdom Viridiplantae; phylum Streptophyta; class Magnoliopsida; order Santalales; family Viscaceae; genus Viscum; species Viscum album. The sequence continues at coordinate 1,099,908,804 of OY728123.1, forward strand.
TTTTATTTATAATTTTAATATAATACATTAAACGAAGTATATACACCATTCAAAAGAAAACAGTGGTGAGTGTAGAATATTTCTCGTAGAAATAATAGCGAGGTGATAAATCCCCTTACAACATGAGATACATTTGAATTGTGAGTGACATGAAAGAATAATATCAGTTGAAAAATATTATATAATTAATTAATTGTTATTATGAATATTAAATTTCGTAGCGAAGTATATATTAAACCCCAAAAGATTAAGTGGTGAATATAACATATATCTTATAGAAATAATTACGAGGCGAGAAAGTCCTTTCTTGAAGTCATGAATTTATTCATACATTTTTAAACTTAATGTTTAATATATATATATATTATAAATATTCCAATGTAAAAAATGATTATATATCATATCAAATTTTATTTTATTTTTACTTTATATTACACATTTATTAATAATTTCAAATTAATGTTACATTTAAGGTAACAAACAATTTTTTTTTAATTTTTGACTTCCTGTTCATGAAACTATTACATATATCAGGATTTAATTATATATAGTGTTTTTAAAATGGTGTAAATATTATATATATTCATTATATGTGTATTTGAATAATATAAAACATATATAAAAATTAAATCGAGTATGACATTCATGGAGATAATGTACCATACATTGGAATGAATTAATTTGTGAATGAATCACATCAGTTTGAGGAGGCTGTAGTACACAAGTCCACAAGTGATGTTATCATTTCCCACAAAATTAAAGGTTGAAGGTATCTGTTATATAATAATTAAATAAGAATAATTACATGATAAATATAAGGTATGTAATAAAAAATATTAAATATGTAATTACTCCCAACCTTGATTGGTGGTAATTGATGAATTAATAACATAAATTCATGAGGAAATAGTTCATCCATAAACACAAATGAATATTATATATCTCATTTGATAGATGTTTGTGTGATAATAAGTAGAAACCATAATATTAAAATATCCCAAATTATAAAGGATAAATAGTTTATAATAGAATCATTTAATATAAAGAATTTAAGGAATATAAGAAAACATAAACAAAAGTTCTTATTGAAGGATTTTACCTCTTCTTTGGGTAATTGCATTTTGTTTTCACTAAAAGACAATGTTGGATTTCATTATGACCAATGTTAGAATTATAGGATAAAATTAGGGATGTTGGGGTCTTATTTAGTATCTTATTCGATGTTCAAATTGACTTTAGTGGTTTGAATATGTGAGGGGTGTTGGGTTAGTATTCATTTATAGAGGAGGAGGGAATTTATTGTAAATATAAAAAGTTAAACACTTTTGAGTGGTCTCCATTACTTAATGTTCCTCCTATAACATTATGTATTTGATTAAACAAATTATATGGTCTAAATAAGGCTAAAAAATGTCTTTTATAAATGTATTCAAGTTATTTGGACCACAATGTAAATGGATTACCATTATGTAAATTCATTTTTTCCTTAATCACTATAATTAATTTTACGTAAATTTACTAATATATTTTGTAAAAAACTAATTTTATCTTAAATGAAATTATAAATTATTAATATTAAAAATATTTTATAAATTTTTCACAAATATAATCTGATGAGTTTCTTAAATTAATTTAAAATCAATCTCTTAGACGGGATGAGAGAATGGGGTTTTAAAGAACAAATGTTCAAATGATTGAAATGTATTAATATCCAATTTCAATGAAAAATATATTTTCATGAATTATATTGTATTATTTAAAATATAATTGATCTAATTATAGTTTAATATAAAATTTTAAAAAAATTATTTTCCTATATAAATTAATTATATGAAAATGAAATTCAATATTTTTCACCATTCATAAAAAATGAATCATTCTTTAAAAAATACGAAGCATTTACAATAAGATAATTTTGTCACTCAAATTGAAAATATGAAGTTTATTTTTTCAAAAAAAAATTATAAAAGTTTCAAATAAATCATTTAAAATAATACCACAATTAAAATTATTTATTGTAATATTTTAGAAAAAATATATATCATTAAACATAAAATTGGGTTTATTCTTATCACTTGTCTAGGAAACACATAACAGGAATGTTAAATAGATTATTAAATATAATATATATGTATATATTTCATAAATATCATTTATAAATAGTCATATTATTAATTTATTGAGTTAAAATGTGTTTTGTTGAATACATATAGTTTTCCATCAAAAGTTTTTCTATATATTCAAAAGTAATTTATTTTAATTTCTAATTAATTAATGAATTAATAATTCTTATTATATACATGTGTAAAAAATATTCTCACAACTAAATTAGTCTAATTCATAAACAACATTCTAATGGATCAGTGAAAAAAATAATGATATTTTAATAATATTATTAGTAGTGCATTATAATTTGGTTAACAAGGTTATGTGTGTAATGAAAGTGGTCGAATGAACCCAAAAATGTGTGTAAAAAGATAGAAATACAGTTTACTAAACTAAAATCCATGTAATGTGTTATGTGTAGTGGATGAATAACTTTCTATTGTGTGAAACACAAACCAGTCATAGTGCTTTTATATAAAATACGATATATACAGTGTTTCATGAAATAAAAAATATAGAATTGTTTAAATTAATTCAAAAATATATATTTAAATAAATATCAGGGTATTAAATTCTACCCCACATAAAATGAATTTCTTCCTTGGATTTTTTTTGAGTTATCAATGTTTTAATACATTAATATTCCTTTCTTTGAAAGCCACATCATAATAATGAATACTAAAACATCCTTTAAAAAATAATATTGGAACTATAGTGGTTTCCCAAAGTAAATATTATCTAGGACTCGATAGAGAATAATATAGGTAAAATGTGAAAACACTAGAATTGAATAGGATCTTATAAATCATGATCTGATGGGTATTGATAAATAACATTTGTAGGATAATGTTAACTATCACAAATCTATAACTCAAAGGCGATAACAAATGTAATTTATATCTTAAAAAATGATGATTATGGGAACATATTTTATTTCAAGACCCTTTTCTTAAAGTTGAATCATTTTCACAAGGATCTATATTTATTTAAGGTCATTTTATATAATCAATCTCACCCTATGGTGATGTCTTGACCAACATCCACATCATCTATTTCTTTAAAATGAAGGAAAAATTATTATTCCTAAACTACTATGAAATCATAAGTGTCACACACAGTTTTTTTTCTTTGTATTGATCCGGTCCATTGGAAATCATGATCCTTTTCATGGGTATTTGGTGAGAAGAATCCTGAGTTCTGAATTTTAATTTATGTCTAACCACCCTAATTTTGGATCCCCATTTTCTGTTTAGTATTTTTTGAAGAAAGGGTGGTTACTTCATGATTTGGGCCAACTGTGAGTCCATTCCCAGTTTTAAAAAACAATTTCGTTTCGTTTATAAATCTTTTTTTTCATCCTTTTTCACCCATTAAACTTCTCACTTGTCCTATACTGATATATTAAAACTTAGGTATCCTTTTGGAGCCATTATAATTTCATAAGCAGGGTGAATTTGGGTTACTTATTTAGGTATTAGGCCAGCCCTTGGGCCCATTTCATGTTTTAAAAAAAATAATTCGTTTCTTTTATATCGTTTTAATTTTTTAATATTTTTCGGTGATTCCACCTCCCCCTAGAATCCAATAACTCTATATTAACCCTCATAATCGATTTTACCTCTTTGGAGCTGATATGGGTTGCGAATTAGGGTGGCAATTCTCAGGATACCTCAAATTGTCCAGAATTGACAAGGTAAATGATATCATTCATAAATAAATAAATTAGTACTCTTTTGGCCACCAATATTCTTTCTATGGTTCTTCCAGACCGTAGGATTCACTCCCCGAATTATCAAGCCATTCCCTTCTCTCTAGGGTTTCAGATCTAATGGAATACAAAGAGTTTTCTAGGGTGAAAGGTGAGATTCTTTCCCCTTTCTCCTTCATCTTCCTCCTACTTTCATTATTTATTTGATTTATATTGTCCCCTAGTATTGATCGACCTATGGTTTTGTTATATGATGTTTTTTTGATGGGGTTTCTATTTTTTTGGTCTGGTATTTATAGTTTTAGGGTTTATAAACCCACGGCGGGTGATTTCAGGTGTGCGTTTAAATTATACCAAATATTGGAGGTAGGATATCCCTTGCACATGCCATTATCATTGAATTTTCATCATTTTAATATTTTCATAAACTGATATAAATGTTAATTATTGATTTTAAGCCTTTGGATAATTTTCTTGGTGTCCAAAGTGGTTGTTTAATCATTGTTTTGTGAAAGGTAGTGTTGTTTTGTCATGAATGTTTTCAAAAAGTGTTTGTTTAAATGTTACGTTATCTTTTGCTAATATTTTGTGAGTTTTAAATCTGGTTTATTGTATTTTTAACATGTTACAGTATCATTAATGAAAATATGGCATTCAATTGGTGTTTTATTCCATTTCATGTACTTAAAATAAATTTTTTTTGTTTAAAAAGGGCATGTCATGTGTTCGTTAAATTGCCCACTTAGCTATTATGTGTGATGTGTGATTTAAATGTTATTTGTTTGGATTTATAATGGAATTAGAAGAATGATAAATGGTATTTTTTTGTTCTTATATGGATTTCCAATTTGGATTGGTTTTTACAAACAAGTGGGTTTTGATTTACAACATATTTTGGCCCGAGTTTCCCAAAAATGGACCGCTTCACATCTTTATGAAAATGGTTGTGTTTTGAATATGTAACCTGAGTATTATAATATATTTATAAATTTAGTTTGCTACTGTAAATGGTGTTTATACAGATCCTTAATAAAATTAAAATTCATACCTTCGTCAAAGGATATTTTTGAGAAAATGATTAAAGGCCCATTGGAATTTCCTAGAAATGAAGGAGTGTTTTACTTGTATATAACAAGTTTTGCAATTGGGATTGTCTTATGGTCCATTAAATGATTTTATTAAATGTTTTTTGGGATTCCAAATATGATTTGGTTTGGTTTTTATGTGTTTTATAATGGAAAGAGTGTTTTTGAAAGAGTTTTATGTGCAAAGGCTCAATACACTTCATGGAATTATTTTACCAAAATATTTAGCGGTTTATTGATTAGTGTAAGAAATGTGAAGAAAGATTATGGGATGTTTGTGTTTTTATGCTTTTTGAATGGAATGTGGATGTGAAATGTGTATTTGATAATATGTGTAACTTTATTGAGCACTAAAGTGAATCCCGGGTATCTAGGTGGGCGGACGTGTACTAGTATGCAAATGATTCTGTGGGGGTTGGCCTCTGTTTCACGTAGAAAGTTTGATTATGACAACACTAACTAAACTATGATGTTGATGATTATTGTGGACCACTAGGTTATGGGTATGTTACCTACTAGTGGCTCGTGCACGAGAACATATATTTATTTTGGTTACATTCACCGAGATACGAGGTACCTTGGGCACACAACTAACTAGTGCCTAGGGGTATTCCCATGACTAGTTCTCATTGGCTATTTTGTACTCACTGTCGGTATACGGGTTGTTTGGTTGGTAAATTCAGTATTATGTGTTATTTATTTAAAAGTTAAAATTCTTTAAATCATCCCTCTTGAAAACTATTTTCATTTTGAAGTTGCACATCTTTGAAAAAAATTGTTACATGCATTTTTGTTTATTATACATGCATGTGTCTGTCTGATAATTATTATAGCGAGGAACATCATTTGAAAACCAAACATTCATATATTTAATTTAAAACTATAAATTGATGTTTCTTTTATTTTAAAGTAATTTTCATTGGGAATAGAATGTCAGGCTAACCTACTGAGTTTTAATACTCACGCCTATAGTTTTCTTGTTTTTTTAGCCCTTGTGCAGGTTTCATCTTTAGTTCGATCACCTTGGGAGACATTTGATCATTGTGTTGGAGAGTGACTAGAAGTTTCACATGGATTTAGTTTGTCATTGGGATTGTTCATTTGAGTTGTTGTTTTTTTTCTACTTTTAGTTTCTTGTACAAATAATATTTAGTTTAATTTTTATTTAAATTCATTTTGGGATGTCCGTTTATTTCTGCTGTTTGTTTGATTGTTTATATATGGGATAAATCGTTCCCTTGTGTACTATATTGATTCCCTTGGTTCTTGTCACCTTCCCGGGAGGATCTGGAATGCCTCTCGGGACTTGTCGCGGGATGTCCGGGGTGACCGGTTCAGGGTCGACTCGGGCTGGTTCATGACAAAATGGTATCAGAGGAGGTCGGATCTTAGAAGACCTTTCGTTTTAGAGCTCCCTTGTTATTTTGGGGATGTCAAGTTATATGGATTAGTATTTTTGGGACTTGAAGGGTAATTTTAAGAAGAGCGTCGTGAAATCGTTCTTTTTCTAATCCGCAGGTTTCAATGGGATGTCCGGTTTTATTAGTGTCCTTTGTTCTGGTTGATTTTTTGGTGTTGGGATATGACAACGGGAGGCTGACTAATGGAATCCGTGTTCTCGCAGGGCCTGGAAAGCCATGTGGATCAGGGGAATGGTCTTAATAAGTCTCACTGTGTTGGTGTTGTGTTTGGAATATGGCCACCAACCATATGGTCAAGTCACCCACTAACACTAGTTCCCTTTTTTCTGGGTCTCTTGAACCTTTCTTGAAATCTGATTTTTTGTTTTTAAAATCCTTGTGTGAGAATTTTGGAAATGGTTTTTAAAGGAAGGATTAGATTTTGAAAAGTGAAAAATGGGGTTTCCAAAAATTAAATATAAGAATGGTTTTGGAAGGTTGTGTTTTTTGTAAAATAATGGAGGGAAGTGGAAATGATTTAAATGGATTGGATTATCCATAATCTGAACTTATGGTTTGTTGAAATAAGATGTTTTGAAATTGTGAATCATTTTAAGGTGATTCTGGATCATTGTTTTAAATGGGGTATTTTGGGATGTTAAAATGTTTTTGAATCAGATAAATTAGTTTTGGCAATTGGTGTTGATCGGTTGGTGTTTTACTAGAAACGGTATTGGTCTCAATGGACCTCAGATTATGAAAATATACATTGCTGAATTTTTTTAAAAAATAATGGGAAGGGGTTGTTTGGAGTGTATTGGTTATTTAAAGAAAATTAAAAATGAAAAGGGGTATGTTATTAATAAAATGTTTCTTAATTATTTGTGGTTTTATTTGTAAAATATGAAAAAGTTTTTTTGACTTGGTTGTTGGTGTTCTATATGAAGGTAATTTTTTTTGGAATGATGTTGTTTTGTTTTAGCCTTTGCAGTTTTCATGGGTGCTCACATGCATTGTTTTATTTATATCTAGAAGGATGGACTATATGGTATGGTGGTTGGGTGCCTGGGGTGGCATGGAAATTTGCATGTGGGTGAGACTTGATGAAACACCATTGGAGAATGTGGAAACCCACCAAGTTAGTTTGTTTTTTCAAAATTGTTTTGAGCTGAAAATTGTGGCCTTTTTTAAAACCAATGGTTATATGGCTTGATTTTTCTATGTCTTAGAATACTTGTTTATTTGTTTAGCTTCCATGTGATCTAGAATTCATACTCTTGTTCTATCTAGAGATGAGATCTTGTTGGTGGCTCGGTTTTGGAGTAATTTTCATTGGGTTTCTAAAGATGTGTTTGATGTCGTGATGTGGCCATGGATAGTTCTCCGTTGGAAATATTTCCTACTGATCAAACTATGGATTAATTTCAAATTTTAAATCCACCTATTTTGATGATGCCTCAACCTGTTTGTTGGAATAGAGAGCTGTTTGGGATCTATTAAAAGTGCTTCTAGGTCGTGATAATTTTTTTGGATAGAGTAGTTGTGTTCGGTGATGTTGATGTGTTTCTTCGTATTCCTTCTCCACTATTCCCATCGTTTGGAGTGAGATAGAATTTTGATATGTATCTATGAGTTCCTATTTAGATGAAGGTTTTTTTGGTGATCAAGTGAGGTTTTTTTGAGTGCTGTGATCCTTATCACCTAACTGCGGTGCATCAAATGTTTCAAGAATCAGTGCTCCAGCCATAGGCCTCGGAGTGCAGCTTTCACACAGTTAGGAAATCGAAAGAGATGTGGAGTGCTCGATTAGGATCCTTACTCCTCTGTTTTGGTAAGTTAGTTTCTATTTCAATGTTTTGGTTCCTCATTTCTTTGAATTTCCCATTTTCGCAACAAGCGTGGTGGACTTAACCCCTCACACAGTGTCTATGGTTATTCCTTCCTGGATGTGGGTTGTCAATCAATGTCCCTATGCGGACCTCTTGAAAAAAATAAGGTGCAGTATTGGTATTACCTATTCATAGGTTGAGATTTTTGGGTAGTTTCTTTTTTTCTTTTGTGGTTTCAGTGGCCAAATTATTGGGTCCCCTTCCCTCCCATCCCCATGTGGCAGGGGTCCAGAACTGTGCTGAATGTGTTGGCCAAGTTCTTGTCCCCTCCATTCGGGAGTGGGTGGTAAATATGTTCATGTTGTAACCCTATTAACATGGTATAGTGGGTTTTTAGGAGGTTTTTTTGGGCTTGTGTGAGTGAGTCCCAATTCTATCTCATGTTGAATTCTTGTCAGTTCGTTGCTAGTTGGTTTCTAATGTTGGGGAGACCCACCATGGGTCTCCTGGATTTTCATCCTAAGAAAATTTCTAGTGCTAATTGATTTTTAATGGTGGGGATTACATTCCGGACTCCCTTGGAATATTTGGGTTTTGTGGGTTCTCTTTGGTTTGGGTGATGTTTGGGCTCATTGAGAGGAGGCTCAACAATTGGGTTCTTGGCTTGGTTGTGGAGGTGGTGGCTTCATCTTTCCGTTGATTCTCCAGACGTGGTTGTGAGTTGTTTTTTGTGTGGGAAAGAGTTTTACGTTGAATTTTTTGTGATTGATATTTCATTATCGTTAGAGGCTGGATTATGTTGTTATGGAATCCTTAGGTGTTGTTTTTTTCAGCCATGAAGTGTTAGGGCTTTCCAGGGGTGGAAAGCTTTAATGGTGGGGAGAATTGTCACACACGGTTTTTTTATCATTGTATTGATCCAGTCCATTGGAAATACCAATATTTTTCGTGGGTATTTTGTGAGATAAATCCTGTGTTTTTAAGTTTCATTTATGTCTAACCACCCTAATTTGGGATCCCCAATGTTTGTTTAGTAGTTTTTTAAGAAAGGGTGGTTACTTCATGATTTAGGCCAACCGTGTGTCCATTCCTAGTTTTAAAAACCGAGTTTGTTTATTTTATAACTCTTTTTTTCAACCTTTTTCACCCATTAAACTTCCCAATTATCCTATACTAATATATTAAAACTTATTTATCCTTTTGGACCAATTATAAATTCATAAATAGGGTGAATTTTGGTTACTTATTTAGGTATTGGGCCAGCCCATGGGCCCATTTCCTGTTTTAAAACAAACAATTCGTTTCTTTTATATAATTTTCATTTTTTAATATTTTTTTGGTGATTACACCTCCCCCTCTAAGCCAGTAACTCTATATTAACCCTCATAATCTATTTTACCTCTTTGGAGCTTATATGGGGCGGGGATTCGGGTGACAATGCTCAGGATACCTCAAATCGTCCAGAATTGACAAGGTAAATGTTATCATTCACAAATCAATCAATTCTTACTCTTTTGGCCACCAATCTTCATTCCATGGTTCGTACAGACCATAGGAGTCTATCCAAGAATTATCAAGATATTCCCTTCTCTCTAGGGTTTCAGATCTAATGGAAGACGAAGAGTTTTCTAGGGTGAAAGGTGATATTCCTTCTCCTTTCTCCTTCCTCTTCCTCCTCCTTTCATTATTTATTTGATTTATATTGTCCCCAAGTATTGATCGACATAGGGTTTTGTTATAACATGTTTTTTATGGGGTTTCAGTTTTTTTAGGTATGGTATTTATAGTTTTAGGGTTTATAAACCCACGACGGGTGATTTCAGGTGTGCGTTTCAATTACGCCAAATATTTGAGGTAGGATATCCCTTGAACATGCCTTTATAATTCAAGTTTCATCATTTTAATATTTTCCTAAACTAATATAAATGTTTATTATTGTTTTTAAGCCTTTGGATAATTTTCTTGGTGTCCAAAGTGGTTGTTTAATCATTGTTTTGTGATAGGTAGTGTTGTTTTGTCATGAAAGTTCTCAACAAGTGTTTGTTTAAATGTTCTGTTATCTTTTGCAAATATTTTGTGAGGTTTATAATCCGGTTTATGGTATTTTTAACATGTAATAGTATCTTTAATGAAAATATGGCATTCAATTGGTGTATTATTCCTTTTCATGTACTAAAAATAAATTGTTTTGTTTAAAAAGGGCATGTCATGTGTTCGGTGAATTGCCCAGTTGGATTTTATGTGTCATGTGTGATTTAAAAGTTATTTGTTTGGATTTATAAAGGAATTGGAAGAATGATAAATTGTATTTTTGGGTAATTATATGGACTTCCAATTTGGATTGGTTTTTACAAACAAGTGGGTTTTTATTTATAACATATTTTGGCCCGAGTTGCCCAAAAATGGACTGTTTCACATCATTATGAAAATAATTGTGTTTTGAATATGTAACCTGAGTATTATAAGAGATTTATGAATGTAGTTTTCTTCTGTAAATGGTATTTATACAGATCCTTAATAAAATTAAAATTCATACCTTCGTCAAAGGTTTGTTTTGAGAAAATTATTAAAGGACCATTTGGCATTTCCTAGAAATGAAGGAGTGTTTTACTTGTATATAACAGGTTGTGCAATTGGGATTGTTTTATGGTCCATTAAATGATTTTATTAAATGTTTATTGGGTTGAAAATATGATTTGCTTTTGTTTTTATGTGTTTTTATAATTTAAAGAGTGTTTTTGAAAGTGTTTTTTGTGAAAAGCCTCAATACACTTCAAGAAATTGTTTTACCAAAATATTTAGCGGTTTGTTGATTAGTGTAAGAAATGTGAAGAACAATTATGGGATGTTTATGTTTTTTTGGTTTTGGAATGGAATGTGGATGTGAAATGTGTATTTTATAATATGTGTATCTTTATTGAGCACTAAAGGGAATCCCGAGTATCTAGGTGGGTGGACGTGTACTAGTATGCTAGTGATTCTGTGGGGGTTGGCCTCTGTTTCACGTAGCAAGTTGACGATGACAACACTAACTAAACTATGATGTTAATGATGATTGGGGACCACTAGGTTATGGGCATGTTCCCTACTAGTGGATCGTGTATGAGAAAGGATATTTATTATGGTTACTTTCACCGAGATACGAGGTACCTGGGGCTCACAACTAACTAGTGCCTAGGGGTATTCCCGTGACTAGTGCTCATTGGCTATTTTGTACTCACCATCGGCATACGGTGTGTTTGGTTGGTAAATTCAGAATTATGTGTTATTTATTTATAAGTTAATATTCTTTAAATCGTCCCTCCTGAAAACTATTTTCATTTTGAAGTTTCACCTCTTTGAAAAAAAAAATTTACTTGCATTTTTGTTTATTAAACATTCATGTTTTTGTCTGATAATTATTATAGAATGGAACCTCATTTGAAAACCATACTTTCATATATTTAATTTAAAACTATAAATTGATGTTTCTTTTATTTAAATGTAATTTTCATTAGAAATATAATATCGGGCTAACCTACTGAGTTTTAATACTCACGCCTATAGTCTTCTTCTTATGTTAGCCCTTGTTGAGGTTTCATCTTTAGTTCGATCACCTTGGGTGACATTTGATCATTATGTTGGCGAGTGGCTAGAAGTGTCACATGGATTTAGTTGGTCATCGAGATTGTTCATTTGAGTTGTTGTTTTTTTCTACTTTTATTTTCTTGTAGAAATAATATTTAGTTTAATATTTATTTAAATTCATTTTGGGCTTTCCGTTTATTTCCGATGTTTGTTTGATTGTTTATATATGGGATAAATCATTCTCGTGTATACTCTATTAATGCCCTTGGTGCTTGTCACCATCCCGGGAGGATCAGGAACGCCTCTCGGGACTTTTTGCGGGCTGGCCTGGGTGACCGGTTCAGGGTCGACTCGGGCTGGTTCGTGACAATAAGATCCATATATAGAATGAAATTTCATTCTCTTTGAATTTATTTATCATCACCCCCAAAAAGATATAAAATTTTATCTAATATGCATAATTCCTCATATTGAATTATAATACATTAATAAATAAAACAAAAACAAAATTTTAACTTTAACAATTCCATAAATGGTCCATCTTATAACCCATTTGAATGATAAAACCCCAAAACATTTAAAATAATGTTACTAAATCTATTTAAAATTGATCTCTCATATATCCTAAGGTAAATCATTGTTTTGAAATTACAAACATCTGAATAACTTTATCATTAATTATCTTGAAACATGGTAATAACTGAAATTATCATTAATCATTACTGAAAACAATCATAATTTATTATTCCAAAAATTGTTGGATATATTCCATAAATTCCATAATCACCATCCATGACTATGCAAACCAATTTAAAAAAAACAATTGAATTTCTGTAATAAAAAATACTATATAATTTACATTATCTATATCAACATCACTATATACATACTAAATAAAATTTTCCTCTCTTAATGAACACAACAAGTCTAACTTTTTCATAATGAAAATATAACCATTCTGTTAAATCAATTTTCTATATATTCAACACTACTCAACATATCCTTTTCAATACATATGAAAAACTGATACTTAAAATACTTTTAAATTTCATGATTCTTATAACTAAATTTTTTAATTCTAAAAAATAAGCACTTCAATCATTCAATTTTATTCTTAAACCATCACTTATGATTCATCATCTTATGCCTTAATACTCATTTCATTGAATATGAAATCTAAATAATATCACAAGGTAACTGAACCTATATATCACCATAATTATTATTTTTAGCAATAAAAATACTATTAGAACATCACTTACCTTTCACATGAATGTTTTTGTCTCTTTATCCTCAGTAGTATAACCAGTAAAAAAACATAATCTGGATTTTGTTCATGATATTTCATCAAAGTTCATTGATTTTTATAATGCCCGTATATTATGTATCTAAAATAATCAATGTTATCCCAGTTCCTTATTTTTTCCAATATTGAGTAAGAATGTAAATTTAGTGTGCGAAAAATTTATTGTTGAACAAAACCACATAATGATAAAAAAGTTTGAATATGATGCCTAAATCTTGACACTAACTTTTAAATATATGACACTATAGGCTAAAACACGGAGGAGTCCTTAGACATATCCTTAGAAATATCACTTGGGATCACAATAAAGATTTTCCATCCAAATTTTCAAGGGATTGATATACCTTTCCTTTTATGAAAACTATAATGAACCACACTTTATATACATAGATATTACATCATATTAGTTGAATATTCTATACAATGCAAGATCACATGTCTGAGTAGCATAATAGTTTACTTTATTTTTGGACATGGAAATTATAACATATATCAAGATGAATGGTATTAATCATATTTGTTGATGATATTCACCTTTATTTGTCATGATTAAATCCATTCTTCATATCCTATGGAAATGAAATATAAGAAATGGGTGAGATCACATGCACAGTAAGGAAAAATATGGGAGATATTGAACCACAACATGAACATAATGGTATGATAACACAATAATAATAGTTGAATATTATATCATGCATATTATAGATCATATACATGAGTCATTAACTAATGATTATAATTATATATGATAAAAATCATAAGATAATAAAAATATATGAAATCATAACATAGGAATAAGAAATAAAATTATGAAGGGAACAAAATCATATCAAAAGAATTTCTATTTTAGTCAAGACATAATTCTAAGGCCTTATTATATTAATGGGTTCACTCCCAAAACCATCACAGTAGAGATGGTTCACTCTATTACCCTGATAGTAGTCAAGGATAACATCCATGACCGTCATTTCATACAATGTCCTTCATGGAACCAAGTTTAAATCCCATTCCATCCATGTATATCTCATAATATATAAATATTTACACAACGTATTGTAAGGAGATATAGGATCCACCCACACCATAATGAACTCATAAAAACATCTTCCACAAGATTATAAATAATCACATCAGATCCCATAAAATAAAATGGGTAATAAAAAACATTCCATCATATTATAAAATGTGGAAAATTTATAGGATTCATAATTATTTCATCAATGAAGAGTTAATTAATTATGTGAGTTTCATTATAATATAAACTATGAAATATAACAAGTATTTATAATAATATAACTCATGAAAGGGAAATTGGATTAATAAAAATATTTCCTATGAAAAATAAACGATTTTCATAAACATATAATTAATGAAATATAATATAGTTTCATTAACATATAACTCATGATGGAGAACAAGATTCATAAACATATAACCCATGAAAAATTAATGGCACTCATAAATAACATTAAATCAGAAAACAATCCATTCAGATAAATAATATTAATTAAACCATTTGATCATATCCCCATTAAGGCAAGTGTAACAAAAATAAACATAATCTTATATGAAAAACATTTTTATAATACCTTGTAAAAACATTTCATCAATAAATAATCCTTTCATCATTGAAAAAACTGTTTTTAAAATTTATAACAATTTGAAAATGATTTTCATTAAATATAATATTTAAAACTATTAAAATAATATTGAATACATATTGAAAAAAACTTCCACTAAAAACTATTAAAAAAATTGACTGAATTTTAAAAAAATATTTCCCATGAAAACATATAATGAAATTTATAAAACATTTTGAAAACGTTTTTCTATGAAAACATGTATCAAAATCATGAATACATTTTGAAAAAATTCACATTAAAAATAACCTAGAAAATTTATAAATAAAGCTGGAATAAATTTCAAATATAATAACCCAGAGAATTTATAAATGAATCTTTAAATAAATTGAAGCCATTTTCTCTGAAGAAAATCTTCAAAACTTATTACGAAAGATCCAAAGCATTTTGAAAAAAAATCAAGAAAACATATAACAGATTATTTAAAAAAATTTGTAAATATTTTATTTTAAAACTTCAGAAAAAATTGATTTGAATGAATATTAGAAATCCAAATTAATAAAAAAATGTGGTAAACATGAAAAGAATGATTCAAATAAATAGAGGTCATGATGATGGATTAATCAGTACATGACAAACATTATTTTTTCACTGTGAAATGGTTTAAATAGTTTATGTATCGAAAAATTAAAATGTGATTATTTATGTCAAAATATATTATAAATTTTTTAAACAATTGGTAAATATTAATTTTATTGATCATATGATAATTATTGAAAAAAAATTATGTATATTTTTAGAAAACTTGTCTTTGAAATCACAAAATTTGTTGACCGAAGAGAGTGATAATGTTAGATTTCCCTAATGTTTTTCAATTATATTTTGTAAAAAATTGTATAAACCGGTACCAATGTGTGAGGATATCATGAATAAAAATAGGATAATAAACTTAAGGAGTTTCCATGAGATATATATCATAGTATATCATTAATATAAGCATAACCATAAACAAATTTCATAATGATGAGATCATAGTAATAAAATCACACGACATTAGTGGTTTTGAAACAGCATCCCCATGAGAGATGTTATTGAAATAATCATAACCTTTCATGAAAATAAATATATTCATGATACAACATGTCAAAGAGAATAATATACAATTTATATTAGAATATAGATACATAACATAACATTTGTCTCAATGAAGTCAAATTTTTTAAAAAATACTTTTTCGATTAGGTATCTTTTGAACGAAAAAACCCATGAAAGGGATATCATAAAATTGAAAATTAAATATCAATAAATTTAAGTACAATATTCCTACAATAAATACATGTAATTTAAATTTAAAACACAAAAAAATAAGTGGTGAATAAGTATTATGTCAGAAAGAAAAAATATTGAGAATTGAATTCCCATTACTACTTTAGTAAATTTTAGATAATGAGATCTATGAAAGAATTACATCTATTGAATTTTTTTAAATAATTAAATAAATTATATTAACTATATAACATTTAATATGGAGGTTTATATTCTAAACAATAAAAATTAGTTGTGAATATATCTTATGTCTCACAAAAATAAATTGTAGTTGAGAAATAACATACCTTTTGTCTGGGACATATTTATACATGTTAAAACAACCAATTTAATAGATATATGTTAATTATAAATATACCAAATAACTATATTACTAAATATAATACCATATTTAATTTAATTATAACATTATATAACCCATTTAATAAAAATGTTTTGTTGACATTTTGTTTTGGGTAAACCATACGTTGTTATATGTATACATTTTGACCTCTTATTTTTTATTCTATTATATATACTATGATTTTATTCATAAAAAATTTTATAAAATTATGTAAATATCATATATATTCATTATAAAATTATTTATAATAATTTATATAAGTAAAAAATATTCACTGAAATACACAATTAATGGATACGGTTTACTATACGTGTGCATAAATATTGTATATGTTATCTTATCGTATTGAATAAAATAGATTAAATAAATTTTACTTGTATTTATTATAATTATTGTTGAATTATATTTTGATATATAATATAATAATATACAAAACCCATTTATAAAATATTCAATTTAATTTGTGAACATTTCACTTCTCTTTGAGGAGGCGGTTGTCCACACTTCTACAAAAAAAAGTGATCATATTCCAATAAAAATGGAAATCATGGATTTATATGTTATATATTAATTAAGGAAGAATAAATAAATAAATAAATAATATATATAATTTATATCATATAAAAATAGTATTTTCATAATTATTCCCAACCTGGAGTGGTGGTAATGGAAGAACAAACAACATTTCTCATGAGGTGGTGTCTGGGGTACTCCAGAATGGTTATTTTGTATCCCATTTGATAGTTGTATGTGCAAGTGTATGAAAACAGATAACAAAAAAATCATTATATGTGGGATACTATGTATATTATATAATCATGTATTAATAATAATTTAATGGGTGGATAATGCTTAAAATAAGGCTTATTGATTGATGTTTCCTCATCACTTGGTAATTCCATTTGTTTTTAAACAATGAACTAACATGGTTTTTCTAAGTTTAAAGTGGGGATTCTTAGACTAGAAAAGTGATAATGGGAGATTATTTTTTAAGGGACTAGATGAGCCAAATATCATGAGAGTTTTGAATATTTGAGGGGGTGGAGGTGACTTACTTTTTATAGTAGAGGAGGATTGATATTCTTATAAATATAAAAATTTAAACACTATAGAGAAGTATCCCCCACATCATGTATCTAAAATAATGAACCATATTTTTTAATATATATAATATGGTCTAAATTCATTTATAAAATATCTTTTGGAAATTCGTGTATGTTATTTGTATTTTTATGTTAATGTTTAACTACATAGAAAATTTATTTTCACCTCAATCACTGTAATTAATTATAATTGCATCCACTAATTTTTTTTAAAAAAAACTATATTTACATTAATTTAAATTAAAAATATTTTTGATTAATAATATGGAATATGTTTTTCCAAATTATAATTATATAATTATCACAAATTAATTTAATATTATTCATTCTAACAAGACATGACAATGTGTTTTTAATGTGAAAATGTTTAAATGATTGATATGTTTTTAAGTAAAATTTTAATGTGAAATTGGATCCAATGAACTAAATTATATTAAATGTGTTATAATTTAATTAATTTTTCATTAAAACATAATTAATACACAATTTAACAATATAAATAAATTAGACAAAAACGTTGTTTTCAATTAAAATTTAGAATTATTCAATATTCATCATACATGAAACACATATGAAAAATAACAAAACATCACCCCAAGATATGTTTTGAAATTCCAAATTAAAAAATTATGTTTATTTTTAAAATAATAAACAATAAAATTGAAAAAACATGTATTAAAAATAGGAACACCATTAAATAGCGGTAAAATTATCTTTTAGATATAATATTTATATTTAAACCTAAATTAGTTATATTATTTTATATTTTATAGAAAACACATTAATTAAATAATAATTTTTTGTTTAAGATATATAAATATATATAATTAAAATAACTTATTCAAAGTATTATAATTAATTTATTAATATAAAATGTTTTTCGATTGCATAAATATAAATTTTCTAAAAAAGTTCTTCTATATTTTAAAAAGGGTTCTATTTTTCTTTATATTTAAATGGTCACCAAATAATTTTACTTTTCTACATGTGTAAATAATATTTACCTTATTCAATTAATCCTATTTATATCCTCCGTTCAAATGGGTATGATAAAACTATAATAATATTTTATTATTAATATTTATAGTACATTTTAGTTTGATAAAATAAGGTCAGAATGTAATAGAAACTATTGAAGGAACCCACAATTTAGTATAACACATTCCAAACATAGTGTTTCCTATACTAGAATCTAATATACATGTTGGAAGATGCTTAAATTGGGGTTGCGTAGAACCTGAACCAAAATTTGTGCTCTCGTATAGAACATTATATATTCAGTGATGTGAGAAATGAAAAATATCACAAAATTTAAAATAATTAGATAAAATATTTTACAAAATTTCAGGGTGTTTTATATCTCGTACATTTATATAAATGTTTTTGGGGTTATATTATTTTTTCATTGTTCAATATGTTTGAATTTCCTAATGTTTCCTCTGAAATATAAAAAATCCAATATTAATTGATGGCGCCCGATTCTAGACATGTTAAGATACCATGATATCATGTTTGAATTTTATAGGCCCAACATGATCCACCACATGGTTATTTATGATTATATAGAATTGATAAATTATATTTCACCTAAGACCAAACCACTAATATGGTTTTCATGGATTTTCTTTTTCCAGTGGAATTTATTTAAGTAAGATAATAAAATAATATAGTGTCATAGGGTTACCACCTTGACCCCTTATCAATATATATAAATTTATTAACATAAATTAAGAAATTAGTTTAATATTTTTAGGGGGGATTATATTTATCCTTGAATATAATTTTATATGAATGTGATTACATCATAATAGACCTCTATAGTGTACCAATAATTATTAAATGTTATTTAAATTTATAGAAATTCTGTTCCATAATGTTTCGTTTCAAATTATTGATATTATTATCGTTAAAGTTAAATGGAATAATGGAAATGATTCTAATTTTTTTTATTTGAATAATAGGACATGGTATTTAATAATTTTTTATTATTAATGGACATGATGTTAAATAGTGTCATTTCAGAACTAATAGACATGAAATTTGATAAATTTTTTAATGTTAAGTGAAAACAAAATTCTATATTGAAAATTCCATATTAATTATCCTGAATAAAATTATTAATTATCATTTAATAAATATTTAGTGGAATTTTAGCATAGGAAAGAGGAGATAGTATCCGACAGGTGTTCAACGAGAGTCCCGAACTGACATAGTTTAAATAATTATCACCATTATTTTTAATAAAAACACACTTATCATTATATATTCATTTACATTATAGCCATATACATCAGTTGTGGTGGCCTATAACATCAATATAACATCATTTCTAGGCCGCTGATTGTTACCTAGAAGGACATCATGAATATAGGCACAGACAAAGGTAAACATCCATCAATAGGTGCCAGATTTTCTATTCTATGTTATATATTAGATTACAGGAACAAGATTATACTCATGATCATACTATAAGTAGAGTTTTTTATGCTATTCGTTTTTATATTATTTTTATCATTCATACTACAATATTCCATTGTAATCCCCATTTTTCGTATAGTATCATAACATAACACCATTCTATTTATGTAACTAAATATATTTATATTTATGATATATGATTATGTATTTTTTTATATATTTATGATTTAACATTCACACTTCATCATTTATTATTTTTTACGGTTCATTATTTAATTATACATATTTTTATTACTCTGATTAAAGAGAGTATATCACCCCACCATACTGTCATAAACCCTTATTAGTAGTAAAAACCATTATACATATTGGATGTACACTTGTTTCCATGAGTAAAGTTGGGTTTGGAGAGTTATGAGTGATTTGGGATCAGGATTATATTACATAAAAAATGGTACAGTTTCTATTAAAAACTCAAATTCATAATTTGGGAAAGACTATGAAACACTAGAGTTAATAAATTTGTATATTCATGCAATGTAGTCATGTCTACAATTGTGTGTTTTCACCTATAAATTTGTTATAAATACCCTTCATTAATAGGTAATAATTCCCATATAATCCAAAAAATATCAACTATAAATTTATATGGATCCTTCTGTAGATATATGATCATAGATTGATTTTTAAGATCAAATGATAGTTCTATTCCTTTGTAGACAGTATATAACCAACATAGTGAGATCCAATCTGTTACAAAAATCACATAAAATTTTACTAGAGGGATAATAAAAGGATATTCAGGAAGCACAATCATAGAAATATCTTGATCAATATATCATTCATAATTATATTCTTATATATTAAAATTAATAGTGTTCACTAATAATTAAACATTTAATGAATGAGTTGGTGGGGAGATACTTACAAAATTCTATTGGTTTAAAAGTGTATTTTGATCCTAAATATAAGAATAAATATTTATTTCTTGAGTGAATGATATGTTTACATCTCACAAATCCATTATCATGAACAACATAAGTAATTATGATTTGGTGAGATTTCCATTGTCTCCTTTCATTTGAGAATGGAGGTCATGTTTTTAACCTGGATAATCATATTAATTCACAAGGTGAACAAACTATCATGAAAATTTCATTTGAATCATTATAATGTGGTTGGTAAATTTAGTTAGTATTTATATACAATATATTCATTAAATGGACTCTTTATAGTGCATCAATATTAATTTTATCAATGGACAGTATAGCGACCTTGACATTATATACATGGATGTTATATCATTATAAATGAATATTATGTACATTAAAACAATACATATATGGGGAACATAATTTATTATTGTATTTGAAAAAAGGGAATAAAAATATACTATCTCTATGAATGATCTTTAATATATCCCATAAATATATCCACATTTAGTACTTCTACCTAAATTTTTTTTTCATAACCTGATGAAACAAAACATAAGAAAGGGGTGAGATCCGATTTTCCGTAAGTGTAAATAATTGAAATACATAATAATAATTTCAAAAAATGGTATGGTACTTTAGAATAACATGTGACAATCATACACTGCATAGTAATGAAAATATTTTTATTTTTATTTTGTAAGACAAGAATCATAAGGAAATCAAGATCGTAATCCATGAAAGAATAACATATGAATAAAAAATGGAATTGTGGAAAAAACATAAAAATATATAATGATATTTAATGTAGTCCAATCATTGTACCAGTGATATCTTAGTAGATGAATTATTTTACATAACAGGGTTCACACCTCATTCCAAACCTATGTTATGGAAACAATTTCATCCCTCATTCCAACTATGTGTTACAAAACTATGTTCTACCCTTGTTCTAGACCTATATAAATAAACCAAGTTCACATCCTGTTCTAGACCTATAAAACTAAATTGAGTTTATTTCCCATTACAACCACGAAAATCTCAGGAGATTTAAATAATTACCCACTAAATTGAATGGATATATATATCCCACTAATCTCAAAATCAAATCATACAAACATGTTCCAGAATATCATAAAAAATCATATAATAACCCGTGAAATAAAATGGGCTTCATAAACATGTAAAAATATCAAAAGCTATTGAAAATGATAAAAGACTCATAACAATTTAATCGAAATCATAACACATGTAAGAGAAATAGTTTTCATAAAGCTATAACCTATGAATGAGAAACTAATTTCATGAACATATAACTTGTTAATGAGATATGAGTTCGATAAATACCGTTAAATTATGCATAAAACATTCAAAGTATGAATATGAATTGAACCTTTAGATCATTTAATAGAAGTAAATGAGTAACATCAAAAGATGTTATCTGATATGGAAAATAATTTTGAAATTTAATTCAAAAATGTTAAATGAGGAAGATAACCATTCTTCTATGAAAAATATTTTTAACACATAATATTATTTAAAAACCATTTTCTTGGAAAAATACATTGAAAACATAAAATGAATACATAATAATGATTTGAAACCCACACCATTTAAATTACTTTTAAACCATATACTGAAATCTTGTTTTTTTGTTAAAACTAATTCCATGAAAATACACTGTAAGCATATAACAAAATCTTTAAAATATTTTGAAAACTATTTCATTGAAAATAAATATTAAACTTTTAATGAAATCTTATCTTTTTTAAATCCATTTTACATGAAAACATATAGAATTATTTCAAAATATTTTAAAAACCATTTAAATTAGAAAAATATTTAGAAATTATAAATAAATCTTGATAATGCTCTAAAACAAATTCATTTAAAATTCATTGAAAACATATATATAAGGTTTGATATTTTTTGTAATACAATCCTACTTGAATACATATAAAAATATGACGAAAAAACTCAGAAATAAATTTTCCATGAAAATATAATTTAAAACTATTTTCTTAAAAATTAACCTTTAATGAAGCAATTTAAGATACAATGGATTTAAATCGAATAAATGATTACATGTCATATGTGGTAAAAATAGAATTTATTTTTCTTGATGAAAAGGTTAGAAAAATAACTCATTAAAAAAGAAACCAAATGATTGCATTGAAAGAATTAGTAATATTAAAAAATATTAAAAATTTATAATA
The DNA here is from genome assembly GCA_963277665.1 of Viscum album. NCBI lineage: Eukaryota > Viridiplantae > Streptophyta > Magnoliopsida > Santalales > Viscaceae > Viscum > Viscum album. The sequence goes on from OY728123.1 coordinate 1,099,931,726, forward strand.
ATTATCATATTATATTAGCATAATATTCTCGGAAATATTTTTTAGAAAATATGTTTTAAAAGGAGCATAGATTTTAGACATAAGAGAGGGTAAAGTCTGTATTTCTTAAAAAATATTCTTGAATATCTTATGTACATAAGAGTAAAAATATGCGTCCAATAAAAAATATGGAATGAATTTACAATGAAGAATAAATTTCCTTAATTTTATTGAGATTTGTGTTATAATATTTAATCAAATAATTCATAAACATAATCAATCTCAAAAAGCGATGAGATTGAATAAATAAACTTTTATAACATGTTAACTGGGTGTGATACTCTCCATGTAAGAAAGGGAAATTACATGAAACATAAAATATCATGAAAATAATGAATTTCATGACATAACATGAAAAATAAAAGTATATAATCCTAAAATAATTTGTTTTATAATAAAACATGAGTCTCAATGAAAGAAAATTGGGTCAAAACTATTTTAATGATATGGAATATTTTAAAACTTATAACCCATGAGTGAAAGATAATAAAATAGATTAGTGAATAACTATAAACATATGTGTAATATATATAAATTAATATTATATTATTTACACACACCACAAATAATGGAAATGGTGTAAAACATAACGTGAATCGCATAGAAATAGAAATTGATAAGAAAGTCCCATAACTTGTGTCTTGAATATAATCGAACTCATTAAAAACACCTATATATGAAATATAAATTTATTAGAAATATTTTAAATAAACATATACATATATATAATACCATATATGTTTTCATTATGACCTTATATTAACCTTTTCTTAACCATCCTATGTTACGATTTTACTTTGGCTAATATTCACTTTGTTCTTCGTTTGTCTTAGTTTTTTATATTGATAGCCTTTATACTTATATCAATGTTCATGAATGTAAAACATGATTTAATTAAAATATATATCCATTATAATTCTATTATAAAAATCTATAGAATATAGTATTATTAAATAAAATACACTATTCTAGGAGATGATATGTCGTATGTATGCATGAACAATGTTTTAGTTTATTTTGATGAAAAATGTACATGTCATATATATATATATTTATATGTATAAAAATATAATTATTAAAGTATCACTATTATATTATATATACCACGTAACATCCATAAATCCAACCTTAATGCATTCCAAGGTTGTCTGAGACTGAATCACAACTCTTGGGGGGGGGGGGTTAGTCCACATTTACTCAAATGAATTTATCATATTATCACTATATGGAAAGTAGAAACATATGTTTTTTAAAAGTAACAAACAAGGGAAAATAAATATTAAATATGATAAATATCATATATAAATATTGTGTCCATCATAAATTCCACCATGAGAGGCGGTTAGGAAAATTGAACAATCCTTGTTTAGTGAGGCGGTAGATCACCATGCACGTAAACAATATGTTTTTTACCCATTAGATAGTGGTGTGAATATGTTTAGTTCAAAACATTATCATAAATAATTTTTAGTATATTTAGTATACCATTTTTATAGAATCCTGGAATAAATATTCTGTAGGTGTGGTGATGGAAATAAAAATAAAGGACTTGAGAGAAGACATTACCTCTTAATGGGGTAACTCAATTTGGTTTATGAATAAAGTCTTCTTTGGATTTTGTTCTCTCCAAGGGAAGGTTTCTAGAAAGAAGGGAAGGATGTTGGAATGTTTATTGGAGAGATATTGGCTGATCATAAGATGTATTAATATGTATGAGGATGTCAAAGGGATGGTGGCCTTTTATGGGGAATGAAAAGGACTCACTTGAAATATTTAAAAACAAGTTAGCTTTACCCAATATATTTCATAAAATAGTAATACCAAACAAAACTAAAAATAATAATGACAGTTTATTTTGCCTAAAACATGGACATCCAATAGGTTTTGGAATATGTTCTTGGTCATTTGACACTAATGATTATGGTTTAGTTTCTAATTAAGAATAATATTATGTTTATCATTTTGATTAATTTTAACCAGTTATAGAAATATTTATGATAAAAAATTAATCAGATCTTTTTATAATCTAAAAATGATCAATATTAAAATAATTTATGTAATTTTTTTAAATTAAATTCACAGAAGCAAAAAAGATAAGATTAATGTTAATCTCATAGATGAGACAAAATAATGGGTTTTTAATGTAAACAGGGTTTCAACGGTTTATTATGTTTGTATATTAAATTTCAAAGTGAAATTGATTATAATTACATAAACTATATTAATATATGTACAATTGATAAAATTTAACCATTAATTTTTTAAATATTAATTAACATTAATAATTATTTGAACAAAAAGATGGTTATTATCTAAAATGAATTATTTTATCAAAATTAATCAAAAAATTTGTTTCTTAGACACATTACAAAAATTTGCCACAACATAATCTTATTATTCTAAATTTTAAAAAATGAAGTTTATATTATAAAATTAAATTTATAAATTTTTATCAAATTAATATATTTTTTCATAGATAAACATGAAATGTAGTTTATATGGTAAAATAGGTTTTTTAAACATATAAGTTCTTTAACAAAAATTATATTTTATTATTATCAATATGTTTTATTTCTACAAAATAAATATAAAAACTATTTTGAATGTAGTTATTACTGTTCATATTTCTATATTTAGTGTCTAGGTTATAATTATCTCAATTAAATAATTATTAATGTAAAGAGTTGTTTCATAGAAACATCATTTTTCTGGTAACATATATTATATTGGTGTCTCATGTTATGTATGCCATTTCATAACTAAAACCAATGTTCTATGTAAGGAAATATGAAATTTGTTGTTTCTGTAGTGGATAATTAGCATAGTGTTGTGTATAATAAAAGGAAAAAAAATTATTTAATATAAAATAACATTTTTTTTGGGTTATGTGAAATATAAAATATCAAAAATATTAAATTTAATTCGATAAAATAATTCACAAAATCACAGTGTGTAACATTTTACAACATAAAAAACTAATTTCACCACTTAAATTCATCTGGGTTATCAATGGTTTATTACTTTATGTTACATTCATAAAAACTCATATCCTAACAATGAATGTAAAAACTTCACTTAAAATGGAAAGTTGAAACCCTAAGGGTTACCTAATGTAACATATAATTGGGTTTCCACATAGTTGAGCATAGGTTGGATGTGGTGTTTGGAAATGGAGAAAAATGCTGAAATATATATTGGAGTTGATTGGAGTCATCAATCAAAAACATGTGAATGATGAAAAAAATAATGAGGGCCTCATATTCTAAAATATTTGATGATTTATATGATCATATATTCAAACAAAAGTAATCTATTAGGAATCTTTTTTTAATAATTATTATATCATTCAGTAATTATTTTATTAACTAATAAGATAGTGAAATATACATACTTGATATATTTTTTTAAACATAATTTTATTATTTGGTCGTGAATTTAAATATTTATACTAGAAAGTATTTCAGAGGAAGAAACATTGACCATTTATTAAAATAAATGAAAATTTAGTGAACATGTACACAATCCCAAAAAAACATTAACTCTTCGAAACCATACCCACCGCCACATCCCATGTAGAATTCTTCATCCGTATTAGTTGATTCCCATTCCGTGAAATCATAGTGCTTCAGGACTTTGGAATAATTCCCCTTAAGACTTAATTATTCCATATAAATAAAATCATTAGAAAGTTTCATACCCTTATATAATATTCTGTACCTTCTATTATGATAGATGACATGGTGGACATCAGCTTTGGAAGAGAGGAGTAATCCTTCCTCGGCCTTCTTGGAGGTGAGACAATCATCGCCTCCTGGCTCCCATACATCCTTAACTTCCCCCCTTGGACGATGTCCCTATAAGAGGGCGTATTCATGCCACCATTATTTTCATTATCACTCTAATAAATATACCCCCATGTTATATTGATAACCACCTATTGATATGTCACTTGATCATTCTGCCGATACTAAATTTTAGCATCGATCATTTCTAAACATTGTGGATGTTCCACCAATTCATGACCATCACGTAGCCCTGTCTTCATTTCTCCATTTCCAGTAGTAGCCTCATGAGGAACAATCTGCACTTTGGAACTATTATTTTTATGGGTACTCTCCGGAAAATCCACATTTGACAAATTTTGTAACCTTTTACCCATAGAAACAGTAATCAAGACACTTACATCATCATCACCCCAATGAATTATCACATCAACACAGACTTGCAAAGCCCCCACAACAAGACCATCATCACATTGAGTAGGGGTTAAATTCACCACAACCATATTTTGTGTCCCCTCAACCCGAGAATCATCCATGCTACTATTAACCATCTCACCTCTAGTGCCAGAGACACATTAGCATCAAGAATCTTCACACCATCCTCCACCCGTAGGCCATTCATTAGCAGATCAAATACTACAGAGACCATCAGATTAAAAGAGCCCTCTATATCCTTTCCTTCTGCCGATGCACCACAATTCTCAAAACTAGAATCCTTTCCATGATCAACTGTATGCAGCTGCCTCAACCCCTCACCCGTCCTCACCTTCGGATCAAAGGTCCCACTATTGACATCTTCCCTATGAAAATTGTATTCCATATTTACCATTAGATAACATTTCTAACAATTTTTGACCCATGATTTATAAACACCCACTTGTTTCCATCAAAACATTGCTGCGACTACAATCATGATTCATTCCATGAGGGGATTCGATGCAAATAACTCAATATAGATACGTGGTTTAATCAGTTGACTCAAAATTGATGTGAGAATGTCAAAACAATGAAAACAACTTACCATGTTTCCAATCATTCGAAGAATATACAGATTGTTAAAAGTCATTGGGAGTTGAGGGAGGCTTAATCGTACCACACTAATGGTTGTATCATGATTTATACAAAGATCTAACGACCATCAAAGAAGGGAGAATTTGAATTGTTTTCATTGTAGGGGGCACTAGACCAGGCCCAAATCAAGTCATCTTTTGAAACAAACCAAATCGTGAAGTGTCGCTTATCTTGGAGACCAATGACCTCATGGTCTGTAAAGTCCCATTTACAAAAGAAGAATTGATCAAAATCATCAATCGAGGCCATTCAAAAGATAAAATGTGCCAATAGAGTTAAATACATATAGCTCGATGCTTCAACGATCTCTGAAATCATGATCGGTAACTGAAGGAAACCAAAATGAAAATCAAGAACCTTCAGGCATTCGAAATCATAGTGAAATCTGGGAGGAAACTAGGGTTAGAAAATGGGATAAAAGGCTTCCGTGAGCTAAGAGGATATAATACAAATTCCTCCTCCCCCCTCCCACCTACAGTAAGTGTGGGGGAACCATTGAAATTTATCCAAGGGTTCCATCATTGAGAGTCACCACCTTCAAGAAGGTATAGTAAAATGGTTGTTTGGAAATTAACAGTGATTTCTGAATGATTAAAATAAACTTTTATTATATTAAAATGCCTAAAAAAGAATAAAGATTATAACTATTTATCTATAACTATTCTAAAAAACAATATTAATAATATCTAATTAGAAAAAAACACTATTATTTCACCATAATTAATAATTTACAAAATATAATTATACCTAAGTAAGAAATCACATAGGGAAGTGGTAGGGGTGAAACCCTTGTCATCATTCAGTCATGCGTTCAAGAACATGGCCTTTTGAAACATGGTTGGTTTTCCCCATACAATAGTGATGTAATTTTATAAAACCATAGTAATATAACATAGAAAATAAATACTATGGAAATCCTCGAAATAAGTTAAATCACTAGATAGACTTTTAATTAATGTTTTCATAACAATCTTAATGCATAAATACTTTCTCAAATGTTTATCATAACCATTTCATGAATTGTTAACTTATAAACCATCCTAAAGGTGAAAATAAAAAATAATATAAAAAAGGTAACAAAATCTTCATAACATTGATCCTTGATATATCACAATGTACAATTTTTTGTCACAATATTGACAGGTGAATGCCAATATCGTAAATTTCCATGAAACATGATAATAACCAAAATTGAAATAAATGACTTTGGGAAGCATGCAAGATTCCTTATTCCATTGTATATTGGATCTGTTATATAACTCCCAAAAAAATGATTTAAACTTCATTAATGATAGTATAACCCACCTTTCAACAAGTCCTTACTTAGTTCAATGGTAATCAATATTGTCCAATTTACTTATTCATAATATAATTATCTTTAAAAAAAACATATTAAGGGTTACCATCCTTTTTCAAAAATAACAGCTTAAAATTAAATCGCATCACCATTCCATCGAGAATATTCAACAAAATCAAGTAAATATATAGGGAAAACATAATTTGAACAATCTGTGTATATTCCATCAATCATATAACAAATTTTTTTTCCAAACACAAAAAACATTGATTATTACAGTTCATCCTTATTCCATTTAAAATATACTCATCCTATTACACAATACAATTTTCTTTTCACATTTCATCTATAGTCTCATTATCATCAACAATGTAACCATTTCTCGAACTACCCAACTGTGTCCACTTAGAATCATTCAACTTAGGACAATGAGATTTATAATGACCATTTACTACAATCTTAAAACACTAAACCATTTATTATGTATTCAGGAGGCCCACATTCCCATCCATTTTTTAACTGGATAATTCATTTTTTCTTGTAGTCACTTTATTTTTTCCCACTTTTCTACAGTAAAAACACATTCTTGTTCCTCTATGAAATTCACTTAGGGGATGTTTATCACATTATTGACATAAGGGAAACCAAATCATTTTTCCATCATGGTTTCCATGACCCAAACTCTTAGAGAACTCCATATTTCTATTCCTTGGTGAGTCTATGAGTTTTTTTAAATTACACATTATTAATTTTGTTTAGTGGAAACTGATTAGTCATGATCAAAAAATATTTCAATATAGTGATAATATCACATGACTATTGATAAAAAATCATCGATAACATTCAATGTTTCACAAGTTCCTTCTAGTTACCTACATGTAATAAAACTAATAGAATAGCGTGATCATTACTTATTATAAAATAAGTCCACATGGTCATTAAAATAATTATTTATGGGTTGTCAAAATAATTACATATATGAGGTCTAAATAATTACAACTTCTTTAGTCAATGATAACCTATGTTAATCCTTGGCTTTCCATAGAAATCGTTTATTTAAAACATTCATGATGGTTGGTGATGATTTTGTGAATTACCTGAGAATATCCCACGAGTGAATTAAACTAGATATGTAGCATGAACCATTGTCATGTACCAGATTACCGGATGTCATACACTGAACATCTCTTTAGTGTTGTTACCGCTAGGTACATTTATGCTAGACCCCAATCCACTTGTAGTATCAATATATTGATTTTTTTCTAGGAAACCACTCACTCTATCCATTACCAAAATTCAATGAAATTTTCCTAAACATTAACTGATCCTTTTACTTATACATATACTTATATAAATCCATAGTCATATCCTTAAATATATACCTAGGAATCTGAAAAATATTTTCTCATCCTATTTTAAAATGGATGATTAATCCATTCATTTGATACCCACTATAGATACCAATTCTTAACATACATAGATATTAAATCATTTTACATGAATATTCTATACATTACAAAAATAAATTCCTGACGACTATAATAGTATAGTGTATTTGGAAACATAAAAAAAATCTTTTACCAAGCTGAAATATCATCAACATCTTTCATAATGATCTCCACCTGTAGTAATTCAAAGTAAAACATGTCATCCTAACCTGGAGAAATGAATCATTATAAAGGGATGATTACAGATGCTTGGTATGGGTAAATAAATGAAAATAGTAAGAATCACATGATGAAAAGGGTAGAGAACATGATATTTAAATTTAAAGATCAAACCCATCATAGTATAGATTATAATAATGACTGAATGTTAAAAAGATGTGAATTTTAAATAAATAAATAACATAATTCATGAAGCAATAATATCAGTATGAATGATGGAATTTCGGCATACACATAAGCATATATAAGGATTTTCATATTAGTCAAGGAATTGCTAAAGAGACAGGATTAGTAGACAAAATAATTTACTAAACCGATTTCACACCCCATTCGCGGCCTATAATACTAAATCAAGTTCACCACTCATTCCATCCTTGTATACTGAACAATGTTCATCCTTCATTATAGACATTAATTACTGATCTAAGTTCATTTCATATCTCATTCCTACATCACTTAAATTAGTTTATTTCACATTCCACCCATGTATATCTCATGAGCTATAAAACGTTACCCAATGCACAGGAGGAGTTTATAAGTCCCAACCATATCATAATTTAATCATACATACATGTTCCACAATATCATAACAATCATATCATAACCTGTGAAATAAATTTGGTATAAAAAACATGTAAACATATCAATACATTTGGAAAATGATATATATTTCATAACCATATCCTCTAAATAATATCCCATGAATGAAATATCAATTTCATAAACATATATCCCATTAAATCGAACTATATTTTATAAACATATATCTTGTGTAAGAGAAACATTATAGATAAATACAATGAAATTACGAATACCAAATTCATAGAAATAATATGAATGGATCTTTTAGATCACTTCTTTGAAGGTCATGAGTTACATCAATAAATGTCATCATATATGGAAAATAATTTTAAAATTTCATTCCAAAATGTTTCTGGAAAAAGTATTTTTTCTTTATTGAAACATATTTTTAATACATAAAACCATTTGAAAATCATTTTTGTAGAAAAATACCTTCAAAACATTTAAATTATACATAAATATAGTTTGAAAACTATTTATATGAAAATAAAATGAAAAAATATAAATAAATGTTGATAATGTTTTCAAAACCATTTCATTTAAAATTAATTTAGAACATATAATGAAATATTATAAATATTTTAAAAACCATTTCATTTAAAATACATTTAAAACATATAATAAAAAGTTAAAATTGATTGGAATTTTTTTGACAAAAATCATATAAAATAAGTTCAAATTTTTTTTATAAATTTTTCATTGAAAAAAATAGAAAAATAATAAATATATATTTAAAATTCATTAAATACAATTTCATTGAAAATAATTATAAAACATATTAATAAGGCTTGAAAACCATTGTAAAACAATTTTCTATCAAGACATATAAAATAATCATGAAATTGTTTACAAGTTATTTCACTTGAAAATATATTTTTAAAATTATTTCTTATAAATTAACCTTTAAATATGAAATGAAAGAATTAGATGATTAACTATGGATAAAATTGTACTTGTCGTAGAAGTTAAAAAGAACATTCCTTTTGCAATGTAAAATTTTTAGAAAAATACCCATTTTTAAAAGACCCGTGATGATTAATTTTGTAAAATTGATTTAGGAAGGAAATGGTAAAAATTTATTATAATGATCACAGTATATTAGAATAATAATCTTGGAAACCATTTTTATGAAACATGGTTTTAAAGTAACACAAATTTCTGACATTAGAGAGGGTAATGTTAGGCTTTCTTAAAAAAGATCTTAGTTGTATTATCTTCCAAATAGTAGAATAATGGTACAAATACATTAATTTATCCTAATATATTGAGGATAAGATATTTCATGAATGGTTTTTTGAGATGTATCAAAATATTTCATCAAATAATCAATAAACATAAACAACCTCGAAAAAAGATGACATTGTCTAAAAAAAACTCTTGTAACTTGGTAACATTGTATAATTCACCCGATGTCAAAAAGGAAACTAAATTAATATTAAAATATAATGAAAATATTTATTTTATTGATATAACATTTAAAATAAAATTTTATACACCTCAAAAATGTATTTTGGTGTATAACAAGATGTGATTCTCAATGAAGGAAAATGTCGAAAATACTATTTTATCGACATGGTATATTTTTGAAACATATAACCCATTAATGAAATAAAATAAAATCAATATTTTTGTACCCATAAATTTACGTAAAATATTAATATTATACAATAAATGGATATATATATACCACACAAAAACGAAAGATTGACAGACATAACATGTATCTCACATAAATAAAAAGTGAGATGAAATCCCATAACCTTATGTCTTAACTCTCATTGTACTCATTCCAAACCCCTATATAAAAAATATAAATTTATTATAAATATTTTTTCAAACCATGTTATTTTATACAATAGAATATATGTTTTTATTAATACCTTATATTACCCTCTTTTAACCATCCTATGTTAAGGATTCACATTAGGTAATATTTGTTTACTTCTTCGTATGTGTCTATATTTGTTATATTGTTGGTCCTTATACATATATCTGGATTCATAATTTAAAACATGATATAAGTATCATGTATATACATTATATTTTTATCATAATAATATATATAATATAGTAGTATGAAATAGAATACATGGTTCATAGAGACAGTAATACATATGTACGCTTGAACACAATTTTCGTTTTTATTTTCATTTTGAAAGAAAAAATTACATGATATATATATATATATATATATATTTCTATATAAATATTACCATAGAATTATTATATCATATATAATATAATCTCACTAATTCTCTCCTAAATAAATTCTGTGTAGTTTGTGAATGAATCACATCGCTTTGAGGGGGATATAGTCTACACTTTCTCAAATGAAGTTATCGTATTCACGCCCAACGAAACATCAAATGGTGCATGATGTAAAAGAAATAAAAATGGTTGTAAAAATAATAAATATAATATATAAAATTTATAAATAGTGGTTCCATATAATGTTCCATGATGATAGGTAGTATATAAAATTGATCAATATTCCTTTAGTGAGGAGGTAATTCGATGTAAAAGTAAAAAGTATTGTTGTTATCCATTTGACTGATGTGTGTGTAAGTGTAGGTGAAATAATTTGTAAAAAACATCCTAGTAAATTTATTATATTGTATTATTTATTAAATCATGGAATAAAAAGACCATAGGGGGTGCATAAGTAAAATAAAATAAATGACGTAAGAGAATACATTATATGTTTAATAGGTAACTAGTTTTGGTTTATGTCAAAAGGCTTACTTGGATTTCCATATAATCAATCAAAGGATTCTATAGGTATAAGTGGGATGTTATAAACTATATTTGTGAGAGGGTTTCTTATCTTCATATGTTTTATAGAATTGGGGATGGGGGAGAGGTGGGGACCTTTTATAGGGAAATAAAATGGTTTACATGTAATTTTTTAAAATTAGTTAGGTGTACGCATGCTCTTAACCAAAAAAACCCATATCAAACCAAAATATATAAATAATGGATGGCTTATGGATTCCATATATAATACCAATTGTTTTTGGGAATGTTTTTAGGACACATGGCCACTATGATTATTGTGTATTCCCTAATTAAGATTAATTTGACCTTAATCAATTTGATTAATTTTAATCACTTTTCTAATCATTGTGGTCAAATATTAAAATTATCTCATATGACTCTAAATATTATGGGGATTAAAAAATTTTACTTCAATTTTTACAAATTTAATTAATATAATATTAATAATTAATATTAATTATAATCTCATTTATGGGATAAAATTATGGGTTTTTATAGTTAAAAATGTTCAGAATTTTCTACTGTTTTAATATTAAATATCAAATTTGATCAGAATATAATGATATAAATTTTGTTAATAGACGTATAAATGATCATATATTACCATAAATAAAATTTAAAATATATTATCTCGCATGTATATAGGGACCCCAATGCGGTGGTGGATGGTCTTGAAAATAATAGTGTTAATGGCTCTAATTTCATTTGGTATGAGCTGGTACATGATGTTATTTTTCATTTATTATGGTGGGATCAGGGGAAATATCCCATTTATAAATTTTTTTAATTCATGCTCTATTTTTTCTGAATTAACATGCCTTGATTTTCTGGTCATGGTCTCATCATTTCATTAAAAAAAATTAAATTGTAGTATTTTTCCCTATTCATCAATCATTGATATTTCTCAGAAAAATCCAAAAATTCTACCATATACTAATAAAATAATTCCAAATTAAGAAACTATGATTATTTTATACAAATAAATTTATAGATGTGTCTATAATTATTTATATTAATATTCAAAGAAGCACATGAAATGTAGTTTTTCTGAGAAAATATTATTTCTAATCATATATGGTCATTACCAAAAATTATATTTTTCATTATCAAATTTTTTTATTTCTATAAAACCATTAAAAAATATTTGATAATTCTTTATTAATATTCATATTTCTTTTTCTAATTACCTGGTTATAATTATTAAACATAGATATTTATAACAAAAAATGATGTTTCATAGAAACATCAATCTTATATGTAATGTACGCTAAGTTGTTATTATGCGTTACATATTCCAGGTTGTAGCTAACCTCAATGTTCTCTGTAGAGAAATATAATATTTATGTTGAGTATAGTTAATGATTAAAATGGTTTTATATATAAATATATTCAAACATAGTACTTTAATAGAAAATAACTTATTTTTTTGTGATGTTAAATTTAAAATATCACAAATTTTAAATAAATTTTGAAAAATATTTCACAAAATATCATAGTGTTTCAACCACCATTTTAAAACATGAATAATTTTCAAGTACACCTAAGGAAATTTCACCATGAGTTTTTTCACACATTTTTCATGAAGGGGGATTATTTATCATTTTTCTATGTAGCTAATTATTTTAAATTCCTTGAAACTCAATATTTATCTCTTTACACATGAAACCATTAGAATAATTGAAGTCTCAATTATATATTTCAACATTGGTATAAAATAAAATTATTTAATCATATGTAGTGTTATAATATATGAATGACAAATTTTAATGAATTATTTTTAATAATCTAATGAATCGATAATTTTTTTTATTCAGGGACTGATAAAAAAATACACCTCATAAGTATTATAAAATATAACTCATAGGTGATAATGGATTAATCAGTCTTATTCATTAAATAATGGAAATCCATTTCCATTTTCATGTGAGGATTCTATGAAATATACTTACGAAAAATTACTTCTTAAACAACTACCATTACATGGTGACAATTTCCTTATCATTAAATTTATTCTTAATATTATTCCACCATTGATCTACATCACCTTTAAAATAACAAACATTTAAGATTAATTTTTTCGACTCATAGCATGGAATAAGATAAATCATTTTTAAATTGCTATGTTTCCATTTCATGAAAAATATTGGATTGAAGGACCAATTTTTGGATGGTTGATGTCTCCTCTAGAATGACTCAATGGTATGTTCCTACCTAATTAAATATTTTACAATATCAGAATGATTCAAATCATGATATATATTAATAATATTAAAAATAATTATTTTTTTCATTCCATCCAATAGCCATTTGGTATATCATGAGGATAATCATTAAACAATCCAACCGCATTTTCTGTTAACATGATTCCTCCTAGTTCCAGCCATTTACTAATATAGAAAACATCGGGTTACCATAAGTCATTATTATTCAGTGTGATAAAAAATATAATTGTGGATACGGTTCATATGCTTTCCTAATTGATTAAAACAGCTTAATAATATACAAAACATTAGGATTATGTTAAATCACGTTTAATTCCTCCTAGATTTTTAAAAATAATTCTTCATATGCATTATTATATTATCTCTAAAAATAACTCAACCATTGATTGAGAACAATTTAGGTGAATATAATATTGAATATATTCATATTTAATCATTTTAGATAACAATATAATGTATTAAATAATAATTAACATCACATACTTATAATGGTTTAGAATATTTGACTACCAGATATATAATGTACTAATTTCATGGGGGATCTTAAAAATATCAATCAATTTTAAAGTCATATATACCCATTTTTGATATATCATAATTAATACCATTTTTAATAAACATAAAATTTGAAACATATTAAGGGGAGATGTTTGAAGTTCAGTAATTGTTAATAAGATAGACAATAATAAATGATCATAAGTGATAATAAGATATGAAAGATAATATGATATCATTATTATTTCTTATGAAAACTAACACCCAAAATTTACTAAATAATAAATCATGATTCATGACCTATTTTTTTATCATATCAATGAAATTCGTCATATGTTTTTGGAATCATTAATAATTATTCATGATCCCAGAATGTTAATCTAATGATTTAATGTATTTATAACTGCTTGTGGCATAATCATACCTAAAGAAAAATCATTTCATTAGTCACGGCTCATGGACAAGACCATCCTAACATTTTTGATAGATTTTCATATTGGATTTCATTCACTAAAAAATTAACATTTCATTAATGGGGGTAAATTTCACATTTTTGACTGATTTCATTACCAATCAACTTTTCTATCAACATAGAATGAGTCCAAAATTAGATTTAGTTCACACTCGATTCCATTCAAATTATATCAAGAAGAAAAAATAATTACCAAATGTATTATAGGGATAAATAATATTGCTCTAATAAAAAACGTAATGAAATCCACTCAAATATATTCCTTAAGATGAAAAAAATTCATTATTTATCATAACTAAATAAACTTGTGAGAACAAAATGAGTTACAAAAAAATAGTTGTATTAAAACATCACCAATATAATGAATCTTGAGAAATATTGTTTATAGATTTATAAAATTACATCTCATATTATTTTTATCAATATTTGAGGGATTTTCATGTTAATGAAAGATAATTTTATAAAAACATAACAAGTATGCTTTCAAAATAAGAGATAACATTATATTCATTTGGAAACATTGAAAATACTAAATTTCATCCAAATCCTGGAATATAATTTTTTATAAATCCATGAAAACATTTGATTCATTATTTAAAATGAATAATGTTTAATGAAGTGGAAAATGTGGTAATAAAATAAATTTTAAAAAATTAACTTTTTAAACCATTATAAAATGTGTCAAAAGGGACATGTTTAGAAAATAAAAAAATATTCCTTCTCAGAAGTTTTCAAAAAAAGTTAGATATTTTGAAATATTATTTTAAAAACACTGTTTAGTAAAAGAACATATTTACTCATAATTTAGAATATGTTCATGGATGATAATTATTCATTCCCATAAATGATAAATAAGTTCGTTTCATCAAAAAAAAATATTTTATCATCCTTATTGAGTTCCAAATATGCATAAATTATAAACTTTAATGAAAACCATATATGTAACATGAAGAGAATATAAAATATCGAGAAAAAACTATATATAAATAAATTCCATGTAATTGGAATAAAAAGATAAACCACATTGATAAAAAATGATATTTTAATATAAACTTTCACTTTATGTCATGACTTGTATTATAAATATAATATCTGAATGTATAATTAATATCAATTTATTATAAAATATTCTAATTTACACATTCTTAATTATTTTTCAAAATATGAATTATTTAAAATTTCTAAATACCAATTTCTTAATAATTCTAAAAAAATCACTATTCTGTTTGTCAACTATTTTGTTTTTAATGGAGGCTTTGTTTTGGGTTTATCTTATTTGAACCATATTCATGTTTTAATTATAACTATGATCTCAATTATTTCATATATGGAATATTTATTATTAAATACACATGTTATAAAAATTAAATGTAAGGAGCTGATGACCAATGATTAAAATCACTTCATAAATGTAGTAGTCCACAAGTATGTTGTAGTGATACTTTCATTTTTTAATGAATGAAATACATTTAAATAAAAAATAATAATTCATCAAAATCAGTAAATGGAATATATATTTTCCAATCCATCTATATACCCATCCATCGATATTGATAATTATGAATTAACCATGTTTCTTAAATGAGATGGTAGATTGTCAAAACACATGAGCAATGGTTTCATTAACATTTAGAAAAACGAGAAATAGAAAATTGTTGTTCCACAAGAATAAAAAATCAACTATATTTATCATAATTAATAATTATATTATAATCTTTAAAATATATTCTTGGAATTTGCAAGAAAAAATAAAACAAAAATAACCAGGTTAAGATGATTACCTCTTCATTGAGAATTTTACATTGGTATAATCTTTAAGACATCGCAGTATGTAATTTTTTTGAGAGTAGGGTATCCATGACATTGAAATAAAATACAGGAATGTACAATATAATTTATTCACTAAGTAATAGTGCTTAATTGATGCGATGAAGTGATGAGAAGAGGTCCCTTTTTATAAGTGGTGGGAGGGATAGCCTTGTAAAATTACATATCTTTAATATAATTTAAATAATTTTCACGAAATTGTTTAGAAAAAATTTGTAATGTTTTAAATATATGATAATTTATATTCCAAATCAAATAATTCAATAAAATTTAGATATGTTTAGATATATTTTATTCATTATCTCTTATATTACCCCTATCATTAACCTAGATAACACTTAACATGTTGATTAACTTTTTACATGGAAATTATTCATTATTGAAGAAAATTAAATACATTATATAAATGAATTTGAATAGTTTTACTCAAAATATTACCCCCATTTTATGAAATTCAATTCCTTAATGTTTTAATAATTAATTATGAAAAAACTGAAAAAAATGAAAAAATTTCTAATAATTTTTTATCATTGAATTTTTTTAAGATATATTGATTTTCTAATAAAAATTATTAGATGAATTTTAACATATCTGAAAAATTTATATATATAAAAATGTCATTAAAATCATTCATTATATCGATAAACGTAATTTCTTATGACAAAAAACACACTAAATAAAAATAAAATTTCTAAAAAATATATCATTTTATCAAAAAATTATATAATATTTATTCATAACATTTCGATAAAATATATAAAATCCAACATTCCATTAAATAATTTTTCCATAAATAATTTTCCATAATTTTCATATATAAATTAAAATAAATAAAATTTTAATCAAAACATAAATTAGGAAACAATATTTCAAAATAAAACATTTTTGATTGAAAATAGATTGTTAGGAAAACATTCCATTCCATTTATCAACCAATTCATGGATTTCATTTCATGATATTTTTAATCTTATTTTATTATTACTTTTTAAAAAAATCATTCCATAAAATTATAAAATTTTACAAAAAATCATTATTCAAAAAATAGATTTATATTTTTTTATAGTATCCTATGTATTTACTTAAATGGTATATAACAATTTTTGAAAAATCATTTATTTTGTAAATTAAATTTAACTATATATTAATTTTATTCGTTTTATATTTTATTAGGAAGGAATTATTCACATACATTTGGTCTTACATTCATCATAATCTATCAAACCCTTAAAATATATTATGTAGAAATATATTCTAAGATTACATGCTATTATAGTGAAAACCGCAATGATGAATTAGAAGAAATGGGAAAAAGAAGATGGTACATGATTGGATGACCCTAAAATTTATCTGGGGAATACATATGAGATTACATGGGGTCATTCCTGTTATATTAGTTATTTTATTTCATTTTTTTGTGATAAATTCTTAGTTTCCTATTTTTTGTATCATGGGGTTACTATTCAAATTTGATTTCATGATGTGTCCACCCTTGAATACAAATTTTGAATTTATTATTTTTTATTTGATATTATTTTGTCCTATATTTCTTTCCCATTTTTATGAAATATTTATTTTACACTATTGTTTAATTTTCTTATTTGACAGTATAGATAAGACCACTAGGCCTGGTGTTACCATAGTGAACATGATTTTTATATATATCGGACCGTTAATTGATTCTATACAATGAAATAATATTGTATATGATGAACTCATTATAAATTTGTAAGGAAATATCATTTTTATGCTACATAATGCTAACACTTAAAATGATATTAGTTATATCATTATGAATCTTTGAGGTGTGTATGTGTTATGGAGATTAAGACCCATATGTAGGATATTTTTTATCATGAAAGTGTTTTGTTTCTAGGTAGGTGAATTACACCATGAACTACCTTACAATCATATAAGATATTCGACAACATTTAATTGATCACTAGTAACTAGTGTGTAGAGGAACATGTGGGAATACAAAAGGGTTTTTAGAGTCACCTCAAATTGCATACATAATATATTTCTCAATGTAAGATTGTAGATATCTTATTTTATTTAACATACATTTTCCACATTGATGTTGGATTAATTTGTCATGAATAGTTGGGTATTGGAGGAAAAATGGTCTGGATATGTTTGTATGAGTTAGGTCAAATTCCATTACTTATTTTATATTTAGTTATATGTTATATATTTATATTAAAAAATTACACCATTTTTTTAATTTTCGTTTCTTTAATGTTTATAAATGTATATAAGTTATTATCTTCTAGAATATATCACGATATGTATATAGAATTAATATTATTGACTATTGGAGTCCATTTGGGGTCTTTATTTGTCATATATTTTATTTTAGAATGATCATTATATAAATGAATAATTTATATTTTTGTAAGACTTTTAAATGAAACATTAGATTTATATTTGAGGGAATAACTTAATGAAGAAAATTAGTGCCCCTCACCAATAATAAGTAGACAATATTATATGGAGCAACAGGTAAAATTCCAGATGAAGACCCTATATCACCACTCATTGGTTTTAGTGGGATATGTAATTAAAAATCTGTATCATAATGTGTGTTTGGATTTTGCTGGATTAATTATATATTGAGATATATTTTCTTATTAATGGATGTTGTCCAACAAAAAGGTCTGAAAAAATGACCTCTCAAGATTGTTATGTTGTATTAATAATCCTTAAATATGGTGGTTCTTCTATCTGATGATGGATTTTTTAATCGATATCTATTTTTATTGATTATAAATCATGGTAATATTATTCATTGTACTTTATAAATAATCCTATAGGGTGTGTTATTTCACATATTACCACATCATTTTCCATTATTAAATGGAGAAACTAATAAATATGCTGATATTATATGTAATATATTATATGTTTTGTTTCCTATAATCTCAAATATAATAGGATTCATGTTTGATGCTATCAATTTTTTTTCATCCAGCAAAGTGAAAATAATAATTTAATAGTGATTTTTATTTAAAACTCTCTTTTTGTAATAGGTATCATGAATTTGGTAGAAGGAATACATCAGGCAGTTTTTCATATAATTTAGTATAGGTAATTGGGTTTTTATTCTTGATATTTAGTGGATCGTTATAAATTTTATTTTGAAATTACTTCAAGTTGATTTTCTGAAAAATATTATTGGATTTCAGTAAATTAAAAAGTATAGATACTAGATAAACAAAATTTATTTTATCAAATAAAGTAATGGAATCCAGTGGGAGTTTATAATACTCTACATAGTTTATGAATGTGAATATTACACGGATCTTTTAATGTTAAGACATCAGTACCGATATAATCATGTAATATAAAATTATAGTGATTTTATGATAATTACCCAATATTTTTAATAAGGTTTTATTAGATTTATATTATTTATGTTTATAGTGTGCCAAATATTTAATACTAGATTAAGGGATTTTTTGATATAATTTTTGTTATCATGTTGGTGATAAGTGTGTTATCATTATCTGTCTACTTCTGATGCATTCTCAGATTGAAATTCTTTGGTGGGGGGAAACATTTTATGGACTCAAAATTCAATATGAAAACCCTATTGTTGGGAGAAATATAATCTTATGTACTGATCAAATTCTTGAATTTCAATTTTTTATATATGATATTATACTTTTCAATAATGAATAAATTTTAGTATTCATTATAAGAAACATTATCAGTTAAGATTTATATAATTAGTGATGTATTTGTTGAGTCAATAAATTTGTCTTATGATTTCTCCATTCCATGTGGTCTTATTTTTTGAAAATCACAAACACCTTTTCTTAAGTTCTGTCTTTTTAATAAGATATATTTTTTTCGTAAGATATATAATTGTCATTCCATTATACATACATGATGTATAATTTCTATTTTTTATTCTATTATACTTACAGATGTATCATAATGATTTTTCATTCTGTTAGATTTACAGATTTCTAATATCGTCTTTATAATACCGATTCCTGTGTGTTTGAGATATCGTCTTTATAATACAGAATCTAGTGTATAAGTGATACCATTTTGAGGATATTAATTCCAGTGTATAAGTGATACCTTTTTCGTGATTTTGAATCCGGTGAGAAAGTAATTCTGTTTTGTGATTCCGAATTCGGTGCAAAGTTTTTCTATTCAATGATACTAAATCTGGTACATAAGTGATTATGATGTTACGATTTCAATTCCGAAACAAATTAGATATCAATTTCACAATACAATTTACTTTTACATATAAAAACCTTATTCCTGTTAATTTTTTTCTTTAGAATCTGATTTCTTGATATTGATAGAGTTGTTTAAGTGTATCATTCCTATATTATAGGATTCCATATTTTATTATATATAACACTTATCATTAACATAAAATTGTTTCAGTTAAATGAAATGATGTCGTAAAATATATTACAGACTAACCATTGTATGTTTGACATGTGTACAGGTCCCTTCCAAATATAAGGAAGTATGACCATTGAATTTGAGCCAGCCATTGTGATACTTTGCCTACAAATACAAGTTCACATGAATGAGAAGAATACAATGTATAGTGTGGATGAACATGATGCATGTAAAAAAGATGTGAACTATTTTCTAGAGAGAGAGGGGCTCTTTCAACTCTTTGTGCTTTGTGCAGATGTTGTGAACAACTTGTTTGGGTCTGAACAAATTTTTCAGACTTGCTTCATGCAAACTCTGATCATGTTGATCGTGGGCTTACGAGTTTGGAAGAAATAGGTACTCATTTCCCTCTAAATCAAGGTCTTGTAGAGATAACAAGATAAATACGGATTGTCAGATTGAGGGATTACCTGGGTTTGGGTAAGGTAGACTTTCTTCAATGTGTAAATCAAGGAACCTTTATCCATTGTTGTTGGATACCCATCTCTTTTGGTTAAAAGAATCATATTGCTACTTGTTTTCTATTTCAAGTTGTTTTATTTTTATTGTAATATTAACTTTGTTAATGTTAGAAAGTATAATTTTCTTATACATTCTAATTCGGTTACTCTAATTATATTTTAGACTCTATATGCTTTAAGGTAGAATATTTCTTATAAGAAAATTGAAACGATTCCTTTAATAGGTTTTTTGAATGTTTGTTTGACCTTGTTAAACTTAACTTTAAAGGTTCCAAAAGAATTTTTAAAGTATAAAATTCACCCCACTCTTGTATATTGATCATCTACATTTATCATTTCTATTGTACAATTGGTATCAGGGAATGTTTTTTAAATACTTATATTCACATATATGTTTTCTTGCTCAATTTTTTTTAATTTTACTTATATTAATTTTTATGGAAAGAAATTATTTTTAGTATGGCATGAATTCATGTTGGATCTATAGATAATAAATATCCTACATGACCACTAATCTTAGATGGAAATTACTATGAGTATTGGAGAGACATAATGAAGAACTTTGTGATAAACAATGATGTAGACAACCACATTATGTTAACTGGAGATTATA
This sequence comes from Viscum album, assembly GCA_963277665.1. Lineage (NCBI taxonomy): Eukaryota > Viridiplantae > Streptophyta > Magnoliopsida > Santalales > Viscaceae > Viscum > Viscum album. The sequence continues at coordinate 1,099,953,455 of OY728123.1, forward strand.
AGATTCATGGTAAGGAACATAGAACCTTTACTAATCCAGAAAAGCTGGAAAACCATATAAACTATATGGTACGTAATAATTTTCTTTTTTTTCTATGAATATAAATATATATATCCAAATTTCAATCTATGAACTACAAATATTATTCGGAAGAAACTTGATGTAACTCACATTGATACTTCCAGAGTTATCGAAACTAGAAGAGCTATGCTCAAAGATGAGTATCAAGGTTTCTACATTCCTTTTGGAGTACCCGTATGTAAGGTTCAACAAAGATTCATGACTACTTTCTAGATATTATAATAAATGGGTGATAAAGGATTAAATGGTGAAGCTCTTGTAGACAAGATTATAGAAATCATCCTAATGAATGGGAATCCAAGAGAACTATTATAGATGAAAATAGCATAGTTACACAAATTTGTCTTGATGAACTGTTTCGAAACCTTCCTCAACATAAAACCAGAATGAAGAGAGATGTTGATAATATTAAAAAGAAGAATGGGAATGGAGGTGTTTCTTTTACAACTACTTCAATTCATACGAAAGACAGGACATCTGATAGAGTTACCAGATATAAGTCTAAGAAGGTTTTTGTTAAATCTGAATATAGTGAATGTGAAGCTTCAGAAAATGAGTTAACGATTATTGCTCAGTGGAAGAATAAGATTTTTGGATAGAAGAACATTCAACATAGTTAGAAGGAGAAATATGTAAGAGATAAGAGATATGAATAAGTGACATTCTATAATATATAAGTATTTTCCATATCATACCCGATTGTCCCTTACCTAAAAAAGAGTCAAGAAGTACATGAATTCTGAGAGAAACAAGAAGAAGTTATTTAGATCAAAGCATAAAAAAGACTTAGAAGCCAATGAAACTAGGAGTTCCAATAGTAGATATTCTTCTGAAAAATTTTTATATTATGAATATTTGTAGAAAAAGAATGTTGGTTTAATAGCCTGATCTCCATTTCAACATCAATGTCTTATTGATATGGTAAAAGCTTCATAATCCTTAACCAATATGTCTTTGACTGAAAATTATCCTGGTAGAGATTTTTCTTCAGAGGAAAAATTTTCTTCATCAGATAATTATAAAGACTTACCTTCCTATGAGGTTGTTTCTAGATTAGCTATGTTTCTAGAGATATGAAACTGCAATGTTTCTAAGAAACATGAAAAGGAAAATTCAATAGAATTTATTAGAACAAAAAAAATATGAGATCTTATCCGAGATCGTGATATAAAAATTACATTTTAGAAAATCTTTCTAAGAAACATGAGAAGACTAATTTTATGAAATATACACTTTCTATCGATCTTAAATATGGTTTTTTGAAAAAGATGTTTTAGAGGAAAAACATAACTCTATGTATATTATTCTAGAGGATTGTAATTTAGTTTTAAGACTAAATTTTGAAATTGTTTCTTTGAAGAAACCTCTTGCAATCTTTAATTCTAGTAAGGAAAATTTTTATAAGATTTATTCTTAGATCTGACTTCAAGGTAATAATCAAATATTGGGTTATTCTCATGAAAACTTGTTATAAGAAACAATGTTTTGTTCCTCAAAGAGATCCATTTTTTTACTAAATGTGAAAGTGGTGGGCATTAGAAGTGGAAATATTCATCAAATAGTGTCTAGTCTCTTGGGTTTTATAAATCATACTTTTCTAAACAAATCTAGATACCCAAAATTTATTTATATAACAATTCCAGATCCAAGAATCTTTGGATTCTGAAAAACTAACTCTTCTTTTTCAAGTTAAGGAATGAAGTACCAACAACATATGATACATGGATAGTGGATGTTTACATCACATTACTGGAAATAAATACTATTTAAAAAATATATTAAAGACTAAAGGTGGAAAATTAACCTTTGGAGATAACTCTCAACGAGAAATTGTCGGTATTGGTAACATTATTCTTATTGTAAAATATTTAATTATGAATGATTTATTTGTTAAAGGTATTAACAACAACCTCATTAGTATAAGTCTATTATGTTTTGAAGGATGCCCTGTGAAGTTTATGATTGACAAGATCTTACTACATCATTCACAGGATGAGTTTATTCTTTCAACCAAAAGGCAAGAGAATGTATATACACTAATCCAAGAAGACCTTAGAAGTGAAGATCTTCCTTTTCTATGTGAAATTGAAGATCAATTTTGGCTTTGGAATAGAATACCGGGACACTTCAACTTAAGGAATCTTATTAAACTTTCTAAGAAAGAACTTGTTAAGGATCTACTGGATATTATGTATGATTCGTCAAAGGTTTGTGATCCTTGTAAAAGTGGAAAGCAACATAAATCTAGCTTTAAATATATATGTAAAGTTAAAACTTCTAATGCATTACAGATAGTGAACATGGTCTTATTTGGTCCAATACAAACTGGACGTATTGGAGGCAATTTCTTTGTGTTTTTCTTAGATGATGACTACAATTGATTTACTCGGTTCTATTTTCTCACAAATAAATCTGATTCTTTTTATAAATTCAAAATTTTTTGAGCTCATGTTAAGTATGAGAAAAACCGTTCATTGATAACTATTCCTACTGGTCATGGAGTATAATTTCAAAATTCTGAATTTGAATTTTTTTAGTAAAAAATGTATTACTCACAAATTTTCAGCTCGAAGTACACCTCATGATAATGGTGTTGTTGAAAGAAGAAATATTATTCTTCAATAAATGCCAAGAAATATGTTGAGTTTATATTCTGTAGCTAATATATTTTGGGATGAAGCTGTAAGTACTGCTTGTTATACTATTAATCGAGTTTTAATTAGGCCTTTTCTTAATAAAATACCTTATGAGTTATTGACTGGCCAAAAACCAAGTGTCTCTTACTTCCATGTTTTTGGTTTCAAAGTATTTATCATAAACACTAGGGATAACTTACAGAAGTTCGCACCCATATCCAATGAATGAATCTTCTTAGGCCACTCTACTAACACTAACACATATAGAGTTTTCAATAAAAACACTTGAATTGTTGAAGAAAGAGTACGTGTTAATTTTAATGAAACTGATCCTTTTGTTTTCAAATAACTTAACATATTTCTAATATATTTCCAAAAACTGATCACCATCCTTTAATAGAAGTCCTTCTAGATAAGGATAATGTTAAAGAAAATGTTTCTTAAAAATTTACACCTAATGATTTTTTACCCTATGTTAATGATTATGTCTTTCAAAACCCATGTTAGAGGTTACTTAGAAATCATCCCAGTGATAATATCATTAGAAATGTAAATCAACCAGAAAGAACTAGAATTTCAATAAGGAATGATGTTGAAAATATTTCTTTTCTTTCTCAATCTGAACAAATGAATCCTGACGACGCCATGTGTGATTAAAATTGGATATAATCTATGTAAGGTGAACTCAATGAATTCGTAGCGAATCAGGTTTTGACCTTGGTCGAAAAATATAAGGAAACTTCTGTTATTAGAGTAAAATGGGTTTTTAGAAAAAAACATGATGAAAATGGAGTTATTGTTAGAAATAAAGAAATATTAGTTACCAAATGCTATAACCATAAATAAGGCATAGAATATGAAGAAACCTAAGCTCCTGTATCAATACTATAATCTATTCACATTCTTTTTTCCTTTTCAGCATTATTTAATTTTAGAACATTATCAAATGGATGGAAAGTGTTCTTTTCGTAACAGTTATGTACAAGAGGATGTCTATGTATATCAACCCTACTGTTTTGAAGATACAAAACATCTAAATCATGTTTATAAACATACCAAAGCTCTATATGGACTTAAACAGGCCCCTAGATCTTGGTATGATAGACTTTCATAATTTTTTCTTCAAAATAACTATTTTAAGTTAACTGCTGATCTAACCCTTTATATTAATAAAAATAATAAAGATGTTTTGATTTTACAAATTTATGTGGATGAAATCATCTTTGGATCATCACATCAATCCTTAACAGAATCCATTGCAAATTTTTTGAAATCTGAGTTTGAGATGAGTATGATGGGTGAGATAACCTTTTTTATGGATTTCAATTTTCACAAAAAATATTGGGAACTTAAAAATCACAACATAAGTATATAAAATATATTCTTAAGATGTTCTGGTATAATAATTCCATGAGTATAAGTACTATTATTAGAATCTTCAATACTCTTGATATTGATGAAGCTGGAAAACCTATGGATCAGACATCTTATAGAGGGATGATTAGAAGTTTACATTACATAATAGCTAGATGATATGAATAAATGTTCTTATTATTCTTATGTGAATGATTCCATGAAAATCCAATAGAATCTCATTTAAAGGCAGTGAATAGAATTTTTTGCTTCTTAAAGGGAACTGTTCATTTGGGACATTTTGATTCCTTAGGAAATAATTTTGAACGTAAAAGTTTTTTAGAGTCTAACTTCGGTTGTTGTAAAATGGATAGAGAAAGAAATCATGAACATTTAATTTTTTATAATATTCCTTAGTTTCTTGGTCATGAAAGAAACAACATTCTGTAGCACTTTCCACTACTCATGCTGAATATATAGCAGTTTGAAATTTTTTGGCTCAAGTGTTATGCATGCAACAAACACTCACATACTACGGTATGATTTTTACTAAGACTCAAATAATGTGTGATAACACAAGTTCCATTGCCCTATGTAAAAATAATTCACATAACTCTTTTTCAAAGAAAATAGATATTAGAAATCACATTCGTTGGTATCAAACACTTAAAAAAAGATATTATTCTTCAACTCATCAGAATGCAAGAACAACATGATAATATTTTTACAAAACCATTGTCTTCTGATAGATTTGAAAACATTATAAAATATCTTGTAATTCTTTCTCTATGGTAATCATTCATAACTACCTCTTGCTTAAATTATCTCTTAACATTAAACCACTCCTTATTTTAGGGGGAGTATATATGCTTTCTTGTATTTAATCTGTTCTTCATAATTTTTTTTAATATTTATTTGTCTAAGTTTGTTTAAAAATATTTTTTGTAATTGAAATTTCGGTATTAGAAATATGGGTATTAGAAATTCCGTTATTAGTAATTTTGGTATTATAAATTTTGGTATTAGGAATTTTGGTATTGAAAATTTTGGTATTGAAATCCTCTATTTTAAAACATTCAAGAGTATTCTTATAATACCAACAAATTCATTATAGTGTTCTAAAAGGTATACATTCTTACTCTTTATTTTCATATCTTATGTTTTAGTTGTTGGATTTTCCAAATTCTAAATTCCGGTTTACCATACTACAAAAATATTGGAATTCATTTGTTTTAATTATCCTCAACTGTTAGATCAGATAAGGTTATGTTCAGTCTTGTGGTTATCTTATGGATGTTGAAATCTCATAGCCTCATCTATATAAGGGGTTCAACATTTATAATTGCCGCACCATCCTTACTAATCTCTATGTGGATGCTCTGATGCCATCAATGATTTCATTACAATTCTTTTTTCTCTATCTTCTTGAATGACTCAAGAATCCTCAGTAGACCAGATGTTGACTAGCTAGGAAATAAAGTACTAGTCAATATTTAGGGAATGGTTGGTTTCCCCTAGCATATTTGCAAAATAAGACTCCCTTATCTCTATGGTGATAAGAACAAATCAATTAGAATTTGTTTGTGTGGAAAATGAGAAATTTCAGGATCCTGTTTATCCTGACCGGGTTATTCAATTATATGTATCTATTACATTCTTCCAAAAGGATGGTAAAGATCTATTTAAGTTCACATGTTATGATAATACATATACAGTTCTCTCTATGAATGCATCAAATGTTCTTAACATTCCATATGAATGAGAAGTTGTTCTATGATCTCAAAAACTCCCTGAGAATGAAGGTTCTTTTGAGAAGTTCAAAGCTTTGGATTATCATGGTCTCAAGTATGTTAAGAATCTGAAAATTATGAATCTCTCAGCAAACCACAAGATGGTAGCTCTCTAGATGCAAGGATTTCTTATACCATGAAAAGGACATATGGACTCTTTAATGATATGTGATATCATTCTGTTAGTCGTTCTCGTCAACACAAGGAAGATCAACCATGTGATTTACAACTCTCTCAATATCCAGGCAATAAAAGGTGGATCAATTAGATCTCAGATACATATGTATCCGGAAACAGTTTTCAAGATAATTTTTATGTGCCTTCAAAAGATAAAAGTCCCATGTCGATCCGTGTCAATGTCATTCAAGTGTTTCAGGTTCTGAATCATCTTCATCTGTTGTAAATGACTTTGTCAAGCTATCATTAAGAATGTTGGTTAGCACCATTATGATTCATGAAAATATAGATGGCCAGAGTCAAATGTTGCAAGAAACCCTGAACCAAAAGACAGAATCGACCAATATGCTTATGGACATGGTGGTCAAGAAAGAAGCAGGCATCAATAATCTTTTGATTGATTAAAAAACTCATAATGTCACTTGTAAGAAAGTATTTAACCATACCAAGACAATCAATGAAGATCTAAGACTGTTCGGTGACTTTTTGGATTAAAAAAATGGAGCTTTCAATACATGTGAAACCGAGTTCAACAAGTTCAAGTCATCAATCTCTGGGAAAGCTAATAAAATAAATTATATTGCCCAATCTGTTAGTAGTGAGAAGGAAGAAAGAGCCAAATTAGAGAGAAAGGTGGCTACTCAAGAATATAGGATCTTCTTATTAGAAATGAAGAATCATGATCAAGAGATCTTGTTGATGAAGTTTGAAGAAGACCACAAGGAAGTTAATAAACTCCAGACATGATAAAGAAGATGTTTTTTGAGAAGAAGAAGGATGGATAATTTTTTTTACATTCCAATGATTTTTTTGTAATGTAAAAATTATTTCAAAAAAGCTTTTTTCCTATCTTTCTTTTTTTTTGTATGTATTCTTTCTTAACCTTATAGGTACATCTAATACATCACTATTACTTTACCTCCTTTTAAAAATCATAATGGGTGAGACTTTATTCAAAGGGATAATTTAATGTAGATATAAAATGAAGAGAACCTATTAATTAATAGTATAGTATGAATGGATAATGAACAAGTTAGGGGGAGATATTTTCATAAGAATGAAAAGACGATATTAATGATCAAGAATAGAATCCTTGGGAATGATATCTTAAGGGGTAGTTAGTCGTATTAATCAGAAATCTAATCATAGGGGGAGATAAGTTATTCATACTTATTTATCTATGTTAGTATATTAATCCTTAGATATGTTTTTTGTGCTTTCAAAAAGGGGGATATTATGGAGTCAATAAGGTTATCTTATGGCTTATCCACTCCTAATGGTCTTATGTTTGAAAAATCACAAACACATTTTCTTACGTTCTATTTTTTTATTAAGATCTGTTTTTTACTTAAGATCCAGAATTTTCATTCCATAATACATATAGATGTATCATTGTGATTTGTGATTCTTTTATAATTACAGATGTCTCATTATGATTTTCTATTCTGTTATATTTACATATTTTTCACACTGTCATTATGATACCGATTACGATATATATTTTATACCATATTTACAATACAAAAACCAGTGTATAAGTGATACTGTCTTGATTATACCAATTCTGGTGTATAAGTGATACCGTCTTCTTGATTCTGAATCCGAAGAAAAAGTTATTCTTTTTTTCTATTCCGAATCTGGTGAAAAAGTGATTCTATTCTGTGATTCTAATTCTGGTACATAAGTGATTCTGATGTTATGATTCTAATTCTATAAAAAATGAGAAACGAGATACACAATTCGATTTACATTTACTTATAAAACATTTATCCAGTTAATGTATTTCTTTAGAACCAGATTTCAAGATAATGTTAGATTTGATTAAATGTATCATCCCAATATTATCGTATTCCATGTTTTCTTATAAAAAACACTTATATTTAACTTAACATCAGTTCTGTTACATGAAACGATGTTGTACAATCAGTTAAAAACAATCCACTAAATGTTTGAAATGCATCCAGGTCCTTCCACAATTTAAGGAAAATAACACTTTTGGAGTGGAGGCAACCGTTGGGAAACTTATCCTATAAATACAAGTTCCTTTGAATGAGTAGAATATAGTGTAGAGGGCGGCAGAACATGATGCATGTTAAAAAAATTTGAAGTGTTTTATAGAGAGATAGGCACTTTCCAATGTCAGTGCTTCATATGGATGTTGGGAAAATATTGTTCGAGTGTGAACAACTTGTTAAGACTTGCTTCGTGTAGACTCTGATCATGCATATCTTGGTTTATCATGTGTGGAAAATAGAGGTTCTTATTTCCTTCTAAATTAGGGCTTGCAGGGATAGCAAGAAGGATTCTAATCATTAGATTGAGACCTTACCTGTGTTTGGGTAAGATAAACATTTTAGAATGTATAAATCAAGGAACCTTTATCTAAGGTTGTTGGATACCATTCACTTTGGGTTAAAAGAATTTTGTTTTTACTTGTTTTCTATTTCAGGTTGTTTTATTTCCACTCTATTCATTACTTTGTTAACGTTATAAAGTATAAATTTCTTATACATTCTAATTCCATTAATCTGATTATATTTCAGATTCTATATGTATTAAGGTGGAATAATTCTTTTAGGAAAATAAAAAAGTTTCCATTAAGAGGTTTTGTGAATGTTTTTTAACCTTGTTAAACATAACATTAATGGTTCCAAATGAATTTATAAATTATAAAATTCACCTCCCCTCTTGTATATTGAGCATCTACATTAATCTTTTAGTTCCTCCAGTATTTACCTATAGAATAGGGAATGATTATTCAAATGATATTATGACTATTATAGATATTTTTGGGGACACAAAATTGTTTTGTATCAAATAAATCATTAGTTGATTTATTCAAGTGTTATAATCAAGACACAGATAGAAAATTAGAATTTATATGTTAAATTATATGATTTTGGGATAATTTTATAGATATTTTCGATTGGGAATTATGGTTGAAGGTACACCACACAATTTAAGTTTAATAATAATAAGGATGATGATTTTTTAATGCCCCATTAATTTTCATGTCAATGAACATAGAATGTAGTATTGCTAAAATTAATTATGGGTAAAGGTGAATTTTTTATTTTTTCTTGGAATCAATGGAGGAAATTTTTTAAAACAGTTATAATTTTTTTGTAGTTGTTTTATTTATAAAAATATGTGTGATAGTTGTGTGAAATTATTTTTTTTGAAAGTTAATAGTAGATATAGAGAGAATACTAGATGTTGGGGGTAACAAGGAACTATTATCAAAACTATCAAGTACTTGTCATATTGATTATGGTAAGTCCTATATGACATGTCACTGCTGTCATGACCCGTCCTCGGGGCCCGTGCCGTGACTACCCCAAGCCCGACTTCCATAGGCCAGGGGCTGGAGGCTAACACCAAGGCGGAAATCCCGGTAAAAAGGGGAGGCATTGCCTTTGTAAAGTAAACAAGCACTACAGAGTACAAGCGGAAGAAGTAAAAACTAAGTAAAAACTGAGTACAATAGTAAGTACAGAAAGTAAAAGGGGATGGAAATACAAGCCCAACTGCAAAGTACAACTCGAAAGGGAAAACAACAACTGTAAATTAAAGCCGCTATGCCAAGCTTTCCACTGGAAATCCCACCTGAAGGGTGGGTATAGATAGCTCCACTGCTCCTCGGGTCCTGCCGTTCGCTCCGAGCACGTCCCGCCCAATGGTCCACCTCCAGGTATCGTTCTGCTCTGCAAGCCTCAACCACGATCAACGATGTTCGTCGTCTGCAACCAACACAATGTAGTGCGGGCATAACCCATGCAGGGGTGAGTATAAGCTACTCAGTAGGGACCCCGAGACCCCCGAAGGTCTCCCAAGATCCACAATGGTTTAACCACAAAGGAAAGATACAATCACGAAGTAACAACCGAAACTTCTTAGGTATATGCCCATACATATACCTAATTCATCAATTCCAATATGCTCCAACCTCCAAGCCCAAGTACAACTCAGTCCACACAGGAAAGTATATGTACTCCACACAGGAAAGCAATCATAATCCACACAGGATAGCACAACACAATCCACACAGGAATGCACATGATTCATCTCACACATGTATACTTCTTTGAAGACGATAGAGATGATCACTGATCCATCTAAGTCGTCGGGCCCACAAAGGATTGATAGGTACTAACCCCCGAAAACACCCACACAGGATCAGACCCACACAGGATCTGTAGGTGCTGGTTCACACAGGACCGATGAGCGCTGACCCACACAGGATCGGACCTACACAGGATCGGTAGCACTGATCCACACAGGATCGCTGAGTGCTGTAGTCGTCATCATCGAATCCACTGAGAATCTCTGCACAGTCATCGTCACAGTCACAGTAGCATTCACAGCCCGCTCTAGGGTTCCCGCACATAGCAAGCTCGTTCGGGAGGGTCCGCTCCAGGAGCCGAGAGGCTGATACATCAACTATCAAATAGTCCAGAGATGATGTATCCAAAAGTTCCGTATCGTCAACAGGAACTCAACGCAACAGACGGCGCGTCAATCAGACGTCCGGTCTGAGAGTTATTGGCTTTTTCGTCCCAGGGGCCCGGTTGGTTTTTAAGGCAAAACCAACACAACCGTACTCCACCTGCGTCCAAACCTTGTGCGGAGTATGCCAAAAGATCCGTCTCACTAAGAGGAACTCAACAAAGCCGACGACACGTCAATCGGACGCCCGTAGCTCAAGATATAAGCGTCTCTGCTCCGAGATCCCGGTTGGTTTCGTGTACGAACCAACCCGGCCGAACTCAAAGTATTCCGAAACCTTGAGTGTGATATACTAAAAGGACCGTCTCGATTCAAGGATCACATCACCGCTGACTACGCGTCGTTTGGAGGTCTGTAGCCTGAGATATGGGCATTTGAACCCAAACAGTCCGTTATCGGGGGTTTCAGGCCCAGGCAGTCCCGGCCCGAGACCCCCCGGTTGGCCCGAACCGGGTCAACCCGCCCCGGATAGGGTCAGCCCGGCCCGGCACGGCCTGGCCCGGCTGGGCGCGGCGCGGCGCGGCCCGGCGACCCGGCGACCCGCACGCTGGGCGCACTGGCCGGTCGCTCAGCCAAAACGACTGAGCGGTTTTGGCGGCCCACGCCGGGGGGAGGGGTGCTGCCCCCTCGGTTCCTTCGAAACTGCGGCCCCTTAATGGGGCCGCTTGCTGCCAGCCGGCCAGGGAAATTAATTCCCCCGGTTCTCCAAGTCCGGCCGGCCCGCCATGGCCGGCCGGTTCTTGCACCATGGGACCGGCGACGGCCGGTCCCCCTTCATGCACCGACGCCAGAGGCCCGATGCCGGCCGCCGGTCACCCTGCTCCACCGGGGCACAGAACCGGCCGCGACCCTTGTCATCTGGCGTGGTGCGATGGCACCACGCCCCTCCGCCGTGGCCCCGCTCTGGCCGCGGTATTTTCCAAGTATCTCCGACGCGGCACGACGGCGTCACGTTCTTGTTCTTCATTTCACGGCGCAGCACGACGGCGCCGTGCATTTTCTTATCGCGAGGTTCCGCATGGTGCGACATCACCTTGTCTCCCGCACCAAACCACAAAGAACCAACACAAAAAAAGGAGGAGGGTCGGCCATGTTTGTGCGGTTCGGCCCCCCTCACGTTATTCGTTATCATTTGGTTTTAAACCACAAATTCAAATTCGATAACATATGGTTTTAAACCACGAAGATCATCAAGTCAGAAATATCGAACAGTTATAAATAATTGAAAACAAACCCCTACCTCAGTTCCGGAACGGTGTTCGTCAACGACCCGCGGAAGACGAGCATCACGGAGGTCGGGCGTCGCGGGGAAAGAACGTCGACTTCGCGATGCGAGGATTCGAAGTCGTTGACGGCGATTTCGTCGCGGAAAACCTTCGCGGAAGAGATGTCGCGGAAGAAGAACGCCGCGTCGCGGATACGGCGTCGTGGAAGAACCATGTTCTTCGGCGGAGAAGTTCTTCGTTGAAGAACGGTGTTCTTCGCGTTCTTCGTCGAGGTTGAAGAAAATGAAGAAAGCTTCCCAATCCTCTCAAGGTTGAAAAAGAAACTAACCAAAATAAAATAAGTCCAAGCCTTATTTTATTTACACATCCTAACCTCTTTTAATTTCAAAATATTGAAATTAAGTAACTCATCCGAATTAAAAACTCACGTTGTCAAATTAATTAGAGTGCAGTTATTGGGGAGTTTAAGGGAAGTTGAAGAGTTAGGGCTCTTGTGGGCCCCACCACACTTAATCCTCTCAAGGGAGGTTATGTGGGTGTGTGTCCCACCTCTAACTCCCTTTGTGAGGAAATGACCAACAAAGTTAAAAATAAATTGTGTTCCAAAATTTATTTAACTTCTTCTAATTTCCCCCAAAACTAACTCTCAACCCGCATAAAACGCAACCTCAGAAAAGGTCTCCTTAAGAGAATATCGGCGCTGCGAGTTCATTGGTGTCCTCGGATTTCAATTCGGAGCACCGGTTCAAATGTTAGAAATTCCCACTCATTCGTTCACTGAACGTACCCGAGACAAATTTCAGAAATTGATTCTGGGAACACTGGGCCTCAGAATCAGGCGCCGTCGGAAACCGCGCTCTTGTAAAATTCCAAAGAAAATTAAGAAAAAAAAATTTCCCTTGAATTTTACGGGTCTTTACATTACTCCCATCTCAGGGATTCACATCCCTGTAAAGATACATCAAAACAAGGAAAACAAATGAGGGTACTGAGCACGCATCTGAGCCTCCCGCTCCCAAGTGCTCTCCTATAGGTTCTCGTGCTGCCATCTAATGCGTACTAGAGGAATCAATCATCCACGTAGGACCCGCTCCTGTCGATCCTCGATCTCCACCGGGACCTCCGTAAAAGTCACCCCATCGTCAATGTCAAGCTCCCCATGGTCAATGATGTGCGTCGGGTCATGCACGTATCTCCTCAGCTGAGATACGTGGAAGACGTCGTGCACCCGGTGCAACTGAGGTGGTAGAGCCAGATGATAAGCCACATCGCCATCCTCGGACTCTAGTGGTCTCCGCCTCCTATCAGTGTATGACTTCTGCCGGCTCTGAGCTGTCCTCATCCGCTCCTGGATGACCTGGAACTTCTCTGTCGTGGCCTGGACCATCTCTAGTCCCACAAGTGCTGACTCCCCAGGGTCTGTCCAGCACAAAGGAGATCTGCAAGGTCTGCCATACAATGCCTCGTATGGTGCCATCCTGATGGTGGAGTGGTAGCTGTTTTTGTACACAAACTCCACCAAGGGTAGGTGATCCTCCCAGCTATGACCAAAGTCTAGGAAACATGCGTGGAGAATGTCCTCGAGAGTCTGAATGGTCCTCTCTGTCTGACCATCTGTCTGAGGGTCAAAGTCTGTGCTCAGACGTAGCTGCGTCCCGAACACCTCCCGTAATCCCTTCCATAGCCAGGAAGTAAAAAGAGCATCTCGATCGGAGAAGATAGATGATGGCACACCGTGAAGCCGAACAATCTCTTGAACGTAAAGGCGTCCCAAGATCTCCACTGAGCCCTGCTCACTGATGGGTAAAAAGTGAGCCGACATGGTGAGTCGGTCGACAATCACCCAGATGGAGTCGTGACCTCTGGAAGTGCGTGGAAGTCCAGTCACAAAGTCCATAGATATCTCATCCCACTTCCACTACGGGACCTCCAAGGGCTGTACCATGACTGCTGGTACCCGGTGCTCAGCCTTCACCTTCTGGAAGGTGAGGCATCGAGAAACGAACTCCGCCACAGCCTTCTCCATGCCCGGCCACCAGTGCTGTCGTCTGAGATCCTGGTACATCTTTTCCACTCAAGGATGTACCGCGAAAGGAGAAGTGTGAAACTCTCTCAGTACCTCCTCCCATAAAGTGACTGGTACCATGGTACGTCCTCTGAAAAGTATGTCGTGCTCTGCTCCAAAGGAAAAACCATCAGGTGCCTGTCCTGAGGTTATCTGTGCATGTCGCGTCTCACAGTCAGCATCTCCCCGCTGTACCTCTCTGACCCATTACAGAAGTGGAGGAGTGACTGTGAGAGACTGAAGGAAGGCTGCTCCATCTCTATCCACGAAGGATATATGCAAGGAGTCTAGCTGCTTCGTCGCCTCCTCAAGTAGTTGAATGCCCATCCTCCTGCCGAGGGCATCGGCTACTACATTCCCCTTCCCAGGAATATATACTATCTCAAAGTCACAGTCCTAGAGGAACTGGAGCCATCGCCGCTGTCTCAGGTTCTTTTCCTTCTGAGAGAAGATGTACTTGAGACTCTTATGGTCAGAAAAGACTGTAAAGCGCTCGCCCATCAGGTAGTGTCACCATGTCTTCAGAGTGACGACCACTGCTACTAACTCCAGGTCATGGGTAGCATAGTTCTACTCATGCGGCCTCAACTGTTGTGATCCATAGGCGATAACTGCCTGCTCCTGCATCAGAACACATCTGAGTCCGGTCCCTGATGCATCGCAGTAGACTACTTACCCTACTCCCTCCTCAGGAAACCTCAAGATAGGTGTGTTGGTCAATCTCTATCTCACCTCCTGGAAGCTCTGCTGACATCTGTCTGACCACACGAAGGGTTTCCCCTTCTTCTTCAAAGATAAGAGTGGTGCCGCAACTTTGGAGAAGTCTGGCACAAATCTCTGGTAGTATACAGCTAGTCTCAAGAAACTCCGAACCTCCGTCATGCTCATGGGTGGCTCCCAAGCTAACACTGCCTCGATCTTCGCAGGATCCACTGCATCTCCCACCTCAGAGATGATGTGTCCCATGAGGTGGACCTCACGTATCCAGAACTGGCACTTCGAGAGCTTACCATAAATCTGGTGCAATCGAGTGTGTCTAGTACAACCCGTAAGCGGTAGGAGTTCTCCTCCTCAGTCGTCGAGTAGATCAAAATGTCGTCGATGAAGACCACGACAAATCGATCGAGGTATGGCTGAAAGATCCTGTTCATGAAGGCCATGAACACTGCTGGAGCATTGGTTACACCGAAAGGCATAACCAAGAACTCATAGTGGCAATACCGACATCTGAAGGTCGTCTTTTGCACGTCCTCGTCTCTAACTCTGAGCTGATGATAGCCTGACCTGAGATCTATCTTCGAGAACCACCGTGCTCCCTTGAGCTGATAAAAGAAGTAATCAATCCTTGGTAGCGGATACTTGTTCCTCACTGTCACCTGGTTCAGGCGACGATAGTCAACACAAAGTCGCAATCTCCCGTCCGCCTTCTTGGCGAACAAAATCGGGGAAGCCCAGGGTGAAACACTGGGTCGGATGAACCCCTTGCCCTGCAAGTCCTCCAACTATACCCGTAGCTCTCGAAGCTCGGCGGGGGCCATTCGATATGTAGGAGTCAATATCGGGGTTGTCCCGTGATACATGTCAATATAAAAGTCTACCTCTATGCGAGGAGGTAACCCTGGAACGTCGTCGGGGAAAACGTCCGCAAACTGATCCACCACTGCAGGAAAACCAGGACTCTGCACATCAACTACTCCTAGGATGAGGCTAGCCAACTGATGAGTGATGGGATTCCTTCTCCTCTGCGAAAGTCCATCCTGTGCTGCAAAGGCTCCCTTCTCACCGGTGAAGGTGAACCTGCTCCCGTCGGTGCGTACACATCGCACCTTGCGCCTAAAACAGTCAATCTGTGCATGGACCGTAGATAACCAATACATGCCCAAGATGACGTCGTAAGGCCTCGACGCCGCTACAAGAAGATCCCAGCCGAAGGTCTCGCCTCCTAGAGTAAGCTCACACTGTCGGCACCAGTGCGTAATCGTCGAGTCTGCTCCAGTAGGAGTCTCTAGCCGTAAGGATCGAGCCAACGGCTCTGTCGGAATCTCCGAGCTCCGAACAAGGGCAGTGGTTATGAAAGAGTGACTCGTTCCTGTGTCTATAAGTACTGCAGCATGGGTGGAATAGTCATAGATTGTACCTCGAATCATCACGGGCGCGCCGTGGTCGTAGGCCTCCGCTGCCTGGAGCTGTGCCTGTCTCTTCCCGCCAGCTCCATGTGGTCAGGTTGGAACTCCTGGTGGTGGTGGTGGCAGTGCCTCAAAGCGTCGCCCACCACCTGCTGCTCGGCCAGCTCCTCTGCCTCGTCCGCCTCCTCCCTACGGACCGCCACGGTCGACCCTCTGCCTCTACCTCGGTGGTCCCTCAACCGTCTGCTGCTCCTCGGCACGGCGGGTCGGGCAGTCACGAGCCATGTGGCCCTGCCCGCCGCATGAGTAGCACTGTTTGCCTCTCGAAAGACTAGCTCCGCGCTGTGTGCCTCGCACTGCTGAGCCAGTGTCCTGAGGTCATCTACCTGAGGGTCTGTTCTGCCAGGACCCAAGAGTAATCCATTGACTGCCTGCTGTAGAAGACTCTGCTACGTGCCGCCCTGCGGTGGGTCTCGGCGCTGCTGTAGACTCAGCAAGAGAGATCTCGATCAAAAGGTCCCGCTCCTGTACTCCTGTCTGAGTAGGAATGCTGAGGGAGATCAGCGATGCCCTGATCTCGTGTCTCAGTCCCTGCTCGAAGGTCAGGGCCCGGAAATATGGGTCACATACCATGTCAGTCGAGTAGCGCGAGAGATCTGTAAATATCGCCGAGTACTAAGCGACCGTCATGCTGCCCTACCGCAGCTGAAGAAGCTCCTGAATGCGCACTGCACGGAGGGTCGATGAGACAAAATCCGAGCGGAAGAGGCTCTCAAAGACCGTCAAAAGTAGAGATGCCTCATCGTGCACCTGGAGCATCAAGCGCCACCATCTTCCTGCTGCTGCGTGCAGTAGGCTCGCCGCGAGGATCACCATGAGGTCTGTTGGTGTCCTAACTAGCCTAAAAACTCGTACGACTGCCTCCAGCCAGTCCTCGGCTGCCCGGGGGTTCTTCTCCCCACGGAACCTGGGCGGTCGATGGCGCTGGAACTCATGCAGTGTGCTGAGGTGACGTGTATCGTCAGCGGCTGGTGCTGGAAGTATCAGTGGCTCAGTAGGTAGTGCTACCACCGGTGCCACTGCTGACAAAGGGCCCTGCACCGAGGCCTCGTGGCTCGGTGGGCTGTCATCACACTCGACTCTCGGAACCCTAGCTGGCTGCCGTCATGGGGCTATCCTGAAAAGGAAACAGGTGCGCCACGGTCAGAACAGTATACCTGGTGAGCTGATACAATGTAATCACAAAGAAAACTTGAAACACACATGCAATCAATGTTTTCGTGCATTAAGTCGGAAATCAGAAGTCGGGGTCCTGGTGTACGGATACGTCGGCCTCCGCACCAAAACTGGACTCCCTGGACTGATAACCACACTCAATACGCTAGACATTATTGCTTCACATAGAAATGATCAGAGTTCGCGGTAGAACCGAACTCCTTTGATACCAATATGTCACGACCCGTCCTCGGGGCCCGTGCCGTGACTACCCCAAGCCCGCCTTCCATAGGCCAAGGGCTGGCGACTAGAACCAATGCGTAAATCCCAGTAAAAAGGGAAGGCATTTCCTTTTTAAAGTAACAATCACCACAGAGTACAAGCGGAAGAAGAAAACACTAAGTAAAAACTGAGTACAACAGTAAGTACAAAAAGTAAAAGGGTCCGGAAATACAAGCCCAACTGTAAAGTACAACTCGAAAGGGAAAACAACAACTGTCAAGTAAAGCCGCTATGCCAAGCTGTCCTCTGGAAATCCCACATGAAGGGTGGGTACAGATAGCTCCACTGCTCCTCGGGTCCCGCCGTTCGCTCCGAGCACGTCCCGCCCAGTGGTCCACCTCCAGGTACCATCCTGCTCTGCAAGCCTCAACCACGATCAATGCTGTCCGTCATCTGCAACCAACACAACGTAGTGCGGGCATAGCCCGGGCAGGGGTGAGTATAAGCTACTCAGTAGGGACCCCGAGACCCCCGAAGGTCTCCCAAGATCCACAATGGTTTAACCACAAAGGAAAGATACAATCACGATGTAACGACTGACACTACTTAGGTATATGACCATACATATACCTAAGTCATCAATTCCAATACGCTCCAACCTCCGAGCCCAAGTACAACTCATTCCAAACAGGAAAGCATACATATTCCACACAGGAAAGCAATCGTAATCCACACATGATAGAACAACACAATCCACACAGGAAAGCACAAGATTTAGATCACACAGGTATACTTCTTCGAAGACGATAGAGATGATCACTGATCCATCTAAGTCGTCGGACCCACAATGTATCGATAGGTACTAACCCCCGCAAAGACCCACACAGGATCTGTAGGCGCTGGTTCACACAGGACTGCTGAGTGCTGACCCACACAGGATCGGACCCACACAGGATCGGCAGCACTGATCCACACATGATCGCTGAGTGCTGTAGTCATCGTCGCCGAATCCACTGAGGATCTCTGCACAGTCGTCATCGCAGCCACATTTGCAGTCACAGCTAGCTCTAGGGTTCCTACACACAGCAAGCTCCTTCGGGAGGGTCCGCTCCACGAGCCGAGAGGCTGATACATCAACTATCACATAGTCCAGAGTTGATGTATCCAAAAGTTTTGTATCCTCAACAGGAACTCAACGCAACATACGGCGCGTCAATCAGACGCCCGGTCTGAGAGTTATTGACTTTTTCGTCCCAGGGGCCCAGTTGGTTATTAAGGAAAAACCAACCCGACCATACTCCACCTGCATCCAAACCTCGGGCAGAGTATGCCAAAAGATCTGTCTCACTAATAGGAAATCAACAAAGTCGACGACACGTCAATCGGACGCCCGTAGCTCAAGATATGTGTGTTTCCGCTCCGAGGGCCCGGTTGGTTTCGTGTACGAACCAACCCGGCTGAATTCAAAGTATTTCGAAACCTTGAGTGCGATATATTCAAACGACTGTCTCGATCCGAGGATCACATCTTCACTGACGGCGCGTCGTTTGGAGGTCTGTAGCATGAGATATGGGCATTTGAATCCAAACAGCCCGTTATCAGGGGTTTCAGGCCCTGGCCGTCCCGGCCCGAGACCCCCCCAGTTGGCCCGAACCGGGTCGAACCACCCCGGACAGGGTCGGCCTGGCCCAGCACGGCCCGGCCCGGCTAGGCGCGGCCCGACCCGACGTGGCCCGGCGACCCGCGCGCTGGGCGCGCTGGCCGGTCTCTCATCCAAAACAGCTGAGCCATTTTGGCGGCCCACGCACGGGGGGGGGGGGGGGGGGGGTCGCTGCCCCCTCGGTTCCATCGAAACCGCGACCCCTTAATGGGGCCGCTTGATGCCAGCCGACCGACGAAATTAATTCCCCCGGTTCTCCAAGTCCGGTCGGCCCGCAATGGCCGGCCGGTTCCTGCACCATGGGACCGGCGAAGGCCGGTCCCCCTTCCTGCATCGACGCCGGCGGCCCGATGCTGGCCGCTGGTCACCCTACTCCGCCACGGCCCGGAACCGGCCGTGACCCTTGTCGTCCGGCGTGGTGCGACGGCACCACGCCCCTCCGCCGCGGCCCCGCTCTGGCTGCTGTATTTTCCGGGTATCTCCGACGCGACACGACGACGTCGCGTTCTTGTTCTTCATTTCACGGCGCGGCCCGACAGCGCCGCGCATTTTCTTTTTGCAAGGTTCCGCATGGTGCGACATCACCTTGTCTCCCGCACCGAACCACAAAGAACCAACACAAAAAAAAAGAGGAGGGTCGGCCGTGTTTGTGTTGTCCGGCCCCCCTCACGTTATTCGTTATCATTTGGTTTTAAACCACAAATTCAAATTAGATAGCAAATGGTTTTAAACCAAGAAGATCATCATGTCGTAAATCTTGAACAAATATAAATTATTGAAAACAAACCCCTACCTCGGTTCAGGAACGGTGTTCGTCAACGACCCGCGGAAGACGAGCATCGCGGAGGTCGGGCGTCGCGGGGAAAGAACGTCGACGTCACGAAGCGAGGATTCAAAGTCGTTGATGGCAATTTCGTCGTGGAAAACCATCGTGGAAGAGATCTCGCGGAAGAAGAATGTCGCTTCGCGGATACGGCGTCACGGAAGAATCGTGTTCTTCAGCGGAGAAGTTCTTCATTGAAGAACAATGTTCTTCGCGTTCTTTGTCGAGGTTGAAGAAGATGAAGAAAGCTTCCCAATCCTCTCAAGGTTGCAAAAGAAACTAACCAAAATAAAATAAGTCCAAGCCTTATTTTATTTACACATCCTAACCTCTTTGAATTTCAAAAGTTTGAAATTAAGTAACACATCTCAATTAAAAACTCATGTTTTCAAATTAATTAGAGTGGAGTTATTGGGGAGTTTAAGGGAACTTGAAGAGTTAGGGCTCGTGTGGGCCCCACCACACTTAATCCTCTCAAGGGAGGTTATGTGGGTGTGGGTCCCACATCTAACTCCCTTTGGGAGGAAATAACCAAAAAAGTTACAAATAAATTGTGTTCCACAATTTATTTAACTTCTTCTAATTTCCCCCAAAACTAACTCTCAACCCGCATAAAATGCAACCTCGGAAAAGGTCTCCTTAAGCGAATATCGGTGCTGTGATTTCATTGATGTCCTCAGATTTCAATTCCGATCACCGGTTCAAAAGATAGAAATTCCCGCTCGTTCGTTCACTGAACGTACCCGAGCCAAACTTTGGAAATTGATTCCGGGCACACCGGGCCTCGGAATCAGGCGCCGTCAGAAACCGCGCTCTTGTAAAATTTCAAAGAAAATTAAGAAAAAATAATTTCCCTTGAATTTTATGGGTCTTTAAAACTGCATGGACAATAGTCTTACACTGGGTACCCAACGGGTATCACTGTGTAGGATATGCTATAAATTATTTTATTTAGAGAGTTATTCTTTTTTAGGGTATTTCGTTATTATCCCCCACTCGATTATATCCTTCCCCAAATGTTTAATAACGATGGAGGCCAACTATACCATTCATACATTCCTCTCATTTTACCCACCATTTCATTTTAGTGTATCAATAGATTTTTATCATATGGATTTATGGTAAAACTCCCCCTTATTACTATATTAAAATTCCCATTATATTTCTTTAATGGCCTCCCTGTTGGGTATGTAGTTAGGTTAAATTAAACCAAAACATGCTGATATCATATTTATTTCATGATGATTTAATGTTTTTCGTATATAAGGATCAATAAATATAAGCATTAGTATTATTATGATTTGATCATGAGGTATATTTTTTAATTAATTTATTTATGAAAATATTAAAAATTGGATTATATATTGACCATGAATTCATGTTGAATAAAAAAATGGTTTTGTTATGGGATAATGATTCAGTAGCGAGTGGTCTTCCATTAATAACTCATTGTTTTGAAATTTTAGGCTTGAATAAAGTTTTTACTATTCAATATTATAGTGGATTTTTATTCATTTATGTAATGATTTCTTCATTTTCAAGAGTTTATAGGTCATATAAATTCGTAATGTTTATCTAGAATTTGATATGTGCTATTATTAAATAATAGATCATAAACTGAGGTAGGTGGAATATATACATTATTTCCCTTGATTTTATCTATTATTTAATGATTGTTTGATAATATTATTATTATTTTTGTCTTGATTGTCTAACATGAGTTGATATTCCCTATAAATTGGATGGGTTTTCATTATCTAAATTTTTAACAGTGTTCAAATATAAATGTTTGATAGATCATAGAGATCCATTTGTCACACTACTGTTAGTGGATATATTTATAAATTTTCATGGTTGTTTGAGTAGTATTACACATATTTTTCTAAAGTGAATAGTGTTACCATCAAAATGAAATTTTAATAATAATGGATTTTGATACATATTTTCAATGAAAATGTTTTTCTTAAAATTGATGATTAGGATTCAATTTCAAAATAATTTAATAGTTTTTAAGAGTTTTGAGAGGGTATTCTTTTAAATTTACTTGAATGAGATATTCATGTATGTGGTTCATTTAATTTTTTTTTTGAAATAGTGTTTTGGATTTTGTTTTATAGAAAACAATGAGACCCTATTTTAGTAAATAATTTTTTTGTATGGCCTCATGAATTTTATTCCCTATTTATAATGTCTTTATTAATATTCTTATTAATTACCTTAAAAAATTCCTTTTTTATTCATTGTTACATGATGATTTATGATAGAATATGAGTAATATGTGATACATTATTATGGGTTATGATATGGATAAATGTACTAAAGTATGCAGTTTGACACCTTCAAATGATTGAGGCACACATTTGGTCTTAATTTTAATAAACCATGTTTATTGTGGAAAATTTTGTAGATTGTATGGGCATTAGGATGCTCAATATCACTGTTTAAAAAAATAAGATAGTAATGAAAATATAATAGGTTGTATATTTAACACTAAAATGATTATAGGGGTCCACTAGAGTTCAAATTTTTTATGAAGTTGCTACAACCACAATTATTGGGAATCAAATATTGGTTCCCTAGAAAACTATAAGTATATCATTATTCATGGTGAATCCATGTTATTATTTTTATAAATCTAAATTTATTTAAAGAAACCCATTTTTAAAACATTGAAAATGAGGTTGTAACTTCATTTCACTTAGAGGTATCACCAAATTGATCAATACTCCCTCTCTTTTTATTCACTAACCAATAATATTCATTCTTTATAATTAATACATGAATTAGATTGACATCTATCTAATTTTATTCCATTGGATGAGTCTAATTACCATATTCCCAATATTAGTATGTTCTCTATCTAATTGACCATGAATCATTGGTGTGGCCATAATATGACTTTTTATTTTTTTTTTTCAAATTCCATCCATTTTTATGTCGAATCAACTGATAGATTCTAAATATTATTGCCATGTTAAACATAAATTGGATTTTCATGCATTTATGTTACTTATTTTCTCATTTGTGGGGTATTTTAATAAATTTGATATGTTTTAAATTGGGTTCATGCCAAATTAATATAATATTACTTAATTATTGTCTCCTTATACTATAAATTGAAACATTTTAACCCATATAATGTCTATTGAGTAATGGGTATTTATCAATTTTTTAATATTACCTGTTGGATGTGTGAGTTATGCTACATAATTGTTACATTATGTTTGGATTTGGTTACCTATGTTTGTGACTAGACCCTTGGTGCCACTATTTGTGTCTAAGAATACTGTTTGGAACATAATGACTAATGAAAAAATATTTATAAGAGTGGTCCAACTTAGGTGTTCAATATTGAGTTTGTTTGTGGATTTAGAGCATATCCCTTTATGATTAAAATGATTATAAATTCTTTATGAATACTTATATGTGATTATTTTCATAATATAATGATTTATTTGGTGTATATCAATCATCCTTGATCTAGTAGTGGTATCTCATCCTCTATTTAGCTAGATTTTAGGGCACCTCATCCACAAATACATAATTGGGTGTATTCCATAATCCACCATTGGTATAAGTGCAGTAACGCATCGACAACATGTGTCCATTTTGTGGTACAACATTCATGTTAAAATAATTACTCTATTTCACCCATGTATAGTTGTTGATTCGTCATTCACCAAAAGGTTTACATATCCATGATACCTCATTTACCATGATCTGATTAGTGGTGGAGCATTATCCACCATTGATATTGTTACTGGTTATATATCATTTACATAAAATTTGATATTACTGGTTTATTATCCACCTATATGATCTCTTAAGTGGTGCTTCCTTTGGTTAGAAACTCGAGTGAATGGTATATTTTCAACACTAGAATTTATGGTGGTGGGATATCTTCCACCCATGAGATGATGACAATAGTTCATATTTTACCCCATGAGTTATCTTTTGTTGTGAATCATCTACAGAAGGTGCATCATTTTTTTTTATATAATCCACTACAACCATCTAGTGGTTGTGTATAATTCACCTTGAGTGGATGATGATTCAATATATATGTAATTATTCACTAATTAATGAGGTTATATTTGTGAAAAATCATTCACCAAGATAATATATAATAATAAATATCATTCACCATGGGATAATTGATGGTTATACCACATTAATATTTCTAAAAAAATTGATTCATCATTAACCATCAATGTATAATTAAACCATGTTTATATCATAAAATTATGGTATTGGTTAAATTATGTATAGTCACAGATGAAATTAATACAAAACATTCCATGAGGTTACAATTTAATTAGTTAGATGTTATATTTTCCATCCATATCTGGAATGCACTGATATTTAAAATATTTCTTAGGGATGATATTGACAAGGGCCTATTGCGATTTACTAAAACTATTCGTTAGAGTCATAGTAACGAAAAAACAATATGTTTATTGGACCATGAAATAAAAAGTACCTTTATTCTTCAAATGGTAAATTTGGGATTGTTGCAGGGATTTAGGATATTGGGTTGGACCATGAATTTTGTTTAGTTTGTATAATATCTCTGATTTTGAGTTATTTTTGGACCTCGATGTATATTATCTTACCATGGTAGATCTTATTATTAATTTTTCTATTTTTATGAAAATTATAGTTGAAAAATATTTTATAAAATGTTGTTTTTATTTGTTTTTAGCTAAACATTAACTATAAAATATTAGTTATATTTATTATATTATTATGAATATATTATGTTATTTTCACCTCTATATTTGATAGTTTTACATTGGAATGGGTACAATTAATCAAATTTTTTACATTAACCCTGACCCCTAATCGAATGACTGTAAATATATTTGTGAAATTATTGTTGTGTAGAATATAATTCATTTATAGTGGATGTGTACTTTATTAGGTATACAATTAAGATTTATCAAAAATCTATTTTCATTTTTTATTAATATTTTGGATATTGTAGGATACTAATAGTTTGTTTCTAGATCCTAGTATAGAAATTTTTCATTTATTTAGTTAATCTATATATTATTAATGTTTATGTTACTAGGTATGATATTTTTATTCTTAATTATGGATGATATAGTTTCATAATAATAGTTCATCAGGATGTGTTTGGTATGGATTTATGATTTACTATATTTACTATTAATTTTTTCTAGCAATTTATATTTCCCTAATGTATCATTGTTGGAAAAAATACCCTATATGAAATTATTATTAATTCATATGATAAATATTTAGGTCAAGATATATGGTTAGGTTATTTATTGTATCAACAAAAAATATTTAACATACTCCTCTATGAAACCATTTTGTCATTAAACATGAAAACAATTATTACCGAATACTGTTGTTGATATATTATGATTGTTATGTGACCATAAGTGATATTATTCATAACCCATGAGTGGTTACATTTGGAAAAACATGAGACAAATTTTGTGAGATCATTATTTCATATAGTGTTTTCTTAACATAGAGTTCCACATATAGCTATAATTTTATACCCTATGCTATGATATATTTTCATGTTATAGATTTAAAATCTATAGAATGAATATGTAAATTTCATGATATCTACTATATAGAAGACATGTTGGGCACCATGATGATGGAGATAATAATTACCTTATAGATGTGGATATGGACCCACCTATTGTTCTTAGTACTGTAATTTATAAACACCTTGGATTGAGACTATTTTAGTTCTTATTGTCTATGAGGAATTCATCACCAATAGTTAGGCTGACAATTATAGACAACACAATTGAGTTTTATTAGTATACTACACAGCACTATTCTGATAATAGATTAGTATATTCAATTGGTTAATTTATATATTCTAGGTAGACATTATTCAAAATCATTAAAAACCCACTAACAAAACTTGGAATCCTTTATATATGCTATAAGATGTAGGATAATCATGGATTAAGCCACCTAAATTAGTGGTCTACAATTTTCTAGAACTATAATTATTTGTTATTATATTTATAGGGTTATGTATTTTAATGAAGATCCAAGGAATTATATTTAGTCACAAGACAATATATTGTAATTTATATCCTTTTATAAGTTTTTAAATCAAGACCATATTATATATGATAACCAGATTAAGGGGAAATCATAAGAGAAACATTAATTTTACAAAAATGTAGATTGTAGATAATAAGGATTCATAAAGTGGATGATTGAGGATTCTCACTAGGCTGGGTTTATATAACATATCTAATGTAGTGGTTTATCACTCCATCTGAGATGTTGGGATTTAGTCAAATGTCATCAGTGTGGAAATTGAAGGAATATTTTTATATATTATGATAAAATTTAAAATATATCCTATGAAATTTTGAGATGATTAATTTTTAAAGGTGTTCTGGCATAAAACCAGGCTTGGATGAAATGTATAGTTCTTTTCTAATAAGTGGGATCTGAAAAACTACCTGAAGTATAACAGCAGTCATGAAATTGGGGATGATATATTCATTTGGTTCAGGGAGCACAATGTTCTGGTTATTAACTCTATTTTCTTCATTTACCATAGTGGAATAAGGTAATGGGATCCCAGGGATATGACTCGTTCCCTATAGAATATTCGCATCATATAGGAATTGGATCCATAGATAGTTATAGGTATGATTCTCAAAGAATTAAATATAGGTTCTAATACTGTTGATACAAATTCATCATACAAATTTATATTTTCTCATATAGTTAGTGATATATATATATTTTAGAGAATTTATATTGGATAATTCTTTTTGATAATCCCTTAAGTGTGTTGCTGTAGGGATTTAAGTGTTATCCTATGTCAACAAACATGATTAAAATCATAATTATTGACATATATTTATTCAGGATGGACTTTCCATCATCATTTTTATCCACGAAATGCATTGGATGACAATGTATTGATTATTCATCGACTTCTACCATCAATTGGAATCTTCACAATAAATGAGTTATCATTGGACACCAACAATGGCAATTTGTAAAATCTGTTTGATTGTCCAGGATCAATCTATTAGTACATGTATTGGATAATTGTTTATTAGATTATTTTTTTAATGATGTGGAAATTTGTATAAAATTATTCCCAATATCATCAAAATATTTTGAGATTTTCTATAGAGTGTGTCTCGGGGGATTACTCTAGAGAGGGAGATTGGATTAAAAAAAATATTAGGCTAGATATAGAACTAATATCCATTTACATTACAATATATCTTATCTAAATCATATAGAGATAAATTATCATATATGATTTGGAAGATAATGGTATTATTCATCCAAGAACATTTTCATGGTGTTTATTTTTTTTTTCAAACATGAGTTTGGATAGATTTATGTGATCATTTATTGATTATTCAATATTGAAATATATAATACTAATAATTAAATACATTCCTCATTTTATAATTATCCCATTTTATTATATAATTGTAATTTAATTGGTTAAAAAATATATATTTTAGTTTATTATATAACATTCTATTTATATTCCAATATAATATTCTTCATACTACTTTTAATGGTAAGGATAATCAACATAATTATCAGATTATTATTCATTGATTGTATAATTCATTATTAGTGTTCTTGACTATATTTGAAATTTTATTATATCTAATTTTTAATACAATCATGGTCAAATTTTATGATGATATCATAGTGTTATCCCATCTAAGGGAGGTTTTTATCATCATTTTGATTACATCATGAGAGATCCTTCGGAGAATTGAAGGTATGAAAATATCTCAAAATATTAATTAAAGATTAGTGAGTTATTCTTATTGGGGTTTCTAATATCTAAATTACGCACATTTTTATATCATTATAATGTCAAGTAAATTCATTCTAAAGAGGTATCACAAAATTAAGCACAATTTTTTTCAGGGATTGATAGTTTTTTATTAAATATTTAGCTACAATTTAAACAATTTCATATCACCAAATAATTCCATAAAATAATTTCAAACATCATTTTGTAATTCTATTTTAACATAACCTTTTATATGATAAATGGTTTTTTATAAATATAGAAATCATAAAATTACCTAATATTTGAATGATGTATAAAAATTAATATGGTCCAAAAGGATTCAATAATGGTGTATAAATGAAATAGGATAGGAAAGTGGTATCTTATGGGTATCAAAATCTAAAACTATGTGAGCAGAAATATTCGACCCATGAATTATGGTAGGTAGTGGTTGTGCAAATTTTTATATATTAACATCAGAAAAAGTTAGTAGAGAGTCTACTAGTCTATATAGACCTACAAATCCTAAATATTTTTTTCTCTCAAAGGGTCATGAGTGTAAGAAAATGTAAGAGGTCATGTTCATCCATTTCATTGTCTTTACAGATTAATATACCACTATTAATGGATATTTCATTATTGATTTAGTTTTTATGATATTAAATAACATTTAAAGTATTTATCTAGTATATAGTATTAGTAGATGGGTATCTTCAATAATTTGTGTCTAAATACACTAGAGGGTTAATGTAGGTTAGTAATTTCATCATTGATTAATAAATCACAACTTATCAAAATGGAGAAGAAAATTTAATTATATAATTTATATTTCCTAGTGATAAGGCATAAAATATATATTGTGGTGATTCATATTGATTAATCCCATGATGCTACTGAGTTACTCTATATAGATGATTTTATGGTATTCCCTACCAGTACACTTGATTGGTAACATCACAATAGTTTTAAATGGAAACACATTGTTTGATAGAGTATACGATATGAAAACCCAATATCAAAATAAAAATAAATAATATTATTTAAATGTGACCATAATAAAATAGTCATTCAATTTTCTTGTATGATTGTGAAAATATGATTAAGGAGATAAATCTAAATTTAATGCTCTATAATAGTTTATAGGGATATTTTTGGAAAATAATGACCCAATTTTGGGTGAAGTCATTTTATTCTTCAAAAATATGTTTCTTCAAATATGGGGTTTCCCTCATTTTCTATGATTATATCATGATTATATTTTTGGATGTTTATGTAAATTTATTTTAAAAAATAATGAAAATCTAATAAAATAAAATCATGATGAAAGAGGAAAACTACGTGAACCATACAACATCACCAATTGTTTGTTTTTCAACCATTTCTCAAGATTCATTGTAGGTTCTAGGAAATCTGCCATCCTCCTCTTGAGATATAATATTTGACATGAGAAATGACACATGTACTTGACACCATTCAATCTCCTACAACAAACTATTAGATTCAAGGTGGTTATTCCTTTAAATCTTTTGTCCTATGTTCTATGAGACCGGGGTTTCATCCCGTCATTCACCACATAATGGGGATATTGATAATTCCTTATGACCCAAAATGGATTGATGGAATTAATAATGTTTATATTTCTCAAGAATATCATGGTGAAGATATGACATACCACTTCTGGTCCCTAGTGAAAAATATCAACTATGAGCATCCTCTGAATTTCTTCTTTTGAGATTTCAATGATTCATGGTTTCCTAATTTTTAAGAGGCGGTGTCATCCATCAAATAGAGCTCATTCTGTTTTAATCATTCCTCAAGGTCTGAATTCATCAAATCGTGGTCGTGAGAGTTTTGTTTATGTAATAGTTGTAGATTCTATCTCTTTCAATGTACTTGGGATGTTCATAATGGCAAGGATCTGAGTTCAGCAGCTATGTGGGTGAAGTTATATAGACTTACACTTTGGAATAATAACACATCCATTCTACTATTGGTTGGAGATCTGATCGGTAATCTTCTAGGAGTATAAGAGGAGGCCATCAACCTTCAGTCATTGATGGATCCCCCTATTGACATGGAGGAGGACATTTTCTATACTCTCGTAGAAAAGGCCGTGATATTTAGAATCCCAAATGAATGCCTTGAATTAATATGGATAAATGTATTTTGGAGGCGGGACCCTACATGACATCAGATATTGGAGGGCTCTGAAAATCTTATAAAATTATAAGGCATCCCACTCTCATCAAAAGGACTTTTCAGAACAAGGTTGTCTATGAGACAACAAGGTGGAGAGTGAGCCATTATGATGAACAAAAAATTGATGCAGTGAAAAGAAGATTAAAATATTGTTATTTAGGTTCTTTCAAACCTATTGTAGAACCTAAAATTTGTATTATATCCTAGTAGTTAAGCCTCTGATCCTAGGTAAAAAACTGGGGGGAAATATTTTTGGAATCCAAAATGAATGCAGTATAGTCATATGGGAAAAGGTTGCTGGGTGAAGTTAGCATCTCCCACATCAGAGATGGGAGGGTGATGGGTATCATAGTTAATCCCTAGACAACCCATCCTATCAAAAGTACTTTTTTGAAGGGGTATTACAGTGATCCAACCTATTGGGATGTGTCCCCCGCTGAAGATCAAACATGTGGGGTAGTGAAACAAAGAAGACAATATTGTGATGTAGGGTACTACAACACAAATATAAGCCATACAATGAATTTTTATAATTCAAAATGAACATTTTATATCCTTAAGGGTCATGGTTTTTGGGTTAAGGTACCCTGTCCCACATAGGAGATGGAAGGGTGTTAGGAATCATAGATAAGCTCCAGCCACCCCCACCGCTCCAATCAAAAGGGTTTTTCAGAAGAGGGATGACAATGATCCAACCCTGTTGAATGTGATACCTTATGAAGGAAACCCCTATAAGGTAGTGAGAGAATGAAAATAATTTTTTCATGTATGGTTATGCATCCTTGATGTAAGCAATAAAATTTCCATCTGATATAGTAAGGAAATCCTTTAATAATAGGTAAAGCACTAGGGGAGAGATTGTTGTAATCCCAAATGGATGTAGTGTAGCCGTAGAGGTTAATGTATCTAGGTACAGGGAACCGATCCCACATAAAATATTGTTGGGAACTAGGAATCATATATAAGCTCCATGAATCCCTCCTCCCATGACATGGAATTTTCTGAAGAGTGTTGTTAGTGAGTTACCGTAGTGGGCAGTAAGCCCTATTGAAGGACAAACCTATGAGTTAGTGATCCAATGTGAACAATATTTTGATGTATTTTCCTATAACACCAATGTAAGCCCTATAATCAATATGGAAGGGGGGGCTTTCTGTTGTTGAAATTTCACATTTTCCAACCAAGTCCCTGATTTTATGAGGCTTTCCAACATCAAGGGCACATATTTATAGTGTGATGATGATGTTTTTGGGTGAATGAGAATTGCATGTCATCTTTGGATATCCCGTATAAGGATTCATATTGGGATGGTGATGGTTTAGTGACTAAATTATATGAACCAACAATTTTATAGGGGTTGAGCATCGTCGCTACATCTATAAATACATTGTTCCACACTCAAAATGGGTTGGGTCTCGAGATCATATATCCTTTATTATGTCTTTAACTAATTTATTTTCCCTCCGCCAGTCTCGGATCTTATTTATCCCATGTATAGGAGGTCCCCTGACCTCTTATGTATCCTTAGTCCGTAGTGATAGTTGACCTCCCAACTGCCCTCCTATGGTTTTAGCTACGGATTTGAAGACTACATGTGAATCGAGGATTATCGCTTCTACTTCCCCCAAACCAATTGTCTCCCTTAATATATTCGAACCTGGGTTCCATTCGGATGCTCAAAAATTGGTCAAAGAGTGTATCCAGAAGGATATTGACAAACCATATTCATCAACAATTATGACAAATGATAAGGCATCATCTCCAGCTTCTTGTCCAGGGGGTTTCCCAATGGGACCATTCAATGGTCTCCAAACCAAGCCTTATGAAGGCCCAATAACTTGACCACACAAGACATAATGACCCATACTTTACATACATTGTTATTACTTCCGAATTGAAGCACACTTATTACAACATATAAAAAAACCAGGAAAGGACGGTATAGGTATAGAGTCTTTAGAAACTGGGAAACATAAACAAATGGTTCATAAAGCATCTACATTGCCTCACATTTATTTCATCATATCTAGAGTCCCTTTTTGGAATATCCTACATAATAACCTTCTTCCTGGCCTGGGGAAATAAAAAATACAAAAGGGGGAGCTCAAATGCTTAGTAAGGGTAAACAAAAGAAATATCAATCACATCATATACATAAGAACATAACTTTTGGAAATCTTAACCTGCAAAAGAGATCATATTTTCATAACATGGGATAAATCATAGTAGTGAAATGTAATACCAATAATCATAACCTAAAACATGAAACTGTGTGGCATACACACATAATCATAGAGAATCATTTCTTATTAGTCAAGACTCATTGCCAAGACTATCTTAGTGGACAAAGGCCATTTCTGAACCAAGTTCACTCCTCGTTTCAGTACTGTTTCACTGAACCGGTTTAACCTGCCATTCCAGCCATGTCTATCTCATGAGATATAAAATATTTACCCAATGAATTGGAGGGAGATATAGGTCCCAACCATATCATAATGATTCCATTCTTATGTGTGCCACAAAATCATAAACCATAAATCATATCGTAACCCATGTAATAAAAATGGGAATCTTAAACATCATGACATCATAAAACAATTCATATAAGATAAAGGAATTCATAAAAATATTTCCATCACAACATAATAAAATCAATGTAATAATAGGGATAGAAACAAGACCCTTTATTATCTTAGATGGAAAATAATTTTGATAAAACACTTGAACTCAATTCTTGAGAAAAATATCCTTTCTACTTCATAAACATTTTTAATTTCTTAACATGTCATAAAATTTTAAACTAAAAGAAGTTGACTAAAAATATACATGAAAACTTGTAAAGGAAGATTCTTGGAAATATTGTTTTAAAAATCCATTCATGCCGTATAAGTTAAAAAAACATTCTTCTCGTACTTTTGTCAAAAAAGTCAAAAAATACCTCGTACGAAAAATGACAAAAGATCCTTTCATATCTTTTACTAAAAACTCACCAAAGGGTAAAATTGGATATAAACTATTTTATAATGATATAAAAATTACATATTTAGGAAACATGGATGTGAATTATAAAATACACCCCAGTAAATACCAAAGTATGAACAATCTCGGATAAAAATGATATTGTGATATTTTCCCTTACCTTAGGTCTGATTTGCTTCATAAGTGTCTGAACCTCTTGTATAATGATTTAAATAATGTTATTTACTTATTCCTGAATAATAAATATTTTTATGATATCATTTATGGTCATATTCTTAGCTTCTTATTAGTAATATTTCATTACTACTTGTTATTCGGGTGTTTGTTACTTTTTGTTTTTATGCGTGTTTTGTCGAATAAATTCTTATTTTTATTTTTAGGTTATAGATACCTCATTTCCAGAATGGTATTAGTGTAATATATATCATATTTATTGATTAAATTCATTTATATAATAATTATGCAATGAAGATCATGTACAACGAGTCACATCACATCGTGGAGACGGTAATCCGTACGTACGCACGATCGGTGATATCGTTCCCATGATCGTGAAATTGTATTGGAGTGTATGTATACTATTTCAGAATCAATATCACTTTAAAATAATCATATATAGTCATTATTTACACCATTATACCCATCCAAGTAAGGTGGTGGTGGAAAATAATTTACATCACGGCGTGGAGACGGTATTTCGTACGTACGCAAGCATGGTGATTTCGTTTTCCGTAGGATGGATAGATGGTGAAATAGGGTTGTTTCATACATATAATAACATATCAGTATATTAGTGATACTGATGTTATTACTTAATATTGAGACAACTAAATAAGAAGAAGTGGAAGAAGAAATAAACTTGAAAGAATCGGTAACGGACATTACCTCTTCTTTGAAGCGCTTCGTTGAGACCTCCTTTTAGGGCACTAAAATTCATCTTCGAAGAAGACCAGGACCTCTAGGATGTCTCTAGGGAAGCGGAGAGGAGAATTTGGCTGGGGTTGGCCGAGCATGAAGGCTCAAAGTGGTGTGAGGAAGAGGGGGAGGAGGTTCCCTTTTATAAGGGAGGAGAGGGGCTCCTTTGGAAAAACTAAAAATATTATTTTATTATAAATCCAAATTCGGTTTTAAATAGCTCCAAATTGATTTATTTTTAAGATAAGGTGGGTATGGGTCGCAATAAGATCATAATATATAATTTAGACAAGTTTAGGTTCCTATTTTAACCTTATCATTTATATTTAACTTTAAGTTAGATAATTTTACTTTTACCGTGTCTTTTTGTGTTCTTACACTATAAGGTTAATAAACATACTATAACAAGCCAAAAGAACCCCAAGTTGTTTATTATTAATATATATAACCTTATCTATGTCATTTGGCCTATCCTTAGATTTTTAGGAATAAAATAACACATAATTATATAATATTTGTTTTAAAAACTATTTTATGACAATTTTGACACTATTTAGTAATAGAATTTTGTGAAAATCATAACAGAATGATTAGTTAAAAAAAGTTAATTAAATAAATAATAACACGTCATATTAACCTTTATAATTAGTTTAATTCATAAAAAGTCTCAAATTACATTTAATTGGGTATTTATAACATCAATTATGTCAATATTTTATTAATAAGATAATTACTGCATCATCATTGTGTCATAAATAAATTAAATTATTTAATGTCTAAAAATTACAAATAAAATACTATTATGTATGAAATATTTTTATCTTTCTAATGAATATTTATAGTCGAATTTATCTTATGTATAACCCTATATTAAAAATTATTTACTTATAAAACATTGATTTTAACTATTTTAACCCTTCTTTAAATAAATTAATAATAAATGTCATAATCTAATCCAAGTGGACCAAAATGGTCATATTTTATTCCTAAGGTTGTTTTTGGTCGAATTACACTTATCCAATAGAATTATGACATGTGTTAGGGTAATAATAATATAATTTTTACCCTTAATTACCCTATTTACTTTTAACCGTGGTAAATAAAAGTAAAAAGTTACTATTCAACAAAAATTATTTTAATTTCATTGAACCACATTTTACTTACTGAAATCAACCGTGTCTCTCGTATTTTTGAAATTCCACTCACAGAAGCGGTAAAATTATGTTTTGTATAAATTTGCAAATTCTCCTATGAGCTGGGTAAAAGACGGTGAAAAGTTCAATAAAATTTTTATATATCTAAAATTATTATAAAATGACTCCAATGAATTGCATTGAAATTATATAGGTATTATTTATCAATTTTTACGTAATATAAATTTAATTAAAATAAATAACTATTTAAAAAAAGTCGGTTTTTAAATAGTAACCTAGTGTTTTCACTATTCATAAAAAATTGAATGTTTTCATAAAAATTCCAAAATTTCACCCTAGGCTAATTTCGATATTCCGAATCCAAAAATGAAGTCCATTTTGAAAAATAAAATTCATAAAATTTCAAAAAGTGGTTATTACTATTCATAACGGCTAGTTTTAATAATATTTTTATAGCATATCGTTGTTTAGTGAAACTCGGTATTGCGTACGATGCAATATATCGAGGAAGGTCGTGATTGCGTGTAAAGCAAGCCAAGAAAGTTTTGTGTGTAGTGAAATATTCCTTTGATGATTTATATAACAGAAAAACAAAATATTTCTCATAAAAGCCTCGAGTGTTACATTCTACCCCCCTTAAAATGAATTTTTCCCTCGAAATTCGTCACTTTGTAACAAACAGATGAGGATACCTCTCCCTCATCATATCCTAAAGAACCCATGTATCTTATTCCAACTGTTGGTTCCTCCATAAAAATTTCACCAAGCGAGTGGTCTTGTTTTGTAGGACTTTTTCGCAACGATCCAGAATCTCTACCAGCTGTTCTTCATAAGAAATATCTTGCTCCAGTGGTACAACATCTGAGTTGAGTACATGTGAAGGATCAGGTTTGTACATTATCAGGAGAGATACATGGAACACATCGTGAACATGAGAGAGATTTGGTGGAAGTTCCAATTGGTAAGCTACCTTCCCAACACAATCCAGTATTTCGAAAGGACCGATATATCTGGGGCTCAACTTCCCCTTCTTTCCAAATCTCATGACCCTCTTCCATGGAGATATTCGTAAGAACACTTTATCACCTACTTCAAACTATAGGTCTTTTCTTCGGTTGGAGGCATAACGTTTCTGTCAACTCTGAGCTTCTCTTATGTGTTGTTGAATAGATCAGACCTTTTCTGCCATCTCATCAACAATATGAGGTCCTGATAGCTTTCTTTCCCAAACATCATCCCATCAAGTTGGAGTCCTGCATTTCATTCCAAAGAGAGCTTCATAAGGAGCCATCTGAATACTGGAGTGAAAGCTATTATTATATGAAAATTGCACCAAATGTAGGTGTTGATCCCAACCACCTTTGAAATCCATAGAGTATGCTCTCAACATATCTTCTAGAGTTTGAATTGTTCTCTGAGACTGACCGTCTGTCTGAGCATGATAAGTTGTGTTGAAACTCAACTATGTATCCAGAGTATACTGAAGACTTCGCCAGAACTTTGAGTTAAACCTCATATCCCGATCAGATATAATAGAATGTGGTACTCCATGCAATCTTACCCCTTCCTTTACATATATCCTGGCAAGATGATCCAGAGAGAAATCCTCTCTAATAGCAATGAAGTGTGCAGACTTTGTAAGACGATCAACTATGACCCAGATAGCATTATTGCCTTTGGATGTTTTAGGAAGTCTGGTGACAAAGTCCATAGTGATGTTTTCCCATTTCCATTCAAGTATGGGTAATATTTGTAACATTCCCTTAGACTTTTGTCTCTCAGGTTTAACTTGCTGACAAACCAAGCATCGAGAGACATATTCAGAAAAATCTCTTTTCATGCCATCCCACCAGAAGTACTCTTTCAGGTCCCTATACATTTTCGTGCATCCAGGATGAATATAGAATGAAGAACTGTGAGCCTCATCTAGAAGCTCCTTCTTTTATTCGGGGATGGGAGGAACACGAACCCGATTCATGAACTTTATTATCCCATCACAATCAAGGTTGAATTCAGGAACATTTCTCACCTTCTTTTGTAACTCGACATCTTCGTTCTGTGCCTATTTAGTCTTCACATGTATATATTGTTGAACATTCAACTAAGAAAGATAATATTTTACCCTTCCATTATAATTCCAAGATCCATCATTTTTAAATCCCTAAATCTTGGATCTTTTGTGATCCTCATCAGGGAAAAACTGGCATGGTCTTATCGACTTAATGCATCTGCCACCTTGTTTGCTTTACCAAGGTGGTAATGGATTGAGCAGTCATAATCCTTAATCAGCTCCAACCATCTTCTTTGGGGCATATTCAGCTCCTTTTTTCTGAAAATATACTTTAAACTTTTATGATCAGTATAAATGTCACAACTTTCTCCATAAAGATAATGCCTCCAAATCATTAATGAAAATATTACTGCAGCTAACTCAAAATCATGAGTTGGGTAATTTTTCTCATGGATTTTCAACTGTCGTGAGGCATAAGCTATCACCATATCATTTTGCATAATAACAAACCCCAATCCCTTCATGGATGCATCACTGTAGATCACAAACCTTTCTCCACTACAAGGTAGTGTGAGTACAGGTGCACTGGATAACATTCTTTTCAACTACTTGAAATTCTCTTCACATTCCTCCATCTAGACAAACTTAACTCCTTTCCGAGTAAACTTGGTCGGTGGATTAGATAATCGTGAAAAATATTTCACAAAACGTCGATAATATCCATCCAAACCAAGAAAACATCGGATCGCAGTTACTATTGTTGGTCTCAACCATCTTTCGATAACCTCTGTTTTTGTTGGATCCACAGATATCCCCTCTTTTGAGATTGTGTGACCCAAAAATGAAACTCTTTGAAGCCAAAATTCACACTTGGTAAATTTTGGATAAAGCTTCTCCTTTCTTAGGGTCTTCAATATAATTCTAAAGTGATCTTCATGTTCTTCCTTGCTCTTTGAATATACAAGAATATAATCTATAAAGACTACCACAAACTGATCAAGATAGTCTCTAAAGACTCTATTCATCAGATCCATGAAGTAGTAGGGGAATTAGTAAGACCAAATGGCATCACTATAAATTCATAGTGTCCATACCTTGTACGGAAAGCCGTCTTTGGTATGTCCTCCCTTTTGACCCTTAATTGATGATATCCTGAACGAAGAACAATCTTGGAAAAGTATTGACCTCCGTGTAGTTAGTCAAATAGGCCATCAATGCATGGGAGAAGATATTTGTTCTTGATAGTGATCTTGTTAAGTTCTCTATAATCAATGCAGAGTCTCATTGATCCATCTTTCTTCTTAACAAACAGAATAGGTGCTCCCCAAGGTGACGCACTAGGGTGTATGAATCCCTTATCAAGATTCTCTTGGAGTTGCTTCTTCAATTCCTACAACTCAATTGGGGCCATTCTATAAGGTGTCTTTGAAATAGGAAAAGCTCATGGTACGAGTTCTATTGAAAACTCAACTTCATGATTTGGTGGAAGACCTGAAAATTCGTCTGGAAAGACATCATTAAACTCCCATACAATGGGCATATTCTTAATCGTGAGTTTCTCACCAACCTCTTGAGATAAATAACATTATTTTTTTGGAATCATGACCCATAAGATGGAAGAAATTTCCACTGTAAGGTTTTGTTCATCCTTGCATCGATAGACGGTCATAGATTGATCTGGAATATGAAATGTGACTTCCCTTCTTTGGCAATTGATATGAGATCCATATAAAGAAAGCCAATCCATGCCAAGAATCACATCAAATTCCACTATAGGAAGGATCACAAGATTTTCAAGAAGCCCTTTCCCACAAACTTCAATCGGAGATGAATTATAAGCTTTTGATGCGACTATTGTGCCATTAGGGGTTGTCAAAGCTAACTCTACATCTAACTGTTGAGGTAATACGGTGATACCCTTAGAAACTTCTTCAGAAATAAAAGTGTGGGTGGATCTAGAATCAAATATAACATTTTCTACACTAGAGTGGATGGTAAGTGTACCTTTCACCCCATCATTATCGTACTCCACATCACTGATAGAAATTTCATGTGACTTTCCTTTGACTTTGGCCTTAAAATTTTGTTGACGCCGATCATCATCATCAACCATTGGATTTGGGCATTGACTGGCATAATGCCCCATCTCCTTGCATTTGTAACATTGAAGTGTAGGAGGTTCACTCTGTGTATCCCTTCCTTTCTTTGCATCATTAGACATCTTCTTCCCATTATTTCGATATTCAATTCCCGATGACCTTCTTTTCCACACTTATATAATTTTCTTGTCCCCTTAAGACAATTTCCTCCATGTTTCGTTCCACACTTTGAGCATAAGGGAAAAATCATCTTCTTTTAAGTGTGGTCTTTAGACTTTCCTTTGAATTCCATTTTCCTCTTCATATCAAAACCATGTGACTGATGGGTTACACCAATCTCCCTCTCGACTTTGAGAGCACATCGAACGATTTCCTCATAGCTATTGAAGTCCCTTATGGATAACGCCCTTTGAAGACTTGGTTTTAAGCCACTAAAGAATCGATCGATCTTACTCTCGGGTTGGATAATAATACCAGAAGCGTACCTTGAAAGTCTTGTAAAATTTGCTTCATAGGTACCAACAGATTCATCATCCTTTTGCTTTAGTTCATGAAACTCCTTCTCCATCTTTGTTCGGAGAATACAAGGGAAGTACTTATTCAAAAATAAGCTCTTGAACTCGTCCCATTCCATAGAATCAATTTCATCTCTTGGCCTCATATTCTTGATAAGATTCCACCATTGATCAGTATCACCTTCCAAACGATACACGAATAAGATGACTTTATCATGATCAGAACATTGAAGAACTGAAAATATCTTTTCAGTAGTACTGATCAATTTTCAGCAAATAATGGATCAGTAGACCCGTTGAATGAGGGTGGACGCTGCCTCATGAATGATTCAACAGAATGTTGCTCCTTCCTTTGATCGTTTGGAAGTCCTTCATGATTCATAGCTTGAGAAAGTTGTGTGATCAAGGCTACATGATTTTTCATTCCATTTCCCATAACGTTTGGTTGCTCAGGTGGACAATCATTTCATTGCCCGTCGCATTCCGCATTAACACGTTGCCTTTGGGTTCTAGCCATTAACTAAAACCAAGAAGAATAGTGTGAGCAACACTAATTATAATAGGAAAAACACATAATTAAGAATAAAATTTCACACTTAAGGTCTTATCATAGGTTGTTCATGGCCATTTTTAAAACACTAAGATAGTGTTCTATGCTTAGACTTATCCTTAGGATTCTTACTAAGGCATTCACATCCTAGTTTCTAAAGGTTGACTATACCCCTCATCTGATACCAACTATAACGACCCATACTTTACATACATTCTTATTTTTTCAGAATTGAAGCACACTTATTACAACATATAACAAAACCCGGAAAGGACCGTATATGTATAGAGTCTATAGAAACTAGGAAACATAAACAACGGGTTCATAAAGTATCAACATTTCCTCCCATTTATTTCATTATATATAGAGTCCCTTTTGGCATATCCTACTTAATAACCTTCTTCCTGGACTGGGGAAAAAACATACAAAAGTGTGAGCTGAAATTCTCAGTAATGGTGAACTAAACAAATATCAATCACATCATATACATAAGAAAATAACTTTTTGAAATCATAACCTGCAAAAGAGATCATAATTTCATAACATGAGATAAATCATAGTAGTGAAATGTAATCCCAATAATCATAACGTAAAAGATGAAACATTGTGTCATACACACATAATCATAGAGAATCATTTATTATTAGTCAAGACTCATTGCCAAGACTTTCTTAGCGGACAAAGTCCATTTCTGAACCGAGTTCACTCCTCGTTTCAGTCCTGTTTCACTAAACTGGTTTAACCTGCCGTTCCAGCCATGTCTATCTCATGAGATATAAAATTTTCATCCAATTCATTTGAGGGATATATAGGTCCCACCCCTCTCGCAATGATACCATTCTTATGTGTGCCACAAAATCATAAACCATACATCATAGCATAACCCATGTATTAAAAATGAGAATCTTAAACATCATGACATCATAAAACAATTCATATAAGATAAAGGAATTCATAAAAATATTTCCATCACAACATAATCAAATCAATGTAATAATAGTGATATAAATAGAACTCCATATTATCTTTGATGGAAAATAATTTTGATAAAACACTTGAACTTCATTCTTGAGGAAAATATCTTTTCTACTTCAAAAACATTTTTCCTTTCTTAACATGTCATAAAATTTTAAACTAAAAGAAGTTGATTAAAAATAAACTTGAAAACTTGTAAAGGAAGATTCTTGGAAATATTGTTTTAAAAATACATTCATGTCATATAAGTTAAAAAAACATTCTTCTCGTACTTTTGTCGGACAAGTCCAAAAGTACCTCGTAAGAAAAACGACAAAAGACCCTTTTATATCTTTTAATAAAAACTCACCGAAGGGTAAAATTGGATATAAACTATTGTATAATGATAAAAAAATTACATATTGAGGAAACATGGATGTGGATGATAAAATAAACCACAGTAAATTCCAAAGTATAAACAATATCGGATAAAAATGAGATTGGGATATTTTCCTTTACCTTATGTTCGATTTGCTTCGTAAGTGTCTGACCCACCTGTATAATGATTTAAATATTGTTATTGACTGATTACATAATCATACGTATTTTTATGATATCATATATGGTCATATTCTTAGCTTTTTATTAGTAATATTTCATTACTACTTGTTATTCGGGTGTTTATTACTTTTTGTTCTTATGTGTGTTTTGTCGAATAAATTCTTATTTTTATTTTTAGGTTATAGATACCTCATTTCCAGAATGGTATTAGTGTAATATATATCATATTAATTCATTCAATTCATTTATATAATCATTATGCAATGAAGATCATGTATAATGAGTCGCATCACATCGTGGAGACGGTATTCCGTACATATACACGAATGATGATATCGTTCCAATGATCGTGGAATTGTATTGGAGTGTATGTATACTATTTCAGAATAAATATCACATTACAATAATCATATATAGTCATTATTTACACCATTATACCCATCCAAGTAAGGTGGTGATGGAAAATAATTTACACCACGACGTGGAGACGGTATTCCGTACGTACGCACGCGCGGTGATTTCGTTTTCCATTGGTTGGATAGATGGTGAAATAGGGTTGTTTCATACCTATAATAACATATCAGTATATGAGTGATACTGATTTTATTACATCATAATGAAACAACTAAATAAGAAGAAGAGGAAGAAGAAATAAAGTTGAAAGAATCGGTAACAGACATTACAACTTCTTTGAAGCGCTTCTTTGAGACCTCCTTTTAGGGCACTAATATTGGTCTTTGAAGAATACCAGGACCTCTAGGATGTCTCTAGGGAAGTGGAGAGGAGAATGTGGCAGGGTTTTCCAAGCTTGAAGGCTCAAATTGGTGTGAGGAATATGGGGAGGAGGTTCCCTTTTATAAGGGAGGAGAGGGGCTCCTTTGGAGAAAATAAAAATATTATTTTATTATAAAGACAAATTTGGTTTTAAATAGCTCCAAATTGATTTATTTAGAAGATAAGGTGGGGATGGGTCGACATAATTTCATCCAATAGATGTTAGACAAGTTTAGGTTCCTATTTTAACCTTATCATTTATATTTAACATTAAGTTAGATAATTTTACTTTTACCGGGTCTTTTTTTTCTTACATTATAAGGTTAATAAACATACTATAACAAGACAAACGAACCCCAAGTTGTTTATTATTAATATATATAACCTTATATAAGTCCTTTGGGAGAACCATAGATTTTTAGGAATAAAATAACAATTAATTATATAATATTTGTTTTAAAAACTATTTTATGTCAATTTTGACACTATTTAGTAATTGATTTTTGTGAAACACATAACAGAATGATTAATTCTAAAAAAGATATTTAAATCG
Organism: Viscum album; assembly: GCA_963277665.1. Lineage (NCBI taxonomy): Eukaryota > Viridiplantae > Streptophyta > Magnoliopsida > Santalales > Viscaceae > Viscum > Viscum album. The sequence continues at coordinate 1,099,996,385 of OY728123.1, forward strand.
ACACTAACATATAATATTAACCTATAAAATTAAGGGAATTCATAAAAAGTCTCAAATTACATTTATATTTGGTATTTATAACATTAATTATTTCAATATTTCATTAATAAGATAATTACTGCATCATCTTTGTCTCATAAATAAATTAAATTATTTAATGTCTAAAAATTACAAATAAAATACTATTATGTAGGAAATCTTTTTATCTTTCTAATGAATATTTATATTCGAATTTATCTTTTGTATAATCCTATATTAAAAATTATTTAGTTATTAAACATTGATTTTAACTATTTTAACCCTTCTTTAAATAAATTAATAATAAATGTCCTAATCTAATCCAAGTGGGCCTAAATGGTCATATTTTTATTACTAAGGTTGTTTTTGGTCGAATTAAATTTATCCAATAGAATTAGGACATGTGTTAGGGTAATAATAATATCATTTTTACCCTTAATTACCATATTTATTTTTAACCGTGGTAAATAAAAGTAATAAGTTACTATTCACCAAAAAATATTTTCATCTCATTGAACCACATTTTACTTACTGACATCAACTGTGTCTCTCAGATTTTTGAAATTCTACTCACAGAAGCGGTAAAATTATGTTTTATGTAAATTTTCAAATTCTCCTAGGAGGTGGGTAAAACACGGTGAAAAGTTCAATAAAATTTATATATATAAAGTTATATTAAAATGAATTTAATGAATTGCATAGAAATTATATCGGTATTATGTATCAGATTTTCCCTAAAATAAATTTAATTAAAATACATAATTATTTAAATAAAAATTTGGTTTTTAAATAGTAACCCAGGGTTTTCACTATTCATAAAAAATTGAATGTTTTCAGAAAAAATAACAAAATTTCACCCTAGGTTAATTTCGATATTCCAAATCCAAAAATGAAGACCATATTGAAAATGAAAATTCATAAAATTTAAAAAAGTGGTTATTACTGTTCATAACGGCTAGATTTAATAATATTTTAATAGCATATCATTGTTTAGTGAAACTCGGTATTTCATACGACGCAAGCTATTGAGGAAGGTCGTGATTGCGTGTAAAGAAAGCCAAGAAAGTGTTGTGTGTAGTGAAAGATTCCTTTGATGATTTATATAACATAAAAACAAAATATTTCTCATAAAAGTCTCGGGTGTTACACATGAGACCCCCATGATCATCATAGATTATCTGGTACCATTTCATCCTAGTTCATCACTGAGCATTAACCATTCAACATCCTTATACCATGAAAAAGGTATCTCTCAGTCCAAATCAGAAATATAAATATGCTAACACAGTTCATCAAAACCCTCTGTCAAGTATATCCCCTAAAAGATCATAAAATAAAGAGACCAATGAATTCAATTAGTTTTTTTAGCTTCATAGGACTGAGGGCTAGAGAAAAATGCGCCTTTATTGCATATGAGGCCAAAAATCATCAGGTATCGATACTGGAAATCCTTGAAACCATTAACAAAACAAATATTACCTTTTTAATTTCAATGATATATTTTTTTGTGCATCGTTTGTATAGTATACTAGTAAGTAACCATGTATGGTTATTTTAGAAATCAAGAAATATTAATGAGCCACTAGATTTTGATACTTGGTACATTATAGCCGAGGTAAACTCATTTGGGACCTTCTTTTATTTCAACGTTGTCAAATGAATGTGTGACGCATCAGAAATGGAAAAATTTGGTAGCAACATTCATTATTTCCACTAGGTAATCTAGCGTGGAATGTAGGTAGGAAATTAAAGTACATATCATATATGTCCAAAAATAATGGTGGATTAATGTTTACACCAATATTTTTGCTATACTTTTACAATTTCTAGGAGTCTAATGAGCTGCTGGATCAGAGACTTACTAGGGGGCCATATACTTGGTGAAATAAAAAGAAGAGGACTAGAGAATTTGGAGCATAAATAATCATTTTCTATCTAATTATCATGGGATAGACCCCTTACACCATCAATCGGGTTAAAAGTATACCTCATTAAAGGTCTAATAATTATATACTACGGATTCATCTTAATATGGAAAATATAGTAACCAAAGCCTTTTCAACTCCAACAACAATTTACAAGATGCTACATTCATCCAAACTATGAAATACTCCTTGGATCATCTAGAATATATATTTTCATGGGATGGTATGGAATATTATCATAAAATAGATAATAAGAATTCATCACAGTTGAATTCTAATTGAAATCATAGAGAACATGAACATGAAAATTAAATGATGGAGATCATCTGGTTGGATTCATCCTGCAAGGAAAATTGGGATGATGAAACGTTTCCTAATTTTTTATCGATGTAAGGTTAGCTATAAGAGAGTGGTTTTTATCTCAGAAGGATTTTCCTGGGAGACTTTGAGTGTATTGCGACTAAGGGAAGGTGAAAACCCCCCTGTTATTTTCATAAATGCATGAAATAATTGGGGATCCAATATAGGATTATTTTTGTTGTAATATGGCTTGAATATGGAAAATGTGGAGGTAGGTGGAAGGATGAAGGGAAACTACTATGAATATCTTCTTGTATGAGATCGAATTTCAAAAGATATGAGTAACACTAGGTGTAGAGGTGATTCAATCATCTGAAACATTCCATAGATTGTGGGAGATAAGGGTAATGATGACATGGTTTTTACTCCTTGAACAATGGAGATATATATGGTAGTGGAAGATTTAATACTTAAAAGAACAATGAGCCTAGGTGCGGTTCGAGGGGATTTCAATATATATGCAGAGATATCTTCAATCTATATGTCATCTAGGTAGTTAATTACTTCTTCTAGAGGGGAGGAATTACAAAGGAATTCAGTGCATCCAAACTCATAATGATTCTTTAGGTCAAGGATCCTACATTGGATATCCAGGGAAGAACCATATTCCTATGTAATTTCTTATATAAAATCATCACCTATTTTATTAACAGAATATTGTGATAGGTGATCCTAAAGAAAATATCATAAGAGAATCATGGTATCCTGAAATGTAAAGGAATAAAATGTGAAATTGGTATTTATAAGGAAGTGGTTGATGATGTTAATAAGAAGTCCATTATATCGAATGTGATGATGAATATCAACATGAATATATATATATATATATTTGATTATATGGAGTGGTCCACATATTGAGGATCATATTGAATATGGGATTATCTGTGTGGTTCTATGAACATGTTTTTATGTGCCTTGGTTATTTATGGTTTTCAAGATTTCTTATAGAGAGAATTTCGTGATTCTCCAATCGATGCAAGGGATGTGAAAATGGTATCTACTTTCCTCCTGCCAATTCATTATAACTCATGATGCTTTCTCCAAAATGATTAACTAAAATATTTTGAGTGTTAATACATTTAGTTTTATGAATAGGTATGTCAATGAAATTATATCTCATCTCATTTTAGTGGATGGTATAATTTTCTTTATCAATGGTAGGCATACTTAAATTGATTGCTTAATCCAAATGTCGAATTCCTACATCCCATAGAGTTGAAAACATATGGATATAGTGAAAAGATATGTTTATATCTCAAAAATATGTTCATCTTGGGGTTAAAAAAACAACTATGACTAGTAGGGAATATAGAAGAGATAAGATTCTAATGGATTATTTAGGATCACCTACATCTAATGGGATAAATGATAAAGATCTCTTATGAATATGATTTATTGGATAACCAGATGTATATGTAATTGGAATACTCAGCCTCTATATTTTGAGGGATGAATCTAGCTCTCTATCATCATGATTTTGTGGATTAAAATTTAGGTACCAGAAGTCAAAATTATTATAAAGGAAACCCTATTATAATTTAGAAAATACTTAATTCATTCATCATGGATTATAAACAGGAGGGAAAGGGAAACTATGCCTCATAGAAATTAGTTTAAAATCCCATTATTAAAGGTAGATTGAATTTTATGAATTTAATGCACACTATAGTAGTATTTAAAGCTAAGAAGGCATGTGATATTTTTTTCTAGAACACTCTCTTGGGGAAGTTAAAAATGATCCTCTTGGGAATACTAGAGAAGATAGAAGGAGAACTTATGTTGGCTCCCAAATTTGACCCGTTTCATGGTTGTTGATTTAAAATTATTGGTGGATAAAACTCATTGGGGTTTTAAAGGGGGGAATTGGGTTTTGGAAGGATACATAAGTGGGGAATATTCATTATATTACAGGAATCCAAACACCTTACATGTTGTATAAGAAGAAATGCAATCAATATGGACACATAACAACTATTCTAAATGAAAATGATATGTGAATGAATAGAAGTATGAAACTGGTCAAAGACCCAAATTGATGAATTTTCATGTACAAATCCTCATGTATATTAAATATGAGTTTTTTTAGCCTTAAACCATCCATCCTAGGATACTGATGATTTGGTGAACTGATAATGCCATATCGAGATCCCAAACCAGCTAAACATCCTTTTATAGGGAATTTGATGTATGTTTGATACAATGGAAGAAAATGTATAGAGAAAAGGAATTAATTTGGCCTCATGTTATTGGTGCTATGAGGGAAATTACATAGAGATGACCCAAATCATTTTTTCAAAGGTGTGTGAGCTCGGTTTACCTCAGATCTCATCGAAAATCACCTCTCTATTTTAGTCCAGAATGGAGACACAAAGGGATTCGTTTTATAAAGGTTTTTGGGGTAGAGAGAAATGATAATGGTAGAAAATATCGACGATTGTATTTTGAACTATGTGTTTCGTGTTGAAGGAATCTAGTAATAACACCTGGCCGGTAACTAATTTCTCAATTCATAATATCCAAACACATGTGGAATCTCTAGTTGAAAATTTAGGTGTTCTTTATTTAGGTGGAATATTCATGATGGAAAACTAGAGTCTGATCCTAAGGAGATTGATTAGCTCTGATATATAGATTAATATAAGACAAGGATGATTTATCAAAATTGAACCCACCCTGCAGAAGGTTTAAACAAAATTTTGATGAGTCCTATGTTTAATTTGAGATCTGGAGATGATGTCTAGTTCATGATGGAAGGGGCTCACTGCTTCTTGTTTTCTGTACTTACTACTGAGAATGAAAATCTGAAGGGGTAGAAGTAAGAGATCTCCACATCAGCCTCTCCATATACATAATTTTCTATATTGTCATTTTTGAAATGGAATCTGACTCTAAAATTTTAATGAATACTCTCAGGATGAATTTTACAACTCCTTTGTATCTTACATATCTCATTAGAAAATACAATCTTTTTATTGAATATGGAACATAGTTCCCCAATACAAGGAGGGAGAGTAACACGGAAGCTGACATCCAGGATATCAAAGAGGACATCAATGATTCCCTCATAATTTTAAATGATATGGTTCTTTTCCTTATGAATTCAACATTGTTGTAAATGGATATGTGCTTGGCCTCCACTATTTCAGACACAGTGAGAAATCAAATATTTTTTATTAGCAAAGTGTGAATGAATTTTATTTAATTTTTTTTAAACTAAACATTTATATATTATCTTAACATTAATTTTTATGATTTTTATATAATAAAGAATTTTCCAGAATTATTCAAAAATAATGATTTTTAAAAAAAAACTGTATTTTATCTTAATGCATTTACAAGTTAAAGATATATTTGGGATTGTTATTAAATATTCATTTATTCCATATTATATTAAATAATCCAATTTTTCGATTCTCATATTTATTTTATTCATCAATATAATATTATGTAATTTTATTTTTTAAATGGCCAATTTTATGTAATATAGTTTTTCATTATGATTTACATGAGTATATTTAAATTAATATATTGATATTCTGTGATTTCAATTATTAAAAAGAGATTCTAGATTTTGAATTAGTGGTTCTAAATTTTTTAAGTATTTGAATTTTATTTTTGGAAAATATGAATATTAATCATAGTAAATTTTATTTCCATAGTAAAAGGTAAATTGGGCAATTAAGGGTAAAAAAGAAATTATATGGACTAGAAATTTATCATAACTCTATAAATAATTTAATTTAATGATTAATTTTATTCAATAATAATTCATTTTTTGTTAAATGAACATTTTATTCCATTTTTATATGATTATAACACTTATAATATTTTATTTAATGACAAGTCAAACAAGTCAGGATCTTGTTTTAATCAATATAATATGTAAAATAAGTTTGTATTGATAGGATATGTTCATCTGTAAATATTATTCTAGAAGCTAAAAAAATGATATTAAACACATCAATTAATTATTAATTTTTAGTTATGAAATAATAAATTAATTTATTGTACAATGATGTAGAAATAAATAATTAGATACTAATAATAAAAGAATAAATTATATTTAAAATATTAAAATATATAATATTCAATATAATAAATGTCCTAAAAAAATTTATAGGTGAACATGACATGTTTAAAAAATATTAAATTAGGTGATTTAAAATTTATATTTTTATTAATGTTTTTAAAATAAAATAAATTAATATTATCAAGTGTGACAATATTTATATTTTATGGAGTTAATATTTTATTATATTATTTAAAAATCAAAATAATATTGTACAAGAACTTTGAGGATAATATATGGTCGAAAATGTCATAAAATATTCATTTAAAGACCATTTGAAAGAATTTTACAGTATAATAAACATTTTATATTTTAATATTTTTGAGAAATTCCAAGAGTGCCCCTCTCCTCTCTTATGAAAGGATACATCTTCTTCTCAATACTAAACACATAAAATGACATTTTTCCCACTAATATCTTCCAAAATACGTTCCTATAATCCCTCCCCACATTATGGGGGTATTTTTTTCATTTAATACCTAGATTAGTATCCTTAAGGTGTTAAGGAATGAATGGGTTTTAATTAAAAGGAATATTTTTATATTCATGTAATAGTTATATTTCTTCGTACACATCACATTTTTTTAAAACCATCGTAAAATAATAAATCAAATATAATATATATATTCATTTGTTATTATATTAATATCAACAATTATATACATATCCTCTTTAATAAATTGGGATACAAAAATGGTTATTTGTGTGTACGGCTAACTACAGCCTCACGAACCATTGCACTTTTTCCAAAAATATGTCTCAAGGATTCATATGATGTAATTATTGATAATTTCTGATTAATGAAATATTTATCATTATATAAATATAATATATTATTTATGCTTTTACAATTCCTTACATAAAATAATGGTCATGTCTTTCATGAGCTCGTGTGTGCTACCACCTCAATGAAGAAATGTGATTAATTTTTAATCATGACATCAAATAAATGATATAAATAAGTATACATAAATAAAATATATGATATATATGATATTATTAAATTTTTTAAAGATAATATTATATATATATATATATATATATATTCATCAATAATTATCCATGAAAAATGGAAACATTACTCATGCGTATGTACGACCAACAGTCTTCATGATTGTATCATAATTTAATTTTCAATACTATATTAAATAGATATATTTAAAAGTAAAATTTAGTTATAAAATTTAAACTTAGGTAATTAATATTATTCTATAGATGATGTAATTATATCCTATTTCACCATTGTCAAAAGATCTAAGATATTTTCAACTTTGTTACATAATATTTTCAAAATATTTTTTGTGGATTTAAATGATTTATTAATACAATTGAATTATTTTATGTAAAATGAATAATGGACAAGGAAAAGGTTCCTAATCAAGTAAAAATTTAACCGAAGCTTATTATTTAGGATGAAAAATTATGGATATTATGATATTGAATTAATATAAAATATTTCCAAACTCGATTTCCATTTATTAGGTTAGACATCTAATTTGTTGATTATGTCATGTATGAACCTAATTTTGATTGTATTATATTATATTAAAAAAATTTAATATGTATTTTAGCTAAAAACATAATTTATTTATTTTATTAATTTTTAATTCAATGATATTATAAATTTTAGGGGCTCTTCAACTAAAATAGCTATTTTTAAATGTTTTAATGATTAGTTTTTTAAATCATTATATTTGGTTTTGATGTTTTTTATAATGATTTTATGAAATTATTTATATAGACATGAATGTTTTAGAATTTTAATTTTAAAATTTCTATAATATTTTTTCAAAAAGGAATCCATTGATGTTTTTATATATGGTCAATTAATTTCATAATCTAATTTAATGTTTATATTTGTTTTTATTACAAATGTTAAAAAGGAATATTTTGTTAACTTATACGACTTGATAAGATTTACCCTCCATTGTGAGACTTTAATGAATTATTGTTTCTTGTATAATTTTTCTATGTTCTTTTAAAATAAAATGGTATTGTTTTTATGTATTCAATTTTTTATACTTTAAATGTTTTTTTTTCAAAAAATGGTATTTGGATATCTAAATTTTTTACACATTGGTTTAAAATAGTTTTTATTGGTTTTATTCATGATATGATCGTTTTACGTTGTTTATGATTGTTTTATCCCATTATAGATCAATATATTTTGTGTTAATCCCATTTATATGTTATGATATGATGGTTTGGGTCCCATTTTAGCTCGTGATATGATGGGTGGATCCCCTTTTAGATATCCATTGCACTTGGTACTCTTATGATAGAAGATGAATATTATATTATTCCATTTTAAAGGGTGATAGTAATATTTGTGTGGAAATCATGTCATAAGGAACCTATATGACTTTTCTATTATTTTCAATGGTTTTTTATTAATCATTTGATTTCAAAAGTAATGAAAATGAACCTTTTTTTGAAAAATAATGTTTTTCTTCTTAGATGAAAAGGATTCTCTATAATAAAATGTTTTTGATGGGTTTTCATGTTTTTGATTGGACAAATGTTTTATTATATTATGTACCTTATTGAGATTTTTGTGATATTCCATCATTTTAAAAATATTTTTCGTTGGGATTATGAATGAATAAAGAAAAGGATGAGATCATGAAACAAATTTTAATGAATTATCATGAAAAGAAATAATAATTTAATTTTTTTTTCTTTTTGTGGAAAGTGGATACTACGTATAAGTATCATCTTTTAATGTATGGGTTTTCATAGTAAACGTTTTTCCTCGTTCTATAAAAATAAAAACGTACAATTTCCTCATAAATTTATGAAAGTGTATTTTATTTTGGAAATAATATAATAAGTTATGATTACTGTCAGATCCTTATATTTGTTGTTGGAGGAGGGCTTAGACACCACTGGATATTTGGATGCATTACTATGAGGCTATCTTATGAGTTACGACAACCATCATTGGTTTAAATTATAAATGTTGATTATAAGTTTGATGTATCTGAGAACCCTTTTAATATATTATGTTTTGAAATTTTAAGGTGAAAAATGATCTTTTTGGAAACATTTATCATAGAGGTAATTAGCCGTTATTAAATATAGGGTTGAAAATTAAAATGTTATTGATATGATTTTTGGTCAAGAAATTTTTTTATATTTTATTATTTATTTTTATTTTTTAGTTTATCTCACATTTAAAAATATTATAATAACTATAGGTTTTGAAAAAGGATTACCCATATGTCATGAGATTACCCATCACATCCAGAATGTTCATGGGGATTATACCCACAATAAATGGATGAAAATGGGGAACCAACTACCAATGGCCTATGTGATGTCCCAATTAGTATGAATTTTTACTTTTAGTTAAAAAATCACATAGATAAAATTTATATTATTTTTTGGAACATATATTTATAAGAATAGACAACATATCAACTGGAAATTTATTTTTTTATTAAGTGATTAATGTTATTTCAGAAGACAATCACTATTTTTGAAACCCAATGTTACTATAGTAAATGGAATAATATGTTATTCTAATTTAGGACTAATGTTTTAAATATATATTGAAGTAAAATTATATTTTTTTTTAAGATTTATGGTACTTTAGAGTTGCCTTAATAATAACACAGAGATAATCTAATTAGGGAAATTTCCTTTTTTTGTGAGAGTTTAAGATTCATTAATGTTATTTAGAGAAAATTGATAAAATTTAACATTAAAGACTATATGATCAATTGATTATGAATATTATTTTTATATCTAAGTGTTTAATGTTCTTATTTAATTTTAAGATTAGTAATTTATTGAATTATATATGTTAATTTTTGGGTATAACTGATGAATTTTAGATTTAAAATTAAATTTTCATCATATAAGGTTATTTAATGTTGATTAATTATATTATATTTTAAGAATAATTTTGGTATTGGTTAATAGATAAATTATATATGAATAGATATTTTTTTAGATTTACTAATCCATAGATGTTTATTTTAAATATTTAAACATTGAAAATTACTCTTCAACACAAATAGATTGGTGAAAAAGTATATATTGTAGTGTAAATGGATTAAAGAATGAAATTATTCAATTCAAGTAAATATATTTCCTAATTATTTAAATATATACAATAATGTAATTCTTCATATCTATGAAAATAATCATTATATTAAAACTATTCCATTTACTTTCAATAATGATAAATTAAGTTCCACATAATATTTCAGGAATTTAGGATTTTTGGTTAGGTAATTTTTTTATGTGAATGTTCTTGATAACTTTCAACAAGTGAATTGGATTTATCCTTTTTACTTCTATGTCCATTTCTTCCTATATGGAATCTTAGTTTGGATAATCACATTTAACATTCATACATTATTCACTCTCACTTCAAAAGGATGCATTATTGATGCTTTTTCAATGTGTGATTTCAAAAATGTTATTCTAAAAATGGAATCATTGGTTATTAAGACCATGAACAAAATTACAGGGATAAAATTAAAAAAAATACGGGTTATGTGACATCTAGAAATTTTTAAAGGGAACAATATATTTTATAGCTTATAAGATGTGTAACACTAAACTTAAACATACAATGAAAAAAATATTATTTTCATTTGACCATTATAAAATATCCATAAAATTGGTGTGTTTTAATAGGAATTACTAACTAATTAAATAAATATATTTTCCCAAGTCAAGGGATATTTATTGGTATGTTCTTATAAAATAATGATTTTTTTGTAATTTTATTTTATTCTCCCAAAAAACATTGTTTAAACAGCTATTGATTCATTTTATAAATGAATATAATAATCAATTTCATTATGTTTTATAAAATGTATTTGAAAATAATAATTTTATTTTGGAACTAATCTTTTAGATATTATCTAAACATTATTTTTTAAATAATTTTTTAAAAGAAATATTGTTAGGACCAATAGGGGCCTATATACCCTGAGAGGGGGTGGGGGTGGGGGTGAATTAGGGTATGAATATTCTTTTTCAAAAGTCTTTCTGCCCCACTGGATCTTGAAAACATTATTACAAGGGTCACTTTGTTTTCTCTTATGTGTTAATGTTGATCACTTATTTTTATCTTTATCTAATGGTTATGATTTAGATGCAATGCAAGGTAGCAACCAGACAGACACATAGATTTTTACTTGGTTTACCCTCACTGGGCTACATCTAAGGAGCATACAATGACGATGTGCCACTGTACCAATTTCACTAAGGCACACTGCCAATAATGTTCGGGCTAGATCACTTATATGCCCAGGCTCACTTCCTTTACAATGTTTAGGGTTAACTCACTGCTTCCCAAGGGTTACTCCCTGTTTCTCTCTCTCTAGCTCACTACCGGTGGAGAGGATCGCCTTCTTCCACTTCCTAAGATCACTTCTATAGAATGGAATCCAGTCACAGTTTATAGACCTGTAGGTCTCTTCATTTGCATAAATAAATACATCCTCAACTATTGATAGATTCTCTGTTATAGTCCACCTTTCATCCACTGATGAATACCACTTTTCCTCTTTACCACTGGGCAATTCACTTTGGAAACGCCTTCGCAAAGCACCCTACTTCGCTAGGCTCCCAATTTCGCAAATCTCAAACAAACCTTCGCGAAGTTCCTGCCTTTTTGGGAAGCACTCTCATGAAGAACTTTCACAAAGCACTCCGTGATGCTCAAGCCGTCGCAGAGCGACGACCCTCGTGAAGCTCACTGAGCCAACGCAGAGCTCACAACATTCACGGAGCTACAATAGCCTCCGCGAAGCTCCTCTTTCACGAAGCACACTGGCTACGTGAACCACCTTCGCAATCTGAGAGCAAAAGATCTTCTCTGAAAATTCTCTCTCTTTCTCTCGAGGGGGTCAGCCTCTATTTATAGGCGATTCCACCGACCCTCGAAAATTCCTCGCGAAGTCAACACCACATCAGTTCCAATCACGAAGCTCCGATGTTTCCACCGGAATTCTGTCCAAATCGCGAAGCACCACAATAATTTTCCGATCGCGGAGCTCATCGTAATCGCGAAGAATCACCATCAACATTCCTTTGTGCCTTCACCGCAAAGAACCCTCACGAAGCCCTTCATCACCGCGATGCGCTTCAACTCTTCCGTTCACGAAGCTTTGAAGTAATCGCGAAGCATCACCACCTCCATTTTTATGGTCTTCAAAACATCCATTCCATGCATCCCATCTTCGCTAAACTCATGCCTTTTCCATATAAAAATATGATCTTCATGGAAATCCTATTTTTGCGATGCTCACCAAACTCCAAATTTTGGACCCCAATAATTTGGCAAACACTGGGAAACGAAGCCACCTAGTACTGCTCTTTTGTACCACCTCTTGATCATCCATTACTTTTTCATTGTTCTTTGTCAACTTGGATTGTCAAAAACTTCTTTGGAACTCGACAATTCTCCAATGAAACATTCTTTGTTAACAATCACAATCAACCCAAAAATACAGCAATGCTACCTTGAGGGATTTTTTCCCAACAAATATATTTTCAAGGAATAATGAAAAATAGTGATTTTTATCTGAAACTGTATTTTATATTTAATTATTTACCCAATCAAGTTTTTTTATTAGTTTTACATTTTAAATAGGGAATATAAATTTAATGTAATCATATTATAGTTTTGTGGTATATTTTTAACCTGAAATTAGTATAAAAACATTTTATATTTAAAAAATGGAAATTTTCAAAAAAATTGTTTTCCATTTCATTTTTTCTAGATTAATATTAAATTAAATACAGAAAATAATAATTATTTTAGTAATTAAAAATGGATTCCTTTTTTTTAAACAACATTTCAAAATTCAGATTCATGCTAAGTACCCCCATTTGTTTGTTTTTCCTTGTTTTGTATTATGAGGATGTGAAGACCAAATAGGGAGAGTAATGTAATGTCCCTGAATTTCCGTGTAAATTTTTAAACTCAATGGAATCATTTAAAAAACTAACTCTGAGATGGCACGTTATTCTGTGGCCCAAACCGGCGGAAATGTATTTCAAAACTTTTTTAAATGTACGTTATGCAATCGTGCGAGAAGGTTTTTCTAACATTTGTACCAGTTCATGTATTGAAAACCCCAGGGCACCAATGAATTTAGAATACTAGGTTTCACATAATAAGGTCCTAACCTCGATTGGCATGGGTCAACCGAAAATGGTAAATTTATGAATTTTAGTGAAAAATAATTTTTTTTAAAGAAATTAGATGTTTATATTTGTCAAACAATTTCCTCTATGATATAGGTACCAGTCAGTGCTATAGTTCATTGATGAGGTGACACTGAATAATTAATGAACCTCAATAATGATACACCATGGCTACTCTCAACACATCTCCTCCCTCTAATTAATGTGGGATCACGATTTGGAAAAAAACCTTTGGAATTTCTCTAACGAATGAGGAATATATATATATATATATATATCCAACGATGAAGACCAACGATGAAATACATTGAATCAAGGATCGAAGAATGTTGGTGGGATAGATTGGAGAAATGATGAATGATGAAGAACACTAACGGATCTAGGATCAATTACGGAAATTATCATTGTCCATTATTAGTGAGGGATCCTAAATCCATGTAGTGGTTCTGTTTATTCCCTATAATTTCTTCTTCCAATTATTCTTTTTAAATGAAGAATGTAGATCAACCCATGAACATGTTGACCTAGGGTTTGGAGATTCTTATTAGTTGGGAAATGATATTGTATGGAAATAAATGATTTGAAATCCGTATTAGAATTCTGATACCCCATTGATATGGGTTTCAAAATTAAAACATGGAGGGGTCGGGCCGACATGATCAATACCTAGATCCCTCTGCAACTGGGTTTTATGTTCTTCATAACCGAATAGAAGAATTGACATTCAATTGTCCTCGAGATCGTGGCAGTGATGGTGGAAACCTGAGAGGCTCGATGGTGGAGGCCGGTTTTATATCGGACCTCTGGAGCAGACCTAGTATCCTACAGAATGTGTTTCCGGTGATCAGCGGAAGTTGCCTAAGGAAGATTGCGGCAACTCCCAGGAACTATCTATGGGACATAGCTATCATCCCTCCCTGTCATCACTAGATGAGGTAGAACACCCTATGTGTGCCATTCCCCATCTATTGTAGAGGCTTGCGGTATGTAGTGCCAGTGGGGTGCTGTGTTGGGGGAGCGACCCGCTCCATGCAGGCCGTGTGTTGACTAGGGGTTGGCCGACTGACTGGACGCACATACCCCAACTGGACCTGCCAGGATGGGATAGCACCATGACTAATTTTTAAATCCGTATTGATTTAGAAAACTGGCGTAACAAAAAAACTAGGCCATCTGCGGTCTAGGATATGAAAAGAGACCGGCCTGCTAGTACGGGTCGGGTAGGATAAATTCGGTTCACTTGGGGACTGAGTGAATTGGAACTACAAAAAACCTCATAAGGGTCCAGTGATTTCCAATGGTTTAGATGGACTAGATCGTGTCACGTGGGACCCCTGGCCAAGTTGGTTTGGTCCATCTGAACATGTCAGACTGGGCTCAGACGCAACCGACCGCTGTTTACATAAAAGGATGTATATCTCAAACTGTTTGTTCTGATAGATGTGCCTTCTATGGAGATGGGACCCATATAACAACATGTTCCTTATGAAATCATATTTGTGTGATTTCATGGTTTTTGACCCAGTGAGGCTTCGTGACTCATCTATTGAGAAAGGCATCATGAATCAGCAACTAGTGTGGCTCTGTGACTCAGCGATCATCGAGGCTATGTGACATTGCAATCAGAGAGGATCTTGACTCATCTACCCAGTGAGGCTCCATGAGTTGGCTATCAATTATTCTTCATGACTCAGCCATGTAGCGAGGCATCATGACTCATCTACTCAATGAGGTTTCATTACTAATCTATCGAGTGAGGTTCCGTGACATAGCTTTTAGTGAGGCTCCGTGACTCACCTACCCAGTGAGTCTTCCTTATATAGCTACTGAATAGGTTTTGGAAACATATCTAGCTTTAATGATTCACAATGGATGATTTCCTTTGTAGTGATTGATGTTCAATGTTTCTAATCGTTGGATTTTCAATAAATACAATAAGTTATACGTGGGTCGATCTGACTGTTGTGACTCTAACCATTGGGCATTCTATTGTGATTTCTTTTGGGGATTTCAATCTGACCATAGTTGGTTTTAGGGTACCTACTGATTATTTTTATCCTCACCCCTACACGAGCTTCCCACAAACCTTTTGTGTCTTATACATATGATGGAACACTTTGAATTAGTTCTTGGAGAGTCCGGGCCAGGTGGTGCTCAGAGGTGGATCTACAGGTGATGTGCGCTTTAGTGACATCCGACAGGGATCTACACCAACCCTTAAAGTAGGAGCTTTGGAAGATGACCTCAAGGTCTTGTAATTCCTTTAACTACACATTCTTTTTTAGTTTTTTTTGCGGTCTGGACCCCTTTCCCATTTCAGTTGCACCTTTAATTGTGCGGTTTCTCCCTCATGTGACATACTTATTTGTTGTTATTGTAGTTTCATCTTTACTTTGAACAGTATGGGCTATTTGTGTGAGCATATAGATATAAATAAAATGCATTCTCTTTTCAGGATATTCCTTTTTTGTACTAGTTTTCAGCCCATATAATATAGAAGGTGGGCTTTCGGTATTCACTCAATGGGCCCTGAGGGACTGGTCTTGGAATAGTGGTATCATAGGTGGTTGGTTCTACCTCAAAAAATTAGAGTGTCTGTTGTTTTGTTTTTGGGAAACAATTTTATGTGTTTGAGTTCATCTTTCAAATTTGTGGAGTTCATTTTTGGTTTAGCGGCTGACGTGTCGATATACCAGGACCCCAAATTCAGATTTACAACTCTATTCATGAAAACACCGGTTGACTGCATCTTTAAATTGTGTTTCATGATCTCTTTGAGAGAGAGTCAAATCACCAGGTATCATTAGCAGACTGTGGTTTTTCTAGACTTCTCTCAGGATGCCTCCATGTAGAAATCCATATAGGATCCCAATAAATGTTCACAATGATGGTCCACCAAGAAACATAGCATTGGTGCAGGGACCAGTTACAGAGATAGAACCCCTAAGTGGTGTACTAGAGACACCACCACCCATCGAGTAGCAGTTTCTTCCCGTCATACTAATAGGGGATACACGCCGACTAAGCTTATTTCATGAGTTTAAATGGTAGAGGAATATTTAGATTCAAGGCATGATAGATCCTCCAGTAGTTGATAATTAGTAGTAGGATGTGATGTGGGTTTCCGCCTAGGGGGGAAACCTTCAGAGCATATTGTTGTTTTAGTCTCTAACCTTATATAGGGCGTATATGGGATACTGTGGTGCATGACACTATAAAGGCATGAGGAGACAACCCTCACCTATGCAGAATTCGAGTGACTTTTTAGGGAGGAGATATTCTTCATGAGCTTTCACTCAGTACACTTACAATAGTTTCTCTACTTACGGAATGGCCACATGACCATGGATGAGTACTCATTGATGTTTAAAGACCACTCCCAATACTCTTTGGATATGGTGTCAGACCGTTTTTTTAGGGCCAAACTTTTGAGAAGGGGATCATAGCATTGATGATCTCTCTCAGCCTACCTACACAAGCTATGGTGTGGGAGGGAGATCTTCTAGGGTAAAACTTCCTTTGAGAACCATCACCGACTGTGAGAGATACCACCAGGCGGCAGGTAGATGGGTACTTAGTAGCGGCCAACTGACAACTGACATAGGGGTATAAAAGGACAAATCCCTCTAGAGGATGACCGTGTGATACTAGATTTGTAGTGTGATGCCCAATGGGAAATGGAGACTAGTATAGTGGCATTATGTGCTTCTTGTGTGGTGAGAAGGGGCACATAGCTTGAGACTTCATGACCCACTATGTAGACGATGAGAAAACAGTTGAGGGGCCACCTAAGAATATTTAGAGAGTAGAATAGGATGGTCTATAGATAGGTGGATGTGGAAGAGGAGAAATAAGAGTGGCATAAACTGGTTGGATATACGAGGTCCCACTGCCACCACCGCCAGGAAGTCCACCACAAGCTCCAGGTGCTGGTGGACAGGGGTCGGGCTCGCATTAGTTGATGGAGGCATACGATAGTGGTGATCCAGAGATGATTAGAGGTAAAATCTCTATCAACTAAACATTATCTACAGTTCTTATAGACACAGGTTCTCGTCGCTCCTTCATGGCAACATATGTTTTTCAGAGCACAAATATTATAGTGCAGAACTTGGATCAATACTTATAATTAAAGACACCTATAGGAGGGGATTTAACTATTACACATTGGATCCAATAATGTTAGATTATTCTACGAGGTGAGATCATTGGCTGGGATCTCCTAGTAGTGGCATTGAAGCCTTATGATGTCATTTTGGTTATGGACTTGTTATGTGTTGTCCATGATTATATCGAAATTATTAGGTGTGAAGTACGGTGTTTACATGAGGATGAGAAAGTATTTTCCTTCAAAAGAGAGATTATAACATTTTTAGCACATGATCAACTTTCTCGAATGAGGGTTTAGCTAATCACTCACCAATTGGATAGCCCCACCATTAGTGCAGTGGATGATAGGAGTCCAATCATTCTTGTAGTGGTGGAAGAGTTTAAGGATGACTATTCAAATTATCTTTTGTGACTAACTCCTTGCAGGGAGGTAGACATTAGAATTGACATATACCCTTGGAAAACATCGATATCCACACTGGAATATCATATGGATCTTGTGGAGCATCATGAATTGAGGGTATATTTAGAGGACTTGTAGGAGATGGGCTTTGTGTGGTCCATCAATTAACTGTGGGAATCCTCATTGTTGTTTTCCAAGAAGGCGGACTAGAGAATGAGGTTATGCGTGTACTTCTGATGCCTGAACTGGGTGACATTGAAGATCATGTTTCCATTGTTGAGGATTGATGACCTCTTCGACCTACTGAAGAGAACGATGTGGTTCTCAAAGATGGACCTCAAATAAGGATATCATTACCTTTGGGTATTGGATGATGACACAATGGAGATAGCCTTCTGATGCCAGAACGGCCACTATGAGTTTTCAGTGATTCCTTTTATCAAGACCAATACCCTTATAGTGTTCATGGGATTTATAAAAAGGATATTCTAACATATCCTTGACCTATTCATCGTAGACTTCATTTATGAAATCTTGGTGTTCTCATTGTCAGAGGAGGAGAATCCTACACACCTACAAATTTTCCTGGATACTTTCTAAGAGAACCATATTTATGTAAATCTCTCGAAGATACTGGTTTAGATTTGAGAGTTCCATATTCTAGGAAATGTTATCTCAGATGCTAGAGTTATAGTGTATTGGGAAAATTTAAAGGTATTAATTTCTTGGGATTCACACCCGTGCATGACTAAGGTGAGAAGTTTCTTTGGGTTTTCTAGATATGACCTGAGGTTCGTGCCAGAATTTTCTAGAGTAGAAAAATCGTTTTCAGCCTTGAACCGAAATGGACATTCCTTTTTGTGGATAGAGAAGTTATAGCAGAGTATACAATAGATCAGGCCGAGACTGATGGATGACCCTATCTTGAGACTACGGGAAGAGGTTTTTGGGTATGTATTTTTCTTGGGATGCATTAGGGAGCAGACTAGATTGTGTCCTGATGTAGGAGAGATCAACAATCGCCTGTGGATCATGGCAGTTGAGGCATCATGGGCATAACTACATGACCCATGAAATAGATTTTACGGTAGAGGTATTTTCCTTGATGATGTGGTGGAACTACATTATGGGTAAATGGTTTACCATCTACTCTGACCACAAGGCTCTCAGGTATATATTTTCATAGAAGGACCTGAATATGATTCAGTAGTGGTGGCTGGATTTCCTCAAAGGATATAACATTAAGATAGTCTATTCTCATGGGAAGGGGAATGTGGTCGAAGATGTGATCAATTGGAGATCTAGTTTACAACTGCTGAGTGAGGTGACATAGCCACTAGATGTGGGGCATATATCCTTCATGGATGTTGATGTAACTTCTTACCTTCATTCTAGGATTATCACTATCCCACTTTGACATCTATTTACAGAGAAACAACTTGTGGATGTGGATTATGAGGCACGATGTGCTATGTTATACTGAGTAAAAGATCGTTATGGATTTTTGATAGGTGGGGGGAACATCATACTTTTTATAGGATGCGCTGTTGTACAAGTGATGTTGTGGGAGGAGGTGTTGATCGAGTTCCAAACATCCACATTGGAGGTACATCCTGGTCTGGAAAAGATGTAACATTACCTCTGACATCAGTACTGGTGGGAAGGGATGAAGAAAGTGATTGAAGAGTTTATTTCACTAATCCTAACATGTTAGAAAGTGAAGGATGAGTATCTGGTTCCAGCAAAATTGGTCTAGCCACTTGCGATACCAGAGTGGAAATGTGATGGTTTCTCGATGGACTTCGTGCTGGGGTTACCACACACATCCAAAGGAAAAGATTCTATCTGGTTGATAATTGATCGACTCACCATGTCGGCTCACTTGTTACCTATCATAGTGAAGGGATTGATAGAGGGATTGTGACAAATCTATGTCTAAGAGATAGTGTTGATACAAGGGGTTCCTTCAGTGATCGTCTCGGACCGTGATACACATAATACATCATCATTGTGTAATTTATTTAATGTAGATTTTGGGACTTAGTTGTGCTTGAGAATATCCTTTCACCCCCAGATGGATGTACAAATGGAGCAAACCATTCTGAACATGGAGGACATTTTATTTTCGTGTGTCTTGAATTTTGGTCACAGTTGGGAGGAACACATTCCACTGGGGGAGTTATTATACAACAAAGGCTACCCCTCCAGCACTGTAATGGCACCAGTTCAGGCCTTGTACGGGAAGCCATTCAAATCACCTCTATATTGGAAAAAACCAGTGGAGTCAGCACTCATGGGCCTAGAGTTGGTACAGCCTACAACAGAGATGGTGAAAATCATCTAGGAATAGATGAGTATTTCATATAGCAAGAAACAATCATATGCTGAAAAGTGATGAAGACCCTAGGAGTTCATGGATGGGGACCATGTATTCCATTGGGTCCCACCTAGATGGGGATTGTTGACATTTAGCGGGGGATACAAGTTATCCTTGAGGATTATCAGAACTATTCAGATTCTCAATGTTTTGGTGAGGTGGAGTACCACATAGATCTTCTACCAAAGATGAAATGGGTGCCTGATGTTTTTTCACGTGTCATGACTAAGGAGTTACATACATGATCCATCAAACATCATCTACTAGGATGATCTGGATGTTGAAGACAATGTTATGTTTGTGGAGTTTCCAGTTGAGATAGAGGATCGATAGGAATGGGTTCTTCGTGTGTTGATTCAATAAGGTTTCCTTATGAATTTTCCATTCCTATTTGTTTTGAAAATCACAAACATTATATCATAAATAAAAATTATATTTTCCATAAGGATAATATTTATAATGAAAATATTCATTCACTGTGGAAGTTTTTATCCTTACCATTTTTTCATTATAATTTTTATTGTCTCTCAAAATTCAAAAAATTTCTTTTAATAAAGAAAAAATTTGGTTTTGCATCTAAAACCATGGAATCCTATAAACACATAAATATAAATTATTCTATTTTCAGATTCTGAATTCTCTAAAATTCAGACTCATATTTCTCTAAAATTCATACTCAGAATTATATGAAATTCATATTCTGAATTCATCAGAATTCAGACTCTGAATTCAAGATAATATGGATTAAAAATTTCTCATAATTCAGACACCAAATTCCTATGAATTTGGAGTCTGAATTTATCATAATTATAACTCTAATTTCATTAGAATTCAGATTCTGAATTCATTGGAATTTAGACACTAAAATATGTAGAATTCAGAATTTGAATTCATTGGAAAATAGAATCTGAATATCCATGCATTATAGACATCATATTTTTTGGATAGATTCCAAATTTCATTTTTCTTTATACTCGTAAATATAAATATGGTTATGAAATTTCATTTTCCTTATACTTTTTGGGAAAATATGTTGTACAATCTGTTTCTAACTAACCATTGTCTAAGTCACACGTGTATTGGTCCCTCTGAGAATCATGGAAACATATGACCATTGGAGATAGGATCCAACCATTAGAGATGTTCCTATAAATTGGAGCTCATTTGAATAAGCTCAACAACCATTACATCACACTAATGATTAAATGATGGTGAAGTAATTTCTAGAGAGAGAGATACTCTCATGCCTTGTGCGTACTGAACATTTTTTTCAGCTTGATTCGTTTAACATAGATTTTTGTTGTGTACAATCGAGGGATTTTAGGGATATGAAGACAGAGGTTCCGAATACCTTAAATATTGAGGGCATGCAGGGATAAAACGAAAGATACAAATATTCATAAAGAGGGCTTATCCTAGTATGGGTAATACATACTTACATGAATGTATAAATCAAGGAAAATTTATCCATGGTCGTTGGATACTATACTCTTTTTGTTAAAATATATAAAACTTGTTACTTGTTTTGATTCATGTTTATTTCTATTGTATTATGATAAAGGAAACATATATAACCTTATTATAATTTCTAGTACTTTATTATACTCTGATATGTATGTTACTATATTCATTATGGTCGAATATTTTCTTTATATAGATTCCTTAAGTTTCATTTTCAGAACCATATTTCTAGAACATAGAATTTTAGTTTATGTAGAAATAAAAGAGGCCTTGTAAATTTACATTATTTAAAATTGTTAAACATAGTTTTCTATAAGATTAAAAACGAATGTTTTTAAACTTAAAATTCACTCCCTCTTGTAATTTAGAATCTACATCATTATTTTGATCCTACAAT
The DNA here is from genome assembly GCA_963277665.1 of Viscum album. Classification (NCBI taxonomy): domain Eukaryota; kingdom Viridiplantae; phylum Streptophyta; class Magnoliopsida; order Santalales; family Viscaceae; genus Viscum; species Viscum album. The sequence goes on from OY728123.1 coordinate 1,100,018,675, forward strand.
TGGTATCAAATGAGGTCTCTAAAAGACTTATATTCACATATGTGATTTCTTTCTAAAGTTTTCTTTGTTCTAAAATTTTCGTGCGTTGGGAATTTTATCATTTATTTAAAAACATGTATTATTAATAAGTTTTTTTGGAATTATATTTTCATTTAGAATGGTAGGAATTGATGTTGGTTCATTTAACAAACTTCATCCTACTAGACCTACTATATTTGATGGGAATTATTATGAGTATTGGGGAGATCACATGAATAAATTTGTTATTAATACTTGAGTAGAAAACCTTTTCATGCTTACTAGGGATTAAAAGATTCTTGAAAATAAAGTCAAAACTACCACCAATCTAGAAAAGTCATAATATCATTAAAACTACAAGGTACATAATATATTTTTGTGTTCCATGACTAGGAATATATATATCCATATTTCTTCCTGTGAAGCTAAAAATTTAATTTGGAATAAACTTGAAGTTACTCATTTGGGTACATCCAAAGAAATTGAAACTAGAAGAGATATGTTTAGAGAAGAATATCATGGATTTCAATTTCCTTATAGAGAACCTATATACAAGGTGAAATAAAGTATTATGACTATTTTCAACAGTTTATAATCTATGGGAGGGAAATTTCTTAGTGATGAATCTCTTGTGGATAAAATTATATATATCATGCCTAATGAGCGATAATCTAAGATAACAATTGTTAATGAGAATAATAAAGTTTCTCAACTCACTATTGTTGAAATTTTTGGAACTCTTCTTCAACATGATATGATAATGAAAATAGATTTGGATATGAATATGACGAAAAATGGAAATGGATGGGTATCCTTAACCACTACTAAATCCAAGACTCCCGAATGGTTTATAAGATCCAAGTCTAAGAATGTCATAATTTTATCCAAATCTAGTGAAAGTGAAAATTCATTGAATGAGCTTGCTAATCATGATCTAAGGATGCATAAGAAAGTTAGAAAGAAATACATTCACTATAGATATAATATGAACGAATGAAAAGACAAGAAAGATTTAGAATACACTAGTTATGAAGGAAAAATAATAGGGAGTATAAGACCCAATTGTCATTTTTCAAAGAAAAACGATTGAAAGGAATAGAATTCTAATAGGAATAAAAATAAGTACTACAAGGATAAAGAAATGAATATTTGGAAATCCAATGACACCTAGAGGGCCAATGGTGGTGACTCTTCTGATTAATCCTCAGAGTAAGAATTTTTTTGCAAGATGAGTCTTGGTATACAGGCCAGACTACCCATTGAAAATAATTTTCTAATGGTCAAGCTACATAATAATGAATCCCTTACGAATGTATGTATGAATTAAAATTATGCTGATAAAAAATAATATAAGTATTCATATTAATAATCATTTTCTAATGATGATAATACATTACCTTCTAATGAAAAATATATAGGATTTCTAAACTCATTGATAATGAAAATTCTAAACACAAGAAAAAAATTTGATAAGGAAACTTCTAGAATTTCGATTTCAACTAAATAAATATCAGATCTTTATAAAGGCCTTGATAAGGAAATTTTTTATTTTGAATTTATTTTTCTAAAAACCATGAGATAGTTAATTCTAAGAAGGATAAAAATTTTAAGGATCTTGAAAATGTAATTTCAAGGAAAAATATTTTATATACTAACTCTAGTTTTAAAACTAATGTTTTTAAGGATAAAATATTTGTTATTTATCTAAAGTAAAAAATATTTTACTTAAGGTAGTGTCTGTCAATCTTTAATTCTATTAAGGGGAATTTTGACAATATGTATTCCCAAATTCAACCAACAAGGAATCATTATGGAATTGGGTATATCCATTCTAAAAAAGATATAAATAATAACTATTTTGTTCTTCAATGTTCCCCTTTGTACACTAAATGTAAGTGTGGTGGACATTGGGAAACAAATTCTCATTCAAAAAACCTAACCGTTAGGTTTTCATATATCTTAATTTTCTATGAACATAAAGATACCTAAAATTCTGCTTCCCGAAATTTTCGGATCCAGGATTGTTTGGATTCAATAAGTCTAACTCTTTTATTTATATGAAAATAATGAATGCAACAATAGAAATACATGGTACACAGATATTGGATGTTCCTAGAAGTTTACTAGTAAAAAAACATCATTGAAAATATTATCAATATGAACGAAGGAAAACTAACTTTCAGAGATAATTCTCATGGAAAAGTTATTAGTACATGCATCATTGTTCCTCATGGAAAAACATTAATTTAAAATGTATTATTTGTAAATGATCATAAGCAAAACCTCATTAGAATAATTAAACTATGTGATGAAGACTACCTTGTGAACATTTAGAATGATAAATTCTTTGTACACAAATCCAATGTTGAGTTTATTCTTTCTGCCGACAGGAAAGATAAATTATACACACTAAACATAGAAGGTCTTAATAGACAACATATACCTTGACATAGTGAAATGGATGATCAATCGTGGATATGAAATAAATGGTTATGACACTGAAATCATAGGAACCAATGTTAAATCTCAAAGAAAAGACTATATAAGGATCTACCAGATCATAGATTTGATTCTTCTAAAGTTTTTAATCCTTTTCAATATGGAAACCAACCTAAATCAATAATTAAATAAATCAGTGATGATTTTAATTTTAATGTTTTAAAATTAGTACATATGGATCATTTAATTTTAACACAAACTAGAATAATTGAAGTTAAATATTGTGTATTTTTCTTAGTTGATGATTGCACTAGATTTATATGAGTATACTTTATAGTAAAACAAATATTATGTTTATTATTATTTAAAAATTATATAAACCCAGGTTAAAAATGAGGAAATAAATCCTTTGAAAAATATTCATAGTGATCTTGGTGGAGAATTTCAGAATTCTATTTTTTAAACTTTTGGTAGTAATAAATGCATTTCTCATAGCTTCTCAGCTTGAAGAAATATTGAACTTAATTGTGTTGTTGAAAGAAGAAATTAGATTCTTCCTGAAATAACATGATCCATGTTTAGTGAATATTATATAGCTAAACACTTTTGGGATAAATCTATAAGTATTATTTTTTATACTATAAATATAGATTTTATTCGACCCTTTCTTAACAAAACCCCTTGCGAATTGTGGAATGGTAAAAAACCTAGACAATCCAAATTTAAAGTATTTGGTTGTAAAGTATTAATTTTGAATACTAAAGATAATTTACATAAATTCTCACCCAATTATAATGATGGAATATTCATAGGCTTCTCTAAAACTTCTAAGGCTTATATAGTTTTTACTATGAACAGTTGTACTGTTAAAGAAATAATTCATGTTAAATTTGATGAAACTAATCCATTTTTTTAAACAACCCCAACCTACTTCTTTGAATGTGATTTCAAAAAATGATACTCAACTCTTGATTGAATATTATTTTAATAAATAATTTATTCTAGAAAACATTTCTAATTCATTTACCCTATAATATTTTTTATAATATGTTGCTGAACTTGTTTTACATAACCCACATAAGTTGTCTTTTAAGAATTATCCCAGGGATAGTGTCAATCGTGATGTAAATCAACCAGTGAGGACTAGAATTTCATTACGAAATTATGTAGAACATATAGAATTCATTTACCAATTTGAAAAAAAATCACTGATGAAGCATTAGGTGATGATGATTGGATTAAAGCCATGAAATATGAGAAAAATGTATTCGAATGGAACATAGTCTGGACCTTGGTTAAAATACCTATGAAATCTTCTATTATTTGAGTAAAATGGGTCTTCTAAAATATGTGTGATGAAAATGGAATCATTGTATGAAATAAGTCCATATTAGTTGATAAATGATAAAATCAATAAGAACTAATAGACTTTGAAGAATCCTTTTCTCTAGTAGCTATATTTCAATCTATTCATATGATACATGAATTTACAGCATTCTTCATTTTCTATTAATTTATATTGGACATAAAATGTGATTTTCTTAATGAATATGTTCAAGAGGATGTTTTTGTTGAACAACCTCTTGGGTTTGAAGACAAAAAACATCATGAACATGTTTTCAAACTTACCAATGCATTATAAAGAATTAAATGATACCCTAGAGCCCAGTATGATAGAATTACATGAGTTTTTCTACACAAGAATTATGTTAAGTGAAATGATGATACAAAACTTTTTATAAAGAAAGATAAAATTTTTTTATTGTTAAAATTTAGGTTGATGACATTATATTTGGTTCAAATCAGTAACATTTAATTGAATCCTTTGCAAATCTAAGGAAATCTGTGAGTGAAATGAGTATGTTGGTTGATTTGGAATTTTTACAATGTTTTCAAATTTCTCTTAAACCAGAAAGAACATATATATTTCAGCAAAATTATTTTAATGATCATCTTAAAATGTATGGATTTGACAACACTAATAGTATAAGTCCTCTAATTGGTTCCGTAATCCCACTTGATATTGATGATGCTGGGAAACCACTTGATCAAACATCATTTAAAGGTATGATATGAATTTTACTATACGTGATACATATACAAAAACACATAATGTTTTCAATATGGTTATATAGAAGATTTCTATCCAATCCTAAGGAATATAAGTTAAAATCCATGAAAATAAATGTTTTCTATTTAAAGGGAACCATGGATTTATAACTCTTCTATACTTTTGGAAATTATTTGGTTTTAAAATGTTATTTGAATGCTGAATTTGGTGGATGTAGATTAGAAATGAAAAGTACATCTAGAAATTTTCATTTCATAGATGATTCATTAGTTTCTTGTTCATGCAAAAAATAAAAACTCAGTAGCACTTTCCGCTGCTGAAGCTGAATATGCTGTAGTAGGAAGTTGTTGTGATCAAGTGTTGATGATGCAACACACACTCAAAGACTATGAAATGAGTCTTACCCAAACATAGTTAATGTTTGATAACTATAATTCCATTTCCCTAATGAAAAACAAATCACATTACTCTCATGAAAAAAATATATAAATTAGGCATCACTTTCTTAGGGATCACACACTAAAAGAAGATATCATTATTCAATTTATCAAAACGCGAGATCCACTTGCTGATATTTTCACATAATCATTACCATATGATATATTTGAAAACATAAAATAGAATTTAAGAATGATAATGGTAATTTAATATTCCTTATTAAAAATTTGTTGAAATCTATCTCTTTATAGTAAGAAACTGTTTTGCATAAGGTGTGTAAATTTTCTTGTTAACCAAAAAAATTTCGTATTCAAATTTAATTTGTAAAAAAATTGTATTCAATTTTTTCATAATAAAAGTATTTCATAGTCATTTTTTTATTATTTATGTTCTTAAAAAAACTCAAGAACATAAATTTCTTGAATATATTATTCATATTTGTTAAATTTCTCTAATTCCAAATATCTCTTTCTTTAATAAAATATTCTGGAATCTAATGTTCTTTAAGAATAATTTTCCTCATTACTGATATTTTCCCTTGAAATCTAAAAGGTATGTTTCCTTACATAAATTTCTTAATCAATTTTTTACTCGATAGTATTTTCTTCTTATTTTATGATTTTTTCCATTCTCACATTCCATAAATATGATGTTTTATTTTAAAAACCTCAAAACATTGGAACCTTCCAAAATCATTCTTCATGATTCAACTCATCCGTCAGATCAGATATTGATTATTTAAAACATTGGATCTTTTTTGGAATATGAACCACCACCGAAAATTCTTATATAGAGACCCCCTTATGTTTTCCCCATATTGGTTATCATGATTTGGAATGTTAAAACTCTATTGCTTTACTTATGGACATTTCCGAATTTCATTGTTTCCCCAAATCCAAATGTCATTGGAAAATTGTCCTAAAAAAAATGATGTCAGTTAAGGAAATTTATGGATGAATGATCTACAGAGAATGGTTAGTATATATGAAATTCATTGCAATGTATAATTCGATTATTTCAAAATATATGACGTTTAATAGTAGAGAGAGCTCATCTATATCCAAAATAAAGGAACATGATCCAGTTTCTCTGGAGCTGCAGGAAGAATTATATAAATCTGTAAGTTTCACTAATGAATGAGGGAGAGACATGTTTTCATTTAAGAGTAATTGAAACAACTAATCCCTTTCCTATAGTATGGCTAAAAACAAAATTTTTATTTAGTTTGAGGGTGAAGCTGAGTTCTATACCCAAAATATACTAGATGTATCAGATTTTTTTGATAAGTAGAAGGCTTTTTAGTTCTTTTGGTTAAAAGAATGGATGACTCAAATAAAATTTCATCCATTAAAAAATTTCCAGATTCACGAGTTATGGGTTCAGGGTTTTCTTATTCTGAGAAAAAGAGAAATGGACTCTTTAAAGAAGAATGATATCTGTATTTTGCATTTCTAGTGACCCTAAAAATGATTAATTTGGTGAAGTATGTCTTGATTACAGTCATGAATATTAATAATAGAACTCTCAAATTTCAATTAAACATGTATCTGGTTATTCATTCCATGATCATAGTCCTTTTTCAAAAATCATTCTAAATCCCATGCAGTTATATTCCATGGAATGTCACGGTTATGCTACTCAGTGATGATACCCTGAGTAAAAATAGTATAGTAACACTTGTGAATCAGTAGAATTTTATGATTTATCTAAATTGGAAATCAAATTCTTATCAAAGAATCCTAAAGTTGATAAAACTTCAAATAAAGGAGGGAAGAAGAGAAAGGTGAAGGAAATGGAAGTGAAAGTGAAAATTCATGCAGTTCAGGAAACCCAATACGCACGTCCAAAAACTATGAAGCAAAAGACATGTATGGATGAATTCGTAGCCAAATGGATAGAAGATAATAAGAATAGGAATGAAGGGGAGCCTAGATTTGGCATGGACACTACTAAAGCTAGTGCTTTAATAAATAATGCCGATGAAGATCATGAGAAGTAGGAAATGTTAAAGAAGCAGAGGAAAAAATGTCGAAGGCATAAATTGTTCAATCTCTTCTCAAAGACACCATGAAATCCCCAAAACATGCCCAGGTACAGGAATCATTTATGAAAGAATCACTTCATGTGACTTTACGAATGAAAATAGTGATTCTGGAACCAGAATAATATGAATGAATAATTTAGGAAGAGGAAGTAGATGGAGAAGAAGAGGAAGGATCTGATAATACCGATTATATGATAAGATAAGTGGAAGAATATCATGGGAAGGACAATCCATCTGAATAATTTTAAATCATAATCTCTCAAGATGAATCTAAAAAAGTTCAATCACAAGGATAATAGGATGATGATCAAGAAAAAGTGAATAAACCATCTGGTGAAGAAAAGAAGCAACCATAATTTTGTTCAACCAAAGGATCTTGTGGAAGATGTTGTAAAAGAAAATGTTAAAGAAGATTAGATAGTTCAACTATTAGATTGTAAACATGAATCACCAAAAGTAGTAGAGATCATTCCACGAATGGATAAGGGAAAACATGTGTTGGTTGAAACACCATGGAATGTCGTGGTGGTAAAGAAAGCTGTCGGTTGTTCATCAAATAGAAAAGATGGTGTGATAGAGAAATATTCCTAACCAATAAAAGAATATGATTCAGAATTGTCCTATATAGGACATGACCTTATGGTAAAATCATTGAAGAAGTTGTTTGATACCATTCCATAGTTTATATGTTTAGACTCGTGGTGCAAGATGCATCATCACTCGTTTGATCAGAAATTGGATTTAGTTTCTAGGCTTATGGATATGGTTTTTTGGCTTGAGACTGATTTCAAATCATTCTTCTTTGGTATGAAGCTCCAAAGAGGTCTTGAAAATAAATTAAAAATGTCTTCAAAGAAGAAAATGGATGTGCTGAGAGTCTTTTATGACATTCATGATAATGTAAAGGATGCATTTGATACTAATGATTTCTTTATCAAAGTCTTTTCTATATGTTTTGTGGAGAAGTTCAGCATTGAATAAAAAACTCAGAAGCAGAATGTCAAATATCTGAATGGGAAGCTTCACTCAGTCACTTTTAATTTGAAAAAGGAAAGAAATCAGAGAATTGAGTTTGAAGAAAAACATATAAGCCGAAATTTCTTTTGAAGACTCATGTAGAAATTCATAAGGCTCTGGAGGAAAAAATCAATTTTATGGAAAATAAAATTAATGATCAGGAATAGTTTCTCAAGTGAATTGAAAAATATCGTAAGGAGAATAAGAATATTGAAACCATATTAAAAAATTTAATTCCAATGGAGAAAGAAGGATGATTTTTTCCCAATCCGGTCTTTTTTTGTATTTCATTCCTTGTACAAATTCATTCAATCAAAATGAATTTTTGGTTGTTCTTCATATTTTTTGTTGTATAGTAATTATTTTTCAAGTACCATTTTTTATTCACTTTATTATTTTTTTAATATCCCCAAGGGGGACAATGGAATGATAAAAAGAATACTAATTAAAGAAGATAATTCTCTATGTATAGAGGATTTTATCTAAGGGGAGTTATTATAAAAGAATATTTCCATAAGCAACAAAAAGTAAAACCAATATCGAGAAGTCAATAATATGATCCTTAGAGATTTCAATAACTAAGGGGGAGTTAGTCGTATTCACTATGATTCATAAGTAAATAGGGATACATTTTTATTTTAAATTTCATCAGGAAATATTCTATGTCATTATATTTTTTTCATTATGATGTTTGTGGTTTCCCAAAAGGGGGAGTTTGTTCATTCAATAAGGTTTCCTTATTACATTCCAATTCCTATATGTTTTTAAATTCACAAACACTATATCTCAAGGAAAAATTATATTTCCCCTAAGGATTATATTTATATAAAAAAATTCCATTAAATAAAAAATTTACCATTACCATGTTTCATTGTTCTTTTAATAGTCTCTCTAAATTCCACACATTATTATCACAATGTAAAAAATTTGGTTTCACATCTAAAACCACTGAATTTCATAAATACATAAATATAAAGTAATTTTTCCGATTATGAATTCAATAAAATTCATACTCTCAATTCTATGAAATTTAGACTCTGAATTCTCTAAAATTCAGGTTCTAAATTCCTCAAAATTCAATTCCAGATTCCTCAAGATTATCACTCCGAGTTACTATGAATTATGAATCTAAATTCCATATAATTTAGAATAAATTTCCCAAAAAATCTGACTTCAATTTCATCAAAATCCAGATTCCAAATTCATTGTAATTTATTCTATGAAATCTATAGAATGTAGATTCAGAATTCTATGGAAAACAGAATCCGAATATCCATGTATTATGGACACTGAATGTTTTTTTAGTAAGATTCTGAATTCCATTTTTCCATAGAATATGAAAAATATATTTTTTATAGAAAATTCATTTTCCTTAAAATTAATTTGAAATGATGTCTTAAAATACATTTTTAATTAACCGTTGTTTTAGTGAAACGTGTATAGGTGCCTTTCAAATTCACGAAAAAATATGACTGTTTGAGGAGGGAGCCGACCATTGGAGAAGTGCATATAAATAAGAGCTCATTTAAACAAGATCAACAATTGTTCCACAAATTTATAGATTTCATGCTACTAAAGTGATTTATAGAGAGATAGAATGTCATTACTTTTGCATACTGAACATCTTGTTCAACTTGTATCATACTATTCCAATTATTGATGAGTACAATTGAGGGATTCCAGGTATTTGAAGACAGAGGTGCTGACTACCTTAATGTTCAAGGGATTACGGGGATAGAGAGACAAATTTTGATATTTCTATCATGGAATTACCCAGATATGGATAAGAGACATATTTGAAGTTATAAATAAATAGACCTTTTTTCAAGGTTTTTGGATGCCCTACTCTTTGGGTTAAAAAAATCATGCTATTTACTTGTTTGGATTCCAATGTTTTTCTATTGTATTTTGATAAAGGAATAAAGTATAACCTTCTTATAATTTCATGTACTTTTTTATACTCTGAATAGTATGAGTTTATATTCATTCAGGTAGAATCTTTCCAATGTAAACATTCCTTACGATTCATTTCCGGGACCATATTTCTAGATCCTAGAATGTTTGTTTAAGTAGAACTAAAAAAATCATGTGAATTTAACTTGTTTATCTTTTTTTATGATAGTTTTCCATAAGGTTAAAAACCAATTTTTTGTAAACATAAAATTCACACCGTATTGTAATTGAGTATCTACGTCATTATTTCAATCCTACATGATGGGCGGTTGATCTATCTAGTGTTTGTATGATGGTAGCATAAGAATTTAAATGAGGGAACATGGGAGCACGAGTCTCAGATTTGTAATTAGTAACCCCATATGTTTATTTAGCCATATTTGGGCTTACGAGGATGTGAGGGCCAAAAAAGCGGGAGAAATGAAATATCCCAGAATTTATGTGTATTATTTTCTTTCATGGATTATTCTAGAACTAGAAATTTTGATGGCACATTATTCTGATTCTTAGAGAGGCTAGAATGTATTTTATAACGTTTTTTAAAGTACGTTATTTAATCATCTGAGCATGTTTTTCTTACTATTGAACTAGTGCCCAGATTGAAAATCTGGTCGCACCGTTGAATTCACAATGTCATGATTCACCTAAGAAGAGCCAAGCCTAGACTGGCATAGGTCAACCTAATAATGAAAAAGTTCATAATTTTAGTGAACAGTAAAATAATCTCAAAATAAATTCAAAGATAATTTTATTCAAATTTCTTTCACTCTGACGGGGCGACCAGTGAGTGCTACAATGTATCGACGAGGAAAGGTTGAATCATTAATGAACTTAATTAATGAGAAAGCGTGTAAATACACAATGAATCTCATTTTTTTAATTCAATAGGGATCCAGAGTTGAAAAACCGTGTTGGGAAATCCTGTGAGGATTTAGGAGTCCCTCTCTCTCTCTCGATATCTCTCACTCACTCTCCCTTCGACAATGAATGATATCGACGAATCTATTCTAATTAAGGATTGAAGAATTATGGTGGGAATAATTCAAGGGATGAGGATTGACAAATAATGCTAATGAATCAAGGGTCAATGACAGATCGTAAATTTGTCCCTCGTCAACTATGGATTCTAAATCAATGTATGGGATATGTGCATTCTCTATTATTTATTCTTCCTATTCTTCTTTTAAAATAATGAACGAAGATCAACCCAGGAACAGGTTGACACGTGGTTCAATCATTATTGTAGTTTGGGAAATGATATTAAGGGGATTTATGTGATTTGGAATTAATGTTAGAATTATAAAACCCCCTTATATCTATTTGTAAATTCTAATGTGGGTGGATAGGGATGACATGAATAAGGAAAAAATCATTACTTAGTGGTAATATGTGTTCTTAATGACCAAATGGAAGAATCGAAAAACCATTCGCCTCGAGGCCATGGCAAGGATGGAGTTACTTGAGAGGCCCGAGGGCGTAGATGAATCTGAGATCGAACCACCAGATAAGACTCATTGGCCTATGGAATGTGCCACCGATGGGGTACCACTGATGCAGCACCTCTAGCATGGAAGCCGCTTGCAGAAGGCGGTGCCACCCGAGTTCCACATGTGGGACATAGATTCCATTCCTCCCCAACCTTACTGATGGTGGTAGACCACCCATCGTGTGCCGCTACAGAGGAGGGCCACAGTCTGTCAGCTTATGTGGCTTTTCAGACACGATGCTAGTGTTGTGTCATGTATCGGCGAGTGACCAACTCCATGATGGCCTCGTGTTGACAAAGGGGGGAATGCCGACTGACCATCTGCCCATGCCCCAACTAGATAGGTCAATTATTTGAGCCAAATGACTTTAGAAGACCGGTCCGACGAGAAAAACCTGGGCTACGTGGTGGATCAGGCTATGAAAAAAGACCTTACTAAAAGTGTGGGACGAGCCGAATAAAATCTGGTCACTAGAGGACTAAGTGGATAGGACCTAGATCCATCCTCATCCGGGTCCATTGAGGCCCAATTGGCCATGCCAATTGGCCTGATAGACATGATCGGGTCTTGCAGGACCCCGAACTGGGTTGGTAGTGTCAGTTCGAACTAAACAGACCAGACTTAGAAGTAATCTTCCCATGTTTGCAAAATGGGACGTATCTCATAGGTTGTGCGTTCGATTGATGATTCATCTATGGTGTTCCGCCCCACGTGACAGGTACGTCCTTATGAATTCATCTATGATTTATTTTGTGTAATTTGACCCTGCCAGGCTTCGTGACTCAGCTACTGAGCGAGGCTCCATGACTCAGCTACTGAGCAATGCTTTATGACTTAGCTACCAACGAGGATCCATGACTGAGCTATCAATGAGACTTTGTGACTAATCTATCAGTGAGGCTCAATGATATAGCTAACAAGAGAGGATCTGGGACCCAGGAATCGATAAAGCTTCCTGACTCAGCCACAGAATGAGGCTTTGTGACTCACCTATCCAGTGAGGCGTCATGACTCACATACCAAGTGAGGCTTCGTGGAACTACATATACTTGCATCCCTGACTCAACTACCGAATGATGCTTCATGATTCAGATATTTAATACATCTATGAGACCTAGCTAGAAAAAAGGACTCATCGGGGATGAGTTCCTTTATAGTGATTGATGTTATGCATTTTCAGCTGTTGTTTTTTCTATCAACACTTTAAGTTATACTTTTTTTGAGATAACACCTATAACTATAATATTTATTGAATTAATATTTGATTTACTTTTTGTATTTATATGAGACCTGATTTTGTTTCGGGTTACCTACTGAGTATTGTTATGCACAACCCTGCACGGGCTTTGCCTGCACCAATTGTGTCTTGTGCAGACAATAGACACCATTAACTGGGATCATGTAGGTCCTGAGATAGGTGTTTTTTGGAGGTGGATCTAAAAATATTGTATGATTCAGTGACATAAAATACTCAGCTATAGCTACCCGTCACGTAGGATCCTCGGCAAACAACCTATGTATCTTGTTCTTCCTTTTACAATACTTTCATTTTCATTAGAGTTTGTATTCTGGACCCCTTTATCATTTTAGTTGCACCATTACGTGTGCGGTTTCTTCCTAGTGTGACATACTTGTTGTTGGTACCCAAATTTTATCTTTAATTTTTCCTTACGGGTTCTACGTGTGTATAAGTTAAAATGGGATTTCATCCCCTTTTTGGGATATTCCATTTTGTGCATGTTTCCATCCAATGTCCTGTGGAATGCGTGGTTTGGGTAGTCATGGAACGGCCCCTGTGGGATGGGTTGTGACATTTGATACCCCCTTTAAGTCATAATTAACATCAAATGGGTTTTTATAGATAAAAATTCAAGTAAAATATAATTGGATTATTTCTTGATAGAAATTCAATTTTCATTTTGAAATCATTTCCTTAAAATATAAGTATTTCAAAAATATTAAGTAAAGAATTTTAATTGAAAATAACCTTGGAAACATGTAAAGGAAGATTCAATTTCTTTATTGGTAATTATAGTGGGAAATTACATTGAGCTTTTTTTTTGTTAAAACAATGATTCATTTCGTATTTTTTTAAAAATTTCCATAGTACCTCATTCAAAAAATAATAAACATATTCCGTTGAAATTTAACCCAAGAATGTATGAAATATTTAAAAGGACTATTATTTATCATTGTAAAATGATATAAATAGTTATTAAAATATTTTAAAGGAAAACATGGAATTCGAATAAAAATAATCTTGAGAGAATAATCAATATAGTGGGTTATTCTAAAAAACAGTAATTTGATCTATTTAGTTAATAAATTAATAATTATTAACATGAAATATGTATTATTGAGTAATAATCACTAGATATTAAATAATAATTGTATATAATATATAATTATCATGTTATTTCATCAACATATATTGAATCATAAATAATCCCTATTGAAATTGGATCCAAACATATATCTTTTACCTCACATATTATCTACCATCATTAGAATATAAAACTACAATACAACAAATATAGATATTTTTTACATGTATTATAAAACTATATTAATATATATCTTGCATATATGGTTATCTTATAAATTATATTGACCTATTTATTAATAATTCATTATTAATTCCATTGTTATTGGTGATTATATTAAAGTTTCACTTGATTGTTTTGGTTCTACGGTATCAGTTCCACAAAATTCATTATTTTTTAATAATCATCAAAATGTTAATATATATATATATACTATTCAATATATATAATATATTATATTATAATCATCCAAAAAATGGATGAGATAAAAAAATAATTATATTGTCCATGGATATGGTAGGTCATACGTACGCATGAACGCTGCTTTCATTTTTTAACTGATTCAACAAAATAATATTAGATAATTTTCCCATATTATAGAGTTAGTATTATATCATATATATATATTTATATAATATATATTAATTCAATATATCCTTACAACTATCCTTATAATCAATAAATGAAAAACAAATCATATCGGTTAATAGACGTGGAGGTTCACCTGTACGCTTGAGAAACCTTATCATTTTCCAAAAAAAGGAAGGATAGAATGTAGATATAATAGTATTGTTATAGAATCAATATAATTCAATAAATATATTTTATGAAAATTATTTCAATCATAATATCCATTTATGAATTATTATAAAGGTAATTTAATTATATCACCATGCGGAGGTTGTAGTCCATATGTACACATGAGAGATTCATTCTCTTATCACTTCATGGAAAATAGTTTGGATATTGGTGTATTCAAAATAATAATAGAATATACCAATATTTAGAATTATACATTTGTGATTTCTTTATGGATACAATAGATTAAGATAAGGTAGAATATGAAATAAACATCAATAGGCTCGGCTAAATGATTACTTATTATTTGGTAGGCCTCCTTTAGATTCATTTTTATGGACTCATTCAATTGTCATTCAAAAATACCTAAACATATAATCAATGTATATATAGTTATATAATATAATTTGTTAGGTTTTTTTCAAACTAGATGAATCAATTTGGTTTAAATAAAAGAGAGAATATGTGTCCTTTTTTGAAGGATGAAAATGGAAACTCAATGAATTTATAAATATATTAAAATATAATTAAGTCATTATCAAGAAAAATTATTCCATATAGATAAATTATTGAATAAAAATATAATAATATCAATATATCATCATATAATTCAATTAAGATCGATTTTTTGTCTGTTTAAACAATATATTTTTGTTTAAATCCATGGAAAAACATTTTTAACAATACCTTTGGTAAAATATTTTACCATATTAATGGGTTATAATTTTACATATAAGCTACAGATTATTTCATTAATGGAAAAGGGGTGAAATTTTCAACCATTTATCATTTTAACGATACTATTTATTGATTTTTTTGGATTAAGAAAAATAAAAATATTATTTAACATTAAATATCATTAATAATATTTTTTATACTACTTATTTAATTTGACGTTATTGAAATAATGAGAGTTATGGAATTCGAATAAAAAAACATCAAAAAAATACTAATATATTGTATTTTTCAAAAAATATTATGAAACATAATATATCAAAAAATTATATGACATTAAATATTTTTAAATTAATATAATTTATACTATTAAATTTAATAAATTTTGTATCAGTATTGTGTAAGAATTTAGGTAAATTATATAGTTACTAAAAATAATAAATACAATCTATTGTCAAAAAAATTAATTCATATATCTATTAAATTATTATAACTGAAAGTATCCCCTTTTTACCCTTAAATAAATATTTTACAAATATTGTGGTCAAGAGAGTGAAAATTTGTATTTATTTTATTCTTAAATAAATTTATGTTTCAAATTTTAAAATAAATGAAACCATATTGAAATATATTTGATAAATGGATGAAAATGCTCAAATTATAGTCATAAACTAGGAAACATGAATGTTTTTAATGATTTTTTAGCCTTATGACATTATTATTAACTCAAAATAACTCGTTTTACCTTTAAAATGGAAAAGATTGATGTAGTTAATATTCATATTAACCCAAAATTTAATTGATATATTAATCTAACATGTACCACCTAGTTCAAGATATAGAGTTCATTTTTTTTCAATTCACTTATTCAAAATTATTAAATTTAATATATAACCTCTAAAATCTTATGAAAAGTGGTTTTATAGAGATAAAAAGTCTTTTTTGAAATATAATATGTTTATATATATATTTCTGTAATAAAAATTGTTCAATTGAGCACAATAAGATTATTCATAATTTAACATATTCATTTTTACTTTTATAACATTTTTAAAAAAATTTGAATTCTAAATTTATTAAATTAAAATGTGGTTTTTATTAAAAAACAATATTTTCAATATACATCAAATAATAAATGTTTTGGGGAAATTACCAAAAAAATTAATATTATTTAATTTTGAAATCATGATTTCATAAATGACGTTCATTTTTGAAATTAATTGTCTAAAAGTTATAATTTAATTATATTATTTTTTCACAAAGTATATCAAACCCATTTTGTGGAAAATTATATATAATTATATTACTAATATTTTATTTTTGAAAAATATTAAAATACTTTTTTGTATAGTTTTTTTACACTTTATTCAATTAATTTAACAGTTATCCTATTATGGTATATTAATATGTTCTTTATGTTTTTTTTGGTGTTGTTTGTGTCACTAGATATAAAAGAAATAAAATTTATTAATATATTATAAAATCATGTTGTTTTATTGTTACGATGATAATCCAAATGTAAAGATATAATGAATGTGATGACTTATGCTTTTACAAACCTGATGTCTCGATTTATGGTTAACATTCACAACATGGGTGATTTTTTTATCATAAAAAATATAAGAAAATGTAGTTTCATTATATTTTAGTTGATGATGACCATGGAGGAAAAAAGATTCTACTTACCAGATATGATGAATATGGGTAGAAGAAGTAACAGAAAAGTATAAAATGAATAATACTATGTTTTATATAAATAAATGAAAGAGATAAATCAACTATTTATCAATGAAAAATGAACATTTTTTATTCGTAGAAATATTTTTCACCATAGGGATTCAATAATAAATCATTTTATAAATTTTGGGGTACTAAATAAATTTCTAAATCAATGACCTAATCCAAGGAATAACTCCTAGACCAAGGAATGACCAATTTTATTTCAATTAGTGATGTGGATTTCGATCTATAGAAAAAATTATCATCCACTACAGATTTTGGGATATCATGTTATCTTTTTTTAAGAATATTATTTATGAATATATTATTATTCATCCCTTTATAAAACATTATGTGATTTTGATCACTTATTAGAACACCTTATAAAGATTCTATATAAATTTTAAAGGAAGATAATTGATAATTTATATTCTTATTCAGCCAATAATTTACTTTTTGTGAGATTTTATAAATGAAAATATTATGGAAATTACTTATGTTGAATGGATATTAATAAATAATTTCGAGATATATTTATCTTGAATTTTTATAAGTGAATCTAAAATTATGGATATGAATATTTTTTTAGTAATATGAGGATGTATTTCTTTATGATATTCCTAGTATCCCCCTACATCAAGAATTTTTTTTTTAAATAAACTCAGACATATTATGATAACTATATATATGAATATATATAGAATGGAGAAAATTTATTTGTTTTATATGAAGAATAAATTCCATTGTAATATTAAAAAATTATTCGTACATGCAAATAATTCATCATAGATTGTAAATTTTCTTATTGTTAATAAAAAACATTGGTCAATGTTCTATTTCCTTGATTATTTATAACTTAACTTGATCACTATAAAATATCATTTATCTTTTAGACCATATTGATGGATGTTATAATCAATTGAGGGGAGATAAATACTTTTAAATGATTGATCTCTATTCCAGAAATCTTAATTTGAGGGTATATATGGTGTACATAGTGAGGAAATCCATTATTATGAGGAATGTTCTGTAAGCTTTCATAGTAATTCAAAGATAGACTAACTAGTTCTCCTAATTTATTAATCGATCTAATGAATATATTATTTTTTATTAATATTGTAATATTTTTTCAATGACTATTAAATATAGTCTTATTTAATACATAAAAAAGGTTTGACATGAATATCTTTTAAGATTTTTATTTATGGATATGATGAATGATATGTTTTAGTCCAAATTTACCCTCTGTAAATTTGGGATACATAAAACATCATTCATGGATAATATTATCCTTAGTGAGGGTATTTTAGTTGATCCTTTAACGATGGATGTGGTTAAAAAATATCTCAAACCATCCATAGATATAAAAATTTGTTGTTTTGTTTGTTTTTAGGATATTACCCTTTATATGTGGGAGATATCATCTTGATATCAAATTTAAAAAAAAATATTAAACTTTTTGGATCTATGTTCCATTCAATAGAGATATGTGAGAAACATTTTAGAGAGAAAAAAATAAGGGGTTTCACCATGATTTCACTCACACTACCCAAGCCATGGATAACAGATTTCGGTCGATAATGTTTCATCGAATAAAGCACTAGGATTCCTTCTATTCCAAAATAATATGGTGATAGAATTATCGAATCACCAAATTAAAATTTATCAGAAAATGTAACTAACATGTGATTTTTTTGAAGGTAATGGTAAAGTATTCATTGAATGTATAAAAGTATTATATTTATTATATATATATATTGATCATATAATATTTAATTATATATTAACAAATAAATAGTTGAATATGCACCAAAATATATGGTTGGAATTTATTAATAATTATAACTACTCTATATATGAACATTATGGGATAGAGAATATGTTGTCTATTACTCTGAGTTGGAAAGAACATAATTCTTTTCCTTTATTGTGTTTCAAAAAGAACTAATAATTTTGGATTAGAATAAAATTTAAATTGGAATCAAAGGGTAAAGAGAATGATTTTATTTTCACATATTAATGTTCAACCAACTATTTATTTGAATATTAAAGAGGCATAGAAGGAATATATGGTGATATAAGTGAACGTATGAAATGTTCCTAATATCAATCATGATAGTGATGATATGTTCAGGTTCATGAATAGATTATTATACTTGTTAGTATTATTTTTTGAGAAGTATTAGTTAGATTAAACTTAATGTTCATTGTTCAATATTCATCCATATAGACGTTTTACAAAGATATATTTATGATAATTTATTTAGGATAATATAAGGAGGTATATTGTAGAGTTTGTATCGTAGTTATTATATATAGATAATGTTTATAATGAGAGGTAAAATCATATTAGGGATGTTAAAACCATTAACTATACCTTACTGGAAATTTTCAAAACATCACCATATATTTTTATCATGGGGAACACCTTAAAATATAAACAGTATGATTCTATTTGGGATTTAGAAAATCAAATTAAATAATTAATATATTTCATTAATATGAGTTAATATTTCTCTCATTATCATTATTCCTAGTAATATGTTATGAAAATGGTAAGGTTTCAGGACGTACAACATTCATTCACATCTGATCATGATACAAGGCTTACATCAATATCATTATTAATCCATCAGTAATCACTAAAATATGTGCTGATATTTTGAATTGTGTTGCATCATTAGAGAGATGGCCATTCTCAAATGACCATTCAAACACTTAATGTAACTCCCCAACCATATTTGTCCAAAGTTGGTGCATTATTTTACTATATTGGCATGATCACAAGGAAATTAAATCCCAAAGGACTGATCAGTTTAGTTTCCTTCCAAAATACTAGATACAAAAACATGTTTTACATTATATCTTGAAATGGAAATCAAAATATTATTCCCATTGAAAACTATCTTATCCCTAAAAATATACCTAAATTCCAATAACAATATTATTATTCTCTTCATATGGTAAAATGAAACTCAAGAATGTGGGATCTCATATTATTAGTAAAGATAAAAAATATATATGAAGCAATCATAATTATGTATAAACATATAAGGAAATGTATAAAACGAAAGAATATACATTAAAAATAATATTAAAAATAATATCTCAAAAAATAAATAAGATATTTCCTTTTAAACATTCACATGGATATTCTATAAGGGGAATAATTATATGTAATAGTAATAACTAATCTCATAATGAGGAAATTTATAATTCTAAACATCATTACCTTACCTTAAAATCCTCATGCTAAGAACATAATTAACCATACTTCCAAGGCCATGTTTTAAGACACTAGTTTGTCTTACAAGACCTACAGATGCATCAAGGGGATATAGCGGGCCCCACCCATCACTTATTATGTCCATTGAATTCCTCTTATTACATGGGTAAAACAACATAAACATTCATATAAAATCAAGAATACAAAATATTAATAGGTTACCATAAACCATGAATAATATCAATATATTACATTTACAGTCAGATATGTCATAAGCCCTTCAATAAAATATTGATTTTTTTATAATAAATCCTCCTTATATAATAATAAAATCTAACAATGTTTTTTGATATAAATGAATATAATAAAATTAAATCATTAAAGTTTTTAGAGAAAAATACTTTTTCAACATTGAAATCATTTAAAAGAGATAGAAATATAAATGAAAAAATACATATGAAAATAACCTTGAATGCTTGTTAGGGAAGATTCAAAATGGAAATGCTTCATAATGGTGGAAAATATCTACCATCATTGGAAAACTTAAAAAAATATTCTTCCCCTGATTTGTTGAAAAGGTCAAAAAGTACGTCAATTGAAAAAAATATGGATGTATTCTATTCAATTTTTTTTATAAAAATTCATAATTGGTTAAAAACATTTTTTAACCAATTGTTGATAATATTTTTAATTAAATTTTATGAAACATGTGGATGGGTGAAAAATAAGTCACAATTGATACTTAAGATTAAACACCCTTGAATAAAAATGAGGTTGTGAAATAATTCCTTACCATGTACTTTCAATTTCTAAAGGGTGAATTAAACACTTATATAAATGTTAAATAATTTTATTAATTTATACCATAACAATATATATATTAATTAATATATATATATATGATCCTCTTATATCAATTTTGAAATAATATTTATCTATTACTATTGATTTTGGTGTTAACTACTTCATTTTCTTATTCCTGTTTTGTCATGTAAGTCGTGTTTTTTATAGATAATATGTATTATTCTAATACAGAATGAAATTGAGATCATAATTATTATTTTTACTAATAATATAAATTTTATAATCATTATTAAATGGTTACCATTGAAAATGAATCTCATCGCACCATGGAGGTGGTAGGTCGTACTTACGCATGAGCGACAATATCATTCACTTGATAGTTAAATGGTATGGAATTAGATTGTATAATAAATATAAAAAATCATTATCATGCTCTGTTCATTGTTTATATGCTTTATAATCATCATTATAACAATCCTAATAATGTGTGTTTGGGTAAAAAATTACATCATATCGTAGAGATGATAAGTCGTACGTATGCATGCATGGTGATATTATTATTTGTATAATAGATAAAATCAGGAATATAGTTTTCACATGATTATAAAAGAAACTCATTATATGGGTGATACCATATTTATTTCATATCTATCAATAAAATAGAGTAATATGATGTATAAGAAGAATATAAATTTGAAATAGGTGATAAACCCATTACCTCGTTTCGAGTATATCCTTTTATTTTGCACAAAATGACTCTATAAGATGGATTTATGCATGCAATATGGCCATTTGGATGTATTAATGGAAGTTGGGAGTGTAAATAGTTGGGTTTTGGATTAGAAAACAGCTTTATTGGTGTGAATTAATGATAAGAATACGTTCTCTTTAATGTGGGAGGGGTAGAGCACTTTACGAAACTCTTAAAATATTAAAATAATATATTTTACTATTCAATTAAAAATGGATTCAAAGTTATTTTATTTCTGTATAATATGATAATGGGTAGAAATATAATAAAAAATTAATTTTATACATGTTTTGTTCATAACATTAACCTTATCATTTGTCTTTAACACTTAGTTAAATAATTTAATCTTTATAGTAACAAATTGTATTTTTTACACTATTGGGTTAATATAGTTAAAATAAGTTTATAAATGGACCCCCATTGGATAAAAAATGAAATATTAATCTTCATATAAGACATATGGCTGAAACATTTATATTTATAAAATTTATGACATTTAATAAATTATTTATTGTTTTAATGTATTATTTATCTCAATTTAGATATTATACAATATTTTCAGTTTTGAAAAATGATTAAAAAATGATAATTCAAAAACATAACTACCATATCTTAAAAATGTCTATTTTATATTTAAAAATTTTATATTCCATTAATTTAATCTACTTATATTTAATTTTTATATTTAATATCATTTATTTGATATTTTAATTGTTAAAACAATGCATACTTCATGATTGTGTCATCATTTAGGGTAATTATTTACTCACTATAAATTTTAAATAAATTTATATGAGGTGAGAAATTATTTTATATTTCAATATTCTATTTATAACTTTCCTTATCTATTGGATATATCTTTATTAAAATTATTATACTTATAAGCAATGAGAGTGTGAGATTTTCTCATATAAATTAATTTTAATAATATTCATGTCATTTTCAGGGATAAGGGTCCATTAAATGATTATATTTAGAAATATATGTGATTTGGGTATATTTTATTCATCCAATATGATTTTTATAGGTTTAGGATAATTTTTTAATATTATTGGTTCCTTTTAATTACATGATTTACCCTAAACTGCGGTAATAAAAATTACTACATTTACTATTCATATTGTTGTATGAAATAAAAGTAACCTATTTACATAATTTGAACCAACTGATTTCAAATATCTAATACATTTTTTTATTATTTAAAACATATAAGTGGAAGTAATTATTTAAAAACTAATCCCTGTTAACAAAACGAGAAAACATATTTTCCAAAAGTAAAAACGATCAAAAGATTGACATGGGATTATATTTATATTTAATGTGAAAATAGTTCAGATGGAATAAATTATATTAAATGGTAAAAATTTAATCTAATTATACATTAAAACCAATTAAAAGTATAATCATAAAATATAAATAATTTAGATGAAATATTTTTTTTGAATTAAAATACAACAATTTCTACTATTCATTAAAAATGAATATTATCAAAAAAACCCATGAAAAATTTCCAAACTAAAATATTATGTTTATATTCTAAATAATATTATTATTTTATTCCCAATTGAATATATAAAAGTGTCAAATATTTGTTTTACAAAAGTGTTCCCGATCAATTTGTGGTAAAATTGAATTTTTTTGAAATACTTCTATTATTAAAAAAAATAATTTGTTCTAATATCATGTAGAAGAAACAAATGAGATCTATATTAAAATTATATAGAAAATATAAATTTCAGAACATGGGTAATAATATTCTTAATCTCTTTTTATACAATAAATTTTGGTGTTCTTGAACTCAGTGTTGCGTGTAGTGCAAGCTATTGATTTATTTGAAATGAATTATACAATAAATGCTTGGTCTGTTACATTATAACATCCTTAAAAAAATCACATACACATCCTTTAT
Source organism: Viscum album (assembly GCA_963277665.1). Taxonomy (NCBI): domain Eukaryota; kingdom Viridiplantae; phylum Streptophyta; class Magnoliopsida; order Santalales; family Viscaceae; genus Viscum; species Viscum album. The sequence continues at coordinate 1,100,042,348 of OY728123.1, forward strand.
AGAATATCAGTTTAATAAAATTTTCAATTGGATATTCATTATAAATCCTTATGGTTCCCAGGTTGCCTCTTCCATTTTATGGTTTCTCCAATGAACCTTTACGAGATGAGTCATCTGATTTCACAAAACATGTTATCTAGTACCATGAATATTGATAAGAACTTCACAATAAAAAATACCATGATTCATTAATATATCATCAATGATTAGTGCATAAATTCTGTCTGGAATTTATTTCCTTAACATTGTTACGTGTAACACATCATGAACTTTGGAGAGACTTGGAGGCATTTCCAAATGGTTTGAAAAAACTCAAATTCATTCCAGAATCTAAAATGTTTGGATGTACTAGGGACCTAATTATCAGTATATATCCTTCACATACTTAGATATGTTTTGATGTGGGTCACAATATTATTTACCATTTTCATTATTTCCTCTGGGATTAAGAGTTTTCATTCTCCAATATCATCCATACGAGTCTGCGTATGAAATCTCATTACATATATCACTTAATATACTTCCATCTAAATAATTGAATGGATATTATTGTTATAGAAAAATTATAATAGAGGTAAATATAGATCCCATATACAATAAATTATATGTGATCAATATCTCAACATGTATTCAAATTTTTGAATAGTTTTCTCCAATTTTTAATCAGTTAGATGGTGGTAGGAAATTCTAAAACTATTATGAATATATAGGGCCTTCAGAAGAATTTTCATGAATTATGATGGAAAATGTGGATCACAATCAGAGAAAATCAATAGGGGTGCTCCATTAAGTATTACAACATCATTAATATATTGTGTTTTTTAACGTTTAAGTGGGAAGTCATCTATTATAGAAATAATATCTATGAATTATGTAAGCTGATAATTAATAACCCATACCATATCATTTATTCTATGAGTATTTGGTATCCCTATAATAATTTCAATCATAATATCATCATATTTACAAAGTCGTATAGGAAGATGTTTCTTGACTCCACATGGATATTGTCTTCTTGCCTTAAATTATCGACAAACCAAACTTCTTGAACCATATTCAGAAAACTATCTATTCATGTTTTCCCACTAAATATGTTCTCTCAAATATCTATACATGATAGTGACAAAACAATTTATAGAGAAATTATACCTTTATGCACCATCCAATAATTCTATTTTTAACTCAGTTATAACGGGAACACAAAACCTCTTCTCAAATATCCAAATCCCGTCTTCATAAATGAATTCAACCAGACTCCAATCATTCAAAAAATTAATTTTCTTTGAAATATCTTCTCCATCTTACTAAAAACCTTTTATCCATTCCACTAAATATGGTTTGTTAAAAATTTGAAAAATTAGTGAGGTTTCACCTTACATGATAATTCACATATCTATCATTACTGGATTTGTGAATAGACAATCCCTTTAAACTCTCATTTCATTTAGAACTCTGTGGTCCATACTACTCAAAGAATCAACCTCCTTATTTTCCTTCCTTGGGTGTTAGTGAAATTTGAAATAATAATTATTGGGTATCTCAAGCCATATACATTATCTCATGTTTAGTTCATTCATTGAGACAATAAATTTTAATCTATTTTGATCAGTATATATCTTACATAATTCACCATAGATATAGTGTTTCTATGTCATCATAGACAATATTACTACTGCTATGTTAAGATCAACAGTTGGTATGGTTTTTTGAGTAATTTTTAACTTCCTTGTTGCCTATGCAATAACCCTTTCATTATGCATAATGACACACACAAGTCCTTTTCTTGATGTATGAATACAAATCACAGACACATAATTCACAGATGGTAAATTCCAGATAGGATATTTAATTAATATTCTCTTCAATTATTCAAAATATTCTTCTCAAATTTTTTTTAAAATTAATTTAATTATTTTACATGTGGGCATAGTTAATGGGTTTTTTTATTAAGAAAAATTCTGGACGAAACGTTGTAACTAAAATACAATACCATTTAATCTATGTAACTTGGTTTTACTCATCCTTTATAGCACATTTATGGTGTTCCTTTTTCATTTCAAGAAAAATAATGATTCCATACATTGAGACACTATGGCCAAGAAATGAAATTTCATGAATCCAGAATTCAATCATAGAAAAAAGCCCATAAAGATTATTTCATCTAAGAGTCTTCCTAACAATCTGCATGTGGTTCTCATTGTCAATTTATAATTTATACTATACCAAGATATCTTCAATAAATATAAAGAAGAAATTATCAATATATTCCATGGAAAATATGTTTATTAGATCCATGAATTAAAATGGTGTATTATTAATTCCATATGTCATTACAATAAACACAGAATGCTCATACATTGTTCAGAATTTTATCTTTATAATATATTCCTTATTCACACATAATTGATTATATCTTGAATTAAGGTCAATCTTCAAAAAATATTTACCTTTTAGAGTTTGATCAAAAAAATCATCAATGTGAGGTATAAGATAATTGTTCTTTATTGTAATAGATTTCACTTATCTATAATCAATTCAAATCCTCATTGATACATATTTTTTCTTAACATAAATAACTGGGGATCCCCATTGAGAAAATGTTGGGCAAATAAATCCATTAGTACTCAACTCATCGAGTTGTTTCTTTATCTCTACTAATTCAACAGTAGTCATTCTAAAGGGATATTCAAATATTGTCCTAGATTCAAGGTTTCAATCAATAATAAATGTGACATTCCACTCTAGAGTATTTCTAGGTAAATCCTTTGAAAATACATCAATATATACTCATACAATACGTACATCCTAAATTTGAATATTTCTTTCTTATCGCTAGATATTGTTTCTTCCTTCTCCCTATGAATTTCCTTCAGTAAAGAAACTGGGGGAGGATTTGGATAAGAATCAGGGGATAAATTTTCTTCTCTAGATATAATTGATTTTACATATTCCTCAAAAATGAAAAATTCATTCTTCTTGAAATAAATTTTTGAATTATATTTTGATATCCTATCCATACTGAATATTATATCATTGTTGAACAAAGGAATGATGATAAAGTTAAAAGATAAAACATGTTTATATGACATAATGTGATCTTCTTAACAGATCTTCGTTGCAATTATTATTCCCCTAATGGTTTTGAAAGACAACTCCATTGTTAATGAGATTTTGAGATATCGTGCTTTTTAATAGAAATGGGATGATATAAAGGAATTCAAGGTTCCATAATCAAATAATTCTTTGGATAAATTTGAGAAAATAATTAACATAAATTCTCTATATCATTAATAACTTCATCCTTCACAGTTTTGATCACAAAATAATGTCCTAGCTCCCTTTGTATTTAATATAGAATGTCTCCATGAATCTTATAAAAACTATTTTCATAATGCCCCATATCGTTACAATTGAATAAATGTGAATTGATCGCTTCTTTCTTCCCCTTATTATCATGATCTTGGTTACCATTTTCTCTACACATGTGAAAAAATATAATCCGGTTTAGGAATATTTCAAGGTGTTTATTCCCTCTTTTGTTATAGGGTTGAATGTCATCTTTTCACTTATTCCTCTTATTCCCTCTTATAGAGTGTTCTGTAACCCAATTATTCTAATAATTTAATTTAAGATGATAAGATATATAGATTTAGTTTTCTGTCTTGATAGTATGTGAGAATATATTTTCTTATGATGAGAAAGATTATGGGACCAATACCCATTGAAAGTATAATATTCATCTATCGAGGAATCAATCAATATTACTTCTTGGATAATGTATGTAGTATGTACGATTCCATTATATCCTTGTAATGTTAGATTCATAATTTCCATCATTCTCATCTACATTCTCTCTCAGACTCACAAATTGGTACTCCATATACTCTCATTAATCATGATGAAATTATTTTTATAAGAAGATTTATATAAATTCCATCCATTACATTTTTTGTACCACTTTATACATCTTATTATTTTCAATTAATGACCATAATTTAATGGAATATCCAGACAGATGGTAGATTCCATTAAAACATTTTCCCTTTCTTTAGTCACCAAATAATGAAATATTTTCTCTGAGGAACTTATCCACTGAATAGATACAAAATGAATTGTAGTCCCATTAAATGTTGTGGGTTATTTCCCAATGAATCAGTGTATCATTGATCATCCATGTTGTGGATCACGCTGCTCCATAGTAGTAAGTTTATTTTTTTAAAATGGGAGTCAATTTTCCTAGTACGATTATATGTTTTTAGAAATAGTAATATCACCAAAACCACTATGATTATTTTACACTGGATGGAAATACTTATATGAGTTATGTTAATTGATAAAATTATTGTTCATTACTTTAGGAACAATTTATAATCAAATCCATTCATTACATACGGTTATGAATCATAATGAATAATTCTAAACTAGAAAAATACTTAATAAAAATGGAAAACATTATGCATATTGAATCCATAATCATAAAAATGGTTTCATTGGGGACATTTTTACTCATAAATACTTTATAATGGTTTTCAAATAATATAAGAATTATCCTAAGCCTATACATTGGGATTATCGAACCAAGTGTGTAGTAATGCCCATTATTGTCTACTAGGTTACCCTAAGTCTTTCCTAGAACACCATATCAAAGTATTTATTACATGGAACATCAGTTCTAGAACCATTACCATTTCCAATATCCATACATTGTTGTATTTTCTAATAATTATCACATAATCTCTATATTTCTAAATTTTTAGGATGTTCTTATAAACTTATCTTCAAATTCTATCTTATTGTAGCATTCCCAAATTAAGGTCTATTTAAACCTAGTTCCTAATAATGGTACTAAATTTACATTAATACAAACTATATTTATCCAACACTAGTTTCCCAAAGTGGGTACATTATATTATTACATTTTAATTATCACAAAAAATATAATCTTGAATTTTTGGTTAGTTTATTAGCCTTGTAAGTACTAGATGAAAACATAATTTTTACATTACATCTTGAAATAAAAAAATATTATACCCTTTGAAAGATGTCATATCCTTTAGACTATCCAGGATGGTAAATCATAATATAGATTATTTTATCTTAGGGAATATGAAACATAAGAAATGAGAGATCTCAAATGCTTAGTAAGGATAAACAATATAACAGAAGCTTTCAGAAATAAGAATAAAAATTTTAAAAAAATCTATAAAACTGAAACACAAACCATTCAAACAAAATATTCTCCATGGTATGAAGAGAAATAAATCATATAATTATATTTGAACATTTTAATTAATCTTATACTTGTAGAATAATCACATGTAATATAAATATATAATTTAATAATGAGGGATGCATAATGTCATGCATCGTAACTATACCATCAAAGCCTCATTCCAAGACCATAAATAACCATACCATCAAGTCCATATGCTACGAAACTAGATTGTCTAATGAGACCTACCGATGCATTAATGGGTTACAGTAGGTCCCAAAGTCACTTACTATATCCAATTCAATCATCTTATGAAAGGGGTAAAACATCACATTATATTCGTATTAAAACTAAAATACGAAATGTTAACACTTAAACCAAAAAGCATGAATGGTGTCAAAATTGATCATCCACAATAAAATATACCATAACCCTAGAAATAAAATATATGAGACTATATCTAAATAAATCAACCACTATTAAGCAAAAAATCTATAAAGGATTTTATCATTATGGAAGATATTCCAAATAAATCATTAAAACTCTTCAACATAAATATCCCTTTTTAATTTGAAATCATTAAAAATCAACACAATTATAAAAGAGAACATTTATAATGAAAATGGTCTTGTAAACATGTAAGGTAATCTTTAAAATGTAATCGATTCATTTCTGAGGAAAATAGCTACTTGTGAAATATAAGTTAAAAATCATTCTCTCCTTATTTTTTTAAAAATGTCATAAAGTGATTACTTTGGAAAATGATAGAATAATTCTTTTCAAAATTATTTAAAAAGTAAAACATTTATTAAAATGAAATTAAAAAATTTGCAATAATATCAATAATTTTAATTTAGGAAATATGGAAATCTATGATAACAATTTCCTTGTAGATGCTTATTTATAAACAATGTCAAATAATATTGAGATTTTGAAATTAACCCTTACCTTATACATTCATTTATTAGAGGGTTAATTATCCCCTTATATATTTTCTAATGAATTTAATTTAATTATAAAATAACCTTATGCATATTTATGATACCATATATGATCCTCTTATATCATTTTGGAAAAAATATATCAGTATTATTGTTGTTGTTTCGAGTGTTAACAACTTAGTCTTCCCATTCAAATTTTGTCATGAATGTCAGTATTGTTATGTATAAGATGTGTTTTATTCATATCCAGAATTAAATTAAGTTCATAATTTTATTTTTACACATCATATAAATTTTATAATCATTCATTAACGGTTATTGTGGAGAATTAATCTCACATCATAGTAGAGATGGTAGCACATACATACGCACGAGCAATGATATCATTCCTTTGATGGATAAATTGTATATAAATGTATGATATATTAATTATATATAATAATTATCATGATATATTAATTATTTATATCCATTATACTCATCATAATAAAAATCCAAATAACATTTTGTTGGATAGAAAATAACACATTGATGTGGAGACAGTAAGTCGAACGTACACACTCATTGTGACATTGTTATAGATATGATTGGTTAAATATGGAATATGGTGTACCATATATTATAATAACAACTCAGTGTATATATTATTTTATACATGTTAATTTGGTTTGGAAAAAACATATAAATATGATGTATAAGAAGAAGATGACATTGAAAGATTTGACAACACAATTTCCTCTTTTTTGGTTATCTTGTTTTGATTTTCACAAAAGTACTCAATAGGATGAATTTATGACCCCATTATGGAATCTAGGATGTGTTAAGGGAATATAAGAGTGGATATGTGTAGGGTTTCTCTGATATAAGGATCTTTAGCTATGTCAAATAATGTGAAGGATAAGTACAGTTTTATAATAGGGAAAAGGGACACCTTAAGAAAGTCGTAAAAAATAAAATTATTATTAATTTATTTTCCATTAAAAAATGATCCAATGTTTTTTGTAAGATTTTATGATGAGTATGGTTTTTAATCGCATCAACCAATGCAAATTTGACATTTTTAAGTAATAAAATAAACCTTATATTATGGCATTGACCCTTAGATAAATAACTTATCCATTATTGTGAAAACTGGTCTTTTTTACAATATATTGTTAATATAGTTAATATAAAAGGAAAAAATGACCCGAATTGGATCATTAATTTTCTATGTTTTATAATTAATTTTATATCTCCGAACTGGATATTTTTATGAATTTTATAACATTTAATAAAAAATAATCTATTTTAATGTTTCATTAATTTCAATTTTGACACTAGTTAATAATTTTTTTTAGTAATTAAAAAAACATGATAACATTGAACCAATACTTAAAATGTATAACTATAATGTCTATTTTAATTAAAAAATATGTCTATTCCTATAATAAATAAAATTATATTTATTTCATTATTTTTATTATCATTGATTTGATAATTAGATAAATAAATTAATTTCAACATCACAATTGTGTCATCATTAAGGTTAATTATTTAATATATAAAAATTAATAATGAATTAATAAGATTTTTTTAATTCATTTATCTTTCAATATAATATTTATAATATTTTTTATCTCCTGGGGATCCCAATATTAAATATATTATACTTGTAAAGAATGAGAGTGTGCCATTTTGTCACATTTCATTATTTTAATAATATTCTTTTCATATTCATGGACAAGAGACCATAAATTGAATCAAATTATAAATATAGGTGATAAAGATTGAATTTTTTATCCAATAATATTAATATTGGAGTTAGGGTACTTTTATAATATTAATTATATAATTAATTATTGAATTTACCCATACACGTGGTAATAAAAACTACTAATGTTACTATTAACATTATCCAAAAAACTCCTATTAATATATTTTTTATTCAAGGATTCCAAATATTTAATCCATTTTTTAATTTTTAAAACATATAAGTAGTAGTAATTAATTTAAAATTAATCATCATTTACAAAATAATAAAATGGTTTTTTCAAAAGTAAAAACCATCAAAATATGGGCATCTGTTTATATCAAATTTTAATGTGAAATTAATTAAAATTAATTAAATAAGATTAATTTTTTAAAAAATAGTAATCCAATTATACATTAAACCTGATTTAATTTATTTTTTAAATTTTATTAAATAAAAGTTTCAAATGTTGGATTTAAAAAGGGTTCTCCCTTAAAAGGATATAAAACTGCATTTTTTAAATTACTTGTTTTATTCAAAAAATAGATTTTTTCTTACATCATGTCAAAAAAACATATGATATGATTATTAAAATAATATGGAATATATTAAATTTAAAATTTTGTTAATGTTATTTATAATCACTTTTTAAATAGTTAGATTTGGTGTTCTATAACATAGTATTTCATAGATCACAAGCTATTGAATTATTTAAAATGAAGTATAACATAAAAGCTTCAGGTGTTACACCACAAGATATGTTGAGATCCTTTTATATGTACTTAAAAATTTTTTGTTCAAATTTTTTTTTGGTATATTGTTTCTATAATTATATCATTAAATATATCTATTTAAGGACATATTTTTATATCATATATGAAATAAAATGATGAAATCTATTATGTTTGAATAATTATGGATAAAAGAAGCTATTGGAAATTGAGCCAACTGAGGAAATGGTTGAGATGCTCAAATACATTTAGAAACAAATCTTAGAGGCTGTAGGTTAATATAATTGTTATGGTAATTGTAATTGTATAGTTTTCGAGTTTAGATATTGTGAAAAGGTCCTCTAATTAATTACTCCAGGGAATAAAATCATGGTATTTAAAAATACTCTAATGAATAAGCCCAAGATATATCACCCCTTTAGTAATTCATGATATTTTTGGGACAATGGAATATCATAGGTACCAAAAATAAATTCTCCATAAATTTCACGATTTATTCCATTTTTTTCTCATGTGGATTTATATAAATTGTATTTCACATTTACTAAATTCAGAGGTCACATCAAGGATGAATGATTTTTCTTATACAGAAAATGGGTTAAAATTCAAGATATTTAAGTGAAATATCTATGAAAAAAGACTACTTACATAGTTAATAGTGTTTAATGACACCCTAAATTTAAGGAAATTACATGTGAACTTGAGGATATGATTACGAAGAATTATCCACAATTATGCATATTGGTTTGATTAAATTGAGGGGATGAAATTATTATATGTTTTTAAAATGTAATAGCCCTTCATTTTTAAATATTTATATATGTAATAAATTTATTTTCGTAATGTCCATTGAAACACACATCCCTAATACTATTTCAATAATTATTATACATTGTAAAATGATGTGAATTATATTACATTGAAAAGTAGTACTGGGGTCCAAAATAATTTCTAATTCATTTTAGAAAAACTATTGATCATATATAAATATTTTCATTATATTTTCATTATTTTTATTAATTTTTTGTTTTTTAAATTTAGTTTATAGTATTAACGTTATAAAAAATTATTTTTTACATGTTTTGAATATGAATTAATTTATTTTCAATTTTAAAAAATTTGAAATTTATGAATTCGAATGTAAAAAAAATGTTTTCCTGAAAAACAATATTATATGTGGTTATTGTGTGTTTTGTTCTTGAAATTTGATTAATCACTATAGATTGATGATTTTTTTAATGAAATGTTTAGATTCCATATTCTAAAAAATAAGTTAAAATTTATTATTAGTTTCACTCGTTACAAAATTGGAATACTTTATCTTATTATGATTAAAAATGGATTATTATAACAATTATTTTAGAAATCTTTATAATTTATAATTTAAAATTATTTCCAATTATTTTAGGAATAGAATTTGTTAAAATGGTTTATATATTGGAAGGATAATGTCCAAATTTCATAAATTAGTCAATAACATTTATTGAAATTTTAAATTGTTACAATTTTAAAAATTCATTATTTTGGTAAATTATACACTGTTTAACAAGGGTTTACACAAAAATTAAATGGTAAAAAATATCATATATATTTTTTTAAACATTATTGGTTTATTTTGTTTATAAACTATGTAATATCATCATCACAATATAGTATCTTTAGTGAACTTTATTAATACACTGAAATTTTTATTTATTTTTATCATTCTTCAATATTAAAATTATACCAGTCCCCCCACATAAATAAAATAAATAATTATTCTCTCTTATCCATTAAACTTGATTCCATTAAATTGACCAAAAAGTGATCTAATATCATGTAAACTTCTCAAGAATTATCCTAGAGTTTCTTCTATACTTAAAAACCAACTCAAGTGTTCTTAATAATATATTCAATGAAGCGTTTTAAAAAATTCGGTAACTGAAATCATACAAGGCCTGATGTGACAAGAGGTTATGTATTTATGTTACAATATATTATAAATTTAGGAAACACAATGATAAATTTAAATTAGGGGAAATTATATAATTTTTATTCTTTAAATATATCTTATTTTATTTTATTCTTTTAATTTATAGTGTATTATGGATTTTGATACATTTTCTACTCTATGATAATTAGAAATTGTGAAAAATGTTTTTAAAAAAAGACATTACTTCTCCTTTTGATTTTGAAATTTTATCATTTATGTATGTTTTGAAATACTTCTCTATGAATATTGTTACCAAGATCCAATTAGTTTTTAAAGACGTTTTTAGTTATATTATAAATTATATAGAATTGAAATATTATATCATATTATAACATTACAACCAATATTATTTTTACCATTTTCTGAGTATTTTAATGAAATATTTACTTTATTGTTTACTATATGAACATATTTTACCACCATATTGAACATTATTTTTCAAATATATCCATTTCCATGTTTTTGTGGTTATTCTAAATGAAATCATTTACCACAATATTCTGGGAAATGTTGGTTATAATAGTTATCAAATTAAAATGGATTTTTCATCTTGATTATAAAATTATAATTTAAATACAATTTCAAAAATATAATTGACGTCAGATCAATGTACATTATGGATTTTTAGGTTTTATAGGGTTTATAATTTATTTTGAATCAAATACTTAGAAGGAAATAAGTTTTTTTTATCCTCATATTATTAAATGGACCCCATTTCATTCCCAAAAGTCAATAAATATATAGTAAGAGAATGAATGATTATTGGGATACCATTAACATCCTTTTAATGGATTTATTATGAATTTTTAGAGATGAAATGCTAAATAACCATGTTATTTTCTATGGGTTATTACATGATTCAATGTTTATTGATTTTATGATACTGTAGGAAACATATGTATACCTTTCATGATGTGATGGGTGGACCCTGAATTATATAGATCTCCAATGCATTGGGAGTATACTTTTTTCCCAAGAGATAACATGGACATGAATGGGGAGTTACCCAACTCAATTGATAAAATCATTCAAATATGATAGTCTTTGAAGTAATCTGTTAAAAAGGAAATGATGGAATGGATAGTGAGCACAAATCACTCTGAGATTATCAATAGATAGAACTGAGTAATGAAATGCTGTTCTCAGATTACATGTATACAATAAACCATTATGTATAGATTATGATATCTTATCATTGATTATGATTTATTATTTATTTTTTAAAACACATATATCAAACATTTTTTATGAAAATTTATTATACCATGATTTATGATTAAATAATTTTCACTAAATTGGTATGAAGATAATATGTTATGATCATACTATTATACCCTTCTGTTCATTTTATTATTTGATATTATAATCTGTTGAGATCAAATATGGTTACCTGGAATGAGAATCTGATTTAACCCTTTCTTATGTTTCATATTTACCTAGGCGTAGAAAAAATTAAATTATGTACTCATTTTAAAATTAGGGTACTATAGGAGAATAACATAGTGTATGATATAAAGTTATATTCTTAAATTATTATTTTTATATATGTTTCCTATGACAAAACTAAAATATTATGGTCATGGAGTTTGTATTATTCTTAAATGTATTGATTATTAATCTAAAATTATGTAATTTCATGTATTATATGATTTGGTGTCCACACATTTGGATCCACTTTTTTGTCTATTTGTGTTTGATATGTCAAAAATATGAGTGGGTTATATTGACTTATCAAAATATTTCTTCATGAATCAACTTGGTTATTTATGTTTAATTCTCTCCAAATGACTATTGTCTGTCCCCACCAATAATTAGAAGCCCAAAACATTTTGGAATTCAGGCCTATGGTTATGTTTCTCTCATGGATCGAAGCTGTTTTGGTCGAATGAGATAATTTATTATTTCAATGATGTTATTCAAAAAGTCTTTTGATAACACATAAAACAATGAAACTAAAATAAATTAAAATCATTTATAATAACATGTAAATGTGGTACAAGTATAATTTATGTAGTATACTACACACAAGAACCAAAACAATAATAATGACCTATATCACCCACTCCCAATAATTATGTTACCAGATTCTTAATGTAGGTCATAATTAAAATACTACTTATTAATTACTTCTTACTAATACATAAATCACATGAAAATATTATAAAGAAAATCTACTCGATTCATCATTTATATTCTTATAGGAGTTACATGTGGTACTATAAAAAATATAATTTATTATCATACTCCCACATCCAAGAAAAAGGATACAATTTTACTTGTTGTCCATCACACTCTCCCAATCACTTAGTGGATTCTTGATTACTATATATAATAATTATATTATATATATATATATACTAAATTGAGATCACTACTATGGATTCCTGAAATACCAATGAAGATATGTTATCAATTTCATAACTCTCCTCATAGAAAATCACGTTCTGCATTACGACTTCATTAGGTATCCCATGTGTACTCCATCATCATTAAATATTGGAGTGGTAGTACACATTTTCTCTAAATATCCCCTAGTGTTACATTTTGAGTTCATGTTTTTTTAGTAATATGTTAGTAATATATGTAATCTATGTAATATATTAATTTAATATTAGATTTTCTAGGGTACTCCCACTTATACCTAATATTTCACTCCCAAAACACTTAATGAAATACCATTGATAACTCCAAATAGATATTTAGTGCTAATTTACATATCAAAATATATATATATAACCACAGAATGTACTATATGAATATTATAACAATCCAATATATAACAATAAAAATATTTAGTAATAATTCAATATGAATGTAACTACCAAATATTGTTTATCCTTGAACATATATAATATGTTTTATAACATGTGTCACATGTCACCCAAAATTTAAAACTATAAAAAAATATAAATAAAAACTTTTTAATAATCCTTTAATTAACACATAGATGGAATACCATTAATAGATACTACCATTAACAGATATATTGTTAATAAAATGTAATATATAATAATATTACATTCAAAAATATATATATTTCATTTTTTTGGTAATTTTATTATAAAAATGAATTGATAATATTTAGAATTTTAATATTATAGGTTAAATTCTTTTTTGTACTCCTCAAATTCAAATTCACTGTGTATATGTTTAAGATGTTTTTCAAAAAATAATTAGTATAGGATTAAAAAAATTATCAAAATTTTAATTTATATGATCATATCACAATGTAAGAATAATATATACGCTTAAAGACCCATTTTAGTATCAAAATATAGATTTAATGAAAAAAATTTTGATTTTTTATTTTATCTTATAGAAACCATGTCAAATATTTTAATAACAATATAAAAATCAAATATTAATTAAAACTATTTACCATCATCATTTTGGATGAAGTATTTGTAAAGTGATATTTGGTTGTATCATTACATGAATGTGTCATATAAATAATTTTATTTACAATAAATAATTTTTTTAAATTAAAACCATTTATAATAATAATTTTATCAAATAAATAAAATTAAATATGAAAATATAATTGTTTGAAAAAAGTCTTTATGCAATGATGTGTTTTTATTTAAAAAATTAATTATTCAAATATTTATTAATTCTCTCTAATAAAATTAAATCAAAATATAAAATCAAAATTATTAAATTTGTTTATAATTTCAATTTAAATTTTATTTAATAAATTCAAGTACTATTTTTAACAAATAGTGTACCCAAAATATAAAAAATTGTAAAAAAGTTTTAACTTTTGGAAATTATAGAAAAAATGTTTATAAACATATTTTAAAATATGTTTTTGAAATGAATTATGAATGTATATTTCTCTAAATTCCTTATTTTTCTACTTTTGAGCCATTAATCATTTAATGTGTTATTGATTATTGATAAATTATGTGTGTTTCCAAATGTGAAATTTTCTCCTCTTATAAATGGATATCACATACACTATTTTAATGATATTCTTAAATATATAATTAATTCTGGAATATGTGACTGTTATTTTAATTTATAGATCTAAATGCCATAAAAAACTCCTTGCCACAAACATTTATCCAAAGACCATCGATTTGAATGTAACTTCAAAGGAAAAATCTAGTCTTTAATATAACTGTCATATCCTTATAATGATTTTTATATTAATAATAATCTTTAAAATATTATATTAGAAGAATAATATGTTTAATTATATATCACTATTAAACTTATATGTTTTTATATTAATGGTATAGGATGCAGTTATTCATTTCAATATACATAGAAAACAAAAAATAATATTGTTACTGCATGGTGTAAAATTCCATCTCCATAAACTAGATTTTTTTAATTATCCCACTCTAGGGATTAATTTAGTGTTGGTAATAATTAATAAATATGAGAACTTATCATATTATTATGAATATAAAATTTTAATTTAATACCTTTCTTCTTCCCCTCACACGCATTGAGAATCATGATCGTTAATCATGCATATGTGCATATTATCACTTTCATAGAGAAAAATTGATCTTTTTAAGATTTTACTACATTATCTAATCATATTGAAATATTGTTAACCATAATAAAAATATTATATCATTATACTTCTATTATAATGCTATTATTGCAAGTGAGACACCCCTAACCCTACTTGCTAACCGAGTTAAAAGGTTCATATTTTGGTATGTTTAACCAACTAAATGATAAGTGAATTAAAATAAGAGTATGTAGGTCTCTAGGGATCTAAATATTAATATTATTATAATATATTATGTAATACATGATTTTGATAATGTTTTATAAATATTATATTATGTATTTATCATATTATTATGATAACATTATATTTTTTCTAACATAACCAAAACAATAATGGAATGAAATAAAAACAAAATAAACTAATAGAATATGTATATTACTAAATCACAAATTATATATAAAAAATTAAACGGGTATCATGTAATGGGTAATGATATAAAAATTGAAATATTTTATAAAAAATATCATTGTTAACACCTCATGGTCATGATATGTTATAAGTAATTTTATATACTCATGATTAAAAATATATAAAAGAATATAAAAGGACAAATTTTATAATTAAGGTTATGAAAATGGTTATTATTTTATCTATGTTAGGATGATATGATTTTACAATGTGATCAGAAATGAAAGGAAACAATTTTAGATTTTTCATCTCCAACATCACTCAATAACACATCCTCCTGTTATACATCATGTTTTCATAACTATATTTTTAAGTGTTATATTTAGTATTCAACCTCTCATAAGGATTTGTTTCAAAACATATTAAAATAATATGGGGTTTTTTCATCTCAAAATATATTTACATGAGACATTTTTAAATTTTATAGTAAAATTTAATATTTCTATGCTTTATATAATTACCTTGAAGGTGTTTTGAAATTCTATAATATTTTTGCTATGGAATTTATATAACCTCCTTGTTTTCAATATTCCAATGTCTTTTGAGTAAAAAATAAATAAAAATGCAATGGTTTTTTTGACTTAATTCTATTATTTTATTCAAAATGGAGCTAATTTTTCAAATATCTTTCATTAATAATCTATTCAAATATATGATGATTTTAATATTTATTTAATAATTTTTTAAAAATAAAATAATGTTTCATTCCAATTTCATCAATCTTAATGAATTTAATGTGTATCTAAAATGAAAATATATTAACAAAATTCATATTACATTTAATGTGTTTTTTTTCATGTATATATTTTTACATCCAAAAACAACTATTCATTCCCTATTGAAAGATGAAATTTTAGGTATAACAATTTATTTTTTTATTCCCAAAAAATCTTTTAAAAATCACTATATTTATAATGACGTTAGTTTCTCCATGTTTATTTCATCATGTGAAAAAAAATTTCTATCCCTTAAAAAATTATGTTTCCTCATCCACTAAAAATTTTCATTTAGAAAACATATTCATTTTGTAATATTTCAATATTGAAGATTATCTTTAAAATTTAAACAATTTCATTATACATACACATCAATTTTTTAAAACATAATTTCTTCCATATGCCTCATTTATAAAAACATTATTTTAAATGTATATGTCTTCCATGTATTTTTAATTCATTTTTTGACAAATATTATATATTTTCAAGGTTGTTTTATGTGGATCTCATTGTATTATATTTTTCAAAGGTCAGATCATTCCAATCAATCTGTTTTTAATGTAATTTTTTTATTTAATGTTTGAAAATACATTGGGGTGTTTTTTCCTCAATGGATTATCATTTATGTAATTATTTTTTGGATCACCCTCTATATGTTTTTATTATATCCATCATTTTGAAATAATTTCTATTTTTATAGTCCTATTACATCTTAATATCATTTAATTTGTTTTTTCTTCAGATAACAATTCTTTTTCTTTGAGTTATATATAAAATAATGATTGATTTGTTCTCAAGTGGCATAAAAATATATAAATTTTAATATAAGAGGACAATATATCACCATATATTGGTTTGGTCTTATATCTAATGGGTTGGAAATTTTTTGTTATGGGGTTAGAAAGTAGATAGGTTTGAAAACATATTTTTGGATATTTTTTAGATCAACTCATAATATTATTATGTAATGTGTTGGTGGATAGAATGGTTCACAAGGAAAAGAATTTTGTTTATGATTATCCCAATCTAATTGCTATATTTCATAGAGAAATTTATGTGGTTAATATTATAGTTTTTTCATTCCACTATGAAATTTTTATCAGATGGGAGATTTTTTCTATATCATGTGGATATGGTAAACTCTAATTGTTTTATGTTCAAATAAATTATATATTTTTATATATTTTTGAATTTCATTATATATAGGATCTATTTATTAATGAAATTTGTATTTTATATCATAAAATGAATTTGATCTATCTCCTCTATTATGATTATAATACATATATCATGTACAGAATTATATCATGTTATATGTACAAAACATTATAGCATAGTATGATTATAAATAATACTTCTCAATTGTTGTTAATTACGATTATTATATATCCAATATTCGAGACTCTAAAACATTTGGTTGTTTGGTAGTGTTACTTTGAGGGAATGAAATAGTTAAACCATGTATTAAATTTTTTTATGTTAATAATAGATTGGGTATCTATATCCAGTATTATCATAGGCTTTAGTTAATATTTTTTAATAGTTTTTTATTAGGTTTTGAGAACCTAAGTAAGAACACTAAAGATGGGATTATGTTTAGGAATATTTCCATAAATATTATAATGATTGAGAATATTGTTTCCCTAGAAATACTTCATTATTTGGATATTAAATGTTGATATTATTTTTGAATCATATTCATATATGGGTAATAATCCCAAAAAGGGTTTGAAGTTTATATCCCATAGATCATTATGATGCATAGTAAATGATCCCTTTTTATGGACATAGTTTGAAACACATGATGTATATTATTTGGATGAATAAATTATCATTAGTTACTTTTATGAAGGATTTATTACCACGTTAAATATTGTAATTAGGATGAGAAACAAATGATATCCAATCATGTTGTAACATTTGCAGGACCTGGAGAGTTATATGAACAACAATGAAATATATAGTTGAAATTATAGTTTCATTTTGAATATTTTATTAGGAAATAACATTCATATTTACATAATTTTGTTAGATTCAAAATTATTATAACCTTTTTTTGTTTTCAAATTTTGGTGGAAACAAGATCAAGGAAATCAATCTTTGAAAGTTATTCCCCTACTAACTGTTATGTAAAATATTTGGGATATATAGTTCCCTAGTAATTCCAAGTATAATGATTAGATTATCTCATTATAATACATATGTAAATTTTCATATGGATTTAATATATTTATCACTACTAAATTTTAATTGAAATTATGAGAACACAATTTATTAAATAGGGTAGAATGTAATCACATAAGATTTAGACCATTTAAATTACACACAATTTTCAATAACATATATCACAATCTAAACCTAATGTAAACAATCCAAAATATGTTAATAATACATTATTAATAAATATAAACTAAACACTATGATGGTCGAAAATTTATTTATATTACATTTATCATATAAATAATTTATAATAGTTAATATTGAAAAAAATTAATTTCCATAAAATCAAATTACTTTATAATTTCATTTATTTTGTTAATAATATATATATTTTAAAATGTAAATTTTAGAGAATAAATTCATTTATAAACTTCTATACCGAAAATATACATAAAATGACTTTTATAATTTTTTTTATGAAAATCTTGTTTCTGGGATGAGAAATATATTTTATGGAGAAATTATATTTTCTATGATATTTCAAAAATTTCAACGTATATATGAAGATTAAATTACATTTAATTTAGTGAAATATATATTTATGTAATAAAATTTTGCATTTTTTGAGTTCATATTTACAATGTACAATATAATTAGAAAAAAAAAGATAATCTAATAAAAATATTTTAGATCATCTTTTTGAGTCAAGATATTTCAATTTAATATTTAGTTACGTATTTTCTTGGAAAGACTCATAACAAGAATTTTATTTTTTTATAAATGAATATTTATTATGAAACCATGTAATAATGATATTTTTTCCTTTATATAAATTTAATGTTGTGAAACTATATTTTTTAAAAATATATTCCAATGTGATTAAGTGTGATTATTTTTTAATTAAATTGACACACTTTTAAAAATATTATATGATAATATTATTTTCAAATGTAAAATTATATATTTATAAATATGTAATATTTTTATTTTTATTTATTATCATGAATATTAATTATTATGGATAAAAAATATTTATCTCAAAAACAACTACAAGATGGTAAATTTAGTTTTAATCATTAGAAATAGAAAGAAATGATAAAATAAAGTTTCCAGATGTGTTTTTTATTTTTTTATAATTTTAAAATTCCCAAAATCCAACCTTTTCTATTTTTATTCATTTAATCTAGAATAATATCATTCCATTATTGATAAATGATGAGTGTTTCCATAAGGTCACTTGTCTCCACTTCTAAAAGGATCTCACTTGTACCTTTTCAAAGCTCCACAAAAAATTTAAATTTCTACAAGAAACACTAAAATTATACTATGAATAGATCCACATCCAATAAAAAAATTCCCCTTTCACTGATACATATTTTAATACCTTTGATTTGAAGGGAACTTCCAGGGAAAAATCATGTCTCCAAACAATGTATTGTCTCTTTCTTATGATAATATTTTAAATCCCACTCATAATGGTATAATATAAGTAATTAAGTGTAATTTTTATACTTTTATGTTTTTATGATAATTATATTAAAATTATTTATTAATTTCTATTCAAATTGACAAAAAACATTGTTAATCGTTAGTACATACCACCACCACCATGAAGTGGTGTTTTTTGTATTTTCATTACCTCAATTTATTAAAGTTATTATTGGTGATATTTTTGAAAAAATATTTTATATGTCATATAATAATGATTTTTAAATTTAAATTTAATATCCACCTATACCTCCTAACAAGTGTGAGAAATAAAAATGAAAATAGTGCATATGTGAATATTATATCCTCCATGATAATTTTTTATTTCATTTTTCAATATTATTTTTATAACGTATCTAAAAATAATAAAATATGATTCCAAATTATTAAAAAATATAAATAATATATTTTTTTCTGTTATAATTATATAATGTGCAAAACCACCTCATTCAATATACATTCCAGATGAGTTCAAGCTCATTCAATTTTGGGATCACTTAATCAATTAAATGATAAATGTTTTAAAATATTACTATGGAAGACTATGGTAATAATAAAATAAAATTATTATAGTCGATTAGTGAAATAATGATAATAATATTTTTCCTGAAAATAATACATAATGAATTTAACCTATTTTAAAATTAACATTTTTAATTTTAAAATTTATCAAAAATTAGAATTATGAAATCAGTTTTGATATAATGCTACTCAAAAATATTGAATAATAAGAGAACATTTTATAACAAAAAATATTATAAATTCATAAATTAAATATAACTAATGAAAATTTTATCAAAACTATGGGTAATGATATCAAAGTCATTAAACACATGCGAAATAATTAATGCTACTGATACCCATTGGGCATAATATGCATTAAACTGTCAATATAATAATTGTAAATAATTTTATTAAGGATTATGAAATGATACCCATTATTATTAATGTTAGGAAATTGTATTTAACTCACGTATATTTTTCTATCATTGTATAGAGTTTGATCAAAGAAGAAAACAATCAAGGTAATGGTGTTTGCTATGAAATGCTATATTTGGGAAATGCTTATGTTATACACATTGTACTAATATAAATTGTTTAAATACAACCAGATTGTAAAATTATAGTAAATATTGTTGACATTAGATGATCTGAAATTTTATATTAAATTTACTACATCTAATGGGGGTTTGATTCAAATATAACATAATTTTTAAATATTTTTGCCTCAACTTCTCTTCATTGAGAAATTTATTAATATTATGAATCAATTTCATATATATATAGTGTATATACTTCCCAAAAATTATGTTTTAAAATAATACATGATTTAATCAATGGTATGTATAGAACTATATGATTTTCAAGATTCCAATGATTATTGATTCAAAAACAATTGAATCTATAAGTGGTTTTCATGACCCAATTCTCCTCATTGGAACATAATCAATCATATTTTAATTTTATGATTAATATTTAATGTATTTTATCCTATGACGATTTTGGGATCTATATCTAACTTGTTTTTTGTGGAAATTATTTTCCCATTAAATAATTCGTTCTGATTTATTTTAATGTTATGATGAAATGCATTCATTTAAAGATTAAATCATAGTAATTTTAAATGATTTTTCATCCTTAAAAATATTTCTTTATTTATTACATATTATCAATTATTTATTGGAATCCATTGTTTTTTAATTATCCAGTGATGCTTTTATTCAAATTTATTAATGTTAAAAAAGTTCATTATATTTTTAATGTCTTTGTATATAAAAAATGTTATTCCAAATTGATAAAAATAGTTTTCTATCAATTAAAAATAAATATCGTATCACCTACTAAACATTTAATATTCTAGAATTTATGACTTTTATTATGTCCTATTATTAAATATTATTTATAAAAGAAAAAATTATTAATTATTAATCTCCTAAAATTTGAAGTCATTATTATTTCTCAACTCACCTTTATAGAACTATTATATAGAAGATAAGGAATAAAAATTATTTTCAATTATCATTTTGGATGACCATTATGTATCTAATGATTTTATCATTTTAAATAAATTACTTTTAGTTATGTGAACCGATTCTATTTCCCTAAAAAAAATTAATTTATTTTGCATTATAATTATTTAAAAGGTTTTGTGAAGACTTCTCCTTCTACATCCATTTTCTCTCAAAGGTTTATTATTAAAAATGATATTTTGGATAAATTGATATATCATATTATAAAACATTTACCCTTTATAAATAATATTTTTGATATGCTATGATTTCATTAGATCATGTCATGTGAGGTTATTTAATCATTTAAAATCCCATTCTTTTTTCATGGATTTTTTACAAGATGATGATTATGTTATTTTCATGTGGCTTAAAAATATATCAATTATGTATGACATCCCATTTGTTCAAAAAATGTTATATCATATTTTATTACATAAATATAAAATTAGTAAAATACAAATGACCTAATGTCCATGTTTAATTGGGTAATTAGAAACATGAGAATATAACATGAAATATGGATATAAAACATTGTTTAAAATTTATATTTCAAAATAATAAATTCTAAAAATATTCTAAAACTAAATTGAATAACTAGGGTATGTTGATAAGATATATTGGGCTACAAATCACATTAAGGGAATCATAAAAGACTAAAATGATGAACAAAAAAAAAATCTCAAAAATAAGTGACATAAAATGGGTGACAGTGATAAAGATTAACATGGAGTACTAATATAAGATTATAACAAAAAAAAAACATTGGAATAAAAAAATAACATAAAACATGACATCATAATATTATGTAAAGGGTAACCACCATGAAATCACTACATATATTTATTAGGATAACCTCTCATGCTCCATATATGGTGTCAAATTTGATTAAAACAATAATCAATGCATTAGAGATAAATATAATTTATAGGTTACCCTTTACATTCAGTTAATGTGCTGGAATTGGCTTTCCACTTGGTCCATCGACATAATATTTTCATTCACCACATGTAATCCCATGATTATAATATTTGGGTTAAATACAAGGATATACCCAATAAATTAATCGTGATCATATCTTTGTGATGACCCTTGAGTGGGAATGGGAATGGATATTCAGTACACAAATGATTGTCAGGGAATAAATTAGAGGCTAATGTTGGGAGAATAATAGGGATTCAAAAAATTTTATATAAGGGATTAATAGGAGTAAAATTTTCAATATCAGAAAATGTATATCATAATTACAATAAAAGGAATTTCTAAAAACAAATATAATCATAAATAATTGGAAATAAAATTTCTCTATGCAATGAAAGTACATGAATAATGAGGACTAAGATAGAATTTCATGAATTTACGGGGCTCTTTTAAAATAATGGTTTGATCTTATTAACAGATTGGGAATTCCATGTGTGGTTATTAGTGTGGAATAATGAAAGCTAATTTATTATCAATGTTTTTTGAGTGAAGATAAGTGAGATGTTGGGTGGGTATTTTTAGAAAACCAGGGGGAATTCATTATTAATTTTAAAAATAGGTTTTTATTATATATATTAAAAATGTAAAAAATCAAACCTTACACTAGGTTATCCAAATGTTTTCTACCAAATAAGTGTGATTTTAGATTTTTTATATATCCATGATCTGAACGTATTAAAATAAATGCACAAGTGTTTTTGAATTGACTCATGTTCATATTGAATGGATTTAGAAACATTAAAATATAATATATTTTTTTGAGGATTCATTTTCGGTTTATAAAAAAATAAAATTACATAAAAAATTATTAACAAGGATTAATATTTTTTTCGATGAATTTTATGTCATTTATTACATAACTTTTTTGTTTTTATGATCTCATAATATAAAACATATATTTATAACATATTTATATTTTACCCAACAATTTATCTCTCTTATGAAATATTGATAAATTATCCATTGGAAAATATCAAAATTAATATTAAAAATTGTTTTATTTTTTCAAATTTATTCTCCAAATATGAAAATTTACACTTTTATATTAAAATTATTAATTATTAGATAATAATTTCTTATAAAAGTAACAATTTATACCATTAAAAATATTTCAATGGACACTATTAAATTATATTATAATTGTAATATAAATGAAAACTATTTAACAATATTATTATATGAAAGAAATATTTATTTCAATATTCTTGAGTTTTTTGAAAAGTGTCTTAAAACATATGTTTTCTCAAAATTTAATTTTTGATTCATTATTTCCAAATATATGTTTCATCAGCTCATATATAATTTTATATATAATTTAATAATTAAAATTTCTAAAGAAAATTATTTTTTTACTATAATGAAAACATACAAAATCTTACTACTAGATTCTAGACAAATAACCCATTATTATAGTAGTGGATTCCCTAAGTGTAGGTTGTGAAATTGTGGCACTTTTACATGATGGATCAGAAACCATGGTTTTGACCAAGATCCTTATAATATTGAACATGTCCTATAAATAGATTAATTTATGTTTTAGTTGTCAGATTTATTCTTAGGAATGGTCATGGGAAAAGCATAGCACATCTATCTGCCTCAGATAATCTAGTAACAGGGCTTTATATGGTATAATCCAAATAGTAGTGGTCATTACATCTTCTATCACTGTCATGTAGAAATTATTATAGCTCATAATATATAATAAAATTAATGATCACTAAAAAATGCTATATTATCATTGTTTAATATTTTTAATGGGTATTTATTTATGAAACATATATTTTGTAATAGTCAAATGTAACAAACGTAGTGTATATTTCATTAATATGTTAATTACGTGATAAAACATTTATTCAGTCATATGTAAAAGTTATTTATTAAATTTTGATTTATTATATTACTCATCCATTTGGAAATATTTCCAAAAAAATCATTTCATACACTAAATTAGCTTATGTATGTTCTATTTGATAGCATCTTCAGATTCCCATGTTTCTTCTTTGATTTTTTTGTTACTCTATAACAAGTTTACTAGGTGATTTGTCTTGTTTCATATAATATTTTCTTAATGATATAGGATCTTCATTAGATTATTTTCATGAGAATGTTCATTGTAATAGGGTATCACCACTAGATTCATTTCATGTGAGTGGTCATGTTTATAATTTAGCAGGAGGGATACAAGGAATACATTGTGAAACCAGGAACAAATGGTTTGGAGTTTTTGTTGAAAGGCTACTACAATTTTGTTATTGTGGATAAAAAAGGGGAAGATATATCATGGACTATGATTTCCCTTATTCCATAACCTCATTAACTTTTTATATTTAAATATAAAAAGTAACACCTTATCTCTAAAAACAATCTCAAAGTCCATCATTGATTGTTTGTATAGGTATTTTGTTTATTTCTTTCACATTTCATATTATGGTGAATATACTGAATCAGCCTATATCATTTCATGGATATGATTAGTTTCCATTATTTTATACTCTATAATATCAACCAAAAATGTTGTTTTCATTCATTTATTCCCATATTGATCCTATTTTGGTTCCATTTGAATGCTTGAATAGAAACTATTGTAATTCATGAACTCCTATAGGGGAATACACTAAACAAAACATTGATGGAAAAACATTTAATTTGACCTACCCAAATCCACTAGATTTTTAATGGTTATTTTAATCCGACAATACATTTGATGTTGATAAGATGTATTTAATTTCATCTCTCTACCCAATTCTTAAAATAGGTTAGTCTAGACCATTGATGTAATATTTTGATCATGACATGTTACATTATACATTGGCACTCCATGAGGTATGACCAAATCTATTAAGTATTTATTAGAGAGTATTTCAATAGAGGAAAAATCCTTCATATCACTATAATATTAAATTAATTTATGCTGATAAATAAACATCAATATTTTTTATTTAATACTAGCTGTATTTGGATATCATAGAAAAAAATTAATCTTTATGTTTTGCTATTTCCGTTAATGTATGAAAATGGTATCATCGTACCATTAGAAATTTTTTTTCTCATTTCATTGTTAGAATATTAAAAATCATGATATAAATTTTGAAATATCCCAATTCATGTCATTACATAAGAATAGTTTATCCAAATTCCAATCAATCATAGTTTTTCTCGATGAATAAGGAAGAATGATCTATTTGCAAAATCGAAAATTTCCATCTTCAGTTTCATTTTTGATGGAACTTATATCTTGACTCCAAAACATATAATACCATCATTTTAAATGTTGGACTCCAGAATATTAAATACATTTATTTATTTCCCCACATTTTTATTTTGGGCGTCCGTGATCCTATTAGTAATTTATGGTTGACTATTTATATGATAATGGTGTAATAAAGATCCTTTTATTTTTCACATGTTCATCCTTTACATGTCATGAAGATAAAACCCATTTCAATAATCATCTTGATTATGGTTATGATATCCTTTCTTATTAGAGGATATTATATATTTTTTTACCTTTCCATGATGGTAATGTATTGAAAAATGATAATATGTGGTCGGATCCGACAACATTCATTGGAATATATTTATCTCTTTTCATGGGAATATATTCTTAAATATTTTATGATCAGTTTATATGTAACACTTCTCCCATGGCTGATAATGTCACAAAATATTCAATTTGAATATCTCCATATCCAATTATATATCATTTATTGGGTAATTCTTCTAAGGAATTATTAATTATTGGGATACATTATATATCACTTTTACATCATTTAGGAGTATAAAACACAATCCCTTTTTTGATGCATCGCTATTGGTTAAAAATAATTTCCTATTTGTGTGTAATGTGAGTTTAGGTGCTATTATTATCCAATACATTTATTTTTTAATGCAATAACTGTATTAATTAGTCAATAAGAGCATCACATTCATTCGAGTAATCATGGTTAGTGGCATTTAAAATTTTAGGGTGTTATTTACAAATCTACTATAGTATCTAGGTAATTTATGCAAGCTACAGATCTCTAATAATGTTTTTTCTCTATTATCATTAAATTTATCTATTTATGAAGGACTTATAGATACAAATTTTATATAATAACATTACATGTAAATGTTTCTTTCTCTATACCAAACTATCATTTACTCTATAATTAATGTTACTTTTACATTTCCAAGTTCTTCATTACTGTATCCAAATGCTCCTCATTTTCTACATTTCATTTGGTGCTTGGTAAAATGAAATCTATAAATACATTCAAAATTTAATTTATAAGTACATAAATAATATTTTCTTTATGTCCATGAAGATACATTGAGTTTAAGTGAGTCTAAATAGCATCAATATGAACTCACAGTGCCTATTGCAAGTATAACAAATTGCTTTTGGGAAGTCCTTATTCATCACTGTTACTTAATAATAATGTAATCAAATATCCAAAAAAGAAATGAACTAGGATCCATTTTATATGTTATATATTTCATAAATATTTGGTATATTATACATTTTTTTATTGGTCTTTTTAAGTTCTTTATAATCAATGCAAGAACACGTTAACCCATCCTTCTTCCTAATAAATCTGACTAATGCACCCCATATTTATCGAAATGGTCATAGAAAAATTTAATATAGATTCTTATGTAGTTTCCTACATAGATATTTATTTTAAAAAGTCTATATCTTATATGGAGTTTTTAATATTATAAAAGATCTAGGTATATAAACAATATAAAATTCAACCTCATGGTTTAGTAGAAGTCTAGGCTATTCTTACAGAAACACATCAGTGTATTATTTTACAAAGGTTATTTCATAATGGATGATATTTTCTACAGTAACAATTATATGATCGAGATACGATTACTCACAAGGGAAAATTTTAAATGTATAAGATTATTATTATGAGGGAGATTGATCCTCATCATTACAAATGTTTAGAATCATTGGGTGATTCATTATATAGAGGGTGATTTCCTTCTCTCAGTAATTTATGATTTCTCTAAAATATGAAATCCATTAGATAACTATTATTACATAAAATAATTTGTAGGAGTATAAATACCATTACAAGTAAGTTAATCATTAAAATATTTATTTTCTAGAACATATATACATGAAATTAAATAATATCACAATTATTTGTTTTCATTAATTTCCATACATTCCTATTTTGAGGAATTAATATAATTGCTTTACAAAAATTGTGTGATATGAAAGAATTTATATAAGTAGAATCAAATAGTTTGTTATATATCTCAAATTGATTAACTCACACACTTCTTTCCATATTATTTTCAGTGTGAACCTCAGTAGTTGTGAGGACATAATTTCTCACTTTCTCTCTAGGACTTGTATATTATTTTCATTAGTAAACATCAACAATTATTTTCATTGTGCAATGATTCACTTCTATTCCTTATTCCATATAGTTGAAACATAGGACAGTAAACTAAGGGTTTAAAGTATAAATACATTATTTCACCACATTGGTTGGTTTACATTATTGGTATTCTTTATCATGGTTCCCTTCCTTCTATTTCATAAATAATTTCCACCAATATGTATAGATATTTATGGTATACTTCATCCCATAGTTTAAAAAACTATTGTTTTTTTTCAACACTGAGGTTTCTCTATCACTACAATAGAAATAAATTCCATTATAAAATTATTATATTAAGACAGTTAAAGCCCTTTATATTCATTGATCCCATTTTCAATATTGAGGTAACATTGGAAATTTAAATATTTTTATCCTGGTATTGAATTTCTAATGATTATAATCAAATTTTTTCCACCAAATAAGTGTCCAACATTACTTTTGCGGTCAATGAAAAAATTTATAGGCATATCACGGATGTATTGGGATGTTAACCACCTATATCGCAATGGATTAAACATCCTTCTATATGAGGCCCTGGAAATCCCACTTCATTTTATGTTAGGGAGTATGATTAATGTATTTAGAGAAAATTATTTTTATATACTTTTTTAATTTCTTCACTTCTATCTCATCCTCCGGATTCATTTTTTTCCATAATTTATCATTTATTATATTCTTCCTGAATATGATAAAAAATATGAACCACCTCTCTTTTATAGAAGAATTAATGGATATGGAATATATTTTAAATAGAGTTGATATATTATTATATGATAATAAGATCGTATGTCCCACTTAAAGTTGATGTTCTTTTTTCATAAGGGACCGAGATTCAACATGATCTTTCTATGGGGGATGTTGGTTTTCCCCTGAGATCTATGTTTTTCAATATCATGATTTAATTAAGTATATATTTCTATGAAGTACCCATATACTGCTCCCATTTTGTTGGTCATCTCATTTAGGTGGTTATCATATTTCCAATTACATTGGGTATTGAATCAGCTCCTTATATTTATATACACTGACTAAAATAGAGGAAAAATGTAATTATGAGTATTTAGAAGATATTATACGATTAGAAGGTGAACTATGATCATCGATGTGATAAATCATAAATTAAATTATTTTTTTACCTATTAATTTTTATATTTTCATCTCAGTTATCAATTTTTTACTTCATAACACATGTTTTATAGGTATATGGTTTCCCTTAATGAGGGTTCATAAGGATATTGATAATTAATAAAATAATTTCTATTGGTAGGTTAAAACGTTGTCTAAAAAAAGGCTAGCAATTTTGCATTATGTCATTATAGATTTAATACCCAATGAACCTTATTTTAGGTTATTATACCAAGGTAACACCATTCCAAAGCCACATCTACGTGTTGTATATGTACTGGGATTATGATGCATGGAAACCAGTTAATATATAATTTACTAAAATTTTCGGCTGATTTCCTATGATTATTTATATCTTTAAGGATTTCAAAATGGGTTTATAATACTATTCACCAAAAATGTATTCCCCTAACTATAATAACAACTATGACAACCCATTTCATTAATAAAAACTATTGTATGATTTATTACATTAATATACACTTAAAAAAATATTAAATCAAAGAAAGGCCCTATGTTTCATGGTAATTAGATATGTAATCCCATACCATGAAATTATTATACAACAATATTATCTAAAAATCTCAAACTTAACCTTAAATTTTATTGATCATATAAAACTTCACTAGAGGTAATAATCCAAGAATAACTTGATGAAAGTAATACATGCTAGTCAAAATTAAAATCAAGGTCACCAAACTTTTGTGAGAATAAGAAAAATGAACATTGAATCAATATATAATATGAAAATAATATAGAAAAACATAAAATCATAAGAATAAATCAATGATAACTATCAAGACACTGTGTTATATTTTTCTTAGGATTACCTCTGTAAATCTATACATGGTGTCTCATGAAATAATATTAGTAACAATTTAATTTTAGGTCAATATTATTCAGGGCTCACCAATCACATTCTTATAATTTACAATTATTTATATCCCACATATATTATGAAACATATGAATATATTTCATCTTTATTAATACCATTATTAAATAGTATGGCTTAAACACATAGAAGTATACAATCAACGAAGGGTTGTAAAATCTTGTTCAATAACTTTTTTTGTGTAAGGTTATTCACTACAATGTTTATAGCATGTAAAAAATCATAGGATAATATGAACTATATAACGGGGAAAAATAATGATTCACAGAAGGTCTTAGTGAGTGTGAAAGGAAGTATTATATTACTCAAAAATAATATGGATTTTAAAATGGATGGGTAAAAATAAATTCCCAAAATGAAAAATCAGAAATCATATGGAATAATACAAAGAATGTCTTTGGATAATGATAATGAAGAAAATATTTATTAGTTTTAGAGGGTTCCTAAAAATTATTTAGAGGTTATTGTTAAGAGATATGGAAGACCGTTGAATGGTTTTAGAGAGGGAGGAGGAAATGTAATTAATTATAAATTGTTAGGGAGTGAAGTGGAGTGGTATGTTAGTTGGGAATTTATTGAAAATGATAGGGGAATTCATTATAAATTTCTAAATATAGGTTTTGGACACTTTGTGATAAATTATTCAAACCATGAACCATACCATGGTTTTTCAACTATTCAAAAAAAGTAAGAGTGTAATTCTATATTTTACATGTCCATAAAGAAAATTGATTAAAATAATAAAATTAATGTTATAAATGTCAGTCATGTTATTGAAGGAATAATTTTATAATGTCATATAATTGGTTATTGGTGCTGGAGGACTCATAATGAGATTATAAAACTAATAAAATAACATAATAACATATTATTTTATTTGGAAAATATATATTTGAAATTTATTTATTGAATAGTATTTAGTAAATCATTTTTTTCTATTAAGATGTCATAAAACCAAGAATATATTTATTTAATTTCTAATTTTTACCCAAAACATTGAATGTATAATAAAATTTTGAAACATTCAAAATTGGTGAATTTTTATATGATGATTTAAAAAATATTTTTTATTTTATAAAAAAATTTTCAAAATATGATAGTATAAAATTTTCAATAAAATTAAATATTTATTAGAAAGTACTTTTTTTCAACATAAAACTTATTCTAACCCTTTTTATTATTACAATAGCCTCCATTAAATAATAATATTCTATATAGATATATATTTCATTCTAAAAATATTATATGAAATTAATAATTATATCAAAATTAATGAATTTATCATAAATGTTTTGAAAACAAAATATTTTCCAAAAACATAATTTCTGTTTCTGCATATCCAAAACTAGTTTTAATAAACTCTTATATTATTATATATATAAAGTAATAATGAATATTCATAAACATAATAATTATTTAACTAAAAATAAAGAATAAAAATTTATAAAAATATGATGTAGATGTTTGTATTCTAATTAAACCATTGTACACCATACTGGTATGGGTTATGATATTGGAGATTCATGGGGTTATTTGGTGAACATAACTTGAGTCATGATATCGTCAAGATTAATCATCTCCCCAAAATTGTTGAATTTGTGTTTCAATTATTGTATATTTGGTTGGGATTGGTGAATTGAAAATCCCAATGGCTCCATCACCTTTTAGTGATTCTATTATTCTGATTCATATGATATAGACCTACAAGTCTAATAAATGTTTTCTTATGTTGGTTTTTATAAGATTTTATCTTAATCCGGATTATATTATATTCATAACAATCCCTATACTATGGATTCAATATCAATAGATAACATGTATTTTTAGTTTTTAGTCTTACCATCTATATTTTATAATTTTCCCAAATGTAGAGAATGTATTTTCTATAAAATAATTACCTAATAAGGCCCTTATTCACTCAAAAGGGTTTTTGATTTATAAAAGTAATTGTCATTAAATTATGATATCAGTGTGACCCCAATCTATCTATAATACATTGGGTAATGGATAATATCTCAATTGATATAAATTTAATGTGAAGGGGTTATCCAGTTGAAATTATTATAATGGATGAGTCTGATATCATTTATATAAACTCACAAATTTATGAGTGAATTTCTTATTCAATATATGGGTTAACAAAGAGAGGATATCCTATATTTATTATTATTATTATTTCATTCATAACATTCCTTGCTAATATTATATTATTTGTGTTTTATTTACCTCATGTAATGGTAATAGTGTTATTATTTGACATGTTATACCTATAATTTATACTTATACATGAAACTTATTGTTTTTTTCTATTAAATATGATATTTTTCCATGTTTTTTATTTTATATATGATTATGATCGAACAATTATAGATTTTCCCCTTTCAGATATTTTGATCTTACCCCATTATAATACTTATAATGCCCATATCATGAAAAGGAATGTGTCATATGAGGTGTCTAAAAAACACAATAAACGAATGATTCGGGAAAAAAATTCTCAATTGTAGGAAAAAATTATATATATAATCTCCATGAAGCTAAAAAATTATTTCTTGGTCATGTGTTACTATTTCTGGATGAACTAATTAAAAATATTATAATTATTGTACTATTCATGTTATGATTAGAATTTTTCACATTAATAAAAACACATTCCATATAATTTATCAATAATGATTTAGGAAATCACATTATATCACTCATAGATACAATCACCATTCTAGTAATTAACATTATCACAATTAACATCTTCACCAACATATCCATCATGAAATTTATCATCCATTCAATATCAATATAACACTATAGTTTTAATCATATTCTTTATAAAATCATTATTTTCATGGAATCATAATATATATATATTAAATTTACAGTTATAATGTTAAAAAATCTATCATAGTATTCAATATCAAGTAGGGGGATCATATTAAAGGGAACATCATGTAATTTAATAATTTTTATACCTTGATCTATGATAATTCGATAAATTTCATTCTCAAATTTATAATTCCAACAATGTTAATTATTGAACCATGTTTCAATTGTCATACTCAAGGTCAATTTTTTTCTAATACTTTAATGTTAATTTATCTTGAAAAAATATATTTATATATAGATAATTAAAATCATTAATGAAATTTCAAATTTCTATTATCAATAATTGAAATTATTTATCAGTATCATATTATTGATTGATGATCATATTAGAAGACAATCATATATCCTATCAATTAAAATATTTTCCAATTTTTCCATCTGGAAAATGCTATAAATATAAAAAATTGATATTATTCTCTTCATCAGATCTCTAAATTAATTTTTACAGAAAACCAATGTGTTGTACTACTGAATATGATTCAAATAGTTACCTTGAAATTTTATTGTCCTTAAATGAAATCCATCCCAAATTTTAAAATTTTAAAAGATCTATAGTTCACCCTAAATGAATTTGACACCCTCGAATCTATTCTGATTTAATTATACATAAAAATGAGGTTTCTAAATATTAATTAGTTTCATTCATATATTTTGATATATTTAAATATATTTATTATGTACACGATATATTAAATTTATCTATAGCCTTATTAACCATAAATGAATTTTAATATGAATT
This sequence comes from Viscum album, assembly GCA_963277665.1. Classification (NCBI taxonomy): domain Eukaryota; kingdom Viridiplantae; phylum Streptophyta; class Magnoliopsida; order Santalales; family Viscaceae; genus Viscum; species Viscum album. Next base: position 1,100,076,242 of record OY728123.1, read on the forward strand.
ATGTATATAAATATATTTAATAAACTGTTATAGTTTTTTTATAAATAAAATTTTCAAGATATATAGTTTCATAAAAATGTTTTATACTATAATATTATATATATATAGTTATTTTGTAATTTAATTTTTTTAAATATTCAGTATTAAAAAATCATATTCGTTAGAAAAACATAGTCATCACCATTTAGGTTTCCAATTCCACACACTTTATTGTTGTTTGCATCTAGATTACTAAAAATTGTAACCATTATTATAATCATGCCAACACCAATAATAAATTTCACATTATATTTCACTACCATTATCTCTTCCACTCACAAAACCATTACATTATCACCTTAAAAATGCATAAACAATCTATACATGTGATATCATAGATCCATACTCTTAGATCTGGTGTTAAAAAAATATATTTCCACATTATTATTTAACCCGAATGAAATAATCTAAATAAACAATCAATAATTAAAATATTATAATAAATATAATGTCACTAGAAAACTCAATATATTTTTTGATATATATTTTTTTATAATTAATAAATTCATTAAATTAAAAAAAACATAAATCTTTCTCATATAATAAATATTTTTGCATTAAAATAAGGATTCTTTGGTTTATAATAATTTTATACATCTCAGATAATATCTTCCACACATAATAATAATTTATTGGTTTCATATATAATATTATTCATTAATATATGGGGAAATAGAAACGTAATAAGGGTGATCTGAAACACATAGTAACGGTAATCATAAATGATTATGAATGAAGAACAAATGTTTCATAAGATGAACATGTGGGTATAATTACGTAATCATGGGAAAAAGAAAAAATTGTAAGGAAATAATTGCAAATAAAACATGGACCATAAATCATGAATCATAACATAAGAAAGTTTATATAAAATTTATATTTTTTAGAATGCTATTTATTTTATGACTCTCATTTTGTAGGATCCCGATTCCTTGATAGTGAAAATACATTGCACATATTCTAATTATTTGGGTGTTAAATTTTCTTTTAATAAATATCATGTTAATCGTTTTGTAACCAAATATTACTCAAATTATATAGGTATAGGAAAATTGAATTATATGAATTTGGAAATAACAATAAAAATGAAATTATATTAATTGGTAAGGGAACACTATGAATTTAATTGTAACATAGATTATTGTTCCCGATAGTGGATTTGGATTACTCATATGCCCCTTATATATTTTCTCAGGCGATATAATAAATTTTCCATGCATTTTAGGTATATATAATTGTTTTATGACCTATAACATATTCCAATATTAATTAATATGTGGTACAGATAAGAAATTAAAATAAAAATCATGAAAATATTATAAAATGATAAAAGTATGAAAAAATAATGGGTATCCACTATAATTATTTTACTATACAGGTAAATACCCTTCAAAAAAAATTAATGTATATTTTATTTACACTATATTAATAAGGGGTATATGGTATAATTATTGAATTACTCAATCAATTAATGTATTGGTAAATAGGTAAACCTCCTAAAATCAAAATATTAACACATAGGCAAATCATAGAGGGAAGGAATTGGAAGAATGATTATGATTTTCAATATTTTATAAATATTATAGACTATGGTTGGGATAGATCATTTCTATTATTGTGGTATAACTTACATAAAACCACATATAAATAATAACATGGCTAATTAGTCAAAGGATGATGTTAGAAAAATATTCATTTATATGAATTATATTATTAGAGGGAAAATATCATTGTAATAGAGTGGAAAATGATTGAGTAATTAATATAGATGAAACCATTCTGTAAATGAAATGAAATTGAATAAGTGTTAGTAAAAGAATTTCATTGTTTAAAAAAACTAAAATAAAAGGAAACATCAACTGTTTATAATGACATAAATATATAAAAATATTTAAAAATTTACAAAATATATGATAATAAAAACAAATATATACATAATTTCATTACAAAACAATGAAATCATATTTTAGGAAGAATAATATATAATAATATTGAAAATAATTATCATAACTTTTTGTGAGTCGTCTTATATGAAATGAAATTTGAATCATTTAGAAACCATAATGGAAATTTGAAAAAGATATTAAAAACATTAAAAATTATACCAATAATGAAAATTTATATATATATATATATATTAAAAAAAGAACATGAACCCAATGTAAATAATTAGTTTAAGGGAAAAAATCAATATAGGATATTCCATTACATATATATAAGGTCTCTGTTGATTTTATGATGAATAAGGTATGATCAGTGGAGTTTGTGAGATGGTTTATTGAATTAGTAATGGTACATGATGTGAACTACATTCATAATGTTAGAGTTTAACATAGGCCTGAAGAAAAGTTCACGTTTTATCAAATCTTATTAGATATGGATTGATTCTCCCCTTCCCATGGTTTACCAATGGTTATCTAGGTAGAGTTTTCCCTTTTTCACTAGTGGTTTTTTCGTAGATTAGTCATGATTCCTCATGTCAGTACGTTCGATTATATGGTTGTTGATATTTTTTATTATTTTAGAGTAATTATCATGTATGATCAAATGGTTTTTAAGGTAATTCTTGGAGTGTTTTAGTTTCATTACAGAATGGGTGATTGGAGTTTGAAGTTGTTATTTTGTTATCGATCAATGAATGGTAAACACCTTATGGTAGGGGATTCATTGTTTCAAATTTTTTCTGGAAAAAGACAAAATTTATCATATATTATCTATAAAAATAAATTTTAATATATAATAAAAAAATAAATAGGGTTTTAATATAGTTATATTCTTTAAACAAGTAGTAGTTAATTTTTAAATCAAGAAGGAAGTAGTTTTAATAAAACACTTTTTTATATGGTATTATTTTCAAAATTAAATAATAAATTATATATTTAAAATTTATAGAAATAAATTTATTTTTTTATATAATATTGTCATTATTACATTATGATTTAATTATTATATTTTCATAAAATATTGAATTCTCACCAAATTGTGAAAAATATAAAATTTTAAAAAACTAAAATTAATTTTTACAAAATTATGTTCTTCAAAAGTACCATTATGTTAGGAATATAATTTAGTGTAAAACTAGTATTATTTATTTATATTTAATATACTTATGTTATTTTTAATAAAATTTCTATTAAATTTTATTATAATCCCTTTTTATAATAATACAGGTTTTTTCATAGTGGTGTTTTATAATGCATAAGGTTTTTCATTTTAAATAATTATGATAATACACAGTGATGTATGTTTTTAATGAAATTAATATATTATATATCAATAAATTTTAGTTCTGATTCGTAAAAATATTATTATTAGTAATGGTGTAAATTTGATACTATATTTTTTATAAAAAATACACCTATTAAAAACAAGTTTTTTTTGTCTTGTTTGAAGGTTTTTTAAAGTTATTGTTTTCTAATTCTATTAATTAAATATGTAGTGACCATGACCCCATTTGAAAAAATAGTTGTTGATTTAAGATTACATTTATATTTTTCACATTCATCTAATATGCAATAAGATTTATAAAGAACTTCTAGAGTATTACTGGAGAACAGCAATGAAAAACGATATTTTTGAATTTACAATGAAGTATTTTAATATTCAGAAGACATAAACTGAAGATAAATTAATGAATAGAATGATTAAAAATTTTAAAATAATGGTTTAAAAATGGGAAAATAAATTAGATATTTTTGGGAATGGAATACAAAATACATCTCAAGGTAAAAATGAAATTTTGGTTATTGTAGACCAATTAATAAAAAAAATGAATGTAATTAAAATTAGGGATATTATGTCATTGGATTAGAATTATTTAATATATAAAAAGGATATAGTCTTGTTAGATTGAGTTATCATCTCTACATTATCAAACTGTGATCTTAGGTTCATATGTAATTTTTTGAAAGAATGTAGGAAATATTTATATACAGAATTCAATTTCACTATATATTTTTATCCTCAAATAGATGATTAGTCTAAGAGGATGATTAAGAACATGTATAGTATGATTTATTTTTTTAAAATGGATTATATGTAATGTATGAAACAATATCGTTCATTGGACGAGTATTCTTACACAAATATTTTTCATTCTATTATATAAATGGAACAATTTGGGGAAATATTTGGAATGTTGTTCCAAACCCCAGCTATTTGGGATGAAGTAGCAGCACATCTGTTTATGGGAAAAAAGATAATAGAGTAAATTTATGTAAATATAATGTTTATTCAACAACATGTGATCATGGATTTTAGTACAATGAATAGTTATGAAGTTAACAAGATGAAGGATCGTTATTTCAAGTTAGGTGATCATGTCACTTGTAAAGTATCCACAAATAACGGTGTTATGTAATTTTTTAAAAAGTGAAATATATTACGCACTTTTTTGAAAATAATAATCTCCAATTAAAATTATTATTATCTTATTATATTTTTAATTTTCTTATAAGTTCATTTATGGAACACATTGTTGTTCATGTCTAAATATAATGGAAATCTGTACATGAATCCACCTTTGTTTTGATCCTAAAAGTAATACAGTTGGAATTCACCTTATCCTATGAGGAACATAGAGTTTATAATATTTATCTTTAAGAGAAAATATTTTAGAATATGATGATTCACAAGGATAATGTTATATGAAAATATTATATGGTTTAACAGGTAATCTTTGAATCTGAAAATTCTTTGAAGAAAATATAACCCCACTAATTTAATAAGTGAAAAAATTGAAAGGAAAAATATTCTAACAAGGGTGAAAATGTAACAACTATTGTAAAAATAGAATAACTTTTTATGATATTTAGTAGTGTTATATTCATTATAAAAATATTATGTATTTTTTATATAAAAAATGAAATAGTTTTAATTAAACTCATTTATTAAATTCTTTTATTTAAAAGATTATATTTTCTATTATATCATTTGAATATGAATAAAATAAAATAATATTGGAAATCAGGATATGAAATTTAACTTACGTAGAAATTTGGGGATTTTTTTTAACATATTAATTTTTTATCGAATTGTGAAAAATACAAAATTTTGAAAAAATGCAACTTATTTTCATGAAATTAAGTCATTTGAAATTCTCATAGTGTTTTGAGTATGATTTAATGTAACATTATTATTATTATTTAGTAAAACTTATTAATTATTATTACTTTTGAATGAAATTTATATTGTATTTTATTTGTGTTTTTTTGTGGTTAAAAATTGTATTTTTCTGATAACTATCATATAATGTACAATATTTCTCTTATTAAATAAGTTAACGTAATCCATATTGAGGAATTTTTAAAATTAATTTGATATTATACATGTTAATAAATTTTATGTTTTATTCATATAATTTTTAACATGTCGTAGAGTTAATATAAAAAATCTCTTGCTCGATAAATACATTTCTTGAAAACACACATTTCCCTTGCGTTTTTGGATTTTTTTTAAATTAAATTATCACATTTTTGTTAATTTAATTTTTTTAAAAAAATTCATAGTTTGTATCAAAATAATTTATATTACCTGAAAATTTCAATATAAATTTTGACCATAATTAATAATAAAACATATAAAATTTAATGACCGGGGTTAATGTCAAAATGGATTTACCTATGGGGTGAACAAAAAAGATAATTGTTACAATGATGTGAAAAAAGAAATAATTTTTATTGAATTGTCATATTTTTTACTAATAATGTCTGAATCGATAAAATGGTTCACTATGGGCATTTTTCTTATAAAAATTTGGGAACACCAATTTATTTTAAAAAATTACAACGTTGTCACTCACCTTACATAAAAAAACTCCACCCAATCTTCTACACCTTACACATTCAAAGCCATTTTATTTGGACAATATCAATAAAAATATCATAAAAAATTCATTCCTCATGAAGTAGATCCCTTATTTCCATCATAAATCCCTCATAATTAGCATTTTTGTGCATACCTATTTAGGTTTCCCAAAGAAGAGGCATCATGATAAACTAAGCTTATTTAAACTAATTATTCATCAAAATAATCAACATATAATTAAATTATTATTATATAATAGAAAAATTATTTCCAATATATTTATATTTTATTATTATAATTCATTAACCAAAATCCATAACCTCTTCCATCAAATGGGATATGAAATCATTATTCATGAGTAAACTGGGTTGCCGCCCCACAAACCGATGTCATTATTTTTCCCTAATTTCCTATCAATGATTTTTATAACTATGGAATTAATGTTTATATATATATATATGATATTTTTCACATATTTCTATATATTAATTTATGATATCACATGAAACATGTTAATTTATTTCCATAGTGGGAACTATAACATCACTTGTGTGTACAGTGGATTACGACCTCATGAAGGGATGATATCAAGTTTTGACTAATGGTTTACATGTAAAGATATAAGGGTAAATATAATGAATATATTTGATAAACATGAAATAGTAAATGTAATAATTAAATATTTATGTTTCTAAAAGATAATATATAAAATTATTTCTTACATAGAAAATCGATAATTTTGTTCTTGTACGTGTAGACCACCACATCAACAAAGAGATGTGATTATTTTTTTCAACATAAAATCACAATATATATATGTATATATATTGAATTAAAATTTTATATATTATATAATGATAATTTGGGATTGTTAAAATATTTCCTCCCTCCTTTACATAATGATTGTTTCAAAATGGAATCGTTACTCAAACATTTTTATCGTCTACTGTCTCCAATTATATAATATTGTTAATTTTTTATAGTCATCAATAATTAATGTTTTAGAAATTATAATTTATTTATAAATATTCAAAATATTTCATTATAATTATTCTTGATATATTTATGTGAGGACCACATAGACCAATAGTTAACCTACTAATGTTATTTTAACATATAGTCCATATACCATTGAAACCACCATAATAAAATTAATATAATAAGTAATGGAATATGATATTTTAATAACTAAAATTATATAAATAAAAGACATAAGAATTAAATTAAAAATGTATATAAGTATTACAATTTATTATTCATGATGCTATAGAAGAGAGATGATAAATCAAACTCATTTTTAGGGACTTCATCTCAATATCTTGTCATTGCAGAAAATTTTGATGTTATACTAATATATTCATTAAAAAGGAATATTTATATCCCATTTTACTTGTTAAATAATTAAATTATCTTTTATACTGTTATTTAGTATTTTTTATGCTATTACTTCATGGTTCTTATTTTTAAAATATTTCTAAAGTTATCAGGGACATTTTATTAAATAAAATTCCCATTTTAAAATTTTACATAAAACAATATTTTTGTGTCCATTTCCAAGAATCGAAATATATTTTATTATTAACATTAGAGTTTTATAAAATAAATTTATTAATTTAATTCAATATTTTTTAAAAAAGACCCTTTTAAGGAATTTTTTTCTTTCATTACTATAATTAAATGAATGTTCTATTATATCGTATATAGAGACAACTAATTCCCCACCCCCAAAACCATTATTTCAATATTTTATTACATTTAAAGAATCCTTTATTAATTAAATTAAAAACTCTTCATCTATTTTTAGGTCTATTTGTTATTTATAATGTGTATTCTAAATTAAATGTTCATTATTTTAATTAAAATGGTGTTTTAAATGAAATAGGTATTTTGATATTCTAAAGTAACATTCAAATTTTTTTAAAATATTTTTTTATGAAGAAATTGTAGAATAAAATTTTTTATTTCACAATATGGTCCTTATACATTTTTTTTGAAGGGATGAGCCCCATTATAGCTCCTTATTTAACCGTTTATATCTTATTTTATTTGTGCACATAGGTATATTTTAAATGCATTTGGTAATGATTATTTTCTATGGGTAATTATATTTAATGTTGGGTATATATATATATATGAATTTTGAGATATTTTTAATTGTTCAATACTGGTTTTGGGTGATGTTGTCCCGAGTAACCTATATAAATTTTCCATGATTTGTACTGATTTTTATAAAAACAATTCCAAATGGGGAGATAATGAAATTTTTTTTGGAATATTTATTCACCTTTTGGGAGAAACGTATTTTATTATGAAAAGGGAGTTCAAGTGTTTTCATTTTTTAAATTGGAATAATAGACATATAACTTTTTCCCATATAATGATTAATTTTATTATCCAGTATTAATTTTTTTCATAATTTTTATGAATGAGTAATTCAAAGGAAGAATTCATATTAAAAATCATCGTGATTTTTAAAGAAACCAGGTCAAGATTTATTTGAAATTTTTTATATTCTAAAAAATCATACTAATCATAAGTGTCTATTATTTCTATTTTTTTTATTTTTTTATGTATGAGTGATGACATAATTACTTAAAAATATATACTTCAAAAAATCATCGAAGTGAAGTAAAGGGAATTATTGATTAAATCACAATATTATGTAATTATTAAGGATATGTTCTTATATTATCTCTTTTTGAAATTGTGGTATATGCCAAAATTAAAAATACACTACATTAATGAAAATAAATGGTTTATGGAATTCAACGATCATCAATGTTTTGCCTATGATAATGGGTTACCTCTGGTTTTACTAGATTGTGTTATATTTATTTTTATGATTTTATTTGCATGATTTATATCTATATGTTTTATATTATATGATACCTAGAAAATGGTTAAATAATGAAATTTTTTAAATGATGTGTGATTAATAATTACAATGTCTTGTATTAAAACTTTATTCTATACATAATTTTTCTAGAAAATAAATTAATGCTTAATGAAACTTTTATTAATTTATTCATACATATATTAAAGGAATTTGATAAATAACAAGATTTTTTGAATAATATTTTTGATTAAGAAATGGTGTATGTTAATGGATGTGTTCATCCGAATGTTTTATTGAAACTGGAAGTTATTCTTGAATGAAATATTAAATAATTTATATATTTTAAAAACATATAACTTTGGTAATGTGCGGTTTTATCTTATAAAAAAATTTCAATTAATCTATGATGATAATTAAATTATTTTTTTATAATGATAAATATTAATGATCGAGTATGAACTGATTCTTATATAGAAAAATTGATTTATTTGTTGGGCCATGATTTCCTATTAACTCTATTTGTTATTTACTTTGATTCTTCTTTGTGTTCCCAATAAACAGTACATTTTATTCAATATTTTGTTAATATATTATGGTCATTATATTGGAGGGATATGGGGGGTACAAAAGATTGTGGAATTTAATGTCACATCATTTTATCATAGGATTTTTTATAATTATAATTACGTCATGTAGTATATTTTCTAAATGACACATAATGAAAATAATTAAAACATTATTCTCATGAAGTATGATAAATTAGTCAAAAATTAAATATAAAATAATTACTAATACTATAGAGGGATAATAAATAAACAAACTGAATAATAATAGGATTGTTTTAATATGATTGATCCACTATAATGAATGATCTCACGAACAAATCTATAGAAAAAAACATAATTTTAATAATATAATATTATTATGAAGATGAAAATATATATATATAATCCAGTTAAACTATAATTTAAAAATACTAATGGAATAAGAGGTTTTTTATGTAAGTAGTTCACCCATATAACTCATACAATTCTGACTATGGGAATAGTAATTTAACCATTGGAATCAAAATATGACCATTGTAATTTTAAGCATACCATTGGAAAAGTAATTAGACAATTTGGAATAGTAATATGACCCATAAAATAGTATCCTAACCTAGTTAAATGTAAAATAATATTAGTTATCTTATAATATAAAGATATTGTTTTCTTAAATCATCGTAAATGTAAATTAATATTTATAAAACGATAAATTAAGTGTTCATATTTTTCTAAAATGTTAATTTTTTATTTGAAATTTTTTAGGAATATATTTATTCAAATGTAATTATATTTTCATAAAATATATCTACAAATTAATATTTTCTGTTTTTAATGATAATATACTTTTATGATACCATATTTAATTTTCCAAATGTTCATAAATTCAATTATAATATAAGGATCTATATTTTTTGAATAAATAATGATTTTATTAAAATTTTAATTTCTAATTTCATAAAAATTATTTTCTTAAATGGATTTCAATTTATTTAATATAAACATCATTAGTCATTTACTTCAAATTTTTGTGATTGTTCTAAAATAGTTTAATTTTTGTTGAATTTTGAAATATTTATGTTTACGGTGATTTACATTATAATCAAAATACGTGAATTTTTATATCATGGAAGTTATAAAAACGCTTTATATCTATAAAATTGGAACTATTTATGTCATTTAGTCATAATAATCAGTAATTTTTATATTCTTGAGCAATAATTATAAACTAATGATTATAATAATATAACTCGAACCTCTCATACTTGTAAACATACCGCCCATTATCCTCACAAATTATAAAAAATAATGATTACCAGATCTCTTCAGAATACCATACCCTAAAATAAACCCACATCATGGTCCTCCTAGTCTTACAAAAATACAAATTTCAATTTCTTTATGGTTTCCTTCAAGTAGGTGATATTCAAGAGGTAACATTCTCAAACTACATCATTTATTTTTTCCCATCATCAACCATGTCCTTACCTCCTTAATCCATAAATGCATAGTAGAATCAGTATCATGTATATATTTGAATTTTATAATTATAATAGAATATCATCTTTCCCCCAATCCTCTCATCACCTCTTATTTAATGAAAACTGAAAACATTTCCCATAATATCTTAGTTAACTATCGATATAGATGAAGAGTTTTTATTTTCCACTAATTCGTTCTTAGAATGATTAAATTCACATTTAATTTCACAAAATGAACTAATTTCATATATAAATTTGGTTTCAAATCATTTAATTAGTATAGTTACCTAACATTATATAAAATGAAAATATTTTTGAATGGTCATAAAAATAACCTAAATAAACTAAATATATCTTTAAAATATTATCAAATGAATCATCCTCATATTAAAAAATATGGAACCATTTAATCATTTAGAAGTAAAATAGTAACATTTAATTTAACTTGTGATGTTTTATTTAAATTTTTTATGAACTTCAATAATTTGATAAAGGGGAAAAGACTATGTAACCATGAAATGAATGCTCTGATATCAATGAAATTGAACATTATAACACATCAAAATGGATATAAATGAAATTAATAAAAATTAATAAAATATATGTTGAAGAGGTTTTGAGTTAAATAATTAATTAATATATTTTTTTCTAACGAAATATTTTCATGTTCATATCTTATTTAGATATATTGTGAGGCATCTCTTTATACCTCCACATTTCTAATAATTTACGCACTATCCCTCCCTCCCTACCACTATCTCTATCACTTTTCTTCAATGTGTCAATCCATTAATCCTTTAAAATTCTACCAAATTCTATATATATGTATTAAATAAATAAATATATATATCTAAATTGATCTTTCATTTATGGGATATAAAAGATTTAAAAAGGATCCGTTTTCGATTCTAGTGGGAAAGAAAACCTAATTTAGTTGAACTTATCTTCTTCATAACCATTTCAATTACTCTCTATTAAATTTTTTAACCCAATAATAATTTTTAAATCCAATAATTATGAAATAAAAATATATAGTATATCATTACTAGTATTCTTGAAAAACGATTTACATAATTTTCATTAAATATTTATTATTGTAAAACATTTCTAAAATAATAATTTTATAAAGATACCTAAGAAATACTTTTCAATTTCCAATTTATTTGAACATAATTGTTCATGGTATATTCTTATTTTAAAATATATTATTTTCAGAAAAAAAAATTCGATCGCTTATTTCATATATATAATTATGATATTCATTTTAGTTTTTCATTATATCCTAATTGTCAAACTCATTTCATTCCATGGGAAACCCATACCATTAATCTTTATGATTGATTTTATTATGTTGAAAACATATACATGTACATGTTATGATGGGTTCTCCAAAACAGTGCTCTAATGTGTAGGGTAATGTATTATATCAATCATTTTAAATTATGATATTAGGGAGTAATCCTAATCTATTATGGGACTTTGTGAACCATGTGGTATAACCATAAAAGTTATCCTTGACTCGTGATTATGTTAGGTTACGTGTTGCTACCATATTTTTTTATTTCCATGATCATATAATTCCATGGTTTAATAATTATGCCTCTATATTTTTATTCTTGTGCCATGATTTTTTTAACATTAAAGTATTCTTTATGACTCGGGATTTATGATTCATTTCCATGTTCATTCCTATATTAGGATTTAATGATCACTCTTTTTAACTATGTATTCCTATGTTATCCTATTCAGATATAGAAGAACAAAGGGATTAATGATACCATGATGAATATTAAAAAACAATATGTTTTATTATTGTTTAATTTTTTATAATTACTTTCCATGTATTCCAAATATAGTAGTCTTTTCGATCATCAGTTTTTATTTATTGCATTATTATGCTTTAAATCATGTAATAATATGTGTACAAGGCATGGGATGCAACTGTTGACATCTGAGAACAGTCTAGTTATTTTTTTGAAATTTGGAATTAAAATCCTCAGTACTAACCCTAGGATTATTTCTATAACCATGGATATCAAAAAATAAAACATAAGAAAAAAATGTTAGATTAATATTTTCAATTATTCTTTATTCCTTCTCTATTTATAGATTACATTTTAAATGATCATTAGATATCTATTCAGGACCATCTAATTTTTAATTTTTTTTCTTAAATGGGTAGAAATAGGAAAACCCATGATGACAAACAATGTTATAAGAAATGCGATGATATCCCTAATAATATTTCAAATTCTATTGTAATAGGAACTCAGAAAAATAGGACAATAGTTTCTAAACTGGTTCATGTAATAAATAATAACTTCAATTGTGCAGAACACCCTACAAAACCAATTAAATATAAATTTTTTTGTCTAATAATTTATGTGTCAATTGTCTACCTTATTTAGATGATATTATTATTCTATTATCATGGAATAATGTAATATCTAAATTGAGAATATATTATCTATCCTCCATTCATTAAAATAAGAGAAAGTCGTGATGGTAGTATATAATTTTTATGAGGAAGATGATCAGTGGTGGATATTAATAAGTAACAAAAATTCTAAATAGTAAATTTATTCTATTTATTTGGAAGGACTAAAAAGATTATCTCAATAATTATTTTTCCTGAATATTCCTTTTAGTACCCCTTAATTTCATGTATGTAACCATTTATTTATACTTTTCATGTATATAAATTAAACTCTGGATGTTTGGAGAGTACAGAAATAATTAAGAATGATTTTGGGGATTTTATACTAGTGCATGGGTGGTGCATGTTTTTTTTGGAAACCATAAAATGGGAGACAAAATTTAAAGGGGATGTTCATGGGCTACAATTGATTTTTACAAATAGTATGAAATCCTAGTAGTAACCATGAGATTTTAAGGAATGATTTGGGAAAAGTGAGGCATTGGCTTTGTCATCGTCAAGACACAATTTTGAAGACTGAGTGAGGTGACCATGCAATGTGTCATCATTAAATAACTATATAACACACATTTATCAAACATTTTGACTAATCAGGAGATTAATCCATGTATAGCTAAAAACAACGAACTTAAAAATTGGAATTAACTTGTTTTTTTTACTATAATCTATTTATTTTTCCTCCAAAATGGCCAAATCATTGGATTTTTCTTCCCAATAGGTAAAATGTGTTACCCACATCAAACAAGAGGTGATTAGACTATTTTCCCTGATGAATAAAATGCAACACTTTGAGTTATGTGATTTTTCATCATCGTTCTGGTTCCATTTCCTAGATCTACTTAATTTTATCCCGCAGTTTCATAGATATATTCCCATAGTGTGTATATATATGATTATGGATTCCCTATAAGTTTAATTTTATCATTATTATGTTAGTGGGAGATGTATATGGAAAGTTCATGGATATTAATCCTTGTTTCCTTATTTTTTATCTTGTGATTATAGTATTTTCAAAAAAAAACGCTTAATGTAGTTGGAATCACTCTAGACATCTCTTACTTGAACTGATTGTAAATATTTAAAATTTATTTTTTATTGAAATTTATTTTTAATTGTTTGTGTAATTATTATTGAAAACCTACTTAGTGGAAGGTTTGGGGAATCATGTAATTTTTATGTTCCTTCACAATATGCCTTTCTTCTTGATTTTTAGATGTTGATTTTAAAAATTGAATTTATCTATATTTGTTGTAAATAGAGTAACTAAAATGTTTTCAATGAAATAAATGGTATTATTGAATTTAAATGGATTATTTTAATTGGGTTGTGGTAGGGTTTTATATTTTTTGGAAATGGATAAAAGGGTTTTGGTCATTCATGGTACTTATATTCACAATTCATTTATAAGGCTTGGTTGAAATATGACATTGTTCTCCGTTCCAAAGGTGTAATGGCATAAGGTTTATAATTATAATGTGATGACATGATATATTGACAGGAAAACACTCATGAGTATGGGACCATCATAATGAATCATGCATGATTGATATTGTCGATATGTTGAATTGAATAGTTATGCCTTGAAGAACTTTTGAATTGTCTTCAAGAATAGTTTGGTTGTTTTGTTTTGGAATATAGAATTTATGGAAATTTTTATGATATGTAATTTGTATATATTTAGTTATAAATAATGTATTATTTTTTTATATTAATATATTAATATAAATGTTAATATCTATTCTATCCAAGTTATGTGATTAGGGAAGATATTGGGGAAAACTTACTGAGTTTTAGTTCTCATCCCTGGTCTTGAAGATAGATTCTTTTGTAGATGTCAAATTATGGGACATGGTAACAGGTAATGTATCACAAAAAATTAGAATTACTTTGTGATACGTGGACTATTTGATGATGTTACAGAAAAGGGTATGGAATTCTTGGATTCTTTTGGTTTTCATATAGTATTATTAGTTTTCTTCAACTATATAAATTGATATTGTAGTCTTCTATTATGGTATATTGGTTTTGAGTTTTATTTTGATAAATGATTTTTTTTATTTCATGGTTATCGTGTATCTTTTAGGGGGATATTTTGTTGTAAACTATTTAGTGAGTTGGTTTTTATTAAAAGTAAATCCTCCCCCACTTGTATTAAATTCATTTGAATTTTTTTTCCAGCCTTTGTCCCCCTGGGAATACCACTTAAGTCCATGTAGCATCCTATCACCTTCTCACATCAATGAGGAGAAGGATGGATGTTACAAATGGTGATAGTATAGTTTGATCTAATGTTTGTTAGAGACAAATTACTTTGTCAATCATGCAGTTTAATTATTTATTGTATATTTTGTGGGTTGTGATTATTGAAAAAAATAGTATTGTCTAGAATTCAAATGTAGAGAATAAATATATATTGAAATCTTTTTCTAAAATTCATGTTGCTGGGTAGGTGGTTAAATAAGTGTTTTGGACACACTTAAAAGATTTTCTATTTCACTATCATGGTGTTATCTAATGATATGTGCCTTATATAAATTATAGGAAATACATTCCACTTAGATTTCATATTTCATTTTGATTAATGATATATTATTTAGTGCAATGTATTACTTTCTAAAAAATGTAAATTATTTTTCAATTTAATTATTTTAAAAAATAGCTTGGTTGTGATATTTTGAAATTAATTTTATTTTCAAAAAAATGATAATGTTTTCCAAAAATGGATGAATATAGAAAAATATGGTCTTTGGATACAATGTTGTGATAATTTAAATAATTCTATTGGAAATGATAATCCTTTAGTTTCAGGAGACTGAGATTTAAGGATTTTTTTATTGAAAATGTCACCGCGTATGCATTATAGAAACCAATTAGAAGAAGTTAGAGAGAATGTTGTACCACCTGAGCCATAAGTGATACAAATGCTAGTTAAGAGTATCGTCCAAGCATTTCAAGCTATATTCATAGCAAACTGGAGAGATGTGCCAATATAGTGGGATCATTTTTCCTGGTTCCATAATCATAATCCACCAATCTCATAAGGCTATAATAAACTCCAAAGATATTTAGAATAGTTTAATATGATGAATCATATCTTCAATTTCATCAGAAAACCATTGGATATAAATTTCAAAATAATTATTTTTACGATTTATGAAATAACACTCTTGTTGTGGGAACTATACATGTTGGATAAATATGATCTTTCCATAGATGAAAATATTTTGAGAAATTTCTCAATAAAAAATTATATGCTCTCACATTGAAGAGTCAATGAATAATTGAACTATTTAGCCAGAAACTAGAAAATATAACTATTCTAGAGTGTGTAGATAAATTCATGAATAATGTGATTTTCACCCAATGTTACTGCTAGTGTAGCCTTGTAATAATGGTTCATTGAATAGGGTCCAAGGTATGATATTTTCTCAATAATTTCAGTTCTCTATAATACTAATTATACATAAATGTTTAATAGTGACATTGTGGATAAAAGTGACATCTCAAGAGATATGAGAGGAAGATGTATGATGATACCTATGGGAGCCTGAAAGAAATATAATACTAGGAGAATGTTGAAGGGGGGCACTTATTTCTAAATTTCTAGAGGGATTCAAAATCAGACAGATGAATCAGTGAATCTTCATATGTGACCCATGATAATGGTGATATGTTTCAAATGATGTTATTTCTACCACATGAAGATAGAGAGCGAAACACAACCATTTTTTTTCATAATTTCAATAATATGGGACATATAATGTGCTATTGTTGAATTGTTCTGTGGTAATGTGCTAGATAAACTTCTCTGGTGACGCAAGCATCATATGCTTTGATTGGAAGAGGGTAGAAAAATCAAACTCATCGCCAATGAAGATCAATATATATTGATTATTTGAATTAAAAGACTCCATATAATGGTAAATCTCAATAAGTAGTCAACAAGAAAAGTGCAACATCAAAAAAATTATATGGAGCCGAGGAGGCGATTATGGATGATTAGATTTGACTGTCTATTGAAAAAGGGATGATTCTTTGAATTCTAAAAATATGAATTTTTTTTATACTGGAACATCAAATTCCATTATTTTTTATGTTATATTTATTATAAATGTCTAAAACATGATATGATTCTTTATGTGACAAAACCTAAAACCCCTCTTTCATAAAGAGAATATCACATCATTGCGAGTATAAAATGTTCGATAACTATTGATGGAGCTAAGATAAATAGGTACTTCTTAGTGTTGGAGATAGATGCTTATGAGATAATCCTAGATATGGATTGGTTAATGATGTTCAATGATCATATAAATATTTGTAGTAGAAAAGATAGTTTCATGACAGAGGAAAACATACCAAATATCTTAAAAGACGAAAGGGTTATAAAGACCAATTGAATGGTATTGTTTGAATTAGTAGTGGGAATGATCTCTTAATAGATGGAGGTTTTGAATGTGGAATCAATAGAAGATCTCATGGATAACAATTTTACAGCATGTGGATTAATTTCGAGATGTTTTTCCCATGAAAATATCAAGGTTAACACCTATAAGCGAAGTAGAGTTTAAAATTGATCTCTATTTGGGGACCAGTCCTATTTCCCTTATGTATTATATGATTTATTATATAATTAAAATAGTTAAAATTTATGTCTATAGAAATCGATGGAATTGGATTTTTTCGGCAAATCTTGTCTCTTTGGGAATCACCAGTCTTTTTCGTGACAGAATCATATGGAACTATAAAGATGTTAATTGATTATCATTAACTTAACCATAATATAATAAAGAATTTATATCCACTTCTACAGGTTTATGATCTATTTGATCAATTGAGGGGAGCTCAGTGGTTCTTTAAAATGGAATTTTGTTCAGGATATAATAACTTATGAGTGTCGAAGAAGGATATTTTGAAAACAAGAATCAGAAGAAGATATGTCCATTATGAATATGTGGTAATGACATTTGGTAGTATTATTGAACGTGTAGTATTTATGGAATTAGTGAATCAGATATTTATGAGATATATGGATCCTTTTGTTGGGGGTTTTTTGGATGACAAAACTGGTGTATTCAAGGAAAATGATCGTACATGATAAACACTAGGATAATGTGTTGGAAATATTGAGAGACAATTATTTTCATGAAAAACATTCAATGTGTTTTTTAATACAAAAGGTATGATTTTTTAACCGTTTGATTTTTGAAAAATTTGTTTCTATTGATCTATAAAATATAGAAGTTTTTATCTCTTGGATTCGTCCAAGGAACGTCTACTAGATACTGGGATTTATTGGTCTACCTAGTTGTTAATGAGGCTTTGTTCATATCTTTTCATGTATAGCCTCGATAATTATATCATTGAAATAGATTAAAATTACATTCCAATGGGATAAATAATTATATAATTCTTTCTAATATCTGAATGTTCTTCTTACATCAAAACCTATCTTGATTTTCTAGAATCAGGATAGGGGTTTGTAGTGTATTATGATGCATTAGGATCTGGGTTTTGATTAATTCTGATGTAAGGAGACCATTTTGTTGCTTATGGTTTATCATATTTCAGAGTGCATGAGATGAATTACCCAAAGTACTATTTGGAGTTTGTTGTAGTCATCAATGCATTTAGAAATGATGTATTTATCTCATTGGGAAGAAATTTTTTGTTTTCATAGATCATAAGATCTTCACACATATGTTATCACAATGGGATTTGAATATGAGGTAAGGGATATGGATGTAATATCACAAAATGTTTGACTATGACTACATGTGTAAACTAAGAAAGTGAAATATGGTTGTTGATGCATTATGAATGAGGTTTTAAGCTCAATTGAAAAAAATAATCATTAGATGAGTGGTAGTTTATTTCAGTCGTAGCCAACATGCATGTGGAATATAAATACTGATGTAATGTTTCACTTTTCTTATTAGTTTTTGTGATTTATTATTTGGAAATGATGGTTAAATTGGCACAAACATTAGATGTATAATGCATGTTTATGAGTTTAAAACTCATTGGAGGGGGACCATTGGGGGCTAGAAAATTGATGGTATTTCAATGTTCCTCTTTAAAAAGAGGATAGTTATACATATGGATTTTCAAGAATAACTTCTTCAAGATTACACACATTTGAGATAAGTCATTCATCCAGTAATACAAAATATGTATAAGGTGTTTAAAACATATTTTTTTTGATCGACATAAAGTGGAAGTTACCAAGTTTGTTTCAAGGTGAGTAACTTGTCATCAAGTTAAATCATATCATCAATTAACAACAATTATGTAGTAGTCATTACCTATCAGCATTTTGAAATGGGAGTAGATAGCGATGGATTTTGTTACAAGTCTCCCATGAATGGTCATGAAGCACAATGTCATATGTTTTATTATTTATTTTCATATAAAGTCATCACATTTCAACCCCATTCCAGAATCTCCTATGGTGCAAGACATGTCGAAAATATATATCTTATAAGTAGTAAAGATACATGGAATACCAGTTTCTATAGTGTTAAAAAGTGATATGAGGTTTAAATATTTTTTTAAAATCATTATAGAAAGCCCTTGGGACTCAGTTGAATATGAGTACCTTTTATCATCCAATATATAGGTGGAAAATCTGAAAGGATGATACAAATTCTTGAAGATATACTGGGGATTGTGTAATGGATTTTTGTGTCTCATTGTAAGAGAATGTCTCTTTGGTGGAGTTATCATATAACAATAGCTATCAGGACTTTCTACATATAGATCCTTTTGATCTGTTGAATGGGATTGCTTGTAGTTGTCCACTTTTTAGGTTGAAACACATGAGACCTCACAATATGGGATGATCCTGGTCCACGAAAGGATTGAGAAGATTCGGTTTATTAGAAAGGCAGTAGAGATGGCTCAATGTCTTCATAAATTGTATGATGACCATCATTAATGGTTGTTGTCATTATCTGTGAGTTATCATGTTCTCTTAAGGATATCTCCATGTCTTGGACATCATTGTTTTGAGAAATAGGTAATGTTATATCATTGATACATAGGATCTTTTGAGATACTAGAACAAGTTGGAGTGGTGGCTTAACATTTCAAATTGCCACTATGGTTCTATATGATATATAATATATTCTACGTATCTTAGTAGAAAATGTATTTTCATAATCCTGAACCTGTGATCATAAGGGATCACATTGACCTAGATCTAGATGGTTCATTTTTGTAAATGTTGGTGTGTATTGTGTATAATAATGATAATTTCATTCGATGAAATAGCATTGGCCTAGTTTTGGTTTTATGGAAACATAGTAAGATTCAAGAAGACACTTGGGAACACAAGAAGGAAAAGGGAGAGAAATGGATAGAACTCTTTCACATAAATTCTGGTTTTCTAATTTCTAAGGATGAAATGACTAATGGGTGGAGAATGTAGTACCCCACGATTCTAGTATTTAACCCTTTCTCTATCCTTTACATATACACAAAAATAAGGGTGATGTTTGGGAGAGTTTGGAAAACTATTGGAACATTTTTTATGATTATGTGTAGGTCTATGGGTAATGAAATGTTTGTGTAAAACATGAAAAATTTGCATTAAACCAAGCAAAGGGAGAAAATGCTAAAGAGGATTCACACAGGCTGCACAAAGTTCTTCTTAACCGTAGAATAGCCTAGTATTAACATTGTGATTCAATAAATATATGTTTTAAAAGTGAGGTAATGGATTTATCATGGTCGGCACATAGTTTGGGATACAGTGTGATGCGATCGTTTGAAGATTCATCTTTATATAACTAGAAAATGAACAGTTAGTGCACGGTTTGTCTAATCGTGTTATTAAACCATGCTCATCTTAAAACCACCACCCTAAAAAGTATATGTAATAAGATGTTCAGGTTAACCCATTTGTTTCCAACCAAAATGTCCCTTAATTTGGATTTTTCTTCACAAAATGTCAAAGAAGGTTCTTGGATTGATATAGAAGAGATATATAGGGTTCCATTGGTGATTAGAATCAGATTCTTGGATGTATTTCTACTTTCTTAATCATTCATGATGTTTTATTAAATATATTACTTTTATTCTCTTGGTTTATTATAAATACAATTATTGTAGGTAGATCTAAAGTTGTGGATTCTATATATGTTTATATTTGGTCTTGATTATGTTATGTAAAGAAATATTAATTAGGTTTTTGGAGAATTCACCATGTTTCATTTGCGTTTTCATCCATTTATAATTTTCACCATTACATCTTTACGTGGGTGGCTTCGCTCTTGAATAATATTTTTAGAACATATTAATTTTATTTAAATATTAATATTTTTTAGTGAAATTGATTATGAATTGGATTTGTAATGATTTTTGAAAACCCTCTTGAGAGACAGTTTATGGAAACAAGGAAATCTAGAGTCCCTATATAAATTTCTTTGGTTTTTTAAATTAAAATATTTATTTTTAAATTTCAATTTTTCTTGAATTTTGGTAAACCGATTAATAAAAATGTTTTCAATAAAATACATTATTTTGTTGAAATGAAATAAATGGTATAAACTAGGTTAGAGATGGGTTTTAATTAAATATTATTTTAATTAAATAGTATGAAATGGTTTTGGGAATACATGGTGTGTGTATTCATGTTCTCTCTATCTGTTTTGGTTGAAATATTATATTATTCTCATTTCTAATAGTTTAATTGAACATCAGGTGTAATTATTATGTGCTCAAAAGGTAGATCAAAGAGAAAACACTCATGAGTATGGAAATGACATAATAAATCTTGCATGGTTGATATTATGGATAGGTGTAATGGAAAAGTTATTATAATTAGAACTTGTGAAATGGTGTTCAGGCATAGTTGGGTTGTTTTCTGGAAATGTAGCCTTTCAGGAATTATTTTTGATACTTTATTTTTTTAATATTTATTTGTAATCTCTTATTGGAAATCATTTTATATAAATTTCATCATATAAATTTCACTATCCTTTCAATCATGGTGAACTGAGAAGGGATTTTATTGGGGAAAAACTACTAAATATTAGTACCCACCCATACATTGGAACAATGGAACTTTTGAAAATGTCATCTTTCGAGACTTGGGATAAGGTAATGTATCACAAGCCATTATCACTACATCATGATACTTAGTCTATTTGGTGATGTTGGAGCATAAATCATGGGGGGCATGTAGTCTTGTTATTGTTATGGAGTTTTAATAGTTTCTATTCTTCTATTTAGTATTCTTATATAGTCTTATTTTTTGGTACATTGGTTTCGAGTTTGATTTTGATAAATGAAATGTTGGGTTGTCTTGATTTCTTATAAAAATAACAAAGAGGTTTATTTGGTTGTAATATTTTTGATGTTTTAGTGATTATTAAAATTAATATTGTTCACTACCTATATTGAATCCTATAAATATATATTTTCATCATTTATAACCATAGAAATTTCTCTTAGGTATAAGTATAATCCTCCCACCTTCTCATGAAAATGAGTAGAAGGTTGGTTATTACACTCTATCTGAAAAAGGTCCTACGATAAAATAAAGATACGTCTATCTAGGAATACAAGAAAAACATCACAATGATTTCATGATACAACTATAGCATTGTTATGAACACAGAAATCCTAGTGGATCACTTATTTAGGTTATTAATGCCAATATTACAAAAGGACTTGTTTATTATAGACATATACATCTATGAGGATATTTTCCACTATTTTCATAGGGATGAGATATATTATGGAGAGTCTCATTAGTCTCATGGAATGTGAGATTAAAGGGGGAAAATTATGTTTATTATAGGAGGATCAATATATTAATTACGTAGAGGAGTGAAAACCAAGCATCCCCCGTGTAAAAATTTATGGTAGGATAGTCACAAGAACTATCTAAAGAAAACTGAGATATGATTCAAATATACAAAAGAGTTGAATCATGATAATAATTTCTAAATGAATATGAAGAAGCACACTAATTTGAATGTATAATGTAATGATCAGATGAAAACCCAAACATCACTAATTTTTTTCAACTAAAATGAACATAATATTTATGTAATACAATTTTGTAAATCAAGAATTTTTTGAGACATTCAATGAAAAAAACCTTTTAGGTAGCAATTAATGACATAAAATATCACTCATACTGTGGTGGATCCTATAAATTTTGTAGTGACAACAACACTATTTATTCATTCAAGAATAGTGTATACACTTTTGGATTAAGGGTTTTTGAATTCATTAATATCTTGAATGTTTTGTCGATCTATTAAAATATGGTCATAAGATATGAATGTTTAGTTATCTATGAGAATAGATAATAGGAAAATTATTTCATCTAACGAATCTAACTCCTCCCTAGTCAATGTTTGTGGATTCAATCTCACAGAAAATCTCATTTTACTTCCTTTTAGGGAGTTTAATTCTGTATTTGGAGTAAAAACCAGAGTATTTATAAACCTTTTTGTTGAAAAATTAATTTTCATTGATTATTTATATTTCATGACACCCCATGATAAAGGTTCATTATATGCTCTAATTATTTTATTGTGCACTAAATCTATCATATAGTTTGCTTCCATTAGACGCAACATTGAGATAATAGGAAACAACATTGCATTATTATAATTATTTAAGTGAGATAGTTATAAAATAGTTATTTAACCTAGTAATATGAATTTTCTTATAAAATTTTGAAATATTATTTATAATTTTTTTATATTAAAAAGTAACAATTATAATAAAACATAATGTTTTTTAGTATTCTTTATATGTTTGAAAAAACTATTTTCTTAGAAGATATTCTTCTTATATTCCACTATGAAAAAAATATTAATAATTTTTTAAAATTTTGAAAATTGAATTTATAAAAAAAATTAAATATTTAATTCACAAGGTAAAATTTTTCTTATATTGAATTTTTGGGATTTTCCTAAAAACCATGGTTTTTAGATGAATAGTGACAAATACAAATGTTTATTTTAAAACTTCTTTTTTCTAATACTTATTTATATAGTAAGATTATATTATATTATGATTTTAATGTTTAATTAGATAATATATATATATATATATATATTAATCAAATCTAGGTCATTGGAACAAATTTTACATTGAAATTAGATATACAGTCTCTTTAAACTTTTAAACATTTTCTTTGAAAAGGCCATTATTGTGACATGTCTATGAGATTATTATTAAATTTATTTCTGAAAATTATGTGAGTGGATTGGAAAAATTTATTTCATTGATTGTATTAGAATAATTTATAAATTATAATAATGTAAATTTTTCTTTTATCCACAATTATTAACGAATGTGATTAAAATTAATGATAACAATTAAGAGATAAACTACCTTAACAATGGACAAACCCCTCAAACATAAGGCCCTAAATGACCTAAAAACTTATCTAAAATACATTTTAAGGAAATATATAAATATTATAGTCCCTTTTAATGGGTTTTTATATTATTGGGTCTAGTTTTCATGGAAAACTATGGGTGGAATTCCCTTTTCAAAAATATACTAAAATGTCCCTCCCCTAATACTATAAAAGGGAAGTCATCCCCTTTATTTATTCACACCTGAACAGTATTTTGGCTGAATAAAACTCTAAAAAAATATCTTAATGATAATCCATAACATAATATAATAATCCCCACTTTCATATGAAAACTAATCTTGGAATCCCATTGGTGCAAACTAATAAGAGTTTCCCAAACAATATGTAATAACCTTCCTCAAGATCCTTTGTTTTATTTTCATTTTCCATCACCTAAAATTTCATTATTCCATGATTATATAGTAAAACATGTATACATCATATAATGATAAGGTTTTCTTCTATGTGTTCCACCATAACATACACACACTTCCATCTAATGGGTAATGATCCTACAATTCTTGTGTATATCGAAATACGGCCTCACAAAACATTGTTGTTTGTTTTCCCTTTATTTCAATCATTGTTAGTAATTATGGTCGAAACAACATTTTTATTATTATCTATATTATATATATGATTTATTTATTCTTATGTAATTATTTTATATAATATTACATCATGATTTCAATTTTAAAAAAATATGATAGCTTTGTTTGTAGACTTGTTTACTACCACCACCTCAAAGTGATATAACTCATTTACACTAAAAAAGGAAAAAATTAATCATGGGATTAGTAAAGGTATAAAAAATATATGAAATAATATTATTATTATAATGAAAATATATATATACATACATGAAATTTTCATTCATTCATTTGGTATGATAAGAAAATAGAAACAACATTTATGTGTACGTACAACCATCTATCTCCATGACCAGTGAATTTTGTTTCATATTTATATATAATATAATTTATTATAAATAATTATTTAATGATTCTATGAAATTTATATTATTTCTTTAAATTATTTAAATATTTAAAAATGATCTAAGTAATAGGATCATGAATAACATGTAGAAACAAGTTTGAAAAACAAGGTAATTATCACCTAAAACATAACATTAGCATGGAGTTATTGATTAACAATGATTATAATTTATAATTAAATCATATATGGTATTATATATATGAATATATTTATGTGATAGATTTATAAAAAACATATTATTATTATATAGAAGGCTAGAATGAGTGCAACGAGAGTCCAAACATATAGTAATGGTATTTTTAGTCTCACATTTATTTCTGTGAGATTTATGCCTTATTCAAAACACATTTATTTTTTGTAATTTATATAATAACCATTAATATATTTTAGAATTTAATTTCTTAAATTTATTTGTATTTACATAAAAATTTTATGGTATTTCACTAATTGGGTTTATGATTCCAATGCTATCAAATCAGAAAAGTAATTTTTTCTCAATATGCCTTTTTTGAGACATACGTTTTTCTATACATTTATGTTCATTTATGAGGATTATATACAATCATTTTACATTTTATATTATTAATAGACATATTTTAAGGATATTTTATGCTTTATATAATTTAATTTTATTACAAGTGGAGTGTGATTCAATGTTACCATGTGGTAAAGCCTATTGAAAAAATCTTATCATTTATTAGGATTGCTTATGATAATGATTCCATTGATGAAATATAATGATTCATATATCAAGAAATCTAGGGTATTTTATTATTATATTTTAATTCATGATAGTTTTAGGTATTGGTACCATTTTCCCAATATTTTTTTATAATAATTATTAGGAAAATGTTTTTAATAAATCTGATCTATTTTCACTTTTTGGTCAGAAAAATATATATTCTCAAAACCATGTTTTTCAAAAAAAAATCAACATAATTCTTAAAATTACATTTAAATACCATTTTAAAAGAAACATAATTTCAAAAATTGTTAATATTTTTTCAAATTTGTTTTAAATGAAAGTGGTTTTCAACAAGTTTCTAAGTTTGCTTATTTTATTTTCAAATAACTTTTCAAAAAAATAATTATTCATTAAAAATATTGTTTCAATGAATGAGTAAAAATTTCATTATTAATATTTTTAAATGATATTTACATATTATTTTTCATTTAATATGAAATTTTGTGTTCTTAGTACTAAATTTATGGGAAAATGACCCAAATTATCTATTTATATTATTTCATTTTATGGTTTATGTTTCTATAGAAAGATGTTTATGAAACACATTTCTCATTAAAAGGATATTTTTATATGAAACCAATTCCATTCCTTTGTTTAAATTCTTATGAAACCCACTTACTTTATTGGTTATTCTTTTATGATATAATTATGAGACTTGTAACTTTCCATAGGTTATTTTATGATTACATGTTTATGAAACCCATTTAATTTCATGGGTTTTGTAATGATTGATTATAATCATTTGGAACACATATTTAATATTTATTTATGACATGTGTTGGACCTATATCTCCCTCCAATGCATTGGGTAAGGAATAATATCTCATGATATACACATGAATGTTATATGGAGTGAACTCAGTTCAGTAAAGGTATTTATCTGCTAATACGAACTTGGGAGTGAACCTTGACCACTATGATGGTCGTGATAGTGAACCTTTAATTCAAAAATTGTGTGGGGAGTGAACACATACTACTAATATGGAAGTTGAAGTTATTCCTTGACTACTATTGAAATCATTTTATATTTTTATGTGTATGCTATAAATTCTATGTCATATTCGTATGTTATGAATTTATAACCTATGCCCATGATTCTATAATGACTCATGTCTTATAAATTTCAATTATTTATACCATGATTCATTTTTATAAACTTTTTTATGCAGGGTATGATATTTTAAGGTTAGCATCACTTTCTAATAGTCTTATTCTTATGTTAATTCTTACATGCCTCTATTTTTTACCCTTGCTGAGCATCTGAGATCACCCCTTTTTATGTGTCCATTAACAATGTTATGATGATATTGATTATATATGATATGATGTAGAATGGTTTATATGCATAAAGAATCATGTGTGATGTAATGTATCTCAACTATGTTCTATTTCCATATTTCCAAAGGCTAAACTAAACGTGTCTTTGGGCATCTGTTTGGGTAATGAATTAAGTATTCTGAAAAAATGATATAATGTTAACGTATGTAAAGTGAGGGTTTTCGTAGAAATTATTTGTAAACTATTTTACAAAAACTTTGGAAAATGATATAACAATACTTTAGTGATAACCCTATGGACATGTCTATGGATATTTCTAAGGATAATGAAATGTATAGAAATTTTCATAGATTTTTTATTAAGGATATGGTGACTGGTTTCCTATAAATAAATTAATGTTTGTATGATACATGTGGATTCATATTTGGAATAGATTGACCTAGGAGTAATAAATATGAAAAGGCATTTTGTCCTAACTTGAGCTTAACCTAGAACATGACTATATTTCTTATTACACAATTAGTTATATACTTTTGATGGATATGCTTTGGAAATTCAAAAAATCTTCATGAACCATAATGGAGGATTAAAATATAATTGTAGTATGAATAACCTATGATAAACAGATTCTTTCATATATTATATAAGTATGTATAATTTACACATCCAATATGTGGATTTTTATGAATATTTGGTTTCCTTCATTGATTTTTGGTTTCTTAATCTATTATTTTAAATTTCTATCAATAGATGGAACCTATAAGAACTTTGTCAATTATGAGTGTGACAGAAAATGAAATTATTGTCTTCCTGATCATCTAAATGGAATGGGATCTGGAATGGAATATATAATATCTATAATGACTCAAAATTTTCAACCTATGATTCATTATAGACATAAAAATGATAAAAATAGGGAACAACATTATATTGAGTCCTTCATATGAAAATGTCCACTGTCATTCATCATGTTTTTTTTAAAGGTGGGGCTAGGCCCCAAAATATTATATTAAAAGAAGATCAAAGGAGAACACCGAAGTCAACATGTAGGATAATACATCAAGTTCCCGGACCCGGTGAACCAATCTTTTTCCTTATCTTGTCAGCAATTAATCTTTCTTTCTCTCTCCATTCGTTCCATGTTTTGGCACTGATATGCCTTCGACCTCTTCCTCTCGTATAGTGGCTTTCAAGCTCCTTGGCTTGCTGTAGCAGTGATTCTACATCTTCATCCGAGCTGTCAGCTTGCACCTCCTCCTTCATCTTCAAGGCCTCCTTTCCTACCCTTTTTTGACTTCTGGTTCTGACTTGTTGCCAAGTGCCTTCATCATCTCCATCTTTTTGGTGACCTTTTCTCGGTTTATCTGTTTTCAGTTCTGTCTCCTGCACATCCTGTGTAGAGATAAGAGATGATTCTTTCAAGGTGTTACTCACCTTCCCTGCTGGAGTGACCGAGGTGTTTTCCACCACTTCATTAGCCGGAGTGATTGAGTCTTCAACAGCCACTACAACAAGTTCATAGATTGATGGAGCCAGAGAAAGAGAAGCAGAATCAGCCATTTCAGAAAATCCAGGTGAAGCAGTAGCTTCACAGTTTTTAAAACACCCACTCAAGTCAGAAGGTGTCTGCTGAATTTCCAGCAGTTTTTGTGGGTGCAAAGTCGTGGTTTCCACCTCTTTCCGAGGAGGATCAACAATTACAGCCTCTAACTGACCTGCAGCACTACATGGAAAATTAGAATTTCTCACATGCTCATGAGAAGAGGTCTGCCTATCATCCTTGCCAGGTGAGGGAAACGTGGGTGATGAAGCCCCAATATCCCCCTCAACTCCAGGAGGAACAGCCACAATGGGATCAGAAGTTGGATACAAAGGCAATTTTCCAGCTTTTTTATCATCACAAGAATGTGTGTCAGAGGAGGAAGAAACTACTTTCACCAAAAAAGAATCATCTTGAACCTTGGGCAGGGGGGTCTGGGAAACATTGAGCCCCACCTTTGCCGGAACCTAAGTGAGGTCCTTGGAAATATGAGTCTCACAATTCTCCCCGTGCTCAACAATATCAGCCCAAGACCGAGTGCCATGCTGGCCAGTGATCAACTGAGATTGATCATGCACAAAAGATGGATCCACAATATGATCTGCTGTGTTATCTGCCAAATTATTATGCATAGCAATAGGCGGAGGTGAAACAACCTTCTTTTGATTATTGTCAAGATCACATTGGACATAAGGAATAGACATCGTCTGAGCAGTATTAACAGAAATCAGGACATCCCCATTAAAACCAGCTGTCTGTGTAGTTAAACCAGAACTATTGGTCTTCTGGTGATGTGATTTTTTGAAGCAGGAATGCATATCATGCCCACGTTTAGCACAGGAAGCACAAACAATTGATCTTCTACAATTTGAAGACTCATGACCTATAGTCTTACAGTCTGAGCAAAACTTGGGGAGGTTTTCATATTCAATTTTCAGTTCCAATTCATCAACATCAGTAGAGAGAAAGACCTTATCAATTAATGTAGAACAAAGATTGATTTCAACTAAAAACCTGGCATAGTGTCCATACCTGGCAGCTTCCGTTTCCTTGTCCAATTTGATTGGAACTCCCATTGCTAGAGCAATATCATATAAAATGCGAGGGTGCCAAAGGATCCAATTTAAACCAAATACCTTCACCCAAGTCTGAACCGTCGTATTTCCTATTTCTAGGGGGTTAAAGCTTCTGTCCCATTCTCGGATATGCAATGCTCCAGGCTTGAAGGAGATAGAGCTGTGACCCCAGGCATGCATCTTAAGGTCTTCGGATGGAAATAAGATGTGGTAAAACCCTTTCCCTAAGGAGATACATTTCCAGGAATCGAAACCACAGACTTCCGTCAAGCGTTGTATTAGAAGTTCAAGCTTCCATGGCGTAGAGCCTTTCGGCAAGATGAGTATGGCAATGATAGAGTGCGCACCCATCTCCAGTCTTTCCGATATAGCATCCATATCAGCTTTGACGTGAGCTACTGTGCCTTTCCTACGAATACTAGCATTCGAATATTTGAAGGAAGTAAAGTTGCGGTTATGAGAACTGACCTCATTTCTATTCGAATCCGAAGATTTTCGATTAACGAGAGCTGATGCTGCCTGGAGTTTATGAGAATCGAAACGCCCTTGTGCGAGAAATTCTTCCATTGATGTTGAAAACGGAGGATGCAAACCCTAATCGACATATCGAGAATCCAGGGAGCGTTCCGCGCTGCTCGCCATCCAAACGTGTTGTTGGGTAACGAGGTATTGGGCTGGCCTTACCCACCTGCGCGCCGCACGCCCCCAGCTAGGCCCAAGGTGGCCAACCCTTGGGCTTGGGCCAGTTCCCACAGGGTCGAGGGGACGAGAGGATCGCTGGCGTATGGTGCGCGTTGCCTTTGTGAGGACTCGAACCCGGAACCTCAGCGACGGGACGCCACCGCCTTGAACCAACTCACCCAGCCCCCGTGGGCTCATTCATCATGTCTTTAGATCCACATTCTACTAAATAATGGATCAGTACCACAGAAATGATATTCTCTATTCTTTAGTGTTTGGAACAGGAAAAATTCCTTATGTATTTTTATCGGTTAAAATGAAAAAAATACTAGTGCTGGACCCTAATCAAGAATAAGTGGAAGCAAGATGAAATTGAATCAATTTATTTTGACAAGTTCAAGTACTTATTTTTCAATAAGTTAATTTCTCATATTATTCATACAAAGACATATAAATAGTTCCTTGAGTTAAATCTAAAGGAAGAGGTATTTGTTGGTATATAGACGGATAATTTTAGAAGGCTTGTGAGCTATTCATTTGGTATTATCATCCTACCCAAATGTAATGTTTATAGGGTATTTATTGGATTAAATCGATGTCTATAAAGTGTCTTGGCCATAAAATATATTAGTATCTAGGAAGGTAATGAGATTATTTCAATGAAGGGAAAAATGGAGTTTTGATATACGTATCAGTCTCATGGATTTTATTAAGAAAAAGTAATGTACAGTTAAATGGAAAATCAAAAATCCATGAAGTGAAGAATATAACCTTTACATTATGCATTATGTGTTGATAAAAGCATGAAAGGTATTGTATTATGGGGAAAAATAAATGTTTTATGGGTGTAAACAATGTTCATAAGTAATTTTATTGTCAAAGAGATTGGGAGAGGTCCGTTCATAATGAAAATGTTTAGAAATATTCCAAATAGTACCTCCACCACTTCAGTTTTACAAGAGTAAGGAGAATGAGAATTATGCTAACTAGTGCCCAAACTAGACAGTTGGTGATGATTATCATCATCCAAAACACATTAAACAAAGGTATAATGGAAAATCACATGAAATCACATCCCCCTTTGAGGGGTGTGATACCAATGATGGGAAAGTTACACATACCATCGACTCTAGAACATATAATATATTATTTGATTATAGATCTATCAACTCGTTCCAATCAAAAAATTATTAAGGGTATTATAATCCAGGAAAACAATTATTTTTGGAATTAGTATTGAAAAAACTAATAGTACAATGATTTAATCCCAATTTTATGAATCCTTTGTGTTTGATGTTTGTGGGAATTTGATTCTTTAAATTCTTATTATTTTTCATCTAGTGGTATTTGATTTAATCATAGGCATGGAATGGATTTCATTAATAATATAACATATCAAATTTATAGGAATGATATTTACATTTCATATTTTAACCCAACAAATGATGATCAATCATTATAAAAATTTCACTTCATATAGAGATTACATCCATTATATGGGAATTAGTTCCAATTTATAATGGATTATTATCTCAAATGGTATGGGAGAAAATGGATATCGATGATATGCATATTGTTAATGAATTTTTTTGATGTATTAATAGAAGGTTTTGTTATCCTTCCACTGAAATGTGAATTGGAGTTATCGATAGAGATAAAACATGGCTCCACACCAATTTCAAAGACTCCTTAATAATGGATCAAATTG
The DNA here is from genome assembly GCA_963277665.1 of Viscum album. NCBI lineage: Eukaryota > Viridiplantae > Streptophyta > Magnoliopsida > Santalales > Viscaceae > Viscum > Viscum album. The sequence goes on from OY728123.1 coordinate 1,100,108,792, forward strand.
TGTTATAGGAATTGAAGATTAAAATATGAGAAAAACTTAATAAGGGATACATTGTCCCAAGTGAGTCACCATTGGGTGCCCCTATTTATTATGAAAATGATATACGGGTCAACGCAACTCTACAATGTTTATCTGTAGTTTAAAATGATCACGACCAGGAACAAACATTATCATAAATATATTGATGAATTTTTTGATAAACTGGTAGTATCTCAATATATTTCAAAGATTTACAATTGATATAGATATCAATAATTAAATATGAATAAAAAGGGCATATCCTAAATAAAATTGAATAAATGTTATGGAAACTATGAATATATAGTGATTCCTTTTGTTCTTAATCATTCCCCTACTATCTTTATGGAAGTTATGAATAGTGTCTTTAGAGATTACATAGATCATTTTTTGGTAGTCTTTTTTTAGGATACTTTTTTCTATCAAAAGAGAAATGAATAGCATGAAGACCACATGATAATTGTACTAAAGACTATATGGAGTGATAATCTATATGAAAAATTTATAATTTTCAAATTTTGGTTACAAAAGGGTTTTTTTGGGTCACATAATCTTAGGATATAGTAAAGAAGGATATCCCAAAAAGAAGGACTCTATGGAATATTGGTTTAGATCATCCATAGTGACTGATCTTTAATTTTCAGTGTAAAATTAAAAATTATCGAGTTTCTTTTTCAAAATTTCTCATGGATATCTATTTTATTTAACATGTTATCTTAGAAGGGTAACATGTTCCTCAGGATATATGAATGTGAAGAGAATTTCAAGGAACTAAAAAGAAGTTAGTTAGAATACTAATTATTACAGTAAATTATAGTGGATAAGGGATTGTAATATATAGAGATGCATAAAATATGTTATTGTTACATGTTACTATGAAGAGTAACATGGTTACATCCTATTCCTCATGAGTGATGATGATTCTAATGAAAAATTAACCAACTCGGGATTCGGTGTTAGCTGTGTTAATTTGTTTATTAACGATATGGATTCATTATAATTATGATATTTTTTTACATATATATCAATCATAAATGTCTAATTTATATATTAACATTGAATGAGTTAAACATTAACCTTATAAAATGGTCCATGATGATAAAAAATTATGACTTCCCAATATATTACCACCTTGGGAAATCTAACATGATGGACAATGATTTTAGGCATATGAATCAAGATAGCTTATCCATGATGACAATGGAAAAAGATCCATTATTTTAATATTTTAATAGGATAGATATAGAAATATCGAAGGGGAAAATTATTTTCATTCATAGTTGAATATTAACCCCTTTATCCAAAGGAAGAATGAAGAGGTAAAAAAGTTTGTTATAGACACTAAAAGGATAGTTAGAATTGTTCATTTTTTTAACCATGATCTCAATGGAATGGAAATGTTAAGGAACTGTGTATGTGTTCTATACAACCCATATTTTATGATGGATATATTTGAGAAGTATCATAGTTATCGATTATATAATCATACTTGAAGTAATATGATGTATTGAGATGTGAAAGAATACTTCTAGAGGGATAACATGGAGAGGGATATCACAAATTATATATCTCGGTTCTTAGTATGGAAACAAGTTAAGATATAAATATAAAATTCTAGGGGTGTGTTGCATCCATTACCCTAGTATGTATTAAAATGAATGAACATCACTATAGACATTTTCATTGGACTCCGAAAAACATCCATAGGGTTTAATGCAATATGGGAGGGAGTAGATCCCCTAACTAAGTTAACACATTTAATTTCTAGAAGAGAATACTTCTCTCTTGATTAGAATTTTAGGATATACATTAAGGATATGGTAAGGTTGCATGAAGTTTCACTCGCTTTTGAATCTTATTGAGATCAAAGGATTACCTCAACTTTCTGGGGATGTCTTTTGAAATAAAATGATATATAACTAATTTTTTCCCTTCTTTTCATCCTCAAATAGATAGTACATATAAAATAAATATTAAAACCCCATATAATATGTTGAGATCTTGTTCGTTAGATTTCAAAGGGGATTGGGATAAAAACCTTCATCTAGTTTAGGTTTCATAAGAAAATATTTTTTACTCGTGAATTAATATAGATACCTTTTAATTCCTTTTATGCGATGAAATGTAGATCTCCAACTTGTTGGGATGATGTTGGATAAAGAAAGATATTGAGACATGTGATATATGATTAAATGGAAAAAAATACAATGTCAATTCAGTACCATATAAAGGAAACTCTAATTTAGAAGAAAACGTAAATGATAACCGTAAACATGATCTTGAAATTGAAGTTTGTGGGAATATTTTTCAATTAATATCTCCATGGAATAAGGTTATTATATTTGTAATGAATGGGAAAATAAGACCAAGGTACATTGGTCACATAGAAATTATTGATCATATAAAAATGGCATCTGATCACATGGAAAATACTCTAAATCTATCCCAAGTACATGATGTGTTCAATATATCTATCATTATTAAATAAATATGAAACCCTTCAAAGGTAATGAACTTTTAGTTCATAACGTTGGATCATGATCTCTTTTACTGTCACAAACTGCATCTAGTCACCATCCAAACCAACACCATACCCAACCCACGATATGTCATGAAGAGCGTTCCTGATCCCCACTGGCCAAAACGGTTATCAGGTACACTAAAATAAAAATTGGGAATGATTTCTATGAGTTTATAAATATACAACAACAAAAAAATAAAATAAACCAAATCTGATTAAAAAACATCTTTTACAAAAATTCATAGTGAATTACCAAATTTTAAACTCTTCTCCAAGACTATAAAAAATGATTAAACCCCAAATGAATAGCCCATGAAGATCATTATTACAATAGGCACCTCCCTCAATCCATCTTAGAAACACCATATCATGAAGTACTGCTAAAAACCCGAACCATTGGAAAAACATTTTTTACCCAAAACTATGATAAAAAAACTATTCTACTTAATCCCAAGAGTTTACATAGGGTGTGAGACAAATCCCTATATGAAAAAACCACTAAAGGATTCTATGTGATAAACATTCAATGATGAAAACTTTTGAATTGTTCATAATCATGATATGATATTAATAATTTTAAAGAGATGCAAAATCAAACAAAAACATTTTTTAAGTGGGTTACATTAAAGAATAAAATCAATTAAAAAATTCCAAAACTACTCAATTTTAAATCCATACATACCGTATGCTGATGGTAATAATACGGTATGTAATGAGCATAAGAAACTAGAAATAACACCTTGTAATTAAATCACTATGCGTCATAGGTACCTTGTATCTCGGTGAAATTAACCTTACAAATAACCATTCTCGTTCACACGATCCACTAGTAGGGATTGTACTCATAACCTAGTGGTCCTTGAACATCATTACCATCATCATCATAGTTTAGTTAGTGTTTTCATTTCCATACATGATACCTGAATCTGGGGCCAAACCCCAAAGGATCACTAGCATACTAGTACATGTGCACCCACCTAGATACTCAGGATTCCCTCATGTTCTCAAACAAGTTGAACAATCCATAAAATGTAATTTTAACATGAAAATTCCACATCCACCTAACATGCCATCAAAATAATTTATAAACCTACCATATAATACTCCTTTCACAAACCAAACTCACTTTTCACTTCATACTCACACAAAACAACCCACAAACGTGTTTCACTCCTTTCTTTCAATTTGACAAATCGTTTCAGCAATTTATAAAACATTAAAAAAATGTTTGACATCCAAAATCACAACATTGCGTTTCAAAAACTCATCATAGGTGATCACACTCACCAAAAAATACAAGTACATCATTTTACCACATTTTTTACATTTAAAATTCATTTATAATTTTCATAAAACAATCACAAGTGGAATAAACATGTTTTTCCAACAAAAACAATTTAAAATACTTCTTTCCATGAAAAAATCACACCCATAATAATCCAAAATAGAATTTTTAGCCGTAGGAATATTTTCTTAAGCCATATCAAGTGTTATAAAATTACATTGAATAATATGACAAAAGATAAACATGAAAAACCCACATTTCCATAAAATAATTTCAAGGAGTATAACATGGTTTTACACATAAAAACCAATGAAACTCCTTTTTGAAGACCACATGGCACTATATAATTACCAAACCAGAATTGGAAGTCCCTTTCAACAACTAATAAATCCGTTTCCTTTTTTATAAAACTACCACAAAAGATATCACAATAGTTACATTTGAAAAATACACATCTTCAAACAAAAATTTAACTTTAATACTAAATGCCTTACTAATGCTACAAAAAATTCTTTTAGAACCACACATAACATATTAGGTACCTGAAAATTATGATTTATATCATGATAACTCATCAAAAATTGCATAAAAATTGAATCACTTACCTAAAGTGTCGAAACCCCCAAATCTGGGTACCAAACATCAATTGTACCACTACTGCACCACAAAGAAGTCAAAAGCAACACAAAACCATAATGTCAGACCAAGAAGCTCAATGTAAAACCCTATGTACAAACCCTAACTATTGGAAACAATATAACTTCAATAATGGGTGAATGAAACCCTATGGAAATGAATGAAATCAAAGAGAGAAATACATACATGCATGATTTTTGAAGTTTCCATGGTCAAATCTGTCTTCAAAATTGAGGTTCAAGGGAGGGTGAAAGACCTTGGAGGTTTTCCATGGAGGTAGGGAACGAATTTGGGAAGAATGTGGTGGATTATATTTAATTCCGAGATGGAAAAGTTGGAATTTAAAAAATATTTTTAATGAAAAGGACACCTTTCACAGTTTGGCTACACGGTTTAGTAAACCATGTGTCCAAACTGTGTAGCATGTTCTGGGCCCCAAGAAAGTGATTTTTGGCCTCAAATTATAGCAGTGTCCAAGGAGAAAACCAAGGGGGAATTAAATTTGAAGGATAGAGTAATAAAATTCCAAAAACAACCCACTCCATTAACCCAAAACTCATCCAACTAATGGGTACATGCCACCTCACCAACATACCCCCCATGTGGTGACATTAGGTGTGTCACAAATCTAACTCCAAACCACCTCAACTACATGTCATCCCTTTGAAAAAAGTGTATGCCAAGAACCATACAATACCCTAAATAGTATGTTCATAGATAAAGAGAAAAAAGGACACAAACATATCAAACACGGAACACCTATAAAAAACTAATAATCTAAGAACATAAATATGATTTTAAAAAAGAGAATTATATTGAAAATCTATGTGTGACACTTAAAACTAACAACTAGTTGAAATTATATATCATACAGAGAAATTTATATAAAATAATGACACTAAATTGGTAAATTTTTTACGAGATATCACCAATTAGAGAAATCAACCTGGGTACATGGGGCAAATGATGGGGTAGTCATATCTTAATTTTTTCAAACAGAATGACAAATTTCAATGGTGAAATATTTTTAATGGGGTATAATGTAATTCAATGTGTTGTAATGAAATTTTTTTTTGAAATAAATTAATTTTTTTGATGTCATGAATTACAAGAGACACCATGTTAATATTTCTTTATACATTATAATGTGTGAATCTTGTGCTACAAACAATACTGATTTATCTTAAGTTAGATGAAATACTGATTTTTTAAGAAATAAAATTTTAATATTATAATTATTTATGTGAGATAGTATTAAAATAGAGATCAGACTTTTATATATGAATTAAAATAAATAATTTTAAAATATTATTTATAGTGATTTTTTATAAATAAAATATACTGGTAATAATACATTATTTTTTTATAAAATCATTTTCACGTATGAAATTTTTATTTTCTTAAAATAGATAATTTTTATCGCGACCAGTTAAAAATAATAATAATAATTTAATCATTTTTCAAAATATATAAATATAAAATAATTTTTTTGAAATAAGATTTCAATAATTATCATAAGTTGTATTTTTGGTATTTTTCTAAACAACATCATTTTTTGGACGAATAGTGATAAATTCAAAATTTTAATTCAAACACGATTTTTCAATTAATTTTTTTTTATAGATAAATTATATTATTATTTGGTTTTATTGTTTAATTAGAAAAAATATAAATCCATTGATAAAATTTAGGTCATTTTAACTAATTTTTCATTGAAATTGGACACAAAAACATTTTAATCATTTTATCATTTTCATGAAAAAACATGTTGTCCTGAAATGTCTAAATGATTAATTTTCAATTAATTTATGCCAATATTTTATTATAATTGGGAAAAATGTATTAGATATTTCAAATTATAATATTTTATAATTTATACAATTGCAAAATTTATTTTTTTTAAAACTATATTAGTGAAAGTGATTAAAATTAATGACAATGATTAAGGGAAAAATTAGATTAAAAGGATTAATCCCTAAATGTTAGAACCAAAATGACATATAATCTTTTCCAAATTCCATTTACTAGAAATAATTTGGAATTTTACTTTATTTCATCTACTTTGGACAACTATATGAGCTATTTTTGGTGGAAAAAATGTTTGTGGAATTCCCTTTGAAATATTTACATGAATTAGACACCTCCTCCAATATAAATGGGCACTCCCCCCCCCAACAAATGTATTCACACATATAAAGCCCTTTTTAATGGAAACAATATCTCCAAATATCCTCCCAAAATCCCTAAATTCATCCTACAAGCCTCAATTTGGGGTTTAATTCAACGAAGTATTCCCTTTGTTACAGACCAAGAGGAGTTACCCAATGAATATTAAACATCATTCCTCAAGAACCATTTTATTATTTTAATTCCACACCCACTCCACACTTGTTATACCATGATTATATAATAACATTAGTATCATAAATACAATTATTGCTTTCTAATCTAAGGTTTTGACTTGCACTTACACAGTGTTCCCTCTAATGGGTAACAAAAATACCATTCTTTTGTACAATGAACTACAACTTCGTGAAACTGTGTTGTCAATTTTTCCATTACCATCTAAAATGGTTTTAAATTATGATTTAGTATTTTTATATGATTTATATTATATTTATAATTTAATATTTCTTATTTATTTACTAAATTAAAAATAAAATCAATCCTTCCATTTTTTGTAATTATGAATACATAATTTGTGGATGTGTGGACCGACGCCTCCTCAAATCAATGAGATTCATTCACTCCCTTAATGGAATTTCATAGGGATGGTAATAGTAAATTTTTATAGTATATATGAAAAAATAATTGTAATGTAATGTTATTATATATATAATGTCATTTTATTTCTTTCTTTCATTATGAAAAGAAAATAGAAATAATGTTCATGCGTACGTAATAACTACCGTCTCCATGAAAAGTGTATTTTTTTAATATTAATATCATATATAGATTATAATATATACACCTATAATTAATATATATATATATATATATATATACGAAACTTATATCATGTTTTAAATTATGGAAATAAGGAAATCATTATCTAATTAAGAGGATCATGAATAACAAATCCAAACATGTAAAAAATCCAAGGTTATTGTCACCCAAAATGAAAAATTAGCTTGGAGTTATTAATGAATGGGTATTATAAAGTAATAAGTAAATCATATACGATATTACATATATATATATATATATATATATATATATTAAATTTGTTTTTGTGATAGATTTATTATAATGATATATTTATTATGGAAGAGTTTTTAATGTGTATAATCATAGTGAAGAAATAAGTTAAGGGGATTTCAAGACTCATTTTTATTTCTCTGAGATTTATGCCTTATTAAAGACTCCAATATTTTTTATGGTATACATAATAACCCAAATTATATTCTACAGTTTTTATCATTAAATATTTTTTTATTTAAGCAATCATTTATATGATATTTCATTCATGGTGGCTATGGTTCAAAAGATACCAAATCAGTAAAATAAATTTATCTCACTTTTCCGTATTTGAGACATATGTTTTGATATGATCATATGTTCTTTTACAAGGGTTATATAATACCATTTGACAATTATTATAATTAATCTATTTATTTTCATGATATCTTTAGGTTTATGTAATTTTATTTTTTTACATGGAGAGTATGATTCAATGTTACCTAATGGTAAGAGTCTACTGAAACAATAACATAATTTATTGGGATCGTTTCTGACTATGATTTCATTGAAGTAGGAAAGAATGGAATGGTATGATAAATTCAAATTGATGTTTTATGATGTGGAATCTATTATAAAATGAATTTAAAGGCATCAAAGAGGTTATGATTCAAGAATGAGTTTTTGAGTGAGGGTTGTTGCTGATAATGATCCATGATGTTTTTTCAATTTTTTTTATAATGTGGTTCAAGATTTGTATATATTTGTTTTATTTTGAAGTGATTTTTATTTCAATTAAGGGAAAAAATTTAGGAGATGATGTGAATATCAATTGTATTAAGAGACATTGTATTAGATTTGAATTTTTTTAGATTCAAAACAATGTCAGGAGAAAAAGTAATGTACTAAACATGGTTTGAATGTAGAGATTTCTTAATCAATTGTAATCGGTGTGATTGAAATTCAACATAATTAACATATTCAGAAAATCATAATGGTATCCATGAAGTCATAAACATTTTTAAAATTGGTGAAGAGATTTATTTTTAAGAAATCAGGCCCATGAATTGAAATAAAAATAGCTATTGAACTGAAAATTTGAAGAATAAATGAATTGTTCAGAATATTAGAGAATTATATAGAATCGTTGATGAAGATAAAATTCACCCTAGGTTTTATGGGTAATTGATATTAAGGTGAATATTATTGAGTGGGAAATTTTATTGGATTCCCATCAATGTCCTTCAAATATAACCTATAAAATGTGAATAGTTCCTTGTATTTTTCTGATGACAGATGTAATATTCATGAGAGTGAATATCCTTGTTTTAGAGAGAAGAATAAATTTTTGTAATCACTTTTGATAAAAAGATATTGACAGATTGATATGATGATAAGAGACATGATCACATCACTATTTTCAGTCGATAATCATACTAAGTGTTTTTAAACATATTTAATTACAATATTCATCTTGTCAAAAATAATCATGTAATTATTGTATCGGTCTAGATTAATCTAATTTGTATTTTTATACAGAGATTTCTAGACTAAGGAAGACTCGTACAAAGTATTCCGTATTTAGAATTGTAGTGGTGTTGATTCGTATCTATCATATTATATCAATGTTATATTATTCTTACTGGGGAGACATGTATTGGGAACTATTATACTAGTGAGAATCATATCTGGAAGAATCGAACGTGGATGAATCAAATAGAGTAGAATAATACCAGGTGGAATTGGATTGGGAAAATAAAATTTATGAAATTCGACTGAGTTTTAAGAACAAAGTCCATAATGATCTTACATTCATTAGGGTAATAAATTTAAGAAGTGTTATTCAATTTTAAACATTTGTATAATTGAAAATAAGAATAGGTAACAATAGTTGATAAAAAATTAATTTATTACTATATTTGTGAAATGTTGGTGCACACACATTATTGGAATTTTTTACATAGTGCTACTTGTGTGTAAGTGTATATCAAACTCGTTATAATAAAAGCATTATTTTCTATAATATTTTGTGTTATTTGATCATTTACAAATAATCCAATGGATTTATCTATTATTATTGAATAGTGAACCATGTAAATACATGCGTTCTTTTGGATGTGTGGTTGTATTTTTTTCAGTTGGGAATTTATTCCTTAATGGGGAAGAAGGTTCCGTCAAGGAAACATAAACAAAAAAGTGTAAATGATTCTCCCCCTCCCCCTCTCCATGATACAATCTTCATGACTGGGTACTTTCATGTGGTATTATAGTGTAGGTTCCCTTTGCTTATTCATTACTGATAATGAATTTAAATTAAGTGATTAATAGTGATGTTCTTTCCATCGATGGAAAGAATTATTATAACCTGAAAAATCGAATACTTCCTCATATTATAAATATTGGATATGATTTTCTTGATGCTGGAGCATATTGATTTCATCCAATTGATATTAAATTACCTCTTACATCGTTTGATGAGAATAATCTTGAAAATGATTGATGGGTAAATAATTCTATATTATCATAACTTTTTAGAAGTGAATTCTTAAATGTAATTTTTTTTCATATCCTACGGTATATGGGGTTAATTGAAATATATATATATAATGGAAATAAATAAGTGATGAAGTAAATGTTAAAAATAAAGATATTGAAATATGAATATTTGAATATGGGTGAAAATGAATCTTCTAGGGATTTTTTTACCAGGATAAATAATATTTTTAGTACTATAAGATGTGTTTATGAAAAGGTATATGACTCTATATTTGTTAAATATTTTTTTAGAATCACTCATGAGAAATTTTATGCCACGTTTCATTCACTAGTATATAGAGATCCTAAAACATTATCTCAATATTTTTTTCAAATCACTCTCAATACTTATTATATGACAAGGGATAATGCTATGAAAATCAAATAAAATGATGTTATATAAATTCTTTTAAGGATGCAATGAATGAAAATAAAATGAATATTGTTTTTGAAAATGATTTTGGTGAATCTAATTCAAAATATGTTGTATTTAAAAATCTAGACTATATTTTATGCTTGTTTTTCTAAAAATGTGGAATGATGTACACGAAAATAAAAATGGAAACATCTCTAGAAAAGTTTTGAATGAGGAGTTGTTGGGATATTTTCTACTAATTTTTCTCGAAGACTGAATGAAGAGGATATAGATGAAAAAGAAATAAATACAAGATGATCATGAAAGAAACTGGAATAAAATGTAATATTTTATTCCATATGGAATGATAGGAATGTATTCAATTACAAATGAAGAATCTCTTTATCAAAAGATGATGATGAAGAAGGCAGTGATGATGAATCTGAGAAATCAGTTGGGTAGGGTATTGGAAATAATTTTATTGAAATATTGAATGATAAATAATTTAGAAGAAGTGGTTCTTAAGAAGAAGAAACTCAACATGAACATCATATGAAATAAGAGTTGAAAGAATATATAATAATGTTCACATGGATTTAAAAGTAAAAAAAGTTGGAAGACAAATGCACTTCAACAAGAAATAATGAATGTTTGTTTGATGAGAATGTGATACTAATTAAATATATAAATGAGATGATGAAATATCAATAGGATGAAAATAATGAAAATGTGAATTTAATGGTTAATCAAAAGGAAAAATAAAAATATTTGGAACATACCAACAAAATCTATCTGAAGATGAATTGAGAAATTCATGTTTTCAAAACAATATTATAGAAATTGGTGAACGTTCTATGAAACATAAACTAGAGTGGTTAAAAATAGATACCTTCAATGGGAGAGGATAATCGTGGAATGAGTTCTAAAATGAAGATTGCTCGGAAAGATATGTATTATCATAGGACATCAACATTAGAGATTTAGATGTCTCCAAGAACTCTGAGATTGAAAATTTTATGAAATGATCTTAGTCTATAAATGTTTTAAATAATTATGGTTGTAATATATCATAAATGAATAGGAAGATTATGATTTATAATGTTAATGTTGGTGGATTAGAAATAAAGGGAAAATGTGGGTTAGGAACTTATTAAAAAACAATAAATTATGAATGTTTATAAGAAAATACTCTTTCTATGGATATTGCTGGTATTGTGGCGGATTTGTACATAAAAAATTATGTTCTGGATTAAGCAACAATATTACTAATATTCGATATGTTATTGAATGAAGAGTATGAGGGGATTCAATTCTCGTAAAAGGAGAAATATTACAAGGTTTCATTGAAGAAACGTGAGAAAGGTGGATTAAAAATTGAAAATATGCTCCAACCATTGGAACTATTTGTGATCAATATGAACAATATGGAAACCTTGAAAACGGATGTCTTATATTGATTCTTTCATAACAAAATATTCTTAACAATACTTTAATGATGAAGATAATGAAAAAAAGTACGAATTAAAAGCTCATTTTAATGAAACCGCATTGAATGATACAAAATGAAAATGACCATAGATTCATTAGAGTGGGTTTTCTTCTCAGATGTTATGAGAGTTGATATTGTCGTTGAATGTGATAGATTTTTATGAAAACACAGTGACATATACTGATGATGAATCCTTGAAAATTAATGGTGTTGGATCATCCATCATTATGAAGGATAACATGAACACCAATAAACAATTATATATTGACGGGTTGAATTAAATTTTCTATGTGTATCACAATTGTGTGACGAGGTTAAAATTGTTATATTCAGAATAGATGGGTTTTTTCTGAAAATTAAAGAATATTGAAATTTTATTACATGACGCTAATGTAAAAATATTTAATTTGTTTTAAATTGGTGAAATACAATACACTAGTTACATGGGAATGGTGGAAGAGAATCAATAGTGGGTAATAGGTTGCAAAACATGTGTAATGAAAACATGGGAATGTTTTCAAAATATGATTGATTCAGAGAAATTCATGATTTTCAATGTAGAATATATTGGTGTTGCACTATTTTTTCGAAATGATATATTGTTTATGTTGTCCATAAGAAAGTTGAGATATTTTCAAAACAACAATAATAGATTATTCATTTTCCTATTTTTAGGCCAATTAAAAAATAATAAATAATTGGAGATAAGTTATTCATTATATTTATTAATTATTATACTTTCATTACTTGTGTTATTTATATTAACATAAATCATATATTTTAAAAGTGATTTATAGTTTCTGAAATAAATCTGAGAAAGAATGGGAGTATTCAGTGAAGTAGTTGAGAACAGACAACGATGGTGAATACAAAAGTGAATACATTGAATGTTTTCATGAGAAGAAGGGATATTAGAATGATTATAATTCCCAATTAACTCATCAACGAAATGTAATTTCTGATTGAATTAATAGATGTTTGGTGGAAATGGGATGAAGTATGTTACTTTAACATGTTCTTTCTCATTAGTTTTGGAGGGAAGCCTAGAGTACTATTGTTTATATGAAGATCAATATATTCTACATTCCTCAATTATATATGACTCTATATGAATTGTTTTGTGGAAGAACTACATGTTTGAAACACTTAAGAGTTATCGGGGGTCCATGTATAATAATGAAAAAAGGATGAAAATATAGAATGTTTGATTAGAAATGCGTATATTGGATTTTCCAAGGGTATGCTCCAGAAGGAAGGGGATATAGATGCATCCACCAAGAGAGAAAAAGATTTATTGATTATTTAGATGAAAAAGTAATTAAATTCGTTTGCAAAAAAAAACATATTCATGCAGACAACGATGTTGAGAATGCTGAATAAAAAAATTCTGATATAGATATGGATAATTTTATTTCTAATCCTGAAGAATTATCAGACTCAGTTTTTTCATGTGATTATTAAAATTTTCAAAAATATCATCTTAGGACGAGGAAGCATGTGGAAGCTCAAAATATAATTGGTTATAAATATCATATAGTTAAAACTAGAAGAAGAAAATGATATTACACATACTTATTTGTATTCAAAAGTAGATTTGAATGATGTGAATGAAACTTTTGATCATATGGAATGGGTTTAGTCTATGAATGAATAGTTCAATTATATTGCAAATGAGGATACATGGGAAATCATACACATTCCAAAAAATTAAAATATTATTGGAAAAAAAATGGGTTTTCCAGAATAAGACGAATAAAGAAGGTGAATGATAAGAAACAAAAAATGATCGGTATGCACAGGGTATTTACAATTAGTGGGTATTAATGTTGATGAAATTTTTTATCTAACTCAATGAATTGAAACAATTCAAATCATTCATACTATTATATTTTAATGGGGCTATAAGTTTTCTAAAGTTTATGTTAAATCTAATTACATGAATGGTGATACTGAAGCAGAAGTTAATATTGAACATCCTTGTAGCATTGTGGTTAAAAAAGATGAAAATTATGTGTAAAGATTAAAAAGAGAATTGTATGGAATAATAAAAGCTACAAGAGTATGGTATTGAAAGATAGATACATGCTTATGGAATATTAATTTCATGAAAGTATGAGTTCATAAAAACATCTATATCAGATAAAGTAAAATTTTTTCCCTCATTGTGATTCTTTAGGTTGATGACTTTATCATTGTTGGGAATTATGACAAAAGATATGAATAGTTTTTTAAATTAATTAAAAATGTATTAGAAATTTCTATGATGGGAGAAATGAAATATTTTCATGGTTTACAGATATATCAATGAAAAGCGTACATTTCTTTCATAGGAAATTTATGACAAAGAATGACATAGGAGGTTATTCATTTCATAATAAAATCACATTTCCACAACAATATCAGTTTGAAAAACGTTTTTAAAAGATGGATAAGGAAAATAAATTGATCAAAAATAATTTCCAAAGTTAATGGGAAGTTTTTTGTTTTGGACTCCCTCAAGACCCAAAATTGTTTATACTATTACCATATGTGAATGATTTCAGAATGCTTTAAAATATTGAAATTTAATTACTGGAAAAGTAATTCTTATATACATACAAGGTAAAAAATATTTTTCAATCAGGTATGGTAGCTCAGATATTATTTATTTGTGTGGGAGGTCAGATTTTTTTTAGGTTAGAAATATATATGATATAAGATCCACATATAGCAGAGTATTCCATTTATAATGGAATTTTGTTAATTGGAATTCAATGAAACATAATTAGGAAACACTCTTTATGGATGAATATGAGTATATTTCTTCCCCTCAATCAACTACTTAACCTATGGGGATTAAATCTCAATTAGATAATTAACCTATTGAAGTGAATTTACCATTACTATTGGGTTGTAATAATAAAATCACAATTAATATGTCCAGGAATCCAGTTCAACATTTTCATTAAAAAAATATTGATTACAAATATCATTTCATCAAAGAGCATTTAAAGTATAATTAATTGAAGCTAATGTTTTTTTGACATTAGAAAAAGTTTCTAAAATATTGACAAAAACATTACAGAAGGAATCCCATTCTAAATTGAGGATGAACATGGGTGTCAATCATATTCTTTTAAAAGTATGGCTAATGTGTTTTTATACCCTCTCTTATCTTACCATTGATTGTTTTATCAATGGGGGAGAATTTTTTCATATATACATTTATTTCATATAAAAAGGGGATTTTAGGGTAAACTGTGAATTCAACATTGTTTTGTGAGTGAGATATTATAACTATTTTCTTGGAGTGTATTCCAGAAAGGAATATTATTTTTATTCCAATGAAGATTAAGAAAATATGTAATTGATGAAGAGTTAAGGTTGGAAAAAAAGGTTGTTTTAATCATTAATTTTTTGATAGCGTGGATTTTCTATCAATGATTCTTATCCCAAATTATGACTTAGCTCACATAGGCATACAATTATTAAAATGAAATCCTTTTCATGAGGATACAATGTTACATGATTTATGAAACATGGTAGACAATAAAATCTAATGGGGTATAATTTAACGACAAATCATAATATGAAGGTGGATTTTCATAAATGTTGATTTTTGATAAAAACAATTTTCAGAGGACATATATCACCACACATTATTTTTTGTGGAAATTGATCTGACCAATGTTTTAAAAAAATTGTACTATTGATTTCAAAAAAAATGGCCTCACACTATCAATTGTAACGAGATGTAGATGATTGAATGAAATGTTTCTTATCGGACACACCTAGTACTCGATGAGTGAAAATATAATAATGTTGAATTTATCAGTATCTGTAATAAAATAATTGGTCCAATAGAGTATTTATTTTACTGGATGTAAAATATCATCATATTCACACTTAATTGGGTGTAAAAGGATTGGTTTTTTTATTGAGAATCAAAGTATCTATGACTAGGATTAAATTAATGTGATGATTCTTTTCTGATTCATATTTTGTAATTCATATGTTAATTGGAGAACATATGATGCAAGAATGGTAAAAAAAAGGATGAGTGAAAAGGATTCATGATGATTGTTTTTTAAGAAGAAATGGTTTTTGGGAGTCATATTGAAGATATTGTACCCAAGATAATTATATCCAGGCAGATCATTCTAATGGAAATCAGATTTGGATTGAGTGTGAATGAAAGAAGATTTTGAGTAATGTAATCAGAATAATCGTAGAAATATTTATCATATCCTAGTGGAATTGAAGAAAGAGTTTTCACTGATAGAAAAGGAATTTTATTCATGAAAATTATACTGAGGATTAAGAATAAAAAGATCGAACTTAGTATAATCATATCCAAAATGATCATTCCAAAAAAAACAATCATATCCTGGCTAGTCGTATTTTAAAAATATTTTACTCTGTTTAAGAATATTATAAATAAGCTATATTTAATGGAATGTTATGATATGTTTTGATGCATGTTAGAGGATTCTTAATCAATTTCAAAATGAATTTAATGTCTTGAAGGAGTTAATGAATACAATCACATGTCTATGAGTGGATGTTGTTGTTGAAGAAGAGCCTTTATTTTTTCAAATGTGATCATCATATGTGTAAATAGTTGAATCACTTTTTTTAATATTGTAGTGAACTTTTAAGTTAGTCAAGATAATGAAATGAAAGAGATGATGTGTAATAAAATTGGATCAGGAGCCTTTGTTTCGGATTTTAATTGTTTTAGATTTCCCACATGGTCAAGTGAAGAAGAGATGTAGTAAAAGTGGTTTTAAAGTTGATATTGTTGAAAGAATTGTAAATGGGGGAGATTAACATTAAAAAAATATCATTTAAAAAAAATAATTGTGTCGATTTAGTAATACACTTTTTTAAAATTAGTAAAGAGCTGAAACTAGACTCATGAATTTAAATCTAACTGGATATTGGAGTGAATATATAAAGAATAAGTGAAGAGTGTGGAATATTCTAGAAGAATCAAGAAGTGTTGATGAAGTCAAAATTCACTCGATATTTTAGTGGAAATCAGGATCTGGGTGAATTTGATTAAGCGTAACATTTTATGGAATTACCTCCAATGTAACTTGAGGGATTCCTATAAAATGTGAAAAGTACATTCTACATTTATGATGACCGATATACATTTCATTAGAGAGAAGATAAATGCTGTAGAGAGAATAAGAAGATTTTTTATTCACTTTTGATGAAAATGTATTGACAGATTGAAGTTAAAGGGAAGAGAATAGATCACAATGTTGTATTCAACTGATCATCATATTCAATGATTTCATTCTCAGCTGATTACCATATTCATATTGTCAAAAGTATTTGACTAATTATTATATCATGATTGATTAAACATATTGGTGTTTTCATACTGAGATATTCGGACTGAAGAAGAATTGTAATGAGTTTTTAATACTCAAACTTGGAAGGGTTCTAATACATCTCTATCATATTCAATAAAAGTTATATTTTTCATACCTAGGAGAATCTTATAAGGGGATTTAATACTGAGGAGTATAATATATATTCGATTACCACCTGGAAGAATCATATAAAGAAAAACTGTACTCAGAGGAATTGGACTGAGAATATTAGACGAGTAAAATTGAACTGAACATTCATAATGATTTCCTAGATATTCAAACCTCCTATGGGTAAGAAATTTAAGAATTTTTTTGCAAATGAATACATTTATCAAATTGAAAATTGGATTAGGTAACAGGTTTTTTTTACAAAAAAAAACATTGTATTACCATATTTTTGCTTAGAGTGTACACACACTCATAAATGTTTACATAGCGGTACATGCGTGTAATGGAATATCCTAATAATTGTAATAAAATGACTATTTTATATTTTATTGTATGGTATTTTATTATTTCCAATCTATAACGATGATGTTGATATTTTTACTGAGTAGTATTGCTTGTAAATATATGTATTCCTTTGGATGTGTGATTTATTTTTTTTTCTTGGGAATTGATTATTTAATTGGAGAAGGATGTTGTTTCAAGGGAACATTAAAGAAAAACCATCACAAAATCACCCCTCCCCCTATTACTGATAAAATCATTCAAACTCAGTACTTTTATAATGGAGTATAAATAATTTATAAAACTGACTTGTGTTTGGGGTTTTAGCAATCGCAAGTTCAAATAGTGAATATTTTGAAGATAGATTTTAGTAGTAGATATGGCCATTTAACGGTCATATTTAAGAATTTTGGTATTATTATTTTATCATAAGTATTTATATAATTAAAAAATCTGATATTTTAATGGTATCGTGATATATTTTTTGGGGTGTTTTTGGATAATATATTGGTGTTTCTCTAGGAAAAAATCTGATCATTATCTACACTTGGTGATAATATTAGATATATTTTTGTATAATTGTCTATATGATAAACATTAAAAGTTTTTTTAATAAAAGAGCTATGTTTATAAGGAAATTTAATATAGTAAAAATTGCTTTTTTTCTATACAAAAAATAGAGGATGTGATCTCTTGGCAACCATTAAATAATTCCTTTGAGATATGTAGTTTCCCTATTCATGAAAGTTATCATCGATGATTTTTCAATGAATTTTCATGTATATATTCCAAATTAATTATTTTATATAGAATAATGATCCATTCCAATGGATTAATTAATTCCAAAATACATTTCAATGTCTCAGTGTTCATCTTACGTCACCACCGATCATGATATTTCTAGAATCAACACTAGGAAATATGGTATATTGTGATGAATTTTGATCTAGTTTGGGGTGTATTCTTATGCAAAATTATCTTGTTTTTACTTATGTGTATCTATAGATATGGTATTAGGATAAGAACTACCAAACACATGATTTGTAATTATATGATGTGGTCCATGATTTGAGGACTTTTCATCATTTCCTCTTTAGTGAAAAATTCTCAAAGGTTATAGATCAAAATATATTGAAACATGGGTGTTTATAGATCATAATATGTCGAGTAATATTTTCCCATAATGGTATTTTAATATGAGACAATGAATATGAAATTTGTATCTCCAAATGTTCATCATTGACTTGATGTATACAATGGGTTATGGAAAGTTAGTGACAAATTCATCAATCAAGATGTATTAATATCAGTTGGTGAAAGAGGTTTCAGATCAAGGGTGGAATATTTTATGGATAGCTTGAATGCACTTGGATTATGGATAATGAGGTATATTTATGGTTTTAATTCTGAATTCATTTGTTCTTGACTTCTTCAATGATGTTATAGTTGAACACACATTTTATTTTGAATTAGATCCTAGGAGGTAAAAAATCAATGGTGAGGAGAACACTTAGGGATGGACGCTTTAAATAAGATTTTTTTGGTGTTTTTTAAATTGGATGGAAAAACCATTTTGTTTTCAGGAACACTTCAGTTAGGATTACCACTATTTGAGATGGGGTTTTCATGATGGAATAACAAATATGTATAATGTTGGAATGAGAAATTTTGTTTAATGAGAATGAAAAAGAAACATGGATGATTTTTTTTGAGACGCTCATATACCAACTGGTTAATGAAGTGAACCAACTATTATATAGTATAAAACCTTATTATCCATTTCAAATGTTGAATGGGAAAAGAGTTCTTATGATTTATTTATTACGTCTACCAATTATAGTTAGGAAATACGATTCTATATAGCTAATAGTGTATTGGATTAGTAAGTTATCCCTTTTCATCCATAATCATTTTTCTAATACACTATAATAATTTTAAAAATATATATATTAGATGTGATAAAAAGTAATGGTATAGAAATTTAATGTCTATCAGACTGACATATTATATCTTGTTTTTCGGAAATCCATATAGCAAGCCCTAGGGATATCGATGAATAGGAGTAATGTGTGTCATCCTCATATAGATATATAATATGAAAGGACGATGGAAAATTTTAAATACATTAAAGTATATTTTTTAATGTATTTTGGTGGATCCTGGGATGATCACATACTACAAATAGTTTTTTCATTTATAAATAGTTATCTTATATCAAAATATATGGATCCTTTGGAAGCATTGTTTGAGTGTCCCTATCATTATAAACTTTTTTGGGAGGAAATATGTTATAAATCACTAATTAAACAGAGACTAATATAATAGAGAATATATTAAATTTATTTAATCATGATTATACTAGAGATATATCATTATCATCCAATTTTTTATGTGGATCTTTGTCAATGTCGATTTGTTTCGAGGCAAGTTATCATGTGTTCTTAAGAATCACTCTAAAGTATTGGAATCACCATTTTCTGAAGAATGGAATGTTATATCCTCTATACATAATACCTTTTTAGAAAAATAAATGGGATTTATAAGTGGTATATTAATGAATGTTTTCACCATGATTCATTTTTAATATTAATGTGTGTTATGTATCTCAATAAATGAAGTATCAAACCTAGAATGACCACATGATTTGATGGGATCAAATGGACCTAAATCTAGATTCTATATTGGTTCATGTACTCTTATAAATTATAGATAAGAAATAGAATGTATTGTATGGATAATTCAATAGTATAGTTCATATTTTTTGGTTTAAATGGTTGTATTTTTGAAGAAACACTAGTGTGTGAGAATAAAATGGTTATGAAATGGTCTGAACTCTTTCTAGAAAAAAATGAATTTCAATTTTTAAGGGTGAAAAAGTGATGTTGTGGAGAATGTAACACCCTCAGTTTTAATATAATGACCATTTAAATATATATTTTAGGAAAATGAGGTGAGTGGTTAATGATTTTAAATGTTTTTAGGTGTTTTGGAAATTTTATTATTTTATGTCGGTGAATATTTGATCAGAGTTACTAAAATTTGTGCCGCAACTCCAAGGAAACTGTGCAACTAAAATAATTGGAAAAATGTAACTGCATTGTTAGGACCATGATTGGGAAAAATAGTGTGTCCACCAAAAAGAAACCATTAAAATTTTAAAAGAGTTATGTAACATGGTTTTTGGAATGTTTTTCTAGAAATATAAGGTGTCATAGGTGGTAGTGGATCATGTACTATTAGTGAATGGTTTTCCCAAATATTCTCAAAAACATTGTACAAGTAATATTTTGATTTAAATTTCATAGATCAAACACGGTTACCACATAATTGTCTCTTTTTCCCCAAAATAAATCATTAATGTAATTCACATTCCTCCCAAGGCTATAGAAATAATTACTACTAATTGCAAAGTGTTTGAATAGCTAATCTCTTTGTTTCGAGGGACAAATATATTAGTAAGTGATTATACTTCATTATTTTCCATGGTATTCTTCTTAATACCTCTATAGGAATCATGGATCTTTTCATTTAAGGATATATTCATGTTGGGTGATGGAATTCATGCTAATATAGGGTTGTTTTATTTGATGGAACAAGATATTAGGATTATTCTATGATTCTTATGATGGTTTTTTAGATTTCTGTCTCATTCATTGGTTTTACTGATAGAAGAGAGGTAGGTGAATTAACTTTTAAATATTTATTTTCAGAACATAAAGGCTTGATTTGAAATATATTTAATTTAATTAATTGAATTGTTAAATTTATTTGTGACTCCTGTTCAAAAACATATTTACTGATGGTTTAGGGAAATTGCAATTTTTTAGAAATTGTTTTGGATCATGATTTTAAATTGACGATTTTAAATTTTTGGATTAGTTTTAATGTAGGAAATAGTTATTGTAGAATGGTTTTCAATAAATTAATTATATTGTTGAAATGTCTTAGCATTTGTTCCGTAATCCCTGGACGATGTGTTTTTGTATTCTTTTGGGATTGATTTGGGCATGAAATTTTCATTTTAAAAATTGTATGGATAAGGGTATGATTTTTTCAACTTTCAAATTTGTCCCCAAGTGATGAATAGATTAATGCCTAACTCACCATTCAATAATATAGGGATTTCCATGGTTTTCATGCATGTGATGAGTTGTGGTAATGTGGATATGTGGATGTGTGGAAATAAAATTAGTTTTTCAACATAGAATTTGAGAAATTGTTTTTATTTATTTTTGGTTTCTTTTCATGGAAAAAATTGGGGTTTTAAAAATAATTGGTTTTGAAAAATATTTTAATATTTGATCTATAGAACATTGAATTTAATTAATATATTCAATATAAATGTGACAAAAATTTCCATCATAGTTATGGGAGTTGGGAAGTCACTCCAGATATGATACTATGTTTTATAAACACACCATGATAGGGAACATTGGTGTGTGTATAGATATTGTATATTAAGATATATGTAAAGGAATGGTATCCTAGATATTTAGTGATATATCATGATACATTGGAGAAGAACTATTGAGTTCAAGAATGTATCATGTATGGAGTTTCTAAGATAATGTATTTATGTTGTTTGGGATTTTTGTTCTTGGTTTCTGATTTTTTAATCTGATATGGTTGTGTTTTTATTTTGGTTTTTTTATTTTTATTTTTTACTCAAAAATCATAAAGTTGTTAGTATGGTTATAGATATATTTTTTAGATAGTTTATTTCCAAATGAAAAAATAGCCCAATTATTTCTGAATACCTTGGAATTAATTTCCAACCATTAGTATATATGGGACATAAAAAAATCTTGTAACACCATTAACCTCTTCCAAATCAAATGGGTTAGGGGAGAGGTGTTATACACAAGGTTATGTACGCATTTTGGCTAAACTGGGCAGCCACCAAGGAGGAACCGTGAAATGATGTATAAAGTAATATATCATGGATGGTTCATGGTCTATCTGAAAGAGTGATCCAACTATATTAGGTGTGTTTCCAAGAATCATCCCATGCACATTTAGTTCCTGATTTTCCTAATCGTTCTTACAAACCATAAACCATTAGAATTTTGATATTAAAAAAGTTTATCTAACTCAACTTACACAGTAAGCCCACCATTTTTCCTCAAAAATTGGTATTTAAAAAATCTATATTCCTCTAATTCTTGTTTAGATAATTCTTATAGATCCAAGAGTGATTATTATTTGAATATAGGTGTATTGGAGGCCGTGTTTTTTTGGAAAGTGATCATTGATCATTTTTCCCATATTTTCTTCATCTTCCCTCTCTTGGAATCATGGATATATTCTATCAAGGAAAGATTCATATTTGGTGATGTTAGTAATGATAATATGTGGTTGTTTTTATTGAAAGAAATAATATATAATGACATATATATTTTTATCAAGGTTTTTTTGGGTGTTTTGAACCGTTATTTGGTATCACCACTTTTTTAGAGATTTCTTACATCACTCTCGACTCATATTATTAGGACTAGAATGATTTATTTCAAAATAAATGAATTTATTAAATTGAATTGTGAAATTGATACATGATTCATGATGGAAAACCACTTTAGTTAGGGTTTTGTTTAATTATATCATTGGTGTCCTTTTGAAATTTATTTTAGTCCATGATTTTATATTATTGTCTTCGAAATTTGGATCAGTTTTAATGCATGAAAATTTGATAGTAGAACTGATGTCATTTAATGAATTTTTTATAAAGTTATATTGTAAATAGATTTTTCATACATGATGGATGTTCATTCATGTGATTTCGATATAGAAAAGGGTGTGATGTTTGCAACATAAAAATGTGATAGATATGGGTTGTATGTTTCCCTTGTCAAAATTGTTCACCAAGTTATTGCTTACTGAAAGTATGAATAACCACTTGTGTGTATATGGAGGTCCATGGGTTTTATGTATGTTTTGATACTTGGATGTACGGATATGAAATAGTTAATTCAAAAATGGGATTTTATAAATGGGTTTTAAGGTCCATTTGGATTGTTTTCATAGAAAAATGTTCATATTGGAAAATAGATTGGTTTTGAAAGCTATTTTATACATTGATAAAAATAGATTTTAATTTTAATAAATAATTTTATAATTATTTGGTAAAATTTTGTTACCTAGTGTAATTATTTGTGATGTCTTTGGGGAAATCATACGGAGTTCTATACACACCCCTTCATTGGAACATTTATGTGTTTTTAGATATTATATACTGATAAAAAAAATAAAGGGATGGTAACCTCATAATGTAGTGTTGAATTATAATGTATTGAAAAAGTCCGATTGAGTTGGATCTTAGAGAATTTTGGGAGTTTATGAGTTGATCTGTTTATATCATTGGGTTTTTTCATCTTTTTTTCTACTTTTAACTCTGAGATATTTGTGGTTTTGTTTGGTTGTTTTTAGATTTTTTTATAATCAAGCATATTCTAGTGGTTTGTTTCGATATTGTTATCCTAGTTTGAATGAATTGTTTTTTAATGGAAAATCATCCCCCAATATTTTTATGAAGACCTCGACATTTATTTCCATACATCGGTGTCTTGAGTATCTCACATAAGGCTAGTAACACCATCTTCCACATTCCAATCCTATGGGTGTAGTGTGGAATGTTTCATTGTTTCTACCTTGTGCCCAATGATTCAGTATCAAATATTCCTAATATTTGATTCATGGTTTCAAATAAAAAATATCATTTCATAAACCTCTATAATTTTTGGTTTCACCTAAACCACAAGTGGACCAATACATGGTTAGAATTATTGTTTAGGATTTTCAGGTCAAGGAAAGGGGGAACATATGAGATGAACCACAGAAATTGGATCATTCCATTAAGGTAGAAAAGTATAACCCACTAATCATTCTAGGTGATTTAGAACCAAAAAAAGAATATTATATAGAGAAGAAGATAAATCAAATATTTGAATTCATTTTCACACCATCTAAGATGATTGTGACGTTGTAGACTTTTATGTTTAAGGATTGACCTTATCATTTGTGGGATTTAGTAGTTCATGCTATATTTTATATTGTCCTGGAATGAGTGATTGAATTATTTTTATACAAAATTCTTTCAATAATAATGTCATATTTTCTAGAAAAATGGATTTGTTTAGATATATGTAGGATAAAATCTAATTTATTGAGTATGGAGAAAAATTTATGAACATTGAATTTTATTCACCAAAAGTTGATTCATGTGAATTCTTGAAGAAAATATTTTTAAAATAGGTGTTTAGGCTTCAGACTATGTAAAATATTTAAATTAATTGTATATTCGATCTTTCCGATATGGTTAAAAGATAAATGGTAATAGAAACTGATATCATATGTAATAATGGTGGCAGAATTGTGTTGATAACTATGGGTAACTGTTGGGAACTATAATGATCAAAATAAGTGGAATTAAGACAAATATTTCCATGGTGTTCATATGACTCAGAATCAGAATATAAGGTCAGTGACTTCTCTTCATAGTCCCAAGACCATGTTTAGATGTTTATGATGTGGTTATATCGACAACATGAAGATATATTTTATATCCTGTACCAATTCAGGTCATTATTGCAACTAGACCAGACAACATTGGTTCTATTGTCACATTGCTTCAATGTCAGGTGCTAGGGACACATCACTTATTTCTAAAACATTGTATACATAATTGGATAAAATAAGATGAATATTAAAAATTATCAAAACTGAAGAAGCAATTGTGATTGTTGGAATACCATGAATCTTCAACCATTACAATCTAAATAGGGTAATAAAGAGAAAGTCACATCGAGTAAGAAAATTTATGGAGCTGATCAAGTGATTATAGAAAATGAATCTAGACATTCAATGATGAATGTTGTAATTATTTTAAATTCTACACCTATGTAATTTTTTATGGGTTTATTCAATTTTTTTATTTATTCTCTTCCTGTTAATCTAACGGTTTTGACGGTTTAGATGATGCCTTCAGTTTGGGAACATAAAAATGATCTTGGCCAAGGGGAATGAAAAGACTTTGTGTGAAAAGAATGTTCTATAACTATCGATCTGGATGCGTTTTTTTGGGAT
Organism: Viscum album; assembly: GCA_963277665.1. NCBI lineage: Eukaryota > Viridiplantae > Streptophyta > Magnoliopsida > Santalales > Viscaceae > Viscum > Viscum album. The sequence goes on from OY728123.1 coordinate 1,100,134,700, forward strand.
ATCTTTGAGATGGATATGGACATGTAAAACATATTCATGGTTATTGATTGGTTAATAATTTTCAAATTTAAAATCAACTTTTATACTCAAATGGTTAGTTTTACTAATGAAAATGACATCAATAATTTCCTTATAGGAGAGTGAAATGTGAAAGAATGTCAAGTAGGTTTATTGGAACCTTAATTTGGAACTATCTTCAACAAGTTAGATCATTGAATTATGAATTGGTGGATGATATTGTGAATAGTGTTCTCTAAAAAAATTTATTTAATTCTTTATTTTTATAAGAAAATTTCAAAGTGTTTCCACCATTAAGTGAATTCGAGCTTACAATTTATATATTCACAGTGATTAGCATTATCTCACTTCCAAATTATTGGCTAGAACCAAAATATGTATGATAATTAGATGTCTGATTAGAAGAGATTAAAATACAAATGTTCACTTGAACTATTACGTCACCTTCGACCTCAAGAGTTCTTTTTGCAAAAAAATTTGGATGGAAATATTGAGAATTATGTGGATAATAATAAGCTTAAAAACATATGATAATGAATTGATATCCCCTTCCACACATTTATGTATTATTTGATCAATTTATGGGAACTAGATGGTTCTATAAAATATAGTATTGTTTTATCATTCACAAATTGTGGGTTTGGAATGACGATTTCTTAAAGATTGATTTTAGGAGTAGATATGGTCATTAAGAGTATGTAGATGTACCTTTTGGTCTGAGGAATACACCAAAAGACTTAAATTTATTGATGAATTTTATTATAAATATTATCTATGTTATTTTTTTGTGGTGTGTTTGAATGATAAATTGTTGTATTCTAGGAAAAATCCCATTCATGAGAAACACTCGGGGAAAGTGTTAGGTATATTTCATGATCATCGTATGTATATGAAAATTTCTATTTATTATTTTTGGATAATTAGGATTTTTTTCTTTAGCCAGGAAATCTCTAAAAAAGATATTTATATGGATCTCAAAAAGGTAGAGGTTGTGATCTATGATATTCTTGCAAAGAATGTATTTGTGATACATAATTTTATTTATTCTTTCTGGTTATTACCAATGTTTTCTTGTGAATTTTCACGACTAGATTCACAAATGACATGTTTGGAAAGGAATAATGATTCATTCTAATGGAATGATGAATCTATGAAATCAATATTAGAGATAATAGTTCAAATTAAATATACACCAATAATGATATTTCCATAATTAGTAAATGTTTATATGGTGTATTGTGATGCTTTAAGATAGGAGATGGGTTGTGTTCCTTGTAGGGAGATCGTGTGGTTTTTTATATATAACAATATTTATTGTCCAATGAAAATTTGTTCCCAAAAAACAATCTGGAATTGTCTTCTATGGTCCATTCATTGAGGACATTGTATTACTACAATGTGAGAAATTTATAGTTTTTACAGATCATAGAGATTAGATCAAATTTTATCAGAATGATAATTAAATATAAGAAAAATAATATGGTGGGGGTATCTCCAAATTTTTTATATTGAATTGAGTTACACATCTGGTCAAATTCATTTTGTGGTAGACGCATTAAGTCGAAAGGCATATATCTGGCTGGGGAAGAAGGCATAAAATCAATTGTATCGAATATTGGTGATAGCTAATGTACACTTGGATTATGATGACTAAGATTGTGTTGTTCATCTCTTTCTAGTTTGTTTTGTTCCTAATTTGGATAATAGTGATAAATAGGAACATATATCTGATTATGAATGTGTTATTATGATGTCAAAATGAAATGGTAAGGAGATCATTTAGGTATGGAAGATAGATGCAAGATCTATATTGTAGTTTTGAGAATATATTTTTCCTCCATTGGCCTATCATGAATAACTCATTCATGCATTGTAACACTACAAGCATCCACAATACTTTTTCATTTGAATAATCTAGTAGCATGCATTGTACGCAATATGGAGTTTTAACACACTACGACCAATCAAATTATCAATTAAGAATAGTATAACCCAATTTTAGAAATTTTATTAATATTATTTTTTAAAATGGTCTTCATTTTTGAAATCGGTATAACAAAATTTTCTTATGATGAATTTTTTGTATTTTTCTAAAAACATTCAATTTTTTTCTTGAATAGTGAAAAACAATGCATTTTTTAAAATAGACTTTTTATTTAAATAATTAGTTATATTATTTTAATTTATTTTAGGGAAAAAAAATATATTTAATAACTATATATGTTCAATGTAATTCATTGGAGTCATTTTATATTACGTTTTGATATATAAAATTTTAGTGAACTTTTTACCATATTTTACCCACCTTCTAAGAGCATTTACAAAGTTGCATAAAACATAATTTTACATATTTTTTGGGTTGAATTTCAAAACTCTAAGAGTCATGGATGAAATCAATAAGTAAAATTTTGTTCAATGAGGTGAAAATAAATTTTGGTGAATAGTAACCTTTGACTTTTATCTATCACAGTTAAAAGTAAATAGGGTAATTAAGTGTAAAAATGATATTATAATTACCCCAACACATGTCATAATTCTATTGGATAAGTTTAATTTGAAAAAAAAAATCCTTAGGTATAAAATATGATCCTCTTTGATCCACTTTTATTTGATTAAGACATTTATTATTTTTTTATTTAATGAATAGTTAACAGAGTTAAATTCAATGTATAATAACTAAGCCATTTTGAATATAGGGTTACACAAAATATAAATTCCACAATAAATATTTATTAGAATGATAATAACATTTCATACATAATGATATTATATTTATAATATTCAGACATTATATAATTTAATTTATTTATGACACAATGATGATGTAGTAATTTCCTTAAAAATGAAATATTAAAATAATTGATATTATAAATATCCAAATAAATGTCAATTGAGTCTTTAGATAATTCTACTAATTTTCTAGATTAATATTACATGTATTTATTGATTAAAAAAATCTTATTTGAAGTGATAAAGTTTTTATGGATTTCAAAAAATTCAAATAATAAATAGTTTCAAAATTGGGCTACTTGACTTTTTAAAATAAATACTATATTATTTATTGACATAATATTCCTAAAAATCTAAGGATCATCAAACGGACTTAGATAAGGATATATATATTAATAGTTAACCACATGGGGTTCTTTTGGCTTTAATAGTCAGTTTATTAACCATCTAAATTAAAAATAAAAAGAGACATGGTAAATATCAAACTATTTAACTAAAAGTTAAATATAATGATAAGGATAATATGGTTACATAAACCAATCCAAAACCTATTAGTTGAGATTTCTTCAAACCATACCCTCCATTTCCTTGAAATAAATCATTTTAGATCTGTTAGTAACCAAAAATGGTTTTATTATAATATAATATTTCATGCTTTTCTTAAAGTGACCCTCACCTCTCTTCTAAAATTGTACTTCCCCTTCTCTTAATTTCACACCTCCAAAGTAATTTTTCCCATAAAACACCTGCCAAAATACCCTACCAACATTTCTCAATTCATCATAGCGTCATTCTTGAGGTATTAAATCCATCCTATGGAGCCCTTTTGATCTAATCAAAAGGAAGAACTTGGAGAAGAGGTAAATATTTCATCACCTATTTCAAGTTATTTTCTTCTTCCACTTCCTATTTCATTATTTTTTAAATTATAAAACAATAAATATAGTATCTTATATATATTGTGATGTTATTATAAAAAAGTTACATCCATATTCATTATTCTATCCATCATATGAATGACAAAATCACCATACGTGTGTACGTATGGCTTACCGTCTCTACGTCGTGGTGTAGTTTGTTATTCAATCACTTCATTATTTATATGGTTATAATAATGAGTATAAGAAATGTTAATAATAAATATTACATGTTAATGATTATTTATATAATATATACCAATAAATTACATATTATTTCACATTAAATATAATGAAATTGTCGCTCGTGTGTACATACTGATTACCATCTCCACGAACACGATGAGATTCATTCTCCATCGTAATCATTCAATAATAAATTTAATTTTATGATTTTAAATAATGCTTATGGACATAATATTATTATTTATATGAATTAAATAAATCCTATCCCTATAAATCATGACTTACATTACCAATAATATAAAGGAAAATGAATCAGTCAACACCGAAAATGATGATACTACTAAAATATTATTAACAAAGAAATATTATTAGATCATATATTATATCATTTTTATGTATACCATTATCTTATAATTTAATAATAATGTTTTAACTATTATACCAGTGGTTAACATAACATCGACCAAATAAATTTACAAGGTAACGGTTAATTTTACAATATCTTTATTATCTGAGGTTTTTTTTGTAAGTATCTACTAGGAACACTTTATCATCGACATATGTGTTTTCTAAAAAATGTATTTCAAAACATTTTTACTATTTACTATACTATGGGTTAAAGTCATTTATACTCATATTTGACCTTATATGTTTTGAAAGTAATGTTTTCGTCCTTTACCAAAGAAGGTACTTTATGAACTTTTTAATAATATTATGGTAAGGAAGTTTTTTTAACATATACGGAGGGAGGCACTATTTTCTACCATTATAACATCATCAAAGATTAATTTACAAGATTAATAGAATATTTTCAAAATAAATGTTTAATTTTATAATTATGTGACTCTTAAATGATTTCAAAATTGAGAGATATATTTCTCTCAAAAAACATTGATATCATCTATGTCTACATCTTTTGATAAATTTTAAACTTGTTTGGAGTTGATTCATTATGATACAATTATTCTATATTTAATTTAAGGTTTTGTGACATGTTCAACTCTGGATGAGTTATTTTTATATGATTCATGCTTTATGGTTAAAGTATTGAAATTTTGTCTTCTAGTTTTAATACTAATGTTTATGAATTATTTCAATATTTGAATATGTGGAATGTATTGGACTTAGTATGTGACAATTGGAGCCCGTTATAGCTCCTCAATGCATTGGTAGGTCTCGTGAGACAATTAGATGTGGAATTGGCCGAGGCCTTTCCCAATTTGATATATTGTTTTGGCCAAGGCCTAAATCATTTTTAGATGTCATAGTTGAGGCCTTTACAAGATGTTTGGGAATGCCCAAAATTATACATTACGTCATTATGAAAAAAATAATGATCATTCATGTGGTTATTCAATATGTATAATACTCTGGACATTGTTTTATTATTTCATCATTTACTCATCTCATATTCCAGCCTTAAAGAGTTCATGTTTATTATTTCTAAAGGCATGTGTTTTTAATTTTGCAACATGCATAATGTTTATGTAATATTCCACAGTACTTCTTACTCTTACTGAGCATTTGAGCTCAACCCTTTCTTATTTTTTAATTTCCCAGGATATGAAGAAGTTAGTTCTGAGTGACATGAAGGAATAATCATGGAGGATTGGATGTTTCTAATAGAATAAATTAGCTTTGTATTTCTTCTCAAGATTTAATGATAAAATTATGTATTTATGTTGTTTCCAATATTACAAAAAATGTTTGGTCTTTCAGGACACGATATCATGTATCATGCCAATGCAATGTAATAAAGCACTGATTATGGGTAACTGGGGTCAGGGCATTACAGTTGGTATAAGAAATGTTTAGTAAAACCCTTGGAAACTAGATTTAGATAAACTCTGATTAGGGAACATTACTATAAGATAGACATTGAGGACTGGTATTGAAGATCATCCTAGAATTTAGGCAATATGAGGACTTTGTGAATTTTCCATGAAATACATCACTGTCTAAAATTGAGCAGGTAGAGGCGGCTTTGGAATAGATGTACCAAGGAGATAAAACTCTAAAAAGGAGTTTCGTGCTTAACCCGAGGTATCCTGGTACATCATAATCGACCGTGCTGCACTATTGGTTATGAAACTCTCGAGGGATATGCTTAGGATAATTCATATTTTTTTACAAACCATTATGAAGGATTTATGAGTATATACATCCTCAAAGAAACCTTTTTTATATGATTATGGTTTATATCCATAAATTGATCAATTTATGTTATGTGTTTAACATGTATGTAATTATGTATTGTGATTCATAAACTGATCTAGTATATGTCATTGTTTAGAAATGGCTCCTAGTGTAAGGAATAGAAATCATATCTACGCACGTAATCCAGGTAGACATTTCCCTATTACTCAATATAATTATAGTGGAGTTGGTTATGCAAATGGTGCTGATAATCTTATCATCATACTAGGAAAACTCACTCAGGTTATGAATAATAAACTTACCCGTATGGAGCACCATGATCTAGATCACAGACGATCAATGTTAGACTACTTCATGAGGCAACAACCACCAACATTGAATGGGAGTACAAATCCATTACTAGCTTAAAAATGGATAAATTCCTTATAGAAAATATTTCATTCATTGGGGAGTAGCGATTTGGGAAAAGATGTCATGGCAGTTTATCACCTCACAAGAGATGCAGATCAATGGTGGTCATTAAACCAAAACACAAATGAAGAAGAAGAAGTATTGAACATTGAATCGAGGATGTTTAAAGATGTTTTGATAGAAAAATACTTTCCTCGTGACCATTGATTGGATATAGATTGAACATTTCTGAGTTTGAGACAAATGGAGGATAAGAATGTTGCAAATTATGAAGCTAACTTTACAAGGTTAGCAAGGCATGCTGCAAATTATTTACGTAACCCATGAAGTAATATTTATTGATTCTTTGATGGGTTAAAACTATTTTTTTGTTGAGAATTAGTCTCACAATCCTTCACATCATATCAAGATATTGTCTCATTTACTATCAAGACTGAAAAGGAATTCACTATGTTTTATGGCTCTAAATCACAATAAGAGAAGAAGAGATATGCTGAAAACTCTAGGAAAAGAAATAAGGAAACAAGGAAGAAGGGTAGAGTTTAATTTCCACCCTGTTATAATTGTGGAAGGAAGTACCACGATGCATGTCCAAAAGGAAAAGGATTATGCTAAAAATGTGGATAGAAAGGCCATCTTGCAGGTGATTGTAAAGGGAATAAAGAAGCTACCAATTTTAAATTATACACTTGCAGGGAGATAGGACATTATGAAATGGAATGTCCTATGCGTCAGGAAATCTTAACTCAAAAAATGATAAGGGGTCAAGGTGAAGCTTATTCTATCACTACTTCTGAGTTTGATGCTCTAAAAGACGTGGTGGAATGTCATTTAATGGTTTCCTCAAGTTTAGCCAATTATTTATTTGATTCTGGATCATCCCATTATTTTATATCTTCCCATTTTGCTACGAAAATTAGATATTTTAAATTTGATAAACAAGGGAGTTGTGATTCAAACAGCATAAGGGAAGTATCATCGCAACATTGTTTTGTGAATCAGTTCCAATTAGGGCATATAAATGTTCGTTATCTTCTGATCTCATCGTCATACCTATGATTGAATTTGATATAATCCTCATAATGTATTGGCTTTCAGACCAAGATGCAAATATTTATTTTAAGAAGAAGGAGGTTACAATTTTTGATGATGATAAGAATTACCTAATCTTTGGAGAAGAAACGTCACCACCGGATTCATATCTAGATTCACCCCACGAAGCACTAATTAATTTAATTATTCTGGAGGAAGAGAATGAAATAATTATGGGTGAGGTAAATAATTTTTGAATAGCGTACATACCTATTGTGCAAAAATATATTGATGATTTTTCAGAAGATTTACCTGGACATCCTACAGAATGAGAAACTGTGTTTTTCATTGATTTAATTCATGGATTACGGAATATATCCAAGATCCCATATAGAATGGACAATGTGGAATTAGTGGAACTGATTAAACAACTAGTGAAATTAAGTAATAAGGGATTTATTCTCACTAGTGTTTCTCATTGGGGAGCCCATGTCGTTTTTGTTAAGAAGAAAGAAAAATCTATTAGGTTGTGCATTGACTACATGGAGATCAGTGCTATAACAATAATGAACAAGTATCTCCTACCACTCATTGATGATTTATTCAAAAAACTTCATAGAGATCAATATTTTCAAATATTGACCTTCGATCTGGATATCATCAGTTTGTGTGAAGAAGGAAGACATTCCAAAAACAACATTTCAAGCTATGTTTGGGCTTTATGAGTTTATGGTAATTCCTTTTGGATTGACTAATGCACCATCTTTCTTAATGGATTTAATGAATAGAGTTTTCATGGAATATCATGTTTACTTTGTAGTATATGTGATCTTGGTTAATGGTTTTTCCAACCCGGAAAAAGAGTGGGAAGAAAGTTTTTAAGAACTCAAGATAATTTTTTTTCAATGCTTCTATCTTGACTCTACCACCATGGAATGATGGGTTTGTTATTTATATTGAAGCTTCAATGAAAGGGCTTGGGTGTGTACTTATGCAGAATGATATATTTTTTGCCTTTGAATCACGACAGCTAAAAATTCATGAGAAAAACTATCCCACTCATGATCATGAGTTAGCAGTTGTAATATTTGCTCTAATGATATGGATACACTATCTCTATGGTGAAAATGTGATATTTATACTCATCACAAGAATTTGAAGTATATTTTCTCACATAAATAACTCAACATGAGGCAAAGTATATGGATTAAACTACTCAAGGTTTATGAATTCACTATACACTACATCCCGGGACGGAAAATAAGGTGGAAAATTTGTTCAGTATAATGTATCATGGATTTTTGAACAAGATGTCAATTGAAAGGGATTCTATTTTCCTGGATCTAGTAAATATTGATATGGTAACAACCATGGAAGGTGAAACATCAATACTTTTTCAAATTGTTTCTAAACCATCCTTACTAGAAATAATAAAGATTTTTCAGAATGATGACAAGGAGTTTCAAAAGATGATTAATGCTATTAGTGAGGGTAGATTGAGTGACATCCTATATGAAGATGGAATTTCAAAATATGGGAAGAGACATTGTGTTCCTATCATACCTGATCTAAAAATTGAATTGATGGATGATGCACATAGATCCAATTTCACTCTACAACCTATGACAACCAAGATTTATAGTGACATTAAATAACATTTTTGGTGGGAAAACGTGAAGAGGGGGATTTCTGATTGTGTGTTAGGATGTATGGTTTGTGAACAAGTGAAAGCTAGAAGGCAATATCTTAGATGATTCATGCATCCTCTTTTCATTCCTGAGTGGAAATGGAATAATATTTCAATGGAATTTGTCTTGGGGATACTAAATACTCCTAGAAGTAATGATGAAATATGGGTCAGTGTTGATCATCTTACCAAGTCAGCACCTTTTATTGCAATAAGAAAATATTTACCAGTTGAAAATATAGATTGACTATATATTAATGAATTCGTAAGACACCATGTTATACCCTTATCGATTTTTTTTTACCGCGATCCCCATTTTACCTCTAGATTTTGGAAAATATTCTGATGCCCTTGGATACTGAACATTATTTGAGCACTTCCTACCACCATCAAATCAATGGAAAATCGAAACATAACATTAATACCTTAGAATACATTTTCAGATCTTTCTCAAATGGCTTTCAAGGTATGTGGGATCAATATTTACCACTTTTATAATTGTCCTATAACAATAGATTCAATTCAAGTATTCAGATGGCACCATATGAAGCGTTATATGGTATGAGATGTCACAGACCAACTTGTTGGGATGATTTTGGTGAAATAAAACTCATAGGCCGATAGCTTGTTGAGGAAACAATGGAAAAGGTGAAGGTTATCCAAACCCACATCAAAGTAGCTCAAAGAAGGAAAAATTGTTATGCTGATAATTAGAGAAAGGATTTGGTATGTCAAGAAGGATATCATACTTCATGAAGTAATTTCATGGGAATGGGGTTATGAAATTTGGTAGGAAGGGTCAAATGACTCCTTGGTACATAAGAACTTTCAAAATTCTAGAATGTATTTGGGGCGTAGCTTACTGTTTGGCAATATTGCCAAGTCTCTCGAAAGTTCATTATGTGTTCCACGTATCCTTGTAGCGAAAATAAATACCTTACCCAACACATGTACTCCCCTATGAAGAAATTGAACTGGAACCTTATCTATCATAATGTGATGATCATATCAAGATTCATGAAAGCAGAGAACAAATGCTAAGAATCTGGACGACTCCTCTGGCAAAAGATCTATGGAGAAACCATAAGATGGAAGAGGCAACGTGAGAACCTGAAGAACATATGATGAAGAACCACCTAAATGTTTTTGTGCAGTGATATTCTAGCAATTTTTCTGATGAAATTATTTTAAGGAGGGGAGAATGTAACACCCCAAGCTTCCATGGTACGTTTCCCATTGAATAATGCAGTGGCTTGCATTATACACAACATGAAGTTTTAACACACCATGGCCAATCAAACTAGCCGTTATGAATTGTAATACCCATATTCAGAAATATTATAAATTTAATTTATCAAAATGGAATTTATTTTGTAATTTGGAATTTCAAAATTATCTTTGGGTTAAATTTTGTTATTTTTAGGAAAACTTTCAGTTTTTGAGAAATAGTGAAAAACACTGCGTTATTATTTAAAAACAACTTTTTATTCAAATAATAAATTATGATATTTAAATTTATTTTAGGTTAAAATAGATACATAATTACTATATATGTTCAATTTAATTCATTGGAGTCATTTTATATTATGTTTAGATATATAAAATGATATTGAACTTTTTATCGTCTTTTACCCACCATTGAGGAGCATTTACAAATTTGCATAAAATTTAATTTTACCTCTTCTGTGGTTTGAATTACAAAAATCCAAGAGACATGGTTGACATTAGTATGTAAAATTTTGTCCAATAAGTTAAAAACAATCTTTGGTGAATAGTAACTTTTGACATTTATTTTTCGCCATTAAAAGTTAATAGGGTAATTAAGTGTAAAAATGATATTATAATTACCCTAAAATATGTCATAATGCTATTGAATAAGTTTAATTCGACCTGAAACAACCTTAGGAAAAAAATATGATTCTTTTTAGACAACATGGATTAGATTAGGACATTTATTATTATATTATTTAAAGAAGAGTTAAAAGAGTTTAATTTAAATTATAATAACTAAACCATTTTTTAAATAGGGTTACAGAAAATATAATTTCAAATATAAATATAAATTATAAATATAAACTTATTTCCTACATAATTGTATTTTAATTATAATTTTTAGACATTAAAAAATATTATTTATTTTTTACACAATGATGAAGTAGTAATTATCTTAATAATGAAATATTAAAATAATTAATATTATAAATATAAAAATAAATATAAATACATACTTCTGATAAATTCCACTAATATTTTTAGGATTATATGACTTTTTTGGGTTGATTAAAAAAATTATTCAAAGTAATAAAGTTTTTATGGATTTCAAACAAATTATATACTAAAAAGTGTCAAAATTGACATAATTGTGTTTTTAAAACAAATACTATATTATTAACTGACATAATATTCCTAAAAATATATAGTGCGGCCAAAAGACATATATAAGATTATATATATTAATAATTAACCACATGGGGATATTTTTATTTTTATAGTATTTTTATTAACCATATAATATAAAAATACAAAGATACATGGTAAATATCAAACTATTTAACTAAGAGTTAAATCTAATAGATAAGGTTAATATAGTGACCTAACCCTTTCCAAAATCTATTTGTATTAGATTTTATTGACCCATACTTACCGTAGACTCAAAATAAATACTTTTTTAGCCATTAGAATCCAAAAATGATTTTATAATAAAATAATATTTCATGCTTTTCATAAAGTGACCCTCACCTCTCTTATAAAAGGGTACTTCCTCTTTTCTTAATTTCACACCTCCAAACCCATTTGACTCAGCCAAATCCTACGAAAATATCCTCTCAACATTCCTAAATTCATTCTAGAGGCCATCCTTTGGTCAGATATCCAACCTATAGATCCATTTTAATCAAATGAAAAGGAAGAACCAGAAGAAGAGGTATATATTTCATAACCTGTTTCAAGTTCATTTCTTCATACACATCCCCTTTCTTTTTGGATACAATTCTAAAATAATAAATTTAGTATATTCTATATAAAATGATGTTATTATATAAATGGTACAACCATATTCATTATTCTATCCATCATATGAATTACAAAGTCACCATACGTGCGTACGTACGGTTTACCGTCTTCACATCATGGTGTAGTTTGTTATTCAAATACTTCATTATTTGGATGGGTATAATAATGAGTATAAAAAATGTTAAAAATAAATATAACAAGTTAATGATTCATTATATAATATATACCATCCAATTACACATGATTTCACCATGAATTTAATGATATTGTCGCTAATGTGTACGTATGGATTACCTTCTCCACGAACAAGATGATATTCATTTTCCATCGTAATCATTCAAGAATAATTTTCATTTTATGATTATAAATAATATTTATGACCATAATATGAATATATATTTGAATCAAATACATCCTATCCATAATAAACATGACTTACATAACCAATCATATAAAGAAAAACCAATCATTTAATACACAAAACACTGATACTACTGCAACATTATTAACAAAAAAATATTGTAAGATCATATATGATATAATATTTTTGTATATTATTTTTTTTATAATTTAATACAAATGTTTTAACTATTATAAAAGAGGCTAATATACCATCGACTATGGAAATGTACAAGGTAAGGTTTAATTTCACAATCTCTTTATTATCTGAAGTTGTTTTTCCGTAGGTATCAACTAGGTCCTCTTTATCATCCACATCCGTGTTTTCATAAAAATGTATTTCAAATATTTTTTACTATTTAATAGACTATGGGTTAAATTCGTTTATACCCTTATTTTACCTTATATGTTTTGAAACCAATCTTTCTGTTGTTTTCCAATCAAGGTACTTTATGACTTTTTTGACAAAATTAAGGTAAGAAAGTTTTTTTAAAATTATACGGAGGGTGTATCTATTTTCCACTGCTATAACATTGTTGATGCTTTCCTTTCAATATTATTAAAATATTTTCCAAATAAATATTGTACTTTATAATCATGTGACACTTAAATGATTTCAAAATAGAAAGAGATATTTCTCTTAAAAAGTTTTGGTTTCATCTATGTCAACATCCTTTGATAGAATTTACAATTGTTTGAAGATGATTCCTTATAATACCAATATTCTATATTTCATTTATGGTTTAGTCAATTTGTAGATTTTTGAAGTGTTATTTTTATACCATTCATGGTTTATGATTAATGTATTGTCATTTTGAATTCTAGTTTTAATATAAATTTATATGTTATGTTTCAACCTTTTCGTATGAGGAATGTATTGGTCTTAGTATGTGACATATGGATCCCGCTATAGCTCCTCAGTGTATCGGTAGGTCTTATGAGACAATTAGACATTAAATTGGCATTATAATTTCCAAAATTGATATATTGTTTTGGTTGAGGACTTAATCATTTTTAAACATCATGGTCGAGGCCTTGACAAGATGTTTCAGAAAGTCCGGCATTATAGATTCTCTCATTATGAAAATAATAGTAATGGTTCATGTGGTTATTCTACTATTATAACACCCATGGATATGTTTTATTATGGTATAATTAACTCAGCTCATATTAAAGCCATAAAGAGTTCACGTTTTGTATTTCTAAAGGCATGTGTTTTCATTTATTCATCATTCCAAATGTTTATATAATGGCCTACTATACTTCTTACTCTTACTCAGAGTTTGAGGTCACCCCATTCTTATGTTTGATTTTCCCTGGATAAGAAGAAGTTAGATATGAATGTCTATCAGGAATTATCTATGAGGATTTGATGTCTCTAAAAGAATAAATTAGTTTTTTATTTCTTCTCAAGTTGTAAGGTAAACTAATTTATATATCCTGTTTCCAATAATAATAAATTGTTCGGCCTTTTGGGACATGATTCCTTGTGTCATGCCAATGTCATGTAATAAAGCTTAGACTCTATGTAACATGGGATGGGGAATTACATGCTTACAAAATTTGGATGTGGGATGTTCATAATGGAGAAAAAATATGTATATAGAATTTGAAGAACATTTTTTGTGGGTAGGAATGAAAAGGGTAGTGGTTTTCATTCATTTGAGAAACCTCAATTTTCATAAGGTCAAGGAATAGAACCAATGGTTATCTTGTATGATTTTGTATTTTTTGGTTCTCTTGCTGAAATGGGATAATATAGCTATGGTTTTTATAGAATGTATCCCAATTGTAGTTCAAAAACACAATTCCATACTTATAATAGTTGATTTGATTTCAAATTTTGACCATTTCATAAGTATTCTTAAAAATAATATGGAGGAGGAATTGCCCAAAATATATATCTGATATTTTGTAAAAATCATTGGCTTTCATATTTTGAAAGTATATAATCGAGAACCATGGTTTATGTCTCTTTTTTGGAAATATATATATAAATATGATCTTGTTGTCGAGCGCGTCAAATTAGTTGATTAATTTTGACTAGAATATTGGCAGTATAGCAGCTAACCTAGGTCATCGCTCGACAGAGCCTTAGAAAATTAATTTAAAAAGAGTGTTTTTATTATTAAATTAGAAATGTAGTGATTATTTTTTTAAACATGAGGGTCTTATGATTAAAGATGAAAATAGAAAATTAAAGCGATAAAACAATGTAGAAATGAACAAAATTAATTATGTGTGATCAACTCGGGGTACTCTCATGATGTTTATCCTTTATCACATCATGATATAGGGTAATGATCATTAAATAACTGGTTTTTAACACCTAGAACCAGAATGTTAATGATTTTATACTAGGATACCTCATAGGGTTCAATATAAAACACACAATGATTCACCAGACAGCACTGATGATTGGGCGATTTGTGTTTGACTTCATAACTGAAACTTATGGGGGAAACACATGAAGAACTCAATGTGTTGTCCATGTTTATATGTTATTTATTTTTGATACCATGAAATAAATTTACATTACATTGATAGTGTATATGCGAGTTTAATTGACCAATATGTTCCACACAAACACCGCAATTGAAAGAGGGAAAAAGAAATGGTGAACAGTGTGTGAAACATCACATGAATGGGTACCCCCAAACATGATCATATGAGTTGAGCATGGAATACCAGTAAATAACTCAATAAAATTAGAAGAGATGATGATGAATAAAAACATCAAATTTGGAATTAAAAAGATAATTCAATATAATACAAATATAAAGCTCTGGATTACATCACTTTCTTCCCCGGGTGATCACATGGGGTTTTCAAACCTATGGGAGGGGAGGAAGAAGAATTTTTTGAAGTAACACATCCCATAGAATCCAAAACATCTAGGGATGATGAAAAGACCTCTCTGGGACTCCAAAATGGCAACACCTTTTCTCTGGTTCGAACTCCCAAATGGGGTGCCCAAGGTGCCAATTTATAGGCAAAGTAGGAGGTGGTTTTGGGCACCCAGATTTCAATAATCCGGTTGGTCCAATGTTTAGTCCCATAAGATAGTCATAAATCACATTGGACAAAACTAAAAAATTGTTGGCCGACACCTTTTATACCTCCATGTCAAATTTGGTGTCCGTATATGGAATATAATAAGAGAAATTGTCAAATTACAAAGGAAACGTTTTGACCCTGTGTAGATCCACTTTGTTGGTTAGGTCAATTTTATGGGCCTCTTAATGAACGAATTGGGCTTCAATTCCTTCATATTAAATTAATATAAAAAAATTTAGTACCAGGAAAAAAGGTTTCATCCCATTTGAATGCATGGTTAAGTAGAAACATGAATTTTAGTCCACTGGTGTTCTTGGATCATGTGCAGATTGACCCATCATTCTTGGACTTCATCATGAGTCCTCCAAATCACCTCCACCTATAATTTAATTATCAAAACAAGTTATATTTCCATTTTTAATGGTGTTAAAAACATAATAATTGTATCAAATATAGAGTAAAATTTATTATTATACTTGTAATTTTCAATACAATACAAGTTTAATACATTGGTATAAGGGTGAAATTAAACAGTGAATCCTGGTACGATCCCACCCCCACACCAAAACATTTTCACTCATGGGAATTGAATAATATCAAAATCATGTCCCATTCCTAAATCAAAGGTTTGAAAACATCGAATATTCTTTAGAAAATAAATTCATCATGTCTTGTTTATGGAATCATTTTTCCAATCATTTTTCTTTTCGAACATTCAAATTTGTTCAACTTAATTTGCTACCCCATGCAACATGTCGCAACCTACCTCACCAAAAAATTTATCTCTTTATTCAAGGAACATATGAAAGTTTAGTTATGCTCTTTTCTTAGAGTTCATGTGATCTTACCATATTTTTGAAAAGATTATAAGTTCCCTACCAGTATAAACTAGTGTGCTACTCTAGAGGACTTTCAATAGGTTATTCTAAGGTTCAAGTGTTGGAAAGATTTAATGTTTAAAAATATGAGGCTGAAGTGGAGTATTTTATCCCTTTTGGAAAAAAATTTCCAAATTCAGCAACTGTTCAAAATTAATAAACAAACTCAACACCTCACAATGTGTATTACCTCCAAATCACTCTCCCCATTGTCCATTTTGTGGGTAACAAACAAAGAATGAATAATAATGAGTAAACATCCTCTTTCTCCATTTTTTTCTTTTGTTCTGTTTCTTTTTTTAAATTTATAAAACTATATTTTTTGATTTTTTTGAAGTTAAAGTGGGAAACATGTATAAAACAATGATTTAATATGTCTTGGGAACCCATTTCTCAAGGAAAATGTAGACACCCTTTATATCAACCCATAATAATGATTCTCTCCCCAGAATTCATATAGAAACACCCTCTCACCCACACTTGCAGAAAATATACAAGAATATACACAATATATGGTTAGGTAGAGATAAATTATCTTGTAATGTGGCTACTGAACAATAATTTCATTGTCTTTAAGGCCTAAGAAAGATACAATTTAAATGTGAAAAAATATAGGGTAATTGTATAAAGGTATTTTCAATGAATGACTGCCTCTATCATTAATGTAGCATACTTGATTCTTATGGCTTCAAACCAAATCAAGGAATGTTCCAGTTTCTCTACATGACCCAAGACTCTCAAGAAAGTGATTAAAAGGAAGAATATGCAATGAGGGGATTAGAATGTCTCTCGGGTAAGGGATTAAAATATTGGGTAGTGCTAATGAGGCATGGGTTAGAAAAATACATTAAACACATAAGAATTATTTGAAAATAAAAATTATATAAAAATATTTCATATCAACATTTGTTTCAAATTGTTTTATCAAAAACAGTGGAATTTTCAACATAATCGACTCAAGAATGAAAAATGATTTTGGATATTCTGTTTAAGATAATTTTTTATCTCAAAACACAAAATAAGGAAAAATATATCAAAAATGAAAACACACTTTTTTTGTTTTGTTTAATTTTTATTTTATTTTTTCTTTAATTCTAAGTATAACATTTCACCCTACCCCACACCAAAAAGTTACATTTTCTTCAATGAAATTATTTGAAATAAATATACAAGTAAATAAAAGGTAGGAAGAAGAGACAACCAACTAAGTGTTGTCATATGTGGCATTTATCAGTTGGATTTCCTCCACGACATGTTTTGGAAAATCCTAATAGATGAGTTTCATCCTCTACCCATTGACAGTAATCCTTTGTCCACAATTCTCATGAAAAACCAGTATAGCACCCAAAGGGTATACATCAGTAACAGTATAAGGACCAAGTCATCAGGAAAAAATCTTACATTGGTGGAGCTTTTGCCTATAATTATACATGAGATCCTTATCACCAATATGAAACATACTCTGATGTATCATGATATAATTGATAGCCTTTGTCTTCTCTTTATTGATTCAGGAGTTTTCATATGCATCACATCGAATTTCTTCTAACTCTTGAGTCTACAGCTTCCGATGTGCACCTGCATATGAATGATTCATATTACATTGTTTAACAACCCAATATGCATGGTGTTCTTCCACCACTGGGAGGTGACAATCCTTTCCAAATAGAATTCTGCATGGTGACATTCTGATTGGGGTTTTAAAAGTTGTACGGTAAGCCCAATGTGCATCATCCTAGTGCAAACTCCAATCTTTCCTATTAGGTTATACCGGTTTTGCCAAGATTCATTTAACTTTTTGATTTGAGATTTCTTCTTGTCCTTTAGTTTGGGGGTCATATGCTGTAGTGACTTTATGAACAAAACCATACTTACGAAGAAAATCTTTCATGTTGTAATTACAAAAATGTGAACCCCGATCACTAATGATGAATCTAGGAAAACTAAATCTACTGATAATTTGGGACCTCACAAAATCAACAACCACTCGAGAGTCATCGATCCTAGTGGAATTTCATTCAACCCATTTAGATACGTAGTGAACAACTAATAATATGTACACAAAGACAAATGAATTTGGAAAAGGCCCCATGGAGTCAATTCCCCATGCATCAAAAATTTCACAGAATAACAAGGACTGTTGGGGAATTTCATTCCACTTGGAGATATTCCCTATGAATTGACAACGACTGCATGAATTAAAAAATATATGGGCATACATATACAATTTTGGCTAATAAATTCATGAGTCAAGGACATTTTGAGCTCTACGTTGAGAGACAAAGTGGACCCCACATGCCAAAGTGTGGCAGATGGTCAAAACAGAGGTGAAATCATGGTCGGGGACACACCGATGGACTACTTGGTCACCAACAATTCTCCAAAAATATGGGTTGTCACAAAAGTACCACCGAGAATCATGATTAAATCTCTTAGATTGAGAAGTTATGAAATCAGGGGGGACCCGATATGTTTCTAGAAAATTCACAATGTCTACATACCATGGGGTAAGGTCCACAACATCACAAAGGTTCTCATTAAGGAATAATTCTCCAATGGGGAGGGGTGAGTCAACATGATGGTCCAATGGTGGGGAAATATTACTAATGTGGTCAGCTACAAAATTTTACACTACTCACATATCTCTAATCTTAAGTTCAGACTCCTAGAGGAGCATCCACCGAATGAGGAGGGGATTAGCTCAAGGTTACATTAGGAGAAAATGAAGGGAATCATGATCAGAAAAGACAATGATTTTTTACCCAATAATATATGAACAAAATTATTCCCAAGAAAAAACAATAGAAATAAGATCTTATTCAGTGGTAGTGTAGTTCGCCTGGGCCGAGTCAATGGTACCCAAGGCATATGCAATGACATGAGGAGCCTTCTCAACCCTTTGTGATAAAACTACCCCAACTACAAAGTTAGAGGCATCACACATATGTTCAAAGGGGAGATATCACCTCGGTTGTTGGATTATGAGAGGTGATGTGAGACTCATATTTAGTGAATTGAAAGAATCCTCACAATTTTTATCAAAAAAAGTTCATAATTCATCTGTAATAATCGAGATACGGCATGTGTGATCTTACTAGAGTCCTTAATGAATCGGTGGTAAAAACCATCATGACCCAAGAAAGATCGCACCTCATGATCACATATTGGATGTGGAAGGGTTGAAAATAATTCAATTTTTTATTTATCCACTTGAATTCCCTATTTTGAAATAACATACCCAAGAACTATACCTCATTCAACCATGGAATGAAATTTCTCGTAATTTAATAGAAGATCTTATTCTATGGAATGATGGAGGATATAACCTAGGCGTGACAAATAATCATAAAAATAAATTCTATAAACTATGAAATAATCCATTAAAACATCTGTGCAATTCACAAGGTACTCTGAAAATATACTCAACACACAACGCTGAAAAGTACCTATATCATTAAAAAGACCAAAAGGCATCCTCCTGTATGCTATTGCGCCAAATAGGCAGGTAAATTTTGTCTTTTCCGGATCCTCAGGGGATATATGGATTTAAAATTAACCTGAATATCCATCAAGGAAAAAATAATGGGACTCAGAAGCCAATCGTTCTATCATTTGGTCAATGAAAGGTTGAGGAAAGTGGTCTTCCCGCATGGCTTGATTTAGTCGATGGTAGTTAATACAGACTCGACAACTATTTTTCACATGTGTTGGAACCAATTCATTCCTTTCATTCAACCCAACTGTTATTCCTATTTTTTAGGAACAATTTTCACTAGTCTAACCCAGTTAATATCATATATAGGTTAAATGATCCTCGTATAAAGTAATTTACTAACTTCCATGTTTTACCACTTCATGGAGAGTGGGATTCAACCAGCATTGAGATTTTATTATGGGCTTATCCTTATCATATAAAAGTATATGGAACATAAAAATAGATGGGATAATCCCAAGAATATCAGGAAATGTCCTTCCTATTTCCTTTTTGAAATCTCTTAGAAGATCAAGTAGTTTGTATTCCTGTAGTTGAGAGAGGTTATTGGAAATAATTACGGGAAATTGTTCAATACCCTCAAGATACAAATATTTTAAATTATATAGAAGAGGTTTTAATTCTAACACTGGTGTTTTTTTAATGAGGGAGGGGATTTAGGGGGAGTGAGGTCCATTAAACTGTCTATCTCTTGATTTTTATTCTCTAAAGATAGAGAATCTATTGAAATGAGATTTGTAGAACCAACGACGGTCATGGGTGCCTCAGAATGAACACACTCATAAATTAATGCACAAAATTTACAGTTTTTAGAACCCAAACAACACTCTAAACATGACTCAAAACTATGTCATCCAAGGGTGAAGAAAAGAAAAATGAATCAAAATTTGAGTTGAGGATAGAATTGTGTGTGTGTGCATCATTTGAGAGCACTTCCATCGAATAGATAGGAAGAGTGGAGTTCTCTTCAATGGTGTGTTTCATAGAACCTCAAGGATTTTTATACTGAACTTTTCTCCTCCAAATTTCATGGACATCGTACCATTGTGAATGTTGATGATTGTATTTTATGTTTTGTGGAATGGCCTCCCAAGTATGAGAGGAGAATGTCTTTGGGTTCGGGTATCTTCCATCCCAATAATGTTGAAATCAGTAGGGAAGATGAGATTCTTCACTCTTACAAGGACATCCTCAATCACTCCTGTTGGATGCATAGTACTTCAGTTGGCAAGTTTTACGGAAATTCCCCTTGCTTGAAGCTCTCAAAACTGCAGAGAAGTGGACAGAGAGTGAGGAATTACATTAATAGAAGCACCAAAATCTAGAATAGAATCAGAAAAAATAGTCTCCCCTATGGTACACTATATTGTGAATTTTCTATATCCTTACATTTGGTTGACATTTCTAGTTGAATCATGTCAAATAAATTCGTCCTCAAGTTGACTCTCTCATTGCCCTTCAACCTTCGTCAATCGGTGCAATGTTCTTTAAGAAATTTGGCATAATGGGGAATTTTCATGACTTCATCCAACAATGGAATATTAACATGAAATTTTTTAAATGTATCCATTATTTCATTGTCAATCTCATTATCAATGTTTTTCTTAGATTTAGAGAGTCTTTGAGGTAAAGTAAGAGGAAAGGATTGTTCAAGGGAATCCTTAATGATAACTTTATTTGCATTTTTATTTTTTTTCTTCATTGGAATATTTTATGGTCAGAGAAAGAGTGTTTTCAATAAAGGGACATACCTATTGTTTAGAATAATTAGAAGGAGAAACTTATTTACCAATAAGAAGTGTAATTTCAGATAAATTATTTTTGTCCTTTGGATTGGAAATAGTTTGGGATGGTAGTTTTCTAGAAACAAGAATCATAATCTCACCGATGGTGTTTTCCAATTGTCCAACTTGAGTCCATGGGTCTTGAATTTCCAATTGTGTGGTCTGTTGGATCTAGAAGTTTTGGGTTTCCATTTGTTTCACCATATCCTTGAGGCTTGGGTCAGATTTGGGAGGAGGAGGATGATTTTTTTTAGAATTTGAACGATAAGAATGTTGTATACCTTGGCCTCATTGATACAAATTCTGCTTGGGGTATCTTGAGTTTCCTCCTTGTCGGTATTGGGGTTGTTCTTTCCACCAATGGTTTTGATTTGGAATTAATTGTTCCTGCATGATGGGAGATTCTTGTTGGAATAGACACCCTAGGAACACGATTGTACATGACTCAGGTGAATATTGGAGTCATGGGCACTGATCAAAAAAATGAGTATTGTCAGAACAAATACCACAATGTAATGGAATAGGAGGAGATTGTGAGTTACCTTATTCATGAGCTAAT
Organism: Viscum album; assembly: GCA_963277665.1. NCBI lineage: Eukaryota > Viridiplantae > Streptophyta > Magnoliopsida > Santalales > Viscaceae > Viscum > Viscum album. Next base: position 1,100,157,020 of record OY728123.1, read on the forward strand.
TACCTTGAAATGGTATTCATATCATCAAGTTAGTTATCTATCTTTTGTTCTAGGTCTGAATAAATTGCCTCATGAACTCCTCAGGTTGGTGCAATTGTTCATGCACCAAATTGTTGTGTATTTGGAGCCCTGTTGTCTATTAAGTCATGTGTGGAAGAAGGTGTTTTATAAATTAGGGCACCACCATCTGCGGTATCAATAATTCCATGATCAATGGTGATAATTCCCTAATAGAAGTATTGGATTAATAATAGTTCCCTAATATGGTGGTGGGGGTAGCTTGAGAAAATTCTTTTGAATCTCTCCTTGTATTCCACATATTTCGTTCCTAATTGATTTCATTTGGGAGGCAGGGAAGAAATTCCCTAAAAATAGTCTTTTAGGTCCATTCCATCCCCCAAACGTGGTAGGAAAATAGTATAGCCAATTATTGGCTACACCATCAAGGGATAAAGGGAAGGCCCTAAACATGATTAATTCCTTAGACAGATTTTGGCATTTCATGGTGGAGCACACCATGTGAAAACATTTAAGGTGTTTAGGAGGGTCCTCACCATGAAGACCATGGAATTTAAGAAGAAGGTGGATGAGACGTGATCTCGCCTCAAAGTTGGCTACTTCCTCAGGATATTGGATATACACAAGTTGGTACTCCACATTAGTGGTGGTCAATTCTTTTAAAGATTGATTATTTGTATCCATTTTTTCTTGGCTTTGATTGGGTTCAATTATTGATTCTTGTAGGACAACATGAAATTAAAATATTGGTTCCTCAATGTTACTTTATTGACCTTCTCTAGATACCTAGAATTGTGTGTGATGTGACTTTTCAATTTCAGGGTCAAATTCAGGTACTGTTTTATTACTAGATATAGTCATGCGAATAAGTTGTGAATTTTTTTAATATGGATAAAATCACTAAAGAAGGGTTAAAATAGAATATAATTTTATAATACAGAATTATAGTGACAAATAGAGAAGAAGAAGAATAAGAAGAAGAGGGAGGTAAAAAACACAACAAAAATAAAGACAATAACCCAAAACACAGACAATCAAATGGGAGTAGGGTATTGAAAATAATACTAATTATGAAGTAAAATAAATAAATTAATAAATCTAAATAATGAAAAAATGCTCTTGGATCCCAGTTAATGGTGGAAAAAAAATTTAGCTTTGTCACGGGCGTCAAATTAGTTGTTTAATTTTGACTAGAATTTCTACAGTATAGTAGCAACCCAAGGCCATCTCTCAATGGAGCCTTAGATAATTAATTTAAAAAGATGTTTTTCATTATGAAATTAGAATTGTAATGAGGTTTTTTTGAAACATGGGTGTTTTATGATTAAAGAGGAAAATAGAAAATGAAAGCGATAAAACAAATTAGAAATGAACAAGACTAATTAAGTGTGATCAACCTTGGGTACTCTCATTATGTTTATCCATCATCGCTTCATTATATTGGGTCATGATCTTTTAATACCTGGTTTATAACACCTAGAACCATAAATTTATGGAGTTTATACTAGGATACCTCCAAGGGTTCAGTCAAAAACACAAAATGATTCACCATATTCCACCGATGATTGGGTGATTTGTGTTTGACTTCAGAACTGAAACTCACCGAGGAAACACGTGAGGAATTCATTGTGCTGCCTAGGTTTGTATGTTATTTATTTGTGATAGCCTGACATAAATTTAAATGACCTTGACAGTGCATATGTGTGTTCAATTGACTAAAATAAACCATACAAACACCGCAATTGAATGGGGGAAAAGGAAGTAGTGAACGATGTGTGAAACATCACATAAATGCGTACCCCCAGACATGATCATACGAGTTGATCATGACATACCAGTACATAAAATAATAAAATTAAAAGATATCATGAATGAAAAAAATATACAACCTTGTATTAAAAAGATCATTCAATATAATACAAATCTGAAGCTTGGTATTACTTCATGTTCCTCCCCGGATGATCACAATGGGCTTAGAAACCCATGGGAGTGGAGGAAGAGAAATATGATGAAGTAACACATCCCATAGCCTCTAGAACGTCAATGGATGATGAAAATACCTACTTGGAACTCCAAAATGTCAGCACCTTTCCTCTAGTTCTATTTCCCAAATGGGGTGCCCAAGGTGCCAATTTAAAGGCAAAGTAGGAGGTGGTTTTGGGTACCCTGATTTCAATAATTTTCTTGGTCCATGGTTTTGGCGGATCAAACAATCCTAAAACATTATGGACAAAACTAAATAGTTGTTGGCCGACTCCTTTTATACCTCCATGGAAATGTTTGTGGCCGGATGAGGAATATAATAAGAGATATTGTCGAAATACAGAGGCAACGTTTTGACCCCGTGCAGATCCACTTTATTAGAAAGATCAGTTTGTATGGCCCTCTTAATGAATGGATTTGGCATTAGTTTCTTCATATGTAATGAAGATAATATATTTTCACACCCTACCACAAAGTTTCATCCCATTTTAATTCACTTTTAAGAAGAACCCGCCATTTTAATCCACTAGTGTTCTTGGATCATGTGCATATTGGCCCATCTTTTTTGGTCTTCATCATGGGTCCTCCAAATCACCTCCACCTATAATATAATTATCAAAATAAGTAACATTCCCCTTTTAAACAGCTTTAAAAACAAAATAATTGAATCAAAATATGAAGTGAAATTTTTTATTATACTTGTAATTTTCAATACAATACCAGTTAAATACATTAGTATAAGGGTGAAATAAAATAGTGAATCATGGTAAGATCAAGATACCTTTGGATTTGGTTGAATATTAACAAAATGAATCATCCACTGCTATATATAAAAACCCAATGAGTAATAAAAACATTAGAATTTATTTTTAGTTTCTAATTAATGGATATTGGTGGCTCATGGGGAAGAACATACCATTAGTGTAGTTATCATACAAAAAAGTAAGTGGGCATTAATACATATTGATAATTCTGAGGCACTGTATTAGTTTCCATAACATTATCCACTATTTTGTGTGGAAATTGGAAATACTTTACATGATTTACTATGCCTTGTGTATAGAATGAAGAAGATATAGTTTAACTAAAAGATGATGGAGATGCAATAGAGTCATCATAAATAAAATAAGAATAATTTGTTTGACCTTTGTCATTCATGTTAAGTGATAATGTGTTCTCAATAATATATCCAAGGATTACTCATCGCCATTTTTTGAAATAGGGAATGTTATATCCTATATACATTGGAATATTTGGGATATTACATTTATAGGTGGTATATTGGTTGTATTTACCATCAAATCCCATTTCAATGTATAATTTGTTACACGTGTCTTATTTAAAGAACTAGAAAACTATTCTAGACTAAGAATTTTGATGGGATCACATTTACCTACAACCAAATTCTGGGTTGGTTCATGCGATAATGAATATTATGTAATTCAATGGAAAATTATTGCATTGAAAAAACATCAAGATAATGTATGTTTTATGGAAATAGTGTCAAATTAATGAAGAAACATATTATCACAAAAAGGAAATGGGGGAGAAATATCCTATACTATTTTAGTTTAATGGTAGTTTTCAACATTATTATGATGGATGGACTAATGTTGTGGAGAATGTTGTACCCCTAGTTTTTGGCACTAGGCCCCTTATTTATGTATTTTATTTATATGTTGTGTTTGGTAAAATGTTTAGGAGGTTCATAAGAGTATTTAATTTTGTGTGGAATTTATTTGTGTTAAATGTTGTTTCCTGGTATGTACAAACCATGTAACACCTCCCAGTAAACCGTGAAATTTGAAAATTGGGCACTAGTTTGGAACACCATTTTTCCAAACCGTGAGTCCACCCAAGAGAAACTATAATATATTATATATAGGTTTTTAGTGTTGTTGGTGAATAATTTTATTAAACATGTTATCCAACAATGAAAGGATTTTTAGATGGTTTGTCCTATGCATGGTTAGTGTAGGGTTTTCATACACTCGATACATTGAAATTTAGATCCATAAATACTTGATATAACTTGGTATACACCAAAAGACTCCCATTTTTCCTTGAAAGGTCATTAATGAAATTAAAATTCCACTTATGGTTCTAAAAACAATTTATTTCAATCAACGAGAAATTCCTAGGAGAACATAGGTTCATCTGAGGATGGTTTTGTCAGTAACTGATTTTTCATCAACATTTTGCATAGTTTTCATCTGCTAACTCTCTTGGAAGAACAGATATATTCACATTAGGTATAGATTCATGTGTTCTAATGCTATACATTTTGATATATTATTATTATTATTCAATGGAACACAATATATGGTTTTTTTGGAGTTTCAATAATGTTTTTCAAGATTTGTGTCATTAGTCTGATTCACCAATGGTTAAGACGGATGAGGATACACTCTTCAATCCTCTTTTTCAAAACTCAATGGATTGTTATCAAATTGATTGAATATGATGAATTAAATTTTGAAATTTGTTTTTAATTCATGATGGAAAACCCCATTAGTGATGTTTTTTTGGAATTTGTGAATTTGGCTGGTTTTATTGAAATCATTTTTTGATCATTATTTTCAAATGATGATTTAAAAAAATAGTCTAGTTTTGATTCTGGATGGAAATTATTTTTTTAATAAATGAAATTTGTTATTGAAATATTTTTGGCATGCGTATTGGAATTCATGGTCGGTGTAAATTCATTTACATTAATGTGACCCTAAATAAGGGGCATGTACTATTGGGGAAATTGGAATTTGGGTACCTTTGATGACATGGTATATAAATGATAGAATTATCAGTACTATAACACTATAAAATGTGCATGAATGTGTTCTTGTGCCGATGTGTAAATTTGGAATATAAAAAAAGAAAGATGAAATGTTTTGAAGACTTGTTTGGTCATTTTTTTGGAATATATTATGTTTTAAATTTTTTTTATTTGATAAAATGTTATTTAATTATTTTAAAATATTGTATATAATTATACTAAAATTTTATATCCATGTGATTTGATTTTGGAAGGCATTGGTGAAATCCTACTGAATCTTATACTCACCTCCTTCGTATCAAAATTAGTGAGTTTTTATATATTTTCTTTTGGGAAAAATTTAAAGGATATGTATTGTAGTTATTTGGTGATGCCTCATCATGCCATTGGAATGTCTTATAATGTTCTAGCATGTATCATGTTGGGAGCTTTTGAGATTATGTATCTAGTGAATTTGAGGTTTGATAGTTATGGTTTCCCATTTGTTCTGTGATATTGTTGATGTTATGGTTAGTTTATTAAGTTTTAAAACATTTTATGCCTGTGTTATACAATATATTTTTTTTGTTACATTTATATTGGTTATTTTTATTAATTTTAAATTGGAAAAAGACCCCACATTTGTTTACGAATTTAATAGATATTATTTCTGACCATTGGTGCCTTGGGGATGTCAATTAAGGGTAGTAAATCCCTTCACCTCTTCCCCAGCTAATGGGTGGGGGAGTAATGTTATCAGGTTTGTGATTAAATGGAAGGAAAATATTGTTATACTTATTGAACCATGTAATTTTTGGGATTACTCTTAGTGGGAATAATAATAACAAGGTAGTTAATACAATTTTAATAGAATATTTTTTAATAACAAATATTGAATAAATGCAGGGAAATTAAAAAATTAAATACTAACAATTATTTAATTGAGTTAAATGAATACTTTTCAGTATATAGGATATAAATTCAATTGATGATGTAGACGGATGTCTCATATATTTTTTTCCTTACCCTAATACTAGGTTAATTTCTCTAGTATGTATGTCATATATATTAAATTCAATATATTTTAAAATTTCATACCACACCCCACCAATATCTATTAGGTGATTAACAAGGATTAGACATTGGGTTGGTGATTTCCCAAAAATCTAGGTTTATGTGGAAAGAATAAATTTCTACCCCCTCTAGATTGATCTCTTCTCTAAGTAGTATTCTCGTAACACCATTATTATTTTTTAGATATTCCCATTGAAATATTTTTTTTCGATTTCATGTGATAAAAAAATATGTGAATTTAAATGAACTGAAATATAGTATGACATTATAAAACATCAATGACATTGGTAGGTATATAGAGGGATTATAAATTTATAAAATTGGCTTTACAAGTATGTAAAATAATTTTTTTGTCATATTTATTCAACAGTTAAATCATTTAAATGTAAAAGATATTTTTTTCAATAATTGTTTTTATAAATATATTATATTTAAATCAGAATATATTAAATTAAGCCCTAAATATGCATTATTTAAATGAAATTTTTATTTTATTTATTCAATAATGTTTTTAACATTTAAAAAAATATATTTACTCTCAATAAGATACGAATAAATCCAGATTTATATTGAAACCCCATATTTTTTAAAAATGGATTTTCATTGTGTTTTGGAAACTTAAATTTTAATTTTTTTTCTCCAATTATAGGTACTGAATATGATAAAATTTATTTCATATTTTTAAATAGGAGGATAAAATTTCATAATTAGGTCACTTTTTTAGGATATAAGAATTGTAATCATGATAAAATTTAACATCTTGATAATGGGTGGTTTGAGATAATATAGGTTAGAAAATAAAGTTAAAATAAATATTTTTTCATCTGAATTCATTTTGGATAAAGGTAATTTTAATATAATCAACTTATAATAACAATTTAGTTTTTTAAAGGACAAATTTTTTATGAATATTATCTATATAGTAGTTAGTGGGAAGAAAAGTACAAATTATGATTCTCTAACATTAAAATATATCTTATGTGTTTACTTAAAGGAAAATCAATGTGGATAATGAATAAAATTTGTTATTTTTAGAATAATATATTTATTTTCATGAAGTTAATTTATTTCTAATTTTTAAGTATTATGTAATTATCATAAATTCTTATGCCATAATGACATAATATTTATTTAATAAATGAATATAAAATTATTCTAAAAATATTAAATGTATTAAAATTTGAATGTTCTATTACGATACATTAATTTTTATATAAATATAACTTATTAGGGATATATGAAAGGTTTATATTAAAATATTAACTTTTATTTGAAGTACATGATGTCAAATTAAATCATTAGTGTCAAAATTGACACTAATGATATTTTATTTAATTAATAAAATATTAAATAATATGAAAATAATAAAAATAATTAAAGGGGATGTGGGGGATATTATATGTTCATAAATGAATTTCCTTATATATTTATCATCCAATTATATCATGATATGTAAAATTATAACCCCATGAGAGTGAAAATTAATCTATCATAGTTAGTCTTAAAATAAATTATCCAAAGGGTTAAACAAAAAGATAAAGATTAAAATACCTTATAAAACTATAAAAGTATTATTTTTGTGGTTATTTCATGAATATCAACTGTTATCTTCTAATATATTTACATTTTGACGCATTTTTTCCAATAATGAATTAGTTATATTTTATTATTTTTGATAATTTCAAGTGTGAACTTTCACTCCATTATAAAATGAAAAAAATTGTTTTTCTTCATTACACATAATTGTGAAACCTATAAAATTTTTTCACACCCATTTTCATTATTAACATCCTTATAAAGGTTCTAGTGGGTTTTCTATCTTTATCATACCAGCTCTGTTTTATATTATAAAGGATCATATTGTAGTTTTTGGATGAAGAGGTAATCATCATACCTGATGTATTTAAATTTATTTATTCTTCAATGTCCCCTAAATATATGGTAATTAAACTGTAAGAATAAATTTGGAACCCTAAATAAAATTAATTGTTTTTATTATTATTAAATGACAATTATCTCGTATTTTTCTTTAAAATGGAATATGAAATTATAACTACGGTATATGTATTGTTTGTCGTCTACATATAACGATACAATTAATTTTTCATCCCCATTTTTACGGATGAGTAATATGACCGGTTTTGTGTATATATTTAATATTATTGAAATAATTATGCTTATAAAATTATAATATCACATATACCATTTTACCTTCTAATATGTTATAAAACAACAATGTCGGTCCTTCATGTCTATGGATTACAACTTCCATGTTGTGATGTGATATGTTTATCATTTAAATTTTGAATGGATTTTAATAAGGATGGAAATTATGAATTTGTATTATATATATTATATAAAATATAATTTTGGAATGGTAAATTAATATATACCTTTATTAAATTTCATAAATAAAAAATTGAAAATAGTATTTTTGCTACGTATGACCAACCATATCAACGAACAATGTAATTCAAATTCATATGAATATTTATTTTATGGATTAAACTATATAAATATATAATTAATTTATATAGTATAGTGGATAAAATTATAGATATGATAATTAATTCATAAATTTAAAATGGCCAAAACTACCAAACCAAACCATGTAATTTAAATGATGTAGTTATTGGGCGAAAAATTGTTTTTTTCAATGAATTATTAGAAATAGTAAAGAAATGATTAGATGTAAAACATATATGGTATGAATAATATGATTATGTTTATAAAATATTTTAATAATAAATTAATATTTATTAATCTGTATTTTCATGCACGTATGAGGGAAGTCAAACATGGGGTGAGTATTTGTTTCACAATTTCAGCATAATTCTAGATTTTTTATTTTGAAGTATATGTGAAGTAAATTAATCTATCATTAAATGTTATGAATGATATATTTACTTATTATTTGGATATTTCTATAATTTAAAATTTTTCCTTTCATGTTTCTCTCGTTATGTATTCTGTATAGCTAAATAATGTTTTTAAGGAAAAATAAACCATTTTTATCAACACATTTAGGAATACTTTTCTCACGTGTTGAATTTTTTTAAAAAAATGTATAAGTAATTCTTTTTATTTTATATAATGATTTTATAAATGAAATTATTAATAATTTTTTACCTTTTACAAAATTGATTTAATGAATATTCTTGTTGTTATGTGGATGCGGATCTTTTTTACTTTTCTACAAAATTTAGAAATGGTTGTTTTTTATAACGTATAACACATGACTATAATATCTTGACATCATAAAAAAACATTACATCAAATATTACTTTACTAATTTATTAGGAAGCATTTTAATAAAAATTTTAGGGGATTTCTTTCAATTTTTTTCAAAACATGTATTTCCCAATGAAAAGTTTCAGCTATGTTTTGGGATTATTTTATTCAATGTCAACATAATTTGTAAACTCTTATTCTACAATGATTATGTAATCTAATGTAACAATTCCACATATATGTTTGGATTTTTAATGATCATTTTTTTCCGAGAAACTATTTATATAAGTTGAACTAGTTCATTGTATATGGATATATTTTTTATTTTGAATTATTAGTTATTAGGTTATATTTATTTTTCATATGTTAAATTAATTGGATATATTATGTAATGGATGGGACCTAGAATTAAATATTTACACTATAAATAGGTAGGTATAATAAGTCAAACTATATTTTGTATTTTGAATATTCCTTACACAATTATATAACTTTCTTGGAACATGGCCTTGATGATATTTTTAAATGTTTTAGAAAATAGTATCAATTTTAAATTTCAAAGGATCAAAATTATTCATTTTATCATTCTAAAAATAGTTACTTGTGCACATGTGTTCATTTGATTAATTTTTATATATTTTGATAATTTTCAGTATAATGTGATAATTTATGTGGAATTTTATGATCTTCATTTATTTATGTCATTTTATTCATTCTTTATGTATATTTTATCATATGAATTCTATTAAAGATATTTGAGCACTCTTATTTAATATATTTTCTTTTCCGTAGGATTCTAGGAAATGTTTTATAATTGATATGTAAAGATATTTTAGAGGGAATATTGATGATTCCAAATAAAATAATATACATGATTTAAATTTTTTAAATTTAATTTCATATTTATATATGTATATAGTTTACTAAGTCTACTAAAATATTCAGTTATAAGGAATTTTATTTCATGTATTTATTAACAATGTAGTAATGCAACCACAATCCCGAGGGTATAAGGTTCCAGGAATATCTAAATGGTATTAAAGAATATTTTTAGAAACATTGGGAGTACAATTTTGGAAAAAATAGATTACGCAACATAACCCTATGAAAAATATCAAAATATTCTCATAAAATCCTAGATCATAATTTATATATCAGTTAAAAATAAAAGATTGAAAAATTGAATTGAAACCATAATATAATCTAGTGTTATATGAGTTTTTAATTTTTAAATTATGATTCAAATTTTATAATATAATCTAGTTTGTATCATTGTTTTGAATTAGTGGATAAAATATGTAATTGAAACCATATCATTGCACATTATCCATATATGAATTGACCACATGGGAATGATAATGAATCTAAAGATATATATATAGCTTGAGAAAAAGAAATTATTACTATATTGGGGAAAATGACTCAATATATAACCAATTACCTTTACCATCTGGATAATACTTCTAATCCAAAATGTGGTGTGACAATATTTTATCGTTTTATGTGTCAATAACCTCCATCATTCAATGGTACTAAAAATAATTCTATATATAAGAAATGTAAATGTTCCAGAAAAATATCTTTTCTATTTAGGATGATGAATAATGTATATGGTTGTCATGGTGGTTTATCATTTATTAGGGGATGGGGATTAATGGTTGGAAATGATTGTAAACAATAATGACTAGGAAAACTTATTGAGCATAGAATGGAAGGATTTTGATGAAAAATTCTGGGTAAGATATTTTCCTCACAAATAACAATGGGATATTTATATACAATTCTAAAATATCTAAAAGAAGTATATGGATCATACTATAGTGTATTATGATATAATTATTAGTTTACTAATGTATGTTGAAGATTATTTATGTTATTCAAAGAAGAATGCATGGTGTTTATGATGGGTTAAATCTAATCGTTCTATAGGAACTAGTCCCTCAACCATTCTCATCATATGATGATATCTTATCATATTCTATCAATATATAGGAATTATTCACAAATTTTTATGGGTTCAATGAGATGAATTATAAGAATGGAGTAGTAGGAAAAAATGGATAAGTGAAATTATAGAATGAATTAATTTATAGTATGTGAAACTCATGGAAGGAAACACCTTGATACATGATTCAATGGAAATGTTTTTAATTCAAATTTTGAGAAAATGGATATCATTCTCATAAATTAAAGGGATTGGAAGAATCTATAAATGTATAGTGCATTAACTATAATGAGATGATGTATTATTCTAAAAAATACTGAAAATGTAAATATAACTTACCACAAAATAATCAATGGGGAGAATGTTAATATTGTGAATGTAATATAGATGATGTGAATGTTTCTGATAATGTAGATAAAGATAAACTTAAAATACTCTCTATAATTACAAATTATTTATAAAATTCAACTTATACACCCCTTTTTATCATAAAAGTTTTCTAAAGGTATCATATCACCACCTTAAAATTTTGATATTATGTTTCTAGTGACAACTCTTAATAGTCGGATTACCACAACTGATGTTTATAACTCACCTATTATCGATGTTTTTTTGGATATCCCATTATAAAAATATTTTTATTCTTTTTTTAGTGGAATTTTAAAAAAAAATTGTGTGAGTATTGAATCTAATAGTATCAATCCCATTAAATTAGTCAGAGAAGGGATGTTAGATTTCAAATTCTAAAAAATAAAACCAATCATCTATAAGTGAAAGGAGAAACCTAAACAACCATAGGAAATTACCTCTATCGTATGAGTTTTTTCTTATTAATGATGGATATATATCTTAAATATTGGGGGACTCTACATTGAAAATGTGCCATTTTTCAGGAATATTCTGATGTGTTTCATGATGATTTTTTTGTCTTTCCATGAAATATAATGTTCCATTTTCAATATAACTCATTCCTAGTGTTACACATCCTTTTGAGACACTAATAGATTTATTATTATTAAGGTGTATGAATTAAAGAAAAAACACCAAGATAACCTTTGTATTTGATTATTTTATCCAAGTGCTTCACCAGGTAGTGAAACTGTTAATTTTTTAATGAATAAATATTGGTATTGTGTGTATTAAATTATTATCTAGAAATTTACAAAATTATTATTAAAAAGGTATCTTATTAAAATTTTTGATGATATAATTGATCAATTACACGTAAATATATATTTCTCAATGATTTATAATGGATTTGGAAATCCTAATTGATGGAATGAGGAGGAAATAAACCAGATAACCTTATGTATGATGTTTGATCAAAATGATTTCAATGTAACACCATGTCTAATATCCAATTTTCCAGTTATAATCATTATTTTAATTAATAATGTAGTTATAGATTACATTGATATGTTTTTGGGAGTATATATATATGATATTAATATATATTCAAATATTAAGGTAGGGAATGATAAAAGTTTGTGAATATTGATGAAGATAACGAGGTAGAATATTTTTCATGCTAAATTTCTCCACAATGAATTTTGGACTGAAAATATTTCATTCATGCATTATATATTTTCAGTTGATGGTATGTTAGTTGATACATCAATTAAAAATTTTCATTAGAAATGGAATAGACCAGCCATAATTAAATATATATATATATATATAGTTTTCATGGGTTGGATGGATACTTCTGATGTTTTTTGAGATATTTCTCACAATTATCTAATCCGCACACCCAACTGAATTATCTTGGGTTTATGTTATTTTAGATAGTTGAACATGAAAATAGTTTAAAATATGTAGTGAAATGGATTTTTCAAGTGCCTATACATAGACTATCATATTGTGGTAAAAGGTTCTTAATAAATTCTTATTCATCAAATAAGGGACATAGATGCCACTTCATGTTTAATGACATGGTGATACCATATGAACCACTCTAATTGAAGGCTCATTAGATAAAGTACCCTACTAATTATTTAGAATTAGATACTATAATTTTATCATTAAATATGAGAAGGAATTATTATTAATCATAATGGTTTAATAAATATATTACTTAAAAAATTATATATTATTTTTTCACATAGAAGTTTTTAAAAAAATGCCAGTGAAGAAGGTTGGATCAAACTAATGATTATTACTACTATATACACCACTGATCATGTAAAAATATTAATGTGGGAGATGATATGAGTTGAATGCATTATTTGTATATTATCTATGATGAGTATCACAATATATCTAACACATCATGATTTTCAAAGGTTCTATAATAGAAATAGATGAAGGGAAGGAATATTTTCATCCAAAAAAAACTTTTGAACTAACTATAGATCTACTGATTAATGAGGTACATACAGAATACAAAAACCTACAGAAGAAGGTGTTAAATATTATATAGTTTAAATATTATTTTGAAAGAATTATATTGTGTTTGAAATATTAATTTTTTCATTCTACAAATGATTTCATAAAGAATATTTTGGATGGGGATCATGGTTAAAAATTCTCAATTCACCTTGGATGTATGAATTTTTTTATACATTTATAAGATTATTTCTTTTTTGAAATAATCAAGAGGGATATTTTATTTCATGTATCATGGAGGTTAGTGTATCAAAATATTAAGGATAATAGACAAACGTTTATGTTGTTTTTTCTACCATTACCCATATCAGAATGTAAAATGGTAAGCATCAAACTATATTTTTTCATCTGAATCCCAGAAGCATCAAAATGGAATATAATATTTGGGTTATAGTCAATCTAAAAAAAAGTTATTACACTTAATTGAAATTATAGAATATATATCTCTTGGTCAAATGTATGTCATATATAATAATAAGGTTGTAATATTTTATGAAGTACTTTATTCAATTGAATATGATCGAGATCTGAGGATTGCCATAATATTGTGGATAAGTATTTAGTCAGTTATGAATAAAACATTATGATTTGATATTTTGTATTATCCTGGTACATATATTTATTTTTACAGAACCATTAAAACCCTAGATGTCATTTTGAGATCTTCTTATGTTGATTTAGTGGGGTTTTGAGATCAATAACTTATTATTGTCATGTTTTCTTATAATAGTATAATTAAATTGAGCTTTTGTATATCTAATTTTCAAACCCTCTATTTGATGATTTATAAAATTATAATGTATTGGGATGAATTTGGAGAAATAAATCTATTGGGACACATGTTAGACACTGAAATGGAAGATAATATTATAGAGACTCAACCTAATATCAAGGTAGCACAAACTCAACAAAAAAATCATGCTAAAACATCAATTTGATCTGGAATTTAATGTTTATGAGTAGGGTTTTCTCAAAATTTCACCATGGACTACGTTTAGGATATTTAAAAAAACTAATGGATGATCCATATGTGTATTTTCCATTTATATATAATTTATATACTAGGAATGGAAGCTTAAAAAAGCTGCTTCCATAGAACATATCTCATGTTCATGAAGAATTCCATATATCTATCCTGATGAAGTAAATACATGATACCAAAAATATATTGAACTATGAATTTTTACCATTACAATGATATTTCTTATGAGTTATAACCAATATAAATCTTGGATTACAGGGATAAATTTTAATGGAACAAGACTACTCACCTGGTTTATTATCTGTAGTGAAATAATAAAATTAAATAAGTTAAATTCCAATAAAATGTTATTATTAAATATATATATCATCGATTATTTATTATGTGTGGTAGTATCTAATGCCTTTATATTTTATTAAATATTTAACTTTAGATATTTTTGTTGACATATCGTCTTAAATACAACTACTACACTAAATGAACTATAATATAGTGTTCCATGATCACATAGCTATTAAATTTGACGGTTTAAATATTTTTAAACAGTTAAATAATAATTTTTTTATCATGTATAAAATAAATTCATTGGATATAAATTAATAAAAATAATGATATCATTTGAATGTAAAAGTGATGATTTTTTAAAGGAAATATTATCTATATGAACAGAATGCATTTTTATCAAAATAAAATAAATAAATCACAATTAGTGATTTATATTAACAAAATTAATATATTATATAATCACTAAAATGTTTGAAAACTAATATAATATTTTTACTTTTCACATTATATAAATAAATCATGTTTTATGCTTAAAAATTGAATATTTATGAATGTTTTTTTTTTCAATTTATGCACTTATATTACAATTCCATTTCTCCACATATAGTTAATGAATATTATTAAATAGAATCCATATTTGAATTTATTACTTCTTCTTTTTATAAGGGTAGTTTTTAGGTATTATGATTAGTAAACACGATAAAATTTATTGTCTCATTAAATGGAAAAATGAATTAATCTAGGTTAAATTGAGTGATATGGTATTCATATTCAAAAATCATATTGGAAGATGGGAATTCATCCATTATCACCATAGAATCTAAATTAAATTGTTTAAGGGACACATGAACGTGAAAAAAATACTAAATTATAATAAATACAATGAAAATAGAGATTGTCACTTTCTTACTTTAAAATATATCTTATATGAACGTACTGAATAAAAATATAATGATGAAAATTTTGAAAGTGTCATTATTATAATAATATAATTCATTTCAAGATATAAATTTATTTATATTTTATAGTTGTTATAAATTTTTCTTAAATTATAACAAATGGATGACACTATATTAATTCAATTCGGGAAAAAATAACATAAATTATTTTAAAAATAATAATATTTATACAATGTTTATGATTGGTTGTGATACATATAATTATTTATATACATAGAAACAATTTGTGATATTTAGAGGGTTTATATTCAACTTCAGAATCATTCTGGATTTATTAGAAATCAAATTAAATTAATATTATCAAAAATGGTAACATCAATACATTATTATTATATTATATGAATAAATTTTATAAAATTAATTTTAAAAATAGACTAGGAAAAGTGGGATATATATTTTTGATAATTTAATCCCATTTAAATTATGAAATATACTATATAATATAAGAAATATAATAACTTTTTATGTGTCAAAAATATGTTAATGTTGTTAAGGATAATGTAGATTAATTATCGAATAAAATCGAAAGATAACATTTTAAATACCATCTAAACCAATCCAATTTTTTTAAAATTACAAATATATATTTCCTTACATAGATATATATTTCTCGTTCATATCATTTTTATCTATAATTAAATTGTTAAATTGTATTTATTTTTATAATTCTATGGTTGTCTTTTCCCTACCTTATAAAAGGGCACTCATTCCTTCCCTTCATTACACAACATTAATAATCAGAGTTTGACCAATTCCAACCCATTTCTATTTAAAAATTATTACCCATTTTATAGAGCTTCTTGTATTCTAAAAATACCAATACTATGTTTTATAATAAAGGGTCTAGTGAACATCTCCCAATAAAGTGGTAACAATCGAATCTAACCTATTTCAATTTTTTTCTTCTTCTAACACCTCTAAATCAATTATATTTCTCATAAAATAATAAATTCAGTATAAAAAAATATATTTAAATTTCATTATGTTAATTATAACACAATAATACAACATATTTCCTTTCAAATTGAATACGAATGTATCACTCATTCAAACATTTGAATTAATGTTTAAATGTAGTGGCATAACTAATTTTTCATCACCAAGTTATATGGATTGGTATTATTAAATGTTTAATTATTATATATGATATATATGATATATATATTCTACTAGAATCATAATATTATGACACCCTTATTACTATTAAATCCATTTGAAAATGGCAAATTCTATTGTGCGTAAATTTGGAGTACCACCTCCACAAAGCGATATGATCAATTTTTAATTTATATTTTATATATATAGTAATAAGGATTAATTTAATGAATATATTTGATATATATAATATAAAAATATGTTAGTAATGGTGATTATAATTTACCTTTCTTTCATTTCTTTTTTCAAAATGTGAAAATATTGTTCATCTGTATCGATGACCATCATTCTCCCGGAATACTGTAATTCATTTTTCTATCACTAATTTTTTTGAATTTATATATATAAATATATTATAAATAAATATATTATTATTACCATGAGTAATATTTTAGTGATTATTTTACCATGATAAAATTATAAGTCCCAAATATATCAATCTATAACATACCTGAAAATGATATATGTATTACCCGTAACAATAATTTTAATAATGAATTGTTAAAAAACTATTAATCATTTTTTTATAAAAATAATGTCTTGATTGATAAATATAATTATCGTTCTAGAATAGATTAATGATTGGTAAATATTTATTATAAATGAGTTTTGGGAACATACAATGGAATTTTGACCTATGGTATGGGATTATTTCCCAATCACAATGTTATTCGAGAATGTTTATGATTATGTATACACATGGATAATTATATAATAATTATATCTTAAACTAAATAAATTTTATTACACTAATTATATATATATATAGATTACATGTTTTCTTTTCAATTTATACCATTTATGTTCTCAATATATTGAAATAATATTTCTACGGAAAAAAAACCAGGTTTTTCTACTCATTCGAGAATCATTCTATTTCACTTCCATATTTAATGTATAATGTAAGAAATAATTCCTTTTAATATAATTAAATTATTAATTAAATCTATTCTTATCCAATTTTGAAATAAATAAATATTTTTTAAAAGCAACATTCCTTTTATTTTCTAAAGAAGTTATATTTTATATCTTTTAACAAAATTTTGGAAGGAATAATTTTTAAAAATAAAATACATGAATTAAATTCTCAACATCATGATTTCTCAATTAATTGATGATTCCATTACATGTTTATAAGAATATTTTCAAAAAAAAATTTTAATTAATAATTGTGTAAAATTTAGAAGGTAAATTGTTCTTTTCCTCATAAAATAATCTGAAGTGACTTGGAATTTATTTTCCTCTTTATTGATATATATATTAACATATTATGTTTTAGTGTTGTTTTACTATAATGTTGATATCCTAAAAAATAACTAAATGTCTTATGAGTTTTTTAACTATTTAATGTATTGATATTTCTTGTGCTACTTATTCTAATATGGATATTTATTTATTTTTAATGTAATATTGATTAATTTGTATTATTTATTAATATGATGAATGTATTGGAAAAATAAAATGATGTATGTGGAAACATTTATATATCCCCCCGATGGATTGGAATGTATCATGATAACATTTAGACAGAGTGTTGGTTTAGGCCTTTACCATTAATGCATGTGTTTTGGAATGAATAATTGATGGGTATATAAATTTCATGGTACAAGACCTCAATGGTATGTTTTAGATGATAGGATTTTTTTATTCCATTGTTATGAAATCAGTTTTTCATTCCCTTTATTTTAATATGATTATTTTTATATCCAGGTATATGTTTCATACTCATGTTATATTCATTATTATTTATAAGATAATAATTTATTCTAATCATATTATTCATTCATTATTTAAATTTTTCTATATGAATTCAATTACTAATAATTATATCACACCCCTTTATTCGGTTTCATTTCACTATTATTCCTAAAAATATTCTGTTAGTTGTAGGGATATACATGAGGGATTAATTTGATACCAAATAAAATAGTATGCTTTATTTTATGTTTCAAAATTTAATTTGGACTTATTATATGTATATAATATAAAAATTCTTCAAAAAATATTGGTCCCACTATGATGTGATTTCATGTAAATGGTAAAATGTTGTATAGTAACCAACAACTCTATGCCACTAGGGTGTTGGTCATTATAATTATTTTATATTATGCATGGAGATTGTATTTACCATATATGAACATAAAGAGATGTAATGAATTCATGTTATTTTAGACAAATGTATCTCAATATATAGTATCTGATGGTTTTTTACTGGCATGATGTATTTGGGTTGTGATGGATTAAGTTATAATGCCCAACAAATGGGTTTTGGTGGCTCTTGGAAAATACATGGTTACTATCTTGAGATTTGGCATTAGATGGTGTGATTATGTGATACATGGAGTGCATGATATTTTATGATATTATTTGATTCAAAATTATAATGAGATAAAACATCATCCTCTATCTCGTTTCAATCTATTATTTTGTAAAGAGACAGCTCAGGTGAAGTAGAGTTAAGGAAATGAGAAAAATATTAGGGACGTGGTTGAGAGGTACCATATTTTGAATTTACATTTTATGACTACTTATTTATGAAAATGGTGGTATATATCCATGATGAAGGTGACACCATAGAATTTATACATAGGTGATTAGTTATAATAACATATTTTTTAATGAGATTTTTCATGTAAACACTTTCTATTTCATGAGAATCTTTCCTGAGGATAATATTGAGTATTATTTTTTTCTGTCACCCTATTCATATATGAATTGTTATAATGTTCACATGTGCCTTTAAGTGTTTAAGATAGAAATTACTAGAATATGGGAAATTTATTATTTTTTTGTAATCTCATAGACACCATTTAGAATAACATTTTGTTACTTGAAGTTTCTTTTATGGTAGACTACTATATAACATTATATTTATGTTATTGGATCTATCATAATTTTATTATGAGATGGTGTTTTGGGTTTTCTAATCTTATATCTTATTATATCATATCATATAGTTTAATGGCTCAAATGTTTTTTTATTTTATACACATCGTACATGTTTCTTTCCTATAGAATTTAAGAGGTCGGATTAACATTCCATTATCTCACTTAACTAGTTTTTTTCATAGGAGGGGTACCTATGAGGTGAGACGGGTCATTAAAGAGGGGTATAAATGTTCATGTTATGGGTTAGGATTGAGTTTTAATGTAGGAAGAGGTGATTATTACATGGGTTGGTATGAGGATAGGGATTACTGAGTATAGAGAGAAATATAAACAACAGACACTATTTAAGACACACGTATTTGGGGTCCCATGTGATATAACACATGGAACACAATTAATATTCATCAGATTAAGAAATGTGACAGTATTATCATGGTATATAACTAGAAATAGCTATGCACCATTCATTATTATTTTATGTTTGAAAAGGTTAGACATTGGGATTAAGATAAAAACATAATATTTAATTATTAAAAAAATTCATAACTATAAAATATTATTGGATTATGTGTCCTTAACCATTTTATATTTTATAGGCATTCCCCCATGTCAGAATCCACACCACGTTCACATGAAATTTGATCAGTGGTATGTGTTTGTAAATCACAATATAGTAGAGGTTGATGATGAAACCATATATAGGAGGACCCTTTAAAATTATTAGTATGAGAATATATATATTTATGAGTTCCCCACATCATAAATATTGATATAGGTATGG
Source organism: Viscum album (assembly GCA_963277665.1). Lineage (NCBI taxonomy): Eukaryota > Viridiplantae > Streptophyta > Magnoliopsida > Santalales > Viscaceae > Viscum > Viscum album. The sequence continues at coordinate 1,100,177,459 of OY728123.1, forward strand.
TTAGATGATGCTGATTGATGATTTAGTTTTATCTCATATAGGAATGGTCCCTATATTTCATTGGATGTGATGATACTATATGGAGTAACATGGTAGTGGAGGTTCTTATTCTTTATAGAGAATGAGGAATCACCAGTGACATGGGGAAGTTTTGAGACCTGTTTAGAGCATAGATTCATTTCAAAATGGTAAATGTGGCTAGTCACTAAGAGATGATTACCCATCATCTAGGGAGTTATAGAATAAAGAAGTTCATGATACATTTAATTTCAATTATCAATCATACATGAGACCTTTTTCTAGATTATATGGTAATGGGGAAGCATTTTGAGGGGAATTTTTATCTATGGATCTAGTATTAGGTAACTTTGTTTATGATTTTGAGCTCTCATGAGATGTTTTAGAAATTTATGGTCAATGATGGGATTAATTATGGAAATATATCATCATGAGTTGGTAGCCATCAAGATTCTCCACGAAGTAGAACAAGAGTCCACATTTCCCAACTAATTAGACATATGAAATTTCTTGAAAATAGGTGGAAGGTTCTAGCTCTCAACATTTAATTTCTAGTTGGGTTGAATCTCTCATTATCATATAATGATTTCATACATTTATTTTTTGGTCACATGATAAAGTCATCATTGATGTGATTTCCAAACCATTCTATGTAGGTATCCTTTAGTAGGGGTTCAACATCTTGTTCCAACAATGAGGAAGTATTATCCTAGAGAGCACCAAAAAGGTTCTCCAACATTTGATCATCAGATATGACACAAGGTAAGAAAAAAATGTCCTCATTATTCTATTAATCCTCAGAAATAATGGAATAATCATAGAGATGATTTACAATAGGATTAGAGAGGTTGATGAATATGTAATGATTGGGAAGATGCTTTATAGTGTCAGGGTTTTGGAGATCCAAACATATTTTTTGGTACTAGATTAATATTTTCTATATGGGTGTAGGATTTGATTGGCTCCAGAGATATTAACCCCTTTATATCACCTTCACACATAAATGATTTGGAAAATTAGCATGAAAGTATTCTAATTCCCATGACCTAGACAAATCCAAATTGGGGATGGGACTATATATATTGTCTTTATACTAATGGTGAACAAGTAAAGTGGTAGAACTTCTCTTGGAGAGACTTCACAGGTTTATGACTATTTCTATATGTCATACTCCACAACATGAAACAGTTGTATTTGGTGCCATATACTGTGTATTTCATTAGTAAACTAATTATATTCTATGATGCTAATGGGGAGGAATTTATGGGTTTTATTGTACGAGTTCACAAAATGAGTTATATGAAGCTTCTATATTTTTATTTCATGAGGATTGAGTTGATTTGAGTTTATAATATGTAGAGAAAATTATATTTTCCCAGTTTATTCTTGAGTTCCTTAATTCTATCATTGATGTAGATATAATGATACCCCATCATTGGGAGATAGAAAATATGATATATATATATATATATATATATATAACCAGTAACATATCAAATCATGATTTCTCCATATAGGATGGAACCTTATACATTGTGGGATATAAAAGAACAAATTTATTATCATTTTCCATGAGGTTTTTCCCAGTAGATCATGTCACATTGTGGAGCCCATGATGTATTTGGGGAAAATGTTAATGGAGGATTTCATTATTGTATCGATTATCATTGCATCAACCAAGTGAATGGGATGAAATGGTATCATGTTTAATTGATTGATGATTTATATGACATGATGGTGGGATCTAGTTTTTTCATGAATATTGATCATTGATTAGGGTAGCATCATATTTTAGTAAAATATAAGGATATACTAAGGATATTATTAAAATTTCATTTTGGGTGTTATGAGTTCATTTTTATGTCATTCATCATGACTGTAACTCTACAAATTTACATGGTATTAATGAATAAGATGTTTCAAGAAATCATATATCAGTTCTCGATGGTTTTTATTGATGAGATCCCATTGTACAATGTGTCCGAGAAAGAGCACACAATGTCTCTGCATGTAGTTTTCAATGTTTTTGAAATCAATTGTAATTTAAAAAGAAATTGAAGTGTAAATTATGGTCTAATGATGATCAATTCTTGCAAAAATATCATGTACCATTGTGGTATAAATATATATCCTATGAATATTGATTTGTTCTTTTCTTGGTAATCTCCCAATGCAGTTCTATAGGAGTAGAGATTACTTGGAATAATAGAAAATATGAGGATATTCACATCCAATATATATTGGGTTGTTAACACATTACTAACATAGACTAGAAAATATTAGTGGTTCTTATGAATTGGTCAGTTTCAAGAAAAATTCCAATACCTAATTGATAAAATTGTTGTACTCTAGTTCATTATTTTAATAAATAGGGAGTTTATTTCGAGGTTCATTATGAAATTATGCTTCAATGTTTGTGATTTATTATAGGATAAAGAGATCACTTGTTTCGTTTACGTATTAGTAGTCAAATAAGAAAAAATTTAATTATTATACCAATGATCTTGAGTTTGTATCAGTTGTGATTTCCTTGATCTTTTCATGAAATTACCTCATCACACTATGTTTTGTGGTGTCTACCAATCATAAGATCCAATGGTTTTCATTATCCGATAGTGACATGGACTCGTGATAGTGATGGTGGAAAGAAATAATATAAAATTATGATATAGTTAATTTATATTCAATTGCAAGGACGACACATTATTAATCACCCATCCTCTCTCTGCGTGTAGGTACTCCGAGCAAAATACTTCCCCCATCCGGATTTCCCGGATACCTCTATGGGCCCCCGACCCAGCTTCCTCTGGAGAAGTATCTGGGGATCCGAAGTCTTATGAATAAAGGGTTTGGTTAGAGGATTGGGAATGCATAAAATATTAATGTTTGGACTGATCCCTAGATGATTGACAAGTAAGGCGTGAGGGCATCATCCCCTGCTCAACCATGTTTTGACGGGGCCTCTGTCTGATTCCTTTTTGTTGATATTTTGAATGGGTGTTGCATGGAAAAACTTCACTCGTGGTTTAAATAAAGGGAAAATGGAATATCTTTTGTACCCCCTATGTTCAGGATGCAGGCACTGACCATATCTAATGGATCAATGACATCTAGAGAACCTATATGGTGATGTCTAGCTATAGGCTCTCCCCATATACTGAGACAAATAGAGGTGATGGGGGGCCTGGGAACAGTTGTGGAAGCTCATTTTCACTCCCATAATCTACCACTTCTAGTGGTAGGTGTGCACTAGAATCATCTCGACCAAGGACCTTCTCATTCTCCATCATATTTCCAACCAAATGTTGTTCCCCTTCTGCTCGAACACACCAGAAACTCCCATCTATGCTATCATCCAATGCCCAGGGTCAAAGGAGGTCTGGTACAAATGGGGCCCTTATACGAATCTCTCATTGGACATGGTCTCGGACCTCCCCTCTATCATGATGTGTTGATGCTCCTCTTTTTCACCAGCCAATGTTGGATCAATTTTCATTTTGGCAGGGATCATTTGGCTACGTCGCAACGATTCCATTTTTAACCACATCATCATGCCCTGTAGATTCTCGATTGAATAGGTGTTATCATGGATTGATGGATGGATGAATCACACTATACAACAAATGACCTTTGGAACCCATCCTCTTCTTCCCATTGGTGCCCTCCACCGGAAGGGATTCTCAATATTAATGTGGATGCGTCTCTACCCAAAGATATACATGTTGGTCTTGGTCTATTGGCCTTGGATCATTTTGGGAAAACCATCACAACTAAACATGAATTACATCACGTTCTTTGGGAACCTGTGGTTGATGAAGCTACCTCCATCCTCTTCGGGATGATGTTCACTAAAGATTGTGGATGGGACACAATCCACCTAGAATCAGACTATCTCACCATTATCAATTCTATCAACCTCAATGATGGCATTTTTCAAACTATTGGTTCACACATCCTGAAAATCCAGTCTCACTATCAATGATTCAAAATTTCCACCTTCCCCTTCCTTAGAAGGGAAGGAAACAAGGATACCTTCCAGGTGGAAGCCTCTGGCCCTCTTGACATTGAACAGCTCTGGCAGGATCACTTTCCTTCATGGTAAAGTGATTGTACTTCTGCTGCACATCGTTATTAATGATTACATCTTATGTCAAAAAAAATCTAAAAGGATATTTTTATTAGCATGGGTTGAAGTGTTTAGTTATAGATTTTGAGTCTCGATGTTTGGTTTATTAAAAACTGAAGGCCAAGAACTATATTCTTCATGGATTCCCCCATCCATTTTATATTTTCAGGAGAGGGGGAGGACATATTGATGCTATTCATCACCAGTTTACTATAAGAATAGGAAGGACATGATTTTATATGGTTTCTAGTATACCATTTGATGAATCCATCCAGCTTAATAGAAATAGAGGAGTTAATCTCAGTAATGGTTTTTTTTAATTAGCACCTAGAGAAGATGTTGATAATGTATGGAGTCTATAAGAATATCATCACGAATAATGATCCCCATTTTATCTTAATGAAATATATAGGTACCCATAATTTTTTTGGATCTAAATTATACCATAGAACAATATTGCACCAAAAATGCACGGTTAGACCAAGAGGGAAATATATACACTTGAGGACATGTGTCCTTGATTATCTCCTTGATTTTCAATATCAGTGGATAATGATGATATATTTTTTTAGTTCTAATATAATAACTATTTTCACTCCACTATTGACATGGATTATTTTGATATTTTTTATGTATAATGGTTACATTCTCTATTGTTTTTGTGTTGGGGATTGAGAGTCCTAGATTCGTTGGAATGAAAATTATAGAGAATGAAATATATTGGAGGATGATTTATGAGATGATCAAAGCTTTTTAAGATCCTCATAAATTGTATAATGATTATTGGATTAAACCACTAAAGTTTTACATTACATAATATATTTTCAAATAGTTTTACACTTCATGGGAATTGAACATTTTATTTTGGTACTTTTCTTTATCATCATTTTAATTTTACATTTGAGGTGTCTAATCAAGATGCATATATTTCATATCAGATATAACATCCCTTATATATAATCAGGATACGTAATTTCATTTATGGGTATTACCTTCACCATTATATTAACGATGACTACCATGAATCCAATTTGGGAAATATATATATTTAAAATGACGTTACCATCAATATTTGAGCAGTGTAGATCAATTAAAGATATAATAAGGTGTTATATTGTCCTATTATACCCTTGTATCGATTTTTATGTTGACAAATTGGAGAAAATAAGATAACCATATAACATGAATTTCATACGCATGCTCTGTATATTGATTTGTTTAATGTTTATATCTTCCCTTATAGTGATTGGTTTTATAGTTATTGATAATTATCAATATTATGAGATGGTTTTATCTTCCATAATAATTTTTTGATGTATTTATATTTTTTGGTATATATCCCACTTGAGGAGTTTCTGAGATATGGTTTTACAGTTTTGTGGTTTTATGGAATTTTCTTCTAGGTGTGCTGGTTAAGATCCTACGATAATGAGATTCTTGAGAGATTACAAAATGTGGACTTTTAAATAATGGTTTTTCTTTTACATTCACTCTAGTGATATTATTAAATTATCAAGGATGAGAATTTTTGGAGGGGTATCTAATGAGTGGGTCTCAAATACTTATAACATGTTCCATAGCATGTTTCCAGGGATGGTGTTTCTTTGAGGAAGCATATATTATGATCAGTAGAGTGTGCGAGTTAGAATATATATGTTTCATAACAGACAACAATAAACTAAATTCTTACTATGAGATATAGGTCAACATATTTTTTATGAAAATGTTTTTTGAGTGAGAGTTGTAAAAGAGTACAATTAATTATGTGAAGCATCAATTAATGAATTGAATTGATGTGTAGTAATAATTATATAATATCTCACTAAAATATCACTAAATTAATATTCATATCCAAAAATAAATCAATACCATGTTTTTTTATATAGATTTCACATTTTTTTGTAGTTTTTCTACTTGATACATTACAAATTAAAATGATCCATTCACATTGTGAACATCTGTCTTGAAGAGTTACTATAAATCCCTACACACTCATGGTTTCTCTCAAAACACTTTAATATTCTCCAAATTTAATGTTTTAGATGGATATATCTACTATATTCTCAAATCCCTTTTGATAATGATTGATAGTTGTCTTCATATGATATATATATTGTGATCTCAAGTGAGTATTCCCTCTTTCTGTTATGTTTTAATCTGTAATCAGTCATTATTACTCTTTTTTTAATACTATGTTATGGTAGTCGATGTAAATTATTACTATGGAGTTATTTTGATGTTTGTTTTTAGAGTTATGTTTGAGTGTTCTAAAAGGGAAGTAGTTACCTTATGTGGGAGGTGATAAAACATATGTATTGTTTCTTTATTTTAGATCAATGAATGTCAAAAGCCTTGAGTGTGGGTCTTTTTTCCTACATATGTTTCCATGCAAAATTGTAAATTTATTATTCTTTATATCTACAGTTGATGGTTTAGTTAACCATTATTATGAATAAACATGATTAATAGAATGTCATATTTTATGGATTGTTTTGGTCAGAAGTGTTTTCATTATAGAAATGGCTTGATATGTGTGATTATAGATATTGTAAAATCTATGTTTCATATTTGAATAGAATATTTCATTTTTGATGAAAATTTTTAATAAGAAGAAATTATTAATGAACATCTTGTAAATATTCAGGTTGGCCAAACAATTAAAGAGTATTTTTTAAATAAGTTGTCCATTTTTATGATTTCATGGAAATAAAATCTATTATTTAAACATGTTAAATTAATTTTATTCTATATGTTAATCAAATTGGATAAAGAATGAGAATCTATAAATTTTTGTTGATTCTTTAAATAAAGGTGTCGGTTTATGTAACTATTATTCTGTAATGTTTGTTGAATCTAGATGACATACATGAAATCAAAATTAAATAACATGTAGATTTATATTGCTGATGAAATAGTTTACATATAGTTATAATCAGTTTTAAAAGATTTATTTATTCTTTTTTGTTAATTAATTTTTCATTTGATAAATATAAATTATTGGGGAATAGGAATCCCATTTTATTGTAAATGTTGGATGTTTTATTTTATCTGTTAATTATGCCATCTTTACTCTGTTTTGTTTTCTTGTTTCGATTTTTGCTTTCTTCGGATGTGAGGCCTATTATTTGATGTGACATGGGCCAATTATATTTTATTGGTAAGAATGATGTGGGGGTGGTTGTATTTTGATGCATCTACTAGTTACATATATGATGGCATACATGGTGTTATACATATTAGTGTCAGGGATGGAACTGGTGTTGGTGGAATGAGTTAAAGTAGGGTGTCGCGACCCGTCTTCAGGGCTCGTGCCATGACTACCTCAAGCCTGCCTTCCATAGGCCAGGGGCTGACGACTACCACCAAAGGTGAATCCATGATAAAAATGGAAGACATTGATATTAAACCTATATAACACACAATCTAAACAAAATAAGTATAAGAAAAAAGTACTAATTTAGAAAAGAATGATGTTCTGAATGTAAGTGGGCCAGTATAAAAACCCAACTGAACAACAAGTATAATTACAAGTAAAAAAAGAAAAACAGCTCTTGGATCATCCACAAGGGAATCCTACATGAAGGTTAGGTACAAATCTCGAACAACTCGTCCCTAAGTTAAGTCCCGTCTAGTCCAGCTTTGAGCAGCCTCTCTTCTTTCACCCTCAACCTCGATCACTGTTGTCCATCATCTTCACAGAACACAACAAGGTGTAGGAGAAGTCCGTGCATGGGTGAGTATAACAATACTCAATAGGGGACCCCGAGACCCCAGAAGGTCTCCTAGAATCCTCTATTTATAATCCATTATAGTAAGATATGATCACAAAGTATCAACCATCCTTACATAGGTATATGACCATACATACACCTATGTTACCAATCACAAACCTAGCTCCAACTCCTGAGCCCAAACACATTTAGTTCCTCAAGTGTAGAAACACTTCACAACGAAAGTGTAACGCAACGTGTATCCCATAGGTAAAGCTCGCAAAAGAAAGCTACGAGGGATTCGCCCCAGCACATCCATGAAGAAACATCCACCCTTACATAGGTATATGCCCATACATATACCTAAGTCATCAAGAGTATACATCTCGTACATGAGGTAAACACGAAGGTAATGACTTATCTCACACCAGGTAAACACAACTTAAAAGAGAGTAAGAGATGATTAGTTGAGACACTGAATAATATTTCACTTTCAAATGAACGATATCCATAGAAAACTAAAACAACAGTATGTCGAAGCTGTCAATCCTATGTGGGATCTCAGAACAAAAGTCGTCGATGTCAAACCCACGAAGGATCCAGGTTCATTCTCTTCACTATCGAACCCCAAGAGGATCCAAGTCTAGTCTCATTGCTATTGAACCCATAAAGGATCCAGGTCATGTCTCGTCACTGTTGAACCCACAGGGGATCCAGGTGTAATCTTGTCACTGTCAAACCCACAAAGGATCCATGTCCAGTCTCATCACTGTCGAACCACGGAGGATCTAGGTCCAGTCTTGTCACTGTAGAAACCACGGAGGATCTAGGTCCAGTATCGTCACTGTCATCCATAGGGTTCCTGTAGATAGCATGCTCGATTCCATGGGGGTCCACTACTAGTGAAATGTGTCAATACATCAACTACCACTTATTCATGAGTTTATATATCTCGTAGTTTTGTCTCATCATAAGAAACCCAAATCGATAGACGACGCGTCAATCGGTCACCCGGTCTGTGAGTTATTGGCATTTTTGTTCCAGGGGCCAAGTTGGTTTTTAGGTTCAAAACAACCATGTCGTACACCAACTGCATCCAAACCTCAAGTGAGATATGAAAAAAGAACCACCTGCTCTAAGCCTACTGTCTTCGCAGATGGTTCGTCGTTCAGACACCTATAGCTCAAAATGCGGGAAAAAAGGTGTAATTGGGCCATAGAAGGTCTGGGTCTGGTCTGAACCTGTTTGACCGACCCGGCCTGACCCGGTCCGAACTGGGGTCTGACACAGTCCAAGATTCCATCCAGGTTGAAGGGGGAGTCCTGGCCCAAGTGGTCGGCCCAGCCCGATTGGGCAGCTCGAAGCGAGGGAGCGTCCCTGTAAGAAGGGGCGGCCCGGCCTGAAGGTGCGGCCCGACCCAAGTGCAGCCCGACCCGAGGCGCCCCGACGAGCCAACCTGCGTGGCCAGACTGGCCATGTGTGTGAGGGCGGTTCCATGCCCCCTGTTTCTGATCCTATAGGACATGTTCTAGGTGACGGGTTGGGTGAGACAGATGACCTGGGTGATCCGGCTTTGTCCGACTAGCCGAGCGGTCAGCTGGTTTCGTGTCGTCGGCGGCCGACCTAATGTTTGCCACTCCTAGTCCGTCAACCGCAGCGTGACAGCACCACATTTCTGCTCCACTACCACAGCCCGACCTTACTGCGCCCCCCTGCTTCTCTGTGCGGCGTGACGGCGTCACGCCCCCTCCATCGTGCCCTCCCGCTCCTCTATGCCGCGCAACAACACCGCGTTCTTATCCGACCGATGTGACCCTTCCTCCTGGCAGGGTGTGATGGCACCATGACCCTCCAGCACCGCCGCATCCCAACTGGTCGGGACTCGGTTATCAATGTGGAATGGTGGTGTCGCGCCCTTGTAGGGACCCAGTGGCCTTGCGCCACCGACTTTCTTCACGGCCAGCTCGTTGTCTGTCGCCGCGTGTACCGCCTCTATCGTCATCAAACAAGAACCAACAAATGGGGAGGGTCAGGCCTTGTTTGTGCAGTACGAACCCTACTAGTTATGGTGATATCATTCGGTTATCAAAACACAAAACATTATATGGGGTACGGAGGGTAATATTCAATTAAAAAATAACCCATGCCTCGATTGTTGCTCGTTGGCGGCAGAATGAGGTGATCTCATCATTGGTGACATTTTTCTCGGGTGGTGTCTTCTCCTTTGACGCAGATGATGTTCGTTGGAGATGTCGTGGGAATTCTTAAAGGACTGAGCTTCCCTTTTCTTGCCCCGGTTGAAGAAGGATAAATATGGAATTGTCATTCTTTAGTGGTGGAAGAGATGTTTTTCGTGTTCTTCGTGGGAAGAATGTATTTCTCCCAAAGGTTCTCCAAAGTTCAACCAAGAGAAAGTGCCAAGAAAAAATTATTGAGGAAGTTCTCTATTATTTCATTGTCACAACAACACAAAGGGTTGTTTTTAATTAAATGAGACAACTCAAAATAATTAATGGGGAGGATGATTCAAATTCAAAATAAGGGGAGGTGAGGAGTTATAATTTATTAAAGGAGAGATGTGTCCAATTAATTAATGGGGAGGTGGAGAGTTAAAAATCAATGAAGAGAGGGTATCATCCCACTTAAATGGGATATCCCAAGGAGATACAACCCCCCGGTGGTCCTCACCAAGACATCCATCCAAGGGAGGTAATGTGTGGGTGGGCCCCACCACCATAACCTACCATGGGAGGTTAAGGTGTGGTGTCCCGCACCACTAACCACAACATGGTGGTTTTAAACACCTTAATAGAAATAAAAATAATACTTTATTTTTATTCATTTTATTTAAAAACTCCCAAATTCTAACTTCTATTCTCGTTAGAACACAACTGTGGTGAAGGTATCACTATGCAATCATCGAAGTTGTGAGTTCAAAGGTGCCCACAGATTTCAGTTTCAAGCATCATTTCAAAAGATTTAAAATATTGTATATATGTTTACTAAACATACCCAAAAAAAACATTAGAAATTGATTTTGGGGACACCGAGCCTCAGAATCAAGCGCCGTTAGAAATTGCAGACTCGTAAAATTCCCATGTATTTAATAAAAAAATCACATAAATTCTAGGTCATTACACAGGGATTTACCATTTGTTTCATTAAAGATAAATACATTATAGTTAATATTTTTTAATTAAAGGATATTTTGAGATGTTTCTTAGTTATACATTCCATTCCCTCATTAAATGTGGAATATTTTTCTTCTGGGTTTGTATTTTTTTATGGTTTCATAAATGTTTTCTAAAAGTAAAATGAATTTTTGAAACATATTTTTATAAATTTCTAAACACATGTTTATATAACATGAATGAAATGAAATTTTTTTAAACCTTATAGAACCTTGGAATTAGTTGGATTATTCTAGGAGTGTATGCAATTCACTTAGATATTAATAAATTTGAATTGAATAATGTAAATTCACGGGTAATAAATTAATAATTATAATTTGAAATGTTAAAATGGAACAAATAGTAAAATAAATCATCTTTAAATCTTGTGTTCTTATAAGATCACATGATTTTAGCAGTCGCAACTTCATGGTAGAGAAACAATATCTTTTTTTTTCAAAGATGATGTAAAATCCCTAGTATAGTTATGGTATATTTTTATAATTTCTATTTTTTCATTTCATATACAACACCACCATTGTAGGAATCTATATTTTCACATACTATACTCATTGATGGTGTTTTCCCAAACATCTGGTTTAGTATGGAATAGGTGGCCCAATACCTCCTCTATCACTTCTCACATAATTTCGTAAAATTATATGCTTATATTCATGGTTGTTAAGATTCAAATATTTGTGTATATAGAGGTATATTTGATAGTGATTATTTTATACACATGTAACTAAATATATATTGGCATATGGATTATTATATGTATAATATAATTTTGTTTTTATAATGACCCTGACCCTCATAGCCTGAAGTCTATGTCTAATTTGTTACATAAGTATTCGATACGATGAATAAAATTTTAAAGTACTAAATAGTTTAGTAGGCTTGGTAGGATAGATATATATATGATTTTATCTTAAATTTAATGAAAAAATTACAACCTAATTGTTTTCATGAATATCATTATTCCATCTGGAATTTCTTCACATATGATTCATAATAAACTTCCTGGACCCTTGGTAAATGAACAAAAATAAGGGGAGATAAAATTATTTGTAAGGGTTAGGTGTGGTGGAAGCTATCATAAATAAATGAGAACAAAAAAATGGAATGGTAAATCACAAAAAACACATGACTTTTAAATAAGTTGAATGTCATGATTTTGTAAGGAAATTCCAAAAATGAATGATAATTAACACAAAAGCTTAGAAGTTAAAAAATTATTTGGAAACTGAAATGAATGCATATATAATATCATTAAAAAAATAATTGATAATAATAATAGAGTTATTTATAAAGTAAATTCATAATTATTCGTTGTCCTGATCTGTGGAATTATGAATCCACTAATGTCAAGTAATTTAACTTGATAGTTTAAAACTCATGGGTAGGTATATTCCAAAAACCCATTTAACAATTTTTATCCAAATTATTAATCTAATTATAATAAAAAAATTTAAGGGGCCATCTATGTAGAGACTCGAAGCTTGACGTACATGTACATTACATTACTTTTGTGGAATACTTAGTACATTACAAAAACACACACACAAGGACCGTAATAGTTTAGTGTCTTTGGAAACTCGGAATATAATCTTCTAATCCTGGTGAAAGATCTTCAACATCTCCCATAAAGAAATTCCTTTTTTTTATACCTAAAACATTTCTTTATATCCTAGGGAAAAGTAAACATAAAAGGGTGAGCTCAAATGTTCAGTAAGGTTAACCAAAATAAATATCAATCACATCATATACATAAGCACATAACTTTTGTAAATCTTAACCTGTAAATAATTTCATAACCTGGGATAACTCATGGAAGTGAAATGTAATCACAATAATCAAAACATAAAACATTAAACATTGTGGAATGCACAAATAATCATAGAGAATTATTTATTATTAGTCAAGAATCGTTGCCAAGACTATCTTAGTGGACAAATTCCCTTTCTGAAATGATTCACCCTCATTTCAGTCCTATTTCATTGAACCAGTATAACCTACCATTCCAGCCATGTCTATCTCATGAGATATAAAATCTTTACCCAATGCAATAGAGGGAGATATAGGTCCCACCCATCTCATAATGATACCATTCTTATGTGTGCCACAAAATCATAAATCATACATCATTTCATAACCCATGTAAAAAAAATGGGAATCTTAAACATTGTGACATCATAAAACAATTCATATAATATAAAGGAATTCATAAAAATATTTCCATCACACTATAATCAAATCCATGTAATAATAGGGATAGAAACAAAACCCTTTATTATGTTAGATGGAAAATAATTTTGATAAAACACTTGAACTTCATTCTTGAGGAAAATATCTTTTCTACTTGAAAAACATTTTTCCTTTCTTAACATGTCATACAATTTTAAACTAAAAGAAGTTGATTAAAAATAAACTTGAAAAATTGTAAAGGAAGAATCTTGGAAATAATGTTTTAAAAATCCATTCATGCCGTATAAGTTAAAAAAACATTCTTCTTGTAATTTTGTCGGAAAGGTCAAAAAGTACCTCGTACGAAAAACGACAAAAGATTCCGTTCATATCCTTTACTAAAAACTCACTGAAGGGTAAAAATGGATTTTAAAAATTGTATTTGGATGGTAATAATATTACATATTGATGAAACATGGATGTGGATGATAAAATACACCCCAGTAAATTTCAAAGTATAAACAATCTCGGATAATAATTGAGATTGCGAGATGTTCCCTTACCTTAGGTCTGATTTGCTTCGTAAGTGTCCGAACCTCCTGTATAATTATTTAAATAATGTCATTAACTTATTACATAATCTTATTCATTGTTATGATATCATATATGGTTCACTTATGACTTTATATTACATGTTTGTTTGTAAATTCCATGTTAAAGAAGAGTTTTGGGTAAAATCGTTTCATTTATCGTAGGTGTTTGGACTTGTTGTTCTTGACATTATTATTAATTATATCATGATTTACATACTTCCAGAATATAAAACATGATTTATATATCATATAAATTCATTATATATATATATAATAGATAGATAAATGAAATGAAACACACCGTTCATGGGGACGGTAGGCCGTACGTACGCATGAACGCTGTTTTCGTTTCCTTATTGAGTTGAATGGAATTAAGTAGATGAAATACATATATACATAAATACAGTAGCTTTATAATGTCATATATTTCATTATTATTTCTTATATATACTTTATAATCACTTTTAAATGGTTAACATGGAGAATGAATCTCATCGAGTCGTGGAGACGGTAGTCCGTACGTACACACGAGCGATGATATCATTTCCATAATTATTGAATTGAATTGGAGTGGATGATACAATATATCAGAATCAATATGATGTTATAATAACTATTTATAGTTATTCTTTAAACCATTATACCCATCCATGTAAGGTGGTGGTGGAAAATAGATTTCACCACGACGTGGAGACGGTATTCCGTACGTATGAACGCGCAGGGATTTCGTTTTCCGTAGAATGGATAGATGGTGAAATAGGGTTGTTTCATAATTATAATAACATATCAGTATATGAGTTATACTGATGTTATTACTTCATAATGAAACAACCTAAGAAGAAGGAGTGGAAGAAGGAGTGGAAGAAGAAATAAAGGTGAAAGAATCGGTAACGGAAATTACCTCTTCTTTGAAGCGCCTCTTTGAGACCTCCTCATAGGGCACTAAAATTGGTCTTTGAGGAAGCCCAGAACCTCTAGGATGATGCTAGGGAAGTGGAGAAGAGATTTTGGCAGGGTTTTTCCGAGCTTTAAGGCTCAAGGTTGTGTGAGGAAGAGAGGGAGGAGGTGCCCTTTTATAAGGCAGGAGAGGGGCACCTTTGGAATAACTAAAAATATTATTATATTATAAAGTCAAGTTCGGTTTTAAATAGCTCCAAATTGATTTTTTTAGAGTCTAAGGTGGGGATGGGTCTAAATCCTCTCATCCAATAGAATTTAGACAAGTTTAGGTTCCTATTGTAACCTTATCATTTAGATTTAACATTAAGTTAAATAATTTTACTTTTACCGTGTCTTCTTGTGTTCTTATACAATAAGGTTAATAAACATACTATAAGAAGCCAAACGAACCCCAAGTTGTTTAGTATTAATATATATAACCTTATATTTGTCATTTCTCCAAACATTAGATTTTTAGGAATAAAATAACAATTAATAATATAATATTTGATTTCAAAACTATTTTATGTCAATTTTGGCACTATTTAGTAATTGATTTTTGTGAAAATCATAACAGAATGATAAGTTAGAAAAAAGTTAATTAAATAAATACTAACATGTCATAGTAACCTATAAAATTAGTGTAATTCATAAAAAGTCTCAAATTATATTTATTTGAGTATTTATAACATCAATTATGTCAATATTTCATTAATAAGATAATTATTGCGTCATCGTTGTGTCATAAATAAATTAAATTATTTAATGTATAAAAATTAAAAATAAAATACCATTATGTAGGAAATCTTTTTAGCTTTCTAATGAATTTTTATAGTCGAATTTATCTTATGTATAACCCTATATTAAAAATTTGTTATTAAATAAACTTTGATTTTAACTCTTTTAACTCTTCTTTGAATTAAATAATAATAAATGTCCTAATCTAATTCAAGTTGGCCTAAAGGGTCATATTTTATTCCTAAGTTTGTTTTTGGTCGAATTACACTTATCCAATATAATTAGGACATGTTTTAGGGTAATAATAATATCATTTTACCCTTAATTACCCTATTTACTTTTAACCGTGGTAAATAAAAGTAAAAAGTTACTATTCACCAAAAAATATTTTCATCTCATTGAACCACATTTTACTTACTGACATCAACCGTGTCTCTCGGATTTTTTAAATTCCACTCACAGAAGTGGTAAAATTATGTTTTATGAAAAATTTAGTTTTTTTAACTACCACTTAGTGGTTTCACTATTCATCAAAAATTGAAAGTTTTCAGAAAAATACCAAAAATTAGGCCTAAGCTATATTTGATATTATGAACTCAAAAATGATTTCTATTTTACCAAATTCAAAACATATCAGTTGCATTAATTAATTTAAAAATTAATTTCCATCATCAAAACAAATAGCGTGTTTTTAAGAGATAATAACTATCAAAAGATTGACACTTGTTTATGTTTGGTTTAAATGTGAAATTACATCCAATGACCAAAATTGTATTAAATTGTAAAAATATATTCTAAATATACTTTAAAACCACTCAAATTAATAATTTATCACTATTAATTATTTCGATTAAAAAATTTGTTTTTAATTAAAATTTAGTAATTTTCAATATTCATCAAAATATGAAAGTTATCTGAAAATCAACAAAATTTCACCCTAAGATAATTTTGATATTCCGAATCCAAAAATGAAGTCCATTTTGAAAAATAAAATTTACCAAATTTCAAAAACTGGTTATTACTATTCATAATGGCTAGTTTTAATAATATTTTAATAGCATATCGTTGTTTAGTGAAACTCGGTATTGCGTACTACACACGCTATCAAGGAAGGTCGCGATTGCGTGTAATTAAAGGAAAGTCAAGGATACGTGTTGTGAAAGCTCCTTTTGGTTTAGTATACAACACAAGACATTAATGAAATTAAATGGAATATTTTTCATAAAATCTCGGGGTGTTACATTCTACCCCCCTTAAAATGAATTTCGCCCTTGAAATTTGTCTGGGTTATAAATGGTTTACTATTCAAAATTTTCTTTAATAAAAACCCACATCGTAAAAAGGAATACCAAAACCAATCTTTAAAAACAAAAGTATGAAACGTAACGTTTACCCAAATAAACTAATCACTGGGTTTCCACATAGGTGAAAATATGGATATGGATGAAAAATCTAACCATCATGTTCTGATGGAGAGTGGTAGAGAACATGGCTATGGAAAATCCAACAATCAAAAATCCATAAATTTGTGATGATCTATGGTACCATATGATTAATCAGATATAAGAGCACTAGGATGACATTTTTGGTTTTCAAGATCGTTTCCCTAAAGGTGAAGAATTTGAATTAGAATTAAATACTTACTTTATTTTGGTACAATCTCACTGTTGTTCGTGCCTTGAACAATTTCCACTTCATCTATTAAATAAATGAAGTTGAATTTGTTATTCGTGAAGTGTTAGCAGATCATGTGATAGAATGACGGGTCATTCCATCTATCTCAAACAAAAGGTTAGCAAAAGTTATTAAATATACATAAGTCATTCTATAGTGAGATTAATCATATATGGTTCCTAAAATGCACTTATACTTCATATATCATACTGCTTAAAATAATAAAACTAGTTTCTACTAAACATGGACTTCCTGTAGGCCAGTGGTAGGTGATAAAGGCCAGTCGCACTTCGGTTGTGGGTTCGATTCCCACAGCCTTGTCCGACACGACGGGATGTCACCCATCCTGCAGGTTGTCCTTCTTCTAAAGCTATATTACTATAACATCCCATCAATAATATCGACAAACGTTTTATCCTAACTTATGTCCAACATAATCCATTCTAATCTTTAGGCTTATCTAAAATACTTCGGTCCAAGCTCATAGTATAAAGAAAATGATTACTTGAAATGTCACAGAACAATCATGTGAATGCCATCATTTATCCCCCATATATCATAAGATATATCTTGTTGGTAAAATTACAAACATGTGAATACCTTAATCATGTATTCTCTTGAAGAATGAATACCCATTGAACCTTAGTGAAAACATGAATTCAGTTAAAAGTTAACCAAAATCCTCAAAATTCTATATACTCAAACCATGATATCACTTAGTCCTTATATCAATCATGATCTCATGAATACTGTTAAACATTTCATTTTCTCGTTTCCCCTTCATTATGCGTATATCATCTTATTTCCAAAAATATCTCAATTACTTTGAATACCACATTATACCAATACATAAATATTCCAATACTCCATGATACAACATTATTTTGGAATCCCATTACATAAACACTTAATCATTCCACCACATCGTTTTCATATTCAACATCGCCAATAGTGATCGCATGTGACTTCCCTTTATCCTTTTCCTTAAGCGGTTTCTCGTGTCGATCATCACTAACCCTTGGATTAGGGCATTTATTAACATAATGCCCCATTTCCTTGCACTTGAAGCATTGAAGTGTTGGTGGTGCATTATCTGCAGTGTTTGCTTTATTCACATCATTAGAAACCCTTTTTCTATTACTTCGACACTCAGCTGCTCGATGACCTTCTTTTCCACACTTAAAACATTTTCTAGCCCCTTTAAGACAATCTCCACCATGCTTCTTTTCACACATTGAGCATAAGGAAACATTCATCTTCTTTTCACCATTATTCTGAGATTTCTCCTTGAACTCCATCTTTCGTTTCTTGTCAAAACCATGAGATGGATATGTAACACCAACTTCCATTTCTACCTTGATAGCACAACGCACAATTTCTTCATAGCTACTGAAGTCTCTTATAGCTAATGCCCTTTGAAGACATGGTTTTAAGCCACTGAAAAATCGATCAACTTTACTTTCAGGTTGGATGATAATGCCAGATGCATACCTTGCAAGTCTTGTAAAATTCGCTTCGTATATACCAATAGATTCATCATATGTCTGCTTCAGCTCAAGAAACTCCTTTTCCATCTTTGTTCGAAGAATACGATGGAAGTACTTAATGAAAAACATGTTGTTGAACACATCCCATTCCATGAACTCAATTTCATCTCTTGGCCTCGTATTCATGATAAGATTCCACCATTGATCAGCTTCACCTTCCAAACGATATACTGCTACGATGAATTTATCATGTTCTGAACATTGAAGAACTGAAAATATCTTTTCAGTGGTACTGATCCATTGTTCAGCAACAAGTGGATCGGAAGTCCCACTAAAAGAAGGTGGACGTTGCCTCATGAAGGACTCCATATAATATTGTTCCCTTCTCTGCTCCTTTGGAAGTCCAGAATGATTCATAGCTTGTGTAAGTATAGCAATAAGATTTTGCACTCCATCTCCCATAACATTTGTTTGTTCAGGAGGACAATCATTGCATTGTCCATTGCATTGATCAACACGGTTCCTTCGGGTTCCAGCCATCGTCTAAAACCCAAAAAGAACAGTGTGAGACGCAAAAATCATGCTAGGGAAAACAACATTATAAAGTGGGAGTATCCTCAATATCTAACTTCTTAGGTTAAATTCTATGATCGTTACTGTAGTTCTAGGACTGTATCTTATACGTATAAATATCCTTAGGGACATCCTTAGACATACCTTAGAAATATCTCTAGGGATCTCACTAACGCTTTCGCATCCTTGTTTCCAAAGGTTGACTAAACCTTTTCTCTGATACCAACTGCAGAGACCTGAAGCCTGACGTACATAGACTTTACATTAATTTTTGCGGAATACTTAGTACATTACAAAAACACACACACAAGGACCGTAATAGTTTAGTGTCTTTGGAAACTCGGAATATAATCTTCTAATCCTGGTGAAAGATCTTCAACATCTCCCCCAAAGACCTTCCTTTTTTTTATACATAAAACCTTTCTTTATATCCTGGGGAAAAGTAAACATAAAAGGGTGACCTCAAATGCTCAGTAAGGGTAAACAAAAGAAATATCAATCACATCATATACATAAGCACATAACTTTTGGAAATCATAACCTGTAAATAATTTCATAACCTGGGATAACTCATGGCAGTGAAATGTAATCACAATAATCAAAACATAAAACATTAAACATTGTGGCATGCAAACATAATCCTAGAGAATCATTTCTTATTATTCAAGACTCATTGCCAAGACTATCTTAGTGGACAAATTCCCTTTCTGAACCGAGTCACCCTCGTTTCAGTCCTGTTTCACTGAACTGATATAACCTACCATTCCAGCCATGTCTATCTCATGAGATATAAAATCTTTACCCAATGCATTGGAGGGAGATATAGGTCCCACCCATCTAATAATGATACCATTCTTATGTGTGCCACAAAATCATAAATCATACATCATTTCAGAAGCCATGTAATAAAAATGGGAATCTTAAACATCGTGACATCATAAAACAATTCATATAAGATAAAGGAATTCACATAAATATTTCAATCACAACATAATCAAATCCATGTAATAATAGGGATAGAAATAGAACCCTTTATTATCTTAGATGGAAAATATTTTTGATAAAACACTTGAACTTCATTCTTGAGGAAAATATCTTTTCTACTTGAAAAACATTTTTCTTTCTTAACCTGTCATACAATTTTAAACTAAAAGAAGATGCTTAAAAATAAACTTGAAAACTTGTAAAGGAAGATTCTTGGAAATAATGTTTTAAAAATACATTCATGCCATATAAGTTAAAAAAAACATTCTTCTCGTACTTTTGTCGGAAAAGTCAAAAAGTACCTCGTACAAAAAACGACAAAAGATTCCTTTCATATCCTTTACTAAAAACTCACCGAAGGGTAAAAATGGATTTAAACAATTTTAGGTGGATGGAAATAATATTTCATATTGATGAAACATGGATGTGGATGATAAAATACACCCCAGTAAATTTCAAAGTATAAACAATCTCGGATAAAAATTGAGATTGTGAGATTTTCCCTTACCTTAGGTACGATTTGCTTCGTAAGTGTCCAAACCTCCTGTATAATGATTTAAATAATGTCATTAACTTATTAAAGAATCTTATTCATTGTTATTATTTCATATATGGTTCACTTATGACTTTATATTACCTGTTCTTTTGTAAATTCCATGTTAAAGAAGCGTTTTGGGTAAAATCGTTTCATTTATCGTAGGTGTTGGGACTTGTTGTTCTTGACATTATTATTACTTATATCATGATTTACATACTTCTAGAATATAAAACATGATTTATATATCATATATATTCAGTATATATATATATAATAGATAGATAAATGAAATGAAACACACCGTTCATGGAGACGGTAGGCCGTACGTACGCATGAACGCTGTTTTCGTTTCCTTATTGAGTTGAATGGAATTAAGTAGATTACATACATATATACATAAATCTAGTAGCTTTATAATGTCATATATTTCATTATTATTTCTTATATATACTTTATAATCACTCTTAAATGGTTAACATGGAGAATGAATCTCATCGCGTCGTGGAGACGGTAGTCCGTACGTACGCACGAGCGATGATATCGTTTCCATAATTATAGAATTGAATTGGAGTGGATGATACAATAAATCAGAATCAATATGATGTTATAATAACTATGTATAGTTATTCTTTACACCATTATAC
Source organism: Viscum album (assembly GCA_963277665.1). Taxonomy (NCBI): domain Eukaryota; kingdom Viridiplantae; phylum Streptophyta; class Magnoliopsida; order Santalales; family Viscaceae; genus Viscum; species Viscum album. Next base: position 1,100,198,840 of record OY728123.1, read on the forward strand.
CCATCCATGTATGGTGGTGGTGGAAAATAGATTTCGCCACGACGTGGAGACGGTATTCCGTACGTACGCACGCGCGGGGATTTCGTTTTCCGTAGGATGGATAGATGGTGAAATAGGTTTGTTTCATAATTATAATAACATATCAGTATATTAGTGATACTGATGTTTTTACTTCATAATGAAACAACCTAAGAAGAAGGTGTGGAAGAAGAAATAAAGGTGAAAGAATCGGTAACGGAAATTACCTCTTCTTTGAAGCGCCTCTTTGAGACCTCCTCTTAGGGCACTAAAATTGGTATTTGAGGAAGACCATAACCTCTAGGATGTTTCTAGGTAAGTTTAGAATAGATTTTGGCAGGGGTTGGACGAGCTTTAAGGCTCAAAGTTGTGTGAGGAAGAGAGGGAGGAGGTGCCCTTTTATAAGGGAGGAGAGGGGCACCTTTGGAATAACTAAAAATATTATTTTATTATAAAGTCATGTTCGGTTTTAAATAGCTCCAAATTGATTTATTTCGAGGCTAAGGTGGGTATGGGTCAAAATCCTCTCATCCAATAGAATTTAGACAAGTTTATGTTCCTATTTTAACCTTATCATTTAGATTTAACATTAAGTTAAATAATTTTATTTTTACCGTGTCTTCTTGTGTTCTTGTATTATAATGTTAATAAACATACTATAAGAAGCCAAACGAACCCCAAGTTGTTTATTATTAATATATATTACCGTATATAAGTCATTTGGACGAAACTTAGACTTTTAGGAATAAAATAACAATTAATAATATAATCTTTGTTTTAAAAACTATTTTATGTCAATTTTGACACTATTTAGTAATTGATTTTTGTGAAAATAATAACAGAATGATAAGTTCGAACAAAGTTAATTAAATCAATACTAAAATGTCATATTAACATTTATAACTAGTGTAATTCATAAAAAGTCTCAAATTATATTTATTTGAGTATTTATAACATCAATTATGTCAATATTTCATTACTAAGATAATTACTGCATCATCATTGTGTCATAAATAAATTAAATTATTTAATGTCTAAAAATTACAAATAAAATACCATTATGTAGGAAATCTTTTTAGCTTTCTAATGAATTTTTATAGTCGAATTTATCTTATGTATAACCCTATATTAAAAAACTTTTATTAAATAAACTTTGATTTTAACCCTTTTAACTCTTCTTTGAATTAAATAATAATAAATGTCCTAATCTAATTCAACTGGGCCTAAATGGTCATATTTTAATCCTAAGTTTGTTTTTGGTCGAATTACACTTATCCAATAGAATTAGGACATGTGTTAGGGTGATAATAATATCATTTTTACCCTTAATTACCATATTTACTTTTAACCGTGGAAAATAAAAGTAAAAAGTTACTATTCACCAAAAATTATTTTTATCTCATTGAACCACATTTTACTTACTGACATCAACCGTGTCTCTTGGATTTTTGAAATTCCACTCACAAAATCGGTAAAAGTAAGTTTTATGGAAAATTCAGTTTTTTTAACTACCACTTAGTGGTTTCACTATTCATCAAAAATTGAAAGTTTTCAGAAAAATACCAAAAATTAGGCCTAAGCTATATTTGATATTATGAACTTAAAAATGATTTCTATTTTACCAAATTCAAAACATATCAGTTGCATTAATTAATTTAGAAATTAATTCTCGTCGTCAAAACAAATAGCGTGTTCTTAAGAGATAATAACTATAAAACGATTGACACTTGTTTATGTCTGGTTTAAATGTGAAATTACATCCAATGAACAACATTTTATTAAATTGTAAAAATATATTCTAAATATAATTTAAACCCACTCAAATTAATAATTTATCACTATTAATTATTTCGATTAAAAAAGTTGTTTTTAATTAAAATTTAGTAATTTTCACTATTCATCATAATATGAAAGTTCTCCGAAAATCACCAAAATTTCACCCGAATCTAATTTTGATATTCCGAATCCAAAAATGAAGTCCATTTTGAAAAATAAAATTTACCAAATTTCAAAAAGTGGTTATTACTATTCATAACGGCTAGTTTTAATAATATTTTAATAGCATATCGTTATTTAGTGAAACTCGGTATTGTGTACTACACACGCTATCAAGGAAGGTCGCGATTGCGTGTAATGAAAGGAAAGTCAAGGATATGTGTTGTGCAAGCTCCTTTTGGTGTAGCGTACAACACAAGACATTAATGAAATTAAAAAGAATATTTTTCATAAAATCTCGGGGTGTTACAATCTATTCTCAGCCCCACCCATATCTTCACATCCAAAAAAATATTTATATATTTAATATTTGATATATATAAAGAAAAACATTTCATGAAAACATATTATTTTTTAAATTATGTAATATGGATTGAAAATAATTTTCTCTTTTAATAAAACATCCTTAAATGTAAAATAAAATAGATATAAATGATATAAAAGTTTTCTAACAAGTATATAAATTAAAAGTAAGGAGGATGTTTTTTGGAAATTTAAGGTCCAATGATCACATAAAAGTAACTTCGTCGGGTGAATGTTAATGACTAGAAAATGAATCATGATAGTGAATCTAAATAATTTCATTTATTAAAATGATCTTAAAACATATATAAAATAATAAATATTGCATCAATACAATGTATCTATAGAATTGTATATGTATAAAAGACTTCTTGTCATGGATGAAGTGATGTACCATAAAATATCAATAAAAAATTCCATTATTAAAATAAATTAATCATTTTGAAATTAATTTCTTAATAAAAAGAATTAAAAATATCGTAGAAAATAAACTTCATTGAAAATAAAAAATTTTGTTTAGAAAATTATCTTTAAAATGCTGAGTTTTAGTACTAGAGGAATATTACATACAATCTATATATGTTAAAAATCCTTTATTATTTTTTGTAAATTCCAAACTGGTCTTGTTTGGAAATCAACATGTTGATTAATTTTATAAAATGACATTAAAATTAAAAAATCTGTAAAATTGATTTTATTGAACAATTTATGGAATAAAAATAATTACTATTTTTTATGAAAATGTGGTTTTAAAATGAAATGGATTGTTGAATGAAGACCGAAATTATGTCATATATTATTAAAAATATTTTCTCAATCATTTTATGTAAAATTAAGGGGAATATGAAAATGTCACCCAAAAACAATGATTAAATACAAAAAATAGGTTATTTATTCAAAAATAATAAAATAATCTACATTAATGAAAATTCAATTTAAAAAAATTATTATTATTATTAGATTGTGAAATAAATCATTACAAATACCATAATGTTGATTTGTGATTTAATCAATGAATTGAAAATGTCTATCCAATTTAAATGCATATAAAAATTGAAATTATTAAATAAGATACTAAAAAGTATTTATACACATAATCTTATAATGTCAAGGACTATTATAATGTATTGTAACACAATGATAAAAAACTGCGTTATAAAATTCATTACCCCTTGGTAATTTTCATATCAAATGCCCTTAGATAAAATAATTCAAATCAAAACATAAAATAACATTAACTAATAATTATATAAAATATTACAATATAATGGGGTAGCAAATACATCATATAAGAGAAATTAGGTTGATAACATTGCTATACGCCTCAATAGAGAGAAATTGATATGAATTCCCTTCCTTCATATTTCATTTTAGATAATTATTCTATATAAAATTTTTTAAGGGTTTTATTATTATTAGTAATTTACAAAATAAACATTATATCTTTATAATCTCATATATATTACACTTATAACAATATTCCACATGTTTAATAATAATATTTCATTATTTTTATTATTTCAAGTGTCAGTTTCTCTATTATATCATGCTTGTTTTTTTCATGAATGTTTTGTTTCCTTGGTATACGATATATATTCCTCATTTATAGAATTTTATAAATGTTATAAATATCATATTGAAAATTTTTATAAATTTCTAGAATAATTATTAATTGTTTGACATTAAAAATGATTCACATCGCTTCATGGAGATATTATGAAATTAATATGAATATGAGATGATATGATACAATTAATGAGTTAAAGGGATCATAATTAGATAATATGTTGATAATAATAAATAAATTTCAATTTATATATATCATATATATTAATAAAATATTTCATTATTAGATTTCGTGTAATGATTAAGTGAAAATTTTATGACATCACTTCGCAAAGTGGTAGTCTATCGTACACACAACCGACATTATTATATTATAAAAGGCTTTGAGCGTGAAAACAAAAATATGATATTATAATTAAATAATTATTATAATTTCAGTAATATCATATACATGTGATGAATCCATCATTATATCCTTCTATGAAATCATGTGATAAAAAATTATTTACATTCATTCATGAGGTGGTAGTCAGCCATACATATGTTTGATTGTTTTCATTGGCATTTGATGGAAGATGAGAGCGATATAGGTCATGAATTTTACATATTAACAAAAAATTATATTTAATATATTGAATTTCTTATTTAATCATGGGTTAATATGATTTTAATAAGGTCGAAGAGGGAGAAAATAATAATTTTCCTTTCATAACAATACCTCTTATTGATAATACAACATTTGGATTTACCCAAAAATCCTTCCGATAATGGATTTATGATAAAAAATATATCTAGGATGATGGGAGGAAACTTATAATAGTTTTTTTTTGTTATTTTAAGAACCCAATGTAATTCATAGATTCAATAGTGGAGTAGATTTAGTGGCATATTATTAGCAGGGGAGTTGACATACATTAATGTTTTGAAAATAATAAATTTAAGAGAATTAATAATTATAAAATATAAAAAATTGGAAAATCTTGAACTTTATATGATATAAAGAAGAAATATGTCCATTAAATGGGTGTTGCTATTGTTTTAGGTTATTTGTAACCCTTATCTTCTTAGATTGACCCCCAAGTAAACTCGTTTTGACTTTAACCATAGTAATTTTTTTTATTTTCAATATTAATTATATTAATATATTAATTTCAACATATTACATAATTCTAATTATTTTTATTCGAAATATGGATCCATTATGTCAATATAAATTCACAAATTTAAAGATTCCAATTTAAAATTATTCATACTAACATGAAAAAAATGAGATTTTCTTAAGAGATAATTCTTATAAGTATAAAAGGATTTATTACAGAATTTTGAAAATAAATTGATTCCAATTTGATAAATTATAAAACATTTCATATAATTGAAATAATATAACTTATAAAACAATCATCATATTTTAATATTGTAAATTAATAAATTGAAAACTCTATTTAAAAATTTATTTTTATCTATTCATTAATAAATGAAACATTTCAGAAAAATCTATAAAAATCAAAATAAGATAATATTTAAGTTTTTATTAAAACAATTGAGTCAATATTTTTAAAATAAATTTTATATTATTCATTTAAAGAGAAACTAGGAAACATTTCAGAAAAAATAAAATTTTTCAGAAAAAAAAATATTTTTATATCAAATTTAATGAAGAAAATAGTATTTTAATTAATGATAGGTTTATATTTTTTATGTCCTTATCATTCTAGTGACCATTCACTTAGTTTTTATATTTAATCTCTATCAATTTCTATCAATTTCTTATTATTTTTCATCCAGGTCAATATCATTACAACTAACATATGTTCTCCTACTTAGAAACCATTCTATGTGTTATTCCATAAGAAATGTTTTTATCTATTTATCTCTTACAATGCTGAATTTTTATTAAACTTTTTTCAGTGTTATTTTTTCAACAATTTTATTTCAATGTTTCAAACCATTCATTAATGTGATCAAATTTAAATTGTAATGATGATTGTTTATGAAGTTGAGGATAATGTAACACTTCCTGATTTTATAAAATGAAAATTTGGGTTAGTATAGTATATGGAAATTAAACTACAGTTGTAAAAAAATAACACCCTCTAACATTTTTATATATTTATTTTGAAAAAAATTAAATTTCATTGAAAGCATGTGATTAACGCAACTCCATGTTTAAAAAACTTAATACTCTATGAAAATATTATTATTTAAAACACAACTGATATAATATAACTACTATGTGGATGGGTATGAATAAGAATAAATTATTTATTAAACTATATTTTATAAAAATGTTCATTTTTTATCTATTGATTATTAATAAAAATTCAGTTAATTTGAAATTAATTGAAAGTCCATATAAAAAGTAGTATTCTTTTTAATGGTGATTTAGAAGGGCTTTGCACAGATAATTTAAAATTTATATTTTCCAATTTTTTAAAATTTATTTTAAAATGTAATATTTATTTTTAGAATTACCATATAATAATTATATTTGTGTTTTTTATTTTTCTAATATGTTTTAATTTATTGATGAGTATTAATATATTATGATTTTTATTAAAAAATATCATTTCATTTGAATAATTTATAAGTTTAGTTTAATTTCTAATTGGTTTCAAATAATTTCTATTTCAATTATACTTCAATACTTCTAATTTAGGTTATTGGAACCAATTTGATATTTAATTTTGACATTAAATCCATATATTCATTTAATAATTATCTCAATGGAAATCCATTCATTCTTTACAACTATTGATTTACTATTAAATTTCATTATACCACTTATTTGAATTGAAATTTGAAAAATTGATTCCATTTTTTGAATCACCGAAATTTATATTATCTATTAAGATCAAATTAATTTATTCCTATAATGAATAGTGAAAATAAAAAAATCCTTTCAGATGGAATAATTAATTTTTATACATTAAATACAATGATTTATTATGTATTCAAGATATTTCATTAACAAATTTCATTACATATAGAATATAAAATAAAATATCTTCCAAACATTATAATATTCTTCAACTTAGAGAAATTGAGATGAACTCCCCTACCTTATGCTTCACATTGGTATAATGTGATTTAATAAAAAATTTAATGGTTTAAAAAATATTATTAACTTATAAAACAATATATTAATATTTATAATAACTTATAAGATATTATTAGGACATTTTACAACCTATTTTTTAATAATATTTCACTATTTTTATTGTTTTTATGTTTTAATTTCTATGTTTTTTAGGTGTGTTTTTTCATAAGAATTTTGGTTTTCAGTTACAAGATATATATCTATCATATAAAGTTATAAATAAATATTATAATTAACATATTTACTCATTATGAACAACTTTTCAATCATTCTTGACTGTTGATCATTGAAAATTAATTGTATTGCATCATGGAGATAGTAGGTCATATGTATGCATGAGTGACGATTCCATTCCATTGACGGGAAAAATGGTAAATAATTTCATGATATATTAATTTTATAGAATAAATATCATGTAATATATATCACATTTATTCATTAAATTTATCATTGTTACTTTCCATTTTAAAATTAAGTGAAAATGAATCAAAGTGCTTTGTGAGGCAGTACTCCACCATACAATGGAGCTCCAATATAATATTTTAAAATGAATGGTATATAAGAAGTTATTTTTGAAATAAAAAATTAATAATTATATAAAAACCATAAATATCTTATAATGTTATCAAATATATCATTATATCCATACTAGAATGGTGTTGATGGAAAATGAAATATATCTATCGCATTGTGGTTGTCCACCGAACACACGACCGACTGTTTTATTACCCATTTGATGAATGATTTGACAAATATAAGTAATTAATATAATATAAAAACATATAATTAAATGGGATATATTTTGGTTATTATATAATAATTCATTAAAAATAAATTTTGGTGGTAGAAGTGGAAACAAAATAAAAATGAATGTTTAAGAACATTACCATATCTTCAAACAACTTCTTTAGGTTCTCACTAAAAGCCTTCCAAAATTATATTTATCATAAAACAAAGGGAATAATTTTTTTTGGATGGGTTATTGGAATTTATTTTTTCATCTATGGTATATCCAAACTGTATTTGTATGTGTAAATAAAGAAGGAGTTTGGAGGTCTTTCATAATAGGAGGTGATGACGCACAATGAATTTTGGAAAAGAATCAATTAAAACCATGTATTTATCATTAATAAATTTTTAAAAATGGGGAATTATAAAACGTATATGTTTTAGGGAATATTTTACCTTCACGTGGTGGTTTTTATAAATTTTAGTTCATTTTTATCTCCTAACTTCTTGGTTTAGCATCAAATAATCATATTTTTACCACAAATATCGTAATTAGTTTTTACATAATTCACAATTCATGGTGGTAAAATATTGAATAATATAAATTATTCATTGTTATAATATTTTATAAATTTTTCAATATTCATATAATATAATTGGTAGAATAATTGTTAAAATTATACCCGTAAATGCGATGAAAAATAGGTTTTCCAATGAGAACATTCTCATATGTATTGAAGGATTTATTTTCAAAATTCAATAAAATATTGACTCAAATGTAATAAAATAGTCAAATATATTATAAATTTAATAATTTGTTTTTAAAAAAAATTAAGATATTATTTAAAATCATAAATTATTTAAATGAAAAATAAATTTTATTTTAAAATTAGTATTTTTTACAATTCATTGAAAAATGTTACATTTTATAAAAATCTAAACAATTCACCTAAAGATAGTAGTAATATTATGATTTAAAAAATGGTATTAAATTTTGGAAAATAATTTTCTAAAATAGGTAAAAAATAATTTACAATTTGGTGAATAAAAAATAATTATCAAATATTTTAGAAATAATTCATTTTTTAGAGAACATTTTTGTTTCATTCAAATGATTTTCATTCCTATTTGAAGTAAAAAAGAAAACTAATGAATATATTTTTGTCATATATTTTTCATACATTATTTTTTCCTATTAATATCAACCAACTTATTAGAAACATTATCATTGGAATATTTTGAATATTAATATTTGAGTAGAGAATTGTGTTTCAGTTAATCCTATAATTGGTTGCGTCCTAAGCTATCGAAGAGAATGAAAATATATAAAAAAAAGTTCATAAATTATAGTGATGTTACATCCTCATAAAATATTATCTCATCATGTCATATAATCTATATAACAAAATTTTATTTTCATAAAATAACAATTTGTTTTGTAATGATGGCCTGAGGTATAATACATGAAATACAAGTTCTACTAGCTCATAATAACTACTACGTTGATTTAAATAGTTATTTAATGGAATTATTTGATGATGTTAAGCCTAGGGTGTAGGGTATGAAATGAGGCTATATGACTTTCATGTTTATTTAGATGGTACTTTAGACAACATTTCATCTCTCTAGATTCTTTTAGAGCGAGATGGATTAAGACGTGAAACGTTGGGGTTGAGTGAAAAACTGGTGGCGATGTATTAATGTACTACATTATTTTGATATATATTATTTTATTTGTTTCATGTGATAATTCATTAGAGATAAAAATATTGAGGCTGAGAAAATGAAATACATATTTAGGTTATGATTTAGCTTTATTTTTTAATTATTGGCTTGTAGAATGCTTTAAAAATATTATTCATGAGATGCCATATGGAGGGCCCAACGGACGGTTGAAGTTTTCCTTAGACAACAATTCCATTGGTACATGTAGGTCCATTTTTGTTTTTCATATTTAAGAAATTACCTGACTATTTTAAGATCTCTTTTAATTTTATTATAAGAAGAATTAGTCTAGTATCTTTATCATATAACTCATTTGGTTAAATATTGTATTGTAATTCCTCCCATTATTGTGTATGATGTACCCTCAATTCTTGTCTCCAACCCATGGACTATATGAGATGTGCATTAAGTGTTATTATCTCCCTATGATATTGTTATACATGAAGGGGTAACTTTGGTTGGTGAATGATTTTTAGTTGGGTTTGGTATTACACATACTGGGTTGGTAGGAAATCAAAATAAGATATAAATAGATCAAAAATAAGAATATTAACAATATTACCAAAGGTAATTTGAGATAAAATATTTCAATGGATTATAAATACATAATTTCTTATATAAATAGGTCTATAATTTCAATTATATCTCAAGAGTTTTAAAATAATACAAATAATCTTTGTCATAGGTCTTGTTTTAGTTCTGAACCTTATTACCTCTAATATAATAAAATTATGTATTTTAAAAACGCAATCCTCAAGTTAATGATACTTTTTTAAAATATTTATAAGAAAAAATAATTTGAATTTTTGAAAACATTATTTCATAAATACATGGTTTACTATAAATAATATTGATTTTAATTGATTTTGAGATTTTTATTATAGTTAATTTAACACTTTTAATATTACTTACAACGTCATAGAATATATTCAAATAAATTTATATTGTATAATTTACTATAAAATTAAATATAGGAAATTATATGTAATGAATTAACAACATCCCCATAAGAACATGTTTTTTGTCACTACTAGGATGTGAAAAAACAGGGGGATAAAGTATTTTATATAAATAGATTAATATATTTATACCTATACCATAATAAAATTATTATTTTATACTTATATGTGATATTTTTTGAAAATTATAATAATGGTAATGGTTTTAGAGAGTATAAAATGGGGAAAGAAAAACAATTGAAGGAGAATAGTAGTTAACTCTCCATTGAGGATTTATTCATTAGCTAAATCCTTGAAGAATGTTGTTTTTGAATTTTCAAAACATAAAAATGGTACATTGTGACAACTAATAAGGTAAATTGAAAGATATTATTTCTTAATAAGTAAAAACAAAGTACTGATCTATCTAAAAGAGGTGGGGGTATTAATTATTGGTTATTTGTGTTTTTCTAGTTCAAATACTAAATTTTTATCATTTATGAAAAATATTTTTGAATAATAATAACTCTAACATATTTTTTTTTATTTTTCAAACAAATATTATTATTATTTAACATTTAGATCAATCCAAAATAAAATTTCTCCATTTAACAGTGTTATTATGTTATAAAACCTAAAAATACTTTTCTATTAGAGAAATATAAAATTCAATTTCAGAAATATTATATATTAGTTTTGAAATTAAATGTAAAATTTTTAATTTAATTATTTTTCCAATAATATTTTTTCTCAGAAAAGTAATTTTTCAACAAATTTAAGGTCATGTTTAAATCAAGAATATGCCATAATGGTTGAAGAATTTGGAAAACCAATATTCATTAATAATCATTGATAAATATACTTCATTAGAAATATAATGAAAAATTATATTATATTTATTTAAAAATAAAGATCTAAAAAATGGATCCCTTTTCATAAAATTATAATTAGAATATTTATGGATTTAAAATTTAAAATATGTTTTTTATCACATAGAAAAATTGTTTTATTTAGATTAATATTATTCTTTTCATTATATGTTATTACATTTTTTATGATATTTTAATTGTTATATTAATTATAATAAATTATTTATAGATAAAATAATATATATTTAATTATATTTTTCATCTAATTATATGGAATTTTATTTTTCAATAAAGAAGTTATAAAACACATTTAGTTCAATAAACATCACACTCTATGATCAAAATTAAATTTTAATGACCATAATAGATTTCTAAAACAATATTATCATAGTATTCTATCAAATTTGGGACAATAATAATATATTAATATGATTAAGAACGTTTGAAAAATATATATATATTTTATAATATTAAATTATTCTAAATTTTTTCACATAACATTTTATATGGAAATTTGGTATTTATAAGTTATTTTCATAGAATGTTATAAAACCATTTTGATATTAAAATTGATTTAATTTTATTAAATTAATAAATATTTATACTTCTAATTTTAAAATGATATTTCATCCTACATTATATATTTCAAATAAATTTTTATGGAATTATTTTCAATATGATACAACTTTGTGAATTAGAAAAAATGTTTATAAATATCTTAACCATGATATTATAATAAAAAAATTACTACGATGAAATGAAAATAAAAATAATAACTAATGAATATTAAAAATTATATTTGTAAAAATAATATTTACTATAGTAAAAGATATATATGTACTAAATAGATAAAAATATTGGAAGGGAAAACCATATGCTATTTGTATGTGCAACACCGCAATTTCCCTTTACTCATGGGTTAATCCTCATGCCATTATCAAATTTATAGATTTGCTTCCTATATTGGGGGATTCCTTTTTTCTTATTAATTTATTTTAATAATCAATCATCCATTATAAAAAATATATATTTATAAAAAATAGTTATGTTTAGGTGGAGAAATATTTTATTTATATTAGTATATATATTTAAATTTATATATAATTTAAATAATTATTTTAGGAAATCAAATTTCTAAAAAAGTAGTTATAAATCCTGGATTTTACATAATACCCCCACAAATAAATTATAACCACACAATTTTAATATCATACTAAAGAAAACATATGATTGTTTTCTTAATTTCGTAATCACTCAATATATAATAAAGTATTCTGACCCCATATTCTAGCACTGAAAGGATATTTGAAAGATCCCAAGAATGTACCAAGTAGTGTCATCCTAGGTGTCTATTTATTCCCACTAAGAATGCATTGGGGGATGATTTAGTTAATTATAATCTATCAATTTTCATGGTTATCACCCCAAGCCGAATCAAAGCTGAATCCTACATCAATATTCTATATCATGAATAAAAATTAATTTCAATGAATCCATAAGATTTTTTATTTAAAAAATAATAATTTGTCTTATGATATTTTATTAATAATTTTTGTTTTCTATAATCTATTATAATCATAATCCAAAAATATAAAAAAATTAGAAAGATGTTTTTTTAATACATTCATCTCCAAAAATTCCTAGAAACCTATGATTCCAGAAATCCATTTTCCCAATAGTCCTTAAATAACATAAAATCTTATTGTAATAAATATATAACTTAATCATATATAATCTAATAGTCATATTAATATTTATCAAAAAAATAACTGAATATTTTTATCACCAAATTAACTTTCATCCCATATGATTTTCTGTACAGATCAACTTATATTCCAGTAAATCAATTAGCTCATTATGCTAATTAACCAATATCGCCAAAATTTTAAAAACATTACATACCAAAGTTTTATCTACACAAAAATCATTTATCCAGCCTATAAACCAATAAACACCTCCCAAATGCAATTAATTTCATAAATATCCAACCACATATAACCCCAAAAATGTTTTTAACTCTAAAATAATCCACATATAATAATATCATAAACATTATAGTAATCTAAGCCCTAATATAATAACAAATAGTATACTTCAAACATAGACTAATGGATGTTGTATAAAAATAATATTCTTTATATTATATAAATAAAACAGATTGATTTAACCCAAACATAACATTCTATATTTATGATATCAAAAATAATGATTGAGTCACTTATATACCTGAGGCATTTTTAGATATATATATATTTCTGAAATTGGGAAAAAATAATGTCAAAACCATATCTTTCTCATCCAAAATAATTTGTTCCTATTAAATCAAGGATTACATATATTAAAATATTAAATTTATATCAGCTAAAAATTTCTCCACACATGATACACATCTAATCAATTCATGTGTAATGGTCTTCATTAAAACATTGGTTAATTGATACATTAGAAAAGTTTTTTCAAACTATTTATTAATGAAAACTCGTGTGATAGTGAATAAATATCATATGTGACCATAATTTATGTATTTGAGTATGATATCATAATCATGGGTAAAGAACGCATCATCAAGAAATCACAACTAATAAATTTTGGATTATAATTTATGAATTAATATTAATTTATTTGGACATAAAAAAGTAAATATTTTATAATCCTGACATCATAAGAATATGGAAATAATATAAATCATGACATTGTATCAGTTTATCAAATATCACTATGAAAACCATCACAATAAAGTGGAAATAGTCCAATAGTGGATCAGGTTTACACCCAATCAACTATATGTCACCCCATTATATATAGAACATTACCTAAGATATTAGAAGGATATAAAATTTTTACGACACCAATCACATTATAATATTTGGTTTCATATGTGTTCTAGATAAGGAAAAAATTCATAAATCTATCCAAAATCGTTATATTATAATCCCGTGAAAATTAAATAGGTACCCTATCAAATTATGTTACTATCTAGTTATATTTAATAGGGTTTAACAAATAAATTCACTAATTTAGTTTGGTTAGGGTATCTAGTTTAACACCCATAAATCCAGGGAAGGATTTTCAATGTATTCCAAGAGGAATGAAATTGTATGAAATGTTATGTTTAAGAATAGTGAGGGACTAAATGACAATAAGGAAGTTATTTATCAATTATCTCATACATATCTCACTACCATCAAACAAAATATTTGTAACCACAAGGCTAATGGCTAAAATAAAAGTAAAACCATGATTTTAAAATTCTAACATCGTGATACATAGTCTATATGACACACAACACTAAAATTAAAAGAGAATGTAACACATCAAGACATTATGATATATATTATTAAAAAAATTAACCACATTAACTGCTTATAATGCATGAAATATCAGGTGTAAGTGAAACAAAAACATATATTAAATTATTATTATTTTGACCTAACCATTATTACAAAGATGTTATGTTATAGGCTATAATTAAGAGTAAAAAAATTATGAAAATAATATAGTTAAAAATGCTTAAAATAAATTCAATTTTTGTCAATTAATTTGAAGTAAAATAATAAAAATCTTAATGAAAAATTATTTATTTCTAAGAAAATGTTAGTTTAATAAAAGTTGATTTAGTTGAACTTTTCACACATAATTAAATATTAATTTTTGGTTATTTTACAAAGGCAATAGAAAAAATTGAAAAAATCGAAGTCTACATATCAAAATTATTTTTGGATAAATTCTTATGAAATTTCTTAAAATAATATTATTTATATGAACTGTTGAAAATAATTATTTTTTAATTCATAGTATTTATTATTTAATTATTGAAAATGTTAAGCAATGTTTTAATTAGGTTTTACAGAGGAATTGAAATAATAATAAAAGGGTTAAAATGACCTAAAACATGTTCAAAACCCATTTTATAACCATATGCAGTCCTTGTACCCCATGGGGTTTGATAATGACCCATTTGTGGATTTTGTTTAGTCATAAAAACCCTTGTGTAATTATTTATATTTAAAAACATAAAAGTGTGTCCTCTCCCCCACTTATAAAAGTCAACCCCTATCCCTTACACTCCACACTTATTAAAACCATTAGTTAGTCAATGGCCTACCCAAATCCCTTAAAAAGTCCTCCATACGTATTCTATAGTATTTTTTTATCATTAATGAATACTATTAATAATTTTACATGAATCCAAATGAAGATGTCCAAAGAATAGAAAACGTTATTAAAGAAGAATTATTTTTATTTTATTTTTTCTTCCACCTATATAAAATATTAGTCAATCATTAGAATATAATAATACTGATATCTCCTACAGAATAGGTTTTTCATATAACATATATAAATCTTTATTTCCACTAAATGGGAAAAAAATAATCAATCATCAGTATAAAAAACTACCCCTCGTGAACTAATGTAATTCATTTTCCATCACCACAACTCAATAATGAGTATGATAATGTATTTCACATTTTTATATGATATTTTTGAATTTAATATATATACATTATTATTATATTACATCTGAATTATTATAATACAACCCCTAGAAAAATAATAATGTTGCTTGAAAGAGCAGTGGACTAGAGCCTCACGAACTAATGTGATATGTTTTCCCATTTCCATTTTACATTGATGTAAATTAGCATTTAATAAATCAATATATATAACATATTTTTAAAATAATAATACATATTTAATTAGAATTACATATAATGTGTCATTATTTCTATTCAACAGGGGATACAATAACCTCGCTTGTTTGTATGATATATTACAGCCCTATGAAGTGATGTGTTTTGTTTTTTCTTAAACATTACAAGGAAGTCAGATACCTTAAAATTAATGAATATATTTGATATGTATGACCATAAATATTTTATTATATTTATTATCACATATAACATCATACCATAGTGCTGGAAATCAATAATATTACTGATGGGTAAGTTTGGTATACCTCATTCATGATGCAATTTGAAATGTAATTCAATTAATTTTTACATGATTGAAAATAATGATGTATTTGTTTACAATAAATGATATATATTAAATAATAATGATTCTATAAAGATTAATTAATATTTATTTTCATTTTTTCTATTATGAAAAAGATATAAACAATGTTGATGCCTACATACTGCATAATGTCTCCATGAACAGCATAATCTATTTCATGCCTTTAGTGATTATAGATCACTATAAATATATAATAAATTGATACAGATTATATTAATATAATATTTTACATTACAAATATTTTCAATCCATGATAATGGTAAAATGATTGAAATTTCCAAAGCAAAACACCACTTAAAAATGAAGCTTTTATAACCCAAAATAGTAATTTTAACAAATCACAAATAATAAAAGGTGGTAAAATGATATAAGTAAATCATATATGGTATTAAATATTTTAATATTATTATATATTAGGTTTATTATAATTCTATACTCTTATATAGTATTTTTGGACTTGAATCCAGGAAATAAGACATTGTTTAAGGGTTTCTAGTCTCAATTTTACTTCCATGAGACGTATGAAAATTTATAGAATTAGTTATTTTATGAGATGAATGTACTTCCATTTTGATATGATATTTCATGAATTTATTCGTATTCACTTTATTTAATTCTTCATTTCATGTTATTTATTTTAGGGTCATTTAATTTAAATGTAACTGAAGTGGAAAGCGTTTATTTTAAAATCATATTAGTATTCAGAAATGTTTAGATCTTAGTCTCCCTTGATAATTTTTTTTGATATTTCAATCATAGACCACATATATATTCTTATATGTTTATTTATAAACATTTTATTTAATAATTACATTCATTCAATTTTTGGAACATAATGTTTTTAGACAGTTTCTAAAGAAGATCCCGGTTCATTTCTCCCTTTGGTCAGAATTCATTTTTCTTCCATGTCAATGTTTTCAAAAAAAAATATGGTTTTTATTAAAATTATGCTTATGATTTATTAATTAATTTTTTTTTTGAATGATTTATATTTTTTATGAAATTTTTTTATTTAATATTATTATCATTAAACAAACAAGGTTCATTTTATCTTTTATTTAAAATGTGAAAGGAACCTTTTTTACCTATACGACATGTAAGGAATTTCATGTCATCATAAGAACTCAATATTATGAATAATATTTTTAATGTTCAAAATTTTTATTTTTATTGAAAATTATGTTCAATATTTCATTGTGAACTATTAGTTTCAATTGATTTTTTTAATAATTAAATGGTTATTTTTCTCAATAATTTTTAAATTTAATTTTTATGATATTTCTATTCATCTGTGAAAAGAACATCATTTTGCCTTATACTCTATTGGTAATATTATTTTATGATACCATCCCTATTATTTCACTATAAAGATTACGAATAGTTGATAGGGATATACAATTTTGATACCATTCTATTGATTGATCAGAATGATTTGGGATTATAATTATTTATTATGGAAGGTATTAACATTCTGTATGGATGTTTTTCAAACAATAATGTTTATCTAGTTTATCATTCATCACTTTCATATGAGGAATTAATAAGAATTAGTTTGTGGAAGTTTATTCCTAAAATGACCCCATGATGCATTGTTATGTCTACTCTGACAAACTACATT
Source organism: Viscum album (assembly GCA_963277665.1). Lineage (NCBI taxonomy): Eukaryota > Viridiplantae > Streptophyta > Magnoliopsida > Santalales > Viscaceae > Viscum > Viscum album. The sequence goes on from OY728123.1 coordinate 1,100,216,714, forward strand.
GGATATATGGCCATGGAATTACACATTTATATTAGATAGCTCTTTATAAGTCTGTGATGATATGATTATGTTGTTAAACAATATAAACTCACTCATTTTGAGATATGATACTGATTTTCCTCATTTTAAATATTATAGTTAGAATATATATTGTTATATTTCATTCTCATTTGATAATTTAAATGGAATTATTCGACCATCCTTCCTTCCCACTGTATAATTCTTCATATTCAAGTTATTAATTAAATGGAATGTTTTTTATTTATTTTACATTCTATATTTGTCATTCTATCTTAATTCATGACATATTCCATTGTTCTCTTACCGTTATTGTGCATTAGAGATCACCACATTAATATATATTTTTTGTTAAAGATATAAGGAAATGAATTTTTTGATATGAAAAGGTATTATAATCGAAAATATTTCATTATCAAATAATGCACTTTGAGTATTTTATGTTTTCAACTATATTATCAATTTCATTTGTGTTTTTAGTTTACCAAGATTTCTAAACTATTTGGTCTACCATGATTTGATTCCTTATATCTTATTCAAATAGAATAAAGTAACCCCAACATTGGGTTATTACGGATGGGTAAATTAAAGTTTGTATAATAGGAATTATTTTTGAATCCAAGGGAAGTATTGTAAAGACCCATATTTTCCATGTAATTTTTTAAATTTATGGAATTTTTTCAAGTCTCTGAAAATTGACAGCATGTGATTCCAAGGCCTAGTGTTCCTGAAATGAAATTCTGAGCCTTTTTATGGAATGTTCAGTAAATATGCGGGTGACATTTTCTATCATTTGAACCGTTGCTCGGATTGAAAATATGAGGGCACCGTTGAACCCACAATGCATGTATTCACGTAATGGAGGCTTCACTTCAACCATAGTATGTCAGCTGAAAAAGATAATTTTACAGACGTTTGAAAGATTAAAAAAATTAACATTTTATGTTATTTTATTTCTTTTCCTCTTTAATTTTCCTCCAATGGAAAAGCAGTGGTGGTGGGACGGATGACATTTCAAGCCATTAATTGTCTTGACTCCTCCTTGTCTGTATTCGTACAATTATAATTTTGAAGAATCAATAATTAAAAGAACCACATAAATTATATGGGACATTATCCACCATCCCCCCTATTATTTACATAGATCATAGAGAGAGGTGTTTGTACGGCTTCACCAAGCGACGAAGCTCGGTCAAAGTACTGAGATTCCAACTACTTAGAGGAAGATACTGGTTCAAGAGAGTGGTGATGAGCGCCACCGAATCATGAACCAATGACAATAACATACGAGGTTTTGTGGATTGTCAATAGTGGATGTATAACATAGGTAGTGGGTTTATTTGATGTTTCTATGATTAGTTAATTTATCTTCCACTTTTTACCATGTAACGTCGATGGAGCCGTCTAAACAAACAAGGCCCAGACCCTCTGCCGATTTATTGATGATTTTATCATCAGGGAATAATTTTTCCAACTCAACGGTAATGTGAAATATAACTTCATGCTATGACGGTGGTATCTCAGAAAAGCTGTAGGCACAAACTACATTAAAAATAGACCACTGGAGGGCGCCTTGTGGCCCACAAAAGAAACCATCAGTGCACCATGTCGGCGGTATTCGACTGTGGCAAGAGGATACCCACAGTTGTAGAAAGCGGTGTGACGTCACGCACCATGGCATTAAAGGTTTTTGTGAATCCCCAATATCTCATAGTACATTGACTAATTAATGTAATTTATTAGCTTTAACTACACACAACACCATGTTTGAGTGAACCAAAACATTACCAAACTAGGCATTAAAAAAAGGGCTAATAAATAGTATTAACCGCATTTTGAATCTTATATACTCTATATAATTTTAACATTCATATTATGTATTTATTAGACATAATATATGAAAAAATTCAATTTTTCATATAAAAGAATTATTTTTCAAAAAAAAGCAATTTTATCACCTTTTGATGGAGAACCATTTTTAAAAACCAATATTTTACAATTTCATATATTCAATTTGACAAAATAAACTTCTTCTTTAGAATCGTGACATAAAAATTTAGTTTGGATAAATTTTTGGTATTTTTCTGATAAGTTTTATATTTTGGTAAATAGTGAAAAATAATATATTTTAACTAAAAACAAAATTTTTAATAAAAATAATTTATAGTTTTTAATTATAAATATTAATGGTTTGGATGTATAATGATATATATTTTTACCATTTAATCCAATGTTGGTCTTTGTATGTAATTTCACTTTGAAATTTGACACAAACAAATGTCTATCTTTTGATAGTTATTATTTATTAAAATATGCATTTTGGTTTTGATAATGGGAATTAATTTTAAATTAATTTATGCAACTTCTATGTTTTTAAATTGGTAAAATATATTTCATTTTTGAATTTGGAATATAAAACTTAAACTAGGTTAATTTCTCTTATTTTTATGAAAACATTAAATTTTTGATGTATAGCGAATAAAACTGAGTTAGAGTTTAAAAATGAATTTTTATTTAAAAAATTATTTATTTAATTTAAATTTATTTTATGTCAAAATAGATACATAATACCTATATGAGTTCATTGTAATTCAATGGAGTCATTTTATAATAATTTGTGATATATAAAAATTTTATTGAACTTTTAACTGTCTTTTATCCACCTCATATGAGCATTTTCAAATTGGCATAAAACATAATTTTACTGCTTTTCTGAATTGAATTTCCAAAATCCGTGAGACATGGTTGATATCAATAAGTAAAATTTTCTTCAATAAGATAAAAATAATTTTTTTGAATAGTAACTTTTGATTTTTATTTACCATGGTTAAATGTAAATTTGGTAATTAAAGTAAAAATGATATTATTGTTACCCTAAAACATATGATAATTCTATTGGATAAGTTTAATTCGAGTAAAAAAACTTTAGTAATAAAATATTATCCTTTAGTACAACTTGGAATAGATTAGGACATTTATTATTATTTAATTTAAAGAATAATTAAAAGAGTTAAAATCAAATTTTAATAACTAAAACATTTTTAATATATGGTTACACATTAGATAAATTCGACTATAAATATTAATTATAAATATAAAAGGATTTCATACATAATGGTATTTTATTTATATTTTTTAGGCATTAAATAAATTAATTTATTTATGGAAAAGTGATGATACAGTAATTACCTAATTAATGAATGATTAAAATAATTGACATTATAAATAATAAAATAAATGTAATTATAGAATTTTTATGAATTAAAATAATTTTCATGGTTACTATGACATATTAGGGTTTTTTATATGAATTTTTATCTAAGTAATAATGTTTTCATAAATTTAGAAAAAACAAAATACCAAATAGTGTCCAAATTGACATAAAATAGTTTTTAAAACAAATATTATTTTATTAATTAATATTCTATTCCTAAAAATCTATGGTTTGTAAATAAGACTTATATAATAATATATTTGACATTAATAAACCAATTGGGGTTCTATTTTCATTTTATTGTATGTTTACTAACCATATAATATAAAAATAATAGGAGACATGGTAAATGTCAAACTATTTACCTAAGAGTTAAATCTAATAGTTATGGTTAACACGGTGACCTAAACCAGTCTAAAACCTATTGGATGAGAATTTTTCGACCCCTCCCCACCTAATACTATAAATTCTTCATTTTCGATCCATTAGAAACCGAAAATGAAATTGTTATAAAATAATATTTTTAATTTTTTTCTTAGGTGCCGCTCACCCCTCTTATAAAAGGTCACTTCCCCTTCTATCAAATTCACACCTCCATAGCCATTTGGATCGGCCAACCCCTCCCCAAATACCCTCTCAACTCTCCTCCCTTCATCCTAGAGTCCTTCCTTTAGTCAAAGATCCATCCTATGAAGACCTTTTGATCAAATTAAAAGGAAGAACATGATGAATAGGTAAATATTTCATCGCCTCTTTCAAGTTCCTTTCTTCTTCCACTTTCTATTTCATTGATATTTTTCATTATAAAACTATAAAATCATTATCTTACATATACTGTGATGTTATTATAATTATGGTACAACCATATTCATTATTCTATCCATTATTTTATTGACATGTCACCATACGTGCGTATGTACGGATTACCGTCTCCATTTCATGGTGTAGTTTGTTATTCAAACACATCATTATTTATATGGGTGTAATAATGATTATAACTAATTTGATAATAAATATGACATGTTAATGATTCTTTATATATGATATACCATCAAATTATATATGATTCCTCCATCAGAATAATGATATTGTCGCTTGTGTGTATGTATGGGTTACCATCTCCACGACGCGATGAGATTCATTTCCACGGTCACCATTCAATGATGATTTTAAAATATATATCATTAATAAGTTTGTAATATAAGAAATAATAATTCAACTAGATATATATATGTGTGTCTGTGTGTGTGTACATACATATATCTTATTCACTTAGTTCTATTCAATACGATATGAAAACAGAAACAACGTTTATGCGTATGTATGTACTACCGTCTCCATAAACAGTTTTTCCATTTCATATATATGTCTATTATACATATTTATATTCTAAATATATATAATATATAAATCATTTTTCATATTCCTGATGTATTTATATATTTATCTAAGTAATATAATCAGGAGTAACAAGTTAAAACATGTACGATAAAGAAAGAGATTATTACCCAAATGTTAATTTAACATTGAAAATATTATTAAATGGGTAGTATAAAGTCATAAATGAATCATGTATGATATCATAAATATTAATATGGTTTTGGAATAATTTAATAAAATACTATGGTCTTCATACAGGAGGTTAAACATACCCTCGACTAAAGTAATGTGAAAGGTAAGGGTTAATTTCACAATATCTTTATTATCCAAGGTTTTTTATACATAAGTATCTACTAGGACATATTTATTATCAATTTACATATTTCATAGAAAAGTTTTCAAATGGATTCTTATTAAGGGAATTCTTACTAAAACATCATTTTAAATTTTTTATTTATTTATTCTTCTAAATCATTCTCATTAATGTCCATGTTTTCAAAAACATCATTATTTTGGAGCCATTAGAACCCGCAAATGAATTTATTATAAAATTATATTTTTAATTTTTTCTAAGGTGCCCCTCACCCCTCTTATAAAAGGGGACTTCCACTTGTCTCAAATTCACACCTCCATAGCCATTGAACTCAGCCAACCCCTTCCCAAATACCCTCTCAATTGTCTTCCCATTCATCCTATAGGACTTCCTTTATTCATAAATCCATCCTAAGGAGCACTTTTGAACAAATCAAAAGGAAGAACTCAGAGAAGAGGTAAATATTTCATCACCTCTTTCAAGTTTTTTTCTTCATCCACTTCCTCATTCACTATTGTTTCCATTCTAAAATAATAAGTCCAGTATATTCTATATACTTTCTTGTTATTATAAATATGGTACAACGATATTCATTATTCTAACCATCCTTTGAAAGACATGTCACCATAAATGTGTACGTATGGTTTACCGTCTCCAAGTCATTCTGTAGTGTGTTATTCAAACACTTCATTATTTGGATGGGCGTAATAATGAGTATAAATAATTTAAATAATAAATATCACATGTTGATGATTATTTATATATGATATACCATCCAATTATATAATATTTCTCCCGCTGTATAATGATATTGTCGCTCGTGCGTACATACGGATTACCATCTACACGACGTGATGAGATTCATTTCCACGTTCACCATTCAATAATGATTATAAAATATATATCATTAATAAGTATGTAATATATGACATAATAATGAAACTAGATATATATGTGTGTGTGTGCGTGTATATGTGTGTGTTTGTACTTACATAAATCTTATTCACTTAGTTTCGTTCAATACGATATGAAAAAGGAAACATCGTTTATGCGAATGTATGTACTACCGTCTCCATAAACAGTGGTTTCCATTTCATATATATGTCTATTATAAATATTTATATTCTAAATATATATGATATATAAATCCTATTTTATATTCTAGAATTATTTAAATATTATTCGAAGTGATACAATCAAGAGTAACAAGATAAAACACGTACGATAAAGAAAGTTATTATTACACGAAATGTTAATTTAACATGGAAATTATTTTTAAATTTTTAGTATAAAGTCATAAATGAATCATGTATGATACCAAAAATATTAATTTGGTTTTTTTATAATTTAATAACATACTACGATCTTCATATAGGAGGTTAAATGTACCGTCGACTAAAGGAAAGTGCAAGGTAAGAGTTAATTTCAAAATCTCTATATTATCTGAGGTTTTTTTACATAAGTATCTACTGGGACATATTTATTATCCATGTCCATGTTTCATAAAAAATTAAAAGGGATTTGTTTTATGGGATATTTTACTAAAACATCATTTTATATGTTTTAAATTTTTATTCTTCTAAATAATTCTCAATAATATCTATGTTTTCAAAATGGGTTTTAAGGATTTATTTATATGGACATGAATTTTTTTAAAATGTAAATTCATTTGAACAGTTTCAAAGTGGTATGGGACACTTTGATTAAAATATTAATTTAAATTTCTTCGTTTTTAAATTATGTTAGTTTTAAATGTTTTCATGAATAAGATATATTTCTCTCAAAGAGTATACAAATCATTTTCATCTATGTCAACATCCTTTGATTGATTTTTAAATTGTTTGAAGTTTATATATTATGATACAAAAATTCTATATTGTATTGAAGGCTTTGTGATATGTTTGACTGTGGATGTGTTATTTTTATACCATTCATGGTTTATGTATAATGTATTGACATTTCTTACGCTAGTTTTAATATGAATGTTTATGTTTTGTTTCAACCTTTTTATATGAGGAATTCATTTGACTTAGTAAGTGACGGGTGGTGCCCGCTTAAGCTCCTTTATGCATCAGTAGGTCTCATGATACAAACTAGTGTTTTGGAACAAGACCTTGACAAAAATTTTATTTGTAGTTTTGGAACAAGGCCTTGACTATGTGGTAATGATGTCTCATGTTAGGCATTCCATCCTTGTGAAATTAGTTATTACATGTGATTATTCGACTAGTATAATGTAAGGACCCAAATCCTGATGTACAAGGACATTAAATTACTTTTTTGGAATACATAATACATAACCAAAATCCAACACTCAAGGAACGTAATAGTTTAGTGTCTTTGGAAACTCAGAAAAAAATCTTCTAATCGTTGTGATAAATCTTCAACATCTCCCATAAAGATCTTACCCTTTGGTTTTCTTACCTAAAACATTTCTTTATATCCTATGGAATATAAAACATATAAAGCGGGAGCTCAAATTATTAGTAAATGTAATCATGGTGAGAATAAAACAAACAGTATACATTTGAACTTAAAAACATGAACATAATGTTTTAACATCAAAATCTTGAGCAATGACATAAAACATAGTAGTACATAAGGAATTGATACATCAATCATGATAAAATATAATTGGAATAAAACATGTAATTATGGAAACCATTAAGCACGTGATATGATTTCCATAGTAGCCAAGGCATTACTGCCAAGACCATCTTAGTGGACATAGTCCCTTTCTGAATCGAGTTCACTCCTCGTTCCAGTTGTGTAACACTGAAATGGATTAACTCACCATTCTATCCGTTACTATATCATGAGATATAAATCATTACCAAATGCATTGGATGGAGATATAGGTCCCACCCATCTCATAATGAAATCATTCTTAATTGTGCCACAAAATAAACTTAAAACATTCGTCATAACCCAAATAATAAAATGGGTTTCACAAACATCATTCCATCATCACATAATCCCTATTAAACAAATGGATATAATTTCATCATAATAAAAGTGAAACCATTTAAATAATATAGACATTATACTTGAAACATACACATATTAAATAATGTCATCTTATATGGAAAATGGTTTCGATAAAACACTTGAAATGAATTCTTGAAGAAAATATCCTTTCTTCTTCAAAATCATTTTCTTTTCACAAAATTCTATAAAATTTTAAATGAAAAGTATTTTGTTGAACATATTTATTAAATATTTTATAGTAAGCTTCCTGAAAATAAGGCATTATAAAACCGTAATAATCTGTTCGTTCCATATAAGTTAAAAAAACATTTTCCTCGTACTTTTAATGGAAAAGTCAAAAATTACCACATATGGTAAACAAATGAAATATTCCTTCCATAACACAATGTAAGAGTCAAAGTGGGGTAAAGCTGACTTTAAACATACATGGAATAATATTAAAGACTTTATGAAAAATAATTTTTTTGGATATTGATGAAAAATATAACCCTAGTAAATACATACGAATAGACAATCTCAGATAAAAATGAGATTGGAAATTTTATCCCTTACATTAAGTCTGATATTCGGTTGGAACCACGGTCTTCTATGCATGTTTTGGAGTATGGATTGTGTTTTTTGTCAATCATCAATGGAAGTTCGGATCGTGTACCAGCAAAGAGATCATACCATTCAAGCAGACAACAGTATTGAAGGTGGCGTCGTTTCCCATTGTTTGCCAATTTTTTGGGGTCCAAATTCTGGAAGTTGCTGAGCATCGCGAAAAGTGTATTTCCATGAAGATAATAATTAAATATGGAAAAGGCATGAATTTCGAAAATATAGGATGCATGGTTTGGAAATCGCAAAGCCCAGAAGAATGGAGGCGGTGAGTCTTCGCGATTACGTCAAAGCTTCGTGAATGGTAGAGTTGAAGCGCATCGCGGCGGTGAAGGGCTTTGCGAGGGAGCTTCACAGCGAAGGCGCGATGGAATGATGATGGTGATACTTTGTGATGATGATGAGCTCCACGAACAGAAAATTTCCATTGTGCTTCGCGATTTTGAGAGATTTTCGGCGGGAACTTCATAGCTTCGCGATTTGAGCAGATGTGGCGCTGACTTTGCGCGGAAGGGTCGAGGGTCGGTAGAATCGCCTATAAATAGAGGCCGACCCCCTCAAGAGAAAGAGAGAGAATTTCAGAGAAAATCCTTTTCTCTCGGTTCGCAAAGGTCTCTCACGAAGGCAGTGTTCTTCACGAAACAGGAGCTTCACGGCAGCTATTCTAGCTCCGCGAAAGTTATGCACCCCACATTGGATCAGTGAGCATCACGAAGAGGCAGGAGCTCCGTGATAGCCAAGCATTGCGAAGGCTGGTGCATTGTGAGAGTGCTTCGCGATTGAGCTTCATGAAAAGGCAGGGGCTCTGTGAAGACTTGTTTGAGCTTTCAAAAATTGGGAGACTTACGAAGTAGGGTACTTTGCGAAGGCCCTTTCCAGAGGTTGTTCACCCAGTGAACAGGAGACAAAGACCTTTATGTCAAGAAGGATTGAAATTTTATAGAGCATCAACTCCGGACTCTGATGTAAGAAAAGTCTCATGCTAAACAGGAGACACCGACTTCAATGCATATCTATTGAAGAGACCTTCACGTCTATAAACTGAGTGAGACTTCAACAATGGCAGTGAGCCAGGGGGACTCAACGGGAGTGACCCGAGGGAAGCAGTGAGCTATCCCTGAACCTTTTCAAAGGCAGTGAGCCTGGGATAGAGTGACTGTACCCGAACCTTTTTAATCTACAGCTAGTGAAGCATAGTGGATTTAGGTAAGACCGACAACCTGTCGGCATATACTCCTTGGACGTAGCCCTTAGTGGTGAACCAATTAAAAATAGTTGTGTCATCTCTCTGCATGTGAATGTGTCATTGCTGATCATATCCATCATACATATTCAAGTTGTTCCTACCAACATGGGAATAAGATCCACAACTTTAAGAGGAAAAAGTTGACACCCTGATTCACCCCTCCCCTCTCAGGGTGCCCCGGGGTCCTACAAGTGGTATCAGAGGGTAATGGTTGTTGGCGTTGAATCTGTCCTTTGTCACCTGGAGAATGCAGTCAATGTTAGGGGAGTCCCTCTCTTCGATGGAAATAATTTTCAGATCTAGAAGAACAGGATGAGATCTCATCTAAGATCTCTTGGAATGGATGTTTTGTTTTCTATTGTGCAAGGAATACAAGTTACTGATCCAACAGGCCTGGCTATGACTGACACAGACAAGAAAATTCTTGATGCAGATGCAAAAGCACAAAAAGCACTCACCACAGCTCTTTCTGATCAGATCTATCTAAAAGTGATGAGTTGCACTTCAGCAAAGTCTATGTGGGATAAACTTGAAAACATTTATGAAGGATATAGAAAGGTAAAGGAAGAAAAACATCAAGTTTTACAAAATAGGTTTGACGACCTAAAGATGCATCCTAATGAGAATGCAGATTATTTTTTTAATCTAATTACTGAAGTAGTGGGAGAAATTAGAGGTCTTCGAGAAGAAATCAAAGACATTGATATTGTAAAGAAAATCTTGAGAAGACTTCCTCCCATGTACAATGAAAAGGTGTCAACCCATGAAGAAAGAGATATATCTAAACTATCTCTGGATGGTTTGTTAAGTAGTTTAGTGGCATATGAGATGAGAGTCAAACCCGAAGATGCAACGACTCATGTGAGGAAGGAAATGGCATTCAAATCCATGGAAACTGAAAATTTCAGAAGACAGTGGTGGTGAAGATGATGAAGAAAAATAAATTCTTTCCCTCATCTCCAAGAAGTTGAAAAATGGAAAAGGTAAATTTAGAGGTAAGCTACCTCTTGCATGTTTCTGTTGTGGAAGAGTTAGGCACATTGCCTCTCAGTGCCAATGAAAGTTAGATGATGATGAGAGTAAAGCTAAAGACATTGAGAATCCTCAGAGAAGGTTTTTCAAAAAGGGTGACATCAAATCTGGAAAGAAAATGTATAGGAAGAGTTTTGTCTTTGATGAAGAAGATATTGATATTGAATTTTGTGAGGATGAAGAACGAGAATTTAAAACCAGAAACCATGCTTCCATGATGGCTACCACTGAAATATCAGAATCCTCAATCAATAAAGGCAGAGATAATCAGAATACTGTTATTGGTAATCCAAATATTCAAATTAAGGATTCTTTCTCCAAGAATGAGAGTAAATGTAAGAGATGTAATATGTGGAAGGAAGTGGTGGAAGAATCATCAGAATATGATGATGAACAAGAAGCTGAAATTGAACGTTTGGAAGAATTTGTGAATGTTCAGTCTAAAATCCTTGAAAGAAATGATGATGTAGTGGATCTAAAGCTAAGAATTTAAGAGTAGGGAAAGGTCATCAATGAACTCATGTCAAGACTGGAAGAAAAGTCCAAGACTGTTGAGGGTCTTGAAGAGTAAGTTGTTCCTCTTATGAGTAAACTTGGGAATGAATCATTTTCAGAAGAATCAAGGAAGAAAATACCATTTAGAAGATTCTCAGATGCAGAATTACTGGCAAGAGCCAAGTGTGGTTCTGATGTGGTTGAAAAAATCATAACTGTTCAAAGACCCGCTTGCATGGGAAATACTGTAATTGGCTGTGAAGATGAGACATCAACTGCTGGAAATAAAGAGAGCCAAAAGAAAGACAAAAAGAAGTATGAACATATTGAAACATTGCCTGATGTACTGAAAAAGAAACCCTCAATCAAAACTATAAGGAGAACTGAAAATTATCCTCAAACATTCTGAAATGATAGGCAGTTCAACTATTCTCCCAAGGTTGAAGGTGTGAGGATAAATTCAGGTGAGAAGACATTCCCTCTCATGAATTGTCAGTTCTGTGGCTATCTGGGCCATACCATTTCATATTGTGATGAGGTAAGGAGCTACTTGAATGGAGAAGATCTGGGAAGTCAAAAATGAAGACCAATTTCATATCCTCCAGCTTATAGAAGAAATAGCTTCTATGGTTACTATTTTAATTGTTCTAACTTTTTCCATTAAGCTATGTATTCCAGGCAGTGACACGACAGGAGAAATTCATACAACACTCAAAGACGGGACATTGTTCATCCTCCTGATGGTGTTGTTCTCACAAATAGGTTTTCCCCTATAGAAGGAGATTATGGGTATGAATAATCAGATTATGTGGAAGAAAGTATTAAAAGACCACTAGTATCCTATGCTCAATCCAATATCTCATGGAAAGAGAAGAAGAAGATTGAGAAATCCAATCTTGTAGAGGTAGCACTCAAAGCTACAAAGAGCAGAAGCACCTGGATCCTTGATAGTGGATGCTCTTCCCATATGATGGTAAATGATGACCTCTTTATGAACATTGAAAAGAAGGTTGATGGAACAGTATGGTTTGGTAATGATGGTTCTTTGAAGATTAAAGGTAGTGGGAAAACTGCTCTCACCATTGGGGAGCTGAAGAAAACTGAAGTTCTTTACGTGGACGGTCTACGCCACAATCTCCTTAGTGTATGTCAACTCTGTGACTCAGGGCTCATAGTAACCTTCAATCAAAAAGGCTTCACTATAAAATTAAAAACAGGAAATTCTCTTATGAAAGGATGTAGAACAGATTGAAACTTTTATCAGGTTGACAGCAAAGTGATCTCTTGCTATTTTTCTGTTGAAGAAGAAAACAATATATGGCATCGAAGGCTGGGGAATATAACCAACAAGACATGGAAATGATATCTAAGCTAATGATAGTCATGGATATTCCAATTCTAAAATGTGAAGGGGAAAAGTCTTGTGATGCTTGTATTCGTGGGAAACTGGTTTGTAGTTAATATCAGCCAAAGAAGAAAAGGGAATCACATCTTCTTGATCTCATTGATACAGACGTATGTGGCCCAATAAATGTTGTTGGAACCTATGGAGAATGGTAATTCATCCTTTTCATTGATGATTATAGCAGAATGGCTTGTGTAATGGTGATCCACCGGAAGTGACAAGTACTTGATTGTATGAAAACTTATCGACGGATCGCTTCAAATGGTACTAGACGGACAATAAAAGTCCTGCGATCTGACAATGGAGGGGAATACATGTCCATCGAGTTTGAAAATTACATATCAAAACATGGAATACAGCATGAGGTAGCTTCTGTGAGAACTCCGCAACAAAATGGAGTTATTGAGCGCCGAAATTGACACATCAACAATATGGCTAGGACTATTCTGATTGAGAGTGGTATCTCTTGCCATTACTGGAAGGAAGTTGTTGAGGCTGCAGTGCACATTTAGAATCAAACAGGGCTTTATATGTGAGAAATGAAGACACCATACGAATTGTGGCATGGAACGAGGCCTTCACTGAAATACCTACGTGTTTTCGGAAGAAAATGTTTCATCAGGAATAAAGAAGGAAACCAAGGAAAGTATGGTGAAAATGCTGATAAAGGAATTTTTCTTGGTTATCCAATGAACATCAAGGCTTACAAGTGTTTCAATAAACGCTTGGGGAGGATTGTGGAAAGAAATGATGTTAAGATCATTGAAGGAAAAACTCCAAATTCATCAAATAGTACCTATGATGATGAGATAGAAGATGAGATTGAATGTGAACATGGAATAAATACAAATACAGAAATAGTGGAAGGTGTACAAAACACTCAAGGGTCACATCATGATGATGACTCAGATGAAGAATCTAAATTGGAAATATTGGATGGCGAGAATGCGACTGAACCTCATAAGAAAAATGGAAGAGCATAAATTGATCCATCTAACATAATTGGAGACATGAATGCACCTACACAGACAAGTAGGATGTGGAATAACACATCATCTGCATTTCTGTCAGTTGTGGAGCCATCCTCATTTGAAGAAGCTGCAAAGGATGAATCCTAGGTGAAAGCCATGAATGAAGAGTAAGATCATATTGACAAGAATCAGACATGGGATCTTGTCTAGAGACCAAAATGACACAATGTTATTGGAACAAAATGGATATTAAAGAACAAGTTCGATGAGCATGGAAGTGTTATCAGAAACAAGTATCGACTTGTATGTAAATGGTATTATCAGATAGAAGGTGTTGATGTTGACGAGCCCTTTTCTCCAGTGGCTAGACTGGAGTCAATCATGCTATTTATTGCCATGGCTCTCCAAAGAGGATATAAAGTATATCAAATGGATTTCAAGACAACATTCTTAAATGGTGTACTCGAAGAAGAAGTCTACATTGAACAACTGGTGGGTTTTCTTCTTGGTGCTGATGAATCAAAGGTCTGCAAGCTAAAGAAAGTACTTTATGGCCTGAAACAGGCACCATGGGCGTGGTACTCCAGACTGGATTCTTACCTCAAGAAGATGTAATTCAAAAGAGGAGTAGATCACAATCTCTATTTGATGAATTCTTCGAAAGATCAGTTCATGGTTCTAGTGTACGTCAATGACAATATATTTGGTGCCAGCAGGCAGAAGTCAGTGGATGAATTTTCCAATCATATGAAATCAGAATTTGAAATGACAATGATTGGGGAGCTCACATATTTCGTGGGACTGCAAGTGACTCAAAGGAAAGACGTCACTTTTATCTCTCTGGAAAAGTTTGCCAGAGAGCTGCTGAAGAAGTTTAATATGAAATACTCTAAACCAATTCCAACTCCGATTGCAGTTGGAACCAAAATTGGAAAGCATGAGGAAGGGACATCTGTAGAACCCACCATGTACAGACGAATAATTGGGAGCCTACTGTACCTGACAGCGACACAGCCAGATATTGTCTTTGCCACATGTCTTGCTGCCCACATTCAGAGTAATCCAAAGGATGAACATATGGCGGAAGTCAAAATAATCATGCGGTACATTCATGGTACACACAAATTTGGATTACATTTTCCTGCAGGTATGGACAGTGAATTATCAGTGTATTATGATGCTGACTGGGCTGGTGATGTAGTAGACCGAAAGTCCACCAGGGGTGAAGCTTTCTATATTGGGCAGAAATGTGTTGGTCGGTTGAGCAAGAAACAAGAAAGTAATTATCTTAGTACTACTGAAGCTGATTATATCTCCGCCACAAAGGCATGCACTCAAAATCTATGGATGAAGAAGCAATTAACTGATATTGGTGATGAGGTGAAGAAACCAATGTCATTTACCGTGACAATAAGAGCGCAATTGATCTTACGAAGAATCATGTTCAGCATTCTTGTACAAAACACATTGAAATCAGGTATCACTTTATCAAAGAGAAAGTTGAGAAAATCCTGATTAGAATGGATCATGTGGGAACAGAAAAGAAAGTGGCTGATATCCAGACAAAGCCACTATCAGTGGCAGTGTTTGAGAAGCATTGGTTGAACCTCGGTGTTCAGCCACCTCCTAGTGCATAAGGAGGTTACGGAATTCCCCTCTCCCGGTTTTTTATAATTTTTTTAATCTATTTATCGATGTGATGTAGGTTTATGGGTGAGATACTATCCAGGGGGATTATGGTATGAGTTGAACTTGAAAAAGATTACTGGTCTTTGGATTTATTGTCAATGGGGGAGAAATGAGAATGGAATAAATTCAAGCAGCTTCTGTGATGAGAAGAATGAGAAGGAAAACAGTGGAACCCAATTCAAGCCTCCTCTCTTTTTTTCTACACCGAGCATTTCTCACGTAGACTTAGAGTGTTCGCTGAGTTGATTCCTACGTTTTAGATGGAGATCTATTGAATTTATTTTCTTATTTCCAACAAACCCAGAGGGGGATATTGTTGGAACCATGATCTTCTATGCATGTTTTGGAGTATGGTTTGTGTTTGTTTTCAATCATCAATGGGAGTTCGGATCATTTACCAGCAAAAAGATCATATCGTTAAAGCAGACAATAGTATTGAAGGAGGCGTCATTTCCCAGTGTTTGCCAAATTTTTGGGGTCAAAATTATGGAAGTTGCTAAGCATCGCGAAAAGTGGATTTCCATGAAGATAATAATTAAATATGGCAAAGGCATGAATTTCGCAAAAATAGGATGCATGGTTTGGAAATCGTGAAGACCAGGAGAATGGAGGTGGTGAGTCTTCACGATTACGTCAAAGCTTCGCGAATGGCTGATTTGAAGCGCATTGCGGTGGTGAAGGGCTTTGCGAGGGAGCTTCATGGAGAAGGCACAAAGTAATGATGACGGTGATACTCCGTGATGACGAAGAGCTCCGCGAACGGAAAATTGCCGTTGTGCATCGCGATTTTGGGAGATTTTCAGCGGGAACTTCGGAGCTTCACGATTTGAGCTGACGTGGCGCTGACTTCGCGCGGAAGGGTCGAGGATCAGTGGAATCACCTATAAATAGAGGCCGACCCCCTCAAGAGAAAGAGATATAATTTCAGAGAAAATCCTTTTCTCTCGGTTCACAAAGGTCTCTCGCGAAGGCAGTGTGCTTCGCGAAAGAGGAGCTTCGCAGCGGCTATTCTAGCTCCGCCAAAGTTGTGCACCCCACGTTGGCTCAGTGAGCCTCGCGTAGAGGAAGGAGTTACGCGAAGGCCAAGCATTATGAAGGCCGGTGCATCGCGAGAGTGCTTCATGATTGAGCTTCACAAAAAGGCAGGGGCTCTGTGAAGACTTGTTTGAGCTTTCAAAAATTGGGAGCCTTGCGAAGTAGGGTACTTTGCGAAGGCCCTTTCCAGAGGATGTTCGCCCAGTGAACAGGAGACAAATACCTTCATTTCAAGAACGATTGAACTTTAACAGAGCATCAACTCAGGACTCTGATGCAAGCAATGTCTCACGCTGAACATGAGTCAAAGACTTCAATGCATATCTATTGAAGAGACCTTCACGTCTATGAACTGAGTAAGACTTCACCAACGGCAGTGAGCCAGGGGGAGTCAATGGGAGTGACCCGAGGGAAGCAGTGAGCTATCCCTGAACCATTGTAACGGTAGTGAGCCTGGGACAGAGTGACTGTACCCAAACCATTGTAATCTACAGCTAGTGAAGCATAGTAGATTTAGGTATGACCGACAACCTGTCGGCATATGCTCCTTAGACATAGCTCTTAGTGGTGAACCAAGGAAAAAGTGTTTAGTCATCTCTCTGCATGTGAATGTTTCATTGATGATCATATCCATCATACAGATTCATTTTGTTCCTACCAATGTGGGAATAAGATCCACAACTATAGGAGGAAAAAGTTGACACCCTGATTCACCCCTCCCCTCTCAGGGTGCCCCGGGGTCCTACATATTCTTCATACATATCTGAATCTCCTGTATAATGATTTAAATAATGTCATTGACTTATTACAGAATCATATTTATTGTTATGATATAATATATTCTTCACTTATGACTTTATATTATTAGTTCTTTTGTAAATTCCATCTTAAAGCAGTGTTTTGGGTAAAATCATTTTATTTATCGTACATGTTTAGTGTTGTTATTATTGATATTATTATTTATTATATCAAGATTTAATTACTTCTAGAATGTAAATAATGATTTATATATCATATATATTTAGTATATATATTATAGATATATAAATGAAATGCAATAGACCGTTCATGGAGACGGTAGGTCGTATGTATGCATG
Source organism: Viscum album (assembly GCA_963277665.1). Taxonomy (NCBI): domain Eukaryota; kingdom Viridiplantae; phylum Streptophyta; class Magnoliopsida; order Santalales; family Viscaceae; genus Viscum; species Viscum album. Next base: position 1,100,234,197 of record OY728123.1, read on the forward strand.
AACACTGTTTTCATTTCCTTATTGACATGAATTGATGTAAGTAGATGACATATATATATATATATATATGTATAAATCCAGTAGATATATCATGTCATATATTTCATTATTATTCCTTATATATACTTTATAATCATTCTTGAGTGGTTTACATGGACAATTAATCTCATCACGTCGTGGAGATGGTAGTCCGTATGTACGCACGAGCGATGATATCATTCCCATAATTATTGAATATAATTGGAGTGGATGATAGTTTATATTAGAATCTTTATGATGTTATAATAATCATATATTGTTATTCATTACACCATTATACCCATCCAAGTAAGGTGGTGGTGGAAAAAGTGATTACACCACAGCGTGGAGATGGTATTCTGTACGTACGCACACGCGGTGATTTCGTTTTCTATAGGATGGATAGGAGGTGAAATAGGGTTTTTTCATATTTATAATAACATATCAGTATATAAGTAATACGGATGTTATTACATTATAATGAAAAAACTGAATAATATGAAGTAGAAGAAGAAAGAAACATGAAAGAGTCGGTAGAAGAGATTACATCTTCCTCGACGTACCTCCTTTAAACTTCTTCATAGGGCACTAGAGTTGGTATTTTGAGAATACCTGAACTTAAATGATATAAATAGACAGTTTTAGAAGAGGAATCGGTAGGTTTTGGCCGAGCTTCAAGGATCAATAGGGTGTGAAGAGATGAGGGAAGGGGTTCCCTTTTATAAGGGAGGAGAGGGGCACCTTTGGAAAAAACATAAAATATTATTTTATAATAAAGTCATATTCGTTTTATAAAAGTTTCAAATTGATTTATTTCGAAAATAAAGTTGGTATGGGTCGATATCCTTTCAACCAATAGGTTTTAGGAAAGTTTATGTTACTATTTTAACCTTATCATTTAGATTTAACTCTATGTTAAATAATTTAACCATTACCGTGTCTTCTTGTTATCTTACACTATATGGTTAATAAACATACTATAACAATTCAAAATAACCCCATGTGATTCATTATTAATATATATAACCTTATCTAAATCATTTGGCCGATCTTTAGATTTTTAGGAATATAATAACAATTAATAATATAATACTTGTTTTAAAAACTATTTTTGTCAATTTTGACACTATTTGGTAATTGATTTTTGTGAAACTCATAATAGAATGATTAGTTCTAAAAAGTTAATTAATGCTATACTAACATGTCATATTAACAGAAAAAATTAGTGTAATTCATAAAAAGTCTCAAATTACATTTATTTGGGTATTTATAATATCAATTATTTTAATATTTCATTATTTAGGTAATTACTACATCACCATTGTTTCATATATAAATTAAATTATATAATGCCTAAAAATTATAAATAAAATACCATTAGGTAGGAAATCGTTTTAGCTTTCAAATAAATATTTATAGTCGATTTTTATTATAACAAACCAAGATTTTATAAAAAATATTCTTTTTAATTTTATTAATGTCTTGTGTTGTACGCTACACCAAAAGGAGCTTGCACAACACGCATCCTTGACTTGCCTTGCATTACACGCAATCGCGACCTTCCTCGATAGCGTGTGTAATATGCAATACCGAGTTTCACTAAACAACGATATGCTATTAAAATATTATTAAAACTAGCCGGTATGAATAGTAATAACCACTTTTTAATATTCTGTAAATCTTATTTTTCAAAATGAACTTCATTTTTGGATTCGGAGTATCGAATTTAGCCTAAGGTGAAATTTTGGTACATTTCGGATAACTTTCATATTCTGATGAATAGTGAAAATTACTAAATTATAATTAAAAAAACAACTTTTTTAATCGAAATAATTAATAGTGATAAATTATTAATTGGAGTAGTTTTAAAGTATATTTAGAATATATTTTTACAATTTAATACAATGTTGGTCATTGGATGTAATTGCACATATAAACCAGACATAAACAAGTGTCAATCTTTTGATAGATATTGTTTCTTAAAAACACGCTATTTGTTTTAACAGTGGGATTTAATTATAAAATTAATTAATGCAACTTCTATGTTATTAATTTGGTAAAATAGACTTCATTTTTGAATTCGGAATATGAAATATAGCTTAGGATGAAATTTTGGCATTTTTCTGAAATCCTTCATTTTTTGATGAATAGTGAAACCACTAAGTGGTAGGTTAAAAACTGAATTTTGCATAAAACTTAATTTTACCGCTTCTGTGAATGGAATTTCAAAAATCCTACAGACACGGTTGATATCAGTAAGTAAAATATGGTTCAATGAGATAAAAATAATTTTTTGGTGAATAGTAACTTTTTACTATTTTTACCGCGGTTAATAGTAAATAGGGTAACTAAGGGTAAATATGATATTAATATTACCCTAACACATGTCCTAATTCTATTGGACAAGTGTAATTCGACCAAAAACAAACCTAGGAATAAAATATGACCATTTAGGCCCACTTGGATTAGATTAGGACATTTATTATTAATTTATTTAAAGAAGGGTTAAAATAGTTAAAATCAAAGTTTAATAAGTAAATCATTTTTAATATGGGGAATATAAATATTAATTAGAAAGCTAAAAAGATTTCCTATATAATGACATTTTATTTATAATTTTTAGACTTTAAATAAATTAATTTATTTATGACACAACGATGATGCAGTAATTACCCTTTTAAGGAAATATTACATTAATTGATGTTATAAATTCTCAAATGAATGTAATTTGAGACTTTTTATGAATTCCACTAATTTTCTAGGTTACTATGATATATTATTGTTGATTTAATCAACTTGGTTCGAACATATAATTCTGTTATGATTTTCACAAAAATCATATATCAAATATTGTCAAAATTGACACAAAATAGTTTTTAAATCAAATATTATATTATTAATTGTTATTTTATTCCTAAAAATCTAAGGTTATGCCAAATGACTTAGATAAGGATATATATATTAATAATAAACAATTTGGGGTTCGTTTGGCATGTTATAGTAAGTGTATTAACCATATAGTGAAAGAAAACAAAAAGACACGGTAAAAGTTAAATTATTTAACTTAGAGTTAAATCTAATTGATAAGGTTAAAATAAGAACCTAAACTTGTCTAAATCCTATTGGTTGATAGGATTTCGACCCATCCCCACTTTAACTTCGAAATAAGACCCTTTGGAACCATTATAAACCGATTTTGACTTTAATATAAAATAATATTTCGAGATATTCCTAAGGTGCCCCTCTCCTCCCTTATAAAAGGACACCTCCTCCCCCTCCTACTCACACCAATTTGAGCACTCAAGCTCGGCCAAACCCTGCCAAAATTTCTTCTCCACTTCCCTAGCAACATCCTAGAGGTTCTGGTCTTCCTCAAAGACCAATTTTAGTTCCCTAAGAGGAGGTCTCCAAAAGGCGCTTCAAAGAAGAGGTAATTACCGTTACCAATTCTTTCATCTTTATTTCTTCTTCCACTTCTTCTTCTTAGGATGTTTCATTATGAAGTAAGAACATCAGTATCACTCATATACTGATATGTTATTATAAGTATGAAACAACCCTATTTCACCATCTATCTATCCTATGGAAAAAGAAATCACCGCGCGTGCGTACGTACGGAATACCGTCTCCACTCCGTGGTGTAATCTATTTTCCACCACCACCTTACATGGATGGGTATAATGGTGTAAAGAATAACTATACATAGTTATTAAAACATCATATTTATTCTGATATATTGTGTAATCCACTACAATTCAATTCAATATTTATGGAAATGATATCATCGCTCGTGCGTACGTACGGACTACCGTCTCCACGACGCGATGAGATTCATTCTCCATGTTAACCATTTAAGAATGATTATAAAGTATATATAAGAAATAATAATGAAATATATGACATTATAAAGCTACTGGATTTATGTATATATATATATGTATGTCATCTACTTACTTCCATTCAAGACAATAGGGAAAGGAAAACAACGTTCATGCGTACGTACAGACTACCGTCTCCATGAACGGTGTTTTTCATTTCATTTATCTATCTATTATATATATATATATACTGAATATATATGATATATAAATCATATTTTATATTCTGGAAGTAAGTAAATCATGATATAAGTAATAATAATGTCAATAACAACAAGTCAAAACACCTACGATAAAAGAAACGATTTTACCCAAAACGCTTCTTTAACATGGAATTTACAAAAGAACGGGTAATATAATGTCATAAGTGAACCATATATGATATCATAACAATGAATATGATTCTGTAATAAGTCAATGACATTATTTAAACCATTATACAGGAGCTTCGGACACGTACAAAGCTAATCGGACCTAAGGTAAGGGAAATATCACAATCTCACTTTTATCCGAGATTGTATTTACTTTGGTAATGACTGGGGTGTATTTTATCATCCACATCCATGTTCCCTCAATATGTAATATTATTTCCATCCTTCTAAAATTTTTTAAATCCAATTTTACCCTTCGGTGAGTTTTTAGTAAAAGATATGAAAGGAATCTTTTGTCGTTTTTCGTACGAGGTACTTTTTTGACTTTTCTGGAAAAAGTACGAGAAGAATGTTTTTTTAACTTATACGGCATGAATGGATTTTTAAAACATTGTTTCCATGAAGCTTCCTTTACAAGTTTTCAAGTTTATTTTTAATCAACTTCTTTTTTTTAAGTTGTTTGACATGTTATGAAAGGAAAAAAAAAATTTAAGAAGAAAGGATATTTTCCTCAAGAATGGAGTTCAAGTGTTTTATCAAAATTATTTTCCATCTAAGATAATAAAGGGTTCTGTTTTTATCCCTATTATTAAATTGATTAGTTCATGTTGTGATGGAATTATTTTTATGAATTCCTTTATCTTATATGAATTGATTTATGATGTCATGATGTTTCAAGAATCCCATTTTTGTTACATGTGTTATGCGATGATGTATGTTTTATGATTATGTGGCACACATAAGAAAGGATTCATTATAAGATGGGTGGGACCTATATCTCCCTCCAATGAATTGGGTAAAGATTTTATATCTCATTAGATAGACAGGGCTGGAACGGTAGGTTATACCGGTTCAGTGAAACAGGACTGAAACGAGGGTTACTCGATTCAGAAAGGGACTTTGTCTACTAAGATAGTCTTGGCAATTAGTCTTGACTAACAGGAAATGATTCGCTATGATTATGTGTGTATGACACAAAGTTTCATGTTTTACGTTATGATAATTGGGATTACTTTTTCACTGCCATTATTTATCCCATGATTATGAAATTATGCTCTCTTTTGCAGGTTATGATTTCCAAAATGCTATGTTCTTATGAATATGATGTGATTGATATTTATTTTGTTTACCCTTACTGAGCATTTGAGCTCACCCTTTTATGTTTTCTTTTCCCCAGGATATAAAGAAAGGTTTTAGGTAAAAAAAAAGGAGGAAGATCTTTATGGGAGATTTTGAAGATCTTTCACCACAATTAGAAGATTATAGTCCGAGTTTCCAAAGACACTAAACTATTACGGTCCTTGTGTGTGTGTTTTTTTTAATGTACTAAGTATTCCGCAAAAGTAATGTAATGTCAACGTACGTCAAGATACGGGTCTCTACAGTTGGTATCAGAGGAAAGGTTTAGTCAACCTTTGGAAACTAGGATGCGAAAACGTTAGTGAGATCCCTAGAGATATTTCTAAGGTATGTCTAGGGATGTCTCTAAGGTTAAGTATACGTATAGGTTATAGTCCTAGAATTGCTCTAACGATCTTAGAATTTAACCTAAGATGTTAGATATTGAGGGTAATACCCCTTTATTATGTTGTTTTCCCTAGCATGATTTTTGCCTCTCACACTATTCTTTTGGGGTTTTAGACGATGGCTGGAACCCGAAGGAACCGTGTTGATCAATGCAATGGACAATGCAATGATTGTCCCCCTGAGCAACCAAACGATATGGGAGTTGGAATGCAAAATCTTGTAGCCATTCTCACACAACTTTCTCAAGCTATGAATCATGCAGGACTTCCAAACGAGCAAAGGAAGGAGCAACATTCTGTTGAATCCTTCATGAGGCAGTGTCCGCCTTCTTTCAGTGGGTCTACTGATCCATTAGTTGCTGAACAATGGATTAGTACTACTGAAAATATATTTTCAGTTCTTCAATGTTCTGAACATGATAAAGTCATCTTAGCAGTATATCGTTTGGAAGGTGAAGCTGATCAATGGTGGAATCTTATCAAGAATACGAGGCAAAGAGATGAAATTGATTCCATGGAATGGGACGAGTTCAAGAACTTGTTTTTCAGTAAGTACTTCCCTTGTATTCTTCGAACGAAGATGGAGAAGGAGTTTCTTGAACTAAAGCAAAAGGATGATGAATCTGTTGGTATATACGAAGCGAATTTTACAAGACTTGCAAGGTATGCATCTGGCATTATCATCCAACCTGAAAGTAAAGTTGATCGATTTTTCAGTGGCTTAAAACCAAGTCTTTGAAGGGCATTAGCTATAAGAGACTTCAGTAGCTATGAAGAAATTGTGCGTTGTGCTATCAAGGTAGAAATGGAAGTTGGTGTGACATATCCATCTCATGGTTTTGACAAGAAACGAAAGATGGAGTTCAAGGAGAAATCTCAGAATAATGGTGAAAAGAAGATGAATGTTTCCTTATGCACAAAGTGTGGAAAGAAGCATGGTGGAGATTGTCTTAAAGGGACTAGAAAATGTTTTAAGTGTGGAAAAGAAGGTCATCGAGCAGCTGAGTGTCGAAGTAATGGAAAAAGGGATTCTAATGAAGTGAATAAAGCAAACACTGCAGAGAACGCACACCCAACACTTCAATGCTTCAAGTGCAAGGAGATGGGACATTATGCCAATAAATGCCCTAATCCAAGGGTTAGTGATGATCGACATGAGCAACTGCTTAAGGCAAAGGACAAAGGGAAGTCACATGCGATCACTATTGGCAATGTTGAATATGACAACGATGTGGTGGAATGATTAAGTTTTTGTGTAATGGGATTCCAAAATAATGTTGTATCATGGAATATTAGAATATTTATGTATTGGTCTAAGGTGGTATTCAAAGTGATTGAGATATTATGCGCATAATGAAGGGAAAACGAGAAAACGAAATGTTTAACAGTATTCATGAGCTCATGATTGATATAAGGACTAAGTGATATCATGGTTTGAGTATATAGAATTTTGAGGATTTTGGTATGTGGAAAGTGTTAACTTTTAACTGCATTCAAGTTTTCACTAAGGTTCAATGGGTATTCAAGAGAGTACAAGATTAAGGCCTTTGAATGTTTGGAATGTGTCCAACAAGATATATCTTATGATATATGGGGATCAACGATGGTATTAAATCTCTGGTAATCGTTTTCACTATGTTATGAGAATGGACTGCAGTATTATGGATAGGACTAAAGATTGGAATGGATTATGTTGGACATAAGTTAGTATTGTTTAAGGATAGAAGTTTTTTCGATATTATTTATGGGATGTTATAGTAATATAGTTTTAGAAAAAGGACAACCTGTAGGACGGGCGACAACCCATCGCTTCGGACAAGGCTGTGGGAATCGAACCCACAACCGAAGTGCGACTGGCCTTTATCGCCTACCACTGGCCTACAGGAAGTCCCTGTTTAGTAGAAACTAGTTTCATTATATTAAGCAGTATGATATATGAAGTATAAGTCTATTTTAGGAACTATATATGATTAATCTCACTATAGATCGACTTATGTATATAATTTTTTCTAACCTTTTGTTTGAGACAGATGGAATGACCCGTCATTCTATCACATGATCTGCTAACACTTCACGAATAACAAATTCAACTTCATTTAAGAGATGAAGTGGAAATTGTTCTAGGCACGAACAATAGTGAGATTGTACCAAAATAAAGAAAGTATTTATTCCAATTCAAATTTTCAACATTAGGGAAATGATCTTGAAAACCAAAAATGTTGTCCTAGTGATCATATACCTGATGAATCGGATGGTACCTTAGATCGTCACAAATTTATGGATTTGTGATTATTGGCTTTTCCATAGCCATGTTCTCTACCACTCTCCATCAGAACATGATGGATAGATTTCTCTTCCATATCCATATTTTCACCTATGTGGAAACCCAATGATTAGTTTATTTGGGTAACCGTTACGTTTCATACTTTTGTTTTTCAAGATTGGTTTTGATATTCCTTTTTACGATGTGGGTTTCTATTAAAGAAACTTTCAAATAGTAAACTATTTATAACCCCCGACGAATTTCGAGGGAGAAATTCATTTTAAGGGGGGTAGAATGTAACAACCCAAGATTTTATAAAAAATATTCTTTTTAATTTTATTAATGTCTTGTGTTGTACGCTACACCAAAAGGAGCTTGCACAACATGCATCCTTGACTTGCCTTGCATTACACGCAATCGCGACCTTCCTCGATAGCGTGTGTAATATGCAATACCGAGTTTCACTAAACAACGATATGCTATTAAAATATTATTAAAACTAGCCGGTATGAATAGTAATAACCACTTTTTAAAATTCTGTAAATCTTATTTTTCAAAATGAACTTCATTTTTGGATTCGGAGTATCGAATTTAGCCTAAGGTGAAATTTTGGTACATTTCGGATAACTTTCATATTCTGATGAATAGTGAAAATTACTAAATTATAATTAAAAAAACAACTTTTTTAATCGAAATAATTAATAGTGATAAATTATTAATTGGAGTAGTTTTAAAGTATATTTAGAATATATTTTTACAATTTAATACAATGTTGGTCATTGGATGTAATTGCACATTTAAACCAGACATAAACAAGTGTCAATCTTTTGATAGATATTGTTTCTTAAAAACACGCTATATGTTTTAACAGCAGGATTTAATTATAAAATTAATTAATGCAACTTCTATGTTATGAATTTGGTAAAATAGACTTCATTTTTGAATTCGGAATATGAAATATAGCTTAGGATGAAATTTTGGCATTTTTCTGAAAACCTTCATTTTTTTATGAATAGTGAAACCACTAAGTGGTAGGTTAAAAACTGAATTTTGCATAAAACTTAATTTTACCGCTTCTGTGAATGGAATTTCAAAAATCCGACAGACACGGTTGATATCAGTAAGTAAAATATGGTTCAATGAGATAAAAATAATTTTTTGGTGAATAGTAACTTTTTACTATTTTTACCGCGGTTAATAGTAAATAGGGTAACTAAGGGTAAATATGATATTAATATTACCCTAACACATGTCCTAATTCTATTGGACAAGTGTAATTCGACCAAAAACAAACCTAGGAATAAAATATGACCATTTAGGCCCACTTGGATTAGATTAGGACATTTATTATTAATTTATTTAAAGAAGGGTTAAAATATTTAAAATCAAAGTTTAATAAGTAAATAATTTTTAATATGGGGACTATAAATATTCATTAGAAATCTAAAAAGATTTCCTATATAATGATATTTTATTTATAATTTTTAGACTTTAAATAAATTAATTTATTTATGACACAACGATGATGCAGTAATTACCATTTTAAGGAAATATTACATTAATTGATGTTATCAATTCTCAAATGAATGTAATTTGAGACTTTTTATTAATTCCACTAATTTTCTAGGTTACTATGATATATTAGTGTTGATTTAATCAACTTGGTTCGAACATATAATTCTGTTATGACTTTCACAAAAATCATATATCAAATAGTGTCAAAATTGACACAAAATAGTTTTTAAATCAAATATTATATTATTAATTGTTATTTTATTCCTAAAAATCTAAGGTTCGGTCAAATGACTTAGATAAGGATATATATATTAATAATAAACAATTTGGGGTTCTTTTGGCATGTTATAGTAAGTGTATTAACCATATAGTGAAAGAAAACAAAAACACACGGTAAAAGTTAAATTATTTAACTTAGAGTTAAATCTAATTGATAAGGTTAAAATAAGAACCTAAACTTGTCTAAATCCTATTGGTTGGTATTATTTCCACCCATCCCCACTTTAGCTTCGAAATAAGACCCTTTGGAACCATTATAAACCGATTTTTACTTTAATATAAAATAATATTTTGAGATATTCCTAAGGTGCCCCTCTCCTCCCTTATAAAAGGACACCTCCTCCCCCTCCTACTCACACCCATTTGAGCACTCAAGCTCGGCCAAACCCTGAAAAAATCTCTTCTCCACTTCCCTAGAAACATCCTAGAGGTTCTGGTCTTCCTCAAAGACCAATTTTAGTTCCCTAAGAGGAGGTCTCCAAAAGGCGCTTCAAAGAAGAGGTAATTACCGTTACCAATTCTTTCATCTTTATTTCTTCTTCCACTTCTTCTTCTTAGGTTGTTTCATTATGAAGTAATAACATCAGTATCACTCATATACTGATATGTTATTATAAGTATGAAACAACCCTATTTCACCATCTATCTATCCTACGGAAAAAGAAATCACCGCGCGTGCGTACGTACGGAATACCGTCTCCACGCCGTGGTGTAATCTATTTTCCACCACCACCTTACATGGATGGGTATAATGGTGTAAAGAATAACTATACATAGTTATTAACACATCATATTGATTCTGATATATTGTATAATCCACTCCAATTCAATTCAATATTTATGGAAATGATATCATCGCTCGTGCGTACGTATGGACTACCGTCTCCACGACGCGATGAGATTCATTCTCCATGTTAACTATTTAAGAATGATTATAAAGTATATATAAGAAATAATAATGAAATATATGACATTATAAAGCTACTGGATTTATGTATATATATATATGTATGTTATCTACTTACTTCCATTCAAGACAATAGGGAAAGGAAAACAGCGTTCATGCGTACGTACGGACTACCGTCTCCATGAACGGTGTTTTTCATTTCATTTATCTATCTATTATATATATATATACTGAATATATATGATATATAAATCATATTTTATATTCTGGAAGTAAGTAAATCATGATATAAGTAATAATAATGTCAATAACAACAAGTCAAAACACTTACGATAAAAGAAACGATTTTACCCAAAACGCTTCTTTAACATGGAATTTACAAAAGAACGGGTAATATAATGTCATAATTGAACCATATATGATATCATAACAATGAATATGATTCTGTAATATGTCAATGACATTATTTAAACCATTATACAGGAGCTTCGGACACGTATAAAACAAATCGGACCTAAGGTAAGGGAAATATCACAATTTCACTTTTATCCGAGATTGTATTTACTTTGGTAATTACTGGGGTGTATTTTATCATCCACATCCATGTTCCCTCAATATGTAATATTATTTCCATCCTTCTACAATTTTTTAAATCCAATTTTACCCTTCGGTGAGTTTTTAGTAAAAGATATGAAAGGAATCTTTTGTCGTTTTTCGTACAAGGTACTTTTTTGACTTTTCTGGAAAAAGTACGAGAAGAATTTTTTTTTTAACTTATACGGCATGAATGGATTTTTAAAACATTGTTTCCAAGAAGCTTCCTTTACAAGTTTTCAAATTTATTTTTAATCAAATTCTTTTATTTTAATGTTGTATGACATGTTATGAAAGGAAAAAATGTTTTTGAAGAAGAAAGGATATTTTCCTCAAGAATGAAGTTCAAGTGTTTTATCAGAATTATTTTCCATCTAAGATAATAAAGGGTTCTGTTTTTATCCCTATTATTAAATTGATTTGTTCATGTTGTGATGGAATTATTTTTATGAATTCCTTTATCTTATATGAATTGATTTATGATGTCATGATGTTTCAAGAATCCCATTTTTGTTACATGTGTTATGCGATGATGTATGTTTTATGATTATGTGGCACACATAAGAAAGGATTCATTATAAGATGGGTGGGACCTATATCTCCCTCCAATGCATTGGGTAAAGATTTTATATCTCATGAGATAGACAGGGCTGGAACGGTAGGTTATACCGGTTCAGTGAAACAGGACTGAAACGAGGGTTACTCGATTCAGAAAGAGACTTTGTCCACTAAGATAGTCTTGGCAATTAGTCTTGACTAACAGGAAATGATTCTCTATGATTATGTGTGTATGCCACAAAGTTTCATGTTTTAAGTTATGATTATTGGGATTACTTTTTCACTACCATGATTTATCCCATGATTATGAAATTATGCTCTCTTTTGCAGGTTATGATTTCCAAAATGCTATGTTCTTATGAATATGATGTGATTGATATTTATTTTGTTTACCCTTACTGAGCATTTGAGCTCACCCTTTTATGTTTTCTTTTCCCCGGGATATAAAGAAAGGTTTTAGGTAAAAAAAAGGAGGAAGATCTTTATGGGAGATTTTGAAGATCTTTCACCACGATTAGAAGATTATAGTCCGAGTTTCCAAAGACACTAAACTATTACGGTCCTTGTGTGTGTGTTTTTTTTAATGTACTAAGTATTCCGCAAAAGTAATGTAATGTCAATGTACGTCAAGATACGAGTCTCTACATTTATCTTATGAATAACCCTATATTAAAAATGTTTCATTTATTAAACATTGATTTTATCTTTTTTAACTTATTTTTAAATAAAATAATAATAAATGTTCTAATCGAATCCATGTGGACCTAAAGGGTAATATTTTATTCCTAAGATTGTTTTTTCTAATTACACTTACCCAATAGAATTAGGACTTGTGTTAGGGTAATAAAAATCTCATTTTTACCCTTAATTACCCTATTTACTTTTAACCGTGGTAAATAAGACTAAAAAAGTTACTATTTACCAAAAATTATTTTTATCTTATTAAACCACATTTTACTCCTTGATATTAACTGTGTCTCTCAGATTTTCTAAATTCCACTCACAGAAGCGGTAAAATTACGTTTTATGTAAATTTTCAAATTCTCCTAGGAGGTGGGTAAAAGACGGTGAAAAGTTCAATAATGTTTTTATATATTTAAAATTATTATAAAATGACTCCAATTAATTACATTGAACTTATATAGGCATTATATATCAATTTTTACCTAAAATACATTTAAATAAAATAAATAATTATTTAAATTAAAATTCGTTTTTAAACTATAACTCGGTGTTTTTCATTATTCATCAAAAATTGATGGTTTTTAGAAAAATACCAAAAATTCACCCTAGGCTAATTTCGATATTCCAAATCCAAAAATGAATTCGATTTTGAATGATAAAATTTATAAAATTTCAATACATGGTTATTACTATTCATAATGGCTAGTTTATATAACATATCATTTTTTAGTGAAACCCGGTATTGCATACAACACACGCTATCGAGAAAGGTCGTGATTGTGTATAATGCAAGACAAGTCAAGGTTGCGTGTAGTGCAAGATTCCATTTTTGTTGTGTATAATATAATCCAAAAATATTTGATTTATACATTGAATATATATATATATATATATACTCAATGTTTTGAGGAATAACTTCTATCAAACGAAATTGAAATATTTTGTAACACGATCCAATAATAGTGTTGCATATACTGCAAGATAATACGGTGTTGTGTATAGCGCATGATAATATTACTATAGAATACACCACAAGACATCAAATAAATTAAAATGAATACTTCTCATAAAATCTCGAGCTGTTATATAGAATATCCATGTGCATGTTTATATGGTAATGTTTCATTTATTTTTTCCATATTATGTTCAAGTTTATGTTTAAAAGATATTGTTTTTATTACAAATCTTGCCTTAAAACTTTATAGATTCCACTAAATTATTTACCCATACTGAGCATCTGAGCTCACCCCTTTTTTATGTTTTATTTTCCTAAAATCTCAAGAATTGTTTTATGTTTGAGATGATGGGTTAAGCTAAGGGGAAAATGGAATTATCAAAGGATTTTTTTTGTTGTATGTTAGAAAGTGTAATGTAATGTTCAAGTATGAAATCTATTTTCCATGAATACTTAATTGATTGGTATTTCGGGACTTGATTCCTTGTAATCATGCCAATGTATAAAAATAATGCCCCATCTATGGGTAACTGGGGTCGGGGCATTACACTTGGTATCAGAGGAAGTTTAGTAAAAACCTTGGAAACAAGATTTAGATAAACTCTTATTAGAGAACATATCCTTAAGATAGAATTTGAGGATTATTATAGAATAACTTCCTAAAATTTGGTATTGTAGTGATTTTGTGAGTTTTCCAAGCAATACATCCCTGTCTGGATACAACCAGGAAGAGGCGGCTTGGGCATAGATGTACCTAGGGGTAAAACCCAAAAAAATGCATCGATCTAGACTCGAATGAAAACCGGTGCGTGACAATGGTCCTTGCTACACTTTTGGTTACGACACTCCTGTGGAATATGCTTAGGATAATTCTCATTTTCATTACAAACCATTATTAAGGTTTTATGAGTATATACATCCTCCAGGAAAACATTTTTTAGTATTATGGATTATATCCATAAACTGTTCAATTTACGTTAGGTATTTTACAAGTTTGAAATTATTCCTTGCAATTCATAAACTGACCTAGTGTATGCAATTGTACAGAAATGGAGCCCAATAGAGTGAATGTGAACTCCAGCAATATGCATGATCCAAATATAAAGAAGGATCATACCATTCCAGGTATTATGACAACATTTAGAAGGGAAATAGTCTCCTAGGTATTCTCAACATATAAAGAAATAATATCATGTGTTAATAAGATAAGTAAATAATTGTCTGAGTCATATGGATTTGAAGGGAATCCCGAGGAGAAATGGATATTATAGGGAAAGATTGATAAGGGAAGAAGTGAAAGAAGGATTTTCCCATATGTGATTATTTTGCAAAGAATCACCGTGGTAAATTCTAGAAGGGAATGAATGTTTGTTTTGAGTGTGCCGAAAAAGGACACCAAGTACGTGATTTCAAGGATAAGAAAATGGTTTCATGTGTACAATGCGTCATCTTCAAAGAGTTGGGACACTATGCGAATCAATGTCTAAATCATCAGAGTATACCCCATATGCTGCTATTGGATAATAATAAATTTATGATACTACCGAAGATGATGAGTAATGATTAGATTTCTAACATTGTTATTAAATTATTGTGTCATTTGATTATTGTATTAATGATGTACATGTTTAAATAATTATAGAGTATGTAAGGATCGTACTGCATTATTATTTTATTAAGGACTTGAGATTATGTGGAACCAAGAAATGTTACTCAATAGCAGGTTAAATTTTTGTAAAATATATGGTTGAGATAAAGATAAACTATAATATGGTTCTGATACTAAGATAGTGATTTTGGAATAATAAATCATAGATTTGGATAAATTATATTGGATATTCATGACTACCTTGAAATAGATTAATGATTTGAATATTTCACCATTGTTGTAGTTTAAAACATTTTTGGATAGAATGAGTATATCTAGTATTCTACAAGGAATAAGGGAGCATGAATGTAATAAGTAGGGTTTGGTGGTAATTCAGGATGTTGCATTGTTTTAAAAGAATAAATTATGAAGGTGTTCACATGTTATTACGTGGAAAAAAGGGTCAAAATTTTGTTTACATTCCGTAAAAAGTTTGGACTTTGTTTTTGGATAGAAGTATTTTGGATAATTCTAGTTTGATATTATTTTTTGATTTCCATTAATGGACATCCCGGAGGTCCGGAGGCAACCCATCGCATCCGCCAAGGCCGCGAGATTTGAACCCGCAACTGAAGGGCGACAAGGGTGTATCCCCTACCAATGGCCAACATGATGTCTTGGATTGAATAATGTAGTTTTTTTAAAAGTTTTGGTATATGAATTATAAATTCATTTTTTTGGAACCCTATATGAATATGATAAATAGATTATTTATTTAGAGTGAAAGATGAGTGTGTGGTAAAAATTAGTTAAAGGATGGAACTCTACTTCTCAAGTATATATTTCATTTTCTCTCTTATTCTATGAATTAATTAATTATTAAACAGTTGGTAAGGGATATTAAAAAAAATGTGTTATCCTAATAAATTATGTTTTGCTGAATAGATGATATTTTAAATCATCATAGATTGATGGCTTTGAGGCGCTCAATTCTACACTTGTTTATAACAGATGACCTCTATCACTCCATATAAATATTTATGTTTTTCTCCTACTATGTTTCTATAATTTCCTCTAATGTTCTCTTATTCAAAACCTTGATTTGGTGGTAACTTTTTCATTTCCCTTACCCTCTTATTAAGAATATATTTTATAAACCCAATTTCTGATATCGGTTTTCCAGAAAGGTATTTCTCTATTTTTAAATTTTTATTTTCGAAAAACCAATTTCAAATTATGAAGATGCAGTTTATTGAAGGAGGGGAGAATGTATGACCCCAAGATCTCATAGTACGTTATCTCATTAATGTAATTTAATAGCTTGCACTACACATACCACCGAGTTTGAGCGCACCACAATATTACCAAAAAAGCCGTTAAAAAATACAGTTATAAATAGTATTAACTACAGTTTGAATCTCATATACTCTATTTAATTTTAACATCCATATTATTTGTTTCTTACACAGAATATATGAAAAAATTCATTTTTTCGGATAAAAGAATTATTTTTCATAAAAATGAAATTTTACCACCTTTTAATGGTGATCCCAATTTAAAAAAATATATGTCCATTTTATATATTCAGTTTGAAAAAATAAACTTCGTCATTACAATCGGGACATAAAATCTTAGTTTTGATAATTTTTTGTATTTTTCTGATACAATCATATTTTGGTGAGTAGTGAAAAATACAATATTCTTACTAAAAATGAATTTTTTTAATCAAAATAATTTATTGTGTTGAATAATACATTCTAATGGTTTGGAAGTATAATTATATTATATGTTTACCGTTTAATCCAATTGTGGACATTGAAAGTAATTTCACTTTGAAATTTGACATAAAAAACTGTCAATATTTGGATAGTTATTATTTGTTAAAAATATATTTTTAGTTATGAAAACAGGAATAAATTTAAAATTAATTAATGAAACTTCTATGTTTTGAAATTGGTAAAATATAATTCATTTTTGAATTCGGAATAGAAAAATTATCATAGGGTGAATTTTTTGTATTCTTCTAAAAACATTCAATTTTTTATGAATAGCGAAAAACACTTAGTTATAGTTTAAAACCAATTTTTTTTTAAGAATTAAATATTTTATTAAAATTTATTTTATGTCAAAATATATATATAATATTTATATAAGTTCAATGTAATTCATTGAAGATAGTTTATAATAATTTTAGATATATAAAAAAATTTAAACATTTTATTGTCTTTTACCCTCCTCCTAGGAGCATTTGTAAATTGGCATAAAACATAATTTTACTGATTATCTGAATTGAATATCAAAAATATTAGAAACATGGTTGATATCAATAGGTAAAATTTTGTTCAATAGGATAAAAATAATTTTTGATGAATAGTAACTTTTGAGTTTTATTTACCATGGTTAAAAGTAAATACGGAAATTAAAAGAAAAAATGTATCATTATTACCCTAACACATGTCCTAATCCTATTGTATAAGTGTAATTCGACCAAAAAAACCTTAGGAATAAAATATGATCATTTAGCTCTATATGGATTAGATTAGGACATTTATTATTATTTAATTCAATGAAGAATTAAAAGAGTTAAAATCAAAGCTTCATAACTAAAAAAATTAATATAGGGATAAACATAAGATAAATTTGACTGTAAATATTCAATAGAAATTTAAAGAGATTTCCTACAAAAGGGTAGTTTATTTATATTTTTTAGGAATTAAATAATTTAATCTATTTATCACACAGTGATGATGCAGTAATTACCTAATTAATGAAAGATTAAAATAATTAATATTATAAATATCCAAATTAATGTAATTTGAGAATTTTTATGAATTATAATAATTTATAGTTTAACATGACATATTATTGTTAGTTATATGATTTGTTTGATGTAATAATTATGTTATTAATTTAGAATAAAATACCAAATAATGACAAAATTGAAATAAAAGTGTTTTTAAAACAAATATTATATTATTAATTAATATTTTATTTAAAAAAATATAAGCTTCGGCCAAAAGTTGTATATAATAATATTTATGACATTAATAAACCAATTACAGTTCGATTGGCCTTTTATAGTTTGGCTATTAACCATATAATATAAAAATACAAAGAGACATGGTAAATGTCAAACTATTTAACTAAGACTTAAATCTAAAAGTTAAGGTTAATATGGTGACCTAAACCAGTCTAAAACCTATTGGATGAGAATATTTCGACACATTACCACCTTATCCTATAAATAATTTATTTTGGAGCCATTGTAACCCAAAAATAAATTTATTATAAAATAAAATTTTAATTGTTTCCTAAGGTTCCCCTCACCCCTTTTAAAAAAGGGCACATCCACTTCTTTCAAATTCACACCTCCATAGACATTTAACTCAGCCAACCCCTACCCAAATACCCTTTCAACTGTCTAACATTCTTCCTAGAGGACATAATTTAGTCATAAATCCATCCTAATGAGCTGGTTTGATCAAATCAAAAGGATGAAACCAGAGAAGAGGTAAATATTTCATCACCTCTTTCAACTTCCGTTCTTCATCAACTTCCTATTTCACTATTGTATTCATTCTAAAATAATTAGTCATGTATCTTATATATATTGTGATGTTATTATAAATATGGTACAACCATATTCATTATTATATCCATCTTTTGAAAGACATGTCACCATACATGCGTATGTATGTCTTACCGTCTCCACGTCATTGTGTAGTTTGTTATTGAAACACATAATTATTTGGATGGGTGTAATAATGATTATAACTAATTTAAATAACAAATATCTAATTTCAATGATTCTGTATATATGATATACCATCCAATTATATAATATTTCTCCCTCTGTATAGTGATATTGTCGCTCGTGCGTACATACGGATTACCATCTCCACGACATGATTAGATTCATTTCCACGTTCACCATTCAATGATGATTATAAAATATATATCATTAATAAGTATGTAATATATGACATAACAATTACACTAGATATATATATATATATATATAAATCTCTGTGTGTTTACTTACATATAATATATTCACTTAGTTCCGTTCAATACGATATGAAAACGGAAACAACGTTTATGCGAACGTATATACTACCGTCTCCATAAAAAATGTTTTCCATTTCATATATATGTTAATTATACAAATTTATATTCAAATATATATGATATATAAATCATGTTTCATATTTTGTATGTATTAAAATATTGTTCTAAGTGATACAATCAAGAGTAACAAGTTAAAACACATACGATAAAGAAAGCTATTATTACATAAAATGTTAATTTAACATGGAAATTTTTTTTAAATTGGTAGTATAATGTCATAAATGAATCATTTATGATATAATAAATATTAATATGGTTCTAGTATAATTTAATAACATACTACAGTCTTCATACAGGAGGTTAAATATACCCTCGACTAAAGGAAAGTGCAAGGTAAGGGTTAATTTCACGATCTATATATTATCTGAGGTTGTTTTTACATAAGTATCAAATGGGAAATATTAATTATCCATGTCTGTGTTTCATAAAAAAATATTTAAATGGATTCTTTTTAAGGGACATTTTACTAAAACATAATTTTATTTGTTTTAAATTTTTATTCTTCTAAATCGTTTTCCTTTAATGACCATGTTTTAAAAATGATTTTTAAGTAATTATTTTTATGGACATGAATTTTTTTAAACTGTTAATTCATTTGAATATTTTAGATGTGGTATGGGAAACTTTGATTAAAAATGTCTTTAAATTTTTTACTTTTTAAATTGTGTTACTTTTAAATGTTTTCATGAAAAAGAGATATTTCTCTCAATGAGTGTTACAAATCATTTTCATCTATTTCAACATCCTTTGATGGATATTAAACTTGTCTGAAGGTGATCTATTATGATAAAAATATTCTATATTGTATTTAAGGATTAGTGATATGTTTGACTATGGATGTGTTATTTTTATACCATTCATTGTTTATAGATAAATTATTGACATTATGTTATCTAGTTTTAATAGGAATAATTATGTTTTGTTTCCACCTTTTCATATGTGGAATGCAGTTGACTTAGTAAGTGATGGGTGGAGCTCGATATAGCTCCTCGATGAATTGGTAGGTCTCATGAGAGAAAATAGTGTCTTGGAATAAGGCCCTGAAAAAACAAATTATTTGTAGTCTTGGAACAAGGCCTTGACTATGTGGTAATGATGTCTGGCCTTAGGCATTCCCTCATTATGAAATTAGTTATTACATGTGAATAATCGACGAGTAGAAAATCCATGTGGATGTTTATTTGGAAATTTTTTATTTATTTTTCCCATATTATGTTCATGATTATGTTTATAAGGATATTTTTTTGTTACAAATCTTACCTTTAAAATTTATAGCTTCTGTTAACTTATTTACCCGTACTGAGCATTTGAGCTCACCCCTTTCTTATGTTTTATTTTCCGAGGATCCCATGAAGTTTTATATGTTTGAGATACAGGGTTAAGTTAAAGAAACAATGGCATTCTCAAATGAGTATTTTGTGTTTTATGTAAGAATGTGTAATGTAATTTTCATGTATGCAATCTAATTTCCAAGACTACTAAATTGATCGACCTTTCGGGACATGATTCCTTGTAATCATGCCAATGTATTAAAATAATGCACCAACTATGGGTAAATGGGGTTAGGGCATTATAGTTGGTCAGATTGAGCAAGCCACGCTGGAAAATGGGGGATCCCACATGCGTTGTCGGGGGAGAAAAGTAGTTGCATCCAGCAAGCCATGGTAGTAGGGGCGGTACGGAGCAGCAGCACCCAGCAGGCCGCTGCTGGAAGGAGTGGCACGACCCCGTGCCATACCACGTTGGTCGAACCCGTTTTTCCAAAAGGTTGACCATTTATTGTGTGGGGATGCACACCACCGACTGGAAAAATGTTTCTGTATCCATAGGGTCAACAAGAAACAATGGTCCGCCTTCGGGCGGATCGAGCCCGATGCGGGCCGACCAAGCGGGCTGGACCCACCCAGTGGATATGACCAACCATCGAGCCAACGTGGGTGGCCCGAGCCCCACCCGGTGGGCTGGGTCGACCGCTTCCTAGGCCAACCCTGACTGCCCACACCCAGTGAACCTGGTTGACCCTTAATGTACAAGACCCGGGCGAGGTTAGGTATACCCCGGGACCCATTGCATTGGGTCGGTCTAACCGAGTCGGACTGGGGTCAGACCAACCGGTCCCGGGATAAAGAAACTCCCACAACTGATGAACTGAGTGTCCTTTGGAAATACCATCAGTGGGTTTGGGATCCCTTTTGTGAATTAGTCCCTTTGAAATATTCCAACAGGCCCAACAGAGCCAGACCGAACCGAGGTGCGATCACCCCATTTCACAGAAATGGATGTAACTAACAAACCATGTGTCAGAATGATGCACCTTTTATGGAATAAGGACCATTGTGACAAATATATAATTTGGAGATATTATATGTGAGGTTTGGGGGTGTTTTACATAGAAAATGGTTGGATAAAACATGAAACTATCGAGGCCCATTTATAAAAAGTTCCCAAATCTCACAGATCATGCATCTGATTGACGCGTCGTCTGTCATGTTGGGACTCCTATGATGGGGAGGTTCCTTGGGAAAGATTTTCCAGAACATCATACTAGTTGAAATATGTTCGATGACATGAGGATTAGTTCTCCCAAAATCAAGGGTGATTTGGGTGGGAGTCTTGTCGCTCACTATGACATGAAAAAGAAAAGCGACCAATGCGGTTCAGCATTAGAAACACCATAGTAGGATAATATATATGTATGAATAATCATCCCTACCTCTATACTAGTGACCCTATGAGGATCAAAATCATTGAAACCCTGTGTGGATCAGCATACAAGAAACCCTGTGAGGATCCACATCACATCGATCCTGTGTGGATCAGCATCATTGCGACACTGTGTGGATCATCATCATAGCGACCATATGTGGATCATCATCATAGAGACCCTATGACAATTAGATTTTTTCGACTCTCTATAGATCAGATATAGCATGACCCGATGAGGACCCTCCATATAGTGTCCCATCATGGATAGATGCCTTATGTTCAACAGTGGATCAATAATAGTAGAGATCCGTGGTGGATCAGTTGTGGGACTTATAAATGGAATAAGATGATATAACATTAGACTAATCATCTATATTGTTAATATCTGAGTTTTATACAAGGTGTGAGATAACTATTGCTTTTTTGCGTTGGGATTGAGGTCTTTCCAAGTGGTTTTTACTTTGTGGAATCCTGGTAAACTTTGGGGGTCTCTGGGTCCCGATTGAGTATTGTTATGCTCACCACTGCATGGGCTTCACCTGCAACTTGTTTTGTCTTGTAAAAAAACGAGTAACTGGGCTGAGACTTGAGGGAGCCAGGGCCAAGAGGTACATGGAGAAGACAGTATTATTGGAGTGTTGTGGAGATGATTAGGACATAACCTTCCGGTGGAATCCTCGGTGGATAACCCATGAGCAGTTTTATAATTTCAGTTGTACATGTACATTTCAGTGGGGCTGGTATTCTGGCCCCTTTACATTCAGTACACTTTTAACTAGGGAAGTTTAAATCATGGTAGCTTCTTGTTGTGTTCTTGGATTTTGGGTTTATATATGTTTAAAGGTAATGAATTCCCATTATATGGATACACCTTTTTGTTGATAGTTTCCAACCACCGGCCTATGGAAGGCAGGCCTGGGATAGTCACGACACGGACCCTGGGGGGACATGTCCTAACCAAGTGGAATCAGAAGATTCGGTTCAACCGAATAACGATGACTATAATATTTTTAATGAAGAAATAGTGTTATTTTTTTGAGTGTGATTTTTAGTTCAGGGTTTCCTGGTTTAGTGAAGCAGCCGACGAATCCATACACAGGTACCCTGAATTCTGTTTCTGAATCGGTACACAAAAAAACTGACTGTGTGTGTTTTGGAAGTTTTTTACTTTTAATCTCTTTGAGTAAACTCACAATGTATAAATTATTTACCATGGAGGACATGATTCATTTCATGATTCCACCACGAATTCAACCTTCTTGGAATACTGAGATATTACATGATGAGGACCCACTGAGTTATGAGGCTTTGGTACTAGGCCCTCTTACTATAGTAGTACCATCAGCTGGTGCACTCGCAGCACCACTACCCATTGAGAAGCCATTTCCACCAGCCCCACCAGTATATGGTGCATGCTAACTGAGCACATTGCACGAGTTTCAGCAGAAGTGGCCTCTGAGGATCCAAGGTGAGATGGATCTGCGCGTAGCTGAGGACATGCTTGATGTTTTTCACAAATTGTTTTTCATAGATGGGACACCATCTGACCATATGGTGATCCTAGCTTCCAATATTTTTCAGATAGCAATAGAGAGATGGTGGAGCCAGATGCTCTAGATTCATGGTGAGGTAACCCTAACCTAGGTAGATTTTGAGGGCCTCTACTGGGAAGAGTTCATTAATTCGACTATATGCCATATGCATATACAAGAGTTGATAAACTTACAACAGGGCAGCCTGAATGTGGCCCAATACTCATCGAGGTTCACCGAATACTCACACTACTATACCGACATGATGCAGGACACTTTATTTAGGGCTCGTACATTCATGTAGGGACTCAGACAGGAGATTAGAGCTTCGATGGTATCTCTCTACATCCTGATGCTTGGTTGAGGGATGGAGAGAGAACACATTGTGGAGATATTCCTTGCTATGTAAACATCGATGGTGATATCCTCCATCAGGCTACATGGAGCAGAGTCATTGCAGCTGGTATTAGGTAGATGAAAAAAAATGTCGAAGTGGACCAGAAAATCTGGTGGATGACCTCAGGATGTTGGGATAGTTGTGAGAGGATCATGAGGTAGAACAGGAAAGCAGTGTAGCAGAATTTGCTTCAAGTTCAGCGGGTAGGGTCACATGGCTTGCGACTACCCAACCAGTCGCACTAATGAGTAGAACATGGTCAAGGGACCACCAAGGAATATGTAGAGATTCAAGCGAGGAGGTCTGCAGGGTGGTGGAAATTGTAGAATATTGGGTCATGTAGTAGGTAGTGGATGGTGGTTCGAGGATCAACCACCACCACCTCCATTTTTTCCACCCTGACCATAGGGAGCATGTAGATTGGGATGAGCTCAGCTCTTGGCAGCCGATGCCTATGACCACAAAAATCCAGAGAGGATTCGAGGTACGATATGTGTCTAATCCACCATAGTTGCAGTACTTATAGACCCATGTTACAGTAACTCTTTCATTTTTAGGACCATCATTAGGACCTCAGATATTATGATGGAGCTGTTGGATCGATCCTTATGGCTTGAGACTCATACGGGATGGGATTTGATGATTACATGCTACTGTCAGTAGTGTGGGCTTACTCTAGGAGGCAAGAGCATCGATTGGGATCTTATAGAAGCAGCGTTGAGTCCATACAATGTCATCTCAAGTATAGACTGGTTATCCACATTCTATTCTCAGATTGACAGTATTAGGTGCAATGTGTAGTGTTTCCATGATGATGGGAATAGATGTTCCTTCCCAAACATGAAGGGAACCATTGCAGCACATGATGGACATACCTGGAAGAGGGTGCAACAAATCACACATCAGTTGGATAGCCTAAACCTAGGATTGGTTGATGTTGAGAGTCTGAGATATCTTGTAGTGGTGGACCAGTATGCCGATGTCTTTCAAGATGATGTTCTAGGACAACCTTCACAAAAATATATATACTTTTACATCCACATTTACCTCAGGACGATACATATGTCTATACCGGCATATCAGAGGTCTCCTGTAATGCTTCATGAGTTATGAGTATAGTTGGAGGACATGTTGAGGAAGGGGTTCATAAGTCCCAATATTTCTTCATGGGTAGCCCCGATAATGTTCACTGAGAATAAATATGGGAGTTTGAGGTTATATGTGGATTATCAGCGCATGAATTAGGTGACTTTGAAAAACAAGTAATCGCTACTGAGGATTGATGATCATTACAATCATTTGAAGCGATATCATTGGTTTTCAAATATAGACCTCAGATCAGGATATCATCAACTCATGGTACAAGATGAGGATGTGGAGATAACGACCTTCAGATGTCGGTATAGCCACTACTAGTACGTGGTTATGCCATTAGGCGTGACAAATACCCATTCAGTGTTAATGGGACTCATGAATATGATCTTTTAGCCATACCTTGATCTCTTTATGGTGGTCTTCATTGACGACATCATGATTTTCTCAGCGTCAGAGTAGGAGAATTCCTATCATATACTGGTAATTCTAGTTAAACTCTGAGAGCGCCAGCTATATTGTAAGCTCTTGAAGTGCTAGTTCTAGATACAGGAAGTCCACTTTCTGGGACAAGTTTTCTCAGAGGCTGCAGTTTCAGTAGATCTAGTAATGATAGTGGTTGTTCTTTCTTTGGAGTCACCCCGGAGTGTATTTGAGGAGAGAAGTTTCCAAGGGTTGGCAGGGTACTACCCGAGATTCATACCTGACTTTTCCAAAGTTTCATAAACCATGTCTGCATTGATGAATAATGGAATACCCTTGTATGGATGGAGATATTCCTGTAGATTTTTCAAGAGTTGAGTCGGAGACAGAATAGTGCACCCATCATATGACTACCATAAGATGTCATTGGGTATGTAGCCAATTGTGACGCATCAGGGGGGTCGAACATGGACGTGTCTTGTTGCAGGAGTGAGTAGTGATCATATATAGTTCATGACTACCATGATATAAAGATAATAACTACACTACCAATGACCTAGAGTTAGAAGCAGTGGTGTTCACCGTGAAGATGTGGCGAACTATTTTACGGGATAATGTTTTACTGTCTACTCTGATCACAAGAGTCTCTGATTTATCTTCTCATAGAAGAACATGAACCGTAGAAAAAGGTATTTTCTAGAGTTCCTCCATGACTATGACTTTGAGATATTATACAGTCCTGGGAACAAAAATGTTGTAGCAGACACACTCAGCAGGAGGTCTAGTCAATAGTTGATGATTAAGCCAACAAAGAATCTAGTTGCGTTGCAGATATCCTTTCTAGACAGAGATGGGGCAGTTTACCTCTAGTTTATGACTACCACTCCCCCATTTATTTAGTGAACTTGGGACACATAGCTTGAGAACATTTATTGCGAGGCTCTACGTGATCAGATATCATTAGGAAATGCACCTGATATATTTTCCTAAGGAGGGGAGCATGTCATTCTCTTCAGAGGATGCCCAATGGAACTTGTGGTCCTACAAGAGGATGTTTTGAGGGAGTTCAATACTCCACTCTGTCGGTACATCCTGGTGTGGAGAAGATGTACTAGGACCTCTAGTGTTGGCACTGGTGGCCAGGGATGAAGAAATCCATGGAAGAGTTTGTTTCAAGATGTATAACTTGTCGGAAAATGAAGGCCAAGAATAATGATCTATATTTATTAATTCATCCTATAGATGTGTCAGAGTATAAGTGGTATGGAATTTCACTTGATTTCATGATTGGGATACAAAAGACATCTAGGGGACATGATTCCAAATGGGTGATCATTGAATGACCCTCCATGTCAGCCCACTTCCTACCTATTCGAGAGCTGGGATCAGTAGAGGTCTTGAGACGCCTCTACATACAAGAGATTTTATGTCTTCATGGGGTGTCGCTGATGATCCTCTCTGACTGGGATACGCATTTTACATCCTGGTTGTGGATGGGATTACAAGAGGGGTCCATTAATGAGTTATGTTTGAGAAATTCCTTTCATACAAATATGTATGGTTAGACGGAGTGGACCATTCAGTCACTGGAGGACATGCATCGTTCATGCGTCCTACATATTTGATGTTGTTGGAAGGTTCACTTGACCTTGGTAGAGTTCAAGTACATCAACATCTATCACTCCACCATCGGTATGGAACCAATTGAGGCCTAGTACAGTAAACCATGTAGATTATATCTATACTGGACAGACCTGAGGGAGTCAACATTTATGGGTCCAGAGTTGGTATGAGCTACCACTGAGAAGTTTCGGATCATCTAGGAGAAGATGAATATTGCACAGAGCTAACATAATTTTTATGTTGACTGGTGATGGAGACCATTGGAGTTCATGTATGGAGACCATGTCTTCCTATGGGTCTCATCTCAATGAGTTTTGTGGAGATTTGGTAGTGGTGGAAAGTTATCTCCAAGTTTCATCTAACCCTTTCAGGTTCTCAGTAGAGTTGGTGGGGTGGCATATCGGCTAGCTCTTCCACCTAGATGGATCAGGTGTATGATTCTTTCCACGTGTTGTAACTAAGTAAGTACGTGCATGATCCATCACATTTTATCGACTAGGGAGAGATGAACATTGATTATGGGGAAATGTTTATGGAGGTTCTAGAAGAGATTTAGGATCGACAGGAGCGGGACCTTTGTGGATGATCGACTTGTTAGGTGCGCATTCATTGGAAACACGTGAACCTCTAGGAGAGAAAATGGGAGTAGGGGGATCAGATTCACGCTCAGTACCTCCATTTGTTTCTAAGTCTATGTTATGTCTTTTACGGACCCAATTCCCTATGGTGGGGCGATTGTATTGTCCCATATTTTCCATGTAATTTTTTTAAATATTTGGAATTATTTCCACACTACAAAAATTGATGGTGCGTGATTCCAAGGCCTATTTTTCTTGAAATGAATTTTATAATTTTTTTAAGGTACATTTAGTAAACGCATAGGCTGTGTTTTATATCCTCTAAATTAGAGCACATAAAAAAATCTGAGGGCAACATTGAACCTCAATTTCCAGGATTCTCTTAATGGAGGATTCACTTCGACCACAGTAGGTCAAGGAAAAAAGTTACTTTTTTCAGACTTTTGAATGATAAAAAATAACATTTTATTATGTTTTATTTATTTTCCTCTTTCATTTCCTCTATTGGACATGCCATGGTGTTGGGACAGATGACATGTCAAGATATTAATTGTCTTGACTCTCCCTTTTGTGTAATTGTATTGTAAAAATTTGGGAGGTTCATTAATTAAATGAACCTCTTAAATCCCATGGTGCGTCAGTAACCACTGCCTCTCTTAAGTAAATGGAGCTCAAGGAGTGGTGTTGGCATAACTACACCAATTAACGAACCTCTGAAAATGTAACATGACGCCAAATACTTGGAGAAAGTGATGAGTTCCATGGGCGATGATGATCTTCCCCGGATCACAAACCGACGAAAACAAAAAAGGAGTTTTCTTTGATCGTCATATGGATATATATAATCCATGTAGGGGGTTTATTTGAACTTCTTGTTGACACGTTAATTTCTCTACTATTTTTTATCATGTAATGGGGAGGGTGTGGTCCAAACGAACAAGGCTCGGACCATCCGCCACTTTGTTCGTGACATAATATTTGGGGAATAATTTTTCCAACATGACGAAAATGTGAAATATTGGATCAGAATATGATAATGGTATCCTATAAGAGTGTTATGTGCATACGAAATAGAAAATAGACCACAGAAGCACATCTGGTGGCCTACTGAACAAACAGCTAGTGCACTATGTCGGCGGCACCCGACGGTGGCCAGAGGAGGATGATGACGACTGGTCATGGGCAGTGGAAAGAGGTGTGATGTCACGCACTGTGGTGGCCAAGGGCAGTTGGCCTGAGCTAGTTGCACTGGCCATGGGGCAGCGCCCGCAGGTGCATCTGGAAGCATGAAGCAGCCACGGTCAGCAGGACATAGTAGATGGGGACTGCACGGAGCAGCCACGATAGGAAGGAGGGTTGCAGCCCCATGTGGTGTTGTATTTGTGGAACTCGGTAGTCCAAACTGTCGACCATTCATGCGGTGGGGTAGTGCCCCACCGGCTGGAGAAACGACCCTGCAACCGTAGGGCTAGTGGGACACAGTGAACTGCCTTCAGGTGGACTAATCTAGAAATGGGACAAACAAGCGGGCCGAACCCGCCCAGAGGACCAGACCCAAGGCCTGGCAGGCCATTGCGGGTTGGTCGAGCCCCACCCGACGATCCAGGACAACCATAACCCCGAACAAAAACTGCACTGTGCCAACACCGATGGGCTGGAGCCAGTGAACCGGGCTGGCCCTTAATGGGTCGGACCTAGGCGAAGTAATGTAGACCTCCTCACCCATTGTGTCGGGCCAGTCTTACCGAGTCCGACCAGGCCCAGACCCAACTTGTCCCCGAATAATGAAATTCTTGTAATTGATGAACTGGGTGTCAGTTAGACTTGCTATTAGTGGAATTGGGACCCCTTTTGAGTAGTGGTCCTTTTTCTATATTCTATCAGGGCCGACGGTGCTAGGCTAAATCGAGGTGTGATCAACCCATTTCACAAAAAGGTGTGTAAAAAATTGACCAGGTGTCTGAACGACACACCGTCTGCGGAAAAAGGACCCTTCTGATAAGGCAATCCTTGGGAGATCCTTTAAGGGTGTTTTGGTGGATTTTGACGTACAAACTAGGTTGGATCTTACTTGAATACAACTGGGACCTTTTTATAAAATTGCCCAAAACTCATAGACTGGTCTTTCAATCAATGCATTGTTTATCATGTTGGGACCATTATGATGGGGCAGTTCCTTGGGTATGATTTTTTTGGGACTCGTACCTATTGAAATACAATTTATGGATTGAGGATAGGTTCTCCCTGAATCAAGCATGATTTGAGCAGGAATCATGTGGCTAGATGTGACATGAAGAGAAAGAGCAACCAATGTGGGTCAGCATAAAAAACCAGAGTATGATGACCTAGATGTACATCTAATCAACCCTACCTCTGTACTAGAGACCCTGTGTGGATCTACATCATAGTGACCTTATGTGGATAAACATCCTAGCAACCTTGTGTGGATGAGGATTATAGAGACCCTTTGTGGATCAATATCATAGTGACCATGTGTGGATCTGCATCATATTGACATAGTGGGAATGAAAATCATAGAGACCTTTTGTAGATATGTATTCTAGTGACCCTCTGTGGATTAGAAATAGAGTAATCCGGCAAGGAACCACCTTAATGTGGCCTGACATGGAATAACGACTTATGTCCAATAGTGGATCGATAAAAAAACAACTCCTTTTTAGATCATTTTTGGGACTTCTAAATTAAATAAAATGATATAGCCTATGAATAATAATCAATATTCTTGATCTATGAGTTATATACCTAGTGTGAGATGAATATTACTTCATAATTTCTCATTGAGGTATTTCTTTGTGGTTTTTACATTGTGGAACTCTTAGAGACTTTTAGGGGTCTCAGGGTCCCTATTGAGTATTGTTATACTAACCCCTGCATGAGTTTCACCCACCAATTATTGGGTCTTTTGCAGATGATGAGCAACTAGACTAAGAATTGAATGTTCCGGTACCAGGTGGTACACCGAGGAGATGGGCTGGCATGGAGTGTTGTATAGATGACCTATACCAACCCTTCAGGTGGAATCCTTAGTGGATGATCCAAGAGTTTTTTCCCTTTTATGTTGTACATGTACATTTCAGTTGGGCATGTATTCCATAACCTTTACATTCTATACACTTTTTTGTACTACAGTTTACATGGTGGTTTCTTATTTTTGTGTTCATGGATTTTGTGTTAGTATAGTTTTAAAGGCAATGCCTTCCCATTATAGGGATACAACATTTAGGTGATAGCCGCCAACCCCTGGCCTATGGAAGGCGAGCATGGGGTAGTCATGGAATTAGCCCTGTGAGATGGTTCCAGACAAGTATATTAATGAAATCATATATTATTTAACAAAATCCTAATATATACTTTTAGTATAGGATTTTATTGGAATAATAATGATTTATTAATGATTTTAATTTTATGTTTTTTCTAGAAATACATCGTAATCTAGATCACACAAGTGGGATTGGTTTGGCAGAACACATTAAAAGGGTCAATAACTCTGAAAAAATTTAAATTGGGGTGGAATCGAGTACCACCTCATAAAAGAAAAAAGGTATTACTAAACACCTAGTTTGATACTTGAAATGGATATGATTAGGTTAATACTGATTTTATTTATCAACAATTATAAAGGATGTGAATGTTTATTATCAATGTCATGGGTTAATCTTATAATGTCTTATATTGAAATTATGGT
Organism: Viscum album; assembly: GCA_963277665.1. NCBI lineage: Eukaryota > Viridiplantae > Streptophyta > Magnoliopsida > Santalales > Viscaceae > Viscum > Viscum album. The sequence goes on from OY728123.1 coordinate 1,100,265,518, forward strand.
GTCATTATTTAGATATACGATAATTTTTTTTTGATTCCCCGCTTTTATTATTATTATTTATACTATAGTTTTTTATTTTAGTTAATGGCTTGATCAATAAGGAATCATGTTAACTGTGAATTGTATAGAAAATCAGGTGATTATGAGGATGCAATTAGAAGGGTAATTCTTTTCAATGATATAATGATTATACACAATAATTTATCAAAGTATATGATTAATAACTTCCACCCTAACCAACTATTAGACTCACCACATATTAAATGAATTTAGTTCACTTAGATCTCAAGTTGTGGAGACTCTAGAGGGATGAAAGAACTATATCCTCAATGAAAAAAATATATAAAAATGCACCGTGAATAATTTCTCAAATGAATATAAATTTTTTAATGTCTATTAATGAAATGAATATATAAAAAATAATGGGTGAATATTGAATAGTTCAGTTGGGAGAAGTAAATTTAACCCTATAAACCCATTTATTAACCATTTTTATAATTGTGGAACATTTAATGTATCTGTTTCAGTTATCTAATCCACATTTTAAAAAATATAACAATGGATTACCTATTTTAATGTAAAATGATAGAAGTATTTATGTATTTAGATTAATGAACTAAATTGTAGAACAATTTTTAAATTTTGTATTTTAGTAAATAAAATCATCAAATATATAATGACTGCGTTTATTTTTGGAAGAATATATGAAATAATTAAAGTTATAGTTAAGGAAACCATCATGAGTTTTTGATTTTAAATTTAATAAAAAATTAAATATCTAAAATAACTGTTTTGGATAGTTTTTGTGAAGATATTTTATCCTGAGTAAGGATATTTTTTGTGACATTTTTGGAAATAAAGCCTATTTTTTGTTTATCTTTTAGTTATTTTAATAGTAATTCCATTATATTCTTCAGATATATGAATAGAGGTTATTATCAAATTTTTATATAATATGATGTTTTATTTTAAGATAATATTATTCAATTAATATTTTTTAAATTCATGGTAAAAAAATATGTCAAATAGATAACCTTGGTGGTTAAAATTTTATTTAATTAAGAATGTTATTTTTGAGGTTATTCCTCATTTTCAGGAACTATATAGGAATTATATAAATATGTTTCTAGGAAATGTATATCACATATTTTGTGTGCTATCCTATCACATTTTTCATGGATGCAAGTCTCGAACCTGCAACTGAAGGGCGATAAGGGAGAAAAGCTATCAACTGTCCTACATGATGTTACATTAGATATGAAATTGTTTTTAAGAAATTTATTCGATGTATAAATACAGATGAAATGTATTTAGTTAAAATTTGTGGGTTACAATTGAGGTTAAGGACTAAATTTCTCATTAAATAACTCACGATAACCATTTTTGGTATTGGAAGATATCTAGAGAATGGGGAAATGATTATTAATTATTTTAGGGGTCCTATAGTCAACAAAAATTAGATTTTAGTTCTTCCTGAAAATATAAACATTTGGGGTATTCATTTATTTGTGTAAAAATGAATTTTAAATTATTAAAATAACAATAAAATGATGAAATTTTTATTATAAAATTCAATGAAATCATGTATTTATATTTTCAAATGATCTTGGTCTAGATGGTAAATGAATTACTTAACACATCAAAAAAGTATTGAAACAAAAATTAAATCCAACAAACTTAATTTCTGATTGAAATATATAGTCTTTTATCACATAATTGACTTATGGCAATTTCGACTTTAAATTTCCAAGATCATTAACTTTCATGACATCAATGATCTCAATTACCCCCATAATTAATTATTTTTTTCTTTAATTTCCATATATTCTCTAACAACATATGTTTTCCTTCATGGAAACTTAGTAATATGTTATTATTTATTACATTCATAATTCCTTTTTTTCTAATCAATAATATATATTATAAAACAATTTTACAATGTGGGATTCCAATAAAGTTATTTTCTAATTTCAAACAATTGATTTTTGATATCAGGATTAAATTGAGAGGTTTTGATTTATTGAATGGGGAATAATGGGACCCCAATAGATTTCAAAGCATAAAAACATTTTTTATAGATTATATGTCATGAAATAATAAATTATAATAGAATGTAACCCCTTGAGTCTTTATGATATATTTCTTTTTATAGAAATTCCATCTCTCTGATACCTTGTGTAGAATGAAACACTATGATTATATGAAAACTGATACTCAACTAAAATATTTATATTTAAATATGACCAATACAAGATAGATGTTAACTTGGATGATATCAATAGTTTTAAATGAAAATAATAATAATATATGTTTTACACATGAATAATGTAAAATAAATGATTATCTATTGATTAGAAATAATATGAAGACAATTTGATTGAAAAATAAATATTTTCCTGAAAAATAATAATAATATAAAAGGTTGGATAGTAATACATTTCACACATATTTTTTTATTAAAATTTTCAAAATTTTAAATATTTATTTGTTAAAATTATCTTCATTTTTGAAATCTAGATTTCAAAATTATCTTTGAGTGAATGTTATAAGAATTTTCATAATTAAATAATGACAAATACCTGTTTTTATTAGAAACTCCCTTTTAATTAAAGTTATTTAATATTTTATATCAATTTATAAATTGATTTTAAATTAATATTAGTTAAATAATATTATAATTTGAATAATATGGTTTATATTAATCAATTATATATTTATTTATGATATATAAACTTTTTAATCATTTCAAATATTTCTTTTGTAAAACAATGTTTCAACACACCTAAGGGTTTAATATTAAACTGAATTCTAAAACAACTGTATGTAATATTAGGAAAAACAGATTTAATATTTTTAATAAACATAATTTAAATTATATAATAAAATAAACTTAATTTTTTCATGTTACAAGTAATGAAAAAAATTATTTTTTATGGTTAGGATATAAACGGGTTTACCACTTGTAAACATTGATGATATGCATCTAAAATGATATAAAAAATTTAAAAAATTAATTTCATTGAAAAATTACTTTCATAATAAACACAAGGTTTGATAATGACACATTTTTTTCATCATAATAAAATGGGTGTAATTCATTCATTTGAAAAATCCCAAGTGTGTATTCTCTTGTAGTTAAAAAAGGCCCCCACTCCATTACAAAACACAAATAAAAATATATTATTAGTTAAATACCAACACAAATTGCATCCCAAGTCCACTAAAAGAATCCTATAGAACATGGTTTGATCAACAAAATATCATATTAATTCTTTTGATGCAAAAATAAAGAGATCTTCTAATGTATTAGAAATGTTCTTAACAGAGTGTTCAATGAGTGTTATCAGTTTATTTATTCTTTCTACAACTTAAAATAAATTTAAATTATATAATATAATTTAAACAGTATTTCCCATAGTTCTATATTTTATTAGAACTTATATTAATCTCCAATGTAATCAAATGGAATATCAAATTCTCAATCATGTTTAGGGCAGACTACAACGTCGTGAACAATTTTAATTCGTTTTCTTTCACCAACTTTTTTGAGTGGATATGATGAATATTTTAAAATATTTATAAGAAATATATTATTTTATTATAATAATAAAATTATAATATCACATATTCCTACTTGTAATCTATATTTTTGGAACAAATAGTGTCACATTTGTGTATAACGGACTACTATCACACAAACTGATGTGATATATTTATTCCCATTTATATATTACTTGATAGTAATAACAGTTTATTAAATGAATATATATAATATATGTAACATAATTATAACAAAATGATTTTTATATAACAATTAATTTATTACAATCTATTTTATGTGTAATATGATAATGTTGGTCCTGTATACAGTAGACGACTCCCTATGAGGTGATGTGATTTGTTTCTCACAAAACAATTACATATAAAGTATTAAGGTTAAAGTTAATTAATATATCATATATTTAGGGTATATAAATATTTATCAAAATATAATGTCACATATAACTTCTTACATTGTAATCCCATGGAAGACAATAACATTGCTCATTAGCATGTGTCTGAAACCACCTCCACATTGCGGTATGATACAATTTTTATTTTATTTTTCTGTGGATGGTAGAGAGTGTATATTTCTATTAATATAAATTATATATATCAATAAAATATTATTATACAAAATATAATTAATATTTACTTTGCATTCGTTATATCCATAAAAAATAAACCATAATTCATTCATACATACAACCTGCCATCTCTATGACTGATGTAATCCATTTCCAACCTATAAATTTAAAATATTACAGTAAATATATTTAGAAATAATATATATTATACTTGATATTATGTATAAAATTATAGAGATTATGAAACCAAGATCAATGTAAAATATCAAAATTACAAAACCAAACCATACATGAAAAAACGAATCAATTCTCACATGAATCAAATAATTTAACAAACAATTTTAAATAAATTGGTTATTAAATTTAATAAGTAAATAACATATGGTATGAAATATATTAATTTTTTTAATATATTTATAGTAAACCAATATTACCTATATTAAATTCTCGAACACATATGTATGAAATCATAACTGATATCACGATTTCTCATTTCCCTTTACTTCTTAAGGAACATACCTTATTCACCAGATGGTTCTTTTGTGTTCTATATATAATTACCATTTCGAAATTCTATATAATTAATTTATTTTATTTCATGGAATTTAGAGATTAATTTGAAATTATTTATTTTATGGGTATTAAGATTCAAATGTAACCAAAGTGTTAAGCGTTTATTTCAAAATCTCACCATTATTCAGGATTGTTTACGTTAAAGTATCCCTTGGTGGAATTATTTTATACTCTTATCATAAACCAAATATATATTCATATAAGGTTATTTATAAACTTCTAAATAAATACTACAATTTATCCTTCATTTTTTATGTAATGTGATTGAAAATAGATTATAATAAAATTTTCCTTTATTTATCCTTTATATTGGAAAACCTTTTTATTCTGAATCTACGATTGATCTAAATTATTTCAAAACTATTTTTAAAATTATCCAAATGATTTATTATGTCTATTTTTTAATTATATTTTACTTTTTTAAAAAAATATTAGTGAAAGTAATCCTCATGTAATTTCCCAAATATTTTCATTTTTCATTAAATGATAATTTGAAATGATTTTTTTATAAAACTAATATAGAATTTAATAAAATTCCCACCATCATTACAAATAATTTTTTAAAATATTATATTACTTGATTAAAATGATCTATTCCATGAATGTATTTTTTCACATTTTTAGTGAACTATTAGTGTCATATGGTTATTTCTGAAATTAAAAATTATATTTTCCTCAATATATTTTGGTTACATTTTTATTCTATTTATATTCATCAATGAAAATAACCATGATTCTACTATATGATTCAGTAGTAATATATTTAATTTTTAACATCATTATTATATCAAGGGATGGGTTATTGTCAGTAGAATGAGATGTCAATTATGGTTCCATGCTCTATATTACACTTTATGGTTTGTAATTTTATTAATCGATTAGAAAAAGTATTAATATATCTTATATATTTTATCCAATATGATTTTTTATGTTCATTATGTTCACCCCTTAAATAAGATTAATGCATCAGACTTCATAAGTGTTGATCAGGTCCTCCTATAGCCCTTGTATTCATTAGTTGGACTGATGAGACAATGTAGCTTGGTTATTTGGCTGAGGGATTAGAGATTTATGTAAGATGTTATGGAAATAGGCCTTGAATGTATTTTTATGATTTCAAAAATGATACATTACATCATTTTAATATTATTAATTGTTGCTCCATGTTATAAATTGATTAGTAATAATTTTCCTGATTCGATTCATGTTCATGTGAATATTTTTATGGAATTATTTTATCATCTTTGACTCAATACATATTATTCAACACATTAATTTTATTGATTTAATTGAAACTGTTTAAGTTATATACTATACAATATTGATTATTCCTTATTTATTAATGATATATTTTGTTTTCTCCTTACCCTTAATCATTATGTGATATTACTATTTTCTTATGTTTTTATTTTCCATAGGATTCCATGAATAATTTTTTGAATAATATGCATGGATATCCTATGGGAAAAAACAGTTTACCAAAATAAATCAAATTATGTACTTCATTTTTTCATAATTTATGTCAATTAAAAATTTGAATTTATTTTATGAAGACAACTAAACTATTTGGTATATCAAGATATGTTTTCTTTTTATCATATTATAATGTAATAAAATATCCACTATCTTTGGAACACTATCGTTATGGAATTTAAAAAATCAATATCTTTATAAGAATATATATTTATGTTAATGATATTATTTAGGGAAAAAAATCATTATAAATTGTGGAACCTAGAAGATTTATTGATATATATGAACAACATTCCATGAAAGACCTGAAATTGAATATATTTTAATATAATTGTATCACAGTTCAACAAAACCACGATATGAAATGAAAAATTAGAATTTGGATAATAATAAAAATGTATGAAAATTTCATTTATGAAAATATTATTCTTAAAACATTTAATATAAATTATGTTGTTGGAAAAATATTGAAAAATTAGATATAGAAATGCCACCAAATCTTAAAAAATCATATCATAAGTTTATATTCTATCATAAACAATGTTATGTGCCATATTTAGAATCCATTTCAACAAGTTAACATAATGAATTTTAAAAAAAAATATAAAGATTAAATATCATTAAAATGTGTTTTAAAATGAATATAAACCCGAGAAACAAGATTTTTGTTATAGATTACCCTTAAGAGTTTGAATATGAATCAAAATAATATGGAAACAGATTGTGTAACTCGATAATAAAACAAATGATCAAAATATAATTTATTCGAAAAGAGTTCAATTTATATTATGTATATAATTTCAGTTATTTATAGTATCATATTTTGAATAAGGAAAAAATATATGGGAAAATTGAGATAAATCCCTTAAATGATGTCCTGATTTATTTTCATATTTTCACCACATATAGAAAAAAATCCTTTTTATTAAATGACTAATATTTTATTTAACTATATTCATTTGAAATTAATTTTCAGTTAAACCCATTGTATTTATCTTATTAATATTCTGTTTGAATTAGAAATGTCTTAAATACTTGTTTTCTTCTAAATTATATTATTATGTTTCCATTTTGATATTTCTATTAATTTTTTACTAATCAAACTATAGTACTTTTTATATATCCATAATATTAACAAAAATAGGTTATTTTTATATAATCCAAACTAACCATCCATTAATGTGGTGATTGATAATGCTTTGATAACATCTTTAGAAGAGAATAAAACTAGCATATATCAAGACATGTAAAATGATTGGGTGAGTTATTATATGTTATTAATGTTTTAAAATAGTTATGCTAATATCATACTAAAATTAATTTTTCATATAATTTTAAATGAAATATTTTATAAGTGTACATTTTAATTTATTGGGAGATTTGTATGATAAAAGATATAAGAACAATGCAATGAAAAGAAAGGACAACTCTTTATTGGATATTAACTACATTGAAAAGGCCTTGAAATCAATGTTTTATTTCATAGTTAGATAAAAATAATAAAATGGGAACATAGGATATGGGAATTAGGTTTATCATGGGTGTTGATAAGTTAATAGGAAGTATTTCTAAAGGGTAAAAGAGATGGGGTATTTATATTCCAGGGGATGGGTATTTCAAGGTTAAACTTTTGATTATTTTTTATCACTTCTAAAACTAATTTTTAATAGAATAGATGACCATGAATTTTTTTTGAATGTTTTCAAAAAAATGAGTGTTTTGTAACATTTATATTAATATAAAGTAAAATAAAACCATATAATCATTGAAATTGATTCAATGTAACATAATTGTTTTTGTCATCATCATAACATATTTTTTTGATCCAAAATATCAAATATGACATTCTAAATTCAATATAAGATTTATTAATTTATTATTATACTCTTTAAATACAATTTCAGTCATGAAAAATGATTTTTAAATTTGTCCATCATCTGTACAACAAAAAAATGTCAAAACTATTACAGTATTTTTAAAAGGTATATTTTTAATAATTCCTAAAATAAATACAATTTGTAAAAAAATCCTCCTAATTTTACCATATATAATTTACACATGGCTATACAAAAATATGATTTAATTTATTCAATGTAAATATTTTTAAATATTTGAATTTTACATAAACTAATAATAATATTGTATATATATATTTTGTTTTTTTTATAATATTTTTTATTCGTTATAAGTTTTTTTATATTTTTTGTTCTCTAATATTTACTAAATGATTTATTATAAATTATTCATAGTTCTAAAAGTGACTAATTTAAATTATTCTTATAAGTGGAATATTTACCGTAAATAAATAATATAGAAAACAATTTTATTGTAATAATCATTATACACCATGATGAAATTATATGTTAACGTCCATTTTACTATTGTTAAAACAACATTATCAATACATTATAACCATATTACGCTATTATGAAACCAAAAGGAAAATATACATTACACTTTCCAATAAAAAACATATATTATATATTGATTATTAATATAAAACATGTCACATTTCATTTAAAAAGGAAACATTTTACTCAAAAAATTAATATATAGAGGTTGTTAAACCAATTTTTAAATTCAATTACTTATAATTTAATTAAAAATTACCAAAAATTATTATAATACTATAATAAATTTGTTTAGAAAATTGATCATACGTTTTATATAAAACATAATATGCTACTAATTTCAATATATTACAACTCTATAACTTTTAAAAGCTATGTAATGATTTATTAAACATTATATTATTATTATTTTATTAGTATGATTATATAAATATAAAACTATAATTTAATGTTGTTATAAAATTATTTTTGTGAAAATAGTGACGAGTATATTTATAAATTTGTAATAATATATGAAATATATTGAAAATGAAAGCTAGAAAACATGTAGTGCAATGGTAGGAATTGGTCCCCTCTTTCAATTTTAGTACGAATCACACACAACATTCTTACTATACATGATGGAATATCGCTAGACCTACTAGAATCCATTTTTCTAAAAAAATTAATTAATAGAATTTCATTCAACTAAAAAAATATATAATGAATAAAACATAAGTAAATTTTATTTATAAATGATGGGTTAATATTTTAAAAACTAAACAAATTTATTATGAATTTACATTTATATTTTACTAATGAATATCTCAAGAAAATAATATGTATGATGGAATTTTTCATCACCTCATAGTGTTATTACCAAGGAATTCATTGTATAGGTACTCACAAAACCTATGATTCCTGGAAGATACTATATAAACCTCACTTAATCTATGATTTCACTATCATAACACAAAACCCCAAACAAAACAAGGTTCATTAATAAATCTGTAATATTTTTGTCAAGTCCCTTTAAATATTTTTTAATGTTTAATAATTTTGACTCATTACTGTATTAGATTCTTATTACATGATCTCTTAGAAAATTTAATAAATATTTAAAATATTACACATTTTTTTTAAACACACATGTGAATGATATTATTATTTCTTATCCCAAAAAATGGGTTCCTGATACAAATTATATCAACATTTATTTTCATGAGACAATGGGTTTAAAGTAAAAATGAAATGATATATTTTGATGTTTTAGGCCTCACACCTAGCCTGTATGAGGACATTTGACAAATTTAATGACACCCAAACCCATATATTATAATTAACCATATAAACCCTTAATTATTATATTATCCACTATAAACACCATAAACATAAGAGATATTTTTTATATGTGGTTTATTATGATGAAGAAAATGATGTTTGTTTTGGAAAAGGTATATTTTAAAGACATATATAAAAATCCATAGTTTTGGATCCCCATGTTTCATTTCATTTCACATATTCATCATTAAATCCCAATTAATATTTTCATTCTTTACATTTTATTGTGTGGTATACTGGTGAACAAATTTATTTATGGAGAGGCTGAAAGAATATTTGAGAAGATGAAGATCTTGGATTCTCAAAAACTACCAAAAAAATTATACCACCATTTTTCATACACCACTCTATGTATCAGGTTTTAGTTCACTCATTTTATATTAATTCTGAATTTTCTATAGATATATTATCATTCCCCTCCCAATTTCATTATTTTTGAATCTATCATTATCCTTAAAGGTAATATGGAACAAATTATCCTCACTAACCCTCTTGGCTGGTAGTATAATGTGAACCTGATAGGGTAGTACGATTCCATAATAGTTGGATGAAGTCATTATTGTGAAATATAGTTTCTATGAATGAGTTGGAATGATAAAAAATGAATCCTTGGATACAGGCTCACAAGATGTTATAAGGGTGGTTCTTAATGAAATATAGTGTTTTTTTACTATGCAGCAAAAAATTGATTTTTTTTTCTCCCAATAGATAATAATAAAGAAGTCACTAAATATTTATATTAATTTAGGATAACTTATTTCACCGAAATCAATGTGGCGGGTGGTGTGGAGATGACTAGTGGGATAATCCCAACCTCTAGGATAATAACAAACATCAATTTTATTGAGATGAGAAAGGTGTTCTTACAAGACCATCCTGTCACACATAATATCCCATCTCAGAAACTAAATATGTTTATCATGAGATTAAATAATTCCATATTTATCTGTATTGGGGGTTTATAGGTTTCCCAATCATCCAACATACATTAGATGGCCCGAGGGGTGTATGGACTAGATTCCCCCTTTCAGTACCACAAAAAATTTACCATTTAGTGTATGAGAACTATGTAAGGTCAATGCATTAATTCCTTTATCATAGTGAGGTTTATTAAACCGAACATGGAACACTACTAGATAAAAATATGTGTCCAAAAAATTATAAGTTACTCTACTACACATTCAAAACACCAAGTGTAACACCCTGAGGTACACCACATAGATAGGAATAACCCAATTTTTACTATCATTTCTCTTTTTTTAATTTTTCATAATTGGGAAAGTTTTTATCCCATAATAATAGTTTTTTTATGTGCAACTCATATTTTACATTATATTCCATATGTTATATATTTTGGGTTATTTTATTTCTTTATCCCTAGCATGATATTAACTTAGTATGGGTTATATAATCTAAAAATCCATATCGTTTGGTACCCCATGTTTAGAAACTGATGAAGAATTATGAGAAAATTATATATTTCCTGAAATTTTATTCTCCTGATGTGGACTTTTGAATATATTTATTTTTCTTATAAAGGGGTAGGGTAGTCATTTGATTACTAATTCCGTAGTAACATCTGGGTAACCAATTCATATAATAGGGTAAAAAACACGCAAAATTATGGTGTGAGGGTCCAATTTATATGTATTAGATACATTATATATAGATATTTATTTTTTAACTTTATATGGGTATTTTAATTGTGTAAATACTCCACCAACTGGTACACTTACCTAGGAATGGTTTGGACTCTATTTGTTCTTCTTTTATTTTGGTTTTTATTTGAATTTGAATTTTACCATCGACATTATGTTTTTTTCAATATTTCATTTTATGTTTTTAATCAACCCATTATTTGAAAATTTAGAAATATTTTTTGAATTTTAGTCATAATAAGGATATTTTAGAGGATATATTTTTTGAGATGGAGTTAGTGAAGTAGTATTGAAGTGATAATTGGTTGTGAAGGATTATTTGATGTCTTTTTTTGATAACTATTATAACTACTAATTCACCTTTCCTATTATTTTATATCCAAATTTAATATATATATTATAATAGAGTAATATTATTTATTTCTAGACATTAGATATTTCATTTTAATATTGATATTTTTTTTTTAATATTCAATTATTCAAGGAGAAAATAATATATTGTGTTTATTTTTAAATAATAATTATCTTGAATAATTCCCACAATTGAAAATTTTGATGTGATGAATTTGTATGTCCTTCCATACTATTGGACTCAACCTCTTTTAATGGCTCACTATAATTAATCGGTGTGAATGAAACCGATCAGTTTTATCTCGAGTTTCGTATATTCAGGCCATTCCAAAATATTTTCCTATCTTTAAAGGTCATATGATTGTTCATATAAACCCTTAATTCTTATGGTTTTTAATGAATTAAATATATCTGATGTTCATATTAAGTGGGTCATAGTTTAAAAAATTAGGATGAATGCGTATCCCCTAGCTTTGTACAAGAACTTTTTAGGACATGGATCTTTTTATTGATGGAAACAATATCCCAACATAGAAAGTATAATTTTATAATTTTCATAACATCAAAAGATGAATTTATTTTAAATAGATCTAATGTATAAGTGGTCTATTAGAAAAAAATATATATTCAAATGTTCTAATGGACCAATAATCACAGTGTGTATTGAGATTCTATTACTATAATTATATGTGTTCCTTTACTAGGTCCCACACATATTCTTGACATTTGAAACTCTAATTAGTATAGGTGAATATTTTTATACAATTTATCTTTTCATATTTGTTGACACTATGAACAAGAAGAATTATGTATTTAGAGATATTTTTAAAATAAAACACTCCTAATATACCATTGAGGATTTTACATTGAGTAGTCAAATCTATTTCATTTTTGAAAAATTATTAATTATTTAGTAAAATATTTTTTGTAACTATTACCTTCTTTAGGACCACTCCATAAATAATTAAATAATGATTAAAGATCCCTAATTTTTTGGTGCATGTAATAATATATAAACCAATTAAATGAATCATTGGGTCCTTTGTATGACAACTATTTCCATGTTTACTCTATAGATATTTCTCAAAGCTCCAAGAGGATATCAATCTGGGTTGTTCTTTGGGAGGCATTAATGATTAAATAAAATGAGATTCCTTTTATCATTTTGATCCAAAACACAATAAATAACTCACTATATTATCCTAAAGGTGTTGAGGTAATGTTTTATTCTCATTCTTTCATGGATGTATCTAATGTATATATTCTCCATCTAGATAATTTTGGTGGGTTACCTTTCCTACAATCTCAAATAGTGTTAGAGTTATCATGATCCCAAGTAGGCCTCCACGGATAGGATAACCCTAATCATCTAAACTCATATTGTTTGACACCATGCATTCATATTAATCAATACCTATTGGTATTGGTGATTAATTACATCAATGATCCCATATTAGATGAATATGAACCCCAATTATCATCATATCCCAAGAAAAACGGGTACCAATAAAGATAAGATAGTTCACCACAAATCAAGTGTTGTTTTGACTATATCAATTTATATATCCTAATGTGACGGTTTAAGCAATATAATGGGTTTTTAATAGGGTATGAATGAATCTCATCCATTTTTAATAGAGTTCTATATTTTTATATAAAATTCATGGAGATGGGTTACTCAATGAAGTCTGAATTTATGTCTATAAAACATATCTACTCAAGGAGGTTTAAAAAAATATCCATGTCAAACTCGTCCAATAGATAGTTCAAAAATCATTTTCTTTCTTTGATATGGAAAAGAGAATGGTTGATCACATATACTAATTTTAGCAGCATCTTCTTGTTAATCATAGTTACCTTTCTGAAAACATTTTCATTAAAAAAAAATTATGAAAAAACACATGTTTGTGAAACTGAGGCCCTATAAAATAAATATAACTCTTTCTTTCATCCCAAGGAAGCATAATTTTTTCATTAGTGGTGATTTCCACACAATAAATTTGTATTCCAAGTGGACAAATATGATTTTATTCTAACAAAATTTCATGCATTATTTTAGGTATTTTAGATTGAGAAATAAAATTATTATCTAGGATTACATGTTGAACACATAAACTATTACAATAATAATCATATAATATAGATTATTTAGATCCTTCAAATTACAATCATCTCTATTATATAATAGTTTTAATGTTTTTTGAATTATTCAATGAAACACCTATCTGTTCATTTTTATATGAAACTTCTCCCTTACTGAATCATGATAAATTACATAGAGAATCCCATATATTTTCCGTATCCAAATATAATATCTAATAAAATATTTATATAAATGTAATTTAGGCCTCACTAGTTTACCCATGCAAGTATACCTAGGGTAAATCCTAATAGAAAAAATAAATTAACTTATATATGATCTTATAAAAATGGATAAAATTAGAAATTACACCCAATAATCCAATAAATATTTGGAAATTGAAATCAAGAATATTAATAAAATGAATCAAGGATAAGATGATGATGAAAACACTGATTCTGTTATGAAAAATAAAATGGTTTTATCAATCAAACTACTTGGTGAGGAAAAAATAGATATTGAAATGGCCAAGATGAACCTTTTCAAATTGGTTGACAGAATCATCAACTACTTCTTTCGGGTTTTATTGATAGTATGTTAATTGCTTACCCCATCCTCCAACTCAAGGATTCATCATCAAATATTTACATCAAAATTACTACAAAAGTGTCTATATATAATTTCTAAAAACTATAGCCTGATCTTTCACATGATATGGGGAATAAGAAACTAGAATAATATTGATGATGAAGATTTTAAGTGATAATAAATTCTAAATTAAAAAATATTAATAAAAATCATAATGATATTAAATATAATGATATTATACTATTGGAAGTATGAAATATAAACTTAGATAGTTCTCCTGTAATAGTTTGGATTATATGAAAAATTTTTATTTCTTATTATCAAATCATCAATATAGATATTACCAAGGTAAACTATGATTTATTTAAGGGTGTGTCACTTCCATCATACATGTGTGTATCTATCCAGGTGCTCATTCTAAAAGAGATTCACCCTAAATTCAACACAAATTTCTCCCATATGTGTGTGTTAAACATGAGAAACCATATTTTTGATATATAATAAATGATATACTCAGCCCTAGTTCCCTTATTTTTCTTAGAAAAACAAAATGAATATTTAAAAAAATGCATATCCCTACGGTGTAATTTGGACATCCAAATACATGATCTTTAATATCAATTGGACTATTTTGGGTGATTTTATTATAGTGAAGATCAAAATGGAAAAAATTTAATGATGAGTTATAATAGAGATTTTTTTCAAAATCAAATGACTTTTTAGGTCTATATGAGTGTCAGTACAATATATTATTTTTCAAAATACCATCTTCATGAATGAAAACCACTCTAATAGTGAGTAACTATAATATCTTAATATCCATTAGTATCCTTCTTTATGGAAACATTATCTCACCATCATTATTCGTCTTATCCCAATACATTTTTAATAAATATAAATGTAAAGCTATTTACACTCCTTTTTTGTAGTAGTTAATGAAATGTATATATATTTACATATAAATTACCTATGATGTAAAGATTTCATTTCTTTATTTCATAGTGTATGATTCATTTTAGTCAAGTGAGTAAAAGATATGGTAATCTCAATAGAAAGTTGAATTCAAAATATCTAAGCCACACATAAATAAGGGTTTATTTCTATTGGATGTTCTCTAACAAGAGTCCTCAATATAGAGAGGAGTGAATGGGTTTCAGAAGATTCAATTTCTCTATGGAATAACACTTATAGCTATTTTCTACCTGAAGGATTTAGATTTGATATTTTGACTGTGTGCTTAACAGGATCTCCGAGAACATCAACATCTAGACAAACCACCTTATCTCATTTTTGAAAAATAAGATAACTTATTTAAATGTTAATTCTGTGATTATAATTCATGTACATTTAGCTATAAGAGTCTCTGATTGGTTCATCAAGAGAGTCCAAATGATTTCTAAAACTATTTATTTTGAATCCCAACATGATATAATGAGTCAATTGTCGATATATGGTTTCATGGTAAACCATGTATTTCAAATGGAGAATTCGTTTGAGAATGATGGATGAATAACTGAAAATATTTATTATAATTTAGGATATGGATATTATCTTATAAAATTATATAAGGGAATGAAATTTGTAAAAAAATATAAAAAATATCTATTTTTTTTCCACCAAGTAACATTAACAACACAAAAATTGTGGAAGATCCTTAAAGTAAACCTTCACTATCAACATAACCTTTCATAATAGATAATTGGTTATGGTGAGGTCACATTATATAAGGATAATAATTACGAGATTATTCTATTATTAACATGCTACTTGAAATCAGAAAATAGTTTCTAATATTCAATTAAACATATAAATTTGTTCAATGATTCTTTATATGATGTTCAAAAATTAACATATCAAAAACATCCCAATGATAGAGAAACCAGATAGCTTCCTCTTCACCAATGAAATCATTAACTTTTTAATAAGGAATTCCACAAAAAATTAAATATCTAGTGAAGGATTGATGATTAGGGTGATACATGTTTGGATGTTTTTATTTTTAATAATTATATCATTATAGTATGGAATTTTCATCACTTTGTCACTACACTGTTGTTGAATTCAAAATATATGAAATAAATATTTCTCACAAATTCCATAATTTCTATCATAGTTATACAATGTCTTATGAACCACACATTCTAGGTGGATACTTCCTTACATCGTCTATAATTCCCTAGTTAATTTCAACGGGCTTGTGATTAATATTGAATCCTTCAACCTATTTCATATTTCATTATTTTATAACGTATATTTTTTAATTTTGAAGCAATTCTTCATTGGGTTAAACATACTATAGTGTGTTGTTCAATCTGGAAATTTTTCTACCTCTAAAGACATAATGATATGCATATCATCATTAAATTCCTAAAAATCTTGAAAATCTCTTATATTCATGCCTCCAATAACCCAGAGTCCTTAAAATGTTTTTATTTTAAATAAATAACCCATTTAATGGAAGATGGGGGAAGCCCGACATACATCACCAACTAAGAAAAAATCATGAACTGGATGTCTGATATCCTTCCTTATATTATTTATTCATATTATAATGAAAAAATAAATGTTCATTGTATTGTATTGGATTGTCCTGGCTTGCTGATTCTACAAATCAGTTCCTATTATTGTGAATGAAGTCCTCTTGTCGTGGATGAAAATTCCCTTTAAAGTGTTCTCAAAATCTAAAAGGTTGAAATATCATTGTATCTATTATATATATATATATATTCATATCTTATTATCAATTATTTGATAGGTATATCATTGTATGATTTATCTATTCCTTACCACATTTGGGTATATAATAGGTTCATCAATTTTGATTTAATATTGAAACATAATTTTCCTAAAGGTAAGAAAATGGTGGAAATAATTGCATCTAATTCGGATAAATAATTTCTCCTTGTAATTTATTCTACTTTAGGATCATTTCTATTGGATTATACATGAATTATAATTGCAGAGTCCCTTTATGTACACAATTTTAGACCCCTATATCTCCTTATTATTGTTTTATTATATATTTCAATGCTATTTTATCTATTAGATAGTATTGTATTTGTAATTTCAATGTCATATTTTTGAGATAAATGTTTTTTATATATTTTTTGGTTATTTCATCCATTCTATGATATTTTTTTATAGTGTTGGAGGCCTGAATATGATATATTAGATATATGCATTGGTTGGGATACTTGACTTATCTAGTAGCCATGTTAAGGCTATAATGGGATTATTTTTCATAAAATTAATTTTCTACAGGGTCATTATCTGTGGATTTGAATTTTTATATAGAATGCTTTAGAGGAATATTTGGTGTATATCGTGGAAATTTGTTTCTGGGTTCCTGTGATCATTTATAGACCAAAAAACCTATCATATGATAAAATTATAAATGTATCTTTTTGATGGAAAATTATAAGTTCTTCATTAACATATATCCTTAATGAATAATTTTTATATATGTATATGATGGTACCAGAATCATATAGTGGTAATATATGAATTTATATTTCCATCAAAAGTAATTTTAGAAAAATATGATTTAATATACCTAGGGTTTTCTTATTAAATATATGATGAACCCCCATGAGATATAAGCTAATATATAATGGTAATGTTATCAATATCCAGTTCCAATGTATGAGGCTTCAACCATAGATTAGTTAATTGAGGAGGTATCAATTGGTGTTCCTAGTCAAGTGTGAAATATACAAGGAAATTAGTGCATAGATCCTATACATGTTGTGTTGAGGGATATCATGCACCTTTATTGAATTTGGTGAATATATTTTATTGGTATGTGATTACACATAGTATAAACATAGTTAATGAGTTTCATTATTAGAGGCCATATTTTTTTACGGTGCTCCTAACCATAATTTCACCAAGTACTACATAAGGGTAGTGAATCAAAAATTACACTTTATTTGGATGATTTTTGATCATGATGGTGGTTATAAGATAATGTAATATTAATTGTGGAATTGTTTAGTTGGATATAATTATAAAAATATGTGAAATTTATATTCCAACTTGGAAAATTTAAAACAAACTCATTAATTAGAAGTACAATAATGTTACTTATAAATATTTTGGAGTATTAGATCCATAAGATATTTATAATGGTAAAATGAAAATTATTGAGAATGAATTGTTGTTCACAACCGTTAGGAATTACACCCATAATGTGTTGTGGGATGTATTCCCAAAATAATAGTTTTTAGACTGGGGTTTTATTGCATATATTTCATTTGGGGTTGTTCTTTTATACATGATTGCATAGAAAAGATTTCTTGAGTGAGAATTATTGTTCACAATTTTCCTAATGTACAACTACCCAGGGTAAAGGGTAGGGCTTTGTTTCCCCTAAATAGAGTCATTAACTACATAAATTTAGTAATAGTCATTAGAATTCAATAATTAGAAGCATATAAATGAACAATCCTACTCATGGGTCTACGTAAACGAAGAGTCTCACGAGGTAGTCTACCAAACGAGGCAAGATGTTTTCTATATGTAGTTCTTGAGTCTATATTGCTAAGCATCATATTATTATATAAGAAACAAAGGGTATAATATTCCATATAATTTATGTCACACTTTATCTGAGGAAATAGTGAGAGAAGGATCCCCTCAATGACGGTCTATGTGGCCCTCCAAGGGGTATTTTTTGTAGAGGCATTGACTATATAGTAAAAATATCATTGTACTAAATGATGAATCAACGTACATACAACACCAAAAAATATAGGTGCTCTAATATAATTTTATGTAACCAAAATCTATGGATGATAATATAAGTGTATTCTAGTTGAATTTTTCAATGTATCGATATATATTGTATGTGGGTTGATTCTTTCCTATCAACCTTGAAATCCATAACATTCATCACTATTGTGATATAATTTCAATTACATTGTCACAATTATGATAGTTATATATTAATTTAGTGTACAAAAATCAAATTATTCATATTACAACTCATATTAAAGGATATCTTTTACTTACAAATATGGGCTAGTGGTGTGAGCATGGACTTCATTGAGAGATGTTTATATGGTACCACAAAATTATAGTAATGAATCTATATTATTTTCTCATTATATGGATGAATTTCTCTATTCCATTCTGAAATGAATATATGAATCATTGTATATTTGAATTTTATTGAATTGATATATTTATGTTTTCTTTATTATGTGAGTGGAATAATCTGTTAAGACATGTCGCGATTACTCATAATAAGTTTCAGTTGATTACACACTAAATGAAAATATCTATTTATTTAATTTTGGATGTTTTATATGAGATAATTTTTATAGTCATGTATGTGTAGATATATATATTTATATAATAAATACATTGGATTGCTATTTATCGATATATTTTTTTGGTTTTACATTCATCTATAGACAATGAACATATAAATAATAGTATATTAGAAGGTACAATGAAGAATCATGGAATAAACATTCTTGTTTATCATCTTTTTGGAGAAAATATTTATAACTCCTACTACGTCTTCATATGAATATCTATCTTTTCATGAAAATATGACCGAATATACCATGATGAATAAATTTTTTCACTTTCGGAATTTAGTGATATGAGAAAAAACCCCCTATAATGATTATTGACGACAACATTATCTAGATGATGGTAGATAATTGTGTTAAAATGATAGAAATATGGATAAAAATTAACCACCATCATTTTCATGATGGGGAAATTATAAAAAAATTCCATTTAGATATCACTATACAAAATATGAGATTAATTCATGTAGATTACTGTTATGACGTCCCCAGTAGTATTAATGGGGTCTATCAACATACTTTTCTATTCATTCATTGATTGGATGTTTGTGTTTTTTATTAATGAAATTTTAATATATTCTACCGAAATTATGATATTTTTAGGAATTAAGTGATTTTCATGGATTTTCATTGAGAACACCACCTTTATTGATTAAATTTATGTTATTATATTGGATTTTAGAGGTTAATTTTATTTTCAATGTCATCTCAATTGATTGGTTATTATTTGAATCTATGATGAATATGAAAATTATCTCATATGAGACTACAATTTTGTATTTTGATATATGAATATTTCATGGATTTCAAGGATAAAACAAAGTATTCATAATAGCATTATCTTCAATTTTATATCAAAAGCGCAAAATTAACCCAAAATAAAAGCGTTCTATATAATTAAACTATTGGGTTCTGAAATTTTATTAATTTTTAGATGTACTAAAATAAAATAACAACCCAAAAAATGATATAATTTATTGATTATAGAAAAAAATGAAAGAATATAAGTAAATAACTTCATAAACCCCATTTGTATCTTAATGTTATAAACAAAATACTTCCCATATTCAAAATTTATTATTAAATAAGGACAATAATGTGGAATAAAAAATACATCACACCTATGATGAATATCTATATATCAATTTGAACAATCATCCATTCATTTGAGACCCATACAAACTTGATGACATGATAATGCATCAAGGGTTAAAGACAATTATGAACATATATTTGCAGATAAGAAATCATTTGCAAAGAATAAATCGATGACACAAATTTTCATTACATTGAAATGATAACATTATATATCCCTCAAGGGTGATCATGTGCCATTCATGCATACCTCACATTTCATGATGCATGTAAGAACCTGAAATTTTAAAATAATGATTCAATTAAATAAATTCAATTTGTCCAATATATTGTGATACATGAAACGTCAATTAATATTGAATAATATATCATTAAAAAATTAATATTACATTAATTAATATATTGTTACCAAAATTTAGAAAATATATTATTTTCTAAAAAGGGTCAATATCACATGAGAAAATACATTGGAATCAAAAAAATCTGACGTATTTTATATAATGCTTACTAATTTTTCAAATTTAGATATTTATATAAATGTTATAAATAAATATTAATGGTACAATTAATGTAATAAAATAGTTTAATGTCATACATGGAAGATTTGAAGAATTATGAGGGATTTTGTTATGATAATTATTTTAAATATATAAATACATTTTTTAACAAAAATGTCATGTATATTTAGAAGTTTAAATTTTTATTTAATAAAATTATATATAATTAATTTTTAAAAATTTATAAAATATAATTATAAATGATCCATTTTATATCCTGATGTTACATTTAATGATACAAAATGAAGGTAAAAAAGTTATTTTTTAGAAAAATGTTTGTAAATGTTGCATGTTTTTTAATTTTAAAAAATATTTATGGATAATTTTAATGAATCATGAATATGATATATACAACTATTTATGTTATAATTAAACTAATGGGGTTTTTAAGAGATTGATGAGAATATGTTAATTTTTATGCTTAAAAATCAAATTTCAAAAATAGTTTTCCTTATGTTTTGGGTTACTATTTTATTATAACTTTTTACCTATTCTAGAAATTGAATATTATAAAATTACTCAATTTACAGAAAAAACATAATCCATGTTTTTTCATAATGAATAGTATAAATTTAAAATTATACCACCTTAGTATGGGCTATAAGGGTTAAAAGGGTGTTAAACTAAGAGATATTTCATTAAATATCTCAAAAAAATTCTAAATATGATTGTATGAGTTGATTTAAGCCATATATTATATTTAATTAAATACCATTTAAATTTGGATATACAAAACTAAAACGAAATGTTAGATTACATTAAATCATAGAATATTTATAATGATATCGCACATCTCACTTATCAAAGGGGTAATATTCTATTATCTTCATCATAAAATTAGAGGAAAAGATGTGAGAAATTAATAAAAAATAACTTAAAATTTACTTCCCAATTTTTTTGAGGTCCTACGCACAATGAACCACCATCCTATAATGGTTTATGGTGTAAACTAAACGATGAATCTCATGGAAAAGAAATTCATATAAATCATGATTCATTAATTGTTTTTCTTTACCCACCACTATTGAATATATTCTATCTGTTATAATGTTATAATATAAGTTTAATATATAAAAATAAATTCTATTATGATGATGGAACAACCAATATTTTATTTCCCATTCATCAAATTCAATGTAGAAGCATCACCCATGCATATTTATGGACTACAATATCCCTAAACTGGTGTGATTTATTTTTCACCACAAAGTCACATGGAATGTTATTTTGATGATTTTATAAATATATATGATATTTATGACATAATTATTATTATGGAAATATAATGTATTATTTCCCTTCCACTCATTCCTTACATTGATAAGTAACTGTAGCACTCATTCTTACGTACTCTCTCACGCATCCACATAGTGATAAATTAAATTCCCACAACAAAATTAAATTTATTTTTATAAATGTGGATTTAATGAAAAAATGAAATATTAATTATCTGAATAATGTATTAGAGAATTTGAAACCCTGAACAATATGAACAAACCACATCCTCAAAAATGAAACCCTTATGGGAGGAAAAACATTAACACCCAGATATTGATTCTAGTGGATATTTTTTAATAAATGGGTCATTGGAAATTAAATAATAATAATATAAGGTAATAAAATGTTAAATATTGATCATATATAAATTTACAATAAATATGAATGTCTTATACAGTGGGTTAGAATTGGTGTGAACCATATTTGTACATGAGGTAAGAGATTATATTACAATTTATTTTTTTAATTATGATTGTCCATTTTTTAATCCATATTGGTGAAATTATATGTCCAACATCTCACTTAATACCAATATATAATGTAATATATTATTTATTTTTTCTGGGTAACCATCTAATCATTCACTTTTCAGCCTCTCAAGAGAATTAAATAATTTTTTTAAGAAAATCCAATCATAATTACTATTTCTTGTTCTTTAGTATTTCTAATCCACGTAAATATTGTTTAAAATGTTTCCTGAATGTTATTATTTAATAATAAAATAATTTCAATTTTATTTTTAAATAAATTTTTATATTTTAGTATAATGGTTTCAAAATAAATCATTTCAATGTTTTATATATGTGTATAT
Organism: Viscum album; assembly: GCA_963277665.1. Lineage (NCBI taxonomy): Eukaryota > Viridiplantae > Streptophyta > Magnoliopsida > Santalales > Viscaceae > Viscum > Viscum album. The sequence goes on from OY728123.1 coordinate 1,100,289,098, forward strand.
TTTGACTCCTTCTATAAATGTTTAGAAATAATGTATTCATAATGTTTACCAAATGACTCCATTTTCATTCCATAATAAATGTTATTGGTTATAATAATTCATTTTAAAAAAATTCATGTTTCTATATTTAAAAAAACCTTCCCATTATTATTAAATAATTTGGTTTTTATGCTTCCGTATGAAGAAGATATTTTCACTCATTTAAAAAATAATATTTTAAATTATTTCACAATTTTTTATCTATGTTTGTATCAATTATGTAATATTAGGATCCACTAGGGATATAATCCACTGGATCCCCAAAATTATTTTCTCTAGATTTATTATGATTATTATATTTCAATGATGGTTTTATAAAACCATTTTTTCGATTATTTAATTAAAATATGCTGAAATTTTGATGGTTTTTTTATATAATTGTACACATATGTGTGGTTTTAATTATGATAATAGTGGGACAATTTTATAAATCCATCCAATGATTTCAATTAATATAGGTACAAAATGAGATTACATGAAACATTATAGTGGGTGAACCTAATCGAATATGAGAGTATTTCCATCGTGAATGAAATGGGAATGGGAAGTGAATATAATCAACTATTGGAGATTTTATAATATGATATGATTGTATTGGAAATGATAATTGACTAATGAAATTACATTCTAAACTCTTTATTATTTAAAAAATCTATATAATTGTTTCCTTTGGATATGATATGGTCTCATGTATCTTGATTGATTATTAATGATTCTTCACTATTATTATTTGTTCATTTTCTAATGTAAATGATTTTTTCCAAGAACCATTATTTTTTATATGTGAATAATCATGTTGGAATTTCATAAGATAGGGACATACACTCCTTCCCATATATATATACATATATAGTTATATATTATACCCTATTACGATATTTGATAAGAAAATTTTATGTTTTTCCTTTGAGAGAAAAAAGCTCACCCTTTATTTGTTCAGTATGGTTTTGAATAATGATATTATGAATGATAATTATATTTGAAAAATAATGAGAGGAAAAAATTTTAAGTCAATTAATATCATTAATTAAGTACATTATTATATATCCACTCTTCACTGAAAAAAAAATTAACTTTATGGTAGGTGATTTATTATGTATTATATATACAATTCATCAATAATGTTGAAATATATTTGTATGTTTTAATAGGTTCAACATAGTTGGTATCATAATATTGATAATATATTCATAGATAATAATTTATTGAAATTTCGATTAATTATCTTAAGAAACCCTATGTTCACCTAAAAGTGACATTGTATGAACATAATGTTTTATTGGTTGATTAAAAGGGTTCATAATTTATACCATCATAAAAATGATTTTCCTGATTATATGGTTTATAACATATATTACTAATGATTTATGATAAAACTATTTTTTTATTCAATGTATATATCTACAAAAAATCACGATTTGAATGAATGTGCCCTGAAATGAGATGATTTTTCTCATGTGCAAATGAAAAACATGGGTTCTAGAATGCTAAATCATATTGTTATTCCTATGTAACTCTTTCAAGACATTAATCAGGATAAACATCCTAACAAACTCTATAAGGATCAATCCATCAACATGTCTTTCATGAGGCAATATCAATCTCGATTGGTGGGTCCTCTAATCCAATATTTTTTTTGAAAATGATCTTTACTCACCATCTATTTTCAAACATAAATATTTCTTCTAAATTTGTGAATTTCAAAATCATTTAAAAAACACGCATGAATCCCATAATATTTTATTTTCTTTTTAGACAAGATTACGAACCGTCTTACTTAATGAATGATTTTCATAATATCATATAAATTTCATATCATATAGTAATCTTCATAGCCATACCATGCATAAAAAATTTCATAACTATGGGAAATGAAACATAATAATTATTCATATAAAATTCATATAATGGGAAGTTAAGAGATATAAAAACGTAACATAAGCATAAGGAATTAAAAAATGAGAAATAAATTTGGAAAGCATGCATTAAACATAATTTATATTGAACATTAGTTATGGAATTAATCTAAGACATTCAGTGGAAAATAATCATAATAAATGAACTCATTCCATGAGAGAATAACATATATTATGTAATGTGGAAAGAACATAATCTAAAAACATTGTGAACATGTATAAATAGTGAGAAATAAACTCATTAGGTTATGAACATGAAATCATATCCCCATAAAATCTTATGGAATGAAGTCCATGTACACACATCATCTAATGGGTAAGTTAATTTAGTCCATGAATAATATTATATACCCAAGAAAGTTCCATATATGAAATTTAGAACCCAAAATTAGTTTCATTATTAACATAAATAACACGTGGTTTATCCATCGTACACAATTCATCTGTCTGATATATAATTTTGGGTTGTAAGGAAATTAACCACTGGTCCCCACTTGTCAATTATAAGGATGAGTCTCTTTAACACCAGTAATTCCTTTAATATACATGGGTTGGTGACCAAAAATAAAGTAGGCATGACATATATATGGTTGTACTTGGCTTGTGGTGCCTATACACTTGTACAAAGAGTTATCTCAATGAAACTATGTAAATATAAAAGTATACCTATAACCAAAATGAAAACATTAAAATATAAAATAATATGAGTATGAAAATGAACTAAAATCAGGAAATAGGAATAATCCAAAAAACTAATAACCCATCTAATTTCATTAGATGGATGGGACTTTAGTAAAATTAATCTACTAGTTAAAACCATGGTCTCCCAAGACTACTAAGTTCTACCGGCTCTCTTTCTATTTAGGAATCCATCAAAAAGCCTATTTTTCATAAGAAAAGAACTTTTTTGGGGAGACCATGCATGTGTGAGATTAATAATAACTATTATGCCCCTTAAAAATCAACAAAAGTGACCATATAACATGAAATATTCTATTCATCCAAAAGATATAGGAGAAACTACATGTGAGAGAGAAGAAGAAACTCCATCTCAATAACTCCTTTGGTAAACTAGACAAGTCAATTAAATCTACATGATATGTCAATAAATATTTGTGCAATCACCATATGGATTCTTTAATATCTCCATATCAGACTCCCAGTCTCATAGTCATAGCCATTCTATCTTCCATTGGATTCCACTTGAGGATCAATGGTAACACATATCTGGGAGACCTCACACTATATCCAATTCCATTCTTAAAGGAAGACATTGAATATATTTCTCCCATATAATATTTCCAAAATAATGGTAAATCCACTACATCCCTAATTGTGTAAAGTTGAGATAACAGGCTGATAGATTCTCACTACGATAGTGCATCCCACGAATTCTAGAAAGAAGAATCCACTAACCCTAATGGAAAATAAAAATATCTCATCACATAAATTCGGGATCACCCCAAGAACAGATTTGGGATAATAGGGCACATCCTTGAAATGCAAAATATCATAGCACTCAGGTATGATATCACACCCAGGACCACTGAGGAATTATACAAACACTATTGAAACATAGAACCAAGAAACAGAAATCTAGATACTATTTATGGTATCACATCTAGGACCAATGGGGTACAACTTGTACCCAACTAATGTATCCCATTAAGATCTCATCAACCTTATATTAGATCATACCCATGATCAACTAGGACACCACATACCTTTCTAGAATATCCTACAATATATGTGTATCGTAAAAAGGTGATACAACGAACCCGCATAGAATAACCTATTAATGGGGTGTTAACTCCCAATACATGGTGGTAACACAAATACGACAAACCCTTCCCTATGGTACTAGAATAATGGAGGATGATGCCCCAATCCACTTAGAGGGAAACCAATATCACTATTTGAAAAAATACATAAATGGGGCACAATCATAAGTTGAGGTTGTGATGCTACAAAAAACCCTAATTGGAATAGAGCCAGAAAAAACACTCAACTAATATTGGTCCATACATAACTAATAGATGACTTCCAAAGAAATTCACCTCACATAGCATCATTATTTAAGAAAACATGGCCACCATGAAAGGTGTTAATGGATGGAAGAACAAAATCTACCATGAACCCATGTCTTCCATGTCTAAATTTTTTCCCATATATCAAATAATTTATTTAAATTCATGGAAAACCGCCTTATCATGTATCCATATTGAGTAATGGATACAAATTTATTAATATTTCCATGTAAATAAATAAAATTAAACATAAATATCATACAGAAAAATTTTACACAGTTTAAGAGAGAAGAATACCCATCATACAAGAATATTTATATAAGAAATAAATTTTCTAATCAAAAAAATGATTACATGAAAGTGACTGCTTTGAGAGAAAATTATCAATCTCAAAGGAAAGTGAGGTTTCAATATAACTTTTACCATTTGGAAATTTTCAAGGTAAAACCACTAGGATGATATAATTCTATGTAAAATAATAAAAACCTTATAGATAAATGCATTCCTGATATTATATATAAAATGGTCCAGCAGATACACCACATAAATGATGTAAGTCGTGAATATGACATTTAACTCACAGATGTAAAAACATAGATGAAACTCATTCCCATGTATTTCTTTTTTGGTGAACATAAGCTAACGTTAGGTATAATTGTTTTAAAAAATTTATTTAAATTTTAAAACCCATACTCAATTTTGTAATATCGTATATTAACTTCTAATAATATCTTATTACCCATTTGTTAACAATAATTCATTATGTCCATTATTTTTTAAGTTAATTACCCAGTATATTGAGTTTGATTTGACATGTTACATGTTATTCCTATTTATTAGATCAAAATAGCATCATATCTAGAATTTAAAACATGATGAAGATATAATATATATTAATTATATATGTATTTATAATAATCAATGAAATTTATGAGAAAGGAAATGAAATGAACTGTTTTGGAGACAGTAGGTCATATATACAAATGAAATCTAATTTAATTTATTTTTTGTATTTAATATAATGAAAAGTAAGTGTTTCATATATATATATATGTGTGTGTGTGTGTGTGTATTTTTATTATATTATTATATTAAAATAATATATATCACATATTTATATTAATAAGATCCTTAATACATTCCATGGATAACATGAACAAATAACAATTCATTGAGAAGGTGGTAATCCATGTAACACACAATATTTTCAAAAATAAATTTAAATTCATGAAAACAAAATTTAATTAGATTGTTATAACTAGCAATTAAACATAATTTTGATGCTTCTATGATTTGAATTTCAAAAAATGGCCATCAACGGTTGTGATCTGTAGGTTATATGTAGTCTAATAGAACCAACTTGTTGTTTTTAGTGAATAGTAACATACCCTAATGATGAGTAATATGAATAATAATATGAACATTTTGAACATTAAATCATATTTTTTTAATGTTATAATATAATGAGATGTTGATTAAATTTTCAATGTGTTAAAAATGAGTCCTAGATTTAAAATTATTATTTTCGAATAAATTATTATTTTAATTTAAAAATTAAGTTAATATTATATAGAAAATTATTTTTAAAACAATTTATTTATTTTTTAAATTATACATGTTGAAAAAAGGTTAAGGATAATCTTTTGGATTTTTATGAAATTATGGAATTTTTTTTGAAAAGTAAAATATGATAAATTGCGATAAATGCTAAATACATGTTTTTTGCATCATAGGTGATGCAAAGATGATGTTAGCCAACGTTTTATGAACTCATGTGAAATTATTACTAATTGGGGTCACATGAATCAAGACTATTCATAGTCTTGAGCAACAATATTTAATTAATGATAAAAATAATGTAAAATCCCTCCTCTATTCAACTATAAATACCATTCTTATTCCCTACTTCCTCTCACACCTCTCAAGCCTTGAGAAGAGTCTACGTACGTTCTACCAAATCCCCTCTTCAAGGATATTCCCCATGTACATGACCTATTGTTCATACCAAAAGTCCAAAAACATAGTTTTTAAGGAGGATCTCAAGGAGAAGTGATCAAGATGTAAGAATCCTCTCCCTTTTCCATGTGTTTTATTTTCAACCCCTTTCTTCTATTATACACTCTTACCCTACCCTTATCCAAGAGGTATGAAATATAAATAATATTATATTTTTTTATTTTATCATTTTAATTTAAAAAAATCATCATCTTTTTCCTCTCATCTCCCTCTTAATTTAAAAATAAAAACACAATCTGTGATGTGCCGATTTACCAAAATTGGCAGTGGTGTGTTCTCAATTTTAATAAATTAATTAAAATAGATTCATAAAACTATTTCAATGGTTGAAAATTAATTTATTTTTTATTATGTAACCTATTTTAGGTTCGTTAATGAACTTATATGTATGCAATTATATTATATTATGAAACAAGTTCATGAATATTGAGGAACTGCAAAAAAATTATCTAAACAAATATCAGTAATGTTTTATCAAATGATTGATCATCATATATGATAAAAAATTGATTTACAGTATCATTATATATTCAAGAATCATATGAATTCCATTTCATAACATTTCTATAATTTCATTTCCTTATGACAAGAAAATCAAAAACAAATCGTCCATGTAAATCATGTAATGAACACGCCCAAAACAATTGGAGGAACAAAATACTAATAATTTATGGGTTAAATGATTTTATGAATGAAATTATAATGTATTAAAAACATGAATAGTTTTATTTAAGATATATATAACAATATTTTAACAATTATACATGAGTATTAATAATTTTTTAAGTAAGACAAACTCGAGGTAAGGGAATTCTGGACCTAATTTTCATTCATTAGGTTAACCATATAATTTATTAATTGTTTGGTTTTAAGATCAATTATGTAATGAAATTTGTTTATATTAAGATTTATAATGTTTATATATAGTTTATAAACATATTACTATATTTTTATTAATTCTCAGATCAATTATATGATATTTTTAAGGGTTTTTCCTTTTAAAACCCTCACCTAAAATTCGGTTTTAGAAAATTCAAGAGCAATGTTTTTATGGGATTATTCATGTTGTTTAATTATTTTTTGGTTATGGGGAATTTTTTATGATTAATATTGGTACCTATATCTCCCTAAAATTAATTGGGTATGTCAAATTTTGAGTTCATCCGAATGGTTACTCCAAGTGTAACTCCAATGTTTACACAACAATAAAACTATTAGGGTTACATTATAAGGTAGTCGTGGTGGTTGAAAAAAATAAGGTTGTTGGGAGAGATTAAATATTATTTATGTAATGACCCATGATAGCTATATAGTTATATTTATTTTCTATATTTTTTGTTTAATTCTCATGGAAACCTCAAGTTTCACAAAGTATGTTCATATGGAGGAAAAGTATGTGTTTTGGAAAATAATTTCATACACTACCAATATTTATTGACTGATGTATTTTTCTTTCATTTTATATCTGTTAATGAGATTTATTTTATCATCGGGATTTTTTAAATTAACTTCAAATGTTTTAAGTATTTTCAAGACAATAAAGGAATCCATGTTAAATTTTTTGAATATTTGTCAAAGACATAAAGTTTTATATAAAAAGTTATATATTTATAAAGAAATGAATACAATTGTGGTGGTACCCAATCTTTATAAATATTTAATGTTTTTTTTCTTATTATTTCCCAATTATTTAATACTATCAACTTGAAAATACCCTCAATTTCAAAGGAAGTGAGTTTTTATCTAAAATTCAATATTATGAAATGTAATAATGCCAAATCCTTATCATTTGTATTAGAGGATCGTTTAGATCAGTTTATAGATTAATATGATGATAATAGAATAACAAATATGATTTTTACTCTATGGTTAATATGAAATGTAAAAGAATTTAAAAATTACCATGTTTCTGAAAATAAGATATGTGTGATCAGAATGATTTCCCATAGAATATGTAGTGAATCTGGAGTGGAGGGGCACCTAGAGAATGATATCCATCTGAATCGACATCCTGGAATGGTAGGTATTTGAATTTGGAAGTTTTTTATTGTAATACCTTTGCTATCGAAGGCAATAAATGTAATTGGAATCCATAAAATAGAACAACCTGTGCAACCAAAAATGAACGTGATGATAGTGGAAAATTTTATGAACCAACTCCCTCTTGATTTCAATAGATCTTCTAAACTAGTAGCAACTGAAGAATCAATTAATACATTAAAAATATATTTGATGTCTTGGGGAGTTTATATAATCAAAATATAAAAATTTACATTTATTGTTTTGAAGGTGAAGCTATCTGGTAGTGGTGAATAGTCAAAAATATCAGAGATTGTGAAGAGATTAATTCCTTAGAGTGGGATGAATTTAAAAGACATTTCCCTGGAAAATATTTTACTAAGGTTGTAAGATTTATAATGGACATTAAATTACATGAATTGACGAAAAAGAAGGAATATTCAATGGGTGTATGAAGAAAATGTTACCTGGCTAGTTAGGTATGATCCAAATATTATTCTTCATAATGATAAAAAATCAACAAATTTAACAAAGTATTAAATCCATGGTATTGTATGAAATTGGACTCCCATTAATTCAAAAGATTGGAGAATTTTTTTTGATGTTATGTGAAAGTAAATATAGATTTTTTAGATTATCACATGCACTTTAAAAATAAAGATAAGAGGAGGTCTATATGTAATGATATCGATAATAATAAATCAATGAAATCTGATAGTAAGAAATTCTAGTTACATGTTCCTGGAAAGTGTGGAAAAAAACAAACTAGGGAATGCCTTACCAAATCTGGGAAGTGTTTTTCCTATGGAATGTTTGTACATAATTAATGATTTTGTAATAAAAATTATTCTAAAACTAATTATATTAAGAAAACAATAATGTGTTTTAAATGTGGTAAGAGGAGTCATTATAAAAATTTCATCCCAACAAGAGATCTAAATGATGAAAACATTCGAGTATATAAGTACAAAGGTATAGTGAGATCCTTTAAGACTACATCATTTGACTTCATGCCATCAATTGATTTTGTATCAAGAATCATGTTTTTTACTCAAATATTTCTAAATTTTTGTATGATATAGGGTCTACACAGTCTTTTATTTCAATGGAACTTTCTAGAAAATTACAAATATCACCTCAAGAAATGTGACTGGAACATATTGTTAAAACTATAGGGGAAATAATATAAAAAATTGGAATTATAATAATTCATCTATTATGGTTTGTAGAAATATATTACCTATAAACCTTATTATTTTTTCCTTAGTAGTGTTTTATGTCATTATTGGAATGGATTGTATTTTAGTTTATTATTCTATGATAGACTGTAGATATAAAGAACTGGTATTTCATAAAGAGTTTCAATTTTTATACTATAATGAACCCTAAAATTTGATAACATATCAGGATGTTGAAAACTATTTAAAAATGGAAATAAAATTTATCTTGATCATTTTGAAGAAAACAGGGGGACTTTTCATATTAATGATGTATTGGTGGTAATTGAATATCATTAGGGTTTCCTAATGAGTTACCTAGGGTTATACTAAATCGTTAAGTTGAATTCACAATGTACATAATTATTGATTCTAATTAAATTTTCAAACCCCCTTATTGAAAGGATCATATGGAACTTTTAGAGTTGAAAAATCAGTTGTAGTGTTTTCTTGGTAAAGGATTCATTCATCCTGACACTTCACCATTGGGTGCTCCTGTTCTGATCGTTAAAAATAAATATTGTTCAATAATACTTTTCATTGATTATAGATACTTTAATAACATAACTGTAAAAAATTATCCTTTTCCTCATATCGATGACTTGTTTCATCAGCTTTAGTGAGCTCGGTACTTTTCCACGATTGACATGAGATCCTGATACCATCAGCTGATAGTTAAGATAGATGACATCCTGAGATCATATTTTCCTACTAGATATGGGCTTTATGAATTTATTATAATTCTATTTTTTAAAAAAATTCATATATTGTATTTATGAGTCTTATAAATATAATATTTCATGATTTCATGGATATGTTTTTGGTTGTGTTTATTGATGACATTATAGTATTTTCTAAGAGTAAATAGTAGCATTAAACACATCCAAGTTTTTTTTCAAACCATAACAGAAAAAAATTGAATGGAAAATCCCTATAGTGTAATATTTATGTGGAAAAATATTTCTTTTCATGGAAAAATTTTAAATAAGTATGCAATAATATCTGATATTTCAAAAATAAAAGTGGTTAATGAATGGGATAGCCCTAAAAATTATATAGATATTCCTAGTTTTCTTGAATTAGTAGGCTATTACCTACAGTTTGTTAAAAACATTTCATGGTTATGTAGATTTCAAAAAACTCAACACAAAAAGGGTATAAATTTATTTGGAGAGAAGAATGTGATGTTTGTTTTTAGAAACTATAGAAGATATTGGTGAATGCTCCATTTTTGCCTTGCCTTCCCTAAAGAGTGTGTTTTTCATATACAATGATTATTTACTAAAGGGAAATGGTTTTATTTTAACGAATAATGATTACATTATTTCTTATGCTACAAGACATGTAAAACCTCATGAGTTAAATTATCCCATACATGATTTGAAATTTGAAGATATGGTTTTTTATTGAAAATTTGGAGGCATCATTTATACAGAGCCAAGTGTCAAATATATAGATACCATTCAAGATTTAAGTATATATTGACTCAAGAGAAATTAAATATATGGTAGAGAAGATGACATGAATTGATAAAAGATTACGATTTCATGATCAATTAACATCTAGGAAATGCAATCAAATCGGTCAATGCCATGAGTCAAAAACATCATGCATCATTAACCATGTTACATTTGTAACATGATCCATTAATTAATGGTATCATGAATTTTGGCATGGAATTTGATGGTGTATGAAATATCTTTATTTTGTTTTAGGTTTTAGTGTATTCATCATTACCAAAAAGAATTATGCATGTGTAGAATGAAGATTGTGAGATATAGAAAAAGGTAAAATTGGATAAAATGGGTATGTTTACAAAATTTAACATTGATAAAGATTTTGTTTTATGATTTGGTAAAGGTTTTTTAAGTGTTGTGATTCCCAGTTGAATAAATAATTACTATTTCAATCACATTGTTCTCCATTTTTAGTTCATCCTGGATGTAGTAAGATTTCTATAAACCATAAAGAGTATTACCGGTGGGATGGAATGAAAAGAGATATTGCAGAATATACATTGAAATGTTTGACATGTCAATGGGATAATGTAGAGAACCAGTAACCAAAGGGGATGAATAATCATTTTCATCTTCCAAATTTGATATCCGTGAATATATCAATGGAATTCTTTTTGAAAAGACCATAGAGTTCTCAAGTTAGCAATGTGATTTGCGTTATTATTGATCTACTGACTAAATCTACACATTTTCATTCAATACGAGAAACAATGTCTTTGGATCAATTTTTGCAACATTACCTCAAAGAGATTGTTAGGTTATTTGAATTTTATATTTCTATTATATAAGACCCTGATCATAGTTTCAATTCTAATTTTTGTATGGGCCTTTAGATGTCATTGGGCACAAAATTTAATTTCTATATATTTTTTCATCCTTAATCATATAGGCAGTCATAATGAATGATTAAAACATTGGAGGAATTGTTTCAAGTTTATTTAATGGAATTCCATTGTAGTTGGGATCTATATTATTCTTTAGCTGAGTTTTATTATAGTAACAGTTTTTATCCCAGTATAGTGTTGGAACCTTTTGAGACATTTTATTGGAATCAGTTTCAAACTCATGTTTTTTGGTATGAATTTGGGGAAAGGAATTTGATAGGACCATTATTAGTAGAGTTAGTGGATAATATAGTTAAGATGAGCCAGTAACACTTTAGGACATCTCATTACAGGTAGAAAAGTTATGCGGACAACTAGAGGAATGAATTTTCTTTTGAGGTAGGTGATCATGTTTGATATAGAATCATAGCATTGAAAAGAATTATGAGATTTTTTAAGAAATGAAAAATAAGTACATGGATCAGTAGAACATATGAAATCATTAAAAAAGTTGGACCATTCACCTACAAAGAATATTTTCCTCAGAATTTCTCTTGGGTACACAATTCTTGTCTGGTATTGATGTTGAGAATGTATGTGCTAGATTCAACTCACTTTTGGAGCCACTACTATAAATTTCACCTATTCAAATGGTTTTAAACTATTAAAAAATCCTCCAAAACCATTGATATAGGCTATACCAATGGTTTCACAAACCGTTGGTATGTGGGTGGTTTCAATTTCCCTATACCAATAGTTTCTAGAGAACCATTGGTATATTTGTTCTGAAAATAATATTCCACAACAGTTTAAGTAAAACTATTTGTATATCTGTGTAACAAAGGTTCCAAAAATGTTGGAACACATACCATCCGATATGCATACCAGCAATTCCAAAACAGTTGGTATATATTTTATCCCAACAGTTTCATTGAAACCGTTGGGATAAATTTTGAGGAGAATTTGAATACCAATGGTTCTGTGAACCGTTGGCATATATTGTCCCAAATATTAAATATCAACGGTTCTATGAAATGTTTGTATATCCTATACTCCCCAGCATAGCACAACACACATCAAAGCAGCACAAATCAAAATTGGGCAGACCTTTAACTCTACACCCCCAGGGACCATCAAAGCTAGGCAGACCTATAAACCCAATTCGAGCAGCAAACCTGCACGTCTAAACCTGTAAAACCTAAGATGGATAGACCAGTAGATCCACTTCGAGCAGCAAACCTCCACCTCTAAACCTGTAAAACCTGTTCCTGTAAACCTGCACCTCTAATTGACTTCCAATTCACACTTTATAACTATACACATGAACTTGTAACTGTAAACATACACTTCTAACAGTCTGGCAAAGCACCTGTAATCATGCACCATCATGCCCCTCATATAGAAGTAGCTTCACGTGATTAGTGGGAAATGTCACTAGGTTTTTTCCATCTTGGTTTAGACTATTCAGAGTCTAAAAATGCTGAAGAATATTTTGGAGAGCATAGAGATGCTCAGGGTGTTTTTTTACCTTGGTAGAGGATGAGGTATCACGTAAGGGGGATCCCTGCTCTAGTTCAAAATTGCCTGGACTATAATATCCAGGCTCATAAGGAGATAGTGATGGTGATGACCACATTATTCCACCATATCATGTTGGACCTACTGTCTCATTTGGAATTGGGTCATATCCTAAGGGATTCTTAGTTAAGCAGATTGACCAAGAAGGTGAGCTTCTAAATTTTCCCTTAGATGTACCTACCAAATCATAAACTATATAAGATTCATTACCTAGTGTTGAGAGAGTTGTTTCCCAAATGAATTCAGATTTTCTATCCATAATATATTAATAATATTTTGGAGAAAGGATTCTTTTATATTTCAGTGTAATTTTGAGATATCAGAAACCTCTGTTCACTCCGCTTAGTAGAGGTGATGCTAGACACCTTATTGAGATGGTAATATGTTAAATTCATCCCAAGATGAGTTTTCATATTCAATAATTAATGATTTAATATTGATGGTTGGACAGTGAGATAGAAACCATTTGATCTGTTATGATGGAAATTTGGACCTCCTTTGTTTCTAGTCAGGATTTCTTATGGGAGAGATTTGATAATGTTCCTATTATTACATCTTCGTATAGTGCTCCACCAACCTCAGATTTAGTATATGCTGATTTGATCTAGTATATAGTCAATGAGTATCTCCATGTTTTTGGAGGTGATGTACATTCATCTCATTAGGATTAATTGATGAAGATTTTGTAGAATGGGTTTTCAAGGATTATGTGGACCAATTGAACGTGATAAAAACTCTAATCAAGCTATTCATGGAGGAGAATAAAGAGATATTTAGTAGTATGAAGAGATGTGGAAACATTATTAGAGAATTTTTCAATATTATGAAGCCTTTATTATATGTATACAATACTCTAGTGGCTTTTCTAGAGGTTATTCCCATGACATCCTTAACCTATGATTCATTTTCTGATCCTCTACCTCCTTAATTCAGTCTTTTTTTATGTCTTTGGTTGATGTTTTCTAGAATCTCTAACCTGTTTTGATCTCAAATACTCCAACCTCTACATCTATACCTTCGGCCACTACCTTAGTTCCTCTTGCTTCTGGAAATTGAAAGTTCCCTACTAATCACCCCATATGCACCCTGCCCTACAGACCCCCCCCCCACGGAGAACCCTTGGACACCCCCTGGATAGCCCCTCTTATACACCCCACCTGTACACTCCTCCTTGCCCTGTAGACCCCTCGGTGTCCCCCCCCCCTCGGACAGTCTTAGACACCACACCTGGACAACCCCTCCTAGACACCCCACATGCACCCAGCCCTGGAGACCCACAGACAACCCTTGGACACCCCCCTGAACAGCCCCTACATAAAATCTTGTTACCTATGAATTATTGTGAGGCTATCACCTTGATTATGGGGTTCCTAGGTGTGCCTTCAAGATGGATTTATTTAATTCGTTTGATTCGGTTATGTGGGCCTTCGTATGGGATGCTTTTGATCACCTCGACTATCCTGATAGGTTTTTATCTTGGGTTAAAAGATGTGTCTCTACCCCAATGCTCTCGGTGAACATTAATGGTAGTTTACCTGGATACATTTCATGGAAATTAGGGCTTAGGTATGGGTATCTTCCTTTGCCTTTCCTTTTTGTGATTTTCATGGAGTTTTCCTCACGCAACCTCGGCTCCCTTATTTCATCATCCCAAGTATACAAGTTTCATCAGCGAATTGTGGATTGGAATGCAGGTGGAAGGAGGTTGTCTTGGGGATAGTGTGGGTTGGAAAATATAATATGGGGTTGTTTTGTAGGTGGCATGAGGTTGGTGTGGGCTGGAATGCAAGAGGATGGGGGCTGGTGTGGTGGCTCGTGCGGGCTGGAGTGGCTAGTGCGGGTGGGAAGGCGGGTGGAAGGGGGATGGCAGGGGACAGGTGTGGGCTGGAATTGGTGGTAGGGGGCTAGTGTGGCTAGGATTTCAGGTGGCTGGGGGATGTTGGGCATGTGGTAGGGGCTGGTAAGGGCTGGGATGTAAGAGGTCGGTGGTTGGTGAGGGTTGGAACTATTGGTTGGGGTTGTTTTGTAGGTGGAAGAGGGGTGGCATGTTTGTTTTGTAGGAGGCTGGTGGTGGGGGATGGTGTGTTGGCTGATGTGGTGGCTGGTGCGGGCTGGATTATAGGTGGTTGGGGGCTAGTGTGGGCTCGAATGAAAGTGGAAGTGGGCTGGAATGCTGGTGGAAGGGGGCATGTTGCATGTGGTGGTGGATGGTGCAGGCTGATTTGAAGGTGGCACGGGGGCTACTGCTGGATGGAATGTCGGTGGCAGTGGGCTGAAATGAAGGTTGAAGGGGGAAGCTGTGGGCTAGATGTGGATGGTGCAGGATGTATAGTGGTTTTTGTGGTGTTTGATGGTTTGTAGTCGGACTGTGGAGGCCTCCTTGTGTTGGTGGTTGGGAGCGTGTGTTCGTGTGGTTGGGTGCGTGTGTGTGTTTTTGAGTGTGGGAGTGTGTTCTCTCCGTGGGGTGGGTGTATGGGTTTGTGTGGCTGGTTGTGTACTTTTTCTAATTTTTTGTTGTTGTCGTCGAGTGTACCTTGGTTCTTTCAGGATGGAATGGCGGTTTCGTGGGATTCTTGGGTCTCCAGTTGGAGGTTCGTTTGATGTTTATGGGTTTCTTCTATGTCTCTTCATGTGGGGGATGCTTCTTTGCTGTTGCTGGCAGGGAGATGGTGGTAGTTGCAGTCTTGTCCTAAAGTAGGTCTAAATCATAGCATTACCGTGGCGTGACCGCTACCTGGCCACTGGGTGACTATGGCGTGACCACGGCATGACCGCGGCCTGTCATCCCGACACAGAGACATCTGTAGGCCAGCATCTTCTGGCCAGGAGTGAAGGGAGCGAGAGGAGGTGGGGAATCATTCCAGCCATCGCCTCCCTGCCCATTAACCGTGGTTGGGTAATGTATCTAAAGCTCCATCGAGGTATCATACATCAAATTCCAACAGGAATGCAAACTGTCGCGTGGTATCGTCTTATAGTAGGGAAAAATCACATCATTATCGCGGCGTGACCGCGGCGTGTTGGCCCGGTCCAGCGACATCTTTGGGGTACCATCTTCCGACCAATAGCGAAAGGAGAAAAAGGTGGTGGGGAAACATTCTGGCCATCACCTCCCCCTCCATTTACTATGGTTGTGTAATGTATCTAAAACAATATGTAGGTATAATACATCAAATTCCGACAAGACTACAAACCGTCTAAGGGTGTCGCCTTTGAGCAGGTCCAAATAACGGAATTATCGCAGCATGACAGCGGCGTGACTGCGACTTGAACACGGTGTGACCGCGGGGTGACCGCGGCGTGAAAGTGGTAGGACTGCGGAAAGACCACGTCGTGACTTCGTCGTGTTGGCCTGGTCCAACGACATCCGCATGGCAGTATCTTCCGGCTAGCAGAAAAGGGAACGAGAGGATGTGGGGAAACATTCAGGTCATTTCCTCCCTCTGCATTAACTATTGGTGGGTAATGTATCTAAAACTCCATCTAAATATCATACATTTAATTCCGACAGGACTGCGAACTGCCGCGGGGTGTCGTCCTGGAGTAGGGCCAAATCAAGGCATTACCGCGGTGTGACCACGACATGACCACGGTGTGACTGTGGCATTACTGCAACGTGACCATGGTGTGAACGCGGCGTGACCGTGGTGTGACTGCGACATGACCGCGATGTGTTGGCCTGGTACAACGACATCCATGGGGCAGCATCTCCAAGCTTGGATTCCAAATGAATCCTTTGTAGTTTTCCTTCACATTATAGAAACCGGTCTTACATCAGAAAAAAACTATTGATTCGGGATTGTTGTATGATAAATATATATATTTTTTATACATTGTTTTTAAATTTGGTACTAGATAGTTGAAACTACTGATTGAGGGTCAAATTATGCAGGTGTATTACTTCTTAATGTTATTTGAATTTAATGGAACTCTAATAAGAAAACATCATTCACCTTGAGAATGATTGAATTTATGTATGTTTTAAGATCTTCGGATGCAACACAAATCCTATTGGAGAATTTATATATGTAAAAATTAGATGTTCATCGAGGCCAAGAAAACATCCCAAATGGTGTTATGATGAAGCTTGTGGTGGGGAGCACCATAAGCCTGACTGGTGTTAAACAATGACACCATCATTGTTTTTAGATATATAGGATCAGGTAAACACCCAAAGGGGTGGCCAAGAGTCCATGAAAATAGCTGAAACAGGTTTCTCCATAAGATAAGATCCCAAGGAAAATGATAGAACAAATCAACAATTTAATATATTATAACAAGGGATCGTCGAAAGGTTGTTGTGAGAGGAACAATGACGCAACATATAAAGGTAAATGAAATGACGGAAAATAATCATACACCCTAAACAGTCACTATGAGTTTTCACAGACAGCACACCACCATTGGAGGGGTTTAATAATAAAAACATGACATTATTTATCAAATGAAAAAATTATATTAAAGAACAGTTATTCCAAATATACAATTAAATAGATTTAAGTAGAATTAATAATGAAGCTAAATGAATTTTAATGAATTCTTAAATTAAAGAGGCTACGAGTGGGACTCTACCTCAAGGTGGAAAAATGCCATCCACTTCAGATCTTGGATCATTCTAACTAAAATCTATTACTCATCCACTGGGTATGTGCACCTTCACACACATGCAAGGACACCTAGACCCTATTCACACACCTGCATGGCCATGAGAATGTTCAAGGGGATCCTTGCACATATGCTTATATGCATATAGCAGTCTCCACTCACCTACGTATGCATTTATATATATATATATACAAATGGGCACACCTAGCCCCATACATGTGTAATCACTTCCATGGGTGACTATGAACATTACGGGGGAACCCACGTACATATACATACTTACATATGCACACGCAGGTGAGGCTCCCTTGACATGGAAACTCAAATCCAATGAGCATGGATCAACAAAGTACAAAAAGGATATTAAGAACCTTAAAACACATGAAGGATGCTACATAGCCAGTGAGAAACCGACCAATGACAATAAAGACGTACATAGATTGCCAGTAGAGATCCAAATCCACCAGAACCAACATGAAACAATTCAACTCCTTATCAAAAACATAATATAGAGTAAAAAATACGAAAGCCCCAAATACATGATGTGCGAGACAAGTAGTAACCATATAAGCTTACCTCAGTTCAAATCTGGTGGACTAAGTCAATCTAAACTCCTTCTGGCCCCCTTTGCAGAATATAACTACCTTCTATCCATAGAAAGTAGTCAAAGATATAAGTGAACAATGTGATAAAGAAAATAAAATAAAAACTAAACCAAAACAAAGCTATATTTGGTAACTATAAATGTCACCGCCCAACATATAAGGACCACAACACCCCATGGGTCAAATCATGATCCAGCAAGAAATGGGGAAACAGATCAATGTTTCAAAATGATACAATATAATAGTACATTCCTGTTAATTATCAATTACTCTTCCTATTAATGGTATATAATTAATTTTTCCTGAGTTTCAATTTAGTTTGGTTTTTTTCGATACAATGGATGATATCTTTTTTTTTTCTCAGGTATGGGTTTGACTACATGGTCTTAACTGGGTCCTTTGGCATCCGAAGATTCTGCATGACATTAGCATGTAAATTGGGACTCCTATTCTTCTTGATAAGGAGACTGATGATGATCGATTTGGGCACTTTTCTCGGATACTGGTGGAGGTTGATCTTAGCTCCACACTAATTGAAAAGGTAAACCTTTCTACTCCAAATGATAATATTCAAATTGATGTTGAGTATGAAAAAATACCCTCTTCTGTTCTGAATGTATGGCTGTTGGACACTCTGTGGAGCTATGCTGGAAAAATGTTTCTTGTGAGAAGTGTGGGATGAAAGGTCATCCTACCACCCTCTGTCGAAGAAATCCAAATGTGAAAGAGACAATGTTTTCAAAACCTGATTATAAGGACTGTGACCTCCCCAAGGAACCAACATCTAGTGTGGTTGTTGGGTTGATTTTAGGGAAGCCTGATTCTCAACTCTCTCTTTTGAAAGGAAATGATTTGATGATTGATTCCTCACCTAAAAGAGTTCATAGCGGCCCTTCTAATCTGCAAGATGATTTGGTTAAGGAGGATACCTTAACGGAGAATGTAAATTCTGAACCTTCCCTTGTTTATGACTCTCATAAAATGGATACATCGCAAAACGTTGATTGTCACAAGGAAATTCAGAAGCTCTTGCAGTCTTCTAATGTTTCTGGAAATGGGGGAATCTCTATGATGATGAAAGGGGAAACAAAAAAACCCCTGCTCTTGGCAACATGCGACCAATATATTTTAAGGATGTTGTCTTAAGTGGTGAGGCAAGGATGACTGATAGTGATGAATTTCCCTCTATTCCACCAAGGAGGAGACCTCACTTGGTTTTTTCCCATCTTCCGAAGATCGAGTTGACTAGATTATCTTTAATGGTGTCAAAAAAGATGGATGAAAATATTCTTAAGATATTTAACCATGAGTAGTCTCAATCGGTGTGGGGGTCTTCTGGTGAATCTACTTACGGAAATGATAGGTCAAATTATGATTGTCAGTCCTGATTGAGGGCAATTTTGTTTGTTTGACCCCTTTCGCCACTCTTTATGTCCTTTTGAATAATAATTAGCGAGAAGCTTTGCTTCTGGGTGACCTTTAAAAAAACTTGATATATTTATTTAAAAATGATGCATGTATTTGGAATTATTATTTATGGTTTTAGATCTTAATATGTTTCCATGGGGCTTATCAACATGAATAATTCATGGAATGTAGGGTTCAGTTGACATTTATGCGCTTTAATGTGATTTATGTCACTACCAATGGGGATTTAGATCAAGTAAAATATTCCTAAGAGGATTGGGCCTTTTAGTGATAGGTGAGGCAATTTTACATCTAGCGATTGATGAGGAAATACTTATGAGGATGGATTGGAATATTGGTAGGTTCTTTATGTGGGATGGTTCCTCTGAGTAAATAAAATGTATTATGAAAGGATTTACTCCATTTAATGATTCAAGAGTTCAAATAAAAAGATGAAGTTAGAGATGCAAGTGTGGGTATTGGGTATTATTGGACTGGCATTATAAATGCAAAAAGGCTCAGTGTGATTTAGCATAGGATGGAACCTAGTTAGTTCGACTAGGTAATAATAAATGATTTTGAGGAGGTTCTAGACCATATTATTGAGAATATAATGTATATGGGTTCAGCATGGCGTTATTTTGTTACTAGGAAAATCGTAAGGTGAATAATCCTCTATTTATAGTTGGATGATGAGATGTGCATCAAGGCATGGGATAATCCTCGTGATATGAGTTTGGAATATGTGACTGAGAGGATAGACTAGGATAGGTTTTATATGATTGGGTGAGTGTCTAACCCATGACAGGATGATACAATGTATGGAGACACTTGGAGAAACTTGGGCTTATTTATGTTCTGTCATGGAGACACTTGAGGTTATTTCATGACTCCAAGATAGTCCAGAAATGTTCCCACACAATGTTTTTGAAGAAAAAAAATCCATCTCAAGGAAGACCCCAAGGATCATCTATCTTCCAATGTTTCCTCAAATTCAAACCTCATGGTATTACAGTATACAAGTGATATAAATCAACTAGTCGGGAGAGAATCACTACCCTCCATCCGTAGAAAGAATTAAAATACCTAAGTGGAAACTACGATAATGAAAATAAAAAAAACTATTTAAAAACATACCTTTATCATGTGAATATACATGTCACCACCAAATATATATGAACCACAACTCCCCATGGGTCAAATCATTATCCTCGAAGCAAGGGGGAAATAGTTCCATTTAATAATCACTTCTTTTCCCATTATGTTCTTCATAAATAACATTTTTAGAAATACCATACTAGTAAACATAGCCATTTAATATGAACCTATGCTACATTAGTTGAGTTAAAGAATTTTCACATAACCCTCTTCACTATAGAATGAAAATCAGAGGGACCACAATCAATGTTTAGTAGTTGATCCTACTCTTAGACCTGGTTGGGCACCAGTCCATGAACCAGATGGTCTACTTGGTCATGATGGTATAAACCACTTCATTATACTATACTAAGAATAATGGTGTTGGTATCATTTCAACTAGCAATGGGAAATTCTCAAGGACTTGGAGCCAATCGACTTTAGTTCCTAAGTTAATTGCCCCTTAACTTTCTGTACATGTCAAGGGGTGTCTCCCATGGGTGTATTGTGGTGTGTAGTGTCTATCTATGACTTATGTGGTGCATAAATATTGTGGGAAATGGGTACTTCATGGTCATTTTTATAGATACATTGGTTTATTGGAAAATACACCAATAGTCATTAGAGATATACCCACTTTTGATAGAGAATACAATCCAAATAACCAAATAAGAAATTTGAGACCAACATTTTACTTTACCAATCCCAATTACATAATATATGCAGCACCAACATATTTTTTAGGAACCAATCAGCTAATGGGAAAGAAACTCCTCACCATAACACATAAAATCTCATATAGAATCACTCACCACCAATTAACTGACATCATTGAACATCTTAATGATGATACAACCATAACACAAAATATCATGATTAACAAAAAAATCCAACACAATTTAAGGTCTAATAGGATTATATATAAGAAAATATGAGGTTTTTAAAAAAATCATAAACTTTTTATTGAATGCACTTTTCGAATGAATGGAATACAGCTTTTGAATCTAACCTTACATTTCTGGAAGACTCAATTTTGAAAAACATCACAATTTACCCAATAATTCAACACAAACGAGTTTGTTACTACCCAAAACTCTAGAAAATGAATGATTAATATGAATGGTTATCCTAACTATAAACCTAAAAATGATTTCATTTTTTACTCATTTTTTATAAAAGAAGAATAATTGTTACCTGGAAGTACCGATTAATAACCATCGTGGGAAGGGAGGGATCAAATAGTAGGGGACAACCCATGGGGTGTTCGACCATGGGGGTCTCAGACGCGACTTGGGAGGGGGTCTGGGGACATTGAAGGAGGAGATTGAGCCAAGAGGGGAGGGGGATGTATCCAAGATAGGGAGATGAGTGGGGAGGGGGGAATGTCATCGGGAGCCGATAGGGGATGTGAATGTCGTCATCAGAGAGGGAGCCGATAGGGGAAGGGGAATGTCATTGGAAGAGACAGAGGGGCCTGGAGGTGGAAGTGGAGGCCAGGAGGCGGAAGCGGAGGCCGGGAGGATGTTGAGGTTAGGGAGGGTAGGTGTGGGTCAGGAGGCGTAGGGATGGTTCATGCGGGGATGAAATTTCGAGAGGGTCCCTAAATTGGGTGTATTTTTTTCCCAACGGTTAATAAAAACTATGAGTAATATTTTTCTTTCCCAACGGTATTATTAAACCATTGGGAAAATATAATATATAATATTCTATGCCAATTATTTACTATAACCATTGGGGTAGGTTCTTTTTTCCCAACGGTTTTCCCAAACCATTTGAAAAAATTGTTGGTATAGGATGGACTTCCACTAGTGAGCCTAGAAGTAGTTTTGTTAAAAGGGAAACATTATTATAAAGAGAAGCTAGTTCAAATTCTTGATAGAAGGGAAAAAGTATTGTGTAATAAGGTACTGAACCAGGTAATGCTTTTTTGGAGAAACCACATGATTGAAGAAGCAACAGGGGAGTCTGAAAATGCTATGAGGTAAAGGTACACTAACTTGTTTATTAAGTATATAAATAAGTAGAAATAATTAAAAGGATGAAATTTATATAAGGTGGGGAAAATATAACACCCCAAGGATTTGAAAATAAATTTAAATTCACATTACCTTGTTTTTAGTAGATAGTTATAACTATCTTTAAAGAATACTTTTTCTACTTATATGATTTCAATCTCTAAAAACGTTCATCTACAGTTGTGATCAACAAGTTATTTAGAGTCTAATAGAACCAACTTGTTTTTTTTGGTGAATATTAACATACCCCTATGAATAGAAATATGTCCCTTATGGATTTTAAATAATATTATCAGTTTATTTTAATATGGTAATATGAAAATGGGATGCTGATTAATTTTTTTAGGTGTTAAAAACTAATTTATAGAATTAAAATTGTTATTTATGAATACATTATGATTTTTATTTAAAAATTAAATTAATAATTGTTATAATATTAATTATAAAAATGGATTTCATTTTTAATTTATACAATTATAAAAATGGTTCATGTGAATTTTCGGTATTTTTCTGAAGTTTTTTTATTTTTGGTGAATTATAAAATACGAAAAATGATAAAAACTTTTTTTATGCATCATATGTGATGAAAATCTGATGTAAGACCACTTGGTTTGAACTCACATGCAATTATTACTATATGGTTTCACATTAATAATTAATATTTATAGTTTTGAGAAAATATATGAAAATAATTATTAAAATAATGTATAATCTCTCCTCTCCACCACTAAAAATACCACCCTAAGTACCCTATTCATATCAGACCTCACAAAACATGAGAATTATCTATGTTTTACCAA
This sequence comes from Viscum album, assembly GCA_963277665.1. Lineage (NCBI taxonomy): Eukaryota > Viridiplantae > Streptophyta > Magnoliopsida > Santalales > Viscaceae > Viscum > Viscum album. The sequence continues at coordinate 1,100,312,820 of OY728123.1, forward strand.
ATATCCTACCCAAGGCTCTTCCTTATGTCCAAGACCTACTGGTCTCACCAAAATTAGAAAACCAAAGTCCTTAAGGAGGATCTCAAGGATAAGATAACAAGGGGAAAGAATCCTCTCCCTTTATCATGTGGTTTCTGTTAAATTAATTTATTTTCATATACTCTCTCACCCTACCCTTATAAATAAGGTATCAAATTTCAAGAATCATATTTGGTTTTTATTATATCATGTTCATGTTATAAAATCACCATCTTTCTTCCTCTCCTCTCTCTCTTATTCTAAAAAGAAAAACACCATCTGCGATGTGCCAATTTTCCATAATCATGGACGATGTGTTCTCAATTTCTATTACATCCATAAAATATGATCATGAAACCATTTTAATGGACGAAAAATAATACAAGTCTTATAATAATCCTTTTTTACTTTCCTATAATGAACTTAAATAAAATACATTAAATTATATACTGAAACAAGTTCATGATTATCGAGGAACAAAAAAAATGAACAAAACAAATATTATTAATGTTTTATATAATGATACAACATGATATATAATAAAAAATTATTTATGGTATAATTATTTATTATGAAAAAATATGAATATTTTAGAGACCCATAACTTTACATATGTGGACATTACATTACTTTTGCAGAATACTTAATACATGAAAAAAATAGATTCCCAAAGACCGTATTAGTTTAGTGTCTTTGGAAACTTGAAATGAAATCTTATAATCATGGTGAAAGATATTCAACATCTCCCTTAATAACCTTCCCCATTTTGGATTTCTTACCTAAAACCTTTATTTATATCCTAGGGAAAAAACATAAAAATGTTGTTCTCAAATGCTCAGTAAGGGTAAACATAGAGAACATAAAACAATCTATAAACATTTGAATGCAAAACTTGAACATAAAATCTAAACATCAAAATCTTGAGCAATGAAATAAATATTGGTAGTACGTAAGGCATATATCATAATGGAACATCAATCATGATAAAATATAAGGGGAATAAAACATGTAATTGTGGAAAACCATTAATCACATGATATGATTTCCATAGTAGCCAAGGCATTGCTGCCAAGACTATCTTAGTGGACAAAGTCCCTTTCTGAATCTAGTTCACTCCTCGTTCCAGTCCTGTATCACTGAACCAGATTAACTTTCCGTTCCTATCATGTCTACCTCATGAGATATAAAATCTTTACCCAATGAATTGGAGGTAGATATAGGTCCCTCCCATCTCATATTGAAATCATTATTACTTGTGCCACAACATAAACATAAATCATTCATCATAACCCAAAGAATAAAAATGGGTTTCATAAATATCGTCCCATCATAACATAATCCCTATAAAACAAATGGATATCATGTCATCATAAGAAAAGTGAAACCATGTAATTCATAGAGATATTATACTTGAAACATACACATATGAAATAATGTCATCTTATATGGAAAATGGATTTGATAAAACACTTGAAAAGAATTCTTGAGGAAAATATCCTTTCTTCTTCAAAATCTATTTCTTTTCACAAAATGCCATGTAATTTTAAATGAAAATGATATTTTTGAATATATTCAATAAATCTTCTAGAGTAATATTCATGAAAATAAGGTGTTATGAAACCATAAAAATCCATTCATTCCGTAAGTTAAAAAACATTCTTCTCGTACTTTTACCGGAAAAGTCGAAAAGTACCTTGTATGGTAAACAACTGAATGATTCCTTCAATATGATGTGGTAAAATTAAATAGGGTAAAGATGAAATTAAACGTAAATGGATTAAAGATAAACATTTTATTAAAACATTTTGAGAATATATGGACATGGATAATAAAAATAACCCTAGTAAATACTTACGGATAAACAATCTCAGATAAGAATGATATTGGAATAATTATCCCATACCTTATGTTTGATATGCTTCGTATGTATCTGAACCTCCAATATAATTATTTAAATAATGTCATTGAATTATTACCAAATCATATTCACTGTTATGAAATCATATGTGGTTCACTTATGAATTTATAATACATGTTCTTTTCTAAATTCCTTATTAAAGCAGCGTTTTGGGTAAAATCGTTTCATTTATCGTACGTGTTTCGACTTGTTATTCTTGAAATTATTACTTATATCCTGATTTAATTAATTACAGAATGTAAAACATGATTTATATATATAATATATATTCATGATATACATATATATATATGATATATTAACAAATGGAATGAAATACATTGTTCATGGAGACTGTAGGTCATACATACGCATGAACGTTGTTTTCGTTTCCTTATTGAATTGAATGGAATTAAGTAGATGAAATACATATATATATATATAAATAAATCTAGTACCATTATTATTTCATATATTTAATTATTATTCATTATATATACTTTATAATCATTCATGAATGGTTGACATGTAGAATGAATCTCATCGCGTCGTGGAGACGGTAGTCCGTACGTACACATGAGTAATGATATCATTCCCATGATCCTGGAATTGTATTGAAGTGAATGTATAATATTTCCAAATCAATGTCGCTTTACAATAATCATATATAGTTATTTATTTACACCATTATACCTATCCAAGTAAGGTGGTGATCGAAAACCGATTACACCACGATGTGGAGACGGTATTCCGTACGTTCGCACGTGCGGTGATTTGGCTTTCCATAGGATGGATAGAAGGTGAAATAGGGTTGTTTCATATTTATAATAACATATCAATATATATTTAATACATCTGTTATTACATTATAATTAAACAACTAAAGAAGATGATGTTGAAAAATAAAGAAACTTGAAAGAGTTGGTAGAAGAAATTACCTCTTCCTCAACGCACCTCATTTAAACATATTCTTAGGGAACTAGAGTTGGTATTTTGAGAAGAAAAAAACCTCTATGATGTAACTAGAGAGGTTGATAAGATGGATTTTCATGGGTTGTCTGTGCTTCAAGGATCAAAATCATGTGATGAGAAGAGGGAAGGGGTGCCCTTTTTATAAAGGAGGAGAGGGGCACCTTAGGAAAACATAAAATATTATTTTATAATAAAAGTGTATTCGGTATTTAATGGCTCAAAATTGATTTATTTCGATGATAAGGTAGGGATGGGTCGAACCCCTCTTAACTAATAAGTTTTAGAAAAGTTTTCGTTAATATTTTATCCTTATCATTTAGATTTAACTCTAAGTTAAATAATTTAACTTTTACCGTGTCTTTTTGTTTTCTTACACTATATGGTTAATAAACTTACTATAATAAGCCAAACGAACCCCAAGTGGTTCATTATTAATATATATATCCTTATCTATGTCATTTTTATGAACCTTAGATTTTTATGAATAAAATCAAAATTAATAATATAATATTTTTTTACAAACTATTTTATGTCAATTTTTTATACTATTTGGTACTTGATTTTTGTGAATATCATAATAGCAGGATATGTTTTTAAAAAGTTAATTAAATCAATTATAAAATGTCATATTAACCTTGAAAATTAGTGGAATTCAAAAAAGTGTCCAATTACATTTCTTTGGGTATTTATAACATCAATTATGTTATTATTTCATTAATAAGGTAATTACTGCATCATCATTGTGTCATAAATAAATAAATTGTTTCATATCTAAAAATTGTTATAAAATACCATTATGTAAGAAATATTTTTATTTTTCTAATTAATATTTATAGTTGAATTTATCTTATGAATAACCCTATATTAAAAATTATTTAGTTATTAAACTTTGATTTTAACTATTTTAACCCTTCTTTAAATAAATTAATAATAAATGTCCTAATCTAATCCAAGTGGACCTAAATGGTCATATTTTATTCCTAAGGTTGTTTTTGGTCGAATTAAACTTATCAAATAGAATTAGGACATGTGTTAGGGTAATAATTATATCATTTTTACCCTTAATTACCCTATTTACTTTTAACTGTGGTAAATAAAAGTAAAATGTTACTATTCACCAAAAATTATTTTTATCTTATTGAACCACATTTTTCTCCTAGATATTAACCGTGTCTCTCGGAATTTTGAAATACCACTCACAGAAGCGGTAAAATTATGTTTTATGTAAGTTACCAAAAATCTCCTAGGAGGTAGGTAAAAGACGGTGAAAATTTGAATAAAATTTTTATATATCTAAAATTATTATAAAATGACTCCAATGAATTTCATTGAACTTATATATTTATTATGTATCAATTTTTAACTAAAATAAATTTCAATAAAATAAATAATTATTTAAATAAAAAGTTGGTTTTTAAATACTAACCCAGTGTTTTCACTATTCATCAAAAATTGAAAGTTTTCAGAAAAAACCAAAAATTTTCCCTAGGCTAATTTCAATATTCCGAATCTAAAAATGAAGTACATTTTGAAAGGTAAAATTTATAAAATTTCAAAAAGTGGGTATTACTATTCATAACCACTAGTTTATATAATATTTTAACAACATATCATTGTTTAGTGAAACTCGGTATTGCGTACAACACACAATATCATGGAAGGTCGTGATTTTGTGTAATGTATGCCAGGTCTGGGTTGCGTGTAGTGCAAGAATCCTTTGTTGTTGCATATAAAAGAATATAACCATATTTCATTTATACATTGAATATATATATACACTCTCAATGTTGCGTAGAATAACTATTATCAAACAAACTAGAAATTGTGTGTAACATGATCCAAGAATAGTGTTGCGTATAATGCAAGCTAATACCGTCTCGAATATAAAGCAAGATAATCTTGGTGTAGCATTAAATAGAAGATATAAAAGAAATTAAAAAGAATAAATCTCATAAAATCTCCAGGTGTTACATTCTACACCCCCCCTAAAATGAATTTCTCCCCCGAAATTCGTCAGGGTTATAAATGGATTATTACATGAGAGTTTCATTCATAGAAACCCAAATTGTAAAATGAATCTCAAAAATTATCTATAAAAACTAAAGTATGAAATGTAAGAGTTACCCAAATTAACTAATCATTGGGTTTCCACATAGGATAACATAGGTGACAATTTGGATATGGAAGAGAAATATAACCATCAAGTTATGATGGAGAGTGGTAGAGGACATGTCTATGACAAAGCCAATAGTCACAAAGCCATAAATTTGTGATGATATAAGGTACCATCTGATTCATCAGATTTGAGGGCACTGGGACAACATTTTCTATTTTCAATATCATTTCCATAATGTTGAATATTTTTTTGAATTAAAAGAAATACATACTTGATTTTGGTACAATCTCACTATTGTTTGTGCCTTGACCGATTTCCACTTTATCTCTTAAAGAAATGAAGTTCAATTTGTTATTTGTGGATTTTTAGTAGATCATGTGATATAATGATAGGTCATTACATCCGTCTAAAACATAAGGTTAGAAAAAGTTATCAAATATACATAAGTCCATCTATAGTGAGTTTAATCGTATATGGTTTCTAAAATGGACTTATAATTCATATATCATACCTCTTAATATAATAAAACTAGTTTCTACTATCCATGGACTTCATGTAGGCCAGTGGTATGCGATAAAGTCCTGTTGCAATTCAGTTGTGGGTTCGATTCCCACATCCTTGTCCGACGTGACGGGTTGTCGCTCATCCTATGGGTTGTCCTTTTTCTAAAACTATACTATTATAAATTTCCAGAAATAATATAGAAAAACATGTTCTATCCTTAAACAATACTATCTGATGTCTAACATAGTCCATTACAATTTTAGGCTTATCCAAAATACATCTGTCCAATCTCATAGTATAGAGAAAAAAATTACTGAAAAGGTTACATACCAAGCACGTGGATACCATTGTTTATCCCCCATATAACATAAGATATATCTTATTGATCTCATTCCAAACATATGATTATCTTAATCATGTATTCTCTAGAAACATAAATTACCTCAGTGAAAACATAAATTTTGGAAAAAGTTAACTCTTTCAAAATACCAAAATCCCAAAAAAATATATATACTCAAATCATGATATCACTTTGTCCTTTTATTAGCCATGAGCTCAGGAATACTATTAAACATATTATTTTCTCCTTATACTTTCATTATGCACATATCATCTTCTTTCCAAAATTATTTGAATAACATTTGATGGTTACCTGTACCATTCAAAATATACATTCAAATACATTAGAAAAAACAATAGTGTAACAATCCTTATATGTTTATTTATTCTATAGTACCATTAAATTAACTATACAACATAAGCCTTGATAAACATACAATCATTCCACAACCTTCTTAAACCATTGACGAAGCATCAACACTTATTTTATCTCATATATTATTTTTAGTCTCCTGATCATCATCCACATTAATACTACCCATATGACCATGCTGATTCTCTTCATGAGATTTTCCCTTAGGGAATTGGTTTTCATAATTCCCATACATTAGACATTTAAAACAACTAATCATTGATGATGTCGTAGCAATACCATTATCCTTCTCCATGGTTTTAACTGAACTTTTTTCCTTTGCACTTACTTGATTTGTGTCCTTCTTTTCCGCACGCAATGCATCTTCTAGTTCCTTTGAAACATTCTCCTTGATGCCTCTTCCCACATGATTTACATGAGTGAAATTGAACTTTCTTTCCTCTATGATCATCATGAAACTCTATCTTTCTCTTATTAGGAGTCAAGAAACTTACCAAAGTTGAGATTATTGATCATATTATGAGATTTTTGATTAGGCATAATAATGATTTTTGGACTTCATAATCCCATTTCATTTGGTTTCTCATGAAGAATAGCATTCCATTGTCCATCATATCCACCATTATCGTGAATCTTCCTATTTCTAGCCATTTTCCAAAACCCAAAAAGAATAGTGTGAGAGGAAAAAATCATACTATGGAAAACAACATAATAAAGGGGGTGTACCGTCAATATCTAACATCTTTTGTTAAATTCTATGATTGTTACTGTAATTCTAGGACTATAACCTATACATATACAGATCCATAGGGACATCCATAGACAGACCTTAGAAATTCCTCTAGGGGTTTCACTAAAGTTTTCGCATCCTAGTTTCCAAAGGATAACTAAACCTTCACTCTGATACCAACTGAATTGACCCATAACATGATGTACATGGAAAGTAAATTACTTTTGCGGAATACATAATACATGACAAAAACAGAAGCCCAAAGACCATATTAGTTTAGTGTCTTTGGAAACTCGGAACGAAATATTCTAATCATGGTGAAAGATCATCAACATCTCCCATAAAGAACTTCCCATTTTTGGTTTTCTTACCGAAAACCATTCTTTATATCCTGGGGAAAAACATAAAAAGGGTGAGATCAAATGCTCTGTAAGGGTAAACATAGAGAACATAAAACAATCCATAAACATTTGAGTGAAAAAACTTGAACATAAAATCTAAACATCAAAATCGTGAGCAAGGACATAAATATTGGAAGTATGTAAGGAATATATCATAAAGGAACATCAATCCTGATAAAATAGCATGGCAATAAAACATGTAATTGTGGAAACCATTAAGCACATGATATGATTTCCATATTCGCCAAGTCATTGCTGCCAAGCCCATCTTAGTGCACAAAGTCCCTTCCTGAATCAAGACCACTCCTCGTTCCAATCCTGTATCACTGAACCAAATTAACATTCCATTCCAGCCATGTCTATATCATGAGATATAAAATCATTACCCAATTCATTAGAGGGAGATATAGGTCCCACTCATCTCATATTGAAATAATTATTACTTGTGCCAAAACATAAAAATAAATCATTCATCATAACCCAAAGATTAAAAATGGGTTTCATAAACATCATCTCGTCAAAACATAATCCATATAAAACAAATGGATATCATTTCATCATAAGAAAAGTGAAACAATGTAAATCATAGAGATATTATACTTGAAACATACCCATATAAAATAATGCCATCTTAGATGGAAATTGGATTTGATAAAACACTTGAAAAGAATTCTTGAGGAAAATATCATTTCTTCTTCAAAATCATTTTATTTTCAAAAAATGCCATGTAATTTTAAAAGAAAATAATTTTTTTTGAAAATAGTCATGAAATATTGTAGAGTAATATTCATGAAAATAAGGTTTTATGAAACCATAAAAATCCATTCATTCTGTATAAGATAAAAAAACATTCGTCTGGTACTTTTCCCGGAAAAGTCAAAAAGCACCTTGTATGGTAAACGAATGAATAATTCCTTCCATACGATGTGGTAAAAGTAAAAAGGGTAAAATTGACATTAAACACACATGGAAGAAATGTAAAAATTTTATTAAAACATTTTGAGAACATATGGGCGTGGCTAATAAACATAACCCCTATAAATACTTACGAATAAACAATCTCGGATAAGAATGAGAATGGAATAATTATCCCTTACATTATGTCCGATATTCTTCGTATATATCCGAAACACCTATATAATTATTTAAATATTGTCATTGACTTATTATATAATCATAATCACTGTTATGAAATCATGTATGGTTCACATATGACTTTATATTACCCGTTCATTTGTAAATTCCATTTAAATTAGCGTTTTGGGTAAAATCTTTTCATTTATCTTACGTGTTTTGACTTGTTGTTCTTGATATTATTACTTATAAAGTGATTTAGAGAATTAAATAATGTAAAACATGATTTATATATATTATATATATTCATCATATACATATATATAAGATAGATCGATAAATGGAATGAAATACACCGTTCATGTATACGGTAGGTCGTACGTACGAATGAACGCTGTTTTCTTTTCCATATTTAATTGAATGGAATTAAGTAGTTGACATATATACATATTTATACATAAATATAGTATCATTATTATGTCATATATTTCATTATTATTCATTATATATACTTTATAATCATTCATGAATGGTTAACATGGAGAATGAATCTCATCGCGTTGTGGAGACGGTAGTCCGTACGTACACACGAGCGATGATATCATTCCCATGATCGTGGAATAGTATTGAAGTGTATGTATAGTATTTCAGAATAAATATAACTTTAACATAATCATATATAGTTATTTATTTTCACCATTATAAACATCCATGTATGGTGGTGTTTGAAAACAGATCACACCATTGCGTGGAGACGGTATTCCGTACGTACGTACACGCGGTGATTTCATTTTCCATAGGATGGATAGAAGGTGAAATCGGGTAATTTCATATTTATAATAACATATAAGTATATAATTAATACTTATGTTATTAGTTTATAATTAAACAACTAAATAAGAGGAAGTAGAAGAAGAAAGAAACTTGGAAGAGTCGGTAGAAGAAATTACCTCTTCCTCGACACACCTCTTTTAAACTTCTTCTTAGGGCACTAGATTCGGTCTTTTGAGAAGACCAGAACCACTATGATGTAACTAGAGAGGTTGATAAGATAAATTTTCAGGTTTTTTCCGTTCTTAAAGGATCAAAATGGTTTGAAGAGAAGAGGTAAGGGGTGCCCTTTTTATATGGGAGGAGAGGGGCACCTTAAAAAAACATAAAATATTATTTTATAATAAAGACATATTCGGTTCTTTATTGCTCCAAATTTTTTGATTTCTAATATAAAGTGGGTATGGGTCGAAATACTCTCATCCAATAGGTTTTAGAAATGTTTAGGATACTATTTTATCCTTATAATTTAGATTTAACTCTAAGTTAAATAATTTAACTTTTACTGTGTCTTTTTTTAACAATATATGGTTAATAGAATTACTATAATAAGTTGAACGAACCCCAAGTGGTTCATTATTAATATATATATCCTTATATAAGTCATTTTTCTAATCCTTAGATTTTTATGAATAAAATAACAATTAATAATATAATTTGTTTTTAAAAATCTATTTTATGTCAAATTTTACACTATTTCGTACATGATTTTTGTAAAACTCATAACATCATGATTAGTTAAAAAAGTTAATTAAATCAATTATAACTTGTCATATTATCCTTGAAAATTATTTAAATTCATAAAAGTGTCAAATTACATTTATTTGGGTATTTATAACATCAATTATGTTAATATTTCATTAATAAGGTAATTATTGTATCATCATTGTGTCATAAATAAATTAATAATTTAATATCTAAAAATTGTAAATAAAATAAAATTATGTAGGAAATATTTTTTTCTTTCTAATGAATATTTATAGTGGAATTTATCTTATGTATAACCCTATATTAAAAATGATTTAGTTATTAATCTTTGATTTTAAATATTTTAACCCTTATTTAAATAAATTAACAATAAATGTCCTAATCTAATCCAAGTGGACCTAAATGGTGATATATTTTTCCTAAGGTTGTTTTTGGTCGAATTACACTTATCCAATAGAATTATAACATGTGTTAGGGTAATAATAATATCATTTTTACACATTATTACCCTATTTACTTTTAGCCGTGGTAAATAAAAGTAAAAAGTTACGTTTCACCAAAAATTATTTTTATCTTATTGAACCACATTTTACTCCCAGATATTAACTGTGTATCTCAGATTTTCGAATTTTCACTCACAGAAGTGGTAAAATTAGGTTTTATTTTAGTTTGGAAAATGCTCCTCGGAGGTAGGTAAAAGACGGTGAAAAGTTCAATAAAATTTTTATATATCTAAAATTATTATAAAATGACTCCAATGAATTACATTGAACATTTATATGTATTATGTATCAATTTTTTCCTAAAATAAATTTAAATAAAATAAATAATTATTTAAAAAAAATCAGGTTTTAAATAGTAACCCAGTGTTTTCACTATTCATCAAAAATTGAAAGTTTTCAGAAAAAAACAAAAATTCACCCTTGGCTAATTTTGATATGCCGAATCTAAAACTGAAGTCCATTTTGAAAGGTAAAATTTATAAAATTTATAAAATTTCAAAAAGTGGGTATTAATATTCATAACAGCTAGTTTATATAATATTTTAATATCATATTTTTGTTTAGTAAAACTCGGTATTGCGTACAACAGACGCTATCGTGGAAGGTCGCAATTTTGTGTAATATAAGCCATGTCAGGGTTGCATGTAGTGCAAGACTACTTTGTTGTTGCGTATAACAGAATCTAACCATACTTAACTTATACATTGAATATATATATATATATATATATATATATATAAACACACTCAATGTTGCATAGAATAACGACTATCAAACGAACTTGAAATTGTGTGTAACACGATCCAAGAATAGTGTTGTGTATACTACAAGATAATACGGTATTGTGTGTAGCGCAAGATAATCTTGATGTAGCAGAAAACAAGAGATATTAACGAAATTAAAAAGAATAAATCTCAACAAATATTGGGGTGTTACAAATATTATTTCATTCCACTTATGAAAATTCATTTTCATTTGGAAAGAAAATTAAATACAAACCGGCCATGGAAAATTATGTAAAGAACACACCCAAAACAATGGAAGGACCCAAATAATAATTATTAAAGTGTGAAATTACGTTTTTAAATGATTATATTTTGTTTTATAAACTATAATATGTCACATTTAAATATTTACAACACTATTTTAACTCTTATACAGGAGGATTAAACATGTTTTTAGTAAGACAAATTCTTGGTAATTTAATTATTAAACCAATTTCTATTCATTGAGTTAAAAATTTACTTCAGTAATTATTTGGTATTAAGATCATTTATGTGATGAATTTTATAATATTTTATGTTATATTATTTTTTATTATTGTGTATAACAATATTCTTTTAGATTTATTAAGTATTACTTAAATTATATGATATTTTTAAGGGGATTTTATTTTAAAATCCTCTTTTAAAATTATCTTTTAAAAAATTAAAAAACAATATATTTATGCAATTATTCATGTTGTATGATTATGTTCTAGTTCCGGGGAATTGTCTGTGATGAATGGTGGGACCTTTATCTCCCTCCAATTCATTGGTTATGTTTATTTTGGATGTCTTATGTATGGTAAGTCCATGTGTAACCACGATATTTACGCACTGAGGTAGCCCTAAGGGTTACATTTTAATTTAGTTGTGATGGTTACAAATGATAAGGTAGCCAAGAGGGTTACAAGATTATCTATTTATTGACTGAATATACCATTATGGTTATATTTATGTTCTATATGTTTTGTTGGACTCTCAAGTAAACCTAAATATTCACAAAGAATGTACATATGGGGGACAATTATGTCTTTTTGAAAATGATTTCATCCACTAAAATTATTCGTGGACAAATGTTTTCTTTTATCATTTTTATATATATTGTTGATATTTTTGTTCTCATCAAATTTTTTTAATTTTTTTCATAGATTATAAATATGTGAAATAAAGATAAGGAACTCAAGTTAAATTTTTTGATTATTTGTCAATGAAATCATGTTTTATTTGAAAATTTTTATATTTTGGGAGAAATGAATATTGTTTTTGTGGTATCAACTCTCTATAAAAGTTGAATGTTATGGGTTTATTATTGACTAATTCTATAATTATCTAAACATGAAAAGATCCTCAATGGTAAATGAAGTGATTTCATGAATAAATTTCATGATTATGAAATGTAATAAGGTCGGGGTCCTTATATTCCATATGTCCACAAATGATGTAATCGTATACCTACAAAATGAAAAACATAAACTTATGTGTTATATAAAAATTAAAAATAATAAATAATTATTATAAATAATATATATAATATCTAAATTATAAATCAATCATAATTTAAACCATTAATGGTTGTAGTGGATGAACATAAGTCATCGGTTGGTGAGGCTGTAATTTTTCATACACACGAATGATGATTGTGTATCACATTTGATTGATTCGGGTCAATGATTTAGATGAAATATTACAATAAAAATATAATTATATTTATGATAAATATTTTATTATACTTTTGTGATATAAAAAGTAATTGAAATAGAAGATAATTAATGTAAACAAATGTGGTTATTCAAGAACATTACATATTATTCAGGCAACTACTTTTGGTTTAGACCAAAATACATCCCTGGTATGATTTATAACAAAAGTGAGTCTTCTATGATGAGGGTATGGATTTTGGTAGAATATATGGTTTGATTATTATGATCTAAATGGCTTAATAGGAGTTAATAAGTAGGAGGATGATCTCTTTTTTATAGTGGAGGGGGAGTGGCTTTCTTGTAAATATTTAAAGATAAATTACACTATTGTTTATCAGAAGTCATGTGGCTCAAATAATTATCAAAATGCAATAAAATGGATGATGGGGTAAAAATATTTTCAAAAATTCCTTTAGACGTGTTTATAGGTAATTTTTTCCACATAAGATTGAGGATTATTCCCTTCTAAAGCTCATTTTTCCCCTTATTTACTAAAATTTATTTAATGAAATCACTAATATTTCTGGTAAAAATAATTTTAAATTATGATATGTTATAAATATGTTTTATTAAAAATATTGAATCCAATTTTTAAATTAAAATCATTGTAATGGGAAATATTAATTTCCAATTTAACTCACAAATGTGATGAAAAATAATGTTTTCAAATTAAAATGTTTCAAAAGTAAAAAATCATTAAATATAAAATCTCAATTTGAAATTTATAATAGTGAAATTAATTGTATTGATATTTTTAAAATTGTTCTAATTGATATTTAAATAATATTTTTTTAACATTATAAATAAATTAAATGAAAAAGTGGGTTTCAATTGAAATTCATAATTTTCCACTATTCCACGAAAAATGATCTCCCACAAAAAATATCCTAGAAATCACACTAAGATAATTTTGATGTGTATATTACTAAAATTAAATTTATTTATATTTATATAATTTAAAAAAATGTCGAAATTTATATTTAAATTACATTCTATATTAAAAGAAGAGAAAATTATCTTTTATGAAAAAACAAATTTTTAATCATTTAATTGGATTATTATTTATTTTATGACAATAAAATATATTTTATAAATATAAAAAATATTTTATTGAATATATAATTTATTTATTTATTAAATTTCATTAAATAATAGTAATTAAATTAATGTATTACAAAAAAAACTCTATAGAAGAAAAATATATGTTTTTAAAAAATATTTCATATATATTCTAGTGGATTTTATATTCAATTATAATTATCAGGTAACTAGTGAATTGAATATTATTTTCTTATAATTTGGTTAGTCATATCCATATGAAATAGTTTAATGGCTATTTTATATATTATTATATTAAATAATTATATTTTAATAACATTTGTTGTTTTAGAAAACTCAGTCTTCTGTTTAACATAAACCCTCAACGAACATCTTTATTGTGTGCATTATAAGAAACCCTAGTATTTCCTGCATTTAAAGATATATAATATATTATTTTATTTAAAATATTAAATATACCACAAATTATTGATAGGTTATATTGTTGTATTCTTTCGGTGTTTCATGTTATATGCACTATCCAATTATTGTTACTCTTTTAAAAAACATTGGTGTTACATTCTCCCCACCATAAATAAATTAAGTGCTCATAATTAAATCTAGATCCTGGAAACCTATGGTTTGATATTTACAAATTAATTTTTTATATCCCTCTTCATGAGAATATTTAATAATATAACCACTTAATAATAGAAAATGAGAAGTATGGGGGTTAAATGGAATAACATATAACTGGGTTTCTATGTTGAAGAACATTAGTGGAAATTGAAATTCTAGACATGGAAGAAAATGTGAATAATTATAAAGAGTGATTGAGGAAATTGATCACAAAAAATTCAATGATTAATATAATGTTTAAAGACTTAAATCCATAAATCTTTGATGATTTAAATGACCCTCAGTTAAAAAATAATTAGGGTATTAGGATAACATTTTATTTTAATAACATTTTCCAAATTTTGAGGAATTAATTCATTTTATATGAATATAATTAAATAAAATTACATGATACATTTATAAAAGAACAATGTTTTCCATTATTAATTCCTTCAACTATTTATACTTCTTTTTTTAGCATAAGTACCATTACATGGTGATGTAATAAAATAATCCCTAATAACTCATCCAAATATCAACATAAAACGATTTCATATATGGTCATCTTTTCCGAAAATATTTTGATCCAAAACTATAGAATCAAATCTATGGTAGCGTTTTATGTATAATTAACATTTTCCATATTAATAATCACTTTATTCAGTATCAATATATCAAAATCAAAAAAAATAAAGGTTTATTTTTCCCTCAATCATGTGTTCACTAAAACGTTTGTCGTTATATTAAATCACATTTCATGGAACCATCCAACATATCTATCAAATACTTAGTGAAATAGTATTATATCACGATACTTACATAATTTAGAGTTCATGTTGTGAGATAAAAATTAATAAAATACTTTTAGAACATTTTTATTATATTCAAACACATAAGCACAATAATCATTACACTTCAATTGTGTCAACAACATATGATTGACTTTGATCCCTTAGTATCATAAAAAATATTTTCTCATGACTCTTAGGGTGTTCATTTATTTAATTCCCAATCTATTTATAGTGGAAGCACTATATATAATAATTTTTTTCTTTTCATTTCTATCACTAATATGGTCTCATTTTTCTCCTCAATTATAGCAAACTACCATTCCATTTTAGCAAGTGACATTGTCTTTCATTCCATAATTACCACATGTATCTAAATATGTGATTCTCTACTTCCCTTTATCCATAATATTCTATATCCATATCTTCTATTATTTATTACACTCTCTTCCAAAATACATATAGAATTACTTCTATTTCATGATATCACATAAAAATATTTCATCATGATATGAATAATTATTTATAATCCCAAACCCTTATAATACATGGTTTAATCTCCTAAAAAATGGTCAATCGTGCACTCTATATTATGTATGTAATCAATTGAATACTTATCTAACCATGAAAACGTAGATTCATACTCTGTATCACTTTATTCATATTTTTTCATTAATCTAAAGAACTTTAACATCATCATAGTTTGTTTCCCACAATGGAAATATTTATCGAATAATGTATCCTTATATTATCTCAATTCCAGGAGTTCTATTTCCACTTTTTTCCATGTATTCTAGATCCATAACCACCATTGTTCTTCATAACCTTTTTGAAAAAACACCAGAAGTGTATCTTTTTCCTTTTCACCATATCATGTGGCCCCAAATAACTTTTTACTAGATTTTATCAATTTATTAGAAAAAATTGTATTATTATTCCCACTAAATAATAGCAGAATCTATCCCATAACATGATACAGAGTTGGGGAATCTTATTATTTAATAGTTTTCTACATCTAGGAATGGTTAGTTTTCATAACATCATTACAAATCCCTAATATATTCATAACCTACTATGCTTCTATACTAGTTTTATCGGTTTCCACAGTATAGAAATCACTACATTTTCCATGAGTATTAACACCATTCATCCTTCTCGGATCCATTTCTAAAAATGTAATATACTAGATTAGTAATTAAAATAATGTACTTTTAATAATTCTAAATATATCATAACTGATAACGTAAATTGAAAAAACACATGCAGAGTTAATCTCAAAACATAAAGAGGTTTTTTATCTTCACTTTCAAATCCTTCCGAATTATTTTTCATGAAAAGTTGAATTATCCAATATGTATCACTAAGGAGATTCAAACCCAGTGCAATGTAAATATAGTTTTTGTGTACCAGGATATGCTCAAGATAGGAATTACATACTTTATAATAGATGTAACCCCTATGTAAATTTGTGCCAGAACATATCCACCTATTTTATTCTAATATAGATTTTATTATATGAAGATCCTCATAATGAATATGTTATATATTGTTGGTATCTTATTATATACTTATCCTCAACATCTATATTCCGGTTATTTTTCCCATTTTAAGTTTTCATTACTCTAGATTATATGGTTTATACTAAACATCCTTTGATACCAAATGTAACACACTGACAAGAGAATCCCAGAGATGGTGTGTTACTTTATTACATTTGAATTATTACAATGAACAAAATACTTAAGGACCGATCAGTTTAGAATTTTTGAAAATCAATATTACATATATGATACCCATTTTACATTTTAAAATAAAAGATATAACATAATACATAAAAAGAATAATTAAATACATCTTTAAAACATATTCAAAGATATCTTCATTATAAATTGGGTAAAGTATTTGAAATAAGGGAGATATAAAATGCTCAAAAAATGGAAAAATACAATGAAATCAATAATAAATCAATGACAATAATCAATATGGCATGTTATGTAATTGAGGGCACATGCCACTAAATCAATAAATAGGTGATCAAGTGCATCCAGATACTTTTTTCCATAGTGAAAATCCTCTTGATAATAATAACATAAATGAAGGAAATGCTTAAATATTGGCTTGTCCAACCATAAATCTACTATCAAGACCATTCATCAGACATTGAAAAACATACTAGTTACAAACATAATGGTTTTTTTCTATTTAATTCTTTCTATGTGACTATTGATGCATCAGGATTATTAAATTAACTAATCCAACAAATTTTATTTTTAGGTGAATGTAATTCCTCACATATAGAATAATCAATTTAAATTCATGAAAAAATATCGTTATCAAATATTCATATTGAGTAAAGGATATAGATTTTTCAATATATCCCTACAAACTCATAAACATTCCAAGAAAATAACATATAATAAAATGGTATATCATTTAAAAGATATTAATATCGATCATACAAGAATATGGATATCACAAATAAATGCAATGTTCAATAAAAAATGATTATGAGATTGTGATTGTTTTTAGAGAATGTTAACAATCACAAAAGAATGTGAGGTTTTAACATATCTTTTACCAGTTGGTAATTTTCATGTAAAACCCATTGGATGAGATAATTCAAATAAAATAATTAGATACCATGAATATAAAAGACTCATTATATAATATTTATTTCGTCTGGAATAAGGTGATATAGATAGAATTTTCCAGATGGTTTGACTGTGGGGGGTTTATGACCTTGCTCAATCATTTTCATCAGGTTTTCCATTTATATACTTTTTCCATGATAAATCAAATGTTCCCCTAGTCCATAAATAGGTATGGATCTACTTTTCAAATGCAGGTGGTGACATAGGTTTTTAGGTATGATGGAACACATGGACACGCATTGGTCGAGATAATTTGAGGTCAGACTCATCACTCCCTTTTGGGGGTAATTTTTTTAATCTTCGAGACTCTCTTATAGATGTATGATAAGCTCAGGAATATATCCATAATTATAAAATGGGACAGGTTACCCTTATAAATTACTATATATTAACTCTAATTTGTTTTTTAGAAGGTTGGAGTCTCATCTATGAATCTGTCTGTTTGTATATGAGGTTCTTCATCAGTTCCCAACTACTTATGAGTTAAAGTTGTATAACCATTACCTTCAAATTTTTCTACCATACTGGGAGGTGGTTATTATTCTAATAATGGGATTGATCCATTAGGAGTGATCCAATATATCTTTGTTATATTATGAATAAAAAATCATGTAATTAATTATAGTATTTAGTTTAACATCATATGGGAAGGGCATATATTAGTGCTCTGGAGTATAAGAAATTCAAGGTTTATTCGTATGGAGATCTCCTATGTAACTCAATTATTGTGAGAATCATTGTTTCCATAGATCATTTTTTTCTTATTCCACTAAAAGATGAGGGTTGGCAATCAACCCATGAGAATTATTGGCTACTAGTAGTTTCGATGTTGGAGACATAAAAAGAACTTTAAACGATGTGGGTGCCTATTTGAACTCAATCCCTAAAATGGTGTCCTACATTCATAGTTATATCTTGAATCAAAGTCACTATACATTAGTAGGGTTCTCAATCTACTGAGGGATGATGTAGAGGAGTCTGTCAATTGGAATAATTGGGTCCTAATGGTGAGTTGTTAGGGAAATTGTGGGACCAACACATTGGTGGATATCCATTAGGAGTTCATGCCCGATCCTTATGAAGGCATCCTACATATCCTTGTTATTAAATGAATCAGATTCCTCAAATTTCTATAGATTATATATTAGACACTAACATTTCCTCTATATTTGTGGAGGTTTATTAGGTAGATGATATGAACATTGCAACTCCTTATACCCATGTGATCCATGATCACTGTGAGAAAAAAGGGATAATAAGTAATCAATGTCATTTCATTTCAACGAGGAAAACATACACTAGAACACCCATGGAAGATAAATATGAAGCATCATCCACTAGGAGGTTTCATACGTATCTTGGTTATGGATCGAATCATAGTCACCATAGTTCCATTGATCAAGGATTACACACTTTGGTTTCCCTTATCATTAGGGATTACATTCCAAGGATAGGAAATGTTTTGAAGTCTTAATATTCCCTATTTACCTACCCGACATACCTGACTGATATGTTCTGATAGTCTACTCAGAATTCATAGATTGTTTCCTTGAAATGTTGGAGAGTATCTATCTGACACGATCAAAGAAAATTTTATCATCTAGTCAACATGTCTGGTGTACTTCTCATAGACCAGAAGACATGTCAGATGATTGTATCATTATCAAGGATGAGTTATCTAGATGGCATCGAATGACATGGCTAATTGACATTAGAATCCATCACATGACCTAGATGACTTATCCAGAGGGTGTCACCTGATCTAGAAGACCTTCCCAAATACCCTCTCTAGGACTTGCCAATACATATGGATGGTATCACAATAGTCAATGTTACATGTATGATAGGGATTAAATGTCATAGATAACATGTTTGTAGGGTATCATGAGACTTGTTTGTCTTTCACAGTGGGCATCACAAGAGCCAGTTGACATGACTGGTTTCAATCATCTATCATAGTTTACATGAGTTAGAACTGTTACATGATTCATGTGACATATCTAAACAAAATTTCATGGTTCAGGTGATGATCTCAAAAGGATTCACGAGACTAAGGTGGGGCACCTAGGTGGACGGTGATACTTTTTTTTACATAACTATAAGAAGTTTTAAGACCCAAATAGCATATTAAAGGAGCATCACAAGATTTCAGAGACATTTCCTGGGATTGCTTCATCTAATGGATAGTTCTTGTGAAGTAGTTGTGGGTCAATGAATATGTGTTTTTCCTTATTTATTCGTCATATAATAATTTTTTTAGATTTAACTTTTAAAATGAATTACATTTATTTACTTTCAGATTGTATTAAGTTGTAAATGATCCTACAAGTCAAAGGTTTGTTTTTTACATAACGTTCCAGAAGTCCTTCATATGACATGCGAGTGATCATGTAAAGTTATTTATGTATGGAGTGCGATTACATGGTATTTACCCATAATATTCATAATGGAAATAATTTTTCCACATTCTAGATAAGAATCTCTTAGAAATCCACTCTAGCCTCGGTGTGAGGTCTTGAATGATTGTCTTTCTTCAATGAGTAGGGGTCAGCGCACATCCAATTCTACTCACGGTCACTATTTGGTAGGTCACTCCTCCTTTGTTATGCTGGTGTGGGGGATTTATGTGCCTCTAAAACCCAATAATTATATGGTTTTCATAGAGCATATCACAAGAATTGGGGCTGGATTTGGTGAAGAGATTTATCATCCTGAATTTTCACATGTCTCTATTGTGGATTATTCTGAGGTTGAGGCATAATATTTTGGCAACGGCGAGTCCCTCCTATAAAAACATAATTTATTATAATATTTATAATCAATGAGGATTTATTGAATAATGTGGGAATGTTTAATGACTTCCACATTTTATATTTACCTTTCCATGGGTCTCACGAGACTGATGTTCTTATTGAGTGGAATTCACATATTCATAGGTGACTTATATTGTAATTCTCACTAAAAAAATATGGATTATCAAGGGTATATTACAATATTATACCTAAATGTGATGTATTATTGTGAGATCAATTCGTAGATATCATTAACGCATCTCATGATTTCTCTGATCGCAAGAGGATTCCAAATCCTCCTCATTTATTTCCTTTTTTTGGTACGAAGTTCAATGATATTGTTAGGGTGATTGAGTATTGTTTATGTCAAATACTCTATCTCTAGGTGTTTCATTTCATTATTAATAAGGTGTATATTGAAATTCATGATAATTTTATATATAACTTCACCGGTTTAAACTTAAGGATCCAAAGGTGGAGTGTGGGTTCATTTGGACATGTCCAAGGTCCCTTGGGTGATGGGAATGACCAGAAAGTGAAATTTCTTGAGACTTAGAGGCCATATCACTGAGGTCTCACATTGTATTTTGGATCTCCAAGGGTTCATCACATGCCTTTTAAAAATTAATGACGCTCCCACAACTTCTTCTATTATTTTCTTATTTATTATACAATGTCCAAGGATATTATGATTTTCCTTGGATGTTGTGAAGGACAATCATCCTCTCCCTCAGTGATGAATCATGTGATTTTTAAAATTTTTAAAGGCTCCCACATTTTGGATGTTTTAACTTATTTTTAAAAGGAGTTTTGGACGCGGTTTTCAGCATATGATGGTGATCTCGATTAAGATTTTTGGGTTCAATGACTTGTTTATATGAAATGTAAATTCCTTCCTCACTCTTTTGCACAGTAATGAATCGATGATTAGGGTGATGATTGGACTTCTAATAAACTCTTTGAATTCCATACAAATAACTATATATATGGGTAATATATCTATTCATTTAACAAACTAATAATTCTATAGATTTATCTCACCCTACCTCTTTTTCATTCCTTCATAGCGAGAAACTTTCACAATAATTAAGTGTGAGATCTTATTGCAAGCCCGTCATTTGTGATTAATTTTCTACAAGACTTCTATAACCCAAGTGACCATTAGAATGGAATGTGAACTACATTTTTGTAACCACTTTTACTTAATCTGCAAGGGTTGCGATTTTCATGAAGGTTCAATGGGGTTTCCCGATTCGATTGATTGATTATCAAGTGATTCATGTGACCATGTCCAGGTCACATAATCGTGCATCTCTAAGGGGTCATGAGATTCTATGATTCCTCATCAAATTATGCAATGAACATGACCTTTAGGGATTTTTAAATTCATAAATTCCTTATACAATTCATGAATCCCACACTAATTCATTCAATTTGCGTGATGTTGTAGGTATATGATGTAATACCTTCAAGAATATTTTATTTTATACATATGATATATGCCACATAGTTTGATGAAGATGGATTTTTGTTCTCATTGATCTTCTCATTGGTTTTAAAATAACGAGAAAAATTTATCAATATCCTTTTATGATGGCCTAAGGAAAAGTGAGAATCCCACTTATCACTATCACATTAGATCACTCCAACTATTTTTGATAACGATGATGGGATTATAATTTTCGAACAATACACTCTTAAAATTATTTCTTATTTATGGGATTGGTCTTACCGATAGTATTTCCATTTCTCCATTAAATTCAACATTTATACCATCCTCCAAAATTTAAAAGACCCTGAATAGAATCAAGGAAAACATCCCCCATTGGGGATATATTTTTTGCCAGGGGGTTCTGAAGAAGAAAACATAATGAAATTCATGACCACATGCATTTATGGTTCATAACAAGCATTAGACGAGGATATTAATATGTATCACTCAACAATATGTAAGTCCCCCCATTAAAAGTTCAGGTGGGTTCCAACTAGGAAATACAACCATGAGGTAGTTGTGCACTGGACTAGGGATAACGCATCAAGGATGAATACATTTCTTCTGAATCTTTTATTATGTTGAGTCAAATTGGAATGTATGAGGCTATCTTGATATCAAATATGTCTTTTCATTAAAATAAGGGTGTGATGATGGAGTTTGTCAGCTGTTGATTCCTAGATAAGAACACATTCTATCTCATGAATGGGGTGGTGGGAAGCGATCATTGCGATGTAGAGTAGATCTATTATTGACCTGTATTTGGTGGTATTAAAACAAGTTTATTACTCTATGATCTTCTTGGAATGATGTTATGAGGACCCCTCCTCTAACTCGTTATCTAATAAATCTGGTTGAGAATTCCCTTTCAATGGAGCCACTTCTTGGATTGTATATCTCTTTCCAGAAATGGGAGTAATGAATTATTAAGATAACCAGATATAAGCTAGGTGATAATAAGCTGAAGGCTTGGCTTACTGAATATACCATTACTTCACCTAAATATTATTATCACATGGTTAATGAAAGTATGTTTAAATAGTGGTTATGGGAAGTTATTTTAGGTTTTTATCGATCTATCAAAGTAGATAGCTTCTTCACCCAGTATATAGGTAGGTATCTACTCACGATATTGAAAAAGGTAGAGTATGACATTCCTCTTTCCCAATGGTTAACTCTATGGTAAAGGGAAGCGTATCAATATAGTCATCCAAATGTTTTTCAAAATATATTATCTTATGAACCACATTTATAGGAATAAATCACCTTTCATGATTGTTGTCCCTGTACAAATATTTTGATGCTTGATAAGAGGTCACTTGGGGGGTTTTTAATATCTAAATATCCTGGGTATCCTGAATTCCTACTTTAAAACATAATTGAAATGCATCAACATGGTAAGACATGATACATATATAAATTGAGATGTTAATGATTATGTGGTCCATTATTACAATTTCTCTTTCAAAACATATGGTCTAGTGCTAATATGAGATATTGATGGAAATGGTGAGGCCATCACTGAGTTATGGCCTTATGTGATGTAACTTTGTGAGGCTGTTCCTTCCTCCTGCATTGATTCGAACATCATTTTTATGTGGTATGCACTGTGTTTATTCAATATCCTATTGTTATGTATCCAATAATGGGGTCCTAAATCTTTTTATATTATATATGAGGGGAACCTTATGGAGGCTTTCAAATTTTAGTTGAAGCTTACATGGGTGGAGATTGGTGATAAGGTACATCCTCTTCCTATTAATATAGAAATCAGTTTATCTTGTGATCATGTAGATGTTCGAATCCACTCATATCCCAGTAAGAATTTATCCATTTTGAATGAGAGGATTTCCATCAATTGGCTACTAAGAAAAATCATTAGCTAAGAAAGGAATTATATTTTAATGTCATGGAATCCCCTTAAGAACCATTTAAAGAACTCAGACAATTTCAATTTTTAATATAACCCACAAACATGAATATAATGATCGTAGTCCAAGAGGTAGATTCTAATCCTAACCTATTATTTCATGTCAAATCTCAAATGTGGGTGGTCTAAAATTTTCCTAACACAATATCTGAACTCTAGGTATATTTCTTAGAGAAGAGGCAGTTCTAGATGGAAATGACAATATCCCCACCACTCATAGTATTACCTATAAAACAATAAATATTTATATAGGTCCTTTCATTGAGACCAAGATGTGTCTTTGGAGTGCATTAAGGATCATATATTTTGTTCTCCAATTTTACGCAAAATGTCTGTATCTGGTACACTATAACTCTCCAAATATGATAAGGGTAATCCTTTTTCTGAAGAAGCGATAATTATATGCTTGTCGCTATTTTTAGTTAAAAGTTCACAGTGAAATTTAAACTGTATTTATGTTTTTTATATATTTATATAGTTTAAAGCTACTAGATATATTTTTATTCTACCATAACATAAATATTCTTCCCACGGAAATACTATGGTTGAGGAATTTGATAGTGATCATGGGACCAATAGGGAAGAGTCCCCAGGTCGATATGCTTAGATTAGGGTGGAGATATCCACATTCGGAGCTACAAATTCAGCCTCAAAAATATATTGGAATCTTTTATTGGAAGGAATGGAGAAAAGGAGAAATAAGTGATCCCATTTTTAGTGTCTTATATTTTATAATCCTCAAGAAATGGTGCTATTTAACTTATCTTATAACTCATAATATTTTGGAAATAGATTCTAATTGGTCAAAAAATATATAGGTCCCCACAAATCTTGCTGGGAAGATAATGTATCCACTTATAAGGGAACATGAATGAATTTGGTTACATTTGTACACCCATAATGTTTTCAAAGCTCATCAGGAAGCATATGTGAATGAGGTTTTGGTTCAATCATGCATGTTTCCTAATTCCAGTGTTGCAACTATCATAACATGTGATGCAATGTGGGTGAATGATATATTAAAATAAACTAACATAGTTAGATATTATTCTATCATCTTTTTATTAATGGAATATTTTTTTGGAGAAGTTGAATGCCTATTAAATTGGAAATTTTTTCAATTTTTCCATATCTCATTATATTTTTCCCCAAATTTAACCTGAATGGTGGGGAAATAACTTCTTCCTGAAAGGTATCAAAAGTTACTCCAATAAATTCTTCATAAGAAGAATCTTCTTCTTCACTCGAGGATGGTGTTGATGTTATAGATGTTTCCATCAATGTCACCGAAAAAGTTATGTTTCTAACCTCAAGAATATCTTCCATTTTCTGGGTGATACTATACTATGTTTCCTTTTTACTAAAAATAACTTATGCCACATTCAATAGATTCTTCAACCCATGGTTCAAAGGCGCCTGTCCCTAATCCCTCTGTGGTTCCTCAAATTGTATCAGCTAATGTAGAGGCTGATTTTCTCAGTTTTTTCAATAATACTGTGAGAAAAACTCTACCTAAGAGTGACCAAGTATAAGAATACATTAATGTTCCCAATATGGGTTTGGGTGAAGGTGGAGTATCTAGAGAATTCCATCAGTCGATGAGGAGACATGTTTGAATAGTTGTTTGGACTTAGTTTTTGAAACCCCCTTGGAGGACTCTAAGGATCAACTGGGTAACCTTCAGTTTATGTTTCCAACCTTTAGTTATCACGGATTAAACTATTCCTTCCCTCATTCTTGGGTGAAGGAAGTGGTTTCTTTGAGAGAGTATTAATGGCTCGTTGAACTGATAGTATTACAAAATGAGGCCTCTTCATTGGTGAATTAAAATTGGGACAAGTCTAGGAATGAAGCTTCCCAATGATCAATAGTTGTGTCCACTCACTGAGACACAATCAATGCTGGGAATGTTGATATTGGTCATTTGCAATCTAAAATTTGTATTATTCCATCTGAGATAATCTACCTTCATATTTTTTTATCTCAGTTTTAAAATGTGCTCTATGAAATTGAGAATTGTGCGCTGTAGATATAGGTAATTTGTGATGTGGTAGAAAAGGATTGTCTTAATTCCATTTCACAGGTGGAAGAGTTGCACCTGGTTGTGAAGAGAGAACCTGAATCCATTGAATGAATACCCCAATCTATGATCTCTCTATAGGAGAGACTTGTAGAAATCAAGGACACGTCCGGGAATATAATATGATGGAATAATTGTTTTACAATCATTATTTGGATCATATATTCATGGAATAGATTCTAGTATATGGAGGTTCCTCCTATTGCATACTCTATTAGTGGATAGTTTTCCTAAACTTTTTACCTGTTGTCCAGTTTTCCCCATGGTATGCATGACAGTTTTTTCAATTTTATATAGATCATCAATGATACCCATCCCTTTCACAATATCATGTAAAACATCCCAATATTTTAATTCTAAAATTTTAATTGATTCTTTCTTGATGAATCTCCATGAATTCCCACCAACATGAAATTATTCAATGATAATATATCCAACATATATTGAGGTCACCTGATTTTCACATGGTTTTTTAGTATAATATATGTCCATAGGGAGAGTTCAATATATTTTGACAAATATGGTTGTATTTGGTTGAGTAGATTGATATTTTATAAGGTGATATGGTGGGCCTCAAAATCTCTTGTAGACTAAATAACATCCATTCTATAGATTTTGATGTTTTATCTAAGACCTTATATTACATTATATAATGGTATTTGATCTTGTACCTTCAATTACATTAGTTTAGGTTATTTTATCTTGTTATTTGTAATTCATTAGTTTAGGTTATTTTAGATCAAACCTTATATTTCTTTAGATTATGTACCTTTAGATAAGATATCATATTCCCTTAGTGTATGTTATTATAGCTCTAACTATATATTCCTTTCGATTGTGGAATTTTAGCTCAATAATTCTATTTTTATAGTTTAGGATATGTTAACTCATAAATGATATATTTTCATGGGATATGTTGCAAACATACCATGAATGACTCGAAACATACCAAGGTGTTCGGTAATTCAATGGTTTTGTTGATGTTTCTGAGGAAAAAAATCCATTATTTTTAGAGTGATGCATTTTGTTGAAAAAAATAGGCATATATCAAGTATTTGTAAGAATAAATGACTAATAAAGTATATTTCTCATTTAATCCAGTTATACTATTCTATGGAAATGAAATATTAGTGGAGTTAATTTTGGCTGTAAGTGGAATACTATATATGATTAGTATACCGGGAATGTTGGAATATAGATGATATAAATTATAACCTAAAAGGTTGTGTCTATTAACATGCAATGTGGGAGAATGATGGGGATAGCCTATAAAACATTAAGATTCCAGGTTTAATCTTGGTATCATGAGGGATAACAAGGATTTAAGCTCCACTCTTGCAAGGATGATATTCCTTTAGTAGGTGGGTCAAGGCCCTTATGTATTAGTATCATGGTAGTGAAAAATAAGATATCCACTTCATTCTAATGGCCCTGAAAATCATTTGAACACTCAAAATTCTAGAAAAAGAGGTTGGGTGTCGATGGAATTCCATCTTGGGAGGATTCAAGAATCTTAGAATAATTTAGAAATTATATTGTGAACCGTGAGTCCTATATCCTATGGATTCTTTTCAAAAGGGGTGGGATAACAATGGTTTGGGAATCAACTGTCACATTCCTAAATTGTAAAATAGTGTAATTGACAATGTTGTTACATCAAGGATGTAAAATCAACTTGAATGGATTTCGATGGATATTTTTAATCATGTTATAATGTGCTCAAGCTAGGAAGTTGATATGGGAATATAATACTAGGAATGACCCAAAACATGCTAGGATACTGGTTTCTACCATAGTTATGTTAGGGCTCATAAGGATTGGAATGCCCATTTCTAGAGTGAGGCATTTAAATAAGGACCATAGCCGCATATGGATGTTCAATAGGCATATAGAAATCGTAAATTAAAGGGTTCATGAATCCATATATCCTTTATATGGGATTTATAACAATAGAGTGATCTGAGGGAATCAAATCAGTTGTGCAATGTGAAATATCAATGAAGGTTTTAACCATTATCATGTTTTTTCCATAATTTTACTAAAATAAAAAAACATACTATAGGAAATAATAATCATAGTGGGGAACCACATAATCATGAAAAGTCACTTATAGGGTGTCTAAATCAATAAATCTTTATTTTAATATATGACACAATATGCTAAACCAAGGTCATTCGTTATCAATATTCAAATCCTTCCAGATGGTTGATAAAGTGTTTCTGAATTAAAAACTAATATACACATGGATAGTCAAATTAGGCATGATATAAGGCTTACTTTCATGCATCATGTGATGATTAATTACATATCAATGATTAATTTTCAGACTAATTTCTTCTAGGTACATTTGTAACAGATCCACATAAACTCATAGTATACATATATGGATGTAACTACTCATAAACCAATAGATCTATCCTTTAACAAAATTACAATATATTTTATTATATGGAGACATCTCTTTAGACTTATGATTATAAATATCCTTAGACATATCCTTAAACATACCCATATGGATCTCAATATAGTTTTATCATCAAAGATTCTAATTGTTATGAAATTATTTCTTCTAATAAAAAATATAGAGACCTAGGTTTTTTATACAAAAATAATATAACATAATATATGAATATCCTTATCATTTTATGAAAACACAATTACTGAATTTATATGTTTTGTTTATTTAATGAATAGACACATAATCGTCTTATTTCATTAATGATCTTCAAAATCATATAATAATATAATTCCAAAAAAGTATATTTTTTTTAAAAACCCTTATGTAAAACATTTCATCATATCATATGGAAAGGAAAAAAACAAGAAAATGTGATCTTGTACAAATTTTAAGGCTTTAAAAGGGAGACAACTACCATAAAAATCAACATGTTATTACAACAAGAAAATAAAAATTGGATCCCATACCCTACATATCATAGATATAAACATGATACATCGAATAAATCATTGTTTTCCAGGAAATATGATTTCTAAATGAAATCAATAAATGTAAGCTATGAGATTATAACATAATCTTATGAATGTGGAAAAAACATTAGATCATAATATTATGATCATGTATAAAAATAGAAATGTTTACTCATTAGGATAACTATATAAAATCAATTCCTTGAATTAATATATAGACATGAAATTATTATCCATGTTTAATCATATGGACATGAAAAACATATCCTAAATTAATCATATGAAATACAAATAAGGTCCACAAATGAAATTTTGTAACATCTAGATATTTTCTTGAAAATTTACAAATAAATGTAATTTTTAAATAAATTTAATTTTATGAAACAATGTAGGCTAAAAACCCATGTTGTATTATTAATATTATTTTCTAAAAACTAACATTATAACCTATCTAGAAAAAATGGAAATATTAATATGAATAAAAAAATTGAAAATAAAGTATAATCGTAATAGATAAATGACATATATTAACAAAAAGTTAATAATATTTTTAAATGTCTTTATGTTCTTCAGAAATAAATTTTTCTCAAAATAAATATTTTATATCTTTTTGAGAACATAAAAAATTATTGTTTTTTTTCAATATTTATAAAATGAATTTATAACAATTAACATTAATTTTGAATAAAAATTTCCATTTATCAAATGTTGAAATTTTTGGTCTTTTCTTAAAAGATAAAGATTTTGAGGAATGCTGAAAAAATGAGTTTTTATTGAAAATTAGATTTTAATTTAGTGAATTTAGAGAGTTATATTTTATTAAAAATGATTTAAAAATGATAATTATCACAATTATATAATTATTAATCTAATTTAGGTCATTGTAAACTGTTTAATAATAAAGATTAAAATAAAAAACTGTTCAAACTTTTGTATAATATCTCTTGGTAAAATACGATATTCAACATTAATTATGGTTAAATTTACAATTATATGAATTGAATTTTGAAAAATGAATTACATAATTGGAATAGTTAAAATTAATATTATATTATATGGTGACTATAACTTTTTATAACAATGGGCTGCTATAATTGTTAAAATTAATTTCCCCATATAAAGATAAAATTGGTTTAGTGGTTGGTTAGACTAAAATGATAAGGGGTAAAATGAAAAATGTAATTGTAAAAAATAGATTTCATTTCCATAGTAAGAAAATATCACCTATAAAATTCTATAATTACATATTTTGGATCAATGTTTCATGTGAATAATGTGGGTGTTATTTATTCTTTTCAAAACACCTATGACTTTTCTCTACCCAAATTTACAAAAGGGAACACAATTTTCTCCCATATTAACAATACAAAATCAATTCTGTTCATCCAATCACAATCCATATCTCTTACATTATTACACATGTCACAGTGGATTTATTTTTCAAAAATATTATAGAGACCGGACCTCATTCTACTAGATCTAGTGCCTTAATTCATTAAATTATCATGATTACAAGAAAGTATAATCTTGAATGAATGAAGAGTTTAGTATATTGGTAAAACTAGATATATACATAATTTCAACAATACTACTTTAAAGGAAATACAATATATAAATTCCATTGACACGCTACTGTAAATGGAGGATATACTGATTTACATTTTCGAATGGTTTTCAAAAACCATTGGAATAGGGGTCTGGAGAGGTCCTAACAAAATTATTTCACAAAACTATTGGAATATATTTTTTTGATGTATTTTACCTATAAGTTTGATAATTTTTTTGGATAATATGAGTTTTAGAGGACTTTTAACCAACAGTTTGATAAAACTATTGGGATATGTTAGTTTTAGAAAGGAATTCCAAACAGATTTTAAAAATTTGGTAATGATTACCTTTCCCAGTGTTTTTTTAATAATGTTGAAAAAAATTTCCTCTAAATTTATAGAATCCCCAGTCCTCCATCCATGTGATTGAAAAAGTAATGCTGAGACCTAATATCTTCTTCTTGTAGAAAATTATTCCACCAAATCCATCTTCAATCTGAAAAATGTTTTGTTCTACACTTCATATATGTTAGTTGTACCTTAGGTTTAATGTTTTTCATCTATTTTTCTATTTTTATTATTCATAATGTCACGGTCTGTGTGGTATCCTATACCCAAAAATTGCAATTTGATTTGTTTTTTGTTTTCATTCTACATTTCAACCATCATAATCTTGTGAATCACATTTATTTTAAGTGGGGGGGTGAAGGTGGTGGGGGTGCAGTTGGTGGGGGAGGGGGTCTGCAGGTGGGGGTGTTTAGGTGGGGGGTCTGCAGTGGGTGAAGGGGGGAGTACAGGTGGGGTGTGTAGTGGGGGGGGGGAGTCTATTGGGAATGAGGTGGGGGGATGTACATGTGGGGGGGGGGGGGGGGGGGTTCCAGGTGGTGGTGGGAGGCTGTGCAATTGTGGGGGGGTGTAGTTGGGGGTGGGGTTGTTCATGTTGGTGGAGCTAGGGGAGTGTGAAGGATGGGGGAGGGGATGGTGGGAGTATGTTGGGGGTGAGTTGGGGGTGTAGGTGGGGGTGGGGGTTGTGCACATGGGGGTCGGTGGGGGGGGGGGGGGTTGGTGCAGCTGGTGGATGAGAGGGGAGCAATGTATATCCACATAGACCTACTACCATATGCATGTCCCATATTCTTAAGTCTACCTCTCCATGTATTAATTGAATAGTAATTCTATATATACTTCTCCTTCTAGTGACATCCTAATTTTAATTCATGTTTGATGAAATAAATATCGAGTAATCCATAAAACATCATATAGAAAAACACCGTTAATCATCATGCCATGATGATGAAAATCCTTACAAACTCATTACCATATTTCATAACATTTTTAATAACTACTTATATATTCAATAACATATATTCCTTCCACTAGAATCCAATTCCCTATCATTTTATTAATTTCAATCTTGATACCACTATGTTATCAATTCACTAATCCTACCAAAATGGATTTTCACAAAAAATACAATTCTAATTTTTAACACCCATCATTTTTTTATAACATGAATGAAAACCCAATTAAATCTCATAGCTCTCAGTCATCCCCAGTGGATAGCCCCCACCCCCATTGACAACTTGTACCCCCGGATAGCCCCCACCCCCGTCCACAGCCCACCCACCCCTTTGGACTCCCCACCTATGGAAACCCACCATCCCCCCAGACACCAACACCCTCTAGACACCCCAGAACCCCTGGAAACACCCCCACCCCCATAGACAACCCCTAACCACTGGACACCCCCTACCCCCTTCGGAAACCCCCCATCCTTTTGGAAATCCCACCCTCCCCCTAAACACCCCTTAACATGAAGCCCCCCCTGTGGACAGGCCCGCCGACCCCGCTGGGCACCCCATACACCCCAAGATAGCCATGCCACCCCAAGGATAGAATTTCCACCCCTTGGTTATTCCCTACCCTCCTGGATAGGCCCCCAAACCCCTGGATAGCCCACCTGCCCCCCGACACCCCCCCACCCCCCCCAGACACGCCCAACCCCTCAGAAACCCCCACCCCCTGGACTACCCCCCATGGACCACCCTCCCACCCCTTAGACACCTTCGACCCCCCTAGACATCCCCTCCACCCCTGTGGATAGCCCCCCCCCCAACTGTGGACAACCCCACCCACCCCCTGGACAACCCTTCCACCCCCGTGGACAGCCTTCCCACTCCCTAGACACCATGTACCCCCTTGGACAACCTTGCAACCCTCTTGGTTAGCCCGCCCACCCCTTGTACACCCCATACCCCCTAGACATCCTCTAACCCCGTGTACTACACGCCCACCCCCGCTGGACCCCCAACCCCAAACACCCGTTGCCCCCGGACACCTCCATCCCCCGGACAGCCCCACCCCCATGTACACTCTGTACCCCTTGGATAGACGCCCCCCTCCCAACCCCGTGGACTGCCCGCTCACCCCCTTGACACCTCCTACCCCCTATATAGCCCCGCCGCTCTAAGGACTTCCAGCCACCCCAGTGGACAAACCAACCACCAACCTAGACACCCCCAACACTCATGGATATCCCCCACCCCCAGGAAATTTCCCAACACATGGACACCCCCACCCCCTAGCGCATTTTATGCGATCACTCAAATAATCTACTAAATTATTAAATTTTTTTGATCTAATATTTATTCATCTTCTGAATAATTCTCCTCGATAATTTTAAATGATCTTGTACACTCATGTATAGTTCATCAAAGATATTTTGATATAAATATAGTATTTTTTGTTTTTTCTATTATGATATTCATATAGAGTTTTGTGTTAGTAATGGATTCATATGTTGTAAACAATTATCATTTATATAAATTTATTTTCTAGGAAACATCAATCTTATTGAATTGATTTTGACGAAATTATTAATATAAATTTTTTTTAACAGAATGGATAGAAGTTGGATGTATGAAACTGATTATATATCAATTGATTTTTAATACAAATTTGAGGGATTTTTATATTTTTCATTTCATACTGCTTCAGATAGTGGTCACATACACTGCCCCTGTTACAATAGTGTTGGAAGACCTTGGTTGAGCCATGAAGAAGTCAACTACCACATAACCAAATATGGTTTTCAATCAAACTAATTTGTGTGGTATCACAGTGGTGGAAAAAAGAATATCTAATTGCTCA
This sequence comes from Viscum album, assembly GCA_963277665.1. Lineage (NCBI taxonomy): Eukaryota > Viridiplantae > Streptophyta > Magnoliopsida > Santalales > Viscaceae > Viscum > Viscum album. Next base: position 1,100,346,764 of record OY728123.1, read on the forward strand.
TGATCCAAATGAGAATACTAGATTGGAGAATTTGTTTTTTGACCGGTTTCCATTTATTCATCATCATGAAAAAGAAATAATTATAATCAATGGAGATTTCAATATGAGCATACATGATGCGACTAATGAAAATGGTGATGTTGTCATGGTGAAATTTTTTATGATGCTACCACGACTCCAGTATATCGAAAAAGTTTTAAAATGGAAAATCTTGAATTATTAATATGATTGTTTAATGGGAAAACAATGAATTGGATTTATAATACAACAATCAATTAAATTAATACATTATTGAAGGACTTACTTCTAGATGATGTAGATATTCCCTCAAACCACTACATGGAATTGAAGTTTGTTGAGTAACATGGATATTCAAGAAACGAAATTCATGATTGTCTGAAAGATTTCAGTTTATTCTGGGAGGAAACTACTAAAAAATGACTATATAAAATGTGGTACATCCTGCTAGAATCCAAGAGCTGATGGAAAACCATCCTGTATTCCATGGAGAGTAATGTGTCACTTTCTATTGATACCCCAACTCCGAAATCATTTTATGTCTGATGAAAAATCAATAAAATTGTGATGGCATGATACCGAGATAATGATGACTTCTGAGGAGTTGGTTCACTCTATAAGTGGATTTTCATGGTAGTTATTTGATTCTAGATATCATGATTTTTTAGCTGATGTTCATAATGTGAGGTTGAGTCTTTCATGTGGCCATTTAAATCTATTTGGGAGTATGCATACATCGCACAACACATGGCTGATTTTTTAATAAATTAATAATCTTCCCACATTGTTTTGTGTTAAAAAACCATTAACATTCATGATTATTCTCATATCTGGCCCTTCTGATCCCATAAATCATATAAATATATACATGAAATTTCTAATAAAAGAGTTGAATCATCGTTGGGATGTTGGTGTTATCTCATAGGATGCATGATCGAAAAACGTTTTTAATATGCATGTTGTACTTATTTGGATTATCCATGATTTTCATGCTTATGCAATGATGTCTGGATGGAGCATGAAGGGAAAACAATCATTTTCGGTTTGTTTTAATAATACATGATCCAAAATACTAAAACATCATGTAGTTTTAGTTTTATAGGACATCAACGATTCATTCCAATGGACTATCTATATATAAATAATCAGAAATGATTTGATAATTACATAGAGAATGATGATCAACCTCGTCGTTTTTCTAGAACTATTGTTCTTTATGAATTGGAAGATTTTATTTTTTTCATTCGAGAATGGTCCAATGAAATCTGGAAAGAGAAATAATGTTTCCAGTGAATCTTATTACAATTGGAATAAGAGAGGTAAATTCTTTGATATTCGTTATTGGTCATCCAATTTTTTACATCATTGCTTAGACTTAATTCACTTTGAAAAAATATATGTGAAATGTTGATTTTTATTCTTCTAAATGTTAAGGGAAATACAAAAGATAATTTATGGTCTGTGAATGACTTGGTGGATTGGGGCATGAGAGCAGATTTGCATCTTGTGCATATTAGTTAAAATAAATAGAATGTTCCATGAGCTTCTTATGTGATGACATCTACAAGAAAAAAAAATTTCTAGATTTAGCGGATACTATTAAATTTCCTTAGAGATATTCATTAAACATATCTAAATGGTTCAACAGAATATATTTGATGCTAAAATATTTGAAGAATCATGATAATCACATCATTCTTCATGAGTTGATTCCAATAGAAATTCGTAATTTTTTTCCAATAAAGTAAGGATGGATGTTATTCAGCTGTGCCATTTGTTTAGAGATCATTGTGCTAAGATAATTTCCAGGTCTTTCATGAAAATTATTATCACATATTCCCCATTAATTTTCTGCGAATTAGAGAAAGTATTTCTTCAATCATTTTTCACATTAATGAAGCATCTTATTGTCCATATTCCAAAAATAATAATTCTCAATGGACATATTTATTTTTTTGTGTGTATCAAAATAAAAGAAATATTTACACATTAAATTCTTATGTCTATAACAGGAATCATCCTGAAGGTTCTATCCTGAATGATTACATGGATCTATAATGTATGGATTTTTACATTATATATTTGTCTAAACATAGTACCAAAATTAATAAACCAATGAGAAATGAAAAAGAACAGTATGAAAAAATTGAACTATGTTTTCTATCAATTCCTCAAATAGGAGGAATATCTGGATCATATATATTGACGACATTAATCCTTAAGGAGTGGGAGATGGCACGTCACACAGTTTTGTTCAATTGTGAATTGTTTGATGACTACAACTTGTAAGTAAATGTAATATGTATATCTTATGTATATCTTATATATATATATATATATAAATGTTAAACTATTACTATTTTTATCTATAGTGTACATAAAGCGATGATAAATAGAAAGCATCGTTCTTTATCTTTGAGAATGAGGGAGACTTTGCCTAGAAAAGAGTTTTTTGTTTAGTTAAAATTGAAGGTAATAATATTACTATATAAAATAATTAAAAGAATAATTTTTTAAGTTTAATGTTGATTTATATTTCAGGTATTGAGTTTTCCTACTGACTATGTCTCTAAGGAAATAAGAGCTTTTTATTTTGGTCCTAATATCGTGGTTCGTGACTGTAAATCTATTGTTATTAGTTGGTACAAATTTATAATCACTAAATGAGCAATGAACATGACAACGAAACATGATGGTGTTATGGTTACTTCCCCAACAGACTGTTATGATAGTGCATCAGATAGTAGAACATGATTTGAAAAAGTAGGTTATTATAGAGTTGTTGAAATAATAATAATACTGGATTATTATTCTCATGGGAGAGTTACGATAATGAATTTCAAGTGGTTTTATTTGATGATGTGGTAGGGAATAGTTATTGATTATTGTGGATTTCGAGTAATTGATATATCTCACATTCTTTCTACCAATGAACCATATTTATTGTCATCAATGGAGAAACACGTTTTAATGAAAAAGGTCATTTTTATAGGAATTTGGTTTCATTACTGATGTAATTCCAAGACATGTTTTTGTTGATGGTGATGATGGAATTAACACCTTCCTAGTTCCATTGGAAATGATCTATTTATTTCTTTTTATTACTTCAATAGCTTAATTTTCAGGGTTGAATGTGAACCTAATGTTGTCATGGAAAATATATAAAATCATATATTCATGTTCTCAATTATATTGGTTTACCTACACTTGGGCTGTTCAGGTTTGTACTATTAAAATTGATTAAATAATGATTAAAAATATGTTGTATCTGACTTAAACATTTTGTGAATTTTCAATGATTTTTGGTAGAAATTTTATTTGAATTTCATTTTTTTATTATGAAATTGAACTATATGGAAGCCTACGAAACCAACATTTCAATAATGGCGATCATTTCAATGCTTTAACATTGATTTGTATAAATGTTTTGTAACTCTCTGACCTCTCTTTAACAATTTACTAGGTAATGAACATGATGTTTTGTATTCTTCTACAAAACATGTATTGAAACCTGCATCATTTACCTAGACTAAAGAAATTAAATTTCTCCTTAATTTGGGAAACTACTTTTCCCCTTATGAATCTGGAATAATCAATGTACCTTGAATCCCCATATTCCAACTAATTTATTTTGTTTTTTGGGTTACACATTATTTATCATTTTCTATTTAATTCCATATTTTTTTTCGGATGCATGATAAGAAAATAATTAAAGAGAGGTGTCGAAAATAGATTATGGAGAACAATTTTCACATGACTGAGCTGGGAATTCCACCACTACTTCCAGCATTGAGTAATATATTTCAAATATATATATTTAAATAATATATAACGTCATGTGATCAATTTTTTAAAAAAAATTTCCATATCCATCTATTTGGCGACAATTATTTGATTTGAAACCTAGTAGTGGTCCCAGTACTCAGGATGTTCATACGAGGGGGTGATATGAGATCTAAATGATATTAGTCGGCGTACCCGATTAGACCCTACCCCTCCCACTGATAAACCACCCAACACTAATTCTGATCCTCGTGCATCGTTAGGGACACACGAGGTATTTAGGTTTCCATTTTTTCACCACCCCTTACATCTAATCCTCCTCACCCATCTGTACCATATCGATGATGATTTCCACTCCCCATATAGAATTCACCCATCAAACCTTGTCATCTTCTTTTACTTCTGCTTATTTATCTGTGGGATATATATTCCATCTTCATCGACTCCTGCTCTACCAAATTCTTTCCTTGGGGAGCACACATTGGGAACAACTCCATATGTACATTCCATCTGTTTCTATGGATCCAGTGGTGCCCATTGATCAGACTATCACAGGTATACTTATACAACCCTAACAAAATTTTACACCATAATTTATTTTCATTATAACATGTATTCATAAAATATTTTCTTTTCATTCATAACAGATACATCTACTAAAAGGAGGTGGGGCGGGGGCGTACATGTATGCATATGGGGTGGAACCTCCAGACATAGATGATGGTGGACTACAATGAATATAGTCAAATGATTGAAAAATGAGTAAATCAATGTTGGAGTTTTTGGTCGACGCTAGCCAAATACTCCGACATCATTCATGTCATCCCACTCTCATAGTGACAGCTGCCAAATGAAGGCAAGGATAATGTTTGGGTAGAGATATGTGTAAATAAATAGATTAAATTAAATGCAATATATTATTTGTTGTACTTATATGAATCAATATTCTGGGGTCAGCTGCAGTATAATTTCTCCGATGGTGAGGGTGTTTGGCCATCACATCTAAATGATTTAGGTGAGCTTTAGAGAGCTTATAAGCACGAGTTGTGCATTGGCTAGAATGGTACTATGGGAATAGAATTAAAGGTTGTCCCTTTCTGGATGATTGTCTGTTAGAACAGTATCAAAAAATGATTACTCATTTGATGACTAGCCAATTTAAGGTATTAATCACATCGGAGGTATTTAAATGAAAATTTTCATGTGTTTTGTTAATACTAATTATTGAATTTTATTTTGGATTCCTCCGAAAGAATTAAAAAAACATTGATGCTAAAATGTGTGTCCACACAATGGGACGTACTATGATTCCAGATCCTGAGAGGCCCCATGTATTGATGTTTATAATTTTTCTTTACGAATTTCACTTTCTATTGCTTCCTCTATAATTTATTTGATTGGTGATGTTTTTATATAATTTTAGTTATGATATTTATTTTCGATATCTTATTTTTAATTATGGTTTCCTATATTCAATGTCATTATAGAGGCATAAATTTAATATAGAAGGACATGTGCCTGATGAAAAGCAATTTTTCTTCAGTAGAAGGATGAAAGATGGAAGTGCAGTTAATTAACAGTCTCAACAGAAGATGGTAAGTATTAATTTATAGATTTAAAATTTTAATCTCTATTTTTTAACTTAATAATATATTAATATTTGTAAAATGATGCTTTAGATGCCCTAGATGCCCAAGAAACGGACAATTTTGGACCAAATGATCACTTACATCAGTTATTGGGAAATGAGCACCCTTGTAGATTATGCTACTGACCTGGGAAGTGAATATTTCTGATGAGGTGTTGGCCTTCATCAGGTATGAATTTTAGTGCCACTAAGTTCTAGCAGGTAAAGGCATAGGCAGAACAGGATAAAGAAAGAGCCATAGATATGGAAGAATAGTCTACTAAGGAAAACACAACATTTATGAAACAGATTGAAGTTTTAGGTCCCACACATCTACCAGTGGCCAGCAATTCTTGTGATGAATACATGTCATCGATGAGTTCTATATATGGTGCACCAGGTGTCAGTTCTAGTGTTGGTCGAGACAATGGTAAGGGGGAGTCTGAGCCGGATGAGGAGGAGGGCGAGGACGAAGCTGAGGCGGAGGAGGAGGGCGAGGTAGAGGAGGTGGGTGATGAGGTGGTCGAGGCTGAGTATGAGGGATAGTAGGAGGGCGTAGAAGAGTGTAGGGATGATGATGGGGACGATGATGAGGATGAGGTTGAGTATGATGAAGATGGTGGTGATAGTGATGGTGATGAAGGACCGATAGATTAGTTACATTTTTGACTGATATTATTGACCTTTGATGATTATTGATTTTTTGTTCCTAAATATATGTTTGATTAGGTAGGTCACATTATATTTATTTTTTATCTATAAATAATAAAACATGTCATGATAATTTGCTACGACTGATTCACCCCTACCCTAGATAGCCCCCCAACCCATTGGAAAACCTGCCCACCCCATGGACACCCTATACCCCCAGGACAACCCCGCCACCCTCTTGGACAGCCCACCCACCCCCGGGACACCTCATAATCCCCACGGACACCCCCCTCCCCACCCCCTTGGACACTCGTCCACCCCTGTGGACATCCTTCCCACTCCCCATGACGCGTTGAACCCCCTAGATAGCCTTACCACCCTCATGGATAGCCCGCCTCCCCCGTGGATAACCCACCCACCCTCATGGACATACCCCCCCCCCCCCATGGATATCCCCCACCCCCAGTGGATAGCCCGCCTACCCCCATGGACACTCATACCCCAGTCGATAGCCCTACCACCCCTAGTGGATAGGCTGCCCACCCCCAGGACACCCTATTCCCCCAGAACATCCTAGCCCACCCCCTGGAAAGCCACCACACCCATGGACAGCCCCACCCACCCCCTGGACTACCCCCAACTCCCCCCCCATGGACAGCCTTCCCACCACCCTTGAACACCTCGTGCCCCCCTAGACACCCTCGACCCCACCTGGACAGCTACACCACCCTAGTGGACAGCCCACCCACCCCCTGGATAGCCCCTCTCCACATGGATATCCCTCCCCATCCCCATGGATAGCCCGCCAATCCCCCTGGACACCGTGAACCCCCGTGGACAGCCCTGCTACCCCCGTGGACAGCCTGCCCACACCCTTGGACACCCCATGCCACATGTGCATCCCCCACCCTCGTGGATAGCCCACCCACCCCCGTGGACAACCCTCCCACCATATTAGACCCCCATACCCCTGGACATCCATGACACCCCTATGGACACCCCCCTAGACACCACGTATCGCCCTCGGACGGCCCCCACCACTGTGGGAACCCCCCCCCCCCCCACACACACACACACACACATGGACTGCCCACCACCACCTGGACACACCATACCCCTGGACATCCTCGCCACCTCCATGGATAGCCTGGACACTCCCCTGGACACCTTGTACCCCCCTAGAAAGCCCCACCCACCCCCAAGACACCTTGTTCCCGCTGGACAACCCACACCCTCGTGGACTACCCGCCCACTCTGGTGAACAGCCTGCCCACCCTCTCAGACAACCCGTACCCCCTGGTCAGCCTTGCCACACCCATGAACAGCCCTCCCACTAACGGACACCCCGTACCCCCTAAATATCCCCCGTCCTCATGGATAGTCCACCCACCACATTGGACACACCTTACCCCCATGAAAACCTTTCCACCCTCGTGGACTTCCCACCCACCCCCTAGACACCCAATACAACCTGGACACCCCCCCCCACCACCACCACCACTATGGACAGCCCACCCACCCCCTGGACAGCCCCTACACACCTTAATTTCCCAGCCACCACCATAGACAGCCCGCCCATCCCTTAGACACACCCTCCCCTCATGGACAACCTCCCACCCCGTAGATAGCCCACCCACCCCATGGACACCCCTACCCCCGTGGACAGTCGGACCACCCCTTGGACACCCCCAACCTACCTGGATAGCCCTAGCACCTCCTGGGTAGCCCACCCACCACCTGGACACCCTATGCCCCCTGGACAACCCCGCCCACCCCCTGGACACCCCCAACCCTCCCTAGATAGTCATGTCACCCCCTTGGATAGCTTCCAACACCCATGGACATCCCCCATCCCTGTGGATTATAGGGTTTCTAACGAATCTAAGATCCCATTAATCATAAATACCCACTTGGTTTCCTCCTAAGATGTTTTCTCATCAATAAAAAACAGTGGATGGTATTTTAGAAACTCCCCTGCATAATAAATGATCTGAGAAGAACATGATTATTCCACTTCCACAAGAGTTTGAGTAGAGACCAAGACATAAAAATGACTACATAAGATATCACCATATAGACTTTTTGATTAAGTTATAGTGGTAAAATTATAAATAATTATCAAAATCATTCCTTTTAGTATAAAAATCAGATTTTCTAAAACAAGGGACACAAAATCACATATCCCATTAAAATACATGATTAATAATTCTTAATAAAACCATTTCAAAATCACATAATAGATAAATCATTCTATTTAAAACTCCCCAATGGGTTATAAAAATACATTTAAATGTTCCATTTCAAAAACCATTTAGTATTTTGGTCGCACAATAAAAATGTAATCATTTTACTAATAACCTAATCACCCTTCCTACCATACACTCATAATGAATTAATTTTCTCTTAATGAAACACATAATATTGAAATAAACACTATTCCAAAACCATTTTGAAAATAAAAATGATCTTAAAATCCATGAAATTAATAAAATTAAGACAATTACAGCCCCCACCCCTCCTAGACACCACCTCAACACTTGGACACCCCCACCCCCATGGACACCCATACACCCATGGAAAGCACCCCCTGCCTGGACATCCCCCCCACCCCCTTGGATAACCCCTCCGACCACCTAGACTGCCCACACCCCCTGGAAACCCCACCCCCATGGATAACCCTCCTACCCACTAGACATCCCCCCAACACCCCTGGACGGCGACCACCCCACTTAGACACCACCCCAGAACCTGGATACCTCCAACCCAACATAGACACCCCCACCCCCATTGATAGCCATCCCCAACCCCTGGACACCACCCCACCCCCCTTGGACAGCCCTCATAACCCCATGGACCACCGCCAACACCCATGGACACCACCCATACCCTGGAAACCCCCACCCCGCTAGATGTCCCCACCCCCTTGACACCCCCACCCCCTTGGACAACCCCCCTAGTCGCTAGACATTCCCTCACCCACTAGACAGCCCCCACCCCTCCTAGACACCACCCCATCACCTGGATACCACCCAACCCTAAACACCCCAACCTCATGGACACCCACCCCCACCCCCTAGTCACCACCCCACCCCCTTTGGACAGCCCCCAACCACCTGGACCAGCCCCACCCCCTGGACAACACCCCACCCCCTAGACACCCCCACCACCTGGAAAACCCTAATCCACCCTAGAATCCCCTACCCCCTGGAACCCCCCAAACCCCCTGGACACCACCCCACCCCCACCCCTCCTAACACCACGCCACCACCTATACCGCCCCCACCGTTGGACACCATCCCACCTCCCTGGATAGCCACCCAAACCCCCTTGACTGTCCCTCCATATGGACTCCACCCCACCCCCTAGACACAACTCTTAGACACACCCACCCCCATGGAAAGCCACCCCACCCCCGTGGACACCACCCCACCCACCATGGACATCCCCCCCACCACCTGCACCACCCCCACCCCTGGACTCCACCCCACCCATGGACGCCACCCCACCCCTGGACACCACACCCCCTAGACACCACTCCACCCCACTATACACCACCCCACCCCTGGTAACAACCATGGACAGCCCCTGTCCCCCACCCTCTGGACACCCCCATTCCCCCGGACACCCCTCCCCTTGGACACCACCTACCTCCTTATACAACCACCCCAAACCCCTAAACATCCCCCACCCCCTGAATTTTGAAATAAATTATTTATGTTTTTTATTAACTTATGAATTATATGTTAATGGTGTATTAGTATACTTGTTGTATGAGTATACTTTCTCTAATTACCTTACGAATTATGTATTAATTTTGTTAGTTGTGTTTGTAACTCTGATTGTAAAGGTCTATCTAAAAGGTGTGTGTGCTCTAACCATTATGATATGTCTGCACCATTGATATTGAAATGGGGTTGTTAGAAGAGTAGTTGTCATGTAAAGATTGAATTGGGAAAACTATGTTGTGTTACATGTCAGGGTTGGAATATTATACTTTTTTATGTGATATTGTATGTGTTTTTTTCTATTTTATGTGTTGTTTACAGATGTGTTTTACGATTTATGCAATGGAGGGGATTGGTGGGTGTTGTGATGGTTTCTATAAATACACTATACCAATGGTTTTAAACCATTTTTAATGTATATTAGAGAACAGTTCTACCAATAGTTTGAATAAACTATTGGTAATACACTATACTGATGGTTCAAAACAACTAGTATAGTATAATTCCAGAATATTTTTAGCAATGGTTTTAAGGAACCATTTGTAATTATATATACCAATGGTTTATAAATCGTTTGTAAACAAAATTGAAATTATATATCCTAATGGTTTATCAACCGATGGTATAAATATATACCAACGGTTTCTCTTAAATATTTGGCATACAGAATGTTATAGTGTCATATACCAAGAGTTAGAGTAAAACCATTGGTATAGGACTTTTGTAAGACCGTACTAGCCAACAGTTTTCCGAAAAATTGTTACATAGTATACTAATTGTTTTTTTGCCTATGCAAATGGTATATAATTTATTTCATTTAGTGACAACATCCATAACTCCTAGTTTATCCCTGCATGTCATTCCTAATATGAATCATCATGGACGTGGAAAAAGAATCATATGAAATGAATGAGCTCAAATTAACCGCACGGGTAATCAATACAGTGGAAAATATCATATACAAAAACACAAGGGTGTGTGAATAACTAAAAACACATTCCATTAAAAAATAAACATGAACACATTATGGAATGAATAAGAGTTAAATAAATAATGGCATGATAAATAATAATCAAGGATATTATACAAGTCATATAACCTCCTAAACATTGAATTACTAATTTCATAATAAGGGAATGCATAATCCCAAACATCATCACCATATCGTCAAGGCCTCATGCTAATACCATAAATAACTATTTTGTTATGGCCTTGTACCAAGACAGTAGTTTGTCTCATGAGACCTACAAATGTATCAAGGGTATATAGAGCGACCCACCCATCACATATTATGTATAATTCATTACTTATATGAAATGTTATAATAATAATAAAAAAATCATATTGGAACTATCAAAATAAATGTAAATAACTTTCCCCAAACATTAATCATAAACACTAACCATTCAGTGTAAATTGGTGAATAGGCTTATGATTGCACATTAATAGTCAAACTAATCATAAACCAATAATTTAAAAATGGTATATGTTATCATAAAATACTAATCCCAATAATAAATAATAATCAACAAAGTGTGATGAAATATATGAAGATACTCTTATAAAATCATCATGTAATTGTTTAGATAAATAGTCTTTTCATTTGAAAAAAAAGAGTTCTTTTGGAAATGTCTATATATAAAACCAAAACTGTAGAAATATAGTATTTTCATAATAAAATAAATTTTTTATAAATATAATTTTTTCTATAAACATATTGTATAGTTCCCTTTAAGATAAGTATGAATTTGTGAAATTCCCTTGAATTAGACATGTATTTCGGGAACAATTTTGAACGATCCTTTTAAAACATATATCTCCACTTAATTAAAAGTAGGATTATGTATGTTACCAATAAATATAATATTATCACATAATATATTAGGAGTAAAGATGAATAAATATGAATTTAATTTAGGTATGTAGGTAAACAGAGTAACCTAAATTAAAATGGAGGTTCGTGTAGAAAACTCTTACCTTGTGTCTGGTGGTGTTCTTCACATGATCTAGTATCCTGAATAAAAAAAATTAAATTATTTATTTAATATCTCAATAACCTATTATTTATGGAATTTATTTAGTGTACCCTTATTAATTTCATTCATGGACTTCTTTATGGGTTTAATTTATTCAATTTTATTGTTTAGCGGTGTTTTCTTCGTTAGTATTCATGAACGGTTTACTTATATATATGTAATGATAAACATTTAAGATGAGATTTTTGTCTAGAATAGAAGTTATTTTATATTTATTCCATAATATTACATGGTTATAAAATTAATTTGGTTATTTATTGAAAATTTTAATCATTATATAAAACATTAATGGTAATTGTTTAGGTTAATTAGTGTTTTCGATCTCAAAAAAGTCATTTGGATTTATAATAGAATACCATGTTTAAAAAAATATTCAAGAACATTATGTATGTTATATTACATATATAATATTGTGGTGAAACTATAAAAATAGATTCATTAGAATAATTGATGATGGTAATAGAAATTGGAAACTTGTTGTCCTTGACTATGATAAATTAACACATCTCGGATGGGGTTTTTATTTCTAGTATGAAAGAATGGGAAAGGAGAGATGTTGTTGAATTATTCCATTATCATAATAAAATTATATTTAATGGAAGGTAAAAGAGTTTTCATAACATTTTGATTAAAGGATATGATGAAAGAAAAATAAAACAATGGAACTCAAAATAAAAGAAATGAAAATATGAATTTACCTCTGGAAGTTATCTTCCTTGAGATCCACTATTGGTGAATTTTTCAGTCTTCTTATGAAACAAGGAGATTCTATATATGGGGGAGGAGATTGGGATAATATTTTAATATAATTTATATAAATCACAAGGCTTGATAAGAGTGAATATAATTGAGAGTGATGGATTTTTTAGAAGGGAGGAGAGGGGTGATTTATGAATTATTATTCATTATTTTATTAATTCCCTCCATATAGCCAATAACATTGATTAATGTGACCCATAATTGTAATAAGTTCATGTGAGTTATATCCATGTGTTCATACATAAAACATGAATCTAGGAATAGTTAATTACACTGATAATATTTATATTTGATAAATAACCATATCTTACTATTCATTAAAATTCAAGTATTTTAGAAAAACCTAAAAATTTCACCAAACCTATTTTTTGACGTGTAGAATTTAAAAATGATGTACATTTTATTAAAATAATTATTTATCTATTTTTTTTTATTTCTAAATAAAACCATCATTTATTTGAAAAATAAAAAATTTAGAACTATAATTCATTAAATGACACCTAAAATAATTAATCACGATCTCATTATTATGAAACATTAATCCAATAAAATAATAATATGACTTAATATGCATAATATTTGTATTAATATTCATATTAATTTTCATAAGGGTATTTTATTAAACACAAAAAAAATTGTTAGTCTTATCAGACCCTAAATATCTAACGGAACGCAAAAGTGTTTGACAGTTTTTAGAAATTCAAATCGCTAAGGTTGAAAAATTATGTTTACATTCTAGGTTAATATAAATTGGTGTTTTCTAGAGGAATATTATTTCATTAATTCAATATTAAATTTATTTTTAAATACAAGGGGTTTTTCACTCACCCCCTACAAAAATTTCTTCCTCGAAATTACCAGAATGCAACCTCACAAAACGATTTGGGTTGTTCTTCATCTCAAGATCCGAAGGATCACATGTAACTTATTCAATTATGTTATTTTTTCAATTAAAATTTACCATTCATGTCATTAGATTCCACAAAACAAGTTCATTATTGTCAATAATCCAGATAGGCCCGTCATAATAAGATAAGATAGGTTTGAATTTTATAACATCATAAGTGAGGTCATGCATTGGGTCTGGCATGTACTTTTTCAACAATGATACATGGAACATATTATGTACATTAGATTGGAAAGGAAGCATTTCAAAATGATATTTCCTAGCTCCAAATCTATCCATAATTTCAAAAGGTCTAATGTACATTGGGATCAGTTTCCCTTTCATACCAAATAGTATAACACCCATCCATAGTGATACTTTTAAGAAAACATGATCACCAACTTGAAATTCCAAATCCATCCATAAATAATCTGCATATCACTTTTTTCAATATTGAGAATATATAATATATATTTTAATAATCGTTACTTTCACTATTTTTTCCTCCATAATCATTGGACCCACAACCTTACTTTCACCAACTCCATCCCAACATGTTGATCTACAACATCTATTGTCATACAATGCTTTATATGAATCCATTTTAACGCTTGAATGGAAACTTTTATCAATGTAAAACTACAAAAAAGGTAAATATTGATGTCACGTTCCTTAAAAATATTTTGATTATGATCTCAACATGTCTTCAAATTTTTGGATAGCCCTTTCTAATTTCCCGTTAGTTTGAGGGTGATAAGAAGCACTCCATCAATGATTAGTATCCAAGGATTTCAGAAGAATTTTCAAAAAAAATATGTTTTTTATCGGGGATCCTGATCAGACACTACTGATATAGGTGCTCCATGATTTCATATAACTTAAATGATATAGTTTCATTCAAGGCACATTAGTGGAAACTTCTCCCCTATAGCGAAGAAATGTGAAGATTTTATATGTTTAACCACAATTACAAATATTTCATCATTATTTCAAAGAGTTTTTGGAAATCAGGTGACCAAATCCATTGTTATCTAATCCCATTTCCATGTAGGAATATGTATAGGTTGCATGAATCCTCTAGGAATTTTTATTTCAGCCTTCACATGTTGACAGACTAAACAAACTAATTCATAATCAGTAATATCTTGTTTCATATTCCCCCACCAGAAATGTTTCTTCAAGGATCAATAAATTTTAGTGATACTAAGGTGTATAAAATAATTTGATCTATGAGAATCATCCAATAACACCCTTTTCTGTTTAGGTACATAGGGAACACATATTTTCTTCCCAAATTTCAGAATTCCATCTTTACACATGATGTCATCCAACATACCAACTCTCAAATCATTAATTTTATTTTGAATGTTATCATCATCAGGATGATATATTTTAATCCATTTTTATAAATATGGATGGGAAACTAATTAAAAATTTAATTATGTATCTCTTTCTTGGATAATTCCCACATCCATATTTACTAGATCTGTAAACATGGGATTCCTTTCAATCTTCATTTTTTTATACTTCCATGATCCTTCCTACTAAATGCATCAGCCACCATATTTTCCTTACCTGAGAGGTATTGTATTGAACAATAATAATCCTTGATTAGTTTGATCCATCAACTTTGAATCATTTTGGGTTAATTCAATGAGAAGATAAATTTTAAACACTTTTGATCCATATATATGTCACACATTTCACCATATATATAATGTCTCCATAGATTAAGATAAATGGTTACAACAACTAAATAATATCATTAGTAAGATAGTTTTGTTGATTAATTTTTAACTAACTTGATGCATATTCAATGACACTATCTGTCCAAAAAAATACACACAATTCATTTCTTTGATGAATCACTACAGATCAAAAACCCATAATTCCCCGATGGTAGTGTTATGATCAGATCATTCACTAATATCCATGTCAATTCAACAAAACATTCCTCCAATTATTTTTTCCATTAATGATTAAACCCATTACTTGTAGTCATGGTCATTGGGATCGATAAATAGATTAATTTATAAACGAAACACTGATAATGACTTTTAAAAACAATAAAACTATATAACAAGTTATGTTTGTTGGTGTATGAAATTATTTAAAATCTATTTTTTTCATAGCTTCAACAGATATTAAATTATTATATGCATTTTGGATAAGAAAATAAATTTATTGAAGCTAAAATTCAAATTTTCTAAAATTCCCACATAATTTATTTCTTCTAAGAGTCATTAGAATAATTTTTAAGTGATATTCATGCAGTAGGTAGCAATTGGAGCATAACAAGATATTATCAATAAATACTACAATAAAGTCACCAATATATTCCTTAAAAACATTATTCATTAGATCCATGAAAATAAGGGGTTCATTAGTCATTAAAAATTTCATTACTATAAACCTGTAATGCCCATACCTAGTTCAAAATGATGTCTTTGAAATATCTTCAATCCTCACACACAACTGATGATATCCAGATCAAAGGTCAATCTTCAATAAATATTGGGCTCCATGATGTATTTCAAATAAATCATCAATATGAGGTAGGGGATATTTATTTTTAATGGTATAGTATTGATCTCTCAATACTAAATTCACAACCTCATATTTCAATATTTCTTTTTAACATAAATAATATGGGATCCCCATGGAGAAAAACTAGATAGAATAAATACTTTATCACTCAATTCTTCTAGTTGTTTATTCAGTTCAACTAATTCTATAGTGTACATTCTATAAGGAGTCATTGATGTATGTCTTGAAGTAAGAAACAAATCAGTTATGACATCAACTTCACACTCTGGAGGATTTCCAGGTAAATCCTCTATAAAAACATCAATATATTCTTACACAATACATACATCCTCGATGTGAACATTTCATTCCTCACACAATGATATTGAGTTATCATCCTCCCTATGAATTGGATTTAGATGATTTACTGAGGGTGGATCTAGATGAGAATCAGATGGTGATGTGTGTACCCTAAATATATGGGATTACACATCATCCTCAAAAATTGTAACATCCTTCTTATTGTAATATATTTTCGAATAATAATTTTAAATACATTCAATACCAAGGATTATATAATATTAAATCAAGGTTATGATGATACAATCAACAGAGAAAGCACGTTAATATGCCATAATTGGGACCTTTTTGACACATATTTATTGCAATTATACTTCCCTAAAAATATTTTAATGAAAAATCCTTTAATAAATAAAATTTGAAATATCTAATTTTATTAGAAAACATTGGATGATATGAATGAATGTGATGATCTAGCATCAAATAAACCATTGGATTTGTTTGAGGAAACAATTAATGTACCTTCCACCACATCATCAGAGACATTAATATCATCATTTTTGATAACATAAGATTAGCCTTTCTCCCTTTTCCTTTATTGGGGAACATTTCCTTGATTCTTAGGAAAATCATTGGCATAATTTACCCTCTCCTTGAAATTGTTACATTTAACTTTGTTAGCTTCTTTAATTCCCTTACAATATATGTATAGGTGGCATTTTAATCTATGCTTGTAACGAAAACCCATACCCTTTAGGCAAGTACCGAGGTGTATATTCCCACAATTATGACGGGGCAGAAGGAAAACACTTCCCTTATTCAATATTTCTCAATTTCATTTTCCATATTTTTCAGTAGCCCTATTCTTCTCTTTCATTCTATTAAAATAATAAGTGGTATAGAATTCATTTTTCATCTTGATATCACATGAAAATATATCTTCATATGATGGGAAATTTTGGGAAATTATATCCCTTTGGTTAAATTGTTTTGAACCATCCAATAATTGATCAATTATTCTCCTATGATTACGTATGTAGTCCTCGACATGTCATGATAACCTTGTGATATTAGCTACATGATTTTGTATATTCTCATCCTCTTTTTACCTCTGATTTAGAAACTCCCATTCCCTATCTTCTCACAGTTTATGAGAAAACTAATTTTCTATGAATAATTAAATAAAATCAATCCATTCCATCTCATTGATTTCTTACTCTTCCTTAGTCTTTTAAATTAAAGACCACCACTATTCTGCATCTCCCGATAGATGATATAATGCCATAAAAACCATCCCTCATTTGTTACATCCCATCATGAGAAATATATTCTCTAATGAACATATCCATATCTATGCTACGAATGGGTTTGTAGACCCATTGAATAATAGAGGTTGTAGTCGCATGAAGCTGTCTAACATTGGACCTCCATGTTGTGGTTCGAGATGATGCGTATAGGTAAGATTACTATTCATAACCTAAGTCAACTATCCATGTATAGATATAAGTTTCATAGAACCATTCAAATTACCAGATCCAGCATCATTATCTTATATAGGATGGAAATCCATCTATGGGACACACATGTCAATGGGGTTTTCCAATCCATCCACTTTGTTCCATTTGAAAATAATGTCATACACTAGATTATGATATGGATCAGAATGTATAATATCAATAGTGAAAAATACTCAGAATAAATTCAAATATTATACATAGCTAATATCATAATGATAAACATGGTTTCATTGGGAAAAATTTTCATTTAAATCCATCATAATTTCTTGAAAAGAATGTGTGAATTATCTTAATCATATCCGTTGGGAGTGAAAAACCTGGTAAATAGTAAGGCATGTTGTTTTTTACCAGGATACCCAAGGTCATGCTTGAAACACCTTATTAGTGTTTTTACTTCTAGGTAAATTTTTTCCAAAACCATATCCACTTGGAGTATCTATACAATGATGTATTTGATGGAAATATCCACATAATATATTCATTTCCAAAATTCCAAGATGTTCCTGTATGTTTATCCTAGAAGTATATCTTTAGGTTTTGAACCCAAATCTATATTTTTTAAATCTATTTTCTATGTTTTCTACTAAAATTCCATTGATACCCACACTTTAGTCCCAACCCCATTTTCCCCGAGCTGGCGCCATAATTTATTACATTAAAATAATAACAATAAATTTTTACCCAGAATGAATGAATAGTTTAGTATATTTGGAATACTAGATACATACATTTGTTCAACATTAAAACCAGAATTGAAATACAATATATAAATTACATTGAAAACATCCATAACTCATAAGATATCCTTGTATGTCATTCATAATATACCTCTTGATGTCCTTGGAAATTGAACATAAGAATGGGATGATCTCAAATGCTTAAGAAGGGTTATAAGTACAATATAATATATCATAAACATAGTAATTAAGCTTAGTAAATTACTAAAAATAGATGCCTTTAAAAAAATAAAATTAAAGACATTATGGAAGGGATAAGAGTTGAATAAATAATTACATAATAACGCATAGTCATGGGTATTCTTTAGTCAAATAACATCTTGATCATTAATCTACTAGTTTAATAATGAGGTGTTGTATAATTTTGTACATCAAAACCATACCATCAAGGCTTCAATCCAAGACCATAAATAGCCATTTTTAATCCCTTGTTCCAAAAAAATAGTTTGTCTCATGAGACCTACCGATCCATCAAGCGGATATAGTGGACCCAAACCTTTACGTACTATGTCAAATAAATTATTTATATGAATGGGGATAAATATAATCAATATATACATTCATATTAAAACTAACATATTAAATTTTAATTATATTCGCTGACCATTAAGCATACACACTAACCATTCATAGTAAATTGGTGAATGTTTTTAAGACAACACATCCATAGTCAAACTATTAATAAACTGTTCAACTAAATATGATATATGATATCATAAATTAGTAATACCAATAATACATAATAATAAATATGTTTGTTAAAGGAGATGAAGATACTCTTATAAAATCGTCGAGTAATTATTGAGATAAATAATCTTTTACTTTGAAAAAAAGAGTTCATTTTGAAATCTCCATGGATCAAACAAGAAATGAAGCAATATTGAATTTTTATAATAAATTGAGAGATTTTAAAATTATAACGATTGCCAATAATTTATTACAGATTTCCCTAGATAATAGATAAAAATATGATAACTTCCCTTGAATTGGGCTTGTATTTCTGGAATGATTTTTCAAATATCCTTTGAAAACATATAACTATCCATCAATCAAAGTATGATTCAGGTTGGTACACATATATAGAACATTATAACAGAATATATGATGAGTATATATTAATAAAAAATAATTTAATTGATGTATTTTGAGAATAAGAGTAACCCAAATGGAAATGGAGGATCATGTAAAAACCCTTTACGTTACGTCCAACATTGTTCATCAATTGATCTAGTCTCTATGATAACCAAATTAAATTCATTATGAAATATTTCCAGAATCTATTAATTATATAATAGATTTAGTATATCATTATTAAATTCATTCATGGACTTCTTTATGGGTTTAATAGGTTTAATTTTATTATCGGGAGCATGTTTTTCCTTGTTATAAAGGACTGGTTTACTAATATATATGTAAGTATAAACATGTATGATGATAAGGGTTTTTTATAATAGAAGTTAAATTTTATTTGTTAAAATACAGAATATTACATGACTATAAAATTCATTTAGTTATTCAGATAAATGATGAATCATTATATAAAAATTTATTGGTAATTGTTTTGGTTAATTTGTAGTTTTTGATCACAATGAACTCAATTTTTATTATAAATTAATATCATGTGTATAAAAAGGTTTAAAAACTTTACATAAGTTATAATAAATATATTACAATCTGTATCAACCATTAAAATTATTTCATGACCAGAATAAAACAAAGTAATTGAAATTGAAAACATGTCATCCTTGAATGTGATAAATTAACACATCTAGGATTGTGTTTTCATTTTTAGTATCAAAGAATTGGAAATGATATATGTGTAGGGACCCAGCCTTAAAACCTTACATATCATTGAATTAAATGAATAATTCATATTGAGGATATTTTTAGGTTTAGAGTTTTAGAGAATTTGGACATAACTATTACATAGAAACTTGAATATTATAAGTAGACACTACTACTCAGTATCCATTTTTTTCATAAAATAAAAACCCTTAAAAAGACACATGTCTAGTTCCATGTTTTAGACAACAAGACTTTTCCATGATCCCTTAATTGAACCTATTCATCTTTAAGTCCTGTGGAAAAAATTTCAAAAACATGGGATGAGAATAAATATATCAGTATGGGATACATAAAGAAGGAAAACTATTATTTTTTCAAAACTACAGGTAAACCATGAATACATTATCATATGTAAAAAGTTTCACCTTTATGAAGTAGTAAATACTCTACACTGAATAAAATATCAATACATACACTTTTGTAACCAAAATATTACCATAAAACCCATATAAAGAACACATAACATATAAAGATAACTTGGGACATAAACATACTTAAATGAAATAAACATACGGTCGACTTCCCCACATATCACTAAATGGAATGGCCATATGGCTGAGTTTCATACCCAATGCATTGGAGGTTATAACGTAACCACCCATCCTGGTATTCACAACACCACACGTCATATGTTCAATCATGTAACCACCCATAAAATGTCCATGAACCATTATAACACATAAAATATTTCATATATAATCATTTCACTAATAACAATTCATTTTCAATCACAAGAAGTAATTTCAAGATATTGAAATAATCAATCGATTTTCATAAACCATTTAAAAAAGGAATTTTTGAATAAAGTGTCCCACACAACTTTGATGATTTTAAATGAATTATCATTTAACAACATTAATGTATATATAAATAAATCCTAAAAGTCATTTTAAAACATGGAAATTAATAATAAATACTTAGAAGAATAGATCTTTAAAACATTTAAAAGGATATTTTAGTTAGAGAGTTTTTCAAACAAAAAGAGAGACAGTTGAATAAAAATAATTGAGGAATAACATCTAATCAGAACATTATAATATCTTGAAAATAAAGGGATTCATGATATAATATGTCAAAGGATAGTATATACACCAAATAAGAGGTAATTTGTATATAACAAAAATGAAGTCTCAATGGAAATTCAAAATTGAGATGAAATCACTTATAAAGATGGAATCCTTAAATTAAGGATATATCAATCACGTAATTATGTGTGCCAAATATAAATACACCTAATATAAGTGTATATTAAGTGTAAAAAAATCAGAGATCACTCACACATATTCATAGGACAACATATTCTGGAAGTATAAGTTTAACCCAAAGAACTAAAATTGGGTTAAGAAGTCCCCTTGCTAAATTTTGAAAGCCTAACAACATCACATTAAAATTCATAAAATGTTTTGATGAGATAAATAGAGTATATCAACACATTGAAATAAAATTTACATCAATAAGGATTTACAAGAACATATCCCAACATAATAACATGTAATTAAAAGACATAACAAAAAGAAGTCTTTTAAATAGAGGAGGGTGAAAGGTTCCCTTCCCGATTTGGTAACTTACAAAACATACGACACATGAAATAAGGATGATAAAATGAATATTTAAATACTCATAAATGAAATTATATTACCCAAAGAGTACAATCATAGGCATTACATACACCACGCAAAAGGAAATAGTGGCTAATATAGCATGAATCTCACGAGAATAAAAAGTGAGATGAAACCCTCAACCACGTTGTAATCAATTGAGTTGTATGACCAAATGTTAATAACAACCAAATGAATTAAAAATAATATGATTATAATAATAATTATTATAATTTATATCAAATGTCAGTATGCAATACACAACATGCAATAAATAAGTGGAGAATAATGGAAATCTCATGGAATTAAAAGTGAGATAAGAAAATCCATTACCTCATGTCCGACTTGACTCAATAGTTATTTAATATCCAGAATAATAAAATAAAGTTAATTTATAATTCCTTAAGAACATTTTTCAGGTTTATGATTCCTTTTATATCAATTATTACCATGTTATAAACATTATGTAATTATTTATGTTAACATTGGTCATTTTGTCGATATGTGGTACTTGAGTCAAAAATGAACACCTTATATTTAAAAGTTGTCCATGTTGTCAATAGTCCATTATATCCAGAATGATAATAATGATTTAGAAATCATATATATATTATATATCCAGTATATACATGTATTTATAATAGTACATAACATTTAGAGGTAAGAAATGAAATGCACCGTTCATTGAGACGGGAAGTCGTACGTACGCATGAACGCTACATCCATTTCTATTTGCTATTTAATGGAATTAAAACATAATGATACTTAGTAGTATTATAATTCTAGTATTTTATCATATATAATATGATTAAATCTATCATTTATATGAACCACATATGGTATGAACGAGTCAAATCACCTTGAGGGGGTGGTAGTCTGCACTTCCTCAAATGAAATTATTGTGTTTACCCATAATGGAAACCATAAAGGTATGATATAAATGTAAATTAAAGAAGCATAAAGAAAACATAAAAATAATATATATCATATATAAATATAGTTCCATCATAATGGCCACCATGAGAGGCGGTAGAAGATAATTGAACAATCATCGTTTCGTGAGGGGTTAGTTTTCCATCCACAGAAACATTATGTTCTTCACCCATTAGATGGAGGTGTGTGTAATTTTAGTTAGAATAATTCCCATAACAACATAATAGTATATTGGGGATACTATTTTTGTTACAAAATAATGGAATAAAATGATTTTGGGGTTTGGAGAAGTAAAATAAAAGAAAACAATTTAAGAGAAACTGTTACCTTTAATTTGGGTAACTCCCTTTGGTTTGAACCAAAATGGTTTGATGAAGTGTCTTATGGCTATGGTAAGGCTTCTGGGAGGAGTAGAGGGATGTAATGAGATTAATTGGGCCGAGGTTGGATGAGCCAAAATGCTTTATATGTGTGTGGAATTGTTTAGAAGTGGTGACTTTTTATAAGGGGGAGGAGGGGCTCTTTAGGAAAGTGTGAAAACGTTATTTTATTATATAATGATATTCAGTTTCTAATGGTCCAAAAATCATTATAGTAGAAGATAAGATGACTCGTGGTCGGAATAAAATCATCCAATAGTAATTGGACATGTTTTGGATAATATTTTAATCATTATAATCTTATTTATTTAAATGATTTATTATTGAGGAAAACACTACATGATTATTATGTCAAAAATAATTTAAATTATTCGATATCAAAAAAAAAATAAACAAATACCATGATATAGGAAATATTTATATATTTCCAATGAATACATATTGTCGAAAATATAATTTATATAACCCCTTATAAAAATTAATTTACTAAATAATATTTGTTTTTGTCATTTTTTCCTTTACTTTAAGTTTATTAATCTAAATTGACATTATCACTCCCATCTGGCTCAATTGGGCCCTAAAATCGACCCAAAGAATCCCATGGTCGTAAATTAATCATAAAATAATGTTAAGACAAGTATTAATGTAATTTGGAATTATTATAATATTCCTTTTACCTTGAATAAACCTATTTACCTTCAACGACGGTAAATAAAAGTCAACATTTTCTATTCAACAAAAATTACATTCATCTTATTGAACAACATTTTACTTATTGATAACAACCATATAGGTCGTATTTTTGGAATTCAATCCACAGATGCGGTAAAATTTCACTTAAATGAAAAATTCAGTTTTGTTAACTACAACTCAATTATTTCACTATTCATCAAAAATTGATGTTTTTCAGAAAAATACAAAAAAAATCAGCCTAAGAATTATTTGATATTACGAATTAAAAAATGATTTCTATTTTTATAAATTAAAAACATTGATGTTTCATTAATTAATTTAAAATTAATTCCAGTTGTTTAAACAAATAGCGTGTTTTTAAGAAACAATAACTATCTAAAGATTGATACTTGTTTATGTTTAATTTCAAAGTGAAATTAATTCCAATGAACAAAATTGGATTAAATAGTAAAAATATATTTTAATTTCACATTAAAACCAATTATAAAGATAA
The DNA here is from genome assembly GCA_963277665.1 of Viscum album. Classification (NCBI taxonomy): domain Eukaryota; kingdom Viridiplantae; phylum Streptophyta; class Magnoliopsida; order Santalales; family Viscaceae; genus Viscum; species Viscum album. Next base: position 1,100,371,271 of record OY728123.1, read on the forward strand.
TATATCCATATAAATAAATTATATTAAAAGGCACTATGGAATTAAAATACAATATTTTTCACTATTCATTAAAAAATGAACTTTCTTGAAAAAATTACAAAAATATACACAAAGTAAATTTTGATATCCTCATTCCAAAAAGGATTTTATTTGTCATATTTAATGTATTAAAATTACCAATACTATATTTAAAAAGGGTTCGCCATTAAAAGGAGGTAAATCACCCTTTTAATGTAAATTATGCATAAAATTAGATTCATTCACATTTTAAGCCGCTAAATTTTATTGGATAAATGTAAATACATTTAACAAACATGTGAAATCATATTATAGTTAGTTTTGTTCATTCCCACCAATACAATGTCTAGGATTTAACTACCATTTAAAATAATATTATTATAATATTAGTGTGCAATGTATGATTTCAAAGAAACCCGTTGTTGCGTATCAGATACGCTATCGAACATAGTAACCCATTTAATGTAAAATTAATATTTAATTCACAAATATTAATAAATATGAAAATTTCAAATTCTTCATTTATCCGATATGTTACAAACATCCCCCATTTTGGGAATTGCGTCCTCGCAATTTAAAAATTGGGCTCAGGAACTTCATTGAATGCCCCACATCAAAACAATCCCACTAAACTATCACTTTAAAATAAAGGAAGAGAATTACAAAGGTTTCCCTGGACAACAGATACTATATTTCCATGAAAACATGGATATGGAGGAGGAAACAAACCTTAAAGTTCTAACGAAGAGTGATATAAAACATGTTTAGGAGAATGTTAACCACCAGAAATTCACAAACATGTGATGATTTAAACAGTCTTTGATTCCCTAGTAGGAAAAGTTAACAGACATGGTTTTTGTTTTAAGTTACTTTTCATTGAGGAATTTATTTATGAGCATAACTAAAAACCTAAGGAAATATACATGCTTGTCAAATAAACATTCATATTTTACTGGATTCTTAACACAAACTCATATTTTCTCTAAACTATGAGTTTTCAGGATGACTTTTTTCACATTAAGAGCATTATAATCAACTTCGAGAGAATCACATAATCCACAAAGGATGAACAATATATTTCCCATGTATTTAGACCTTAACCAAAACCAAAATTTTTAGTACAAGATCAGATAATCACAAAAAGGATAATCCTTTATAAAAATAAATACTACACTTAATCTTCAAAATTCAACAAAATGAACCCAAGGTTCAAGAAAGACCATTAAATAAATTGTTATACTTAATATTCTTCAAAGTAAACCTAACTAAGATTTAAACCCAAATATCTGAAGGATTTAATCACATAGTCTTCCAAGGTAAATCTTAACATTTATCTCCATATAATATCAGTTACTCTTAAAGTCTCATACTAAAAAGTAATTAACCTAATCACATATCCTCCATGATAGGTTGATAATTTCCATAGATAACCCAAAATAATCTTATTCTTGATTCATAAGATCATCTAATTAAAAATATTAGTCATACTAACCAGGAACATTAGGTAGTCCATTGGTAGGAGATAAATACTAGTCACACTTTGGTTGTGGGTTCGATTCCCATAGCTTCGTCTGACGCGACGGGTTGTCACATGGTTTGTGTGTTGTCCCTTTTTTAAAAACTACAAAATTTTTTGACATTCCCAAAAAGAGATAAATTCATAAAAAATAACAATATCATATTTTAACCACAAAGGTTATCTGATAACATTCGTTTTGCATCCCAAAATGTATTAACCAGTAATTGCCACAAATCTAAGGATAATATAAACCCAAATGGTTCTTTATAACAATATTCACAAAAGAGAAGATAATTATTCCGTCAATAAAATTTTCATATATCAAACATCAGGGTTACACATACTATAAAAAGTCTTCTATTGATATCCCATCATCAGAAGAGTCATAATAATTTTAAGCATTTCACCATCATAAATTCTACCATAACTCTTGAATCCCTTAAATGTTGACATCTTACTCATTCAACATTCTTAATGATCCATTAACTATTCCATTCCAACATATTATGAAATACATCTTTCCTACAAAAAAAATCATGAATCATATCCTATGATTTCAATAATAGGAAAACATATGTTATGAAATAATCCATACCTTTCATTGGTCACTGTCAGTTTCTTCATCCTCAATCTAAATGGCATTAGGTTTTGGTAAATGAATATTTGAATGATCATGGTGATCTCATTCCCAGAACTTCTTTGTAGGACATGTTTTTCCATAAAGACCATGCACACCACATTTAAAACATTCAATTGATCCCTCTGAAAGGAATTATTTCCCTTTACAAGAATCAACTAGATGCTTCCTTTTTCCATGGCAGGTTGTTGCTTTATGACCTTCATTTCAACATCTATAGCATATTTATGTCCCTTTGAAAAAATTTCTTTGATGTTTCTTTCCACATCTTTGACACATAGGTTTTTGGACACAATAACCTTTTTGATTATTACATGTACTTTCGTAGGGATTTGTTTCTCGCATATATTAGGCCTTATAAAGATCACTAAGGTTCAGGTGGTAAATCATGACTCCAGATAGTAGGTTGAGAATAACCACAAGTGTTATCATTTTAGCTCCCACGTCATTCAGTTTCTCGTTCAGAAAATCATCATAGTTTTCTTCACATCCACTATTACTTTGGTGCCTAGTAGGTCCAGCCATTTACTAAAACCAAAAAGGTTAGTGTGAGTATATCAGTAAAATCGTCATATAATATCTTATGAGGAGGGTAAACACTGAGATATACTTATTCATGTTATCTTAAACTCATTCACTTTATCTAAAAAACAATGACTATTTCTAAAATCTGAACCATTATGGTAATGTCACTTATACTTAATGAATTCCATACCCTCTAAAGTTATTTAAACCTCACTCTGATACTAGCAATAAGGACCCATCCTTAAAACCGTACATAATATAGAATTAAATGAATAATTAATATTGAGGATCTTTTAAGGTTTAAAGTTTTAGAGAATTTGGACATAACTATTACATAACAACTTGAATATTACAAGTAGACACTACTACTAAGTATCCATTTTTTCATAAAATAAAAACTCTTAAAAAGACACATGTCTAGTTCCATGTTTTATATAGAATGACTTTTCCTAGTTCCCATCCTTGAACCTATTCATCTTTAAGTCCTATGGAAAACATTTCAAAAACATGAGATGATCATAAAATGCTTAGTAAGGGATACACAAAGAATGAAAACTATTAGTTTTTCAAAGAAACAGGTAAACCATGAATACATTATCATAAGTAAAACTTTTCCCCTTTATGAAGTAGTAAATACTCTTCAATGAATAAAAGATCATTACTTACCCTTTTGTAACCAAAATATTACCATAAAACCAATATAAAGAACACATAACATATAAATGTAACTTGGGACATAAACATAATTATATGGAATAACCATATGGTCAACTTCCAAACATATCACTAAATGGAATAGCCATACGACTGACTTCCATACCCTGTGCATCAGAGGTTATAACGTAACCACCCATCCTAGTATTCACGGCACTACCCGTCATATGGTTTATCATGTAACCACTCATCAAATGTCCAAGTACCATTATAACAGATAAAATATTTAAAATATAAACATTTCACTAATAACATTTAATTTTCATTCACAAGAAATAATTTCAAGTTATTGAAATAATCAATCCATTTTCATAAACCATTTAAAAAGAGATTTTTTAATTAAATTTTCCCATACAACATTGAAGATTATAAATGAATTATTATTTGAAAACATTAATGTCCATATAAATAAATCCAAAAACCAATTTTTAAAACCTGGACATTAAGGGGAAATATTTATAATAATAAATCTCTAAAACATTTAAAATTATATTTTAGTTAAATATTTTTTCTAACAAAAAGAGAGACACTTGAATACAATTAATTGAGGAATAAAATTTAACCAGAAAATTTTAATATCATGAAAATAAAGGGATTCATGAAATAATATGTCAAAAGACAGTATATAAACCACATAAGAGGGAATTTGTGCATAAAAAAATGAAGTCTAAATGGAAATGTAAATTGAGATGAAATCCCTTATAAAGATTGTATCCTTAAATTAAGGATAAATCAATAACATAGTTATGTGTGAAAAATATAAATACACCCAATATAAGTGGATATTATGTGTAAAAAAATCAGAGTTCATTCACACATATTCATAGGACGACATATTCAATAATTACAAGTTTAACCCAGATAATTGAAATTGGGTTAAGAAGTTCCCCTGCAAAAATTTCAAAGCCTAATAGTGTCACATTAAAATTCCAAAAAAGTGTTGATGAGATAAATAGGGTATATCATCACTTGGACATAAAATTTAAATAAAAAAGCATTTATAAGAACATATCCCAATATATTAAGAAGTAAACTAAAAGACGTAACAAAAATATGTCCTTTAAAAAGAGAAGGGTGAAAGGTTCCCTTCCCGATTTGGTAACGTACAAAACATAAGCCACATGAAAGAAGGATCATAAAATGAATATGTAAATACTCATATATGAAATTATATTACACAAATATTACAATCATTGGAAGTATATACACCACAAAAAAGTAAATAGTGGCAAATATAGAATGAATCTCACATGAATAAATAGTGAGATGAAACCCTTTACCATGTTGTAATCAACTGAATTGTATGACCAAAAGTTAATAAAAACCAAATGAATCATAAGAATACTATGAATATTATTATAATCATGATAATATATATCAAATTTCAATACGTAATACACCACATGCAATAAATAAGGGGCGAATAATGGAATTCTCATGGAATTAAAAGTGAGATAAGAAATTCCATTACCTCGTGTACGACATGACTCGATCTTTCATTAATCTCCTGAATAATAAACTAAAGATAATTTATAATTGCTTAAGAACCTTTTTAAAGTTTATAATTACTTTTATATCAATTATTACCATGACATAAACATTATATAATCATTTAAGATAATAATGGTCGTTTTGTCGATATTTGGTACTTAAGTCTAAAATGAACTCCTTATATTTACAAGTTATCCATGTGGTCAATAGTCCACTATATCCAGAATCATAATCATGATGTAGATATCATATATATATTATATCTCCATTATATACATGTATTTATAATAGAACATAACATTTAGAGGTAATAAATTAAATGCACCGTTCATGGAGACGGTAAGTCGTACGTATGCATGAACACTACATCCATTTATATTTCATATTTAATTGAATTAAAAAATAATTATACATAGTAGTATTATAATTCTAGTTTTTTATAATATATAATATCATTAAATATAACCTTTATACATACCACATATGGTATGAACGAGTCAATTCACCTTCATGGGGCGGTAGTCCGCCCATCCTCTAATGAAATTATCGTGTTTACCCATAATGGAAACCATAAAGGTATGATATAAATGGAAATTACAGAATCATAATGAAAACATAGAAATCATATATATTATATATAAATAATTTTCCATCATAATGGCCACCATGAGAGGTAGTAGGAGATAATCAAACAATCATCGATTCGTGAGAAGTTAGTTTTCCATCCACCGAAACATTATGTTCTTCACCCGTTAGATGGTGGTGTGTGTAATTGAAGTTCTAATCCTTCCCATAACAACATAATAGTATATTAAGAATACTGTTGTTGTTTCAAAATAATGTAATAAATATATTTTATGTATTGGAGAAGTAAAATAAAAGAAAACAATTTAAGAGAAACGGTTACCTTTAATTTGGGTAACTCCCTTTGGTTTGAACCAAAAGGGTTTGTTGAAGTGCCTTATGCATAAGTTAAGGAATATAGGCGGAGTATAGGATTGTAGGGAGATTAATTGGGATGCGTTTTGATGAGCCAAAAAACTTTTTAGGTGTGTGGAATTGTTTAGAAGTGGCTTTCTTTTGTAAGGGGGGGAGGGGCTCTTTAGGAATGTGTGAAAACATTATTTTATTATATAATTTTATTCAGTTTATAATGGTCCAAAAATCATTATATTACAACATAAGATGACTCATGGTCGAAAGAAAATCATCCAATAGTAATTGGATAGGTTTTGGATAATATTTGAAACATTATAATCTTATTTATTTAAATGATTTGTTAATGAGGGAAACACTACCTCATTATTGTGTCATATATAATTTAAATTATATGATGTCTAAAAATTATAAAAAATATACCATGATATAGGAAATATTTTTATCTTTCCAATGAATAATTATAGTTGAAATGATAATTTATATATCCCCTAATAAAAATTAATTTACTAAAAGATATTTTCTTTTGTCATTTTTGCCTTTACATTAAGTTAATTAATCTAAATTGTCATTATCACTCCCAAGTGGCTCAATGGAGTCCCACAATGAACCCAAAGATTCCCAGGGTCGTAAATGAATTAACCAATAAGGTTTGGACAAGTGTTAAGGTAATTTTAAATTATTATAATATTCTTTTTACCTTGAATTACCCTATTTACCTTTAAACACGGTAAATAAAAGTCAAAAATTACTATTCACCAAAAATTATTTTTCTATTATTGATCAAAATTTTACTTCTTCATAACAACCATGTTTCTCGGATTTTCAAAATCCAATTCACATATGCAGTAAAATTTCATTTAAATGAAAAAGTCAGTTTTTTAACTACTACTAAGTGATTTCAATATTCATCAAAAATTGAGGTTTTTCAGAAAAATACAAAAAAGCAGCGTAAGATTTATTTGATATTCCGAATTCAAAAATGATTTATATTTTGATAAATTCAAAATATATAAGTGGAATTAATTAATTTAAAATTAATTCCCATGGTTAAAACAAATAGTGTCTTTTTAAGAAACAATAACTATCAAAAGATTGATACTTGTTTATGTTCAATTTCAAAGTGAGATTAATTACAATGACCAAAATTGGAATAAATAGTACAAATGAATTTTTCTTTATCACTTTAAAACCAATTAAAAAGATAATATAATCGTATAAATAAATTATATTGAAATAAACTTTTGAATTAAAATAAAAAAAATTCACTATTTCTTAAAAAATGAATTTTATCGGAAAAATTCCAAAAATTTACACAAAGTAAATTTTGATATCTCCATTATAAAGAAGGATTTTATTTGGTCATATAGAATGTATTAAAGTGAACAAATGTATATTTAAAAATGGATCACTATTAAAAGGCGGTAAATCAGCCTTTTAATGTAAATTATTTTTAAAATTAGATTCATTCCTACTTTAAGCCACTAACTTTTATTGGATAAATGTAAATACATTTAACAAACATGTGTAATAATATTTCAGTTAGTTTTGTTCATTCATGCCAATACAACGTCTAGGAGCCAACTACCATTTAAAAATATAATATTATATTATTAGTGTGCTACATAAGATTTCAGAGAAACTCGTTGTTGCATATTAGGTATGGTATCGAACATAGAAACCCATTTAAAGTAAAATTAATATTTAATTCACAAATATTAATAAATATGAAAATGTAAAATTCTTAATTTATCTGGCATGTAACAATATGAGTATGAATTTTTACTTTATCATAAAAAAATTCTAGTAAATGTATGGTAATGTACTTATCATAACATTGGGATGAAATGTTGAAATGAATGAAAAATAAAACAAAGGAACTCATAATAAAAGAAATGAAAAGACGAATTTAGCTCTTGATGTTTTCTTACTTGAGATCCTCTTTAAGAGAATGTTTTTTGTCTTATTATGAGACCAATGGAATATATATTTGGGGAATGTGATTGGGAGGATATCTAAGAATAATTTAGACAATGAAAAAGTCTTGAGATAAGTGAAGAGAAGATGGTGTAAGGGGGTTTATAGTAGAGGAGAGGGGTGAGTTTTGAATATCTTATTCATTTATTTATTATTTCCCTATAAAGGAATTGTTGAATAATGCGAACCATAATAGTAATAAGATAATTTTACTTTTAACCCTATGTTCATACATCATTCATGATAATAAGAATAATGAATTTAACTGATAATGTATATATATGGTAGATTACCATATTTTACTATTCATAAAAAATTTGAGTATTTCAGAAAAATACCAAAAACTCACCCAAACCATTATTAGAAGTTTATAATTCAAAAATGAATTCCATTTTTTAAAAATAATTTTTTCAACGTGCTTAATTAATTTTTTAAATAAAATCATAATTTAATTAAAAAATAATAATTTTAAAACTATAATTCGTTTTATATCAATTTGAAAAATTAATAAAGTTCTCATTATCTTATAACCTCAAGAAAATTAAATAATAATATGATTTACTATTCATAAGTGTCATATTATTATCCATATTAAAATTCATAATGGTGTGTTGTTATTCCCAGAATTAAGTTTATCTTATTAGACTCTAAATATCATACGAAATGCTACTGTGTGTGTCAGTTTTTTGAAATTTAAATCACATAGGTAGAAAATTTATGTTTCATGAATAAGTTTTAAAAATTTGGTGATTTTTAGAGGCATTTTGTTACAATCTGTATATATAAAATTTATTTAGAAATCATTAGGGTGTTACAAAATTTATTTATAACAAAGAATTGGCTATAATCTAAAGAGGCTATCTAAAGATGAGTTAAAATTCTTAAACCTATGTTATAGCTTAATTTTTTCTTCCACTGACATATAATATCTATCAAATATAATATATATATATATATATGTATAATATGATAATTTTTTATGATAATTTTGTGATATTCATCTATTTTTTCCCTCATATAGGAAATGAAATTGTGGATAATGTGTATATTGGACTACCACATCATGAAAAAATGTTATTTCTTTCTATCACAACATATTACTGGTGGATATAATGATTTAATTAAATATATACATGATATTTTTGACATAATTATAATTATGTAATTATAAGAACACATATATCTTCAAACATTCTTTTGCATGGGAATATGATAATGTCGCTTGAGTGAGCGATTGGATACCACCTCAAGAAGTAATGTGTTTTATTTTACACATAATTTTGTCTTATATATTAAAAAAGAAAATTTGAATGATAATATTTTATATTTATTAACAACATATTTTTTATTTTTAATATATTATTCATGGTTCTTTATTTTAATTTTTTTAGAGAATATACATTGTGTTCAAGAGTTCATACAATATACCATATCCATGAATGATGTATTTCATTTTATTTATCTAAGACTTTTGTTTTAATCTATATTCATATATAATGAATATTTATATGTATATAATTTTTACATGATCTCTTAAATTATTTAGATGATGGAATAATGAGCAATGTAAAATAAAAAAATTACCAAATCCAAATTTAAATGAATAATGAAGAAGTTATTAACTAAAACATAAATTTTATAAGAATTGTTTTATAAAAAATTAATAAATTTTAATATGTAAGTTGTATTTGGTAATTTAAATAGAATTAAATTTATTTAATGTATCTATAATGATAACGTATTAATCAAACATGAGGATTTAATGTGTTTGATCAATGTTGACACTTAAAGTCAGGGATTTCCAGTCCCTCATTTATTTCTCAAAGACATATGCCACACTCCCCACTAATTTAATTTCCATTATTTATATGAATCTAATTGTACATGTTATACCATGAATATACTAATTTAAAAGATATTTAATGTTTCATTTTTTTATTCTTTAATAGGGATTATGATTTGATAGTTTCAATATTGATAAGGGATATTTTTCTAAATTCATCCTATTTAGAACATAAACTGTGTTGTGAACCTATATTATTTTTTTATGTGTTTATATATCACCTTGAATATTTAATAAAATGAATGAATTTATTCACTTTTAATTTTATGTTCAACAAAATTTTATGATTTCTCGGGGATTATGATTCAATGATATCATAGTGGTGATAGTTTTATTATATATTAAAAATATTTATCAAGATTATTTATATTTATGGTTCAGATGATGAAATATTATTATATATATATATATATATTCTTCAATAATATCTCCATATCACAATGTAAGTAAAATTCATGTGTTACTTTAATTTTCATATCTTTATGAACTCATGAGTTAAAATTTTTTTTAAGAAAAATCAACTTTATATCTCTCTTTGGTCAATTATATCATTCCTCATATATATATGTTTTCTAAAAAGATAAATAATAATTTTAATAATATATAATTACTACTGAAATACATTTTCACCATTTATTGAAATATTTTAAAAAGTTTTTCATGAAATATTCACGTGATTTTCCAAAAAAAAGACCAATTTGGATTTTACTAAAAAATGGAACTGAGTCATCATTTTAAAGTGTACATTATAAAAAAGGGTATTAGTTATAATATTTATAATAAGGGTGAGAGTTTTGTACAAATTATAATGAAATGAAAAATCTAACCAGTCAACTAGTTATTTATGTATTCATGGTTCTAGAAAAAATAAAATGTTACAATCCCCATGAGTGTATTTTTGTAATTTAAGTAATATTTTACTAAATCGAATATATATATATAGTGTGAACAAAAAAATTTCATTATCCATTGGAAAAAATATTACAAAATTTTAGAGATATCACTATGGATAAGACTAAGGATATGTATTGGGATATGTGTATGGATATCTATGTGGATATGTATAAGGAAATTTCTATGTATATGAAAGTGACATAAAATTTATTTAAAAGATAAAGAAAGAGGTTTACAATAAATTAAAATCATTTCTGTATAGTAATATGTGATTGGTTTTTAGAAAAGTTATACCTAGGGGTCATTACTATGAAAAGGCATGTTAAGAAGGACCTGATCATCAACTGGTGCATAAAAATGGCCCTTTTCGCATAACTGTTCAGACACTTACAGAGGATATGCTAAGTAAATTTACAATGTCTATATGAACCACCCTAAAGTATTTAATTAAATGATGAATATAAAATAACTATATTGAAACTATTGTGTATTATATCAAAATGAATATTTCATGATTTAGAGATCTTATACATATTTGTTTATGATTATTTATTTTTCCACAATGGAAATTGTTTATCCAAATATAAATATTGTTTTCAGACTGTGGAAAGTAATCTATAGGAATTATAATATTGATGAATGTGATATAAAATGTATTTATGAGAAACCTAATGGATGATTAATAGAGTTAAGGACAGTGTGATTTTGTTGAATCAGTTTTAGGATATATTATTAATAAATGTTATAATAAACTACTCTTGAAATTAAAAAAATAAGTGATAGACAATGATCATTGATAATTCTAGTATCGGAGATGATAAAGAATATATATTTAAATATAATATATTCAATGAATATGAAAATAATAACTCCATAAAAATCATATATGAATGATAATATGTTTTATGTATAGAGAATAAGGGCATAGAGTTAGCAATTGCTGAGGGAAATAAATTATTTAGTTAAGATAGTTGATGTGAATAAATATTCACTAAGGAATAATAAATGAATGTGATTTATAAATGTTGAAAGTGAGGCCATTATAAAAATATTATGTCCTTGTGGAGAGTCTAAATAAGAGGATCATAATAGTGGTAAAATTAAAGTATTTATTTTTTATAATGAAGATACTACATGTGACATATAAAATGCATGATTAATTAAGGAATAAGATAATAGTGCCTATTTTATGGTATAATAAATAAGTACAATTATTTATGTTTTTATTAAATCGAATTCTTAATTTATAAAATTTCTTTGTAATTTTCTATAGATGTTTATCATTAAGGATTTCAAAGAATATGGTGAATGGTACTGATGTAAATTTTTTTTGATTTAAATGAAACATGATATTTAAGGAAAAATTCATAATTAAGGGAAATATAATCATTAATATGTCCTTGATGTTGATATAATGAAATTGGGAAAAAGAGATGATTGATATGGATAATTTAAATTTTATAATATAGATTACTATGGAACTGATTACATATTTTTTCACATAGTAGTTTTTGTTATCATTGATAAAGATTACATCATTTTTTGATTTAAGGTGTATAATAAAAAATATGTTGTTTTATTTATGAAATAAATAATCATATATGTATTCCATATGCAGTTGGGGTGTCTCATGTTTTTTAAAAACCATAATCCCATATCTAATGTGGATGTAATTTAATCCAAGAAATCCCCATGAGGGGTATATTATGGATGCACTCATGTAGGAACTAAAATTGGGTGTAGTAGTATAGTCAAGATGTGGGAATGTGGTGATAGAGACACGAAGAATCTAGGTTTTCCTTGGGTATATATCCTATGTAATGGGTTTTTCCAATACCTAGATATATATTCATAAGTTATTTCATTATTAAAATATGCATCAGGCGCACAATTATTTTAAATCAATTTATGTCTTCCTAGGTATTTTATAGTAATTATAGTTATTCATATGTCTTAAAAAATATATTAATTATGTTTACACATAGTTTCTATATAAAAATTAAAATGTTCATTATGATATCTAGGGGATTTTTATAAGTTGAAATTTATTGACCCTTGTTATCTTGTTTTATATTCTAGGAGGTTCTTTTGTTTATCCATTTACATAATGGTTTAATTTGATATTACGATAATGTCATGGAGATTAATAAATTACTTAACTATAGAAATATTTTAACTTATTCAACAATATGTGATAATCGTTATGTTTTTTATGATAACTAGATATTTAAATAATGAATTATCATTATTTAGAGGATACTACAATATGTTATATATTTGGGAAAATATCTTCTTCACTTCGTAGAAATGGAGATGATGTGGAAATTGATAGAATCATAACAAAATTATGATATTATGATTTTGAAATGGAAAGAAAAAAATTAAGTATATTTTCTTATTTTTAATATATTGATGATAAAAATTCTATTAACTATAGAAATGTTTCTTGAGTGAAAAAATATTTCCTACAAATTTAAGTTGTGTTTAACCAATGGTTTTTTCACGAGCCATAGATTTATGGTGTTGTGGATCTTAATGTTATGTTGGCCAGGTTTATTATCACTATGTAGTAGTATCTGGGTGTCAATATAATATTATATTTCCATATTTTCACATCCCGCTAATATTGTCAAATTTTAAATCATAGTTTCTAATTATTTTGTTATTGATTTTTTCTCATTTCAAGACGATGTTTTGTTGACCCATTTTTATGATGTTGGTTTTCCAAAATTGAATTTTCATATGTCAACCCCTAGATTATTAGGATAAATTAATTATTTTTAGGAAACAATTTTATAATGGAATTTGAATATGAACCACTATATTTTTTGAATTTTTTCAAATAAATATAATTTCATTGATGTCTTGGATAACATGCAACACAGATGTTTTAACAAACCATGATGTAATCTTAATATTATTATTTAAACATCATTATTATTGCATATATATTAAACATGTACATATGAATTGGAATAAACAAATTTCTAAAATTAATAATAACGGATATATATAATGAAATCATACTGAAAAAAAGTAATTTTTTTGGTTTAGTCATTATATTCATGGGAAATAACATTTTTCACAAATGATTCTTTTTATAGATTTTTGTGAGATAATAATAACTTTATTAATTTTTTAGAAAATTAATTTTAAAATTTTATTTTCTTATTTTTTAATAAAAGTTTTATAATGTACATTTTTCTATTTTTGGGATTTTTGGAAAAGAAAACTTTTACAATGAATGTTGAAAAATAATAGTTTGTATTAGAAATTTTAATTTTTATTTAATGAATATATATTGTTAATAATTTGTATATTTTTTTTTGAATTCAAAATAGTCTTATTATATTATAATTATTCCAATATTGGTCATTACTGTTAATTTTATAATTAATTTCATATATAATCTTTTGAAAAACATGAAAGTTTAACTTTAGAAAATTGCTTTCTCATCGCATCTGCAAGTATAATTTAAAATTCATGTAATCCAAATATATAATTGTTATTTTGAAAAATATGATTATATATTTTTAATTATAAAAATTAATATTATATGATATGGTAAAATTATGTTTTTTCAAAATGAACATTATTAATATTAAAAATAAATTAGTGGTTAATGGTAAAACAGGTTTACCTAGGGATAAACTACAAATTTAATGGGTAACATGACTGAGAATGGTTTCTAAATCAAATTTTCAATTAACATGAACCTTATTACCTCTATGTTTTTATAATTACTAATTAGAGAGACTTTTTGGGTAAAAAACATGGTTACACTTTATTATTTTAAAAAATTCTATGTATGTCCCCTCCCCACACTTATAAAAGGACACCACTCTACACTACTATACACGTATTAAAACCCATTTGGTTTATACATGTCCTACCAAAATATATTATTTTAATACCTGCCAAAATCCTAGAGGTCATATAGTTTTTTATGAATCTATATTATTATTTATTTATTTATAAAACAAAAATATCTCTCTAAAGAAGAGGGAAAATCCTTAATCTTATGTTGTTTGTTTTCATAATCTTCTAAATCCATCATGTAATATTCAAAAATGATAATAATATTAATCCAATATATATATTATAGTTATATTTAAATATATAAATTATATTACATATATCTATATCTTATTCCATCATATAAGAAATAAAACTGTCAACCATGTTTACGGCGGACTACTCCCTTATGAATATGTGTGACTCATTTTTCCATCACCACCACTCAAAACTGGATATGATGATTCAGTTTAAATATTTATATTATATTTATGAAATAATATTAATTATATAGTGATTATACTATTTTTACCTTCTTAAATTTCATTACATTGGAAGATGATAATGTAAAACTTAAGTACGATCGACTACCACATCACGAATCGATGTGGTTTGTTCTTCAAATACTATTTATAAGAAAATTAATATCGATACGTTTAATTGAAATATATTATCTACATGACCTTTATTTGTTTTGTAATTTTAATGTATTATTTAACTTTATTTCATTTCATCTGTTATTATAATGGAAATATTGTTTGTGCGTACATACGAACTACAATATTCATCACAAGTGTACTTGTTTTTTCAATGTAACTATTATGGAATAATATAAATTGAAATAAACTGAATAAATAATTTATATTTATGTCATTTTAAATTTTCTATATATTATATAACCTTGATCTATTTTAATGGACTAAAAATACTAAATGAAAACAAACATTAAAAAGTTAGTTATTACATATAACATGATGTTTTCAAGTAATTGGTAAAAATGGGGTAATAAAAAGTCTAATTTAAATCATAATTACCAGGAAATATTAAATAAGATTCTATAATAAATTTATAATAAAACCATAATTATTATATATGAGGTTCAAAAATGATTAAATGAAGTAAAGACTTATGTGTTTATATTTCTAGTCTCTTATTTATTTTCAGGAGGCATATGGCATACTAACCATTATTTTTTTCTGCTATAAATACATTCCAATGGACCATTTATATCATGAAACGAAATATTTTAATAATATATAATTCTTTTAAATTTAATTCTTTAATGATGATTATTATTCAAATGATTTTGATGTGGTAAGTCATTTTCAACTCAAATTGTCTTCTTTAGGACATTTGTCATTTTATGCACCTATATTCAATTTTTGATGTTTATATACTTGCCCAATGAAATTTGGTAGGGTGAATTAATTTAATCTCAATATAATTTATGTATAATTTGAATTTATTTTTTTATAGGGATTATTATTAAATGTTACCAAAGTGGTAAGGTTTTTATGATACAATATCATCATATATAGGGATTTTTTAGGTATCTTCTCATGATGATGAAGTATTATGATATATCTCTTATGTGAATAATTGATTTTCATATAAAATGTTTTTTTATAATACTTGTGTTATTTTCATTTTTCTCTCTTTATGTATTCAGTAGTTCCAAAGAATTGTTTTAAAGAAAAATACACATTATTTTACTATGTGTCTGAGAGGATTTTTTATTCCAATACATGTTTTCAAAAATAAGTTTAAATGAAACATTTTAATACATTCCAATAATTTCTTAATTAAATTTATTTTATTTTTCAATTTTTATAAAATATTTTAAATGTAATTTTTTTGTATTTTTAAATTAAATTGACATTTGTCTTTTACTAGAAATGTTAAAATATATGTGTCTTAAAATTTATAGAATGAATACAATTTACATCCATTATTTCCACACAATTATATATTTGTTACATTATATATGTCAACTTTTATTTTAAAATAAATGTATTTTGAAAATGGTTTATTAATTATTTGTTTTAGAATAGATATTTTCAAAGTGAAAATATTATTTTCCTCATGATATGTTCCAATTGATCATTCAAAATCTTTTTCCATCATAGGTGACCTCATTATTTGTTACTGTTGATCTAATTGAGATTATATACAATTGAACCAACCATGTTCTTTTCATTGATGGTTTATTGCTATGATGAAAAATATTTTTATGAAACCCAATTCTTTTTCATGGGAAATAATTTTATGAAATGGGTAAATTTTGATGAAACTCATTTATTTTTCACTAATTATACTATAATGATATGTTTTTGAAACCCATTTGATTTCATGGATTATTATATGATTAATGATTTATAATAATGTGGAACACCAATATATGGTTTTTATAATTTTTGGAACCAATATATCCCTTCAATTAATTGTTTAATGATTAATTATACATTAGATCAAATGGAACATGGATAGTTATCCAAAACTCAGACAAAGTTACATGGTCAGTTATCCCAAGAATAATGGAGGATGAGCTCAACGATATCCAAATTCTAAAATAAGTACACTAGTTTTTAGTAGACGACTAATGTGATATTACATTTTTTCATGATATCCATGACCTAAGATTTTAAATTCTTATGTGTATGCCAAAAATATATATTATATGACAATATTTTGATCACAAGGCTCAATTTATTGTATTCATTTATGATTAATGTCTTATAAAATAAAATGATTTATCCCATTACTCAATTTTATGATCTATGAAGTGAAATATTTTTTCAAATGTTATTCTCGTATTATCAAACCCTTATTCTCAAGTTATGTAGATATCCCCTATTGTTACTATTTGTGATCATTAAAGCTCACCATTTATTATGTTTCATTTCTCCAGGTTATGAAGAAGGGTATTATATATGATATGTTCATGAAGTGATGGAGTTATGATGAACATAGTGGAAAATAAAGTAGCTCAATTATAAACTAGAAATTTATGCTTCCGCGTTTCTAGTGACAATACACTATTATGGTCCTCAGGAATATATTTGGGAAATATAAAGAATATTAATATAAATGATGTAATATCTATGTATCAAATCTCAGTATATATACATTATTAAAATGAAATCATGTTAATTATTAATAAAATTATATTATGAGATACCCAACATTACCCAATGTACTTGATGGATATATAATTCATTTCCTGACCATCATGGTTTATATCATAAGAACACATCCTTGGTTATAATGAAAGCACCATCCAATGTTATAATTTAACCACAATCCTTCATAGTAAAAAAACTCCTTTGTTTAAAATGGATCCACCATTAATATAATTAAAATCATATATTGATAGTCCACACGATCATGAAACACTCAACATCTCAGTACACCACTACCCATTTAGGAAATATTGTTCTTATAAACATTTAATAAATTCATCATGTCCAAACCCATGAGATTAATCAACATTCATAAAAAAAATCATTATAATAGTCATAAACCTCCATAGATAGAATAATGAGAAATATATGGTTCGGGATATTTTTCTAAAGAGGGAGGGGGAATTGATTACCCAATAAAAATAATTTTCAAAACAAGTTTAAATAAATTACACAATTTAGACAAAAATATTGAGATAATCAAATTAGTAGTTTGATATTTGATTAAACATTTAAAATATTTACAAGTGGTAGATTACAACTCAGTTAAAACAATGTTGGAAATTACATTAATAGTTGAAATCAATTTACTCAGAAAAATCCTTATATAAAAATTTGTTAGGACAAACTATTAATGTATAGGGTTTGTTAAAAGTTTAAATTAAATGAATTTTAATTATTATATATGAATAAAAAAACATGCAATAGATTATCAAATGGTTCCAGTCTCACGATTAGACTAAATCCCCACTACATGGAAGTCATAAATTACAAATAGTATAATATAACTACAATCTCATCCATAACTTCGATCAGGTATAAAAAAGAATACAATATATCTAAGCTCAACGTCTACATCTAAAGTTATACATGGGAATGAATACAAACCCAAGTAACACAGGGAACCATTCTAATAACACTCTAGGTAATAATATGAAAAATATAGGATTGAATACCTATTATTTTCCCTTTCTACTATTTCAGTTATTTTGGGTGGTTAAAGATAGAAAATGACCTACTACATGAATATAAATTCAGTAAAATATATGGAATAAAATAATGTTTATAAAAGTTAAATGTTATCATTCAATAGTTTTTTTAATGATTGAGTGTCCTTAGATGTGTATTATTGATGAGATTGAGATGTTTTTACACAAATAGATAAAAACATAGCATTTTAAGGGATATATTTTTTATATGATAGAAGGGTTCATGTTCGTCAATGACTTACACTTATTAACTATTGAAAGTCAGATGGTATGAAACATGTAATATCTATTGTAATTATCCTTCCATTATTTTTCATGCTACAAATTATTTGTCATATGTCCCCCCTTTCATCACTTCATGTCTACACAAGGCTTCTGAGAATATACAGAACATCATACACAGATTAATGTATAATCATAGAGATATTAATGATCCTCAAACATACAATGAATTTTTATTTATTTCATCCCTGTTGTGGTTAATAATATAATCATAAACCGACCACTTCTAATAATAAATTTAATATATGAGTTGGTGGAATTAAATTCAAAACATGCATAAAAGTTGTGGTGGATCCTCTGGTAGAAATAATCCTTTGATATCAATAATTATCTTGTGGTGAAACATCATGTTATTGAGTGATTTTGGAAGTAACTAAAGATAGTGTTAATTCATGCATGGTGATAAGACATGTATTAGGATATTATTCATATTTTTCATTATTATAGTGAAGTGTTAATGAATAATATAGACGTTTTTTGTTAAAGAATCATGTTTTTTGTTTATTTAAATAAGTTTATACATAGAGTATTCCAAGAGTTATGATGTTTTGTAATTATATTTAATGGCTGATAAATTTAATAATGATCCCATATTTAAATGAAGATATAAATATATATGTTTTTTGAGAAGGATGTACCTTTTTAGTGAATTTATTTCAATATAATTAATGTTTAACACATAAATAAATTATATAATTAACATATGTTTTTGTGAGAAGATTATATGATGTATAATTTGAATATATTTTTAAATATAAGGTGAAAAATATTGATCATCTATATGGTTAATATTATATTTTATATTGAGGTAATTATTTCTAATTTGGAAAAAATATTTATTAACTTTTAGAGAATATAACATAGCACATATATATATATATATCCAAGGTCTTGAAAGGTGATTTGTTTGTTATATTATTTAGATTTTATTTTTTGTGACTATACTTTTTTGTAGTGTGACTTTATGAGCCATTAGCATTGTTTAGAGATAAAGGTAAAATTGTTCGCTAAATAATATGTTATCAAATCTTTCACATTTTTTAATTTTATGATTGATAAGAATTATTGTAGCGAGTGGTACAATTTATTATTTATAGAATGATTTATGTTGAGCATTGGGTGTTATTTTGGTGGAATTGGCTATAAATGTAATGTCTATCCATGTGAATGTTTTCCCAAATTTGGTATTATCGTAGCATGTGCTAACCATTTTTTTGTGTATAAAAATAAGAAAAATAAATATTCATCATTTTTTCCCTATTTTGATCCATTAGTTGCTAGTTTTCATTATTTTTAAAAGAATCATTCATCATGACAGTTAATTTTATACAATATGATTTGAGGTAAAATTGAAAATTGATCAAGACAAAAACGAAGGTTGAAATTCCGTTCATATAGTGGAATGAAATCATGTAAGTTTATTTTGTTAAATTATATATCTTTATCAAATGATAGTATTTTAATGTATTTATTATTATGATAACAATGACCCTAAACTCTTAATGTACGCTTTTATAATCTCATCTCGATGTACGATATGGAGGTAATTTAATTTAGGATTTATTTAATTTATTGATTTTTTCCAAATAGTTAATGTCAATGAAAAAATATCAATTTCAAATTATTATGGTGTTATGAAAAATATTTTTTAATTGATTAATATCAAAATTTGTATGAAGCAATTTCCTTGAGGTTAGAGAATATAACAACCATATATACTAGTTCGTAATATAATTCAATTTTCAATTGTATGTAGCACACAAATACTCATCTTAAATCAAAATACAATATGATACTAAAATTTTGTGTTTATAACCTAGTAGTTTGATTTGGGTTTAGAACAAGAGAAATCAAAATATGAAACTATTATATAGTTAATTTTTCATTAAAATATATTTACTGATAGATTCCATGGAAATGAGATCTCAATTTCATATATAATTATATCAAATTATTGGTGATATTTTCCAGAAATCTTATTTATATGCACAAAGTATTTTTCATTAACATAAAATAAGAGAATTACAATATATGAATGAATTTATTGAAATGTATTGGTAATATATATATGTATATTATGTTTCACTAATCTAATATTGGTTTCCTAATAAAGAATAACTATTAATTGATTTTATTATTCAAAAATACATTAATGTTAAAAGTGGATTTTTTTATTGAAATTATGAATAAATTTTTATAATAATAGATATTTTATAATAAATTCAAAAAAAATTTCAAATTTTAAAATTTAAATTTTTATTAAGATATATATTTAGATTTTATTTAATGGTTTTTAATGAATAGTGAAAAACCCAATTTCATAAAAACTATAACTCATAAAAATTTATCAAATTAAATTTAAATGTTCGAATTTTTTTAATGAAAAATAAATTTAATATATGTAAAAATAATATAATTATTTTCACCTAAATAATCATTATTCATTATTTTGTTATATAATCATCTTTATGAGAAAATTAGAAATTTTTCCAAAAAAAATCCATTCCAATTCACATATTCTTATTAAAATAAAAATCTAGCACTTATATAAGATAAATAATGGGAAATAGATTCCATTTTTTAATTATCATATTTAGAATATTCAAAAAGGTCTATTCTATTTTTATTCATAATATATAGAAAACATGGTAAAATTTATCACCAAATTAAAGGATAAAATGAGTGAATCGAACTTGAAATAATGGTATATGGATTAAAAATACCTCAAAACATGAAATTATATAATTAGATGACTTAAAATCTATGAGATCCATGATATATTGGAAAATATGATCTTTTGGTGAAATATTCCTTTCATTACAACTTTTATCTTAATTTATGTTTTGAATAATTAAAAAATTCCAGCCTCTCCCTCATTTATTACGTAATATAAAAATAGATAATGATAAAATTTTATATGAATGAAATTTTTTTGTGAAATTGAATAATAATAAAATATATTTATTATATAAAAATCATTTTAATTTTTAGTAATGGTATTATTACATAAAATTTTTTCAAAACACAAATCTCGCTATTTTTCCATGCTGAAGAATAATAAATTAAACTACTAGTAAAAAAATGTTGTAATATTTATTGGATGGATAATGGTTTTATTTTAATCTTAGGTAAAATTATAAACTATAAGTGATTTTCAATGTCATTAATTTCTCATATCTATACCTGCAACAGTATAATCTATTTAGGCCCAAAATCATGATCCAAACATGGTTTGAGACAAACCATAATAGGAAACCACCCAAATATCTATGCCTAATAGTCAGTGAATATATATGGTAGGAAATGTGCACAACAAAGTAGTAATTAATAAGTACACAATGAAAAAAATCATACAGTTCAATTACATTCATTTTCATAAATCATGTAAGAAGATAATAAAAAACATGTAACACTATAGAATGTACTCATATCCTATCCCCTATGGTTCTACCAATCAAACACAACAAATCCTTGGGGATGTACCCACAGTCTATCCCCTTTGGTTATGCTTTAGTAGAGACTCTCAGAGGAAGTTTTCACCATCAATTCCCCCTTATGGTATCTTATCTATAACTATAGTCAGTCTAAGGAAGCACTCAATGTCCAATTACTCCTATTTCATCGCAACATGCAACTATAAACACTATGAGGGAGCACCAAGTCCATCCCCCTTTGGTCTCAAAATGTAAAAGTAAACAGAAATTGTGCAGAATCCCTTAGCATCGATTCTCCCTATGGTCAACTACACCAGGTTCCCACAACCCTATGTATGTCAGTCATACACATCTATGTTCAAGAGACAAAATAAACATTAAAAACTAAATGGAAAATAGCTTCAATAAAAACTAAGATAATCAACTACAAGCATATAATATCATCAAATAAAATCACTCCATCCTAACAACAATAGGCATGGAAACATAGCAGCCTAACCAGCAATGCTAGACCATATGGTCAAGATCAAATAAAACATGGTAAAACACCTCCATAGCATTCAAAAATAACCCTATTTACGAATAAGAGCCCTAACTAATGAAAACAAGCATAACGTGCATTAAAAGGGATAAATCCCTAATCAGGCAATATATCGTTCTAAGGTATTGGGAAATGTTTCACATAATATTCAAATACTAACTACATAAAGGCACAAACCACCAACCTCAGTGTTGTACGATCGATATAGTATGGTGTTGGCCCTCGAATCGTCCTATAATAATGTCAAACTATAAAAACATCTAAAACATTCTACCAAGGATATGTCATGATTTGATAGAAATCTAGAGATGAATCTCTAGAATAAGGAAGAACTCACTATGGAGATTCCAACAAAATTGATGGTGATTGATTCGTTGAACGGATGGTAGGTCAGTGGGTCAGATAAGATTCATTGGATTCATTCACTCCAATATGAGACAGGCCATGAAGAAGAGTTTTATATGAATGAGACGTGATCCTGATCTGATATAACAATTAAAAATAAAAGTACACTACGTTTCTTTTAAAATTTCACAGCATCTATATGCCATTACTGGGCCCTGCATTTGGTTGTCACCCGGTCACCCCACACAGTCATGTACTCAACAGTTATACAGCCAGTACATGGTCACATGCATCCACCGAGGACATGGTGTGTACCTATAATACACAACGTGTACTCCATAAATTTCTTGATTTATTTATTATTTCTCATAAACACTAGAAAAGAAAACACATACCTAAAAATAAGATCTGGTCTATTAAAAAATTTCCCCCTAATGAAATTCATCCTCAAATTTCCCTAGAAAGGGGGTGTAGAAGATGAGTCCCCGAACATATCCATCCATTGTGATCACACATCAGTCTCCCTATCCCATGTCTCGTCCAGTACTAACCCTTTCTACCATAACACCCATAACATTGGAACAAACCGACCACAGTGAACTATCATTCTTTGATGAACTATCTAGATAGGATTCTCATCAGACGATACGTCCACCTCTAACTCAACCTCCTCGGGTTGAAAATTCATGGGATGGTTCGGAGAAATAACATCGTAGCTGAGAAACGTGGAAGACATCTTGCATATCCTAGTACCTATGAGGTAAATGCAACCAACAGGAAACCAGCCCGACTTTCTCCAAAACCACAAATGGTCCAACATATCATGGTGAAAGCGTACCCTATATCCAAATCGACATATGTCCCAACCTCAGTGTGACACATAGGAAAACCAGATCTCTGACCTCAAACTCTAGAGGTCATCTCTGTTAGTTAGTATAATACTTCTTTCATAATTGTGTAGTATCCATCCTCTTTCAAATCAACTCTATCTTCTCGTTGGTCTCCTTGACAAGATGAGGTCCCATCATGGCTGTTTCCCCTACCTGCAGCAAACATAAGGGTGATCGGAATGGCCTACAATAAAAATCCTCATATGGTGCCATCTGAATAGTTTCTCTAGATCTATTAATTTATTAAATCATCACACTAGGTATGTGCCACTCCCAAGAACCACGGAAATCTTGGATGCATGCTCGAATCATGTCCTCTAAAACCTGTATCATACACTCAGTCTAGACATCTTTCTGACGATGGTAAGTTGTAATCGTAAGTACATATGTTCCAAAATCCATATATAGTCACTGCCAAACCTGAAATGTTAAACGAGTGTCCCTATCTGAAAAAATTGATTGTGGAACCCCATGTAGACGTACAATCTCTCGGATGTACAGCCTTCCCAACTAATCAACACTAAAGGTATCCTTGAACAGTTAAAATTGCGCATCCTCCATGAGTATTTCAATGAAAACCCAAACTGCATCATTCCCATGAGGTGACCTCAGTATGACTATCTGTAAGTCCATCGTGACATCATTCTACTTCCACTTAGGAATGAGTAACTGCTAAAAAAGACATGGTGGTCGCTGATGCTCTACCTTCACCTACTAACAGGTGGAACACCTCATGGAAAACCCATAATCATCTCTCTTCATACATGTCCACCAATACTAATGGTTCATATCTAGATTCATCTTGGTGACACCATGATGAACTGCCCAAATAGAAGAATGAATGTCCTGTATCTTCCCCTCTCGTATGTCTACTAACACCCATATGCACCCATCAAAGCGTAAGATCTCATCCTCACCTACTGTGCATCCATGAATAGGTTCCTCCCCTACACAATCTCTCATAAGACTA
Source organism: Viscum album (assembly GCA_963277665.1). Lineage (NCBI taxonomy): Eukaryota > Viridiplantae > Streptophyta > Magnoliopsida > Santalales > Viscaceae > Viscum > Viscum album. The sequence goes on from OY728123.1 coordinate 1,100,396,250, forward strand.
GGCCTTCAGAATATAATAGCTACCAAATTCACACTCAATTAAGTAGAGTAGCAATAACAGCCATTGAAGAAAGAAATGTCTTCCACTGTCTTTCGTGCACCTTCAAATGCATCTCAAAGAATATATCCATAAGCTTCCTCTCACCATTGGCCTCCAAAACAACCTATATTTGAGTCCTCCTACACAACTCATGAGCCACTGAGTTTCCTTTCCCAGGAACATAGGAAATCTCAAAATCAATAGACTGAATGTACTCAACCCACCTTTACTATCTCATATTTAGATAACACTAGGTAATGATATACTTGAGAATTTTTTGGTTGGAGAAAACCATAAAATAATCTCCCATAAAATAATCTCTCCAACAATGTAAGCATGAATGACTGTAACATAATCAAGATTGTGTGATGGTTAAATCTTCTCATGGGAACTAAACTGCCAAGACGTGTACGCAACGACTCATTCCCCGTGCATAAGAACTACTCCCATCCTGAAACCTGATGCATCATAGTAAACTATATAGCTATTTCATGGATCTAGAAATACTAGTATTAGTGATGAATTCAACCTCTCTTTCATCTCTTGAATGGTTTACTCACAAGAATCTGACCATAAGTACATCGTACCCTTCTTAGTCAAGCTCTTCAGTTCCACTTTTATAAATGAAAAGTTCTATATGAAACATCTGTTGTAACTATCCATCCCTAGAAAACATCGTACCTCCAAGATGTTCTTCGACTGCTCCCATGAAACTACTAGTCTCACTTTTTCTAGGTCTACTGATATTACTATATTTGAGATTACATGACCCAAGAAGGGAATTTCATTCATCTAGAAGTGGAATTTTGAGAGCATAGCATATAATGGATTCCCTCTTAGTGTACTCAAAACAATCTCAATATGTGTGGCATGGTCTGATTGAGTGTGGGAGTTCACCAAGATATATTCCAAAAAAACACCTTAATGGAATCCATGTATGGATGGAACACTCGGTTCATCTGTTCCATGAAAACTACAGGCACATTCGTGGGACATAATGCCATAACCACGTACTCGTATAGACCATACCTACTCCTAAAGGATGTAAGAGGTATATCAGATGGTCTAATGTGAAACTGATGGAAACATGATCTCATGTAAATCTTCAAGAAGTCTCGGGCTCCTCAAAGCTGATGAAAGAAATCATCAATTCTTGGAAAGGGATATTAGTTTTTGACTGTCAAATGGTTCGACTTCTGATAATCTAGACAATTTCGGATGGTACCTTCTGCCTTTTTTGCTAAATGTATATGTGATCTCTAAGGAGATGGTATGGGTCGGATGAAACCATTATCCTGTAACTCCTCTACCTACTTCTTGAGCTCCTATAAATTTTTTTATCCATTCTATATAGAGGAATAGATACATTTCCTTCTCAGGGAACATGCTCAATAGAGAAGTATATCTCTTGATCTGGAGGCAAACTGGAAAGGTTTTCTGGAATGAAATCCAAAAAACAATCCATCACTAGAGGAAAGTCCATCTATGAAGTCCCCTTGTCATCCATATATACACTAGAAATATGGGATGTAACTCCTCCAAACCCATGATTCTCTGGTCCTTCACTTCTTTCATGGAAATCCCAATCACCCTTCTGTAGAAAATAATTGTCCTCTGGTGATGTGAAACTCACCCTACAACAATAGAAATCAACCGCATCCAATAAGGGAACTATCAAATCCATTCCAAGAATTAAATCATAGCATGTCATCTCTAATACATAATGGTCCCAAAAGAAGTGACAACCACCATCCTCGAGATGGAACTCATTTCACTAACGTATAGTAGACATTCTATCCCCCAACGTAGTGTCGAGCATCAAAACATCAATAGAATAAATGAAATAGAGGCCAGGGCTCTCCATGAAAGAAACATATATGAAGCTATGGGACACCCCTATATCGAAAAGTTTGGAAGCTAAAACTGAGGTAACTATGATGGTACCTCAAACTGTAGAGGGTCTGGGATCCTTCTCCTAGTGTGTAAGATCCACAAAAACATTCTGGCCAATATCGTGTCCCTATGACCCTGCTTGACCACCCTGAGATGATCCACCCTATTTTTATTGAAATCCCAGTGACTAGCTACCATGGTCATGACCTCCACCTCGTCTTGAACGGTCGGAAGAAGTCTAGTTTTCAAACTAATAAAAAATAGGTGGTCCTGCTCCAGAATGTCAAGTCATAGAAGAACTCCTAGCAGCAGCTGATGGTGACCAGAACTAACAGAAACATTGAAGATGCTCCTCATTTTTGTAATATTGGCACTCCACTAGGTCTCTCATACAATGCGGTCTCATATGCCATCTCTTCCTACACTGGTAGCACACCACCTGGATATTAGAAGAAGTATCATGCCCCCTCGGATCTCTATGCATAGAATCCCTACAGAACATCCATCTATTAGTCGGAGGGGTACCAACTCTAGATACAGAGCATCCCTAGATCACATCCATAGAATCCATCATATTTCACTCTCTGATTAGCACCTAGTTGACTGTAGAGGTGATTAAAGTCAACATGAAGATATTCACCTGAGATCATATGTGATTCCTGAGACCATCATCAATCATCCTTTCCAAGAATAACTAATCTCCTAAAATAATGGGTGTAAATCGCTATATATCTATGAAGAGAGAATAATACTACATGATAGAAGGAATACCCTGCTTCAGACTAATGAACTCTCGATCTTGATCGGGCCTCAAAGTCTCTAGGTAGAATTAATCGTAGAAGGAACACTCGAACTGAGCCAAAGTCATAACATGTTGGCATCTCACATGTGAGATCACATACCACCATCTCATAGAAGTATCACAAATAATATAATTTGATATATTCACTTTCCTATCTACAGGTGTCTCCAGATGCGCAATAATAGATAAATAGGCTTCCAACAATGACTCCACAGCATGAGGTCCTCCACCCCCCAAAAATTTATAGGATGCTGCTACCGAAAAACATGTGTCCAATCTTCCATTGATTAGGCCAGATGAGGTACTCCCCTAATGGTACTCATAAAACTCAATAATCCCTCTCGAAACTATGAATCAGCACCTATTTCTGGAATGTTTTTTGGTGCCATGACAGGCACGACAGGAGGGTCTACTAGTAATCACGGATCTACTGTGTCTCGTGTCTGATTATTGATATATATCTGTAATACAACCATAGGGCATCTCGATGGAATGACTCTACAAGGTCAAGTAGACACCATAGTTCAAAAATATCAAGGACTGGAACTTATAAGTTAATTAAAAGAACAGGGGAAGAAATAATTCTATATTTCAAAAAGGTGGATACACGATGTGTAAATCTCCTACATGGAATGTTCCCTTAAGCTTTCATATGGATGTGTACTTTTTTCACCCCAGGCCATGTAATAATCCATACACCCAACTTGTTGTCAAATCACAAAGCATGTACCTAAATCCTTTTTCTCTGCCCGTGTTCTCCAACACGACTTATCCCACATGTTTCTCCTAGAGAATGAATACACAAAATGTTTGTTCCAGACACGACGTGTACTAGAAATAACTTCACTAACCCCTTTTGTTTTCACATGACCGTTTACATTGATGAATCTACAAGACATTTAAATCTGATACATGGTGTGTTCCTTAAAGGATTTCCCAACCCTGTGACTCTACCCACACAGGCAGTAACATGTGTAGAGTCTACATGGCGTGTACCTAAAGAACATGTCATGTACTTTGGAAAAGTAGCTATTTCTCAAACAAAAGGATACATGGAGTATATTCATCAATATACACCGTGTATTCTGGGTTTTACCAGACATTAAGCCCCATAAACTACTCTAAGCCCCATAAAACCACTGAAACAAATATTAACATGCCAAATTTCAATCTGTGAGGGCCCAAAATCCATGTGAATCAAAGTTGGGCATCCTATACTTGTCATAAAAAATCATAACACTACAATGATCCACCAAATTCTGATCCATGTGGGATCATAACACAAAATAACCAAATTTTGGAGTTCATTCAAACAAAACCTTACACAATTTAGTACTATATAAAATAGTAGGTATTCTATTAAGGTATCTATCACAAAAAAATGCATATCTTGCACAACATCTATCACAACAACATAAAATCACTAATGAAGACAAAAAGGAATAGAAATAATGCATGACATGTGATCTTTGGAAAGTTCCTATATGATGCAAGGGAAATAATACCCTCATCTCACTAGTTTTCAAAAGAAAATTAAAACACAACAATATCAACAATAACAACACAATACATGTGAATCACCCAATAGTGAAATCAAATGAACTGTAAGAATTATCAAACCAGAAAAATTGCAACATACAATGTAAATTGGATTTTCCCAATACACTGATTAGAAACTCATAGTCCTAGCTTATTACCAACAACATATTCTTCTGTATCCCTAGCTATAGGATCCAAACATTAAATCAAGAAGAAATGAATCTCTCAGATACCACTTTGTAACGTCTCAGTTCTACGAGCCACCCTGAGGTTCCATGTACCAGGTGGGTCAGAAGGAATCAAGAGCATTTCCCCAAACTCCATATGCAACTGACTAGTAGCAATGGCCTTTGGTGTGATAGTGTGGAATCTATTCCCTCATTTACAGAGAAATGGATTAGAAATAAACTGATGAAAATATAAGAAGCAGTAAAACATGCAATAAGTAAACACAAGAAGATTTAAAGTAATAAACAACTCGAGAACACATATAAATGATGCATGATACATATGTCATGGAAGGAATCCAAACACATAACAATTATGGACTAAATTTCTAAAACAAAGTACAATGAAAAAAAACTCCATCATCATCACAAGCCTCGGCTTGCTCCCATGGTCTCCAACTACATAGTAATCAAGTACCTAAAGTAGATGGGGGTTTATAATTATCTATACCTACAAAAATATAATCTGATTGGGCCCAAAATCATAACCCATATAGGGTGTGGGATGAATTCTAGTAGTCAATCACCCAATGATTTGTGCCTAAGAGTCAGTGAATATATATGGCATGCAATAAGAGAAATGATGCTGTAACAAGGATGTACAAAATGTAAACAATCCTAAAGTTCAATTTCATTCATTTTTATAAAAAAAAGTAAGCACCTAATAAAAAACATATAAACCACTATGATGAACTCATAGCATATCCCCTCTAGTTCATCACTAGAAAAGACTCTCTATGAAGGTAGTGATCATCAATTCCCCTTGTGGTCTCTTATCGATAACTATAGGCACTCTAAGGAAGAAATAAGCATCGAATTCCCCTTTTGTCTCCCAACGTGGAACTACAGACACTATAAGGGAGAATAATGACCACCCCGATATGGTATCGCAATTTAAAAGTAAACAGACACTCTAGAGAATCCCTCAGCATCCATTCTCCCTATGGTCTACTACGTCAGGTACCCATAGCCCTGTGTAAGTCAATCGTGCACAATATTTTTCAAAATCCAAATTAAACCTTGAGAACTACTTAGATAATAGCTTGAAGAATATCTTGGCTAAACACCTACAAGAATATAATAGCATCAGATAATATCACTCCATCCTAATAACACTAGGCATGGAAAGCAAGTATCCTTACTGAAAAAAACTAGACCAAATGGTCCAGTTCAAACCAAACATGGGAAAACACCTCCACAACATGTCAAAATAACCTTTTTTACAAACAATATCCCTAACTCAATCAAACAAGAACAAAAGGAATTAACAGGGCTAAATCATACAATACTCTTTTCTAGCGTATTGGGATTTTTTGCACAAAATATTCAAGGACTAACTATGAAAATTCACTAACCACCAACCTCGGCAATGCACGGATGATATAGTATAGTGTCAGCCCTTGAATCAGCATAGAACGATGTAGATCTACAAAAATTTATAAAAAATTCATCCATGGATATCTCATGAAAGGATAGAAATCAAGAGATGAAGCTCTAGAAAAATGAGGAGCACGCCATGGTGATTACAATGCAATTGATGGTGGTTGATTCAGAGATCATACTGCGGGTTGGGGGATTAGAGAAAATTTTTTGGCTTCAGTCGCTCCCAGACGAGACATGCCGAGAAGAACTATTTTATGTCAACAAGACGTGATCCCTGTCCAATATAATAATTAAAAAAGAAATGTTCATGGTGTGTCTTTTAAAATTACATAGTGTTTATATGCATTTATCAGTCCCCACATTAGGTGGTCACTAGGTCACCACACATGGCCATGTACTCGGCCATTACACGACTAGTACACAGTCACCCACAGAAACCGGGTAAATGGCATGTACCCAGAATACCAATCATGTACTCATTAAATTTCATTATACTCCGCATAATTCTAAAAAACACAAGAAAAGAAAACTCATAACTAAAAAAGGTCTAGTTTCATACTATATTGATTTCGTTAATGTCAACTTTTTAAGTAGTGGAGAATATAATTTTAAATTTTATTTACATTTAAAAAATATTTTTATTGAAATATCAAAAAAAAATTAAAAACAACCATTTTTTAAACAAATTAATTTGATATCATGAATTTTTCATGCATGTGACACTTTAAATTTTTAAAACTAAATTTTTTATACATGGAGATTAAAATAGTTGTTAACAGGGTTATGGTTAATAGGGATAATTAAGAGGTTAACCAAATATATAATGCTCAATATGACACTTAAAATAATCATATTGGTTGAATTTATTAAGACATATTTCTATTTATTATCTTTTTTATGGATCTTCTGGGCATTTTACATGACATATATTCAAATAATATATTAATATGTTATGTACATATATTATTAATACCCACTCCAGGTAAAAAATTATATCTACTACCATCTCTTACAAACACCTTTGGACCTATTTATCTCATCAAAAATAAAAAAAATCCTCCAAACCTTTCTTCAAATGACCTAAGGTTCTGGTCTCAAAATAATACCATCTGGTCTCATATTAGGGGTATGTTAAATGAAAATATATAAATAATACATATAAATATTAACAGTGTATTTCCATGATTATTTCTTCTTAAACCTCCTTTGAATTAACTTAAACAATATTGACTCACAGAAAATGAGAATCAATAACAATATAATTGAATAAATACTTCAATCATGGGTATATATTCTATACATTACAAATATGGAGTAGAGTAACTATATGAAATTAAGGATGCTAGATCACTTGGATCTCACAACCTCAGAAGGACACAAGATATCATTATCTTGGGAGGGTCATGTGAATGAATCTTATACTACACATGATTTTTATATGATCATTTAGATCCCCTATAAAAACCCTTCTTTTCTCATCAAAGTATCCAAACAAGTGATTATGATCATTGGAATGCTTCCAGATATGTTCCATAAAAAATTTCTTTTTAATCTATAGAAGTATGAAAATCACCAAAAACCCCTTTATAAGAGAGGTGGACAATTTAGAAGATTTATATGTTGTGGATTTACATTGATTTCAATGTGAAATACTTATGTGATTTGAAAAACTCATGAATCCCCTAGAGACATAGAAATCTTTTCATGTGAGAGCATTTTAGTGTGTCACCATCATCCTAGGAAGGACCAAAGTCATTTCTATTCTACCATGTGATACCCCTTTGGAACCACACACCAACATAGTTACTACCCTTGATAATTCTTGCACTACATTGTGAGATACACCATTGATCACACGATTCACTATAGACTTATAGGGAGACATTCTGTGATAAGCCACACATTCCAGTATGAGATATATTATTGATAATGCTGCTACCTCAAAGAAAACCAATTGGAATTGGATATATTTATTGGAAAATATTTTATAAAAGGTTTGTAAAAGTGGAATCCTCTTATGAAGGGAAGTTATGTTGTCTTATTGTGAAAGGGGTTATGCACCTCATGTGATCAAAATTGATCATGGAAGTTACCTTTTTCATGTTAGGATAATCAGACAGAGCCCCAAAATGAAAAGATTTATTGTTCGCATGAGATAAACCTAACAAGTTGTTTTAGTCTAGAACAGCACCCTAGACATGCCTTAAATGATCATGCAAAATGTTTTCCATAGAATTATAGATCACTCAATCTCTATCAAACAAGTTTCTCAATAGTGAAATTTACAATTGACATGTTAAATTTATTACAAAAAGTCACATTGAGAGGACACATGTACAATATATATATATATATATATGAATAAGTGATCATCTAGTCACCCATCCTATTGGAAATCCATGAATGACCCCAAAAAATATCGTGTGATGCACATAATTAGATACTACCTCAATTGAATCCATCTCATTTATCTGATTTATGCATTCTATAAACTGGACTATAACATAAAAAGAGTGGAATCTGAAATAATACCCCATCCAAATACATAAACAAATTGAGATGGAATCAACTACCCGCACAGTAATATAGAATAGTGGACTTCTCGGAGCAGGAATTCATAAGAACATAACGGGTTTCCACTATGTAAATGTTAAGGAGTTAACAAAGGGATAAATATAAATGAATATATGATCCACATGATATCTATAATGACCATTTGAACTACTCTTAGTGGTATTCCAAACAATGAAAATGAATTTATACATGTCAACTCTTTCACCTTAAATCAAAATGAGCTAATGATTAAAAACATTAAGGCATGTATTCAATAAATGCTAAAAATTATATAAGACTCTTCAAAATATGGATAAAATATATTTTATGGTAAGTAATTATTCACATCTCATGACTTATCCACATAATATGAAAACAATAGGACATGCAACCAATTTCATAATAAGTCCATTGGATGTTTGACACAAGTCATTCAAAATATTCGATGCATATTACCCATGTTTTTTGAGGCCCACAAGTGTGAAAACTGGTCCCTTAGACAGTCATCCAGACATGTATGACATGCCATGTTATGTCCTCTTGAAATTCCATCCACATCATTTTACATATTCAATATAAGTCAACTAAATCATGTGATTATCTTTAGACATGTAAACTTGGAAATTTGGCCATGTCCAGATATCCTCATACATGTCATATAGAAACCCTAGAAATACCAGGTAGACACTAAGGTAATGTTGTCATGGAAATTGTAACAGTAAGGAAGAAACCATGGGGTGTGATAATCATTCCTATTATACATATTTGGTCATACCCTAAATTGAACTTTGAGAAAACAGATTCCTTTCCAAAAAGAATATTGTTGTCTCCTTCTAGTGGCCTGGTTTCCATTGTTAATCTACCTCAGTGTAGTTCCCTCCATGTATCATACATTCTATCATGTGTTACCCAAATTATCCTATGGGTTTATCTTTTTTCCTTATCCATCATCATGTCGAGAAAATTTAACTACATTGACTCTAATTTTGTTTATAAATTTATTAGTTAAGATTCCTTCCTATGGTTCGAGTTCTCTATCAAACACACAATTATTTTTACCCATGTGCATAAGTCCATAATCCATATCTGATGATATATATCACTTATCATATATTATTTCTCCCAAATAATATGTATCACTTTGGGATAGGTATTTTTAATGATAATACCATTTGTATTATAAATTCCAACAGTCATGGAAACTATAGTGAAAAAGCACCATTTAGTTACATGATATGAATTCCCCCAAAAATGGGAATCTACCTCCAGGTATGTCCCAATGAAAAAAGTACAAATATGATGACTCTGATTCCTATTATAAATTGGTTACATAAGATTAATTCCTAAGTTACATTCTCAATAAATGGTTATTGAGTTCCCTTTTACATATAATTTCTTCATAATGGTAAACTGCATGGTGTAAACTAACTACATAGTATATGATTTTCAATAATAAAAAAAGATATGTATGATGAATCATTAAGGTTCAATCCCATTCTCAAGATATCTATTGCCTACCTACAAGGAAGTAAACTCTAGAGTGAATGGTTATAGTTCTTCAATATATAAAAAATTTCCAAATATTTCACAATAATGAAAAATATATTAAAAATAGATATATAGACAAGGTCTCATTAAAACAACCATTGTTATGCGTATAATTATTTGACATCTTGTCTTTTTTTGGGTAATCGATTCCATATCAAAATTAAGAAGATATTCATGAATTTATAATAAATATATATATGAGTATCCATGAATATGAAAAAATTACCAAAAAAGAATTTTATATGTGTGACATCCCATCCTCTCGAACCATGAATGTTCTGAGGATCCATCTGGTCTGAAATACCAAATGCCAACCGGCGTATAGAAATAAGGTGTGTAGCTTGTTTTGGATAAGGGATTTGTTATCAGTTTCAAGATTATTAAAATGGAGAACTAATGATGAATGATTGGGATAACATACTTCTAATCCATCAATAAACCCTAAAAAGATAAAAAATGGTCAACCCAATGTGAAGGCATGTGATGAAAGAATAAATGAATCATTATACGCGTCAAGTACCTTTTCTCCTAAACCATGGACATGATTAATTTTAAAGGAATAAAACAATGGTAAACTCTACATGAATATTTAGAATGAATAAATCATATATTGATCTTGTGTTAGGAAATTTAGGTTTTCATCTCCTATGTAAATGAAAATTTTATAACCAATGTGAAATCCTATGTAATTGGTGTTCTAATGAAACAATACCATTATTTTATTGAAATGTCCATGCCAAAAAATCAAAACTATAGAATAAGAAATAACAATTTTCTTACATGTGTATATTATATTGAAAATGTATCATGTATACAGTTATTCCCTAATTAGTGAAATTTTTCTTTATTGTCATTGTAACAAGATACTATTATCACAATAAATACCCAGACCATGATTGTCTCTTCATAGACCAACTATTATGGAATATCTTCTATGACTAAAACCCCCGTGGATAAAATAAAAACAAAACATACCAAACAACATGAACATTGGGTGAATAAAAATATATTTCAGGAATAATATCAACATTGTATGATCTAGAACCATGAGGATGAATTTAAGGGACTCTAGTAATTGAATCCAATGATTCTACCACTTCCAGTGAATGTGGTACTAAATCCAGAGGAACTCGTTTTCAATTATAATCACTTAAAAAATATTTTCCACAATGAATGAAAATTAGTACCTTATGTATCTTAGGGATGTGTGTAAAAGAGAAAACTAGGTGTTCATTCTAGTTAAGGACACACCATGTTGGTATCGTGTCAATCACCTTATCCAGTTTTATCCCATCTGTGACCCTTAGTCTAAAATTAAGGGAACCACCCGACACCTTTATACCATTCATTCTAATTAATGTGTTGAAAGGATGTCAAAATTGTTGTGAAAAGATATCAGTAAAATTTCATGGACTTATATATCACATTTCTCCAATAAAGCCAATTGGTATATTCCAGCGATTTGTAGTGGGAAGGCTCATATCTTGGCCCCCAATAATCATGTATTCATAAGTATTCCTACAACCACCATGGGGGAGATAAATATATATAACCCCATGAATGAATCTCATCATCATATTTTGATAGATTTTGGTAGGAAAGGAAGGGGATTATATCATCAATTCAATAAAAGATATCTGTCAATACATATTGGAGACTAAAATTGTGTAGGAATATATTATTGAACCTTATTTTATAATGTGTGAGTACAATATAAAAATAACTGAAGAACCAAACTAGAATATTTCATCAACGGTATAGATACAGGGATAGAAACATATTCTAGTATTTCCATCCAACGTAGCATGTCACATTGATTAGTAGGAATAGGCGGCTTCTCTGGAGAAGGGGCATGTTCGTGTTCCCATCCAGAAGCATTACAAGCATATTCTTGTGATGTATGATCCACAGGACTATTCTCATATCCACATTCCAAATGGGTCACACCCAGTGATACTGTAATATTCCATATGATATGTTCACATTCATTTAAAAAATACATGAGAAATACTCCAATGACACTTGATGAGGCTCATATACTCTTTAAAACTAGAGATCGCCATGTGAGTGTAAAACATTCTAAGGTACATGCTCATATTCCCGTACAAAATTCTAGAGGATTATTCTAAAGGTAAATTTCTATGATCATGGTCCTCATTCTGACTAGGGATCACCTAGTGAGAGGTGAACATGCCTCAAGAGAGGCTCACATTCCTATCAAAAAAGACTAGTAGAATATTACAATGTAATAGGATTGGCCTCATATCACCATTATGTTAGGGCCTAACCATATGAGATTGGAATTTGACATGGGATAGGATCATATCGATGTAAATGAACTCACTCAACATATTATGATATCAGACATATATTTTTATCATATCCTTACTTCCACTGATGAATGAAAACACCATCATCTACTAGATTCCATATAGGAGGGTGCTCATATCCCTTGTCCCATTCTGAAGTTCCATCTTTATATTTTTAAAGAGAATTAATATTTGAACATTCTATTATGCCAACATCATTGTGGGTTGACTAACACATTCAGGAAACCACCCATAGGAATGCTCATATACATACCAATAATATAGAATCAAATCAAAATACTCAAGTATCGTCTCAGTAGTGAGCTCATATTCGTAGTTCACATGATGGTAGTCAGCATATTCTATAATCTATCATATATTAGGATTATATCTTTATTCATCCAAAAAAATTCAAATCATCATACACCATAAATGACATATAATGTGGATTATATACCTATACAACACAATTCATGTTTCACAGAGGCTATTCAACACATATTTGAAACACCTAAAAAGTCAGTCTATAGTTAATCTATTACATAAGGAACTCATTGCCTAGATTTTTTTCATTATTATCTCATGAATGTGGATCAGATTATCTCCAATCCAAATTTATTTAATAATAAATCTCCCTAAAATCATATCAATGACAATTAAGGATGTAATATAATTTCCCAAACACCTTTATATATAGAGGTGATCAAAACATAGACACATTCATATAGATAGGTTCTTAAAACACAATGGATAACTAAATATATTCTCCCATAAAAAATTAGCAGCACTACATCATGGTCAACATGTGACCATATGAAGAACCCATTGTTGAATGTCCTGGTGGGGGATTATAAATTTGATAAATTGGTGGCAAACATGGATATATGGAGGGATGAATCCAAAAACAACCTCATAAACTTGTTGTGTCCCCTCACGACCTATGATTATTTGATTCGAGATAAGATAGTGAAGGATTCCATGTGTTTTCTATGATAATATAATTGATAATGTCTTAAATAGTTATAGGATATACAATTACTATATCTAGTATATGAGGAACACCTAATGACCATAAATTTATTCTGTTGTAAAATGGACCTAGTTTCTAAATCTATGTCTTAAGATACATGAATAGAAAAGTATAATGTATATCCACAACATGATTTCATCTATTATATCACAAATTTTCAGAAATTGATTAATGAATCCATCCATATATTTATATTCAAGAAAGGGTAAATTATGGCATGTGGTAATTTACTACATACCTAGAATAGAACATCTCCATAGATTTGGTGTTCCATAATTTCCAGGCCTCCGAAAAATAAGTGTACCAAGTAATGTGCAGTCTAGTTGGAAAATATAATGGAATAATCCCTCTTTAATAATGAAAAGTCATCACAAATTGAGGGAGGGGGATGCCAATAAATCACTAAGATCTCCCACTCAAAGCAAAGGTATCATATTTTTAATGCATAATAAATTGTTTTGTATAACCTGAAAATTTCTTATAGAATAAAACTCCCTTAAAAGGATTCTATTTCACCAAACATATACATAAGAATAACTACATCAAATCAAAAAGATGAAAATGGTAGCTGATATAATAGTGATCTTCGAGTAAACCCAATCTAGATTAATAGAAGAATATTAAAAAAAATATCTGTCACTCAATAAATCAATTTTTAAGAGTATTGAGAACATATCAATGGTAGACGCAAAAAACCATATCTCATTGGCACAGAGACAGTTTTATCTCAATTAACATCACTAGGATAATCACACGCTGAGTGGATCCTAGAGATGTTAGTGGTGGTTTCTTATCTACCCCATCCTATAACACTAAAAGAATTTATATCTTAATTTTCGTCTCAGTAGTCACGAAATACTTAACTACCACTACAAATCCCTCAAAAAAATAATTGACAAGGGAATGTAGTGGCCTGAAATAATCCCCATTTTCCATGGATGGGGGAATCGTCATAATTATCATCATTTTAGAAGTAATCATTCGTTTCTAGATAAGATGTTAAATATCAGGGGTAAAAATCCCATATGTTCCTCCCACCACAAGAAAAAAAAAATCTTCTTAGGGCCCATTCATAAAATACGATCATAAACTCTCTCGTTTTTACAGTATGAAAACCAAGATAAGAGGAATATATATAAAATGAAATCATACATTGTATGGGTTAAAAAAATGTTTGAATATGAATAAAGATTAATGAAATGGCCTTAATAAAACACTTTATTGAGGATAAAGTTGTCCAGAATCATTGTACTGTATTGATAGTAATGTGATTATTATCATTTACCAATACACCTAAGTGAATTTTTTCACCATCCAAACAAAGATGATGTAGATAAAGGTGAAAATATAAAGGTATAAAATATACAAAATAAAAAATTATGATGAAGGTGATTTAGAAACTCCATCTGTTGGTACACCTACACGTCCTTAGCAGAGGAGCCAAAATTTGAATCCCCTGATGAATGAGTATCCGTATTTTTAGTTGTAACCACTATGATAAAGGGAATGGTGTTACAATATCCCAATAACCACCTTGAAGATCCAAAATTCCATCCAGTGAGGAACAACAAGCACAGTATAAAATGAGAAGAAAAATCTATGACACCCTAATGAAGAGATGCATAGGGAAAGCATTCACATTGGGTATCATCTATAGAGAAAGAATTATATCCCTCATTCATATAATATAAAGTTATTTGATAATCATGCAATACTATTATCTTAGAATTAGGATTGCTCTGAATATAGGTATCTATTCTATATAAATGGTGATTTATAAGAAGATCACAACATTCCTCAATTATGTTAATAACATCTCCCCTTCCAGGTTGATCATTTAGTCAAAGAATGGATTAAAAACTAGTAGTATTTGAAAACAAATCCACCTAATCAAGACCTTCTGTATCCCTATGGCTAGTAGGTGGCCTAAATAGTGGTACCTTAAAAACATATCAATAACATTAAATCTAAATAATATTGAAATGATTCCATGGATATACGGCATTCACCAATGCATCCCAAGAAAAATACATATCTTCAATTGGTGGTTGACACTTATCCTCCACCAAATTTTGAAATCGAACAATAGAAAACTTCGATAGAGCGAGTGGCCCATTATATCATATCACACACATCATGTCTCAATGAAGCTTAATGAGGGGACCTAGTTACCATAAGGGAGAGACCATGATGAGATATTTCATACAAACACTATTATGGATAACCATTGTTTATTACATCAGTCTTCTAGATGGATCCATTTTATTATGGTACCAATTTTATCATCAATTTCTATATCTATTCATCATGATTTGATTGATATGGGTAATTTCAGACATCAAAAACAGTGAGAAATGAAAAAATTAAAGGGATTATAACTTCATCATTTGATGGAAATTTAACCTATTCAATAGGAATCAATCACATATAAGAGTAATTAATATAATTTTGTTCTAAAAATATTTATGATGAGCAGAATAAACCATTAGTGATGATGAAATATTAATGACAATTCCATGAGTTTTTATAAAGAGAAAAACTCTTAGAATCCTCCATCCAAGTCAATAGTGGATTATTCTTAGTCTGTGACTATGGAACAATGAAAATTTCATGGAATGGTAGAAACATCTGTTGTTACACTAAAACATTTATTTGTTTCTATTCAAGCATATAGGAAGACCCCAAATAATATAACATCTCCGATCGAGTAACAACAATAAAAAAAACTCCCTCAACAAGAAGAATAATTAGAGTAGGGTTTCCAATAATTTTATAAATGGTTGAATAAAGATTAATCCATTTGAAATAAGCATGTCCATGATTATTTTCTTATGGATAGGGAACATTACATACTAGAGATACCGCATTCCATGAAACCCAAAATGATCAACATCACTGATAGTCATATCTAATTCTCCTTCCATTGGAGGATGAGTCACACCATAAAATAGATTTTTATCATTAAATACATTCTCCCTTAAAATTTTTATGTATATAGGTGATACTAGATGAAATCTCATAACATGTGTCATTTGTAACCATCACACAACCACAAGAAGAGAGTTATTGGCATGTGTTTCCATCTAGGCATGAAAAACATTTCTGTATCGGGATGACTAGAATTTTATTTAATTGAGATCATTCAACACTTAGATCATGTATTCTCAATCTCTTAATGATATAATAACCATGGGTAGTAACATCGAATACACCTCTCAGAGGTGGTTGTAATCATCATATAATGGAAGGTATGATATAGGTAGTGTAATATTTAGCAACTGCACAAGTTCTAAATCATGTTGTTTTCTTTCTTACAACATTTGAAAAATGGGCACCACCACACCCAATGGACTCTTAATCAAATTAAGAGCTCATATATGATTAAGTTAAAATAATCCTCATAAAATACCCCTTATCTGATGCTAAATGCCCCTTTGAATATGATTCCCTCATATATGACTCATAGGTGGAGGATGCAAGAACATGATTTGGAGATACAGGGGAAAATATGGGCATGGTGAGACTGAAAATCTAGGTTACATCAAGGTTGATTCCATATATAGAGATATGACCCATGATCTAGAACACTTTAAATCCTAATAGAATCATAGAGGTTTCCTAGATCACTTAAGTAGTCACTTAATACTCGTTATACTACAAGAAAATCTAGTAGTGGTGAAATTTAACGATCATCCCATACGAAGGGAAAGGTCGGTGTGACCTATTCCACTTAAAACAAATTAGCCATTGATCAATGCACAATAACCTGTAATATATATTATGAGCACCTCATATCTCAATCTTCATAATAGGTATGATCTATGAATTAGGAATCTTGGAATAATAGCACAAAAGAATGACATTCTAAACAAGTTGTAGTTGTTCTTTCCAAACTCATTAGCATGGATGATCATCATATTTCAAAAAAACAAAGAGATGATCCCATTGAAACAATCTAGAGGCCATAGGATTTACAAAAAAAGTCATTGCATACATGGTTTAATGAGTGGAGACTATACCATCACCGTCCCATGTTTGTCACCATGTTCATTGAAAATGATCAAGAATAGGTCGTCTAGTGATTTATCATACCTTTATATGTTTCCAGAAAAATCAAAAATATCAATACCCAAAGGGTTATGATTGATAATGATTCGAGGATAAACAATGTCCTAATTCCAAAACTTCATTATTGTGGATATATAGAGAACGTTTTATCTCCTACAATGAAATCTATTCAAGGGTACAATAAGATTGATAAATAATTCTAAAAACATCAATATAAAGAATCAGTTTGGGGAATTCAGATAAAACATTGACATCATGGTTATCCAAAAAGACAAAGAATATAATCTAATTCTTAGAGGATCTTTAATTCACAAACATGTGGTGGTAATTTCTTTATTTCTTCAATGATTGAAATACACATTCAATTAGTAAGGTCAGAAAAATATATGTCACTTACTCTCCCTTTAATTACTTCAATGATGTATATGCGAATGTAAGTTCATTAAAAATGGATGGGAAAATGGTTGATGAATATATGTTGGTTGCAGTATAAAATAGCTTTGCGTCTATTCCTTTAAATCCCAAGGGAATTCACAAGGGGGATTTTGTGTTTCCAAAAATCCAGATTGGGGTATTTGACATACTCCAAGATGTCTAGGATTATGTTTCCCTGAGCAGCATTATTAATTGAAATAACATATTCTTGAATCTCTCTATGAATAAATATAGCTGTCAGGGACGTCAAAGTTTATTCCCATGGCATGTTTTACCTCAATAAAGGCAAATATTCTCTCAAATTACCTATAATGTCTGAAACATCCACCATGGAATCAGAGGAGGATAATGAAGAGGATAACCTCAAGAATTCCCCCCAGATTAGATAATGGAAAATCCACCACTATCTATTAAATAAGGCTGTTCAATATGGGAATAGAAGAAGACTCAAATCCATCATTGATATGTTCCTCCATGCTTATCAATGATAAAGAGATTTATATTACATATCTAACTATTCATTGATACTTGTTTGCTAGTAATTACATGAAATGTACATATCTTAATCCCAATGTGGCTACACATAATCTTATCTTACATGATAACCATATTGGTTCCAGTTATACAACCATGAGTATTCACCCCTCACAATATACCAATATAGAATCATATTTTGATAAATATGTCAAATCATAATCTTCTGGGGATGTTAGATTCTCATAATGAACTACCAATATTGTCCCTATTAGAAAAATGAATTGGACTATTAGTGACTATATTGATCTCATAGACAATATTCAACAATACTAAAATGATGAATTCCCAATTCTAGTCAATGAACTATTGAGTAATATGATTGGTGGATTCCATTCCCATTACATTTTGAATGGGTATTTAATTTATAACCAAATAAATATATTCCATATAGATAAAGAATTCAACACCTTCTATGAAACATCCAATATATTTATAGAATAATTATTTTTCATATATATTGATATTTATGAATAAGCTAATATTTTTACATTAAAGGGGATTATTTTTTCTATATTTTACTTGACCTGCAATGATGGGTTTCTCCAAAATCTTATGTTGCACGCAACATTCATTTATACAAAAAAAATAATACAACATTATTATTATTATTTTAGGTAGTAGTTATCACATAGTCATTGTATTGGAAATAATGAAGAGAAAAAATGAACAATATTATTACACAAGTTTGTAAAATGTTTTTACATCCATATAATAAATTATAAAGGCATAAAATGAGAATGAATCCAATTTATGGACAAAATACTCTAATATTTTTAAAAAATCGTTTTACCGCCTTTTTTGGAGAACCCTTTTTAAATATAGTTTCTTTCATATTTATGTGTTCTATTTTACAATATAAACTTCTTATTTAGAATCAGTACCTCAATATATAATTTTTTTGAAATTTTCGTTTTTTTCTGATATAATGCACATTTTAATGAATAGTGAAAAATACTGCATTTTCATTCAAAAACATATTTTCATCTATATTATTTTTATTGATATATTTTCATTTTAATTTGTTCAAAAGCGTAATTGTATAATTATTTTATAATTTAATCAAATATTTTCTATTTTAAGTAATTTCACATTTAAATTTGACATAAACCCATGTCAATCATTTGATAGTTTTTCATCTAAAAACAAAATTTCTAGTTTTGACAACTAAAATTAATTTTAAAATAATTACTAAAATTTTAGTGTTTTGATTTTGGAAAAATAGATTCTATATTTAGATTCAGAAGGCCCAAATTGAGTAAATAGTTACAATTTATTTTTGGACATTATGAAATTGTAACTTCAGAACATATTTGGATTTACCACGGTTTAAGGGTAAATTAGATAAATAAGGGTAAACATATTATTATAAAAATATAAAACTATCCTAAAACATGTCCTAATATTATTAGATGAGTTATGGGTGACCAAAATAATCCTTGGGATGATCGTTTGGCATTTGAGAGAAACTAGGGTATGAAAATGACATGTTATAATAATAAATTTAATGTGAATAATAATATAACAAAAACATGTGCCTTTTTACTAAAATAATTGCAAGCTGGGTTAATATAATTGATATATTTGAATAAAATTATTCATTATAAAGATAAAAATATTTCATACATAATTTCATATTATTTATAATTTTTAGACATTAAATAAATAAATTTATTTATGACTCAAGGATGATGCAATTATTACCTTATTAATAAAAGATTCAAATAAATAATATTATAAACATTAAAATAAATTGTATTTGGACATTTTTATTCCATACAAGAATTTTTTTGATGACATTGACGTGTTAGGGATGATATAATTCTATTTTTTCAAATGAATAAAGTTATTATGACTTTAACAAAAAAATAAATTATTAAATATTGTCCAAATTGACATAAATGAGTTTTTAATACAAATACTATTGTAATAAATGATATAATAGTCCTAAAAAAATATCAATTCGAAAAAATACTTATATAATGTTAAAAACTTTATTAATGGTCTTCTTGAGGTTTTTTGGAAATTTTATAATAATTATAGAAAACATATATTATGAAAATACATTATGACATAGTAAGAGTTAATGTTTTTAACTGAGGGTTAAACTAACAGATAAGGTTAATTTAGTAACATAACCTGTATAAAACCAATTAGTTTAGAGGATTCATACCCATGACCATATTATACTATAATAATTTTACTTTGGGGATATTATAATTAGAAAATAAATTTTTAATAATATAATATTTCAAGACTATCCTAAAGTACCCATCCTCCCTCTTATAAAAGGACCCCACCTCTACCCAATTACACACACCCCCAAAGCCCCTTATCTAGCCCATATTATTCACAATGAAATCGTGAGAAATACCTCCATTCATTCTAGAATCTGTAACATTGGAAGAATGTAATTTAAGAAAGGCATTCGGCTCAAATCAATAGGAGTAACCAGATTTATAGGCAGCGTCTTTACTTAGCCTCCTTTAATTTATTTTAGCTCTCCACTAAATATACATTACTCTATGATTACATATCAACACTAGTATTCTCAATATACTTTTATTTTTTTAATTGATATGTATTCTAACTACACTTACACACACCTCCATCTAATGGATACAAACATATTGTTTCTATGCACGACGAACTATTGCCTCACAAAATAATGATTATTCAATTTTCTCATACCACCTATCATGCTTTAAATTATGATAGAAATGTATTTATATATGTTATATATTATATTTATATTTTCTCTATTCTTTTTTAATTTTTTTTACCCCATACCTTTATGATTTCCATAAGGTGTAATTATGATAATATTATTTGCGGATGTGCAGACTACCGCCCCCTCAAAGTGATATGACTATTTCATTCCATTCATGGATCATATAAAGGATTGATTTAATAAAATTATTATACATATATAACATATATATTATTCTGGAATGAGTATATTACTAAGTATAATTTCTTTTTTATTCCATTAATATGACAACAAAATGAAAGCAGTGTTCATGCATACGTACGACATACCTTCTCCATGAACGGTTCATTCCATTTCTTATCTTTAATTATTATAGACATAATAAATACATATATAATGGTCATATATGATATTTAAATCATGATTAGTATTATTCTAGAGTTAATTTAATTTTTCATAAATGGAAAAATTACATCAAAACATGTTCATTTCTAACTCATGTACCGAATATCGACAAACAACTAATATAAAGTTAAATATTTATGTAATTTTTGTAGCATGATAATAAGTGATATAAATGGAATAATAATCATATAAAATATTCTCTATCAAGTAGAAATTAACATATGTTTATTATTCTGGAACATAATGATTGAACCTATTGAATCAGGCTCGAGTTAAGGGAAATCATATCTCAATATCTATTCGTTGAGTAAAATATCAATGTCATTGTTTTTGTTTTTACAAAAATATGTGTGAATGAACTATTATTATTTTATTCTGAATATCCACTTATATTGAGTGTATTTATATTTTTTACACATAATAATTTCATTTAATTTCCTTAATTAATTGATATGATCTTTGTAATGGACTATGTCTCCATATATTTTCAATAAGGAATATATTAATGTTATAACCCAACTTATTTTATAAGGTTCATTGTAAACCCTTTAACTTTTAATTTCATTCAAAAGGAATATTTTTCCAATGAATCCTTTTACTAAACATAAAAAAGGATTGTTTTTAATGTATATAGTGACAAAAATTCCTCTACCACTGTAACCGTTATTTTATATTTTTATTCCTCTATAAGACTTGATGTTTTGTAAATGGAGAATAAATCCTTTAATCACTTCTGGGGAGTTATTGAATGGAAAATGGGTTTGAAAGTGTATTTACTATTTCAATATCTTGAGATGATTTCATGTGATTTAAAATGAAATTTTAAGAGTGAAATGATGATTGTAGAAATATTTTTCATGTTATTATTATATAATGGTACATGGACATTTGACAGGGAGTTAAATGATAAACCTAAGATGGGTAGCTATGTGCTAAAAAAATATGGGTTGTTCTGTGATAATCCAAGGATAAGTGGTTACATTATGACATCCAATGCATTAGGAATGGAAGTCGGCCATATGGCTATTCCATTTAGTGGTATTTGTGGAAGGCGGTCGTATGGTTATTTTATTTATGTATGTCTATGTCCAAAGTTACCTTTATATGTTATATGTTTTATTCTATGAGATTTATTGTAATATTTTGGATAGAATATTATAACAAATGATTTTATATTTAGTGATGTATATTTACAACTTCTTAAAGGTTAAAATTATTACTTTGTGATAAAGTACACATGGTTTTCCTGTTTTTCCAAGACTAATAGTTTCTCTTCGTTGTTTGTACCTTACTGAGATTTTTATGCTCATCCCATGTTTTTAAATACTTTTAAATGGACCTAACGAATAATATATTCATGTATGGGATCAATAATCATTTATGAAATTAAAACATGAACGGATAACATGATTCTTTTTAAAGTGTTTTTGTTTTATGAAAAAATAGATAGTGATTAGAAGTGTCTACTTGTAATATTTAAGTTTCATTGTATGAGTTATGGAATAATTCTCTACAACACCAATACTAAAAATATCCTAGAATTTAAGTAATGTCATTTGTTTACTTTTCTCAAGATTATGTATTGTTTAAGGCTAGGGACATATAGTTGTTATTAGAGGTCAGTTTAGATATCTTCAGAGGTTAGGTTGTAATTAAAGCCTAAGTGACATGTTTTATATAACCATAATGGTTAGAATACTATAATGATTCATAGATAATTTAGATAAATTGAATGATTATTATATAATAAGAATAAGTATATTTTATTGTTTCTTATTCTTATATGATAGTATATGATAATTATATTTATATAATCACACTAACACTTTTCAGTCTTTATGAATAGATGGATCTTGCAGGAAACAAGTTAAAAATGGATATGTTGGAAACTGTGGTTTTTTTAATAAGAAAATTAATGAAATGGTAGATGAAATGAGAACTCTTATGGTAATTATAAACCAACTATCTAGACTCAGGATTGACCACATGAACCTCAGTGATTTTTCTATGTTGTCATATATGTGAGAAACAAATCCCAATGGATGTTCAGGTAATAATATTAAAGGTAAGTATATTAAACCACATATGTGTCAAGTATGTGGAAAGAAAACCCTGGTAAAATGATTCAATGGGATGGGAATATGATATAGATGTGGTAATGGAGGTTATAAAGCAATAACATACCTTGGAAAAGGGAAGCATTTAGTTGTCTCCCAGAAAGGGAATGAAGTTCTTTCTAAGGGAAAAATTCAATGTTTTATATGTATTGTTCATGTTCATTACGTAAATAGATGTCCTACGAAGTAGGATTGAGAATGAGATAAGTTGGGCCATGCAAATATATGTTTACCAATAAAAAATTCAATTCAAAATAAAGATGAGGAAACTGACAATGACCTATAAATGGTATGAATTATTTTTTATCTCATGGTTCGACATTATTTAATCATAGGAAATTATGAATTATTTTTTATAGTAAAGAACTATTAAATAATAATATGGAAAAACATGGATAATTGTTCCTGAAAAATATTTGATGATTAAGATGTCCACATTATAGGAATTTAAGTGTTAGGTTGGATTTACAGATGATTATATGTTTAAATGTATTAATGATGGGATTACATTGGAATACTTATAGTATGTGTAACCATTATGTTTATTATGTAAAAATCAGTAATAATTAACTTTTCTATCTTTGATATAGTTATAAATAACCTTTATGGATTATATGATCCATGCGTTTTAGGAAATTATGGGTTATTAAATTTTGAGATAAAAATTTAATGGCATGTGAAAAACATGAGGTAAAATTATGTTAGGAATATTTTGATGATTTTATCTAATATTGGTAATGTTATAAGAATTGTGTTGTATCATAAATTGGACAACCCATACGATCAACAACAACCCCTTGCATCCATCAAGGCTATGGAAAATGAACACAAGCTGATGTGTGACAAGGGCGCATCGCCTACCATGGGCCTACGTGAAGTCCCTGGTTAGTATGAATTATTCTATTTAGTTAAAAAAATTATGTATATTAATAATATGATTATTTTGGGAACTAATGTTACATCAAATATAAATAAATATTATAGGAAATTGATTTTGTGATTTTGTGACAAATTTTATTTTGTAACATGTTCTCTCATTTGGGAACACTATATGCCTAAGGAAAATAGAATACTATGGGATTTAATTTGAGGAGTGATTTTTGAATTTTATTTTGGAAGAATATATGTTCTCGTTGTATAAAAATTGATAATTTTTGTATTTATTGAAATGATTAACCTATCATGGAGAAAATGTGATTAGGTAAATGAATTTTTGGTATAAGACGTTAAGAATGGTTTATTTTATTTGGAGATAAATGTTAAAATTTATCATGGAATACTATGTGATCAAATCCATGTGGGTTTTGGGTTTCAATATTAGTTATATATTTTTGAGGAATTTTAAAGACATTTGTATGTAGGATAGTCTATATAAAACATGGGTATTACGGTTGAATTTTGATGATTAAATGTTGTCCTTATCCTTATAAATGATTATCATTTCGAGGTATTATATAATCTTGTACTAACCATATTGGTTTTTTGTAAATCTATAAATATGGGTAAATTTTATAGATCATATTTTGTGTATTTTTTCATTCTCTTGATGTTGGTTGTTGTTGTTTATGAGTGACCAAGTCATCATGAATACTCATCATTTGGATAAAAGATGAGTGTGTGGTGTAAATTTATTACAGGACAATACTCTACTTTTCAAGTAAGTATATTTCCTTATGTTCTTCATATATGTGGTAAAATAATTCATCAACATTATGAAAATAACCACTTTAAATTTACTTTTCCTATTGTAAAATCAATAACCGTTTAACACATCAAATGTTTTGGGTTTTCTGGTCATTATCTTTCTCATGATCATGTTTTCTATCTCTCTCTATCTGAAAAAGATGGTTAGTTTTTCTTCCTTATCAATGTTTTACTATTTGGAATCCAATTAGGTTTTATATTATGAGAACATTGTTCTTATATTTCATTCTTTTAATGTTCTAGTTTTATTGACTCTTTTTAAAATGTTGGATTTTCAACGAAATTACCGAGCCATCTTTTAAAATTGCAAAGATGAAATTTCCAAAAGGGGGGAATGATGTAACATCCCATGAATTTATTGAATAATAATTATTCATATATATTAATAATTATGAATAATATATTAATTTTATATTAAATGGGATTCTTTTTCTTATAGCATACTCTACATACAACAACGAGTTTCTCCAAAATCTTACTTTTCACACTACATTGAGTTATACTAAAAAATAATATTTTATTTTATTTTAAAATCGTAGTTAATGCCTTGATATTTTATTGTAGGAAATAAATAGAACTAACTAAAATATAATTAAACATGTTTTTTCAATATTTTTACAATTATCCAATATATTTTAGAGGCTTCAAGTTAGATTGAATCCAATTTTATTCATAAAATAGTCTAATATCTTTAAAAGCTCATTTCATCGCCTTTTAGTGGAGAAAAAATTTTAGATATAGTTTTTGTCACTTTTATAAGATATATTTTTATAAAAAATTTCTTCAAAATTGGGGCATCAAAATTTACTTTGTTTGAATTTTTTTGTTTATCTAATAATATCAATAATTTAATGAGTAGTGAAAAATACTAAATTTTATTTCCAAACTACCTTTTCATATCATTTATTTATATAGGTATATTATAATTTTATTTTTTTAAATTATAATTATATTAATTTTTCTCATTTAATTCAATTTTGGTCATTGGAAGTAATTTCATATTTAAATTGGATATAAATACATTACAATCTATTCATATTTTTTACTTCTAAAAACCCCACTTTCTAGTATTCACAACAGAAATTATTTTTCAATTAGAAAATATAGTTTCTATTTTTTAAATTTGTAAAAATGCATACAATATTTTGGATCATAAGGAACAAATTAGGTAAAATAGGTATCTTTTTATTTTTGGTAGTATGAATAGTAACTTCAATAATTATTTTTATTCATCATTGTTAAAGGGTAAATTAGGTAAATAAGGATATGAATAATACTATAATAATATGAAAAACAATAACATGTTTGCTAATATTATTTTATGAGTTATGGGGGACCCGAATAATCAATAGGCTGAAATATTCGGAATTTGGGAGCCACTTGGGTATAAAAATGACAAGTTATAAAAATTAATTTAAAGTAAAGAGAAATATAAAACAAACATGTAACTTTTTACTAAAACAATTTTAATATGAGATTATATAATTTATTTATTTGAATATAAATATTAATTTGAAATATAAATCAATTTAATACATCATGCTATTTTTTTACAATCTTTAGATATTAAATAAAGAAATTTGTTTATGACACAATGATGACCGAGTTATTATCTTACTAATGAAATATATAAATAAATTATAATATAAACATTAAAATAAATGTAATTTAAAAATTTGGAGGCCAAAAAATAATTTTTTAGATTAAATTTTCATGTGAAGGATGCGTTAATGCCATTGGTTGGAAGGAATAATGTTTTTATGATTTTAACAAAAATCAATTACTAACGAGTTTCAAAATTGACATATATGAGTTTTTTAAAACAAATATTGTTATATTAAAGATATAATAAACATATAAATCTTTTATTCCTCCAAATAACTTATATAATGTTAAAAATATCATTAATTATCCACTATTGGTTCTATTTTCATTTTATAGTAGCAATAGTAATCATATATTTTGAAAATACAATAAGACATGGTAAGTGTTAATGTTTTTAGCTAAGGGTTAAAGCTAGAAGATAAAGATAGTTTTACGTCCTAAACTTATATAAAACCAATTAGTTTAGATTATTTTTAGAAATAATCAACTTATATTTAATTACATTAATTTTGAACTATTATATTTCGAAAATAAAATTTTAATAACATAATATTTCAAAACATTCCTAAAGTGCCTCTTCTCCCTCTTATAAAATGTCACCATCTCTACCAACATACTCACACCCCTCAAGAACCTTGTATCATCTATAGTATGATCCAATAATCTCCCAACATCCCTAAATTAATCCTAGAATCATTAAAAATGTAATAATACAATTTAATAATGCCTTTCGGATCAAATCAATAGTTGTTACCAGATTTAGAGGTTGTGTCTTCTCTCATGCTTCTTTCCATTATTTTCCTTATCCGCCTCCAATGGTCTTTTTATTCTATGTATAAATAACAAAACCAGTATCCTAAATACACTATTATGTTATTATGGGAATTATTATAACAAAACATACATGCAACTTCATCTAATGGATACGAACATATTGTTTCCCTTTACAGTGAAAAACTGCTTCCTCAAATGGTGATTGCTCAATTTTCTCCAAAAACCTATCATAGTGGCCATTATTATTGAACATTATTTATATAAGATATATATTATATTTATATTTTCTCTATTCATATATAATATTTATTTACAACATATGTTTAGATTTTCTATAATGTGTAAATACGAAAATTTCTTCTAAGGAAGTGCAGACTACCACCCCTTAAAGTTATATGACACATTCACGTCATACATGGAATGTATAAGGGATGGAGTTAATGAACTTATGTAACATATATAA
Organism: Viscum album; assembly: GCA_963277665.1. Taxonomy (NCBI): domain Eukaryota; kingdom Viridiplantae; phylum Streptophyta; class Magnoliopsida; order Santalales; family Viscaceae; genus Viscum; species Viscum album. The sequence continues at coordinate 1,100,424,388 of OY728123.1, forward strand.
TATATATATTATAATATAATTAATAAATAAATATTATTCATTTATTTTTCATTCCATTAATATGAAAAAGGAATGAAATTAGTGTTCATGAGTACGTACGACCTACCATCTCCAAGAGCGGTGCACTTCATTTCATATCACCAAATATTATGTAAAAAATAAAAACATATATAATTGATATATATGATATGTAAATAATTCATAATAATGTTCTGGATGTTATGACAGTTGACTACATGGACAAGTTAAATCAAAATAAGTTCATTTTTGACTCATGTACTGAATATTGACTAAACGACTGATACAATCAATGTAAGGGAATTCTTCTCAATCTATCTTAATTGAGGCATATTTTGATGTTATTAAACACCTTCTTTTACAAGGTGATTAATAATCAACTTTTAGTTTTAATATCATTCAAACGGAGTATTTTGATTCTACAAAGTGTTTTACTAAATGACAAAAAATGAATGTTTTTAATGTATTTGGCCACAATGAATGATCCTCTATTGTAACCATTTATTGATATTTGTATTCTTCAATAATACTTAATATTTTTAAAACTAAATTAAATTCCATATTAAATTTTTGGGTTTATTGGTATTGAATGTTTTTTGAAAGTCGATTTACTATTTCAATATTTTAAAAATATTTCATGTGATTATAAAAAAAATTACGAGTGAAATGTTGATAATTGAAATCATTTATGTGTTATTATTTTGTAATTGTACTTGAATATTTGAAGGGTAGTTACATGAAAAACAAAATATGGGTGGTTACATGATAAAAAATGGGTGGTTCAATGATAAAGTAAGGATGGGTGGTTACCTTACAAACTCCAATGCATTGGGTATAGAAGTGGACCATATGGCTATTCTATTTAGTGAATTGGGTGGAAGACGATTGTATGGTTATTAAATTATGTATGTTTATGTCCCATGTAACCATTATATATTATATTTTTCTTTCTATAAAATTTATGGTGATATTGTGGTTATAAAAACTGTATTTAATGAGGTTATATTCAGTGACGTGTATTTACAACTTCCAAAAGATGAAAATTATTACATTATGATAAAGTATTCATGGTTTTCATGTGTTACCAATAATAATTGTTTTTATTCATTCTATATCCCTTACTAAGGTTTGTTTTATAATAGAATGTTTTGATAAAAAATTTAATTGGAAATAAAGTAGAATAAAGTCAAGGGTGTGGTACAAGAAAATTAAAAATTTTAAAACATAAAACTGTTACATGTATCTTTTTAAAGAGTTTTTGTTTTTTTGAACAAAATAAATAGTGATTATAAGTGTATAATTTTAATATTTAAGTTCTTATGTTTGAGTTATGGCCTAATTCTCTACAACTCTAATCCTTAAAAGATCCTCAAAGTAAATTTATTTCAATTGATGACTTATCTCAAGGTAAAGTAGTGTTTAAGGTCATGTATTTATATTCATAGAATCTTAGGGGAACTTTTTCTACCAGGCCATGCCCTTTATATTGATGAAGTCTAGAACTACCTAGAAATTTTCCATGAATCATATCTATAATTCTTCATGGGATGAATATATTAATTTTATTTCAATTTCCTGGTAATAAAATCATGAGAGTAGTTTATTCATATCAGGAATATGGAAACAATATTCAGAAATATTCACCATCATAATATAAATATTAATCAACATAAATTTACTTCCCACGTTTTGTCAATAATATTTCTTATCATTATGGTACACCACAAAGACATTTATCTCGACCAAGAAAAGAATAGTTAAATTCTAGCAATGCCCCCCTATGAATTCTAATGAACTAAGGGGACTCTAAGTGAACACATCTTGTATTCATAATTTCATAGATAACCTATACAAAAAAAAATAACTCCCCACCCATAGGTTAATTGATAGGGATTCACCAACCAATGGGATGAGTACTACAAAAATCCATTAAGAGTATCAAGCAGTAAGTACTGCACCTACTTTTCTTGGTACCACCAGTGGAAGGAAATCCACTCATATTAGATATTTCCCCCATAGAATGGACACTCAACAATATCCTCAAGAAGAAGAAGAATATGGGGAATTAATACATTCTATATTGACTCAGTCGAATTATGCATGGTACTATGTCCTAAAACATCCAATTTCTTGAAGAAGTATCTTTTGAAAATCTTCTTAGTTAAAAAATGAGGTGTTAATTACTGCTCTATGAAGATCACTATGTATCTCCTATTGAACGGATCAACAACATCCTTGGAAACTATATGTTCTCTAGGAATTGGTAAAGTTGAGAAGTTATTCTAATATAATATGAGTTCAATTTCATGTATCAAAATCCAATTAAATGGAAATCCCCAAATGGTTTACTTTCACCCCATCCCTCTGTAAAAAGTACAGCAGTTCATGCCAAACATCTAGATTAGGAGTTTTCTATGATCATTAAACTCCAAAACATGGGTGATGTATTTTAATGGTTCCTTATGATATGTGGTTGGAATGAGAATAGAAAACATATTTCTTAATCGGGTTGGTTTAGTTATTTTATATGATTATCTAGATAATGAAATGTTTCACTACTATTACATATATTGTGATGTCTAAACTAATGATGAGGAAAAATAACAAGACCTCATTTCTATATTTGATCTATCCTTACCACTGTTGATATCAAACCAAAAAAATAAAAGGAGATTCAATTATAGTGATAATATAGTTAAATGGTGAATATCGCATCAAAACAGTAATTAGATCATATCATTGACTATTTCATAGGAATGATGGTAGACTCCCCATCGAAAGAACATTTCATCATTTACCATTGTAAAAAAATGAATATGAGGATGTAATCCTCATTAATACCACATGATATTCCACATTACATGTCTAATGATGGTTTCATTAGTTGGCATATATGATATGGAAAAAATCAGCAAGTTCAACATGGCCCTAGAGAATGATGAAAGAATATCCACCAATTTATGGATGGATCATATTTTCAATTACATTGAAAATGAGAGTCTCTCATTAGGTTGAGTCAAAAGGGAACATACCTGACAATGAGTAGTTAACTTCACCCTTTGGGATAGGCCTAATGATCATAAATACCCCAAAAAATAAGGTTTTTATGGAATCCTCCTCAGATTCAATAAATAGATTGAAATTCGGAAGGTCCGTGAAAAGGTCCTTATATGTTCTTGTGGGTATCATTTTATTGGTACCTAGATCTCCATCAAATAAGGATAATTGGGTACTATTTGAAAACAATAATACAAGACGGTTGGAATTCACAATGAAATTCCATGAATTCCAGATTCAACAAATCATCATCCTTCAAACATGAAATTTCTACATAAATCCAAATATTCATTGTTTTTATAATATCGGTAATGAATGTTCTAGGGACATATCACCAATCCACAACCATATATTTTATTTCCATCCTTACCACTATATAATGCTCTTCCAAAAGGGCTATGGTGATTCCCCTCAAAGAAATAAAAGTGAATAATATTATTAACTTCACAAAATCCAATATCATTACCTAATATAGATTCACACATGATATTTATGGCCAGCGGCCCCATCATCTATAATACAATGATTTGTGAATTATATTGAGTGTACAACATCGATTGCAACCATTCAACCCACTACCATACAATAGTAAATAGAAAATTTGAGGTATTCAACAAGATTATATGGAATACACTCTATTTGATGTAGGACAAGGATAATAATTCTTATATGGTAAAGATCCTTTATACTCTATGGGCCTAAAGTACCACCACATGCACCACTATATTAGACACCCCATATTTACTAGTGTATGGAACTGAAGTAGTCTTCCCATATAATTATTATTTATATCACTTTTAATTGATATCTTTGTAGAACAATCATATGAAGAGTTATTGGAAATGTTTTTGGATGTACTGAAAATACCTGATGAGTATAAGATGCATAAATTCCTCAAACATAATGTCCCTCAGAATCATATCACATGAGATGTAAATTAAAATTATCTCCTATGATAGTTCCATAAAGAATTAATAATGTTAGATCATAGAAGCCCAATTATACCAGATTATAAATATCTAAAACTAGAATCAAAATGGGATATGTCGTACATCATACATAAGTTCTATTTGGATAGGGATTAGTTATTTTCCACAACGTATTGAAAATGAATCTCTCCACAAAAAAATGGAATACTTATCAAGGAAATTTTGACATTATTGTTTTTAAATAATACAATGACCTAGTCTTTTGATGTTAAACTTCACAATATGTTCTTTTCATATGATGTTGAAGTAAAAGATAAATGATTCATGCCTGCATGACGTTAAACTAGAAGGAATAAATCTTAGTCACATGACATTAGATTACATGGAAAAATTCTATATCAATTTCAATTAATCAACATGATAGATATGTTTTTACCACATGACAATAAACATCCCATATAACATCACATAATTGATGATTCACTGCACATGAGATAGATCTATGTGAAAGAATAATTTAGAATGTTATCACTATGTGTGAGTCAGATCCACATATGGAATCACCCCACTCAAGAACTACATGTAGTTCGTTTCCTTCCATTACATGACACAAAGTGATACCCACATCCAAAAATTTTGGTTTAGCTGCAATATATTTTTCATAGTAATAACACTTTGTACTCTTAGAAATGTATTTTTCTTATGATGTTAACATGTAGTATTAACATGTGCACTAAGCACATGATGGCTACATTAGATAGATTAGGAAGAATAATATGAAATAAAATAGTATTCCACAAATGAAATGATTTTCAAAAAACACAAACCTCATTTAGGGGCCTCATTCCTTCTTTTTCACATTATGGAACCTTAATCCTTATCAAATGATGCAAAACAGCATGGGTAATGTCCCTGGAATTCAACATTATTGATTACCAAACAATATATGACATGATTATATTTCCATTAAGATACATATAGATTCCTTGATCTTATATCTTTTCACAACCAACAAAGTTTACAAAAAATACCCATTATTTTATTTTAATCACCTCTATGTCATTAAAAACCCATTTACATTGCTTATTTCTTACATAAATAATAGATCATGTGGAGTTAGGATTTTTGTTTGGGAATCACCTGATGATCGAGGCTTATTATTTTGAATTAGGTTTAGTAGGCTCTCAGATATAAGAAATCAAATGGAACACCATAATTTCATTCTTTATGACATTAAAATACATGGTTTATAATTTTCCTGAAAAAAAACTATGCATTACAAGATTCCTTTCCCCTAAGGACCACTAAAATTTGTACTGGTCTCCCACAAAGAAAATATTAAATATCTATGTGTGTCTGGACTCTTGTTAACACAATACAATTAGGGACCCCTCACTCACCAATATTGGGCCCATTACCAACAATATAAAGGGAACATGGTCCCCCCTGCATATGGGTCAGACATAGTAGAGAGTTCCCCATTCATAATATATATGGGAATTGATACCTATAATCATAGGATATATTTTTTTCGTAAATCACCAATAATAGGTACATCCTTAATAATCATTGAGAACAATTCTTCCTCTTCATACAGGTCAGACCTACATGTAGATTTTTTAGTTTTGGAGATTTTGGGGCTGGATTTTTATCATCATAGGATACATAGTGATGCTTAGATCACCAATACCAGTTCCATACCAAGTAATCAATGGGAAAAATTCCTCTATTCAATATATATGGGACATACCTATGGGGATACATTCCAATCCATAAACTGTGTTCGGATTTATTTTTTATTTATACTTTATTCATTGATTCTCAAATCTCTAATTGTCAGTCCATCCAAAAAATAAAATTTTCCCCCATCCCTGTGTATAGTTCAAAAATAAATAGTGGGAATTCATTAGAGAACTATGCAAGGATTAATTTCGTCCATCAAAATATATTTTGTTACAACAGCATCATTAATCCTGGGTTCATCCTCCGCAATTAAAATGATTAAAATTCACCCTTAAATTTATATGGTAAGGTCCTATAAAGTGATCCATTAGAGACCCACTACCTTACATCACAATAAACTACCTAATGGTGTTTTTTCTCATGTTTATCACTTCTCATGTGAGATTTGGGAACTAGGAATGATGCTCTAGACAACACAACAATGGCATGCCTTAGTTTGGGAACCATGTCCTAGTCCCAGAAAGAAAGATTTAATGAAAATTTCATAGTAGTACGAGGTTATACTGCATGAAAAAATCACATCACATTGAATATATTATCCAATATGAAGGTTTTGTATCCACTAATCTCATATTTTATTCCATCACCTCGATATGTGTTTATTACATGCAGGCATAGCCTTTAGGATGGTAAAATTATTCTTCAATCGTTAATTTTATAGTATCAAATTCCATATTTTTGATATATGAATCAACAAAACATGTTCCTTGAGTTGATATAATTCGTTTGGTATCGTATGTAACTTAATATTACCTTCTCTTAGATTACACCTTTAGCCAAATTATAAACAATAATGGTTTATCCAAATAAACAATTTGATATCTAGACGGCTACCCTTAAATCCAAGAGTAATTTCCCCAACCACATGAAACATTATAGGCTCCCTCCCTTAGAAATGGGGGACCAATACCCATTGGATACCCATTTTAGTTAAGTCATATATTATTATGTTGTGATTTACATATCCCGTAACAAAATTATTCAATAATATTTTGATACTATTGATGTAACACATTTATTCAACAGACCTATTAACAAATCAAGATTATGACATCATATCATTGTACCCATCCATTTGAAGGTGTGAATATTATATGAATACCCGATATCTCTGAGTTAGTGTAATGGCTTGGACCCACCTAGTCCATTACTTTGAGAAAAAACGGCTCAAAGAAATGGTGGCACTAGTCACATGGGCACTGATTACGGTGGCACCGTGATAGACGCACAGTAGTCACGGTGGCACCGGTTACGAGGGCACCGTGTCGGACGCACACCGGTCATGGTGGCACCATGATGGTGGCACACTGGTCAGGGTGGCACCATGGAGGTGGCACCCTAAGGGTGACACCACGAAGGTGGAACCGTAAGGGTGACAATGTGACGGTGGCACCATGAGGGTGGCACCATGTCCTCACTAAGGTCTTCATCCCTTTTTTCCAATTTCCTACTTTTTCTACTCCACAGCATATCTTTTAACGTAAAGATGATTTAATAACCCTTTAAATTCCATTTAAATCACATAAATAATATCTAAAATCCCCCAAGAGTCGTGAAACCATAAACTTATCAAAACATGTGGTTTTTCCTTAGTATCACACTCTTTCCATGTACATTCCAGTTCCAACCCTCATTGCGCATTTTCCTCCTTTTAAAAGAAATGGTTTAACACACATCCATTATACTACCACCCCAATGTGAATAAATAAAAAAGAATTAATCCCATCATGTGTAATATCCCACCTGCATAGGAAACCATGATCCAACTTTAAAGCGGTTCAAAATTCCTTATCCCGTAAAAATAGAATCTCATATTTTTAATCATGATAGAGTTTCTTTGTTATCCTTATTGGATGGATTTCTTTCTTCTCCCTGGTGCGCTTGGAGTCCCTCCTTCCCGAAGAAGTTGTCCTCATATGCCAGAGCCATTATGCTCATCCTTGGAGTCCATGACATTTCTCCCCTACAATTCACACATCCCTAGTTCTTGGTGTGTGGAGAAGATCTTCGATCCTTGATCATCATGTTTGGGATTCTCCTTCATCGTTCAATAATGTGTATCATGTGGGGTGGGTACACTATTGTTTCAGTGGGATGGATGAAAGAAAAAGTTAATAAAGATAACAAACAGACTTTTAAATAATGAATTTGGGGTGTGATCGATGTTTTGCAGCTTTTCATTAACCTTGATTATTTATGTTGTGAATTGTGTGGTCCAATTCCCACTAAAAATCATGGTCATTCTTGGTCTTTCTTTGTGCATTAATGAACCTCTGTATTCTGTGATTATTGAATGGATCCAACATGGGAATATGGTTAATCATGTAAACTCGTCCGATTAAATAAATTTCTAGTGAACAACAATCCTTGTGTGATCACCCTGGTTAACCAAAAAAAAGAAGAAAACTTAGTGAATGATGTACACGAGAATGGAAACATCCTGGCTCTGTCTTGGTGGCATGTCTATTTTTTCTACTCGATGCATATGGTGTGACGTGGATGGGGATGAGATCCTCTGTTGTGGCACGATTTTTGGTTGGGAATCTGAAGTTGTGTGGGGTTGTATCTCAAGGATTGGTTTGGTTCCAATACTTTGAGGGATCTCACTGATCCCTTTGTTGTTCTGACTTCAGAAAAGAACCGAGTGTGAATGCTTAAATTGTTGTTTGGATTTTTCTCGTTCTCTAGCTTGTGGTTGTGCCGGTTAGTTTCCCAGTAGTGTAGAATTCACCTAAATGAGATCACATGAACATGAAAAAAAGAATATTTTAAAGGAAGAATTGGTTTTTGGAATGAGTTGTGACCTGGCCATGAGTGGTGTGCCTTCTTTTATGAATGAATAGAAACAAGGGTGTTGTGCTTAGGTTGGCTTTGGAAACCCTAGGTTGGGAAGAGTTCTTGTTATCTATTAATATATCTGTAGTTTTTAGGATTCTTATTCATGCCCCACCAGAGTTGAGAACATAATGCCGAACACCCCCATTTCATGGGGATGGTGTTTTTCCCAACATGCCTATGAGTGGCTAGTTGTTAGCTTCTTTTCTACTCCCTTTACCGAATATACCAAGACCCTTTGGGCAGGCTATGACGTCCGGAGGTCCATTATAGCCCAAGATTCTTCAGGCATGGTAGTTGTGGTAGTTGGCCTAGGTGTGTGTGGGTAGGTTTTTTCCCAAGAGTCTTCGGGATGAGGCCCAGGTGTCTTCAGGAGATGCAGTAGTTTTTATATCCGAGGTGTTTGTGGGCATGGTCATATGTGGTGGTTGTGTCCTAGGTGATTGTGGGTGGGATGTGTGTTTGTGTACCTAGTGTGTGCAGGTAGGGTGTGGCAGTGGGACTGTGGTGAGAATGTCGGGATTGGTTCGATGCGTAGGATGTCTTCAATAACCAGTGGGAAAGTGGAGCGGGGTACCCAAATATTGATGTTCTATTACTATACATTTCATGGCTTGCATTATTTGGGGAGTGTGCATCAGTGAGGCATTGGTGGATGGTTTTCCTTTCTAGGTTCTTTGGTTGTCTATTTTCTCACAGGGCATTATAATTCCTCCCCAGTTGTGCATGAGAGTCTTTGGTTTTCCCTATTGAGTATACTTGTATTCTCACCCTACGTATATAAAACACCTTTTAAGATCCAAGGAGGAATTCAGGAATCGTGCATGGTTGTACTAGAGTGGGCGTTCAGATAGTTGCTGTTGCTGTTTTTCGTTATTTGGTATTTCACCATTGTAGTCTCCTTATACCTTGTGGATTTTACTTTTATAACATGCATATGGGAATGTTTTTTTGGATTTAATTTTACTCCTAGTTTTGGTGTTTTCAGGTTTTACTATATTATCTCCCTATCCTCTTAAAAAAAAGGGTAATGCCTTCCATCTTGTGTGTGCTTCTATACCCTTAGTTCTATTTTACACTCTGGGACCTATTGAAGGAGGGTCTCGGGGGTCATTATCTCTCCTTCAACTTGGAGAAGAATGGGTCTGGAAATATGTTGTCCCTTCTCTCATCTTGGTGAAGGCTGGTCGTGACAGAATGGTATCAGAGGAGAGGTGGAGAGATACGATTGAGTATGGGGTTAGTCATAGTGAGGATTGCATGGGATGGTAGGGCAACAGTGTTGGGTGATCATGGTTTGTGAAATAGGGCAGGGAAGATGGGCTAGGTCATGGGATTTTAGGGCCCCCATGATCCGATGCAAGGACTCTGGGCCAACCGAACGACCAATTAAGGATACACTAATTATAGGGTAGAGACCCTAGGAAAGGCACATGAATCGTAATGACGTGAGTTATTATGTTTTATGGGTATTTTGGGGATTTAAAATGAATAATAAGTCTAAGAAAATTAATGAACAATATTCTACAATACTCGGGCTTCTGCATTCCTTGTTTACCTTGCAGCTATGGAACATGGGAGATGACCATGAGTATTGCAGAAGATCGAGGAAAAGTAGGTGGAATTGGATGATCGGCATAGAGATAACCTATAAGAGGAGGACGATCAGTTGTAGAGGACACATTATGCCTTTTAGCGGCAGACACTCAGGAAGTACGAGGGTAGCATCTCATACATGGAGACAAAAAGATGGCTAGAAGAGCTGGTGATAGCTTTCAGCTTGATCGGGGATCCAACGGAGTACTGGGTTCCCCTAGCTATAAACCAGATGTGGGGAGAAGTGCGTCAGTGGTTGAAGCTCTATCTTGGGGAGAAGAGGGAGGTCGAGGTGATGTGGGATGATTTTGAGAAGGAGTTGTGGGTGAAATTCCTCTCATCCACGATTAAGGCTGAGAAGAGGCAGGAACTAATCTCCCTATAGCAGGGGAGTATGTCAGTGAGAGAGTTGGGAGTCAAGTTCAAGGATCTCCTTTGCTTTTATCCCGACCTCATTCCAGATAAAGAGTGTCGGGCGAGACATTTGGAGGAGGCACTTCGACCTTCTCTCTAGTATGTTGTTACTCCCTTCACCCTACCGACGTACTTGGAGGTCCAGAAGAAGGATGATATAGTGGAAAGGATGCACACGCAAGGAGGAGTATGGCGAGAGGGAATCCATTTGGGCTCGTCCAAGGGGAAATCCATCAGCTGCAAGCCTCCAATGTCAGGGCCCCTTGAGTTTCAACTTGTAGGAAGCAGGCCTCAGCAGTTCTAGTTCTGATCTCCTGACCCCCGCCATTTCCTTTCAGGACCAGGGCTGAGATACATCATCTATGGAAGCCATGGACACCTTCGGAATTAGTTCCCAGACAGAGTACAGTATAGAGAGGGTGGTCAGGATCAGCGCCCACCTCAACAGCAATAGTTTCCAACTAGGCCCTTTTAGCAGCAGCAATTGGGGCAACAAGCTCCCACCCCTCTGAGATTATATTTGGCAGGAGGAGGCTTACCCCAAGGTGGCCATCAGGGACCTTGACCAGGTTATGGTCGGGGAGGTGGCTGATAGCCGAGATGTAGGGGAGCTGGGTGTGGATAGTTCCACACCGCAGAGGTAGTAGTTCTAGTAGGGCCAGAAGTCGTATGAGGTACGATCAGCTTGTTTAGTACTCTTGCATATGCCTTGTTAGATACATGATCTTCACACTCTTTTGTTACACCCAATCTTGCTGGTGCTCTGAGTTTAGACAATGCGAGACTTCCATTTCCCCTGGGGCTGAGCACACTAGTCGGAGGTCAGACCGACTGGTTTTATGATTTCCGACGGTGTAGACTGATGATTGGGCCACATCACTCTATCAGGGATCTTCTATTGTTGTAGATACAATCTTATGATGTCATCCCATGCATTGACTAACTATTCCCTGTATGTTCCATCATCGACTGCTTCTGAGGAAGGGTCATGTTTTCATATTTGGGTGGTCGATGTGTAACTTTCATTGATGAATGGGGTTTCCAGAAAAGTAGCAGGCGAGAGGAGCGCCTCCTTTCTTTGTTAGCTAAACTATCAGTGGAGTCGGTGGATGCCGAAATGGTGGAAGTCCAAGGGATCGTCAGTGAGTTTATAGATGTCTTCCCTAAGGAGGTGGTGACTCTACCCCCTCGACGTGATGTTGAGTTCGGTATAGACATGAAACCTGGTGCCCATTTGATATCGATGGTTCCCTACCGGATGGCACCTTCCGAGTTGCGGGAGTTACAGATTTAGATTGATGATCTGATGAAGAAGGGTTTTTTTCAACCAAGTGCATCACCAGGGGGTTCTACTATATTATTCGCATAGAAGTTAGATGGTGGTATCAGGATGTGCATAGACTACTAGAGACTGAATCAGGTGACAGTCACTAACCGTTACTATCTCCCGAGGATAGAAGACCTTTTCGACCAGTTAAAAGGGGTAGGGTGGTTCTCCAAGATTGACATGCGGTCGGGATATCACCAGTTGAGGGCGAAGGAGGGTGAAATCTCAAAGACTACCTTCATATGCAGATATGGGCACTTTGAGTTTGTGGTCATGCCATTCATCATTATGAATTCTCCAGCTGTGTTCATGGGGCTCATGAACTCTATCTTCCGGAAATACCTATATCAGTTCAAAGTTCTATTTATTGACGACATCTTGATCTACTAAAGCTCAGAGGAGGATCACGCTGAGCACCTGAGAATGGTTTTATAGGTCCTATGACAACATCACCTCTATGGGAAGTTGTCCAGGTGCTAGTTATGGATGAAATAAGTGCACGTCCTTGGGCACGTGGTGTCCGAGTAGGGAATAGCGGTGGAACTTCCAAAGGTCCAGGCAGTTGTTTATTGGGCAGTGCCCAAGAACGTGGCAGAGGTTCGTAGTTTCCTTCATCTTGCATCTTACTACTAGAGGTTCATACCCAAATTCTCCTGAGTTGACGCACCGTTGAATACTTTGATCACGAAGGATGAGGAATTCTTTTGGAATGGGCAGTGCGAGGCAGCCTTCAGCTATCTGTAGGAGAAGTTGGTAATTGCCCCAGTGTTGAGGCTTCTAGAAGAAGGGGTGGAATATGAGGTGTTCTCTGATGATTTAGGACAAGGCCTCGAGTGTGTGATGATGCAACGGAAAGGGGTGACCTCTTATGGGTCTAGGAAGTTACATCCCCATGAGCATAATTATGCCCCCCATGATTTGGAGCTTGCGGCCGTCGTGTTTTCACTAATGTTGTGGCAGCATTACCTAATAGGTGAGCGCTTAGTTGTTTTCATGGATCACAAAATCTTGAAGTATATCTTGTCCTAGCGGGACCTAAACATACAACAGCAAAGGTGGATGGAGTTCTTTTAGGACTTAGAATTCAAAATTTCATACACCTCAGGAAAAGGTAATGTGGTGGCCAATTCCTTGAGCAGGAAGTCACAGAAGGATGCGGTTCGAGAGTCGGAAGATGCTTGGAAGGTGATGGAGGAGTTGGCTGCCCTGAACCTGGATGCAAGGATGGATGGTTGTAGAGTTTTACAGTATCAGATGATAGTGCAGTCTTCTCTACTACGGTAGGTGGATGAGTCTCATTGGGGAGACATAGAGAGTGAAGTGATGTTTCGTCGAGCGAACCAGGGCAATGCTCTAGAAGGATGGTCGGAGGATGGTCAGGAATAGATTATTTTCTGAGGGAAGATGTTTGTCCCAGAAGCGATGCATGAGAGGGTTATTGGTGAGTTCCACAACTCACCCCTAGTAGTACACCCGAATGATTGCAAAATGTATCGGGGCTTGAGGGGTCTGTTCTAGTGGCCCAGGGTAAAGCGGGTGGTAGCAGAGTTCATGGCCCGGTGGCTAGTGTGTCAGCAGGTGAAGGCTGAACACCATGTTCCAGGTGGATTGTTGCAGCCTTTAGATGTCCCCGAGTAGAAGTGGGATGGCACCCTTATGGATTTCATCACAGGGCTACCCAAGGTTCCAGGATGCTGCGACACTATCTGGGTTGTGGTGGACTAGCTAACGAAATCGGCTCTATTTCCGGTGATCAAGGATTCAGGAGCAGTGGATGCTTTAACATAGAGGTACGTGGATGAGGTGGTGCAGTTTCATGGATTTCTGAGGACTATAGTCTTTGATAGGGATACAGATTTTACCTCAAAAATCTGGAGAGGATTGCAGCATGATTTTATCACCCAGCTACTTCTTTGCACTTCCTTCCATCCCTAGACATATGGACAGATAGAGTGCACCATCCAGACATTGGAGTATATGCTACGAGCATGTATTCTAGATTTTGGGGGATCGTGGGTGCGACACTTGCCACTAGTAGAGTTTTCCTACAACAATAGCTATCACTCTACCAATTGAATGGCTCTGTTCGAAGCCCTGTACAGAAGGAAATGTCGCTGACATGTGTGCTAGACCGAGGTTGGGGAAACAAGTGTTCTTGGCCCGGATGTGTTGTAGAGCACAATGGAGAAGGTTGAGCTTATAAGGGAGAGGTTGAAGGCATCTCAGGACCGACAGAATTCATATGTCGATAATAGGAGGAGACCCTTGGAGTTCGAGGTTAGCGACCACGTATTCTTGATGGTCTCTCCTCGGCGTGGACAATAGAGGTTCTGTAGGGGGATTATTCTTTCTCTAAGGTTCATCAGACCCTTCGATGTGTTTTGGTGAGTTGGAGAAGTGTCTTATCACCTAGCGCTACCACTTCTGCTACTGAGAATACATGACGTCTTCCATGTGTCACAACTCTGATGGTATCTACATGACAATTTTCACGTCCTCGAATGGGGAGATCTGGACATCGAGGCCGACATGACGTTTGCTGAAATGCCTATGAAAATCAAGGATTGTGAGGAGAATGTGCTCCATGGATGGACCATTCCTTTGGTTCGTATGTTGTGGAGGCATGGCGGGCTCGAGGAAAGTACCTGGGAATGGGAGATGCAGATGCGCACCCAGTACCCCGAGCTGTTTTGAGTTTTTTTTTTCTGTTTTGTTTGTACTTGTTTGTGATGGAACCCTTTAAATTGTTAACTATAGAACGTGCAGTTTTCCTTGTTTTGTGGATGTGTGTGAAGACTCCAGAATATGGGGATGAGAGGACTTGATCCCTAATCAAGATGCATTAAGGTGGATGTAATTAAACATGTGCGGGAGAGTCAGTGCCACCCAAAGCGTATAGTATATTGACATGGAGGAGGAAACACCCTAACCCATATGATTGGACAGTTTGATCTTTGAATGTTTCCTGGTTACTTGAGGGAGAGGTGTTCCTATATTTCATTGAGGTTCACTCTTGAGAGGTATCATTAAAGGGGGTTTATTCAGAAACCCTCTTTTCTTCGGGTCTAGTTTTGATTCTCGATGACGAGAATAGTTTGAGAGGTTTCTGATGTAATGGCTCAGACCCACATGTTCCATTAATTTTCCAAAGCATGGCTCCACGAACCGGTGGCACTGGTCAAGGGGGAACTGGTTATGGTGGCACCGTGACTGTAACACACTGGTCTTAGTGGCACCGTGATGGTGGCATCATGTCCTCAACAAGGTCTTCATCCCATTTTCCAGTTTCTGACTTTTTCTACTCTCACAACATATATTTTAATGTAAAGATGATTTAATTCCGATTTCAAATCCATTTAAAGCCCATAAATAATATCTAAAATCCCCCAAGTGTCGGTAAAACCTTAAACTTACCCAAATGTTTGGTTTTTCCTCGGTGTGACACCCTTTCCCCGTACCTTCCCGTTTCGCCCCCGTTGCGCGTTTTCCTCCATTCAAAAGAAACGGTTTCACACACATTCGTTATTCCACCACACCCATGTGAATAATTAAATAAGAATTAATACAATTGTGTGTAACCTCCCAACCGCATAGGAAACCACAATCCAACATTAAAGAGGTTTGAAATTCATTATCTCATTACAATAGAATCTCGTCTTTTTAATCACACTAGAGTTTCTTCCTTCCCCTTCTTGGCTGAATTTCATTCTTTTCCCTAGTGCGCTTGGAGTCCCTCTTTCCCAAGGAAGTGGTGAGCCTATTCCAATACCTTTTTTTCTCATTATTAGATTCCCAAAAGTTCCTCCCATGCATGTCATGCATCCCAAGTTCTTGGGGAGTGGAGAATAACATCGATCCATGATTATCCAGGTAGGGATTTTCCTTCGTCTCTCCTTACTGTGTATCATCCGGGTTGGGTACGCTATTGTTTCTGCATTATGGATTAAACCAAACATTGACGAATATAACAAACGGACTATTAAAGAATGAAGGGGGGTGATCGATGTTCTACTGCTTTTCCTTTTCATTGATTCTTAATGTTGTGAATTGTGTGGGCCTATGCCCACTGAAAATCATGGTTGTTGGTGGTCTTTAATTGTGAATTAATGAATCTCTGTCTTCTGTGATGATTGAATGGATCCTACATGGGTATTGGGTTAATCCCATAAACTCGGTCAACAAAATGAATGTCCAGTGAACAAAAATCCTTGTGTGATCACCCCGGATAACCAAACAGAAAGAAGAAAACATAGTGAATGATGTACTTGAGTCTGGAAACTTTTTTTCTCAATCTTGGTGGCTTGTCTGTTTGTTCTGCTCGATGCATATGCGGTGATGTGGATGAGGATGGGGCCCTCTATTGTGGCATGGTTGTTGGATGGGAATCTAAAGCTGTGGGGGGGCTGTATCTTGAGGCCTGGATTGGTTCCAGTACTTTGAGGGATCTCACTGATCCATTTGTTGTTGTGACTTCGAAAGATAACCGGGTGTGAATGCATAAATTGATGTTTGTATGTTTCTCTTTCTCTGGCTTCTGGTTGTGCCAGTTAGTTTCCCAGTAGTGTAGAATTCACCTAAATAGGATCACATGAACATGAAAACAGGAATGGTATAAATGGGGAATTGGTTTTGGGAATGAGTTGTGAATTGGTCGTGAGTGATGTGCCTTATTTTATGATTGAATAGTAATAAGGGTTTTGTGCTTAGGTTGACTTTGGAAATGCTAGGTTAGGAGGAGTTCTTGTTAACTATACATATATCTGTAGTTTTTATATTTCTTATTCGGGCCCCACCTGAGTTGAGCACTTTGTGCAGAACACCCCCATTTCATGGGGGAGGGTTTTTTTACAACACTCTTATGACTGGCTGGTTATTAGCCCCTTTTCAGCTCCCTTTCCAAAATATCCCAAGACTCTTTGGGCGGGTTGTGATGGCCTGAGGTCCATTATAGCCCAAGATTCTTCAGGCAGGTTAGTTGTGGTGGTTGGCCCAAGTGTCTGTGGGCAGGTTGTTTCCCACGAGTCATTGGGATGAGATTCATGTGTCTTTGGGCATAGCAGTAGTTTTTATGGCCCAGGTGTTTTCGGGCATGGTTACGTGTGGTGGATGTGGCCTGGGTGTTTGTCGGCGGGATGTGCTGTTGTGTCCTAGGTCTGTGTGGGCGGGGTGTGGCAGTGGGACTACGGTGAGAATAGCGGGATTAGTTTTATATGTAGGATGTCTTCAATAACCAGGGTTAAAGTGGCACGGGGTACCCAAATATCAATGTTTTATTACTATACATTACTTGACTTG
The DNA here is from genome assembly GCA_963277665.1 of Viscum album. NCBI lineage: Eukaryota > Viridiplantae > Streptophyta > Magnoliopsida > Santalales > Viscaceae > Viscum > Viscum album. The sequence continues at coordinate 1,100,441,602 of OY728123.1, forward strand.
TGTTATTTGGGGAGTGTTCCTTGGTGAGGCTTGGGTTGATGGTTTTCCTTTCTAGGTTCTTTGGTTGTATCTTTTCTCATAGGGCACTAGAATGCCTCCCCACTTGTGCATGAGAGTATTTGGTTTTCCCTACTGATTATACTTGTACCCTCACCCTACGTATATAAAACAGCTTTCAGGTTTCTAGGAGGACTTCAGGGATCATTTAGGGTCATACTAGAAAAGGTGTTGGGATATTTGCAGTTTCTATTTTTCTTTCTTTGGTATTTTACCTTTGTATTCTCCTCATACAAAGTGTATTTTACTTTTGTAACATGCATTTGGGAATGGTTTTCTTTCGCATTACTTTTACCCCCACTTTTCGTGTTTTTGAGTTTTATTATCTTATCTCTCGATCCTATAAAAGAAAAAGGGTAATTCCTTCGATCTTTTGTGTGATTCAATACCCTTGGTGCTAATTGCCACTACGGGACATATTGAAGGAGGGTCTTGAGGGTCATTATCTCTCCTTCAACTTGAAGAAGGAAGGGTCTGGTTATCTGTTGTCCCTTCTCTCATCATGGTGAAGGTGGGGTGTGATAGTTAGTGACCCATATCCCCTGAATATGAGTAAGATCTATGATGATATATCTCAATAAAGGATATGGTTATAGCATGATTTCTTCCAATACAATATATATAGGAAGACGTAGGGAGACCATACATAAAACTAGCACATTTTTCTAAGAGGTTAAATCCATTGAAGTTTTCTCTTCCAACACACAATTAAAATCTATGTATGGTTTGCTTTCACATGTTATAAATCTTCAGAAGAATGTATGGCCACCCACTACTGATAATGTTAATGGATAAAATGTGTTCCCTACATATAACTTCCCTTGAACTATCAATAGTCTCTTCAAGGATATATCTTATAGTTTAACGTTAGTTCTTATGTCCTTACCACATGATGTTAAACATCATGTAAAATTCTTTTACCATTTGGCCTTAAAATGAAAGGAAAACATACGTACCACATGTTTTCAAGTTGCATGAAAAAATACTTGTCACGTGTAATTAAACTAAATGGCATATATCTATTTATTATTTGATGTTAAAGTGTTCCAGACATCAAAAATCATCATTCCTTATCAAAAAACCAAAATAACATAACCTTGGTCAACAAGCATATGGAGTACTTTAATAATATATTGGTTACCTCAACCCATAAGTAACACTTCATGTCTTGAGTGCCTTGGGTTTCTGAAAACATTCACTACCCTTGGAAAGGAAGGCAGGTCTCTCTGTTTGACCCTACCAGTGCGGCATAAGGGATTTTACCTACCAACTGGATACATCATAGAATTTCTGTAATGAATTTATTATCCATACGATCTAAACATAATTGTTCAAAAACATAGCCCCTTATGTTGTTCTACATCATCACCAAAATTATTTTCTCATATCATTTCTCAGAACTTGAGAACAATTAACCGTGATTTATATAATTTCTACATTCTTCCGAAATTGATATTGGATAACTCTTGATCCTTGGTATCAAAATTAGCAAGTGTTGAAATATTTCCCTCATAGAAGGTCTATTTGTGTCATGATATTAAACTGCATGACAATTGGTAATATTTGGATGAATTTAACTCTATAATTTTATGTTCCAAATCACAAGATGCTAAAAACCAAGTGAACGATACACAAAAAATGTTACGTTATAAACTAGTGAACGAATTCCGATGTAAAGGTCATGTTTCCACTCAGAAAAATCATGTTAATTAAATTTTAGGAAAATTTTAGAGCATAAATATATAAGGAATATATATCATATGACTGATTTTGTGGAACTAGTAAACATAAATCCATGCAAATTGGAACGCCGATCCCAATATAGAGTTATCAAAATGATTGGTTATATCTCTATTCTGGTAAAACAAATTCACTAAGAGAAAACCAAAATTTTAGGTGGCTTAAACCCTTATTGAGTATTACACATTTCATAAACCACAATTTTTCCCTGGAATTCTATGTTCACACAGCCATTTCCTCGGGTTGATACTCTTCTCAAGGATTCCCATGGACCATGGGCTTCATTCCTCATGGATCTTCCCTGTGGATAACTATAAATAAGGATTGGTTGACGAGAACAGACCATTAGATCCAAAGAAGCACCCACCTTCTATACTAGAGTTTTTTCCCTGACCTTGTAGAACATGATAGGTTTCTTCAATTATAAATTGTGGATCTATACTCAATGGATCAAAAATATAGTAAACTCATATATTCGAATACCATGATTTATAATCCCTTTAAAATAATATTCATGAAGATTCAACATCCATGATGTTATGTGAATTTTTATGGTATCCTTCTATAAATAAGTATTGTGACACTCCTTTCATGTTTCATCTAATCGACCAATCAATGTGAATTTAAAATGCACAGTGTAGGTATTGAGTTTCAAATTATAATGATAATCTATCATTGGGAGATAAAACCCTTCCTTAATAGATCTTTTATACTTACCTCACTTCATTATCATGATTTTTGTGACGCCAAAATCATTCATTATCCTTGGAAATGAGTGGGGATCCCTGTTGCTTAACTAGCTTATATGACCTATGGGATCATGAATAATGAATTATTACCTACCAAATAGATTCATCTCCTCTATGAATTTAAGTAACTATAATCCTAATATTCATTAATGAAAACCTGGAAAAACCCAAAAACATAGTGTGTTTTGGTTCACCCCCAATATATCTTCTCCATTCCATATTCATCGGTTCCAATTCATGGACTCATGAATTACATAACCCATGTTCCAACTATTGTGATGGAAATGGCTTCACAAATATTTTACCATGAACCCATACTATATCAAAAATAATTCATGGACCTTATAATTGAGTGGGGGAGCCTCTACAAAACCATCCAAGTAATCCTTATTGACTGATGGAAAAGGGATTATAACATACCAAATAGAGTTATATAAAACTTTTAAGAATGGAAACCAAATACTTGTGAGACCAATAAAGACTATAGAATAATTAAACACATTATTGTTTTTTGGGTCATCGTTGTAATTTCATCCCCATTAAATACTCATAAATAATATTAAAAAATAGTATGTTAGAGGGTTTGAGCAGGAATACAAAAAAAATACATTAGTATATGGTCCATCATGGAAGACCCTAAACTACGTCAAAATAATGGTCTAGCTTATAAGATGTTAAAAACAAATAAAAGATACACGAGCTCTCTATATTGAATATCCAAAAGGTCATACTAGTAAAAAGAGGAGTCTCTTCTCACTGGAATTGAATATTGTGTGATCGAGGAAATATTGAGCAATTATAAATTGAAAAATATTAAATCTTTTCTTGTTGACAACCTATAAGAGGGTGGACTGAGAAAAACCCAAGTCATTACTACTATTCTTTCACCCACAAGAATCTTTTGAGAAGATATTGAAATAAAATAAAAAAGTATAAAATGATTTTAGGGATTATTATCTTTAACAGGAATAAATCAATATATCTTCACTTAGTCCATTGACTTTAGAAAGCAATTATAGTTCTATCCACCCAAAATATATCATCCTTAAATTATCCTTTTAATGTAGGTGATATCATGAAAACTAACAAAGGTGAATTAGTGAAGAGTTTATTGTCAGTGGGAATTTATTTGAAATTCTGAAATGAACGTTTTTATGGGGATGGAATTTAGATTCAGGTGTTTGGGTTTGTTTTGTATTAAACAAAGGATGGATATCATTGATGAATAATGGAGAATTAGATCAATGAAAATTCATGAACATCATAAATAAAACATATATGAAAAAAATTAAGTTAAAAGAGTTTACTCATTGATAATGTACACAAAATGAGGAATTCAAACATTATGAATCCACTCCAATGATTTCATAAAAAACACGTGATGAGGATAAATTAAATTTTTTTTGAAAAAATTATCTAGATCATCCAGAGTCTAAAGAGAAAGGTCAATAGGGCATTGATGTGTTTTCTAAAATTCATATTCATCCATTTCTAGAGGAATAATAGTTTCAATAAAAGAGTGAAAATCCTCCAATTCATTATAAGTAGTCAACATTAAGGATGATGATGTGATGATATCAATACTTGAGAAATCTATGACCTACCCTTGTATTTCAATCCACATAGTCAGGTCATCCATTTGCGGGTTTAGATAAGATATTATCTTATGTCTCTATTCTAGAACCTCTAAATCATTTGTTATTAATTCAATGAGGGGTGTACCATCATTAAAAGCATTCAATTCACCACTTTACTATCCAATTTTTGATGGGTTGGGACAATTTGTTGCATGATATCATTAAATAATTGAAAATGAAATCCATGTTACCCAACACGAAAAAAATATAGAGAATGCAATTCTCCTATCCAGGACACACATCCAATGGTTTTTTGATAAATGTGTATTAGTTTTATGTTATATTTTCTTTCCTGATACCTGGTCCTATTGAACCACTCTAGTGGGAATTTTAGAATGAGGAATGGTTGGTTGAGTAGATTAAGAATTAAGGGATATAGTTTCATATTATCTTCTCTCCAACAAAAAGTCATTTTTCCCTAATATTAAACGACCATTTTCCAATAAAAAATTATTTCTCAATAATTTTATGTTCACCATTAGGATAAAAATTCTTACTCAATGGATCTCCCATTTTTTGAATGAAATCCATTTCTAAAATAGAGAGTGGGTTTATTGAAGCGGATGGGTTTTCCACCAAGTTGTCTAATCTATTCAAAATACCTATTGGCTAAGAATCCATCCAAGCCTATGCATAGTCATAGGATAGAAATAAATGTGCTCTGAAGGGTGGGAAAATAATCTAAATATTTGTTCCATCACATTTAAACATTATCTAAATTTTGTGGATATGAATTGGATATCTTTCTCGATGCACACCTTCCAAATGGGGTGGAGAACCTCATTGAATGCCTCCAAATTGGAGGAAAAATCTATAAGGGGTATATGTCATGAGAATAATAAACTCATAAACATAGGATACATGAAACCCATCCTATAGAAATATTTTATATGACTATTAAACAAGAGTTCCACTACCGTTATTGAAAATTATATCGGTCAGTGTGGTAAAGAGAATGAAGTTAAAATGATAAGGATGGATCAACAGGTCAATAACTTCATCTGTCCATAGTGACATCAGCTCAACCCCAAATTTAGTCAATATCCTATAATTAAATGTTGCATCACAGATCCCATTTGTTTTATGATATCTATACTATCATAAATTTAGTCTTATCCAGTCAAACAAAAACTGGATGGGGATTCTGATATGGTATGTGATGTTTCCTTTCTGGTTATGGACAAGGATTTGATAGATAAAGGTGAGATTTATTTTGGATAGGTTAAGAAGGAACCCGTTTTCAAATAGGGATACCACCCCAAATGTCCTTAATTTAATTCCTTAGTATTGATCCTCAACTGGGAAACTCCATATATTTGGGAATATGTCACAAGACCCCGCTAGTTAAAGGCTTGGGGATATATCTAGTATCAACCAGTAAACCCATGATCTATACTTCCTAGCCTCATGAATTTCCCAATATGACCCCACATAATAATGGACCAATTCGTAAGGGAACTAATGAGAGAATATAGTAGTTGGGAGAGTGGCATTATGGTAGAGTGTAACGTTAATCCAACCCATAAAGGAAATAAGAGGTTGTAGGATCAGATCCTTATTTATCATCCACATTACAGTGGTAAGTATGAAATTTTCCATGGGTTGAGTTTGTGAAAGGTCATCCCAAATTTCCAAATTAGGAAAAAACTCTCAATACATAACCCTAATATGAGATATCCCTCATATAAAATAATTATCCCTGGGTCTGATATCTACTTCTGTATAAGTTATAAGGATGGAATAAGTGCTATAACAATAATGGGTAATCAGATCATCAATAATTCTATTACTAATGATACATTAAAAATTGAGAAATTCATGTTTTCTCATAAATATGAATAGTGTATAGCTATTGAAGGAATTTTTAGATTCTCTTCCAAAGCAATAAAATTAATGACCATTCATCAATGATGTTACATCTAGATATCTAGTCCCATTTAGAGATCTATCTTCATATTAGATTATTTAAGGATGAAAAAAGTAGTCATGAATAACTTTAAACAATTTTATAGAGTGTATGGTTACATTCGTATGGACCCCTAACAAAGTATGCTAACATGTAAGATAATCCTTGGGGATGTGAAACCACCCATTGACCAACTTTTCAAATTTTCTTTTTTCTAAAACCATGGGAAGGAAGTAGCCATTATGGTATAAGGTTGTGATATATTGAAGTAATAATATCATCATCTAGTAGGCTAAATCCAAAAAAAGGATATAAGTGTGATAAGGGATAACTCTAATTTTTAGGTAGGGGAATTCCCCTCAAAGACCCATTTTTAGACACCTCATGATATTGAATATTTTTATTTTCATTCCCAAAATTTATGAAACTATGGCTGGAAATGTCAAAAGATCTATGAGAACTAGAGACCATCTATATGAAAATAAAAAATTCCATGTCTGATAAGAGAATAAATCCCATTAATAGAGGTTCATTACTCCGACAGGATAATGTGAATCACATAATCCTTGAGGCGATTTGCAATCGCATAACCTAATGTTGTTTTGATGAAAAAAGTATCCCACAGAGAAACTCAAGAATTTTATTAACCATGGAGAATCTCATGACTGAATGATCTATCATATTAATTTTGATCACATGACTATAATATAGTTACAGGAACATCATAATGATCAATTGATAATATGATCGATCCAACGAATCATGAGAATCTAGCAAGATTACCATGTGTCTGTGAAAATGGGTCAATGATCAATGAAATTTATAAGAGTTTATTAATGGTCCATTTATAAAATAATTGAGGAAAATAAGTAGAATGGTGAGATCTCTTGAAATAGTCTTATGAAATATTCATGTGATCAGTTCTTGTGGAGAGTGGTTGAGAAATGGTTCTTGTAATGAGGCATTACGAAGCAGTCACATGATGGGATAAATCCCAATATACCTATAGTTCAAATTCCCTATAGAAAGAGCCTCCCCTTGTTCCCCTTTTACATTAAATTTTTAAAAATAAAATAGATCACAAGGTAGAACAATATTCATTAGTGACACATATTATTGGAAGCCCCAATGGATGACAAGATAATTTACTCTCCAAAAAACAAAGTCTTTATCCCTTTGGTCCTTGTTCTAGATGGGGGGAATTTCATTACCACCACCAAATGAGAATCAATAATTATATAGTTTAATTAATACCCCAATCATGTGTAATAAATGTTTTTTATGAGAATGTGAGGAGTATCATGAGTATATGATGTATAGGTTACCAAATCACATGGATTACACAAACTCTAAAAGAAATGAAACCACATGATCCTAGGAAGGATATGTGAAATGATCATGACCTTAACATGACCCATTTATGACCATTCCGAGCCCCTATAAAAACCCATCTTGTCCCCGTGAAGGTTTCGAGACAAGAAATGATAATCATGAAAAGTAATCTTGATAAGTTCTATCATTCATACAACATTTCAATAAACATATTCTTCAAAATCACCCAATTCCCAATATAAAATAATATAGACAAAATTATTAATCATCATATGATGGTGATTTATGTTGATCTTTATGTGATGTACTAATGGGTTTTGAGAAACCCCATGATGACCCTCTAGCCACGTTTCAACCTTGTCACGTGAAACCCTAATTGTGTAAAACATTCCACATGTGAGGGAGATAAGAAAAATCAATTTGACAATGTGATATGTAACACTCCGACCCCAGTTACCAAGATTTACTGCATTATTTTAATGAATTGGCATGATTACAAGGAATAAAGTCTTAAATGACCGATCAGTTTAGCAGTCTTGGAAAATATAGAACAAACATGAACGTTACATTACACATTGAAACATAAAACACATCATAAATAATCCGTTGTGAATGCCATTATTCACCTAGATTAACCATGCATGTCAAACATAATAAAATTTTTGGAATCCTGGGAAAAAAACATAGAAAGGGGTGATCTCAGATGCTCAGTAAGGATAACAAAATAGAAGAAACGTTCATAAATATGTATAAACGTTAAAGGAAATGTATAAAACTAAAAAAATTCCATTTAAACATAAACATTTGCAGAAAATGTAAAAGATAAATAAAATAATTCCATTTACTAATTCATATGGATATTATAAAAGTCTAATAATAACATGTAATATGAGTAGCTAATTTCATAATTTTGGAACACATAATGCTAGACATCATAACTTTATTGTCAAGGCCTCTTGTAAAGACTATAAATAAGATTTTTTCAAGGCCTTGTTCCAAGAAAATAGTTTGTCTCATGAGACCTACCGATGCATCTAGGAGATATCGTGGGCTACACTCATCACATACTATGTCTAATTCATTCCTCATATGAAAAGTCTGAAATAGAATCTAAACATTAATTTTAGAACATTCCTAATAAATTTAAATATTTTAACCACATTCCATAAATGGTATAAAAATAGCACATCCACAGTCAAACATAACTAATATAATACAATATGGAAGATTTTATTATAATAAATAGTCCTCAATCAAGAATAATGAATTATATTTCCATAGATGAAAATAATCAGTAAAACTATTTGAGAGAAATATCCCTTTTTCGTGAAAACATTTAAAAATATCACTATTTATCCACAAGCTAATAAAAATAGATTTTTAAATCAAAGTGTCCCATACCAATATGAATATTTTAAAATGAATTTTAGTTTTCAAACATTAATTTCCATATAAATAAATACATTAATCCATTTTTAAAACATGGTAATTAATGAGGAATATTTAGAACAATAAATCATTAAAACTTTTAAAATGATATTTTAGTCAAAGATCCTAACCAAATCAGCGACATTTGAATAAAAAAATTGCGGTAATAAAAATATTATAATATCAAGGGAACAAATTTATTCATGATATACTAGTTCAAATTACAGTATAAACACCATATAAAAGTGAATTGGTGCGTAACAACAAAGAAGTCTCTATAGAATGTAAATTGAGATGAAATCCTTTATAAAGACCACATCATTAGGTTAAGGATAAATCAATTAAATAATAATGTGTGACAAATATAAATAAAATTAATATGATTGGGCATTCAGTGTAAATCATTTATAGTACATTAAAACATATTCTTGTAACAACAGCACTAATTATTTGGACGTTTAACTCAATAAATGGAAATTAAGTTAAGATTACTCTTATCAAGATCATATCGATGACATGAAAATTTATAAATATACTTATTATGTGTATCAAAATTATATCCACACAAATTGGAGTTTAAATTACTAAAAATATAAAACACTAGTGATTTCACACATAAACATAGATTAAGATAATCAGTGAAGTTTGTGTAAAACCCAGTGAGGGGAAACCGAAATTAGAAATTCCCTTACGGATTTGTTAACTAATGAAACATAAACTCCATGAAAGAATAATCATACAATGATGTTTTAAATACAAAAAAAATTGTTTATATTACACAAGTTATACAATCATGTTATGTACATACACCAAAAAAAGTTAATAGTGGAAATATAGCATGAATCACATGGAAATAAGAAGTTAGACAAAAACCCCTTACCACATTGTAATCAAATGAGTCATATCAAAACAATATAATAACCAAAAAAATAATCATATAATACAATGAATATAAATATAATCATGATAATATATATCAAATGGCAGTACAAAATACCCCACATGCAATAAATAGGTAGTGAACAATGTAAATCTCACAGAATTAAAAGTGAGATAAGAAACCCCTTACCATGTTGTAATCAATTTAGTCGTTTGAAAAAAAATTAATAACCACAATATTAATCATATAATACCATGAAACTAAATATAATCATTATAATATATATCAAATAGATGTACAAAAAACACCACATGCAAAAAATAAGTTGTGAACAATGGAAATCTCCTGGAATTAAAAGTGAGATAAAAAACCTATTACCATGTACTTTTCTTTGGTTGAGGGTACTTTAACCTCCTATATAATAGTTAAATCATTGTTATTAAGTTATACATGAACCACATACATAAATATTTTATCATATGTGATCTTATAATATTTCATTGTTAATAACATTTTAGTAGTATCGTTGTTTCAGTGTTAACAGATTCGTTTTCCTTTTTATGTTTTAATATGACAACAATGTTTGTAATGGATTGGATCTATTTGATTCATATCCATAATTATATTAAGTTAATAAAAATTATTTTTAATAATATAAAAAAATTTATTCATTAATGGTTACAATGGGGAATGAATTGCATCACGTTTGTGGAGATATTAATTTTTACGTAAGCACAAACGCTACTTCCATCTCATTTTTTATAATTTAAAAAATGAATGAAAACAAAATTATTTATAGGTATATTATTATTATAGTGTAATATTATTTTCTATATACATTTTTTATTTTCAATAACACCATTTTATATATGTTCAATGTACGGTATGAACGAGTCATATCACTTTGAGGGGGTAGTAGTCTGCACATCCTCAAAGGAAATTATCGTATATATACATCATGAAAAGAATAAATGTATGCTATAAAATTGACTAAAAGAATATTATAGATAAACTAAATATCATAAATATCATATATAATTATAGTTCCATAATAATGGACATAATAAGAGGAGGTAGTAGAAGATTGAGCAATCATCGTTTCATGAGGTACCAGATTACCGTTCACAGAAACATTATGTTATATACCCATTAGATTGAGGTGTGTGTATGTTTAGTTAAGATAATTCTCATAAAAACAACCTAGTATATTTATGATACTAATATAGTTATTAAAAATGGCATAAAGAGATTTTAGGGTGTTGGGGATGTAAAATAAAAGAAAAGAACTTAAGAGGATATGTTACCTTTAAATCGGGTAACTCCCTTTCATTTGAAAAAAATGGCTTCCTTAATGTACCTTAGGCCTAAGGTAATGCTTCTAAGAGGAAGAGATGGATGTAGGGAGATTAACTGGGAAAAGTTAGGATGATCCAAGGGGCTTTATAGGTGTGAGAAATGGGTTATAGGTGGGGACTTTTTATAAGGAGGATGGGCTCTTTAATAAGGATTGACAATATTACATTATTATATAATGATTTTCGGTATTTAATGGTCCAAATCTCATTAAAATAGAATATTATATGACTCATGTTCGAAATAAAATCATCCACTAAGAAAAGTACTGGTTTTGGATATTGGTTTAATTTTTATAAGCTTATTTATTTAAATTATTTATCAATGACATAATGCTGCATCATTATTAGTTCATAAATAATTTTATATATTTGATGCATAAAATTATAAGGAATACCATGACTCATAAAATCATTCTATATTTTAAATTATTATTTATTATTTAAATGTGATCTTATATAACCCATGTAAAAATTAATTTAAAAAAAGATATATATATATTTATGTCATTTCTATCTTTAAATTAAATTAATTAATATAATGTGTCATTATCACTCTCAAGTGGATCCACGGGTTCCCAATAATCAACCCAATAATTCCCATGGTCGGACATGTATCAGCCAATAGAAATAGTATACATGTTATGGTAATTTATTATAATTATAATAAAATTTGTTTACACTTATTTAATAGATTTACCCTTTAACTAAGGTAAATAAAATATTCACTCAATTATTATTCATAGTGTCTAAAAATAAAAGTCAATTAATTCAAAAATTTGGACCTCCTAATTTAAAATATGAAATCCTTTTTCCAAAATTCAATACACAGAAGTGGCCGAAATTATTTTAAAATTAAATCTCGTATTCAAAACAAAAAGCATGTTTTAAAGAAATAATAACTATCAAAAGATAGAGGCTTATTTATGTCCAGTATAAATTTCAAATTACATCCAATGACATAAATTATATTAAATTTCAAAAATATTTTCTATTGATACAATAAACCACTATAATTTATAATTTAACACAATAAATTATTTCGATTAAAAACGTTGTTTTCAATTAAAATTTAGTATTTTTCAATATGTATCAAAATATGAATGTTATCAGAAAAGTACCCGTTGATGCTCCTTTTTCGTCACATTTGTTTAAAAGAATGTAAAGAGAAATGATTTATCACAAATTGATTCATCCTTTAAAAAACATCAAAAATCAACAAAGGCATGAACAAAGCTTCAAAAGCACCTGTGTCGCGCAAGTTCCATCACTGTCGCGCAAGTCCACTTGCGCGACGCCTAATGGCTGCACAAGTGACTTGAGTGCCCTAAAGGATAACTACCTGGGGTCTTCTCCAGCCTATAAATAGACCCTGTGGGCCACCCATTTCGGGAGGTATTTTTCCAGAATTTAGATTTAGAGCTCTTAACGCCCATGTCTCTTCTCCAGGTCGTCTGAACACTTCTAAGGTAATTATTTACCTAGAATGGAAGGTCTAAACAAGAGGAGTAAGGTCTAAGTGTAAGAAATCACTAACACTTGCATGCCTAAAGTGTTTTACCCTTAAAGGGAATGAAAAAACTTGTGCGCTGCCCTACTTCCTCCCCAAAACATGTGCGCCTTTCTTCTAGAAGAACCTCACGATGATTCTAAAGGCATTAACCAAGAGTCTCTCAAGTATTACCCTGTTTGTTAACCATCACGCAAGTACCCTGTGTGTCGCACAAGTATACCTACGTGACCAGGACTTGCGCGCCCATGTTGTACCTACGCGCCTGCCAGGACTTGCGCGCCCCTACATTTTTGGGTGCCCTTCTTTCCCATTTCACCCCTCTTAAGCCATTCCACCTCTCCTATTCAACATTCTCTCTTCAAGACAGTCATCAAAGCCATTTATGGCATGGTTTCTTGGTTTGACCTCCTTATCTGAAAGGAATTCTGTGGAATATCTCTCAAAATAAAGTGATTTACACATCTTTATATCACTAAAGATTGATATTTCATTCATTCAAACTCATCCTTTAAGATGAGAGTCCCCTCCTAACATGGGCCTCCCTTTTCAGTAATAATCCCCAGTCATAATTCTCAAACATGGGAATCCTCCTTAGGATTAAGCCCCAAGTCCTCTTTTAACCTGGGCCTCCTTTTCTGGAATAAGCCCCAGTCTTAATTTCTCTTAACCAGTCCTAATTTACCTTTGATCTGGGATTCCTTCTCAGGAGTAAAACCCAATCATAAGTCCTCTCCTAATTTGTGCCTCATTTTCAGGAGTAAGCCCCATGTTAGAGTATTCAAATCTCTATGAAGCACATATACCTTTATGGACCATGTTCCTAGATTTCTTCCCTAAAGTGAATCCTAGTCTTCATTTATCTGGGCAGACATAAAAACATAAGCCCCACATTATTTCATCTTTCATGGTACAATTGTCTGGTTTCACCAATACCTCTTGTTTCTCACATCAAGCATGACTCACGTGAGCTTAGAGTGTAAAAGTAATCATGACTTATTTCTTTGAGCCATCAATCATGCATAAGCATCATACTCCCTTATTCGAACTACGTGGGTTCTGATTCCTTTTCTAAATAAAGGATACGTAGGTAGCCTATCTGCGGGTTTGATTCCAACTCTGAAATAATCCATGTCCTTCTAAATGACAATAAACTTCAAGTTCCCCACTGAGTGGCTTTAAAACCAGCATGTTCATCATAACGTCCAAGATACTTCTATATAAATGTGTCTAAGGATACCATTGACCAAGATTCTCTAATAAATACATATGATTCTCTATCGATGAAGAACCTTGAATATATATAAAAGACTCTCTAAATTTCCTACATATTTAATCATTGATTGTCAAATCTGAAGGAAAGCCCATTTTATACATGGTAATGTAATAAGGATTCACAAACATAACTTAAATATATAAAGAGAGTTCCGGAGTAGACAATAATTACCCTCAAAAAGGTGTGATGAGTCCGACCTCCCATCCTCTCGACCAATGAAAATTTCTAAGCCTCATCAGTCCACAAACTAATGAGCACCTACCTTTGGAAAGTGGGTCTAAATGGATGTGGAATCATTGGATGTTTCTGGTTCTACGAAAAAACCCATTAGAAACTGATTAGAACGTTTGAACCTCCAATTAAAGAGGTCATCCCCGAATTCAGAGGGAAACCATGTATTCCCTATTTTCAATGGATCAGGCGACCTTGAACAGCATTTAACGCATTACATGTCTTGTTGTGATCAGATGATGGGAACTTCGGAGCAGCAAGAAGAAGTAAAACTCAGATGCTTCGTACGAACCTTGCAAGGACCATCATTTGTCTGGTATACAAGCTTGTAATCTCGGTCAATTACCGGATGGGAAGATCTTCTCCAAAAATTCCTTCTTTAGTTCAGCTCAATGTTGCCAAAGACAACAGTTTTTGATCTTACAAACTGTAAGCAAGGAGAGAATTAAAGGGTCTCATATTTCATTGCTCGCTAGAAGGGATTAACATATTTCCTAAGCTTAGCACTCCCTCATGAGGAATTGTTTCCAATCTGTGTGGAAAATCTGTGTGACGAATTACGCACGCCATTGATCCCTATGAAATATATAGGAGGGTTTTGGGACCATACTTCAATCGCTCAGAAGATTGATGATTCCCTTATATTGGCTAAGTCTAAATCTCGTGTAATTCCATCAGCTCCAGGAAGGAGAATGGGTAAAGCAGAAACTTCTATAGTTATGCTTAAACAAGAACCTGTACCTATTTCTACTTCAAACCCTTCATCTTCTTGAAGGGATCCACATCCTAAGCGCCAAAAACAAAGGTCGTTTCATCTATATGATGAAAGAGATCAAAGATGAAAACAATTTGAGGATTTGAAGAGAAAAATATACTCTTTCTGAAATGAACAAGTTCCTGGTTACGTCATTTTATCTTTGGAAAACAATCTGGTTCAACTGTCGAAGCCAAAGAGGCCAAAAAAGGAAAGAGTTGAAGACCGTCCCAATTATTGCCCCATTCATCAAATGTTGGGGCATCCAATCCAGGAGTGTTTGGTCTTCAATGACCTCTTGAAAAAGATGGTCGACTCGGGACAAGTCAAACTGAAAGACTCTTCAGCCCAGGTAGCATGTGTTACTACTACAGTTCCAGAGGAGGAAGGTGAATGGAAAGAAGTCAAAAGAAAAAATGCTGAAAAGTATGATGATTGTATGGTCAGAAAGATAATTAACTGAACTCATGCTATTTTGCGAACACAATTAAAGAAAATGATTGTGACTTCTGCCATGAATGTTGCTCCAAAACCCTCTTCATTAGAGGGAAAATCCTCAAAGAAACGTCATGATTCAGAGAATGAAAAAGAATCAGAAGATGATGATTATGTGTCAAATCCTAAGTTGTCTTTGACTTTGGAAGACTTCATGCCATCTACTTCAAAGCCACGGGCAGTGCCCCACCAAACGGCACAGCCTAAATAGGATAATCAGGCAGATTCTTCATCAGACGAAGAGTTAATCTTCAATTCTGTTAATATGATTCAATTAACAGATCCATATTCCAGTCGCAGTTTTGATTTTGATGAGCCTGAATTCTCTATATCAAACAGGTGAATAAGAGGATGTTCTAGAGGCTTAGGACATAGGGGAAGACGTGGATATTTCAGAAGCCACTATTCCAATTCTATCGCTGCTAAAACTGTGTATGAAGCAGAAACTTGTGTTAGAGCCCTTCAGCGAGCTCAGCAAGAACAAACAATTTTTTCTACCAATAGCAAATTCAGTCATGGAATAGTTATTTTGGAAGTCTGGTTGAAGGTTCCATCTTCTTCCTCTCAACAAGTTAATGGATATAATCGGTCTAATCTTCCAAAACTATGAATATTGCCAACTCCTATCCCATTACAAGATGCATCAACTTCCAAACAATCTGCTTCCAAGATACCTGTTAAACCACATATTCCTGTTGAGAAACGCAGACCTCTGGATCAAAAGTATGATGTATTGAAACGCTTGTCCCATGTACCAGCCATGTTATCAATTCTGGATTTTCCGAATCTATCAAAAGATCATCAAGAATCACTCATCGGGGCTTTGTCAAGTCCTCAGGAGTTTGAAACTGAAATTGCTGCAGCTAAAGTCTATCACATAGAGAATAATCTTGCAGAATTCCATGCAATAAAATCTTTTACTGATGAAGATAAAGATTATTTTGTGCATGGGAATATTAGACCATTGTACTTATCTGGAAAGGTCAATGGTGTAGATGTCTGAAGAGCTTTCATTGACAATGGTTCAGGAGTCAAGCTCATGCCCATTCGTACACTTCGTTGATTGGGCCTCACAGAATCGGATTTATCTCCTTCTACCATGATGTTACAAGGATATGATAAAAATGAACAAGAACCACTGGGCAAAGATACACTAAGAAATCAGTTTGGAGATCTTGTATCCAATTCAGATTTCATGGTTGTTGATCAAGACTCAGCTTTCAACATCTTGCTTGGAAGACACTGGCTACGTCAACATGCGGATATCCCTTCATCATACCATCAATGTCTCAAATATTGTTTCGATGGTCAATTTGGGACATTGTTTGGTGATAAGGCCCCGTTCAAGACATGTGAGTCTCAATACATTGAGGCAGAATTCTATCACATGAAGGGAAGGGAGAAATCTACAACAAAAGAGATTACCAAAGTTAATGCTCCATATGGTTTGGAGAAGATTCCAGTAAATCCATTTACACATTGAGTACTGACTATGTGTTTCCTATCAGTAAAATTGAAAATATAGACACAAATCAAAATACTCTTATGGAAAGATCCATAATGTCAATTACGGAAATCGAGCCAGACAACATGGGAGAAATTGGTAACCCACCAAGCAGTGATGAAAGCACAAATGGTGACGTCTTCATTTCATTTTCTGAAATCCAACAAGTCTATACTTCGCCAATTAGGCCAAAAGAAGTTATAGAAACATTGGAGGTGAACAATGATTTCGATTCCCAATCCACCATCTCTTCTTTATTACCCAATGAAGACCCTTCATCATCAATTGGGTCGAGAATGGAAGCTTCTTTTTCAAAAAGTGAAAATTTTGACATCACTTCTGATCATGAAAATTCTGCTTTATCATCTACTATTCGAGTAGAAATAGAAAATATAACACATGATGAAGAAGAAGAGGAAGATCTCAGAGATGCACCTCCAGAATTTGAAGAGGATATTTCTACCACTGTGGATGAACTCATAGAAATAAATCTGGGTACAAAAGAAGATCCACACCCCACTTTAATCAGTGCGGCCATGAATCTTGAAGAGCAAGAGATGTATATTTCTTTTCTAAATAAAAATAAACATATATTTTCTTGGAAATATACAGAAATGCCCGGGCTTGATCCTGATTTTGCAACTCATCATTTGAGTTTAGTAGAAGAACATCGAGGATTTAAGAAAGTCGCGTGAGGAACACACCCAACATATGCTTCTAAAATTGAAGTTGAAGTGGATAAGTTTATCAAATCTAAATTTTACAAAGATGTTAATTATCCCAAGTGGTTGGCTAATATTTTCCCTGTAAAGAAGAAGAACGGTCAAATTAGAGTTTTCATCGATTTCAGAGATCTTAATCGACATTGTGTTAAGGACGATTTCCCAGTTCCGATTACAGAGCTTTTAATTGTTGCAACAGCTGGATATGAAGCACTTTCCTTCATGGATGGATATTCTGGATATAATCAGATTTGAATGGCCCCAGAAGATGGGGAATCCACAGCCTTCAGATCCCCTCACGGTGTGTTTTTCTACCGGGTAATTCCCTTTGGCTTAAAGAATGCAGGTGCAACATTTCAGCGTGCCATGCATCGTATCTTCAAACCCTTCTTAGGAAAGTTTTTTGAATGCTACGTAGATGATTTGGTGGTTAAATCCAAACAACTTTCTAATCACTTGGATTATTTGGAAGTCATATTCTGTAAGCATCGACAACATAATTTGAAGATGAACCCCTTAAAATGTGCTTTTGGGGTAACCTCAGGAAAATTTCTTGGCTTTGTTGTACGCCATCGTGGTATTGAAGTCTATCCTAAGAAGACCAAGTCAATCCTTAGTATACCACCTCCTCAAAATTTTAATGAATTTAGAGGACTTCAAGGACATAGAGCCTATATTCGGCATTTCATCGCCAATTTGGCAGGCAAAAGTTTACCCTTCCCCAAATTGATGAAGAAGGGAGTCACTTACCAGTGGACTGAAGAATGTCAAGTGGAATTCGATATTCCAATGAAATACCTCTTGATTCCACCAGTAGTCATCCCACCTGTTGAAGGAAGACCACTTATCCTCTATGTGAAAGCTCTAGAGCGATCATTGGGTGCCTTTCTTGCTCAAAAGAATGATGCTGGGAATGAAAATAGCCTCTAATATCTTAGTCGGACTATGCTTGAAGCAGAAACCCGGTATTCAAGTATTGAGAAGTGCTTCTTGGCATTAATCTTTGTAGTTCAGAAGTTGAGACACTACCTGCAACATCACGAGGTCCAATTGGTATCTCGTAATAACCCGCTCAAATTCATCTTTAGTCGTCCAATGCTTACAGGACGTCTGGCAAGGTGGGAAGTTATTTTGCTGCAATTCGATATTCAGTATGTGTCTCCAAAGGCGATAAAGGGCTATGCTCTGGCTGATTTCCTGGCAGAACACCCTTTAGTGGAAGACACATCTTCAGATATTCAACTCCCTGATGAGGAAGTCTTCTCTGTTCAAGAAAGTCCTCAAGCATGGGAAATGTATTTTGATGGTGCTTCCAGAAGTCCAATAGGGAGGAAAATGGAATATCCTAAATTCAACAATGTTGCCTTAGGAATTGTGCTCATTTCTCCAGAAAAGGCAGTCTTACCTTATTCCTTCTTATTTTGGGAAGGTGGTACCAATTATGAAGCATAATACCAAGCTCTCATCGTAGGCTTGGAATTAGCGCTTCAAGCACAAGTGAATCACATAAAGGTGAAAGGTGATTTAGACCTGGTAATCAAACAAGTCAATGGGGATAATGCCATTAGAAAAGAAGAACTAATCCCTTTTTATGATTACGTCAGAGAGTTAATGGCCTAATTCCCTTCGAAACCAACATTTTCTTATGTCCCAAGATCACAAAATGCTCAAGCCGATGCACTGGCTAATATAGCCGTAGCTCTGGCATATCCAAATTGGGACGAGACACCTATTAGTATTGCCCACCGTTGTGCAATATCACCTTATGTTCGAATCAAAACAGAGGAAATTAATGAAATTAGTCCCATTCCTGAACCGTATGGTCATACTACAGGATGGATGTCACCTATGAGGGAATACCTTCAAAATGGAACACTTCCACCAGATAGAGCCGAGAATGAACAAATCTGGCGACGTGTGGTCAATTTTACTCTTTATGATAGCCCAGATCACCTAGAGAAAATTCTTTGAAAACGTGGTTTTGATGGAGTTCTCTTCAGATGCATTGATGGTGAAGAGACAATGGCTGTCATGAAAGATGTGCATGCATGAGTCTGTGGTGCCCACCAGTCTGGACATAGACTGTCTGATCAGATTCGAAGGCTTGGATACTTTTGGCCTTCAATGATACAAGATTGTGTTGATTTCACAAACAAGTGTCATTCATGCCAAGTACATTCCAACATAATTCATCAACCTCCAGATTTTCATCATATAGATAAATACTCATGGCCATTTTCCACATAGGGAATGGATGTGGTGGGACCTTACCCTTCGACTACGACCAAGAAGTTTAAGTACATTCTTACTACCACTGACTTCTTTTCCAAATGGGCAGAGGAAATACCTCTCAAGGAAGTCGGTTCTAAATACATTGTTAGCTTCATCAAGTCTAACAACCTTACCAGATTTGGTGCCCCTTAAACCATATTGACAGACAATGGAACCAACTTATGTTCATCCGAGGTGAAGAAGTTGTATCAAGATTACAAAATCAAATCCAACCATTCATCTCAAAGTAATTCAGTGTCCAATGGCTAGATGGAGGCCTTCAATAAGACTAATTCAAATATACTGGAAAATATGGTGGATAAAGATAAGAAGTCATGGCCTGATAAACTCTTTCATGCTTTATGGGCTTATCGGACTACCACTCACACTGCAACTCGGTCAACTCCATATTCACTGGTATATGGAATGAAAGTCATCTTGCCCATTGAAGTTCAATTGCCTTTTCTCAGAGTAGCCATTTGTGATCAGTCATATACATATGAACAATCTCAAAAGTGATTGAATGAATTAGAACGGTTAGATGAGAAAAGATTGTGCACTTTGCACCACTTGGAAGTCTATCAGAATCGAATAGCACGAGCTTTTAAAAAAAAAGTTCGTCTTCGTTCATTCACTCAGGGAGAATTGGTATTAGTTCTCAGAACATCAATGATACCAGGAAAGAAACCTCCCAAGTTGAGCAAAATGGGAAGGACCTTACTCAATACATAGGGTCTACTGCAATGGAGCTTATTCATTAATCTCGATGGATGGAGAACCCATCACTACTCCAACAAATGCCAGATTTTTTAAGAAGTATTTTGTATAAACACAACATATATATCTTTCCAATGGTCCAGTATGACCTTAAACTGCACCACTGTCCAACAAGACGTTAAACTTCATTATCAATGGTCTATACATATGACCTTAAACTATTTGTACTTTCGTTCCACATGACATTAAACTGTGTCCCCTTCATCGTCCTAGCTATATGACATTAAACTATACAACAATGGTCCATACATATGACATTAAACTATTTGTATTCCTTTCATCTCACATGATGTTAAACTGTGATGTCCTAACTACATGACTCTAAACTGTACAGAAGTCCCTTACGTCCAGCATGACATTAAACTACCCCATCCACGGTCCATGCATATGACCTTAAACTATTCGCGCTTTCCTTCAACATGATGCTAAACTGTATCATCCCTTTTTCTTCGAAAATGACGCTAATCTGTGGAAAAAAAATTTCCCCCTTTCATCCAACATGACGTTGAATGGTGTACTCTTTTGTCATTATAGCATGACATTAAAATGCGCAGTCCCCCTTTCGTCCAACATGATGTTAAACTACATTGTCCCCATCGTCCTAACTACATGATGCTAAACTGTATAGAAAGTCCTTGATACGTCCTACATGATAGAAAACTGTACTTTTCCCCTGCTACATGACATTAAACTGTGCAGCACCAATAGTACTAACTGCAAGGCTTTAAACTACATAGTCCCTTCATACATCCTACATGACGTTAAACTGTGTATCGTTAAGGCTGTTCCTACCTCTTGTTTCTCACAATGAGTATGACTCACTTGAGATTATATTAAAATTCAACCATAACACCCTCTTTGGGCCGCTAACCATGTGTAAGTCCCAACATCATTTTTAGGTCATTGTCCCCAAAAACAACTTGATCACTAATTCATTCTTCAATTGAACTACACAGACTTTGATCCTTGCCTTCCAGGCTGGGTACGTAGGCAACCTCCCAAGGTTCAAGCCCAAAACCAATCTCTTCACATTGGTCCACCTCCATCTCATATGATGTTGATTTGTCAAACCACCCCTAGAATCAATATATTTACATTTGTTCACTTTCATCCTTATTATACGACGTTAAACTAAACAACACTTTGGTCGAGTATGACAACAAACTATAATATTCTTTGGTACCCTCACCTGAGAGGAAACCATTATTTACATTGATTTTTCAATAATGGGTCATTTCAAAGACTACATGCATACATGGAAATTCCAAAACCTTTTATCTTGGGTTAAACCATCATTGTACTAAAAATTCCCCTTTCACCCTTCACATGTACGAACCAAATTTGTACAGAGGGTATTTCTAGAACGACGTGGGCTTGATTCCCGTCCTTATAGGATATGTAGGAACATTCGTGTGTCCCTCAAATCTATCACCGTGTATTTAGGCCTAACCCCAAATTCCACTTTCAGTCCCTTGGCTGAAAAGTCCCCATGAAAACACACACTGTGTAATTCTTATGATGGTCCAAGCTCTATGACCCTAAACTAAGATCTCTAATCCTTTTTGTCCCACACAACGTTAAACTGTAGTTCAAGAACTACGTATGTCTTGATTCCCATCCTTATGGGATACGTAGTGAAGTCCAACATTTCCATTCAGGACCCAGGCACAACATGATTATAGTTAGCATTGATCTGTGTATCTCTGTATACATTGGACAATACCCATCTTTATGTGTCATAATCCTAACCATAAATATTTTCAGACCTTCATAACCCTTTTCATGACTTTTAGTCACAAAAATGTCAAATTTATGAGAGTTCTTTTACCTGACTATGCAGTACGTGCCCTTAGGCGGCCTTGCATAAACAGTCTACATAACATACTTGTCATCCAAAAGATACTATTATTTGACTATACAGCCAATGCCCTTAGGTGGACCTACATAATTCAACCCCCTAACGAGTTTGTTAAATAATAGTAACTTCATTCTTGGGAAGAAAGCCTCTTTTTTCCTTATTGTTCTTAAATGGTAGTTGTAACACCCCAAGCTTCCACGGTACACTTCTCTTTGAATAATACAGTAGCGTGTGTTGTACGCAACGTCGAGTTCTAACACACACCACAACCAATCAAAGTAGCCATTATGAATAGTAATACCTACCTTTTGAAATTATATATATTTTATATTTCAAAATGGACTTCATTTTTGGATTCGGAATATCGAAATTAGCCTATGTTGAATTTTTGGTATTTTTCTGAGAACTTACAATTTTTTATGAATAGTGAAAAATACTTAAAAACATCTTTTTAATCAAAATAATTCATAGTGATAAATTATAATATTGATTGGTTTTAAAGTATCATTAGAATATATTTTTACCATTTAATCCAATGGTGGTCATTAGAATTAATTTAACATTGAAATTGGACATGAACAATTGTCAATCTTTTGATATATATTTTTTCTTGAAAAGACGTTATTTGTTGCGACAGCGGGAATTAATTATAAAATTAATTAGTGCAACTTATATGATTGGAATTTTGTAAAATATACATCATTTTTGAATTTATAATATCAATTATAGCTTAGGGTGAAATTTTGGCACTGTTCTAAAAAACTTCAATTTTTGATGAATAGTGAAACCACTAAGTGGTAGTTAGAAAACTGATTTTTTTATTTAAATGAAACATTACCACCTCTGTGATTTTATTTTCAAAAATACGACATACATGGTTGTCATTAGGAAGTAAAATTTGGTTCAATGGGATTAAAATAATTTTTGTGAATAGTAACTTTTAAGTTTAATTAATCGCGATTAAAGGTAATTAGTGAAATTTAAGGTAAAGATAGTGTTATAATAATATAAAATGACCTTGAAACTTGTCCTACCTCTATTTGATGATTCATGGCCGACCAAGACAATCCATGGGTCAACTTGGGGACCCCATGGAGCCACATTTGTAGGAAAATGATATAAATAACTTTTATTTAAAGTTAAAATAAAAATGTCACAAACATAAGTTGTTTTGCTAAAACAATTTTTAAATGGGGTTATACAAGTAATATGTTTGACAATAAATATTCATTAGAAATATAAAAATATTTCCTACATCATGATATTTTTTTTATAATTTTTAGACATAAAATAAATTTAATTATATATGACACCATGATGATGCAGCGATTACCTCATAAATTAACGATTTAAATAAAATGAAAAGGTAATGTATAATCCAAGGCATATACTTGTCAAAAACCTATTGTATGAGTAGATTTAGAACCCTTATCACCTTAGCCTCGAATTATATAAGTTTGGGACCTTTAGAATCCGAAAAAGCATTTTATAATAAAGTAACATTTCAATCCTTCCAAGAGTGCCCCTCCTCTCCACTTATAAAAGGCCCCCACCACTACCACCTTACTCACATTTTAAAAGCCTTTTGGCTCCGCAATACTCTGCCCAAATACTCTACCAACTTCCCTCCCTTACTCATAGAAGCCTCACATTGGGCATAATTCTTCCCAAGGATGCCTTTGGCTCAAATCAAAAGAGTTACCCGATTTTAAGGTAATGCCTTCGCTTATGTTATTTTGTTTTATTTTTCTTATTCAACCCCCTAAAATCTTTTTATTCATTTCTTTTGTAACAAAACAAGTATACTAAATTTACTAGGATTTTGTTATAAGAATTATTCTAGCTAAACTTACACACACCTACATCTAATAAGAACATACTATTTCTGTGGATGGCGAATTTCTACCTCACGAAACGATGATTGTTCAACACTCATATAACACCTTCAAAGGTGGCCATTGAGATGTTACTCTATTTATAAATAATATATAATATGTTTATGTTTTACTTAAGGTTCTTTATTTTCATTTATGGCATACCTTTATTGTTTTCATTATGGGTAAACGCGATATTTTCATTTTAGGAAGTGCGGACTACTGCCCCCCAAAGTGATTTGAATCATTAATGCCATATGTGGGATGTATAAAGGATGGATTAAATGATATTATATATGATATTATACTGGAATTATAATATACCTTTATATCATTATGATTTCATTAAATACAAAATATAAATGAAAGTAGCGTTCATGCGTACGTACGGCTTACTGTCTCCATGAACGGTGCATTACATTTCTTACCTCTAAACGTTATGGAATATTATAAATGCATGTATATACTGGATATATATGAGATATATGATATCTATATCATGAATATAATTCTGGATATAATGGATATTTCACCACATGAACAACTTGTAATTATAAGAAGTTTATTTTTGACTCAAGTACCAAAGATCGACAAAATGACCATTATTAACTTAAATAATAACATAATGTTCATAACATGGTAATAAGTGATATAAAAGGAATAAAAAACTTGAAAAAGGTTCTTAAGAAATTATAAATTAACTCTAGTTCATTATTCAGGAGGTTAAATAACGGTCGAGTCAATACATGACGCAAGGTAAGGGAACATCGTAACCTAATTTCCATTCTTTGGGTTAATCTCATACTTTCAAATTATTTCATGATATTATTATGTACTATCTTGTATTTTTACTTTCTTTATGTGTACTTATAGTGAATACACTTAATAGATCTATTTTATTTAAAAAAATGATCTTTGTGAGGGACTTCATCTCAATCTCCTTTCATTGAGGCATATTTGGTTTTATACACAACTTTTATTTACACGGTGTATAATCCCCTTTGAATTTTACTTTTATTCAAAAGGAATCTTTTTGTACAAATCATTTTTACTAAACGACAAAAGGAATGTTTTTCTTACGTATGCGGCGACAAAAACTTCTCCGCCGCCGTGACTTTTATTTGAGTTTCGGCTTCCTCTATAAGCCATAACTTTTTTTAAAAGAAACATAAATACCATGTTTTACTTTTATTTTATTTTGGTATTGAAAATGGTTTTGATAATACAGTAGCATGTGTTGTACGCAACTTCGAGTTCTAACACACACCAAAACCAACCAAAGTAGCTATTATGAATAGTAATACCTACTTTTTGAAATTATATATATATTATATTTCAAAATGGACTTCATTTTTGGATTTGGAATATCGAAATTAGCCTATGTTGAATTTTTTGTATTTTTCCGGGAACATCAAATTTTTTATGAATAGTGAAAAATACATAAAAACAACTTTTTAATCAAAATAATTCATAGTGATAAATTATAATATTGATTGGTTTTAAAGTATCATTAGAATATATTTTTACTATTTAATCCAATGGTGGTCATTAGAATTAATTTAACATTGAAATTGGACATAAAGAATTGTCAATCTTTTGATATATATTGTTTCTTAAAAACACGCTATTTGTTGCGACAACGGGAATTAATTATAAAATTAATTAATGAAACTTATATGTTTGTAATTTTGTAAAATATACATCATTTTTGAATTCGGAATATCAATTATAGCATAGGGTGAAATTTTGGCATTGTTCTGAAAAACTTCAATTTTTGATGAATAGTGAAACCACTAAGAGGTAGTTAGAAAACTGATTTTTTGTTTAAATGAAACATTACCACTTCTGTGATTTGATTTTCAAAAATACATCATACATGGTTGTCATTAGGAAGTAAAATGTGGTTCAATGGGATTAAAATAATATTTTTTGAATGGTAACTTTTAAGTTTAATTAATCGCGAAGAAAGGTATTTAGTGAAATTTAAGGTAAAGATAGTGTTATAATAATATGAAATGACCTTGACACTTGTACTACCTCTATTTGATGAGTCATAGCCGACCAATACAGTCCATGGGTCAACTTGGGGACCCCATGG
This sequence comes from Viscum album, assembly GCA_963277665.1. Classification (NCBI taxonomy): domain Eukaryota; kingdom Viridiplantae; phylum Streptophyta; class Magnoliopsida; order Santalales; family Viscaceae; genus Viscum; species Viscum album. The sequence continues at coordinate 1,100,468,053 of OY728123.1, forward strand.
AGCCACTTTGGTAGGAAAATTACATAAATAACTTTTATTTAAAGTTAAAATAAAAATGTCACAAACATAAGTTGTTTTACTAAAACAATTTTTAAATTGGATTATAAAAGTCATATTTTTGACGATAAATATGAATTATAAAGCTAAAACGATTTCCTACATCATGATATTTTTTTATAATTTTTAGACATTAAATAATGTAAATTATTTATGACACCATGATGATGCAGTGATTACCTCACTAATTAACGATTTAAATAAAATGAAAAGATAATGTAAAATACAAGGATTACACTTGTCAAAAACCTATTGGATGAGTAGATTGCGAACCCTTATCACCTTAGACTCGAATTATATAAGTGTGGGACCTTTAGAATCCGAAAAAGAATTTCATAATAAATTAACATTTCAATCTTTCCAAGAGTGCCCCTCCTCTCCACTTATAAAAGGCCCCCACCACTACCACCTTACTCGCACTTTCAAAGCCTTTTGGCTCACCCAACCTCTGCCCAAATACTCTACCAACTTCTCTCCCTTACTCCTAGAATCCTCACTTTGGGCAGAATTCTTTTCAAGGAATCCTTTGGCTCAAATCAAAAGAGTTACCCGATTTTAAGGTAATGTCTTCGCTTATGTTATTTTTTTTATTTTGCTTAACCAACCCCCTAAACTCTTTTTATTAATTTATTTTGTAACAAAACCAGTATCATCAATATACTAGGATGTTTTGATAAGATGTATTCGAGCTACACTTACATACACCTACATCTAATGGTTAAAGAACATACTGTTTCTGTGGATGGCGAATTTCTGCCTCACGAAACGATGATTGTTCAAAACTCATATTACACCTACAAAGGTGGACATTAAGATGTCACTCTATTTATAAATAATATATAATATGTTTATGTTTTACTTAAGGTTCTTTATTTCTCATTTATTTCATACCTTTATTGTTTCCATTATGGGTAAACGCGATATTTTCATTTTAGGAAGTGCGGACTACCGCCCCCTCGAAGTGATTTGAATCGGTAATGCCATATGTGGGATGTATAAAGGATGGATTAAATGATATTATATATGATATTATACTGGAATTATAATATACCTTTATATCATTATGATTTCATTAAATATAAAATATAAATGAAAGTAGCGTTCATGCGTACGTACGGCTTACCGTCTCCATGAACGGTGTATTTCATTTCTTACCTCTAAAGGTTATGGAATATTATAAATGCATGTATATACTGGATATATATGAGTTATATGACATCTATATCATGAATATAATTCTGTATATAATGGATATTTCACCACATGAACATCTTGTAATTATAAGAAGTTTATTTTTGACTCAAGTACCACAGATCGACAAAACAACCGTTATTAACTTAAATAATTACATAATGTTCATAAAATGGTAATAAGTGATATAAAAGGAATAAAAAACTTGAAAAATGTTCTTAAGAAATTATAAATTAACTCTAGTTCATTATTTAGGAGGTTAAATAATGGTCGAGTCAAGACAGGACGCAAGGTAAGGGAACATCTTAACCCAATTTCCATTCATTGGGTTAATCTCCTACTTTCAAATTATGTCATGATATTATTATGTCTTATATTGTATTTGTACTTTATTTATGTTTAATTATAGTGAATACACATAATAGATCTATTTTATTTAAAAAAACAATCTTTGTGAGGGACTTCGTCTCAATCTCCTTTCATTGAGGCATATTTGGTTTTATACACAACTTTCATTTATACGGTGTATAAACCCCATTGACATTCACTTTTATTCAAAAGGAATCTTTTTATACGAAGCATTTTTACTAAACGACAAAAGGAATGTTTCTCTTACATATGCGGAGACAACGACTTCTCCGCCGTCGTGACTATTATTTGAGTTTCGGCTTCCTCTATAATCCATAACTGTTTTTAAAAGAAAAATTAATACCATGTTTTACTTTTCTTTTATTTTGGTATTGAAAATGGTTTTGATAATGTCTTTATTATAGCAAAGTGTTGTATTAATATCTTGTGATTGATGTGTGGGAATCTTATGTTTCCTTTATGCATGTTTTATGTGATACAATTATGTTATGGTTTATGATATGTTTAAACCTGTTCATAAGAGGAATACATTGGACTTAATAAGTGACGGGTGGAGCCCGCTATAGCTCCTCGATGCATCGGAAGGTCTCATGAGACAAACTAGTGTCTTGTCATGAGGCCTTGGAAAAATATTATTTTTGGTCTTGGCACGAGGCCTTGGCTACGTGGTTATGATATTCTGGCATTATGCATTCCATCATTATGAAAGTGGTTATTGATATTTCATGTGATTATTCGACCAGTAGAATATCCATGTGAATAAGTAAATGGCATTATCTCATTTTACATTTGCCATATTATGTTGAAGTTCAAGTTTAAAAGGCTTTTGTTTTAGTTATACATTGCCTTAAATGTTTATGTTTATTGATGAAAGCTTCCGCTATATTTTTATCCTTACTGAGCATCTAATCTCACCCCTTTCAATGTTTTAATATTTTCTATGATGTGAAGAATTATTTTATGAATGACTTGCAGTGATAGTAAGAAGATGATATGAGTGTGGACGAAGGAGACTTTGTTATTGTAGTTTTTTACTCTATGATGTAATGTAAGACTTATGAATGTATCTAGTGTTTTCAAGGCTACCAAACTAATCGGTCTTTCAAGACTTGATCGTTTGTGATCATGCCAATGTTACGAAGTAATGCACCGACTCCGGGTAACTAGGGTCGGGGCGTTACAGTAGTATGTAGAGATCCTCAAAAATATCCATCCTTAACATATTTGTCTCATATCCTTTTTCATGATCTGAAAGTATTCAATTCAATGGTTTATATTCTCCTTCCCTATGTTTGGTTCAGACCTTTGTAGAAATGATATCCATCCAATTCTTTGATAATGTTATTCGAAAATATTTTCTCCATATTCGAGTACCTCTTTCCATACAGCAAACTCTATACTTTGGAAAATTTGAATCTCCATAAACTTTCACTGGATTTTAGTAGTAGAAAGGTAAATTTCTGAGAGTTATTTTTCCTAACTATGCAGCACATGCCCTTAGGCGGCCTTGCATAAACAGTCGACATAACAGACTTGTCAGCCAAAAGATGTTATTTATTTGACTATGAAGCCAATGCCCTTAGGTGGCCCTGTATAATTCAACCCCATAACGAGTTTGTTAAATAATAGTAACTTCATTCTTGGAAACTACTTATTCTGATTTCTTTTAGCTATTTTTCATATCATTCCTCAAATTCAAATATTCTTAAGCCACAGTTTACATATTTTCCCTTATACATGGGTATGGTAATATTTTTTCATATAAATTGTCAAAGAATTGAGTCAATTCTAATTCATTCTGTCAAAGCTATTTTGACCTTAAACATTATCCTCCTTATGTCTGACATGCATGACTTTAAACTTCCCACAAAAGACAAGGAAACTCTGAATAAAAGTCAAGTTCCAGCTCATTAAACATACATTTTATATGATTTAGGTAATACTAAGCAATTAAAAGATTCAATTTTTGTAGGGTTATTTATATTAATCCTAGTAAAAATCAAACTATGCTTACTAAGACCATTGGATTAAGTAAATTTAATGCAGGTAGAGAACGAATACAGGTACATATGATTGAAGATGAGAGTGTTTTTCATTGATACATAAGAGATAGAATGAAATTCACAGAATGAAGTCTCTTCTCTTTTTCAAGGGATTACAAAAGACTATCAACATAAGTCTTTTCTTGATGTACAACATCCCGAGCTTCATCAGTAGCTACTTGAAGCTCGTGCACTCGACCAGCTTCACTCTTCTCAGCTTGATGAAGTGACTTATTGGCATCTCTAATGGATTTCATACCGTTCGTTTGAGCTCCATCCAATGAATTATTGAGCTGATTAAGTTCCCCAGTAACACCATCTAACTATTGCTGGAGCTTCACCTGCTGGACGACTTTTTCTTTGATTTTATGCTTAAACTCCTTCATCTTGGTAGCATAATCTGCCTCAGCTCAGGATACCACAACCTCAAATTCGCCGATGTTAACTGACAGTTTCACCCTGGTCAGATCTTCGCGACACTTTTCCTCCTGATCCCTCCTGAAGATGACCTTTTTCACCGCGGCATAGATCCTTTCATATCCCAAACCGCCTTTCATTTGGTTTTCTTCTTTTCCTCAGAGTCACATCCTCATTTCATTCGGATCAAACTCTGAGGGGGTACTTTTGATGACGCTCCTTTTTCCTCACATTATCTAAATGAATGTAAAGGGAAATTAATTTGCACAAATTGATTCATCCTTTGAAGAAAACATCAAAAATCGACAAAGGCATGAACAAAGATTCAAAAGCACATGTGCCACGCAAGTTCCATCACTGTCGCACAAGTCCACTTGCACGACGCCTAATGGTCGCATAAGTGACTTGAGAATGCTAAAGGATAACTACCCGGGGTCTTCTTTAGCATATAAATTGACCCTATGGGCCCCCATTTGGGGATAATTTTTCCAGAATTTAGATTTATAGCTCTGAAAGCCCAAGTCTCTTCTCCAGGTCTTCTGAACACTTCTAAGGTAATTGTTTACCTAGAATGGAAGTTCTAAACATGAGGAGTAAGGTCTGAGTGTTAGAATTCAATAACACTTATGTGCCTACAGTGTTTTACCGTTAAAGAGAATGAACATACTTTCGCGCTGCCCTACTTCCTCACCAAAACTTGCGCGCCATTCTTCTGGAAGAACCTCACAATGATTCTAAATGCTTTAACCAATACTCGCTCAAGTATTACCCTACTGGTTAACCATCATGCAAGTACCCTCTGTGTCACACAAGTATACCTGCGTGACCAGGACTTGCGCACCCACGCAGTACCTACGCGCCTTCCAGGACTTGCGTGCCCCTGCCTTTTTGAGTGCCCTTCTTGCCCATTTCACCCCTCTTAAGACATTACACCTCTACTATTCAAGATTCAGTCTTCAAGACACTCTTTAAAGCCATTTATGGCATGGTTTCTTGGTTTGAATTCCTTATCTGAAAGGAATTCGGTGGAATATCTCTCAAAATCTAGCGATTTACACATCTTTATATCACTAAACATTGAGATTTCATTCATTCAACCTCATCATTTAAGAAGAGAGTCCACTTATAACATGGGCCTCCCTTTTTAGGAATAATCCCCAGTCATAATTCTCAAACATGGGAATCCTCCTTAGGAGTAAGCCCCAAGTCCACTTTTCACATGGGCCTCCTTTTCAGGAATAAGCCGCAATCTTAATTTCTATTAACCAGTCCTAATTTACCTTTGATCTCGGATTCCTTCTCAGGAATAAAACCCATTCATATGTCCTATTCTAATTTGGGCCTCCTTTTTAGGAGTAAGCCCCATGTTAGAGTATTCAAATCTCTATAAAGCACATATACCTTTATGGACCACGTTCCTGGATTTCTTCCCTGAAGTGAATCCCAATCTTCATTTATCTGGGCAGTAATAAACACATAAGCCCCACATTATTGCATCTTTCATGGAAGAATTGTTTGGTTTCACCAATACCTCTTGTTTCTCACACCGAGCATGACTCACATGAGCTTAGAGTGTAAAAGTAATCATGACATCTTTCTTTGATCCATCATTCATGCATAAGCATAGACTCCCTTATTTGAACTATGTGGGTTCTGATTCCTTTTCTAAACAAAGGATACGTAGGTAGCATATCTGGGGGTTCGATTCTAACTCTGAAATAATCCATGTCCTTCTGAATGAAAATAAACTTCAAGTGCCCCACTGAGTGGCTTTAAAACCAGCATGGTCATCATAATGACCAAGATACTTCTATATAAATGTGTCTAAGGATACCATTGACCAAGAATCTCTAATAAATACAGATGATTCTCTATCGATGAAGAAACTCAAATACATATAAAATACTCTCTAAATTTCCTACATATTTAATCATTGATTTTCAAATTTGAAGGAAAGTCCATTTTATACATGGTAATGTAATAAGGATTCACGAACATAACTTAAATCTATAATGAGAGTCCCGGAGTAGACAATAATTCCCCTCAAAAAGGTGAGATGAGTCTGACCTCCCATCCTCTTGACCAATGAAAATTCCTAAGCCTCATCATTCCACAAACTAATGAGCTCCTACCATTGGAAAGTGGGTCCAAATTTATGTGGAATCATTAGACGTTTCCAGTTCTATGAACAAACCCGTTAGAAACCGATCAGAACGTTTGAACCTCCCATAAAGGAGGTCATCCCCGAATTACGGGGGAAAAAGTACCAAAAATTTATCCAGGCTAAATTTTTACATCCTTCTATGAAAGAAAATTTTAATTTCATTATATTTAATATATAAAAGTGTCAAATATTTCTTTTAAAAAAAGGATCGCCACTAAATGGCGGTAAAATATATTTTTTTAAAAAATACAACTTTTATTTGAAAAAAATGAATTTTTTCTTATATTATGTATAAAAAATAGATAATATAGATTATTAAAATATATGCAGTATATAAAATTCAAAATTCAGTTACTAATTTTCATAAAAGCATTTTGAATGACTAGTTTGGTATGTCGTGGGGCGCTCGAACTCGGTGTTGCGTGTAGTGCTAGTTATTGAATTTAATTGAAGAGATAGTGTACTATGAAATCTTGGGGTGTTACATTCTCCCCTAATTCAATAAATTGTGTCCTCACAATTTGAAATTTTTATTTGAAAATAAAACGCTAAAAACAGAAAAATACCATTGTGGAAAACCCTCATAAAAAATTGGGTTAATGAAATTTACTCTCAATAAGAGGGAAATATAAATGAAAATGTCACCATAGATTTGTGATCTTGTATAAGAGAACATTTGAGGGAATTAAAGACCCATAATTTGATTAAAAATGTAAATATTTATAGGGAGTTATTGTGGTCATCAATCAAAAACAAGTGTCAAATTGAAGGCCTCAAAACCATCAATCTATGATGATTTAAAATATCATCGGTTCAAAAAAAACATAAGGTATTAGTATAACCCATTTTTTGTTCTAACATCCCTTAACTAAATTTTAAGAATTAATTTATTCATATAATAAGAGTGAAAAAATATACTTGAATATTGAGTTTCATCCTTCAACTAATTCCTACCTCAAAATCATCTTTCACTCCAAAAGATAATATAATTAAAAAATATTCTATTTATCCCAATCGTATAGGGTTCCAAAAATAATTAGTTTATAATTAATTTTTCATAGTATTTAAAAAAACTACATTAAAAAACTATGAAATCACGTAGGCCAGTGGTAGATGATATACCCTTGTCTCCCTTCAGTTGTGGGTTCAAGTCGCGTGGCCTTACCAGACGCAACGGTTTGTCGCCCGACCTCTGGGTTATCATTTTTATGACAATCCAAAAATAATCATAAGAAATACTTTAACCATAGCAATATTTTCCAATTTCAAGCATAACCTAATCCAACCATTATACATATCCACAATAATTATGTCTAATCTCACGGTCCAAAATTTATAAACAAGGTCACATAAAATACATATGAATACCTTCATTATATATTATCTTAAATTTTGGTAATAAAATGAATTACCAAAAAACCATACTTGAATTTGTACGTACTTCCATATTCCTTCTGTAAATCATATAATAATATATATAGTCCTTATATCCAAAAATTATGTAATCACCAAAAATGATTGAATTTAAAAACCATTAATTAGTTGAAAGGTATTCAATAATATCCAATATAATTTATCCATATCAATCATCTCTTATTCCAAAATCAAGACCACCATATCAAGATCATATTAAAGTTTATCTTTCCTTTAAACATGTATTTTAGAAAATGTTTAACTTGCTATTTAGTTACTTTTCAATAGTACCACACAATCTTAAATCCTTAATGAAAGAGTACTGTAGTACAATCCTTATATACTCCAGAATTATTAAAACCAGTACATTATTGATACAACACTCAAATGATGTAATTCGTTAATATCGACATAAGAACTCTAGTCATTACTCTTTATCTATTTTAATATCATAACTTGATTATTATCCAACAACATCATTTTTGGTATACTCTAATGATTGAGACATTGATTCGCATAGTGGCCCAACTCCTTTCATATAAAGCAATGTACATTTGAAACATTTTTCTTAACCTTTCTATCACGTACTTGGTGCCCTTTTTCTCCACACTTATAACACAGTCTCATTTCCTTTAAGCATTTACCATGGTGATTATTTCCATAGTTATCACATATGAAAAAATCCTGCATTTGCTTATTCCCTTTATCCATCTTGTCTCTACCATCATTTTCTTCTCTGTCTTCCCTTTAAATCCATAGGACATAGAAAAATCATTACATATCTTATTAACAGATGATTCAATTTATTCATATTATGATAATAAGTGGTAGAATATTTCCACTCTATAGTTTGGATTAATACCATAAAATATAGCATCCTGCTTACTCTTTGGATCATGCATATTTGTTGGAGTTCACATTCCATTTACTGGGTGTAATTTCTAAACAATGGAATACACTAGGTTTGTTTATGAATCACAATTCATAATTCCAAACATATAAAATACCTATTGTAAATTGAAAATATTATTAATATAATCTACAATCATAAAAAAAATGTTTCCTTTGAGAAATTATTTACTCCTAAATTCTTCATAATGGAAAGTAATGAAAATCTGAATTATCCTGAAAATATTTTGCATATAATGTCGTGTACCAAGATACCCTGGGTAAAGCCAGAAACATCATGTTAGAGTTTTCACTCCTAGGTACATATGTGACAGAGCTGCCTCTACCTACTCGTATCCATGTAGCTATGTATTTCTTGTAAAATTCAGAAAATCTATTAATTACTACAATTATAGGATGTTCTTCTATACTAATCCTCAAAGAATATATTAGGGTAATATTATCTAATCATTGTTTTTCTAAATCTAGTTTCCAAGGTTTTTACTAAAAAACCTTTGATAAAAAGTATAACACCTTGACCCTAGTTACCTAGAGTCGATGCATTATTATAATACATTTGAATAATTACAAGGAATCAATTCCTGAAGGACCAGTCAGTTTACTAGCGTTGGAAAATAGATTACATACATGAACGTTACATTAACATTCAAACATAAAATACTACATAAATTATCTATTTTGAGATCCATTATTACCCTAAACAAACCTTGAATATCAAACATAATACACTTCATGGAATACTGGAAAAAATAATATATAGAAAGGGGTGTTCTCATGTGCTCTATATGGATAACAATATAGCAGAAACATTCATAAGTAAGAATAAATATTTATGGAAATGTATAAAACTAAAATAAAAGCCTTTTAAACATAAAGTTCAGCATAGTATATCAAAGATAAATCAAATAATTCCATTTACTTATTCACTTGGATATTATACTAGTCAAATAATAACATGTAATATAAATAGTTAATTTCATAATGATGGAATTCAAAATGCTGGACATCATAACTACATAGTCACAGCCTCGTGCCAAGACTACAAATGAGATTGTATCAAGGACTTCTTCCAAGACTCTAGTTTGTCTCATTAGACCTACTATTGCATCAAAGAGTTATAGCAGGCTCTACCCAACACATACTAAGTCCAATTCATTCCTCATATGAAAATTTTGAAACATAATCTAAACATTCATATTTGAACTGGCATTCGAAATGTTAATATTTTAACCACAAACAATGAATTGAAAAAAATAGCTCATATATAGTAAAAAATTACTAATTCTATATAATATGGAAGATATTATTATAATAAATGAACCTAAAACAAAAATAATAAAGGATATTTACATAGATGAAAAAATCGATAAAACTATTTGAGAGAAATAGCCCATTTTCTTGAAAACATTTAAAAGTCTCACTATTTATTAGGAAGCTGTTAAAAAAATATTTTCAATCAAAGTGTCCCATACCTCATTTAAATATTTGAAATAAATTTTAATTTTAAAACATTCATGTACATTTAAATAAATCCTTTAAACCATTTTTAATACATTGACATTAATGAGAAAGATTTAGATGAATAAATCATAATAACATTTAAAATGATATTTTAATTAGAGTTCCTAACAAAATTAGGGATGTTTTAATAAAAATTATTATGGTAATAAAAACATTATAATATCATGTGAATAATGGGATTCATGATATACTATGTCAAAGTACAGTATATACACCATATAAATGTTGTAACGCCCCGACCCCAGCTACCCAGAGTCGGTGCATTACTTCGTAACATTGGCATGATCACAAAAGATCAAGTCTCGAAAGACCGATTAGTTTAGTAGCCTTGGAAACACTAGATACATTCATAAGTCTTTCATTACATCAAAAAGTAAACAAACTACAATAACATGATCTTCATAGTCCACACTCATATCCTTTTCTGACTACCCCTGCAGGTCATTCCTAAAATACTTCTTCACATCCTGGAAGATATTAAAACATTGAATGGGGTGAGCTCAGATGCTCAGTAAGGATAACAATATTGCGGAAGCTTTCATAAATAAACATAAAAATTTAAGGCAATGTATACCTAAAACAAAAGCCTTTTAAACTTGAACATCAACATAATATGGCAAAAGTAAAATGAGATAATTCCATTCACTTCTTCACATGGATATTCTACTGGTCGAATAATCACATGCAATATCAGTAACCACATTCATAATGAGGGAATGTATAATGCCAGACATTCTGAAACATTTTGTCAAGGCCTCGGCCAAGACGTCTAAAATGATTAAGGCCTCGGCCAAAACCATAAATCAAATTGGGAAAGGGCCTCGGCCAATTCCACGTCTAGTTGTCTCATGAGACCTACTGATGCATCGAGGAGCTATAGCGGGCTCCACCCGTCACTTATTAAGTCCAATACATTCCTCATATGAATAGGTTTAAACATATCATAAACCATAACATAATCGTATCACATAAAACATGCATAAAGGAAACATAACATTTCCACATTTCAATCACAAGATATCAATACAACACATAGATATAATAAAAACTCTTTAAATACCATTTTCAATACCAAAATAAAATAATGTTAAAACTTTGTATTTAATTTTCATAAAAAAAAGATGGCTTGTAGAGGAAGCTGAAACTCAAATAATGGTCATGGCGGCGGAGAAGTCATTGTCACTGCATATGTATGGAAAGAAAAACATTCCCTTTTTTCGTTTAGTAAAACGCTTCATATAAAAATATTCCTTTTGAATAAACATAAAAGTCAAAGGGTTTTATACACCGTATAAAATAAAGTTGTGTATAAAACCAAATATGCCTCAATGAAAGGAGATTGAGACGAAGTCCTTAAAAAGATCATTTTTAAAATAAAATAGATCTATTATGTTTAATCACTATAGGTACACATAAGGAAAGTAAAAATACAAAATAGTACATAATAACATCATGACATAATTTGAAAGTAGGAGATTAACCCAAAGAATGGAAGTTGGGTTAATAAGTTCCCTTACCTCGTGTCCGACTTGACTCAACCCTTCTTTAACCTCCTGAATAATAACCTAGAGTTAACATCTACCTTATTAAGAACCATTTTCAATTTCATTATCCTTTTTATATCACTTATTACAATTTTATGATCATTATGTAATTATTTAAGTTAATAACGGTCATTTTGTCGATTTTTGGTACTTGAGTCAACAATAAACTTCTTATAATTACAAGTTGTTTATGTGGTAGAATATCCATTATCTCCAGAATTATATTCATGATTTAGATGTCATATATATCATATATATCCATTATATACATTCATTCATAATATTACGTAACATTTGGAGGTAAGAAATGAAATGCACCGTTCATGGAGACGGTAAGCCGTACGTACGCATGAACGCTACTTTCATTTCTATTTCATATTTAATGGACTGAAATCATAATAATATAAATGTACAATATAATTCCAGTATAATATATCATATAATACCATTTAATCCATCCTTTATACATCCCACATATGGTATTAACGATTCAAATCACTTTGAGGGGCGGTAGTCCGCACTTCCTAAAATGAAATTATCGCGTTTTACCCATAATGGAAATCATAAAGTATGCCATAAATGAGAAATACATAAGCATAAGTAAAACATAAAAATATTATATATCATATATAAAAATAGTGACATCTTAATGGCCACCTTTGAAGGTGTTATATGAGTGTTGAACAATCATCGTTTCGTGAGGCAGAAATTCGCCATCCACAGAAACCGTATGTTCTTTAACCATTAGGTGTAGGTGTGTGTAAGTGTAGATCGAATACTTCTTATACCAACATCCTAGTATATTTAGGATACTTGTTTTGTTACAAAAGAAATGAATAAAAAGAGTTTAGGGGGTTGGAGAAGAAAAATAAAATAAAACAACATTAGAGAAGACATTACCTCAAAATCGGGTAACTCTTTTTGATTTGAGCCAAAGGCTTCCTTGAGAAGCGTTCTTCCCAAAGTGAGGCTTCTAGGAGTAATAGGGGGAAGTTGGAAGAGTATTTGGGTAGAGGTTGGCTGAGACAAATGGCTTGAAAGTGTAAATGAGGTGGGAGAGGTGGGGGGCTTTTATAAGAGGAGAGGAGGGGCTCTTTTGGAAAGATTGAAATGTTACATTATTATACAATTATTTTCGGATTCTAAAGGTCCCACACTTATATAATTCGTGGATAAGGTGATAAGGGTTCTAAATATCCTCATCCAATAGGCTTTGGACAAGTTTAAGCCTTGGAATTTTCATTATCTTCTCATTTTATTTAAATCGTTAAATAATGAGGTCATCGCTGCATCATAATGATGTCATAAATACTTTAATTTATTTAATGTCTAAAAATTATAAAAAAACTACTATGATGTAGGTAATCTTTTTAGCTTTCTAATGAATATTTATAATCAAAATTCGGACTTGTTTAACGCCACTTAAAAACTGTTTTAGTAAAACAACTCATTTTTGTGTCAATTTAATTTTAACATTAAATAAATATATATTAATGTCATTTTCCAACTAAAGTGGCTCCATGGGGTCCCCAAGTTGACCCATGGGTTGTCTTGGTCGGCCATGAATCATCCAATAGGATTAGGACAAGTGTCAAGCTCATCTCATATTATTAAAACATTATTTTTACCTTCAACTACACTAATTACCTCTAATCGCGATTAAGAACTTAAAAGTTACTATTCACAAAAAATTTATTTTAATCTCATTGAACCACATTTTACTTCTTAATGACAACCATGTATGTCGGATTTTTGAAAATCAAATCACAGAAGTGGTAATATTTCATTTAAATGAAAAATTAGTTATTTAACTACCACTTAGTGGTTTCACTATTCATCAAAAATTGACGTTTTTCAGAACAAAGCCAAAATTTCACCCTAAGCTATAATTGATATTCCGAATTCAAAAATGATGTCTATTTTACAAAATTCCAAACATATAAGTAGCATTAATTAATTTTATAATTAATTCCCGCTGTTACAAAAAATGGCGTCTTTCTAAGAAACAATTTATATCAAAAGATTGGCAATTGTTTATGTTCGATTTCAATGTTAAATTAATTATAATGACCACCATTGGATAAAATGGTAAAAATATATTATAATTATACTTTAAAACCACTAAATAGTATAATTTTTCACTATAAATTATTTTTATTTAAAAAGTTGTTGTTAAGTATTTTTCACTAGTCATAAAAAATTAGAAGTTCTCAGAAAAATACCAAAAATTAAACATAGGCTAATTTCGATATTCCGAATCCAAAAATGAAGTCCATTTTGAAATATAAAATTTCTATAATTTTAAAAATTGGTTATTACTATTCATAACGGCTACTTTGATTAGTCACGGTGTTTTAGAACTCGAAGTTGCGTACAATGCAAGCTATTGCATTATTGAATGAGAAGCGTATCGTGGAAGCTTGGGGTGTTACATTCTCCCCTCCTTCAATAAATTGCGTCCTCGCAATTTGAAATTTTTCGTTGAAAATAAAAGGTTGAAAAGAGAAAATACCTTTGAGGAAAACCCACATCGGAAATAAGATTAATAAAATTTAGCCTTAATAAGAGGGAAAGGGAAATGAAAAAGTCACCACCCAATTATGATCTCGATTAGGAGAACATTGGTGGAAATTAGAGACATATAATTGGAGGAAAAACGTAAATATTCGTAGAAAGTGATTGAGATCATCAATCACAATCAACTGTCAAATTGAGGGCCTTAAAGCCTTCAATCTTTGTTGATTTAAAATATCATTAGTTCAACAAGACATAAGGTATTAGTATAACACATTTTTTGTTTTAATATCCTTTTACTAAAGTTTAAGAATTAATTTATTCATTGAATAAGAGATAGGTATATATATATTTATGCTTGACAACTAGAGTTTCAACCTTCAACTCATCTTTCACTCAAAAAGATAATAGAACTCAAAGATATTATACTTATCCTAATTGTATAAGGTTCCAAATGTTAACACATACCATTTAGATTAGTAAAATTATTTTGTAATAACCAGGGACTTCCTGTAGGCTAGTGGTAGGAAATAAAGGCCTGTCGCACTATGGTTGTGGGTTCGATTCCTGCAGCTTTGTCTGACGCGACGGGTTATGCCCCACCTTGTAGGTTGTCCTTTTCCGAAAACTATAATATTCCAAAAATAATCTTCATAAATTTTTTAACCTTAAACAATACTATCCAAAGATCAACTTAATCCATTCCAACCTTTATAGTTATCCAAAATACTTCTGTCCAACTCACAGTCTAAATTTTATAAGGAAGGTAAACATATTGAAGATCCTTTTTCCCACGTAACAACATGTGAACACCTTCATCATGTATTCTTTTTAAACATACTGAATTACCATGATCCCTTATTCCTTATAGAATACTAGATATACTCCTTCTATCCAAAAATGTATACAAAACATCAATCAGTTTCAATGAAGTTAAGTATATCCAATAAAATTTATCCAAATCAATCACCTCTTATTCCAAAATCACAATCTCAGTATCAGAACCATATTATGGTTTATCTTTCTCTCAACCATATATTTTCCAAAAATTTAACCTACTGTGGAGTCACTTTTCTTGGTTCCACACAATCTCAAGTCCTTGATGAAATAGTACTGCAGTACAATCCTTATATACTCCATAATTATTATAACCAGTACATCATTGATACAACACTCAAATTACAAAATTCTTTAATAAAAACATAAGAACTCTAATCATTACTCCTCATCTGTGGTAGTATCATAACTTGATTATTATCCAATAACATCATTTGGGGCATACTCTGATGGTTTGGACATTGGTTTGCGTAGTGTCCCCAATCCTGGCAGAAGAAGCATTGTACATTTGAAACCATTTTCTTACCCTTGCAGTCACGCACTTTGTGTCCTTTTTCTCTACACTTATAACAAACTCCCATTCCCTTTAGGCAAGTTCCATGATGTTTCTTCCCACAATTACCACATATTGGAAAATTCTTCTTTCCCCGCATCCCTTTATCCATCATTCTCTCTTCCATCCCTTTCGTCTCTTACTTCACTTCAAAGCCATAGAACTCAGAGAATTCTTTACTTATCTTATTAACACATGATACTATTTCTTCATATGTTGAGAACACATGGGAGACTATTTCCCTTCGAAATGTTGTCTTAATACTGTGAAAGATACGATCCTTCTTACTCTTTGGATCATACGTACTGCTGGAGTTCACATTCCTTCTACTGGGCGCCATTTATATACAATGGCATAAACTAGGTTAGTTTATGAATTACAATGAATAATTCCAAAATTTTAAAATACTTAAACTAAATTGAACGGTTTATGGATATAATCTATAATCATAAGAATGTTTTCTTTGAGAAAGTATATACACATAAACCCTTCATAATGATTTGTAAAGAAAATGAGAATTATCCTAAGCATATCCCCCGGGATTGTCGTAACAAAGAGTGCAGCAAGGCCCATTGTCGTGCACCAGTTCCCGTTCGAGTCTAGCTCAAAGCGGTGTTTTCGGGTTTTACCCCTAGGTACATCTGTACCAGAGCCGCCTCTACCTGCTCGTATCCAGACAGGGATGTATTTCTCAGAAAACTCACAACATCTCTACAATACCAAAATTCTAGGAAGTTCTTCTATACTAATCCTAAAAGTCTATCTTTGGTCTATGTGCTCTAATCAGAGTTTATCTAAATCTAGATTCCAAGTTTAGCACTAAACTGCCTCTGATACCAACTGTAACGCCCCGACCCCAGCTACCCAGAGTCGGTGCATTACTTCGTAACATTGGCATGATCACAAAAGATCAAGTCTCGAAAGACCGATTAGTTTATTAGCCTTGGAAACACTAGATACATTCATAAGTCTTTCATTACATCAAAAAGTAAACAAACTACAATAACATGGTCTTCATAGTCCAAACTCATATCCATTTCTGACTACCCCTGGAGGTCATTCATAAAATACTTCTTCACATCCTGCAAAATATTAAAACATTGAAAGGGGTGAGCTCAGATGCTCAGTAAGGATAAAAATATTGCGGAAGCTTTCATAAATAAACATAAAAATTTAAGGCAATGTATACCTAAAACAAAAGCCTTTTAAACTTCAACATCAACATAATATGGAAAAAGTAAAATGAGATAATGCCATTCACTTCTTCACATGGATATTCTACTGGTCTAATAATCACATGCAATATCAGTAACCACTTTCATAATGAGGGAATGTATAATGCCAGACATTCTGAAACATTTTGTCAAGGCCTCGGCCAAGACGTCTAAAATGATTAAGGCCTCGGCCAAAACCATAAATCAAATTGGGAAAGGGCCTCGGCCAATTCCACGTCTAGTTGTCTCATGAGACCTACCGATGCATCTAGGAGCTATAGCGGGCTCCACCCGTCACTTATTAAGTCCAATACATTCCTCATATGAATAGGTTTAAACATATCATAAACCATAACATAATCGTATCACATAAAACATGCATAAAGAAAACATAACATTTCCATATTTCAATCACAAGATATCAATACAACACATAGATATAATAAAAACTCTTTAAATACCATTTTCAATACCAAAATAAAAGAATGTTAAAACTTTGTATTTAATTTTCATAAAAAAAAGATGGCTTGTAGAGGAAGCTGAAACTCAAATAATGGTCATGGCGGCGGAGAAGTCATTGTCGCCGCATATGTACGGAAAGAAAAACATTCCCTTTTTTTCGTTTAGTAAAACGCTTCGTATAAAAATATTCCTTTTGAATAAACTTAAAAGTCAAAGGGGTTTATACACCGTATAAAAAAAAGTTGTGTATAAAACCAAATATGCCTCAATGAAAGGAGATTGAGACGAAGTCCTTAAAAAGATCATTTTTAAAATAAAATAGATCTATTATGTTTAATCACTATAGGTACACATAAGGAAAGTAAAAATACAAAATAGTACATAATAACATCATGACATAATTTGAAAGTAGGAGATTAACCCAAAGAATTGAAGTTGGGTTAAGAAGTTCTCTTACCTCGTGTCCGACTTGACTCAACCGTTCTTTAACCTCCTGAATAATAAACTAGAGTTAACATCTACCTTATTAAGAACCATTTTCAATTTCATTATCCTTTTTATATCACTTATTACAATTTTATAAACATTATGTAATTATTTAAGTTAATAACGGTCATTTTGTCGATTTTTGGTACTTGAGTCAACAATAAACTTTTTATAATTACAGGTTGTTTATGTGGTAGAATATCCATTATCTCCAGAATTATATTCATGATTTAGATGTCATATATATCATATATATCCATTATATACATTCATTCATAATATTACGTAACATTTGGAGGTAAGAAATGAAATGCACCGTTCATGGAGACGGTAAGCCGTACGTACGCATGAACGCTACTTTCATTTCTATTTCGTATTTAATGGAATGAAATCATAATTATATAAATGTACAATATAATTCCAGTATAATATAGCATATAATACCATTTACTCCATCCTTTATACATCCCACATATGGTATTAACGATTCAAATCACTTTGAGGGGCGGTAGTCCGCACTTCCTAAAATGAAATTATCGCGTTTTACCCATAATGGAAATCATAAATTATGCCATAAATGAGAAATACAGAAGCATAAGTAAAACATAAACATATTATATATCATATATAAAAATAGTGACATCTTAATGGCCACCTTTGAAGGTGTTATATGAGTGTTGAACAATCATCGTTTCATGAGGCAGAAATTCGCCATCCACAGAAACCGTATCTTCTTTAACCATTAGATGTAGGTGTGTGTAAGTTTAGATCGAATCATTCTTATAAAAACATCCTAGTATATTTAGGATACTGTTTTTGTTACAAAAGAAATGAATAAAAAGAGTTTAGGGGGTTGGAGAAGAAAAATAAAACAAAACAACATTAGAGAAGACATTACCTCAAAATCGGGTAACTCTTTTTGATTTGAGCCAAAGGCTTCCTTGAGAAGAGTTCTGCCCAAAGTGAGGCTTCTAGGAGTAAGAGGGGGAAGTTGGGAGAGTATTCGGGCAGTGGTTGGCCGAGCCAAATGGCTTGAAAGTGTAAATGAGGTGGGAGAGGTGGGGGCCTTTTATAAGAGGAGAGGAGGGGCTCTTTTGGAAAGATTGAAATGTTACATTATTATACAATGCTTTTCGGATTCTAAAGGTCCCACACTTATATAATTCGTGGATAAGGTGATAAGGGTTCTAAATCTCCTCATCCAATAGGCTTTGGACAAGTTTAAGCCTTGTATTTTTCATTATCTTCTCATTTTATTTAAATCGTTAAATAATGAGGTCATCGCTGCATCATAATGATGTCATAAATACTTTAATTTATTTAAAGTCTAAAAATTATAAAAACATACTATGATGTAGGAAATCTTTTTAGCTTTCTAATTAATATTTATAATCAAAATGTGGACTTGTTTAATCCCACTTAAAAACTTTTTTAGTAAAACATCTCATGTTTGTGTCAATTTAATTTTAACATTAAATAAATATATATTAATGTCATTTTCCAACTAAAGTGGATCCATGGGGTCCCCAAGTTGACCCATGGGTTTTCTTGGTCGGCCATGACTCATCCAATAGGAGTAGGACAAGTGTCAAGCTCATATCATATTATTAAAACATTATTTTTACCTTAAACTACACTAATTACCTTTAATCGCGATTAAGAACTTAAACGTTACTATTCAAAAAAATTTATTTTAATCTCATTGAACAACATTTTACTTCTTAATGACAACCATGTATATCGGATTTTTGAAAATCAAATCACAGAAGTGGTAATATTTCATTTAAAAGAAAAATCAGTTATTTAACTACCACTTAGTGGTTGCACTATTTATCAAAAATTGAAGTTTTTCAGAACAAAGCCAAAATTTCACCCTAAGCTATAATTGATATTCCGAATTCAAAAATGATGTCTATTTTACAAAATTCCAATCATATAAGTTGCATTAATTAATTTTATAATTAATTCCCGCTGTTAAAAAAAATGGCGTGTTTCTAAGAAACAATTTATATCAAAAGATTGGCAATTGTTTATGTCCGATTTCAATGTTAAATTAATTCTAATGACCACCATTGGATAAAATGGTAAAAAAATATTCTAATTATACTTTAAAACCACTAAATAGTATAATTTTTCACTATAAATTATTATGATTTAAAAAGTTGTTGTTAAGTATTTTTCACTATTCATAAAAAATAAGAAGTTCTCAGAAAAATACCAAAAATTCAACATAGGCTAATTTCGATATTCCGAATCCAAAAATGAAGTCCATTTTGAAATATAAAATTTCTATAATTTTAAAAAGTGGTTATTACTATTCATAACGGCTACTTTGATTAGTCGCGGTGTTTTAGAACTCAAAGTTGTGTACAATGCAAGCTATTGCATTATTGAATGAGAAGTGTATCATGGAAGCTCGGGGTGTTACAAAAGTGAATTGGTGCATAACAATAAATATGTCTCAATAGAATGTAAATTGACATTAAATCCCTTTTAAAGATTATGTCCTTAGGTTAAGGATAAATCAATGAAATTATTATATGTGGAAAACATAAATAAACTTAATGTTATTTTTTATTTAGTGTAAATCAATCAGAGTACATTTCCAAATATTCTTTTAATAATAACACCAATGACTGGGACATTTATCTAAATGAATGGAAATTGAGTTAATATTACTCTTATCAAGTTCATATCGATTACTAGAGAATTTATCAATGGAGTGATTATGTGTATTGGAATTATATCCACACAAATGGGAGTGGAAATTTATATATTAAAATATAAATAGTGATTACACACATAATCATTGAGTAAAATAATCAATGATGTTTGAGTCAAACCTAGTGAGTGGAAATCGAAATTAGAAATTACCTTAACGATTTTTTAACTTACAAAACATACAAACAATGAAATAATGATCTAACAATGATGTTTTAAATACACAAAAATTAAATTATATTACATGGAATACAACCAAGGTCAGCACTTACACCACTGAAAAAAATAGTGCCAATATGGCATCAATCACATAGGAATAAGAATTGAAATGAAAAACCCATACCACATTGTATTCAATTGAGACATATGAACATAAGTTAAAAACCACCAAATTTATCACATATTACCATGAATATAAATATAATAATGACAATATATTTCAAATGGTAGTACTGAATACACTACATGCAATAAAAAGTGGTGAATAATGGAAATCTCACAGAATTAAAAGTTAGATAAGAAACCCCTTACCATTTTGAAATCAATTAAGTCGCATGAATGAAAGTCAATTAACACCAAATTAATCACAAAATACCATGAATATAAATATAATCATGATAATACATATCAAAAGGCAGTAATCAATACACCACATGCAATAAACAATTGGTGAACAATGGAAATCTCACAGAATTTAAAGTCAGAAAAGAAACTCCTTACATTGAATTTTCCTTGGTCTAGTGTACATTATCATCTTTTATAATAAATATATTATTTTAATTAAATTATAAAATAACCACATAAATAAATATAATATTGTTTATGATTTTATAATATAGATATGTTAATAATATTTTAGTAGAATCATCGATTCAGGTGTTCACTGATTAGTTTTCCATTATATGTTTTGTTACGTAAGCCATGTTTGTTACAAATTGGATATACTTGATTCATATCAAGAATGATATTAATTTCTTAAAAAATATTTTTAATAATAAAATAAAAATTATTCTCTAATGGTTATGATGGGGAATGAATTTCATCGC
Organism: Viscum album; assembly: GCA_963277665.1. Classification (NCBI taxonomy): domain Eukaryota; kingdom Viridiplantae; phylum Streptophyta; class Magnoliopsida; order Santalales; family Viscaceae; genus Viscum; species Viscum album. The sequence goes on from OY728123.1 coordinate 1,100,489,513, forward strand.
GTTCATGGAGATGGTAATCCGTACGTACGCATGAAGGCTACATCCATTTCATTATTTTTTATTTTAAAAGTAAAGAAAATAAAATGGTACATAGGTATATTATTATTCCATTATTATATAATTTTTTATATACATTATATATGTTCATTAACATCTTCCTTTATATGTTCCATGTATGGAATGAATGCACCATATCACTTTGAGGGGGCGGTTGTCCGAACTTCATTAAAGGAAATTATTGTATTTATACAACATGAAAAAAATAGAGTTACATCATAAAATATAATTACAGATGATTATAGATAAGATAAAAATCATGAATATCATATATAATTACAGTTACATCATAATTTCCACCATAATAGGTGGTAGTAGAAGATTCAACAATCATTGTTTCATGAGGTAGTAGTTCGCCGTCCACAGATACATTATTCTATATTCCTATTAGATGAATGTGTGTGTTAGTGTAGTTCCAATACATCTCATAAAAACAACCTAGTATATTTTAGATAGTATTATTTTTATAAAATAATGGAATAAAGAGAGTTTAGGGGGATGTATAATTAAAATAAAATAAAATAACTTAAGAGGAGATGTTACCATTAAATCGGGTAACTCACTTTTTTTTGAACAAAAAGGATTCCTTGAAGTGTTTGATGACTATATTAAGACATATAAGAGGAATATAGGGATGTATAGAGCTTAATTGGGAAGAGGTTTGATGAGCCAAGGGGCTTGAGAGGTGTGAGAAATGCGATATAGGTGAGGGTTTTTTATTAGGGGAAGGAGGGGCTCTTTTAGAATGTTTGAAGATATGATTTTATTATATATTAATTTTCAGTTTCTAAAGTTCCAAAACTCATTAATTCAAAGATAAGATGACTAATGTCTGAAATAAAATCATCCAATAGAAATTGGAGTGTTTTTGGATATTTTTTTACTTTTTATAATCTTAATTATTTAAATAATTTATTAATGAGGTAAACACGACCTCATTATTATGTCATAAATAATTTTAATTAATTGATGTCTAAAAAATATAAAAAATTTAAATGATGTATTAAATCTTCTTATATTTTAAATGAATGTTTATTGTTGAAAATATAACTTATATAACCCCATGTAAAATTTTTTTTACTAAAATATATATGTCTATATCATTTTTTACTAGTCTTTAAATTAATTAATATAAAGTGTCATTATCATTCTCATCTGGCTCCATGGGGTCACAAAATTGAACCAAGGATTCCCATGGTCGAGCATGTGTCAAAATATAGAAGTAGTACAAATGTTAGGGCAATTTAATATTATTATAATAATATTTGATTACCGTTATTTACCATATTTACCCTTTAACAATGGTAAATAAAGTATTTACTGTAGTAAATTTCCATAATGTATATCTATAGAATTTACCTATTTACACAATTTAGAAATCATGATTCCAAATTTAAAATCCATTTTTCCAAATTACCGACAAAAAAGTGGCATAAATTAATTTAAAATTAATTCTCGTTGTTAAAATAAAAAAACTGTTTTTATGAAATAATAACTATGAAAAGACTGACAGTTGTTGTTGCCCAGTTTAAATGTGAAATTACATCCAATTTCCTAAAATATATTAAATGATAAAACTATAACCAAATGATACTTTAAAACCACTCAAATATATAATTTTACTCTATAAATTATTTCGATTAAAAAATTTATTTTCAAAAAGAAATTAGTATTTTTCACTATTCATCAAAATATGAAAGTTATCAGAAAAGTACCAAAAAATTATCCAAAAAAAAATTCTATCCCAATAATAAAGAATAATTTCATTTCATTTAATTTTTTATATAAAAGTGTCAAATATTGGTTTTTTACAAAATGGTTTCCATTGAAAAGCGGTATAATCTCATTTTAAAAAAAATACATATTTTATCAGAAAAAATTGAATTTTTTCTTATATTATAACTAAGAAACTCATAATATGGATTCTAAAATTATATAGAGTATATAAAATAAAAAATTCAATTAATACTATTTATAACCGCTTTTGGAACGACTAGTTTGGTATGTAATGGTGCACTCGAACTCGGCGTTGCGTGTAACTCAAGTAGTTGAATTTCATTTAATAGATAACGTACTATAAAATCTTGGGGTTGTTACATGATTCCTATTTGAAAGTATATAATTTTATTGGGAATTCACATGATAAGGCTTTTATGCCATCATGATACCCACCGTTGATCACACAACACACCATAGTAAATCGGGGTGCCTATCTATGATGAGGTTCCCATGCAATCCTGAGATCCATTTTTGATCAAATGACTCCATGAAAAAAATTAGCATAAAAATGATGGTTTTCTTATAATATAGCAGATAAAACATTATAAAATGTATAATTATCTTGTGAATGTATGCTACGATAATTTTTATGTGAGTGGGGTTATGCACCAGGTGTGATCACTATTGATCATGAGAAGGGCCTTTTGAATTTCAACATGATCACACAGAAGGCCCCCATGACAAGGTGTCTTATCACATGCGGGGCACATAACAAGAAGATTTAATCTTTACAAAGATAGCATACATGTCTTTATAGATCATGAGAATGAAATTTCATGGGTTTCTTTGTCTCATGAACACTATCAATCATGAAGGAACAATTGTGAAAAGATTATTATACAATTAAATATCTTTAATATAAATCCCTTTGATAATACATGATTCCAATAAATATGATGATTATGGAGTGATTTCATGGTCATTGGTCCTCAGGTGATTCCATGAATTACTTGTGGAAAGATCAGATTAAGTGCATGATGCAATACTCCCCAATTTACTCTAGCTCATATTTTGTTTATGTTTCATATTTGGTGGAATATAACTAGGGTAGATAGCCCTATAAAATCCTACCCTTATAAATAATAAAAACAAATTTATTATGATGACTACAATAATTGGAGTTTAAAATTTTGAAACTCTCAAAGTAGAAGGCTATGCGATTGAAAGAGTCTAATATATGGTACAATTAATAGAACATCATATGAGATCACATGATATGAATATGTGCTTTCTGTGATTGTCCTATAGATCATGTGAAGAACATATAGTGGGTTATATAGATTATGAAATGAATTTATTCATGTCTACATAGTCACATTAATTCTAAACAAACGAACTACTGGAAAACCATAACCCAAAAACACAATATATACTACAAATTATAGGGGACTCATGAAAATAATTATACAATAACATTAATTAAAAGGAATCATTCACCTCATATGAACTATATAGATTATATGAAATACCCTGAAAAATTTACCAATATCATGAGATGTTCATTGTACATGCCTACCCCATCATTGGATGTCCTCATAACAGATTATCTAGGTCTTGCGAGGCCCTCAGGCTTGTCAACTGAGTTATAAAACAATTCAAAGGACTTTTCAGACAGGTCATGTGACGTCCTCCAAAAAAACCCATCTGTATCATGTTATGTACTAAAAAAAATTACATTATAATATTCAATATTATTTTTATATGTACTATAGAAAATTGGAACATGTCCATGTATCCCCATACATGTAAGGTAGACACCCCATAAATGTCAGACATACACTTTGGACATGTTAGGAAGGCACATAGGATATGTCAGGTAGACTCCCAAGGATGTGATACATTTTTATATTAGACTTATTTGGGAATAAGCTTAATTCAATTATGAGAAATATAATTCCTATCCAAATTGGATATACTGGATTCCTTCTAATAGATCAAGCTATAGTGTGAATCTACATAAGTGAAATCCCACCATGCCTTAGATATTATAAACCATAGGAACCAATCTATCCTATAGGTTCACAATTTTTCCTCATCCAAAATCTGATTGGGAAAATAGAACTATGGTTAATCTAATTTTTAATATATACATGACATACTAGAATCCTTCCTTTTTCTTGAGATTCAAATAAAACACCCTATTTTGGATTCCCTAGTGTAAAAGTCCCAAAACTATATGTGATCATAACAATCACACGATATCCCTTGTTTCTCACACTACTCATGGATCACATTGGATTAGGGATATATAATGATAAAATAATACACTTAAAAAACTCCCGCATCATGGGGATCCTTAGTGTTTAATCTAAATTTAGTGGCATGATATATCTGTCACCATAAAAAGGAATCCAATATGGGGTAAGACCCAAAGTAACAAACGTACTATGAAGACTCATATTATTATTATAGGTAGGATTCATATGATTCCATTCTAAAACTACATTTCAATACTTAGTACTTAGGTTCCCTTATATATATATATATCCTTTCATCATAATGAAAAAATTCATGGGTGAAACAAAAAACAATGGTTTTTATTCCTTCTATAAAAAGAAAACATAATAGGCCTCATGAAGGTTCAATCACATCATTTAGATATAAATCGACTACCTTGGTGGTATTATACTTTATAGTGACTAGTTATATATAATTGACATATAAAAAACTTCCCACTAAAAATAAATAATGGGAATGAGATGATGAAAATAAGATATATATTGATGGTCTGATTTATAAAATCCCTCATTATACAAAAAGTATTTGAAACCCAATCATTTTATCAGGGTAACTGATTCCATATATTTATCTGGAAGAGATTCAAAAAAATATCATAAATATAGAAGAGTGTCCTATAAGTGAAAACAATTACCCCTAAAAGTGTGTGATTATCCCGAACTAACATCTCTTTAACCAATGTGAGGTCCTAAGATCCACTGGGTCTAAACCCATAAATGACAACCTATATTTGGGAAGAAGTTTGTAACATTTTTATGGATTATTGAGACATTAGATGTTTCTAAGAAATGAAAATGGTGACACAAAAGGGTTCGATTTTACAACCATGATTGATCCACCACAATAAAACTTCAAAATTTAAAAAACTGTAAAAAACTAATGTGGTGGAATGTAGTAAAAAATTAACTGAATCATTATAGTCATCAGTTACATTTTCTCCTAAACATTTGACACCACATATTTATGAGAAAACAAAATCTTTGGGATAACATTTGTATATTTCATATACTATTATTTAATTATTATTTTCAAATATCAATTTATCATAACCTTTTTAAATCTTATAGTAATTGAAAATATTGGTTGTGTTTGTGTCTATGGAAAACAATCTCCCTGAAGTGTTGTGTTATGATTTTCATCACCGAATCAAAATAATGGGAATAATTATTAATTAAATGTGGATTTATGACATTTTTGACATAGTTATATATATATATTTTTAAATAATACATATCATTTTACCCTGCAATCCATTTAAAAATGGCAATGTCACTTGTGTGTATGTCTGTACTATGACCTCCACGATGATATGTGATTCATTTTTATGTAATCATATCATAAATAGATATAAAATTATATTTATTGTATAATATTTATTGTTATTTAAAGACTAATATTATGGAGATGATGGAACCACATCCCTATCTACTAGGGTCAACAAAAGAATGTTGTTTTGGGATTATTAACTAAATGTCTTAAAAACTACTATCAATAACATTAACTATTCAGTGAATATTTGAGACATTATAATAAATTAAATAAATCGAGGGGTGATAAATTATCAAAACTGAAAAATTTTCTTAAGAAACAAAAGAATTTCTATAACACTATCATTTGGGATTGAAGGAATGTACATCCTATATTTTTATTCAGGTAAATGATTTATTATCTATATTTCATTTCAAGGATACTCATGCCATGAATTCCACATTTCTTCTATTATGTGGTATATTTACTACAATATAGATTTTATTTATCATTAATTTAATAAAATTATTGTGTTTTTTAAAAAACATTTCATGTTATCACCTTTATTGATAATTTGATTCAATGTTTTTCAAACAAATGAGTGTTCCTATAATAATCTAATTTGTATTATGGAGTTTTTATATTAAAGTTACTGTGAAATGATTTAATAATATTTTTCATTTCAAAACACCACATATTTTTAATTCTATGTTTATCTATACATTTTTTTGTTTTAAATTCAATTTATTCACATTAATACATAAAACGATTGAGAAAATGTTTACAAAAAAGAGAGAATATTTCCCGTTTATTAAAATAAATTTTACATTCGTCACCTTATTCTATGATTTTTTCATGAATATTTCTTATATTATTAAAAATTTTGAATTAAAATTTCAATCATATTATACATTAATTTAACATTTTTGAAATGAATATTCACATTGATTTTAAAATTAAGTACTTTGGACTTTTTACCAAAATGGTGGATGGAATATGTGTTCGTACATTTATCAAATGAATATATTTTCATAAATTCATTAATATTGTTTTCATTTAAGAATATTGTACATTAATGAAATTTTTTTAAATAATTTAAATTATCAACATTTTTGAATAAAAATTTAAAAAACTATTATAAAAAAATAATATTTATCTCTGGTTTTCAAATAAATGCTTGAATGTTCATATTATTTTATTTTAAAATATGTAAATTTAATTTATATGGTTTTTTTAACTGTGGATATAATCTAACAATATCATCTAATAAATTTCCATGGATGGATTATGATCATTAAGATCTAGTTATTGATATGGGAAAATATTGACATTTCCCATTTTAGCTTTTCAATATTGATGTTTATGTTCATTATGTATTGTGTATTTATCAAATATCTAATATGACAATTTAATTTTTATTATTATGTGACTGGCCAGGTCAATTATGTCCCATTGATTAATCATTATGTCTATTGATAAAAACAGACTTGGATATTTTTTGTATGCCTTACCGATTTATATATGATTTCATAGAATGAGGAATTGATGTTATGATTATGATGCCCTAAATTATTAATTCCTTCATTATCAAATAAATTATTATTATATAAATTCTTATATACCTTCTCCATTCATATATTTTTGTTTTTGATATTTAAGGGGTTTTAGTGAATTATTATGACTTTATAATGTTTCCAAAGGAGCATATGATGAAGTAGAATGTTTATGAACTTGCATGGGTGACACAATTATTTTTAAGGAAATGATTTAATATGTTCCAAATAAACCATCATGATTTTTTCATTTTCATTCGTTATTTCTTATTAAATACATTTTTACTTTTTTTTACCAAAAAGGTTATTATAAAAATAAATCTTTTACCCTGATCATGATTACGTTAAAATATTAATCATTCTCATTGGTTTGTTTTTCAGGACAATCCAAAATCCATTATTTGTATATCCCATATTATTTTTCGCACATATATCTTTCTAAAATGCTTTTCAAATCTCCTAAGGATGAGTAGGAACTATAGAAATGGGAATTTCTAATAATGGGGATTCATTTCAAAAGAAGAAAATAGGTTTTTTATGAAACATGGGTTTTCATTTTAGAATCTTATATTTATTAAAAAAATAAATTGATTATAAGGGTCCAAATTTTATTTATAGTTATTGATATGTAATATTTTTTATTAATTATTTAACAAAATAAACTAAAAATGTCATAAAAAATTTTGAACTTGAAATCCATGTTTTAAATCAATTAATTTTTTATTGCTTATATAATATTAAATTTTTTCAGGGTAATGTGATGGGAAATATTATATATTTTCCTTCATTCTTGGATATCATCTGTATGAATGAGTAATTAATAATTTTTACTAGAATATAGACATAACCCATGAGCCATATTTTATATTTCATAGTCTCCCCACCTTTAACATGGGAATTTTCCCCTAGTTAGCAGTCTCTATCCTATATAGAGGCTTCTCTGATGTATCGTTGTGTCCCTATATAAGAATTGACTTTTTTGTTTGAGATGGAGCTTTAAAATGTTGTTTTATTAAATTTTTGGATATTTTATATTGTTATATTTATTTCGTGATTGGGTGAAGGGATTGATAGGTTAACCAGATATATAAATTTCCTGAATGACATTGGTTCAAACCCAAGCTTCTTATGGATTTCTTTTGTTGGTACTAGGATGTCATTGACGAGCGAAGTGTTGGTTTGGACTGATAATCCCAGTGTTTGATGGATGAGAATCGAGATTCATCATATGACTCTATTGGGAACAAATGATATGTTCATAAATCATAATATCTGAATGAAAGTGGTATGACGCTACCGTATATGGATGGTTACATTGAAATAATGCATAATCATAATTTAACAGTAATTGAATCAACATATAAAATAATTTATGTTTATCAATGAAATTAAAAAAGGTAATTAGAGTGAAAAAAATATCAATGTCATGGATAATTATTTTAAATTTTTTTCGTACCAAAGGGAAATTATTTTTTGATTATTAGTTTTTTAAAAAATCCAATAATTTGATGAAACATAGTTTTGAAAAGATACCTTATACCATAGATTAATATGATGATTAAATCGATTTTAATGATAGGTGTATTGAACTATGTCATAGATATGGGTATAATAAATTGATCAGTTTTTTGGGTCCTGTGGAATATGGTGATCACATTATTTTAGAAAACTTTTACATAATACCTAATTTAAAATTCCATCAATTAATATCTAATAATCTTGATTCATTGTGTCTTTGGAAGACTAGTTTTATAATATATATATATATATATATATGTGTGTGTGTGTGTGTGTGTGTGTGTGTGAAACTAAAAAAAGAATTAATTTTAAACTTCTTCAAGAGATTAGAAATTCATTTGAGATTCCTAATATTCATAAGAAAACCTAGGGAGTATGAAAACAAAATGGATAATCTAAAAGACTTTTAAGAGAATAAAACATTTAATGAAGCATAAAATATAAGTCAAAACAATTATTATTATAAAAAACCAATATTATGAACAGTCAGATGAGACTTAATTTAAATAACATGCAAACATAATATAATGGTTACATAAAAATTTCGAAACATAATAAAACATGATATGATAGTAAGTATTGAATAACTTCCTAGAACATCCAATAGTGGATAGAGTCCCATTATTGATTTGGTTTTCACCCAATTTCTTTTTCATATCACCTAATGAGATATAAACATTAAACAATGGATTGAAGTGGTATCTTGGAACACCATTGATAAAATATAAATATTTATCTATTCCAAAAATTGAAATAAATCATAAGGCTTAAACATAAAAATTTTCCATACAATTAATTTGGTTTCAAAACCATTCCTCATATCAAAACCAAAGGATATTTAATATGTATTCTATATAGGAGAATGGATTAAATTTATCCTAATTTTATATCTTAATAAATAAACATAGGCAACAAATTTAATTCATCATTTAAAATAACATCATTAATATTGGTACAAATTAGTGTATTGAGTTGAACAATAAAAACAGTGTTTTAGGTAATCAGTTAAAGATATTTGTAAAAATAATGAACATAAAATTTTCATTCAATACATGAGGTAAAATATCATGGTTATTCCTAAAATATTCATTTCTGATATAAAATCATGATTATAGGGGAATTATTTTAAATAGTGTAATATTAAAGGAATAAGTATTAAAAAATTACTGCATAGTTATGTTTGAATTTAAAGAATACATTTTAGAAATGAACATAATGTATGTATAACACCAGCAAAGGTTGGGACATAAGATAGGTATGTATATATATAAGTTTAATTTATATTGAAATTATAATCCTTCTATATTGAAAAAATATATAGATAAACTAAGATGGAGAGAGAATTGTTATAACCCAAAGAAAACAAAGTGGTTTAGAGAGATAACTTCCCTTATGTCTAGACTGATTCTACATGTTCCCCTGAAATATTGAATAATAAAAATGGACTCATAAAATTAATATATTCTAAAAAAATTCAGTTATATTAAATTTAATATAATTTAATTATGATAACATGAAACAATTTAAATGTGATATATCGTATAATATTATTATTACGTGGGTGTTTTTTTTAGTTTCATAGTTCCAATGTGGGATCAATTGTGGATAACTATTGGTGTTCTAGTTAAAAGGGACTATAAATATAGAAGGTAAATTAAATAATATTCATATACATCCATAAATTATAATGTCTCCAAATATCAATATTTTTTCAAATATAATTATTATTTATTTAATATAAATCCCTTAATTTTATAGGTTTTTCATTTTGGAAATTTTATCAACAATCATGAAATTGATTTGTTTTATTTTATTTGGGAAAAATTAATACATCATATAGTCACAAAATAAATTATAATATTCATCAACTCAAAAATATTTAATAATAAAGAAATCTCTATAACTAAACTTAAATCAAGATGACAAAAACCATGTATATTGTTCATGAAGGTCATCCATAAATTTTTTTATGGACATAAGTTTTGTTTATTTAATAAATGACGGTAGATTAGAAGATTTAATTTCTAAAAAAAATAATTATATAATTTTTTATACTTATGGTAAAATTTATATGTTCATGGAAACCATATTTTAATGGTAAGGGAAGAATAACATTTATAGAGTTTTAGTAAAACATTTAACTCTCCCTTTGAAGGTATCCTCATATGATTCCCCTCAAGGATCCTTTTAATGGTATTTGGTGATTTAATGTATAATATGGATGTGTGGAGTGATATAGGGAGTGATATTTCCATAGTGTTGGTTAGCTTGATGTATAATAAGTTGTGAGCAGAAGGGAAGGGGATGGTAGTTTTTATAAGGGGATGAGAGTGGTGTTTTTGAATATTATAATCTTTAGTTTATTATTTTCTATTAAGAATACAAATATTGATGACTCCTATTATTATATATAGTAAGTGATAAATGATAATTTAATCTAATAGGTTCTTATATCATCTAGGACTTCTAAATTCACATATTTATCTGAAAATGGTTAATAATGTATTTTGTCATATTTTACTACTAAAAAGAAATCATATTTTTTAATCACATGTGAAAAGTTCACCCTATCAATTTTTTAATATCAAGATTCAAAAAATTATGTCCACTTAATGAAATGATTTTTATAACTTAGAGGAAATTATTAATTTTTCAAAATAAAATCTTTATTTATTTGAAATTTCAAATTTTATTATTATGATAAATTTTACAAAAAAATTAAAAATCCATTCTGTTATCATAAAATTATATGATAATTTAAAATGAAATATAATATTGTTTTATAAGAATATTTTATAAAAAAATATTATAAATCCTTATATTTGTTTCTAAAATAAATATTAAATGTATTTGTTTTAAAACTATTAAAACATAAATTATATTATTTTTTAAACTCTTATTTAATAGTATCATGCTATAATTTTGTCATTGTATCTTTTTATTAAATAAATTATTAATATTTTATATTTACTTAGGTGTGGAAAATATTCTAATAGTCAGGTTATTATTCCCAATTTTCATATTTGAATATCAACCATCAAATTACTATTGCATTGGTTACCTTGTAACAGTCATATAAGATATATAAAATTTATAAATACCTCATATTTACTTAATTATTTATTTACCTTTATTTTTTTATATTATAGTATTTCATTTTTAATTAGCATAGTTAAATAAAAATATTTTACTTTGTTTCTATATAGATGATTGTGGGTGTGGTTATTCTTGTGGATTGAGCATATTAAATTTTAATATTTTAGTTATACAATTTTTAATTTTATTTCCCACTATAATATTTTCAATTATTTGGGGTATATTTATTCTCAAAATATAAAATTTTAATTTATTTAATAAACTAATGTATGTTTTATCAATTTGAAAAATAATACATTACTTAATATAAAATTTTTACACAATAAGGGATATTAAATTGAAACTTATTCTATTATGTTGCATTATACCCCATTAATATATTTCATTCGAAAAATTTATTTTAAATGATTTATTAAAAATAAGAGTTGATACTTATTTTTCATTTCTTGATATGGTTCCAAAATCACCTCCTAGTACATATAATGTTTTCAAATTACTTTGATATGGGGAGAGGGTGATTCTAGAAGAAACCAATTAATAGTTGTGTATGTGGATCTGCATGAAAGATTATATTTTGAAAAGATTCTTAAATGAAAGGAACATAAACTTGGAGGAGTTCACCCAATTGTGGGAGAACCTAGTTTATCAAATTTATAACCTCATCAAGGATTATATAGTTACAAAGGTGGTTGTTTCTCCTAAGAAATTATAAATAGAGAATTTATCTAACAGCCCTGAAACTGATTCCAATGGTTTTTGTGATTTCTTATGGATTTTTAGGTTTTCTAATAGAACTTATAGGGTTTCCCATATATTCCATAATATTTCTTTTTAAAAAAAATCTAATTTTTAATAAGTTATAACCTTATTTTGAATGGATATTTGAGAAATCATTTGTGAAATGAGTAATGATGTTCCGTGAATTATGAAGAACATATCCATATTTTATAACATTAAGAAGACTAAATAATCTTACATTCGTATTATGAATACGGTTTCAGGATCCATTCAAAATAAAGAATCTTCTACATTATTATTCTTCCTAGTATGGTAGTTGATTGAGCTGTCATTGTTATTTCTATACTCAAAAGGTCTTCATTAATTTATATTGTCATACTTCAAAGGGAATATATATTTGAATCACTTATTATCAGTATATGTTTCACTCTCTTCATCATTGAGAAAATTCCATGTAATATTCATTGTGAATATCACTGTATCAAAATTGGGGTCATGTGTTTGTTATCTCTTCTAATGGTCATTGATTTTTCTACATGCATTGGTTTATACATTATAAGATTATATAAGTATATTTCCAGAGACATATATATCATATTCATTATATACCATGTAACGTTTCATAAATTTTGATAGTGTTAGTATTGGAATTATGATAATCCTCTCTTTCAATTTATTAATGTGATCCTCCCTTTTATTTGTAAAAAAACAAGAAATATATTCATAGTTAACAAGGATATCAATATTTAAAATTCATATAAGTTCATCATAAATAATCGGTAGTACTGAGGTAGTCAAAGAATAATATAGATAATCGTTACTAATATTTTTTTCGGCCCCTCCTCAATGATCATTTCCTTAGAAGGTTCCACATATATCCATTTACTAGTGAACAAATTCCCTATTAATGATAGTTTATCCATCCATTACCTAATTTTATTGTTCCTTACATATATCTTCTCTTCTCATAATATATTTATCATAGTATTCAAATTCACTCCATGATCATCCTTTCTTTTGGAGTTTACAAAAACATCATCTCTAAATACTATTAAAAAATCAAGTAAGTCTCTAAAAACATTATTCATTAAATCCTTGAATATTACTAGAGAATTATTGATCCTAATGTAATCACTATGAACACTTGATCACCATATATTTCTTGAAATATAGTTTTGGTAATAACCCCCTTATTCACCTCTAATTGGTGATTCACTACCTGATGGTCCACCTTAGAGATGTATGCCACCCCATTTACTTGATGGAATAAGACCTCAATACATGGAAGTAGATACTTCTTAATTATAATGATTTTTTATGTTCATAATAATAAAAATAGAGTAACATTATCACATCCTTAATCTTGATGAAGAGGACACTCCCATCATATAAGGAATAATATTGTTATATGAAACCCATTTCTAGATTCTCTAGTAATTTCTTATTTAGCTCTTCAAACTCAATGGTGGTAATTCTATAAATGTTATAAAATACGAGAGGATATCTGAGAATAAGTTTAATTGAGAACTTTACCTCTTTATCTAGATGATTAATGTGAAACTCTTTAGGAAATATATATGTATATTACCTCAAAATGGAAATGTCTTCATGAATTATTCTCGCCTTTATCCCAAAAATTTTATTGATATGTGATTTTATACAAGGAAATGGTATCCATACATGAGAAACATATTTGGAAGGTGATTCATCCTCTTCTTTACAACTGTTACAAACTATAGGATGTCTTGGGATGTGAAAAGTGATCTCCCTCACTCAAAATCCAGTATAGTATTCATATAATGATTAATTATACATTAAAAATATTGAATAAATTTATTCTAAATTATCTTTTACAAGGTTTTATGGGAGATTCATTTCACAAAAATATATAGGGTAGGTGTTATATACATGAGATGTAATAATTTCCCCCATTTTCATTTCTCATAAATAACTTAATCTTCATATTTTGAGGTGGTTATTTATTATCTATACTAAAAATTTATTATATGAATGAATAAATAGATCTAGAATCCAAAATTATATTTTCTATTATAGAATGAATAACTATCCTACGTAACACCAAATTTTTGTTAGGATCTTATTCAACTGTAATGATATCATATTACACAAATTGATCCTAAGTCAACTGAGTTTTTTGTTATTGAATATCACTACAAACCATATTCATAGGGCACTAGAATGAAATATTACTATGTTCTATGAAGTTGAATCATATATCTATAGGTTAAATATTGATCTTTTCATTCTTTCATCATTCAGGTTCAAAAATTTCTTCATATATTGACTGTATTGAAAAAAATAACCCAATTTTCTAAAATTTGACTATTTCCAGATTTCCTTGAAATTGTATTCCAAATATTTATTCCCACACTTATTAAAAAGGATTTTTTGGATTTTCATTCATATTGGGATTTATCCACTAATCCACCAAGTTAAAAATATATTTTAATTTTGTTATCTCTATCCCCATGAGACCAATGAGATTCTCCAATATCTATCTCAATAAGAAGGTAAAATAAGGAATTTTATTATAGTTTCCAATGTATCAAATCAATAAATAATTTTATAGAATAATATTTCAACCATAATTTATTTAGTCGATTATATTTTTGGTGTTGATGAAAATTTAAGAGGCATACCATGAAAGCCTTGGGTCATTTTACCATATTACATAGTAAAAATAACCTCTTTTCATAAATAATAGGATAACCTTCACCATTTTAAGGAAACTATGTGAGTGAAAATATTACTTTAATAATATTTTCTCAAATCATGAAAAACCATTTTCTCATTTAACATCATGTTCATGGTAAATTTCCACTAGTGATCAGCTTATAACTCCTCGTGATAAATAGATAATATTATAGTATATTGATTCAAGAAATGGAGGTGAAAAATATATTATAAATAAATTTAATCCACAAATATTTGATAAATGTAATATAATATCCAATAAGGGATGGTGGCCTTTTTCACAAAAAGTACTCAACAAAAATATTCACTTTCTTTTGAAAAGGTGGGTGTTTACCATGATTCTTTTTATTATCAATAACAGGAGCCAGTTTTCCTAGTGCATTTATAATTATCACAGCTCCATCACCCAAGGGGTTATACATATGAATAAGGAAAACATCAAGTTTAATTTTATGTTTTTTTCTAAAACAGTTCCCCATATATCCTTCCATTAACTTAATTATGGGAAATGAGAAAATAGGGTTAAAGAACTCAAACTAAAAATATAATGAAATATAAAACTATGAACATGTTAGGATTAAATAAAAAATAAAAATTAAATCCTATCTTATGAGTCTCTCTATTTTAATCTTGATTATCCATGATTATGTTCGTATTATGTTATCTAGCCTACTAATATATTCATGTCCTTTAAAATGGAACGTAAATTGTTTTTGAATATTATAAATCATATCCCCATGGAGTGTGAAAATAATTTTGTAGAAAATTATATTTCTTGACCACTAGGGGTTGGTCCCGGTAATATCCAAAAATACTATTTACGGTTGTTACACCTTGGTACATATATTCTAGAGACACATAAATATACATTATCTAGATAGGGATGCAATTTCATTGAAACCAGTCACTCTATGCATCGCTAACACATCATGTGGTATTCCAATACAAAGACATATACCTATAGATCTCACTAAACATTACTAGTAATATTCAATAAAAATAACTAGAACATCCTCTAATACAATATATTTTCACTCATTTATTTTACATATTATTTCATTGTGTGTAACATAAATATCCAATAAGTACAAACCAATGATTGTGTGGCCTAGGTTTACTGTGAATACAAGGTTCATAATAAATCAAAATTAAAAAAATTATATAATTTTATTTTAATATCCATAATTTGATTCTAAATCTCATTGAGCTCCCAAAACAACATAGAATAACATAGTGAATTCAAAAACAAAATGTGTGAGATTAAAATACCATAATTTGAATAAAAAGATAAATAAGCATAACAAAATAGTAAAAATTCATTAAATGATACCATAAAAACAAGGATCATGATCCAAAATTAGGGAGAATAATAAAAAATATAGATTCAAAATATAATGTAAGGATAAGAATGTAGACACAACATGAAACAAGATATAATCATATGTTATGGATAAATACATGGACAATAATGTATGGTAGATAGATTCACATCATGTATTATGTTTACTCCCTAATGTGGTAGACACCATCTCTTGAGACCTTATAATTACCTAATATATTGGGAACTATCTTTGTTAACCCATCATAATATGTATTTTATTATGTGTTCCACAACTAGAAGTAAATTAAAAGGGATAAACACAAAAATTACCCACAAAAATAAATGGGTTATATAATCATTCCACATATCATAGTCAAATATTATTTCATAATGATTCAAAATAGAATAAATAACAAAATAATTTTGATGTTCATACTAAAATAAATAATCATGGGTCTCATAAATTGTGTATATTTAAATCATTCATGTTAATGGTTAGGGAATTGGGTGTAGAAATAATCATTAAAAACTATTTTTAAGAAATCTGTTAATTTCATTTATGGAATGAATGAAAATGTGTTTTTATTTGAAATAAAAGGTTCCAAATAGAATACTTATCCCTAAAATATTGATTTATTTAAAGAAATAATATTTGGGGAAAGATTTAATAAATGGGTGTTAGATGAAAGGACTACGGGATATAAAATTACCCATTAATAATGTTTTATATTATATAATAAATTAGATAAAACGAATTATTCTGTTTATAAATCCATCTAAATAAGGGAGATTAATATAGGTATACAACTAATATATATATATATATATATATTATAAGTATTTCATAAAATAATATATCATGGTAGATAATGTTATTTTGATATGTAAATCTCATAACCACAAGGACAATGGTGGTTCTGAGAGATCTATTACATTATACAATGAATCATTGTTTCCTTACACATAACATCACAAATAATCTAATTATATTTTTTAATTAAATAACTAAAAACTAATTTCATGGTCATTTATTTTGATGTAAAATTATTATTATTATTGAAATCCATTTCAATTATATACATAATGATTAATTTCAATGTATTTAGGTGGTTCATTTCATGGTTACATTGTCGGATCACATGAGAATAATTGTTGGATTTCTTTTCAAATGAGACTTTAACATTATATGTGAAATGAAATGATATTAATATCCATAAAAAATTAATATTATTGACAATATGAACATGTGTTCCAATATTGGGATGATTCATTTTGTAAAAATATTTTCATTTTTTTGTAAGTTATTTTATGTGGTTTTGCTGAACATCAATGAAACGAACCTTGTTTTTTCAGACTGGAATTTTGAACATAAATTTGGATTTTTTATTTTAGATTCTTATAAGGGGTAAAATGTTCTTTTACCCAATAAAATGATCTTGTATTATTTTAATGACAATATCTATTGTCCTAGAACATAGGTTTTACCCTATAACATGAGTTTGGGGAAATCTAAGCTCTTCAAATTTTAGCGGAGTAATTAATATTTATTATTTAATTAAATAATTATTAATTTATTTGAATAAGATCATTCATCACTATCTTTTGAATAGAGATTCAGATTGATATTACATCTTTTCTATTGTGTTTGAAATAATGATATTTTTCTAGGAGGCTATAAAATCATATTGGACTCTATGGTCGGGTCGAGAACCCTATATTTTTTTCTTTTATTCTCATTATCATTTATATTAAACTTTTATATTATTATTTATCCACTAGATTCTATTTCACATCCCTATACCACCCACATCATGTTCCAAAGTGAGAAAATGGCATAGGTATATAATATAGGGCAATAGGAATAAGGGTACCACCACATAGCTCATGATGTTCTAGATCATTGTATAGTAGCCCTGGAGTGTGGAAATGGGAAAATCTATTGTGGATTCCTCCTTATGGTTGGTTCTCATTATTATTTCTTGAAAAACATAATAGTTTTTTTCATGTTTTTATCCCATATTTAATTATTTCTTAGGACCCCTAGTGGTATGATCTATTTTTTCTTATGAAAAATGGGGTTCCCATGTGATTTGGGGGGGTTTCATTCAGGAAAACACTTCTAAATGATATGTAGTTCAGAGAGCACATGTCGTGTGTTCTTCGTAGTTAGGGAAGATTTCCTTTTTTTGAGTACACTCCATGCATGTGATATACATTCCATATAATGGGACTTATCCATGTATCAAAGAACTTGGCTATAAATTCTATGTAGGGGACCATGGATTTGTAGAGTGCATGACTAGACCAAATGTGGGTGGAACATTGTGCAGAGTTCCATGACCATGCTAAATAAATTTCCAAGACATATAATGTACATGGATGGGTAAACTATATAGGGTATATTCAGTGTATAGGGCCATGACATCGTGTGCATATTATTTCACATGCCTTGTAATGGTATAGAACATTCCCAAGTGGGGTCTTGAGGGTATAAAGTGTGTACCTCAGTACACACACCATGAACTCCAATCATTCTATTGATGGATGTTTTTTCATATCATCTGCCCTAGTGGTCAGAATTGGATCCAGGATTAATCCAATATGATTATATTTTCACCTATATCCTTATGGTGAAACCCCTGAGGTTGTGTGAGGACTCTGGATTTTTGTTTCAAGTATTTATCTAAATGTATAGAATCTTCCCATAGTAAATGAATTCAATCCTCTCATTGGATAGAGTCAATAAATTACAATGATATGTTGGGTGTTCATACTAACCTAGTTTGAGACCTGGGTAAGATATGTCCATGAAACATCTCTAGTGACACGTTCTTGTGTATTTTGCTTTTGAGGACACCCCCCTTGGATTATGTTACCCTCCAGCCTAGGAGGCCATGATCCGTGTCATTTTGAGGATCCAAAATAAGATTCCTCTGCATACCTTTCAACCTAGAGGATCCTGTGTTGGATTCCGTTATCATAATACTAATACAAAGGGTCCCCTGAGTGATGCCTCGCCTAATAATGACTTAGGAATCCAATATATGTTTTCTTCACCCTTTATGCTTGGAATACTGAGTCGGATTCCTCTCTTGTGTTATGACATGAGGGACCCAGTGGGTGTTCTGATGTTTGACAAAGCCTGATCATGTATTTTCAGTTTGGGAAGAGATGTTTCTATGTGTTACAATAGAAACTATAATGAACTCGTAAGCCCATGGGGATTTGGTATTAGTGGTATATCTAGTCATTCTCCCACTGACACTTGTTTATTTAGGAATTAACATATTTACTACTAATGCAATGATGACTTCTCGTGGTTATTCATGTTTAGTGGTTATTGAGCCTAAAACAATGTGTCTTTCTTTCTATTTTAGATTCCTAGATGATCTTCCATAGGATATGTCTTCTAAGACATGTTATTTTTATATTTATTTGAATATCTGGAGGTACTACTGGGTATTTAGCCGTTTAGACCTATATTTGAATACTATATTATTGAGGATCTCTAGAGTTACGTCTTGTGATCTAGTTTTTGAGAATATGGTTATCAAATATAGGCATGGCGTCCCTAAAAATGACACTCAAGGATTATTAGACTCTCTTGATTGATGATTATGGTTCTTATCCCTACTAGTTGAAAAGTTATGATAATTAATACACTATCTTTATGTTGATAAAACTCATGGATGATTAAACTATCCCAAGTGATATACAAAATTAATCTCTTCTTAATCAATAACATTACCAAGGTTTTGGACATGGTGTTTGACATTTATGGATACTCATAGGTGATTACACAATCTCAAGAAAATAAGGATCATTATTCTATCTCTTATTAGAGACTTATATATGTTAGCATGATGTATCACTAGTGAGATCCCCGTATATATCACCTACGGGTTAGACCCTTAGGTTTCATCAAAATCTCCATATAAAAACCTCTTATGGACTAGGGCGTAGATTAGATATTGGAAAACAAATACATGGAATGAGTGGAATGAAATCCAAAATAGTGACCATTTATAGTATTCTCATATTAACTTCCCTATAATATTTTTTTTGTTTCTATAGGTGAGTAATAGTGAACACCGGGTTAGGGTGCGTATCCACTTGTAGTGATTTATCATGATCAGAGTTATTTCTAGCATTGGAAAAAGAAGAAATTCATCTATTTGGTTTATATAACCTAATATTTTCAAAATGATACATATGTTGAGTGGTACGACAACCAACTCAATTGTTGTGTACATGTTGACCAGAAGGTTGAGATTACAGACCCAAGGATCGACTGTTAGAGGTTTATTTTGTTTCATTCACCTTACATAGTTATATTAATATTTCTCTATATATTTAATGGTTTGAGACAATACATATATACACATATTAATATAAATATACATTTTTCCTCATTCCATGTTGATTGGGATAACAGACATAGGGTTTGAATGTGGTTTCACGTTATATTATTTATTTACCTTTCCAGTTGTGTCTCGCCTAGAATGAGTATTAATATATTATGGTATATTTACAGTTTCTTCGTTGGGGTGGCCTAAAATTATTATATTCTCACCACTAGTATATTCACCTTAGTGTGAGTTTAGATCTTATGTATTCTGTTTTAGGTTGACTATAGATGCATTGTGGATAGGGATGAGTCCCAAAGTTTCAAGCTCAACTAAAGATACTCATGTGGGTCCTTCTAATCGTGCTGATATTTTTTATTTATATCGATATAATTCTTATGTTCTGGGTCAGTGTTATTCGTAGTTCATTGTATATTTATTTGAGTTTACTTTTTTTCTATCATACATGAATGATAGGACAAGTGGGAGACCAGTGTTGTATGTATGACATTAATGTTCTAGAATTCTATATATTTTCAATTATTATTACAACTTTTTTGGCTTCATTTTATTTATTACTTCCACAATCTATTTTATTTACAATAGCATAATATATTTAGTGGTTTCTATAGTTTTCTAACACTGATATAGTGGAATAGACTCCCAACTATGACACTGTATGCCCTTACTACTAGTAATTAAACTCTAGGACACGGGGAGGTGTGCTTAAGGACTAGTGAAAAACTATCTCGGAGCACTAATTTAGGGGTATCCAGGTCATGATATTTCAATGTGGTGCCAAATCTATTACTATCCTTGTATTTAATATTTAGGATATCTTAGACACGAGTTTAGAAACATGTTAAAACCTCTGATAGATATCAAATATGTGTATCAAGAATATTTGTTTTTAATTGGTCTTCGTTTCTAGGGGTATGTGCTTTTTGTTCAAAGTCTATGATGATAACATTTTATATAATTTTCTTGTTGAGCTATGAACATGTTTTATTGATGTAATGATTTAATATTTATTTATATCTCTTGGCCTATTGGAATGATTCTAGGGATGGTTTATGATCTTCATGGATTTAAAAGGACATTGGCATCTTATGAAATATATTTGGGGCATGTGATTCACATCATGTAGGCCAACTAGTGTGTGATTGTTATTGACAACAGTCATCCAATTGTTTTAAGTGTTAAGAAAAGTCTAAATGGTGTTTTCACATATATAATCCATCCCTATTTATATTCCATTTATCCTATAGGAATATATATTTTCATATAATAAAAGGAAATATGGATCCACATTGAGGAATTTGGTGGTGAGACTAATGAATATGACCTCAAGAACAGGTGTTGTAGTGTCCTTCGTAGGTCGATGGGAAACATGAGGGAAAATTTTTATACTCTTTGTTTGATTTTTTATAGGTATTATTATTTAATGTGGTAGAAAAAATCAATACATTGATTTCCTTCATATATTGTAATGACATTCTAATTAACCACCTATGGTCATGGATATCTATTTGAATTTTTGAGTATGATACCAATAGGAACCTGGACATTTCGAGTGAAATGGACATAAAGGGGGTATTATTATATTTTGATTCCTAATGAGTGTCGTTTCGGTACCTATTCTATGTTGATATTGTAACCTCTAAGGAGTATTTCAGTTTAATGAATATTTGAGAGGATCAGAACCATTATAGTGAATGATCAAAGTTTTTCCCTCATAGGTTATTGTAATATTTACCCACTTTCAAGAGGTGTTATGTTTTGGTATACATGGATAGGCCATAATACCCAATTATGTGCCATGATTAGTGGGGCTAGGTGGGAGTCCAAGAATCCAATATTTTTACCCTGACCCATGTAAGTCAATATTCGATTCGATCAAGGGAAGCCTATGTGATAGGTTAGCCTATAATTATGGATTCTATTTTTGGCAGTGAGAATGGTTATATGATATTTTTTATTTTGATGCACTTTAGGTTCATGTGTTTTGGGATATAGTCATGATGATGACTTCTGCATTTTAGAATAATATATGATTCATTTCTATCAAGATATTCTTCATTTTTCCTAGCACAATCGACAAGGGCATCTTCTATAGAAGATATAGTTAGAGCCTAGGTAGAAATGTTTAATAGGAATGTCATCATGTAATGGGTGGGTGTGGAATATATCTTATAATATGTGAGATGGTTGAATTTTTTGGTGAGTTATAAGGGACCATATGAAATAATTATATTGATGTGCCATGGGGCATGATTGGCATTACCTTATGTTGGATAACTCACATGAGAATGAGTTGGATGAATAAGGTATATGTTGGGTATGTGTGTTACCATTTTAATCATAAATTAGTGAGTGTTTTAATGGAATCCAAGGAATAAATTTCACATGATGTTACATGGGTACTTTTTCCCAGGTTTTGTGCTACAAATTTTATTTTTATTCTATGTAGTTTAAAACTACATATGGAAGTTGAGGTGGGACCCACTAAATCCCAACCCCTCTTGATAGGATATTATTGAGGTGGGCACCGCACGATCCCCACGTATTCAACTTCCTCAAACCTCCCATTATGTTGGAAAACCACGATTAATTTTTGTGTAACACACCTACACCACCCTTTTTAAATGCCAAGTCAACTCTCGCATTTAATTGGTTTATCAAATTCCTCATTAATTGGTCAATACACGTTAATTAAATCGTGATTTAATTTTGAATTTCAAAAAGGGATGGCATGTGTAATAAAATAAAGGAAAGCCTTATTTTATTATTGTTGATGTGTTGTGTGAGAAGATTTGGGGAGAAATTACTCTAGTCTTGAAGAACTTCTTCCTCGTTGAAGAATGCGAAGAATGACGAAGAACGCTGGCCTCCGATGAAAGACGACGAAGAACGCAAGTTCTTCGGAGATCGACCACGTGAAGTCGTGTACCACAATGCCCACAATCCTCTTCCACGACGTCGTCTTCCACGACATCTTTTCCCGCGACGATCCTAGTTCGACAACTTCTTCGAGGTAGGGGGTTTTGATTTAATTTAATTTATGTGGTTTATATCCATGACATGTGTTTTAATTGTTGGAAGTCGTTTGAACCACAAACGTTGTGGGTGCGGACCAACAAACAAGTCCGAACCCACCGATTCTCTATTCTTGATGTGCCGAATGTTGGGTGACGATGAAATGGGACCGTTGACCGATTGGAGGCTGTCGTATTAAACTACAGGTCCCGAGATGACCCTAGGCGCAAACACGAGCAAGAAAGGACCAACAGAGCGGCTCCAATGGCCCGTGGACTTCACCGGCGGCGCGGGTCGTAGGCGAGGTGGGGCCGACGGCCGGAGGCGGCGGCGGCATCCCAACGCGCCGCCTGGAGGAACTGCCACGTGGGATCCGGAGGAGGACGTGGCCTCCACCGCGTCCGTGAAGCTTGAAATAAAGGGTGGGAGCACGTCCCCCCCATGCTCGGCCACTGGCTGAGCTAGCGTGCCTCCCGGCCGGGTCGGGCCAGGTTGCACGGACAGGACCGGGCCGCGCCCGAATGGGCCAGACCCGGACCCGGGTCCGGTCGACGCGGTTCGGGCCGACCCAGGGGGGTTGGGCCGGCTCTGACCGGACCCAGACCCCCCACTTTCAAACCACTTTTGGTCTTTTGCCCATAACATGGGATAGGGATCTCTTATCAATACACCATTAGTTTCATAGCTATCCTTTGAATAAGACGATCATTTTGATAAATTACACTTAAGGTTTCGAAGAACTTTGGGTACAGCCGGGTTCCTTCGAACACAAAACCAACCGGGCCCTCGGAGCAGAAACACTTATAACGTGAGCTCCGAATGTCCGATTGAAGTTCCGTCGACTTTGTTGGATTTCTCTTAGTGAGATGGACCTTTTGGATTACTCCGCTCAAGGTTTGGACGCAGCTGGTGTATGGTCGGGTTGGTTTTTACTTAAAAACCAACCTAGCCCCTGGGACGAAAAAGCCGATAACTCTCAGACCGAGTGTCCGATTGATGCACCGATTGCCGTGTTGAGTTCCTATCGACGAGATGGTACTTTAGGATACATAAACTCTAGAATACGTGTCAGTGGATGTATCGACCCCTTGGCTCATGGGGCGGACCCTCCCAGAAATGAGCATGTTGTGTGCGGGAACCCTAGCGATGGCTGCAACGACGATGAAAACCGAATTGGAATCCTCCGTGGGTTCAACGGTGAAGACTTTCATACTGGAATACTCATTTGGTTCGATGATGATGAAAACCATATTGGAATAATCCATGGGTTCTATTGTAAAGACTTTCATACTGGAATCCTCCGTGGGTTCGACAACGATGACAACCGTATTGGAATCCTCCGTGGGTTCGACAGCGATGAAGACTGCACTGAAATCTTCCGTGGGTTCGGCAGTGATGAAGACCGTACTGAAATCCTCTGTGGGTTCAACGGCGATGAAGACTGCACTGAAATCCTCTGTGGGTTCGGCAGCGCTGAAGACCGTTCTGAAATCCTTCGTGGGTTCGATGGCAATGAAGACTGCACTAAAATCCTCTGTGGGTTCGGAAGTTATGAGGACCGTACTGAAATCCTTCGTGGGTTCCGCAGTGATGAAGACCATACTGAAATCCTTCGTGGGTTCGATGGCGATGACAACTATTCTTGTATCTTACGTGGGTCTGGCAGTACTACTGTTCGTGTATCCTACGTGGGTTCGACAATGTTTGGCTCTGTTCTTGTATCCTACGTGGGTCTGGCAGAGTAGCTGGTTTTTGTGTCCTAAGTGGGTCCCAACTTAGATGAATCAGTGGCTACATCTGATCATCTCTATCTCCTTATGAAGAAGTATACCTGTGTGAGCTATGTCTTCACTTTCAATCATTATCTTCAATATGATTGACTTGAATTCCTATGTAGATTGGGTTGTGCCTTCCTGTGTGGATTGGGTTATACTATCATGTGTGGACGTGATCGAACTAGGGCTCAGATGTTAGAGCCGAACAGGAATTGATGAATTAGGTATACGTATGGACATATACCTAAGTAGTGTTGGATGTTACTTAGTGATTGTATATTTCCATTGTGGATTATCCTTTGTGGATTCTGGGAGACCTTCGGGGGTCTCAGGTTCACTAGTGAGTAGCGTATACTCACCCCTACATGGGTTATACCCGCACAACGTTGTGTTGGATGCAGATGACGGACAACGCTGATTGTGGTTGAGGCTTTTGGAGCAAGTCAGTACCTGGAGGTGGGCCACTGGGTGGGACGTACACGGAGCGGACAGCTGGACCCGAGGAGCTGAGGAGGCTATCTGTACCCACCCTTTTGGTGGGACTTCCAGTGAACGGCTCGATGTTGCTGCTTTACATTCAGTTTTTGTACTTTACTTTCAGTTTGGGTTTGTAGTCCATCCCATTTACTTTCCACACTTACTATTGTACCCAGTTTTACATAGTGTATACTTCTTCTTGCTTACTCTATGGTGTTTATTTACTTTATAAAGGAAATGCCTTCCCCTTTTTTTCGGTATTACGCCTTGGTGCTACTCGCCAGCCCCTGGCCTATGGGAGGTGGGCTTGGGGTAGTCACGGCACGGGTCCCGAGGATGGGTCGTGACAAATTGGTATTAGAGGTGTTCAGTTCCACCGTAAAACACAGGACTCTGATCTTTCTTCTATGTGAAGCAATAGTGTTAAGGGTATTGAGTGTGGTTATCAGCCCAGGGAGTCCAGTGTTGGTGCGGCGGCCGACGTATCCATATACTAGGACCCTGACTTCTGATTTCTGACTCAATGCATGAAAACATTGATTGCATGTGTGTTTCAAAAGTTTGCTTTGTGATTACTTTGTGTCATCTCACCAGGTATAATGTTTTGACCATGGCACACCTGTTTCTTCTCAGGATGGCCCCACGACGGCATCCATCTAGGGTTCTGAGCTTTGTGCGAGACGACAGACCACTGAGCGATGAGGCTTCAGTGCAGGGACCTTTTTCAGAAGAGGCACCGCCGGTACCTCTACCCGCCGAGCCTCTGATGCTACCAGCCCTAGCCGCTGAGAGTGGACGTCGCCTTAGTACACTGCACGAGTTTCAGCATTAGTGACCTCCCAGGTTCCATGGGGAGATAGACCCCCAGGCATCCGAGGATTTGCTGGAGGTGGTTGTGCGAGTGTTCAGGTTGGTGGACACACCAGCTGACCTCATGGTGATCCTTTCTGCTAGCCTCCTGCACACGATAGCAGGCAGATGGTGGAACCTGATGCTCTAGGTGCAAGACGAGGCATCACTCCTTTGGACGTACTTTGATAGCCTCTTCCGCTCAGATTTCGTCCCAGCCACCCTCCGTACGGTGCGCATTCAAGAGTTACTACAGTTACGACAGGGCAACATGATTGTGGACTAGTACTCGGCGAGGTTTACTGATCTCTCGTGCTACTCCACAGATATGGTACGGGACCCATTCTTCCAGGCCCAGACCTTCGAGCAGGGACTTTGGCATGAGATCAGGGCTTCGATGATCTCCCTCAACATTCCGACGTAGGCATGGGTGTTAGAAAGAGCCCTTCTAGTGGAGAGTTTTCTCAGTGAGCAGTCACCAACGGCGGGACCCTCCGTAGGACGACCCGTAGTGGAGTCTTCTGCAACAGGCAGTAGACAGGTGACACAGAGGTCTAAATGGGCCAGACCATCAGATGGGCAATCTAAGATGCAGATTTGGTTGTGTGGGGAAGAAAAAGGAGAGCCAGCTACACGGGTAGCAGGCAATGCTACACATGCAGCGGGCAGGGTCACATGGATCGAGACTACCCGACTCATCCTGCTGATGAGCAGCAGGCGGTAGAGGGACCTCCCAAGCATAGGTTCGACTATGGCGGTCCGCAGGGAGCAGGCGGGGGAGGAAGAGGATCTGTCCAAGAAACGGGTGGTGGACGACACTTTGAGGCCCTACCACCACCACCACCAGGGAGACCACCCCAACCACAGTGAACATGTGGACATGGGAGAGCTCAGCTTCAGGCAGCAGAGGCCTACGATCATGGAGCTCCGGAAGCAGATGGATAGGAGCGGGACTAGCTCCATACATGGAGACTTTTGTTCATGTTTCTTCTATCTTTTTTTATGTTTTCTTGTGGATGCTTTGTGTCTTTATACTTTGATCTGCAGTAATAAAGACACCTTTACTTGTGGCATTTACTTTCCATTCCTCTCTTGTATGGTTACTAAGAGGTTCTGGTTTAAACTGTTGACTTGACCCTCACTTTTGAGATTCCTACTGGAGGAAACCCAGTGACCACACACTGATGCCGATAGTTTGACTCAACCCTTGGAGGTGGGAGTAACGGTTGGATATCTTGGTAGTAGCGTCGAGACCTTACGACATCATCCTTGGTATGGATTAGTATCATCCATGTTGGGATTGACTGTATTAGGCGAAGAACGTGGTTCATCCTAGGGATGAGACCAGATTTCTCTTATCGACAAAGATGAAATCTTAGCAGCTCTTGTAAGACTAGAGAAGGTCTATGTCATCCAAGAGCAGATGAGAACAGCTCAGAGCCGACAAAGGTTTTGTGCTAACAGGAGGCGAAGACCACTAGAGTTCGAGGATGGAGACCATGTTTTCCTACGGGTCTCACCTCGACGTGGATTACAGAGTTTTATCCATGACAGCATGTTATCTATGTGCTTCATCAGGCCCTTCTAGTTCCTCAACAGGGAAGCCGAGGTGGTTTACCGCTTGACCCATCCACCTCAGTTGCATCAGGTGCACAATGTTTTCCCTGTATCTCAACTGAGGAGATATGTGCACGACCCGACACATAACATTGGCGATGGGGAAACTTTTGCAGAGGTCCCAGTGGATATCGATGATCAATAGGAGTAGGTCCTATGTGGGTGGTCGATTCCTCTAGTGTGCATCAGATGGCAGCACGGGAACCTCTAGGAGAGCACTTGGGAGCGGGAGTCTCATATGTGTGCTCAGTACCCTCTTTCGTTTCCCTAGTTTGTGTTATAGCTTTACCAGGACGTAATGTCCTGATGTGGGAGTAATGTAAAGACCCGGAAATTCAAGGAAAGTTTTTTTCTTAATTTCTTTGGAATTTTACGATTACACAGTTTCTTGACGGCACCTGATTCCGAGGCCCGGTGTGCCCGGAATCAGTTTCTGAAGTTTATCTCGGGTACGTTCAGTGAACGAACAAGCGGGTTTTCCTAACTTTTGAACCGGTGCTCGAAATCGAAATCTGAGGGCACCAATGAAACCGCAGCACTGGTAATTGCTTAGAAACACCTTTTTCAGAGTTGCGTTTGCTCGTGTGACGTTATTACATAAATGGGTTAACTAATGAATAAAATAAAATATTGTGCTACAAATTTTTTTTTATTCTAAATAGTTTAAACCTAGGTATGGAAGTTGAGGTGGGACCCACTAAATCCTAACCCCTCTTGATAGGATATTTGTGAGGTGGGCCCCACATGAGCCCCACCTATTCAACTTCCTCAAACATCCCATTAAGTTGGAAAACCCCCATTAATTTTTGTGTAACACACCCACACCCCCCTTTTTAAATGCCAAGTCAACTCTTGCAATTAAGTGGATTATTAAAAACCTCTTTAATTGGTCAACGCACGTTAATTAAATCATGATTTAATTTTGAATTTCATAAAGGGATGGCATGAGTAATAAAATAAGGAAATGCTTTACATTATTATTGTAGATGTGTTGTGTGAGAAGATTTGGGGAGAAATTACTTTAGTCTTGAAGAATGTTATTCTCCATTGAAGAACGCGAAGAACGACAAAGAACGCTGACCTCCGACGAATGACAACGAAGAATGCAAGTTCCTTGGAGATCGACGACGCGACGCTGTATACCGTGATGCCCACAATCCTCTTCCGCGACGCCTTCTTCGACAACGTCTTTTCCCGCAACGATTCGCATTCGACAACTTATTCAAGTAAGGGGGTATTTGTTTAATTTAATTTATGTGGTTTATATCCTCGACATGTGTTTTAATTTTTGGAAGTAGTTTGAACCACTAACGGGATGGGTGCAGACCAACGAACAAGTCCAAACCCACCGGTTCTCTGTTCTTGATGCGCGGAACGTTGGGTGATGATGAGACGGGACCGTTGAGCAATTGGAGGCCATCTCAGTAAACTATGGGTCCCGAGACGACCCCAGGCACAGACGGGAGAAATAATAGAACAAAGGATTAGCTCTGATGGCCCGCGAACTTCACTGGCGGCACGGGTCGCCGACGAGGCCGCGCCGGCGGCCGAAGGCAGTAGCGTCCCGGCGCGCCGCCAGGAGGAACTGTCGCGGCTGAAGCCGCTTTGGTAGGCGACCGAGATCCCGTGGCCGCGTGGGATCCGGAGGAGAACATGGCACCCACCGCGTCCACGGAGTGTGAAGGAATGGGGGGGGACCAAGTCCCCCCATGCTCGGCCGATGGCCGAGCCAACGTGCCACCCGGCCGGGCCAGGCCGGGTTGCGCGGACCGGACCGGGCCACGCCCAGCCGGGTCAGGCCACACCCTCTGGGCCGGGCCACGCCCTAATATTCCAGACTCGGACCCAGGTCGGGTTGACCTGGTTCGGGCCGACGCAGGAGGGGCTGGGCCGGGTCGGACCAGGCCCAGACCCCCCACTTTCGTTATTTTTTCCATAACGTGGGCTATTGAACTATTATTGATGAACCTATTGTTCCATAGTAATCTTTGAAATGAGACGGTCGTTTAGGTATATTACACTCATGTTTTCGGAGAACTTTGGGTATATCAGGGTTGGTTCTAACACGAAACCAATCGGGCCCTCGGAGCAGAAACAATTATAATTTGAGCTTCGGACGTCTGGTTGACGTCCATCGACTTTATTGGATTCCTCTTAGTGAGACTGACCTTTTGGCTTACTCCTCTTGAGGTTTGGATGCAGTTGGAGTATGGTTGGGTTTGTTTGGACTTAAAAACCAACCAGACACCTAGGATGAAAAAGCTGATAACTCTCAGACCGGGCGTCCGATTGACGCTTCTTCTGTCATGTTGAGTTCTTATCGGCGAGACAGAACATTGGGATACATCAACTCCGGACTACGTGTCAGTTGATGTATCGACCCCTTGGCATGTGGAGTGGACCCTCCCGAAAACGAGCATGTTGTGTGCGGGAACCCTAGAGTTGGTTGCGACGACGATGACAACCGTATTGGAATCCTCTGTGGGTTCGACGGTGAAGACTTTCTTACTGGAATCCTCCACGGGTTCGATGATGATGACAACTGTATTGGAATCCTCCATGGGTTCGATAGTAAAGACTTTCGTACTAGAATCCTCTGTGGGTTCAGCGACGATGAAAACCGTATTGGAATCCTCTGTGGGTTCGATGGCGATGAAGACTGCACTAAAATCCTCTGTGGGTTTGGCAGCGATGAAGACCGTACTGAAATCCTCCGTGGGTTCGACGACAATGAAGACTACACTAAAATCCTCTGTGGGTTCAGCGGCGATGTAGACCGTACTAAAATCCTTTGTGGGTTCGACGGTGATGAAGTCTGCACTGGAATCCTTCATGGGTTCGGCAGCGATGAAGACCATACTGAAATCGTTCGTGGGTTCTGCAGCGATGAAGACCGTACTGAAATCCTCTGTGGGTTCAACGGTGATGACTACTGTTCTTTTATCCTACGTGGGTCTGGCAGTACTACTGTTAGTGTATCCTATGTGGGTCTGATAGTGTTTGACTCGGTTCTCATATCCTACGTGGGTCTGGTAGAGTAGCTGGTTTTTGTACCCTACGTGGGTCCTAACTTAGATGAATCAGTGCCTACATATGATCATCTATATCACCTTACGAAGAAGTATACATGTGTGAGCTATGTCTTGAATTTCAATCATTATCTTCTATATGATTGATTTTCTTTCCTATGTGGATTGGGTTGTGCCTTCTTGTGTGGATTGGGTTGTACTATCCTGTGTGGACGTGATCGAACTTGGGCTTGGATGTTGGATCCGTATTGGAATTGATGACTTAGGTATATGTATGAGCATATTCCTAAGTAGTGATGGATGTTAATTCGTGATTGTTTCTTTCCTTTGCGGATTATCCTTTGTGGATTCTGGGAGACGTTCTGGGGTCTCAGGTTCCCTTCTGAGTAGCCTATACTCACCCATGCACGTGTTATGCCCACACTACAATGTGTTGGTTGCAGACGACGTACAACGCTGATTGTGGTTGAGTCTTGTGGAGCAAGTCGGTACCTGGAGGTGGGCCACTGGGTGGGGCGTACACAGAGCGGACGGCTGGACCCGAGGAGTTGAGGAGGATATATGTACCCACCCTTCAGGTGGGACTTCCAGTGGACGGCTTGACGTTGCTGCTTTACTTTCAGTTTTTGTACTTTACTTTCAGTTTCATTTTTTATTCTGGCCCATTTACTTTCCTCACATAATATTGTACCTAGTTTTACATAGTGTATACTTCTTATTTCTTACTCTGGGGTTTTTTATTTACTTTATAAAGGAAATGTCTTCCCAATTTTTTCGGGATTTACGCCTTGGTGCGAGTCGCCAGCCCCGGGCCTATGGGAGGCAGGCTTGGGGGAGTCACGACATGGGTCCCGAGGACGGGTTGTGACAAAATCAGCATAATTATGATGAGGGTTCATTGGATATATAATGGGATTCATTTATATTAATTTTATTTATTGGGTTGGTGAATGAACAAATCGAGGTTGTGCTCAAGGAGTGGTAGAAGGTATGTCATATAGTGGGGGGCTCACCATTGGTCGTTTGGCTGAAGAGACCATTTATTTTAGTTTAGATTTTGTATTTTCATGAGCCTTTATGCTCAGAGTTTGTTTTTAGACTATGGTATGTGTATTTGTATAGTGGGGATTACTAGATCAACCATAGTTAAATTTCTTCTTTAATAAGTTAGTTTTCTATAAAATGATACTAGTCATTTGAATGAAAATATATCATATTTTTTATGATTCATATATTGAGAGCATGGATCCTATTCTATTCACAAATCTTCTCAGTGAGAAGAAGGTTTATGGTGGGGAATTTTTATAGGCTTGTGTTTTTTTAAACTAGAATTTTGTTTAAAAAATTGATTTTTTTTCATTGTGATTCTTGTATGGGGCAAAATGGTCTTCTTCCCCTAGAATTTGTTACATGATAATTTTTTACTACATTTTTGGTTTGGAAAGTGGGTTTTCCCTTATGATAAGAGTTTTGTGGAAATGTAATTCAATACTGGAAAAATCACATACACTAACTATTTGCAACTATGGGAATAGCCCCTAAAACCTACGGTATATGCTCTACCCACTGTTCCATATTCTATAGGCTATAGAGGTTTTGACAACAAGATTTGTTTTATTCTAATATGAAGAGAATACAGAAGATGCACATTTTGAATATATGTTGAAGTTCAGAAATAATGTAAATACTTCTTCAAAATATAAAGCAAAGACAAGAGATATTATATATTCAAAATATAATGTATCGAGCCCCAGAAGTATGCATCAATGGAAGATAAATTATAACACCTTGAAAATTATCATAGGACTTTAATAGAGTATATTATATCTTAAGTACCTAGAATGAAGAAATTTCCTATAGTGATACATAAGATTGACAGTTTCTTACGTAATAGCTAGGAAGATAATATGAATGTGTTATAGTCAAAGTGTTACATTATGTTTATCTATTTAGAATAATTTGATTTGTATTGAATGTTATTCAATAAGTTGTATTAGGCGATTCTATATTGATCATTTAATGTAAAAATCATCATGTATTTTTGAAAATAGTTCATGATTCATGTCGAGTATGGAAGATGGATTTTTTCTAGGATTGATGGAGAATAATCAAAATGTTTTTAGTCTAAAATATGAACAAAAAACATGAGGGATAATGATTTTGGAATATAAATCTAGAAATTAAATCAATAGATTCCAAGGATTCACTTATAGAATCATATACTAGAAATAAATTCCAAAAACTGATGTTGAAATAGAAGAGGATGATGTGGAAGACTGGAAGTATAAGAGAAGGTAGGAATTATTCTTACTTCAGTTGATGTGCATTTTAATATTTTTGATTGTTGAATGTTCTATTTGACCAGTTTAGATGTTGAATACGCTCATGAGAAAAAATATTATTATCTAAAATTTAGAAGATCCAATGTTATGAAAAATAGAATAGTTAATAAGTTAACTGATTAGAATATTTTTATAATATAAGTAAACATAATTTTGAATATCAAAATATTTTACAAATGATGAACTCTTGAAAAAACATATATAATAAAAAAGAACATTTATTTGAGTCTAAAATGTGTATCAAGATGATAATTTTTCTACATTTAGAAGACATGATTTTATGGAAGATAAAACACCATGGAGATCATATTTAAAAATGTAGAGAAACATAGATGATGGATTTCATATTTTTAATGTTATTATTTTTAAAATTAAAGGATTGTATTAACAAGGTATCTATAGTTGTGTGTGCGTCATGTTTTTTGTAAATCATGATGGGTGAACCTAATAATATACATAAATATAATGTGTTGTGCTTTCTAGAATCAGATGTTGATCAGTGGCTTTTTAGGTACATAATTAAATATTTATCAATCCATTCACTATATATCTAATTGAGATTTAATAAAATGACTATATCATGAAATATATATTGAAAAAAAAATTATAAAGGCATGTATTTTTTTTCGACCCATGAGTTGCAAATATGATTTGTGTTGAACAATTTAAGTGTCTAGAGCATCATGTTCTAAATCATCGATTTGTGAATTTGGGATTTTATGTAACTATATGTTAATATAACATACCTACATATAAAAACAAGTGAAAATATCTTAAAATGTTGTTGTAATTGAATAATTTTAGGGAATGAAAATTAAGAAAAAAGACCATAGTGAATTTAACCTATATGTTCCAAAGAATATAAAAAGAAGATAAACTTTAGTTTTTGGATTTATAAGTTACATATTCTAAATATTATTTATTCCATGGAAGATGAAAACTTTATGAAATGTATATATTATGGATTTAATAATTATGAGTATTTTGGGAATATAAATGATGTGACTGTAGTAGAATTTTTTTTATTTAGAAGTAGTTGAAGACCTA
The DNA here is from genome assembly GCA_963277665.1 of Viscum album. NCBI lineage: Eukaryota > Viridiplantae > Streptophyta > Magnoliopsida > Santalales > Viscaceae > Viscum > Viscum album. The sequence goes on from OY728123.1 coordinate 1,100,524,294, forward strand.
CTATTGAGTACGAAGTTCAAATAATTGTTATAGTGACATCTAGGAGGTAATGATTGATATTGTTCTTGAGTGTTATGATGATAGTAGAACAACAGATATATCTGGTATACATATTTCTATTCCAATTAGGATGTTAATTTTTTTCATGTAAATAGATAATATAATAAAAAATAATTGGAAAAAGGATGATTCTTTCTCACGACCAGTATAGATGTTGAGTATAATATGGTACCTAATAACCCAATTGTAAACATGATTCTACAAAATTAATACAATATTTGACTGATTTAAAATGTAGACACAATAAGAATACAATTTCAATATAGGGGATAAACCGTACCAAAACTATTCATGTTGTTGTCTCTTATTTGTTTAACAATTCACAAATGGAGGTGTTTGTCGGGAATTCATATATATTGCATAGTTTCCCATATATTATCGTTAAAAATTATAATTCCCTCAATCCTTATTCACTGGATATTACAATTTATTTCTTAACATTCTCAATCCCTTCCTAATTATACATTTTTTGAAGTACCTCCTGTAGTTCAGACATAGACTCTGATATAGGAATACTATGATGTATAAGAAGGATAGTCTATGACCATGAGCTAGCGTAAGTGTTCGATCATCAAAGAATCACCACTTGGGAACGATTTCAGTGACAAATAATTAATTTAAAAATGAGTAGAAAATAGATATAATTTTTTCGAGACTAATCCATTCATCAGACATACTCCCTAGATGAAAAGAAAATAAACAAAAACATCCTAGTACAATGGTATAAAAAATGAACCACACAAATTAATCATTCCACTTCCCCGATCACCATCCCATGTAAATAAAATCTTATAGTTGCCTCCAGTACCTTTCTATCCCCCTTTGTAGAATATAACAACTGTTCTTCCATAGAAAATATTAAATGATATAAGTAGCCAATGTGATAATAAAAACAAATTAAAAAATAAACTATAACATACCGGTATTTTATTACTATACAAGTCACTACCCCAATATAAGAACCACAATTCCACATGGGAGAAAACATGTTCCTACAAGATAGAAGGAAACATATTATATTGGAAGGAATATATTGATTAAAAAAATTCACATCATACCACATCCATGAGATTTTATAAATATACCTATATTATAGAGTACATTTCTAGAGACATCAGAAATAAACTCCATGGAATAATTAGAAAACATATTATGAGTAAATAATAAGAGGAGTACACTTCCTATAGAAACAAATTAGTGGGTGAATCACTATAGAAAATAACCAATTTCATTAAATTAGTGGAATGTCCACAAAAAAACTTTTGTTTTGAATAATATTATGGTGAAGAAAAAAATATAGAATATATTCTCATGTCTATGTTAGAGCACCAACTTCAATTGAATTCAATGTTAAATATCAAAACAATAACTTTAACAATATGTGATGGGAATAATGTTGATACAAATGAGGAATATATCAACATAGAGAGTAGAACTGTGGATGTACTAAATAAATTAAAGATAAAGGTTACAGATCATGAAAATATTAATGGGGATCATGGATGAAAAATTATTTTGAAAGTAAAAAAATGACCAAGCTAGAATGAAAACTTCTTATAGGTGAATTAATCTTAAAAAGTGTGAAATAAAACTTAAAAAATCTTTTAAGTGAATGATTAGTTATCTACCACATATAATACATCTAGAATATAATGTCTGGATAATCCAATACTTCAAATTTTTCAAAAATAATATGCTTTTTTTCATAAAAATGTCGGTCTTAATATAAAATATAGACATTTATAACATAGAAAAAATGACGAGAAACCCTTTTCAACTTGTAGTGAAGAATTTTGAATGCATGAAAATAAAACCTCCATGAATAATAAGTAATATTAAACAGTATTTATATAGTAAATTAATGAATCTAAATGATATGATTTTGATTGAATTGTAGATTTAATAGTATAATAAAATTTAGTGGCTATTTCGGAGGAAATACAATTTTTGGAAAAAAAATATAACACATACTAGTATAATATTTGATTATATATATAAATCAAAAATCAGGGTGGATAAATCATAAATTGGAAAATTATCAGTCATTTATGAAGATGGTTTGAACCGATTTACCAGAAGTCCCACTACCCATAATTGGTCATAATGTGCAATGGAAGATTGTGAAATATGTGAGACACTAAGGAATTGTATGAATAAATGTATTCAAAAATCCTTGTAAGTTTTTCAAATAATTAGAAATGGATATAATTTGATAAAAATAATCGATTAGAGAAGTAATTTATATAGGAAGTGGCATCAAGGGTAAAAAAGAGAGGAAAACGTTGTATCATTGATAGTGATTATTATTCACACAAGAATGAAGACCATAAAATCATTAATGATATGGAGGATCATGATGGAGGAGTAGTTATATTTTTAAATGATAGATCCTTCTGGATTGAAGGTATTGTAACTTCTGATATCGAATCAATCAGACACAAATCGAAATATTTATTATTTATGTATAGAATAAATTAAAATTTACTTAGTGTCAGAAAAACATATGATGGGGGAAATTATATCATTTTTATAGATCAATCCTTTAATTATCATAAAATGAAAGGATGTAAAGTAAGTACAATAGGATAAATAACAATTCAGATTTTGTTTCCAAATAGTGACCCATATGATTCAATCTATGATGGAAAATGATGAGGATTATATATTCCACGTAATACTTGTTCTTTTCACCAAATAAACATGAGAAATATTAATAACTAATAACCAGTGATAGATATTTCAAAACATCAAAGGTATAGAGAATCAGTTTGTAACACCACACTAAAAGAGAATATGGTACATGGGACAAATTAGAAAGTGGATATATTATCCACTAGACTATTATAACTTTTATATACTCAAATGTGTGTAGTCCAATGAGGAAAATGTCAAAAAAGGTTATTAATTGTTTTATTACATTTACTAATGATTATATTACTCCATGTGGGGAATAAATTAAAAGCTATTCAAATAACCAAAATCTTCATAAGAATATTTAAAAGGAATCTTGGTGTTCTAATAAAATATGTGAGATAAGAAAATAGAAATGAATACACATGAAATTCCTTTTATATCTAAATAATAAAGTACATAATGATGCATTAATAAATCACATTATAGAACCCAAAACAAAATTTTGATACTAAGAGAATAAAATAATTATTGGGGACATGGGATGAGCCATGGTAGCTGAAAACATGTTCTCATATTTTAGTTGGACTGATGAAATGTGAACTCTTATACACATTTAGATTATATTTTTATTTAGGCTGGGGATTTGAAAGACTATATATGATATATTATTCCAAATAAATCCTACTATAAAATACTTAAAAAGATTTTGACTCCATTATTACATAATGATTAAGAATATAAATAGTAATATTTAAAGAAATATTTAAAGAAGGGATGTTTATGGGATATATTTTCCAATGGAAATGGATAATATAATAGAGAAAAAATTCAGAAAAATATATATCAATGTTTATATATCAAAATAAATAATAATATTCATAAAACATGTGTGATTATTAATTTATAATATTAAATTTATGCATATGTAATACTATAAAATTATTAAAATAAATTTGAGGAAGGACAAAAAATTGAGAAATTTGTGGTTGATGTTTACCCATTTGAGATCAATAATGATGATGATTCTAAATATCCAATTTAGAAGAATCCAAATTAATAGAAACATTTTGATATTGAGAATTTCGCTATCCAGCATGATGTTCCTATTCAAACCAATTGAAGGATCAGTGTAGAAAAACAAACCACTTTTATTTCAAAATTTTAACCTCAAAATATTTTAGGATAACTTAATTATAAAAAATGGAATGATTGTATAATATAGTATTCACACTAGATCTAGATGAATTAAAATTTCTATTTTCTTCCATGCCTAAAGTCAAGGTAAACAAAATACATACCCATGATAGATTAATGACCCCAAGGGTTGGAATATGGGGAACCAATGATAGGAGGGTGGTGAAGCTAACTTGGAGGTGAGGAGGTGATGGAGTAATGACATAGACAGAAGGGTGGGTGAATTTTGGAAGGAAGAGGTAGATGATGATAGGAAGAGGATTGGGGTGGAGGTAGGTAACTGGTGGAAAACGTGGATGTCGACGTGGATGGAAAAAGGCAGAGGGTGGAGGTGGGGACCGGGAGGCGAAGGCCAGTAGGTCAAGGCAGACGAAGAGTTCAGGAGGTCTAGATGGAGAGAAAGACTGGGAGGTTGACCTGGAGTGAGAAGTCGGGAGGTTGTGGAAGTTTTCTATTGGTCGAGGTCGAGGTGGAGGCAAGGACGGGTGGGGAGTTCGAAGATTGTAGGATAGTAGATTTGGGATTATCAAATTGGAAGGGGGAGGAAGAGACTGAGGGAGGTTGGATATATACTGGGATATACACATGGTTTCGTAAAAACCTGTGGTTATAGGTTTGATCAAATTCTCTATTGATATGTTATCTCTAAACCATGGGTATAGATTCGTGGGAATAGATGCTTTTTCTATTAGTGATTCACTTAAAATTTTAGTGGAATAAATAATTTTTATATATTACTAAATAGATATTAATTAATTTCTTTAGGTTAATTAGCCTATAACAGCTTAACAAAGTGTTTCATTGAGATATCATCTATTTCGTTAAGTCTAGAATGAATATTCATTCGTTGGTATGGTATAAAATAATGTTGGGAACCATGGTTGGGTTGGGGACCCTTTTTAATTTTCTTTTTAATTTTATTTTTGTTTTATTTTCCTTTTTTTCTTGCTTATTATATGACTTCTTGTGAGAAACCCTTGTGGAACCCCCTACCCATGATCAAGAGAAAATTCATATATGGAGAGAGAGAGATGGAGAGGGAGAGGCAGAAGGGTACCACTATGGAAATCGGGATGTACCAGATCATCATGTGGAAGCTGTGGAGTGTAGAAATGGGAAACTTTTCTTGGAATTCTACCCAAAGGTATCAGGCTTTAATGTTTTTTCAAATATTCCCATTTTTTCACATTTAATCCACTTTTTTTCATTCATAGTACCCATAGTGGGATTATCTATAGCTTATCCGGATAGAAAATTTGTTTCGCAGTGATTTGTGGGTCTCTATTCCTGAAAACGTGTCTACATAGTGTGTGGTTTTGTGAATACATTTCATGTTTTCTCCCTATCTGGGGTATATGGACATTCTTGAAAGACTTGTATTGTGTAGAATATTAATTATCTTTATATGGACATGGATTTTTAGATGAGTACCAAGCCAAAGAGACTGTGTAGGGGAACATTATCGTGTAGTGTACATAGCCATACACCATGTGGGAGGCGCGTCATGTAGATTTATGTGACATGAAATATAAATGGAAATTTCATTTGAGTTATATAGGTGGGTACCTTGTGTAGTGTACGAACACTATTTTGGCCCAACACATCATGTAAATATTCTTTCATAGGCCATGTACAGCTATATTACAAAACAATGTGCGGCCTTTAGGGTACACATTGGGTACTAGGGTATACATTTTGGGCACTCCAATCATAGTACACTTTAAGGTTTTTTTATTTCTTATTTACAATGAGTTGGAATTAGACCCAATATTTGTCCATTTTTATTTTTTTTCATATGTATCATGACCTTTATACCCATGTTGTGGTTCGATCACTCTTATTAGTGATATAAAAGTTTATCATAATGGTTATGTTTTCCCCTCAGTAATCAAATTAAGTCCTCTCCTAGGAGAGATAATTGTAATGGGAATGATAGTTTGGGAGTTAATAACAAACTAATTTGAATCATTAGTTTGTGATGGGCCATGAGAAAACTCTCTTGGAAAATGTTTTTGTATCTTTCATTTAAGGATAACACCCTTATATGTTGTCACTTTTCACCTGGGTGGCTATGATGCCATTTGTTTTCATTGATCCCATATAAGATTCTTCTATTTACATTACATAATAGGGGATCCCATGTAGTATTCCTCTATCTTATTCATGATAACATGGGTCCCCTATGGGATTCCTCCAATTATGAATGACTTTAGAATCCCCAATAAGATCCCATTACCATTTCTAATAGGGATCCGGAGTAGGATTCCTCTCTTTAGTTATGGATTAATAGACTGAGTGGGTGACCCAATATGTGACCATTCCTAAGCTAGTAAGTCAGATTTGGATAAATATAGTTTTGGTTTTCCCCTTATAACCAATTCCAAACTTGTAAGCACAAGGGGTTTGGAAATATTGGTGGGTATAGGTGTTCGATCACCCTCACACATTTATTTAAATTGGACTATATTTACATGAAATGAGTGTCATGTTGTCTATATCTATGAAAACTTATAGGTTGTCCATATATAATTCCCAAAAAAATTTATTTTCAGTGACATGAGGTGATTACAAGTTATTCTAGGGTTAGGACATGTGTCCCTCTATGGGGACATAGGTTGATCAAATAAATTTTTGTTTTTTACAATGTATGTATCCAAATATTGGGATTATAGATCTATAAATTGATAAAATGATACAAAACATGAGTGGTATGACATCTTTATCAATTCCCTTTCATATGATGTCTATGAGATCTGGATTATGGACCCAAATATCGATTGTAATTGGTCAACATGATTAATTCCACCTTATGTTGGTATATTCAAATTTATGTATATATTTATTCGTATATAATGAGACATATATACAAATATAATTATAGATATACTTGATATAATCTTTCCTTGTTGATTGGGATCACAGAGCCATAGTTTAACTATGGTTCCACATTATATTTTTTATTTTCCCTTTTTTGTTATGTCTCGTCTAGGCTGAACATAAGTCATGATCATTTTCATAAGACAATACATTTATAGTTTCATAATTGTTCTGTCATGCTGAGATTAAATTCTCACCTATTTATTTTCACCTTAGTGTGCATATAGTTTTTATTTCTATTTTTTTGGTTGGGCATAGATACATGGTAATAGAGACTAAGGTCCAGATTTGCAAGATCGAGAAGATATTATCCTATCAGTTCTTCTGATCAAGATGATGTAGTTAGAAATCATCTCAGAACTAGGGATATAACATCCCAGCTCCATGGTATGTTTCCCTTTGAATAATGCAATAGCTTGAGTTGTATGCAACTCTGATATTTTAACACACCACGACCAATGAAACTAGACTTTTGAATAAGAATACCCACTTTTTGAAATTTTATAATGTTTTCTCATAGTGGAATTCATTTTAGGATTTTGAATATCAAAATTATCTTAGGGTGAATTTTTTCAACTCTTCTGAAAACATTCAATTTTTGATGAATAGTGAAAATAACTTAATTTTAATTAAAATCATCTTTTTTAATCAAATTAATGTATACTGTTAAATTATAAATTTATGTGGTTTTAAAGTATCCTTAGATTATATTTTTATCATTTAAAAAAATTTAGGCCGTTGGATGTAATTTCATATTTAAAATGGACATAAACAATTGTCAATCTATTGATAGTTATTATTTCTTAAAAACATGTTTTTTTTTATAATGGGAATTAATATATAATTAATTTCTACCACTTCTGTGTTTCTAATTTTTAAAAATGGATTCCATATTTTGAATAAATATCTCATAATTATGTAAATAAGTGTATTTTATTTTTAATCATTATGAATATTTAAATCATTAAATACATTATTTACCATGGTTAAAGGGTAAATCTGTTAAATAAGGGTAAACGAATATTATTATAATAATATTAAATTACCCGAACTTGTATTTAATTTTTATTAGTTGATACATGTCTAAAAATGGGAATCCTTCTGTCAATTTTGGGACCCCATTGAGCCACTTTAGAGTGATAATGAAACTTTATCTTAATTAATTTAAAATGAAGATAAAATGACATAAACATATATCTTTTTGTAAAAAAATTTTACAAGGCGTTATATAAGTTATGTTTTTTACTATAAATATTCCATTTAAATATAAATGAATTTTCTACATCATCTTATTAGTTTTATAATTTTTAGACTTCAAATAAATAAAATTATTTATTGCACAATAATGATGTAGTGTTTACGTTATTAAAGAATAATTTTAATAAATTAGATTTTAGAAATTAAAAATAATCTACAAAACATGTCCAATTATTATTGGATGATTTTATTTAGAAAATGGGTCATCATATCTTATACTTTAATGTGTTTTGGACCTTTAAAAACAGAAATTTATTATATAATAAAATAATATTTTCAAACATTCTTAAAGAGCCCCTTCTTCCCCTTATGAAAAGCCCTCATCTCTAACCCATTTCTCACACCACTCAATTACCTTTTCTCATCCAACATCTGCACAATTAATCTTCCAACATCACTCTATTCTTATTAAAAGCCTTCCCTTATGCATAAATGACTTCAAGGAATCCTTTTGGTTCAATCCAAATGTAGTTAGCTGATTTAAAGGTAACATCTCCTCTTAAGTTCTTTTATATTATTTTACTTCTCCCACTCCCTAAACTCGATTTATTCTATTGTTTTATAACAAAACCAGTAGCCTCAATATAAGAGGTTTTTTTATAATTATTTGAACTAAACTTACACTCACCTCCATCTAATGGGTATAGAACATAATGTTTCTATGGACGCCGAACTACTATCTCCTGAAACGATGATTGTTCAGTATTCTACTACCCCCTCTTATGGTCAACATTATGATGGAACTATAATTATATATGATATTTATGATATTTATTTTATCTATAAACATCATTAATTCACTTGTATTGCGTACCATTATTCTTTTCATGTTGTATATATACGCTAATTTCATTGGAGGAAATGTTGACTACCGCCCCCTCAAAGTGTTATGACTCGTTTTTACCATACATGGAACGAATAAAGGATGGTTTTAATGAACATATGTAACATATATATAATATTTTATTATACTATAATATAATATACCTATATATAATTTTTTTATCATTCATTTTAAAATAAAAAAAATGAAATGGAAGTAGTGTTTGTGCGTACGTATGGATTACCGTCTCCAAGAATGTGAAGGGATTCATCCTCCATCATTACCATTCAAGAATAATATTCATTTTAAAATTATAAATAAATTTATGAACATTATATCATTCTTGATATGAATTTAGTACATTCTATCCATAACAAACATGACTTACGTAACAAAACATATAAAGTAAAATGAATTAGTAAACACCAGAAACAATGAAACTACTAAAATATAATTAACAAGGAAATATTAGAAGATCATATATTATATCATATTTATGTATGTGGTTGTTTTATCATTTAATAAAAATTATTTAACAATTATACGGGATGTTAACATACCCTCAACCAAGGAAATGTACAGGGTAAGGGTTAATTTCACAATCTCTTTATTATCCGAGGTTGTTTTTACGTAAGTATCTTCTGGGACCTCATTATCATCAGCATTTTTGTTTCAGAAAAATGTATTTAAAAACATTTTTACAATTTACTAGACTATTGGTTAAATTCATTTATACCCTTTTTTTACTTTTTATAAAATTGTTTGAAAGTAATCTTTCTTTCGTTTTCCATATAAGGTACTTTATGACCCTTTCGACAAATTATGGTAAGAATGTTTTTTAAAATTTATGGAGGGTGAGGTTTTTCATTACTGTTATAACACCATTGAAGCTTACATTACAATATTATAATAATATTTTCAAAATAAATGGTTTCTTTTATAATTACATGACTTTTAAATGATTTCAAAATTGAAAGAGATATTTTTCTCAAATATAATTGATTTCATCTATGTCAACAACCATTAATACATTTTATACTAGTTTGAAGTTGATTTATTATGATACAAATCTTCCATATTGTATCGATGGTTTAGTGATATGTTTGACTGTGGATGTGTTATTTTTATACCATTCACGGTTTGTGGTTAATGTATTAACATTTCGTATGCTACTTTTAATATGGATGTTTATGTTATGTTTGAACATTTTAATATGGGGAATGCATTGGACTATGTTAGTGATGGGTGGATCTCGCTATAGCTCCTAGATGCATCGGTAGGTCTTATGAGACAAACTAGTGTCTTGGCACAAGGCCTTGAAAAAAAATCTTATTTTTAGTCTTGGCGCGAGGCCTTGACTATGTGGTTATGTGTCCGATATTATGAATTCCATCATTATGAAATTATTTATTGATATTACCTGTGATTATTTGACTAGTATAATATCCATGTAAATAATTAAATAGAATTATTTGATTTATCATTACCATATGATGCAGAAGTTTAAGTTTAAATGAAATTTATTTTAGTTTTATACATTGGATTATATGATTATGATTATTTATAAAGTTGTTGCTCTATTATCATCCTTACTGAGCATCTGAGCTCACCCCTTTATATGTTTTAATTTTTCCAGGATATGAATTGTATTTTTTGGTTGACCTACTGGGATAGGATAGGGGATATATGTGTCTTCATAGGGGACACAATATTTTTTTTGTTTTTGTCTCATGATGTAATGTAAAACTTATATATGTATCTATTACTTCCAAGGAAATGAAAATAATCAGTCTTTTGGGAGTTTATTCCTTGTATCATACTAATTTTATGTAATAATGAACTGTATCAAGGTAACTTGGATTGGGGCATTACAGTTGGTATCAGAAAAGTTTGGTACAAACCTTGGAAACTATATATAGATAAACTCTTATTAGAGAACATTACCCTAAGATAGACTTTGAGGAATAGTTTAGAAGAATAACCTATAATTTTAGTAATGTCGAGATTTTGGCTATTTTATATTAAATAGATCCCTATCTGGACATGACCAGGTAGAGGTGGATCTGGCACAATTGTACTTGGGAGTAAAAAATCCAAGAAGGAGTTTTGGGATTGACCCGACGTATCCCAGTACACGACAATGGTCATTGCTGCACTTTTGGTTACGACACTCCCAGGGGATATGCTTCAGATAAGTCACATTTTCTTTACAAAACACTATGGGCGATTTATGAGTATATATATCCTCAAATAAAACAAATTTATGATTATGGATTATATCCATAAAATATTCAATTTATGTTATGTGTTTTACATGATTGAAATTATGTATTGCGATTCGTAAACCAATCTAGTGTATGCCATTGTTTAGAAATGGAACTTGGTAAAAGAAATGGAAATTTTATCAAAACAAATAATCCATGTAGCTATTTCCCTCCTACTAAAGATAATTATAATAGAGCTAGTGATTTAACTCGTGCTGATCATCTTATCACCATACTAGGACAAATCACTCAGGTTATAACTAGTAACCTTACCCGTATAGAGCACCTTTATCCACAACACGATGGATCAATGCTAGACCGATTCATGAGGAAACAACCACCAATATTCAGTATGACTACAAATATATTTGTAGCTGAGTAATGGATATGTTCCTTAGAGATAATATTTCAAACTATGGGGAGCAGTCGATGGGAAAAATTTGACATGGTAGTATATCAACTCACGGGATAAGTTGATAAATGGTTGTAATTAATTGAAAAAATGAAGTAACTTTAAGAAGTATAAAATATGGAATAGAGGGAGTTTGAAGAAATTTTCATAGAAAAATACTTTCCTCAGGATCATTGATTAGATATTGAAAGTAAATTTCTGAGTCTGAGGAAAAATGATTATGAGAATGTCATAAAGAATGAGGCAAACATTACAAGGTTGGAAAGGCTTGCCGCATATTATATACGTAACCCTAGGAGTAAGATTTATTGATTCATCGATGTGTTAAAACCACTTATCCATTGAGAATTAGTCTCACAATCCTTCTCATTATACAATGATGTTGTCTCATGTGCTACCAAGATATAAAAGGAATTATCTACATCTTACAACTTAAAAATGCAAGAGAAGAAGAGATCTACTGAACACTCTAGAAATGGAAATAAGGGAAGAAGGAAAATGTTTAATATCCATCCTGTAGTAAATGTGGGATGAATCACCCCGGTACTTTCCAGAAGGGAATGTGAGTCTGTTAAAGGTGTGGTGAAAAAGGCCACCATGTTTGTGATTGAAAGGGAAAGAAAGAGGTTGTCAATGTTGAATGTGAAAATTGTAATGAAATGGGGAAATATGAAAATGAATGTCCAAAGATCCAAAGAAACTGTCCTTAGAAAAGTACAAGGGAGGAAGGCCAAGCTTATGTGATCACTACTGCTGATGTTGAAGCCCTGAAAGACGTGGTGGCGGGTAATTTAATTGTTTCCTCAATTTTTGCCTATGAATTATTTGATTCAAGATCCTCACATTGTTTCATATATTCCCTATTTTCTATGAAAATTAGATATTTCCAATTTAACTTAACAATGGAGTTATCAATCAGAACTCCTACAGGAAGTATCATTGCAACAATGTTTTGTGAATCAGTTCCTATCAGGGCATATAAATGTTCTTTATCCGCAAATCTCATCATCATACCCATGAATAAATTTGATATAATCCTCGGTATGGATTGGATTTTGGATCATGATGCAAAAATTTATTAGAAGAAGAAGGAGGTTACAATTTTTTATGATGATAAAGAAGACCTTATCTTTAGCGCTGAGACATCACCATCTGATTCTTATCTAGATCCACCCTATATGGCTCTACTAAATCAATTATTGGGGGAAGAGACTAAAATAAGTATGGGTGAGGAAAAGAATGTTCAAATAGAGGATGCAAATTTTGTACAATAAATTGTTGATGTGTTTCCTGAGGATTTACCTAGACATCCACCAGAATGAGAAATTGAGTTTTTCATTGATTTAATTTCTGGTTCTAGGCCCATATCGAAGACCCCTTATATAGTGGCCACTGTGGATTTAGTGGATCTAAAGAAAAAACTACAGTATTTGAGAAATAATGGATTTATTTTCCATATTTTTTCACTATAGGGAGCCCCTATTATTTTTGTTAATAAGAAAGATGGATCTCTGAGGGTTGGCATTGACAATAGGGAGAACAATGCTATAATAATTAGGAACAAGTATCACCTACCTCGCATTGATGATTTAATTGATCAACATCATGGAGCTCAATATATTTCAAATATTGACCTTTGATCTGGATATCATCAGTTGTGTGTAAAGATGTAATTCATTACAAATATAGCATTTCGAACCAAGTACGTGCATTACAAGTTTACTGTAATTCCTTTTGGACTCACTAATGCACCCTTTATGTTCGTGTATCTAGTGAACAGAGTTTTCAAGGAATAACTTGATGACTTTCTAGTGGTATTTATTGAGGATATCTTGGTACACTCCAAAATCTATAGAGATCAAGAAAATCTTTTTCGAACTATTCAAAACACTTTTAGAAGAAATGACTTATATGAGAAGTTTAGCAGGTGGGAATTTTGGATTCAGGAAATTACTTTTCATGGCCATATTGTCTCTAAGGATAGAATCTCAGTTGATCTCTCTAAGAATAGAAAAATACTAGAATGTCCAGCACCAATAAGTATAACTAAGGTATGCATTTTTATTGGTTTAATAGTTTATTATCGACATTTCGTTCAAAAATTTTCCTGATTGGATAACCCATTAACCATGATCACACGTTAAGCAGATAAATTTGTTGGGAAAAAAGAGTATGAAGAATTGTTTGACGAACTGAAGATAATATTAGTCAATGCTCCTATATTGACTATACCATCAAGGATTGATGGGTTTGTTATTTGTAGTGATGATTCAGAGAAATGAAATGGTTGTGTCCTTATGAAGATTGATAGGGTTATTTCCTATGCATCCTGACAACAAAAAATTCCTGAACAAAACTATCCCACTTCTGATCCTAGTTAGTATTTGTAATCTATTCTCTGAAGATATGAAGACACTATCCCTGAAGTAAAAAATGTGAGATTTATAATAATTACAAAAGTTTGAAGTATATTTTCTCACAAAAATATTAAAACATGAGGCCAATGAGATGTCTTGAACTACTAAAGAATTATGATTACACTATACACTACCACCTAGGAAAGGCAAATAAGGAGAAAGATGCTTTTATCAGAAAGGATCATGGTGTTTTAAACACGATGAGAGTTGAAATGGTTCCAATGTTCAAGGATCTAGTAAAGATGGATATTGAAATAATCATGGAAGGTGAAAGAGAAATAATTTTTCAAATGGTTGCTAAACCATCATTACTTGAAAGGATAAAAAGTTCTCTGACTAATGATGAGGTGTTTCAAAAGAAAATTAATGCTTTGAAGGATGGGAGATTAATCGATATCATATATGAAGATTGGATTTTTAAATTTGGGAAGAGACATTGTGTTCCAGACATACCTGATCTAAAAAGGGAATTGATGGATGATGCTCATTGATCTAATTTCTCTATACACCCTGGTAAAACTAAGATGTATAGAGATTTGAAGAAAAAATATTTGTGGGACAACATGAAGAGAGGGATTGCTGATTATGTGTCAATATGTATGGTTTTTCAACAGGTGAAAGATAGAAGACAACATCCTAGATGAGTCATGAAACCTCTTCCCATACCTGAGTGGAAATGGGATGATATTATGATGATCATTGTCATGGGGCTACCAAAGAATCCTGGAAGAAATGATGAAATATGGTTCATTGTTGATCGTCTTACCAAGTCAACTCATTTTCATGATATAAGAAAATATTTAACACTTGAAAGTCTGGAATGTCTATATATTAATTCAGTTTTAAGACTTCATGGAGTACCCCTATGGATTGTTTCTGATCATGATCCCCATTTTACATCAAGATTCAGGAAAAGTCTTAATAACTCCTTGGATACTAAAAATAATTTAAGAACTACCTTCCACCCTCAAGAAGATGGAAAATCAGAATAGACTATTCAAACATTGGACGACATGTTGATATATTTATCACCTGTCATTGAAGGTATGTGGGATCAATATTTTCCTCTGGTAGAATTTTCCTATAATAATAGTTTCCATTAAATTATTAAGAAGGCACCACATGAAGAATTATATGGATAGAGAAGTCTCACACCCACTTCTTAGGATGATGTTGGTGAAATAAAACTCGTAGTCCCATAACATGTTGAGGAAGCAATGGAAAATGTGATGTTTATCCAAACCCACTCAAAGCAGCTCAATGTAGGAAAAATTTAAATGCTGACAACCGAAAGAAGTATTTGGAATTTCAAGTAGGATATAATGTTTTGTTGAAGGTATCTCCATGGAAGGGTGTTACATGATTCAGAATGAAAGGAAAATTAAGTCCCTGGTACATCAGAACATTCTAAATTCAAGAATGAATTGAAGTTGTAGCTTATCGTTTGGAAATGCCACCAGGTCTCTCCAAATATGATTATGTGTTCCACGTATCGATGCTTTGAAAATACATGAATGACCCAACACATATACACACCTATGAAGGAATTGAACTAGAACCCGATCTGTATTATTGCGAAGAGCCTATCAAAATTCTTCATACTAGGGAACAAGTGTTGAGAAACTGGATGAATCGTCTGCTCAAAGTTCGGTGTAGAAATCCTTAGATAGAAGAGGCAACATGGGAACCTAATTAACTTATGATGAAGAACCACTAAAATATTTTAATGTAGTAGTAATGTATAAATTTCAAGGATTAAATTATTTGAAGAATGGAAGAATGTAACACCCCAAGATTCCACGGTATGTTTCCCTTTTAATAATGAAATAGCATTCATTGTACACAACTTTGAGATTCTAACACACCACACTATCCAAACTGCCGATTATTAATAGTAATACTAAAATTTTGAAAATTTATAAGTTTTTTTTTCTCAATGGACTATATATTTTTATTATGAATATGAACATTATATTTGGGTGAATTTTTTTACTCTTTTGAAAACATTCAATTTTTTATGAATAGTGAAAAATACTATATTTTAATAAAAAATAAATTTTTTAATTGAAAAATTTTATAGTGCAAAATTATACATTTATGTAGTTTTAAAGTATCATTATATTATATTTTTGTCACTTTAAAATAATTTAGTTCATCATATGTAATTTTACATTTAAACAGGACATAAACTAGTTTCAATCTTTTGATAGTTATTATTTCTTAAGAACACGCTTTTTGTTTTGACAACAGAAATTTATTTTAAATTAATTTATGAAAATCCTATGTATTGAATTTGGAAAAATGGATTCCATATTTGGAATCAAGTGGTCCAAATTGTGTAAATTGGTAACATATATTTTTAGACATTATGAATATTTATTTGAGTAAATATTTTATTTACCATGGTTAAAGGATAAATCTGGTAAATAATGGTAAAAACATATTATAATAATAATATTAAGTTTCCCTAAAAATTTTCAAATTCCTATTTTTTTGATACATGTATGAAAATGGGCATCCTTGGGTCTATTTTGGGACACCATTGAGTCATTTAAGAGTGATAATGACACTTTATATTAAATAATTTAATGTAAAGACAAAATGACATAAACATATATCATTTAGTAAAATAATTTTCAGGTTATATAAGTTATCATTTAGACTATAAATATTTACTTAAAAGATAAAAATATTTCCTACATCATGGAATTTTTTATAATTTTATACAACATATAAATAAAATTATTTAGGACACAATAATGAGGCAATGTTTACCTCATAAAATAATTATTTAAATAAATGATATTATAATCATTAAAAAAATATCCAAAACCTGTCCAAATCTTATTTGAAGATTTTATTTCCAAAATTATCCATCATACCTTTGACTTTAATTAGTTTTGGAAATTTAAAAACAGAAAATAATTATATAATAAAATACTAATTTTAATCATTCCTAAAGAGCCCCTCCTACACCTTTTAAAAATACCTCACCTATAACCCATTTATCAAACCTCTCAAGCCCCATGGATCATCCAACATCAGCCCAATTAATCTCCATAAATTCATATCAACATCTTAGAAACCTTACCATAGGCAGAAGGAACTTCATGGAGTCCTTTTGGTTCAAACCAAAGACAGTTACCTGATTTAAAGGTAACATCTCCTCTTAAGTTCTTTTCTTTTCTTTTACTTCTCCAACCCCCTATATTCTTTTTATTCATTTATTTTATAAAAAACCAGTATCATGAATATATTATATTGTTTCTTTAGAATTATTTGAACTACACTTACACACACCTCCATTTAATGGGTATAGAACATAATTTTTTAGTAGATGGAGAACTATCGCCTCAATAAACGATGATTGTTCAATCTTCTAATACCACCTCTTATAGAGGCCATTATGATGTAACATTAATTATATATGATATTTGTGATATATTAATTATCTATAATCTTTTTTAATTATCTTTTATATCATACCTTCATTCTTTTCATGTTGTATATATATGATAATTTCATTTGAGGAAGTGCAGACAACCGCCCCCTCAAAGTGATATGACTAATTCGTAGCATACATGGAATGTATAAAGGATGTTGTTAATGATATTTTATGACATATATGAAATATATATTACACTATAATAATAATATCCATATGTTTTATTTGGTCCTATTTCCTTTTAAAATAAAAACATTGATATAGAAGTAGCGTTTGTGCATACGTACAGATTACCATCTCCAATAACACGATGAGATTCATTCCCCATCGTAACCATTTAAGAATAACTTTTATTATATGATTAAAAATAATATTTAATAACATTATATCATTTCAAATATGAATATAATAAATATTATCCCTAACAAACATGACTTATGTAACAAAACATTTAAAAGGAAAATTTATTAGTTAACACCTGGAACAATGATAATACTAAAATATTGTTAACAAAAAAATATTATAAGATGATATATGATATCATATTTTTGTATGTTACTCTTTTATAAATTAATAACAAGTATTTAACTATTATACTGGAGTTTCACGTACCCTCGATGAAGGAAACTTACAAGGGAAGTGTTAATTTCACCATCTCTTTATTATTTGAGGTTGTTTTTATATAAGTATCTACTAGGACCTCTTTATCATCCACATCCATGTTAGAAATGTATTTCAGAACAAATTTACTATTTACTATACTATGGATTAATTTCATTTATACCCTTGTAATACATTTTTATAAAAAAATTTGTAAAAAAACATTCCATCATTTTCAATACAAGGTACTTTATGGCCTTTTTGACAAATTAAGGTAAGAATGTTTTTTTAACATATATGGCCAGTGCGGTTATTCTCCACCATTATAACACCATTGTTCAATTTCATGAAAGATTTCAAGAAAATATTCTAAATAAATGGTTTCTTTTATAATTACATTACTTTTAAATTTTTTTCAAAATAGAAGGAGATATTTCTCTCAAATAGTTATGATTTCATCTATGTCAACATACATTAATGGATTATATACTTGTTTAAATTAGATTAATTATGATAAAAAAATTCCATATTGTATTAAAGTTTTTGTGATATGTTTGACAGTGTATGTGTTATTATTATACCATTCAAGGTTTATGGTTAATGTATTAACATTTCGTATGCTAGTTTTAAAATTGATGTTTATATTATGTTTCAACCTTTTCATATGATGAAGGAATTCAACGTAATAAGTGACAGGCAGAGCCCGCTATAGTTATAGGATGCATTGGTATGTCTCATTAGAAAAACTAGTGTCTTGGCACAAAGCTTTGACAAAATCTTATTTGTAGTCTTGGAACAAGGCCTTGACTATGTGGTTATGATATCTAGTATTATGCATTCCATCATTATGAAATTAGTTATTGATATTAAATGTGATTATTCGACTAATAGAATATCCATGTGGATATGGAAATTTCATTATTTGATTTATCTTTTCCATATTATTCCTATTTTTATGCTGAAAAGTACTTTGTTTTAGTTTTATACATTACCTTAAATTTTTATGTAATAATTCACCAAATCTGGGTAATTAGGGTCGTGGCGTTACACGTGATGCGGTATATCTTGGAGTTAGTAGTATCTCCTTGTAATTTTATTTTAGTTTATTTATTTTTACAATTTTAAGAATGTTTACCCCATTGTGTGGGATGTTTTTATTGTGACATGAACATTCATGAATTCTATATCTTTTCATTTATTATTAAAAAAAGTTTTATTCCAGTTTATTAAATACTTATTTAATATTTTTTCTACACTTTAGTGTATGATACGTAGTTTTCTACACTATTTTCTTACTTTGATAGGTGGGAATTGTCTATAAAACATCACACATTAGGACCTCGATACTAATTATCATTATTTGGAATATGGGGAGGTGATTTTTAGGCACAGTGGTGAACTGGCCTAGAGAACATTTTTTGTGGAATTTGTGTCAGGAAGTTACAATCCTGAAATATATTCATTTTATTTTACTATAAGTATATTTAAAAGTTATAGAATTATAAAATATATAATAATATATTTATTATCAATGTATTGAACAATAATATAATTTCAAATAATATTCTTAAAGGTAGTGGAGAAAAATAGAGAATGTTTTTCATGGAGGTGGTGAACTAAATAAATTTGGAAAAACGTTTTCGTTTTAGAAATAAATTACGGGAGGGAAGATAATAAATATTACTCCATAACAAAAACATAGGGGTTTATTTAGGATACATATGATACCATGTCTGGGTGTATGGAAAAATATGGTGGAGCTGGGAGATGAATGAAATTGAAATAATTTTAGTAGAAAATGTACACATTTATTATGTTGTTTTCTATTATGATACACACTTTGGCTCCATATAATTTTAATCACTGAGGCTAAAGATTATCTCGACATGAGTAAGGATATGAGGAGATAAATAGGAACTGTTTGGGAAAGCTCCATGGAAAATAATGTTTTAGGATAATCGGTATTGAGAGGAGGTTTTTTTAATGTGAAGATATGGGTGTTTTGAATATTATGATCATTTTTTAATTTAAAACCAATAATTCTAATTTTGAAGATTATTTTGATCATAAATATTTAGTGGAGGATTTTATTTTGAAATAATTGGTTCCTAAATCATCCAGGACTCGTAATATCAGGTAATTAGATTATAGTATATAAATAACACATTTTTTTCATATTTCAATACTCACTTAAAAATCAACTATTTTAAAAAAAGCATAAAAAATCAGCCTAACCTTTTTTTCAAGAGTAGTATTCTAAAAATTAAATCCATTATATTAAAAAAGTTCTATATATGGGAAAATTAATTTCTAAATCGAATCCTTATTTATATGAAAACTTCCAATTTGAATATTTTGATCAATTATATAATCTTTTTAAAAACATAATTATGGTTTAATTATATTTTATTATCATAATAATGAACCATTATTTAATTTCATGGGAACAGTTTATTAAATTACGTTTTATTTCAAATAATTAGATTTATTATAAAATAGTAGATCAAAATTTATTAGATTGAAAACAATCCAAACATTCATTTTATCCTTTATTAAACATTTATTTACTGGTTATATGTTATAAATAGGTAATGGTTTAGTTTTAGAAGATATCTTTGTATTGTCTAATTTCTCATAGGTGAGGTTACTATTCTAATAGATATGTTACTAATCCTAATGAGTTGTGTATTATTATAGTGGTCATATTAATATTTCAATGGTAATATTTATAATTGTTATATGGTTTCCTTTATTTTTATAAATACAACATATAATATATTTTATTAATTTTATTCTACTTTATATCATGTTTGTATAGACACCGACCACATTCTCTTGGATCTAGTGTAATAATTTATTACATTTCCATTTGATAAAATAAATCACATATCAAAGAGCCTATTAGTTTAGTATTCTTGGTAAACAAGATACATATTAGAAATTATAATTACACTTTCCACATAAATAATACATTTTTTCCATTGGGAACACTATTATTCTCCTTAGCACAACCCTTCATATCAATCGTAATAATCATCTTCGAAACAATAGGAAAAAAAACCTCCAGAATGTGATGATCTCAAATATTCCATAAATGTTGTGTTTAATGGATGTTAACTTGAATAAATATGAATTTTCAATATGAAAAGGTAAATAACAGAGTACATAATCCATTTAATCATTAAAATTAGAATGTAATGCATCCATAGATATTTTTATAGTGAAAATCTCATGGATTGTAATAACTAAATATTTAATTATGTTATTATTATTTATTGGATGTCATGTATCTATCATATGAACTACTATAGTCAAAACCTTTCACAATGAAATATAATCTATAGGTGGAACCAGTTTAATTACAACTTAATGTATTCATCCCATAAGACTACAAATGCATTGAGGGGATTTCTATAACTGGTTCCCACCAATTTGGCACTATCCAAATCATTACTCATTTATTGAATAATTGACTTAATTAATTAAAAATGCTCATTATCATCAAATATCTGTATTGAATATAAGATTAAGATTTATAAATATTGTAACACCCCAAGATTTTATGACAAATATTCTTTTTAATTTCATTAATGTCTTGTGTTGTACGCTACACCAAAAGGAGCTTTCACAACACGCATCCCTGACTTGGCTTGCATTACACGCAAGCGCGACCTTCCACGATAGCGTGTGTTGTACGCAATACTGAGTTTCGCTAAACAACGATATGCTATTAAAATATTATTAAAACTAGCTGTTATGAATAGTGATACACACTTTATGAAATTTTATAAATTTTATTTTTGAAAATGGACTTCATTTTTTGATTCGGAATATCGAAATTAGCTTATGGGGAAATTTTGGTATTTTTCTGAAAACATTCAATTTTTTATGAATAGTGAAAACACTGGGTTACTATTTAAAAACCGACTTTTTATTTAAATAATTATTTATTTTAATTAAATTTATTTTAGGGAAAAATTGATACATAATACCTATATATGTTCAATGCAATTCATTGGAGTCATTTTATAATAATTTTAGATATGTAAAAAATTTATTGAACTTTTTACCGTCTTTTACCCACCTCCTAGGAGGATTTTCAAATTTACATAAAACATAATTTTACTGCTTTATTGAATGGAATTTCAAAAATCTGAGAGACACGGTTGATTTCAGTATGTAAAATGTGGTTCAATGAGATGAAAATAATTTTTGGTGAATAATAACTTTTTACTTTTTTTCACGTTTAAAAGTTAAAAGGTTAATTAAGGGTAAAAATGAGATTATTATTACCCTAACACATGTCCTAATTCTATTGGATAAGTGTAATTCGACCAAAAACAACCTTATAAAATATGACCACTTAGTCCCACTTGGATTAGATTAGGACATTTATTATTAATTTATTTAATGAAGGGTTAAAATAGTTAAAATCAAAGTTTAATAAGTAAAGAATTTTTAATATAGGGTTATACATAAGATAAATTTGACTATAAATATTCATTAGAACGCTAAAAATATTTCCTACATAATTTTATTTTATTTGTAATATTTAGATATTAAATAATTTAATTTATTTATGACACAATGATGATGCAGTAATTATCTTATTAATGAAAAATTGACATAATTGATGTTATAAATACCCAAATAAATATAATTTGAGACTGTTTATGAATTACACTAATTTTCTAGGTTAATATGACATGTAAGTATTCATTTAAGTAACTTTTTTCGAACTAATCATTCTGTTATGAGTTTCAAAAAAATAAATTACTAAATAGTGTCTAACTTGACATAAAATAGTTTTTACAACAAATATTATATTATTAACTATTATTTTATTGATAAAAATATAATGTTCGGCCAAATTATATAGATAAGGTTATATATACTAATAATAAACAACTTGGGGTTCGTTTTTCTTGTTATAGTAAGTTTATTAACCTTATAGTGTAAGAACACTAAAAGACACGGTAAAAGTGAAATTATCTATCTTAAAGTTAAATATAAATGACAAGGATAAAATAGTAACATAAACCTGTCTAAATTCTATTGGATGAGAGGATTTCGACCCATACCCACCTTATCTTCAAAATAAATCAATTTGGAGCTATTTAAAACCGGATATGACTTTATAATAAAATAATATTTTTAGTTTTTCCAAAGGTTCCCCTCTCTTCCCTTATAAAAGGGCCCCTCCTCCCTCTCTTCCTCACACCACTTTGAGACTTCATGCTCGGCCAACCCCTACCAATTTATTCTCTCCACTTTCCTAGATAAATCCTAGAGGTTATGGTCTTCTTCAAAGACTAATTTTCGTGCACTAAAAGGAGGTCTCAAAGAAGCGCTTCAAAGAAGAGGTAATGTCTGTTACCGATTCTTTCGTCTTTATTTCTTCTTCCACTTCTTCTTCTTTAGTGGTTTCATTATAAAGTAATAACATCAGTATCACTCATATACGGATATGTTATTATAAATATTAAACAACCCTATTTCACCATCTATCCATCCTACGGAAAATAAAATCACCGCGCGTACGTACGTACGGAATACCGTCTCCACGTCGTGGTGTAATCTATTTTCCACCACCACCTTACTTGGATGGGTATAATGGTGTAAATAATTAATATATATGATTATTTTAAAGTTATATTGATTCTGAAATAGTATACATACACTCCAATTCAATTCCACTATCATGGGAACGATATCATCGCTCGTGCGTACGTACGGAATACCGTCTCCCCGATGTGATGCGACTCGTTCTACATGATCTTCACTGCATAATGATTATATAAATGAATTGAATGAATGAATATGATATATATTACATTAATAACATTCTGGAAATGAGTTATCTATAACCTAAAAAAATAATAATTTATTCGACAAAACACGCATAAGAACAAAAAGTAATAAACACCCAGATAACAAATAGTAATGAAATCTTACTAATAAGAAGATAATAATATGGCCATATATGATATCATAAAAATAATTATTATTCTAGAATAATTCAATAACATTATTTAAATCATTATACAAGAGGTTCGGACACTTACGAAGCAAATTAGACCTAAGGTAGGGGAAAATATCACAATCTCATTTTCATCCGAGATTGTTTATACTTTGGTATTTACTAGGGTGTATTTTATCATCCACATCCATGTTCCCTAAATATGTAATATTTAATCCATCCACCTATAATTGTTTAAATCCAATTTTACCATTCGGTGAGTTTTTAGAAAATGATATGAAATGAATCTTTTGTCGTTTTTTGTATGAGGTACTTTTTGACTTTTCCGAAAAAAGTACGAGAAGGATGTTTTTTTAACTTATACAGCTTGAATGGATTTTTAAAACATTATTTCCAAGATGCTTCCATTACAAGTATTCATGTTTATTTTTAATCAACTTATTTTAATTTAGAATTGTATGACATGTTAAGAAAGGAAAAGTGTTTTTGAAGTAGAAAGGATATTTTCCTCAAGAATGGAGTTCAAGTGTTTTATCAAAATTATTTTCCATCTAAGATAATGAAGGGTTATGTTTTTATCCCTATTATTACATTGATTTGATTATGTTGTGATGTAATTATTTTTATGAATTCATTTATCTTATATGAATTGTTTTATGATGTCACGATGTTTAAGATTCCCATTTTTATTACATGGGTTATGGTATGATGTATGGTTTATGATTTTGTGGCACACATAAGAATGGTATCACTATGAGATGGGTGGGACCTATATATCCATCCAATGCATTGGGTAATGATTTTATATCTCATGAGATAGACATGGCTGGAACGGATGGTTAAACCGGTTCAGTGAAATAGGACTGAAATGAGGAGTGAACTCGGTTCAGAAATGGACATTGTCCACTAAGATAGTCTTGGCAATGAGTCTTGAATAATAAGAAATGATTCTCTATGATTATGTGTGTATTCCACAAAGTTCCATGTTTTATGTTATGATTATTGTGAATACATTTCACTACCATGATTTATCCCATGTTATGAAATTATGATCTCTTTTGCAGGGTAAGATTTCCAAATTGTCATGTTCTTATGAATATGATGTGATTGATATTTCTTTTGTTTACCCATACTGAGCATTTGAGAACACCCTTTTATGTTTTCTTTTCCCCAGGATATAAAGAACTGTTTTAGGAAAGAAAAAAAGGGGGAAAATCATTATGGGAGATGTTGAAGATCTTTCAACATGATTAGAAGATTATGTTCCATGTTTCCAAAGACACTAAACTATTACGGTCCTTGTGTGTGTGTTTTTTTATGTATTAATTATTCCGCTAAAGTAATGTAATGTCCATGTACATAAAGCTTAGGGTCTCTACAGTTGATATCAGAGGAAAGGTTTTTTCAACCTTTGGAAACTAGGATGCAAGATATTTAGTGATATCCATAGAGATATTTCTAAGGTATGTCTAGGGATGTACCTAAGGTTAAGTATACGTTATAGTCCTAGAATTGTGCTAACCATCTTAGAATTAAACCTAAGATGATAGATATTCATGGTACTCCCCCTTTATTATGTTGTTTTCCCTGGCGTGATTTTTGCCTCTCTCACTATTTTTTTTGGGTTTTAGACGATGGCTGGAACCCAAAGGAACCGTATTCATCAATGTAATGGACGATGCAATGATTGTCCTCTGGAACAAACCAACGTTATGGGATATGGAGTGAAAAATCTTATTGATATACCTACACAAGCTATGAATCATTCTGGACTTCCAAATGAGCAGAGAAGGGAACAATATTCTATTGAGTCCTTAATGAGGCAACGCCCACCTTCTTTCAGTGTGTATTCTGATCCACTTGTTGCTGAACAATGGATCTGTACCACTAAAAAGATATTTTTAGTTCTTCAATGTTCTGAACATGATAAAGTCATCTTAGCAGTATATCATTTGGAAGGTGATGCTGATCAATTATGGAATCTTATCAAGAATACGAGGCCAAGTGATGAAATTGAGTCCATGGAATGGGACGAGTTCAAGAACTTATTTTTCAATAATTACTCCCTTGTATTCTCTGAACAAAGATGGAGAAAGAGTTTCTTGAACTAAAGGAAAAGGATTATGAATCTATTGGTATATACGAAGCGAATTTTACAAGGCTTGAAAGGTATGCATCTGGCTTTATCATCCAACCAGAAAGAAAAGTTGATCGATTCTTCAGTGGATTAGAACCAAATCATTGAAGTGAATTAGCTATAAGAGACTTTGGTAGCTATGAAGAAATTTTTTGTTGTGCTATTAAGGTAGAAAAGGAAGTTGGTGTTACATATCCATCTCATGGTTTTGGCAAGAAACAAAAGATGGAGTTCAAGGAGAAATCTCATAATAATGGTGAAAAGAAGATGAATGTTTCCTTATGCTCAATGTGTGGAAAGAAGCATGATGGAGATTTTCGTAAAGGGACTAAATTTTTTTAAGTGTGGAAAAGAAGGTCATCGAGCAGCTGAGTGTCGATGTAATGGAAAAAGGGTTGCTAATGGTGTGAATAAAGAAAATACTGCAGAGAACGAACCAACAACACTTCAATGCTTCAAGTGCAATTAAATGGGGCATTATTTTAATCAATTCCCTAATCAAAGGGTTAATGATGATCGACATGAGAAAACACTTAAGGCAAAGGACAAAGGGAAGTCACATGCGATCCCTATTGGAAATGTTGAATATGACAACGATTTGGTGGAATGATTAAGTGTTTATGTAATGGGATTCCAAAATAATATTGTATATAGTATCGTGTAATATTGGAATATTTATGTATTGGTCTATTATGGTTTTCAATAATTTTATGGTACCGGTAACCATGGAAAGTGATTGAGATATTTTTGGTAAGTAGATGATATGCGCATAATGAAGGGATAAGAAGATAATGAGATGGTTGATTGTATTCATGAGCTCATGATTGATATAACGACTAAGTGATATCATGGTTTGAGTATAAAGAATTTTGAGGATTTTGGTTTGTGGAAAGTGTTAACTTTTAACTGCATTCATGTTTTCACTAAGGTTCAATGGGTATTTATTCTTTAAGAGAATACATGATTAAGGTATTCACATGTTTTTAATTTGACCGACAAGATATATCTTATGATATATGGGTGATAAATGATGGCATTCACGTGATTGTTATGTGACATTTCAAATAATCATTTTCTTTATACTATGAGCGTGGACCGATGTATTTTAGATAAGCCTAAATATTGGAATGGATTATGTTGGAAATAAGTTATTATTGTTTAAGGATAGAACTTTTTTCGATATTAATGATGGGATGTTATAGTAATATAGCTTTAGAAAAAGGACAACCTGTAGGAGGGAGACAGCCCATAGCGTCGGACAAGGCTGTGGGAATCGAACCCACAACCGAAGTGCGACTGGCCTTTATCACCTACCACTGGCCTACATGAAGTCCCTCGTTAGTAGAAAGTAGTTTTATTTTATTACGCGTTATGATATATGAAGTATAAGATCATTCTTGGAATCGTATACGATTAACCTCACCATAGATGGACTTATCTATATTTGATAACTTTTTCTAACCTTTTGTTTGAAACAGATGTAACAACCCATCATTATATCACATGATCTATTAACACTTCATGAATAACAAATTCAACTTCATTTCTTTAGGAGATGAAGTGGAAATTGTTCAAATCACGAACAACATTGAGATTGTACCAAAATAATGTAAGTATTTATTCTAATCCAAATTCTTCAACTTTAGGGAAATGATATTGAAAACCAAAAATGTTTTCAAAGTGCCCTTATATATGATCAATCAGATGGTACCCTAGATGATCACAAATTTATGGCTTTGTGATTGTTTTATTTTTCATAGTCATGTTCTCTACCACTCTCCATCAGAACTTGACTGTTAGATTTATCTTCTATATCTATATTTTCACCTATGTTCTCCTATGTGGAAACCCAGTGATTAGTTAATTTGGGTAACCATTACGTTTCATACTTTAGTTTTTAAAACCAAGTTTTGGTATTCCTTTTTATGATGTGGGTTTCTATTAAAGAAATTTTCGATTAGTAAACCATTTATAACCCCGATGAATTTCGAGGGCAAAATTCATTTTAAGGGGGGTAGAATGTAACACCCCAAGATTTTATGAAAAATAATCTTTTTAATTTCATTAATGTCTTGTGTTGTACACTACACAAAAAGGAGCTTGCACAACACGCATTCCTGACTTGGCATTCATTACATGCCAGCACGACCTTCCAAGATTGTGTGTGTTGTACGCATACCGAGTTTCGCTAAACAACGATATGTTATTAAAATATTATTAAAACTAGCCGTTATGAATATTAATACCCACTTTTTGAAATTTTATAAATTTTATTTTTGAAAATGGACTTCATTTTTGGATTTGGAATATCGAAATTAGCCTAGAGTGAAATTTTGGAATTTTTCTGAAAACATTCAATTTTTGATGAATAGTGAAAACAATGGGTTACTATTTAAAACCTGACTTTTTATTTAAATAATTATTTATTTTCATTGAATTTATTTTTGGGAAAAATTGATACATAATACCTATATAAGTTCAATTCAATTCATTGGAGTCATTTTATAATAATTTTAGATATATAAAAATTTTATTGAACTTTTTACCGTCTTTTACCCACCTCCTAGGAGAATTTTCAAATTTACATAAAACATAATTTTACTGCTTTTGTGAATGGAATTTCATAAATCCGAGAGACAAGGTTGATTCCAGTAAGTAATATGTGGTTCAATGAGATGAAAATAATTATTGGTGAATAGTAACATTTTACTTTTTTTACCACGGTTAAAAGTAAATAGGGTAATTAAGGGTAAAAATGATATTATTATTACCCTAACACATGTCCTAATTCTATTGGATAAGTGTAATTCGACAAAACACAACCTTAGGAATAAAATATGACCATTTAGGCCCACTTGGACTAGATTAGGACATTTATTATTAATTTATTTAAAGAAGGGTTAAAATAGTTAAAATCAAAGTTTAATAAGTAAATCATTTTTAATATAGGGTTATACATAAGATAAATTCGACTATAAATATTCATTATAAAGATAAAACTATTTCTTACATAATGGTATTATATTTGTAATCTTTAGAAATTAAATAATGTAATTAATTTATGACACAAAGATGATGCAGTAATTATCTTATTAATGAAATATTGACATAATTGATGTTATAAATACCCAAATAAATGCAATTTGTTACTTTTTAGGAATTACAATAATTTTATAGGTTAATATGACATGTTAGTATTCATTTAATTTAAATTTTTCGAACTAATAAATCTGTTATGAGTTTCACAAAAATCAATTACTAAACAGTGTCAAAATTGACATAAAATAGTTTTTAAAACAAATATTATATTATTAATTGTTATTTTATTCCTCAAAATCTAAGGTTCATCCAAATGACTTAGATAAGGTTATATATATTATTAATAATCAACTTTGGGTTCGTTTGGCTTGTTATAGTATGTTTATTAACCTTATAGTGTAAGAACACAAAAAGACACGGTAAAAGTAAAATTATCTAACTTAAAGTTAAATATAAATGATAAGGTTAAAATAGGAACCTAAACTTGTCTAAATTCTACTAAATGAGATTCTTTCGACCCATACCCACCTTATCATCGAAATAAATCAGTTTGGATCTATTTAAAACGGAATATGACTTTATAATAAAATAATATTTTTAGTTTTTCCAAAGGTGCCCCTCTCCTCCCTTATAAAAGGGCCCCTCCTCCCTCTCTTCCTCACACCAATTTGAGGCTTCAAGATTGGACAAACCCTGCCAATTTCTTCTCTCCACTTCCCTAGAGACATCCTAGAGATTCTGGTCTTCTTCAAAGACCAATTTTTGTGCCCTAAAAGGAGGCCTCAAAGAAGCAATTCAAAGAAGAGGTAATGTCTGTTACCGATTCTTTCAACTTTATTTCTTCTTCCACTTCTTCTTATTTAGTTGTTTCATTATGAAGTAATAACATTAGTATCACTAACATACTGATATGTTATTATATGTATTTAGCAACCATATTTTACCATCTATCCATCCTACAGAAAACGAAATCACTGCGCGTACGTACGTACGGAATACCGTCTCCACGCCGTGGTGTAATCTATTTTCCCCCACCACCTTAATTGGATGGGTATAATGGTGTAAAGAATTAATATATATGATTATTGTAAAGTGATATTGATTCTGAAATAGTATACATACACTCCAATACAATTCCACGATCATTGGAATGATATCATCGCTCGTGTGTACGAACGGAATACTGTCACCACAATGTGATGCGACTCGTTCTACATGATCTTCATTGCATAATGATTATATAAATGAATTGAATGAATTAATATGATATATATTACACTAATACCATTATGGAAATGAGTTATCTATAACCAGAAAGAAAAATAAGAATTTATTCGACAAAACACACATAAGAACAAAAAGTAATAAACACCCGAGTAACAAGTAGTAATGAAATATTACTAATAAGAAGCCAAGAATATGACAATATATGATATCATAAAAATATTTATGATTCTGGAATAAGTCAATAACATTATTTAAATCATTATACAGGAGGTTAGGACACTTATGAAGCAAATCAGACCTAAGGTAAGGGAAAATATCACAATCTCATTTTTATCTGAGATTGTTTATACTTTGGTTTTTACTAGGGTGTATTTTATCATCCACATCCATGTTCCCTAAATATTTAATATTCATTCCATCCACCTAAAATTATTTAAACTCAATTTTACCCTTCGGTGAGTTTTTACTAAATGATATGAAAGGAATCTTTTGTCGTTTTTCGTACAATGTACTTTTGGACTTTTCCGACAAAAGTACGAGATGAATGTTTTCTTAACTTATAGGGCATGAATGAATTTTTAAAACATTATTTCCAAGAATATTCCATTACATGTTTTCAATTTTATTTTTAATTAACTTCTTTTAGTTTAGAATTGTTTGACATGTTTTGAAAGGAAAAGTGTTTTTGAAGTAGAAAAGATGTTTTCCTCAAGAATGGAGTTGAAGTGTTTTATCAAAATTATTTTCCATCTAAGATAATAAAGGGTTCTGTTTCTATCCCTATTATTACATTGATTTGATTATGTTGTGATGGAATTATTTTTTTGAATTCTGTTATCTTATATGAATTGTTTTATGATGTCACGATGTTTAAGATTTCGATTTTTATTACATGGGTTATGCTATGATGTATGGTTTATGATTTTGTGGCACACATAAGAATGGTATAATTATGAGATGGGTGGGAACTATATCTCCCTCCAATTAATTGGTTAAAGATTTGATATCTCATAAGATAGACATGGCTAGAACTGCAGGTTAAACTGGTTCAGTGAAACAGGACTGAAACGAGGAGTGAACTTGGTTCAGAAATGGACTTTGTCCACTAAGATAGTCTTGGAAATGAGTCTTGACTAATAAGAAATGATTATCTATGAATATGTGTGTATTCCACAAAGTTTCATGTTTTAAGTTATGATTTTTGTGATTACATTTCACTACCATAATTTATCCCATGTTATGAAATTGTGATCTCTTATGCAGGGTAATATTTCTAAATTGTTATGTTCTTATTAATATGATGTGATTGATATTTCTTTTGATTACCCTTACTGAGAATTTGAGCTCACCCTTTTATATTTTATTTTCCCCAGGATATAAAGAAAGGTTTTAGGTAAGAAAAAATGGGGAAGATCTTTGTGGGAGATGTTGAAGATATTTCAACATGATTAGAATATTATGTTACAAGTTTCCAAAGACGCTGAACTATTACGGTCCTTGTGTGTGTGTTTTTGTTATGTATAAAGTATTCCGCTAATGTAATGTAATGTCCATGTGCGTCTATCTTAGGGTCTCTAAAAATATTTCAAAGATTAATCACATAAATTTGAATCAAAACAATGAATTTAAAAAATGGAATGTGTTTTATGGTAAAATCATACCAATCATACAATAATACGATTATTTATGACTAACTAAATATCAAAATAAAGATGACTAAAATAATGGTAATATTTTAAGAGATTGTTAACAATCTAAAAAGAAAGTGATATTGTACAATAACATTTATCACAAGGTAATTTTCATGTAATAACCCCTTAAATGAAATAATTTTATGTGAAATTAAAATAACTTTAAGAATGAATATTTCATGATTGTAATATCATAGAATCCAAAATGATAATAAAAACCCTCTTGTAATAAATTATTAATTTTTTTGAGTGGGAAAACGATTTATCATTGAAATAATATCATAATTTGTTAAAGTATGTGCCAAAGAGAAAAATATCAATTAAAACATTGAAATATTAAATGGAATGTATTAAGAGTTAGAAACTACGTTTCTACGATATTATGAGGCCTGTAAATCCATAAAAAGTATGAAAACAATATTAAATATATTTTATTATGAATGCACAATTTTTTCCAAAAAAGAGTTGATAACTTTAATTGGTGCATCATATGAAAAATATGAGACCATTTATAGGTCCGAGATGTGGTTTTTACCTTAGAAAGGGTATAAAATTTGTATCGTTTAAACGTTATAATGTCTCACTAGAGAAAATAATTTTTTATTAATTTTTTTATATTTTTTTTGAAAATAAATAAGTATCTCCAAAAGGGTACATTATATTTGAAATTCGAGACCCTCGATATGTCTGAGATGTAATTCATACCCTATGAGGGGTATATCATTTGAAATTTCCAAATGTTTTTATGAATCTATCTTGAAAATCACCATTTAATAATTAATTATTTCTTAATATTTTTTTTATAATCAATAATTAATATCTCTCAAACATTGTTTCGTATAAGAAATATGGGACCACCATTAGGTCTGTAATGGGGTGATAACCTATGGTAGGGTGTAATTGTTATGAAAAGTAGGATATTGATGTTATTTAATGTTTATGTCAAATAATTAATTTTAATAATTTATTGATAAATCCATATTTAATAAAATTAAATGGTAAATAATTAGATTTAGGTATATTATTTTTATATTGGAATTCCACCATTGATGACATCCAATGGATTTTAAAGCTATATTTTAATGTGTTTCAAACTAATTAAAAATTTATAAAACCTTGTTAAGTGGAAATAAATTACATCATATTGATTGATAGGTTGAATCACTGTTTGAAATCAGAAATTTAAATTCATGAATTTATGAACACATGACATGTAGATTACATTATAAAAATGCTGGCCATTGTAATATATGGTGTATTAGATCGAGTGAAAAGGACATTAGACACCCTTTCCTCTTTTGGATTGCTGGATTCTAGTCAGTTCTTCAGGCACGGTGACCTCCTCCTCCTCCACCTTGGTGCAGATCATTCTACTTTTTCTCATCATTTTTTATTTAATCTAAAAAAACCTATTTTCTCTATTTCTTATTTATTATTCATGTTATTAATATAAAAAGTTAAAAAATGAAATAAAAAATATAATATACTAATTTTTTCTGTTAGATAATATGGGAAGCTATAAAATTATCAAATGATAATTTTAATTTGATCATAAATAGATAATTTTGAAATAAATTATTAAAAGTTGATAGAACCAAGTTTTATCCTCAAAAATATTCTTAAAAATATTACCAATGTATAGTTAAACAAATTATTAGATGAAAGATAATGAATTATCAAATTATTTTTTATCGAATATGAGAGGATATATATAAATAAATTATCAAAAGATAAAAATTGTGAATTAAACAAAATGATATTATTACGAATTATAAAAATATAATTTCAACAAATTATCAAAGATGTATTTCATGAAAATATCAAAGACACTTTTTACACAATTATCAATGGCTAATCACATTGAATAATTGATTGATATTTTATTTTAAAAATTATCAAATGATAATTAATAAATTATCAAATTATAATTTAGTGAGCACAATATTTTAGGAAATAAATATTTTGAAATTTATACAGTAAAATTAAAATATTATCACATGTAATATTTTTAATCGAAAATTTGAAAATAATCCATGACGATAGAATATTATATCATATGATATTTTATTTGTTTTTAAAATAAAATAGTTGTTTTTAAAAAAACCTTGATATACATCAATCATCGGTGTGTCAACAATTCATGAAATTGACCTTTTGACTTTGATGATAATGAAACCACGAAGTGGTTTTTCTTCCAAATTATGAGGTTGGGAGTTCCCTATCTCTTAGGCTCTTGATTTCACATATTATCTGTATTTTATTTATGTGTTGGATTGTTTTATATTTTTCTTGATTGTGATCACATGAGGGTGGGTATGTTTCCCCTGAGACCTATTGTGATTCCATGAGTGATATTACTGTAGAATTTTACATGATTCATTGTTAACATATAATGTTACGTTTTCTTCATATTTTCTCATAATTATATATAACGATATGATATTAATTATATTTTATTTCCTGAATTCTTTTTTTCATTTCTTTGGAGGTACCATTCTTAGTGCTTAGAACATGTGGACTATTGTGACAGGTCCACCACTAAGAGGGAGAGTAAGCCCAAATTTCATTGTTTTTATGTGGTGGCCCTTAGGACAGGGTCGAAGTGTAATGGAAATCCATGTGGAAGCTTTACTTGATACCTATGTATCAAGATATTTGACGACCAGTTGATTTTAAAAGAATGAACATGATGCCTTCTTGATTAACAAGCAGCGTGCTCAATGCCAAGTACATTTTAAAGCGGAGTACTTGATACCTAGTTGATATTTGACCAAAATCTAATTCTTTAGGTTAATGATATGAGGATAATGGAGCTGTTTTGAAGAATCACTCAATGCACTAGAGACCACTTATTGGGTTTCTCGATGTCTAGTTGATTTGAGTGTAGTGCACCAGATCCCTAGTTGATCTACAAGAAGTACTCTGATGCCTAGTTTATTTGTTAGTGTCACATTTGATGCATCTATTCTGGAAAACATTACATACATGGTGCCTATGTTAACTTTGTTTCATGTACACATGATATTGTGGGGTTTTCATGAAACAGTGTACTAGTCTGGTGACTAGATTACTTAATAACAGCCTTTTCGAGATAGATATTCTAAGAACAATGAGTTATTGAATTTAGAGATGGATTCTTAGTGTCATCCACTAGTTAATGATCCATGAAGAAATTCCATAATTATTATACATCATTGAGCAGAAGTATGTACGGTTGATGGTTTATGGAATCATGGTTAGAAAACCACCGACTAGTGTTGATTTTTATGTTAAACATTGATTATTATTGTTATTATGGAATAAAATTGTATACTAGAGGACGCCATGTAAGGACGCATTTGTGGTATCCTACTGAGTCTTGTACTCACACCCTATATGGGCATTTCTTTGCACTTGTAGATTTTATTTCCATGGATCTGGTGTTGGGAAAAGGTCCTATGGTGGATGGTTAAGTCTTAGAGAATTGAGTTAGAGTAGATTAGGATAGAAACTGGACTACCCCATAAATGGGGGTTTGTTTACTTTTATCTTTTATTTTTCTACTAATTCATTCCTTGGATATGCTTACAAATATCGGAGCACTTATATATAAGTCATTAGTTTTATTTTGAATTTACAGTGATTTTTTATTATTTAGTTGATTCATTATTATTGATCATATGACATTATACAGAGGGTATAGTCTCCCCAAGGATTTACATCAGACCTTCACTTCTAGTCATAAAGCTCTTGCGTATGGGGAAATTGAAAGAGGACATTTAGCTTTTCCTTCTCCAACCTAGTTGTTCGGGTAAGGATGTTAAAAAATGGAATCAGAGGTTTAGGGATAACATGTATATTATAATATTTTGGTTAAGGACATGTTAGATGGGGTAAAAGAATTTAGGAATCTTTTAAGGGAATTATGAAAGATCTTGGCCATCATTGAATAGTAGACCTCCTAGTTTCTATAATGTGGGGAATTTATGTTGTGTTTTTTTATTGATTCCCCATGGATGACACACATGATATTCTATGTGATTTATGATATTTCATATATGTTTATCAATCATGACTAGGAATGTAGGTCCACATTCTATATACCCACATGTTTTTGAGTATAATAGTATTCCATTAAATAAACTTTTTGATTTGTGCTCTATGATCGGGGTAGTATCTCTGATTGATATATATGTGTTTCCATGTATTGTGATATATCATTATTCCCATTAATTAGTTGAACGGATAATGTTGTTAAAATACTATATATATGATTTATGTGACTAATGTTCTGGGATGATAACATGGGTATGTTCTATGAGGGGTATACCATGGCTTTATA
Source organism: Viscum album (assembly GCA_963277665.1). Taxonomy (NCBI): domain Eukaryota; kingdom Viridiplantae; phylum Streptophyta; class Magnoliopsida; order Santalales; family Viscaceae; genus Viscum; species Viscum album. Next base: position 1,100,560,672 of record OY728123.1, read on the forward strand.
GTAGACTCATATGAAAACCTTGTTTGATACCATAGTCTATTAGAAATTGTTGTGTTCTTAATTAACATTTTGTTGGAGAGATGCCGCCTATGACATTTTTTATGGAACCAAAAACTACGGAAACCCATTATTCTCTTGTTCCACCACCTATATTATAGGTTATATACCCCAGTATGGTCCTGTACCAGCACAAGTAATCAAGACAACAAATCCTAGTCAACTGTGACTTTTTCGGTTTGTTTCTTTCTATGGGGGATCTATTCAGAGGACTATGAGAAATCATGATAGGGATTTATAGGTTTTTAATATTTTAAAATTATAGGTTATTGGTTTCCCACAAAATGTAGAGGATTTTCAAGGACCCACCTGGAGATGGTGGACTACCATGAATAATTCTATGAGATGAAAAGGACTTACATGTTTGAACTTTATGTATTTTCTCCTCAAATAGAATGACTCTAACATTATGAAGCTGGACTATGCTTAGGAGTTCATGGAACTATGAAAATTCTCAATGATTATCTCTTTGTACATTGCACTTTTATAGATTTTCTTCACTTTTCTACTATTTTATCTAGGTATGAGGAATAGAATGCTCATAAGTTCAATTTAGGTTAATGAATGGAACTAAGATGTATGGTTAAGGGATTCTACTAGATGGGAAACTATATAGTTCTTATCAAGTGATAGACCTTTGATAAGGGGTTGGAAGAATATAAGACAACAGGCTTACATTAGACCTATGGTGGTCCAGTGAATGTGTTTTCCCTTTATATTGTAGGATTCCCATCAGATGGTATGAAGATAAAGGAAAACTAGGAGCAGCAGATTAATGGACAGTCGGGTCAAAATATATCATTTTTGGAAGGTTCTACAATGATGGGTATCCTGGAAATTATAATAGTACATACAGGGATACAATAGAGGACTTCCACCATTTTGGAATAGTTAGATATCTTTGACATTTTTAATCAATGGACTCCAAGAGGAGTGCTTAGAGGTCAAGATAAGAAGGCAGTGGACAAACACATCAAAAGATACTAACACCCCTAATGATGAAAAATCGAGAATGTTTTGTATTTGATCATTGAGCTAAGGTAGATCATTTATATGAAATTGATCTAGTATAAGAAGACCATGATAACGAACTTGTTACAATACATTATATAAACTAGGGAATATCTTTTGTCTTCTACATTGTTTTAATGTTGTTGTTTTCCTTATATCCATGCCCCATGTTTGGACTTGAATTGATAAAAGAGTTATGTTTCCCTAAATTACCACCCTCAAATACATCATTGAACGATGACATAAAAACCTAGTATACGAGTGAGAGATAATCAATGCTTCTTTTAGTCAGAGACTGATTAGGGATTCACTCAGTGGACAGCAGTAGTATCACATCATCTAGATCTCCCTTCTCGTTATTGAGGTATGTATGACGTGTTCCAAATTTCTCATCATTGGGGAGACATTACTAATAATGTGCATATTGTGGATTAAAATGACTTTGAGTTGGAACTTTTTCATCTTACGATGAGTATCCAATGTGGATTATATATCAAATTGAGAATGGAATTAAAGGCAAAATGATATTACAAATCTGATTTCTATGGTAGCATTGAAATATCTAGGAAAACATGTGGAGCCATGAGTTTGACATTCTAGCTTAGTTATATAAGTTGTTTGATCAATCCCACTATAGATGTATCTTCAATATGATAAACAATGAGAGGGGGATAATTTTATTATCTTTCTTTTCACTATGTTAATAAAAACTATCTTGTGATAAATTACTAATAAGTGAAGTGAGAATAATGATTTATCAGTGATATAAATTAATACTATTTTAATGTTTTCCAATAAGAGAAAAATTTTATGCAAATCATTGAAATAATAAATGGAATATTTTTGGAGTTATACACTGTGTTAGTGAGAGATTTTGAGGCCTTAAAATCTGCGGCGAAGAATGAAAGAAGTTTTAAATAAGTTATATTAAGTGAATGCAATTTCTAAAATAAAATAGGATAAGTCCAAAAGGGTGCATTGTATAAAAAATATGAGACAGCCTATAGGTCTCATATGTGGTTTTTACCAAAGGGTATAAAATTTGTATGTGTTGGACGTTTGTATGCCACTCTCTAGAAAAAAATTTATTTAATAATTTTATTATATTATTTTTCAAAATAAATGTTTATATCTAAAACTATTATATTTATGAATATATGATACCACCAATAGGTCTTGGACATGGTGTTTTCCATAGGCACTAAATAGAATTATTATGTATCAATGGTTTGGATTTCACACTCATTGAAAATAACTATTTTAATATATAACTAATTTTTAATCCGTATTTGAATATTAAATAATTAATTTCTCTCAAAAAAGGTCACTGTGTGATAAATGTGTGACCACTATTAGGTTTGAAACATGGTTCTTACCCTAGTAAGGGTATAAATTTTATATACAATAGGCTTTTGGTGTTATTTAATTTTTAAGTTAAATAATTAATTTTAATAACATAATAATAATTTTGAATTTATTAAAATTAAATGAAAATTCCTTAATTTTAGGTATCTTCTTTATCAATGATCCATCCACTAATGATGATGCCTAGAGGATTTCAGTTCTTCATTTTTATACATTTCAAACCAGTTAAAAATTGGTAATGCCTTATTATGTATAAATGAACAACTCCATATTGATTTATAGGTTGAATAATAGTTTGAAATGAGGTATTTAAATTCATGAATTTATGAAAATGTGACATGAGGTTTCCATTATAACTAAACTAATATTTAGGAATTTTGTGTGATCGGATCAACTAAAAATGACCTCCAAATCGCTTGCCACATTTGGATTAATGATTTCTAGTTAGATCTCCAGGTGCAATGGTGTCCCCCTCCTCCACCCTGTTTCACTTTGTTGAATGTTTATTCTCATTTTATTTTATTTTATTTTATTATTATTTTCCCCTTTCTTCATCATTATACATGTATTAAATATAAAAAATAAACAAAAAATAACAATAAAAACACGTTTCCATTAAAAAAATGAAACTCGATAAAATTATAAAATGATACTTTAAATTGGATCATAAAGATATAATTTTTAAATAAATTATCAAATGATTATAGAACCCTGATTTATCCAAACATTGATACATAAACAGATTAACAAAGTATAGTTTCAAAAATTATCAGATGATAGATAAATAGTTATCGATTGATAATTATATTTAATATAAGAGGATATATATAATGAAAATATCAAAAGATAATTATTGTGAATTTAAGAAAATATATGTGTAACTAATTTTCGAACGATATGTGTTAAGAATTATCAATGATCAATTACATTAATATTTCAAAGGTAATATTTAAACAATTATCAAAGGATAATCATGTACTGTAATTGGGGGATAATTTGTTTCAAAAAATTTCAAATGATAATAAATAAATTATGAAAGGTTAATTTAGAGAGAAAAACATTTATCCTAATTAAAAATTCGAAAATTATCCAGGAAAGATAAAATATTATAACATGTAATATTTTTATTGTTAATTTGAAAATTTATCAAGGAATGATAAAATATTATCACATTTGATATTTTATATATTCTTGAACTAAAGTGGATATTTTTAAGAAACCCTTTATATACCTCAATCATCAATGTGTTGAAAACTCGGGACTTTCTTGGGTTTCCATTAATTATAATAAAACTAGGAACAGGTTTTTCTACCAATTTTTTTGGTAAGATGTTACTTATCTCTTGAGCTATCATTTACACATTTTTTCCACATTTGATTTATGTGTTCTGTTTTATTTAATATTATTCTTGATTGTGATCGCATGTGGGTGGGTGTAGCCCATGAGACCTATTATGATTCCATGAGTTATATTAGTGTTTCCTTTTCCATATTTTATTATTATTATAGGATGTTATGTTTTATTATTAATTTCACATAATTATATACTATAAGCTACTATTTATTGTGTGAAAAATCTTGTGTGCATGTTTCCTTGAATTGGAGGATCTATTATTAGTGTTTCGAACATGAGGACTATCAAGACATGTATTCCTATTAGAGTGGGATTATAGAGGACTTGTGTTGATTTTCAATGATATACCTCAAGAACAGGGTGTAGATATAATGCAATTCTATTTTGAATTTATACTTATTGTCCATGTATAAGGATACTTGACACCTAGATGGTTTTCTAGGAGTTCACTGATACCTAGTTTATTTGCAAGAAGTGTTCTGGACACCCAGTAGATTTTTGAGTGGAGTACTCGATGAATTGTTGATTTTAAAGAATTATTCCATACATGAGGTTGATAATATATTTATCATAGAGTAGCATTGAAGATTCAGTAACAGTACCAGAATCCATGTATCATGTTTCACATTGTCTGGTTGATTTTATGGTTGTGTACTTGATCCATAGATGATATGTGATTAGTATTCTCAATGCCTAGTAAATTTGAAATTGGAATACTTGATGCCTCGATTCCAAACAACATGAAATATGTGTGGCCCATGGTGAACTAATTTGGATTTTCACAAAATATCATCATGTTGTCATACAATAATGTAAAAATCCTATGACTAGTTTCGCTAATTATGAATTTTTTATAGATAGAATCGGAGCATCAGGATCATGTCCATTCAGAGAGGTATTCCAAGATCCATTGGCAGGACTAAAATCCTTGAAACAATTCCATGATTATTTTCTGGCATGGATATAAAGGAGGTATGTTGAGGGGTTTGGAGAATCGTGGTCAGTTCCCCCCCCCCCCACTCATATTTAATTTTTATGTTACACATTGATTATTATTATGCAATACAATTGTATACATTAGTTGACTTGGTAAGAAAACATTAGAGGTGTTTTTCTGATTCTTTACACACATCCCACTTAGGAATTTTATTGAACATGTATATTTTATGACTAAATATTCATTGAAGGGAATAGTTTATATGGTGGATGGTTTAATGGTGGAACATGGATCTAGAGCAGACTAGGACAGACACTGAAGTACCCTGCATATAGATATTTATTTACTTTCATCTTGTATTTGTCTACTACTTTATAAATTGGATGTGCATAAAACTTTTGGAGCACTTATTTGTATGTTGTTATTTTGTTTTCACATTTACTCTGATTGATTATTTTTTATTCATTATTATTTATCATAAGACATAACATAGATGATATATTCTCCCCAAGGTTTCACTTGATTCTCTCACTACTGGTTGGAAACCTCTTGTTTATTGGGAGGCACACATGAGGTTATATTGAATTTCTAGCTTGAACCAAGTAGTTCAGGTGAGGATGTTACAGTGATATTACTTTTCAATTGGACAGTATAAAAAAAATATAAAATTTATTTGATGTATAATAACAAATAAGTCTCGATAGAATGTATGTTGACATAGGTTCCATTAAAAATATCATATCATAACCAAAATGAACCGATTATGTGTATCCAATGTAATTAAAAATAAAATATTTATAAATAAAACATAATGATATCAAAAATAATTTCAAACAAAATAATGGATTTTCCCAAACAATGATGTAGGAGTTTAACCCAATGAATGAAAATTGAGATATGAAATCCCTTACCACTTATAACCAGTCAAATCGTATGCTCAATAAGAGTAATAATTATTGAAAAAAATATTTAATACCATTACTATAATTTATTAATGATATGATATATACAATGTTAGAATTTATACACAACAGATTAGAAAAAAGTTGTGAATAAGGCACATATCTCATAGAAGAAAAAGTGATTTGAGAAATGTTTAACACTTTTAATGAGTTGATTCATATGTTCCTTTTGATTAATAATAATAAAATGAAATAATTAATACCCTTAATATAATTTTATTCATTATTTAATATATACAATTATAATATATACAATAAACACAAGAAATAAGTTTTGAATAATGAATTAATATCATAGATGTAAATTTGAGATGAGAAACCCTAACCTCAAGCATCCATTTAGTTTAGAATTATTTAACCACATATTTAATGGTTTAAAAAATGTTATTAATTAATTAAGTATATATATTCATATTTATAATACCTTATATGATTCATTTATAACATCATACCACCCATTCATTAATAATATTTCATTATTTTTATTGTTTTAGGTGCATTTGACTCATTGTTTCAAGGTCGGTTCATTTGAATATAATTTTGGATTTTCTTTGAAAATGGAAATAAAAAACACGAATTTAAATGAAATGGTTATAATTAGACTCCATATATTTAATAGTCTCATTTATCATTCCTTGTCGATGCATGGGGGTGATTAATTTTATAAAATGTTAATGGAAAATGATTAGTTTATTTTTGGTGGTTTGTCAAAACATCGCAACCTAGTTTAATTTAATTTAATATTATGCCTATATAAAAGCTAAAGACAATGAGATACCTTATAATATACATATTAAAATCTTATATATCCTTAATAATAGTTTTATTACCATCCATGAGGGTGGTAAACAAAAATGAACAGAATCATTATTCATAGAGGTGATTAAATGACATTACTTGGGAAATAGTTTCATTCACTTGAATAAAAGGATGTGATAAAAGGTATGGATATAATATATTCAATTATAAATATAAAATAACCATATTTATATGTTTTTTAGTTAATATTATTTGATGTATGAAGGAGTTGAGGAGAAAGTATAATAATAAAGGTTATTAAAGGAGATGGTTTATGATAATTACCTCTTGAATATCTCCTCCTTCAATAATCCCTTAAAGAATGGGTAATTTTTCATTTAGTGATACATGAATCATATTTAAATGGCTATCATTTTGTGGAATTATTTTGGTTTAAATTTTAGGACCATCTATGTTTCTTTATAGGAATGGGGTGGTAAGGGGTGGTATTTACATGTAAGGAGTGGTTGTTTGTGATTAAATAATTGTTATTTTATTTTTACATCAAACCACAGTTGGGTGGCATTAATTTCATAGAATTATGATGACCATTAATATTTTAATGGACAAAAAGGTATTTAAATACATAAAATATCAATTAAATTTAGTATATTTTATTAAATTTAAACCTTTATCTTTTAACATTAACCTGTTTCATTATTGTTGGTCGGATTGGTTTACTCAAGAGGGGGGTGAATTGAGTACCAATTAAAATTTCTGTATTTAAAAACACTACCTTAAAGACCCCAAATAAAATAATAAATTAAACTGTAGTGAATTTATATTAAAGTATAGGTTCTGTTAGATTCTCAAGGAATTGATTAATTCCCAGTTAATCAACACAGGAGTGTGTGATTATCTTTTGAAACTAAATTACTAATCTACACTTAACATAAACACTTGCTAATTTAATTATCAAAGTAACTTTAAAAACAGTATTGGTTTTAAAGTGATTAGCAGCGGAAGAAAACATTGAAAGAGATGGCACAACAAATGTAACCAAGATGTTCAGTCTCAAGACGAGACTTAGTCCTCTCAAATGTTTATATAGAAATGATCCACACCCTGGATCGGGGTTCAACAGTTTACAACTGTCCAGGTCCAAGACCTCTACCACTGTTATTCGTGGGAAACGGTACAACAGAAACCAGTTGTCCAGGTCACACACGACCTCTACCACTGTTATTCGTGGGAAAGAATAGAATGCAAGAATTTGGTAAGGATTTACAAATCATCCAGTTTAAGTACAGGAGACAGTGTATGTGTTAGATACAGCAGATAACACACACTGCCCGAAATGAATAATAATAAATCACAGAACAAGAGATGTAGAGTTTAGAGATGGTTCTGGTGATTTCAGTGTAGCTCTGAACTCCTTTGGATTCGATCAGAAGGGAGTCTGAGTCCTCTTCTCGTTTCTTTTTGAGAAACAGAGTGTCGTATGCTCCAGGTTCACAGACAGTGAAAATGTAGTGGTTGAAGTTCTTCACTGTTCTTCTTATATGTACAGAACACTTCTCGAGTATGCTTGATTGACTATGAGCTTCTTGATTCTTGATGGAACTGGTTTTGCTCTTGATTCTTCTTGTTCTTGTGTTTCTGGTATATTTCATCCACCACACACTTCTCTAGTTCTCTTGTTGGGTAGCTTAGTCTTCTGGTATTTATCTCACGGGCAACAGGGGACAGAAAAGATTTCCTTTCTGCAGGTACGAGGTACGGGTTCCTGACACCTGACAACCTTTATCAGATATTTGACAATTCATTAAAATGTACGTGATATGACCGTTGGATAGATTAAATAAAGATAGGAAATAAAGAAATTCAAACAGTGAGTTGAGTGATCGGTAGGTAATCAGCATCGGTAGCTTGGACATCGGTATCTCAATTTCATTAGTTTCTTTGACTCTATCGGTGGCTCTATGCGTTGGTTGGTATATGCTTGTATCGGTGACTTTGTTTATCGGTAGCTCCATGCGTAGGTAGCCTCATGCGTCGGTAGCTCCATGCGTCGGTAGCTCCATGCGTCGGTAGCTCCATGCGTCGGTATCGGTAGCTGTGAGTCTGTCAGTAGCTTCGTCCATCGGTGACTCTTATTCCATCGGTAGCTGTTAATACTTACACCGGTAGCTCTATGTTTGTATTGGTAGCTGTCTGTAAGTCAGTAGCATACATTTATAAGCACATCGGTAGCTCTGTGTTAAGTATATCAGTGACTCTGTCTGTCGGTAGACTAAGTCTATCGGTAGACTGGGTACCGGTAGCTCTTTATCAGTAGCTATAGGTAGATTACTTATCTGTTTTATGTAGAACACATCTGATTGTGTTAGAATTAATTTATAACTTGTATGAACATGGATAAATGAGGATTAACATATTCCAAAGACAATTTTAAAAATTATTATTGGTTTGATCACAGATTTGAAAGAATTATAGTATAGATCAATGATACTTAAAAATATCATAGAGAATGAAAACATAATTGGGATTTTCAACACATATTAATACATGATTGAGATTATCAAAACAGGTGAGGTCAACAATCTCCCCCTTTTTGATAATCACAATTTATGATATGGGCATTTAACATAGTGAAAATATAATATTAAAGAGTATAATATTGAATTCAATTTTCTCAGAGAAAACAGCATCAGAGATAATAGAAATAATATGATAAACATAAGTTATCACAGGTAACAATCATAAGGTACCGAAGGTAAAAGGAACATAATAATATCAGAGATAAAATTGAAAAGAAGGTTATTTTTCTCCATTGATAATATTTATTTTTCTCCATTGATAATATTTATTTTTCTCCATTGAAAATATTTCTCATTCTCTCATTTTATTCTCCCCCTTTTTGATAATCAAAAGGTGGGAAAGCATATATAGGAGACAAATAAAACATGAGAAGTAAAAAAGAGTTCTTCTGTATTAAAGCAGTCAGAAAGTACAGAAACAAAATAAAAATGAATTCCTATCAAAAATCCTGGCCACTGGATCAATCCTCATCTTCCACGGGAGATTTTCCTTTGGGATCAGAAGAAGGTTCGGGTGGTGAGGATGCAGGTGAAGGTTTTGGAATGCCAGAAATGATCAAAGGAGGCTGAGATACTGACACAGAGTCAGGCCCGTAGGTTGAAGATCTTTGGGTGATCATTGGTGTGAGGCTTCGAATAGCTTGAGCAGGAGTCAGCTGGACTGTGGAAGCAGCTGAGGCAGAAGTAGGCAAAGCAAGAGGTATGATGACTGGTCTGGCATCAACATGCAAGAAGGGCAGCAACAAATTTCTAAAATCCATAATAATTCCTCCTCCTCTTTCCATAGCAGAGATGAAATCATCTTTGTTCTCCATGAATTTCTCCAAGGCAGGAGTGAAATGTCTTAGTTTTCTCACTTGTTCTCTAAAAGCTTGAGTTACTGGAGGTAGCTTCATGTTTTCCAACATCAGCTTGAAGTGGTGATCGAGTTGATGCTTGGGGAAAATTCTGGTGAAGTAGTAGTCCACTTTTCTCTTTATGGCTTCCTGAGAGGCAGAGGCTTCTCTCATATAATCTTGAACAATCTTCATTATTTCTCTAGAAGAATCTCTTGTAGAAAGCACCACTCGGCTCAACTCTGATGAGTCCACAGAGCCACTGGTTGAAATAGAACCAATCTCCTCCTTCAACATTGCTCGAACTAGATTCAGGTAAACTAAAAGTTTGGATGTGAGAGGGCCAAGAGAGAAGGAAATAGTTTCTTCGAAACTCTTAGACAAACCACTGATTAGGCTTTGAACTTGAGAGTCCTGTAATTGAACGTGATCCTTCACTAAGGTTTTGAAACTTTCAAACACCGAGACAAACTGGCTTACTACACTCTTCACATAGGCTAGGTCCTTGTTAGCTTGAGACTTGGAGCTCATATAAGAATACAAAGTAGCAACTGATCTCTTGAGAGCTTCAAGATCTGCTTCGATTATAGAAGACTGAGTCTGGCACTCTTTCACTTCTTCTATATGCTCAGACACAAAAGAATATAAATTACAAGCCAGAGATAGCTCGAAGGATCTCTCTAACATTTTCATTTCTTCATTAAAGATTTGCTTCATCTCAGCAACTGATACACTGAATGATTCTTTCAGCTCATTCTTCATGGATTCAAGATCAGATTTAGAGACAAATTCATTAGGGACAACTGCAGCATATCCCTTTACTGAGGCCAAACTAACTACAGAATCAGTCATTATTGATTGAATTGAGGATGCAAGGGAGGTTTCCATTAACTTCACTTCTTCAACAAAACTGGTCTTGAGGTCCTCTTTCAGCTTATTCAGATCATGATATCTGACCACATTATCGGGCAACAACTCAGAAGCAAGATCATAATTGGTCTTCGGTCTATTCACAGACATCTCATTATCTGAATCCGGATAATCCAATCCACAAACTATAAACCCTGGGTCTTCTACCCAGTCATCAAACTCAACAGCTACTGTAACATTTCCAAGAACAGATTGATGCTCCCCTTCAATGGGTGCATTCTCATGTATCAAAACAGCATTTAGTGCTGGATTCTCTTCATCAGAATCTTCTACTACGAGTTCCATCAGTGCAGCATCTAGAAGATCTTCTGATACAGGTACAGCTTCTTCTGTATCTATTTCTACTTCAGCAGTCGGCATAGCTGAGTTTCCAATCAAAGTACTCATACTTAAACTACCAGAAGCAGACGATTCAGATACATTCTCATTTTCCTCTTCGTCTTGGTGAGGTACAGACTGGTCTTCCTCATATGTAGACAAAATTTCCTCTACCTTTCCTTTCCTAGAATAAACCAATTCTGCAACAGGACTTGGGGGAAAGTCTGGATGTCCTCCAACATCCATGGGAGTTTCTTCTTCTTCTTCTGTTTCTTCTATTGTTTCATTACTATAAACAGGTTCCTCTTCATCAGGTCTCAGACTCGGATCTCTCATATCCTTTGGTCTTGAGGGATGAATCACAGGATTAAACTTATCATATATCTTCTGATCATCACTGACCCATTCTACCTTCCATGGGTTCCAGTTAATTTTCATGTACTTACAAACAGTCGAGGTGATGCAGAAATTATACCTAACTACAACTGTCTCATCCTGAGACTCAGCTATTCCTTTCACTTTTATCATTTCTGAAATCAGATTGGCAAAGAATAAAGCATTAGTCTTTGACTTTGGTCTAATCATGTCTTCCATTTGAAGCATTAACAATCTGCACAGATTGATTTTCACACCATTTCTTAGTAGATGAAGAAGATAGATATCTTGATATCTCAGATTTGCAAAATCTCCTCGCCTCGGTATCAACACATGCTGAACAAACATGAAGAGCAGTCGATTCTCTCCATCCATTTCAGCAGCAACCACTTGCCTTTGATTCCCATTACCAGTCAGCTCTTCTAAGGCGGTTTCATAATCAAAGATGTCACTACTAGGTGGCATTGCTCTTGATACATACCCAAACACACCTTCATGTGGTACCATTAAACACTCAGCCCACTCTATTGAAGAAAAAGACATCTCTTTTCCATTTAAAAAAGAGCTTACCCGATTCTCATTTTCAGACTTCTCGAAGGTTACAAACTCGTAGAACTGTTTTACCAACTTCGGGTAGTATGGGACATTGTTATTCGAGAAACAATCCACCCATTTCTAGTCCTCCAGAATCTCGAGTACTAACGATTTTCTAGGCAGTAGCCATTCCACGCACAGTTCCTTCTCGATTACTATGTCTCTATTCTGCAAGTGAGGATTCACTGGTCGCCTTCTCGATCTAGTTCTGACTTCACTAACACTGGATTTATGCTGTGTCTTCTGCTTCATAGCTTTTGGTTCTACTCTTTCATCTCTGACGGTAGGAAGCTTAGTTTTTGCCATCGCGGGTTTAGGGTTCTTGGCCGATTTGGGAGCTAAGGTTCGAAGGTGAGAGATTTTGAGCTCGGTGAGGTAAGAAGTGGCATAGACTTAGTTTTATCATTTAGCAATTCCAAATAAACGACTAAAATAGAGTAAGATAAAATAAAATAAAACGATTCGTATTCTTGGCGGCAGACAGAAGTTTTAAAAAATAGTATCGGTGAGAATTTCAACATCGGTGAGGATTTTCACATCAGTGGGAATTTCAACATCGGTGAGGATTTTCACATCGGTGAGAATTTTACATCAGTGAGAATTTTCACATCGGTGAGAATTTTCACATCGGTGAAAATTTTCACATCGGTGAGGATTTCACATCGGTGAGAATTTTCACATCGGTGAGAATTTTCACATCGGTGAGAATTTTCACATCGGTGAGGATTTCACATCGGTGAGAATTTCACATCGGTGAGGATTTTCACATCGGTGAGAATTTTCACATCGGTGAGAATTTTACATCGGTGAGAATTTTCACATCGGTGAGAATTTTCACATCGGTGAGAATTTTCACATCGGTGAGGATTTCACATCGGTTGTGATTAAACATTCTCAATTCGTGTCTTCTGTAACTTAGCCTATCCGAACTTAAAGGTTTAGTGAAAATATCAGCCAATTGACGTTCAGTGCCAATAAATTCAAGAGAAATATCAACTTTTTGATAGTTATCTCTTAGGAAATGGTGTCTTACATCTATGTGTTTGGTTCTAGAGTGAGATACAGGATTATTAGAGATGTTTATTGCACTGGTGTTATCACAGTTGATTGAAACATGTTTAAAAACATATCCATAGTCCAAAAGAGTGTGTTTCATCCACAGAATTTGTGCACAGCAACTACCAGCAGCTATATATTCTGCTTCGGCAGTAGATAATGCAACTGAGTTCTGTTTCTTACTACACCAAGAAACTAAGGATTTTCCAAGAAAATGACATGTTCCAGATGTGCTTTTTCTATCTAACTTACAACCAGCAAAGTCAGCATCTGAATAACTCATTAACTCAAAGGATTGTCCTTTTGGGTAAAACAAACCTAAGTTAACCGTGTGTTTGAGATATTTAAAAATTCTTTTAACAGCAAGCAAATGAGATTCTTTTGGATTAGCTTGAAATCTAGCACACATACACACACTAAACATAATATCAGGTCGACTAGCAGTAAGATAAAGTAAACTACCAATCATACCTCTGTAATTTGTTTATCAACTGGTTTCCCAGTTTTATCTGCGTCCAATTTACAGATAGTACTCATAGGAGTTTCACTTTCCTTGATACTATCCAGACCAAAACGTTTTAAAAGATCCTTTGTATATTTAATTTGATTCAAAATAATACCATTTTCATTTTGAAATACTTGAAATCCAAGAAAGTACTTAAGCTCTCCCATTAAGCTCATTTCAAATTAATTTTGCATACTTTTTGAAAAATCAGTACATAAAGAGTGTTTAGAAGATCCAAAAATAATATCATCAACATATATTTGTACAACTAAAACATCTTTAGAAATTCTTTTAATGAAAAGTGTTGGATCAGCAATCCCTTTAGTAAAACCTTTTGAAATAAGGATGTTGCTAAGTCTATCATACCAAGCTCTTGGAGCTTGTTTTAAACCATACAAAGCTTTAGAAAGTTTAAAAACTTGATTTGGAAAATGGGGGTTAGTAAATCCAGGTGGTTGTTATACAAAAACATCTTCAATTATAAAACCATTTAGAAATTCACTTTTCACATCCATTTGATATAACTTGAAATCCAGATGTGCAGCATATGCAAGTAAGATCCTAATGGCTTCTAGTCTAGCTACAGGTGAAAAATTTTCCTCATAGTCTATACCTTCTTCTTGACTATATCCTTGTGCAACTAGTCTAGCTTTGTTTTTAACTATATTTCCAGATTCATCTACTTTATTTCTAAAAACCCATTTTGTGCCTATTGTCAAGGTGTCCTTAGGTCTGTCAACTAATTCCCATACTTTGTTTCATTCAAACTAATTTAATTCTTCCTGCATAGCCATTACCCAGAATTCATCATTGATACCATCATTGATATTTTTGGGTTCTAGCTGTGAAAGAAAAGCTTGATGTTCAACCTGATTTCTTAGAGAAGCTCTAGTTTATGTTCCTCTATCAAGATTACCAACAACAGCTTCTAAAGGATGATTCTTTAGAATCCTCGTTGATCTGGTAAAGGTTGGACTAGAAATTTCAGGTTCATCTATAGGTTCGGGTTCAACAGAAGCAGATTCTGGAAAAAGTCCAGAACTGGATGTTTTGATAATAGGTTCTTTAGATTTATCATTAATGTCCAGAACAGATAAGTCTTCTTCAATATTTTCAAGAGAGGTTTTAGACTCATGTGGATCAGTTTCATCAAACTTGATGTGAACAGATTCTTCCACACATTTAGTTTTCTTATTGAATACTCTATAGGCTTTACTTGAAATAGAGTAACCCAGAAAAATTCCTTCATCACTTTTGGAAGCAAACTTATCCATATTTTCTTTATTATTCAGAATAAATACTTTGCAACCAAAACATTTAAAGTAATTAACCTTAGGCTTTCTATTGTTCCACAATTCATAAGGGTTTTTCTTAAGAACAGGTCTAATTAAGACTCTATTAATGACATAACAAGCTGTATTTACAGCTTCATCCCAAAAATAAATAGGCTGGTCATATTCATTGAGCATGGTTCTAGCAATTTCTTGAAGGGTTCGTTTTCTTCTTTCTACTACACCATTCTGTTGGGGTGTTCTAGGGGAAGAAAAGTTATGAGTATAGCCATTGTGTGAGCAAAAAGATTCAAAATATTGATTTTCAAACTCACGACCATGATCACATCTCAAACTTTTAATCTTAAGTCCACTAAGGTTCTCTACAGATTTATAGTATTTAACAAAAGAAGAACAAGCTTCACTTTTGTGAGCTAGAAAATATACCCAAGTATATCTAGAAAAATCATCTACAAGAACATAAACATAGTGCTTTCCATTTAAACTAGAAACTCTTGATGGTCCAAAAAAATCCATGTGAACCAATTTAAGTGGTTGATAAGTCGAAACTTATTTCTTTGATTTAAAGGAAACTTTGTGTTGTTTTCCCTTTTGACAGGGGTTACACACTCTATCATTTGGGAATTCTAATTTATGTAGGTCTCTAACTAGGTTTTTTCTAGAGAGTTTTCTAATTGAGTGAATGTTGCAATGTCCCAATCTTCTGTGCCATATCCAAGATTCTTTATGAAAAGCATTCAAACAACTAATATTCTGCTTAGCTAAAGAATTCAGATTAACAACATAAACATTTTCATTTCTTAAGGCAGAAAATACCAAAACATTCTTAGAATTAAAAACTTTGCAAGAATCATTTTCAAATTTAACATGAAAACCATCATCACATAACTGAGAAATGCTTAACAAGTTATATTTAAGTCCATCGACAAATAAAACTTTAGAAATCAAAATTGAATCAGTGTTACCAATCTGGCCTAGGCCGATGATTTTTCATTTAGAGTTATCACCAAAGGTGACAAAGCCTCCATCAACCTTTATTAAACTCTTAAAACAAGAGAAGTCTCCTAACATATGTCTTGAACATCCACTGTCTAAGTACCATATCTTCTTGTGACAGCTCTTCAAGTAGGTCTCCTACAAAACAGATTTAGATGGAAGATGATTTTGGTACCCAGATTTTCTTGGGTCCAGACAGGTTAGCAAATAACACTTTAGGTACCCATATTTGTCTAATGGGTCTCATATAATTTGTATAATTAACATTCTTTGAAAGATAAACTTTATTAGATCCATAGCTATGTATATAACTGGTTGAGGCATATGAAGTTCCAGAATTACCTTCATTCTGTCCAGATTTAGAAATGAATCTAGTTTTGGCAATTTTCCTTTGTCCAGGTTGGTATCCTATAACATTAGTATATTTAGGTGCTATTTGCTTTCCTAGCATCTGTGTTAGTGTATTTTTTCCATTGGTGAACTTCTCTAAGTCTTTCTTGAGTTGCTCATTAGATAGTTTCAGTTCAGTGTTTTCTTTTAACAGTTGAGCATTTTTTTTCTTTTTCAATAGTGAGTTCGGTTTTAACTGTAGTGGTGAGAGCATGCTGTTTCTTTAATGAATTGTATTTATCTTTAAGTTCATTACATGTCTCTTCCAGCATATCACAATACTCAAACAATTCATTTTTAGACATTGTTTCAGAATCAGAATCAGATTCTGCATTATCTCCAGAGTAATAATTTAAAGCAGGAGTTTCAACAGTTACCTGAGAAGTGTTTGTCATAAAGAACATATTTGCCTTATTTTTGTGTTCAGTTTCAGAGCTTTCAGATTCAGTAGAGCTATCCTCAGAAGCACTCCAAGTAGCCTTCATGGCTATCTTAAACTTATTGTCCTTATATTCATATTTCTTTTTATACTTCAGCTTTGGACAGTCGGCTTTAATGTGTCCTTTTCTCTTGCACGCATAACAGACAACATCATCTGATTTGTCATTCTTCTTCCAATCCTTTTTCCATTTACCTTGGTGATCATACTTACCCTTATAATTTGTTTTTCTGAAGAACTTCTTTTTCCTATAGAATTTCTTAAATCTTCTAGCAATGTGAGTCGTCTCAGCATCACTGTCAGAATCACTTTCACTGTCTTCACAGCTTGAACGTTCAACTACAGCTTGAAAATTTTCTTTGTCCTTATTCTTTGAAGTTGAAGATTTGAAAGCGACAGACTTTCTTGGAGGTTCATTTTCATCCTATTTATTCACTTTAAGCTCTTCTTCATACATCATCAGCTTTCCAATTAGTTCCTTGACAGGTAGAGCAGCAATGTCACATGATTCTCTGATTGAGACAGATGTGCCCCTCCATCTATCAGGTAGACATCTCAAAATTCTCATAATTTTTTCCTTCGATGAGACATCCTTTCCCAGCGAGATCATTGTATTGACAATTTAATTGAACCTGAGATACATGTCAGAAATGGGTTCGTCAGGCTTCATTTTAAAATTATCATACTTGATAGTATAAGTGTTCAATCTCATTTCTTTAACATTCGTTGTTCCTTCATGAGAAACAGCTAAGGTATCCCAAATTTCATATGCAGTTTTACAAGAAGAAATTCTATTAAACTCTTCATCTCCTAGAGCACAGTACAAGGCATTCATAGCTTTACAGTTGTTATTGTAAGCATTATTTATAGGTTCATCCCAAGTAGATCTAGCAGTAGTGGGAATTTTGTGTTCTGATTCAATAGCAGTCCAAATATCAAAACCTATGCTTTCTAGATGAATTTTCATTTTCAGTTTCCACTGAGCATAATTAGTTCCATTGAAGAAAGGTGGCCGGTTAGTAGCAGCACCCTCAAGTCTATTGTCCATGATGAGAAAATTTTAAAGAGATAAAAATTTAGATATAACAGAAATTTTAAGAACTTTAAAATACAACTAAAATCACAGTTCAAAAGCAGAGTACTTTTAGAAAGTATTTTCAATCCTCTGATACCAAGTGTTGGTCGGAGTGGTTTACTCAATAGGGGGTGAATTGAGTACCAATTAAAATTTCTGTATTTAAAAACACTGTCTTAAAGACCCCAAATAAAATAATAAATTAAACTGTAGTGAATTTATATTAAAGTAGAGGTTCTGTTAGATTCTCAAGGGATTGATTAATTCCCAGTTAATCAACACAGGAGTGTGTGATTATATTTTGAAACTAACTTACTAATCTACACTTAACATAAACACTTGCTAATTTAATTATCAAAGTAACTTTAAAAACAGTATTGGTTTTAAAGTGATTAGCAGCGGAATAAAACATTGAAAGAGATGGCACAAAAAATGTAACCAAGAGGTTCAGTCTCAAGCCGAGACTTAGTCCTCTCAAAAGTTTATATAGAAATGATCCACACCCTGGATCGGGGTTCAACATTTTACAACTGTCCAGGTCCAAGACCTCTACCACTGTTATTCGTGGAAAACAGTACAACATCAACCAGCTGTCCAGGTCACACACGACCTCTACCACTGTTATTCGTGGGAAAGAATAGAATCAAAGAATTTGGTAAGGATTTACAAATCCTCCAGTTTATGTACAGGAGACAGTGTATGTGTTAGATACAGCAGATAACACACACTGCTTGAAATGAATAATAATAAATCACAGAACAAGAGATGTAGAGTTTAGAGATGGTTCTGGTGATTTCAGTGTAGCTTTGAACTCCTTTGGATTCGATCAGAAGTGAGTCTGAGTCCTCTTCTTGTTTCTATTTGAGAAACAGAGTGTCGTATGCTCCAGGTTCACAGATAGTGAAAATGAAGTGGTTGAAGTTCTTCAGTGTTCTTCTTATATGTACAGAACACTTCTCGAGTATGCTTGATTGACTATGAGCTTCTTGATTCTTGATGGAACTGGTTTTGCTCTTGATTCTTCTTGTTCTTGTGTTTCTGGTATATTTCATCCACCACACACTTCTCTAGTTCTCTTGTTGCGCAGCGTAGTCTTCTCGTATTTATCTCACGGGCAACAGGGGATAGAAAAGATTTCCTTTCTGCAGGTACGAGGTACGGGTTTTTGACATCCGACAAACTTTATCATATATTTGACAAATCATTAAAATGTACGTGATATGACCGTTGGATAGATTAAATAAAGATTGAAAATAAAGAAATTCAAATAGTGAGTTGAGTGATCGGTAGGTAATCAGCATCGATAGCTTGGACATCGGTAGCTCAATTTCATTAGTTGCTTTGACTCTATTGGTGGCTCTATGCATCGGTTGGTATATGCTTGTATCGGTGACTTTGTTTATCGGTACCTCCATGTGTCGGTAGCTTCATGCGTCGGTAGCTCCATGCGTCGGTAGCTCCATGCATCGGTAGCTCCATGCGTCGGTATCGGTAGCTGTGAGTCTGTTAGTAGCTTCGTCCATCGGTGACTCTTATTCCATCAGTAGCTATTTATACTTACACTGGTAGCTCTATGTTTGTATCGGTAGCTGTCTGTAAGTCAGTAGCTTACATTTATAAGCACATCGGTAGCTCTGTGTTAAGTATATCGGTGACTCTGTCTATCGGTAGACTAAGTCTATCGGTAGACTGGGTACCGGTAGCTCTTTATCAGTAGCTATAGGCAGATTACTTATCTGTTTTATGCAGAACACATCCGATTGTGTTAGAATTAATTTATAACTTGTATGAACATGGATAAATGAGGATTAACATATTCCAAAGACAATTTTAAAAAATTTTATTGGTTTGATCACAGATTTGAAAGAATTAAAGTATAGATCAATGATACTTAAAAATATCATAGAGAATGAAAACATAATTGGGATTTTCAACACATATGAATACATGATTGAGATTATCAAAACAGGTGAGGTCAACAATTATTATACATATACCATGGTAAATATTGTTTTTACCATGGTACCTTTTTTGAAAAATAATGGAAAATACCTTACTACCACATTTGAATAGTATAATTAAAAATATGGAATCCAATTTTTAAAAATTAAATTAACATAATTGAAAAAATTATATTTAAAATTAATAGTGCAGACCCAACAAGATAGTTGGTTTTTAAAGTAGAAAATTTCAAATATTTAAAAATTTTTAATACCTAATTACAAATATAAATTATATTAAAATGCATAAAATTTATTTATATATCAATAATTGAACTAGTGTGACTATAAAACCTACA
The DNA here is from genome assembly GCA_963277665.1 of Viscum album. NCBI lineage: Eukaryota > Viridiplantae > Streptophyta > Magnoliopsida > Santalales > Viscaceae > Viscum > Viscum album. The sequence goes on from OY728123.1 coordinate 1,100,580,800, forward strand.
TAAAATATAATTTATAATTACAAATTATTTAGGAAAAATGTCAATTTTTATTTATAATATAGTATTTCTTTTAACTATTCATCAAAAAAGGGAATTTAATAAAAAAACATCAAAAATTTTCCATCACATAATTTTTATATTCCAATTTAACATATGAAATTTTTTTTTCTAATAGAATTTATAAAAATGTAAAATTTTAGTTTTAATGTAGTTGATCAATTAAAAGGAAATAAATGGGCTTTCGAAAAATATATATCTTTATGTTTGAGAATGGATATATTTTTATTTTAACTGTATAAAATATATTGGTGAAATTTAAAATAATTTTATTGAATATATTAAATAAAAAATTAATTATTATCTTTCAATCATAGTTACTAATGTAATTTATTATGATAAAATTTTATTGTGGGAATAAAAATAGTTTTTTTTAAAATAAATACATCTTTATTCTTAATTCGTTTATCATTTCTAATTAATTGATTACCAATGTTTTCACATTATTAATATTTGTAAACTATATTTTCACAATTTAGATAATATCATTATTTACATCCATTCCAACAGCATGGTGATAACTACAACATTTAAATAATTATATTTAGTAATGTTTTAAGCTCGATGTGGAATATAATGAATGATATTGAACATAATGTTTCATTTTAATAATTTCAAGATGTTTCATACTCCCCCCATATATAAATTGGATCGTATACATTTAAACTCTTTATTTTTAATCATATAATAGAAATTTTAAAATACCCCTGTACATACCCCACATCATAAAAAGGGTTAAGAAAACTTCCTCTTAAAAAGATGGTAAATGAAATGGAATGGTCATCACAAAACTAGGATTTCGAAAAAGGAGAGCATTAATGGAAAGTTACAAAATTGGCAAGGAAGGGAAATACAACTATCAAATTATAGTGGATAGTTATTGAAAATATTATCATTAGAAATTTAACCATTTCATAATAATAAATTTTTTAAGGGTTAAGAGAACATTGATTTATCAGTTACAAAAAAATGTATAATGTTTTGGTTCCACAATCCTTTTCCAAGACATGGTGGATTATTTTAATTTTAATATAAGAACCTGAGAAAATTTACATTCTTTATTTATTTCAATGTCAAGAGAATAATATTATGAAGTTTTTGTAAAATGACCTATCTAAACTTCATATCTTAAACCAAGATATAGATATTCATGTTGAATAATTATGTCACAGTCACTTTTATGAAAACATCTATAATCCATTAATTTCACATTAAAATTTTTACCAAAATAAATGCATATAAATTTTAATTCAATATAATTAATCAAACATTAACCTAAATTTAGTATATCAAAATTTCAAGGGGATACATTCCATAAGTAGTTAATATTAAGACACATCCAAAATGCATCAGTCCAAATTCACTGTCAAAATGTGTTATTAAATTTCCAAAATAAACTTATCATTACATCCTCCAAAAAAAATAATGTTAATTTTAGTGTAACATATCAAATTTATTAATACCTTGACCACTTGAAATCCATAATGAAAACAAGAATGCATTAAAAAATAAAACTTCAAGATCTTGAATATCATCCATAAATACAAACATGTCGTTAACTCAGCAATTAAAACATAAACCATCAAATAACTAACAACATTCATGGTAAAAAAAATCTATCTCATAAACATATATTTATCATTATTATCTCAGAATCATGAAAATATTATGGTAATTTTTTGGGAATCATGTTTTTTAAAAAAGATCGTCATATTATAAAATCACTTATCTTGATTACTGCTACTATTAATCAAATAATTCAAGAGAATTAAAGATGAAGTACAACAATACAATCCTTATATATTTTATGGCTTATATAACCAAAATATCATTGGAAAAATAATTTTACGCAAAATTATTCAATCCCAAAACCCAAAAACATTAATTTTTTCACTTATATGGTAGTAATAGTATAATATTGACCATGGTCCCTTTTCATCTTCTAAGGTAGATTCTCTTAACACATGATGCATTATATTATTTTGTGTCCCATTTTATTGTAGTTGAACATTGAATAATACCATTTTTATCGTCCCATTTTCATTCATTTTTTCTAGTTTCCTTTATCTTCACACTTTTAACAAACTAACATTTAATTAAGTAATGTACAACGGTGTTTCCATTATCAATGTTCACATGTGGTAAAATCCTTCTATCACTTTTCCCCTATGTACATATCTTTCTTAGTCCTTCCCATGTTATCTGTATTTGACTTAAAGTCATAATACATGGATAATTATCTATATTTATAATTAGAAAATGATAATATAACCTCATATAATGATAATGGTTGGGAGGCTACTTCTATCAGAAAAATTAGCTTGGGTCCATAAAATAATTTTTCACTCTTACTCTTCGGATCACATGTATCGGTGAGGTTCACAATCTTTTTGATATGCACCATTTATAATAGAAACAAAAATACTAGATTAGAACATATACTTATGAATAATAATTTATAATCCAAAAAATATTGAAATATTATATATAAATTAAAAAATTTATGTGTAGCTAAACTCGTAATCATGTTCATTGTTACTTTAGGATGTTATTCTTCACTTATCCTCAAATTATATCAATGTGTTTTTTTATAATATATATTTTCCTAAATATTGTTCCCAATGTTTCTAAAAAACCATATATAATATTAAATTTAATTAACCTAAACTCAGTAGCATAGATATAGTGCCTTCATTTATTAAGTCACTAGAAGATACAAATAATTTCATCACAAAAAAACCGATTAGTTTAGTATTATATGTAAACTGGATACAAATTCAAAATTCAAGTAACATTTTGTTGGCCAGAGTAGACACTCGAGAGGGGGGGGGGATGAATTGAGTTCAAATTAAAATTTCTGTTAAAAATATTTCTCATAAAATCCCCAAAATTAAAAACAAAGTTAAACTGTAGTGAATTTAGACAGATTATAAATACTCAATTAATTTATCTAAGATTGATTAGGTCTCAGTTAACTTAATCTGAAGATTAGATTAACTTTTGAAACTAACTTACTGGTTTACAATAAGTATAAACACTTGATAATTTAACAATCAAAGTAGCTTTAAAATAGTTTTGTATTTCAAAGTAATAAGCAGCGGAAAATATATAGTATAATTTAGACATAGTCTAATATGAACACTGAATTAAACCAAGAGGTTCAGTCTCAAGCTGAGACTTAGTCCTCTAAAATAATTTATATAAATTTGATCTACACCCTGGATTGGGGTTGACAATAGTACAAGACTGTCCAGGTCACACACGGACCTCTACCACAGTTCTTCATGGGAAACAAAAACAATGACCAGGCCACACAAGGACCTCTTTCACAGTTGTCGTGGGTAAACAAGAGTTAGTAAATTTAGTTTTAGGATTTTGATATCCTCCAGTTTCACACTGGAGTCAGTGTGTGTGTATGATGTATAGAGTTCACACACTTCTCAAAAATTTATGTAAAATAATCACTAAGAGACAATGAATCAGAGTTTAGAAAGATCTAGTTATTGGCAGTGTAGCTTTGGACTCATTGGATTTAGAAGAGATGCTTCTGATTCCTTCTGTGGTTTTGTTGTTGAAAATAGAGTATCTTGGTTCAGCTTGATGTCCTTCACAAGTGAGTGTGTCCTCTGATTTCCAGTGTTCTTTTTGTGATCTTCAGTAGTGCAGGATTGCATACAGGAGAGTTCTTTTTAGATCTTGCAAAATCCCCATTCAACTTCTTCATGTGTTCATCCTTTTTGTATGTATATTCGTGGAAGAATTCTCTCTCTATTCCTTTTCACGCACTTATGCACTTACGCACACTTTCTGTTAATGCAGGTCGATCTTATTTTTATTCCACAAGCTCCAGAAATAGGAATGATTTCCTTTTCAAAGGTACGAGGTATGGTCTCCTGACAGGCAAACAACTAACATTAAATATCATTAATTTCATTAAAATCATCAAATATAACCATTATAATTAAATGAAAATTTATAGAAATTCAAACAGTTTTCATGACTATTGTTGTGTCATGGGATCAGTGAGACATTTGGAATCTTCATCAGTTTTGGTAGCATCAGCATCGGTGTCTCAGCATCGGTGTCTCAGCATCGGGGTCTCAGCATCGGTGTCTCAGCATCGGTGTCTCAGCATTGGTGCGACTGTTCATCATCGGTTCAACCGTTCATCATTAGTGGTGTTACCATTCATCATCGGTGCGACTGTTCATCATTAGTGTGGCCGTTCATCATCGGTGCGACCAGAAAATAACTAACAGTGAGTCAAGACCTGGAATTCACACAAAGTGTCTGTTCAATTCAGAATACTTCCAAGTCAACCATAAACATACATTTATCATATATAAACATTTCTAGATATGATTTAAACATATTAAGAACAATTTGAACAAAATACTAAAAGGAAATAAATAAAACTAAGATTTGTGATTATTAAAATAACTATTTCACATAGAGATCAAAAATATCCCCCTTTTTGATAATCACAAATCAATTGCATAAATTAAGAGAGAATATAATATGTCATTCAATATACTCCCCCTATAAAAAATAATATGTTCCAAAAGATAAAGTAGGGTTAGAAAAGAAAATAGAACTTATATAACTGAGTCATTCACCCCATATAATATAAGTAATATAATAAAATTCATCTTCCCATTTAATTATTACTCCCATGGAGATACAGAGACATCATTTCTCCCCTTTTGTATGCAAGCATGTGGTAAATAGCCAGCATGGGCTCATATGCACATTCAGTTTACCCATCCAGATACATGATCTCCCTAAGTTCGCAGATGCATGCATGATTTCCATGTTTTCTCTCCTGATTTCTCTCCTCATTTCTCTCCCCCTTTGGGACTATAAAAAAGAAGGGATAAAGAAGCTAAAATAGAAGATTCCATATTGACAATGAGTACATATATTATAGAAAAAAGGAATAGTTCAGGAAAATAAACACCCTATCAAAAATCAACAATAACAACTATTCGTCATGGTGCAAGGGAGCTTTTCCTTTAGTAGTAGGAGGAATTGATTATCCAGATGGTTGTTGGGTGGAAGGTGGAACTAGCCTGATAGATAAAGGAGGTAGGACAACCCGAGATGGAAGAACTGTGGGTTCCAAGGTCACCTACTACAGAGAAGATCCTTATGAAGGTTGTTGTTGAAAGACTAGTCTAATACTAAAAAGATCTTGAGAAAAACGTATCTGGACGGGAGCAAAATCTGATGATTGCAGAGTCTCTGCTGTTGGAAAAAAATGGCTTTTTCTTGCACATAAAGATACGGTTTTAGCAAATAGATGAAATCCTGAATGACTTCTCTACTGTACTTCATGGATTTTTCAAAATCGTCCTTATTTTTCAAGAGATTTTCTAATGTGGAAGTAAAATATTTTAACTGCTTAACTTGAGCTTTAAAAACATGAGTCAGTAGAGGGAGTCTCAAATTATCAGCCAGAACGTTAAAATGATGATTTAATTCATGCTTGGTGTATATCTTAGAGAAATAATTTTGTACTTTCTCCTTAATTTCCATTTGAGCCTTTGTAGCATCATCCGAGTACAACTGTATCATTTTATGCACATAATCACTATGTTCTTTCATATTTTTCCAAGAATCCAAATCTAAAATCTTACCAAGAGCTGCCAGCTCATCTCAAACACATCTCTTAAGGAATCTAATTCATGACCAGTGATCTTGGTCACCTTGGCATTGCCAGCCAGAGCAATAACTTGAGTGATCTCCACTTTTAACATCCTCAAACTTTCTTTCTTCAAATGTTCTATCAGATTTCTTAAAACATCCATCATATTAGAGATGGTTGTTCTGAACTCTCCTGAAAGAGAAACAAGATTGATTCCTAGCTCCATAAGTGTTTGATTCAAAGAGGTAATATGCCTGCCAATCGACTCACCATAATTGTACAGGTCTAGTTTGATAAGGCTTCCCACTCTTTGATCCAATTCATCCATAGCAGCATCAGATAATGTCAAAGGAGTAGGAGCAGGATTATCAGATAAATCATCATTCACAGCCTCTCTAATAGCATGAATCAATTCGACCTTGAATCTGTCAAAATCTGACTGAGAAACTATAGGATCTGGTCTACCTTGAATCACTGATGGGTCAGGTTTGACATATGTTCTTTGGAAAAAATCGGCAACAAATTGAGCCTTAACATAATCACTTATTCCTGCAAGATTCACTTCTACACCTTCCTCTTCCTCTGGGTAATCAAATCCTATAACAGCAAGACCTTCATTTTCTTACCATGCGGATTTTCATGAAGGGTACATAGGTTTCACAAACTGAGATCGTCGAACATTTTCAGGAAGGACTTCCTCATCCTCATCACTCTCTAACAGTTATGTCCTCTCAGCCTCAGGGACATTTTTTTACTCAATTATTTGGGGTTGAGAATCATCTAGAATCACATTCTGACTATCAATAGGTCCAGCATCAACATCAACATCATCAGCATCATCACTATTACTATCCCTGCCACCACCCTTATCACCATTACTTAATTCATCATAATCATCATTATTAACTAATCTCTCACTTGAACTGTCTGTACTTCCAGATTCATACTCCTCATAAGTTGATTCATCAGTCTCACTTTTTTCTTCATCATCTAAAAGCAGTTCAATTTCATGTAATTTGAGAGGACTGGCTGAACAAAATTCCACCCTTGTTTTCTTCGGGATAACAGTATCTGGATAACTCCTCTCATCAGGAGATGATTCAGCTTCTTCTTCAGCATTCAGATTCTCATCAGCTTCTTCTTCTTCTTCTATTCCTTTCTTACCAGATTCACCAGTTTCTTTAGGAACAAGAGCTTCCTCTTCTTCATCTGAATAGATCACTTCCTCTCCAGGTCTTAGGCTAGGATCACTTCTTTCCTTTTGTCTCCTTTGATGATCAGTTGGATTGAAAGACTCATATAACTATTCTTCCTCGGTAACCCAAGATTTCATCCATGGGTTCCAATTGATTTTCATCCTTTTACAAATAACTTTGTTGAAACAGAAGCTAGTTTATGAGATACACTCATCTCCATCATTCACACAATCCAAGAATTTCAGCGTGGAAAAAAGTTTCTTAGAGTAAAACAGAGTAGTATCTTTCCTTGAAGGTTTCATCATCTAAACAATGTGCTCGGTAAACTATCTACATTGATTGATTTTTTACAATTCAGAAAAATGAATAGCAAAAACACATCTTGATACTTAACTGATGAAAAATCACCTTTTCTAGGACATATTTTGATGTTCAATAAATTTAAATAGGATTCGATTCTCACCATCCAACTCAGCAGCAGTTATCCATCACGATTCAGACTTCCCAATAAAAAACTCTAGGGCTAGCACATAAGAAAAATAATCAGTTGTGGGTGGAATATTTCCAAAATAGTCCTCGTATCTTCCCTTGTGAGGCACCCAAAGGCATTCAGCCCATTTTTCTAATGAAAAAGTAATCTTTTTCCCTTTTACTATAGAAGACAATCTCACAGCCTCTACTCTGTCCAAATATATATCTAGGTTCAAATAAACCTTGTGCACTAGCTTCGGGTAAAAGACTCTATCATTGTTACAGAACCACTCATTCCAGCTTTGTGTTTCCAACACATTCAAGAGAACGGACATGCTAGATAAAACCCATTCCGAACAAATTTCTTTTTCAGCTAGAAAATTCTATTCTTCTAGCTCCGGGTTTACAGACCTCTCTGTCATACTACTCGACTCACCTCGATCACTCTTGACAGTTGAATTTCCTTCAGATTCATTACTCTGTCTCTTTTTCTTGTCCATTCTGAGGTTTGAGACAAATGAGAGACTTGGAAAGATTCAAAAGGCTCGAGTTACAGAGAAGAGAAGAGAGAGTTCAGCAGGAAATGGAAGGTCAATAGTCATTAGAGAATGGAATATCTGCATGTCATTATTTGTATCATTTAGGGTTACAAATAATAAAATATCAATTCAGAAAAACGGCGTCGTTTTAAACAGATAATAATGATTTTGAAAATAGTATAACCCAAACGGTAGCACTAACTGACTTGTGAGATCAGTTTGAAAGATCGGTTTGATAGATATGTTTGACAGATCGGTTTCAGAGATCGGTTTGACAGATCGGTTTGACAGATCAGTTTGACAGATCGTTTTGACAGATCGGTTTCACAGATCGGTTTGACAGATTGGTTTGACAGATCGGTTTGAAAGATTGGTTTTACAGATCGGTTTCATAGATCTCTCATTCCTAACACTTGTTTAATAATGTTTAACCTCTCACAATTTAAGGTCATGATGAAAATATCAGGTAATTGATGTTCAGTACCTATAAACTCAAGAGTAATATCACCTTTTTGGTAGTGATCTCTCAAAAAGTGATGTCTGGCATCAATGTGTTTGGTTCTATTGCGAGACACAGGGTTCTTTAAAATGTTAATTTAACTACTGTTATCACAGTTAATTTAAACATGCTTAAAAACATATCCATAGTCCAAAAGAGTGTGTTTCATCCACATAATTTTTGCACAACAACTACCAGCAGCAATATACTATGCTTCAACAGTAGATAATGCAACAAAGTTCTGTTTCTTACTACACCAAGATACTAAGGATTTTCAAAATAAATGACATGTTCCATATGTGCTCATCCTATTTAACTTGCAACCAACAAATTCAGTATATGAATAACTGATTAGCTCAAAATATTGTCTTTTTGGATAAAAAAGCCATAGTTTTCAGTGTGTTTACGATACTTAAAAACTCTTTTAACAGCAAGTAAAATAGATTCTTTTTGGTTAGCTTGAAGTATTACACACATACAGACACTAAACATAATATGTCGACGACTAGCAGTAAGGTAAAGTAAGATTACAATAATACCTCTATAATTTGTTTGATCCACTAGTTTCCCAGTTTCATCTGCCTCCAATTTAAAAACTGTACTCATATGAGTATTACTTTCCTTAATACTATCCAAACCAAAACGTTTTAAAAGATCCTTTTTATATTTACTTTGATTCAAAATAATACCATTTTCATATTGAAAAACCTGAAATACAAGAAAATATTTAAGTTCTCCCATTAAACTCATTTCAAATTCATTTTTCATACTCTTAGAAAATTCAGTACAAAAAGAATGTTTAGAAGATCCATAAATAATATCATCAACATAGATTTGAACTATTAAAACATCTTTAGAAATTATTTTAATAAAAAGAGTTGGATCAGAAATCCCTTTAGAAATACTTTTTGAAATAAGAAAATGACTAATTTTATCATTCCATGCTCTAGGAGCTTGTTTTAGGACATATAAAGCTTTAGAATGTTTAAAAACTCGATTTGGAAAATGAGGATTAGTAAATCCAGGTGGCTGTTCAACAAAAACATCTTCGACAATAATACCATTTAGAAAATCACTTTTAACATCCATTTGATATACCTTGAAATTTAGATGAGCAATATAAGCAAGTAGAATTCCAATAGCTTCTAATATAGCTACAGGTGAAAAGGTTTCATCATAGTCTATACCTTCTTCTTGACTATATCCTTGTGCAACTAATTTAGCTTCATTTCTAACAATGTTTCCTGACTCATCAACCTTGTTTCTAATAACCCATTTAGTGCCTATTGTTAAAGTGTCCTTAGGTTTGAAAACTAATTCGAATAATATGATTCTTTCAAATTGATTTAAATGTTCTTGCATATCCATTACCCAAAATTCACCATTGATAACATCATTGACATTTTTATGTTCTATCTGTGAAGAAAAGGCATGATGTTCAACCTGGTTTCTTAGAGAAGTTATAGTCTGTGTCCCTCTATCAAGATAACCAACAACAGCATCTAAAGGGTGATTATTTAGAATTCTAGTTGATCTAGTAAAGGTAGGACTGTAAATTTCAGGTTCATCTATAGGTTCGGGTTCAACAGAAGAAGATTCTAAAATATGTCCAGAACTGGATATTTTTATGGTAGGTTCCTTAGATTTATCATTGAGGTCCAGAGCAGTCAAATCTTCTTCATGATTTTCAAGAGAGGTTTTAGGATCGTGTGTTTCAGTTTCATCAAACTAGATGTGAACAGATTCTTCAACACATTTGGTTCTCTTGTTAACGACTCTATAGGGTTTTCTAGTTAAAGAATTACCAATAAATATTCCTTCATCACTCTTAGAAGCAAACATGTCCAGATTATACTTTGTATTGAGAATAAAAACATTACATCCAAAGACTCTTAAGTAACTCACTTTGGGTATTCTATTATTCCACAGTTCATATGGGGTCTTCTTGAGAACAGGTCTAATCATGACTCTATTAAAAATATAGTAAGCTGTATTCACAGCTTCAGCCCAAAAGTAAATAGGAAGATCATACTCATTAAGCATGGTTCAAGCTATTTCTTGAAGGGTTCTATTCCTTATTTCTACTACACCATTCTGCAGAGGTGTCCTAGGAGAAAAAAAGTTATGATTATATCCATTGTGTGAGCAATAAGATTCAAACTCATGATTTTCAAACTCACAGCCATGATCACTTCTCGGAGTTTTAATCTTAATTCCACTATGGTTTTCCATAGACTTGGAGTATTTTGTAAGGTAAGAACAATCTTCACTTTTCTGAGCCAAGAAGTATACCAAAGTATATCTAGAAAAGTCATCAACTAGAACATACACATAGTGCTTCCAATTCAAACTAGAAACTCTATAAGGTCCAGAAAAATCCATGTGAACCACCTCAAGCGGTTGAGAAGTTGAAACTTCGATCTTTGATTTAAAAGAAACATTATGTTGTTTTCCCTTTTGACAAGGATTACAAAATTTTTCCTTTGGGAATTCAAGTTTAGGTAGGTCTCTAACTAAGTTCATCCTAGTTATTTTTCTAAGTGAATGTATATTGTAGTGTCCTAATATTCTATGTTATAACCAAGACTCTTTATGAAAAGCATATAGTCAAGTAACATTTTGTTTATCTAAAAAATTCAGATCAACCACATAAACATTTTCATTTCTTAAAGCAGAAAATACTAAAACATTTTTAGAAATAAAAACATTACAAGAATCATTTTCAAATTTAACATTAAATCCATCATCACATAATTGAGAAATACTTAACATATTGTATTTAAGTCCATCAACAAATAAAACATTAGAAATTAATACTGAATCAGTGTTACCAATCTGGCCTTGGCTGATTATTTTTCCTTTAGAATTATCACCAAAGGTGACATGGCCTCCATCAATCTTGGTTAGGCTTTTAAAGAATTTGTAATCACCAGACATATTTCTTGAACATCCACTATCCAAATACCATGTCTTCTTGTGAGAACTCTTCAAATAGCTGTCCTACAAAACAGATTTAGATGGGAAATGAATTTGGTACCCATATCTTCTTGGGTCCAGAAAGGTTAGAAATCAAATATTTGGGTACCAAAATATTTCTTATGGGTCTCATATAAATTAAAGAATCAAAATATTTTGAAAGATAAACTCTATTTGTTATGTAACCATGTGGGTAACTAGTTGAAGCATATGAATTTCCAGAAATGGAACTAACAGAATGTTGTCCAGACTTAAGAATAAATTTAGGTTTAGTAAGATGTTTTTTTCCTGGTTGGTGTCCCAAAACAGTAGTATATTTTGTTTCTAATTTCTTTCCTAACATTTGAGTAAGAGTATCCTTTCCATTTGTGAATTTTTCTACGTCCTTTCTAAGTTTCTCATTAGACATTTTCAGTTCAGTATTTTCCTTTATTTGCTGAGCATTATTTTCTTTTTCTATATGAAGAGCAGATTTAACATTGGCAGTAAGAGCATGATGTTTCTTTAGTGACTTATATTTGTCCTTAAGTTAATTGCATGTTTCCTCCAGCATATTACAATTTTCAAATATTTCTTCACTAGACATTTTTTCATCATTTTGTGAATCATTATTATTTTCAGAATAATAATCATTCAGCATAGGGGAAACAAGTACCTCAGAGGTATTGGTCATGAAGAACATATTGGAACGATTATTCTAAAAATCAAAAATTTCAGATTCACTAGTGTTATCTTCTAAAACAATCCAAGTAGCTTTCATAGCATTCTTGTAGTTCCTTTCCTTAAAATCATATTTCTTTTTGAATTTTAGTTTTGGATAGTCAGCCTTGATGTGTCCTTTCCTCTTTCATTCATAACAGACTATGTCATCCTACATATCAGATTTCTTTCAATCCTTCTTCCAATGACCCTTGTTATCATACTTTCCTTTGTAATTATATTTTCTAAAGAATTTCTTCTTTCTATAAAACTTCTTGAATATCTTAGCTATTTGTTCCATCTGAATATTACTGTCAGAGTCTGAATCATCACTTTTTGAACTTTCAGTTTGTATTTGAACTTTGTATTTTTCTTTTCTCCTTGAAGTAGTAGATTTAAAATCTAAAGACTTCCTTTTAGGTTCCACATCTTCTTTCTTATTCACCTTGAGTTCTTCCTCATACATCATTAATTTTCTAATAACTTCTTTGATAGGCAGATCCCCAATGTCACATGATTCTCTGATTCAAACAGATGTGCCTCTCCATCGGTCTGGTGGACATCTCAAGATTCTCATGATTTGTTCCTTTGCTGGAACAGCCTTACCAAGTGAACTCATCGTATTGACTTTCTCATTAAACCTGAGATACATATCAAAAATAGGTTCATCAATTTTCATTTTGAAATTTTCATATTTAATAGTATTACTATTCAATCACATTTCTTTAACATTAGTTGTTCCTTCATGAGAAACACCCAAAGTATCCCATATTTCATAAGAAGTTTTACAGGTAGATATTCAATTAAATTTCTCATCTCCTAAAGTACAATATAGGGCATTCATAGCTTTACAATTATTATTGTAAGCAGTCTTTGTAGGTTCATTCCAAGTTGTTCTTTCAATTTTTTGAATTTTATATTGAGACACTATAGCAGTCCAGATATCAAAACCCCTACTTTCGAAATGAATTTTATTTTCAATTTGCACTGAGCATAGTTTGTACCATTTTAAAAAGGTGGCATGTTGGTAGAAGCACCCTCTAGTCTATTGTCCATAACTAGATTTTAGAAAATAGTTTTGAAGAGATAAAATTTAGAATAAACAGAAATTTTAGATCTTTAAAGATGAAACTAAAATCACAATTGAAAAACATAGTATTCTGATGATTTGTATTGATAAAAACTCCTCTGATACCAAATGTAGTTCGGAGTGGACACCGAAGAGGGGGGTGAATTTTGTTCCAATTTAAATTTCTGTTAAAAATATTTCTCTTAAAATCCCCCAAGTTAATAACAAACTTCAACTGTAGTGAATTTATACAGATTATAAATGATCAATTAATTTCTCTAAGATTGATTAGGTCTCATTTAACTTAATATGAAGATTAGATTAACTTTTGAAAATAACTTACTGGTTTACAATAAGTATAAACACTTGTAAATTTAACTATCAAAGTAGCTTTAAAATATTTTTGTATTTCAAAGTAATAAGCAGCGGAAAATATATAGTATACTTTAGACATATTCTAATATGCACAGTTGATTAAACCAAGAGGTTCAGTCTCAATATGAGACATATTCCTCTCAAAAAATTTATATAAATTTGATCCACACCCTGGATCGGGGTTGACAACAGTACAAGACTTTCCAGGTCACACAAGGACCTCTACCATAGTTCTTCATGGGAAACAAAAACAATGACCAGACCACACAAGGACCTCTTCCACAGTTGTCAAGGGTAAACAAGTGTAAGTAAATTTGGTTTGAGGATTTTGATATCCTCCAGTTCAGCACAGGAGTCAGTGTATGTGTATGATGTAAAGATTACACACACTATACAAAAAATGTAAGTTAAATAATCACTAAGAGAGAATGTATCAGAGTTTAGAAAGCCCTAGTGATTGGCAGTACAGCTCTGGACTCAATGGATTTAGAAGAGATGCTTTTGAGTCCTTTTGTGATTTTTCTGTTGAAAACAGATTATCGTGGTTCAGCTTGATGTCCTTCACAAGTGAGTGTGTTCTCTGATTTCTAGTGTTCTTCGTGTGTTCTTTAGTAGGTATAGATTTCATACAGGAGAGATCCTTTTAGATATTGAAAGGCCCCCTTCAACTTCTTTGTGTGTTCTTCCTTTTCATATGTATATTAGTGTAAGAATTCTCTCTTTATGCCTTTTCACTCACTTACGCACTTACGCACAATTTCTTTTATTGCAGCTCGATCTTCCTTTTATTCCACAAGCTCCGGCAATAGGAATGATTTCGTTTTCAAAGGTACGAGGTACAGTCTCCTGACATGCCAACAACTAACATTAAATATCATTAATTACATTAAAATCCTAAATTATGACCGTTATAATTAAATAATAATTTATAGAAATTCAAATAGTTTTCGTTACTATCGGTGAGTCATGGGATCAGTGAGACATTTTGAATCTGCATCGGTTTCGGTAGCATCAGCAGCGGTGTCTCAGCATCGGTGTCTCAGCATCGGTGTCTCAGCATCGGTGTCTCAGCATCCGTGTCTCAGCATCGGTGTCTCAGCATCGGTGTCTCAGTATCGCTGTCTCAGCATCGGTGTCTCATCATCGGTGTCTCAGCATCGGTGTCTCAGCATCGGTGTCTCAGCATCGGTGAAACTGTTCATCATCGGTGTGACCGTTCATCATTGGTGCGAGCATTCATCATCGGTGTGACTATTCATCATCGGTGTGACCGTTCATCATCGGTGCGACCATTCATCATCGGTGTGACCATTCATCATTGGTGCGACAGTAAAATAACTAACGGTGAGTCAAGACATGGAACTCACAGAAAGTGTTTGTTCAATACAGAATACTTCTAGGTCAACCATAAACATAAATTGATCATGGATAAACATTTGTAGAGATGATTTAATCATATTTAGAACAATTTGAACAAATGACTAAAAGGAAATAAATAAAAATATGATTTTTTATTATTAAAATAAGCATTTCATAGAGAGTTCAACACATTTTAAGAATATAATAAATAATATTTTTTTGATAAAAACATTATTAAACATAGAATATACATTCATATCAATCATAATAAACATCTTGGATACCTGGGGGATAATATAACATAAGAAAGGGGTGACCTCAAATGCTTAGTAAGGGTTAAGTATTTTGGAATATAACTTTATTAAAAAAATAATCAATATGGATAGGTAAATAACAGGTCACACGTTCCATTTAATCAATAAACTGGGAATGTAATGTATCTATATATTTCTTCATCTTGAAAATCCCATTGATAGTAATAAGTGAATTTTTAATGTATTAATGATTAATTAATGAATATCATATATCATGCACATGAACCACTACCATCATAAAAATTCACAAGATGATTTAAACAATAGGTAAAACACTTAATTCTTGCATAACGTTTCTTCTCATGATACCACCAATGCATCTAGGTGATTTATATAACTTGGCCTAACTCATGTTTTCCTGTCTAAACCATCTATCATATATCAAATTAACTTTTTTAAATAGTAAACAATATTCTTTATGATCAAATATCTGTATTGAATAAATAATATGGATTTATCCAAATTTCCAATATTTATAAAATAATTATCAAAGTAATTATCATATTTAAAAATGGAATAACTTTTAGGCTACAATAATATAAATTGTATAGGAATATGGATATTTAAGATAAATTTAATGTCAAATAAAAATAATTTTAATAATTTTAATTTTTGAAGTGAAAAATAACAATCACAAAATAAAGTGATATTGTGTAATAACTTTTATAAATTTGTAATTTTTATGTCACAGTCCCTTAAATGATATAATTCAAAGTGAACTACAAATGGAATAAGAAATTAATAATTAAATATATTACTTATCAATTGGACAATATATATATTACATAAAAGTGAATTAATAGAAAATAAAAAATAGACTCAATAAAATTTAAGTTGAGATGAAATCCAGTACAAGGATCATATCATTAATAGACACTATATATTGTTGGTATATTCTATAAATCCAAAACAAAAATTATAATTAAAACATATGGAATTAAAAATTCATTTCACAGATAATCTTATCATTGCACAAATAATGAAGTTGGAGTGTAACCCAATAAGTGGAAATTAAGGTAAGAAATCCATTACCATTGGTAATAAGTCAAATCGTAAGGAAACTAAGAGTAATGATTATAAAATGAAAAATTTAATAACATAAAAATAATTAAAATAATGATATTATAAATCAAGATATTTTGTTTTTACACTACACACCATAGATAAGTTTTAAATACGTCATTTATCTCTCTAGAGTAAAAGTGATATGGGAAACACAAACCACTTGTAATCAGTCAAATCAAATTCTCTTTATGAGTAATAATTATAAAATTATCCATTTAACAACATTATTATAATGAGATACATGATAAGATATAACATATGGGGGTATATACACCCCACTTAATAAATATGTGGTGAATAAATCATAAATCTCATAGAAGTAAAAGTGATATTAGAAACCATTTCCCGCGCTTCCCTTTAGTTCTATGTTCTATTAAGTCAAATATAAAGGTATAATGAATATTTTAAATTTGTTAAATAACTTTATTTAATTTTATAATACATTATATGATTATTTTATAACATATTTCTAATCTTATATTAAGAATATTTCATTGTTTTAATTGCTTCGGTTGCATTCATTTCATTGTTTCATGGTCGGTTCATTTGGGTATCATTATGTATTATACATTAAAATAGAAACAAAAATATAGATGATAAATAAAATGGTATTAATTCAATTATAGAATTTTAAATTGTCCCTTATATCATTTTTATTTCATACATGAGTATTATTCACATGATGAAATGATAATGACAAATTATTAGATTTTTTGGATTTTTTTCTGAACATCATAAACTAGTTTACATTTATTCCGTATTTTTTATATATATTTATTACAGTACATTTAATATGTCATAATATAATTATTATAATCTAATATATCCATAATAATAGTTTTATTACCATTTATGAATGTGGTAATGGAAAATGAACAAAATCATTATTCATGTATGTGATTAACTGGTATAATTTGGAGACTGGTTCCATTTATTTGAATAAGATGAGATAATAAAATGGATGAATGTATGATATTCCAATAAAAACATAAAATTAAACTATATATATTATTTTAGATTTATAATTCCATGATGATTGAAGGAGGTGATAAAAAGTATAATAAGAAAATAAATAAAGAGAGGTGTTTTGAGAAAATGGCCTCGTAAATATCACCTCCATGATGGATCCCTTAAAGTATTTGCAATTTGTCATTTGGTGAGGACATAATAACATTTATTTGGGTAGAGTGAGTAGGATATTTATTTTAATATATTTTAGGAGATTCAATGTTTTTGTAGATAAATTGTTTTGGTGAGGGTTGGTATTTTTACTTTAGGAGGGGTGGTTTTAAGAGATTAAGTCATGGTTATTTTATATTCAAAACCATAATACATTTGGTGTAATTAATTAAAATAAATTGCATCGATGATTTATTTTGGGATGATTTTTTATGTTTTATAAATTCCTATAACTCCATCTAAATTATTTATTATTAGGTATATTATTCATTTTCCATTTATCTTTATCATGTTTCATTATTTTACCTCTATCGCAGTAAATAATTATTTTTACCATATTAACCTTCTTATCTCTAAATATAAAAATGAAATTAATATCCAATTTGGACCTTCAGATTAAAATTTTGGAATCAATTTTAACCAATTCAATTCATATAATTGGAAAAATTGGATATAAAATTAATCATGCATATATAATGGGATCATGGGTTTTCAAATTGAAAATGGAAAAATGTTGACAATGTTTCTATACCAAATTTAAATATGAAATTGATTTAAACGACCCAAATTGTATTAATATATGTTTAATTGACCTATTTTTACTTTAAATCTTATTTAAAATTTAATTTTACACCACATATTATTTAGAAGATAATCCAGTTTAAAATTAAAATTTAGTATTTGTCACTATTGATAAAAAATGAAACATCTTAGTAAAATACAAATAAATCCCCATATGATTATTTTGATATTAAAATTTCAAAAATAATGTTTATTTTTTCAAATAAAACAAATAAAACTATTATAATTTTGTTTTAACAAATGTTCAACATTAAAAGGTTGTGAAATTATTTTACAGAAAAATATAACTTTTAATGCTTAAAATTAGATATATTCTTATTATAATCATATCAAACTTATCAGATGAATTTTAAAATAAATATTGAATATATCAAATATAAATTTTAATTATATTCTTAAGTAATATTTTTCTATTAAATTTATTTCGATAAAATGCCATTGTGTTCATAGAAATAGGTTTCTTATAAAAAATAAATCCTTTATGATCAATTGGTTTTTCATTTCTAATAAATTGGTAATATATTAATTCATTTTATAAACATGTTTCAAGTTTATTTTCATAATTTTTTTAATATCATAAATTCCCCCAATTCCAACATTTAGGTGATAACTATCACATTTAATTAATAATTTTTCATTTTTTAAAGCTCAATGTGGCGTATCTAATATGATATTGAGCAGATTGTTTCCATTTAAAATTACAAGAATGTTATAATGTTTATATACATTTTCATTTTGTAGATTAATATTTTACTACTAATATATATTCATTTTTATAATGTTATTTTGGTTTTTTTTTGTTCAACATGATTAATAAATATGAATTATAATATTTTAGTTTTATTATTTCCAATTACTTATATAATTTGAATATTTTTTATTTGTATGGTTTTATTTAGTCAATAATGGTATTTATAAATTTTATATAATACAATTTTTGTTTGATTTATCATGTGGTTCAAAGTAAAAAATTAATAAATATGAAATCATTATATGTGAAGGTAAATTCCATTGATAAAAATATTTGATCATTACATGGAAAATATGAGCAAAATTGTTTTTAAAAATGGATATCAAAGTTGATTTGGAAATCATTTATGGATTTTGGGAAAGTGATTTTTTAGGCCTTGGATTTTTGGATTCGGGTTTTAATGAACTAACTATATATTTTATGTGATACTGTGAAGACTCTAGTGAGTTATGAAAATAGTAAATTATCTAAATAGGTGTTGAAGTTGTGATAGATGTCTATGTCTCCTAGTTCAATATGGTTTCTTATGCTCAATCGTGGGAAACTAGAATGTTTTACTTTTTAGAGATCAACTTGGGATAAACAAAGATCATGAATTATGTACATTTTTAGTATCATGTGTGTTCAAATAAGATACCAATTAGGATAGAAATGTGTGATTGACATGAATAGTTCAGCAAAGAGAGGGAAACTATTGTTGGGGTATACCTTTTAATTGTGTTTTTTGTGGTCAACCAAGAATGGAATGACTATTTGACACATGCATTAACCAATTATGAAATATATTTTTGATATTTTAATAGGTGGTAGTATCATGTGATAGACATATGATTTTGAACAAGAATATCTTGTTTCATGTTTTTATTTGGATCATTGTGTGGAACTATTGATTTTTTGTTTTGGTAATGGGTTTGAATGGTTGAGAACAACATATGATGGAATTATCCAGAGGTCTTGGAGTCATATAGTGGTAACTACCAAAATAATTATGTCAATATATTGGTTATTAGGAACCCTATAACCGTACTCCCATAACATGGGCTAAAAAATATTTTTTTTAACAATTTAATAGATAAAAGGATAGAGGAACCTATCATTATTTCTCAAAAGTATCATAATTTAGATATTGTATCTCTTTATAATCACAGAATACCATGATTGAAATTTTTAGCATCATTTAATATCAACTACATAATATAAATATATAATAATAATTGTGAACATTTATCCATAATTGTTTCATTAAATATTTACATTAAATACTTATCATAATTTATACTTATCATTATAACCGAGCATATGAAAAGAAAGGAATAGGTAGAGCTCAAACTCGTTGTAAGGGAAAATATATCCACATTCAATCATAGTGTTAGATAAAAAGATTATAACCGAAAACGAATATTTGAGAATAAAATTAATATGGAGAACTTATAACAATATGAATTTTTCATTAATCATGATAGGAAGACATGTATTCTCAATTGAAAAAATATGTACCATGGTTAAGAGTTTGTGATTGAAAAATCGATTCATGGATCAAAATCAATGGAATATTATATTAAAATGAATAATCTTAATTAAAAACAATAACAAGTACATATCGAACAACAATAATAATTGCAAAATATGGCACTATGACAATAATTTATCCACAATTATTTCCAAGAATAAACTTCTAATCATTTCTAAACAACAATTATACACACACAAAATCCTGTGAGAATAACTTATCAAAAATCACCCATGCACACAATATATTGATAATATATTTAAAAAATTTACACCCCACTTTATCTTTTTTATCATAGATAAATTTTAATTACCCACATTCACAAACATTATATCTTAACAATACCACAATTACACTAATTCAAAATCCTGTGGGCAAAAATTATCCTCAATTTCAAGAAGGAAAGAATTGAATACCTCATTATTTGAGAAAACATAAACAATTAATGGATAGGATATATAGTAATTAACCCTTTAATATACCATAAATATCTATTATACTTGATAATACTCATTTATCACATCATAATGAACCAATCTAAAATATTAGTTGTGAATCATTTTAAATTGTAAAAAAGCAATTTGTCTCAGGAATGTAAATAGTTGGCAAGTAAAAACTAATAACCCTAAAAGATTATTTAAGAAGATAATTTAAAGATTTGTTCATGAGAAATCGTTTTTAATATAAATTAATCCTTTAAAGATAAAAAGGGAAATAGAAGGGAAACCATAAATTAGTTTTTTTAAACATTTTTTACATTGTCAAAAAATAACTATATTAATAATTGCATTAAAATTAATTCCAAAAAGGGGAAGATAATGTTTTTTCCTGAACTAATTTTAAAAATAAACTAAAATCCGGGAATAATTTAAATTAAATAAACACTATCTTAAGAAAATATGGAGGTTAATATAAAACAAATGATCATGGAAGGAAAATAGTTGTAATATTTTCAAACATAATTGCTGAAATACCACATAATAAAAATATTTATAAAAAATAATTAGAACAACATGAGAATGGAAATATTTTTTTATGAAATGAAACATAATTTTTTTCAAAAAAAATGAAAAACAATAGATGTAAGATAAAATATATACATAGATGAAAATTTTCGTACATAGAGGTGAATGGAATTATTTGTTATATCATGTATATTTATAATGAAATAAGTCTATTAATATAGTTACAATAAATTTTAAAAATAAATGAACAAAAATATATTCTTATAATATGAGAAAAATAATCATAAAACAATAGTCAATGATGAATAATTATTATCCATTAAATGAAGTTAATTAAAAAAAACCCTTATAGTGTTAGAAAATTTTTATAAAACCCACATGAATGAAATATCTTGTAATTTTAAATTAAATACCATGAATAAAATATAAATCATGATGATATATATCCAATAGGTAGTATAACAAATATTTAAATGAAATTATGTTTATCAAAAAATGAATCTCAATGAATGTAAATTGATACAAAACACTATTATAACGTAGTAATCTATCTAAATATGAATAATTTTAACTTCAAATAAGATATTTATTTTTAAATCACTTATATTAAAATAAAAAATGATAAAATATATCCATATATAATTTATATAAACTAATAAAAGGGAAAAATGTTTTAAATATGATTCATATATCAATGAAGTAAAATTAAGATGCAAAACACTTCTTTTTAATCTTTCTTATATAAAAATTATATAAGATATTATATAAAAAAATATATATTAATATCATATTTTAAGAACATATGAATTATTATAAAATTTTAAAAAACTCCATTTTTAATCATTCTTTATAAATATAATTGTCAGTGTTATTTCCTTTTAATCACTAGATGTTATTTTTTTCGATGTTTTCTTTAGTAGTACATTCGCAACTATGGTGTTTATTGTTGTTTATAGAATTAAAATTTATCATTATATTATCATTATAAATACTATATTATATTATTAATAAATATTTATAATATTATTTTTTTCATTTCATTATTATTTTGGTTCTAATTCAAGTTGTTCAATTTAGATACTTTCTTATTTTTTTAATTTATAGAATGGTTAAATAGGGAACAATAATATTAAATGTAATTTTAGTATAAAATTTATATAATTATATACCCAATATATTATTAAAATTATTTTCTAATTACAGAAGAAGATAATTTCTTATAGTCATCCATGATAAAAAATTCTATTACTTTATATATTAGTGTTTAAACCGACCCTAACAAGAACAAGATATAATCTATAGGGAAGTATGATTAAGAAGGATATTTTGTTGAAATAATATCATTATTATATAATAATAGTGATATTATTTGGTGTTTTATATAGAAGAGACTAATTTTTAAGAGTGTTATATATATATATATACTTTCCTAAATAAATTTAATAAATATCTTTTATAGATGTGGTAGTCCTCATGTAGTCATTGGTGACACATTATTTTACATAATAAGTACTAGAGGTAATAATAAGATTATATTTTTAGAATAATAATAAATATTAAAATTTAATATTTATTCCTGAAGTACTCGTGTTGAACTATCCTTCTATATTGGCTAAGAAAAAAATTTCATCCTGTCTATGGTGGAGGAAGCCCTCATATAACCTAAGATACATTTTTGTTTTCCAAATGGTTGGGAGGATTATAGAAAATGGATTGTAGAATAGTATAATAATAAATAAGAATATTATAAATCCAAATTTGATCATAATCCCATGAATTATAAATTTTTTATGGTTAAATGAAAGAAGAATTAAGAGACCTCAGTTGAGAACATTACCTATACCTTTGGATGTTTTCCCTATGTTTCAAATTATGTATAATTAGTTGAGTCTTTCAAAATATAAAATTCTATTCAGGAAATGCTAATATAATAGATACTAGGAATGTTTTTTGGTAAGGCTAATAATTTGTAATGGGTGAATAAATTTTATAGAAGTGATATCCTTTTATAATTAAATAAAGTTGAATTTTCCAAATATACCATTACTTCTTCAATGATTTTATGAAACTATTAAATAGATAAATGCTAAAAAAGTAGGAAATAATGTTTTTGGTGATATAAGGTCTTTATAGATACTGAAATATATTTTTTCAAAGTTATTAAACTTGTTTCATATAATGTCACACAACATTGTCACATATTATCATTTTAGTTTCTCCTATGGACACTATTTTTTTATGAAATTTATTAATATATTTTTCAAATTATTTTCTGATCCTTTTTTATATAATTTGAGTTTATATACATAAATTTAATCTACTTATATGTTAATTAAATTTATATGTAATATAATATTATTTTTTATTTAAATAATTTAATATATAGATATATTTCTTTTTATAACAATGTTGTTCCTGAAATTAATTGTTCTTAATCTTATTTATCAACAATTAAAAATTAAATAATTCATAATATAATATTTATATATATATATATCACCAATGAAAAACTACAAATAATGGGGTATA
Organism: Viscum album; assembly: GCA_963277665.1. Classification (NCBI taxonomy): domain Eukaryota; kingdom Viridiplantae; phylum Streptophyta; class Magnoliopsida; order Santalales; family Viscaceae; genus Viscum; species Viscum album. The sequence goes on from OY728123.1 coordinate 1,100,604,579, forward strand.
TGCCAATGGAAAAACACAAATGGTCTGGTAAAACTAGTTGTATATGCCCCCATATACCAACGGTTTATAAGAACATTTAGTATAGTGTGGTGATGATAATGTTATGTCAAATGGTTTCCAAAAACCATAAACATATACAATTATAGAAAAAATTATGTTTAGACATTTTTTATTAGGGTGTGTCCAAATTCCTAGTCAGGTAGCGCCCCCCCCCCCCCCCGCCTTGCATATCACTCCAATCATGATTAAAATGTTCTGAGTAGTTCCCCCTTCGGTTCCTTATCCACATCAACCTCCCCTTTTGTTGTGTTTATATTTTATTCATCTTGGACATCAAATTAGTGAATTAAATTACTTCATCTATTCTTTTAAGCATTATTTTCATTTTATTCAAGGAATAAATTATAATCTAATATTCTAATAAGTCCATTTAAACCCAATTCATTAAATAAGGGTTATCATTCATTATATTTTATAGATTATTTCTAAATAAATCCTATTGTTGGAGATGATTTTTTTAAAAATTCATTTAGTCAATACTTATAAATAAATATAAAATAAAAACATTTTTTTGATATATGTGGTAAATATGAAATAAATTATTAGGATAATTTTATTCTATGTATTATAGTCTATGAAAGAATTAATTTTAATATTTTATTTCAATAATTTAAATTATTCATTTTATGTCATAAAAAATTTTGGATTTAAAAATTAATATATGGAATGAAAATATACTCTGGTCTTATATTCAAAAAATATTAAATATTGATTTTATTTTTATAAGTCATATCATGTTATAAATATTTTCTAAAAACCATATCTATTGATTATTTCTTTTTCTACATTATATTTTTTTAATTGGAACATACTCTTTTCCCAAAATTAAATCTATAACATTTTAATGATTTTACATTATTTCTAAATTGGTAGTGTTATCAAACATTGATATTTATATAATATTTATACATGAACATATTTCGTAAAAAATGTTAAATGTATGAAAAAAAACATATTTATATATAAGGCTTGTTTTCTTTATGGTGATATGACTACAGAAATGTTTTTATTATTCCTTATTCCTTATGTTTTTTATGTATGTGTTTGGAAATACCAATTATGTAGTAATACATTTATTACATTACAACTAATATAATATAGTTATTGATCAACCTCGAAAAATTTCATGATTGGTTTATAACATGAGAGCATTATACCATTATATATACCATAGATCATAATTGATATATATTGATTTATTTTATATTATAGTTATTATATGGACTATTTTGTCAGCTATTATATACATATAATATTTTTTTGTATTATTTATATACACTATTTATTAATATAATGGATTTCAATATAATGTATATATATATATATTATATCATGTTATATCATGTATTGAGTTATGATATTATGTGCATGAGTGATAAATATATAGTTTTAATTATTTCAAAATAGCCTTTTACATTGTAAAATTATAGTTTTCATGATAAAAATTTCTGTTTTGAATGATGATGTCTTTGTGTTTGATAAATTTTGTGGTTATGCAAAAAATTGGAAATTAATTATAAATTGATTTTATTTTAATCATAATTGTGTGTTTTTTAGGTGATTAATATAATGTCATTCAATCTAAATTATTTAAATATATTTTGGATTTGACATGAATATTATTTAAATTATTTTACAAATTATATATTCATTTTTTAAAAGATATTGAAGTTGTATGTATGACATTGATCAGAACCTCATCAGTTTTTCAATTTATATGGATAGTATTTTATATTTTTCATTTATCAATGCCCAAAAAATTGTGAAAATAAGTTTGGAAGTATTTTTTATGTTTCATTTATCAATGTACTATATTGTGTAAATATACATTGACCATGTTATAATTGGGATGTAATTCCATAATTACATCATGAATATGTTAGATTACATCTAAAAAAATATTCTTTCCAAAAATAACAATTGTACTTTATATTACAATGGGAGAGAAAAGACTCTCTTAAAATGCTCATGATATATTTGATCAGAGAAAAGTGGTTAATATATAATATTAAAGGTTTCTATTTCATCATCATCATTATAAAGAATCCATTACATTTAAAGAAGACAATGATATGTTTAGTCTTTATATATTTAGTCAAAAACTGATATTGATAGGGTGATAAAATTAAACTCTGTTTTGCTGTCTCTAGTATAATGGTGATGTGATAAAATAAAAAACTGGAGTTTTTAGAATAAGGATTTCAAGGGAAACCGATGTAGTAAATATGTAAAAATATCCTTTATTATGTTCACACATTTTGAAGAAATTACAACTAGATTATGGATTTTCTCCCTTGAACCATCATATGGAATATATGTTTATTGATTAAGTTGGATTTTATAATCAAAAAAATCATGTTTCCCCAAAATATTTCAACTTATTTTGGGAGGTAACCATCCAATAATATATTGTATAAATTATGAAAAATCATGATGGAAACCAAATACCGTAGAAACACTATCAAATGTCGTAGAAAATGTAAGGTGTAAATTTCTATTTATTTCCAAACTCCTAAATAATTTTATATCAAATAATATATAAATAAATATGTGATTTCCTAATACAACGAAAAATAAGGATAATGTCGAATTTTTTTATCCTAAAGATGGATTATTATGGCTAAAATGTTGTGGTTGATATCCAAATTTTTTAATCAAGGTACAAAATATTTGGTTGTTTCTATAATGTGATGGTTAAAATTGATTTTATAGATTTATACATTGCACAGTACAATGCTATATTTTATAAAACTTTATAATCGTCCACTATTGATGAGTATTGAAAAAACGTATTCACTTTCATGATTATAATCACATCTAGACTATCTGATCTAAGAAACTATATAGATATACGTTTACTTCATTTAATAAATTAGATTAATAACCATTTTAATATTAGTGATCACACATATGTTTCATGTTAAAAAGATAAATTTCATATACATGTTTCACTAACGTAGATGAAAAATTATATTACTATTAATGAAATAATGACTAGATGGAACATGAAGGGAAAACATTATAGTCAAATTTATATAAATAAATGAAAATATAAAAGTCTTAAAAATAATATTTTAATTATTTTTATCAGATATCGGTGATACATTCTATTGGATCATCTTTATAGGAATAATCCTCAACGGTGTATAAATATAATTGGGATTAAAATGTCTCCATAGTATATTTTTGGATATGATGTTCATATAAAATTTTAATATGATATTTTTCATTTGAGAAATGATTGATAAAATTTAGAAATATAATGATCATTTTAATTTAATCATATTTCCATTTGAATAATATAATTATCTTCCTTTAGTTTATTTATTATCTAACCAATTTATTTGGTTATTTTTTATATGTATTTCACAATGAAAAAAAATGATATTTTAAATGTTTCATTCTATTTTCTAAATGTTAAGATAAAAATTAAATATGATTTATGATCTAGTGGTATCATTTTGGACTATGGTGTTAGGCCATAATTACATCATGTGTGTATTGGTGAAAATAAATGAAATGTTCAATGTGATTATTATTTCATAAAATGTTCATAAATAATAAATTTATAGTATTACTAGATACAATGTATGTTTCTAATGGTTATTAAGGAACTGTATAAGAAAGGGTTAATATAAACATGTTGAAGTTGAAATCTCAAAAGGTCGTGATTATCACATCCATCTTTATGAGGTGATTAAAATGGAAATCTATCATCTATTGTATAAATATTTATTCTTGGAATTGAATATATTATTCAATTGTAAAATTGAAATTTATGTTAATAACATTTTCAAGTATTTTTACAATAAATAATGGAATATGAAACATTAATTTTTTTTATTTTGATTAAATATATCATATACCTTTTTTTATCATGAATGATCCTTAGAAATATCCATGTTCCATCTAAATTACATAATGTCCAACCTATAGATTTACATTGGATGAATATATTTGAAATAAATATGTAGAAATTAAATTCTTACATCTATAATTGGAGTCATCATTTTGGTTCTATTTTTTATTTTTTACTTGGTTCAGAAGTGTATAGATTTATATTCGGTGAATATTTATAATGTGACCACAAGAAAAATCTAGCTAATCAGAAATAAATAATATAAGTATGAGTAAATTAAAACCATTTTCCCATCACATCACCCAAAAAGGGGAATTCTAGTACCATGTACTTTTGAAACATTAATCTATAAATAGTGGGAGATGAAACATCAAACAACTTTGTATAATTGTTCTTTGTTTTTTTGAAAATATCAAGTAATAAAATTGAATATATATATATATATATATATTTTATCTAGTCACATTTAATTGTATATATGGTTTGAAAATAATCCATTTTTCATATAGGGAACTTTTATAGGAAATAAATAAATTTCAATGTTCATTACCTTTAAAAAGGAGATATGCCATAAATTGAAAATTGAATTATTATTTGTTGAAATCAAAGGATGAAATTTTACTACATTAAATAAAAAATAATAATAATAAGACACTTTTAATATTAATTTATATTATTGTCTTCTATTTTACCATTTGACTCTATCTCTGATGAAATAATAGCTTCTTCTCATGGTCCTAATTTGGTATTTAATGAATGAAAATAAATTTTTGATAAATTGGTATAATTTTATTATTAATGATCGTGTAGTAAAAATGAGAAAACTATATGATATTATTTTATTAACTATAATGATAGACTATTATGGTAGTGTATAATATTGTAGGCCTTTATATAAAAACGTTTCCTATTAGAGAGTTTTTTAGAAAAATTCTATCATTAGTTTATTACTCCAATTACCAGGCAACTATGATGAAACCCAAATGGTTTGATTAAATAAAAATACATGAAACATCTATGTATGACTATGTATTTAGATTTTTATACCTTACTCACATTATTACTTATAATGAGCCATATATTTTTCATTATTGATGAATCAATTTTTTATGTGAAAGATCATTTGAGATCTAAATTGTGTTTCATTATAGAAGAAAATCAAGTCATTTTTTATTATGGTGGGGATGAAATTGAAAATATGACAACCCACAATGGCCTATATCAATTTATTTGTTATGATGACTCCAATAATAAATTTTTTAGAGTTGATAGTGAACCTAATGTTGTAATGAATAATATATAGAATCATCGACATTTATTCCCATTTTTTGGATTAGCTAGGATTTTGTTTTAATTATTGGTACTATATAAATTTATATAATGTTGGTTTCAAATATTTTATAATAAACTTGAAATTTTTGTTCTTTATAAATATAATTTTTTTATATTTTACTTTTATTTTTATTTTTTGTAATTTAATTATACTATTTTAGTTTATAATAAACAAAAATAAAAACATAAAAAACCCAATTAAAAAAAATAAAAATGTGACTGAAATATATTAAACTATTTAGATTGAAAAAAAGTGAAATAAATAACCTACCCCTAATAATAGATAAATGGTTAAACCTAAAAGTATCCTAATAACCTAACCGAACATATGAAACAAATGAATTACCCCATTAAATAACAAAATTTTCTTATAAAAAAAATTAAACCAAAATTTCAAATCAAATTTGAAATTCATTAAATTAAAACTTTAGAAATATAACATATCATTTACTTTTTAAACATTCTAATTAGTATTTTTTTTAAAATTGTATTATGATGTTGTATCCAGTAAATATGCAATGATTCTATTATATCTCTATATACTCATTGATTAGTATGAGATTTTATATCCCATAATTTAGTCAGAACACAAATTAATTCTTGTTTATGATATACATTGTTTATGAATTTTTAATAAAATTTAGATACCTTTTATAATTAAATAATGGAAAAATTAAAGTGATATAAAGGAAGATAATATATAATAATATTCCCCAAATGAGAGAGATGTGTTTTATCATTTTTTTCTTTTTATGAGTAAACGTTTTGAAATATGTATATCAATAAAATAAAGTTTTATTTGTGTAATGTTTTCTAATAAATTTATTAGGATTTATCACCCAGTAAAATACTATTCCTTGACTAGCATAGTGGTGATGGTTATAATATTAAGGATTATAGTTTGTTTTACAAGATCCACAAAAAAATTCATCATACCTAAAAAACATAAACCCTTCTTTAGATATACCATGTATCATATTTTATTATGCCAAAATTCTATAATATGAATCATGGATATTTAGAAATGCTATATTGTCTCCACTATTTATGATTAAGCCTCTTATAATATTATTTATTCATTTTTTACTGATCCCACTTCCCATATTTTTTTATAAATTTCCAATTATGTATATCCTAGCTCCATTTCCAACAACTTCATCCCTACCATACTCTTATAATCATTTTTTATCGACTTATGTTATGGAGCATTCTAGAACCCCCAAATATATTAAACATCACATGTATAAATTTGACCCCATTGGTACTAAATGGATTATCTATCCTTCTTGTCCTATGGATCCCAAATTATTGACTGAGCTTCCTATATCCAGAATATGTGGGGATCCCACGTTGTTTTTTTGACCATAATTTATTTTCATCATAATATGTATTAAAAAATTTTATATTTTATTCTTTTATTTCCATGTCTTCCACTAAAAGGTTGTTTTCGTATACAATAATTATTGAAATATATAACCACCTCGGAGAAGTGATTGTCTTGTATACTGATGATAATAAAATTATGGTGACACATTCCAAATATGGTGGCATTATTTCTAGAAAGATGATGAAATAAAAAATAAATTTTGGGCTCAAAAAGTGGTAAGAAATTTTATTAAAACCAAATATATATCTATAAATTAATAATATTAATTAATATTGCAATTAAATTATCATTTAAATTTCCACAATGCTGAGATCATAAATATAGTGTGTATATTTTAATTAGGTAAGCTGCCAATAGTATATAAACATGATTTATATAATGGATGGTTTTACAGAGTTAGAATAGGTTTAGAGGATATAACTATCATAAACTAGTTTCGAGAAATAGAATTAAAAGAACATTTTTCTCATTTAAAGAGTATTGGAATTGAGATATTAATAAAATATGGGATTTTTTTAAAGTAAATTCTATTTTCATTCATACATATCATGAATTATATGTCATTATTTTTATGAATCATCAAAAAAAATAATCAATGATGCTATTAAGTAAATCCACAATAATGGGTGGATGGAGATATTGCATCATGAGAGGAATGATGTATTTTCATTGAAATTTTCTTTAATTGGATACTAATACGAATGGAAAATAGATTATACTACAATTTCAAACATTATATCTCATGTCATGATCAAAATAATGTATAAAATATAGTCTATAAATTATGTTTCTATTATTTTTTCTAGTTAATTAAGATTAATTCAAAATATCTATTATCTATGTAATGATAACTAGACTTATCTTTGGAAAGGTAAAACAAATTTTATATTAATTATGGAATTTTAAGATATAGTTTCATTAAATTATTTAATGGTAAATGGATACTTATATATGTTAATTATGAGTAGAACTAATGTTATGTATTTTTAAAAGAGTTATATATGGTTAAAATAAATTTATGGAAGTGTAAGATGATGTTTATTAATTATTAAACACTGGTATATGAGGGTAAACAAAAGTTATGTAATGGAAATAAAGTAATGTGAGGGTAAAATATTATTATGTAAGGGTAAGAAAATGTAATTGGGGGTAAAAATTTATTTAAGAGTAAAATTGTTATATAATGACAAAAAATGGTATGTGAGGGTATGCAATATTTAATTAAGTGTTAAATATTATTAAGAAAGGCAAAATTAAAATTTTTTAATGGTAAAAAAATTAAATAATTATAAAAAAAGTCAAAGACACACGTAAGGGTAATTAAAATACCTTGACATAATATACAAACATGATATCAATTTTATAAAAAAAGAAAATTGCTAAATAATAATAAATTAAATTATTGATAATATTAATAAAAGTAATAAAATATATAAAATATATTTAAATAAAAATAATGAGAAGAATATTTATTTTGAAAATCATAAAAACTCATATTATGAAATTAATTAAATATAATTAAATATAGTAAAATAAAATATTGGTAGGAATTGGTATTATGGAAAACATAAAAAGAAAATGGTGCATAATGCTCTCAATGTTGGAAAAAAAACTCTCCAGTTCTAACATACACATGGTTTTTTAAACTAATCACTTTTAAATTTTTAATTACCTCATGCCTAAACAAAAACTATAATCAATATACATTTAATAATATAGAAACAACCCCACCCCCACCCCCAACCAACTCATGTACATTCTATGAAAACACTTACCACATTTGGTAACCAAGAAATCACCCCAAAAACTCACATCCTAACTCAAACAAATACGGAAACTACATAATTAAGAAACCAAATCCAATAACATTTTTAGTATCATTGTTTCTTACATAGAATAAATTTTATTTACATTAATAAAAAATATATACATCTCAAAAATTTAAATCCCCAATACCCAAAAAAATAATGACAAATAACATAAGAATTTCCTTACTAAACTATGAAATTATATTAATTGAAAAAAAATTAATCCAAAAATTCACAAAGCCACCTTGTTTAATTTTGAAAATTATTTTCCACATAATAAATGGTAGATACTAATAATTTTAACATAACATTTGAACTAATTTTAAAACTTATTGTATAGATATTTAGTACTAGTTTTAAATGATTTTCAGTTGTTTTTAAAACTTTTAAACCTTTTAAAATAAAAATAATCACCTTTTATAATTTCTTTTTTAAAAGTTTTAAAACTACTTTCAAGCATGTTTTGAAAATAGTTTTAAATAGTGTTAATTTTAAATATCATTTAAATGTTTTGATATAAGCATTAATGATTCTGATTTATTTGATATAGAAAATATAACATAATTTTAAAATATAAATTGGCAAGTATTTTTTCATTATATTAACAAATAAATAGTTATAAATCCATATTATATTACCACGTAAACTCTAAACCATAGAAAGAAGTTCATAGTTTCATTTAAAGTTTCTTATAATCATCTAAAAATATTCATTGAATATGAACATTTATTTTTCAAATCCATAAACTGTAACAAAAACAATGATAATATAATGAAACTAATCATAAATAAAAATTATAATTCATACTTTACCAATCAAAATTAAACAAAATAAAAAAATGAACCAAATTGAAAAAATATTACCATAAAATACTTGAACCAAATAGATTTATATCGAATTGAATGGTACCAGACTAAATTCAATCAATCCTTAAAATAAATTAATATAAAAAAATATACGAAGAAAATATAAATCATAAATTTTATGGATTGGAAATACAACTGAAATATGAATTGAGGGAAACTGAATTGACTAAATTGAAGTACAGAAAACTAAATTAAATAAGTCAAACATACCACTATAACATCCCTAGAAAATAAAGAATATGACACCTCCATATTTATTAATACTTTATAATTAAATATTAATTTTATTTTAAATGGTATTCTATATTAAATGGAATACCTGACACACAACAATGGGTTTCCCTGAATTCTTATGTTGCACACAATGCTGAGTCATACTAAAAAATAATAATATAATATCATTTTAAATGGTATTTAACGCCTACCCATTGTATTACCGAGAATGAACAAAACAGACTACAATATGATTATACTTGTCTGTTAAATGTTTCTATATTGATTCAATGAATGTTACAGGGATAAAATGTGAATGAATATCCTTTTAAGCACAAATAGTCTAATATTCTTTAAAAGGTCGATTTACCAAATTTTAGTAGAGAACAATTTTTATATATAATTTTGATCACTTTTATATGTTCTATTTGACAAAATAAAATTATTATTCAGAATTGGGACATTTAAATTTACTTTTGGGTAAATTTTCATTATTTTCCTAATAAAAATCATCTTTTTAATCAATTGTGAAAAATACTGTATTTTAATTAAAAACAACCATTTAATCTAATTTATTTATATGGTTAGATTATCTTTTTAATTGGGTTTAATGTGTAATTAGACTGTAGTTTTACAATTTAATCTAAATTTCGTCATTGAAAGATATTTCACTTATAAATTTTAAATAAAAAGTTGTAAATCTTTTTATAGTTAAAATTTCATAAAAACACGATTTTTGATTTGACAACGAGAATTAAATTGAAATTGATTAATGCAACATATATGTTTTGAATTTGGTAAAATAGACATAATTTTTGAATTCTTAACATCAAATATAGCATAGGCTGATTTTATTTTGTATTTTTATGAAAACATTTAATTTTTTTATGAATACTGAAAACACTTAGTAGTAGTAAAAAAACTGACATTCATTTAAATGAAATTTTACCGCTTCTGTGAATTGAATTTAAAAATTCAAATATATATGTTTTTTTTGTAAGTAAAATTTAGTTCAATAAGATAAAAACAATTTTTGTTGAATAGTATTTTATGACATTTATTTACAAATGTTAAAGGTAAATTGGGTAATTCAAGATTAACAAATATTAAAATAATAAAAAATTACCTTAAAAAATTTCCTAATATTATTGGATGAGTAATGAATGACCAATATAATCCTTGGATGATACTTTTGGCCTTTTAATTCCACATGATTAAGATAACTATATTAATTACTTTTTATTTAGTGTAAAAATGAAAATATCATAAACATGTATTGTTTTGCTAAAAATATTAATTTTAGTTTATATAATTGATATATTGGAATATATATATATTCATATGAAATCTAGAAATATTTATTACAAAATGGTATTTCTTTTATAATTTTCAGACATCAAATAGATAAAATTATTTATGACACAATAATGACGCGATGTTTACCTCATTAATTAATGATTTTAATAAATAACATAATAAAGATTTAAAAATTTCCAACACCTGTCCAATTCTTATCGGATGATTTTATTTAGAAAAATATTAATCTTATCTTATAATTTAATCAGTTTTTGACTTTTATAAACTGAAAATCATTATATAATGAAATAAAATTTTCAAACAATTCTAAAGTGCTCGTCCCCCTTATAAAAAGCCCTCACCTATAAGCCATTACTCACACCTATCGAGCCTCTTGGACCATGAAAACTCTTCCTAATAAAGCTCCCTACATCCCTATATTAATCTAAGAATCCTTCACCTAAGAAGAAGGCAATTCAAGAAAACCTTTTGGTTCAAACCAAAGGGAGTTGCCCGATTTAATTAAACTTCTTCCCTTAAGTTCTTTTCTTTTATTTTAATTCTCCAACCCCAGAAACTATATTTATTACATTATATTATAATAAAAACATTATCTTAAATATAATTGGATGTATTTATGATAATTATTGGAACTAAACATACACACACATCCATCTATTGGTTAAAGAACATATTGTTTCTGTGGACAACAAACTAACGCCTCACAAAACGATGATTGTTAAAATATCTCCAACTACCTCTCATGGTGGCAATTATGATGGAACTATATTATATGTGATATAAATTATATTTATTTTTTCTGTTTAATTTTGTATTTTTAATTTATATCATACCTTTATGGTTTCCATAATGGGTAATAGTGCTAATTTCATTGGAGGAAATGGGGACTAACACCCCGTGAAAGTGATATGACTCGATTGTGCCATAAATTGGATATATAAATGATGGATGTAATTAAATTATATATGATATTATATTGGATTATAATACAACTATTTATCAATATTTTTTCATTCCATTAAATATGAAATAGAAATGAAAGTCATGTTCATGCGTATGTACGGTTTACCATCTCCATGAACAGGGCTTTTCATTTCTAATCTCCAAATGTTATGTGATATTATAAATACATAAATATAATGGATATATATGAAATATAAGATATCTAAATCATTAATATCATTCTGGATATAATGTAATTTTGACTACATGAACAACTTGTAATTATAAAAAGTTTTTCTCTGAATCAAGTACCTAATATCGACAAAATGACCATTATAAACTTAAATGATTGGATAAATGTTTATAACATGGTATTTAGTGATATAAAAGGAATAATTAACATGAGAAAGTAATTTAAGAATATATAAATTAAATTTATTTTATTATTCAATAGATTAAGGAATGAACAGGTCATGTCGGACACAAGGTAAGTGATATCTTATCTAACTTTTAATTCCCTGGGATTTCCATTGTTTGGCACTTAATTATTGAATGTGGTGTATTTTACATTTCCATTTTGTATATATTATCATTATTATATTTATATTAATGTTATTTAGTGATTAATTTTATGGTTATTAACTTTTTTTCATATGACACGATTGATTATAATGTCGTAAGTGGTTTTCATCTCACTTTTTATTCATGTGAAATTCATTCTATATTTGCCACTATTTTATTTTGTGTGGTATATGAAATTCCCCTGATTACATTCACTATGTAATACACTTTAATTTATTTGTATTTAAATCTTCATTGTATGACCCTTCTTTAATGTGGCATTTTTTCGTATGTTACCAAATCGATAAGGGAACATTTCACCCTCATCTTTTTAAAAGACTTCTTTTTTGTTATGTCTTTAAATTTACATATTCTTATGTTGGGATATGTTCTTCTATATAATTATTGCAGTTAATTTTATGTCCGTGTGATGAGATACCTTTTTCTCCCTCATTAACTCATTTTATTGATTTTAAAGTAACGTCGTTAGGCTGTCAAATTTCTGTAAGGGAACTTATTCACCCAATTTCAATTATTTGGGTTAAACTTCTACTTCTTGATTATGTCATGATGTGAATATGTGTGAATAAAGTCTTACTGTTTTAAACATAATATCCCCTAATAATGGGTGTATTTAAATTTTTCACACAGAATTATTTCATTGACTTATCCTTCATTTAAGGATGTCATCTTTATAAGGGATTTCATCTAAATTTACATTCCATTAAGACATCATTGTTTTTATGCTCCAATTCACTCTTATATAGTGTATTACTATTATTTGGAATATTATATCATGAATATCTTTATTCTCAAGATATAATAAAGTTATAATTTATTTTATTTGACAATTATTTGTATTCAAGCACCTCTCATTTAGTTAGGAACTCTTTTAATAAAACATCATTTTTAATGTTTTAATGATTTATTCTTAAAAATCATTCTCATTAATGTTCATGTTTTAAAAATGGTTTTAGGTATTTATTTATATATAAGTGAATGTTTTGAAATTAAAATTACTTTAAAAATATTCAAATTGGTATGGGAAACATTGATTCAAAAATCTCTTTTTAAATGTTTTAAATCATTTTGAAAATGGTTTTTGAGATGCATTGATAATTTCAATATCATGAAATGAATTCTTGTGATTGAAAATGAAATTTTATTAGTGAAATGTTAATATTTTTAATATATTATGTGTTATGATTTTATAATTGTACATGGACATTTGATTGGTGGTTAAGTGATAAACCAAATGACGGGTGGTGTCGTGAAAAACCAAGACTGGTGGTTATGTTATATCCTCCAATGCATTGGGTATGGAAGTCAGTCTTATGGATATTCCATTTAGTGAAATATGTTGAATTTTACCATATGTTTATTCTATTTAAGTATGTTTATGTCCCAAGAAACCTTTATATGTTATGTGTTTTTATGGGTTTTATGGTAATATTTTGGTTATAAAAAAGATAGCAGGGAGATTTTATTCAGTGAAGAGTATTTACTAATTCATAAATGTGTAATGTATTTCATATGATAATGTATTCATGGTTTACTTGTTGTTCTGAAAAACATATAGTTTTCCATCATTCCATATCCATTATTGAACTTTTTTTCTCATCACATGTTTTGAAATGTTTTTACAGGACATAGAGATGAATAGGGTCAAGGATGGGATCAAGGAAAAGTTATCTTGTCCAAAACACAGAACTATATAATACTCAATTTTTCATAGAATTTTTATTTTATGAAAAAATGGAAACTGAGTAGAAGTTTCTACTTTATATTTTTTTGAGATATAATGTAATAGTGATGGCCTAATTATCTAAAAATATAATCCTCAAAAGATCCTTAATGTGAATTATTTACTTAATTCAAGATTATGTAAGGATTAAGGTTAGGTCCTTATAATTTTTCTCAAAATTATCTAAACCATAGAGACATAAAGAAATAGGAATTAAAATGTATTATTAATAAATAATCAAAAAACGATGAATCAGACATATATTTTTTAATTAACCTATAAAATTCTTACTCTAATTTATTTCAAATACAACATTTCAAATAAATGTAAAATAATATTGACCAAATATACAACAATAATGAAATATATATTTCAAAATATATATCACTCTTATTTTTTACAATAAATTTAATCATAATAATCATAATTTCATGCCTAAAAATGTAATTTAGATTTTTAGACATATTGATATACAATATTAAATTTATTTTTTTTTATTTGATTTTTAAAAGTAATGAAACTATTAATTAATATAAGTAAATAAAGATTGTGCTTTAGGGAAACATAATACCACAGTTCAATAATGTTAAAATTGGTTTTAAATAAATCAACTTCATTTTTTTGAATTTTATTTTTTTTATATATTAAATACATATATGAAAAATTATGATGTTTTATAAACTTCTAGTTCTTATATTATAATAATTTTATAAAATTTATTTTTATGGTAAAATATATATTTTTCATTATTAATAAATTTAAAAATAATTAAAACATTAACCATAAGATTACTTTGACATGATTAATTAAACATTTATGTTCATTTTATGACAATTAAATTGTAAATTTTTTTATTTTATCATTTAAATAAAAATTCAATATATTAATAAAAATTAATTTTATAAAAAAATACCCGTTTGAAACATTAAGTAGTATTAATAATATATCATATATATTTAAAATTTTAAAGTTGTTACTATTTTATTTTAAATTTTAAATTTTAATTTATTATAAAACAATATACTATGAAGACCTCCATCATTAATAAACATAATTTCATGATTTATTAAATCAAACACACTTAGTACAATCTCAAAAATCATGGATCCCAGCGTCTTTGGGAAATTAGTTATATAGCACAAAAACACGATACATGAATTCGACCACATTATTGAAAAATTCATTAAAGTTATCTAAAATTATATTTACTTTAAAACAGAATGTTTTAAACATGGGATACACATTAGAAGTGGGTTAGCTATAAATCATATTAAGGGAATATAAAATTAATAACCATATAAAAGTATTACATTTTAGTTAATTGGAATTTTAATAAAACATTTCTCAAATTCAATATTCCATAATAATATTAACACTTATTTGTGTTAACTTGCTTAGTGGGCATAAAAATCACTAGTGGTTTCTCAGGATTTGACAATAATACACAGCTAATACAATGAAATAATGATTTTATTCAGAGAAGTTGGTATTTTTCACCCATTAAATCATCTATATTTTTTAATGATCCATATCTATACCTATATTGGTGATATAATTCCAATAGAATGTCACTTTTTCCTTTAATAAGTTCTATTTAGAACATAACCACTCATTTAAGAGGGATACAATGTAATTCTTCAAGAAATACAACAATGTTTCCCTATCAATGGTAATGTATTCAATAATGATCTATTTATTAGTATCAATAATCTAATATGTATATTATTTCTCATAGTTAAATAATATTTATCCTTGAGATGTTTATCTGAAATAATATTAATCCCCCACATTTTATAAGTATAGAATCAGAGAGTGATTCATAATATAGAGGGTAATATACCACTCTCTAAATTATTTATGGACTTTATAAAAGATAAATAATTCCATTACTAGAATAATATACAATTATGCTAAAGGTATATTAACATGGTGTTCATGAAGAGAATCCCACAAAAATAAACCTTTTATATAATAATCAAAGAAGTTTTATCTAATGATATAAAATAATTTCGAGTGTAAACTAAATATTCTTAAATAACATACAGTATATGATATTATTGAATTAATTGAAATAAAAATGTAATACATAGATCTGATATATAAGTAACATCTAATTCAGTCATCAAGATCTATCTCTGCATAATACATTCCTTGTTCACTTGATCATAAGGATTTTCAGTTCTCTTCATGCTTATTATCCCTTGGAATAGATCATTGGCCTAGATAAAGCCCAAATTCTTCATATTTATGATATATAATTATATTTTGTACGTTATAAAGTATTTTATCCCACTATATCATGTTATTCTTTTTTCAATGTTAATTGGTTAATTTATGAAATAATTTTCTACACATACAAAATCTCTTAATTTCATCATGTAATTTATCTAGGTGCCTTTTGCTCTTTTTTTAACAAAATATATTATATGATCTTTAATGTATTACCTTTTTCATTTGAGATTCCTTGAAAAATAACCCCACTATACTTTTAAATGTTTTTACATTAAACTATATGATAGTTGTTAAACATGAATTTTGACAACTAGTTTGGAATAATCACGAGATGTCTTACACAACATTAAACCATGTTAGTAATCTCTTTATGGTAGTCACTATATTCCCTCTCATATTGACTATTAAAATGGTTTCTCGTTATTTCATAAATTTACTAGAATAAAGGGAAAATTAGTGATGATAATATTGAAATTATTAATCACATAAAAGGGAGACTGTTATCATTAAATGGAAAACAAATGAATAAAGGATATTCATTAACCTTTGTATATTTTTCCATCATTAAATGTTTTTTATAATATATTTATTAATATAAAATCTTATCATATTTTTGTTACCCAAATAATTGTTTTTAATAATATTGTTTCTTTTATAAATAATAACCCCTTGTAGTTTAAAATTAGGTGAGAAGAAATTCTCATTTTCTTCCACCATGTAACTATGAAGTCAATCTTAATAAACCAATTTCAGAATTATTAAACATAAGTACATCTGGGATAGAGCCACATACACTAGTAGTATATAGATAAAGAAGAAGTTTCATAGAATATAATTAATATATACTTTACCAAAATTTGTAGATATTTCCCTAGGTTTATTATTATATACAAGGATTTATCAAGAGTTTACTAATCATAATCTGAAAATTAACTATACTTCAATTTAATACCAACTATGAAAAACCATATCATTAATACACATTATTTCATTATTTATTAAAAAAACTATTGTACAACATGGGGGATCATGAAACATAGTGTATTTGTTAAATTTGGTACATATAACAAAAAATTTATTATTGGATTTAAAAAAATTATTAAAATCATTCTAAACAATATTAAAAAATTTATTTCTCTAAAAGATGCATGAGATAAGGTGTGGATATATATAAGAAAAATGCGAGATATAAGTACCAGTAAGGGAATATAAAAGGAATAACATGATAAAGTATATCTTTTAGTCAGAAGTAATTTCAATGGGACAAAAAAATGGGTGATAATCATAACATTAACATTGAAACATTCTATACAATGATAACATAAATGAAACAAGGGAATGTGGAAACAACACTAAACAAGAAATATTAAACATAGCTAAAATATAACAACTAATACGTAAAAACAAGGGAGAATCATCCATATAATTGGTTAGGTTAACCCAATATTCCCATACATTATGTCTCATGAGTCAAAAACAATACCAAAATTAGTGGGATGAAAGATAATTTTAGGCGCACTCATTCTTTACATATCATGTTCAAGCATAAGTGAACCATTTCTATCGTTCAATATAGAATCACAATTAATCACATTATATCACCAAATTAAGGATTTTGAAATAAATAAACAGATTTAAAAAATAAAATTTGGATATTTCTTTCTAGTTTAATATGCTTGAGTGGAAATGGTGATGGTATTGACAATACAAATAGTTACTAAGAAAATCACATGATAATTTCATAAGCATAACCAGGGTAACTAATGAATCATTGAAGGGATTAGAGAGAATGAAATGGATCTCTCATCACATTTAAATCATTAGGGAAGTAATATTGATATGTAAGAACAAAAAAACATGAAAATTATGTAATTATAATTCAATAAACAAAAATTCATGATTGATAAAAACATTTGTGTGGAAAAAATCCAAGACAATTTTGGCACCATAATGGGGGTATATAATAAATAATGGGAGGGATTAATGAGATAAAAAGTGTGTATATCACCATATAGAAATCATATTTTAGTAATATTGATGTATAAAATGATTTTCCATCAATAATAATTACAACACATAATGAATTACATAAATAAGGTGATTGAATAATGAGAGAATGAGAGGATCCCTTAACTTGTGTGGTGTTTCCAATAAAAATAGGTGGAGTTTTTTGAGATATTGGTGGAACCTTGGGAGTTATCATGTCTATATATTTTCTATTATAGTCACCCAAAAATGGGTTTAATATAAGTGTAACGTGTGTGTGTGGGTCTATATAGAAAAAGGAACATGATTTTATTATTAATTTCAAGTAATAGGTTTTGTACTCTATAAAATAATGTAAACAAATAACAAAACCATTATTTTCTTTTTCCCATAGTCTCCTCCAAATAGGATTGGTTTTAATTATTTTATATGTCCACGAATTGATAACATTAAAATAATACCATTGGGTATGTTTTTGTGAGTCATGTTAACAGATAAATGATTTATAAACCATAAAATATAAAATAGGTTTTTGAGGGTTCATAAACTGGTTATGAAATTAATAAAATAACCATAAAACATATAATTTTAATTAAAAATGTATATTTGTTCAATTAAACATTTTATGGCCCATATTAAATCATATGGTGACCATTATGATTTCCTAATACATATCTAATATTTATACCATATTTAATTTTAACCCAAATATATGAATATCTATAAAAATTATAAAAAAATCAGTATCATGTAGTTTTTACATGATTAATATTAAAATAATATTCTTTTTATTAAAATAATTATCTTAATATGATAAAGGTTACTTTTAAATAAAAATCATCATTTATTAAAAAATTACTAGTTTCTTTGACAATAATAGTTTTGTAACACTTATAAAAATTACATTCCCACTTCATAAAATTTTATTAACATTTATATTTTATTTAGAATAATTAATAATAATAATTTTTTAATGTATCATTTATTTTAGTAATTAATAAATTCCACAAATGGAATATCATAATTGAAATTTCATATTACCCCAAAAATACAATCTATGTTATATTATATCAAAATATTATTTTTATAAAAAAATTATTTATAAATTATAATGTAAAAAAGGCATAAATATAAACATTATGTTACAAATAGTTATATTTTTTTACATGACCCATAGAACTATATTAAACCAAAAAACAACAATACGGATGTGGTGTGTGATAGTGAAATTTTGATGTGTTGGTTCGGTATACATGATATGGGTCATGATCTTAATGAGACTGAACATCGCTAGTAAATGGTTTCATTTGTTAATTAGTATTTTAATCATGGATTGGGATTAGAAAATGTAAAATCATATTGAAGATATCTAAAATTAAATATATGATAAATGGGATTCATGTGGTGTGAACCTATAGGTCTAGTCCATTACTTGTTATTTATAAGTCAACAAATCTTTATTACAAACTTTATAATTCATGAATCTCAAGATCTCAAATAAATTTATATATTATCAATATTCATGATTCTTAATGAAGATTTAAATTTAAGTGGTTAAAAACATATTATATCATGTGTTTTATATATTTATATTCCATAAATAAAAACCATATTTATTTAAAAAAGTAATTTATTTTATAAAAGGTCAGGTCGTTACATTATTTAAAACATTATAAATATTTCACAAGATATTTTCATTTTCTATACCAAAACAATGAGGGTGATTTTGAATTATCACCCCTTCTGGATTCCATGTTTCTTCCATAAAAATGTTGTCCACCCATAACCCTTTTACTAGGTTATTTTTTGGATTTTTAGAACATTGCCTATATGACCTATCAAATTCATAGGAATCTCTTCATATGACTG
This sequence comes from Viscum album, assembly GCA_963277665.1. NCBI lineage: Eukaryota > Viridiplantae > Streptophyta > Magnoliopsida > Santalales > Viscaceae > Viscum > Viscum album. The sequence goes on from OY728123.1 coordinate 1,100,624,755, forward strand.
ATTATTCTCCAATAGTAAAACCTTTGGATTAAATACATGTGAGAGGTATAATAGTAACTTCCTCAATAGTGGTACATGGAAGACATAGTGTAATTAATATTATTTTTTTGGGAAGAATAGTTTGTAGGTCATCACCCCAATATGATCAATGATATCAAAGGGGATGAGATATATATGGATAGTCTATCCATTCTTCCAAAAACTCAAGAATTTCATCATTGGTTACACATTATGGAAAAAATCATCACCAAACTCAAACTCTGAGTCTTTTTTATTTTTATATGCATTAATGTTATTCCAAATATTTTTGGATTACATGTGACACTAAATTCATTCCATATTTTTTATCATATACAATATATAATTACATCCCCTCATATTCTTATCCTAGCTTCATCCCATCATGATAGAGTCCAAAACTGCTTCCTATATAGAGCCCAATAAGGTTCAATTAGTATTTTAAAATAGGAACTATTGTTATAAAATAACTCCACTATATGAATCTGTTGATACCAACATCCGTAGAAATATATCGAACATGATCCCAAGATATCATCTAGAGTCTGAAAGGTTATTTCAGATATACCATCCATCTAATGGTGAAAAGAATATCTAATGCTCAATTATGAATTAAATTCCTATTGTAGGATTCTCTAAGACCTCAATGTGAAATTCAGATCTTGGTAAGATACAATGGATTGTAGACCTTTCGGAGATCATACCACTTCCCATATGTATATCATAGTGATATGGAAATGAGTGAAATATTACTTGATAGAAATGAAATATTACAAAAATATATAGGTGATCGACTACCACCCTGATGCAGTTAATATATTTATGTTCCCTAGAGAGTACTATAAAAAATCCTTGGTTATGTTTTCAAATTTATATATTGGTAAGGTAAATAGTTTCATCATACCATTAAATTTTTTTATTCAAGCATTACTTTATGAAAGTCCAACCATCGAGATATAAACATTTTGATCTCTCTCTTCATCCTTTCCCACAATAATTTTTTTCATTAAATATCTATGTATATTAGTTCATTAAAGATAAATATTGTGGGATGATATATGCACATCATCCAATGGTTCGACATAGAGTTCCCATTTTTATGGGACCCATATCCGGGTTCCAAACCGTATAACTCAATATTTAGGAAATTTGAACTTCATAATATTCACTACATTTATCTATATAAACTAATAAAATTTTTAATCCTCCATTATCCTCTCAGGAATGTATGTGTGAGAAGTTAAGAGATAAGGGTAGGTTGAAGATAATCATATTATTCCAATATTTATCCATTTCATTTCTAAGAATATTATAACCCTTTTAATCCCCATTATGGATATAGTTGTGGTATCCTTTATAATAATTTCATCTTCCATATTATTTTTATTCAATGGATGATAATGAATTGAGCTTTCATAATCAATGGTCAGCTATTACCACCTCCTTTGGTGCATATGAATGTCCTTTTATTTTAATAAATACATATGGATTTTATATTCCATGTATATATATCAAAATTATCCCCATAGTGATAGTGTCACAAAATATTTAATATTAATTTCACTACATAAAATTTTAGATCATGAGGTGGGTATTCATGCTCATGGTTCTTTTGTTCAAATGTGGAATAGAAAATCACTATTTCATTTTTTGATGATTAAAAAACCTAATCCCCTTTTATATACTACATTGTTGATCATAAATCCTTCAACTCTGGTGGGTAATGTTAGAATAGGTACACTAAATGGAAAATTATTTATCTCATTAAACCATTCCAAACATTAATCATTTTAGAAAAGCATATCTCCTTTCTATGTTATCTTGTTTAGGGGGCTTGAAAACCATAAAAGGTCTCTATAATTTCGATGATAATACCCCACTAATCGAAGGGAACCAAGGATTTTTTTCATAGTGGTTGGTCTAGGATAAACTTATTTCATGAAGGTTTTATAAAAATCTATATATATATATATATATATATCTATTTTTGGTTATGATATTCCCTAGGAATGTTACTCATTCTTGATATAATTTTATCTATGAACTGAACAAATAATTTATAAGGGAGACCATATAATTTTTTAGATAGACATCATTGTATTCACTCAAAATTAGATTGTATTCAAGGATGGTCTTTTCATTCATCTTAATTAATTGATATAGATATGATTTCTCAAAGGGAAATAATATTCATGACTGAGATTTTGATACCAATGAAAATACATCATATTCCTCACACTTGTATTGAATTGCAAAGAGATTCATCAAACATAAGGTAATTTCATACACACGTAATTATTTTTAATGACTTAATAAAAGAAAAAAACATTTGATTTATAGGATATCATCAAAATACAAAAATGGATATTGAAAAGATTTTCAATAATAAAATAACCAAAAAAATCAATCTATGAAACAATAATGAAAGTTAATTTTTCTTAATGATATTAAATCCTTTTATGTTTCAACTCAGTATTCATTAAAAACATAATTGTTTTGATAATATGGAATGAACATAAATAAAACATGGCATACAATGATCCAATGATGTTACAAAAAAGGTATTAATATAATAATACCTTTTAATTGATATAAATATTTATGAATAAGATATTATTTTTACATTAAAGGGGGTGATTTTTTCGATAGCATACTCAACACGAAAAAACTCCTATCTTTGAAATCTTAAATTGCACAAACCATTGAGTTATACCAAAAAAATAATATAAGTTTATTATTATTTTAAATGGTAGTTAACGCCTATACTTTTTACTAGAGGGAATGAAAAAAATAACTACAATATGATTATACATATTTTTTAAATGTTTTTACTTTTATTTGATAAATTTCAGAAGCTTAGAATAAGAATTAATCCGATTTTAAGCATGAAATACTCTTATGTATTTAAAAGGACATTTTACCACCTTTTGATGGAAACCCCCTTTTTAAATATATTTATCGTCACTTTTATATGATTTATTTCACAAAATAAACTTTTTATATAGAGTCGGGACATCGAAGTATACTTCTGGATAAATTCCTGATAATTTTCTAATTATTTTAATTTTTTAATGAATAGTTATAAAATCCGCATTTTAATTCAAAACTACTTTTTCATCTAAATTATTTATATATTTTTATTGTAATTTTAATTTTTTTAAGATTAATTGTATTATATATTAATCATTTAGTCCAATTTGTTTTATTAAAAGTAATTTCACTTAAAAATTGGATATAAATATATGTTAATATTTTGGTAATTTTTACTTCTTAAAAACACGCTTTTCGTTTTGACAACGAGAATTAATTTTAAATTAATTTCTGCAAATTATATGATTTGAATTTGGAAAAATGGAATCAAAATTTGAAATCATGAGGTCCAAATTTTTTAAATGGGTACCTTTTATTTTTCAAGACATTATGAATAGTAACTTCAGTTAATATTTTATTTACGATGGTTCAAGGTTAAATTTGGTAAATAAGGGTAAACAAATAATATTATAATAATATTAAACAACCCTAAATGGTGTCATAATACTATTATTAGAGATGTGTTTGACCATGGTCATCCTTGGGGAGATTTTAGGATTCCATGGAGAAACTTTTGTGTGAAAATGATATTTAATTACTTTTAATTTAATGTTATGGAAAATACAACCTAAACGTGTATCCTTTACTAAAGAAATTTTTATATTGTGTTATATAAGTGATATATTCAACTATAAATTTTCATTATAAATCTAAAAAGACTTTATACATCATGATATTTTATTTATAATTTTGAGACATCTTATAAATAAATATATTTATCACACAATAATGATATAGTGACTACCATATTAGTGAATGATTTAAATAAATGGAATTATTAATATTAAAATAATTTTTTTATCTTTTTATGTCATACACAAATTTTATGAATTCTTAGTACTAGTTATCATTTCATTAATGATGTTTTTTAGAAATAATCATGTTGTTATAGACTTCTAAAAAATCATGATATTAATAGTACAAAAATTGACAAAAATAGTTTTTAAAACAATACTATTTCACTAAATGATATAATAGTCCATAAAAACTAAGAATTGGAAAAATTACTTATATAATGTTAAAAATGTAATTAATGAACCACATTATATTATATTGGAATTTTATAGGAGTTATATTAACTATATAGTGTGAATATATAAGAAGACATGGTAAGTGTTAAATTAGATAATTGAGGCCTAAGGATGAAAGGTAAGGTTAAATTTGTGACCTAGACTTTTCTAAAACCAATTTGTCGATATTTCTGCGATACAAAAGTGTCTTATATTTGAAATAAAGGACTTTGGTACCATTTTAATCCAAAAAAACATTTTATAATAAAATAATAATTTCAAACATTCCTAAATTACCCCTCCTCCCTCTTTTAAAAAGGCATCACCCCTACTCATTTAATCACACAACTCAAAACCATTATCTCATCCAAAATCTTCCCAAATAATCTGATAATATCCCTCTATTCCTACTATAATAATTTTATTATGTATAGTGCAATTCAAGAAAGCCATTTGGCTCAAATCAATGGGAGTTACCCCATTTAAGAAGTATCATCTTCTCCAAAGTTCCTTTCATTTATTTTACTTTTTCACTCCCAATTCTATTATAATTCGTTGATAACAAAACAAAAATAGTATCCTCAATAGACTAGGATGTTTTTAATAGAAATATTTTAAATACACTCACACACACCTCCATTTAATGGATATTAACAAACCGTTTCTAGCTATGGAGAGCTACTGCCTCACGAAATGATGATTGTTCGATTTTTCCCTACCACCTCTCCGGGTGGCCATTATAATGGCACTGTATTTATATGTGATATATATATTATATTTATAGTTTCTATATAATTATTTATTTTACATTTATTTCATACCTTTTATGGTTTCCATAATTGGTAAATATAATAATTTTCATTTGATGAAGTGTGGGTTATTTCCCCCTTAATGTGATATGACTCATTCATGCCATACATGGAACACATAAAGGATGGTGCTAATGAAAATATGTCACATATATAAAATATGATATTATAAATTAATTATAAATTACCAATGTATCATTTAGTTTTCATTCCTTTAAATATAAAAAATAAATGAAACTAGAGTTCATGTTTACGTACGACTTACTTTCTCTATGAACGGTGCATTTAATTTCTTATCTCCAAATGTTATGTAATTTTATAAATACATATATATACTGGATATATACAGTATATATGATATCTAAATCATGAATATCATTATATATATAATATATTCTTGACTACATAGTCAATTTTTAATTATAACAGGTTCATTTTTGACTCGAGAAATGAATATCGACGAAATTACTGATATTATCTTAAATGATTATGTAATGTTTATAACATGGTAATAAGTAATATAAGTAGACTAATAAACATAAAAAATGATCTAAAGCAAGTATAAATTCACTTCACTTTGTTATTCAATTATAATAAGGAATATACATGACGATTATGATTTAAGTTAACGGACTTAGTCACACTCTCCTTTCATTAAGCCATATTTTGATTTATACAAAACATTCTTTTATATAGTTTATAAACTACTTTGAATTTTAGTTTCATTCAAAGGTAATCTTTTTTCTAAAAATAATTTTACTAAATAACAATGAAAATTTTTCTTTTTAATATACACAGTGACAACAACCTTCCCACCCCCGTGTGCATTATTTGATATTTGGATTCTTTAACAAGCCATGATGTTTTTAAATGGAAACTAAATACAATATACCATTTTTTCCGTATTTTGGTAGTAAAAATGGTTTTTATAATATATTTATTATTTCAATATCATGAATGTATATCTTTTTATTGCAATGTGGATATGTTATCTTTTATTTATTCTTGTTCCTGTGTTATGATTATGTTATGGTTATTGGAAATTTTTTACATATATGGTTGGTTCTGTATAAAACCTAGGGTGGGTGACCCCGTGATAACTCTCCAATACATTGGGTAGCATGATGGAAGTAAATGTTAATTTTTCTCTTAATATATTTAGGGAATATATAGTGATGGTTTTTCTAAACGTAACATCCTAGGTAGCTTTGAAAGAAATAATGTACGTATGTTATATATTCCACAAGTTACCATTATGATTTAGGATTTCTAGGTTTTATTCAAAAATATTATGATTCCATTAGGTATGTTAAAGAGCTTATGTTTTCTGATTGAAAAGTATGATTTCATTGATTTTCATGTCTGGATGGACTTCTGTTTTCTTTCATTATTTTATAAACCTTAATGAGATTTTTATGCTCATCCCATGATTTTGAAATTTTTTCACAGGGTATATGGAAGGGCGGGATAAAGGAAGAAATAAATATGATTTATATCAAGAAAGGAATTATTATTTTATTTAATGAGTTTTATTATTGGAAAAAATGGTTTGAGAAGAAGTTTCTACATTGAAATATCTTTGATATAATGTAATATTTATGGCCTAATTCACTAAAACTCTAAACTTAAAAATATCCCCATTGGTGAATTTTTGACTTTACAAAATTTTATGTAATGTTTATGGATGGGGCCTTATAGTTTGTATCAATGGTCCGCTTACACAACTTTAGAATTGAGGATATTGCTAAATTATTATCCATAAATTATTTTTACATTATGTTATGAATGAAATGATATAGAATTAGAAGATTACCATGTTTATTTTCCTAAGATATTTCTGTGTTCAGAATTTTTTTCCATAGAGGAAATAGGTAAACTTTGATGGGATGACCTCAAGAGGAAAACCACCTCCCAAATCAGTAAATTAATATGGTTAGAATTGAAATTGAACAGTTTGTTTTAGTGATGGAATAGTTTACTCATGTAATAAATGGTGGTGAAATCCATGAAAAAGATCACTTAGATCATCCATAAAGGTAGATGTTAGTAGTGGAGGATTTCATGAGGAAACATCACCCACCATTCAGAGGATCATCTAACCATGTGCTTATAGAAGGATGTATTAAAGAACAGAAAAATATTTTCTAGGTCATGGGGTGTTTAGAAAATCAAAAGTTTAGTCTTTTTGTTTACTGTTTTGAAGGTGAAGTCTATCAATGGGGGTCGATGGTTTAAAAAATATAAGACAGTGTGTATATTGATTCTCATTATAGGGATTAATTCATGGTTAAGTCTCTTGAGAAATACTTTCCAAAAGAGGATCAACATAGGATGGACATATAATATAGGGAAATGAAGCACGAGTATGACTTAGGGGCTTCTTATGAAAAAAAATTCACTCGATTGGATAGATTTGCCCCAGATTTTATACGAGATATTTATAGTAAAATCAATCATTTTTCACTCAATATTAAAAACAATGCATTAATGTGATTTATCTTATCATGAGTTAAAAACATATAAAATACTTTTTCGATGTGTGGAGAAGGTAAAGATGATGTTCATTGATGTACAACTATTCATTGAAAAAATAAATAATAAGAGGGTGAGGTGGAAGATGAAAGGGAATAACTCTTCAAAAAAGTCTAATGGTAAGAAAATTAAGTTTACAGTTTTTGAAAATGGTGTTAAAAAGCACTCTAGGGAATTCCTTTTAAATTATAGTAAGTGCTTCTGATGTGGTAAAATGAGACATAAGGCTCTAAATTGCACAGATAATGATCAGGGTAATTGTAAGAAAAAATCATATTTACAATCAGTAAAATGTTTTAAGTGCAATGAAATTATTCATTATGAAAATGAGGGTCCAACAAAGAACCCAATTGAATGAAAGCAGCTAGAATACAAGTAGAAGGGGGTGGGTAATTCCATTGGAACATATTCATTAGATTTTGGGTCATCAGGTAAAGTAGTATCATGTACACTATTTTTGTATTCAAATTATGCTAATGTGTTTTTTGATTCAGGGTCTACAAATTCTTTCATTTCTGAGAATTTGTTTTGTAAATTGGGAATTCCATCTAAATATAAGAATCATGAACTTGTGGTAAAAACACCTTGAAGAAGTGTTGATACAAAAATAAATTATAAGAAACTTTTTTTACTTATGTGTGGAAAGAATCCACCTCTAAATCTTATTTTATTCCACTAGTGGAGTTTGATTTTATTAGGTGTCTAGATTGGTTTTCTGTTTATCATGATAAGATTGACTATAGAGCTAAAGAGGTTTCATTACAAAAACTATTTCAGTTTGTGTGCATGAATGAACCCTTACTTTTGATAACATATCAGGAAGCTGAGAAAATACTAAAATATGGAAATGAATGTTACCTTGCACATATTGTTGAAAACAATGAAACTGTTCAGATTATTGATGTACTAATGGTCAATCTGTATATTGTTGTTTAACATGATGATCATCCTATTTTCATACTAGACTGGTAAGTTGAATTTAAAGTTGGTTAGTTCTTGATTCAAATCCAAGTTCAAAAAAACCCTTTATCGAATGGAATAAATTTAACTTTTCAAGTTTAAGAAGCAATTGCATGAGTTATTAGATAAAGGTTTTATTCGACCTAGAACTTCACCAATGGGTGTTCCTATCATGTTTGTAAAAAATAATGATGGTTCAGTGAGACTTTTCATTGATTATAGGGCATTGAATAATATCACTATTAAGAACAAGTATCTTTTGCCTCATATTGATGATTTTTTTTATTAGCTCCAGGGAGCTCAGTGTTTTTCGAAGATTGACTTGAGGTATAGGTACTATCGGTTGAAAGTAACAAATTTAGATATTCATAAGACCACATTTCATACAACATAGAGACATTATAAATTTTTTGGAATACCTTTTGGGATAACCAATGCGCCTACCATATTCATGGATCATATGAATATAATTTCCCATGAGTTCTAGGATATGTTTTTTGTTATGTTTATTGATGATATTTTGGTATATTCTAAAAGAAAATGGGTGTATAAAATTCATTTTTGGGTTTTCTTACAATTTATAAAAGAAATGAAATTGTATGGTAAATTCAGAAATTGTGAGTTTCCGTTAAAAAAAATCATTCCTTGGTCACATCGTTTCTAAATATGGCGTAACAATTGATCCTACTAAACCGAAAGTTGTTAAATAATGTCCATGACCCACAAATATAATCGATATTCAATGTTTTCTTGGTTTAGAAGGTTATTACTGGATGTTTGTTTAAAATTTTTCATAGTTATCTAGACCATGGAATAAGTTAAATCTAAAAGAATTTAAGTAAATCTGGACAAAATAATGTGATGAATGGTTTTAGGAATTTAAAAGTTGATTGTTGAATGTTATAGTTTTGGTACTCCCTTCTAGATAGGGTAAATTTGTTATCTATAGTGATGCTTTGTTGAATGCACTTGGCTATGTCCTTATGAAGAATGAACAGATAATTGTTTATGCTTCACATCAGTTGAAACCTCATGAGTTAAATTACCCTATGCATGATTTGAAATTAGCTATTCTTACATTTTAATTAAAAATTTAGAGGTATCATTTTTATGGAGTAAAGTGTGAAATATATAATGATCAATGAATTTTGGAGTATATATTCAATCAGAAAAAATTAAACCTGAGAAATGGGAGACGTCTAGAATTAGTCATGGATTTTAATTTCACGATCCATTACCATCCAAGAATGGAAAATAAAGTTCATGACACTTTGACTAAAAAGAGTAATGTTATATTAACTATGATACATTTGGAACGAGATCCTATGGTTTTTGATTTGATGAATTTTTGGATTGGATGTTTTTGGTGTAGGGAATTCCACTATTTTATTTTAGGTTGCTGTAATATTTCTCTAGAAGAAAGAATAATTCAAGTGTAAAAATAATATAGTGAGATAAAAAAATATTTTATTTGGTTTAGAAGGGTATGTTACATGAATTTAACATTTGTAAAGACAATTTTTTGAGGTTTGGAAAGTGTTTTTGTGAGCCTTGTGATTCCAAATTGAAGAAAGATTGAATATGTGAAGCTCATAGTTCTTCATTTTCAATTCATCATGGCATTACTAAGACGTATAGTGATATTTGAGAGTATTACTAGAGGGATTGAATGAGAAGAGATATTGCTGACTTTTCAATGAAGTGTTTAACTTGTCAACCAGTTAAAGTAGAATGTATGTTACTGAAAGGGTTGCTTCATCCCTTTACTATGCCACAGTGGAAATGGGAAAATGTGTCTCTGGATTTTGTAGTGGGATTACCAAATAATTATCAAGGTAAGACTGAAATCTTGGTCATTGGTGATTGATTGACTAAATCTACTCATTTTCTTCATATTCAATATAATCTATCTCTGGATCAACATTATCAATTTTATATTAAAGAGATATTCATGATACATGAAGTTACCCTCTCAATTTTATTTAATCATAATCCTAGGTTCACATATAACATTTGGAAGGGCCTCCATAATTTATTGATAACTGAATTAAATTTTATTATATGTTATCAACCACAATCAGATGGGGAGTAAGAATGAATAATTTAGACATTGGAAGTTATTATATGTGCTTCTTCACTGGATTTCCAGGGATGTTGGGACCAATATATTTCTTTGGTTGAGTTTTCATATAACAATATTTTCATTCCAGTATACAGATGGCACCATTTGATTCATTATATGAAAAGTATTGTTGAACTCCAGATTTTAGGTATTATGTTGGTCAATTGAAGTTGATGGGACCATAATTGGTAGAAGAGATGGAGGAAGAGGTTCAGTTGATATAGAAGAACATGATAACATATCAGAGTGTATAGAAAAGTTATACATATAACTGGAGGAATGATCTTTCTTTCGAGGTAGGTGACCATGCCTTTCTCAAAGTTTCTCCATGGAAAAGTGTGATGTGTTTTGGTAAAAAGTGAAGTAGAGCCCGGGGATCATTAGACCCTATAAAATCATGGAAAATTTTGGAATAGTTTTCTACAAAGTGGATTTACCTCCATGTTTATCATAGGTACATAATGTTTTTCATGATTCAATGTTGATAATGTATATGTCATATCTATCTTAAGTTTCCAGTCTAAAGGTAGTTCAGTTGGAAGAGAATCTTTCTTATGAGGAATAACAAGTCCATATTCTTGACCGATGACATAATGTGTTTTGAAATAAAGAAATTAATTAGGTAATGGTTTTGTGTAAATCCCATATGGTTTAAGAGGAAACATGGGAATCTAAAATTTCTATCAGTGATAAATACCCCCTAATTGTTTGAAAATTGACTAGAATTGTGAGGATGTAATTCCCAAAAGAGGGGAAGGATGTTATAACCCATGTATTTTTAGAATAATACCATTTCATTTAAAATAATATTTATTAATATGATATTATTTTTAAATTAAATGGTATTATTTTCTAATATAATACTCAATACTAAACAATGGGTTTCTTTTAAATCATATGTTGCCCGCAACATTGAGTTATATCGAAAAACAAATAATGTAATAATATTATTATTTTATATAGAAGTTAACTCATAAATATTGTATTAGTGGGAATAAACAGAACTAAGTAGAATATGATTATAAATTTTTGTTAAATGTCTTTACTTTTATCCATTAAATTTTAGAGTCATCAAATAATAATTAATCTAATTTTAAGCATGAAATACTCTAATATTTTAAAAATGTCATTTTACCACCTTTTTATGGAGAAGCCTCTTTAAATATATATTTCTCACTTTTATATATTATATTTTACAAAATAATCTTCTTATATATAATCGGAACATCAAAACTAAATTTGGATAAATTTATGGTAATTTTTTAATAAAGTTCATTTTTAATTAATAGTGGAAAATACCGCATTTTAAGTCAAAACTATCTTTTCATATAAATTATTTGTATAGATATATTGTAAACTTAATTGGTTTTAATGTGTAATTGGATTATATTTTTATAAATTAATCCAATTTTTTTTATTGAATGTAATTTCCCTATGAAACTTGACATAAAAACACGGCAATCTGTTGGTAGTCTTTACTTTTTAAAAACACGCTTTTGGTTTTAACAGAGGGAATTAATTTTAAATTAATTTAATCAACTTATTTGTTTTGAATATGGAAAAATGGATTCCATATTTTCAATAAAGAGGTCCAATTTATGTAAATTGGAACCTTTTATGTTTTATACTTGATGAATTGTAGCTTCAGTAAATATTTTATTTACCATGGTTAAAGGGTAAATCTGTTAAATAAGGATAAAAAATAATATTAAAATAATTTTAAACTACCCAAAAACATGTAATTAAACTATTTTATGAGATATTTACAACCATGGGAATCCATGGGGTCAATTTTAGGATCCCATGGATCCATTTATGTGTGAAAATGACATTTAATTGCTTTTCATTTAATGTTAAGGAAAATATAACCAAAACATTTATCTTTTACTAAAACAATTTGTATATCGAGTTATATAAGTGATCACTTAGATTATAAATATTCCTTATAATGATAAAAATATTTCCTACATCATGGTATTTTATTTAAAAAATTTATACATTAGTTAAATAAATATATTTATGACACAAGGATGATGAAGTGATTACCTGATAAATGAATACCTTAAATAAATGAGATTATAAATATTAAAATAAAATTTTCTATAACATCATAATCCATCCACTAATTCTAAGTATTATTATTCATTTTTAACTTTAAATTTAATTTTTTTTCAAAATAATCACTTTTTTATGTTTTTTTAAAGTCATGATATGAAGAATATAAAAATTAACATAAATGAGTTTTTATAACAAATGACATTTTAATAATTGATATAATAGTCCAAAAAATCTAAGACTCATAAAAATGAATTATCTAATTTTTTAAAATTTCATTAACGAACAACTTTAGGTTCTATTGTAAATTTATATTAAATATATTAAGTATATAGTGTGAATATATAAGACGATATAGAAAGTGTTAAATTAGTTAACTATGGGTTAAAGATAAATTTTAAGGTTAAATTTGTGACCTAGACTTTTCTAAAACCTATTGTTTTACATGTGTTAGACCCAAAAGTATACTATCTTTGAAATAAATTACTCTGTGATGATTTGAACCAGAAAATAATTTATTAATAAAATAATTCTTTCAAATTTCCTAAAGTACTCCTCCTCCTTATATAAAATGGCACCATCCCTACACTTTTATTCACACCTCTAAATCCCCATGGCTCATCGGACCTCTTCCAAAATAAGCTCCCAATATCAATCTCTTCCTCTTAGAATCGTTACCTTAGGTAGAAGGAAGATCCAAAAAAACAGTTGGATCAAATCAAAGGGAGTTACATGAATTAAGAGGTATTGTCATCCCTAATTTTTTTTTACATTATTTTACTTCTTCACTACCTGTTATATTATTATTCAATGATCAAATTAAAAATCTAGTATCCTCAATATAATTTGATTTTTTATGTGAAATATTAGAACTACACTTACACACACCTCCATCTATTCGTTACGAACATATTGTTTCTATGTACGGCGAACTACTGCCTCATGAAATGATGATTGTTCTATTTTTCCCTACCACCTCCCATGGTGGCCATTATTATGGAACTGTATTTATATATGACATATATTATTTTTATATATTCTCTATTATTATGTATTTTTATTTTATTTCATACCTTTTATGGTTTTCATATTGGGTAAAAATGATAACATCATTTCCGAAAGTGTGGAATACCGCCCCATCAGAGAGATATGACTAGTTCATTTAATACATTTAATGTATAAAGGATGGAGTTAATGAAATTATTTAAAATATATAAAATATGGTATTATAATTGAAATATAATATACATATATATCACTTAGTTTTCATTTCATTAAATATTAAAAAGAAATGATTGTAGCATTCATGCGTACGTACATTTTACCATCTCCATGAATGGTGCATTTCATTTCTTATCTCCAAATATTATTTACTATTATAAATACATATGTATAATGGATATATTATATATATATATGATATCTAAATATTCAATATCATTCTAGAGATAATATATATTTTACCACAAAGATAATCTGTAATTATAACTGGTTCATTTTTTACTAAAGTACAGAATATCGATGAAAAAACTGTTATTAACATAAATGATTATGTAATTATTATAATGTGATAATGAGTGATATAAAAGGAATAATAAACTTGAAAAATGTTCTAAATCCAGTATAAATTAATTTGTGTTTATTATTCAAGAAGAACAAGGAACATACATGACGAGTTAGATTAAAGGTAAGGGCCTTCATCTCAATCGTCTTTCATTTAGGAATATTTTGATTTTACATGAATTAATTTTATATGGTGTATTAACCCTTGTGACATTTACACTAATTCAAAGGGAATATTATTTCTATATATCATTTTACAAATCAATAAAGGGAGTGTTTCTGTTTAATGCATGTGGTGACTATGACCTTTCCACCCCCATAGGCATTTTTTATATTAGGTTTCCTTAACTAGCTAAAATGTTTTTAAACGGAAAATAAATACCATAAACCCCTTTTACATATTTTGGTATTTAAAATGGTTTTTATATTGGATTGATTATGTCAATATCTTGAATTGATGTCTTCTTATTGCAATGTGTAAATGTAATCGTTCATTTAAGCTTGTTCATTTGTTATAATTATGTTATAGTTATTGGGAATACTTTACATATATGGGAAGTTCTATGATAATCTTAAGGAGGTTTACCCTGAGATAGATCTATAATGCATTTTGTAATGTGACAAGGGTAAACATTAAAATTTCTCCAATGATATTTATGGAATATATTCTGATGGTTCATCCAATGATAACTCTCTTTTGAGCTATGAAATATATAATATAAGTAAGTTAGGGATTCCATATGTTTCCTTAATGATTTATTATTTTTGTGTGTTATTCATAAATCTTATGATTTCAAGATGTATCTTAAAGAGATTATGTTTTATGAGTAAAAAGTATGATTTCATTTATTTTTGATGTATGGATGGACTAATGATTTCTTTCCTTACTTTAAAACTCTTAATGAGATTTTTATGCCCATCCTAGATTTTTGAAATGTTTTCGCATGGTATAAGGAAGGGTAAGAGAAAGGAAGAAATCACGAAAATTTATATCAAGAATGTAATAATTGATTTATTTTATGAGTTTTATTGTTGTAAAAAATTGTTAGAGTAGAAGTGTCTAATTGGAAATATATGAGATGTAATGTAACAAAAATGGAAGAATTCATTGAAACTCTAAACCTAAAGAGAAGATCATTGTCGAATTCATGACATAACTCAAAATTTTGTAATGTTTAAGGCTAGGGACCTATGTTTTATGATGTTATGTGAAGTTTATTCATCATGATCTGTATCAGTATTAGACATTACTTGTTCCCATAATAATGTTTTGTAATAAGGAAACATATTTTATAGGGAATATCCTTTGGTAATTTAATACTACGTTGAAGAATTTCCCATTATCTGGAACAAGGTGATAGCCAAGTCAATCTCAATAACCTATTTTAGAAGTTATTACCCCTAGGTACCTTTGGTTTAGAGTAAAAAACACTTGTAGTATCCAAGAAATTATTTAGTTTATTTGAAACAATTTACTATACAGTTTTTCAAATTTTTTGGATGTTTTTCTATGATTAGAATTATTTATAGGGATTTATATAGAGTTTTATAATATTAAACCTGAAAATAACAAGACATTCCTTTGATATGAACTATGGAAAACAATACCATTATAACATATTAATTCATGATTTAATATAAAAAAAATATAGTACAACAAATAAATTCATGAATCCATGTGTATTTGTAAAATAAGTTAAATAACACACAAATATTATACTCAGATACAACAACATTGTTGAAAAAATCATTAACATTTAATAAAATTTCATTGTTCTTAATACTTCATGGGAAACATTGGGGCATATATAAAAATGAGGGATCTAGAAGTCCGTATGAGTGAATAAAGAATAAAATTGTAAAATTATTACTTGTAATTCAACATGAATTTCAATGGGCCATAAAAGGGGATAGAATCACAACATAAACTTAAAATCATGGTATATTATTACAATAAAAAGGCATCACAGGTACATGGAAATAGAATTAAATATGAAATCATAAACAGAGGTCGTGGATAACCACTATGACATCATAACATTGAGGAACAAGTCCCACTGTGGATTAGTTTAACTCATTAAAACAATGCTTGTTGTCTTATGAGACTTAAACGATACTAAATGCATTGGATCTCAATATAATTCTATGTCCACCAATAAAATTCATATCATGTACATATATAAGTGTTTCAAATATATCATGCAATACAATACCAAATTATAGTACCTGAAATATCATGTTTAAAGAGTGTTGAATAAATAAATGGAGTCAAAAAAACATAATTATAGGTATTTCAAGTTGAATACACTTGAGTATAAATGGATATTCTATTAATAATAAAATTTTTAACATGGAATAATCTAAAGATAATTCTGGCAGCATGATAGGGGTATATAATTAATCATAGTGAGGATTAATTATTGTTAAATAGGTTTATCATCTCTTGGAAATAAAAATGTATGTAAGGGTGATATATAATAACATAAAACAATATGAAAAATTGTGAATTGAATGTCATAAGAAAATAATTGTTCTTGAATAAAAGTTCTGCATTGAACCAATCGTAGGATAATTTCGACAATATAATGGGGGTACAAAATGAATAATGGGAGGGATTAATTGGAGTCAAAATTAGCCACTCGTTACTTGTAAATAGTAATTGAAGTAATATGAATGTTTAAAATAATATCACATAATATCAATGTTTAAAATCTTATCACATAATATGAATTTAATGATTAAATGTATTGCATATTAATGGTTCTTGAATATGGAGGAGAAGCCGAAGATCCTTTACCTTTAGAGGGCATTTCCTAAGTCATGAAATGAGAATATTAAGAGCATGGGGGAGACATTTGGTTTCTCTAGATAGATAATGAAATATTTTATTCATGATTTGATGGTTTTTATTAAAGAGTAATTGAATCCCTATTGGGGTTATATAAGAAATGATATGGGAGTTCATTATTTTTCCCCAAGCATTTTTTTACTCTATACAACAATGTAATCAATACCGGAAATATTACCATTTTTTCCAATGGATTCATCCAAATAATAGTGTTATTCATTATTTTGTATGGAAATTAGATAAGATCATTAAAATAATACCCTTGGTGAGATTAAAGTGAGTCATTTTTACAACGAATTGTTTTTAAACGTATAAAATATAAAATAGGTTTTTGAGATTTAAAAATGGGTTATGAAAATAAATCAAATAACCAAACAAAAAATTATTTTAATTGTTAAATGTAGTTATGTCCATGGATACATTTTATGGGAGTGTTCCCTACATTTTATTGTTGGTCATGTTGTCTCACAAAATTATACATTCATTTCGTACAGGGGAATGACGGTTAATGTTTCTTTATATCAGGAGTCGGTCATGATGACTCACCCCCATAATATAAAATGGTGCGAAATATGTCTTTATTTCTTTACGAAAATTAGTTCATGTACCCTTTATTGAGTCTATATCTCGTTAGACTACTTATGGAAGCCTTAGTTATACCCTGAGTCTATCGATCACATTGTATCCATGTATATTCCGAGTTCTATTCTCACATACATTATTTAAATTTTCGTATACATTATATAACTATATATATAATAAATTAAATATATGGTATTAAGATAAGACATATTTCTAGACTATTCCTAATCAATCATATCCAACCCTATGTCATATAAAAACCAAAGTCATCCTGTATTTATTCATTAGAATTGTTTATATTTTCTTTTCATGAACTGTTCAATTGATATGTACATTGGATGGGTTAATTATATACCCCATTGTTGGTTGACTAATAAGTTTATATGACACCTTACTCAATCCAAATTTGATACCCTAGTGGACCTCATGTATATTGGTAGGGATAAGGTTCGGTTACCCACAATTGATTCTTGATATGTTTTACTTATAGATTGTATCATTAGAGTAGAATACTAAGAATATTCTCATGATACAAGTTGATATGTTGTTTTTTTCTTTACATATTTTTTTATAACACGATTTATATGTACATCCTATCTATCCAATTTTCACTTTTTTAAAATTATCATTCAATGATATCGTCATGTGTATGACCCATCTTATGTTATTTTGATAACTAATGTTGTTGATTGGTTATTTATGCTTCCATATTTGATTATATTTTTGTTATAACTATCCCATTTTTTAAATTATTCATTCACTGTTGTATATTTATTTATGGCATCTATTTTTTCAGTATGATATGATGATATAGTCTTACCATTATACCACCTTGAAACCTTTTTGTTAGTCAATAACAAGTAGCAATTGGGGAGGCACACCTGAGGCTATATATCCCACTCATTTGGGGTTCGAGTTAAGTGAATCCCAGTTTGGGATATTAAATTTTTTTATTAGATACATTTTTCATTTTTTCTTTCTGTTTTGGTATTAGATTGGAGACTAGGATATAATGGAACATGGAAAGGAGCCTATTCTTGGGATTTTCTAAACAATGTGAAACGGAAACACTATTATCTAGTATGGGTTATTCCTATAATTAGATCACATCTAATACATTTGAATCAATTTAACCATAGGGTGATTGACATGATTGTGATTTTATTACATTTATGTTATTTTACCTAATATGGATTACATTTATTAATCCACATTTGGAAAGAAATCAATATCTCACGAATTATCAATGGAACATTTGGACTAATATTTCATGCATTTTTCCATTGAACATCAACTTTTTCATATATTTTATTGGTGTGTATAGGTTAGTTTCATGATTCATATGTATTTAAATTTGATAATTTTATTTATTGGAATAACATGATTGAAGTAATAAATGTACCAACAATAATTAAAATGGAATTTTCAAACATCGATTGTTGATTACACATAAAGTAACCAATTATACCAGGTTATTGGTTATGGACCATTGGGTTTCATGTACTGGTTCAATGCTAGTTTATTGGATTAATTAAATAATAAATGTAATTTTGGATTTAATTATATAAATCGTGAATGATATTCCAGTAATAAAATAATTTCTTATTCCCTATTACATCCAGAGATATATAACTAGATGTAAATGTTAGGGTGAAGTTAAATTATGAGCCAATTTCAATTTATAAGGAGTATGATTTTTATAAATTATCAATAGAAACACATCTGACTAGAAATATATATATATATATATATATATATATATATATATATATATCAGTGTATGAACTCAATGATGTTGGAACTTTTAAAATGAATGGTTAACTTTGAATGGGATTTCAATCACAATGTAAAGGATATATTTTCTATATTTTGAAACTAAAACTCCATATACTAGAACCCTAATCATGTGATTTGAGTCCTTGACCCAAACATAGTCTTAGTAGTTGGTACTTTGGAGTGTCTATTATGATTTCTATGACTTTATATTATCTATCTTTATAACATAGAACAAAATTTTGGAGCAACAA
The DNA here is from genome assembly GCA_963277665.1 of Viscum album. NCBI lineage: Eukaryota > Viridiplantae > Streptophyta > Magnoliopsida > Santalales > Viscaceae > Viscum > Viscum album. The sequence continues at coordinate 1,100,644,371 of OY728123.1, forward strand.
GAGAGATGTGACCATTTCTATAGGAATAATATGTACATATCATGTTATCTATCTATATTCATTCAAATGATAAATTCATTTATAATGTTTTTGCATGGATTTTTAGAATCGAGCCACCAGAATAGCCTTGAATCATTTTCAAGGAATGTGATGATGAACATGTAGTGATGGTGGAGGAATTAGGCCATCTATGATACATCTTGAAATGTCGCATATGGTACAACATGTTATGCATGATATGTTCACTAAAAATCAGTTTCAAGATGTATTTTTTCATATTATGTAGTCTATATATGGATTTTCTCATCCTTCGCGACTATGGAATAGATGAATGAGATGTTCTATCTACCAAATCCTACTATATTTTAATGGTATTGGAAACCACGTGATGAAACGTCATCTCTACAAGCCCTTATTTTTCTATTTTTGATCATATAAATCCTCCTTTAGATTTAAGGTTCAAGATCACTTCCTATATGATAAGTGGTTATTTCATTATTTGGTGGGATGTTATTACCCATGAAAAACAACATCAAGACATGATAAAGAAGGATTTCTAGATGATATTATACAATTACATTATTCAATAGACACTAAGGTCTTTCTAGGCTAGAGAATATATGAAAATATAGAAGATATTCATTTTTTAATGTAATATTCTACTTTCTTTTTTGAACTATAGAATTTTACACCAATCTTATATGTGGGTGACTTTATGTATTCTAGTTGATTCGAGGATTGGTTGATATACACCTCATTCTTATAGGTTAACATTTTCCTTTAGACCAATTTTTTTGAGATAGTCAACCAGGATCTCAGAACTCAGAGGAATATGGAGTCATCTGATGTGGGAAGTAGGACATTTTATCACCTAATCATGCAAGTTGTTATTCTAATGATATAAAGAATTTATTTGATGTGTTCCACTGGGGTAGTTGTATTCATATGGATCATACTGATAACTTCCTAATATTTCACCATTGCGATAAGCTGGGATACACCAAAACTCAGTGTATGAAAGATCCAATGGAAGGTAGAGGCCTTAGAATGATGGGTAAAATCTAAATATTATCAATTAATTTTCCATTAGTTATTAGTGATCAGTGTTCTACAACTACCCCACATTCTAGAGATAGTCCAATAGTGTTTCTCCAAGAAGGTAGAAGGAATACCACTGACCGCTCATGACAAGGTGGTGGTCTAGGAAGAGGTAGTAATACACAATAGTTTCAATGCCAGTTGAGTGTTTCTTGTCATGGAATTTAGGATTAAACTCTATTCCATGGTATGGGCTAGTTACATAAAGCACATCCAGTTCATAATGAGTAACGAACTAGACATTCAACTATTCAAAGCATTATTTTAGTATTACATACTTTAGTGTCCACTATTTTGAAAATGGAACATCACACTCCATTAAAAATCAAATAAAAATCTAGAGAGTTTGAACAGTGAGATAGATTATTATATTCAATTTAATACACTCTATACCTCATTGGGTATCCAATCAGAGTGTATTTTTCATTATATGAATTTTTCTGTTGAGGTAGGTGAATATCTATTTGAGTGAAAAAAATTATCAATGATATTACATGGTCGTATGTAATTTTCAGAATGTGGTGGATACACCCCAATAGATCTCATATCAATTGTTATCTCTAAATTCTTATGTTCATAAAACCATAAGTTGGTATGTATGTGAAGAATGGAAAATGGGATATACATGCATCTCGAGTAGGACCTGAGCATCAGGAACTAGATAGAGTGACAACCTAGATAGATAGTATCTTTATTGATGACTAGGGGTTTCAACCACATATTCTTCTTCTTATGGTTTATCATTTTTTTTTATTTCTTCCCTAATGTCTTTTCTAGGATAACTCTAGTAAGAGTGTTAGAATTCAACTATGATATTGTGGTAGCAGTTCCATTACACCTTACATGATGTAACCTATAATGATTCTAGAGATCCAGAAACTATAAGAGTGCCAAGAGGAAAAACAATTGATATGCCCCATCACTTCTCTATGAGGATCACCATTCCATTTTTCTATGATAGTAAACTGTACACTTATTATATGCATGGAATAATGTTGGTTGAACCATATTCCAATAAATAAATGATATCCACTTCCTAAGAGAGAAGACATATTTTATTATCTCTATTGATAGATGGTATTCTCAAATATTGTTTTGAGGTCAATCTATCATCAGGTGCATTTTAGATCATTGTGCATACCACATATAGATTTCCAAAGTATATATGGTATTAATGTGTACCTTATAATTTAACTCATTCTCATTGAAACACCATTGTTTTTCATGGCTCTAACGAATCAGGTCTTCTACACTTACCAGGATTTAATCATGGTTGCCATTCTCGATGACATCTTAGTATAGTTTGGTTCTCAACTCAAACATTCCGTTCATCTGGAGATCTTTCTAAACACACTAAGACATACCTAGAATTATGAAACTATCTTTAAATTACACTTTTGAATCAAAAATTTCAACATTCTATTACAATTCATCATAAATAGTTGTATTGGTAGACCCCATGAAGTTGAGAGTTGTAGTTTCATGGGAGGAACCCAATAACTTCTTTAATATGCGATGCGACTTATGAATATCATGGTATTGTAGATTCTTTTTCTAAAATTTATCATACCTTGCAGATACTCTTAATAGATTCAATAACAAAGGTCGGATATTCATAAGGTCAAAATCATGTGATGCAGCCATTCAAGAGTAGAATGTACATTTGACTTTAATGTCGATCCATGTTCTTAAAAATCTTGGATGGAGCTATATTTTTTACTGTGATAGATCATGATTCAGTCATGGGGTAATTTTATGTAGTATGAGTGTGTCGTAGAAAATGAGTATAATCAAATGAGTCCTCATAATAAAAATTACTTGATTTATGATCTCGAGCATGCTATTGTAGTTCATTATTTACACGGTTTGTGAGATTATTTACATGGGCAATGTTTTGAGGAATTCACTAATCACAAAAGATTTAAGTACACCATTATATAGTATGATATCAATATCAGACATCAAAGATGAATTGAATACCAATAATAAATCGATTTAAATATTTCCAATATGCCTAGAAAAAGGTAATGCAGTATTCGATGCTCTGATCTTGAAAAATCAGATGCATGCAATTTATGAGGCCATTGGTGAGTTTTATCTCATGGACACTTATTTAGAGATTAATTATTTTGTTACAAGGGATCATGGGAAACAATCCTGTCATCCTTAATAGTGACCTCTATAATCTTGGAATGGGTGGGAATGAGGGAACTCTCAGATCTTGAGAGTATAAGACCTTAGTGAAATTATCTCACATGACGATTCATTATTAGGTTGGACCGTGGATGAGGATGAGACCATATGCTTCTAAGGGATCATCTGTTAGTCCAGAGTTTTTTATTTTCTTCTTTACCATTAGATCACATTATTTTATTTGGGTTTTCTTTCGAGATTTTATTGTTTCAAATAAGATTTTGATATAAAGATTTTTTTCTTTTTTGTTGAATGTTTTAGGCTCAAATTAATGGGAAAACATGTGGAATCGTGATTTTGATTACCTTTTTAGTTTATTATGATAATAAATAGTTTGAGTTTCACATCTGTATCATAGTGTGATCCAAAACATTCTGTTTCCATGAGAAACTGTGTTGTTATTTGGGTTCCTCTGGAAGAGGGACCATAACCCAACCAAGGATGAACAAATCATGTGGATGGTGCACTCAGTGATTTAAACATTTTGATAGATCCATGTCACACTATTGAATTGATCATTTCCAAAAAATTTGGCCAAACCATTTTATTTCATAATGTGTCTAGTAATATGTGTATGGTTGGTCCATGGATTGAAAAACCATGCGTCAAAACCATGCACAGTGCCTTTGTGTCTTAAAAATATGAAATTATTCTTCTACCCTATTCTTATATAAGTCCCAGAATGAAATTTTCTACACTTCATGGATTGTGTGACTATAAGGGAGTTCATCATTTATTTTCCATACCTCCCACTTCTTCCATGGGCTAATCCTAGTTGATACTTCATACAATAGGGTTAGTTAAGTGAGTTAATCTCTGACTCTCTTCTTCCACTTCCTCATTTGCCCATTTTCTCAGTAGATTATATCATCCCTTGGTTACATTTGTCGAGGGTTCATATTTCTTTTTGATAAAACTAATGGTCTTGTTCTGTTATCTTCCCTATTATATGTTATCGTATTTTTGGACCTCCTTGAAGTTGTTTTGGGTTCCTGATGTTGAATAAATTATTGTTTGAGTGAAGTTCATTTTTTATTATAGAATTTAAAATTATGAAAAATAGATATTTTTTATTTTTAAACTTGTTTTTATACTAAATAGTGCTATATTTTTTTAATTAATAGTTTTATCTAAAATGAGGTGATTTTTTATTTTATTTTGAAGTGTGTGTAATTTTTTTATTATGTATTACACACCATGTGTTTGAAAATTTTCTTAGATGAGCTGTGTAAGTAATTTATGGTTTCTAACATATGGTTTTGGATTGGTAAAACTGTCTTGGATTCCCAAGTGTATTTATAAGAGGATTTGGATTTTAAAAATATATTTTTGAATCCTTTTAGAAATTATTTTTGTGATCAATGGTTCCTTGAGGCATGTTTTTTACTTTTATAAATTGGTTTACTTGGAAAAATATCCTAGGAGAGCATGTATTTACTTATTTAATGATAATGATAATGTGAGTTTCTCAAATAGTACTTCCCAAATGTGTTTATAGTTGAATAAAATATGTGAATAACCCCTTGGGGTGACTTTTGGAGGATGCATCATTTTGTGGTTATGTGATGGCTATATTTGATATATATATATATATTTATTTATTTAAAAATGAAAGTATGTTCAATTTTTTTGTAAGACATAGTTCACCCCTTTATAAAAAAAAATTTAGGTGAATAGTGGTTTTATTAGCTTAGTATTCTACTCTATCTGGTGGTAGATAGTAAGGACCTTACTCTAATTTGGTATAGGGCTACTTAGTTAGGCCACGTATGGTAAGACCGAGCATCTGGGAGGATTGATGTCATTAGGTGAGGCATTCTTATGAGATGAATTATTTTTTTAAATGTTCTATATTATCCACTGATCTCATAGGCACTCCCATGATACATTTGTAACCTATTTATATTTTATGGATAATTTAGGTAAATTACATGGTTCCATTACTCAGGCTTGTTGTTTCTTCATTTTCCTAATCGTGTGATCATTTCACTAGCTACCTTGTGTGGTTTACCCATTTTTAAAAAGGTGACTAGTTGGTTGAATTTTTTTGTGTCAATTTTTTTACAATGATATACATCATCCTTTCATTTTTAAAGACATGTTTTATCCATTATTCTATTTTTGTCTTTCTATAAAATCTAATCATGGGAAATAAATAGTTTTCAAATAAAAATAAAAGTGGATTATGATTTGTTTCAAGGAAAAAATGTATTGAGACACTATTTTTATATATTATCTTATGAAATAAAAATTAATGGATATTTTATTCATTTTTAATTCATTATGAAAAAATATTTTTGGCCCAAACACAAATATTTAGTACTCCTGCATATACCACTTTCTAATTTTATGTTTTTTAGGATGGTTATTTCATGGTATTGATCTAGATAGGTGATCTGGGGGTTTGGGATTGATGAGTGACTCTAGGGGTCACAGGGAGATTTAGTGTTTGTCAAGATCAGTTTTAGATTTGGTTTTTGGATTAATTGTAATATTAGTTTATGTTTAAATGTTCTTTAGTTGTTTTGTTTTCATATTTTTTGGATTCTATATTTATTTATACTATTTAAGATTATTTGTTTTGGTGAAATAATTCTCATTGGTTTTCATTGATGACCATTTCACTTTTTTACTACCATAATGGATTGAGAACTCCACTCTTCCCATGTCATTTTCTGGCCTAGGTGACCTGTTCAGGGATTACTTAGGGTGGTATGTGAAACAATGGAACCAAATGATATGTTCATTAATGGTCCTTGGTTTCAGAGCACTCATTGTTATTGTTGATTTTGTGGTGTACAGATATGGGGTGTTAGAACATGAGTTCTAGGTACGATGATGTTTCTGGCCAACACATTCTGTGCTACACCATAAGTAACCATTGGATGTTAGTCTTGGTTTAGAATTTTTGGTTTTTGTGCATATTATTTATTTTTTGAAAATGAAACAAGAGTTGTGCTAGTGGTCTTGGTAATCTCAAAGGGACTAGGAAGATGTGGAGAGCTAGTAAAATATTATTGAGAGACTATCTGTGATGGTGGGATGAGTGTAATATGACCACCAACCATAGGTCCAAGCCACCCATCAACACTAATTTTCCATCTTGAGTTTGTTTTTGGTCCTTATTAATTTAATAGCCCTTTTAAAAATATGGTTTTGAAATTGAGAGAACATGACCTTTAGTTATTGTGTTTGGATTGTTGAAAATAATAAATGATTTTTCAAATATATTAGATGAAATATTGTGTAAATCATTTTTTGAATAATTTATTTTGATGAAATGGGATTTTAATGAGTTTATTTTGTTGAAATAAAGTTTTTTAAAATTTGAGGGAAGTTGGATGAATGGGAAAATTGTGGTTTTGGATGAAATTCATTGGATATTTTGTTGGATGAACTAGATTGGAGACTGGAGATTGAAAAATTCGTTTTAAAATGGTTTTTGGTGGAATTTTTGAATAATATTTTAGAAAGTATATTTTTTTCATTTTATATTTAGTGGTTAATTGAGGTGAGTTTAGAAATTAGTTGGTTTTTTTATTTTTTTGGTTTTCATGTTTTTTATACTACTCTTCTAGAAAGGATTCATTGGATATTATAGGTGAATCTATAGGTGTTTCACCATTAGAAGGTCCTCTTGTAGATCATCCCAAGGACTTCCTTCTCATGTTTCAGAAGTTCCATCCTATCTTTTATGCTCAGGTGGATTATCATGAGGTGTAAGAGTTGATGAAAAAAAATTGATAGAATCATTTTTTTCCCTTGTGTCACCCAGGTCACTAAAGGTGATGTTAAGCACCTTTTATGGTCAATAGATTGAGTTTTATTTTGTGGATTTTGTCCATTAAAACTAATCCTCTAGAAGGCCTTTCATGGGATTTTTTCATTGAATCATTCATATGAGCGTTCTTCTTCATGGTTAGGAAGGTGAAGAAATCCATAAAGATCTGTTTCCTTTGTAAAATGATGGGTTAGTTTTGGAGTTTTTGAATATATGGTTGATCTAGTTCATTAGCTTCTAGAGTGGGCCAACATGGATTCCTTGAGAGCCCAACATTTTGAGAATTGGATATGTCCTAACATGTGATTTACGGTGTCAGAGATTGATCTACCATCGTTTTACGTAATGGTAATAAATATATTTGTATAGAAGATATGTTTTTTGGATTGTTTTAGGTATGCAACCATCCTCCAATATCTGGAATAGGTGATGGAATTTCTAGTAAGGGTATTGGGAATCAGCCAGATATTGGTGGTGGTGGCAGCATAATTATTATTTCTTCTATTCTTTCATCAAATTTTTTATGCATAGGATCTTGGTGTGTAATCAATGTGGTTGGAATGGTCATAATAATACATTGTGTCTATATGATCATAATTACTATCTTACCTATGGACTGATAGGTAACTACAAATAGTTTTTCCATGGTATTTCAAAGAAGCAATGTGATTCCATGTAGACCCATTCAAAGAACACTCTTACCCATTTGTAGAAGCAGTGTATTGATCTGTGTTGTATATAAAGTCCCCATTAAGATATAATCATTTATGAATTTTAAAGGTTTTTTTATAAGTATTTTATTTTTTTGACATGTAAATGTTTGTTGTGAATCATCTAAGAACTCATATTTTAATGTAATCATGTCTATTGTAAATTATGAATTTTTTTGTCCTAAGTGGTGTTGGGTCCCATTGTGTGACTTGTTCCATATACATCACTTTTAGGAGAAAAATGATGATGAATGTATAACTTATAAATACCTATAATATTATATAATCCTTGTTGGATTAAATTGAGTATGATGATGTGTCACAATTTTCTGGTTTTTTTGGGGTGTTTTGTGTCATCATTCCAATTTTGAGTGTCAATGTTCAGTGGGTGACGTCCGCTGGGCGCCCATCCAGAATTATAAAATGATAGGGAGAGCATGTTCGGATCTAATGTTGAATTAATTAAGTCCATGTTTCAGTTTTATAGCACTATTAATCTTTTTAGGAGTTCTTATAAATTTTTCCCTTTCCCCATGGTCATCAAGTTATATTTTTTCCTCCCCATGGTAATCAATGGGAACCGTAGAGTAGGCTTGATAGTTTTGGTTTTGATAGGGTCAATATTTTATGGTTTGGTTTTTTTATTGTATCTAGAGGAATGGATTATGCCAAAAGAGAGTTTTAGGTATGTCATATGATTATTCCTTTGGTGGTGGTCAATATGTTCTTTGATTTGTGGAGTTGGACCATATGATTGTGAAAACCTTTGTTTGTTAACTGGTCAACCGGAATCCATGAGTATTTCGAGGGGATAAAATCATAATGTATGGGATAATTGTGACACCCCCGATTTTTTATTTTCTTCATTAAAAATTGTTTATCATTTTTTTCATTTATCCATTGAGTATCAGGCTTTTTAATTAAATGATTGAGTTCTGGGGTGTTTTTTTCTATATCATAGTTTATGTGCAGAGTTAAGGATAAACCATGTGATCTCCTAATGCTATATCCCTTTTAGGTTTTTCTTGAACTTTCACTGTTTGAATTTCATGAATTCAACATGGTTTAATCCAAGCTGTGTGGCTCCAAGGAAAAATTTTATAGGTCCTGGGGAGCCTCTAGGAAAGGGAGCATGACCCATGAATGGTTAGTCAAACCAAGAGAAATTCATTTTCATTATTATGTAATTTTTTATTGAATATATTATCATGTATTTTTCATGGTTTCCCACACCATTCATCCAATAAAATTTGGTACCTAGTTTTTTTGATGGGTTACATATTTAGAACATAGCTTTTGATGACATGTAGCCTAATAGTGTTCAGTGCCTAACTATCTTAAAAATGTGAAATTTCCCTTATACCATATTTATATTTTAATATTAAAACGCCTCTTTTCCTCTCATCCTAGATCATGGGAATCTGTGGGAGTTCCTCCCTTATACTTCTTACCTTTCTTTCTCATTCCAGGGTGAATCCAAGTGGATTCTTCAATCATTAAGGGGTGATTTATTGATGTAATATCCTTTTTCTGTATTCCTCTTCCACCTAGTTTAATTTTCAGGTTGGATCCTTTACTCAATCTGTTCAATTTGTATTGGTTTCTTGTTTATTTTTGTTCAAATTTTTTGTTTTGTGGTGTTAAGGTTCATGTTGGATGTTTGTCTATATTTGGACAACTTTTAACTATTGTGGGTTTCTTTTGTGGATGCGCTTATGGATTGAGGTAGATATCTATTTTCATTTGGGATTTAAATTTATGAATAATTTACTTCTTGAATTTCACAACTTGGTTTTTCATAAATTGGGATTTATTGTTTTTAGAAAAAAAAAATCTTTTGAAATGAGGTGATTGAATTATTTTTTGTTGACTTTTATGGAATTATTTACTAAGTATCACAAACCTAGTGCATGATAATTTTTTTTTGGATGGCCTCTGTATGTTATCTATGGATTTTAAATTTTGTTTTTGTCATGTTAATTGTTTTTTGGATTCCCAAATTAATTTAAAAGTTGTTTTGGATTTTAAATTTATTTTCTTTAATCTTTGTGGAAATGGTTATGAAATTAAGGGATGATCTAGGATTGATTGGTCATTTAATAAATTGAGTTACCTGGAGAACTCTACTCATGATGTACCTACTAAATTTTTGGATGGTAATATGGATGGGAGGTCCTCCTATGATACTTCCATCACATTTTTATGGTTGATGAAAATACGGGAAAATTATCTTGGGTTGACCTATGGGTGATACATCATTGTGTGGTTCTTTGATTGATGAATTTAATTTGTGTGTGTGTGTGTGTTTATGCGGTTGGTTGTTTAGAATTTATTGGTTCTCTCCCTCTTTATGTATGAATTTAGAACCTAGAATAACTATTGGATTATTTGATGACAATTTCTTCACTAGATTCATATTTCTATCTAGCTAGTGGCCCTTAGTATAGACCTTTTTCGACATTAGAGTTTCCCCTTAGTTAGGCTAGGTAGGGAAATTTTGAGCATGTGGGAGGATTTATGTCATCAGGTGATGAATACCTAGATAATGAATTAGTTTTTATTATGTTCTATATTATCTACTGAGATAATAGGTACCCCCATGTAACCTTTTAAACTTATTTATCTTTAGTAGATAATTTAGGTTTCATACTTGGTTTGATTACTCATGAATGTTATTTTTTCATTTTACTTATCTTTTGATTATTTCACTTTCTTCCTTATGTGGTGTTCTTTATTCGTTAACTATGGAAATATTTTTGATTTTTTTTGTAAATCATATATTAATTTTTTACACACTATTAAAAATTTGTAATTATAAAAATTTTAGCTTCTACCATTTCACCCTTTTTAAAATTATAAAGCCCATATCTTGAAAATTATTACTATTTTAATTATAAAGGGAAATATACCATGATTTGTTATGGAGAACACATATGTAAAACTAATGTTTATATATATTATTTCAAACTTTAAATTGATAGGTATTTTATTTAAGAAAAAATTAATTGGGAATATAATTATCAAGAACATCTACTGAGCTCTAATACTCATGTAGAGACCCGAAGCTAGATGTACATTGACATGAAATTAATTTTGCGGAATACTTAGTACATTAAAAAAAACACACACACAAGTACTGTAATATTTTAGTGTCTTTGGAAACTCGGACTATAATCTTCTAATCGTGGTGAAAGATCTTCAAAATCTCCCATAAAGATATTCCTCCTTTTTTTTACCTAAAACCTTTCTTTATATCCTGGGGAAAAGAAAACATAAAAGGGTGAGCTCAAATTCTCAGTAAGGGTAAACAAAATAAATATCAATCACATCATATTCATAAGAATATAGCATTTTGGAAATCATAACCTGCAAAAGAGAGCATAATTTCATAATCATGGGATAAATCATGGCAGTGAAAAAGTAATCCCAATAATCATAACTTAAAACATGAAACTTTGTGGCATACACACATAATCATAGAGAATCATTTCCTGTTAGTCAAGACTAATTGCCAAGACTATCTTAGTGGACAAAGTCCCTTTCTGAATCGAGTAACCCTCGTTTCAGTCCTGTTTCACTGAACCGGTATAACCTACCGTTCCAGCCCTGTCTATCTCATGAGATATAAAATCTTTACCCAATGCATTGGAGGGAGATATAGGTCCCACCCATCTTATAATGAATCCTTTCTTATGTGTGCCACATAATCATAAAACATACATCATCGCATAACACATGTAACAAAAATGGGATTCTTGAAACATCATGACATCATAAATCAATTCATATAAGATAAAGGAATTCATAAAAATAATTCCATCACAACATGAACAAATCAATTTAATAATAGGGATAAAAACAGAACCCTTTATTATCTTAGATGGAAAATAATTTTGATAAAACACTTGAACTCCATTCTTGAGGAAAATATCCTTTCTTCTTCAAAAACATTTTTTCCTTTCATAACATGTCATACAACTTTAAAATAAAAGAAGTTGATTAAAAATAAACTTGAAAACTTGTAAAGTAAGCTTCTTGGAAACAATGTTTTAAAAATCCATTCATGCCGTATAAGTTAAAAAAAACATTCTTCTCGTACTTTTGCCAGAAAAGTCAAAAAAGTACCTCGTACGAAAAACGACAAAAGATTCCTTTCATATCTTTTACTAAAAACTCACCGAAGGGTAAAATTGGATTTAAAAAATTGTAGAAGGATGGAAATAATATTACATATTGAGGGAACATGGATGTGGATGATAAAATACACCCCAGTAATTACCAAAGTAAATACAATCTCGGATAAAAGTGAGATTGTGATATTTCCCTTACCTTAGGTCCGATTTGCTTTGTACGTGTCCGAAGCTCCTGTATAATGGTTTAAATAATGTCATTGACTTATTACAGAATCATATTCATTGTTATGATATCATATATGGTTCACTTATGACATTATATTACCCGTTCTTTTGTAAATTCCATGTTAAAGAAGCGTTTTGGGTAAAATCGTTTCTTTTATCGTAGGTGTTTTGACTTGTTGTTATTGACATTATTATTACTTATATCATGATTTACTTACTTCAAGAATATAAAATATGATTTATATATCATATATATTCAGTATATATATATATATATAATAGATAGATAAATGAAATGAAAAACACCGTTCATGAAGACGGTAGTCCGTACGTACGCATGAACGCTGTTTTCCTTTCCCTATTGTCTTGAATGGAAGTAAGTAGATGAAATACATATATATATATATACATAAATCCAGTAGCTTTATAATGTCATATATTTCATTATTATTTCTTATATATACTTTATAATCATTCTTAAATGGTTAACATGGAGAATGAATCTCATTGCGTCGTGGAGACGGTAGTCCGTACGTACGCACGAGCGATGATATCATTTCCATAAATATTGAATTGAATTGGAGTGGATTATAAAATATATCAGAATAAATATGATGTTTTAATAACTATGTATAGTTATTCTTTACACCATTATACCCATCCATGTAAGGTGGTGGTGGAAAATAGATTACACCACGGTGTGGAGACGGTATTCCGTACGTACGCACGCGCGGTGATTTCTTTTTCCGTAGGATAGATAGATAGTGAAATAGGTTTGTTTCATACTTATAATAACATATCATTATATGAGTGATACTGATGTTATTACTTCATAATGAAACAACCTAAGAAGAAGAAGTGGAAGAAGAAATAAAGATGAAAGAATTGGTAACGGTAATTACCTCTTCTTTGAAGCGCCTTTTGGAGACCTCCTCTTAGGGAACTAAAATTGGTCTTTGAGGAATACCAGAACCTCTAGGATGTTTCTAGGGAAGTGGAGAAGAGATTTTGTCAGGGTTTGGACGATCTTTAGTGCTCAAATTGGTGTGAGTAGGAGGGGGAGGAGGTGTCCTTTTATAAGGGAGGAGAGGGGCACCTTAGGAATATCTCAAAATATTATTTTATATTAAACTCAAAATCGGTTTATAATGGTTCCAAAGGGTCTTATTTAGAAGCTAAAGTGGGGATGGGTCGAAATCCTATCAACCAATAGGATTTAGACAAGTTTAGGTTCTTATTTTAACCTTATCAATTAGATTTAACTCTAAGTTAAATAATTTAACTTTTACCGTGTCTTTTTGTTTTCTTTCACTATATGGTTAATACACTTACTATAACATGCCAAAAGAACCCCAAATTGTTTATTATTAATATATATATCCTTATCTAAGTCATTTGGCCGAACCTTAGATTTTTAGGAATAAAATAACAATTAATAATATAATATTTGATTTAAAAACTATTTTGTGTCAATTTTGACACTATTTGATATATGATTTTTGTGAAAGTCATAACAGAATTATATGTTCGAACCAAGTTGATTAAATCAACACTAATATATCATAGTAACCTATAAAATTAGTGGAATTCATAAAAAGTCTCAAATTACATTCATTTGAGAATTTATAACATCAATTAATGTAATATTTCCTTAAAAGGGTAATTACTGCATCATCGTTGTGTCATAAATAAATTAATTTATTTAAAGTCTAAAAATTATAAATAAAATATCATTATATAGGAAATCGTTTTATCTTTCTAATTAATATTTATAGTCGAATTTATCTTATGTATAACCCCATATTAAAAATGATTTACTTATTAAACTTTGATTTTAACTATTTTAACCCTTCTTTAAATAAATTAATAATAAATGTCCTAATCTAATCCAAGTGGGCCTAAATGGTCATATTTTATTCCTAGGTTTGTTTTTGGTCGAATTACACTTGTCCAATAGAATTAGGACATGTGTTAGGGTAATATTAATATCATATTTACCCTTAGTTACCCTATTTACTATTAACCGCGGTAAAAATAGTAAAAAGTTACTATTCACCAAAAAATTATTTTTATCTCATTGAACCACATTTTACTTACTGATATCAACCGTGTCTGTCGGATTTTTGAAATTCCATTCACAGAAGCGGTAAAATTAAGTTTTATGCAAAATTCAGTTTTTAACCTACCACTTAGTGGTTTCACTATTCATCAAAAAATGAAGGTTTTCAGAAAAATGCCAAAATTTCATCCTAAGCTATATTTCATATTCCGAATTCAAAAATGAAGTCTATTTTACCAAATTCATAACATAGAAGTTGCATTAATTAATTTTATAATTAAATCCCGCTGTTAAAACAAATAGCGTGTTTTTAAGAAACAATATCTATCAAAAGATTGACACTTGTTTATGTCTGGTTTAAATGTGCAATTACATCCAATGACCAACATTGTATTAAATTGTAAAAATATATTCTAAATATACTTTAAAACCACTAAAATTAATAATTTATCTCTATTAATTATTTGGATTAAAAAAGTTGTTTTTAATTATAATTTAGTAATTTTCACTATTCATCAGAATATGGAAGTTATCCGAAATGTACCAAAATTTCACCTTAGGCTAAATTCGATACTCCGAATCCAAAAATGAAGTTCATTTTGAAAAATAAGATTTACAGAATTTTAAAAAGTGGTTATTACTATTCATACCGGCTAGTTTTAATAATATTTTAATAGCATATCGTTGTTTAGTGAAACTCGGTATTGCGTATTACACACGCTATCGAGGAAGGTCGTGATTGCGTGTAATGCAAGGCAAGTCAAGGATGTGTGTTGTGCAAGCTCCTTTTGGTGTAGCGTACAACACAAGACATTAATAAAACTAAAAAGAATATTTTTTTATAAAATCTTGGGTTGTTACATTCTACCCCCCTTAAAATGAATTTCGCCCTCAAAATTCGTCGGGGTTATAAATGGTTTACTATTTGAAGGTTTCTTTAATAGAAACCCACATCGTAAAAAGGAATATCAAAACCAATCTTTAAAAACAAAAGTATGAAACGTAACGGTTACCCAAATAAACTAATCATTGGGTTTCCACATAGGTGAAAATATGGATATGGAAGAGAAATCTAACCATCATGTTCTGATGGAGAGTGGTAGAGAACATGGCTATGGAAAAGCCAATAATCACAAATCCATAAATTTGTGACGATCTAAGGTACCATCCGATTCATCAGGTATAAGATCACTAGGACAACATTTTTGGTTTTCAAGATCATTTCCCTAAAGTTGAAAATTTGAATTGGAATAAATACTTTCTTTATTTTGGTACAATCTCACTATTGTTCGTGCCTAGAACAATTTCCACTTCATCTCTTAAATGAAGTTGAATTTGTTATTCGTGAAGTGTTAGCAGATCATGTGATAGAATGACGGGTCATTCCATTTGTCTCAAACAAAAGGTTTGCAAAAATTATATACATAAGTCGATCTATAGTGAGATTAATCATATATAGTTCCAAAAATGGACTTATACTTCATATATCATACTGCTTAATATAATAAAACTAGTTTCTACTAAACAGGGACTTCCTGTAGGCCAGTGGTAGGCGATAAAGGCCAGTCGCACTTCGGTTGTGGGTTCGATTCCCACAGCCTTGTCCGAAGCGATGGGCTGTCGCCCGTCCTGCAGGTTGTCCTTTTTCTAAAACTATATTACTATAACATCCCATAAATAATATCGAAAAAACTTCTATCCTTAAACAATACTAACTTATGTCCAACATAATCCATTCCAATCTTTAGTCCTATCCATAATACTGCAGTCCATTCTCATAACATAGTGAAAACGATTACCAGAGATTTAATACCATCGTTGATCCCCATATATCATAAGATATATCTTGTTGGACACATTCCAAACATTCAAAGGCCTTAATCTTGTACTCTCTTGAATACCCATTGAACCTTAGTGAAAACTTGAATGCAGTTAAAAGTTAACACTTTCCACATACCAAAATCCTCAAAATTCTATATACTCAAACCATGATATCACTTAGTCCTTATATCAATCATGAGCTCATGAATACTGTTAAACATTTCATTTTCTCGTTTTCCCTTCATTATGCGCATTATATCTCAATCACTTTGAATACCACATTAGACCAATACATAAATATTCCAATATTCCATGATACAACATTATTTTGGAATCCCATTACATAAAAACTTAATCATTCCACCACATCGTTTTCATATTCAACATTGCCAATAGTGATCGCATGTGACTTCCCTTTGTCCTTTGCCTTAAGCGGTTTCTCATGTCGATCATCACTAACCCTTGGATTAGGGCATTTATTGGCATAATGTCCCATCTCCTTGCACTTGAAGCATTGAAGTGTTGGTTGTGCGTTCTCTGCAGTGTTTGCTTTATTCACTTCATTAGAATCCCTTTTTCCATTACTTCAACACTCAGCTGCTCGATGACCTTATTTTCCACACTTAAAACATTTTCTAGTCCCTTTAAGACAATCTCCACCATGCTTCTTTCCACACTTTGTGCATAAGGAAACATTCATCTTCTTTTCACCATTATTCTGAGATTTCTCCTTGAACTCCATCTTTCGTTTCTTGTCAAAACCATGTGATGGATATGTAACACCAACGTCCATTTCTACCTTGATAGCACAACGCACAATTTCTTCATAGCTACTGAAGTCTCTTATAGCTAATGCCCTTCGAAGGCTTGGTTTTAAGCCACTGAAAAATCGATCAACTTTACTTTCAGGTTGGATGATAATGCCAGATGCATACCTTGCAAGTCTTGTAAAATTCGCTTCGTATATACCAACAGATTCATCATCCTTTTTCTTTAGTTAAAGAAACTCCTTCTCCATCTTCGTTCGAAGAATACGAGGGAAGTACTTACTGAAAAACATGTTCTTGAACTCGTCCCATTCCATGGAATCAATTTCATCTCTTTGCCTCGTATTCTTGATAAGATTCCACCATTGATCAGCTTCACCTTCCAAACGATATACTGCTAAGATGACTTTATCATGTTCAGAACATTGAAGAACTGAAAATATCTTTTCAGTAGTACTAATCCATTGTTCCGCAACTAATGGATCAGTAGACCCACTGAAAGAAGGCGGACGCTGCCTCATGAAGGATTAAAAAGAATGTTGCTCCTTCCTTTGCTCGTTTGGAAGTCCTGCATGATTCATAGCTTGAGAAAGTTGTGTGAGCATGGCTACAAGATTTTGCATTCCAGCTCCCATATTGTTTGGTTTCTCAGGGGGACAATCATTGCATTGTCTATTGCATTGATCAACACGGTTCCTTCGGGTTCCAGCCATCGTCTAAAACCCCAAAAGAATAGTGTGAGAGGCAAAAATCATGCTAGGGAAAACAACATAATAAAGGGGCAGTACCCTCAATATCTAACATCTTAGGTTAAATTCTAAGATCGTTAGAGCAATTCTAGGACTATAACCTATACGTATACTTAACCTTAGAGACATCCCTAGACATACCTTAGAAATATCTCTAGGGATCTCACTAACGTTTTCGCATCCTAGTTTCCAAAGGTTGACTAAACCTTTCCTCTGATACCAACTGTAGAGACCCGTATCTTGACGTACATTGACATTACATTACTTTTGCGGAATACTTAGTACATTAAAAAAAACACACACACAAGGACCGTAATAGTTTAGTGTCTTTGGAAACTCGGACTATAATCTTCTAATCGTGGTGAAAGATCTTCAAAATCTCACATAAAGATCTTCCTCCTTTTTTTTACCTAAAACCTTTCTTTATATCCTAGGGAAAATAAAACATAAAAGGGTGAGCTCAAATGCTCAGTAAGGGTAAACAAAATAAATATCAATCACATCATATTCATAAGAACATAGCATTTTGGAAATCATAACCTGCAAAAGAGAGCATAATTTCATAATCATGGGATAAATCATGGCAGTGAAAAAGTAATCCCAATAATCATAACTTAAAACATGAAACTTTGTGTCATACACACATAATCATAGAGAATCATTTTCTGTTAGTCAAGACTAATTGCCAAGACTATCTTAGTGGACAAAGTCCCTTTCTGAATCGAGTAACCCTCGTTTCAGTCCTGTTTCACTGAACCGGTATAACCTACCGTTCCAGCCCTGTATATCTCATGAGATATAAAATCTTTACCCAATGCATTGGAGGGAGATATAGGTCCCACCAATCTTTTAATGAATCCTTTCTTATGTGTGCCACATAATCATAAAACATACATCATCGCATAACACATGTAACAAAAATGGGTTTCTTGAAACATCATGACATCATAAATCAATTCATATAAGATAAAGGAATTCATAAAAATAATTCCATCAAAACATGAACAAATCAATTTAATAATAGGGATAAAAATAGAACCCTTTATTATCTTAGATGGAAAATAATTTTGATAAAACACTTGAACTCCATTCTTGAGGAAAATATCATTTCTTCTTCAAAAACATTTTTTCCTTTCATAATATGTCATACAACATTAAAGTAAAAGAAGTTGATTAAAAATAAACTTGAAAACTTGTAAAGGAAGCTTCTTGGAAACAATGTTTTAAAAATCCATTCATGCCGTATAAGTTAAAAAAAACATTCTTCTCGTACTTTTTCCAGAAAAGTCAAAAAAGTACCTCGTACGAAAAACGACAAAAAATTCCTTTCATATCTTTTACTAAAAACTCACCGAAGGGTAAAATTGGATTTAAAAAATTGTATAAGGATGGAAATAATATTACATATTGAGGGAACATGGATGTGGATGATAAAATACACCCCAGTAATTACCAAAGTAAATACAATCTCGGATAAAAGTGAGATTGTGATATTTCCCTTACCTTAGGTCCGATTTGCTTTGTACGTGTCCGAAGCTCCTGTATAATGGTTTAAATAATGTCATTGACTTATTAAAGAATCATATTCATTGTTGTGATATCATATATGGTTCACTTATGACATTATATTACCCGTTCTTTTGTAAATTCCATGTTAAAGAAGCGTTTTGGGTAAAATCGTTTCTTTTATCGTAGGTGTTTTGACTTGTTGTTATTGACATTATTATTACTTATATCATGATTTACTTACTTCCAGAATATAAAATATGATTTATATATCATATATATTCAGTATATATATATATATATAATAGATAGATAAATGAAATGAAAAACACCGTTCATGGAGACGGTAGTCCGTACGTACGCAAGAACGTTGTTTTCCTTTCCCTATTGTCTTGAATGGAAGTAAGTAGATGACATACATATATATATATAAATAAATCCAGTAGCTTTATAATGTCATATATTTCATTATTATTTCTTATATATACTTTATAATCATTCTTAAATGGTTAACATGGAGAATGAATCTCATCGCGTCGTGGAGACGGTAGTCCGTACGTACGCACGAGCGATGACATCATTTCCATAAATATTGAATTGAATTGGAGTGTATTATACAATATATCAGAATCAATATGATGTTTTAATAACTATGTATAGTTATTCTTTACACCATTATACCCATCCATGTAAGGTGGTGGTGGAAAATAGATTACACCACGGTGTGGAGACGGTATTCCGTACGTACGCACGCGCGGTGATTTCTCTTTCTGTAGGATAGATAGATGGTGAAATAGGGTTGTTTCATACTTATAATGACATATCCGTATATGAGTGATACTGATGTTATTACTTCATAATGAAACAACCTAAGAAGAATAAGTGGAAGAAGAAATAAAGATGAAAGAATTGGTAACAGTAATTACCTCTTCTTTGAAGCGCCTTTTGGAGACCTCCTCTTAGGGAACTAAAATTGGTCTTTGAGGAAGACCAGAACCTCTAGGATGTTTCTAGGGAAGTGGAGAAGAGATTTTGTCAGGGTTTGGCCGAGCTTGAGTTCTCAAATTGGTGTGAGTAGGAGGGGGAGGAGGTGTCCTTTTATAAGGGAGGAGAGGGGCACCTTAGGAATATCTCAAAATATTATTTATATTAAAGTCAAAATCGGTTTATAATGGTTCCAAAGGGTCTTATTTCGAAGCTAAAGTGGGTATGGGTCGAAATCCTATCAACCAATAGGATTTAGACAAGTTTAGGTTCTTATTTTAACCTTATCAATTAGATTTAACTCTAAGTTAAATAATTTAACTTTTACCGTGTCTTTTTGTTTTCTTTCACTATATGGTTAATACACTTACTATAACATGCCAAACGAACCCCAAATTGTCTATTATTAATATATATATCCTTATCTAAGTCATTTGGCCGAACCTTAGATTTTTAGGAATAAAATAACAATTAATAATATAATATTTGATTTTAAAACTATTTTGTGTCAATTTTGACACTATTTGATATATGATTTTTTTGAAAGTCATAACAGAATTATATGTTCGAACCAAGTTGATTAAATCAACACTAATATATCATAGTAACCTATAAAATTAGTGTAATTCATAAAAAGTCTCAAATTACATTCATTTGAGAATTTATAACATCAATTAATGTAATATTTCCTTAAAAGGGTAATTACTGCATCATTGTTGTGTCATAAATAAATTAATTTATTTAAAGTCTAAAAATTATAAATAAAATATCATTATATAGGAAATCTTTTTATATTTCTAATGAATATTTATAGTCGAATTTATCTTATGTATAACCCCATATTAAAAATGATTTAATTATTAAACTTTGATTTTAACTATTTTAACCCTTCTTTAAATAAATTAATAATAAATGTCCTAATCTAATCCAAGTGGGCCTAAATGGTCATATTTTATTCCTAGGTTTGTTTTTGGTTGAATTAAACTTGTCCAATAGAATTAGGACATGTGTTAGGGTAATATTAATATCATATTTACCCTTAGATACCCTATTTACTATTAACCGCGGTAAAAATAGTAAAAAGTTACTATTCACCAAAAAGTTATTTTTATCTCATTGAACCACATTTTACTTACTGATATCAACCGTGTCTATCGGATTTTTGAAATTCCATTCACAGAAGCGGTAAAATTAAGTTTTATGCAAAATTTAGTTTTTAACCTACCACTTAGTGGTTTCACTATTCATCAAAAAATGAAGGTTTTCAGAAAAATTCCAAAATTTCATCCTAAGCTATATTTCATATTCCGAATTCAAAAATGAAGTATATTTTACCAAATTCATAACATAGAGGTTGCATTAATTAATTTTATAATTAAATCCCGCTGTTAAAACAAATAGCGTGTTTTTAAGAAACAATATCTATCAAAAGATTGACACTCGTTTATGTCTGGTTTAAATGTGCAATTACATCCAATGACCAACATTGTATTAAATTGTAAAAATATATTCTAAATATACTTTAAAACCACTCAAATTAATAATTTATCTCTATTAATTATTTCGATTAAAAAAGTTGTTTTTAATTATAATTTAGTAATTTTCACTATTCATCCGAATATGGAAGTTATCCGAAATGTACCAAAATTTCACCTTAGGCTAAATTCGATACTCCGAATCCAAAAATGAAGTTCATTTTGAAAAATAAGATTTACAGAATTTTAAAAAGTGGTTATTACTATTCATACCGGCTAGTTTTAATAATATTTTAATTGCATATCGTTGTTTAGTGAAACTCGGTATTGCGTATTACACACGCTATCGAGGAAGGTCGCGATTGCGTGTAA
The DNA here is from genome assembly GCA_963277665.1 of Viscum album. Taxonomy (NCBI): domain Eukaryota; kingdom Viridiplantae; phylum Streptophyta; class Magnoliopsida; order Santalales; family Viscaceae; genus Viscum; species Viscum album. Next base: position 1,100,666,244 of record OY728123.1, read on the forward strand.
TGCAAGGCAAGTCAAGGATGCGTGTTGTGAAAGCTCCTTTTGGTGTAGCGTACAACACAAGACATTAATAAAATTAAAAAGAATATTTTTTTATAAAATCTTGGGCTGTTACAACTCACACATATAACTCTTTCTTGTTTTTAGATATAATATCAGGGGAGATGTTTGGGTTCATGATTTGAGAGTGACCCTTGAGGTCACATAGATATTTAGAGGTTATTTTTTTATTCTTTTTTTTCTCCTTATTTATATTTTTATATTATGTGTAAATGTTGTTATGTTATTTTTTTTAATTTATTTTGGGATACAGTATTTATTTATACTATTTATGTTTATTTTTATTTTGTGAAATAATTATCAAAGGTTCTCACAGAAACTGATGGATCTTGCTTCCAGACTGATAGGATTGTGAATTACCCTCAAGACTTATCATGGATCAACCATGTAACTGGTTCAAGGATTACCTAATGTGGTTCATGATAGTATCTAGGACCCTACAATCATTATAGAGTAGATGATGTTGGAAAATCATTCCCTGGATTGGTTAGTTCATCCCAAGGTCACCAATATGTATCAAGAAATAAATATCTAGTTTTGGCGGCCTAATATGAAATGGGAGAATGTTGGATTTATCAATATGTGTTCCACCTGTCAATAGGTAATGGTAGAACTTCAGCGACTGGTATAACTTTTATTTTTATTTTTCGATAACCTAGTAGAAATTTCATGATGTTTCTATAGTCTAAGCAACTAGATTTCATACATTTTATTAAATAAATGATAAAATATAGATATTTTTTATTATAGTTTGATTTTCACACACTTTGTATCATTTTTAGATACATTCTCACAAGATGATCTTGGAAATATATACATTAAAGAGGACATACATATTCGTGGACATCCTCATTATATCCTATCTAACGGGTTCACTATAATTATTTCGTACTTCTGAAAATTATTAGAGAAGGACTTGGGTGCATATGTGATTTTAAGAAAAAGATATCACCCTCAAATATTAGAATAGATTGAGCACACGATCGAGGTGTCATAGTACATGTTACGTGCTTGTGTCCTCAATTTTGTGGGTTCTTGGGAGTTACGCATACCCCTTGTTCAGTTTTCTTGTAATAATATCATTCTGGATACCATCTCTATATATCCTTATATATACTATTATGTTAGGGCCTTCAATTCACCTAAGTTATAATATAAGGTTGGGGAGGTAGATTTTAATAGACCATGTCTTGACAAGGAGACTTCAGAGTAGGTCCTGTTGATTAGGAAGCACATGTTGACAACATAGTATAGACATAAACCATATAATAATCACCAGTAATGGACTCTAAAGTTTTATTTGGGGAAATGAGTTTCTTACGATACTCACCTAGGATGGCCCACTAATGAATTTAGTGGGAAGGTAATCATTTACCACGATCTATTAGACACTTTGAGGTTTTTAAATGAATTATACTAATAGATTATTTGATAGCACATTCTCATAGATACCAGTGGATTCATGATTTCTTTAATTCATATCATACTGTATGATATTATATGGACCTGTCACATTTTTTACAATCTAACGATTTTGAGTTGTGTTTGGACACTTCCTTTCAGAAATATCCTATACATATCATGGGACATAATTAGATGAAACTCTGAAGTATGTTATTTTCATTAATAAAGGTGATCTGGAAGAATGAATAAGTACAAGGAAAAACCTATGAGAAGGAAGATTATGTAAAAAACAGTGGATTTTGTTTCTCATATGATCCATCTTTACACTCTGATATCCAACTAGTGGATGAGTTGCTTTAGGTAGAGAAGGTCTTAATGACCCACATTATCTAAAAGGTATGAATTGTTTGAATTTTTTGAATAGAATATTTTTTTATCTCTTGGTAAATATTTCCTACATCCTATGAAAGGTATTGAGGTGGTTCTATGATTTTTCGGATACCTGATATCTAGAAATTGGATAAATATAATGGACCTCATGTCAAGCGCAAGGTTAGTAAAAATCGTGTGACTTAACTATGTGGGCTACCCTATGTACATGGGGGGCTGAATGGATTGTATTAAACCATGTGTGTCGGTTCACATACCCATGGAGGATCATAGTGGATCGTGATTGTGTGTTTTCACATTGCTTGAGAACAATTTGGAAGACCATTCACCAAATCCATGTGATAGGTGTCCAAGGGAAGTGGGTGGTGCATGGTAGGAAGACAGTTTAGCCAAAAATGAATCCAATCCATGCAAACAATATTTTGATGGTGAATTTATCTTCTTACATTAATGAATTAAAAACATCACCCCCTCTTTACTTTTCCCATTTCAAATTTGCAACACCTCCTTCCTCCTCCATGATCTCTCCCACCTCATATTCTATGTTGTTAGGTAATTTTTTAATCCCAAAAATAATAGAATGTTTTCATACATATTGGACCTACCTCAGTATGATCTCTAATATTCATTATTCTTATCTTCAGTTACATTTTCATCACTTTCACTATTTTGTGAGAGCTCATATTCCCTATTTTATTGTTTTTGGACTGTTCTTCAGTGTTTATCCATTCTACTTGAAACCTAAAGCTGATATTGGATGAGGACTCGTCTATGACCCAAAGATAGGTGGTATGGTTTTTTTCAAAAATGTTTAGGTGATTTTATATCTTTCTCCATTGTGTGGGATACCATAAATTTATACTTATCACCAAATCTTTTCCACTTGCATAGTTAATATATGGATGTTTTTATATTCATATTAACCCATGTTGGCTTGTTAGAGGATGAATAACTCATTTATTTTTCTCCATTTTGGTGTTAAGGGTTAAATGATTCTCTATAATAATAGGTATAATGATTATAAAACCTCCAAAGTGTTTCTTCTTGACAGTAAAATGAATCTCCCTTGCTTAATTAAATTTAATCCATTACTTAAAGGGATTGGTTGCTAGTTTCAAGGGCACACCACATTCTATTTAATTATAAATGGAAATTTATTAAATTATGATCTTTGGTATTGGTTGGTATAGAATAATTAAAATGAATTATATATATTTACTTTTTTATGCCATCAATTTTGGCTATTGTACGATTGATAAGGGGCCTATTGAGCATGAATTTTCATGATTTCTTATAATTGGTGTTTGGAATCATGTATCAAATAGTTATACTTTTATTTTGGTGATGGGAATGATAACCCACCATACCATCTCAATTTATTGTCTATAAGTATCATAGTTATCATGAGATTCAGGGATTGTACCCTTTATTGAACATATTTCACATTAGACTAGTTATAGTTTCCTATGTTATTCCCCAGGTTCAGCTAGCTCCCTATGTCTTTGTATATTCCTACTTATGTGCTGACATAGTTAGTGTTTATATCTGTATATAGTAAATAACTATATATATACAATGAATTATATATATGGTTTTCATATGAGAAATAATTATGGCCTATTATATTGAATGTAGAGCTTTCCATGTGACATATAGGAATCTGAGTCGACTGGAATTTATTAATTATCATTGTTTATATTTTCATTACCTTCACAATTATATTACTATGTATACTAGTTAGATTATTTCTTGACACCTGTGGTGGTGTAATACAATGTTTATCTCACACCATACATAGTCCACCATTAGTACTTTAGTAGACATCAAGTTAGTAGGTACAAAAAAGGGAATGTTCCTTGCTATAGATGGAATATCTGTTTTATATAAAGCATGGAGCATGGGAGATGATGACTTGGTGTATGCTCAAGATTCTAATGGAAAAGTATTTTAATTATTTAAATTTTGTATAACATGTTCTATCAACATGTCCCATGTATCAAAAGTTCTATTCTTATATATTTTCATTCCATTAAATCATCTTTTATATGAATATGCCTATGTATTTTTGATTACTATTACTTTTTCTTGGTTATATACACTTCTGCAATTGAATTTCATTTTGTTTCCATTATGTCATATGTTTTAATAAACATCTATTTTTCTCATTTAATTTTATATATTTGTAGTGACAATTAGATATGAGGGTATACTCTCCCCACTATACCACCTTGGACCCTTGCTTCTTGTCAAAATCCTTTCACATATGAGGAGGTTCACTTGAGGCCATGTGATCCACTATGTCGGAAAACTAATTATATGAAAATTATTCAATCACCGTATTATCAATGGTAATATTGATTAATGATATTTCAAAACTGATATGATAAAATAAATATAGTGCATGTATTTTATATATTTACATTAAATCAATAAGGCACATATGCATTTAAAGAAAAGTTTAATTTATAAAATTTATGGTCTCCAAAAATAAAAAAAATTATAAAATAGTTATTTGAGGATGAATAATTTTTTATGTTTAATGATATTTTTTATTTATCCTTTAAAAATAAGAAATTTTTTACCAACATACTTTAATATATAAGTTATTTTGGGATTCTTATTAATTTCATTATAATATTAATCTTTTATTTTATTGATCTGTTAATTTTTGTGATTTATGTGTAGAATGATATCAAAAAATTTAACACACTATGATTTTAATATATGATTTCCTTTGAATAAGTAAAAATGATAGACAACATTCTCCACACGCAACACAAAACTAAAATTAATATTAATGAATATGGTTTTTTTCAAATATTTCTATAAAATGGAATATAATGGTTAATTATAATACCTATGAAATTAAATTAATTAAGTTAAAACAACAATTATGATAATTTTATGATTTGAAACAAATATCTATCTAATTATTTATTTTTATATGATATCCATTTCTATTTAAAGAACCTTTTTTAATAATGAGTAGAATTATTTTATATGAATAATTGGTTTATACAAACATAATTAGTAACTGATATATAATATGAATGTGAGTTGTTAAATAAGAAATATTCATATTATATTTTAATTATATATCATATATTTATTTAAATGTTGAATTTAAAAATTATTAAATTTTAATTTCAAAAAATTAAAATTATTTTTGTATTAATCAATATTTCTTGAAGATAAAATTTTTGGGTTTCTTTAAAATGATTTATTTTTTCTGAAAATTGTAGAAAATAACGTTCTCTCAATTAACAGGAATATTTTAAATTATTAGTATATAATTATAAACGTTTATGTAATAATACATAATTTTCAGATAAAATATTTATTTTATGAGTGGATTTAAATTTTTAAAAATGTGGATTTGAATTTTTATATGAATATTTGAAATTTTTAATTTCTGTTATATTTTTCAAAAAAAGGGTATTCTGAACATTATATATTTATTAATTTAAAATTAAATTTTAAACCATTTATAAATAAAATAAGAAGAAATGGATTTACAATTTTGAATTAGTGGGTCCAAATTATTTAATAAGGATGATTTTTTCATCAGTGTTATGTAGTTTTGGTAAAAACTAGTCACCATAAGAAAATACTAAATGGTATAAATAATAATTCAAGGGTTAAGGGGCTTAAATTTTTTTAAATAATGTTTATAATTTAGTGAATATGAGATTTTATACCTTATCTAAACCCAGAATAAATAATTTTTTATATTTTCATCAACAATAAATGTTTAATATGTTTTTCATTAATATTATATGAAAATATTTTTTAAAATTCCCTTCTAACCACTTATAAATGTAGGCTCTCACTACACATTCAATACCAATATAAAAATATTGTTAAATTATGAAAGAGAAACAATTTTCCTTATGAAGGAATCTTATTTCAACATTTTTTTTATTCAAGTCATAAAAGAAAACCATATGTAATACATTTCTAATGGATCTCTTAAGGAAATCTCACAATTCTCAAAGTGAGTAATTTTTTTACATTACTTTTTCATTTGTATTTTTATTTTCCAATTCTAGTATAGAAATACCGATGTAAGAAAATAGGAAATTTAATTCAAGTCTATGTGCAGGGACTGAAACCTCCAATTAGAATAATGATTCATTTTCAATAGCAACCATAAATGGCTTTTAAAATGGTAAATTATAAAAATATTTTTGAAATTTATAACATATTATACATCTTGGAATGATAAATCATATTATATAGTTCTCTTATTATATAGAATATGAAATCATCAATCATACCTATATGTAGACTACAACCTCTATGGAAAAAAACGTTTTCATTTCCCTTTTCAACAAAACCATTTATGTTTTCAATGATAAGGGGCATAATTGATAAATATTAATTTTATGAAACAATAAGTCTCTATTATGAAAATGTTTAGAACCTATTAATTTTATGGTCTATTAATGATCAATGTCAATTGAAACATTTAAAATATGCATACTAAGAGGAAAATAGACTCTTCATTCTATGTAGTTACATTATATATATTATTTCTCTTTTTTAGTGTTATAAAATTATGATATTTCACTTTAGTATGAAGTAAATAATATCATTAAGATTTTGGTATGATGATATTACAACTAAACCACCTCATAATCATCCATTAAACATGGAAAGTTCAATTTTGAGGCAGTTTGACAACCTACATGAACACAACTACGAACATATATAGTGGAGGACTATTCAAACATATTAATTGGTAATATATTGGAAAAGTATTTAAATATTAATATTTTTCTAGTAATTTTACATGAATATTTTACTTATTAATTAATAAATCAACCTTTATTATTTAAGAATCACTCAAATGGTCTCATCATTTATTACATCATCATGGATCACAAACACAACAAAGATTAAAATAAATTATATGTTAAATATATATATATATATATATATTAACATATATTTTAATACATAATATGATCTAATAATTATAATCATTTCTTACAAGTGCAGAATGAATATGGACGGAGGTATGTTTTTCATCTCAAAATCCTCTCATTGAAGCATCTATGGTATTACGCACTGTATTTCATTAATGTGTTATATATATATATATATATCAATTATTAGATATCATGTAATGAATTATCATTTAATCAGGGTATTTAATGTTAAATTAAAATATCTAAAATTAAAAGGGTGTTTATTAAAGTCTTACTGATATTGTAAGTGTTCCTTATCACAAACATCAATTTTTTGATACATGTTTGTTATACAAACTATATATTTCATTGAATGGTGTATAGACTGCCCATGGATGTATACTGATCATATATTTTAGTTATTATTTGGAAATACATATTCAAATACATTCCTAATTATCAAATATATTTTAATTTAGTTGTCATAGAAATTAAATGGATTTTCTAGTAAAAAACCTTCATTCATTTAGTTATTACTATTTCCCTTATACTTATTTCATATTAGTTGGGTACATTAAATGTTATGATTTTATTTTATGGTACAATATTTATTAACATTACATCCCCAAAAACCACATTTTTTATATATTTCCTTCATCAAGGAGTATGTTTATAATAAGTTATATTGATATCTAAAGTCCCATTTCCATGTGTTATATTATATCATCATGAAATTATTTCATCCATGTATGTTTCATTAGACCCTATTATTTTGTTATATAATGTATCTTTAGAGATCTGTGTCCATAATATATTTTTATTTAAATTAATTACTTTTTACTCTATTTTTAGAGTGTGTTTTGAACAAAGGTATTTTTAAAATAAGAAAAAGTGATTTGCCTTTAACATTAATATCTTTTCAATACCTCTCATAATTTTTTACAGATAATATTAATTTCATTTCAAGGACTTATTATTAGAGATTATTTTTGGAATTAATTATTTTCAAAATAATTTTCATCAAATTTTCAAAAGTTACCTTTCAAACTGACCTATAAATTTGATTTTTTACAATTTTAAAAAATGTTTTCAGAAAAACAATTTTATGTTTTCTGTTAAATTTACTACATAATTTGGAAAAATATTTAATCCTAATATGGTTAATGATTCATGTTTTTTCTTTTGATACACACACATATATATACATATATATATATATCATTTTTTGGATTTGAGTCATGGTATGAAATAATATGTTTTTTTATCACATCTTTTTTTACCATTTCATGAATTATTTTTGTCATGGTGTTGTTCATTTAAGACTATACCTTTATTTTTTCATTTTTTAACTAGAATTATGTAAATTTTCATCCAGAACCCTTCATTATCCTGATGTATTATTGTAAAATAATTCTAGTATTCAGCTAACCATATGTGTATAACCCTAAATAGTGAAAACATCTAATTTTTCAAATTTCAAAATAAGGGATTTTCACCTACATAAAATGTTTATTTATTTTATTTTAAGGAATCAATATTCTTGATTAATATTTAATTCCAATTATGGATGATTAGTTATTGATATTATATATTTTTCAATATAAATATATCCATGTTTGATTCTTCTAATGGATCCTCAATGAATGGTATGAAAGGTCCTATTAAATTTTATGTGGAATTAGTTGGACAAAATCATGTGATTGGTGGGTCCATACATTACATATCCTCTCAATACATAGAAATGTTTTCTTTACACAATAATACATTATTTCTAATTTACACCTCTACCTGTATGAGTATAGTTTCTTGAAACAATTCATTAACAATATTCTTTTTATATTTTTCATTATGTATTCTATCAGTATGAGACCAATCATATTCGATATAGTTTTATTAATTTATTATCATGGATATAAAATTCTAGTTGTTTTACTTGATTTTGAAATTATTTATATTAATTATATATTATACATTATATTTATCATTGTTATCATTTTGGAAACATCATTTGTATGTTTCCCTTTGTTAGAGTATGAGCTTATCATTTACATCAGATTCTATTCCACTACTACTAGAAAAATATATAACCATGTCAATTTCTTATTTATTAAAGTCTATTTTTAAAATATATTTATTTATGAAATATTATAAATAATAGTTTAGATGTCTTTTTTATAAAAATGATGTCTAAACATAACTAAAAAGTCAACGGATGGGGTCTTTCAATGTTGTTTTGTATAAATAACTTTTGTTGAACTTTTATTTCGTGGTTTATTTTAAAATAAACTGATGTGGACACTATCGAATGTATATTTAAATTTTGGTAATATAAAATCTTAATGTTTAAATTTATGTTATTTTGATTGTGGGAAAACCACATGAAATTTCCAATGTTGGTTTTTATATAAATCAGACTTTAGAAGACACATTCGATGTTAATTTCTATATATAACTGACATTAAAATACACTTTCAATGTTGGGGTTTATATAAAAACATTATTAAAAGTATATCTAAAAAATTTATTAAGGCTTTAAATATAATATTTTAAAACAACTATTGTTGAAATAAATTTTAAATTGATGTTTTTAAGGATAAATAACTTTGAAAGAGTCTTCCTGGTCAGCATTAAATAAAAAATTTATGAATAATTGGCATCAATTTGATTCAATACAAATATATAAGAAAACCACTACCTAATGTTAAATATAATTTTAAAATAATAATTTGGATTAAATTTCAATCACCAAATCTAAAAACCTATAAAAACATATACATTAGAGAAAATACAACTTATTATATGTTTTCTAAAACATGTTTCTCTTCCCAATGATAGATTTTAATTCTACCACTACGAAGACTCATAAACACATTTATACCACCAGCCTAAGACCTCACTACAATCAGAATTATGAAAATAAGATATCATGTATGAATCCTCCTAATAATGTTATCCTCTCTCACACTATCATCTAGTGTTTACCATCTCTATGACATTAACAACCAGATATTTTATGAACCATATGAATAAATATCCCCATTTAATTTCATGTTTCTAAAATTTTATATATGAATATTCATGTCAAATAAAGTTCACATTCATGGTCTCAAATTTAATACTCAATAGAAACCATTTACTAATTCAGCTCTCATAAGTTAATACTCAATCTAATGAATGTGATAGTTTGTCCTGGATTTACATCATATATAACATTTTAAACAAAAAAAATGAACATATATAATAGAAAACACAAATTTATCCCAACCTAAAATATATAATTGAAAATAAAATTTATTTATCATTATAATTTTATTAAAAATAAATTAACTCAATAAAAAATAATTTGCTATAAAATAAACCATGTCATTAAAACTATTAATTCAAGGATATCAAACATGAATTATAAAAACTAATTATTTTTTGGACCATGTTAATTTTTCAATCGTAATAATATACATAAACACTAAAAATAAAAATACTCAACCCCCTTTGAAAAACTTATGAACAGTTAAAATCAAATAAAACAAAATGGGAATGCTTTTTATCATGAGATTTATTCTATGATTCATTTTTGTAATTACTCACATGATAGCCCCAATGAATGGAAAATATGAATATTATAGATGGGGAATCTATATACGGTATTAATTGAGTCATCTTAGTAGTATTTCATAATCATGGTTTTTAACATGTCAATATATTATTTCATTCCCTTTATATATAAAAATGTGACCAGATTGAAAGAGAATCTCTCTAGAAAAGGATTTCTATCTTTAATATTGGTCCTACATCTAGTATTTTTAAAGAGTATTTTAGTATGGTTATAGATCATTCTGAGAATAAAGGATTTTGTATTTATTCATGTATGCTTATGGTATATTTTTTATTTAAAAATACATCAGGGTACTTGGGTATAATGGAGATATTTTAAGTTTCTTTAATAATAGAATATGTAATTATTTAATTCGTCAATGATATTATGTATGTCATTATAATATCAAAAAGATTTCATATTTCCATCATTAGACTACAATTCATATAATGAGAGTAATTTGTAATCCTTCTAAACTATTGCTATAACTCCACAATGCATAGTAACCCATACATAACATTTTCTTTCCATGTACTTTAGAGATGTAATGTGAATTTATGAACATTGTACATAAATTATGGGGTATTTATATATATTAAAATGATTTTAATCCTATTTACGGAATGATTTTTTTCCATTATGGGGACCTTCTATTAGGAGATACTAATTAATTAATCAAACACTCCATCTTAGAGGGCCTAAAAAGATCAATTATCTTAAATCAACTCTCCAGGATAATTAGAATGATGATACGTTTTTCCTCATTCCTAATATGTAATGATGTTTATATGAAAATTTGTTTTAATTAGATATGGTTTATAGATAGAATTCATGAGATTATAAGCTGAGGGATGGAGATAAAAAGATATATTTTCTCATCTATGAATAAAAGAATAGAAATTAATAGGGAAGTTGAAGATGATTCATGAAGACTATTCATATGAAATTGATGTATTTATATTTGGATATCTTATGGTTAGGTATATTGAATCATTAGTATATGTCCTAGGTGAATCTTTGGGGAGGGATATACTAGGTAGGGTTATTTTATTTCTATATTTAATAGTGTCTAGTGTATCTTGAATTTCAATAATAATTATCTAATGATGATCATTCTTGATGAAATGTAAATTATAAAGGCTATTTATAATCTCACTCCAAATAGTTCTACTATCCATGGTAAATTTTATTGTTCCATTTCTTTGGAAAATTCAAAAAAATACAAAAGGACTATATTGTAGTGGTGTTGGATTTTTTATATGATGCCCTCTTCCTAATGTTACTTGCACATCAACACTCTTCCTTATTTATAAGGTCGTATAGGTGAGTTACTTTTACCATTATTAGTCTATTAGAAAATATTATGTCTTATACAACCTTTGGGATTAAATCCACAATAATAGACATTCATAAATCATCCCTTTTATTATAAAAAATTAACAACATTCCTTGGTTATGTGTAGGAGAACAAAAGATACAAATGAGATGGGGTAGGAAATGATGGGAGATGTCAAAAAAAGTGTAATTGGTACAAATATAATGGTGAATGTAGATATTTATAAGGCTTTTGAAACTTTGGAATAAACCATATTTTATATATCATGATTCATTTTTTGTTTTCAAATAGTATATTTTTATCATTTCAACCATTTCTTTTCATTCATCATTGTTCATGATATCTCTTTTGTGAAAAGAATTTGATTTCATATAATCAATTTGTGGCCTTCATCATGATGACCCTTTACATGTAAATAACATTATATTGTTCAATGATGTGATTAATTATAGTTTGAGTGGAACCTGAGTTGTATTCCCAATTATACAACACCTGAATCATCGGGGTTCGAATTCATGAATAGAAAATGGGGGGTTTACAATATAGATGGTGAAAAATAAGTACATAGGATAGTTGTTATGTAGACATGATCTTGGTTAGCGGTGATTTACACATGACATAGTCCTAGTGATGTAAGAAGGAAGATATATGAATGATAGTTTATTGGGCCTTCTGAACATATTCACGGGACACCTGGACTTGGAAATATTGGATATGTAATGGATCTCCCTCAACCCAGATAGAAGAGTTCATTTCATTCATAATAAAAAGGTCCTTTGACCATTAATATTTTTAAAATATTTGATTAATAGGAATTAGAATAATGGTAACTCAAAATCATGAGATATACATATTCAAATAGAGACCAAAAACTATTCAAAACATTAATCAAACCTAGAGTGACAAATAAGATAACATTTGGAGAGTTCATACTTGGATGTCTCAAAAAAATGTATTTTTAATAAATCTAGAGCATTATATTACAAAATTAGGTAAAGTTACATACTAATTTCAATTATCTTATGGGCTCATGTTAATTATCTGAACCATCCAAATAATAGAAATTACTATTTTAATTTATCAGGGAAAATGATAACATTAAATGTGTAAGAATATTGAAATTATTATTTATAAATAAATTATTGATAACCCCAATAACAGTATATATATATATCGACCAAAGAAATTCTAGTTACACCATCAAATCAATGTGGATAAAAATATAAAAATAAACCCCTAAGAAAATATCCTATAATTTTCTGAAATTTAGTAAACAAGTATAGTTTATTATCAATGAAATAGAATACACCTAACACCTCTTTCGCAATAAATAGTGATTTTATAATTTATAAAATAATATTTTATCCTGTTATGTTAATAATTATATACAATTTCCATCCCATCATAACATGGTTGAAGAGGCACTAAAAAATTGAGGTAGATAATCATGGAGGAGGATGTGGGGGGGGGGGGGGTAAGTGATCCATGATATTTTTGAGATCATAGAGAGAGAATTTTCTGCATAATAAAACAAGATACTAATGTAGACAAAAGGAATGTATTCTTGATAATCATTCCCATAACTTATGAAATGGCATATGCTAATGGGAAGATAGACCAATTTGATGTAAAATAATACATACAACATGTAATGTATAATTAAGGTTGTAAAATTCTAAATTAAATGTATTATATTCCAGATGAAACCAAATAGAGTTGTAAAAACCATAATAAATAATCAAATAGATAAATATATATTTAAAAATGGAAAATTCAATATAAAAAATTCTGAAAATTGAAATTTTTTTTAAAAAATAAATATAGTTCATTAAATTCATTGAATAGTTACATAAATTGAGAAGAAAATTCTAGATGGTAGAAACATTGAAATTGAATATATGGATTATAATATAAACTATAAAATTACAGGTTTCTACATAAACAGTGACACCCCATTGAATTAGGCATATAATGTTAATCCCTAAGATGTGTTTATGCTACAGAAAAGAGAAATATATAAATAGATAATTTTATTCTACTAGCATTCAATTCTATAAATCAATATAATCAGAACTACCATTCACATTGGTGCACTAAATGATTGAGTAAAATCATTTCTAATCATATCTTATAGTAAATTTTTATGCATTATAGAATTTACCATTAGATGAAACAAGAACACCTAGTGTAATTTAATTCAAATCCAATATTAGACAAAAAAATCATATATTGATCTAATATAATAACAATTAACATTAAATGCACAAAAATTGTAAATATAAAAATAACTTTTCATAAGTGAGATAGAAACATAGAATCAAATCATAATATCCTCGGAATAAAAAAACCCCTTGATGCGGATTTAATATATTAAAAGTGAACGAATTATATATGAATATAGTATTATTTTTAGACCCTCATATCATGATTAATAAAATAGAAAAAATATAAATTTAAAATGCATTTATTAAAGAAGCTAAATATGAAAATAAATTGGTAAAATGTATTTTTCTTAAAAATCAAAGGAACCTAAAGGAATAATATTTATAAACGTTCAGTGCTTCATAATTATTATATACTTCCATGATATATATTTTAATATATAAATTATAAAAAAAACGTATAGAAAATTATAATTAAGAATAAAGAACTTATAAAAAAATAATTATTTAAAAAAATTAAAATATTTAGAACTTCACATAATAGACTATCTTAAGGAAGTGAAAAACCATGTAAAATCAAACACAATAGACCAACGAAAAAGCAGAATTTGTTTTATAAATAATCATTTTTTTAACATTTATCAAAAGTTTCATACCTGAATCATTTGAACTGTGTAAAAAATATAAATAATATATTAACATTACAGAAAAAATGATAATATTATTACTTAATTTTTTACCATTAACTAAAATAGACAATGTTAATAACTTCATGCCCTGTGTAGTATGGAATTTATTTTATTAAAACATTAAAATTTATAGAGTATATATCCATATAAAAATAAAACCTATATACCGACATAAAGAAGAATATGATTGTCTTAATACTCATTATTAACATTTATTAAAAGATACATACATAATAATTTAAGTCACATTCTTTATTAATAAATCGTTGGCAAACAAACTGCGTTGATGTGTAAATTATTATTTCATATATGACTCGGTATCATTGAAAAGATATTATAAGAAATAACTTCATAAGATTAAAAAACTAAATATTTTGATATCAAAATAAAATTATTAAAATAACTAACCATATAAAATTCATTAATTTACCCGATTTTGGTTATCTCTTACAAGAATCTTAATACATAATTACAAAATTACACCCTTCCTTTTAAATGACGACAACACAGTAATAAAAATTAAAATTTAAGAAAAATAATATACATATAACAAAAAATATATATCAAATATAAAATAAATTTACCATTATATACACATAATAGATTTTACATGGATACATTATCAACAAGTGATATTTGTTAAATGTTTTCCATGACCTATATTTTAAGATATATCAACCAAAAAACATATCTTGACAACATGAATTAAAAATAAACAACTTATAAAAAAATAATAACAAATTATTTCCTAATAAATTGTTAATTGTTTTTATTAAAACCACATAATAAATGGAAAAGCAATATAATTTGAATTCATTTGTGTATAATACACATAACCTCCAATGAACTCAAAAATATAAAATGTTCAAAATTTGTTAAATTTTAATGAATATTACATTATAATTATGTTTTTTTTTCATACATATAAGGGAATTAAAAAACACCTAATATTCATTTTTAATAATATATAAGATATGTATATATATTTTCCACTATAGTAGGAGTTCTCAAATATTTCAAAGCCATTGAAATAAACTATGGATTTATGAGACTTTGAACACTAGTTTTCCCATATTGAATAAGTACCATGTATAGATACTAAATTAAATATGTAATATAGTATGTCACGTTAAATAATCATTATTTAATTTAAAAAAAAACTAAAATATAAATTTACATACATTAAAAGATCTCGATCGTAGGAATGCTAATATTTTAAATAAATAAATTTATCCATGATATAGTTTTTGAATATTTTCAATATATTTTCTCTACCACATATATAATATGTCATACGAAACTCATAAATATTATAAAAGGGGTAGGAAACCTGGGATGATATTTTTATCCCATCAGAAATCTCAAAAGTATCAAAAAAAATTACTTCTAGAGCATTTTGTTTCCCTTGATAGTTCTTAGGTTATTTGATACTCTTAAAAAATATAAATTATTGAAACATTATATGTAATTTTACATGAAATTTAAATAATTTTAAAAAACATTTAACATTTATATCTGATATTGAAAAAAGATAGAAAAAAATGTAAAAAATAACCCATAATATTACTAAATCAGGTAACCTCGTCGATAGGAAAAGGAATCAGACTAGTTATATTAATAGTATCATGTACTGATATTCTTAACTAACCCAAAATAATTTGGTCATGTAAATAATACACAAACTTATATATGAATATGAACTATATAATATGTACATGGGGTTATAAATCATACCACTCCCAATATATAGTTGGGTTTGGAGGAGGACTTAGTGGATCCGAGTAAGTAGGTTAGATGGGTTGGGAAAGCTGGACAGGCTATGATGGTTATATGATATGTGATTATGTTATCAATTGTTCAAACCCTGCATGGAAATATAGTTGGATTTTATAACTGATATACTATATTAGTTCATTCATCTTATATTATATGGGATAAATTTCATGACCCCCTCCCACCAAAGATGCCCCTCCTGAGCTGGTAATGGTGAAAGGGAGATAATGACCCCAGAGTCCCGCCTCCAGTAGGGCCAGAGTGGCGACTAGAACCAAGGGTATGAGTTTTCACAAAATATGGGATGCATTACCCTTTTTATTATTTAATATCAGGAAATAGGATGAGTCAAACACAAAAAATAAAAACGGAACAAGTAAATGAAAAATAAACCCAATCCAATCCCACATGCATGTTTAAACAATTCTAAAACAAAGTACAAGTACAAGAAAACTCACAAGTGCAATACCAAAAGAAACAAGAGTACAACAACTACAAAAAATCCACTCGTCTTGACTAGTAGGGTCCCGCACGGCCCTGGTAGTCCTCCTGGAAACTTGAAAGTAAACATATGGTGAGCATACAATTATACTAAGTAGGAAAACCTAAATCTCTCATGCACAGGTGGGGAGACATCCTAATTCCACGTGAGAACAACATAAGAATCCAAAACCTATCAAGGAATTATATCCACCCAACCTCACCAGCCACGCTCACCAAAAACACAAAACAACAAGTAGTAGTATATAAGAAAAAGATTATTGGGTACCCCGCACCATTTCCCTCCCACTAGTTAGCAACTCTTTCTAATGGATAATGTCCTGATGCTACCACACTTTTCCTGCCCGCACACACCTGGGCCTCAAAAGCCACACATCCCTCCCGCACACACCTGGGCCTCACAAACCACATATCTTGCCCGCACACACCTGGGCCTCACAAACCACATATCTCTCCCATACACACCTAGGCCTCACAAACCACAATCACATCCCCTCCCGAACACACCTGGGCCTCATCCTGAAGATTCATGGGAACATTAAACCTTCCCAAAGAGTCTGGGGCTAAAATTACACCAATCAAAACCTTCCCGAATAGTCTTAGGTGTAAGGTCGCCTCAAGCCATCACAGCCTATGGAAGAAGGAGCAGCAAGGAGCTAGTAACTAAGGGGAAAACAACCTCTCACATGAAATGGGAGTGTTCGTAAATAGGTTCTCAACATGGGTGGGGTGCGACAAAACACAAAGATACAGATACAGATATGTATACCGAACACATACCCTATCCTGTGGCTTCTAAACAGAGAAACTAAGCACGTTCCTCGTCACTGCTACTACGAAGCATTCATACAAAAAACAATACCAACCCCATTTAGGTTTTCATGTTTCAATAGTATTAATTTATTAGTTCCTTAACTACTGGGAAAATATCAAACCAGATCTAGTGTTTCGTTGAAAAACCCTTCCAACCACAAATCGAGTCAGATAGAGCACAAGAAACACAAAACCAACCTTTTTAACATCAATAAATCCCCATTTATTGTTCCCACGTTTAATTCATTATCATTCCCCACAGTTCATTTATCAACATTCCACTTTCTTTTTAATATCACAACCCATTACTACAACCCTGCTACCACTAAAACCACGTCTCCACAACCTTATCACAAAACAAGGCTCATGCAACATCATTTCCCCGTTAATATCATTTACCGCAATCCCGCTGCCCATCCTATTTGTAAGAACCCATAATTCACACCCCTTTTTTACACACCACATAAACAAACCAACACCCACATGTTCACTATTCCATTTTGTTCAACTGGGGTGATCACACAAGGGTTCCAGATATTCTTTTAATTATCCAACTTTACGTGATTAACCAATTTCCATATTCCACAAATTTTCCATCCATAAATGGTCTAGATATATAGGGAAACATTTAATTGTGCAAGAAAAGGCCCCCAACGACCGTGATTTTCAGTTGGCATAAGCCTATTTAATTCACAACATAACAATAGGATAAACAATGAAAAACATAACAACTTCCCCATCCCCGTTCTTCAAGCCAGTTATTATCTTCATTAAACTGTTTCATCTTTGTCTTGGGAAAGCAAGAGGAAAACCACCCTGCATGATACACAATTTTAGAGAGACGAAGGTAAAATCCCTTCCTCAACAGGTTCCGATCACAACGTTCCCCCAGATCAACTTTATAAGACGTCCGTCAGTGTTCGTTGCTTCTGTCAAAACCCGGAAAAAACCTCCTCAGGTGGAAGATAGGAAGGAAATGTTGAAGGGAAAACAAAATATCCAAGCTCATAAGTTTTGCCTCATCATTACGATCTCATGTCCACTAACGGATCGTAAATTGGTGTTCGGACAAAGAAGTTATGGAAGAAAGGATCTTTGGAGTCTCTCGGGAGGGCTCTGCTCGAAGGAATGGGGAGGATAAGAATGATCTGAAAAGGAGGAGAGGCCCCCTCCTTTTATAGGTTAGAAACACAAAATTACATGGTTTGTAATTCCGAGTACATGGTGTTTACTCTTCCATTCCACATGTTCACCACGCGGCTTCCAACACGTCACACGTCCATTGACTGGTCAACACACGGTTTGAGGGTAATGCGTATGCGGGGAGGATCTACACGGCATGTAGGATGGGCTGCACGGCATGTACTTATTTATTTCACGCGGAAAGGACACGGCTTCAACACGGGGTATACATGGTAAGGTGGTACATAACATTTACTCACACTACACGGCGTGTAGTCACAAAATTCTGAAAAGTGTGGGAAAAGTCCATTCTACCCTCGAGAACACTTCATGACCTTATTTTCGACAATGGAATGGGCCGGAGAGGTTCGGGACATTACACCAGATACCTCTTAAATCATTATCGTCCTAGAGAATAAACAAAAAACCCAGAGGAGCCCAACAAGATACCTCTTAGGGATCTCATTATAACAGGAACCCAACCAACAATCCTAATCATAGGTGTTAGGAATTCCTTCACCTTTGTGGAGATATTATCCGCTTTAGGCGGCACTGACTCGCCTGCACGGGTTTAATCGCATCCGCATTAATGCGTCTCGATTAAGGATTGGGTCTTCCCACTTCCATATATTAGGATTTTGTTTCCAACTTACACTGCCCCAATAGTATACAATCAACACACTACCCGAACACATGGCTTGGGGATTTCCTTCTCCCATGTTGAGATATTATCCGCTTTAGGCAGTAGTGACTTGCCCGCATGGGTTCAATCACATCTTCATTAATGCGTCTCAATTAAGGATCAGGTTTTTCCCTTTCCCCAAACATCCAGACATGTTACACTCTTCCAGAGAACAAGGAAACAAAACGTCTCACAACCGACAATACAAGCATTCGATATATCAAAGGTACAGAGTATAACATGAAAAAAAAGCTCAGAAGAACAAATCAAAACAAAAGTCAAAACAACTCTAGGTACTGAGTGTGCATCTGAGCCTCTGGGTCCCAATTGCTCTCTTAAAGGCCGCCATGCCTCCAAAACACATGAACCAAGGTGATGGTTCGTCCACTGAGCACCTTCTCTTCAAGATCCTATATTCTAACTGGTCGTTCCTCGAAGGTTGTGTCTTCTACCATATCTAACTCTCTCCAGTCGATAACGTGAGAGTCGTCATGTAAGTACAGACAAATCTAGGAGACGTGGACAACACCATGAACCTTCTCCAACTGAGGTGGAAGGTCCAGCTGATATGCCACCTCGCCGACTTGCCTCAGCACCTCAAAAGTTCCGATGAACCTAGGGGAGAGCTTACTACCCTTTCCAATCCTCTACTGCCCCCGTCGAGGGGATACCTTCAAGAACACATGATCTCCCACCTCGAACTCCAAGGCCTCCTCCGACGATAAGCATAAGACTTTTGTCGGTCCTGAGCGACTTTCATCCTCTCATGCACAAGCTGAACTTTCTCTATGGTGCTATGTACTACCTCTGGGCCAAGAGCACCTGTCTCACTAACCTCTGCCTAGAAAATGGGTGAACGATATGGTATTACCTAAAAAGCCTCAAACGATTCCATGCAGATAGTAGATTGGAAGCTGTTGTTGTAAGAAAACTCTACTAAAGGAAAGTGCCGCACCCATGATCCTCTGAAATCCAGAATGCATGCTCGTAGCATGTCCTCCAACATCTGGATAGTCCGCTCTGTCTGCCCATTGGTCTGGGGGTGGAAAGTTGTGCTATGGCGTATCTGGGTTCCAAAAGCATGTTGTAACCCCATCCAGACTCGTGAGGTAAACTGATTATCCTGATCTGAGATGATAGACTTTGGAACTCCCTGCAAACACACCACCTCGTCTACGTACCTCTGTGCTAAGGTACTCACCGGGCCCGGCTCCTTAATTGCTAAGAAGTGAGCTGATTTTATCAGTCGATCCACCACTACCCAGATAGCATCATAACCACCCTGAGCTCTGGGTAGTCATGTGATGAAGTCCATTGAGATGTCATCCCACTTTCACTCGGGGACATCTAAAGGATGCAATAAACCACTGGGAACATGGTGTTCAGCCTTTACTTGCTGACACATTAGTCACTTAGCCACAAACTCTTCCACTTCCCATTTCACCCCAGGCCACCAAAACTGTTCTCTCAGGCCTTCGTACATTTTTGAAACTCCCATATGTACCTCCAAGGCAGAACTATGGAACTCACAGAGAAGTACCTCATGCATCACCTCTAGAATAAAAAACCTTCCATGAAAAATCATCTGATGTCGGTTGTCCTCCAACCATCCTTCTGGAGCGTTTCCCTGATCGATACGATCCCGCATTACTTCTTCCTCAGAGTCTCTCCACTGAGACTCTTCCACCTGCTGCAACACGGAAAACTACACCATCATCTGAAACAAATAGCCTCTAACACCCTTTACCCTTGCATCCAAGTGCAAGGAATCCAACTCTCCCATCACTTTCCAACCATCAGTAGATTCCCGAACCACTTCCTTATGCGACATCCAACTCAGGGAAACTACCAAATCTTTTCCCTTAACTTCAGTGTAAGAGATCTTGAAGTCAAAGTCTTGGAAAAACTATACCCATCTCTGCTTCCGTAAGTTCAGGTCATGATGGGAGAAGATATAACATAAGCTCTTGTGATCTGAGAAGACAAAAAAGGACTCCCCAATGATATAATGTCGCCATAAATTCAGTAAGAACACTACTACTGCAGGCTCTAGGTCATGGGTGGCATAGTTACGCTCGTGAGGGCGCCACTTTCTAGACCCATAACAGAACACACCCTACTTCTGCATCAGTACGCACCCCAAACCAAGACCAGAAGTATCACAAAATACCACATACAACAACCCTTCCTCTGGAAACCTGAGTACTGGAGCACTGAACAACTTCTCCTTTAGGTAGCCGAATGCTTTCTGGCACTGCTCGCTCCATAGAAACACCCAGTCCTTCCTAGTCAAAGTTGTCAACAGAGAAGCAACTCAAGAGCAGTTCAAAACGAAGCTCCGATAATAACCTGCCAACACCATGAAAATATGAACTTCTACAATGCTCTTGGGTGCCTCCCAAGAAACAACTACCTCCTCCTTTGATGGGTCCACTGACACTCCGTTCTGAGATACTATGTTCCCAAGGAAGTGTACTTCTTGTGTCAAGAACTTACACTTCGACAATTTTCTATAAATCTGATGGTGTTGAAGGACATCCAAGACTGCCCTGAGTTGCTCAACATGCTCCTCCTCTGATTTTGAGTAGATCAGGATTTCATCGATAAACACAATGATGAATCGGTCTAGAAACTCTTTGAAGACAGAGTTCATAAGTCCCATGAACATAGCTAGTGCATTCGTAACTCCAAACGACAACACTACAAACTCGAATTGCCCATACCTGCACCTGAAAGCCTTCTTCAAGATGTCCCTATCCATTACCCTCAGCTGATGATATCCAGATAATAGATCAATCTTTGAAAACCAACCTGATCCCCTCAGCTGGTCGAAGAGATCATCTATCCTTGGAAGGGGGTAATGGTTCTTGACCATTACCTGATTCAACCTTTGGTAGTCTATGCATAGACTGAGACCACCATCTGCCTTCCTCAAAAACAAAACTGGAGCACCCCATGGTGACATTCTAGGTCGAACAAAACCCTTCTCCATCAGATCATCAATCTGAATTCACAACTCCCACAATGCCGAAGGTTCCATCTGATAAGGGGCCATCGAAATCAGATGGGAAACTGGATGTAAGTCTATCCCGAAATGAACGTCACGTCGGGGGGGGGGGGGGGGTAGAGTCAGAAACTCCTCGTAAAAAACATCGAGGAACTCTTGAACAACCTCTGGGACATCCATCATCTCTGTATCAGCTGAAACCACTGATAACCCACCTAACAAGGATAGGAGAGTCTTAACATGCCGTCTTCCCACCTGATAGCTCCTCTCGCTGACAAAATCTACACACTGCTCATCCACATCGGAGAACATGACTCTTCTTCAGATGTAGTCAATAATGGAACTAACAGAAAACATCCAGTCGATGCCTAGGATGAAATTGTATGGCTACATGTGTAGAAAAAGAAGGTCCCAACTAGATCGATGCGGTCCCAACGTCAGCCTACATCCCCGGCAAACACAAGATAAACTGGTCTGACCTCCAACTGGTGTACTCAGCACCATTGGTATAGAAAGTCTCTCTATATCTAGACCCAAAGCATGGGCTAGACCAGGTGGAACAATTGAGTGTGAATCTCTCGAATTGAACAAAGTAGAAACGAGAGTTCTGAACAAACAAATCGTACCTCACACCACCTCTGGTCCTACCAGAGCTGCCAGCTCTGCTGCGTGAAACTGTCCATGCCCAGCTCCTCTGCCTCTCTGATGTCAACCACCACCCCGACCAAACCCTGGTCGAGGTCCCTGAGGAGCACCCTGAGGTCGGCCTCCTCCGAAAAAGTCTTCCCTCAGATGTGCAGGGTCCTGCTGCTGCGGAAAGAGCCTCGCTGGAAACTAGTACTACAGAGGCGGGCACTGAACCTGCCCTCCTCCACCGTACTGAGCTCAGGTCGGGCACCGACTCTGAATGTGCCCGAAAACTCCACAAGAGAAACACTTTAGTCCATGGCTGGTGAAAAGGGATGAGGACCCGAAGATATGAACTGGAACTACTGGGGCCTGCTCCCTACAACCTTGAATGTGGAAGGTCCTGTCGCGGGAGACCTACTGCTGACAGCCTTCCCCTTCGACGAACCTGGCTAGATCCCCTCTCATGGTTCACCTCCCTACGATTGAATCCTATCTACAACCTCTTCTTTAATCTGTACAGCGACGTATGTCGAAAGGGTGAAGGGGGTGACAGCATACTGGAGTGAAGGATGAAGCGCCACCTCCAAACATCTTACCCGAGACTCCTCATCCAGAAAGGGATCCGGAGCAAAGCATAGGAGATCCTTGAACTTGATCCCCAATTCTCGTACTGACATACTCCCCTACTGAAGGGAGAGTAACTCCTAACACTTCTCTTCCTTGATCATGGAAGAAATGATTTCCTCTTGTAACTCCTTCTCAAAGTCAGCCCACGGAACCTCTGCCTCTGACCTCTCCATTAGGTAGAGCATCCACAACTGACGCGCCGCACCTCTCAGCTGACTGCCTGCTAGGGGAACCCAGTACACCCTCGGAGCACGGATCAATGTAAAAGAGATCCCCAGCTCCTCAAGCCACCCCTCCATCTCCATATCCGAAGTTCTACCCTCATACTTCTTGAGGTTCTGTCACTGGAACGAATGGAGAGTCTTATGCCACTGATCGTCTTCCTCTTCACGGTCAATCCTCAACTGATCGACGACCTGAATCTACTAGGCCTCGACTGTCGGAGTCACCCGGGGGTGACGTCCAGGTGTTATAGTTGTACGGTAAACAAAGATCTCCTAATCCCATGTAGTAAGGAAAATTTTCTCAAGGTTTCATTTTATAACTTTATTTCAATTTCTTTCCCAGAACACCCAAATCAAGTAAAACACAAACATGATGATGCATGTTCCTTCCCTAGGGTCTCTACCCTACAATCAATGTAGTATCACATGGTCATTCGGTACGCTCAGAGTCCTTTCATCGGATCATGGGGGCCCTAAAATCTCGTGTCCTAGCCGGTCTTTCCTGGCCTATGTCACGAACCAAGATCATCCAATATTATGGCCCTACCATCCCATGCAATCCTCAATGTGCCTAACTCCAAACTCCATCCTATCTCTCAACCATCACCTTTGATACCATTCTTCCATGACCCACTCCTACAAAATATTCCCCTCTTGAGATGGCAATGGTGAAAGGGAGATAATGAACCCCGAGTCCTTCCTCTAGTAGGCCCCAGAGTGGCAACTAGCACCAAGGGTATGAGTTTTCACAAAATATGGGAGGCATTACCCTTTTTATTATTTAAGATCGGGAAATATGATGAGTCAAACACCAAAAAGATAAAAGGAACAAGTAAATGAAAAATAAACCCAAACCAATCCCACATGCATGTTTAAACAATTCTGAAACAAAGTACAAGTACAAGAAAATTGAAAAGTGCAATACCAAAAGAAACAAGAGTACAACAACTGCAACAACTCCAATGTTCCGGACTAGTATGGTCCCGCACGACCCTGGTAGTCCTCTGGGAAACCTGAAAGTAAAAGTAGGGTGAGCATACAAGTATACTCAGTAGGAAAACCTAAACCTTTCATGAACAGGTGGGGAGACATCCTAATTCCCCATGAGAACAACAAAATAAACCAAAACCTAGCAAGGAATTCTATCCACCCAACCTCAACAGCCACGCTCACCAAAAACACAAAACAACAAGTAGTAGTATATAAGAACAAGAGTATTGGGTACCCCGAAACATTTCCCTCCCACTAGTTAGCTGCTCTTCCTAACGGCGAATGACCAGGCTGTACTGCACTCTTCCTACCTGCACACACTTGGGCCTCGAAATCCACATATCCCGCCCGCACACACCTGGGCCTCACAACCCACATATCTCGCCCGCACACACCTGGGCCTCACAAACCACATATCTCACCCGCACACACCTGGGTCTCACAAACCACAATCACATCCCCGCCCGAACACACCTGGGCCTCATCTTGAAGATTCTTGGGAAAAGTAAACTGGCCCGATGTGTCGTGGGCTAAAATCACACCAATCGAAACCTACCCGAAGCGTCATAAATGTATGGTCGCCTAAGTCCATCACAGTCTATGGAAGAAGGAGCATGAAGGAGTTAGAAACTAAGGTGAAAACACCCTCTCCCATGAAATGGGAGTGTTTGGAACTAGGTTTTCAACATGGGTGTGGTGTGAAAAAACACAAAGATACAGATATAGATATGTATACCAAACACACAACCCAACCTATGGCTTGTAAACAAAGAAACTGATCACGTGCCTTGGCACTACTACTATGAATCATGCATACAAAAAACAATCCCAACCCCATTTAGGTTTTCACGTTTCAATAGTATTAGTTTATTAGTTCCTTAACTACTAGGAAAATATCAACCTAGATCAAGCATTTTTTAGAAAAACCATGCCAACCACAAATCAAGTTAGATATAACACACGCAACACAAAACTGACCTTTTTAACATAAATCAATACCAATTGAGTGTTCTCGTGTTTCATTCATTATCATTCCCCACAGTTCATTTATCAACTTTCCACTTTTTTTTAATATCAACACCCATTACTGCATCCCTGCTACCACTAAAACCACATCTCCACAACTGTATCACAAAAAAATGCTTGTGCCACATCATTTACCCTTTAATATCATTTACCGCAGCCCTGCTGCCCATCCTATTTGTAAGAACCCAGGATTCGCCCCACTTTTTCACACACCACATAACCAAAACAACACCCACATGTTCATTATTCCACTTTGATAAATTGGGGTGATCACACAAGGGTTCCGGGTATTCATTTAATTAGCCAACTTTACATAATTAACCAATTTCCATATTCCACAATGTTTCCATCCATAAACGGTCTAGAAAGATAGGGGAACATTCAATTTCTCATGAAAAGGCCCCCAATGACTGTGATTTTCTGTAGGCATAAGCCTATTCAATTCACAACATAACAATAGG
This sequence comes from Viscum album, assembly GCA_963277665.1. Lineage (NCBI taxonomy): Eukaryota > Viridiplantae > Streptophyta > Magnoliopsida > Santalales > Viscaceae > Viscum > Viscum album. The sequence continues at coordinate 1,100,692,700 of OY728123.1, forward strand.
ATAAACGATGAGAAACGCAACAACTTCCTCATCCCCGTTCTTTAAGCCAGTTATTACCTTCATTAAACTAGTTCAACTATGTCTTGTGAAAGCAAGAGTACACCCATACCGCATGATGTCCAATTTTAGAGAGACGATGGTTAAATCCCTACCTTAGCAGGTTCTAATCACTATTCTCCCCCAGATCAACTTTAGAAGACGTCCGTTAGCATTTGTCGCTTCTATCAAAAACTAGAAAAAACCTCCTTAGGTGGAATATGGGAAGGAAAGGCCAAAGGGAAAACAACAGATCCAATATCAGAAGTTATGTCTCATCATTACGGTCTCATGGCTGCTGATGGATCATAAATCGGAGCTCGGATGAATATGTTTTGGTGGAAAGAAGCTTTGGAGTCTCTCGGGAGGGCTCTGCTCGAAGGAATGGGGAGGAGAGGAATGATCTGAAAAGGAGGAGAGTCCCCCTCCTTTTATAGGCAATAAAAAAAAGTATATGGCGTGTACTTCCTAGTACATGGCGTGTACTCGGCCATTCCACACGGTCGCCACGTGGCTTCCAACATGGAACACAGTCATTGAATGGTCAACACATGGTTTCAGGGTAATACGTACGCGGGGAGGAACTACAATGCATGTAGGATGGGCTATATGGTGTGTACTGAATTATTTTACGCTACAAGGACATGGTTTCAACACGGGGTATACTCGGCAAGGTGGTACACGGCGTGTACTCACACTACACGGCGTGCAGTCACAAAATTCTGAAAAGTGTGGGAAATGTCCATTATACCCTCCAGAACACTTCATGACCTTCTTTTCGACAAAGGATTGGGCCGAAGAGGTCCATGACATTACAAGAAATTTCGGTGTCTCTAGATTTCTTACATTAATGACTAAATTCTTTACTAAAACTAAAACTTGATTGATATCATCTTACAAAGAGTGTGTGTTTTAGATTTCCAAAAGTTGTATCAACGATTATCATCCTATACTGATTGATAAATGTAAAAATATTCACTTTCTAATAAATATCATCCAAATATGAAAATTTGTTATGGTATATTAGTATAGTTAATTCCAAAAATAAAAACATTTATGGAAAAAAAATATTTTCTTACAATTTGGTAAGTGAAATAAATTGATTTATTTGTATGATAGATTTAATTATTTTCTCCTCATTTTTTCAATTTTTCATAATGAATTTATGGGTATTTTGGTTTGAACAAGATAACATATAAGGAACTTTTATATTGATATCTTAATGAGTCAATGTTTTCTACAATCATTATGTCATCCAAAAAATGAAATCCTCCAAATAGTAAATTTTGAGGTTTTGTGTTCTAAAACTAGATCTCATGATGAGTTCACATAGTGTCTCATTAACTAAAAATAAAAAAAAGACATAATCAATTAATATGAAATAAATTTTACATTATTAAATAATTACTATACCATAAATGCCTCATCATATTGACTGGGGAAAATTTGTACATGTATTTGAATCTAAAAACCCAAACTTTATGCATGGGTTTTCAATCATTAAATTCCCAAAAAATTATTTTATCTCAATCTTGATATAAAATACCTCCATAAAATATTAGTGAATGATAGTTATCATTTATTAATTTCATTTATTTAATTAAAATTGAATTTCATCTGTTTTTTAATAAATTAAGTATTAGTCATTTAAAATATACAATATATGAAAAATGATATAATAATAACTCAATTGAGTTATTTTACCATTATAGAAATCCATAACCGATCTTTCCCAATCATGTCACCACACATCCAATATGGATATTAAATGATAATCCTGTAATGGCTATCCATACTGATATAACTTTTAAAATATGCTACAATTGGGAAATTTTTGTTATAATTATCATCCAATTTATTATGTATTATCTTGTCTGTATAGGTTAGTCACAATTTTCGTAAACATGTAATCCAATGTTTACCAATAATAGAAATTTAATTTTCTATAAAATATGGAAGTGACTCCTACGTAAAAGGAACATCTGTTAGAATGCAATTAGTTTTTATAAATTAATATTTTTCATTAGAAAAATAATTATATTATTAAATATATAATAATATGAAAAAAGATATGTACATCAATTAATTGTTACCTTCCCCAATTTCCATCATTGAAATAAGAAAATGTAATGGGGATTTTGATAGCAACATATTATTAGAGAAGTTATTATTAAAAAATAATGATTACAAAAATAAGTAAGTAAAACCAATTTTACAAATGTGTAGATTTTGGAAAAAATAATTATTTCATGATTATTAACCAAAATAATATTCTATTTAAATTATTATCTAAAAAAGTTTAAAACTATAATTATATAAAAATTAAAAAATGTAAATTTCAATATCGCCCTAAATTGTTTCTTTATGTGTAAATTTAGCCAAAACATTATGATTTAAATCAGAGTTTCTAAAAAATCATTATCAAAAACTACTGAAAAAAACATTTATTAAAAATTAATATAAATAGTAAAATATATATATTTAATCCTCTAATTATTAATTAAATGTTTTTTTACCCATGAAAATTTCAAAAAACAAATATGATTTAAAAATATTCCCGAATAATTACATAGTAGATTAGTGTTTTCCCATATCCATTCAACATGATCATTTCTTATAGAATTGACAATGTATGAATTATAGTCATTAATAACATCCATTAATCATTTATTAGATGAAAATAAAAATATAAATCTATATAATCATCATTATCCTCATCATCTAATGAAATTATTTTACATTGAAAATTTGATTTCCACTTATCATTTAATGTATCAATGACATCAAAAAAAAATTTCTAATGTTTCATTAATATATCAATCCAATTGGAAGATAAATACTTTCAAATAAACAAGTTCAAACCCAAAATCATTATGTTTCACATCACTATTCATATCAATCAAGTTACACATTTACACATTTACACTAAATTTACTTTAATAAAATTCCCATTTATCATTACTGAATCCAAAATCTTTCATTGATGAAGCATTTTTTCCCCTTTTTCACTCGAAAAATGAAGTTCATTAGTAAAGGCTATCACCCCAATATTTTAAAGGGTACTCTTACCATCCTGCTTTTTTGTAAAATATGTTACAATTAATACCAAAACTAGACCATATGATCACATTAAGATAAGATATCCATGCCAATTATATCAATATTGATGATGAAGATATATTAATGATTAGTTTCTCTTTAAACCCTAAAAATTTTATTTTTACAATATATAATGCACTAGTTTTATTTAAAATTAGGATATCATACCATCAATTAAAATAAATATGATGATATAAATTGTTGAACCACATCTATGATCTTCAAAATTTATAAATAGGCCTACATTACTTCATTACATGCAATTAACTTTACCTTTGAGCCTAGAATAGACCTACCTTCACCATCATCAGTAATTTGTCTAGAATTAATAAGACTAATATGATTAAAATCCTAAAAAAATTAGTACATAACTCAATAAATTCTTCCGATACACATATTTAATAATATAGGATTCTCGTTTATGAGGGTTTTAACATATCCCTTCTATATTTTTATATATCATTCAAAAAAATATATCAACAAAATAAAAGGTCAATATATTCATTTCTCATACACAAGATGAATCACTAGATGAACAATTATATAAAAAATTATATGTCTGAAATTAAATTCTAGTTTCTAAATTATAATTGAATATTCAATATCTAACAAATCTAACAAATTTTGATAAAGAAATTTTCTACAAAAATATTTTAAAATATTATATAACCTGATGGGAGTCTTTCTAACACATGATTGAAATTTACCTCATAGTGAGACTGATAGTAGTTGTTCCATAAATAGAAGAAAGTAATGACATTTCATATTTATGAATTTTCAATACTTCAATGATTCCAAATTATTCACATTTTAAGAATATCCACTTCGTACTTTAATACAATACTAAAACTAAAAAAAATCATCTTCTCACCCTTACTTAATGTGTGAAAAGATAAAGGTAAATATGTTATATTTCCAATTATAATGGTAGATAACTCCAAATTTATTTCTATTTATATCAATAAAAATAAGTCATTAAATCAATTTTTCCCATTACTTTAATGTCTTAAAATGTTCTAATAAAACATTCACATATGATTATTTAAATATGTATACCATCAATTCTATGTTTTATCACTAAAAATATTCAATATGTTAGTTTATTAAAGTAATAACTTTTTATCTAGATATTTTTTTGATTACCAAAATTTCCTTTCTTTGTAAATGTGAAATCAATATTGTTCACCCTATTATAATATTCTTCAACCGAGAATTATTTTGTAGGATGATTATATTCATGTAAACCGTTAAATTATTTTTCAATCTCTGATGAGGATCATCAATCATTAAAATTATTATCTATCTAATGTACACTATCTTTGAAAGATTATGTAATTGATAATATGAATGCTCTTCTTCACAAATTGGAAACGATTTATGTCCCTTAACACATTATATCAATTACAATCTATGTGTAGGAGAGTTTTTTATCGTAAACATTATGAAATCATGCAAATGAAAATTCTCTTTCCTAAATGAATAAAAAATTGTAACCCATGTCCCCCATATAAGATTCAAAACATCATTTAATGATGAATGATACATAGAAATATCATTTGCCTAATGTTTTGGCACATAAATTACCATGGTCATCATAACATAACTTTTATTCATGTATATGTATAGTGGAAATTTATAAACTACCAAAAAATAGTCCATGGTCTATGTTGTCTACATAGGCTTTGATATAGATTTATCCTATATGTACAGAGTCACATTCTAAGAATTGTAACTTCACATCCAAAATAAGGAAATTGTTCATAAAATATATCCCACAATGGTGAATTAATAGGCTAATATAAGATACCATAAATGATGTTCTTGTATTTATACTATATTAACTCTTTTACACTAATTGAATTTTAAAAAAAATTATTTAATAGAAGAGTTATTGGACCATATGAAATCTTTTTAACAGGATTTTTTATTCTTATAAATGAGAATGGATCATAGTATAATTATCTGCATTTTTTTGAAATAATTAATATAATGAATTATTATAAGCTAAAAAAAGATTTAGAAGGAGGTTAGTTGTTAGCACTTGAGAATGAATAATAGTTTAATTTTTCAACAATATTAGATCATGAATTATGGTATTTTGGAAAAATATTTATATATTGATATTTAATACTATAGAAACCCAGTCATTATGTCAATCATTAATATTTTTATACCCCAATTCCAACATGAATACTTTTTTCACATTATTGGAATCTGAAAGCATGTTTCCTTTGAGAATTAACTCTTTTAAATGTTCATGTAACTGAAAGAAACATCTATCACTCCACCCATTTCTTCATTAAAATAAAACAATTCTCAGAACATCAAATAACATTTTATATTTAGTAAAACATGAGAAAAATGGTTTCTCATAATATACATAACATCATTGGAAAACTGTTTTTAAGTATGGTTTTAATGTCTACATCATGAATTGGATAATGAATATAATCAAATATCACATTCCAAACATGTTATCAACATTAAATGTGGAATTTTTTTATCCATTCACTATTCAAGATCCAACATGCAATATTATGGATAAAACCATAATAAATGAGAAGATCCATGATTACACTTAAATTTTCCATTTTCATAATCAAACACCTCATGCATGTAAATAAAATCAAATATTTGATTGGATGGTTTTATTTAGAAATATCCAAGAAATTACCAATCCATTTTTAATATTTATCTACGATTCATTATAAATTTATCCAATTATGACCCATTAAATAACTAAGATCACAATAAAAATGTGTAATATATTAAAAAATTATATACAATTAAATTATATATATAATATATAACAAACACTAATACATAATTCATCAAAAATAAAAAATATAATATCTAACAAAACGTTATCATAAAAAAATATTAATAAAATATTATCTATAACAAATAATTATAAAAAAAATTCTAAAGATTATCAATGTTACAAATAATTAACATAAATAAAATTAAAAATAAAGAATAATATACAAAAAACATTGAAAAATAATTCATGCATAACAAAAAATTATACAAACAATTCAAAAAAAATTAATAAAATGTATTACAGAGAACAATTGAAACCATTATCATAATAATTATATGTAAAATTATATGAAAAATTATAAAAACAATAAAACATACACAATTATACTAAATATTAGGGAAAATATAACACAAATAATTTTTATATCATTAAATTTTCCTAAAAAATACTTTACCATAAAAATGTATATATATAAATTTTGAGTTTTATATTAAATATTGAAAATTAATATTCACAACACAATATCATAGAGAATAAAATTTAATTTTCTTAAATTAAAATATCATATCTAATATAATTTGAAACAATCTCCTCCTCTTACATCTAACAGGATCTATGATATCTCCAATTTCAATCAAATTCACATAGTTATATTGTGGAACATCAAATGAATAAAATATTCTTTTTCAATGAAAAATTATTATAATGGTAACATATGATCAGATGAATGTAGGTAACACTATTTTTTAAATATTATTTCATGCTTCAATGAACTACATATCCACATCCTTAATCAATTATACTAATAGAAATGAATCATAGCGTGCTTCACATCATGAATATGGTATATGATGTTTACTTTTCTTTTCAATATTACCTATAAGCTTCCAAATATCAACTTTTTAATTTTTATAAAAGGCTCATGAGCATATTAATTAAAATATATATCATGTGAAATATATTTTAAAATATCACTTGATTTGTAATAAATTAAATATATTTTTTATTTAATTTACAACAGACATCATGTTGGGATATGAAAGGTAAAGATCCATTCAATTAAAATCATATATTCTTAACCTAACCTCAAGGCATCTCACATGATATCAGTTCTTCATTTGAAATTATGATTAGACAATAACCAAAATCATGTAATTTAAATGATATTGAAAAATTTATAATGACTTTTCAGGATGATATTTGACATGATAACCCTATACAAACATAATAAAAAAGATGAATCCTTGACCGACTATTAAAGTAATAGCTTCTCCACCACATCACTAGATTGTTTTAAATTTTTAAGAATCCTAAATACTTTTATGTGAGAATGTGTGTTTCTCTTGTAATATTAATTTTTATTTTCATATAGAAATTTATATTCCATGATATCATTTAGTACTATTACTTTTTAAGTTTTTCATGTCACATGCTCGTTGGATGATATTTTATTATAAATATTTAAACAAAAAATTTACAATAATTTAAAAAAATATATAACTAAACATAATTAAAAAAATTACTATAAAAATATGAAAAAAAATTATAGTATGTTAATGAAAAATTCCTCATGAATTCCAATTAAAATAATAGAAGTCTGTGGAAAAAGAGTGAATGTGGAAGGATTGATGAAAAACATTCGAAGATAAAGTTAAAATATCAACAAAATCCTCAAATAACAATTGTGGGTTAATAGTAATATCTCTAGAATAATTGAATTAGAATCGTAGATCCAAGATCCAATAAAAAGAAGGTAAATAATGGACACAAATTTAGTTCAATACAGAATAAAATTTTTCAAATGGTTTTAATATTCTTAGATGTCGGTGTTGGTCAACAGTCAGTCAAAAGAGGAACATGAAAATTTGATATAAATTCACTAGAAGTGAAAATCGAAGGTCTGAAAATAAATTAATGATGTCATTGGTTGAAAAATATTTTATGTAAATCATTTCAAGAGAATGAAACATAAGTCCATGAGTTTCTTTTCAAATTTTTAAAATATTTTTGATGATAATTCCCTAAGAATTGATGTTAATAAATTAAATTTTAGTATTGATGGTGGATTTCAATAAAACTAAACAAGAAATATATATATTTATCTTCTATTGTTAATGAAACCAATGTTAATATTTTTTCATTCTATATTTAACAGTGTTTTTAAAAAAAAACTAACAAATAAAAATTTATTTTAGAATCATTTTATAATGGTTTATATGAAAATAGACATAGAAATGGAAACCACAATAATTTTAACATCAAATTTAATGATAAGAAACTATAAAATTTGTTATATAATACATTTATTTTGGTTTCTATATAAATTGATATCAAAATACAGGCATAAAGGTATATATAACTACATGTGAAATTGTAGTGATGAAAATTTATACATGGCACATCTTTAAAATGGAATCACATGTGAAGTATTTATGATAGATATTGGAGACTAATAATAGATTAATTAGTTCCATATATAATGGGATAAATTAATATTTGATACATATATCATTGGAATTATAATGAATTTTTTTCCATAATTCATTAAACCACATAGCCTAATGTTAATTTAGAAATTATATAATGAAATATATGTTTAATGGAATTTAATTACCTTGCAGTCTGACATAGTAATCTATAGTTGGTTTTTATGAAAATATGCAATATTGGTTTTTATGGAACCATATATGGGAATACATGTCCATCCTGTCATGGTTGGTAAGATACAAAGAAAAAAAATACAATTACTGAGTAAGATTCTTGTTGAGGGTATTTTAATAGAAGATAAGATAACATTGATAGTGATTTAAAAGCTATAGATAACCCTTTGTGATAAGTATATGATTTCATTTTATGGTAACAATACCAAATTTATTTTGGGATTAGGTTTATAGAACCTTAATGAAATCCCTAAGGATAAGACTAAGTAGAGGATGACATAGTAAAATATTTGTAAAATCATGATTAAGTAGATCCCTAAAAAATATATTTGTGTATTTAAACCGGAATGTTCATGCATGTAATTAATACATGCACCTAGGTAAAATCACCATAAAAAGGGTTAGTTTATAATTGAATCAATCATCACTCTATTTTATGATGTGTATGACATGAATTACATAGCTATATATACACACAATAGTGAAATTCTTTGCTTGATAGTATGGTATTTTAGATCAACTGTGAATGAGTTATTTCCTACATAAATTAATGTATTATTTTAACTTATACAAGATAATCCAACCTAAATTAATGTATGGTTGATAATATAGTCTTTTAGATCAACTTTGAAGGATTTATGTCCTACATAAATTAGTGTATTATTTTAAGTTATACAAGAGAATCCAACATAAATTAATGTGGATTAGACTGAAAATATACATGGTTGAATAGAATTTTTTAATATAGAAGAAATGTTATGATTGATTTTTTATATTAATAGAGGATCTTCTAGATGTATTTTAATGATAAAAATAAATTTTATATTATTTTTTTGAAATCGGATCATGAAAATGAATTTAAGGAAGGTATGTATCCTAAAAACACTATCTCTATAAAATAATAATGAATCATTAATAAATGGATGGAAATTTTATAATATTAAAAATAGCATAGAAAAGGTCAGTCTTTTAGTCTTACCATGGATATAGAGTTCGATATCTTAATAGAAATTAAATGTTAAAATGCATAGATATTTTCTACATTGATAGGTATTTATTGATGATATTCTAATGTATTCATAATTTTATGAGGATTATCTGAATCATCAATAGATTTCTCATTAATAGGTATTGTTTTTTTGGTAGATATATTAAATGGAATCCAAAAAATAAAAAATTTATTTTATAATAAGGTTACATGTATGGAGATAAAAATTGGATTAATAATGGATTAGGTATAGAAAATATTTATCTCTAAAATATATTTGAAGTTTAGTAAATAAAAGGAGTATTGATCTTAAATGAAAATTAGCTATAGAGTATTGATAGACTAGTAATTTTACATTGATTTAATTAAATGTTAAGAATCATATTTTTGGGTGATGTTTATCTCAATTTTTGGATTATAATATAATGTTTTTAGTGTGTGAATTTGTGAAAAAAAAATTAATATCATTCTATGGTTAATGATAGTGCTAACATATAGAATAATATTTCGTTTCACTATACGTTAATTCATTGATGAATAATATATTTATGGGAAAGGTATATTTTAGAGACTATATGATTATGGTATATATATAAAATTGTATATTAATTAAGAAATATTAATGTTGTTTTAGAAAATAGAAGTAAGTTAATCTAGCCTAAGAATGCAAGGTAGATATTTGATTTGAATTTATTTCCCAAATGAAAAATTTGTTAACAATTCCCTAAATTTCATTCATTAGTATATAATTATTAATATTGTGAGGTTAAAATTTATTTAAGAGGTGAGAATGTAATAAGATAATAATTTAATATATAATAATAATTAAAAAATTCAACGTGTTCGATTTGTTTTCCATATAGAACAAGAAACTAAAAAAATTTGATATTTCTAGAGTATAAAATACATTTCCAGTAAATTAGTTAGAATGGATATGAACAACCAAATTGTTAAACATTTATATAAAACAATACAAAGGTTACTTTTAAATCCTATATTTTGAAATTGAAATTAAGATCACAACTTATATGATCATTTTATGATTATAAAGGTATAATTTTAATAATTTAATTTCTTTGTAATATGAATTTATATTTCATGAAAATATTGATTTATAATGTTAAAAATATGAATGATATTATTAATTTTTCAATAATCATGTAACTAGTAAATTATTGAAAATAAGATTTAAAATGGTTACAAAATTATTCATATAAAAATTATTTTCTATCATATATCATATTTTTATTTAAAAGATTACATTATATGAAATATTATTTTAAATTAATTATTTTAAAAAAAATTATTCATAATTGTAATTTTTTAGTATGATGAATTTTCTAAAAATAATTAAAATATTTTTTTAGTTTAATTGTGAAATACATCATTTATAGAAATAAACTGAAATTTATGACATTATTATTATATAAGAATGAATTTGAAATAATTAGATCCCGTTATAAAAAAAAGTTTATTATATTCCAAAATTTATAATTAAAAAAACATTGCAAAAACATATTTTACATTTTATAACATATGAAATATTTTAAATAATTTAATTTCATAGATATTATAAATTTAGTATTTTAAAATGGATTTTTGTGACATTATAAATTGATTCAGAAAATATAGACATAAAATATAATATTTTTGGGTACATTTTATATAATTAAAAAGACATTTTTTTGAGCATAAATACAATTTTAAAATAGATAAAATCAACTAAATATGTTAAAAGCATATATGGAAAAAGTAATAATTAAAAAGGGTAAAGGCTTTGAAACATATTAAAAAATGTTTTTGGTTGGGAAATTATATAACATATAAAACCATTTAATAAATTATATTCTAATTTTAGTGACATGTTTCCTTTTCATTGAATTATATTGTTTCATCATGAAATTTTTCATTACATAATTGGGATATTTAAGCATAATATTTTATTTTGTGGAAATTTATCTATCATAGAAAATATAATATAATTGTTTTAATTTTAGTTTTCTAATCACAATACAATATGAGTTTTGAATAATGTTATTTTGAAAAAAAATTGGATTTTCATTTTGTATTCGTAAATTTTTCCATATTCTCCTCATTTCCCCGTGATATAATTTGCATCTTTTCAAGGATAAAATATTGGGGATTATTTTTAAATGGTTCTTTTAATCATTCATAGCACCTTTTTAAAAGTAACCTTTGAATGTGACTCATAAAGTTGTATTTTACATCAATGTTAATATTTTTTTTCTAAAATCTATTTTCTATTTTTGACTTAGTTTCCTATGTTATTATCATAATATTTTACACTAAAGGGGTTCATGATCATGATTTATCCACAAGTATAATTAACTACCATTTATTTGGATTTGAATCATTGTATAAATAAATTTTATTCTTCCTCCATTATTTTATAATATTGTTTGAAGAATTATTTTTTCCAAGGATTTTTTATTTCGGTTTATACCCTTATATGTTTCCATAGTTGAAATAAAGATATTTTCTATAGAAACCAACCACATTATTACTATGGATTTTTTATGATCATCTTAATACAACTTTTATTGAAAAATAAATTTATTATCATATACAGGGTGACCAAATCGTTTGTAATAAATTTTCTAATATCTAAATATATTAAATGTACAGTATGATCAGTAGTGTATACCTCATGAGACACCATGATTAAAAAAAGTGTCAAATAATACTATTCAAATGATATAGTCATAACATTGTGATTATTTTTTTTTTGTATGTGTAGGATAATTAAAAATATCAAATATATATAAGGGACCCACTAACTGAAAATTTATTCATTAATTCTTATTAAATATACAGTTGAATTTTTTATAGAGACACTTTATGTCTAAAAAATATATTTTATCCAAAAATGGATTAAATTGAATTTGATATTGAGTGTTATAAATAATTGATTTAAATTATATAAAACTTAATTGATAAAAATTATATAATTCTTAATTCATAATGAAAAAATTATCTTAGGATTAATTTTTTTGATGTTTTTTCAATATTTTAATTTGCAATGAATAATAAAAAATACCCATTTATATTGGTAAATGTACTATTTTTTCATGTATCAAAAAATTAAATTTATATTTTGTAATATTTCAAAATTTTAATTAGTTCCTTTTGAATAAAAATTAGATTTTTTATTTTGGGAATTATTTTAATCGATTACTTTTTTATGAAAACATTTTAATTGGTAAAAAAAGTATTTAAATGAAAAAAACTATTTTTTATTGCATTTTTTGAAATTAATTATAAATTAAACTCTACCACACATAGAAAATTGTTTTTTCAATGGATTCCATATTTGTAATATTAAAGAAAAAATAGTGTAAATATTACTATATTATAATTAGTATTTTGGAATAGTTAACATTGTAAATTTTGATTCCCATGGTAAACGTAAAATTGGTTATTTTTTGTTAAAAATAATGTAATAAGGGTTCAAGTTAATTCAAAAAATTGAATATTTTTCTTTAGACAATCCTATTTCATCCAAAGTCATCCAAAAATTGGAAATATGTCATATTGTCCATTTTTATTGGTTTTTTATTATTTATAATATTAATTAATGAATAAAGTAAAAATATCGATCTTTTATTTTTAAAAACTACGATATTTCATGAAAATTGTAAAAAAATATTATATACATTTATAAATGGTTTTTTGACACCGGAATAAATATTTTTTATAATGGTGATTTATTTTAAATATTTACTATTAGAATAATTTCCCTATATTCTTATACAACACCGACTGAGTAAATATTCAATGCATAAGAAATATCATTTAAATTATTTTAATGTCACAAGATTAATTTTATTAGTGAATTATCGAATACAAAAACTTTTATTGATAAAAATAATATATTATGTATTTTTTATTTTGTAATATATTAATAAATTTAAAATCATGTTTTCCAATGTCAAATTAAATGTACAGTTCTAAAAATGAAATTAATTATGTTTAAAAATAAAAAACTATTTTATAAATTTATTTAAAATTCTTAAAAATAATATTTTTAGAAAAATGAATGAGATATGGCCAAAAATATCAAAAAAAATTATATGAAATTCTTATTTTTATTATAACATCCTTGGTCCCTAGAGATTAAAAAACATTGATATTGATGTACATGTCAAAATGGTTAATGGGGGATTAAAATAATATTGTTTTAAACAAAAAACAAAATATTCCAAGATTTTATAGCATGATATATTTTTTAGGAATCCCCATCCTATATTTTAATACACTAATTTTATCCACATGGACATGAAAATTAATTTACACTAATTTAATACATTAGTAAAATATTTGAATACCCAAACCCTCACCTATAAACTGAAACTTACAATCCACTCTTCCTAGTACCCTTTATGCACTCTATCTCAGCAAATACCTACCAAAATACATTCTTAAAATTCCAAAAAAAAATTACATACATATTATATTGTGTAGAATTAAATATTTATTTACCTTAAGGAGTATTTAAAATAATGTTACTTGAAGAGATATATATCTTTTAATTGAAGGTTTTTTATTTTACTTCTTCTACCCCATTCAAATATTCTTCAAAAAATATGAAATAAAAACATTAGATTCTATATATTGAGATATTATTATGATAATTTCATATAAAATTTCTATATATTATTATAAAAATAGTAAATTATACCATCATTTATTATTACTTTAGACTACCGCCTCATGAACTAATGTTATTCATTTCCTATTACAATCTTTCTTGGTTGGTCATCAGAGTAAATTTTATTTTTATATATGATATTAATGTTACTTTTATAATTAATGAATGATAATATATCATCAATATTCTTACCTTTACTTCCATTTAAAAATGACTAATTCATTCGTGGTCATGTGTTGATTACCAACTCTATGAAGAGATTTGATTTTTTTCAAAATCACACCCCATAGATAGTATATATATCTATATTCCATGAAAAAGTGTTATATTTACAGTATAATACTAATTAAGAAAATATAAAATGACAGTTTTTTTATTTTTATCATGTTAATTGAAAAATATAAATGTTAATCAAGTATTTATATAACCAATTATCTCCATGACTACATCATAATTCATTTTACATACCCATCATCCATGGGTGGTTATAAAATTATATCTAATATTTAAAAATTATAATTATATCATCATTATTATTTTATAGATGGGATAATAATTACCTATTTGACCATAAAAACGAACCAATGTCATTTTATACATTTGAGACGAATATTATCAAAACATATTTTGTTAACAAAATTGATTATTTAATTTTATATAAAATTATAATAAATAAAATTAAATGGAATGATAAAACAGAAATATATTATTTTTAATTTAAATATTTGAAATATTTCTAGCATTCACAAATAAAAATAACGTTTTTTAAGATTTATACTGAAGGTAAGATACACTTGACTTGAAAAAAATAATTTAATAAGTTTTAATGATTTTATTTTTATATGTTTTTAACCATATTAATACTCATAAAGATACTTCTTATATGTATATATAGGGAGATAAATGAATTATAAAGTATAGTTTATTACACTATTTTCTTTAATTATGAGCTTTTCAAAATAAAGTTTTTTACAAATTTTACATATAATATGTTTCATGTATTTTAAAAAATATTAAATTAATGTTTTATTTTTACATTTAGGGAATCAAAAACGTTCCATTCCATAAAAACAATTATTGATATTTTTTATTATATTATATGATACAATGTTTTATTGAAATAAAAACATATTTTGTGCATTTCCTATAAATTAAGTCCATGTATAGGTGCTTCAATGTTGATGTTGTTGAGGAGAAAATGAACGTATGACTAATATCTCTAAAAGGGGTAGATTGGCTATTAATATAATTGTCACATGGTTCACAGTGAGTGGTCCCAATACTACACGCCAATGTGAAAAATTCTATGGGATATGCATTCATTAATTCAAATTTTTTCTATAATGAATTATGAATTATATAAATATTACTTCATATAATTTAATGATGTCCATGAATAACATTGTATAAATATAAGGTGTTATAGATTTAATGGAAGTGTGTCATTGAGTAAAAAATATTTATTTAGATTTTCATTGTAATTTTTTGAATTAAGTTATTTCTTATTACCTCAAAATTTAATTTATTTAATATAAAATTCCTTTTATAATATCTAAGAGAGATTATTAAGTTAATACCTCATTTATCTACCCCAATATTCACTATTAGTGATTATTGAAATATCTATTTCAATTGACATGAAAAAATTTATTAACATTTAACATACATGAAAACAATTATAATAAATAACATTAATCTTATATTCCTTGATATATTTTTGGTCCATGGGATACATTTTAATATTTTATGAAAATTTTACTTTCCCATCTTACCCTTTATTGGAAATATAATATGGTATGTTATTGCGTTTTTACAATTTATTATACGAAAAAGAAGATTCTAGTCCATTATTCAACTACAAAAGTGGGGGATATTTTAGATGAATTAATCTTTATTTTATTATCTTATTTTTTTCTACAAGTTCCATACCTTATTTAAAAATATCAAATCAATCCATATCATAATGTATTATAGAAAATGAGTTAGGGAGAATGTTTCAAACCCTAATATACAAAAATCATGCTTTTTTAAAATTATTGATTTATGTCCACTTCTATTTCAAATGATATGTAATACATATGCATGGCTAAAAGAAGAAGTGGAAAATTTAATGTTTTTGAGTTATTATTATAACATAGGTACACCACCTTGAACATCATGGGACCTCAAACATTAAAAATTGTATTTGAAAAAATTGTGATCAATATTTAAATGATATGACATATTTTAATTTTTCTCCTTAAATTTTAATGTGGAATCATAATTGAGTTGATATTATTGAATCATAGGTATTGATACATAGGATAAATTGTATAAGGTATTTCTTAAGAAAAAATAATATAAACCATGGGTAGATTTTTAATAAAAAAAGTTCAATAAATAATGTTTTTATCTAATGAGTTTTCATAAATATTAAGGTGTGTTATTTTATTAGTTACATTATTGTATTATAAATTGTATGAGGATCATGAAACAACTAAGGATTATTTTTTAGTTTTCCCTAAAAATGTGTAATCATGTATTGGATGATATTAATAACTTTAAAAATTAAATTTGTGGAAATGATAAATCATTAGAAAATTTAATTCAAGAACATATAATTGACGTATAAATAAAACTTTTTTTTAATATGTTCCCTATTTTAAGGAAATAATAATAAATTATGACATATTTATTTTCCCAAAAAAATATCTATGTATAAAACCTTAGAGTTAAAAAAGATATTTTATGGTTAATATTATTTCTTATGATATTTATCATATATTTGGGAATATTATAGAATAATGGTGAATTTTGAATATGAGTATAATGTAATATTTTATTTTTGTAATGGAATTACATTACTATATTTTTTGAAAGATATAAAACCTGGTCGGGGTAAATTTTTCTATTTCTGGAAAGGTCACCGGACACGAACCCATAACCGAAGGATGACATGGGTACAACACTTAAAACTGGGAAACATGATTTCCTAGATGGAATGAATTTTTTAAAATAAGGGATTTTATAGAGAAATATTAATTAAAATATTGGATTAGTAATATGAGATCAACAATTTTGGAATTTAAGGGGAGTTTGAGGTGTTTATTTATATTTTTGGATAAATTTATTGAGTTATGATTTACATTCGATCTATATATTCCAATTATATTTATCATAGAAAACATTTATTTCAGTATGAATGAATTTATATTTTTAGACATAAGATTAAAGATATTGAAAGACTTTAAGGTTCATATGATCATTGATACAGGTGTAATTATGGATTATTACTATTCGGAACATATTTTCATCTTAAGGTTATCCATTAGATGGAAAGGTGACTTTGTATTTAATTGATCAATGATACTTTTAAAAATATTAATATATTTTTTAGTAACATTATATGATTAAAGAAAAATGAATATAATTAAAAAAGATTAGATTTTATTTGTGTATTAATTGATTAATTATAATTTAAGGCTACATGATATTAATGTTTGCATATGGTGATTCCAGTTATTTATTAAAATTATTAGAACACTTTTAAGATTACATGTCTTACTAATATTGAAAATTGATAAATTTTATATTAATTTGAGAGGAATTTGTATTAGATAATTTTTATTTTTGGGTTTCAAAAATTTTCATGAATATTTTTAATTTATTTTAATCATAGTTATATATCGAATGATCAAAGTTTAATTTTGGGTGTTATTATTGAGTCTTTTTAGACTTATGTTTCATTTAATTATTTAATTGTTTTTTTAGTTAGGGAATTGACATACACTATGATGAAAATTTTGGATTTTATTAATGTCTAGATATATAAAAAATAGTTTTATTCCATTTTCAACATTATATATGCCAGTAGAATTTTATTTTAGTGCTCCAAGAAATAAAAATTCATATTCAATATGCTTTATTTAGAGAAAATTTTGGTATTGTTGTGGAAATTGAATAATGGATGAAATTATACATGTAAATAACGTATATTTTATTAGGTTATTAATCAAAATGAAAACATAATTCCTAAAATAATAGAATAAGATCTCTAAAAAATATTTCCCTATTTTCATTATTTCTTTTGAATTTATATAATTTTTCAATACTCATTGACTTATGATTTTGTGATCATTATATTTCTCATGATTATTCCCTTTCTTACGAAAAATTGAATTTTTCATTTACTATAATTATCTAGACATAACATTCTCCACCTTGTATATATTCTCACTAGCCATAGGTGTTCTTTTATTGGGAATCATACTATGTGTTATGCAAGTCATCCTTTTTATTTCATTCTTACAAAGATTTATTAATCTTTTTTATGATGGGGGATTTCAACAGAGATATTCTAAAAAGTCATATGCTTAATTACTGAGGTCAATTAATAATTTCAATGTTGAAATTAATTAAATAGCGGCTAATGTAATATCCAGTGATTTTAAAATAATATAATGTTCAATAATATATTCTAGACGCAACACAGATCATTAATGAACCATGAAATATATTTATTTAAATGTTATAGTTGTTACCAATCTGTTAAATAGGTGTTTAAGATTATCATTAAATGAATTGTGATATATATATATATAATACTAGAAATAAATATAAATGTATTTAATAATTATTTGGAAATAAGTACTCAATGTTTTATTAATGTCGTTTTATGATGGAAAAATAGGTACTCCAAAAATGGTTTTTATTTCATTTTTATAGTTAATATTACAATTAATTTTTTGATATTTTAGAAAATTTATTTTATAGAAGAGATATAAATATTTAATTTAGTATGAAAATTTAATGACCCGGAAATTTCAAGGAAAATGTTTTCTTAAATTCTTTGAAATTTTACGAATCTGTTGTTTCTGATGGTCCCTGATTCCGAGGCCCAGTGTGTCCGGAATCAATTTTTTGATGTTTTGTTCGGGTATGTTCAGAAAACGTACATGCGGGTTTTTCTATCTTTTGAACCGGTGCTCGGAATTGAAATATGAGGACACCGATGAACTCCCAGAACCGGTATTTGCTTAAGGAGACCTTTACCGCAGTTTTGTTTTATCGGAAGTGGTAGTTAAAAATTGGGGTTTCTAATTAAAAATAAAGGATTAAATAAAAATCGGTGTGTAACGCATTTTTATTTGAAATGTAGTTAAAGTATTTGGATGGTAGTTAAAACCTCTAAAGGCTGGTTGGTAGTGGGGCCCACCCCACAGTACCACCCATGGGAGGATATTATGTGGTGGGGCCTACACGAGTTCAATCTCTTCACCTCCCCTATAAACTCCCTTGAAGACCTTTAAACACTTGGAATTCCATGGTTTAATTCTTTTCAGCACCCCACCATTAATAAAGAGAATTAATTCATTTTAATTCAAATCTTGTTGAATCCATCCCTCCACATTTAATCTAATTTGTTGTCACATTTAATGGGAGACAACTCTTAAGTTGTTGTGCCATAAAAATAATAGAGAGTAATCTCTATTATTTTTTGCTTAATTTTTTAGGAGAGCTAAGGAGAAGAGGGAGAGACTTCTTCCCATGATGAACACGAAGAACATCTTCTCCACTTCTTCAACTAGGGAAATAATGTGAGGTGATGCCCACATAGAATGCCCGTCATCATTCCTCTTCCTCCATGTCAAGGGAGAAGACGCCATCCATGAAGAATGTCACCAACAATGATGCTTCCTCCTCGGATGCACCCTGATATCCACGAATTGATTTCATCGTCAACGAATGAACATCGAATCAAGGTAGGGGGTTTTGTATAATTTTAAATGAATAAAATTATACCCTCATTCTTGATGAATTCTTTTGGTTGTCGTTAGCCATTTGTTATCGCCTAACATGGAGGGTGTGGGCTGAACAAACATGGACCAACGACCTTATAAGGACCCGCACTTAAAACCTTACATAATCATAAATGAAATGTATAATTCACATCGAGGATCATTTCAGGTTTAGAGTTTTAGAGAATTAGGACATAACTATTACATCTCAAAAGATTACAAAGCAGACACTTCCACTAAGTTTCCATAGAATAAAAACTCTTAAAAAGAAACATGTCTAGTTCTATGTTTAAGATAGCATGTCTTTCCTTGATCCCATCCTTGACCCTATTCATCTTTATGTCCTGTGGAGAACATTTCAATAACTTGGGATGAGCATTAAAAGCCCATTTTAGTATACACAAAGAAGGAAAACTGTTAGTTTTTCAAAACAACAAGTAAACCATGAATACTTTATCAAACTAATAATTTTCCCTCTTTATGAAGTAGTAAATACTCTTCACTAAATAAAAGATCATTACTTACCCTTTTGTAACCAAAATATTAACATAAAACCCATATAAAGAACAAAAAACATACAAAGGTAACGCGGTACATAAACATACTTAAATGGATTAACCATACGGTCGACTACCATACATATCACTAAATGGAATAGCCATATGGCTGACTTCCATGCCCAATGCATTGGAGGTTATAACATAACCACCTATCTTGGTATTCACTGCACCACCCATCGTATGGTTTATCACGTAACTACCTGTCAAATGTCCAAGTACCATTACAAAATCATAATACATAAGACAATTATAATTGAAAGAAATCATTTCCACATTTTAATCACAAGAGATCACTTCATGATACTATCCTAAATAAAAACATCTAATAAAATAATTAAATCACTATGAGATAAAAATCCCTTTATACAATGAAAATATTTAAAGAAGATATTTAAAAGAGATTTTAGAATCAAAGTGTCCCATACCACATTGAAGATTTTAATGGAATTATAATTTTAAAACATTAATTTCCATATAAATAAATACTCAAATACATTTTTAAAACATGAACATTAAAGATAAAGATTTAAAATAATAAATCTTTAATAAATATAAAAATGATATTTTTGTTAAAGAGTTTTTAACAAAATGAGATACTCTTGAATACAAATAATTGCAGAATAACATTAAATAAGAACTTTATAATATCATGAGAATAAATGGATTCATGATATAATATGTCAAAGGACAGTAAATACACCATATAAGAGTGAAATGGTGAATAACAACAGTGAAGTCTCAATGGAAATGTAAATTGAGATGAAATCCATTGTAAAGATGGTATCCTTAAATTAAGGTAAAATAAATCTCATAAATATGTATTAAAAATATAAATACACCCAATTTAAGTTGATATTAAGTGTAAAACAATTAGATTCCATTAACACATATTCATAGGATGACATATTCAATAATTACAAGTTGAACCCAAAGAAAACTAAATTGGGTTAATAAGTTCCCTTGTAAAAATTCAACAGCCTAACGGCATCACATTAAAATTCAGAAAATGAGTTGATGAGACAAAAAAGGGTATCTCATCACTTGGAAATAAATTTGACATCAATAAGGTTATAGAATAACATATCCCAACAAAATAAGATGTTAACTAAAAGACATAACAAAATAAGTCTTTTAAAAAGAGGAGGGTGAAAGGTTCCCTTGTCGACTTGGGTATCTTTCGAAACGTACACCCCATGAAAGAAGGACAATAAAAAATTGATTTAAATACTCATAAAAGAAATTATATTACACAAAGAGTATAATAATGGGATATACATACACCAATCAAAGTAAATAGTGGAAAATGTAGAATAAATCTCACTGGAATAAAAGTGAGATGAAAAATATCTTATGAAAACTCGGTTGCCTAACGACACCACTTAAAACATCCAAAACAATTTATTGATGAAATAAAATAGGGTCTTTCATAATATGAACATAAAATTTACAGTAATAGAAATATAAAATAACATCCCCAAACATAAGAAGGATGAACTTAAAAGAAATGACATAAAATAGAGTACTTAAAAAGAAAGAGAGAGGTAGAATCCCTTACCTTAAGTCCAACTTGTCTTGTTTATTTCGTTATATTCTTGGATAATAAACTTTGGTCAATTTATAATTACTTAAGGAACTCAATAAAATTTTATTATTCAATTCATATCACTTATTATAATGTTATAATTATTGGTTAATTATGTGAGTTCATATCAGCTGTTTTTTGTCGATGTTTGGTACATGAGTCAAAAATGAACTTGTTTGAAAATAATTATCCATGTAGTTAAAAGTAAATCATCTCCAGAATAGTATTAATGATTTAAATATCTTATATATCCAATAAATATTCATTTTATACTATTCCATAACATTTGGAGATAAAAATAAATGAAATTCACCGTTCATGGAGACGGTAAGCCGTACGTACGCATGAACGCTACATTCGTTTCTTTTTCATATTAATGGAATTAAAAATAAATGAGAGAGATATATATATATATATATTATAATATACTGTATAATATATATGTTATATAGGTCATATATGTTCATTAATTTTATTCTTTATTCATTCCGTGTATTGCATGAATGAGTCACATCACTTGAGCGGCGGTAGTCCACACTTCCTCATATGAAATTATCACATTTTCTCAACATAAAAAGCATAAAGGTATGTTTTAAATATAAAATACAGAAGAATATAGAAAAAATAAATACCATATATATAATATATAAAATATAGTGACATCATAATTTCCACCATGAAAGGTGTTAAGAGAATATTGAACAATCATCGTTTCGTGAGGTAGTAATTCGCCATCCACAGAAACAGTATGTTCTTTAACCATTAGACGGAGGTGTGTGTAAATGTAGCTCGAATACTTCACATAACAACATCCTAGTATATTGAATATATTGTTTTTGTTACAAAATAATGGGATAAAAAAGTTTAGGGGGTTGGAGAAACAAAATAAAACAAAAGAACACAAGTGAAGACATTGCCTTTAAATCGGGTAACTCCTCTTGGTTTGAACCAAAAAGATTTCTTGAAGAGCTTTCTGCCTAAGGTACGGCTTCTAGGATAAAGATAGGGATGTGGAGAGATAAAATGATCATAGTTTGTTTGAGCCAAAGGCTTGAGAGGTGTGTATAAGGAGGTAGAGTTGGGGGTGTAACACACCAAGATTTTACGAAAAATATTCTTTTTAATTTCATTAATGTCTTGTGGTGTACGCTACACCAAAAGGAGCTTGCACAACACGCATCCCTGACTTGGCTTGCATTACACGCAAGCGCGACCTTTCACGATAGTGTGTGTTGTACGCAATTCCGAGTTTCGCTAAACAACGATATGCTATTAAAATATTATTAAAACTAGTCGTTATGAATAGTAATACCCACTTTTAGAAATTTTATAAATTTTATTTTTGAAAATGGACTTCATTTTTGGATTCGGAATATCGAAGGTAGCCTAGGGTGAAATTTTGGTATTTTTCTAAAAACATTCTATTTTTGATGAATAGTGAAAACACTAGGTTACTATTTAAAAACCGACTTTTTATTAAAATAATTATTTATTTTATTAAAATTTATTTTATGTCTAAATTTATACATAATACCTATATAAGTTAAATGTAATTCATTGGAGTAATGTTATAATAATTTTAGATATATAAAAATTTCATTGAACTTTTCAACGTCTTTTGCCAACCTCCTAGGAGAATTTACAAATTTACATAAAACTTAATTTTACCACTTTTGTGAATGGATTTTAAAAAATCCGAGAGACACAGTTGATGTCAGTAAGTAAAATGTGGTTCAATGAGAAGAAAATAATTTTTGGTGAATAGTAACTTTTTTCTTTTTTTATCACGGTTAAAAGTAAATAGGGTAATTAAGAGTAAAAATGATATTATTATTACACTAACACATGTACTAATTCTATTGGATATGTTTAATTCGACCAAAAAAACCTTAGGAATAAAATATGACTCTTTAGGCCCACTTGGATTAAATTAGGACATTTGTTATTAATTTATTTAAAGAAGGGTTAAAATAGTTAAAATCAAAGATTAATAAGTAAATCATTTTTAATATAGGGTTATACATAAGATAAATGAAACTATAAATATTCATTAGAAATCTAAAAATATTTCCTACATAATGGTATTTTATTTGTAATTTTTAGACATTAAATAATTTAATTTATTTATGACACAAAGATGAAGCAGTAATTATCTAATTAATGAAATATTGACATAATTGATGTTAGAAATAACCAAATAAATGTTATTTGAGACTTTTTATGAATTACACTAATTTTATAGGTTAATATGACATGTTAGTATTTATTTAATCAACTTTGATCGAACTAATCATTCTGTTATGAGTTTTACAAAAATCAATTACTAAATAGTGTCAAAATTGAAATAAAATAGTTTTTAAAAAAATATTATATTATTAATTGTTATTCTATTCCAAATAACCTAAAGTTAGGCCAAATGACTTAGATAAGGTTATATATGTTAATAATAAACAAATTGAGGTTCGTTTGTCTTCTTATAGTAAGTTTATTAACCTTATAGTGTAAGAACACAATGAGACACCGTAAAAGTAAAATTATCTAACTTAAAGTTAAATCTAAATGATAATATTAAAATAGTTACGTAATCTTGTACAAATTCTATTGGATGAGATTATTTCGACCCATCCCCACCTTAGCTTCGAAATAAATCAATTTTGGGCTATTAAACACCCAATATGGCTTTATAATAAAATAATATTTTTAGTTTTTCCAAAGGTGCCCCTCTCCTCCCTTATAAAAGGGCACATCCTCCCTCTCTTCTTCACACCACATTGAGCCTTCACGCTCGGCCAACCCCTGAAAATTTCTTCTCTCCACTTCCCTAGAGACATCTTAGAGTTCATGGGCTTCTTCAAAGACGAATTTTAGTGCCCTAAAAGGAGGTCTCAAAGAAGTGCTTCAAAGAAGTGGTAATGTCCGTTACCGATTCTTTCAACTTTATTTCTTCTTCCACTTCTTATTATTTAGTTGTTTCATTATTAAGTAAAAACATCAGTATCCCTCATTTACGGATATGTTTTTATAAGTATGAAACAACACTATTTCACCATCTATCCATCCTACAGAAAATGAAATCACCGCGCGTGCGTACGTACGGAATATCGTCTCCACGCCGTGGTGTAATCTATTTTCCACCCCCACCTTACTTGGAAAGGTATAATGGTGTAAAGAATGAATATATATGATTATTGTAAAGTGATATTGATTCTGAAATATTATACATACACTCCAATACAATTCCTCGATCATGGGAACGATATCATCGCTCGTGCGTACGTACGGAATACCGTCTCCACGATGTGATGCGACTCGTTCTACATGATTTTCATTACATAATTATTACATTAATTAATTGAGTGAATTAATATGATATATATTACACTAATAGCATTCTGGAAATGAGGTATCTATAACCTAAAAGAATAATGAGAATTTATTCGACAAAACACGCATAAGAACAAAAAGCAATAAACACCCGAATAACAAGTAACAATGAAATATTACTAATAAGAAGCTAAGAATATGACCTTATATGATATCATAACAATGATTATGATTCTGGAATAAGTCAATGACATTATTTAAATCATTATATAGCAGTTTCGGACACTTATGAAGAAAATCAGACATAAGGTAAGGGAAAATATCACAATCTCATTTTTATCTGAGATTGTTTATACATTTGTATTTACTGGGGTGTATTTTATCATCAACATCCATGTTTCCTCAATATGTAATATTATTTCCATCCACCTACAATTGTTTAAATCCAATTTTACCCTTCGGTGAGTTTTTAGTAAATGATATGAAAGGAATCTTTTGTCGTTTTTCGTACGAGTTACTTTTTTACTTTTCCGACAAAAGTACGAGAAAAATGTTTTTTTAACTTATACGGCATGAATGGATTTTTGAAAAAATATTTCCATGAATCTTCCTTTACAAGTTTTCATGTTTATTTTTAATCAACTTCTTCTAGTTTAAAATTGTATGACATATTAAGAAAGGAAAAATGTTTTTGAAGTAGAATGGATATTTTCCTCAAGAATGGAGTTCAAGAGTTTTATCAAAATTATTTTCCATCTAAGATAATATAGGGTTTTGTTTCTCTCCCTATTATTACATGGATTTTACTATGTTGTTATGGAAATATTTTTATCAATTCCTTTATCTTATATGAATTGTTTTATGATGTCACGATGTTTAAGATTCCCATTTTTATTACATGGGTTATGCTATGATGTAAGGTTTATGATTTTGTGGCACACAGAAGAATGGTATCATTATGAGATGGGTGGGACATATATCTCCCTCCAATTCATTGGGTAATGATCTTATATATCATGATATAGACATGGCTGGAACGACAGGTTAAACCGGTTCAGTGAAACAAGACTGAAACGAGGAATGAAGTCGGTTCAGAAATGGACTTTGTCCACTAAGATAGTCTTGCCAATGAGTCTTGATTAATAAGAAATGTTTCTCTATTATTATGTGTGTATGCCAAAAAGCTTCATGTTTTATGTTATGATTATTGTGAATACATTTCACTACCATGATTTATCCCATGTTATGAAATTATGATATCTTTTGCAGGGTAAGATTTCCAAATTGTTATGTCCTTATGAATATGATGTGATTGATATTTCTTTTGTTTACCCTTACTGAGCATTTGAGCTCACCCTTTTATGTTTTATTTTCCCCAGGATATAAAGAAAGGTTTTAGGTATGAAAAAAAGGGAAGATCTTTATGGGAGATGTTGAAGATCTTTCACCTTGATTAGAAGATTATATTCCTAGTTTCCAAAGACACTAAACTATTACAGTACTTGTGTGTGTGTTTTTTTAATGTACTAAGTATTAATCAAAAGTAATGTAATATCCATGTGCGTCATGCTTAGGGTCTCTACAGTTGGTATCAGAGGAAAGGTTTAGTCAACCTTTGGAAGCTAGGATGCGAGGACTTTAGTGAGTTCCCTAGAGATATTTCTAATGTATGTCTAGGGATGTCCCTAAGGTTAAGTATACGTTATAGTCCTAGAATTGCGCTAACCATCTTAGAATTAAACCTAAGATGTTAAATATTGATGGTAATCCCCCTTTATTATGTTGTTTTCCCTTGCGTGATTTTTTCCTCTCACACTATTCTTTTTGGGTTTTTGATGATGGCTGGAACCCTAAGGAACCATATTGATCAATGTAATGGACGATGCAATGATTTTCATCCTGAACAAACCAACGTTATGGGAGATGGAGTGAAAAATCTTATTATTATACTTACACAAGCTATGAATCATTCTGGACTTCCAAATAAGCAGAGAAGGGAACAATATTCTATTGAGTCCTTCATGAGGCAAGGCCCACCTTCTTTCAGTGGGTCTTCCGATCCACTTGTTGCTGAACAATGGATCAGTACCACTGAAAAGATATTTTCAGTTATTCAATGTTCTGAACATGATAAAGTCATCTTAGTAGTATATCGTTTGGATGGTTATGCTGATCAATGGTCGAATATTATCAAGAATATGAGGCCAAGAGATGAAATTGAGTCCATGGAATGGGACAAGTTCAAGAACTTATTTTTCAATAAGTGCATCCCTCGTATTCTTCGAACAAATATGGAGAAAGAGTTTCTTGAACTAAAGCAAAAGGATGATGAATCTGTTGGTATATATGAAGAGAATTTTACAAGGCTTGCAAGGTATGCATCTGGATTTATCATCCAACCTGAAAGTAAAGTTGATTGATTCTTCAGTGGCTTAAAACCAAATCTTCGAAGGGAATTGGCTATAAGAGACTTCAGTAGCTATGAAGAAATTGTGCGTTGTGCTATTAAGGTAGAAATGAAAGTTGGTGTTACATATCCATCTCATGGTTTTGACAAGAAACGAAAGATGGAGTTCAAGGAGAAATCTCAGAATAATGGTGAAAATAAGATTAATGTTTCCTTATACTAAAAGTGTGGAAAGAAGCATGGTGGAGATTGTCTTAAAGGGACTTGAAAATGTTTTAAGTGTGGAAAAGAAGGTCTTCGAGCAGCTGAGTGTCGAAGTAATTTAAAAAGGGTTGCTAATGGTGTGAATAAAGAAAAGACTGCAGAGAATGCACCAACAACACTTCAATGATTCAAGTGCAATGAAATAGGGCATTATGTTAATCAATGCCCTAATCCAAGGGTTAATGATGATCGACATGAGAAACCACTTAAGAAAAAGGACAAAGGGAAGTCACATGCGATCACTATTGGAGATGTTGAATATGAAAACAATGTGTTGGAATGATTAAGTTTTTATGTAATGGGATTCCAAAATAATGTTGTATATAGTATTGTGGAATATTAGAATATTTATGTATTGGTCTATTGTGGTTTTCAATAATTTTATGGTACCGGTAACCATTGAAATTTATTGAGATATTTTTGGTAAGTAGATGATATGTGCATATTGAATGGATAAGAAGATAATGAGATGTTTGATTGTATTCATAAGCTCATTATTGATATAAAGACTAAGTGATATCATGGTTTGAGTATAACGAATTTTGAGGATTTTGGTTTGTGGAAAGCGTTAACTTTTAACTGCATTCATGTTTTCACTAAGGTTCAATGGGTATTCATTCTTTAAGAGAATACATGATTAAGGTATTCACATGTTTGTAATTTGACCAACAAGATATATATTATGATATATGGGGGATAAATGATGGCATTCACATGATTGTTATGTGACATTTGAAGTAATCATTTTCTTTATACTATGAGCATAGACCGAAGTATTTTAGATAAGCCTAAAGATTGGAATGGATTATGTTGGACATAAGTTGGTATTTTTTAAGGATAGATCTTTTTTCTATATTATTGATGAGATGTCATAGTAATATAGCTTTAGAAAAAGGACAACCTGCAGGATGGGCGACAGCCCATGGCGTCAGACAAGGCTGTGGGAATCGAACCCACAACCGAAGTGCGACTAGCCTTTATCACCTACCACTAGCCTACAGGAAGTCCCTGGTCAGTATAAACTAGTTTTATTTTATTACGCGGTATGATATATGAAGTATATGTTCATTCTTGGAATCGTATATGATTAACCTCACCATAGATGGACTTATGTATATTTGATAACTTTTACTAAACTTTTGTTTGAAATAGATGGAATGACCCATCATTCTATCACATGATCTATTCACACTTCATGAATAACAAATTCAACATCATTTCTTTAAGAGATGAAGTGGAAATTGTTCAAAGCACGAAAAACAGTGAGATTGTACCCAAATAAAGTAAGTATTTATTCTAATTCAAATTCTTCAACTATAGGGAAATGATCTTGAAAACCAAAAATGTTGTCCTAGTGCCCTTATATCCGATGAATCAGATTGTACCCTAGATCATCAAAAATTTATGGCTTTGTGATTGTTGGATTTTTCATAGCCATGTTCTCCACCACTCTCCATCAGAACATGATGGTTAGATTTCTCTTCTATATCTATATTTTCACTTATGTTCTCCTATGTTGAAACCCAATGATTAGTTAATTTGGGTAACCGTTCCATTTCATACGTTAGTTTTTAAAGCCATGTTTTTGTATTCCTTTTTACGATGTGGGATTCTATTAATGAAACTTTCGAGTAGTAAACCATTTATAACCCTGTCGAATTTTTGAGGGAGAAATTCATTTTAAGGGAGGTAGAATGTAACACCCCAAGATTTTTCGAAAAATATTCTTTTTAATTTCATTAATGTCTTGTGTTGTATGATACACCAAAAGTAGCTTGCACAACACGCATCCCTGACTTGTCTTGAATTATACGAAAGCGCGACCTTCCACGATAGCATGTGTTGTATGCAATACCGAGTTTCACTAAACAACGATATGCTATTAAAATATTATTAAAAATAGCCGTTAAGAATAGTAATACCAACTTTTTGAAATTTTATAAATTTCATTTTTGAAAATGGACTTCAATTTTTTATTCGAAATATCGAAATTATCCTAGGGTGAAATTTTGGTATTTTTCTGAAAACTTTCAATTTTTGATGAATAGTGAAAACACTGGGTTGCTATTTAAAAAACGACTTTTTATTTAAATAATTATTTATTTTATTTAAATTTATTTTAGGTAAAAATTGATACATAATACCTATATAAGTTCAATGTAATTCATTGGAGTAATTTTATAATAATTTTAGATATATAAAAATTTTATTGAACTTTTCACCGTCTTTTACCCACCTCCTAGGAGAATTTGCAAATTTACATAAAACTTAATTTTACCACTTTTTTGAATGGGATTTCAAAAATACGAGAGACGCGGTTGATGTTGGTAAGTAAAATGTGGTTCAATGAGATGAAAATAATTTTTGGTGAATAGTAAATGTTTTCTTTTTTTTACCACGGTTAAAAGTAAATAGGGTAATTAAGGGTAAAAATGATATTATTATGACCATAACACATGTCCTAATTCTATTTGATAAGTGTAATTCGACCAAAAACAACCTTAGGAATAAATTATGACCATTTATTCCTACTTGGATTAGATTATGACATTTATTATTAATTTATTTAAAAAAGGGGAAAATAGTTAAAATCAAAGTTTAATAAGTAAATGATTTTTAATATATGGTTATACATAAGATAAATTCTACTATAAATATACATTAGAAAGGAAAAAATATTTTCTACATAATGGTATTTTATTTGTAATTTTTAGACATTAAATAATTTAATTTATTTATGACACAAAGATGATGCAGTAATTATCTTATTAATGAAATATTGACATAGTTGATGTTATAAATACCCAAATAAATGTAATTTTAGACTTTTTATGAATTAAAATAATTTTATAGGTTAATATGACATGTTATTATGGATTTAATTAACTCGTTTCTGACTAATCATTCTGTTATGAGTTTCACAAATATCAATTACTAAATAGTGCCAAAATTGACATAAACAAGTTTTTAAAACAAATATTATATTATTAATTGTTATTTTATTCATAAAAATCTAAAGTTCTGCCAAATTACTTATATAATGTTATATATATTAATAATAAACAACTTGGGGTTAGTTTGGTTTCTTATAGTAAGTTTATTAACCTTATAGTTTAATAACACAAAAAGACACGGTAAAAGTAAAATTATCTAACTTAAAGTTAAATCTAAATGATAACGTTAAAATATTAAACTAAACTTGTCCAAATTCTATTGGATGATAGGATCTCGACCCATACCCACCTTAGCTTCGAAATAAATCAATTTAGAGCTATTTAAACCGAATATGTCTTTATAATAAAATAATATTTTTTCTTTTTCCAAAGGTGCCCCTCTCCTCCCTTATAAAAGGGAACCTCCTCCCTCTCTTCCTCACACCACTTTCAGCCTTAAAGCTCAGCCAACCCATCCCAATTTCTTCTCTCCACTTCCCTATAGAAATAGTATAGTTCATGGTCTTCTTCAAAGACCAATTTTAGTGCCCTAAATGGAGGTCTCAAAGAAGTGCTTCAAAGAAGAGGTAATGTCTGTTACCGATTCTTTCAACTTTATTTCTTCTTCCACTTCTTCTTCTTTAGTTTTTTCATTATTAAGTAATAAAATCAGTATCACTCATATACTGATATGTTATTATAAGTATGAATCAACCCTATTTAACCATCTATCCATCCTACGGAAAATGAAATCATCGCATGTGCGTACGTACAGAATACCATCTCCACGCCGTGGTGTAATATATTTTCCACCACCACCTTAATTGGATGGGTATAATGGTGTAAAGAATGAATATATATGATCATTGTAAAGTGATATTGATTCTTAAATAGTATAAATACACTCCAATACAATTCCATGATCATGGGAACGATATCACCGCTCGTGCGTACGTACAGAATACCATCTCCACGATGTGATGTGACTCGTTCTACATGATTTTCTTTACATAATTATTACATAAATGAATTGAGTGAATGAATATGATATATATTACACTAATACCATTCTGGTAATGAGGTATCTAGAACCTAAAAGATGAATAAGAATTTATTCGACAAAACACGCATAAGAACAAAAAGCAATAAACACCCGAATAACAAGTAACAATGAAATATTACTAATAAGAAGCTAAGAAAATGACCATATATGATATCATAACAATGAGTATGATTCTGTAATAAGTCAATGACATTATTTAAATCATTATACAGGAGGTTCGGACAATTACGAAGCAAATCAGAAATAAGGTAAGGGAAAATATCACAATCTCAATTTTATCTGAGATTGTTTATACTTTGGTATTTACTGGGGTGTATTTTATCATCCACATCCATGTTTCCTCAATATATAATATTATTTCCATCCACCTACAATTTTTTAAAACCAATTTTACCCTTCGGTGAGTTTTTAGTAAAAGATATGAACGTAATCTTTTGTCATTTTTCGTATGAGGTACTTTTTGACTTTTCCGACAAAAGTACGAGAAGAATGTTTTTTTAACTTATACGGCATGAATGGATTTTTAAAACTATATTTCCAAGAATATTTTTTTAAAAGTT
Organism: Viscum album; assembly: GCA_963277665.1. Lineage (NCBI taxonomy): Eukaryota > Viridiplantae > Streptophyta > Magnoliopsida > Santalales > Viscaceae > Viscum > Viscum album. The sequence continues at coordinate 1,100,725,383 of OY728123.1, forward strand.
TTCAAGTTTATTTTTAATCAACTTCTTTTAGTTTAAAATTGTATGACATGTTAAGAAATGAAAAATGTTTTTGAAGTAGAAAGGATATTTTCCTCAAGAATGGAGTTTAAGAGTTTTATCAAAATTATTTTCCATCTAAGATAATATAGGGTTTTGTTTCTATCCCTATTATTACATGGATTTGATTATGTTGTTATGGAAATATTTTTATGAATTCCTTTATCTTATATGAATAGTTTTATGATGTCATGATGTTTAAGATTCCCATTTTTATTACATGGGTTATGCTATGATGTATGGTTTATGATTTTGTGGCACATATAAGAATGGTATCATTATGAGATGGGTGGGACCTATATCTCCCTCCAATGAATTGGGTAATGATTCTATATCTCATGAGGTAGACATGGCTAGAACGGAAGGTTAAACCGGTTCAGTGAAATAGGACTAAAACGAGGAATGAACTCGGTTCAGAAATGGACTTTGTCCACTAAGATAGTCTTGGCAATGAGTCTTGACTAATAAGAAATGATTCTTTATGATTATGTGTGTATTACACAATGCTTCATGTTTTATGTTATGATTATTGTGATTATATTTCACTACCATGATTTATCCCATGTTATGAAATTATGATCTCTTTTGCAGGGTAATATTTCCAAATTGTTATGTTCTTATGAATATGATGTGATTGATATTTCATTTGTTTACCCTTACTGAGCATTTGAGCTCACCCTTTTATGTTTTCCTTTCCCCAAGATATAAATAAAGGTTTTAGGTAAGAAAAAAAAGGGAAGATATTTATGGGAGATGTTGAAGATCTTTCACCACGATTAAAAGATTATATTCTGAGTCTCCAAAGACACTAAACTATTACGGTCCTTGTGTGTGTGTTTTTGTAATTTACTAAGTATTCCGCATACTTAATGTAATGTCCATGTACGTCAAGCTTAGGATCTCTACAGGGGGCCTTTTATAAGAGGGAGCAGGGGCACTCTTTGAAAGTCTTGAAAAGTAACTTTATTATAAAATGATTTTCACATATTAAATGTCCCACAATTATATATTTCGAGGATAAGGTGATTAGGGTTTGAAATCCACCCATACAATAGGTTTTTGACAAGTGTATGTCTTATATTTTTCATTATCGTTTAATTTTATTTTAATCATTTGTTAATTAGGTAATCGCTGCATCATCATGGTGTCATAAATAAATTAATTTATTTAATGTATAAAAATTAAAAAAAAATACAATAATGTAATACATCTTTTTATATTTCCAATGAATATTTATAATAAAAAAAATATGACTTGTATAACCCCATGTACAAATTGTTTTAGTAAAACAATACATGTTTGCGACATTTTTATTTTAACATTAAATAAAAAGTTATTAATGTCATTTTCTTACCCAAGTGGATCCATGGGGTCCCCATGTTGACCCATGGATTGTCTTGGTCAGATATGACACATCCAATAAGGGTAGTACATGTGTCAAGGACATTTCATAATATTATAAAATTATCTTTACCTTAAATTACACTAATTACCTTTAATCGCGATTAATAAAACATAAAAGTTACTATTCACCAAAAATTATTTCCATCCCATTGAACCACATTTTACATTCTAATGTCAACCATGTATGTCGGATTTTTGAAATTCAAATCACAGAGGTGGTAAATTTCATTTAAATGAAAAATCAGTTTTCTAACTACCACTTAGTGGTTTCACTATTCATAAAAAATTGATGCTTTTCAGAAAAATACCAAAAAATCACCCTAAGCTATATTTGATATTCAGAATTCAAAAACGATGTCTATTTTACAAAATAAAAAACATATAAGTTTCATTAATCAATTTAATAATTAATTCTCGTTGTCAAAACAAATAGCGTGTTTTTAAGAAACAAAATATATCAAAATATTGACCCTAGTTTAAGTCCAATTTCAAAGTAAAATTAATTCAAATGACCACCATTGGATTAAATGGTAAAAATATATTCTAATTTAACTTTAAAAGCAATTCAAAATATGATCTAATCATATAAATAAATTAGACTAAAAAGAGGTTCTAACATTTTTCACATATTCATTAAAAATGAACTTTATCGAAAAAAATAACCAAAATATACAAAAAGTAAATTATGATGAACAATTCTAATGAAGGATTTTATTTGGTCAATATAATATATGAAATTTTAAAAAAGTGGATTTAAAAAGAGTTCTCCATCAAAAGGTGGTAAATCGACCTTTTAAAAAATATTAGAATATTTACGCTTAAAATGGGATTAATTCGCATTTTAAGCCTCTAACATTTATTGGATAAAAGTAAAAATATTTTACAAACATATATAATCATTTTTTTAGTTAGTTCTATTCATTCCTTCCATTAAAACGGCAATGAGTTAACTACCGTTTAAAATAATATTATTTTATTATTAGAGTGCAACGTAAGATTTCCAAGAAACTCGTTGTTACATATTGGGTACGCCATCGAGCATAGAGTTCCCTTTAAATTAATATTAACATTTTATACACAAATATGGATAAATATGAAAATTTCATATTCTTTATTTACCTTGGGGGTTACATCCTTCCCCCTTTAGGGAATTGCGTCCTCGCAATTTTAAAATTGGGCTTAGAAACATCGTTGAAAGACCCACATCGGAAAAGGAGTCAATTAAACTATTAATTTAAAATAAAGAAAGGGAAGTAAAAAAGGTCACATGGGTTAACCCATACTAGGATTCCATGTAGGAAAACATGGACATGGAAGAGAAAACAAGGGGCCATGTTATAATGGAGAGTTATAGAAAACATGTTTAGGAGAAAGTTAACCTCTAGAAAATCACAAACCAGTGATGGGTTAAACGGTTTTTGATTCCCTTGTAGGAAAAGATAACAGACAACATTTTTGTTTTTAATTTAATTTTCATTGAGGAATTTATTTATGAGCTTAACTAAATCATAAGGAAACATTCTTACTTGTCCTGTAGACTCTCATCTCCTACTTTATTTCTTACACAAACTCATATTTTCTCCAAAAGATGAGTGTTTCGGATGACTTGTTGACATTAAGAGAGCTATAATCAACTTCGAGAGAGTCACATAATCCACAAAAGATGAACTATATATTTCCCATGTCTTTATACATTAAGAAAAACCAAAATGGTTAGTAAAAGATTAGATAATCCCCAAAAAGGATAATCTTTTACAAAAAGAAAAACTACATTTAATCTCCAAAATTTGTCCAAAAAAACCCAAAGTTCAATGAAGACCATTCGATAAACAGTTCATCCATAAAATTCTTCAAAGTAAACCAAACTAATATTGAAACCCAAATATTTGAAGGATTTAATCACATAGTATTCCAAGGTAAAAATAAACATTTATCTCCAAATAACATCAGTTGCTATTATAGTCTCACATTGAAAAGTAATTAACCTAATCATATATCATCCATGATAGGTCAATATTTTCCAAGATAACCCAAAATAAACATATTTTTGATTCATAAAATTAAATAACTAAAAAAATTCATACTAACCAGGGATTGCATGTAGTCCATTGGTAGGCGATAAATACCAGTAACACTTTGGTTGTGGGTTCGATTCACACACAAAACTGGAAATAGTATATTTCCCAATGGTTCAGAACCGTTGGGATAGGCTGCAGAACCGTTGGTATATCTTATACAAATGGTTCTGCCAACCGTAGGGAAGTAATCCATTGGGAAAAATCTTTCCCAATGGTTTATGTAGAACCGTTGGGATAAGTTAGTTACAATAACCAATCCCAATGGTTTTGTTGAACCGTTGGTATAAGTTTTGCCAACGGTTTAACCAAACCGTTGGTAAAAACCTCTTCTAGGAACCTTTTCCAATGGTTTAAAAAACTGTTGGGAAAGAGTTTTTACCAACGGTTCTCATAGAACCGTTGGTAAAAACATTCTATAAAATACATTCCAATTGTTTCAAACCATTGGCATAGGCTATGTTGTGCAAATTGCACAGCAGCCTGCAATTTGCACAGGTCTGCAATCCCATTCCTGTCCATTGTGCTGTAATTCTCCATTCCCTCTCCTTTAAAATTATTTAACATATAATGAATACACATTTAACATTACACCCTGGAACTATACACGTCCATAATTAAATCATAATTCATAACATAATTACAAACATACATAATTGATTTAGAATTTAATTAAAAACATAGATTAAAATTATATGTCGAATTCGGAATTCAATTCATAATTGAATACAAACATAATTTAATTATCAATTATCAATAAAATACATAAAAAACTAAATAAGTAATTATATGTTTTATACACAATTAAGAATATATACTAGTGGTTTTTACTAAAAATGATGTCCATTTTAAACATTATACAAATCCTTGGAGTGATAACGGCCACAACGTGTCTCGGATTGAGGCAGGGTTGACTCGTATATGTCACATATGACCCATGGATCGTTGTCCTAAAGTATCAACATATTCCGAAAGTGTTTGGTCAGTTTTTCGTATGATAGTTGTACTTTTCACTTAAAATGTTGTCCATTTCAAATAAAACTGAGACACTTCGAGTTGTGACGGCCACACTGCACCTCAGTTTTAGGTAGGGTTGACTAGTAATCATCACATATGACCCATGTATCATTGTCCTAATGTTTCAATGGAATACGAATGCGCTTGGTCAGTTTTCCGTATATCAGTTGTTGTTTTCACTCAAAACGATGTCCATTATAAACAAAAGAGAGACACTTTGAGTGGTGCCAGCCATACCGCACCTCGGATTGAGGTGGGGTTGACTTTTACACGTCACATATGACCCATGTATCATTTTCATAAAGCATAAACACATTCAAAATGCATTTGGTCGGTTTTATGTATGTCAGTTGTTGTTTTCACTTAAAATGAGGTTTATTTCAAAAAAATGAGACACTTTTAGTGGTTCCGGTCACACCATGCCTTAGATTAAGGCGGAGTTGACTCGTACATATCACATATGACCCATTGATTATTGTTCAAAACATTCAACAAATTATGAATGGTTTTGGTCGACTTTCTGTATGTCAGTAGGTGTTTCTAATGAAAATATTGTCCATTTCAAATAAATGTGAGACACTTTGAGTGGTTCTGGACAGAACAGGCCTCAGACTAAGGTGGGGTTGACTCGTACATTTAACATATGACCCATGGATCGTTTTCCTAAAGTTTCAACAGAATCTGAATGCATTTGGTTGGTTTTTTGTATGTCAGTTGTTGTTTTCACTTAAAATGATGTCCATTTTTAACTAAAGAGAGACTCATTGAGTGGTGTCGGCCGCACTGCACCTCGGATTGAGGAAGGGTTTACTCATGCATGTCACAAATGAACCATTTATCGTTGTTCTAAAGTATCAACACAATCAGCTCGTTTGGTCGGTTTTCCGTATGTACTAAAAATGTTGTCCATTTTAAACAAAAGAGAGACACATAGAGTGATCCCGGCCACAATGCGAATTGTATTGAGGTGTGGTTGACTAGAACACTTCACATATGACCAATGGATTATTTTCCTAAAGTTTCAATAAAATCCAAATGTGTTTGATAAGTTTACAGTATGTCAGTTGTTGTTTTCAATTAAAATGAAGTCCATTTTAAACTATAGAGAGACACTTCGAGTGGTGCGGCCCACTCCGCGCCTCGAATTGAAGATGGGTTGACACATACACATCAAATATGACCCATGGATCATTTTCCTAATGTTTCAACTAAATCCGAATGTGTTTAGTTGGTTTTCCATATGTCAGTTATTTTTTTCATTTAAACTTTTGTCTATTTCAAATAAACCTGATACTCTTTCAGTGGGGATGGTCACACCAGGCCTCAAATTGAGGAGTTGTTGACTCATACACGTCACAAATGACACATGGAATAGTGTCGTAAAGTTTCAACTGAATCTGAATGTGTTTGGTCGGTTTTACGTATGTCAGTTGTTGTTTTCATGTAAAATGAAGTCCATTTTAAACTATATATAGACACTTCGATTGAGACTGGGTTGACTAGTACATGTCACATATGACCCATGTATCGTTGTCCTAAAGTTTCAACAGAATCCGAATGCATTTCGTCAGTTTTGTGTATGTCATTTTTTGTTTTCACTTAAAATTAAGTCTATTTTAAACGAAAGAGAGGAATTTTGAGTGGTTCCTACCACACAGTGCCTCAGATTGAGGCGATCCTGACTCTTACACGTCACATATGACCAATGGATCATTTTACTAAAGGTTCAACAGAATCAGAATGTTTTAGGTCAGTTTTCCGTATCTCAGTTATTGTTTTCACTTAAAATGAAGTCCATTTTAAACAAAAGAGAGACACTTTGAGAGGTTCCGGCCACACCGCGCCTCGGATTTAGGTGGGGTTGACTCGTGCATGTCATATATGACCCATGGATATTTGTTCTAAAGTATCAACACAATCAGAATCTGTTCGGCCGGTTTTCCGTATGTACTTAAAATGATGTCCATTTTAAACAAAAGAGAGACACTTAAAGTGATCCCGACCACACTGCGACTCGGATTGAGGAGAGGTGGACTCGTAAAAGTCACATAGGACCCATGGATCGTTGTCTTAATGTTTCAACTGAATAAGAATGCGTATGGTCAGTTTTCCGTATTCCAGTTGTACGTTCCACTTAAAATGTGGTCCATTTTATCCAAAGGAGAGACACTTAGAGTGATCTTGGCCACACTATGACTCATATTGAGGTGTAGTTGACACGAACACATCATATATGACCCATGGATCATTGTTCTATAGTTTCAACAGAATATGAATGTGTTTTTTCAGTTTACCGTATGTCAGTTGTTGTTTTCAATCAAAATGATGTCCATTTTAAACTATAGAGAGACACATTGAGTGGTCTCGGCCACTCCACACCCCGGATTGAGGCAGGATTGACTTTTTCCCGTCACATACGACCCATGTATAATTTTCCTAAAGCATGAACACATTCATAATGCGTTTGGTCAGTTTTTCGTATGTCAGTTGTTGTTTTCACTTAAAATGTTATTTATTTCAAAAACAATTGAGACTCTTTGAGTGGTTTTGGTCACACCACGACTCGGATTAAGACAGAGTTGACTCGTACACATCACATATGACCCATTTATCGTTTTTCTAAACTTTCAACACATCTTGAATGCATTTGGTCAGTTTTCCATATGCAAGTATTTGTTTTCAATTAAAATGTTGTCCATTTCAAATAAATGTGAGACCCTTTGAGTGGTCTGGCCACACCAGGCCTCAGATTCAGTCGCAGTTTACTCGTACACGTCACATATGACCCATGTATTGTTTTGATAAATTTTCAACGGAATCCTAAGGTGTTTGGTCGGTTTTCCGTATGCCAGTTGTTGTTTTCACTTAAAATAAAGTCCATTTTAAATTAAAGAGAGACACTTTGAGTGGTGTAGGCCACACCGCGACTCAAATTTAGGAAGGGTTTTCTTTTACACGTCAAATATAACCCATGTATAGTTTTCCTAAAGCATCAACACATTCATAATGCATTTGTTCAGTTTTCCATATGTCAGTTGTTATTTTCACTTAAAATGAAGTACATTTAAAACTAAAGAGAGACACTTTGAGTGGTGCCGGCCACAAAACACCTCAGATTGGGGCGGGGTTGACTCGTGAACATCATATATGACCCATGGATCATTTTTATAAAGTATCAACCCAATCAGAATCTGTTTGTGTGGTTTTCAATATGTACTTAAAATGATGTCCATTTTAATCAAATGAGACACACTTATAGTGATACCGGCCACACTGCGACTCGTATTGAGTCACAGTTGACTCGAACACGTCACATATGACCCATGGATCATTTTCCTAATTTTTCAATAGAATCCGAATGTGTTTGGTTGGTTTAACGTATGTCAGTTGTTGTTTTCAATCCAAATGAAGTCCATTTTAAACTATAGAGAGACACTTTGAGTGGTGTCCGACACTCCGCACATTGGATTGAGGCTGGGTTGACTTTTACACATCCCATATGACCCATGTATTGTTTTCCTAAAGCATCAACACATTCAGAATGTGTTTGGTCAGTTTTTCGTATGTCAGTTGTCGTTTTTACTTAAAATGAAGCCCAGTTTAAACTAAAGAGATACACTTTGAGTGGTGCTAGCCACACCACACCTAGGATTGAGGCGGTTTTGACTTTTTCACGTTAGATATGACCCATGGATCGTTGTTCTAATGTATCAACACAATAAGAATACTTTTGGTCGGTATTCCATATGTACTTAAAATATTGTCCATTTTAAACAAACGAGAGACACTAAGAGTGATACTGGCCACACTGCGACCCGGATTGAGGCGCGGTTGACTCGAACGCGTCACATATCAACCATGGATAATTTTACTAATGTTTCAACAGAATACTAATTCATTTGGTCGGTTTAACGTATGTCAGTCGTTGTTTTCAACCAAAATAAAGTCCATTTTAAACTATAGAGAGACACTTTGAGTTGTGTCGGCCACTCTACACCTCGGATTGAGGCTGGGTTGACTTTTACATGTCACATATGACCCAAGTATTGTTTTCCTAAAGCATCAACACATTCAGAATGCGTTTCATCGGTTTTGTATGTCAGTTGTTGTTTTCACTTAAAATGTTGTTTATTTCAAACAAAAATGAGACAGTTTGAGTGGTTCCGGCCACAACATGCCTCAAATTGAGGTAATGTTTACTCTTACTCGTCACATATGACCCATGGATAATTGTCCTAAAGTTTCAATGGAATCTGAATGCGTTTGGTCGGTTTTCCGTATCTCAGTTGTTGTTTTCACTCAAAATGAAGTCCATTTTAAACTAAAGAGAGACACATTGAGTGATTTTGGCCACACCGCAACTCGGATTGAGGCAGGGTTGACTTTTACACGTCATATATGACCCATGTATAGTTTTCCTAAAGCATAAACACATTCAAAATGTGTTTGGTCAGTTTTCTGTATGTCAGTTCTTGTTTTCACTTAAAATGAAGTCCATTTTAATCTAATGAGAGACACTTTGAGTGGTCTCGGCCATACCGCACCTCGGATTTAGGTAGGGTTGACTCATACACAGTAGATATGACCCATGGTTCATTGTTCTAATGTATCAACACAATCAGAATCCTTTTGGTCAGTTTTCCGTATGTACTTAAAATGTTGGCTGTTTTAAACAAACGAGAGACACTAAGAGTGATACCAGCCATATTGCGACCCAGATTGAGGTGCGGTTGACTTGAACACATCACATATGAACCATGGATCATTGTACTAATGTTTCAACAGAATTCTAATGTGTTTGGTCGGTTTACCATATGTTAGTTGTTGTTTTCAATCAAAATAAAGTCCATTTTAAACTATAGAGAGACACTTTGAGTGGTGCCGACCACTCCGAACCTTGTATTGAGGCTGGGTTGACGTTAAAACATCACATATGACCCATTTATTGTTTTCCTAAAGCATCAACACATTCAGAATGCGTTTGGTCAATTTTCTGTATGTCATTTGTTGTTTTCACTTAAAATGTTGTTTATTTCAAAACAAAATGAGACACTTTGAGTGGTTCCGGTCACACCATGCCTTGGATTAATGTAGGGTTGATTCTTACATGCCACATATGACCCATTGATAATTTTTCTAAACTTTCAACACATTCCAAATACGTTTGGTCGGTTTTCCGTATGCCTGTAATTGGTTTCAATTAAAATGATATCCATTTCAAATAAATGTGAGAAACTTTGAGTGGTTCCGGACACACCTGGCCTCAGATTGATGCTCGGTTGACTCTTAAAAGTCAAATATGATCCATGGATCATTTTCCTAAATTTTCAACAGAATCTGAATATGTTGGTCGGTTTTCCAAATGATAGTTGTTTTTTTCACTTAAAATGAAGTCCATTTTAAATTAAAGAGTGACACCTTGAGTGGTGACGGACACACTACACCTCAGATTGAGGCAGGGCTGGCTTTTACACATCACATATGACCCATGTGTAGTTTTCCTAAAGCATCAACACATTCATATTGCATTTGGTCAGTTTTTCATATGTCAGTTGTTGTTTTCACTAAAAATGAAGTCCATTTTAAACTAAAGTGAGACACTTTGAGTGGTGTCGGCCACACCATGACTCGGATTGAGGAGGGGTTGACTCTTGCACATCATATATGACCCATGGATCTTTGTGCTAAAGTATCAACACAATCAGAATCCGGTTGGTCGGTTTTCCATATATACTTAAAATGTTGTCCATTTTAAACAAAAGAGAGACACTTAGAGTGATCCCAGACACACTGTGACTTATATTGAGGCGCGGTTGACTCGAACATGTCACATATGAACCATGGATAAGTATTATAAAGTTTCAATAGAATCGTAATTCATTTGGTCAGTTTATTGTATGTCAGTTGTTTTTTTCAATCAAAATGAAGTCCATTTTAAACTATTGAGAGATACTTTGAGTGGTGCCGGATACTTTGTGCCTCATATTGAGGCTGGATTGACTTTTTCATGTCACATATGACTCACGTATCATTTTCCTAAAGCATCAACACATTCAAAATGTGTTTGGTCAGTTTTCCATATGCTAGTAGTTGTTTTCACATAAAATATTGTTTATTTCAAAAACAAATGAGACACTTTGAGTGGTTCCTCTCACACCATGCCTCAGATTAAGTCAAGGTTGACTCGTACACGTCGCATGTGACCCATTTATCATTTTTCTAAACTTTCAACACATTCTGAAAGCATTTGGTTTGTTTTCTGTAAGCTAGCAGTTGTTTTCAATTAAAATGTTTCCCATTTCAAATAAATGGGAGACACATTGAGTGGTTTCGGACACACCAGGCCTTGGATTGAGGCGTGGTTGACTTGTAAGCATCACATATGACCCATGGATCATTTTACTAATGTTTTAACAGAATCTGAATGCATTTGGTCGGTTTTCCATATGTCAGTTGTTGTTTTCACTTAAAATGAAGTCCATTTTAAACTAAAGAGAAACACTTTGAGTGGTTCCGGCCACACCGTGCCTCTGATTTAGGCGGGGTTGAATTTTACATGTCAAATATGGCCCATGTATAATTTTCCTAATGCATCAACACATTCAGAATGTGTTTGGTTGTTTTTCTGTATGTTAGTTGTTGTTTTCATTTAAAATGAATTCCATTTTAAACTAAATAGAGACACATTGAGTGGTGTCGGCCACACTGCGCCTCGTATTGAGGTGGGGTTGACTCTTTCACATCACATATGACCCATGGGTTGTTTTCCCAAAGCATAAATACATTCATAATGTGTTTGGTCAGTTTTCCGTATGTTAGTTGTTCTTTTCACTTAAAATGAAGTCCATTTTAAACTAAAGAGAGACACTTTGAGTGGTTCTGGTCACACCATGCCTCATATTAAGGCAGGGTTGACTCGTACACGTCACATATGAACCATTGATCGTTTTTATAAACTTTCAGGAAATTCCTAACGCATTTGGTCAGTTTTCCATATGCCAGTAGTTGTTTTCAATTAAAATGTTGTCCATTTCATATAAATGTGAGACACTTTGAGTCGTTTCGGCCACACGAGGCCTCATATTGAGGCGTGTTTGACTCGTACATGTCACATACGACCCATAGATCGTTTTCCTAAAGATTCAACGAAATTTGAATGAACTCACACATACCCCTACCCCACTTGGACAGCCCTACCCCCACCCCACTTGGACAACCCAACCCCCCCCCCCCAACCCCACTTGGAAAGACCTACCCACACCCCACTTGGACAACCTAGCCCACCCCCCACCCCACCTGGAAACCCCTACCCCCCACATCCCACTTGGAAAACACCCCCCCCCCCACCCCACCTGGACAGCCCTAACTATATTTATGGATAACCAAAGAAATCAAGTCAATGGACCTTAAATTTAAAATAAACCAAGGCTAAAATAACTCAGGATCATATTGACCTCTTCAATATCAACCAAAATTATTCTATATAGATAAATCACAACAAAACTGTAACCTAAAATGATATATTGATTGTGTTCATAAGGGAATCATAATACACAATATATTGCAGAAAAATGGAACGAAAAAATCTAAAATAAATGAAGGCACACCTACCGATTTAGAATGAAAGAACAAAAATTACTTGAATCAAAGATATATGTCCTGTTGGAAATTAGAGTTAGAACCCTCTAGAGCAGGTTAGGATGTAGGGTTCGACCCGTAACCTACAATTATATACACCTTATTTCCATAAGGGGATCATAATACACACTAGATTTCACCAAAATAGAATGACGGAATCTAAAATAAATTGACACAAAAGTACTGATTTAAACTTGAAGAACAAATCTAAAATAAATGAACTCACACAAACCAATTTAAATTGGAAGAACAAATCGTTGTAAACCAGACCTTTTGTGTTGGGATGTAGCATTTTCATCGAGATGTAGAGGAAAACCTTTTGGACAGTTGAGGTTTAGGGAAACAAATTTGAGAGGGTGCGTCCAGATCTCGGTTAGGGAAAAAATGTTGAGATCTATGGAGTTGCAGGTCGATGATATTTGGGGGTTTTCTTTCCCAACGGTTTTAAAAAACCATTGCAAATGTTATGTTATCCCAACGGTTTCAAAAAACCATTGGGAAAAACCTCTTATGTCTACTATACCCAACGGTTTCACTGAAACCGTTGGTATAGGAGTCTTCATCTTTCCCAACGGTTTATTTAAACTATTGGGAAAACTCTTTATTCCCATTTTTCACAATGGTTTGATGAAACCGTTGCAGAAACTCAATTTTTACAGATCTTTTCCAACAGTTTATGCAAACAGTTGGTAAAGATCACCTATACAAACGGTTCTTTTGAACCGTTGGTATACTAGCGTTGGGAAAAGCATGATTTCCAGTAGTGACAGCTTTGTCTGATGCGACGGGTTGTCAAACGGTCTTTGTGTTGTCATTTTTCTAAAACTATACAATTATTAAAAAAATCCCAAAAAAGAGATAAAATCTTCAAAAATAACCATAACATAATTTAACCTCAATTTTACCTCATACCTTTCATCTTTCATCATATATTAACCCATAATTACCTCGAAAGTAAGGATCATATAAAACCTAACGGTTACCATTATAATTATTACCTGAACTTCCACATCGATTTGGTTCTCTCGTATATTATGCATTAGAGAACTCACCAAGGTTCAAGTGGTTAATCATGACTCCTTGATAGTTGGTTTAGAATAACCACAAGATTCCTTATTTAATCCCACATTTCATCCAGTCTCTTAATTAGAGAACCACCACAATTTCCTTCAAACCCATTGGCACTATGGTGCCTACTAGATCCATCCATTTACTAATACCAAAAAAATGTCAGTGTGATTATATCAACAAAATTATCATGTACTAATGAGGAATATAAATACTAAGATATATTTACTCATTCTCATTATCTAAAACTATGACTCTTTCTAAAATCCTAACTATTATGGTGATGTCACTTATGCTCAAAGAATACCTTGACCTCTAAAGTTATCTAAACAGGCCACTGATACAAACTATAAGGACTCGGCCTTAAAACCTTACATAATCATGAATTAAATGAATAATTCACATAGAGGATCATTTCAGGTTTAGAGTTTTAGATAATTAGGACATAACTATTATATCTCAAAAGATTACAAAGTAGACACTTCTACTAAGTTTCCATAAAATAAAAAATCTTAAAAAGAAAAACATGTCTAGTTCAATGTTTTAGATTGCATGTATTTCCATGATCCCATCCTTGACCCTATTCATCTTTATGTCCTGTGGATAACATTTTAAAAACATGGGATGTGCATAAAACCCCAGTAAAGGATACACAAAGAAGGAAAACTATTATTTTTTCAAAACAACAAGTAAACCATGAATACTTTATCAAAGTAATAATTGTCACCTTTATAAAGTAGTAAATACTCTTCATTGAATAAAATATCATTACATACCCTTTTGTAACCAAAAGATTACCATAAAACCCATATAAATAACACATAACATATAAAGGTATCTTGGGAAATAAACATACTTAAATGAAATAACCATACAGTCGACTTCCATACATATAACTAAATTGAATATCCATACGACCGACTTCCATACCCAATTCATTGGAGGTTATAACGTAACCACCCGTCCTGGTATTCACGGTACCACTCGTAATATGGTTTATCACGTAACCACCCGTCAAATGTACAACAAACATTAAAAATCATAATACATAAAACAATTATAAAGGAAAGAAAACATTTCCACATATCAATCACAAGAGATCACATCATGATACTATCATAAATAAAAACATCTAATAAAATCATTAAAACTCTATGAGAGAAAAATCCCTTTATACTTTGAAAATATTAAAAGAAGACATTTAAAAGTGATTTTAGAATCAAAGTGTCCCACTCCACATTGAAGTTTTTAATGGAATTATAATTTTAAAACATTAATTTCCATATAAAAAATACTTAAAAACATTTTTAATACATGGAAATTAAATATAAATATTTATAATAATAAATATTTAAAACATTTAAAAATGATATTTTTTTAAACAGTTTTTAACAAAATGAGAGACTCTTGAATACAAATAATTGTGGAATAACATTTAATCAGAACTTTATAATATCATGAGAATAAAGGTATTCATGATTTAATAAGTGAAAGTATAGTAAATACACCATATAAGAGTGAATTGGTGAATAACAACAACAAAGTCTCAATGGAAATGTAAATGGAGATGAAATCCATTGTAAAGATGGTATCCTTAAATTAAGGATAAATCAATCTCATAAATATGTGTGAAAAATAAATATAAACCCAATATAAGTTGATATTAAGTGTCAAAAAATCATAGTTCATTCACAAATAATCATAGGATAACATATTCAATAACTGCAAGTTGAACCCAATAAAATCGAAATTGGGTTAAGAAGTTCCCTTGTTAAAATTTTCCAGCCTAACGGCGTCACATTAAAATTCAGAAAATGATCTGATGAGACAAAAGGGTATCTCATCACTTGGAAATAAATTTTACATCATAAAGGAAATTTAATAACATATCCCAACATAATAATATGTAAATTAAAAGTCATAACAAAAGAAGTATTTTAAAAAGAGGAGGGTGAATGGTTCCCCCACCGACTTGGGTATCTTTCAAAACGTACACCCCATGAAAGAAGGACAATACAACATTGATGTAAATACTCGTAAACAAAATTATATTACACAAAGAGTATAATAATGGGAATTACATACACCACTCAAAGTAAATAGTGGAAAATGTAGCATAAATCTCACTGGAATAAAAGTGAGATGAAAAATCTCTTACGAAAACTCGGCTGCCTAACGACGCCACATAAAACATACAAAAAAATGGATTGATGAAATAAAATAGGTTATCCCATCATATGGACATAAAACGTACAGTAATAGGAATATAAAATAACATCCTCAAACATAATAAAGATGATCTTAAAAGAAATGACATAAAAGAGAGTACATAAAAATAAATAGAGTGGTGGGATCCCTTACCTTAAGTCTGACTTGTCTTGTTCGTTTCTTTATATTACTGGATAATAAATATTGGTAAATTTATAATTTCTTAAGGACCTAATTTAAGGTTTATTATTAAATTCATATCACGTATTATAATTTTATTATAATTAGTTAATTATGCGAGTTCATATCATCTGTTTTTGTCGATGTTTGGTACATGAGTCAAAAATGAACTTGTTTGAAAATAATTGTCCATGTAGTTATAATTAAATCATCTCCATAATAGTTTTCATGATTTAAATATCATATATATCTATTAAATATTCATTTTATGCTATTCCATAACAGTTGGATATAAAAATAAATGAAATGCACCGTTCATGGAGACGGTAGGTCGTACGTACGCATGAACGCTACTTTCATTTCTTTGTCATATTAATGGAATTAAAAATAAATGAGAGATATATATATTATAATTCCAGTATAATATATATGTTATATTTGTCATATAGTTTCATTAATTTCATTCTTTATACATTCCATGTATTGCATGAACGAGTCACTTCACTTGTGGGGGTAATAGTCCACACTTCCTCATATTAAATTATCGCATTTGCACAACATGCAAAGCATAAAGGTATGTTTTAAATATAAAATAAAGAAGAATATAGAAAACATAAATACCATATATATCATATATAAAATACAGTGACATCATAATGGCCACCATGAAAGGTGTTAAAAGAAGATTGAACAATCATCATTTCGTGAGGCAGTAATTCTCCATCCACAGAAACAGTATCTTCTTTAACCATTAGACGGAGGTGTGTGTAGATTTAGCTCGAATAAATAGAATAAAAACATCCTAGTATATTGAAGAAACTGTATTTGTTACAAAATAATGGGATAAAAAGAGTTTAGGGGGTTGGAGAAGAAAAATAAAACAGAAGAACACAAGTGAAGACATTACCTTTAATTGGGGTAACTCCTCTTGGTTTGAACCAAAAGGATTTCTTGAAGAGCTTTCTCCATAAGGTAAGGCTTATAGGATGAAGAGAGTGATGTGGAGAGACAAAATGATCAGAGTTTGGTCGAGACAAAGGCTTTAGAGGTGTGTATAAGGAGGTAGAGGTGGGGGCCTTTTATAAGAGGGAGGAGGGGCACTCTTGGAATGTCTTGAAAAGTAACTTTATTATAAAATGATTTTCGGATATTAAAGGTCCCACAACTATATATTTCAATGATAAGGTGATAATGGTTTGAAATCCACCCATAAAATAGGTTTTTGACAAGTGTATGTCTTAGATTTTACATTATCTTTTCATTTTATTTAAATCGTTCATTAATGTGGTAATCGCGACATCATCATGGTGTCATAAATAAATTAATTTATTTAATGATTTAAAATTATAAAAAAATTACTATAATGTAGAATATATTTTTATATTTCCAATGAATATTTATAGTCAAACATAGGATTTTTATAACTTAATGTAAAAATTGTTTTAGTAAAATAATACATGTTTGTGACATTTTTATTTTATCCTTAAATAAAAAGTATTTAATGTCATTTTCTTACCCAGGTGGATCCATGGGGTCCCAAAGATGACCCATGGATTTTCTTTCTCGACCATGACACATCAAATAAGGGTAGGACATGTTTCACGGTCATTTTATATTATTGTAACATTATCTTTACCTTAAATTACACTAATTACCATTAATAGCAATTAATAAAACTTAAAAGTTACTATTCACAAAAAATAATTTTCATCCCATTGAACCACATTTTACATCCAAATGAAAACCATGTATGTCGGATTTTTGAAATTCAAATCATGAAGGTGGTAAAATTTCATTTAAACGACAAATCATTTTTTTAACTACCACTTAATAGTTTCACTATTAATCAAAAATTGAAGTTTTTCAGAAAAAACCAAAAAATCACCCTAAAATATATTTGATATTGAAAATTCAAAAATGATATATATTTTACAAAATTAAAAAAATATAAGTTGCATTGATGAATTTAATAATTAATTCTCGTTGTCAAAACAAATAGCGTGTTTTTAAGAACCAAAATATATCAAAAGATTGACCCTAGTTTTAGTCCAATTTCAAAGTGAAATTAATTCAAATGACCACCATGGGATTAAATGGTAAAAATATATTCTAATTGCACTTTAAAACCAATTCAAAAGATGATCTAATCATATAAATAAATTATATTAAAAATTTGTTTTAGCATTTTTCACATATTCATTAAAAATTAACTTTATCGAAGAAAATAACAAAAAAATACAAAAAGAAAATTTTGATGTCCTGATTCTAAAGATGGATTTTATTTGGTGCAATATAATATATAAAATTTTCAAAAAAAGTGGATTTAAAAAGGGTTCACCATCAAAAGGTACTTAATCGTCCTTTTAAAGAATATTAGAATATTTACGCTTAAAATTGGATTCATTCGCAATTTAAGCCTCTAACATTAGTTGGATAAAATTAAAAATATTTGAAAAACATATATAATCATTTTGTTAGTTAGTTCTGATCATTCCCGCCATTACAATAGCCAGGATTTAACTTCCATTTAAAATAATATTATTTTATTATTAGAGTGCAACGTAAGATTTCCAAGAAACTCGTTGTTACGTATTGGGTACGCCATCAAGCATAGCGTTCCCTTTAAATTAATATTAACATTTAATTCAAAAATATGAATAAATATGAAAATATCATATTCTTTATTTACCTGGGGTGTTACAGACCCTCTGTTGATTTTTTATTGTATTGACGACAGAGGCGGTGTCGGATGAGGCGATAACGACCGAAGGCAACGGCGACCGAAGTCGGTGGAGACCAGAGATGGAGGCAACCAGAGGTAGTGGAGGCCGCGCGCCGGCCACATGAAGAGACTTATGGTCACTCGGGTTGTCTGGTCCGTGGGATGACCGTCCAGCCAATCCGGCTGACCTGCTGGGAACCTTGGCACCCGAAGGTGCCGCGTGGAGGGAACTGCGGCCCCCAACCATGGGCATCTTTGATGGATGAACCGGATGGATACGGTCGGCCTATCTAGAGGATCTCGGCACCCGCAGGCACCGCGCGGCTGGGGAACCATGACCCTCAACCGCGGGCCGCTCACAGGGTGAACCGGTCGGCCGCCTACCGGGCGGGCTGAAGAACCGCGGTGCCACTTGGCGCCGCGTGGGAATAACGGTGGCCCGCTGTGCATGTCGCCCTCACCGGATAGAACCAGCCGGCTACGGTCGGCCGGGTAGAGGAGTGGCGGTGCCGTTTGGCGCCGCCGAGTGAGCCTAACCGGCCCGCAGCGTGGGCCAGGTCCGTGGGTGGGCCGCTCCCCACTTGGCTGGGCCGACCCACAAATAGGGTCGTAACCACCGGGCTAGGTCTGCAGGTGCGCTGTGCTCCACTGGGCCGAGGCGACCCCCAGCTGGGTCGGACATGCCAGACCCAACTTCACTTAAATGAAAATATCTTCAAGACCGTAAGTCCGAACGACACGCTGTCTGTGGAACTGGGACCCCTACGACAAGGCGGCCCTTTTTCGATACTCTAAGTGTGTTTTGGATATCTTTTGAAAATGTATAGGTTTGGATCAAGCGTAAATCCAACCAGGCCCCTAGAACGATAAATCTAATAACTCTCAGACCGGGCGTTCTAATGACGTGCCGTCTGTCGCGTTGGGTTTCTTTTTAAAAGTAGGAACATCAGGATACATCAAATCTGGACATTGTGATAGTTGATGTATCGACCCCCCTTTTCTCGAGGAGTGTACACTCCCGGAATCGAGCGTGCTGTGTGCAGGAACCCTAGAGCTGGCTGTGACTGCGACTGCGACGACTACTATACTAGAAACCTTTGTGGGTTCGACAACGACAACTACTGTACCAGAATCTTGTGTGGGTTCGACATTTTTGATTTCTGTTCCTGTACCCTATGTGGGTCTGACAGAATAGCTGGTCTTGTGTCCTGTGTGGGTCTAACAGCTTTGACAAGATAGCTAGTCATGTATCCTGTGTGGGTCTGACAACTTAGATGGTCTTGTATTCAGTGTGGGTTTGACAGCATAGATGATCTAGTGGCTACAGATGATCATTTATATCTCTCTCTATTATTGTGGTATACCTTTGTGAGCTGAGTCATGTCTTTCAACCATTATCATCAGGTAGATTTACTTTACTTTCTTTGTGGAATTGGTTGGTGCTTGGGCTTGAGATTTGGGGTCGGACTGAGAATGGTAACATAGGTATCTGTATGGGCATATACCTAAATAGGGTTGGTTGATACTTCGTGATTGTATCTTTCTTCTTTTGTTTATCCTTAGTGGATGTTGTGGTACCTTTCAGGTCTTGGGGTCCCTAATGAGTATCGTTATACTCACCCCTGCACAGGCTATGACCGCAACACATTGTGTTGGATGCAGACGATGGACATCACTGACGGAGGCCAAGAGCGCCACGACTAGATGGTACCCGGAGGTGGATCTTGCGATGAGTCAGCACATGAGGGAGACTGACAGACGTGATTACTGATGTGTCCATCTACACCTACCCTTCATGTAGGAACCCTGGAGGACGATCCAGGAGTTACTCTTTACTTTCAGCTATTTATCCCATTTCACACGTAATTCTTGTTCATTTGGGTTTGTATACTGGCCCATTTACTTTCTAGTACACTCTTTTGTATTCATTTTTACTCAGTGTTTACTTCCTATTGCGTACTCTATTGTGTTTGTTTACTTTTATAAAGGCAGTACCTTCCCAGCTTAGGGATTTAAGCTTCTGGTGCTATTCTCTAGCCCCTGGCCTATGGAAGGCGACCTTGGGGTAGTCATGCCACGGGCCCCGAGGAAGGGTTGTGACAAATTGGTATTAGATGAGTCAGTTATACCGTAGAACATAGACTCTGATTCTGTTACCAGATATAGTGTTAAGTGTTTTGAGTATGGTTATCAGTTTTGGGAAATCGGTGTTGGTGCGGAGGCTGACGTATTCATACACTAGGGATCTGACTTCTGTTTTGAAACCCGTTGCACGAAAACCCTGATTGCATGTGTGTTTCCCTTGAAAATACTTCTTTGTGATTACATTGTGTCAGCTCACCAGGTATACTATTTTAACATTGGGGCACCACTTTCTTCTTAGGATGTCCCCATGAAGGCAGCCATCTTGGGTTCCGAGTTACGTATGAGATGGTAGCCCACCGAGCGATGAGGCCTCGGTGCATGGCCCCATCTTAGTGGAGGCACCAGTGGTACCACTACTCATATGGTCACTGATACCTCCAGCTCTATCAGCAGAGAGTGCATGCCTCCTGAGTGTGTTTCATGAGTTCCAGTGCCAGAGGAAGCCCAGGTTACGGGGTGAGACGGACCCACAGGAAGCTGAGGATTGGTTGGAGGCTATCATGAGAGTTTTCAGATTAGTAGGGACACCAGCCGACTTTATGGTGATCCTTTCCGCGAGTCTCCTACACGCAGCAGTAGGTATATGGTTGATCCTGATTCTCTAGGTGCATGAATTGGCGTCACTATTCAGGGCAGACATCAAGAGCATGTTTCAGGTGGAGTTTGTTCCAGCCACCCTTCAGGTGGTGCGGATTCAGAAGATACTACATCGGCAGCATGGAATCATGAAAGTAGATCAATACTCAGTGAGGTTCACTGACCGCTCACGCGACTCCATAGATATGGTGTGGGACCCATTATTTAGGGCCCAGACCTTCGAGTAGGGACTAAGGCATGAGATCAGGGCTTTGACAATTCCCCTCAACATTCTGACGCCGACAGGGGTACAGGATCAAGCCCTTCTTGTGGAGAGCTTTCTTGCTGAGCAGTCACTAGTAGCGAGACCCACCATAGGGTGACACATAGAGAATTATTCTACAGCCGTCAGTAGAAAGATGTCATAGAGGTCCAAGAGAACCAGGCCCTCAGGTGGTCGATCCCAGGATACATGTTCGGTTGTGCGGGGCACACAAGATAGAGTCAGCTATATGAGGAGAAGTCAATGCTATACATGCAGCGGGGAAGGCCACATGGCTCATGAATGTACGACCCGCCATGTAGATGAGCATCAGATAGTAGAGGGACCTCCTAGGCAGAGGTAGAGGTTTGACCGTGGTTGTCCGCTAGGAGAAGGCGGATGTGGCAGAGAAGGTGGCCGATTAGTGGGTGGTGGATGACGTTTTGAGGCTCTAGCACCACCACCACCATGAGGTCCACCCCGACCACCGAATGTAGGCAGACATAGGTGGGCTCTACTCCAGGTAGTTTAGACCTATGACCACGGTGCACCTGATATGATTCAAGGTACTATCTATGTCTACTCTACCCTTACTGTAGTACTTACAGTCACAGGTGTGATTTATTTAATTATTGCCACTGCCCTCGTTCGGAGCTCGGAGATTCCGACAGAGCCGTTGGCACGATCCTTGCGGCTAGAGACTCTTATGGGAGAAGACATGACGATTGCACATTGGTGCCAGCAGTGTGAGCTTACTCTATCAGGTGAGGGCTTCGGCTGGGATCTTCATGTAGCGGCATTGAGGCCTTATGACGTCATCTTGGGTATGGACTAGTTATCCCCAGTTCATTCTCAGATTGACTATATTAGGCGCAAAGTGAGGTGTATCCGCATGGATGGGACCAAGTTCACCTTCATCGGTGAGAATGGAACATTAGAAGTGGAGGATGGACTTACACATAGAAGGGGGAAGCCGATCGCACATCAGTTAGCTAGTCTCATCCTCAGATCGGTTGATAAGCGGAGTCCGAGTTTTCTTATTGTGGTGGATCAGTACGTGGATGTTTTCCTTGACGACGTTCCTGGACTACCTCCTCGCAGATAGGTAGACTTCTATATTTATCTTTACCACAGGAAAACACTAATATCTACTCCAGCATATCTGATGTCTCCTACCAAGTTTCATGAGCTGCGGTTACAGCTGGAGGACTTACAGGGGGAAGGGATTTATCTGACCCAGTGTTTCACCCATGGCATCACCGATTATTTTCTCCAAGAAGGCGGATGGGAACTTGCGACTGTGTGTCGACTATCGTCACCTGAATCAAGTGACAGTGAAGAACAAGTACCCACTCCCGAGGATTGAAGACCACTTTTATCAGCTCAAGGGAGCATGATGGTTCTCGAAGATAGGCCTCCAGAGAAGCTATCACCAGCTTAGAGTTTGAGATGAGGATGTGCAGAAGATGGAGTTCAGGTGTCGGTATAGCCACTATGAGTTCTTGGTTATTCCCTTCGGCATAACCAACGCACCAAAAGTGTTCATGAGTCTCATTAACATGATCTTATAGCCATAACTCGATAGATTTTTCATAGTCTTCATCGACAACATACTGATTTACTCAACTACTGAGGAGGAGCATGCCTACCATTTGCGGGTGGTACTGGATAAACTCTTAGAGCACCAGATTAATGGTAAGCTCTTGAAGTGCCAGTTCTGGATTCAAGAGGATCACTTCTTGGTTCACGCCATCTTAGATTATAGATCTGTAGTGGATCTAGCGAAGATCGAGGTAGTACTTTCTTGGGAGCCACCCAGGAGAGTGATGGAGGTGCGAAGTTTCCTGGGACTAGCTGGGTACTATTGGAGAATTGATCTAGACATCTCCCGAGTAGGAGCACTGCTTTTAGCATTGAGGAAGAAGTGGAAACCCTTTGTGTGGTCAGAGATATTCCATCAGAGCAATCAAGAGCTGAGGAATAGATTGACCAGTGTGCCCATCTTGAGTCTACCGGAGGAGGGCATTGGGTACGTAGTTTACTGCGACGCATCAGGGACCAGACTCAGGTGTGTCCTGATGCAGGAGAAAGTGGTGATGGCGTATGGTTCATGGCATTTGAGACAACATGAGCTGAACTACAATACCCATGATATGGAGTTATCAGCAGTGGTATTCGCCTTGAAGATGTGGCGGCACTATCTGATGGCTGAGTGCTTTATAGTCTATTCTGACCACCAGAGTCTCAGGTACATTTTCTCACAGAAGGACCTGAACCTGTGACAGTGGCGATGGATTGAGTTCCTCCAAGACAATGACTTCGAGATAGTCTATACTCCTGGGAAGGTGAATGTAGTAGCAGGTGCTCTCAGCAAGAGATCAGACAATTAGATGCTGGGAGAGGCGACAGAGCAGCTGGCCACGTTGCAGATGTCCTTTGTGGATAGAGATGGAGTATACATTATTCAGTCTCTCACAGTCACTCCTCTACTTCTTCAATGAGTCAGAGAGGCACAACGTGGGGATGTTAACTGTTAGACACGACGTGCTCAAATATCCTCAGGGCAGGCACCTGATTGGTTTTTTGAAGGTGGTGAGCATGTCATCCTCTTCAGAGGACGTACCATGGTACCAGTTGCACTACTGGAGGAGGTGTTGAGGGAGTTCCACACATTCCTTCTACAGGTACATCCGGGAGTGGCGAAGATGTATCAGGACCTCAGACGACAGCACTGGTGGCCAAGTATGAAGAAGGTGGTAGCAGAGTTTGTCTTGCGATTCCTCACTTGTCAGCAAGTGAAGGCGGAGCACCAGGTACTAATAGGCTTTGTACAGACCTTAGAGGTTTCAGAGTGGAAGTGGGATGGGATATCCAAGGATTTCGTGAGGGGAATTCAATATACATCAAGAGGACCCAACTCTATCTAGGTGATCGTTGACAGACTCACGATGTCGGCCCACTTCTTACCGATCAGAGAGAAGGGATTAGTGGAGATATTGGGACGCCTCTACATACAAGAGATTGTACGGCTTCATGGTGTACAATCGACGACCGTCTTTGATCGGGATGCTCGTTTCACTTCTCGGTTGTGGAAGGGGTTGTAGGAGTCTTTTGGGACACAGCTTCTCTTGAGCACCACCTTCCATCATCAGATGGATGGTCAGACTGAGAGGACCATTCAAACTCTTGAGGATATGCTCCATGAATGTGTCCTTGATTTTGGTTACAGTTGGGAGGATCACTTAACCTTGGTGGTGTTTGCGTACAACAACAGCTACCACTCTACCATTGGGATGGCACCTTACGAGGCACTATACGGCCGACCTTGCAGATCACCTCTGTACTGGACTGACCTAGGGGAGTCAGCACATGTAGGACCAGAGATGGTTTAGGCTATGAGGGAGAAGGTGCAGATCATCCAGGAGCAGATGAAGACTATATAGAGTAGACAGAAATCCTATGCTGATTGGAGACAGAGACCAATGGAGTTCAAGGATGGCGACCATGTCTTCCAATGGGTCTCACCTCGATGAGGTCTACGGAGATTTTTCCGAGGAGAAAAGTTATCTCCGTAATTTATTGGGCTGTTCTAGGTCCTCATAAGAGTAGGTGTGGTGGTTTACTACCTGGACCTTCCACCTTAGTTGTACTGGGTGCATGACGTCTTCCATGTATCTCAGCTGCGGGGATAAGTGCACGAACCGTCCCACATCATCGACCATGGGGAGCTAGACATCGATGAACGGGATACTTCCACGGAGGTTCCAGTGGAGATTGAGGAACGACAAGAGTGGGTCCTATGTGGATGGTGGATTCCTCTAGTGCGCATTTTCTGGCAGCACTTGAACCTCTAGGAGATCACATGGGAGTGGGAGCCTCAGATGCGTGCTCAGTCACCCAATTTGTTTCCCAAGTGTGTGTTAGAGCGTTACAGGTATGTAAATCCCTGATTTGGGGGTATTGAAAAGACTCAGAAATTTCAAATAAATTTTTTTCTTAATTCTTTGTAATTTTTCAAGTCCACAGTTTTTAATGGCGCATGATTCTGAGGGCCAGTGTGGCCGGAATTAATTTTTGAAGTTTTGTTCGGGTGCGTTCAGTAAACATACGTGCAAGTTTTTCTATCTTTTGAAACGGTGCTCGAAATTGAAATTCGAGGACACCAATGATCTCAAAGCGCCTGTATTCACATAATGAGACCTTTACCGTAGTATCTTTTTATCGGACGTGGAAGTTAAAAATTGAGGTTTCTAATTAAAAATTAAAGATTAAATAAAAATGTGTGTGTTACACATTTTTATTTGAAAGGTGGTAAAATTATTTGGATGATAGTTAAAACCTTCAAATTGAGGTTGGTGGTGGGTCCCACCCCACATAACCTCCCATGGGAGGATATTATGTGGTTGGTCCACATGAGGTCAAACTCTTCACCTCCCCTTTAAAATCCCTTTTGCCCCTTTAAACTCTTGGAATTCCATGGTTTAATTCATGCCTACACCCAAACATTAATGAAGAGAATTATTTCATTTTAATTCAAATATTTTTGAATCCATCCCTCCACATTTAATCTAATGTTTAGTCACATTTAATGGGAGATACCACTTGATTTGTTGTTTCATAAAAATAATAGAAAGTAATCTCTATTTTTTGCCTTAATTTTTGTGGAGAGCTTAGAAGAAGAGGGAGAGCCTTCTTCCCATGAAGAACACAAAGAACATTTTCTCCAATTCTTCAACTGGGGAAAGAAAGTGAGGCAATGCCAATTAGGAACGCCCATCTTCCATCCTCTTCATCCATGTCAAGGGAGAAGACATCGTCCGCGAAGAACGTCGCCAACAATGATGCTTCCTCCACGGACGCACCCTGACGTCAATGAATTGACGCCATCGTCAACGGACAAACTTCAAATAAAGGTAGGGGGTTTAGTATAATTTTAAATGAATAAGATTATACCCACGTTCATGATGAATGCTTGGGTTCGTCTTTGGCCATTTGTTATTGCCTAACGTAGAGGGCACGGGCCGAACCAACATGGCCTGATGACTCTCCTTTGATTATTGATTATAATGGAGATGGAGGAGGTCTCAGAAGAGGCTATGGAGACCGAAGGTGACAGCGACCGAAGTCGATGGCGATGGGAGGAGGCTTCAATCGGAGGCAGCGGCGACTGCGCGCAGGACGTGTGAAGAGACTAGAGGCTGCTCGGGCCATCCAGTCAGCGGGACGACCGACCTGCCAATCTGGCCGGCCCGCTAGGAACCGTGGCACCTGTGGGTGCCGCGCGGAGGGAACTACCACCCACAATAGTGGGATGCTTTGCTGGACGAACTGGCTAGCTACGGTCGGTCAGGCTGTAGGATCACGGCCCCCGCAGGTGCCGTGCGGCGGTGGAACCGTGGGCCGCTCGCTGGGTGAACCGATCGGCCGCCAGCCGGTCGGGCTGAAGAACTGCGGCGCTGCGTGGGATGAACGGCGGCCCGAGGTGTAGGCCCCTCACGCTGGATAGAACATTCCGGCTACAGCCGGCCAGGCAGAGGAGGGGCGGTGCCGACGGGCGAACCGAACCGGCCCGCAACGCGGGCCGGGTCCGCGGGTGGGCCGCGCCCCACCGGGCTGGGCCGACCCCCAACAGGGTCAGACCAATTGAGCTAGGGCTATAGGTGGGCACACTCTACTGGGCCGGGCCAAACCCCAGCTGGGTCAAACCCGCCGAACTGGGTTGGGCTGACCCACCAACCCACTGGTCTTGACGGTCCAGACCCGACATTGCTTAAATGAGAATATCTTTAAGACCGCACGTCCGAACGATGAACCATCTACGGAAATGGGACCCTTGGGACGAGGAAGTCCTTTTGCGATACTCTAAGTGAGTTTTGGACAACTTTGGAAAATTTCCAGCTTTGGATCGAGTGTAATTCCAACCGGGCCCTTGGAAAGGTAAAGCCAATAACACTCAGACCAGGCGTCCGATTAACACGCCGTCTATCACGTTGGATTTATTTTGATTAGATGGAAATTTAGGATACTTCAACTCAGGACTTAGTGATATTTGATGTATCGACCCCCCTTTGATCAAGGAGCGGACCCTTCCAGAATTGAGCGTGTTGTGTGTGGGAACCTGAGAACTAGCTATGACTGCGACTGCGACGACTACTATACTAGAATCCTCCGTGGGTTTGACGAAGATGACTATTGTACCGGAATCCTGTGTGGGTTCGACGGTTCTGAATTCTATTCCTAAATCCTATGTGGGTCTGACAGAATAACTGGTCTTGTATCCTGTGTGGGTCTGACAGCTAAGATGAGATAGCTGGTCATGTATCCTATGTGGGTCCGACATCATAGATGAGATATTTGGTCATGTATCCTATATGGGTCTGACAGCTTACCTGGTCCTGTATCATGTGTGGGTCTGACAGCTTAGATGATCTAGTGGCTACATCTGATCATCTATATCTATCTACTATTTTGGCATACCTGTGTGAGCTGAGTCATGACTTTCAGACATTATCATCGTGGTGATTGACTTTACTTCCTCTATGGAATTGGTTTGTTCTTGGGCTCGAGAGTTGGAGTCGGACTGAGATTGGTAACTCAGGTATATGTATGTGCATATACCTAAGTAGGGATGGTTGATACTTTGTGATTGTAACTTTCCTCTTTTTTTATCCTTAGTGGATATTTTGAGATCTTGCGGGTCTCGTTGTCCCTATTGAGTATCATTATACTCACCCCTGCACGGGCTATGCTCACACCCCATTGTGTTGGATGCATATGAAGGACAGTGCTGACAGAATCCAAGAGCGCCACGACTGGATGGTACACAGAGGTGGACCATGATATGAGTCAGCACACGAAGGAGACTGACGGACGTGAGTTATGAGGTAGCCATCTGTACCTACCCTTCAGGTAGCAACCCTAGAGGATGATCCAGGAGCTTCTCTTTAATTTCATCTATTTGTCCCTTTTCACTTGTACTTGTTATTTAGCTGGGTTTGTATAATGGCTCATTTAATTTCTAGTACTCTTTTGTATTCAGTTTTACTTAGTGTTTACTTCATGTGGCATATATAATTGTGTTTGTTTACTTTTACAAAGTCAATGCCTTCCCAGGTTAGGGATTTATGCCTTTGGTGCTAGTCACCTTCCCCTGGCCTATGGAAGGCGGGCTTGGGGTAGTCACGGCATGGGCCCCAAGGATGGGTCAAGACAGAAAAAATTATCCTTTTATTAATTTCTGTGAATTTTATAAAAATATTTTTTATGAATAGTAATTAATATAATTTTTGATGAAAATCATATTTTCTTTTCAATTACATTAAAAGAAAATTTATATTGATCATTATTTTTAAAATTTAATAAGTTATATTTTTCAAAAATTAAAATTATGATATTTGAACAAAATTTTATAATATAATTTTGTATAATAATATATTTATAATTAAGAAGGAATTTTTATGAAATAACATTTTTATATCACATTTTAGCGGTTTAATTTTATATTAAATTCTGACAGTTATAGAAGTAATGTCCTAAAAAATGGAATCATTTGAAATGATGGTGTAAAAATTAGAAAAATATTAAACTTATTTTTAGTGTGCATGACTTTTAACCGAAGTAAATCTATGTTTCCATAGTAAAAGTAAAATGCGTTAATTAGGGTTAAACCAAATGTGTCATGTCTTAAAATTCATTTAAAAACATTAATTTCTTAAATTTTATGATAGTATTTCATCAATAGTCCTCGTAAAATTAAAAATATGACCTTTTTAATTTTATATTTGATTTTGGTGTTTAAAATATTTAAGTAATTTATAAAGTCAAAAAGGTCACTCTTTTTCTTTTATTTTCCAATATATTTTGTCACGGTGAAAAAAATATTTTTATTTGTGGTTATAAATGATTATTTTAAGTAGTTGTGATTTTTTATCATTTTAATTTATTTTTAATTCTTTAGTGGTGAAATTATTTTCTTACATGCTTCTATAACACTAATGCAGCTCTTGTCTAGGATGTATAAAAGTCGTGTAGATGATTTTTAAACTATAAATGTAATATTCTTTTGGTAATTTACAGTGTACCATTAATTTTATTGATAAAATTATCACATTTTAGATGTTTTAAATTATTTTATTCTGTAACACCCCAAGCTTCCACGGTACACATCTCTTTGAGTAATACAGTAGCGTGTGTTGTACGCAGCTTCAAGTTCTAATACACGCCACAACCAATCAAAGTAGCCGTTATGAATAGTAATGCCTAATTTTTTAAATTTTATAAATTTTATTTTTCCAAATTGACTTCTATTTTGTATTCTTAATATCAAAATTATCCTAAGTTCAATTTTTTGTAACTTTCTGAGAACTTCTAATTTTTTTTATGAATAGTGCAAACTACTTAAAAAACTTTTTTAATCAAAATAATTTATTGTGATAAATTATAATATTTAGTGGTTTTAAAGTATAATTAGAATATATTTTTACCATTTTATCCAATGGTGGTCATTAGAATTAATTTAACATTGAAATTGGACATGAACAATTATCAATCTTTTGATATAAATTGTTTCTTAAAAACACGTTATTTGTTGTGACAGCGGGAATTAATTATAAAATTAATTAATGGAACTTATATGTTTGGAATTTTTTAAAATAGACATCATTTTTGAAATCGGAATATCAAATATAGCTTAGGGTGAATTTTTGGGAGTTTTCTGAAAAACTTCAATTTTTGATGAATAGGGAAACCACTAAGTGGTACTTATAAAAACTAATTTTTTGTTTAAATGAAATGTTACCACTTCTGTGTTTTGAATTTCAAAAATCCGACATACATGGTTGTCATTAAGAAGTAAAATGTGGTTCAATGAGATTAAAATAATTTTTGATGAATAGAAACTTTTAAGTTCTTAATCACGATTAGAGGTAATTAGTATAGTTTAAGGTAAAAATAATGTTTTAATAATATGGAATTACATTTACACTTGTCCTACCACTATTGGATGTGTCAAGGCCGACCAAGAAAATCCATGGGTCAACATGGGGACCCCATGGATCCACTTTAGTTGGAAAATGACATAAATACTTTTTATTTAATGTTAAAGTAAAAAATGACACAAGCATGAAATGGTTTACTAAAACAATTTTTACATGGGGTTATACAAGTCATATTTTTTACTATAAATAGTAATTGGAAAGATAAAATTATTTCCTACATCATAGTATTTTTTTTATAATTTTAAGACATTAAATAAATTAAATTATTTATGACATCATGATGATGCAGCGATGACCTCATTATTTAACGATTTAAATAAAATGGAAAGATAATGTAATATCTAAGACCTATACATGTCCAAAACCTATTGTATGGGTGTATTTCTAACCCTTATCACCTTATACTCGAATTATATCAATGTGGGACCTCTAAAATCCGAATACCATCTTAAACTAAAGTGACTTATCTTTACTTTCCAAGAGTGCCCCTCCTCTCCACTTATAAAAGGCCCCCACCTCTACCACCTTACTCACACTTTAAAATCCTTTTGACTCGGCCAGCCTCTGCCCAAATACTCTCCCAAATTCCCTCCCTTACTCCTAGAAGCCTCACTTTTGGCAGAACCCTTCTCAAGGAAGCCTTTGGCTCAAATCAAAAAGAGTTACCCGATTTTAAGGTAATGTCTTCTCTAATGTTGTTTTGTTTTATTTTTCTTCCACAACCCCCTAAACACTTTTTACTGATTTGTTTTGTAACAAAAACAGTATCCTCAATATACTAGGATGTTTTTATAACATTTATTCGAGATACACTTACACACACCTACATATAATGGTTAAAGAACATATTGTTTCTATGGATGGCGAATTTTTTCCTCACAAAACGATGATTGTTCAACACTCATATAACACCCCTAATGGTGGCCATTATGATGACACAATTTTTATATATGATATATATTATGTTTTTGTCTTCCTTATGATTTTGTATTTTTCATTTATGGCATACCTTTATGGTTTACATTATTGGTAAATGCGATATTTTCATTTTAGGAAGTGCGGACAACCGCCCCCTCAAAGTGATTTGAATCGTTAATACCATATGTGGGATGTATAAAGGATGGAGTAAATGGTATTATTTGCTATATTATACTTTAATTATATTATAAATTTATATAATTATTATTTCATTCCATTAAATACGAAATATAAATGAAAGTAGCGTTCATGCGTACGTATGGCTTACCGTCTCCATGAACGGTGCATTTCATTTCTTACCTCTAAATGTTACGTAATATTATGAATGAATGTATATACTGGATATATATGATATATATGATATCTACATCATGAATATATTTCTGGATATAATGGATATTTCACCACATGAACAACTTGTAATTATAAGAAGTTTATTGTTGACTCAAGTACCAAAGATCGACAAAACGACCGTTATTAACTTAAATAACTACATAATGTTCATAACATTGTAATAAGTGATATAAAAAGGATAATGAAATTGAAAATGGTTCTTAATAAGGTAGATATTAACTCTAGTTTATTATTTAAGAGGTTAATGAAAGGTTGAGTCAAGTCGGACATGAGGTAAGGGAATTTCTTAACCCAACTTCCATTCTTTGGGTTAATCTCCTACTTTCAAATTATGTCATGATATTATTATGTCTTATTTTGTCTTTTTACTTTATTTATGTGTACCAATAGTGAATACACATAATAGATCTATTTTATTTTAAAAATGATCTTTTTAAGGACTTCGTCTCAATCTCTTTTCATTGAGGCATATTTGGTTTTATACACAACATTCTTTCATACGGTGTATAAACCCCTTTGACTTTTACGTTTATTCAAAAGGAATATTTTTTGTACGAAGCATTTTACTAAATGAAAAAAAGGGAATGTTTTTCTTTCCATACATATGTGGTGACAACGACTTCTTCGCCGTCGTGACCATTATTTGGGTTTCAGCATCCTCTACAAGGCATCACTTTTTTTTAATGAAAAATAAATACAAAGTGTTAACATTCTTTTATTTTGGTATTGAAAATGGTTTTGAAAGAATTTTTACTATATCAATGTGTTTTATTGATATCTTGTGATTTAAATGTGGAAATGTTATGTTTCCTTTATGCATGTTTTATGTGATACGATTATGTTATGGTTTTTGATATGTTTAAACCTATTCATATGAGAAATGAATTAGACTTAATAAGTGATGGGTGGAGCCCGCTATAGCTCCTCGATGCATCGGTAGGTCTCATGAGACAAAATAGTGTCTTGGAACGAGGCCTTGACAAAATCTTATTTGTGGTCTTGGCACGAGGCCTTGGCTACGAGGTTTTGATAGTCTGGCATTATGCATTTCATCATTATGAAAGTGGTTATTGATATTTCATGTGATTATTCGACTATTAGAATATCCATGTGAGTAAGTAAATGGCATTATTTCAGTTTACTTTTGCCATATTATGCTAAAGTTCAAGTTTAAAAGGCCTTTTTTTAGTTATACATTTCCTTAAATGTTAATTTTTATTTATGAAAGCTTCCGCAATATTGTTATCCTTACTGAGCATCTGAGCTCACCCCTTTCAATGTTTTAATATTTTCCAAAATGTGAAGAAGTATTGTATGAATGACCTGTAGGGATAGTCAGAAGAGGATATGAGTGTGGACTATGGAGACTTTGTTATTATAGTTTTTCACTTTATGATGTAATGTAACATTTATGAAAGTATCTAGTGTTTCCAAGGCTACTAAACTAATCGGTATTTCGAGACTTGATCTTTTGTGATCATGCCAATGTTACGAAGTAATGCACTAACTCTGGGTAGCTGGGGTCGGGGCATTACAGTTGGTATGAGAGGAAGTTTAGTACTAACCTTGGAAGCTAGATTTAGATAAACTCTGATTAGAGCACATAGCCCAAAGATAGACTTTGAGGATTAGTATATAAGAACTTCCTAGAATTTTGGTATTATAGAGATTTTGTGAGTTTTCCGAGCAATACATCCCTCTCTGGATACGAGCAGGTAGAGGTGGCTCTGGCACAAATGTACCTAGGGGTAATACCCGAAAACACCGCTTTGAGCTAGACTCGAATGAGAACTGGTGCACGGTAATGGGCCTTGCTGCACTTTTGGTTATGACACTCCCGGGGGATATGCTTAGGATAATTATCATTTTCATTACAAACCACTATGAAGGTTTATGAGTATATACTTCCTCAAAGAAAACATTTGTTTTTATGATTATGGATTATATCCATAAATAGTTCAATTTATGTAAAGTGTTTTAAAAGTATGGAATTATGTATTTTAATGCATAAACTAATCTAGTTTATGCCATTGTATAGAAATGGTGCCCAGTGGAAGGAATGTGAACTCCATCAATACGTATGATCCAAATCGTAAGAAGGATCATATCTTTCACGGTATTAAGCCAACATTTATAAGGGAAATAATCTCCCATGTGTTCTCAACATATGAAGAAATAGTATCATGTGTTAATAAGATAAGTAAAGAACTCTCTGAGTCTTATGGCTTTTAAGGGATGAAAGAGAAGAAAATGATGGAAGAGAGAATGATGGAAAAAGGGACGTGGGAAAAGAAGAATTTTCCAATATGTGATAACTGTGGGAATAAACACCTTGTAACTTGGCTGAAAGGAATGGGAGTTTGCTATAAGTGTGGAGAAAAAGGACACCAAGTGCATGACTACAAGGGTAAGAAAAAGGTTTCAAATGTACAATGCTTCATCTACAAGGAGTGGGGACACTACGCAAACCAATGTCCAAATCATCAGAGTGTGCCCCAAATGATGTTATTGGATAATAATCAAGTTATGATACTACCACATATGAGGAGGAATGATTAGAGTTCTTATGTTGTTATTAAATAATTTTGTAATTTGAGTGTTGTATCAATGATGTACTGGTTATAATAATTATGGAGTATATAAGGATTGTACTGCAGTACTATTTCATCAAGGACTTGAGATTCTGTGGAACCAAGAAAAGTGACTCCACAGTAGGTTAATTTTTTGTAAAATATATGGTTGAGAGAAAGATAAACCATAATATGGTTCTGATACCGAGATAGTGATTTTGGAATAAGACATGATTGATTTGGATAAATTATATTGGATACTCTTTCCTTGAAACTGATTGATGATTTGTATACATTTTTGGACAGGAGGAGTATATCTAGTATTCTATAAGGAATAAGGGATCATGGTAATTTAGGATGTTGCAGTGTTTTAAAAGAATACATGATGAAGGTGTTCACGTGTTTTTACACGAAAAAAAGGGGATCTTCATTATGTTTACCTTCCTCATAAAATTTGGACTGTGAGTTTGACAGAAGTATTTTGGATAACTATAAAGGTTGGAATGGATTAAGTTGAACCTTGGATAGTATTATTTAAGGTTAAAAAATTTCTGAAGATTATTTTTGGAATACTATAGTTTTAGGAAAAGGATAACCTGCAGGGTGGGGCATAACCCATCGCGTCGGACAAAGCTGCAGGAATCGAACCCACAACCACAGTGCGACAGGCCTTTATTACCTACCACTAGCCCACAGGAAGTCCTTGGTTATTACAAAATAGTTTTACTAATCTAAATGGTATGTGTTAATATTTGGAACCTTATACAATTAGGATAAATAGAATATTTTTGAGTTATATTACCTTTTAGAGTGAAAGATGGGTTTTTGGTAAAATATTATTAAAGAATGAAAGTCTACATGACAAGTAAGTATATTTCCTTATGTTCTCAGTAAATCTCTTAAATAAATTCCTCAACTTTATGAAAGGTAACTTAAAAAAAATGTTGTCGGTTACCTTTTCCAACTGGGGATTCAATGACCATTTAACCAATCACAACTTCGTGATTTTCTTATGGTTAACTTTCTCCTAATCCTATTTGCTACAACTCTCCATTAGACCTTGATGGTTTGTTTCTCCTCTATATCCATATTTTCATAGAATCCTAGTATAGGATATCTCGGGTGACCTTTGTACTTCTCTTTCTTTCTTTTAATGTTATATTCTTATTAACCCTATTTCCGATTTGGGTTTTCAAAAAGGTATTTTCTATTTTCAACCTTTTACTTTCAATGAAAAATTTCAAATTTTGAGGATGCAATTTATTGAAGGAGGGGAGAATGTAACACCCCAAGATTCCACGGTACACATCTCTTTAAATAATACAGTAGTGTGTGTTGTATGCAGCTTCGAGTTCTAATACACGCCACAACCAATCAAAGTAGCCGTTATGATTAGTAATACCTAATTTTTGAAATTTTTTAAATTTTTTTTTTCCAAATTGACTTCGTTTTTGTATTCTTAATATCAAAATTATATTAAGTTGAATTATTTGTAACTTTTTCAGAAATTCTAATTTTTTTATGAATAGTGAAAAATAATTAAAACAACTTTTTTAATAAAAATAATTTATTGTGATAAATTATACTATTTAGTGGTTTTAAAGTATAATTACAATATATTTTAACCATTTTATCCAATTGTGGTCATTATAATTAATTTAACATTGAAATTGGGCATGAACAATTGTAAGTCTTTTGATATAAATTGTTTCTTAAAAACATGCTATTTTTTTGTGACAGCGGGAATTAATTATAAAATTAATTAATGCAACTTATATGTTTGGAATTTTTTAAAATAGAAATCATTTTTGAAATCGGAATATCAAATATAGCTTAGGGTGAATTTTTGGTATTTTTCTGAAAAACTTCAATTTTTGATGAATAGTGAAACCACTAACTGGTACTTATAAAAACTGATTTTTCGTTTAAATGAAATTTTACCACTTATATGTTTTGAATTTAAAAAATCTGACATACATGGTTTTCATTAAGAAGTAAAATGTGCTTCAATGAGATTAAAATAATTTTTGGTTAATAGTAACTTTTAAGTTCTTAATCGCAATTAGAGGTAATTAGTGTAGTTTAAGGTAAAAATAATGTATTAATAATATGGAATGACCTTTACACTTTTCCTACCACTATTGGATGTGTCATGGCCGACCAATAAAATCCATGGGTAAACTTGGGGACCCCATGGAGCCACTTTAGTTGGAAAATGACATAAATACCTTTTATTTAATGTTAAAGTAAAAAATGACACAAGCATGAAATGTTTTACTAAAACAATTTTTACATGGGGTTA
This sequence comes from Viscum album, assembly GCA_963277665.1. Lineage (NCBI taxonomy): Eukaryota > Viridiplantae > Streptophyta > Magnoliopsida > Santalales > Viscaceae > Viscum > Viscum album. The sequence goes on from OY728123.1 coordinate 1,100,761,935, forward strand.
TAGAAGTAATAATTTTTACTATAAATAGTCACTGGAAATATAAAAATATTTCCTACATCACAGTATTTTTTTAAAATTTTTAGACATTAAATAAATTAAATTATTTATGACATCATGATGGTGCAGCGATGACCTCATTATTTAACGATTTAAATAAAATGGAAAGATAATGTAATATCTAAGACCTACACATGTCAAAACCCTATTGGATGGGTGTATTTCGAACCCTTATCACCTTATACTTGAATTATATCAATTTGGGACCTCTCTAATCCGAATACCATCTTAAAATAAAGTGACTTTTCTTTACTTTCCAAGAGTGCCCCTCCTCTCCACTTATAAAAGGCCCCCACCTCTACCACCATACTCACACTTTCAAAGCCTTTTGGCTCGGCCAACCTCTTCCCAAATACTCTCAAAACATCCCTCCCTTACTCCTAGAAGCCTCACTTTGGGCAGAACTCTTCCAAAGGAAGCCTTTGGCTCAAATCAAAAAGAGTTACCCGATTTTAAGGTAATGTCTTCTCTAATGTTGTTTTGTTTTATTTTTCTTCCCCAACCCCCTAAACACTTTTTATTCATTTCTTTTGTAACAACACCAGTATAATCAATATACTAGGATGTTTTTATAAGAAGTATTCGAGCTACACTTACACACACCTACATCTAATGGTTAAAGAACATACTGTTTCTGTGGATGGCGAATTTTTGCCTCACGAAACGATGATTGTTCAACACTCATATAACACATCTAATGGTGCTCATTATGATGACACTATTTTTATATATGATATATATAATGTTTTTTTCCTTATTATTTTTTATTTTTTATTTATGACATACCTTTATGGTTTCCATTATGGGTAAACGCGATATTTTCATTTTAGGAAGTGCGGACTACCGCCCCCTCAAAGTGATTTGAATCATTAATACCATATGTGGGATGTATAAAGGATGGTGTAAATGGTATTATATGCTATATTATACTAGAATTATATTATAAATTTATATAATTATGATTTCATTCCATTAAAAATGAAATAGAAATGAAAGTAGCGTTCATGCGTACGTACGGCTTACCGTCTCCATGAACGGTGCATTTCATTTCTTTCCTCTAAATGTTACGTAATATTATGAATGAATGTATATACTGTATATATATGATATATATGATATCTAAATCATGAATATAATTTTGGATATAATGGATATTTTACCACATGAACAAATTGTAATTATAAGAAGTTTATTGTCGACTCAAGTACCAAAGATCGACAAAACGACCGTTATTAACTTAAATAATTACATAATGTTCATAACATTGTAATAAGTGATATAAAAAGGATAATGAAATTGAAAATGCTTCTTAATAAGGTAGATATGAACTCTAGTTTATTATTCAGGAGGTTAAAGAACGGTTGAGTCAAGTCGGACACGAGGTAAGGGAATTTCTTAACCCAACTTCCATTCTTTGGGTTAATCTCCTACTTTCAAAATATGTCATGATATTATTATGTCTTATTTTGTATTTTTACTTTATTTATGTGTACCAATAGTTAATACACATAATAGATCTATTTTATTTTAAAAATGATCTTTTTAAGGACTTCGTCTCAATCTCCTTTCATTGAGGCATATTTGGTTTTATACACAACTTTCTTTTATAGGGTGTATAAACCCCTTTGACTTTTATGTTTATTCAAAAGGAATCTTTTTTATACGAAGAGTTTTACTAAATGACAAAAAGGGAATTTTTTTCTTTCCATACATATGCGGCGACAACGACTTCTCCGTCGTCGTGACCATTATTTGGGTTTCGGCTTCCTCTACAAGCCATCACTTTTTTTAATGAAAAATAATTACAAAGTTTTAACATTCTTTTATTTTGGTATTGAAAATGGTTTTGAAAGCCTTTTTACTATATCAATGTGTTGTATTGATATCTTGTGATTGAAATGTGGAAATGTTATGTTTCCTTTATGCATGTTTTATGTGATATGATTATGTTATGGTTTATGATATGTTTAAACCTATTTATATGAGGAATGCATTGGACTTAATAGGTGATGGGTGGAGCCCGCTATAGCTCCTCGATGCATCGGTAGGCCTCATGAGACAAACTAGTGTCTTGGCACGAGGCCTTGACAAAATCTTATTTGTGGTCTTGGCACGAGGCCTTGGCTACGTGGTTATGATAGTTTGGCATTATGCATTCCATCATTATGAAAGTGGTTATTGATATTTCATGTGATTATTCGACTAGTAGAATATCCATGTGAGTAAGTAAATGGCATTTTTTCAGTTTACTTTTGCCATATTATGCTAAAGTTCAAGTTTAAAAGGCTTTTATTTTGGTTATACATTGCCTTAAATGTTAATGTTTATTTATGAAAGCTTGCGCGATATTGTTATCCTTACTGAGCATCTGAGCTCACCCCTTTCAATGTTTTAATATTTTCCAGGATGTGAAGAAGTATTGTATGAATGACCTACAGGGATAGTCATAAGAGTATATGAGTGTGGACTATGGAGACTTTGTTATTATAGTTTTTCACTTTATGATGTAATGTAACATTTATGAAAGTATCTAGTGTTTCCAAGGCTACTAAACTAATCGGTCTTTCTAGACTTGATCTTTTGTGATCATGCCAATGTTACGAAGTAATGCACCGAATCTGGGTAGTTGGGGTCGGGGCGTTACATATTCTAATTTCATCCTTATCATATCATTTTCAATGTCATATTAAATAAATAGTTCCAAAATGATATTACTGATATTTTATAATAAAAAATTAATGATTTAACATTAATAAAAATACTAAATTATTCAATGTGAATGTTATATGGATGAAAATATCAAGAAATATCCATTAATTTCTTAATTTTACATATACATTAACTTTCATTACCCCAAAATAATAAAAAACATTGATATAGTTATACCTATCAAATGGGTTAACAGGGTGATACAATAAGGTGATCGGTGTAAAACCCTAACCTAAATTTTTATACATTTTTTGTATTAGAGGATACAATCTAATCCCCATTCTATCTTATAATTATATCATTTTTGATAAAATATAACTCAAAATTATTTTATATTAATTAAATACTTTATTAAATTCCTTGAATACCCTCCCTTAGACTATTAATGGGAACCTCGTATCCCCTCTTCCTCGAACCTTTTGAGCACTCTAGCTCACCTAATACCAATCCAAATCCCCTACTATATTTCATATGCATGTTCTAGAGATATTTTTTATTATGATATCAACCTTCGATAGCTTAATGTTTATAGAGAATGATGTTTTCTGAAGAAGATACATAGCGTTAAAGTGACTATTTTCATTCCAAGTATTGTTTTACCTCAATTAAATATTATTAAATCTAACTGAAACAATGATAAAATTATCTTACATATACATAGATGATATGATGACAGTTTCATAACCCATATCCATCTTCTCTTCTATCATATATGAAACAAAACCATCATTCATGTGTATGGAAGACTAACGCCCCATGAAACGATGAAATTTGTTTTCTATCACTACCTATCATAGCCATTTATAAAAATGAATTTATTATAAATATGTATAAGTATAATATTAATTACATATTTATCATTATGTATTGATAATATAGAATCTACTTTCATAGCCTTCAATCCATAGAAAATTGATAATATTATTCATGTGTATGGGTGGATAACTACTTCCACAAAATGATGTCATTCATATTTCATGACCACATCACATTGATATTACAAAAAAGTAAAATTATATAAAAAAATGGTATTAATAAAATAATAATTATATAATTAAAATAAATTGATACTGAATTACTTTATATTATTTTTATTGATAAATGGTATAGTTCCTCACGTGTACTTATGGTAAACCTCATCGAAGATTGTAATGTAATTAATTTTTCATAACCAACAATAATGGTTGGTTTTAAAAGTATAACTAATGGATAAAAATGATAACTATTTAATTATAATTATTCTAGTGATTATATAATGATGACCATTTTTCATATTAATCTTACTAAAGAAACATTAAATATATGACCCGAATATCGCAAAAACTTCTCTCATTAACAAAATTAATTATATAAATGTATAGAAAATTGTAATAAATAAAATAATTGGAATATTAAACATGAAATATATTCTTAAGAAATTAAATATTTAACATTGTTTTATTATTCTAGAAGATAAATGATGTTTGTGACGATTCAAACTCGAGGTAAGAGATACTGAATATCAAAATCCAGTTTTAAATGTTTTAAATATTTACTTACAATTTTTTCATCTAGTTCTATATTATTAAAAAATTATATATATTTATAAAGAAATAAATTAATAATAAATTAAATTTTATGTCATTTTCTACTTTCTTCCACTAGTTTACAAAATAAATATTTTTAGTAGTTTTATATCTATCATTTTGGATTTCATTACTTTGAAAAACGAATGTTCTATATTATCATATGTGACATAGAACCTCCCCCCCCACCACACCTATAATTTGATATTTGTATTTCATTATAATATTATAGGTTCTCTTTAATTATATTCTCTCCTTCCCTATGTTCTGGGTATTTTATTTATAAAATATTTTTTAAATAAAAATGGTATTTATGTATCCTAATTTTTTATATATCTGGGATCAAAAACGTTTTCCAGTGTATTTATAATGAAAAGGTACAAGATTAATGTTTTTACTCAAGATATGTTCAATAAACATTTTTTATCAATGGGGAATCTTGTTATAGCTCTCCAATGAATTAGCTTATGATTATGTTCTCCGAATAACTTTAATGGAATACAATTGTAATAGTTATTCCAATTAGAATGATTATAAGAAGTGTTATTTTAAGGTTTCTATAAAGATTATGACCCAGGGAACGTAAATGGATTTTATTTACTTTAAAATTATATTTCATTAAAACTATTTTACTTCCAAAGGTATGTAAATGATATTTTATTTTAATTGAAATATTTTCCCCTTTTATTGTAAAATGGTATATTTTAAGAAAAATACATTTCATATTGTCATCTGTTTATTTATAAGTAACTTACATGTATACTTTTAATATTTTTATTTTCGATACTTTTTTTACTAAAAAAATAGATATAAAAGATGATATAATGAGTAAGTAAAAAATTATTTGAGCTCATGGTTTATATATTAACATAAAACTCCCTTTTATAACTCTTGGTATTAAAATAGACTAATGGGTCTCTATATGTTTTTATGTTTACATTAATGATATTCTTTTTCTCATTAAATGTTTTTAATTTCATTCATAGTGTTTAAGGACGTTTATGAATAATAAAGAGGTTAATTTTAAAATCATAATGACTTGTCTTGAAAAAATTGAGTTTTAATTTTTTTTATTGTATTTTAGGAAAAATGGATACTAATAATATGTTTAAAAATTATATTGAATGGGATTACTATATAACAACTATTTCCTGATTATGTATTACATTAATACTAAAATTATCTTCTTTAAATAATGAAACTTAATTCTTATCAATGGATTAATTTTATGTTTTTTATTATCGGGTCATTTTATTACTATTAGTGGTTGTTCACCAAGAGAATTATTTTTATTGGTTATCGAATTACTAAATTTAATATAGATTATTAACTGATAAAAATAGTTGATTATTTATTTTCATTAATTTTTTTTCATTATATAGATATCCATGTTTCATTTAGTCAAATGTTTCTTTTGGTAAAGAATGATAGACCTTTTTAACTCTTACGGTCAATAAATTTGAAATAATTATGTAATGGGTGTGGCTTGACATTATATATCCCCCTAATGCTTCGACTAGACTCGTGAGATACAAGTTAGTTTTTCATTTTGTATACGTATCCAGATATCACTATAGTGTCCTAATAGATGGCCTTGACAACATGTTTTTATTCTTCGACATTATGCATTCCATCTATATGAGATCAATAACTATTTATATCCTTGTTTTAATTTATTTTATTATATTTATAATGACATAATTTGGGTTGATTATGGAATTATTTTTTAGAATTTATTCATGTGATATAACATATACAATGATTATGTGGTTTATATCTTTAGTTGTATATTTCCCTTACTTATTTTTGTGAGATCACACTTTTCTTATGTTTCTCATCCCTAGGATGGAAGAATAGTGGTAAAAATCACTTTTTTTAAGATAGAGTGTGTAAAAGATTTTGGAGATATGGAAGTGAATCACTATGGATTATTTAAATTCATATATAATGAGAAAATGTCTATTTGATATATAACATGTTATTTTTAAACTTTTTTTTAAAATTCTATAAATTATTAAAACTAAAAGTTATTGGGAATATATATATAATATTTAATTTTCAATAAATCATGTAATTATTGAATGGTTTGGTCTATTAATCTAGAGTTTGTTTCAATTCCATTATAAAATAAATGTTTTTATGGAACTATATATGTGATTAATGGTAAATTCCATCTCTAATATAGTATAAATTTGAAAAAAAATATAGTCTAAAATCATGTGGGGTTAAATTATACCTCCCATATATAAATTTTATTCTTTTAATTTTAATTATAAATTAGAAAATTATTTTCCCTTGAAAATCGATATGAGAATCATCACTCAGGTTATAATTCATAGAGATATATGAACCCTATAATCATAGGAAACATTAATTTAACCCAAATAGTTTTTAACAAGATTAAAAACATTATCATAGATAAAACATATTACATTTTACTTATGAAACTATCCTATGGGTTTCCAACCATATTTTTAACACAAGTTATAGAGATCCAAGGTACAGATAGAATAAATATTACAATAACATCATTAATTTTATAATATATATCACAATATATAATCATTATTAAAATTTCAGGAAAGGAAAATATAAGAACTAGCTGATATCAACATCCTGGTAAGAGAAAAACATAATATAATGTATCATATCATAATCATGAAGTCGAACCTAAGGAAAATTATAAATATATTATTGAATAATAATAATAATATCATAATCATAAAACATTATAGATAAACATAAGTTCTTAAAATGATTATTATGAAATCATAGGGTTTAATATGGCTCGAAATACATCTCAGTAATAATAAAACCATTGAGAAGAGAATAAAATCAAGGAATACTTTAAAAATTGTAATAATAAAGAAAAATTGGAATATAATGAAAATAATAATAATAATATAAATTTTGAATAATACGATAAACATATTTTGAATGTGAAACAATAATAATCATATGAAAACCTTTTTAATAAACTAAATGTGGACATGACTACATGATCAAACTGAATATCTCTACAGTTGAAAATGATAGAAAACCCATTATGGAAGTTCATCTATGCATAAATTCATTAGTTCCATTCCTGACTCTATTATGTGATATAAACATAAATAAATTAATTGAAGGGTGATATAGGAACCAACAGATCATCATCCATACATTAGAGTGCCACTTAAAATAAATAATCTTCATATGATAATGAACCCATGTAAAATGAATGAGTTTACAAAGTCATTTCAATAAAATAATATTAAATGAACTCAAGAAATTATAGGATATCAAAAATTCAATTTCTAAAAGTAAATATCACATAATAAAATATAGAGGTTGTTCAAAACATTACATTATAGGAGATAAACCATAGAGAAAAATAGAATAGAAAAAAAAATTCAAAGCCACATTTAAAATTGGAAATAAAAGTTGAATTGAAAATTACATTAAAGAAATTGATACGAATAATTTAAAAAAATATCTTAAAATTCTTTAAAATAAAATGTTCTGTAAATGAAATAAAAAATATAAAAAATTTATCTTGGTAAAAGAAATGATTTTTTTATGATTTTTATATATTCTTAAACCCCCATTGAATTAAAATTTAAAGAATTTCAATCAATAAAATAGATAAATGAATGGATTAGGAATATAAAGGATAAAAATATTCGTCATTAATTATGAAACTTTTTATAAGAAAAAATGTTCATCGATGAAAATTTTCTTTGGTATGAATTATATTTATTCTTAACATCAGTGTAATTGTTTTGAAATCATTTTATCAAGGATTTAATTATATGTTATGAGATATTATTTCCCCTAGAGTTAATTTTAAATAAATATATTAATATGGATTTTTAGGATCAAATAAAATATGGATATTATATTCAATTGAGAATTACTAAGACCTAGTGAATTAGAAATTGAGTTCAATAAACCATTGAGATATTGGTAATATTGTAATCAACTGATCTTTAGTGGTAGATTATAAAATGAAATTAAAATCACTGTTAATGAAAAATATATTAATATTTGAAGTAAAATGGGTATGGAATAAAAAATATAAATTATGTTTTGGTACACAACATTGAACATGTCCCATTGGAGTTGAAAACAAGGCAAAGAAACCCTTAATTTAAATCTTGATTCCCAATTATGTTTTTAAACATCCTACATTGAAAAATAATAATCACAATAAAAAAATTATGAACAATATTTATACCTATCACTATTTAAAATTTCCATTTATAGTTATTATCAACAATTACAAATGTTAGTTTATACATTATTTCCCATATCAAGTGTTTATAATTTTGAATATCATTAATAGTTTTAAAGAAGTGATGACAATAATCATTCGTCATTCAATTATCATCATTACAATATAATCAATGTTTTATTAATAGATTACTTATAATGATTTATTATATATTAATTTTCATAGTTTTTTCTTTCTTTATCCTTGAATATGAAATGAACAATTACCCACAGGAATGTTATTTGAAACCAATGAAAGATGAATTATTAATTAAGGAGTTAAATATTTACATATCCATTGAATTGTTAAAAAATAATTATTATTTATATATTTTTATTATATTGTACAATTAATATTATTTTAATAGGGAGCCATGATATACTTTTGTGGAATTGTTAATGCATGTTGTCAAATGAACACAAACATGAACATCCATGATTACTAGATGATTTTGAGGTGATGTAGATGAAATATAATTTTACAAGTAGGATAATGATATATAATCATATTTATTATCATTATATATCAAAATAATAAGAAATTTAGAGAATAAGTTCTTTGTAAAACATAAATAAATAGTATGAATAAATTATTTTTCCTTCATAACTTCCTTGTTTAATATGGTTTATTTAACAAATTTTGTTTATAGTTTATATTTTTATTAGACTTTGAATTATTATTATAAGAAAACTCTTTTTTCGTAAAAATAAAATTTATCTTTTTAAAACATTCACACTACCAACCAAAAATATAATAAAAGAATAATAGTATTTACACATCCCTAGTGGCAGTAGTCTACATTTATTCATGGGTGATGAATTTTTATTCATGTAATTGAAGAATGGGAAAATGATTATTTATCTCATAGTTTTAAATATATAACATTAATTACAATTTTTTATTAATTTAGTTTTTATTTCATCCATGATAAAATGTGAACTAGGATAATGTTTATTCAAGGAGGTGGTAGTCCTTCACAAATGTACGCTTCACATTTATATGTTAATTGGATAGGGGGTGCTGGAAAATTATTGTAAAATAATTTTAATAAAATAATATTATATAAATTATATATGTTTAATAATTTTATAATGGTGTAATTAATATGTTTAATAATAATATCACACAATGAAACAGATATGATAAAAAAGAGGTTATAAATTTGTACCACACTTACTGTATTATCTCTTTCGAAAATGAGGTTCATTTTTAAAGGAACTTCTCTTTGATAGAACAAGAAAAACATTATGTGGTATAAAAGTTTTGAGAAGTGGTTTGATTTGATTTTTGAAAAAATAATTGGGGTTTTGTGTGAGAGTAATTGAGGAGTGGAGTTTCCCTTATATTTTAAAAAAGTGATCACATTTTTGTAAATACCCGAGACATTTTATTTATGGTCATTCACTAAAAAATAATGCCTCTCTTAAATTGGGATGTAATGGAGTGAGGAAGATATATTGTTGAGAAAGACCTAAAAAGAATTTTTTGCACATGTATTTTTAACATTTTTATCCATTTAATTGGTTAAAACCTTGTAACCTAATATAACATTACCATGGTAACTAGATTTTACCTATGTTATATATACTTTATGTAATGAAATCAAAATTTTCCTTATCATATAATATATACCGTATGATTATATATTTAAAATCCATTTTATTATATTAATTTCTTATGAGTGATAAAAATAATTTTCTTAATAATTTTATATTGTGTAAAAACAATTTTTGGAATTAAATATATCATATGGTCTAAAATGTCAGATTTGTTCTTGTAAATTACAACCCACATTTTTAATATAAAAAAATTAATTATAAAATACATATTTAGTCTTAGAAAATGGCTTCAAAATTTTATAATACATAATTATATATAATCTCATAAAAGGCATGTTATATGTGAAAACAATATTTTATACTATTAACCAAACAAATAAAACTTCAATAAAAAGACTATGAAGAACTTATGTTATTATTCCTTTGAAAAATCAAAAAAATGGGGTTAATTTTTAATAATTCACATCCTTAAATTTATTAATTTTAATTTTAATTAAAAATGTGATTAATAGTGAAAACCAGCTTTTATTGAAAATAAATATTGGTGTAAAACTATTATTTTTACTATAAATTACATATTATTATAGTTTTAAATTCAAATTCATACAATTAATTAATATAATTCACTAAAATAAATTCCCAATTTATAGAAATTTACTTTTTTTAGAATATATAGTCTTATGAAAAACAATCCATTGTAATGTATAAAAATCACAATATATCTATAAATATAAATATTTTTTTACAAATTGTCATTATCCTAATTTATACCAATTTAATTCAAAAATAGGTCTGTGTAAGACTAAATAATTCGATGATACATGGAATCAGTTTCATCATGTGGTTCAACTAGATTGGATTATATGAGGATATCCATCATCATGAATATTTCCCTTATTAATTTGTTTGAAAAAAATATTAGATTAAATTTTGAAATAGTCTAGGGAAAAAAATATAGAATGTTACACCATTAAGTGATTTGGAAAATGGGCTTCATAAAGAATAATTCTTCTCCTGAATGTAATTTATTCTTACACTGTTTGTTTATATTTTTATTAAAAATATATCAATAATTTCTAGTTAGATATAGTGTGTGAAACATAATATTTATTTTAATATTTAATTAAGTATAATATATACTGAAATTCTATTTCATTACTTTATCTTCCCATTAAATAAATTACATCTTAAAAAATAAAAATATTACATATTAATGAAGTTAGGTATAGTTATCTATTATATAGCCCAATATTTATTTTTAGAGAGGTTTTAGTTAAATATATTTACTTATAATAATAATAATAATAATAATTTTTAATTTCATAAAATCCATTTGAGATAATACCTCTCATGGTTTTATGATAAAACATATTTTATTTTTTGTAGAGTTCAATTTCGGACATGTGATGAAAAAATATCAAAAATAGAATTAATGTAAGGATAACTAAAACACTTTTTTTAAATAATAGATTCATTTAAAATATATATTAATAATCCTTTAGACTTCTTCAACATTTAGTTGTGGATGGAATGTTGGTTTAATTCGATGAAGTTGACAAGGAATTCACACCCTCATTAAAAAGTTCATAGACATCCAAATTAAAAACCCACTCTGCTTTTTCCAGCATATTTACCTCCACTACACCAACCTATTACCTCTGTATCTTATTCTGTTCTTGTGTCTCCAACCTCATTCTATAACTACCCATTTCCCTAACATCTTTTTTCCCCATGCATTGTATTAACCACTCCACAAATCCTTATTGGATAATCATAGTTATGGGATGGATTCCATGCCACAGAAACTCTCAATGGCTCAATATATTCCCTTATAGTTCCTTCTATCATAGAACATTTTCCAACACATGGGGTATTTTTTCACATGATCTAGGTTATAGAACAAGATTCTTAAACTACTACTAACCCCATGCTCACTAGTCTAACATCTTGACATTTTTAGAATTATTTTTTCTGAAAATTTTTTACATTTTAACATTTTTCATTACACATGACACTGAAAATAGTTATATATATATATATCTATATATATATATTAAACCACTAATTCAAACATTCATTTCACATGCAATACCAACATGGTTTGAACTACATGCAATACTAACTAGGCTTGTACTACAACCAATACCAACATGGCTTGCACTACAAGAAACACTGACTTGGCATTTCATACACAAAACGTTGAGTTTCTATAAAACATCATTTTTTATTTTTTTAAATTATTTAAATAAGATATTTATACCCTATCCGTTAAACGTAGTAATAAATAATTTTCATATTTTACTATTCTATATAAATAAATCTTATTAATAATGAAAGATAATTTTTTTGGTAAAGTCCATTTATGTTAAAAATATTATTTATATTAATAATAAAGGTAATTTTAGAAACATTTAAATGTTTAATTGGATAATATAAACTTTTTTAATTGATAAAATATAAATTATCCTAGGTTTAATTGTTTATTATTTTTTAGAGAAACATCATTTTTTGATTAATAGTGATAAATATGGTTTCATAGTTAAAAACAAACTTTTTTATAATTAATTATTAATATTAAATGATATTATATATATCTGTGTGTGTGTGCATTTTAAGGTCACGTTAGATGAATATTACATATATTTATACAACTTAATTCATTATAATAAATTTCACTTTGAAACTAAGTATAAAATCTAAATAAACATTTGAACTTTTTCCAACTTTAACACCCCTTTATTTTATCCCTTCTATGGGGTTAACAATAATTATAATTTGGTTATTGTTGTGATTGGAATTTCAAAAATCTGACATACTCCACGGTATTCAGTCAGATGATTAGTGTTTAATAATACCATGTTATTTTTTTACCAAAATTATTTGTAAATGTGATAAAAATTAATCAGAGTGTTTAAGGCCAAATCAAGCTTAATAAAGGACTGAACCTCAAAATTAAGGGCCCAAATGACCTATAAAATCTTCCAACACCCATTGGATGTCCATATTTTGGCCATAAACCTTCCATTATTTATTTGGGTTTATTTATACATTTTTCAAGGAAATAAAATGAGCACACTTAATTTTTTTTCTAAAAATTCCATGGGATTCCATTTGATTCCCTATAAAAGGCCACTTCATCTACCTATTCCTCACACAGATCAATTTTTTTTCATATAATATCATCCCATGTAGCCTCCCAATAATACACCCTTTTACTTGGAATCCTTACTTAAGGTATAAGTCTTATCATGGAATCCTTTTGGATCAAACCAAAATGAGTTACCTGATTTAAAGGAATCTTGTACGAGTACAGAGATAGTCAAAAAGCAAGGTCAGGGGATTTCGTCTCACTTTTAATTTCTATGAGATAAGAGCGATGTTAGTAAATTTTTTGTGTTGAGTATGTACTAGCCCTGATTATATTATATGTATCAATAATTTTGGGTTTTCACATTCACATTTTTTTATCCTTCATCTATGGTGTTTAGCTTTCAAAAGTTACTAAATCTGTAAAAATATTTTTTATCAATTTTTCTTCTTTGATATTCATTTATTGTATTGAACCTAAACACTACATAGAGGTGTTTATACTTCAATTTTACATTTTATACCATTAGTATACTTTTTTCCTAACATATTAAGCATCATGTCATTAGTTTTTTTATATGGAGAGTATGATCCTAAGTTACTGAGTTTAATGATTTTATTCCAAAAATCTCATCACATTCCATGATTTTTTATGTCATTTCTTCCCTTGATTAAATATTATTATCCATATTTAAATAATATTCATGAGATTTATTATCCTATTTTATTTCATGATATACTCATGTATAACTACCATTTTCTACTCTTTGATATATAATATAGTTAAGAAAGTGTTTTTTTGAAATGTTGACTCTACCCTTACTTCAGTAAAAAATCTATGTATTATAAAAAGTGTTTCAAATAATATTATACCATTATCATATAATATTTTTAACAAACATTTACCATTTTGGCCATCTACTAATTTCTTCAATGGAAACTTTTAGTCACTTTCCGAACAATGCATTCCTTATAACCTTTTTACCATGCAAAAGAAATGTTTTTTTACATTATACGACTTGTACGGATTTACCCAATGTAATTAATTTGAATATTACTTTTTATTTTTAAAGGTATAATCATTAATAAATTGTTTTAAAAGTAATTTTCTAGGAAAAATAGATCCCAAATTGTTTCATTTCTTCTCTATATTTTTTTTGGAATTTTTTAAGAAAATGATTTTTAAATATTTTAGTGTACTAACAAGAATTTTTCAAAAAAGAAAGGATATTTTCCTCAAGAATGGGTTTTAAAAGACTTTTCAAAACTATTTTCCATATATGATGACATCCATTTATGTTACTCATGCCATTTTTGGAAATTCTCTAATGAATCGATTCATATCCTTTCTATAAATGTGTCGCGCTTAATGTCATGGTCCTTATGAAACCAGTTTCTCTTTCATAGGTTATATGTTTATGGAATTTTTTTCCCCTTCATATGTAATATATTGGTTAAATGGTTATTAAACCTATCTCTTTTCCATAAGATATTATGGGATTAAATGTTAATGATACCTATTTCATTTTATAGGTCATGATTTGATGTTTATAAGACCTATATCATTTTAGGGGTCATGATATGATGACTATTTTATTATCATGTGGCACATATGTGATTGATTTTACTGTGTGAAGGGTGGGACCTATACCTCTCTCCAATTCATGGTATATTTTTATGATTTATATTATCTAAAAAGTTACAAGGGTTGTATCCCAAGCCCGAAAAAATACGGTGTTTGGGTTATAGGCCAAGCCTAAAAACAGAGGGTGTACAAGTTGTGGCCCAATCCTAAATGAAATAGGATACACGGGTAATATCCCAAGCTCTAAAATAAGAAGTTCCATGGGTTATAGCCTAATCCAAAATGAATGATGGTACATGGGTAGTATACCATGCATGAAAATAAAAAGTAACATGGGTTGTAGCCCAATACTAATAGAATGTAGGTACATGGGTTCCTAGCCAAAGTCCAAAGTATGTACATGGGTCATAGCCAAATCCGAACATCTTATAAAGGTATAGGTAGGTATCCATGACATAGATGATTCTATTCATATATGTATGCCAAAAATTCTATGTCTTATTCCTTAGTTATTATTTCACGTCTCGTGATGTTTATTTTCATATGATTCATGTCTTATGATTTTCAAAGCCTTATATCATAGATCATATTTATGACCACTGATATACAGGGTATGATCTCTTAATGTTAGGATCACGTTATCATACTACTACATTCATGTTTATTCTTACAACTATCCCTTGTTTACCTTTATTGGTCATATGATCTCACCCCTTTATTATGTTTCCTTTCTCCAAGTTATGAAGAATTGTTTTAGGTAGAAGTGTTAATGGTGTAGATATTTTTGGGATATGTTGAAGAACTTTCACTAGGATAGAATATTTTGTTTCTATGTTTCCAAAGACACTAAACTATTATGGTCATTTGGAATGTATTTTTTTAATGTACTAAATATTTATATAAAATTATGTAATATCTATGTATGTTAAGCCCAAGTTTCTATAACTAGACAACATATATTTTCCCCAAACCACCATGTCATGAAACACTATTAGAAGAAATGGGGGGTATTAATTCACATCCACCACTTGAATATTGCATTCAACAACTCCAAAACCCATTAGGGACAACATTTTCTAGTGGTTCAATGAAGGAAGATAAAAACAATGATATTGGTTTCTTCATATACTGTTGTTTTGATACTAAGTTCTCTCTAATTTCTTCACTGGTAGTTTTATCTACCCCAATCTATTTTTTCAATGATGAAATTATTTTTATTAATCTAACCATGACAAGTGAATATAGAGTATATGATGAAATATTTAATCCACTACTAGAATAAACTAATATCCATCTAAAGGAACCAAACTATGATCTATATTCCAAAAAACATAAATTGTTGAACTGTATATATCATACTACCAAATTAATTTTTCAATAAATAAATCAAATGGATAGTTCAAAATAATAATATGTATAACATATAGTTTCTATAATAAAGATCGTATATTTGTAATCCTAATTTAGAAGATTTTTTATGTAAATACATCTCAGTGATAGTCATTTAATAGGATACACTCCTTGGTTGTGGTGGGTTTACACACTAACAATCTTGGTCAACATTGTCATTATGAAACTATCATGCATAATTTAATTTTATTTACACTGATAGATTTTCACTAGTTTTGGTTCTCTAGAAAGAGTTTTTTTCAGTCACATCACGTAAAAATACCTCTTTGTTTTCCTGTGTCTATTTTATGCTTGAGGACTTCATATTATTCACATAAAACATATTATTAACCCCCTGAGTAAATTAACTTTTTTTTCTTCATAAATTTTTAAAATATTGGAGATTTAATATTCATTATTTTAATACAATAATTGGTTAAAATTACATGAGACTCCAACTTTCTCCTCTTTGGTGAACTCTATATTTCTATTATCGTAACGTTTTTAATCACATTTGAAATAGTTGGTTTGGAATAAACACTATATATCTCAATTCATCCCACATTATATCGGGATAATTTTTTATATATTCACTGTATTTTCTAGACACCCATTATTAACTGAGTTCATTTTGGTTCTATCTATTACACAGACCAAAAAAAGAGTTTACAATATAGGTGAAAATTTAAATTAATTTTGGAATTAAAATAGAAAATGAATTAAAAAATATCTTTTCTCATGACTCACCCCATTGGGACAAATCAAGAGAGTTTTAATAAATAGTTAAACAAAAATCCTTCCTATAATAGTTTATGGTATGGTGAAAATAATGATGTAATTATAATACCAGAATGGTAGGTCAAAGCCTAAGGTACTTATTCTGGAACATACATATATATAAACCTATGTAATTTGAATAAATATATATCATCTACTTTACATCATTCATTACATAAAAATCCACTTAGTGTATTTAATAAAAAAAATTAAAATTAAATTGTGAAAATAAAGGACCATAACAATTATAATATAATATGACATATTAATATAACAAACCTGATATTGAACTGAAAATCCTGTATCCATATGGAACAACTAAGTTACAACTACATCTATTCCACTTAGTATTCTATCAAAGGGGAAGAGATCTAGCTATGACATGTCAAATGTGAAAATATCTCATACATGGGTTCGTAAAAAATGGCTCATTATATCACCCAGAATCACTATCATATTACATTAAATAAGTATTCACCTATAAATTATCAATTTAATAATGATAAATAAGAAAATACAAGATAGAATAATAGAGATACTCTAAGTATTGGATTAATTTCCTGGACTCATATTCAAATTAGTGTCTCTAACTGATGATTTGCGGTAACACTCCCCAAGTGTACTCAATCATCATGTCTCACTAACACTAATAAGACACTAACTAAAATGGACCATGGGTAGCGGATCACACCTAGGGAATATGGGGGATATTTTAACCTATCTCCAATAACCAACTCATATGTGGATCAAATTCCTTTGATGCTAGTCACAATATACCTTACCAATGTTATGGATTAAAAATATAAAGGATCCCACATTGGGCCTTGATAAGGAAAAAATAACTTTATCTAGAACTAGTTTGTATAGGGGATCATTCAACCTCTACTTGGGATGAAATTCCACACATTACTCACGTAGGGAATTAATCAAGGGGTTGTCTAAAAACTAAATCATTTCAAGGTACTAGGCCCAATATATTAACTATTTTGATAGATGATTGTTATGGAATATTAAAAATGTTAATTGTTGTGTGAGAATTTTATCATCCTAAAAATCAAACCATCATAAATATGGGTTCATATAATGTGTGTTCTTTCAAAATGCACATGTTTTTTGTTGAAATTTTCTAAAAACTCAAAATATTTCATGAGTCTCATTTTAACCATATTCTTCTCTTCATAAACCACTATTCATTTTAAAAAGATCTTAGAATAGGTGGACCAAGATAGAGCCTTCATCAGTGTAAAATTTTAAGCCACCCTTTTCAATTAAATTCCTTATTATCACACCTCCCAAAAAATATCTGCATGATCGTGCTCACAAAACCACCATCACCAGAAACAACATCTAGTATATATCATCAGTAACATTACATAATCATGTATCTAAACCATATATCTAACCTACATAAAGAAACATTAAAATTTTGAATCAATCACACATCCAATAGGTTCTAGTGGGTATTCAAATTGATTTCAAATTGAATGTTGGGGATGAATTATGAATAGATGGAGAAATGTATGAAACACAATGATTATATCCAATGATTTTCATGTTTATTTTCTCAACATTAAAAAAATTAAAATGTAATAAATAATAATAAAATTATAAATCTCAAATAAAAATTAGTGTTTAAATATATAGAGAACAAGATTTTGGTTTTCTGAACATTGATTCAATAGGAAGATTTGAGCCTTGTCCAATCTAGAATAAATAGAAATAAAGATTATCCACTAAAATCTAAATTCATACCTAAAATTGGATAAATAATTGGAGGAGAAAATGTCTACAAGAATTAAACAATATGAGTAATCTATACTCTATGGTGGCTCTAAGGATTCTCAATTCCATCCATTATCGATTTGTAGAAAAAATAATTTATTCATTTAACATAGATCTTCTTGATATATTGGATGAAACTCCCTCGGCGGTAATAAAAAAATAAAAACCCATTATCACACAAGATCATCTAGTGAATATGGATAGGAAAAATATAAAATGGATTTCCATGTGGAAGAGGAAAAATCGATTGATTGGGTTATGAAATACATTAAAATGAATTAAATTTCCCATAATTACGGTCCTGAATATTTCTATTTTGATTTCTAACTCTTGAAATTAATATTGATTCAATCCAACATTATGAATTGTAGTGTGACCATTACAATTTCAATGGTAGAATTGAACTCACCTAGATAGGCCACATAGCATGGTTAGCCACAATGAGCGTGGACTAGTAGGTTTTGTATTTTCCTTCACCATCTCCTACACCAAATATGTGGTGAG
This sequence comes from Viscum album, assembly GCA_963277665.1. Taxonomy (NCBI): domain Eukaryota; kingdom Viridiplantae; phylum Streptophyta; class Magnoliopsida; order Santalales; family Viscaceae; genus Viscum; species Viscum album. Next base: position 1,100,781,201 of record OY728123.1, read on the forward strand.
TTAATTTTGGTTGCATTCCACATAATCCCCTCTAGTCCTCCTTGTATTACCACGAGGACTATTATATCCATTTTCCTTACCTATGGGACATAGGTTATCACCAAAGTGGAACACAACCTCCACCAATTCATATTGATTTCCTTATCAAAACAAAATATACAAAAACTGAATAATCCATAGAATTGGGCCCATAATTCTGCTTCCACTACATTCCTTACTCTTTGAATAATATTTAGCATTTTACAAAGTGTAAAATTGTAATTTTAGAGTAGTTACCTTATCCGAAAATATAAGTATTTTCATCTTTAAAATTAGAATCCAACACAATGTGGTTTGTGTATTGAGCATGCATTTTGTTTTCCAACTCCCATGAGACCTCTTGGAGGTTCTTTCACTTCTAATATACATAAACCAAGGGGAACATTTCCCTTTGAGTATATTTTTATAAAGATCATAAATTTTCACCTGGTACACCAAAAATGTATCTCTATAATTAATTTTTATCTCACCTTAGTCAATAATCAGTGTTGGTTAATACATCTTTCTACTCAGCTGTGAAGCATGGATGGCATCATTCACCCTTTCAAATTACTCGGTAATTGTATGAATTATTCAACATCTCCATCCTTAGGTAGTATCATAAAATGGTAAATTTTATAGGGGATAAAATTCCACCATGAGCTAATCTATCTTTTTCACTCTATGGTGGTAACATAAAGAATAAATTATCTCCCTCATCTAACTCTAAATGTATCCATGGTTAGTCTGGATATAAATTCTGAACAACATGTGAAGTCCTCATCTAGTCTTGGATAATATGAACCTTCTATGTTTCCACATTTACTAAATATGGGACCATAAGTGATGTCTATCATCGTTCCACCCATCACAATGGTGATCTAAATGGTCTCCCATAAATGGATTTGAAAAGTGTCATACTCATTGAGTACTAATAACTATTATTGAATGAAATCTACACCAATGGTATATGATCCTCCAATATAGAGCCAAAATCAAACACAAAAGTCCATAGAATTCTCTCTAATATGTGAAATATCTTCTCATACTAGCTTTCTATATGGGTGTTTAATTCCTTGGTCATATGTAACTAAGTCCCAATATCACAATTAATCGTCACTGTAATCATTATGTGAAGTCAATATATTGATCTAAAATAATCATCAAGGGAAATCCATGAATCTATACAATATATTATACATGTAGGCATCTTATGGACTCCAATAAACTCTACAATCTAATGGTAAGGATGTGAGATAACATGGTGATTTGTTAAAGATCAAAATGATAGTTTCTGGAAATCATAATGACTATAGAAATGTTGTCATGAAATCCGTAGTGATATTTTACAAAATCTAGTCTGGAACCTCTAATGTTTGGGTTAAACCTATAGGTATTTAATTATTGGTCATCACCTATTGGATTTTGAGGAATCATGATTGGAACTCTACTTTACTCCTAACTAGATACTGAAACTGACATCGATGTTCTAGGTACATATTTTTTCATACCAGGATGTATCAATAAGGGGGATGTATGAGACTCCCTTAGAACCTCCTCTGACAGGGTGACTAGATCCCCCATCCATCATTAGAATAGGATTATGTGCTCCCTAAAATCATAAAATCCATCAATAGTATATCTTGTGAATACGTAACCACAGATGGTCATGAAATCAATATCTAACTGTTTTTTTCTCTAATGCATAGAAGAATCTCAGTGAGGGTGTCTCAACCATTGATTAATGGCAATCCACTCCTATATCATCCAAAAAAGATAACTATAATGAGTAGGACTACTATATCTCCCCACTCAAAAACTAAAAGGAGTATTTTTAGTTGAGATCAGCTACCACCATATTAAATTTCCCATGTGTATAAACTATTATAAATTTGGGGTAATGTAGGAACTCCGGACATTTCCTCTGACTCATTTCTAAACATTTTGAGTGAATATATACTTGACTCTCTTATAGTTGGAATATATTATTAATCTATATCCCCTAAGTTAGTGCCTCAATGATGTTTGGGTCAACACCATTAATACCCAGTCTATATCATGAGTTATGTATTTTCTTTAATGTTTTATTTGTTGTAGGGACCCAAAAGTAGTCACATACTTCCTCTATATTATAAAAAATCCACAACCATTGAAAAATGAATTGAAAAATACAACCTACTCAATTCCATATTATAGATTTCTTATGAATGGGGATCTATTCAACCCTATCATAACTCTTTAAAATAATCTTTACAATTTCATATCAATATAGAAGGTCGCATTTTTTGGGTCAAGGTATCCAAAGGAGTCATACTCTTTGATAAATTAAGCCAAAATACCAAATAACAATGACATAATTCAGGGATTCTATATAAAAAATAAATTCCATTAGTTATCTTAAAATCTATTACTTCTTCAATTAATGTGGTTTACTCTAAAAATCCATCCTTTTAGCTGAAATATTCCAAAAATTAGACCTCTTTAATCTTTAACCATCACTCCTAGAGCATCCCAAAAATAAGTAGCTCTCAAATTATGTCTAAATACACCCTAAAATGTCTCACAAGATCCTCCTATGAAAATAAATATACAAGGATGAATTCTATAAATGTCACCCACTATGAGTCTATAAATGGTTTTATTATCTATTTCATGAGTCACATGACCACTATCATGAAATTAATTATGCCAAAGGGAATCACCAATTACTCATCATGACTATAGTAGAATTTTTACGTCATATTCATCTTATCCTCCTAATTATCATGAAGTTAGTTATAATAAAAACTAAGGTCAATCCTTAAGAACCATTTCATCCATTTCAACTTGTAGAGGAGTTCATTAATTTTAATAAGTTGAAAGAAATTATAAATAGTAGCTCAGTTCATGCAATGATAATCCACAGATAACCTCAAGATATTATCCACCATTCTTCTAAAATTAAACTAGATATTCCCAGGGTGAATCATTGTTTCTAATAAAACCATTCCTCTACATGTCCTCTATCAATATAGTAAGGTTCCAAATCTCTACATGTTACATCTGATATGATGGAGTGGATATTGAGTCGATCCCTAGTTTTAAGTATATAAAATATTCTATCTCTTTAAGAGGAGATAATACTAAAACTTCATTCAGTTAAACATCCGTATACTCTATTACTAATGTAGTAAACAAATATATCAACAATTCTACTACTCAAAGGGTTAAATTAGATAATTGATAAGAAATCATTTTCATCCCATAGTATATGAGGAAAGAATACTCAATCTAGGAGTCTTTCCCACCAATGGAAAAAATCAATAACCCATATTCCCAGATGCACAAAATTCTCTAAATGAAACTCTCTAGACACCTCTTCAATGTATGAAACCCTATAGACCCCTATGATGAAGCCAAAACCTCATCATTTTGGGCTCATAGAATGAATCCATTTCTGATGAATTATGGATCTGGTAGTCTTGACTGAGATTTTTAACCCATAAAAAGATAAACATCACCTCTCCCAAGGCTTATTAGAACTTACTTGGGATCCTTGAGTGGTTTCCATTCTATCGTGATATTATTTTTGGAATCACAATATTTTTCTGTGTCACTATGTATTTCATCTAATTCTATCTTCTATGGTATCACCACAAGGTTATAAATTACTTGAACCAATTTTATATGAATTCATAGCTAAAAATATTTCCCCAATAAGTGTCTACTCTCTCACCCAAATGTATGAAGGGATTCAAAGAGACACCACATTAGATTGAATATGTCAATGAATTAAGATCTCAATTTGTAAGTCTTGATTGTATCTATAACAAAACATTGCCATGGAATACAATGAACATTATTTTGAACCTCTACCCATAGTATGTAATAGACATTCTTCCCCACTAGTGCTCCACAAGATGAATTCTATGTACTTATCAAAGGGTAATTAGATACACCTCCAAATGAAGTCACAGTTAAAGTCAACTTAATAAATTTTCACCTCATCATGTGTATACATAATCAAACCCAAATGTATCCTATATATTTTTTGTAGTATGATCACCAATTGGACCAATATTTTTTCAAGTAGTGTCCAATTATGGTTGAATGATTGCTCTGTTATGTCAATAATTTCCCCTTCATCATGGGTATCTAAATGTCAACAAAACATTGATGACTTGGGTATTTGGAATTTGTGAAGTCTGTTCATCCTAAATGTATCATTTATTATATTTATTGGAAAATGTTATTTTTGAAGAGTGGAGGTAAAAATTTTAATCCACCAAGAAGAACGTCCTCTTGTCCGTGTCCCTAGATCTGGTCCACATAACTAGAAAAATTTACATCATGATTTAGAGTGGAATACTACTTGGGTGTCATCATAGAGGCATCATTTAATATTAATGGAAGGGAAAAGTTAAAATAGTATACCTAGGAATCTGACTCCAGAGGAAATAGAGAAAACAACCCATTTTTATGTGATGCATCATCATTTTTTTACAACAAATAGTTTTTACATGTGTTGAGTTGAAAAAAAGTTATTTTGGGACAGTTGAATCAATACATCGGTCATTACATCTCCATTAGGTTCCCCTACCTTTGATCCATACCTGAGACACTTTAAAATAGTTTCCCAATTTCCCAGACCAATCAACATATCAACATTAACTATAAAACAATAGTTCTAATAAAACTAAGTCTCTAATAGCACTCTATCATAACCTATCCTACCGGTGCCCTCCAAATTATATTTAATTCAATAGTGACACTTGAATACATCCATAATGGGCTAGGGGATAGAGACAGGGATAAAGTAGGAATGAAACTCACATGATATTCCTTAGCCAATGGTACTTGTATAGGTGAATACCATTCCAAACACCAGTATGATGCGGAAAGGTAAATAACTACTAATTTAAATTCTGGTATAAAATTTAATCCTACATTATAGATTGGTGTAACACAACTTAATTGAATAGGGACTAAATATAATTCAATAAAAATTCAAAAAGAGTCTAACCAACTAAAAGAAGGGGTCATCAATGGAATTTTGACTTCTGGGTTAGTTAGTGTTCTATCTAGCACAAATATGGTCATCCTACTCCATGTACACATATGACTCCATAAAAATTCATAAAATCTACATAAAACATTTCATGTGTTGAATGATCCCATGTACGGGTTAGTATAAACTAGCTCAGTATGAATATTGATAACAGAAAAAAAAAATATTAAAAGGGAAAGTCATCTCTAAATAAAAATGCCCATAATATAAACATTATAATACTATATATGTTAATAAATATACTATATGTCTTAGAGTATGGTCAAAATCCAATTTTATCTTAAGGTTTATTCTAGATTCTCCACAGTCCCAATCATTAAGGGAACTCAATCACTAATTATCATGAACAATAATGGAACTCAAAACTAAAGGATACATAGGTAGGGTATTATTTCCAATGCTTATAGGGAAAACCTGAACCTATCTGGTATGACCAACATGGAAGGGTCTCAGATTCCTTAGATGTTGATCATAGGATACCTATCAATTCTTAGGGTTGAGTGAGATAAACGATCACACCCTATGCCATGCAGAGGGATACATAGCTCTATCTAGATCTTACCTATAGAGGGAATCTCTAATCACCTAAAAAAAATTTGATACATTATAGTACTATATTATGTACTTAAATGTCGTAAAAAACCATAATAAATAGGTTTTAGGAGAAACATTCTTGCTAATATTGAATCCACCCATTGATTGACACTGTATGTTGATAAGGAAAATGGTTGTTTTAAATTTTCTCTCCCCAAAATTCAAACATTGATTAGGAGGGGTCTAGATTACATGTGTTATTTTAAACTAAGCACCGTGATTTTCATAATTTCATAGAAACATTATATTTGTTTTAGGTTAAAATATATAATGTAACATAAGAGGGGGGAAATAGTGTCTTTTAAAAAATCATCGAGAATTCTGGATTTTGACACCCACTATGATTTATGGGGATATTTGGTGCATTCTAATGTATGATAATGAGAATTGGATAAAACAAAAATAAAGAACACAACTTCTTTTACTGGTTTGGGTGATAGAGATCCCCTACTCCACAACACCAATCACTCTCTCCACGAGCTTGGTGATTTCATTAGAATTATCTACTCAAATTTAAGGCTATAGCCACAGACCTATAGCCACGGTTATATATGTCTATTTATATAGATTCTTTATAGACACAATTCCATTATTGCTCCACAGATTAAATTTGTGATTCCTTTTTTCGATACCCATCGGGCTCCTCCCTTGTTCGTCTCACCACAGCGCTATTCTCCCACAATCCTCCCACCATGGCACCCTCCTCCCCAGATCCTCCCTCCATGGTGCCCCCTTCCTCAATCAGTGACCCTTTCACCACAGGTCCCTCCTCCCTAACGACCCCTATCATTGTGGAACCCTTCTCCCTGATTACCTCTCGCACTACGACACACTCCACCCCGATGACCTCACTCACAACCGCGCCCTCCTCCCTGAAGACCTCCCTGTCATGACCCCCTCTCCACAAACTATACCCCTCCTGGGCCGAAAATGTGAGAAGGGAGATAATGACCCCTGAGTCCTGCCTCCAGTAGGCCTCGGGTTGGCGACTAGCACCAAGGGTCTAGTAACACACAAAATGGGAGGCATTACCCTCTAAAAGAACACATGCAGAAGAGAGAGCTGAGATAGACACAAATCAACTCCAACTCAGACTATAGTATAAACGAAAACCCGAGTACACAAATGAAAATTCAATCATATGTACTACTACTGAAAGGGGAAAGACTGAAAGTACAAAAAAGAAAGTAAAAATTGCAATAACCACAAGCCCGAACAGCTCCTGCAACCCCTAGCTAGTAGAAACCAGCTTCCTCTACAACCTGCTCCTAGTGACCTAAGAAACAATTTACATATAAGTAGGGTGATTATAATAGTATACTCATTAGGATCCTCCTTGAAGCCTCTCGTGCAAAGTAAGGAAAGCATGATAATGAATAGTGAACAACAAGTGAAACTAACTCATCACCTAAACATGTATATTGAGTTCCCAACCTCACCATGGCTACTCTCACCAAGTAAAGCATACAAGAATATATCATATAATAAAGAATATCAACGGTATACTACTACTACTTCCCCACTAGTTTTCCGCCTTTTTCCAACCTTGCAAATCATGAGAATCTCTCTCCAAAAAGGCTTGCCCGCAGACACCTGGGCGAAGCACCACAATATGCACCTCGTGCAACAAAACCACCACGCCCACACTCTAAAGTATCCAGGTAGTTTCCGGAAGACACCAAAGCTCGCATAACGTGTATCAAACATCGGGTATTATACCTCAATCCATCACAGCCCAAACACAGAGTAAGGATCCTCAAGCCATCACAGCCTATACAAGTTACACCTATAGTAGTTCATAGAAAACTATATCCAGTATATATGTGTGTGAATAACCACAATCCATTACAAACCTCTACACACATATATGGGGGAAACTAACCAATGATCCTACGATCACAAGTAACTACCAAGAGAAGAGAGTGGGTCCAAAGGGGGTAGTGAGCCCTCCATCCTCCCCCCAGAATGTTGGGGAAAACACCCCCCGCCCCCAAGGGCTTAGAATCCCCGCGGTGTCATTTGCCCATACTAACAGGGTGGATTAGCGTATAGAAACAATAAATGTACAGAATATACTACAACTTACAACCTCACTATGGGAATAACCTATTCATAGACACAACTACAACTAACGTCTCTCAAACTCTAGGCTACTAGTTCAAAGACTAGGTATCCTATAAGCACACAACCATTTAAAGAGATTTATTAGATTACTTCATTCAATTTTTATCAGTTCCACTGTACGTTAATAAACTCTTTAAACATTAATTAACCATGAGCAATTCCACATTATGTTTCATTAGCATCACACCCAAAGTCAACTTTTCCTTCAAAAATCAGAACCTCATCATTGTGTTCCAGTATCTCCATCCCCATGGGTTAACACCATTTATTCAATTATTCACTATATAAAATACTTTCTGACATTCCCAGGCATTCGAGAAAAACATTATCTGTTACTAAACACAAGGGGGCTCAACACGGTTAGTAGATGTACTACCCGTCGAGTCTTTGCCTCTTCTAGAAAGAGCATATACCCATCCTTCCTTTAGAAGCTAAACACAGAAAGCACGTGGCATACCCTGCGTGTCTTCACCTCTTTCAGAGGAAGGGTAAGTAAGACTAGATTCCTTGAGAAGTGGGTAAAAGTAAAGTAGATAAACAACCAAACAAAATTACCAAGCATCCAACAATCACATCCATCTCATTCCATCATCCCTGGTGTCACCCCCGATTCCCACATGGATAAACCGATGTATCTCGCCACTCTAGGCATCATCTTTTACCACAACCAAAAGGGCCTCCATGCCTCCACATATTACCACAACCATCCAGGTTCACATTATAACACAAGCAGCAGTAAAAAAAACATCTTCAGAATTGGACTCTTGGCCCTTAAACAAACAAGAGGGTAACTCAGAACCCTACAAGAAATTATCTTTTAACAACCACCAGTTCTTTAATCCATCTTGGGTTAACTGATTTATTATTCATTGGTTCCAAATTCGGTAAACCTTATCAAAAAAATTTCAAAATTTAATAAACAAGTTTATAACACTAATTTTATTAACATCAAATTACTACAAGTACCAGATTCATTTTCATGCCTCTTTATCTTTAGATCACAATTATCAATTAATCTTGATTTTTGTTCTTTACAAATTACCATCAAGAACAAACAGCTAAGAAAAGAAAGCATAGATATCACACTATCTATCAAAACAAGTGGCAATAACATACGATCGATATCAATTTATTTATCCTGTTAAAATATTTATTATGTCAATTCCATTATCCTCCAGTGGGATTAAACATGCAAACAATACATTTCCATGTAAAATAAAGAGAATCACTGATTCCCCTAACTCAAATAGTTCTTCACGTTCTATATCCACATAATGGATACTGATCCTCCTCTCGCAAAAACTACATCCACCCGAGGATGCCACGGTATGACAGCAATAACCAGACCCCAATAAAAACCCCTTTAGAAGCATAGAGATTACATGCTATAACATGGAAAGGAGAAACAAGAGGAGATGATACCCAAAGGAATGACTATAAAACATACCTTATATTGAAGATTGATCGATATAGCTCAGTTGCATCAAAATAGAGCGGAACCAATCTGAGGAGTAAATTTTGATTGCGAAACTCCTACGAGAAGGATTGAAAGGTTCTAGCATCTCATAGCTGAGAACAAAGAGGAAGAACAAGGGGGGATGATATCTTGTCCCTTTTAAAGATTTAATGGGGAGACGATTTAATATACTCTTAATTCCCCATTAAAAGGGGACCACATTAACCCACACGGTTTGACCAAGTAAAAACATCCCGAGTAATAGGAATAATTAATATAGTATTTATGGTCTTTGAATCAGCCTTAAGATTCGTTAAAATGAGGCTATAAATGTATTTTTCATCAAAGGGGTGAGACTCTAAGAAGCTAGAAACAGTGTTCAAAGCCCACTGTTAGAAGTCCTCTGTTAGAAGTCCGATGTTAGAAGTCCACTGTTAGAAGTCTACTATTAGAAGTTAGATGTTAGAAGTCCACTATTAGAATTCTTTTGTTAGAAGTCCACTATTAGAATTCTGCTGTTAGAAGTCCGCTGTTAGAAGTCTGCTGTTAGAAGTCCCCTCTTAGAAGTCCGCTCTTAGAAGTCCGCTATTAGAAGTCCACTGTTAGAAGTCTGCTATTAGAAGTCTGCTGTTAGAAGCTCACTAGTCTGGAAACACTATTCACTATATCCACACTGATAGAACACTATTCACTAAATCCTCACTGATAGAACATTTTTCACTGAATCCTCACTGATAGAACATTGTTCACTAAACCTCATTGATAGAACACTATTCATTGAATCCACACTGATAGAACACTGTTCACTCAATCCTCGCTTATAGAACACTCTTTACTAAATCCTAACTAATAGAACATTTTTCACTAAATCCACACTGATAGAACAGTGTTCACTAAATCCTCACTGATAGAACAATGTTCACTAAATCCTCACTGATAAAACAATGTTCACTAAATCATCACTGATATAACATTGTTCACTAAATCCTCACTGATAGAACACTGTTCACTAAATCCTCACTAATAGAACATTGTTCACTAAATCCCCAATAATAGAATATTGTTCACTAAATCCTCACTAATAGAACACTATTCACTAATGACACTATTCACAGAATTGGACAATTTAGAATAGTGTTGGGGATATGTCATGTTGACCTCGTGGAACACCTCAAACGCTATATTTTCAAAAAGTAATGGACCGGAGAGGTCCGGGCCATTACATCAAATACCTCTCAAAACATTCTCGTCCTCGAGAATTCGAAACAAACCTAAAGACACACAAAAAAAGAAATAGGGTTTGAACAAACACCCATCGAGATACCTCTCAAAAGAGAGCAAGCCACAAAAAAAACAAAAGAAATTCATAAATAAAACATGAATGGTCTAACCACAAAGGGATCATTGTTACATGAAAAAAGTTAAAAATAAGAAAACTATGGGTACTGAGCACATATCTGTGACTAACGTTCCCAGTTAATCTCCTTCATTCCACCGTGTCGCCACTAGACATGAACTGTGGGAATTGAACGCCCACACAAAACCTTCTCCTTGCAGTCTTGGATCATCACAGGTCGCTCCTCAAAGGTTGAATTATCATCAACATCAATCTCTCCCCATTCGATAATGTGAGAGTCATCATGAAGATAACGACGGAGTTGTGATACATGGAAAACATCATGTATCTAACTCATCTGTGGGGGAAGTGCTACTCGATACGCCATATATCAAACACGAGCTAACACCTCGAAAGGTCCAACAAGCCAGGGGGAAATCTTGCTTCCACGGCCAAAACTTCGCTGCCCATGACGGGGAGTAACCTTCAGAAACACGTAATCCCCAACATTAAACTCTAAGGGCCTCCTTCTTTGACTAGCATAAGATTTATGACGATCTTGTGCTGTCTTCATCTTCTCACGAATCACCTAAACCACCTCTGTTGTATTATACACTACTTTCAGTCCAAGAATTACTAACTCTCCGACCCTAGTCCAGCACAACGGAGAACGGCATGGTCGACCATACGAGGCTTCAAAATGTGCCATACCGAGGGTGGAAGGAAAACTATTATTGTAAGCGAACTCCACCAAGGGTAAGTGCCTTATCCATGAGCCTCCAAAATCAAGAACACAAGAGAAAAACATGTCTTTAAGAGTATGGATGGTTCGCTCTATCTGACCATCTGTTTGAGGATGAAAAGCAGTTCTAAGGCATAGCTTAGAACCCAAAGCATGTTGGAGACCTCTCCACACCCTGGAGTTAAAATGAGGATCTTGATCAGAAATGATCGTCCATGGGACTCCATGAAGTCTCACCACCTCCTCTATATACTTCCTCGAAAAAACTTCCACTGAGCTCGACTCCTTGATCGCTATAATGTGGGACGATTTTGTTAAACGATCCCATGCCACCCAAATAGCATCATGTCCTCTCGGAGATCGAGGTAAACTAGTAAGAATGTCCATTGAGATGTCCTCCCACATCCAAATATGAATATCTAATGGCTGGAGAAGACCACCTAGAAGACAATGTTCGGCCTTCACCTTATGGCAGACTAAACATCGAGACACACACTCCGCAACCGCACACTTCATCCCAAGCCACCAAAACTAACTCCTCAATGATCGGTACATCATTGTCATGCCAGGATGTACTGCTAAGGGTGAACTATGGAACTCTCTTGGAAATGACTCATGCATCATCAAGGGAACAAAAATCCTTCCATGATACAACACTCGGTGTTGTTCGTCCTCCAACCAACCATCAGGGGCCTCACCACAAACAACAAGGTCTCTCCAGACCTCCAAATCAAGATCCCCCAACTGGTACTCTTCCACCTTCTGCAATAGGGAAGACTGTACTGTCATATGAGAAAGACAACATCTACCCCCAACTTCTCCCATATCAAGATTCAATGCTGACAGTTCTTCCATTACTCTCCATGAACCACAGGATTCACGCATATCATCACTACATGACTTTTAGCTCAGTGCATCAACTACAACATTCCCATTTCTAGTTGTATGCGATATTTGGAAGTCATATTCCTATAAAAACTCCACCCACTGATGCTTTCGTAAGTTCATGCCATGATGGGAGAAAACATACCTCAAACTCTTATGATATGTGAAAATCACAAAGAGCTCACCAATGAGGTAATGTCTCCACAACTTTAGAGCAAACACCACGGCTGCCAACTCAAGATCATGGGTGGTATAGTTGCATTCATGGGGACGCAACTGCCATGACCCATAAGAAACAACTGACCACTGCTACATGAGAACACAACATAACCCTAGATGTGAAGCATCATAGAAAACGTCATATTGTACTCCCTCAGCTGGATGAAAAATGTACCGGAGCACATACTAACTTCTCCTTTAGATACTCGAATACTTCCTAACACTGATTAGTCAATATGAATGCCTGATCCTTCCTAGTCAGAGCTATCATTGGAGTTGAAACTTGTGAGAAATCGGCTATGAACCTGTTATGGTAGACTGTGAGAAAAAAGAAACTTTTCACCTCTGACACTTTCTTGGGGGCTGCACAAGACACAACTACTTCTATCTTTGATGGATCCACAGCTACTCCCTGTTGGGATACAACATGCCCAATGAAACGGACTTCTTAAGCCCAAACGTCACACTTTGACAACTTCCCAAATAGATGATGTTGGCGAAGAACTCCCAAAATGGATCGTAGATGCTCTGAATGCTCTTCTTCAGATGTGAAGTACACAAGTATGTCGTGGATTAAAACTTGAAAAAACTTTTCTAGGAACTCACGGAACACAACATTCATCAATCTGATGAATATAGTTGAATCATTCGTCATGCCAAATGTCATTACAACGAACTCATAATTCCCATGACGAGAATGAAATGTAGTCCTTAGGATATCCTCATCCTTCACACGCATCTGATGATATCCCGACCGCAAGTCAATTTTTGAGAACCAACTTGAACCGTTTAGTTGATCGAATAAATCATCAATTCTCGGAAGAGGATAGTGATTATTTTTTTCACTTTGTTTAAGCGATGATAATCAACCCACAACTACAAACTATCGTCGACCTTATTCATGAACAAAATTGGTGCACCCCATGGTGACACACTTGGCTGAACAAAACCACACTGTAACAGACCATCGAGCTTTATATGTACCTCTCGTAACTCATAAGGGGTATTCCAATATAAAGACATAGAGATAAGAGATGCTCCTAGCTGTAGCTCTAACCCAAACTCGATCTCTCATCGAAGGGGTAATGCTACAACCTCTTTTGGAAAGACATCAGGGTACTCTTATAGGACCATAGGAAATTCCAACTACTGAACCTCTGAAGAACTCAACATCAACTCATCCATCATGTATGATAAGGATGGAATGTGCATACAACACATCTAAGGGTCTCACTCACCAACAAACACCACTTGCTCTCTATATGCACTAATGAAGACGAACTTTTTTATGAAGCAATCCATGATAGTCTGCACTGAATACAACCAATCCATGATGTGGATGACATCATATGGGTGTATTCGTAAACATAGGAAATCTCCCTAAGATCGGTGTTTCCCCAAAAGTTTCTCACAGTATCTACATACTTCAAACAAGTAAACTTCACCTCCAACAGGCGTAGTAAACGCCAAGGGAACTAGAAGCCTCTCTACCTCAAGTCCCAATGCATGGACAAGGGTAGGTGATATGAAGGAGTGTGTTTCTCCTGAATCAAAAAAAAGAATATACCATGGTAGAAAACAAGAAAAGGGTACCTCGAATGATGTCTGGCTCACATGGAGTTGGCAACGCTAGTGCATAAAGCTGACCACGACCTCCTCCACAGCCTCTCTGACCCAGATGACGACCACCACCATTGCCACGCTCTGCTCTCTGAGGATGAGGAGCATCATCGAGATTTCATCTTCATACCACGTCTACCCTCTGCTGATCTAAAGCTGATGCAAATGGTTGTTGCTGACTCGGATAGAACTACCTCATCCGAGGAACCTGGAGTGTAGTGCCTGGTGCCCGATGACCGCTCTGAAAGGTCGGGAACTCCCGCTGATGATGACCATGACCACCACAAGAAAACAAGTGCCTAATCGCTTGACATAGGCCTGAGAGTTGTTTCCTCTGGAGAAACGTGATGTGAAGGGCTGGGACCTACCCCCGGCTGAATAGAAACTCTTCTGCCCTGAAAACTGGGAACCCCAGACTACAACATTGCTTAATGAGGAATCATACTGATTCCCCTCTCATGATGATCCTGTCCTGGCCAAAGTCCTTTCAACAACCGTTTCCTTCTCCAGCACCTCAAGATATTATTTCAGCATAAATGGTGTGACCTGGCACTGGATATCTAGATGCAAAACCTCCTTGAAATTCCTTTCCATGGTCTCCTCATCTGGCAGCAGGTCTGAAGCATATTGTAAAAGGTTACTGAAATGGATTCCAAACTCTTGAACACTGGAGCTCCCCTGTCAAAGGGTAAGAAGCTCCTGGTGACTGGACGCCTTCGCAGTCGTAGAAATAAACTCGACTCTAAACCTATCTCGGAACTCCTCCCATGAGATCGTTGACTCCTCACGATCCCCAAGGAATAAGAACTACCATTTCCTTTCTGCTCCACGCAGAATCATCACAACCAAGCACACCCAATTCTCCTTCCAAGCACAAATCGAATTGAAGCTGATCTCAACCTCCTCTAACCAGTCTTATGTGATTGCATCTGAAACAGAGCCCTCATACTTCTGCAAACTCGGGTGCTGAAAATCTCGAAGTTTTTTCCTCCTAGTGTCTTCATCGTCAACCTCTACCCTGCGACGATCTGCTGAAATAGCCTACTGGACATTTTCTATGCAAACCTGACGAGGACGTCGACCTGGAGCCATACCTGTAAAATAACAACCATTATTGTTCCTAATCCTAGAATATGGAAGACTCAACATTAATTATTTATTTATTTTTTATTCATTTTAGGTAAAATTATCCCAAGGTCTACACATTCAAACATAGGCACAAAGAATAATGTTTCATGATACTTTCCTAGGTCTTTACCCTGAAACTAGTACCACCTTGTTTGGTAGCCATTGTAAATGAAAAGGTTCGTACATCATATAATAGGGCGCCCTAAATGCCTATGTCTTATCTGGTCTCCAGTGTTTACCTCACTTGATAAACATGAATGACAACGTTGCCATACCAACCCATGTAACCTCACATGTGACTATCTCCAATATCCATCCTATCCCTTAACCTAACCTTTGATACCACTCTATCATGACCCCCTCCCCACAAAGTGTACCCCTCCGGGGCTGGCAATGTGAGAAGGGAGATAATGACCCCTGAGTCCTGGCTCCAGCAGGCCCGAGTTGGAGCCTAGCATCGAGGGTATAGTAACACACAAAATGAGAGGCATTACCCTATAAGAGAACACATGGAGAAGAAAGAGATAATATAGACACCAATAAACTCCAAAATAGATTGCAATATAAACGAAAACCCAAGTACACATATGAAATGTCATGCAGAAGTACTACAACTGAAAGGGGAAAGAATGTGAGTACCCAAAGGAAAGTAAAAAACAGCAGCAACCACAAACCCGAACAACACCAGCAACCCCAAGCTAGTAGAAACCATCTTGATCTCCAACCTGCTCCAAGTGACCTGAATAATAGTTTATATATACATAGGGTGAGTATAATAGTATACTCAGTAAGATCCTCTCTGAATCCTCTCGTGTAATGTAAATAAATAATGCTAAATCATAGTGAAAAACAGATGAAACTAACTCGTCACCTAAATAGGTTTACTAAGTTCCCAACCTCCCCATGGATACTCTCACCAAGTAATTCATAAAATAATATATCATATAATAAATCATATCAAGGGTACCTCCCTACTACATCACCACTGGTTTGCCTCTTTGCCTCAATGTCACACATCCGGAGCATCTCTCTCAAAAAGGCTTGCTCGCAGACACTTGGACGAAGCACCACAATATGCACCTCATGCAACAAAACCACCACTTCCACACACCAAAGTAACCAGGTAGTTTCTAAGAGCCACCATAGCTCGCATAACGTGTATCATACATCGGGTATTATACCTCAAGCCATCACAGCCCATACACCGAGTAAGGATCCTCAAGCCATCAAAGCCTATACATGTTACACCTATAGTAGACCATAGAAAACTATATCCAGAATATATGTCTGTGAATAAACACAAGCTATTACAACCCTCTACACACATATATGGTGAAAACTAACCAATGTACCTACCAGCACAATTAACTACCAAGAGAAGAGAGTAGGGCCAAAGGGGGTAGTCAACCATCCATCCTCCCACCGAAATGTTGGGGAAAACACCCCCCAGGGCTCAGAATCCTAGGGGTGTCAGTTGCCCTTACTGACAGGGTGGAGTAGCATATAGAAACACAAAATGTATAGAATATACTATAACTCACAACCACACTATGGGAATAGCCTAGTCTTAGACACAACTACAGCTAACGTCTCTCAGACTCTGGGCTGCTACTTCTAATTATAGGTATTCTATAAGCACACAATCATTTAAAGAGTGTTATTAGATTACATCATTCCATTTTTATAAGTTCCACTATATGTTAATTAATTCTTTAAACAGTAATTAACCATGAACAATTCCTCATTAACTTTCATTAGAATCACACCCAAATTCAATTATTCCTTCAAAAATTACAACCTCATCATTATGTTCCAGTATATCCATCCTCATGGGTTAGCACCATTTATTCAATTATTCATTATATAAAATACTTTCCCACATTCCCAGTCATTCTAGAAAAACATTATATGCTACTAAACATAAGGGGGATCAACACGGTGAGTAGATGTACTACTCGTAGAGTCTTTTCCGCATATAGCAAGAGCATATACCCATCATTCCTTGAGAATCTAAACATGGCAATCATGTGGCATACCCCATGTGTCTTCGCTTCTTTCTGAGGAAGGGTATGTAAGACCAAATGCCTTGAGTAGTGGGGAAATGTAAAGTAGATAAACAACCAAAAAAATTTCAAATCATCCTACAATCACATCCATCCCATTCCATTATCCCTGGTGTCCACCCCGACACCCACATGCATAAACTGATGCATCTTGCCACTCTAGGAGTCATCTGTTGCCACAACCAAAATAGCCTCCATACCTCCACATATTTCCACAACCATCCAGACTCACATTAAAACACAAGCAGCAGTAACAAAAATATCATCACAATTGGGATCTTGGACCTCAAATAAACAAGAGGGTAACTCATAACCTTACAATAAATTATCTTTTAACAACCACCGGTTCTTTAATCCATCTTGTATTAATCGATTTATTATCTTTTGGTTCCAAATTCACGAAACCTAACCAGTAAATTATCACAAATAAATAAACATTCCTACTGCACTAATTTGATTAACATTAAATTACAATAAGAACCAAATTCGTTTTCATGCCTCTTTATCTTTAACCAACAATTATCAATTAATCATGGTTTTAGTTCTTTACCAAATTCAATAAAAAACAAATAGCTAATAAAAGAAAGTATAGATATCACACTATCTAGAAAAACAAGATGCAATAACATACGATTGATATCAATTTATTTATCCAGTTAAAATATTTATTATGTCAAATCCATTGTAATCTAGTGGGATTAAGCATGCTAATAATACAGTTGCACGTAAAAGAAAGAGAAGAAACGAATCCCCTACCTCAAATAGTTCCTCACGCTCTTTATCCACATAATGGGTCACAATCCTCCTCTCGCAATAATTGCATCCACCCGAGGATGCCACGGTATGACAGCACCAACCAAACCTCAAGAAAAACACCATTAGAATCATCAAGATTACATGCTATAACATGGAAAGGAGAAATAGGAGGAGATGATCCCCAAGGGAACTACTATAAAACATACCTTATATTGAAGATTGACCAATATAGCTCGGTTGCATCAAAATAGAGCAGCACCAATCCAAGGAGTAATGTTTGATTGTGCAACTCCTATCGGAAGGATTGAAAGTTTCTAGCATCTCATAGCTGAGAATAAACAAGAATAACAAGGGAGGATGATTTCTTGTCCCTTTTGAAGATTTGATGGGGCGACGGTTTAAGATACACTTAATTCCCCATTAAAAGTGGATCACATTACCCCACGTGGTTTGACCAAGTAAAAACAACCAGAGCCATAGGAATAATTAATATAATATTTATGGTATTTGAATTTTCCTTAAGAGTCCTTAAAATAAGGCTTTAAATGTATTTTTCGTCAAAGAAAATATCAATGCGGTGAAACTGTAGGAAGATGGAAACTCTGTTCAAAGTCCACTGTTTGAAGTCCACTGTTAGAAATCCGCTGTTAGATATTCATGTTAGAATTCCATTGTTAGATGTCCACTCTTAGAAGTTAGTCGTTAGAATTCTGCTATTAGAGGTTGGCTGTTAGAAGTCAGCTGTTAGAAGTATACTGTTAGAAGTCCGCTGTTTGAAGTCCGATGTTATAAGTCTGCTATTCGAAGTCCACTGTTAGAAGTCTGCTGTTAGAAGTCCACTGTTAGAAGTCATCTGTTACAAGTCTGCTGTTAGAAGTCCACTGTTAGATGCCCGATATTAGAAGCTCACTGGTATGGAAACGCTGTTTACTAAATCCTCACTGATAGAACATTGTTCACTAAATCCTCACTGATAGAACATTGTTCACTGAATCCTCATTGATTGAACATTGTTCACTAAACATCCCTGATAGAACAGTATTCACTAAATCCTCACTGATAGAACTTTGTTCACTAAATCCTCACTGATAGAACATTGTTCACTAAATCCTCACTGATAGAACACATTTCACTAAATCCTCATTGATAGAACATTGTTCGCTAAATCCTCACTGATAGAACGTTGTTCACTAAATCCTCACAGATAGAACAATGTTCACTAAATCCTCACTAATAGAACATTGTTCACTAAATCCTCACAGATAGAACAATTTTCACTAAATCCTTAGTGATAGAACACTATTCACTAAATCCTCATTGATAGAGCACTATTCACTAAATCATCACTGACTGAACACTTTTCAGTAATGGAACTATTCACAGACTTGGAAAATTTTGCATATTTTTGGGGATATGTCACTTTGACCTCTCGGAACACCTCAAACACCATATTTTCACAAAGTAATGGACTAGAGAGGTATGGGCCATTACACTACTCAATACGGCGCCCTCCCAATGTGTCCACTCCCTCGATGCTACTCCAAGACATCTGACCCACCTCTTCATCTAGCACACCTCTGACGTGGCTACCCCACCTACTAGCGATGATCCTCTTCCTTGGCCCACATATATTATTTAGGGTTTTAACCCCTAAAATTTCATTCATGTGTATTTTATAGAAATAGTTACTCCTTATTCTTCATTGTGGAGTATCATATATCTTTTGAATCATCACGGTCAACTATACATCAAAATCTAACTCGAAATTCCGCACAGATAAAAAATTTTCTTGAAATTCTCATTACTAAAGTATAGTGTCCAATTCATGCCAATTTTGCAACAATAATTCTCACCATGGTTTCCACTATGGCATGACCAACATCTTCTTTTTTCCCATTTCACTATATTTTATTTTTTTCCATACTGTAATGTGTGCTTCAGGTAACTTCAAATACTTCTATGGCTGGTATTTCTTTCATATCATCTTCCACCACGGAACTAACCTCATGATTTTTTAATTTGAATTTGTGGAATAATCATCATTTGATTTATTCATAGGATTGGATGACTCATATTCTCCATCCAATGACACAAACACAACTTTTAGTGACACATACATATTACCTTTCTTAGGATTCATATGAATAATACACACATGTGTACACTGTATCATCCTTTTTTTTCATGGCACAAGGCTCTTTATGAATCTCCTGCTTCAAGGAATCGTTATATAATTGACTGTGGTGTGGTGGATTCATCCCATTTTCCACATGTATTTTATAGTAACACCATTCTCATAACTATGTAATGGTCTTCATTATTTCCCTATTTTAAATATACCCAAATATTCTTCTCTATAGTGTTTCGTTTGGATATCATGTTATTAATACATCCTTAAAATAATTTTTTTCAATGCATTTAAATAGATACATATAAAAAATAGTCCATACTATCATTTCATAACCAGCATAATCTTGTATAAAAAATTACATGACTGTTGCAGAGTGGTATCAATGTTTGTAGTGTGAGGTTCTCCTTAAACATGAGGTTGAAGACGATAAAGACGGAGTCATCTCATTTAAAAATGACACCCGTGTACAAGTTTTAATAGGTCGATCAGTACCACACTATGGTTGTCCCTTATAAAAAATTTCACTCAATTAGCTACTCAATAAATTGTAATATGGCTCGGTAATCAATCGTGACCCACTGTGCCGACCCGCATATGTGAATTCTATGTACCCCTCACCCACCTTCTCCCTTATACCTTAACATACCAATACAATCTCTCTACATATTCGAATAATTTGTTCCTAACTACAATACATCCTTTAAAATTCATTGTTTCCTCCTTGATTGTTCATTACTCGATTCAGGTGATGGCATAGAGACCTGTCCAATTTTTTTTAAACACATCAATTTTCATTTTCCATATAGTTGTATGAGTAATATAGCACTAAGAAGAATTTTAATAAACCAGTTAGTTTTAAATCAATCAACTTCATTCAATAATATTTTTATATAATCTTCTCTACTTCTTATAATTTTTAAAAAGGATGTAAGAAACTACCTTTCACATCCAACAATATTTTCATAAGTGAATGGATCTCAAGAAATCCAATGGCAAAACATTATTTATAAATTCACATGAACCTTCCAAAATTTAGATTTGTATGAATTATTGACTATAAAGGATTCTCAAGAAACTGAACCTCAAGGGATGATATACTCATTCACTTCATTAGGATAGATATTTTCCACAGATGTAATTTATAATACTATTTGTTAAATCATACAATGATGGTTACATTTTTAGATCTTGAATTATTATTCGAGCTCAATTTTCCACATTTTTTTCCTTTTTGAGAACAATAATCACCTTTAATTCCCCAAATGGTTTGCACAAAAATAAAACACAAATAATAATGGAATAAGGTGGAACCTATTTTAAATCGTTATAGTGAGGAAAAAGAGAAATAATTTATTCTCAACCATGAAACACTTTCTTTTAGTACTCTAATTTTATATAAATTATACACACTAGCTTTTCTATTTTTATTAAAATTCATGGATAGAATGAATTCTCTTCTTTTATATTTATATGAGATATTCATTTTAACATGTTCCATCTAATTACATACATTACATACTGCATTATTCAATGTTATCAAGATTTCACATTGGGTTGATGAAATTTTCAAGAAACTATTTGAGTTTTGACTAGCGAGCTTGAACCTCCCACATAAAATTTCATGATTTCTAGGCTTGTTAAATTTTTATAATACCTCATGAGGGTGTTATTTTCTATATTCATATGTAATATAATTTTTTCTTTTTGCACATACATTATCTTGTTATTATTTTATTTTTTCCTTTTCCAGATCAGCTGGTGATATAACTAAATAATCAATTCTTTGGATTATTCATATGGATTATTGAGATTGATTTTTACACACAAGTTTCAATAAATGTAACACTAATCATGAACTTCTGGAAAATTCATTATAGTTGATCTTAAATCTATGTATTTTCTAAGGCCTACTCGCCATTCTTTATTGAATTTTGTGATCTTTTATCATTATGTTTTATTGATACGTACATAGATAAACATGAATCACACATGTCACCACTGCCATTACACATAAAATAGAGATATACAATGTTTTAAAACTTTTTTATAGTATATAGTTTAATCCCTTTCACCTAAAGTTATTTCCTTATCATAGGCCGAGTTCCCCTCATTGATGGATTTCTCTGAATTTCAGAAAGAGATATTTTATGCCAACAATTTAATTCATTATGCTGAAACCTATTATAATACTAGTAATGACGTTAAAAACTTGTTTTTTTTAAAGTCCATACAATAGATATATTTTTAGATCTTATAGTATACCAATTTTGGGAATTCTTTTCAACTATTTGGTCTCAATATAAGGAAAATAAATTCATAAAATTACTTTCAGAATCAATGGATAAAGTGGATGATCTCTCTAAATTTTCCTTTATCCAATTTTCTATAGGTTTTTAGTTTATTCATACATTATGTATGATAATATAATTATTATAAATACAATTTTCTTATTTGGTTTGTACCTTTCTTTTTATTGCAGTTTATAATTGATGATTAGATGATCTCAAGATGTTTTTAGAACCAGTTGAAGAGATATTTTCCTAAGATTCTCCCTATTAACAATGTGTAGAACAACAATTCTTCCAATTTCCAATAAAGTACAAGGTTGAGTTACTTCTAGACTCTTATGTTCATCATTAAGCTATAATAATTTCATATTTAATATGTTTCTATCATCATAATTTTTTTTATCTTGTCTTCATGGGGCTTTTGATTTTATCAACATTATAATCAATAATTTTGTTCTTTTCGAATAACAGATTTTTAAACTACTTATTCCTATTTTATTTGATTTCCAGTTCATTATTCTTGACAAAACCTACTTCCTTTTATGTATGGTAACATACTTACATCATTTTCAATAATTTTTCTTTCTCTCGGATTTCATTCAGCAAATCCATCTCAAATCATGAGTACTTTTCTTCCTAATTAAAACTCTTTTTTGTGGGATCTATTTGATTATTAATATTTACACATTCAAGATCATTTTATGTTAAGGACATCACCTTTATCTCTGATTCATTTTCAAGAAATTAGACGTATTCTTAAGATTCTTTATGTGTTTAAAAATAAAAGCAATATCGGATTTTGGAAATTGTTGGTATATTTAATCAAAGTAAGCATGTGAATCTAAATATTCCTTATTGAATATATCTTTAAAAATATGGTCCTCAACAGTTGTTATTGATTCATTAGAATAACTATCATGATAATAATTTACAATTACATAATCTTCATGGAACAAATCTGATTCACTAGAAATATATGTTTTATCTAACTACTTACCATTTTTATTCTCAGCCTATTCTTTAATATTCATACTTGTTTAGGTATCATCATGATATTATCATGATGAAGTTGTATTTTCTTTCTTAATTTCCAAGAGGTAAATCTTTTTAATAATTATCATCTCTTTATTACATTTGTTCTTTTAGCATGATCTTTCTTTAACTTTAGCTGCTTCCTTGGTTGGTCCTTTATTCATCTCAACTTGAATCATGGAACATACCTCGTGATTTTGGAATTTGAATGTGAATCTTAAGCATCATAATATTTATTCATATGAATGGATTACTCGTATTCTCTATCCAATGAATCTTATGTTACTTTTCTGGTATCATTTATATTACCTGGATAATAACTCGAATTTGCACACATAAGTAATATTTTTATTTTTTCCTATAATAAGGATCTATGTGAGTCTCATACTTCTGGGGTGGGGGTTGTATACAGGTGGTGGGGGTAGTGGGGGTGAAGTTGGGGGGATTCCAGTGGTTGGGGGAGCAGGTGGGTTGGGGTAGTGGGGGTGCAGTTGGGGTGGGGGCAGTGGGTTGCATTTGGGGTGGGGGAGTGGGGGTGCACGTGTGGGGGGGAAGTGGGGGTGCAGGTGGGGGAGTGGGGTGAATTTTGGGGAGGGGGAGTGGGGGTGAAGGTGTGGGGGAAGTGTGGGTACAGGTGGGGTAGTGGGGGTTAAGGTTGGGGGTAGTGGGGGTTCAAGTGAGTTGGGGTGAAGGGGGCATTGGCGGTGCATTTGGGTGGAGTGGGGGTGCCGGTGTGGGGGAGTCAGGGTGCAAGTGTGTCAGGCTGTTTTGGGGGAATGTGGGGGTATAGGTGGGGGTGAAGAGGGGGGGTTCAGTTGTGGGGGGGGGGAAGTGGGGGTGTAGGTTGGGGGTAGTGGGGTGAATTTGGGAGTTGGGGAGTGGTTGTGTGGGGGTGAAAGTGGGGGGGGGGGGGAATTGGGGAGCATTTTGTGGTGGGGGAGTGGGTGAGAAGGTGTGGGGGAAGTGGGGTTATTTTTTGGGGGATTGGGGGTACAAGTGTGGGGGATATCTCTGGGGGGGAAGTGGAGTGCAGGTAGGGGGCAGTGGGGGTTCAAATGAGTTGGGGTGAACAGTGGGGGAAGTGGGGGTGAAAATGAGTTGGGGTGAAGGGTGGGGAAATAGGGATGAATTTGGGGGGAGTGGGGGTTCAGGTGGGGGGGGGGGCTTTATGAGGGGGCTATAGCCATCATTTCACAACCTTTATCAGCAGAAGAAATATTCACCTCTTTTATTACTTGTTTTCCATTAACAATCATGTTCTCATAGTATTTCTTTAGGTGTAAATAAACCTGATATTCACTTTTTTGATTCACCATTCCATGCCAAAGTCTATTTAAGGCTATCATCAGGTTATTTTTCAAAATTTATATTGATGATTTGTTTTTAATTCTCTTTCCACAAGGCCGGAGTTCATAATTGTTTGTTACATCTAATTCGATATAAATATTTATCTTCACATTCTCCATGAGTGTGGTCGTGCTGGTAGAGATTGTCAACATTCATCTTGTGTCCTTTTTTATAATTATAGTGATTATGTAAGTTATCCCATCAAATATTTTGTTGAAGTTTAAGAATATCTTTGTCCATTAATTCATAATATGGTGCAGGGTAGGGGGTTTGGGGGGGGGGAGACTGTCCAGGTGGGGGTTGTTCGGGGGGGATTGTCCGAGGGGGACGCCCGTGGGGTGTCTAGAAAGGGTTTTTCCACATCAGAAGTATTAGTCATTGTGACCTCAGACTGTCCTCCACCACACCACAAAAACTAAGTAATTCCTAGATCATAGGATTAGTCACTACGACCTCATACGGTCCTCCCCATTTGCCAAAGGCCATCCATCACCAAATAGGGTGATATTTCCTAGAATTATTTACCTATTGACGTGGGAGAAATATTTTGGCACATTGAATCATCATTTTTATTTTCTAATTATGTTAAGTAATCCAATTATTTCTTATTTATTAAATTTTTCCTTGATGAAATCATTAAATTTTCATCATTACCTCATTGAATGCATTGCAATGACATTAATCTTATACATTTTCATCTATAACCAATATTCCATGTGATCTTATTATTTCTTATCTTTTTATATCTTTACCCAAAAAAACATTCCAATTGTTAATATATATGTTTACATGCATGATTATTATTCATCATGGATTATTCCATGCATAAATATTCCCAAAATAGTGTTTCATACAGATTATATGTTTATTCTATATAATAATTCTTAGGTTCAGGTTTGGGAAAACATGACCAAGATGTATCATGATCATATGTTGGTGTTATATTTAAAAATATAGATATGACATAATCATCCCCCAAGCTAAAGGTGAGCTCATGGAATCTACAGATCAATACTTTAGTCACAAAATTGATTATTTAACCATAGATTATCATTTATTGGTTCATCATTATTAGATTTAAAATTATCAATAGAGATAATAAAGTTACCATCATTGAAGCTATTAAGTGATCAGATGGTCCTAAACCATTTCTATACACTGATTAATTAAATGTATTAAAATGATAAGGTTGAAAACCCCTTCTTCAACGTTTTTTGTAGCCACAGTTAGTGAAACCGTGGATATAACCTCTTTCTATGGATGTTTCGCCTACTACCAGAGTTCCAAACCATAAATATAGGCAATATTACTAGTTATGATGGAAAATGGATCATGTGATCATGTGGATGATAATCCACTCCTAATTCATGGGAAATGTAACTCACTACATTTAATTATTAGACTGTATGGATGATGTATCACCTTCTTGTGCAGAAAAAACCGATTTTTTTTAAAAAAAATATGAGTATAAAAAATTTCTATGAAACCCACTATTGGATAAAGTTTGTAGGAAAGTATATCCCAGATGAATAGTTCAATAAACAGAGCACCAAAGTGTGAAAGGACAACTTAAAAACAGTACATGTGTCTAGTAGAAAAATCATGACATATTTCATCAATAAGGTAAAATGGAATTGTAGGATAATGACATGTTGGAATTTTGGTCCCATGATCGTAGATTGTTTTCACAACATGTAAACATATTAATTTTATAGGAGGCCAAGTTATAGGGTAGAAAATATGAAAGAGAGAACAAACTTGCTATAAAAAAAGAAACAGGTTTCGCATAATAAGAATAAATTATAATCGAAGGATAAATTATAACTTCATGAAAAAATTTCCAAAACTAGAAACATACATAGACACACATATGATGAATATTTTTATGTCCCAACATTCAACTTCTATTGTTATTATAGAGAGGGGATTTTCTGAGGGGAGGGAGTCTAGGGAAATACAGGGGGAAGAGGGGGAGTTGTGGGGTTTTGATGGGGGTAGGGGTGTGGGTGTCCATGGGGTGTATAGGGGAAGGGGTTGTGGGTGTGTGTAGGGGAAGGGGGTGTGGTTGTATAGGGGGAAGTGGGTGTGGGTGTGTAGGTGTTTGTGTAGGGGGGTGGATTGTGTGCTTGTGGCATGGGGTAGGGTGGTGTGCTGGTGGTAGGGGCAGGGGGTCTAGGGAAAGGGAGGGGGTTGAGGTGGAGTGGTGGGGGTGTGAAAGGAATAGGGGGTGTGGTTGTGTAGAGGGGGTGTGTAGGGGGAAGGGGGTGTGGGTGCTAAGCACCGTTTGTGGCTTGGCACATTTGAGGTTGGGTTCCTCTCTTATCCTCCTTAATTAATAAATGTTTTAAATTGAATTTAGCTTCCATATTAATTCTACTTAAATTAAATTTAAATTCATAAATAAGTGTCAGTTATGATTACTATTTCATGTTATTTAGTTGCCTTCCTAATTCTATAGGCGGTGCATGGGATGGGCAGGGGGTGTGAAGTGGGGGTTGGCAGGGGGCAGGGGTTGTTCTAGTATAGGGGAGGGGGCAGGGGGTGTGTAGGTGTGCATGGAGTGTGTAGGGGGTAGTGTTAATCCCACTTATGAGACTATATTGTCATATCTTCTTTGATCACATAGTTAAACAAAGTAATATTTTAGATATTTGAATACTTTTAGGAAAGACTTATGAAAAACAGTTTATAATGACATTATAAGTCATACGATCATCAATTTTGTACAACATAACCACACATTACGTATCATTTCAAGTGATTCTCATAACATCACTCCCATTGAAATGACCTTTTTCATGACAATGTAACATTGAGAAGTTAATCATCAGGAAAAACAACCATCTTCAGGTGGGGAGTCTGTTTGGGGGGTTGTACGAGGTTGTTTCAGGAGGAGGGGTCCTGTCCAAGAGGGGGGTGCTTTCTAGGAGGGGGTGTCTGTCCAGAGGCCCCAGGAGGGTCTATCCAGGAGGGGGTGATGTCTAAGAGGGGGTGCTATCAAAGACTGGGCAATTATATCCAGTAGGGGGTATGGGTCTGTCCAGGGGGTGCTGTCTAGGAGGGGGGTCTGTCTAGGGGGTGGGTGGGGTCTGTCTAGGGTAGGGGGTTGCAAGGGGAATTTCCAGGGCTGAAAGGGGGGATTTCCAGGAGGGGGTGAAAGGGGGCATCAGTGTGCTGGGGGTTTCCAAGGGGTTCTGTCTAAGGGGGTGCATGGTAACTTAATGAATTGAATGTGTTAAATGGAACCAAACATGGTTAACATGGAACTTGAGTGGTAATGCCTCATGTAGTTAAATATTTTATGGTTATACCTTCTTTGTAAAGTTTAATTAGATTTCATGACACTAGATATCAACCCTAGATCCACACAATTGAACAAAAGGGTTTGGTAAGTCTTCCACCATATTGGATTCACGAATAGGAATGAAGTGATATGACTTTGAGATCAAATATGTAATCCCCCATAATAAAATATATATTCAGACCATTCATAGTAAACATATGAAAAAATTGATAATTATTTTTTACAATTTCCATATAAATATAGGTTAGGTTTGAAACATGCAAGGGGTTGTTCAAGGGGGACGTCATGGGGGTTGTTCGGGGGGATGGTTTTCTAGGAGTAGAGGGTGTTCAGGGGGGGGTGAGCTACTTCATGTGTGGGGGTGCAAGGGGCTGTCTAGGGGGTGGGCTATTGGAGGGGGGTGTTCAAGGGGGTTGTCTAGGGGGTGCATGGGGCTGTCAAAGAGGGGGGTCCAAGTGGTCCTGGGTGTGCAGGGGGTTCATGGGGGTTGTCAAGGGTGGGGGGTTCAAGGGGGTGTCAAAGAGGGGGGTTGTCCAGGATGGGGGAGGGTTGTCCAAGAGGAATGGGGTGTCTAGGTGGGAGGGTGTGTCCAGGAGGGAGTTTGGGCATAGTTGTGTAGGGGGTGCAAGGGGGTGTTCAAGGGGGTGCAATGGGGATGTACAGGGGTGAAAGGGGGTGTCTAGGAGGGGGAATGGGTGTGTAGTGGGTGTTCAAGAGGTCTGTCTAGGGGGTTAAAGGAGGTGACCAGCAGGGGGTGTATGGGAGGGGTGTCCATGGAGTGTTCGGGAGGGAGAGGGTGTCTAGGTGGGAGAGGGTTATGGGCTACCCAATGGGATGGGCTACTGCAGGGGTGGGGTTAAAGGGTGATGTCCAAGGGGTGGGTTACTATAGGGTGGGTGCAAAGGGGTGCTCAAGGTGATGAAAGGGGTTTTCCATGGGGTGGCCTACTGCAGGGGGTGTTCAAGGGGGTGAAAGGGGTGTAAGGGGGTTGTCCAGGGTGGTGGGCTACTCCAGGGGGGTGAAAGGGGGTGTTCATGGGGGTGAAAGGGGGCCTTCAATGGGGTGGGCTACTACAGGGTGTGCTAGGGGTGTTCAAGGGGGTAGGGGTATTGTCCAAGGGGGTGTAAGGGGGTGTGAGTGAGGGGGTGAAATTGGGAAAGGATGTGTACGGATGTAAGAGGGTTGTCCATGGGGTATGGGGGTGTAGGGGGTCCAAGGGGAAATTCAAGGACTGCAAGGGGGATTCCTAGAGGTGCATGGGGTGTAGGGGGTGTTCAAGGTGGTTTTCTAGGGGAAGTAGGGGTGCAATGGGCTTTTCAAGGGGGGGCAAGGGGGCTATCTAGGGGGCATGGGGATGCAAGGGGGTTGTCTAGGGTGGGGGCATGGTGTGAAGGGGGTGTTCAAGGGGGGTTATGAGGAGTTTTTTTATTAAATGGGTAGGCCTACATCAACAGTTTTAAACCCTAGATGTTGGCATATAGTCATGGTTTTAAACTGTGTCTAAAGCCTTAGATCCAAATTTTTGAACTATGGTAATAGGAACTATTTGGCTTAATGTTCTGTGATGGTTTCAATAGCGGCCATAGGTCTTGCAATATAGCCATGCCAATATCAGCCATGGTCAATTGAACTTTGGCTATAACCTATAGACACCGTTTTTGGGCTTATATCCACAGTTTCAAACCGTGGCTATAGCCTAAATTTCTAGTTGTGATTTTACTCTTATCACGAGACCATAAATATACAACTGAGTATAGGTATTTGAAACCTTTAAAAAAAGAATACTAAAAAATCCTTATGGTAATTTAATAGGGAACCAATTATCCATAGCTCGGATTTAGAAGCTAATACTTCACCACAATTGTGTAAGACTAGTTGAGACTCTAATAAATCAAAAGAGATTAATTTGAAAGGTTCGAGTTGATAATCACAGTTGTGAAAGAAATTAACTAGAAAATGATGCAACTTCTTCTTCAGAAAATAATATCTTCAAGAATGAAGTATTATAAAGAGATCGTTGTTAAAAAATGGTCTTCAATAGGATAGAAAATAAAAAACAATAGTAACTCAACATTCAAATAATTAGAAAATTCAAATCATTCCTTTTCTCAAATAAAATATATTTTATCATTCATTGCAGTAGCAGCACAGTAAAAGATAATTTCAATAATGCAGTGTCATATGTGGATCACTTATCACAAAATCATTTAAATAGATAAAAAATATATAGAACATATAGCTTTCTTTGGTATTACAGATCTAAAAGAATGGCCTAATTGATTATGGAGATCTAAATTCAAATTGACTAGGGGAGTCGTAACTTCCCTAAAGAACATGATTGATTCAAATTGATAAAAATTGTTCTTTGAAAAAAATCATAACTATCCTTGAATTAGTCTCCTACTCTGACTCAACCACTGTGGAAATATCTGAAAATAAATTTGGATTTAATATTTATCCAATGAAAGAACAATATGGGTTCAACTATGTAGCGTTGGGTTCCTTCGTGTAGCATTGGGTTTCAACCAATGTATTGTTCTTTAACCATACTTCCATCATTGTATAATGTAGAGATAAAAGTATCATAGGGGCAATAATATATATGGTCATATTTTTATCATAAAATAATGAAAATATAATTGATTTACCATACGATCAAATTATAAAATGTGGGTTATAAATCGATATTCCAGACTCGAACATAGGGTTTCAAACCCATATGCTTGTCAATTATATAAATGAAGATGCCAATCAAAATGAAAATTGTTTAACATAGCATAGGGTTGATACCACATGCATGTGTTATTATTTTAGCATAATTTAAGGATGATGAACTATAAACTCATTCACCAAACATATGTTTTGAAACAATGTTTCCATAGTAATTCCCATAACATTAAATTCCTTTAATTATAATATAAATTAATGAAAACATGCTTAAGAAATCTTCATCCAAAAACAAATAAGGTTTTTTTTATCATCAAAAACATCATAAATTATAATGTATTTTTGATATAATGCAAGCCCAAAAATATCCCCCATCTTGATAATCACAAAACCCATAACATTATCGATAAAAAAATTTAAATAGATATTTAGGATTTGTAAACATAAAAAATTGATAAAAAAATATTTTGATATTTCAGTTTCCAAATATTATTTGGATAAGGGAAAATAAGTACATGTAAATTAAATATGATCTCTAATGAAATTTTTTTATTTGAAAGTATTCCCCTCTGTATAAATTTCATATACATATACTCCCCTTTCATACAAATATTCTCCCTCTTTTGTGATATTAAAAATTCAATTTAAAAGAAAAATTATTTCAACCCAAATAAATGTAGCACTTAACTATAAATGAATAGTTATGAAATTGAGAGAGAAATAAATTTATGATTGGTAGTTAAGTATTGAACATAAATAAAAGAAAATAAATCTAAATATCAATAAAAATTAAATTCAAATTAAAATGAATTAACATATTTAAAATTAGAGAAAAACCATCAGTCAACAAAGCATCTTCAAAATGAAGGTCTATGTGCCGAATCAGTAGGGGAAGATGGTGAATCAAGATGAGTAATGCCTTAGACAACACCATTAATATCAATGAGCTACAAAAACAATATTTGAAAATGATTTTTGGAGACTTCATACCATTTTTTAAGAAGCTTCATCAAATCATGACCCATATTCAGTTCATCAACTAGATTTTCCTTCATAAACTCATTCGCATCATTCTCCAAATGAAGGAATATAGTTAACTTATACATAACATTATTAATCAATAATCCCAAGCAGGATTCATTTGATGTTAAAAGACTATCTAGATGCCTTTGTTTTTCTAACAGAAGATTTATGGAGAACTATCATACTAAAGAGTGTGCATTCTATCATTGAATGCATCCATTACTGATGTAATTTCTTCAAACCATAAGATCAGGTCTAGAGCTGTATGTTGAGAAGATTTTGATGCTCATTTTATTTCCCTGAGATATTGAAATTCTCTTACAGTCCATAGCATTAACTCATCAAAATATGACTTAGAAAAAGATTCATATTTCAAAAAATTGATCTCTCATTACATTTTTCTGGAAAACATTTTATAGAATCCAATAGAAATACGATTTTATTTGAAATTTCTGTGATGGATCTTCTAATACTCAAACTTCGGTCTTAAAGATGATGAACTTTTGAAATCTTCAAAATTGTATTTCTCAGCTAACAATTCTTATCTACAAAACTTGTTCTAAGACACTAATAGATTTAACTTTATTATTAAGGCTTCATCATGGGAATCATAAGATTCAAGAGATATATTTCTTGGGTTAATGGGTAGCTTCCCTATTATGAGGTTCTACCGAGGAAAAACATGGGACTTCATTACCAACTGATTTTTCACTTATAGAAGATCCTCCATTAGGTATAGAATTAGGGGAAAATTAGATTTATATTTGGGATCAATAACAACTTCCAGGACATGTTCTTGAATTAGACCCTCATACTCAACATGCACAACCATTGGAGGCTCATGTACATCTACTCTTAGTTCTTCTTCCAACGTATTTTTAATGACAACTATAATCCTTCTTCTTTGTAAAAGATTTTCTTTTATCCTAGATTCAACCTATTTATCAAGTCTCTATCTGATAAGAACTAGCCGAATAAATGATTATTTTATTCCCCTGAGCATATGTCATTAGCCCTTTTCTATTTTTCTTCACCTAGAGGCAAGATACTATTCCAATAATTGCTCCAAAAAAATCTTCACATTTTAACAGTCCAATAATTTAAGATGTTGATGTGATGACATGTGTTTCCAAAAAAAAATATGGACAGTTTTTTCTTTACTTCACCTAAAAATTAAAAAATACTTCCTGGGGGATAATATAACATCTTTTCATCCTTTTGTTATAAATGGTTTTGATGAATTATAATAACCTAACATAAATTTAAAATTATATGGTTCAAACACAAAAATCCAAAATACATGTTAGGATTTAGGACATTCTCCAACTCATTCATCCTTGGAAAATTTCTAAATTGAATTAATTTCATCAATACTCGACGGTTATGAGTAATATATTGAATCATCACATTTTTTATATTTCTCATTATAAATAATGAAAAAATGTTTTACATTGATTTTTTTCCATTAACTATATTCCATAAATCAAAATAAAACTTCCCCTCATGGGGAAAATATAATAACTTATCCACTTCCACATAAGAAAAATAACATATAGTGACATTATTCTTAGAGACAATATTATCTTCACTAAATCTGAGACTAAATGAAACATTTCAACAAAAAACCATTACTTAAATTTCATATACTAAATGCATTTTATCTTCTCCAAACTCATAATCCAAACATTGAAATCATATTGCTTCCCTGAGTGAAATATTTTTATAATTTATCGACTATGTTTCCTTGTAGAAATTTCTGAGCTTTAAATGATGGTATACAGAGGTTTCTAACTCAGAATCTTCAGATCTTGGATATATTTTGATCACTTAATGTTTTAAAATTAAAGGGGTTGAAGGTGAAGCATTTTGGAAAACGATAATCACAATAAGATCAGTAAACCAAAAGAACATGTAGGAGTAGAGAAAGAAAACGGGAGAAGGAAAATGGTTTTCTCTCATCGATTAATAATTTACTCAATAATTTTTAATTTTGAAAAGACAAATAAAGAGAAATTGAAATGAAAATATTTAAAAAAATTAAAATGTAATTTACTGATTATATGTTAAATAATTTAAACATATTAAATAAAGTATTCAAAATAAAAATACAGATACTGTAAATAAATTTATAAACATTGATTAAAATTAAACAATCCTATCCCCCCCTTAATAAAATAAAAACATTCATTGGAAATTTTTTTAGTAAAAATAATACTTATTTAATATTTGGTATTTAAAAATTCTAAAGATATATATTTATTTATGGAATTGATCTCTTAGAAAAGGATTCCCTATATCAATGTGTTTATCCCTAGAAAAAATTATTGGATATTTTGAAATAGTTATAGCACTTTTATTATCACATAAAATTGGTAAACAATTAAAATTTAGTCCAATTTCATGTAGTGAGTTTTTCATACGCAATACAAGTGTACATAAACATCTAGAAGACAAATATTCTACATTAGTAGTTGAAATGGAAACTGAGAGTTGTTTCTTACTAGACCAATACATTAAAGATTTCCAAAAAAAAGTGATCGGGATTTTTCTATATAATATAAATCCTCCAGATTTAACAACTGAATATGTAATTAAATTAAAATCATATGTTTTTAGTAAAGAAGAGTTTGAGAAATAGTTCCTTTTAAAAATCTAAAAATTATTTTAACAGTAGTAAGATTGGGATATTTTTTATTTGAATTAAATCAAGAAAAAAGATATTTTAGAAAAATAATTCCCAATCTTCTAGTAGTAATATATAATAAATTTCAAATCAGTCCCCTATATAAATTTTTGTCAACTATTTTTCATACTTCATCCAAATCAAGTATTATATTGGTACACATAAGAGTTGTATATTTCTTTCATTTATCAAGTACAATTGTTTCAATAAATAAATAATATATTTACTTTTATTTAAAACATTTCCATAATATTTTTGATAAAATTGATGTCGTAAATAGAAATTTAGTTCCCCCTTCATACTCATTTTAAATTATTTTTACACTGATTTTGAAAAATCATTACAAATATTTTTATTAGTTTAACAAAAAATAATATCATTAACAAAAATTTTATTTAATAAAATATTGTAACAAATAGTTTTCTTAAAGAATTTTTGATCTTCCAATCCAATAGTAAATCCATTTCTCAAATGAAAATAACACAATATTTCGAAAAAATATCAAGGTGCCTGTTTAAGGCCATATATATCCATAGTAAGTTCATTTACATAGTTTTTTTTATTATAATTTCCCAAACCATGGGGTTTTTTAATGTAAAATTCCCCTATTAAAAAACCATTTAAAAAGGAAGAGATGACCACTATATTATTTAATTAAAAATTTATATGAGATGTATAATCATATAGGATTCTAATGGAATCTAATCTAGAAAAAAGGGAAAATTTCTCGTAATAATCTATTCCTTCTTCTTGATTATATCCTTTACGTACATATATAGCTTTATTGCTCGTTATGATACCATTATCATCCTATTTATTTCTAAAGACCCAATTAGTTTCTATAAATTATTAATTTTTTAGACATTATAATAGTTCTCAAACATCATTACCTTTTAATTTGTTTAGATCTTCCTACTTTTCTAGATTACAACTTATATCTTGTATGGATTTTTCAATAGTCTTAGGTGCTAATTGAGATAGAAAGTGAAAAATTATATTATTTTTCCTACACTTCTTGTAGTTCTAATTCCTATATCTAGGTTTTTTATAATAGTTTCTTTGGGATGGTTCTTTAAAGTTCTATACTATCTATGAAAGTCACCTTTAGGATATTCATAATCATGTTCTACTAAAGTTTACTGAATTTTGTTAATTTTATTTTCAAAATAATTTGTAGGGGTTTCCAATCTCATGTTGTCAAAAGATTTAGTGAATTCATAAAGTTGATCTTTTTCTTTAAAAAAGGCCAGTTTCATCAAAATTTACATGAATTGATTCATCAACAATCCATAACTATTTATTAAACACATAATAAGATTTAAAGGTAATATAATATCCCCAAAATTATTCCTTCATCAACTTTTGGATCGAAATTAATAAGGTTTTTCTTACTATTCAACTTATAAACCTTACATCTAGAAACATTAACTTACTTTACTTTAGGTGTTCTGTTATTCCAAACATCATAGGGTGTCCTTTTAAAAATTGACCATATGAAAATAATTTAGATTTAGAAAAAACATTTGGAAAAAATCTATTTTAAACCCACAAATTTTAATATTTTTTATGTAACACTTATTGGTCACATGAACTTTTATTCCACAAAAATAATAGGTATTATTCTTCAAATTGGGTATAAAATAATTTCTATATAATTTGGATTTCTCCTCCTTATATTTTATTGAAAATATTACCCTTTTAGATACTTTATTTATAAGAATCTCATTTAAGATATTTTATCATTTAGTAAAAAAAATATCATCAATCTTATAGGATTAAGCTTCATCCTATAATTTCTTTATTTTATTTTCATGATTGATACTATTTGATATAGAGGAATTGACTTTTTCAATTAACTCTTGATGTTGTTTTATCATGTTATGTCTTTCACCTAAAACACAATTATGAGTGTTTTTCAACGACTAGTTATTCTTTATTAGAGAATCTTTTTTTCAATAGGTATTGAGCAGAAGGTAGGTAATTTTTACTTTGAGAAACCACTCAAATCTGAATCCAAATAGTAGTAAGTTTGTACATTATAATATTCATACATAAATAACATACTATCTTTTAGATTTTATTTCCCCTTTTCTGAATAATACTTTAAAGGACTACTGGAGTCTTCAGATACTCTCTGTTTTTCTTTAATTACTCTTTTTCTTTATGCTCAAATCTGTATTATTATGATACTTTTTTTCTAGCCTTTTCCATTGATCTTTAAGCTGAGGGAAACTAGGTTTGATATGACCTAATTTTTTATCATTCATTGCATCAATCTTCTCTTGGTTCTTTATCATTTTTTTATGGATTTTTTTAAGCCTCTTTTCTTCAACTAAAACATGATGAATTTTCTGGCTAAATAATCTACTTCCATTTTAGATTCTAGGAAATCTCAATTCTTCTGTAATTTTCTTCTTGATATGTTTATCAATTTGGATTATGATATGTCACATTTAGAGAAGTATTTTTCTTATTCACTATAATCTTAGGATCATGAGCATCATATTGCATCTCAACATCACACAACATTAGTGTCCCAAATTTTCTTTTCATTGTCACATCCTAGATAGTTGAAGATTGGAAAATAATAGCCGATATACCTTTCCATTTAGAAGGTATTACTCTAAATACTTTCAAATAATAATCATGTTCTATGATGGGTTCTCCTATGGTTGTAATTTTATTAACAATTTCTATAATCCTTCCACTATATGGGTTATTATATCACCATGAAAAATTATAAATGTGTCGAACATTATCATAGATATAGCACACCTCATATGTCTTACATTTTATTTTCCTTCATAGGAGACATAGATGATTTTCCATATCTCATAAGAAATTGTAAATTGTGATACATGATTAAACTCATCATGTCCTAAACTAGAGATAATTGCATTTATAGCTTTAGAATTGATATCATATTCAGATTCTATTTCATCATCCCATGTTTCTAGTTTCCAAAAAATTTCATATGGAGTAATGATCATTGAGTAGACTCTAAATCCATGATTCATAAAATATATTATCATTTTTTATTTCCATTATACATTAAATTATCACCATTAATATTTGGATTATGTACCATTGAAATTTTTTCTCTAGGATCATCCATTTCCATATTTTTATTGACCTTATACCTTTTATCTTGATATAAATTTATCCAAAATCTCACCTTTGATACAAATTGTTAGGTCGGAATATTCCAAATAACATAATAGGGGTTGAATTGTGTCTCTTCAAAAATCTACCACAATTAATGCTTTTGACACCCACTGTGATTTAAGCAGATATGAAATGATTTTATCGATATGAAAATGAGCAGAAGATAGAAGAAAAATAAAGAAAAAAACTTTTAATAGTGGTTCAGGTCACAATGTTCCCCGAGTCCACTCCACCAAAAACTATCTTTATGAGCTTGGTGATTTGACTAGAATGATCCACATATCAAAAGACCATAAATCTATAAATAAGTGCAGGTAGTTGACACCTTTATGACAAGACTAATAAAAAATCCTCTTAGTTCATTAATAGATAATTCATTATCCACGGCATAGACTGAGAAGTTAATACTCTGCCACAACTTAGTACGAGCAGTTGAAACTTCAATAAATATAAATTTACTGAATTGAATGTTTCAGTTTGATCTTCATAGTTTTTCCAGAAAGTTACTATGAAATGATAGGTCTTATTTTCAATAAAGAATATCTCCAGGAATAAAACATTCTAAAGTGATAATTGTTTTAAAATGGTCTTACATAAGATTGAAATGACATAGTAGTAGTAACTCAAGATTAAAATCTATATAACATTCAAAGCATATGCATTTTTGAAAATAATAGAGTTTTGATCATTTGTTTCAATAACAACATTGTAAAAGATATTTTCAATAATGTAGTTGTGTAAGTGAATCACTTATCACACAAAATTTTAAATAGATACCCAGAAGAAATATGTATAATAGATAACATTATTTAGTATTCCAAATCCAAAATAATAGATTCATTGATCACAAAAATTAAAATAAAAATTGACCAGGGGAGTTGTAACATCCATTAAAGAACATGAGTGATTTTCTCTAGTGAAGACAACTCTTCGAAAAAATCATACCAATCCATGAAACGGTCTTCAACTCTTACTTGGACATTATAGATATCTTAGACTGGAAATGAGGCTATAATATTTCATCGCTAAAAACACAACTTATGGTTTAACTATATAGGATAGGTTTCCTTCACATGGCATAGGGTTCCAACTAACGTATTTTTCCTTAACCATAATTTCATCTTCAAGTAACAAAGGGGACAAAAGAAGCATAGGGATGATAATCTATTCGTTTAACTTTTTTGAATAATATCCCTAATGTAGAGTTTATTAACCATACATTCAAATTCTTGAATCTAGGGTATAAATATAAATTCCAAACTCCAACATATGGTTGCAGATCCATACACTTGTCGATTATCTGGAACAAAAGGATTTTAATCGAAAGTAAAATGGTTCAGTGTACTGTATAGTTGATACCATACTCATTCTTGATCATTCCAATGTAATGTTGGGATGTTGAACTATACACTCATTCACCAAATGTAGAATATGAAATAGTGTTTCAATAGTAATTATTGTGATGATAAATTCCTTTAACACAAATATTAATTCTAGAAATCATTCTCAAGAAAGCATCATCTGAAAAAAAAAATGGTATTAGTGTGAATCAAAATCATCAAAAATTATAGATTATTGTTGAGAAAAAACATGCCCAATGATTTTACACATCCCTTCCTACACCACTATATCCTCTACAAACACCATGAGTTTTCCCTATGATTCATGAGAATTATGTGGACCATGTCAGACTCTTCATTATTATAAAACTCAAGTCCATCATTAACTAGGAAATTTCTCATCAGTGCAATATTGAAAAAATACTAGCATGATGAATCTCATAAAAAAATAAATGTATAATCTTATGGGGTAAAAATTATCACTAGTAGGCCTTCATCAAATCGTTGATATTAGTACACACTTTTTTGGTTTGATGAGATGATGGATTATGGTCAAGAGAGGGTAGAATAAATTTATCAAATTTATCTAATTTATTGAAATTAAGCTTGATAAAGAAGTAGTAAATTAAATAAAGTGAAAAAATATAATTTTTATAGTATTCTGGATAAAAATGATCCTACTATACTCTTCACACAACAACCAATGGATTATTAAACCAACTATAAATGATATAGGGAGAGGGGGAGAAAGTGAAGTTTTTAAAAGGTATAAATCTAAAAACATAAATTATTATTTTATGAATCCCAACCTGGGAATTTATGATGAGCATCCCTAAACCATAAAACACAGATACTTTTTCCAAAGGAGACAGAATACAAGGTTTTATATAAGGATTATCCCAATTATAATTGTACTACCTAATGGTCAAGTAATTGTATCTAATGAATACATATATATGTAGTATATCTTTTTGGAGAAATGATTATGTACAGATCTCTACCTAGATTTAAAATATATTAATATTAATTTAACTCGATAGATGGGTGAAAATTTGTAGTGATGAAACTATTCAGGCAAAAACATTTAATGATATAAATATTTTACTCTGGGTATTCTGGATAAGGTACAGTTTAACTCTTCATGGTGATATGTAAGTTGAATAAGAATTTTCCCTCAATTGAGAGTTTTTCATAAAAGATGTAAATATAGTGTGTAATATCATTTCATTTTCATCAGAGAAAAAAAATGATATTTTTTGTTATGGATTTCAGTTGTTGTCCCTCTTCCAAATATCCTTGATTTCATTAATTAAAATTTATTTTTACGACACACTCTAGTAAATAGGTAGAATATTTCCAAATAATAATAAAAAGAGTCAACCATAATTCTCACTCAGAAAAAAACATTTCAAAAATTGTAGAGGAATTCAAAAAAATTAAATATTATTATATTTTTATGAAATTTAAATAGATTAAAACATTCAAACTATGTCCAGAAAACATTTTCAATTAATCCCATAAATATCGTAAGAAGAAATTTGAAATTACAAATAAATAAAATGGGTTTTTAAATAAAAATTATACATAAAAATAAGTTCCAAAATTAAAAACATTGCATTAAAAATATTTAAACAATGTGGAATGATTTTAATACAACTAATATTAAAAAAATAAATTGAATAAATTGACATAAAATAATAAAAAATATTTCTCATTTTCATGTTATAAGATTCATGCATGAAATTAACCCACCCATATATCATTATAATAACATGTTTATAATAATAGAATATGTTTTAAATAGGTTCTATATTATTAGTATAGATTTATAAATTCATTAGACCAATTAATGTTAATGAAATAAAATTATTGAAAATAATTATATGAAAAACTGGTAAATTTGGGTATTTTACTAGATTTTAGAAAAACCTATAAGAATTCCCTAAACAACATTAATAAATTCATGTAGAGGGTTTTCATATATGTGTCTTCATCTAAGAAATTGAATTGACTACATTGGTGCATCTACAAAACCAAATCAATGTAAGCTATTTAAGTATCCAAATATATCACATAGGAGATTCATTTGTGTGAATAGAGTATCTGAATTCATCTCATAGGTGATTCATGTAAGAGAATAAAATATGTGAAATCCTCACTTAGGTGATCCCTAAATCAATATTCATCAGGTGGGTGATTAACCATTATGAAAACATGAAAATTGTAAACAGATTTAAATTTCATATATAATAGCTGAAAAAAATCTAAACCAAAGAATCATCTTTGGGTTTTAACATAAATTTTTAAAATCACATTATCTTTCAAAATAATATATTATCTCCTTAAGAAGATGTCTATATATCATGATATGGTCGAAATAACGAGAATAGTTGATTTTGGAAATTAGTAGCGTGGATTCCAAAATGACTACACGAATTACAAATTGGACACACTAATTATGAATTGGATTGCGGTCAACAATATATTTTATATGAGGTAATAGTAAAAAAATGACATTTTAGGGTCCTAGGTAACTTAATTATCGAAGAACACATCAAGAAACATTAAGAAGATTTTACAACCAATTAAAAAATGAAATGTAATAAAATGTAAGGAAATATATATTATTTTACAACAAATATTAATAATACTATAATAAAAAAAATCTATATATTATTAAATGTGAATGAAATTAAAAAAATCATTTTAATTTTGGAAACATTACATGGCTCATAGAGGCACTCTACATTCTATCACTTTTGATAATTACAAATCCAATGATAATCTCAAAACATCTCCCTCTTCTTGAAATTATAAAAAATATAAAAAAGATCTATATGATATATGGTGTAATTAAAAAAACAAATTTTGAATAAAATTCTTTTAAACATGTTATTATTTAAAACAAAAATCAATGATAAGCTATAAATTCATCCACTATTAACACATAAATTTAAATACAATTAACCCCTTTATTTAAATGTTTCTTAGAAAAATAATAATAAATCATTTAAAAAATTAAATTTTAGGAAACATGATGCTTTAAACAGAAATTTCCCAACATTTATGATGTTTGAGAGGTTATAAAATCGTAATTTAATTTACAAATATGTTTATAAATTAAAAAAATTAATCTTCAAAACATATTCTAGATTATTAATATTTCATGTAAATCTTAAAATTTCATCATATAAACACACACAAAATCAACCATAATATATTATGTTAAAAAATAATGAAATTACTATAAATATTACTTAAAATAGTTAAATCTCCCCTAAAATGATTGTAAATTTATATATAATATTATTTCTTCATAAACTCATGATAAAATTGTCCACCCATATAATACTGGGAGAGAATATAAAAAATTAAACACTAAAATTATCTCAATGTATTGAACCATTATTTAGAGACTCCACAATTTTGTTAAACATTTATGGACAATTTGTTCATTCCTATAAAAATATGACAAAAAACTATTTTAGTAAAAATGTTATTGTTGATATAACTGGGATTGTAACATAAATTTTTAAAGAACCAAATCATATTTAAAAAAATTATTATAGGGTACACTAGATGATAAATTTTTAGACTCAAATTCTAGTAATAGGATGATATTGTGGGAATCGAAGATAACAATAATTTTTAAAATTTCCTTATAACCTAAATTTTGAGGTATATAATTTTTTAAACCTTCCCTTCATAACTTTTAACAAATGTTCCATTGTGCATCTTACAAATAAGATAATTATTACCAAATCAAGACAAATATCTATTTTGATTCATAATAGATATAATCATATCGTATATTCTTTTCCATGAACAAATGTAGATGAAATTTCATTTAAATTGAAAATTAAAAAATATAGATAATACTATTAAATTTTAAAAATATCAAGATTAGCACACTCTTTATCATTATTAGATGAATCATAATTTCTCAAACTATTATTTTCCTCTTCCGTCTCATAAATATTATTCAAAATAAAATTAATTTTATCAATTTCCTTATCAAACTAAAGAATATAATTTTTCAACAATTTATATTCTAAATTAAGATTTTTTTTATTTATTTAGAAGCATTATAAATATCTATTGTTATATTTTATTTAATTTAAGAAATATTTAAATTCACTCTTGAAATTAATCACATATATCACATAAATATTTAACTATATTATTCTCAAAATCATAACTACAATAGTATTCAGAATAAAAATAAAAATTATAAAAATTATACACTTATTAGATGCTACAATTAATGAAACACCCGAAGCTTCCATGTTACGCTTCTCTTTGAATAATACAATAGCGTGTGTTGTACGCAAATTCGAGTTCTAACACACCACAACCAATCAAACTAGCCATTATGAATTGTAATAACCACTTTTGGAAATTTTCTAAATTTTATCCTTCCAAATGGACTTCGTTTTTGGATTTGGAATATCTAAAATCACATAGAGTGATTATTTTGTATTTTTCTTAAAACATTCAATTTTTTATGAATCGTGAAAAACACTGAGTTATAGTTAAAACCAAATTTTTTATTTAAATAATTTTTTATTTTATTTAAATTACTTTTGGTCAAATTAGACAAATAATACCTATGTATATTCAATGTAATTCATTGGAGTTATTTTATAAAAATTTTAGATATATAAAAATTTTATTGAACTTTTTACCTTTTTTTACCCACTTCCTAGGAGAATTTGAAAATTCACATAAAACATAGTTTTACCAATTCTGTGGGTGGAATTTAAAAACACCTAGAGACACTGTTGATATAATTAAGAAAAATTTGGTTCAATAAGCTGAATTTGTTTTGCTGAATAGTAACGTTTTACTTTCATTTACCACCGTTAAAAGTAAATAGAGTATTTAAGGGTAAAAATGATAGTATTATTACCCTAAAACATGTCTTAATTATATTAGATAAGTATAATTCATCAAAAAACAACCTTATTAAAAAAATATGAACCTCTTTGGTCCACTTGGATAAGATTAGGACATTTATTATTATTTAATTCAAACATGAGTTAAAAGAGTTAATATAAATGTTTAATAACTAAAATATTTTTAATATAGGCATAAACCTAAGATAAATTCGATTATAAATATTCATTATAAAGATAAAAATATTT
Organism: Viscum album; assembly: GCA_963277665.1. NCBI lineage: Eukaryota > Viridiplantae > Streptophyta > Magnoliopsida > Santalales > Viscaceae > Viscum > Viscum album. The sequence goes on from OY728123.1 coordinate 1,100,825,313, forward strand.
CTTACATAATGGTGTTTTATTTATATTTTTTTTGACTTTAAATAATTTATTTTAATTATGACACAATGATGATGCAGTAATTGCCTAATTAATGAAATGTTGAAATAATTGATATTATAGATTACCAAATAAATTTATTTTTTGACTTTTTATCAATTAAACTAATTTTCTAGGTTAATGTGACATATTATGTCTAGTTATATGAATTTTTTTCGAATTAATAATGCGGTTATGAATTTAGAAAAAACAAAATACCAAATAGTGTCAAAATTGACATAAAAGTGTTTTTAAAGAAAATATTATATTATTAATTGATATTCTATTAATAAAAAATATAAGTTTCATCTAGAAGACTTATATAATGATATTTGTATCATTAATGAACCACATGGGGTTCTCTTGGAATTATATAGTAAGTTTATTAACCAGATAATATAGAAATAAAAAGAGACATGGTAAATGTCAAACTATTTAACTAAGAGTTAAATATAAATGATAAGATTAATATAGTGACACATTCTTATCTAAAACATATTTTTTGAGTGGTTTTATACCCATCCCCACCTTATCCTTTAAATAATCCATTTTGGAGCCATTAGAAACTGAAAATGATATTATTATAAAAGAATATTTCTAGCGTTTCCTATGGTGCCCCTCACCCCTCTTATAAAAGGGCACTCTCTATTCCCTCTAATTAACACCTTAAAAGCCATTTGACTCATCCAATCCTAGCCCAAATACCCTATCAACTATCCTATCTCCATCCTAGTGGCCTTAATTTAGTTATAAATCCAAACTAAGGAGCCCATTTGATCAAATCAAATGGAAGAACCCGAAGAAGAAGTAAATATTTCCTCACCTCTTTCATGTTCCATTCTTCTTCCACATCCTATTTCTTTGTTGCTTCCATTATAAAATAATAACTCCAGTATCTTCTATATACTGTGATCTTATTATAACTATTTTGCAACCATATTCCTTATTCTATCCATCCTTTGAATGACATGCCACCGTACGTGCGTACGTACGACTTACTGTCTCCACGTCATGGTGTAATTGTCATTCAATACATTATAATTTGGATGGGTATAATAATGATGTGTAATTGATGTATGTAATAAATACAACATGATAATTATTGTTTATATATTATATACCATCCAATTATATATTATTTTAATATAAAAAGAATGATATTGTTTCTCGTGCGTACGTACAGATTACCGTCTCCATAAATGCAATGAGATTCATTCCCCATCGTATCCATTCAAGACTAATTTTCATTAAATGATTAAAAATAATGTTTAAAGACTTAATATCATTATGAATAGGAATAATATACATCCTATCCATAAAAACATTACCTATGTAACAAAGCATATAAAGGAAAACGAATCAGTTAACACCCAAAATGATGATAATACTAAAATATTATTAACAAAGAAATATTAAAAGATCATATATGATATCATATTAATGTATATGATTCATGTATAATTTAAGAACAATTATTTCACCATTATACAAGAGGATAACCTATCCTTAACCAAGTAAAAGTACAATATAAGGGTTAATTTCACAATCTCTTTATTTACTGAGGTTTTTTATATAAGTATCTACTGGGACCACTTTATCAACCACATCCATGGTTCTTAAAAATGTATTTCAAAACATATTTACTATTTACTAGATAATAGTTTAAATTCATTTATACCCTTATTTTACCTTATATGTTTTGAAATTAATTTTTCTATCGTTTTCCAAACAATGTACTTTTTGACCTTTTCAACAAATTTAATGTAAGAATGTTTTTTAACTTATACGGTGGGTGCAGTTATCTTCCTCTGTTATAACATCATCGAATCTTCCCTTAAAACTTATAAAAATATTTAAAATAAATTTCTCAATTTATTTCAAAATAGAAAGAGATATTTCTCTAAAAAAAGGTTTTTATTTCATCTATTTCAACATCCATTGATGGATTTTTAGCTTATTTGAAGGATATTTATTATGATACCAAACTTCCATATTGTATTGAAGGTTTTGTGATATGTTTGACTATGAATGTGTTATTTTTACACCATTCATGGTTTATGGATATTTTATTGACATTTCATATGTTAGATTTAATACGAATGTTTATGTTATGTTTAAACTTTTCATATGAGGAATGCATTGGACTTAGTAAGTTATAGGTGGAGCCCGCTATAGATCCTCGATGCATTGGTATGTATCTTGAGAAAAACTAGTGTCTTGGGACAAGGGATTGAACAAATCTTATATGTAGTCTTGAAACAAGGCCTTGAGTATGTGGTTATGAAAGTCTGGCATTATGTATTCCATCATAATGATAGTGGAAATTGATATTGCATGTTATGATTTGACTAGTAGAATATCCATGTGAATAAGTAAATGTCATTATTTGGTTTTATCATTTCCATATTATACTGATGTTCAAGTCTAAAAAAGGATTTTGTTTTAGTCTTATACATTTACTTAAATTTTTGTGCTTAATTATGAAATTTGCCACTATATTGTTATCCTTACATAGCATCTGAGCTCACCCCTTTCAATGTTTTATTATTTACAAGATGCGAAAAAGTATATTATGACTGACCTATAGGGATAGTATATGGGATTTCAATTTTTTCCATGGAAACATTCTTGTTGTAGTTTTCCATTTTATGATGTAATGTAAACCTTATGAATGTGTCTAGTACTTCTAAGGTTATTAAACTAATCGGTCATTCGAGACATGATTTTTTTTATCATGCCAATGATACGTAATAATGCACCAACTCTGAGATTTTGGGGTCAGAAATGTATAGGTGGTATTAGAGGATGTTTTGTACAACCCTTGGAATCTCGGTTTATAAAAACTATGATTAGAGCACATTTACCGAAGATATACTATGAAGATTAGAATAGAAGAACTTCCTAGAATTTTTATATTCTAGAGATTTTGTGAGTTTTCCGACCAATACATCTCTGTCGAGATACGAGCAGGTAGAGGATACTCTGGAATAGTTGTTCCTAGGGGTAAAACACGAAAAAAATGCTTTGAGCTAAACTCGAATGGGAACTGGTGCACGACAACAAGCCTTGATGCACTCTTGGTTACGACACTCCCGAGGGATATGCTTTGGATAATTCTCATTTTCCATAAAAACCATTATAAAGGGTTGAAGAGTATATACTTCCTTAAAGAAATCTTTTTTTATGATTATTGATTATATCCACAAACTATTCAGTTTTTGTTAAGTGTTTTATAAGTTTGGAATTATTTATTTCAATTCATAAACTAATCTATTTTATGCCATTGTTTATAAATGGTGCCTACTAGAAGGAATGGAAACCATATCAATTCATGCACTCCATATAGGTATTTCCCTCCTACTCATGTTAATTATAGTGGATTTGGTGATACAACTCGTGTTGACCAGCTTATAACCATTCTGGGACAACTAACTCATTTTATGAATAATAACCATACCCGTATGGAGAACCCTGATCTACAGAAAGGATGATCAATGTTAGATCGCTTCATTAGGCATCAACCACAAACATTAAATGGGGGTAAAAATCCAATAGTAGATAAGGAATGGATAAATTCCTTAGAGAAAATATTCCACAGCTTGGGGAGTAGTGAAAGGGAAAAATTTGTCATGGTAGTTTATAGCCTCACTGGAGATGTTGGTCAATGGTGGTCATTGATTCACAACACAAAGGAAGATGATGAAGTATCAAATATTCAATGGATATAGTTTAATGATATTTTCTTAGAAAAATACATTCCTCGTGACAATCGAGTAGATATAGAAAGGAAATTTCTGAGTCTGAGGAAAAAGAAGGAAGAGAATGTCGCAAAGTATGAGGCTAACTTTACAAGATTATAGAGTCATGCAGAAGATTATATATGTAACCCAAGAAGTAAGATTGATCATTTATTTCATGGGTTAAAAAAATCTCTCCATAGAGCATTATTTGCAGAATTCTTCTCATCGTACGAAGATATTTTCTAATGTTCTATCAAGATAGAAAAAGAATTGTCTAAGTCTTTTGACATTAATGTAAATAAATAGAAGAAGCGATCTGCTGAACAATCTGGAAATGGAAATAAGGGGAATAAGGGAAAGTTTGAATATCTATCCTATAGTAAATGTGGGTAGAAACGCCCTGGTACTTTCCTGAAAAGAATGGGAGTCTATTAAAAGTGTGGTGAAAAGGCCACCAAGCTCATGATTGCAAGGAAAAGAAAGATGCTGTCAAGGATGAATGCTATAATTGTAGAGAAAGGGGCCATTATGAAAATTAATGTCCTAGTAACTAAGAGAAATTAACTCAGAAAATGCCAACGGATCGAGGCCAAGCTTATGGTATCACTACTGGTGAAGTTGAAGATCTGAAATACATGGTGGTAGGTAATTTAATGGTTTCCTCAAGTTTAGAAAATGATTTATTTGATTCTGGATCATTGCATTGTTTTATATCTTCCCAGTTTTCTAAGAAAATTAGATACTTCAAATTTTATTTAACAAAGGAGTTGTGAGTCAAAAATCCTAAGGCAATTATCATCTCAACAAAGTATTGTGAATCAGTTCCCATTAGAGCATATAAATGTTATTTATCTGCGGATCGCATGATCATACCCATGATTTAATTTGATATAATCCTCAGTATGGATTGGTTATTGAACCATGATGTGAAGATTTATTTAAATAACAAGGAGGTTACAATTTATGATGATGATAATGAGTACTTTATCTTTAGAGTAGAAATGTCACCACCTAATTCTTATCTAGATCCACCCCCAGTAGCTCAACTAAATTAAATTATTTCAGAGGAAGAGAATGAAATAACTATGGGTTAGGAAAATAATTTTCAAATATAGGACGTACCTATTGAGCAAGATTATGTTGATGTATTTCTAGAAGATTTACCTAGACATCCTCTATAATGATAAATTGAGTTTTCCATTGATTTAATTCCTATTTCAAGGCCCATATCGGAGACCCCATATAGAATGGCCACTGTGGAATTAGTGGAAGTAATGAAACAACTAGAGGAATTGAGTAATAAGGGATTTATTCTCCCTAGAGTTTCTCCATGGGGATCCCCGATCCTTTTTGTTATGACGAAAGATGGATCTAGGAGGTTGTGCTTCGACTACAGGGAGATCAATGCTATAATAATAAAGAACAAGTATCCCCTACCTCGCATTTATGATTTATTTGACCAACTTCATGGAGAAAAATATTTTTCAAAGATAGACCTTCAATTTTGATATCATCAGTTGTGTGTGAAGAAGGAAGAAATTTCGAAAACATCATTTTGAACCAGGTATGGGCATTATAAGTTTAGAGTAATTCCTTTTGTATTGTCTAATGAACCCTCTATTTTCATGTATATAATGAACCGAGTTTTCATGGAATATCATGTTAACATTGTAGTTGTATTTGTTGAGTATATCTTGGTATACTCCAATAGCTACAAAGATCATGAAAATAACTTGGGAATTATCCTGAAGAATCTTAGAAGACATGAATTATATTGGAATTTTTGCATGTGTGAAGTCTAGCTTCATGAGATCTCTTTTCTTGGTCATATTGTCTCTATGGATGAAATCTCTATTGATCCTTCAAAGACCAAGGCAATCCATGAATGGACAGCACCAAAAAGTGTAACTGAGGTACATAACATTATTGGTTTAGCATGTTATTATCGGTATTTCATCCAGAATTATGCCCGATTGGCTAACCCATTAAACAAGAACACATGTAAAGGGGTTAAATTTGTTTTGAAAAAAGAGTGTGATGATTTTTTTGAAGAACTGAAGAATAGATTAGTCAATGATCCTATATTGACTCTACCATTGGAGAACGATGGGTTTGTTATTTATAGTGATTCTTTAATGAAAGGAATTGGTTGTGTCCTTATATAGAATGATAGGGTTATTTCCTATGCATCATGATGGCTAAAAATTTATGAGAAAAACTATTTTACTCATGATCTTGAGTTAGTAGTTGTAATCATTACTTTGAATATTTGAAGACACTATCTCTATGGTAAAAATGTGTGATATATACTGATCATAAGAGTTTGATGTATATTTTTTCACAAAAAGAACTCAACATGTGGCAAAGGCGATGGATTGAACTACTCAAGGATTATGATTGCACTATACACTACCACCTAGGGAAGGAAAATAAGGTAGCAGATTCCTTCAGTTGAAAGAATCATGGAGTTTTAAACAAAATGAGATTTGAAAAGGATCCTATATATATGGATCTAGTAAATATGGATATGGGAAACAACATGGAAGGTAAAACATCTAAAATTTTTCAAAGCGTTTCCAAACCATCTTTACCAGAAAGGATAAATAGTTCTCAGACTGGTGATGAAGAGTTTCAAAAGAAGATTAAAGCTGTGAAATATGGGATATAGAGTGACTTCTTATATGAAGATGGAATTTTGAAATTTGGGAATAGTCTTTGTGTTCCTGATATACCTGATCTAAAAAGGGAATTGGTAGATGAGGCTCATAGCTCCAATTTCTCTATACACCCGGGGAGAACCAAAATGTATAGACATTTTAAGGAACATTTTTGGCTGGACAACATGAAGAGGGAGATTGCTGATTTTGTGTCAAGTTGTATGGTTTGTCAACAAGTGAAAGATGGTAGGCAACAGCCTGGAGGAGTCATGAAACCTCTTCCTATAACTGAGTGGAAATGGGATAATATTACAATGTAATTTTTCAGGGGACTACCAAAGACTCATAGAAAGAACAATGCAATATAGGTCATTGTTGATCGTCTTACCATGTCAGCACATTTTCATGCAATAAGAGAAGATTTACCACTTGAATGTATAGTAAGGATATATATTAATGATGTTGTGAGACTTCATGGAGTACCACTATCGATGTTTTCTGATAGTGATCCAAGCTTTACAACAAGATTCTGGAAAAAAAATTCTGAAGGCCCCAGATACTGAACTTCAATTGAGCACTGCCTACTACCCCCAAACTGATAGACAATCTGAACAGAATATTCAAACCTTAGAAGACATGTTGAGATCATTCGCACATGACTTTCAAGGTATGTGGGATCAATATTTACCTATGGTATAATTTTCCTATAACAATAGCTTCCATTCAATTATTCAGATGGCACCATATAAAGCGTTATATGGAAAGACATGCCACACACCAACCTGTTGGGATGATGTTCATAAAAGAGAAAGCATAGGCCCAGAACTGGTAGAGGAAATAATGGAAAGGGTGAAGGTAATCCAAATCCACATCAAAGCAGGTCAATGTAGCCATAAGAGATAAGCCAATAACTGAAGGAATAATTTGTAATTTCAGGTAGGAGATCATGTTTTCAAGAAGGTATGTCTATGGTTGGGTGTCATACGTTTTGGAAAGAAGGGAAAATTAATTCCCTGGTACATCGGACAATTCAAAATTCTAGAACGAATTGGGGTTGTATCTTACTGGTTGGCAATGCCACCATGTCTCTCTAAAGTTCATGATGTGTTCCAAGTATCATTGATGAGAAAATACATGCATGACCCAACGCTTGTACTCACCTATGAGAATTAGAATTGGAACCCGATCTGTCTTATTGAGAATAGCCTGTCATGGTTCTTGGTACAAGAGAACAAGTGTTGTGAAACCGAACGACTCGTATGGTAAAGGTTCTATCGAGAAACCATAAGATTGTAGAGGCAACGTGGGAACCCAAGGAAATTATGATGAAGAACAACCTGAGTCTTTCTATGTAGTAATATTCTAGAAATTTTGAGGATGAAATTATTTGAAGGAGGGGATAATGTAACACCCTATGTTTTCATGGTACGCTTCTCTTTGAATAATACAATAGTGTGTGTTGTATGCAACTTCGAGTTCTAACACACCACAACCAATCAAACTAACCGTTATGAATAGTAATACCCACTTTTTAAAATTTTATAAATTTTAGCTTTTAAAATGGACTTTATTGTTTTATTTAGAATATCAAAATTATCTTAGGGTGAATTTTTGGTATTTTTCTGAAAACTTTTAATTTTTCATGAATAGTAAAAGACACTGAGTTATAATTAAAATCGAATTTTTTATTTAAATAATTATTTATTTTATTTAAATTTATTTTAGGTCTATATAGATACATAATACCTATATAAGTTCAATGTAATCCATTGGATACAGTGTAGAGACCCATTCCTGACGTACATGGACATTACATTACTTTTGTGGAATACATAATACATAACAAAAACACACAAGGACTGTAATAGTTTAGTGTCTTTGGAAACATGGAACATAATCTTCTAATTGTGGTGAAATATCTTCAATATCTCCCATAAATATCTTCCCCTTTTGTTTTCTTACCTAAAACCTTTCTTTATTTCCTGGGGAAAATAAAACATATAAAGGGTGAGCTCAAATTCTCAGTAAGGGTAAGCATGGAGAAAATAAAACAAACCATATACATTTGAACTTCAAAACAAGAACATAAGGTTTAAACATCAAAATCTTGAGTTCTGAAATAAATCTTGGTAGTATGGAAGGTATAGGTCATAACGGAACATAAATCATGATACAATAGCTTGGGAATAAAACATTTAATTGTGGAAAACCATTAAGCACATGATATGATTTCCATAGTAGCCAAGGCATTGCTGCCAAGACCATCTTAGTGGGCAAAGTCCCTTTTTGAATTGAGTTCACTCCTCGTTCCAGTCCTGTATCACTGAACCGGATTAACATACCATTCCAGCCATGTCTATCTAATGAGATATAAATAATTACCCAATGCATTGGAGGGATATATATGTCCCACCCATCTCATAATGAAATCATTTTTACTTGTGCCATAAAATAAACATAAATCATTCATCATAACCCAAAGATTAAAAATGGGTTTCATAAACATCATCCCTTTATAACATATTCCATATAAAACAAATGGATGTCATTTCATCATAAGAAAAGTGAAACCATGTAAATCATAGAGATATTATACTTGAAACATATTCATACTAAATAATTTCATCTTAGATGGAAAATAGTTTTTACAAAACACTTGAAAGGAATTCTTGAGGAAAATATCCTTTCTTCTTTAAAATCATTTTCTTATCACAAAATGCCGTTAAATTTTAAAAGAAAAGGATTTTGTTGAAAAGTAAAATTCCTTTCATAACATGTGGTAAAATTTAAAAATGCATAAAAGGACCTTAAACATACATGAAAAAAAAATTTAGAAAACATGGGCATGGATGATAACAATAACCCCAGTAAATACATATGAATAAACAATCTCAGATAAGAACGATATTGGAATAGTTATCCCTTATCTTATGTCCGATATACATCGTAGGTATCTGAACCTCCTGTATAATGATTTAAATAATGTCATTTACTTATTATAGAATTATATTAATTGCTATGATATCATATATGGTTCACTTATGACTTTATATTACCTGTTCTTTTGTAAATTCCATGTTAAAGCAGCGTTTTGGTAAAATCATTTCATTTATCGTAAATGTTTCGAATTGTTGTTCTTAATATTATTACTTATATCCGGATTTAATTAATTCCATAATTTAAAACATGATATATATATCTTATATATTCACAATATACATATATATATATATAATATCGATAAATGGAATGAAATACACCGTTCATGGAGACGGTAGGTCGTACATAAGCATTAACGCAATTTTTCATTTCCTTATTGAATTTAATGGAATTAAGTAGATGAAATACATAAATATATATAAATAAATCTAGTAGAAGTATTTTTTCATATATTTCATGATTACTTATTATATATACTTTATAATCATTCTTGAATTGTTAACGTGGAAAATGTATCTCATCGCATCGTGGAGATGGTAATCTGTACGTACGCACGAGTGATGATATCATTCCCATATTTATTGAATTGTAATGTAGTGCATGATTTAATATCATAGAATCATTATGATGTTATAATAATTATATATAGTTATTCTTTACATCATTATACCCATCTAAGTAAGATGGTGTTGGAAAAACTGATTACACCACAGCGTGGAGACGGTATTCCATACGTACGCACTGGTGGTGATTTCATTTTCCATAGGATGGATAGAAGGTGAAATAGGGTTGTTTCATCTTTATAATAACATATCAGTATATAAGTAATACTGATTTTATTACTTTATAAAGAAACAACTAAAGAAGAGGAAGTAGAAAAAGAAAGAAACATGAAAGAGTCGGTAGAAGAGATTACCTCTTCCTCGACGCACCTCCTTTAAACATCTACTTAGGGCACTAGAGTTGGTCTTTTGAGCAGACCAGAACCCATATGTTGTAAATAGAGAGGTTTATAATAGGAATTTTCAGGGATTTTCTGAGCTTCAAGGCTCAAAAGGGTTTGAAGAGAAGAGGGAATGGGTTCCGTGTTATAAGGGAGGAGAGGGGCACCTTTGAAAAAACATAAAATATTATTTTATAATAAAGTCATATTTGGTATATAATAGCTCCAAATTTATTTATTTCAAAGCTAAAGTGGGGATGGGTTTAATTAATCTCAACCAATAGGTTTTAGACAAGTTTAGGTTGCTATATTAACCTTATCTTATAGATATAACTCTATGTTAAATGAATTAACTTTTACCGTGTCTTCTTGTTTTCTTACACTATATGGTTAATAAACATACTATAACAAGCCAAACGAACCCCAAGTAGTTCCTTATTAACATATATATCCTTATCTATTTCATTTGACCGAACCTTCTATTTTTAGGAATATACTAACAATTAATAATATAATATTTGTTTTAAAAACTATTTTATGTCAATTTTGACACTATTTGGTAATTGATTATTTTTAAAACCATAACATCATGATTAATTCAAAAAAAGTTAATTAAATCAATATTAAAATTTCATATTAACCTAAAAAGTTATTGAAATTTATAGAAAGTCTAAAATTACATTTATTTGTGTATTTATAACATCAATTATGTTAATATTTCATCAATAAGGTAATTACTGCATCATTATTGTGTAATAAATAAATTAAATTATTTAAAGCCTAAAAATTATAAATAAAATACCATAATCTATGAAATATTTTTAGATTTATAATTAATATTTATAGTTGAATTTATCTTATGTATTACCCTATATTAAAAATGTTTTAGTTATTAATCATTGATTTTAACTCTTTTAACTCTTCTTTAAATAAAATACTAATAAGTGTTCTAATCTAATCCAAGTGGACCTAAATGGTCATATTTTATTCCTAAGGTTGTTTTTGGTCGAATTACACTTATCCAATAGATTTAGGACGTGTGTTAGGGTAATAATAAAATTATTTTTACCCTTAATTGCCCTATTAACTTTTAACTGTGGTAAATAAAAGTAAAAAGTTCGTATTCACCAAAAATTATATTTATCTTATTGAACCATATTTTACTCCTTGATATTAACTGTGTCTCTCGGATTTTCAAAATTCGACTCACAGTAGTGGTAAAATTATGTTTTCTGTAAATTTTCAAATTCTCCTAGGAGGTGGGTAAAAGACGGCGAAAAGTTCAATAAAATTTTTATATATCTATAATCATTATAAAATTTCTGAAATGAATTATATTGAACTTATATAGGTATTAAGTATCAATTTTGATCTAAAATAAATTTAAATAAAATAAATTATTATTTAAATAAAAAGTCCGTTTTTAAATAGTAACCAAGTGTTTTCACTATTCATCAAAAATTGCATGTTTTCAGAAAAATACAATAAATTCACCCTAGGCTAATTTTGATATTCAGAATTCAAAAATGAAGTCCATTTTGAAGGATAAAATTTATAAAATTTCAAAAAGTGGGTATTATTATTCATAACGGCTAGTTCATAATAATATTATAATAATATCTCGTTTAGTGAAACTTGGTATTGCGTAATACATACGCTATCGAAGAAGGTCTTGATTGTGTGTAATGCAAGCCAAGATAGTGTTGTATGTAGTGAAATCTCTGTTTGGTGTTTCATATAACATAATAAAAACTAATTTTTTTTATACATTAAACAAAATCTATACATAATGTTGCGTAGAATAATTTCCACAAAATGAAATTGAAATTGTGTGCAACACGGTCCAAGAATATTGTTTCATATACTACAATATAATATGGTGTTTCATATAGTACAACCTAATCTTGGTGTAGTGTATAATAGAAGACATCAAAGAAAGTAATAATAATATATTGCATAAAATCTCGGGGTGTTACATTCTACCCCCATAAAATGAATTTCTCCCTCGAAATTCGTCGGGGTTATAAATCGTTTACTACTTGAAAGTTTCTTTCATACAAACCCACATCGTAAAAAGGAATACTAAAATTTAATTTTAAAAACTAATGTATGAAACTTAATGGTCACCCAAATTAACTTATCCTTGGGTTTCGACATAGGAGAACATAGGTGAAATATGGATATAGAAGATAAATCTAACCATCATGTTCTGATGGAGAGTGGTAGAAAACATGGCTATGAAAAAGTCAACAATCACAAAGTCATAAATTTGTGATGATCTAAGGTACCATATTATTCATCCGATATGAGAGTACTAGGACAACATTTTTTGTTTTCAAGATCATTTCCCTAATGTTGATGAATTTGGAATTAGAAGAAATACTTTTTGATTTTGGTAAAATCTGACCGTTGGCCGTTTCCTAGACAATTTCCCCTTCATATCATAATGAAATGTAGTTGAATTTTTCTTTCATGAAGTGTTAGCAGATCTTGCGATATAATGGTAGGTCATTCCATCTGTCTCAAACATAAGGTTAGAAATGGTCATATACAAAAGTCCATCTTTAGTGAGATTAATCATATATGGTTCCTAAAATGGACTTATACATCATATATCATACTTCTTAATAGAATAAAACTACTTTCTACTAACCAGGGACTTCCTGTAGCGCAGTGGTAGGAAATAAAGGCCAGTCATACTTCTGTTGTGGGTTCGATTCTCGCATCCTTGTCCGACGTGATGGGTTGTCTCTCGTCTTGCAGGTTGTCTTTTTTTCTAAAACTACATTATTATAACATTCAATAAATAATATCAAAAAAAGTTATAGCCTTAAAAAATAATTACTTATGTCCAAAATAATCTATTCCAATCTTTATGCTTATCCAAAATACTCTTGTCTAAGCTCATAGTATAAAGAAAACAATTACTAGAAGTGTCATCTGCCGAGCATCTGAATACCATCATTTATCCCCCATATATCATCTGATATATCTTGTTGGTCAAATTAAAAACATGTGAATACCCTAATAATGTATTCTCTTTAATAATGAATACCAATTGACTCTTAGTGTAACACCCCAAGCTTCCACGGTATGCATCCCTTTGAATAATATAGTAGCGTGTGTTGTACGCAACTACGAGTTCTAACACACACCACAACCAATCAAACTAGTCGTTATGAATAGTAATACCCACTTTTTGAAATTTTATAAATATCATCTCTCAAAACTGACTTCATTTTTGGATTAGTAATATCAAAATTAGCCTAGGGTAAAATTTTGGAACTTTTCGGATAACATTTATATTTTGATGAATAGTGAAAATTACTAAATTTTAATTAAAAACAACTTTCTTAATCAAAATAATTAATAGTGATAAATTATGAATTTGAAAGGTTTTAAAGTATATTTAGAATATATTTTTACCATTTAATACAATGTTGGTCATTGGACATAATTTCACAGTTAAACCAGACATGAACATGTGTCAATCTTTTGATAATTATTATCTCTTAAAAACACGCTTTTTGTTTTAACAACAGGAATTAATTTTAAATTAATTTCTACCACTTATGTGTTTTGAATTTGGAAAAATGGATTCCATATTTGGAATCAGGATGTCCAAATTGTGTAAATAGGTATCTTTTATATTTAGACATTTTGAATAATTATTTCGGTAAAAAATTTATTTACCATGGTTAAAGGGTAAATCTGGTAAATAACGGTAGAAGATAATATTATTATAATAATTAATTACACTAAAACGTGTCCTAAACTTATTGGGTGATACATTTCCGACCATGGTCATCTTTGGGTCGATTTGGGGACCCCATGGAGCCGCATGTAAGTGATAATGACACTTTATATTAATTAAGTTAAAATAAATACAAAAATGACATAAGCTAATATATTTTAGAAAGACAATTTTTACATAAGGTTATCTATGTTGGATTTTGGACTATAAATATTCATTATAAAGATAAAACGATTTCCTACATAATTTTAGTTTATTTATCATTTTTAGAAATTTAATAATTAATATTATTTATGACCCAATAATGATGTAGTATTTTCCTTTTTAATGAAAGAATCAAATAATTGGTATTATAAATGTTAAAATTAATATAATTTGAAATTTTTGATGAAATACATGAATTTTTTGCTTAATATTACATTATAGGATTTCTTAAATTAATTTTTTTGAATTAATAATGTTTTTAAGACTTTAACAAAAATCAATTATTGAATAGTGTCAAAATTGACATAAAAAAGTTTTTAAAACCAATATTATATTATTAATTTATATTAAATTCCTAAAAATATAAGGTTCGGCCAAAAGACTTATATACTGATATTTTTATCATTAATGGACCACTTGGGGGTCTCTTTCAGGTATATAGTATGTTTATTAACTGTATAATATAAAAATATAAAGTGACATGGTAAGTGTCAAACTAATTAACTAAGTTTTAAAACTAAAACATAAGGTTAATATAATGACCCAAACATGTCTAAATTCTATTAGTTGAGTGGTTTTAGACCTATCCCCACATTACACTTTAAATAATCTACTTTGAAGTAATTATAAACCGAATACGAATTTATTATAAAATAATATTTCTAGCTTTTCCAAAGGTGCCCCTCAACCCTCTTATAAAAGGGCACTCCCCCTTCTCACTAATTCACACATTCAAAGCCTTTTGGTTCGTCCAAAAACTGCCCAAATACACTCTTAACTTCCCTAAATTCAACCTAGAGTCCTTATTTTGATCAGAAAGCCATCCTAGGAAGCCCTTTTGATCAAATCAAAAGGAAGAAACCGAAGAAGATGTATTGTTTTCACCACCCTTTTTTCAAGTTCCTTTCTTCTTCAACTTCTTCTTTCTTTGTTATTCCCATTATAAAATAATAACTCCAGTATCTTATATATACTATGATGTTATTATAAATATTGTACAACCATATTCAGTATTCTATCCATCCTTTGAATGACATGTCACCATACATGCGTATGTACGGCTTACCGTCTCCACATCGTGGTCTAATTATTATTAAATAAATTATTCTTTGGATGGGTAAAATAATGATGTGTAATTCATGTAAATAATAAATATAACAGGATAATGATTATGTTTATATGATATAACATCCAATTATATATTATTTTAATATCAAAAGGATGATATTGTCACTCGTGTGTACGTACGGACTACCGTCTCCATGAATGCGATGAGATTCATTCCCCATCGTATCCATTCAAGTATAATTCTCATTTGATGATTAATAAAAATGTTTAAGGACTTAATATCATTCTGGATATGAATAAGATAAAACCTATCCATAACAAACATGGCTTACGTAACAAAACATATAAAATAAAATGAGTAAGTTAACATCCGAAACAATAATAATATTAAGATATTATGAACAAAGCAATGTTAAAAGATCATATATGATATCATATTAATGTATATGATTCTTGTATTATTTAATAAAAATTATTTCACCATTATAAAAGAGGTTAACCTACCCCCAACCAAGGAAAAGTACAAGTTAAGGGTTTATTTCACAATCTCTTCATTATCCGAGGTTGTTTATACGTAATTATCTATTGGGACCTCTTTATCATCCAAATACATATTTCTTAAAAATGTGTTTCAAAGAATTCCTAATATTTTACATAATATGGGTTATATTCATTTATACCCCTATTTTACTTTTTATAAGAATTTTATAAAGGAATCTTTCTGTCATTTTCCAAACAAGGTCCTTTTTAACCTTTTCGACAGAATTGTGGTAAGAATGTCTTTTTTAACTTATACAGAGGTTGTGGATATTTTCCACCATTATAAAATCTTCAAAACTTCCCTTACAAGATTATAAGAATATTTTCAAAGTAAAAGTTTTATTTTATAATTATGTGACTTTTAAATGATTTCAAAAAAAGAAATATTTCTCTCAAATAGTTTTTATTTCATCTATGTGAACATCCTTTGATGGATTTTAAGCTTATTTGAAGTTTATTTATTATGATACAAATATTCCATATTGTATTGAAGGTTTTGTGATATGTTTGACTGTGTATGTGTTATTTTTATACCATTCATGGTTTTTGGTGAAAGTGCTGACATTTCATATGCTAGTTTTAATACGAATGTTTATGTTATGTTGAAACATGTTCATATGAGGAATGCATTGCACTTAATAAGTGAAGGGTGGAGCCCAGTATAGCTCCTCGATGCATCGGTAGGTCTCATGAGACAAACTAGTTTATTGTCACAAGGCCTTGACAAAATCTTAATTTTAGTCTTGGCACGAGGCCTTGGCTATGTGGTTATGATAGTCTGGTATTATGCATTCCACCATTATGAATGTGGTTATTGATATTTCTTGTGATTATTCGACTAGTAGAATATCCATGTGAATAAGTATATGGAATTATTTCATTTTATTTCTGCCATATTATGCTGAAGTTCATGATTTAAAAGGCTTTTATTTTAGTTATACATTGCCTTAAATGTTTATGCTTATTTATGAAAGTTTCCGCTACATTTTTATACTTACTGGGCATTTGAGCTCACCCCTTTCTATGTTTTATTTTTCCCAGGATGTAAAGAAGTATTTTATGAATGACCTGTAGGGATAGTATGAGGGGATTAGAGTGTGGACTATGAAGACTATATTATTGTAGTTTTCATTTTATGATGTAATGGAAACTGTATGAATGTATCAAGTTATTCCATGGCTACTAAACTAATCGCTATTTAGAGACTTGATCTTTCTTGTGATCATGCCAATGTTATGTAATAATACACCGGCTCTGGGTAACTGGGGTTGGGGCATCACAACTGGTATCAGAAGAAGTTTAGTACAAACCTTGGAAGCTAGATATAGATAAACTCTGATTAGAGATCATAGTTTTAAGATGGACTTTCAGGATTAGTATAGAAGAAATTTCTAGAATTTTGGTATTGTTGAGATTTTGTGAGTTTTTCGAGAAATACATATCTATCTGGATACGAGCAGGTAG
This sequence comes from Viscum album, assembly GCA_963277665.1. Classification (NCBI taxonomy): domain Eukaryota; kingdom Viridiplantae; phylum Streptophyta; class Magnoliopsida; order Santalales; family Viscaceae; genus Viscum; species Viscum album. The sequence continues at coordinate 1,100,842,659 of OY728123.1, forward strand.
AGGTGGCTCTGGAATAGATGTACCTAGGGGTAAAACCCGAAAACATCGCTTTAAGCTAGACTCAAACAGGAACTAGTGCATGACAACGGGCCTTGCTGCACTCTTGGTTACGTCAATCCCGGTTGATATTCTTAGGATAACTCTCATTTTCATTACAAATCATTATGAAGGGTTTATGAGTATATACGTCCTCAAAGAAATTTTTTTTATGATTATGGATTATATCCATAAATAATTTAGTTTATGTTAAGTGTTTTATAAGTATGGAATTATGTATTTTCATTCATAAACTGATCTAGTTTCCATTGTTTAGAAATGGTTCCTACTGGTAGAAATGGAAATAGTATCAATGCACACACTCCATGTAGGGATTTACCTCCTGCTCAAGATAATTATAGTGGATCCAGTGATGCAGCTGGTGCTAATCAACTAATCACCATACTGGGACAACTCACTCAGGTTATGAATAATAACCTTACCTGTATGGAGCACCCTAATACACAGCGTGGAGGATCAATGTTATATCGCTTCATGAGGAAGAAACCACCAATTCAATGGTAGTAAAAATACATTAGTAGCTGAAAAATGGATAAGTTCCCTAGAGAAAATATTTCAGGCTTTGGGGAGTAGTGAAAGGGAAAAAGTTGTCATGGTAGTTTAGCGCCTCACTGGAGATGTCGATCAATGCTGGTCATTGATTCAAAACACGAAGGAAGATGATGAAGTATCAAATATGGAATGGAGGGAGTTCAAATATCTGTTTTTAGAAAAAATACTTACCTCGTGACCATCGAGAAGATATGGAATGACAATTTCTGAGTCTGAGACAAAAGGAGGATGAGAATGTCGCAAAGTATTAGGCTAACATTACAAGGTTAGTAGGGTCTGCTGGAGATTATATATGTAACCCAAGAAGTAAGATTGATCATTTATTCGATGGGCTAAAACCATTTCTTCGTCGAGTATTAGTCTCTCAATCCTTCTCGTCGTACGAAGACATTGTCTCATGTGCTATTAAGATAGAGAAGGAATTCTCTAAGTATTATGACTTTAAAGAAAAGTAAGAGAAGAAGAGATCTGTTTATCAATCTGGGAAAGAAAATAAAGGGAAGAATTGAATGGCTGAATATCCATCCTGCAGTAAATGTGGGAAGAATCACCCTGGTACATGCTTAAACGGAATGGGAGTCTGTTACAAGTGTGGTGAAAAAGGCTACCAAGCTCATGATTTCAAGGGGAAGAAGGAAGCTACCGATGTACAATGCTACAATTTTAGAGAGATGGGACATTATTCAAATGAGTATTCTAAGCGTCAGGGGAACATACCTCAGAAAAGTCCAAGGGATCAAGGCCAAGCTTATGTTATCACTACTACTGAGGTAGAGGCTTCAGAAGATGTGGTGGCAGGTAATTTGATGGTTTCCTCAAGTTTAGAAAATGCATTATTTGGTTCTGGATCATCGCATTGTTTCATATCTTCCCATTTTCCTAAGAAAATTAGATATTTCCAATTTGATTTAACAAGGGAGTTGTCAGTCAAAACTCCTAAGGGAAGTATCATGGCAACAATGTTTTGTGAATCAGTCCCCATTAGAGCACATAAATGTTTTTTATCCACTGATCTCATCTTCATACCTATGATTGAGTTTGATATAATCCTCGGTATGGATTGGATTTTGGACCATGATGTGAATATTTATTGTAAGAAGAAGAAGGTTATGATTTTTTTTTATGATGATAAGGAACACCTTATCTTTAGAGAAGAATCGTCACCACCTAATTTTTATCTAGATCCACCCCTAGTAGCTCAACTAAATTCAATTATTGGGGAGGAAGAGAATTAAATGATTGTGGGTGAGGAAAGGAATTTTCAAATAGAGGATGTACCTATTGTGAAATAATATGAAGATGTGTTTTCGAAAGATTTACCTGGACATCCTCCAGAACGAGAAGTTGAGTTCTCCATTGATTTAATTCTTGGATAAAGGCCTATATCGAAGACCCCTTATAGAATGGCCATTGTGGAATTAGTTGAACTAAAGAAACAACTAGAGGAATTGATTAATAAGGGATTTATTCTCCCTATTGTTTCTCCATGGGGAGCCCCTATTCTTTTTGTTAAAAAGAAAGATAGATCTATGAGGTTATATATCGACTAGAGGGAGATCAATGCTATAACAATAAGGAACATGTATCTCCTACCACGCATTGATGATTTATTTGACCAACTGCATGGAGCTCAATACTATTCAAAGAGTGAACTTCGATCTGGATACCATCAGTTGTGTGTGAAGAAGGAAGACATTTAAAGACAGCATTTCGAACAAGGTACTGGCATTACGAGTTTACGGTAATTCCTCTTGGGTTGACTAATGCACCCTCTATATTCATGGATCTAGTGAATAGAGTTTTCAAGGAATATCTCGATGATTTTGTGGTGGTATTTATTGAAGATATCTTGGTATACTAAAAAATCTACGAAGATCGTGAAAATCACTTGTGCATATCCTAAAGACTCTGAGAAGACATGAATTATATGGGAAGTTTAGCAAGTGTGAATTCTGGCTTTAGGATATTTATTTTCTTTTCCATATTGTCTCTAAATATAGAATCTCTATTGATCCTTCTATGAACAAGGTAATCCACGAATGTCCTGCACCGACAAGTATAACTGAGGTACGCAGTTTTATTGGTTTAGCAGGTTGTTATCAATATTTCGTCCAGAATTTTTCCCGATTGGCTAACCAATTAACGAAGATCACACGTACATGGGTTAAATTTGTTTGCACAAAAGTGTGTGAATAATGTTTCGAAGAACTGAAGAGAAGATTAGTCAATGCTCCTATATTTACTCTACCATCGGGGAATGATGGGTTTGTTACTTATAGTGATGCATCGAAGAAAGGACTTGGTTTTGTCCTTATGTAGAATGATAGGGTTATTGCCTATGCATCACAACAGTTGAAACTTCATGAGCAAAACTATCCTACTCATGATCTCGAGTTAGAAGTTGTGATATTTGATTTGAATATATGGAGAAACTACCTCTATGGTGAAATATGTGAAATTTATACTGATCACAAGAGTTTAAAGTATATTTTCTCACAAAAAGAACTCAACATGAGGCAAAGTAGATGGCTTGAATTACTCAAAGATTATGATTGTACGATACACTACCACTCGGGGAAGGAAAATAAGGTGGCATATGCTTTGAGCATAAAAGACCATGGAGTTTTGAACAATATGAGTATTGAAAGGGATCCTATTTTTATGGACCTAGTAAAGTTGGATATGGGAATCACCAAGGAAGGTGAAACATACATGCTTTTTCAAATGGTTGCCAAACCATCTTTATTAGAAAAGATAAAGAGTTCTCAGAACGATGATGAATAATTTCAAAATAAGATTAAAGCTTTGTATGATGGGATATTGAGAGACTTTCTATATGAAGAAGGAACTTTAAAATTTGGGAAGAGACTTTGTGTTCCCAATATACCAGATCTAAAAAGGAAATTGTTTGCTGATTCTCATAGTTCCAATTTCTCTATACACCCTGGGAGCACCAAAATGTATAGATACATGAAAGAACATTTTTGGTGGGACAACATGAAGAGGGAAATTTCTGATTTTGTGTCAAGATGTATGGTTTGTCAACAAGTGAAATATGGAAGGAAACAACCTGGAGGAGTTATGCAACCTCTTCCCATACCTGAGTGGAAATGAGACAATATTACGATGGACGTTTTCATGGGACTACCAAAGACTCATAAAAGGAATGTTGCAATATGGGTTATTGTTGATCATCTTACCAAGTCAGCACATTTTCTTGCTATAAGGGAAGAATTACCATTTGAACGTCTAGCAAGACTATATATTAATGAAGTTGTGAGACTTCATGGAGTACCCTTATCAATTGTTTCGGATCAAGATCCTCGTTTTACTTTGAGATTATGGAAGAGTCTCCAGAAGGCCTTGGATACTGAACTTCATTTGAGCACTTCTTACCACCCTCAAACAGATGGAAAATCAGAACAGACAATTCAAACCATAGAATACATGTTGAGATCACGCTCACTTGACTTTTAGGGTATGTGGGATCAATATTTACCTATGGTGGAATTTTCCTATAATAATAGCTTCCATTCAAGTATTTGGATGGCACGATATGAAGCGTTATACGGAGAGAGATGCCTCACACCAACCTGTTGGGATGACGTTGGTGAAAGAAAACTTGTAGGCCCAGAACTGGTGGAGGAAATGATAGAAAAGGTGAAGGTAATCCAAAACCACATCAAAGCAGCTCAAAGTAGGCAGAGATCTATGCTGACAACCAAAGAAAGGATTTGGAATTTCAAGTGTGAGATCATGTCTTCTTGAAGGTATCTCCATGGAAGGGAGTTATACGTTTTGGTAAGAAAGGTAAATTGAGTCCTAGGTACATCGGAACTTTTGAAATTCTAGAACGAATTGGGGTTGTAGCTTACCGTTTGGTAATGCTGCCATGTCTCTCCAAAGATCACGATGTGTTCCATGTTTCACTGTTGAGGAAATACATGCCTGACCCAACACATGTACTCACCTATGAGGAATTAGAACTGGAACCCGATCATTCTTATTGTGAAGAGCCCATCAGGATTCTTGATACGAGAGAAAAAGTACTGAGAAACCGGACGACTCGTCTGGTAAAAGTTTTGTGGAGAAACTATAAGATGGAAGAGGCAACGTGGAAACCTAAGGAACTTATGATGAAGAACCACCTGAGTCTTTTCATGTAGTAGTATTCTAGAAATTTCGAGGATGAAATTATTTTAAGGAGGGGAGTATGTAACACCCCAAGCTTCCACGGTACACTTCCCTTTGTATAATATAGTAGCGTGTGTTGTACGCAACTTCGAGTTCTAACACACACCACAACCAATCAAACTAGCTGTTATAAATAGTAATACTTACTTTTTAAAATCTTATAAATTTCATATCTCAAAATTGACTTCAGTTTTGGATTCTTTATATCAAAATTAGCCTAGGGTAAAATTTTTGAACTTTTCTGATAACATTTATATTTTGATGAATAGTGAAAATTACTAAATTTTAATTAAAAACAACTTTTTTAATCAAAATAATTAATAGTGACAAATTATTAATTTGAGAGGTTTTAAATTATATTTATAATATATTTTTACCATTTAATACAATTTTGTTCATTGGACATAATTTCACAATTAAACCGGACATGAAGAAATGTCAATGTTTTGATTATTATTATCTCTTAAAAACACGCTTTTTGTTTTAACAATGGGAATTAATTTTATATTAATTTCTGCCACTTCTGTGTTTTGAATTTTGAAAAATTGTTTCCATATTTGGAATCAGGATGTCCAAATTGTGTAAATATGTAACTTTTATTTTTAGACATTTTGAATAATTACTTCGGTAAAAATTTTATTTACCATGGTTAAAGGGTAAATCCGGTAAATAAGGGTAAACAAATAATATTATAATAAACATGAATTACCCTAAAACGTGTTCTACCCTTATTGGTTGATACATTTTCGACCATGGGGATCATTGGGTTGATTTTGGGACCCCATAGAGCCACTTGTAGGTGATAATGACACTTTATATTAGTTATGTTAAAATAAATACAAATATGACATAAGCATATATAGTTTAGGAAAAAAATATTTATATAGGTTTATATATGTTGGATTTTATACTATAAATATTGGTTAGAAAGCTAAAATTATTTCCTACATAATGGTATTTTATTTATAATTTTTCGAAATTTATGAATTAATAATATATATGACACAATAATGATGTAGTATTTTCCTTATTAATGAAAGAATCAAATAATTGGTATTATAAATGTTAAAATTAATATAAATTGAAAGTTTTGATGACTTGAATGACTTTTATTGCTTAATATGACATTATAAGATTGCTTAAATGAATTTTTTTTGAATTAATAATGTTGTTAAAACTTTAACAAAAATCAATTATTGAATAGTGTCAAAATTGACATAAAAGTGTTTTTAAAACAAATATTATATTATTAATTTATATTCAATTCCTAAAAATCTAAGGTTCGGCCAGGAGACATATATCATGATATTTGTGTCATTAATGGACCACTTGGGGGTCTCTTGGAGGTATATAGTATGTTTATTAACTAAATAATATAAAATTACAAAGTGACATAGTAAGTGTCAAACTAATTAACTAAGTGTTAAAACTAAAACATAAGGTTAATATAAGGACCCAAACCTGTCCAAATTCTATTGGTTGAGTGGTTTTCGACCTATAACCACATTAAAATTTAAATAATATACTTTAGTGCCATTATAAGCCTAATATTAATTTATTATAAACTAATATTTCTAGCTTTTCCAAAGGTGCCCCTCACACCTCTTATAAAAGGGCACTACCCCTTCTCACTAATTCACACATTCAAAGCCTTTAGGATCATCCAAAACCTACCCAAATACTCTCTAAACATCCCTCACTTCAACCTAGAGGCCTTATTTTGATCAGAAAGCCAACCTAAGGAGACCTTTTGATCAAATCAAAAGGAATAACCTGAAGAAGAGGTAATGTTTTCACCACCATTTTTTCAAGTCCATTTATTCTTCAACTTCTTATTTCGTTGTTATTACCAATCTAAAATAATAAATCTAGTATCTTATATATACTATGATGTTATTATAAATATGGTACAACCATATTCAGTATTCTATCCATCCTTTGAATGACATGTCACCTTACATGCGTACGTACGGCTTACCGTCTCCACGTCGTGGTGTAATTGTTATTCAATAAATTATTATTTGGATGGGTATAATAATGATGTTTAATACATGTAAATAATAAATATAACATGATAATTATTCTGTATATATTATATAACATCCAATTATATATTATTTTAATATCAAAAGGATGGCATTGTCGCATGTGCGTACGTACGGACTACCGTCTCCATGAACGCGATGAGATTCATTCTCCATCGTATACATTCAAGTCTAACTATCATTTTATGATTAATAATAATGTTTAAGGACTTAATATCATTCTGGATATGAATAAGGTACAACCTATCCATAACAAACATGGCTTACATACAAAAACATATAAAAGAAAATGAGTAAGTTAACACCCGAAACGACAATAATATTAAGATATTATTAACAAAGCAATGTTAAAAGATCATATATGATATCATATTAATGTATATGATTCTTGAATAATTTAATAACAATTATTTAACCATTATACAGGAGGTTAACCTACCCCCAACCAAGGAAAAGTACAAGGTAAGGGTTTATTTCACAATCTCTTCATTAACCGAGGTTGTTTATACGTAATTATCTATTGGGACCACTTTATCATCCACATCTGTGTTTCTTAAAAATGCGTTTCAAAACATTATTACTATTTTAAAAAATATGGGTTAAAGTCATTTATACCCTTGTTTTAATTTTTATAAGAAGTTTATAAAGGAATCTTTCCGTCGTTTTCCAATCAAGGTCTTTTTTAACCTTTTCGACAGAATTAAGGTAAGAATGTCTTTTTTAACTTATACGGTGGGTGCGGCTATTTTCCACCATTATAAAATATTAAAAGATTCCCTTACATACTTCTAAGAATATTTTCAAATTAAATGTTTTATTTTATAATTATGTGACTTTAAATGATTTAAAAAAAGAGATATTTCTCTCAAATAGTTTTGATTTCATCTATGTCAACATCCCTTGATGGATTTTAAGATTATTTGAAAATTATTTATTATAATACAAATCTTCCATATTTTGTTGCAGTTTTTGTGATATGTTTGACTGTGGATGTGTTATTTTTATACCATTCATGGTTTATGGTGAAAGTATTGACATTTTGTATGCTAGTTTTAATACGAATATTTATGTTATGTTGAAACCTGTTCATATGAGGGCTGCATTGGAATTAATAAGTGATGGGTGGAGCCCGCTATAGCTCCTCGATGCATCGGCAGGTCTCATGAGACAAACTAGTGTCTTGGCACAAGGCCTTGATAAAATCTTATTTGTAGTCTTGGCACGAGGCCTTGGCTATGTGGTTATGATGGTCTGGCATTATGCATTCCACCATTATGAAAGTGGTTATTTATATTTCATGTGATTATTCGACAAATAGAATATCCATGTGAATACGTATATGGAATTATTTCATTTTATTTTTTCCATATTATACTGAAGTTCATGTTTTAAAAGGCTTTCGTTTTAGTTGTACATTGACTTAAATGTTAATGCCTATTTATGAATGTTTATGCTATATTGTTATCCTTACTAGGTATTTAAGATCACCCCTTTCAATGTTTTATTTTTCCCAGGATGTGAAGATGTATTTTATGAATGACCATTAGGGATAGTATGAGGGGATATGAGTGTTGACTATGGAGTCTAAATTGTTGTAGTTTTCATTTTATGATGTAATGTAAACTTTATGAATGTATCTATTTATTCCATGGCTTCTAAACTAATCGTTCTTTCGAGAGTTGATCTTTCTTGTGATAATTCCAATGTTATGTAATAATGCACCGACTCTGGGTAACTATAGTCGGGGCGTTACACTTAGTGAAAACATGAATGCTGTCAAACTTTAAGACTTTCCACATACCAAAATCCCAAAATTTCTATATACTCAAACAATGATATAACTTTGTCCTTATATCAGTCATAAGCTCATTTCCTATTTTTCTTTATTACTTTATTATGTGCATATCATCTTCTTTAAAAAGTATTTCAATCACTTTTCATGGTTACTGGTACCATATAATTATTGAAAACTAGTACAGAGATATTCCAAAATTCCATGATTCCATAAATGAGATTCCATGATACTGTTTTGAAATCCCATTACATAATCATTTAATCATTACACAACATCATTTTCATACCCAACATCACAAATAGTGATCACATGTGACTTCCCTTTATCCTTTTACTTAAGAGGTTTCTCACCTTGATCATCATTTACCCTTGGATTAAGGCAATGATTAGCATAATGCCCCATTTCCTTTCTCTTGAAGCATTAAAGTCCGGGTGGTGCGTTCTCTGCAGTCTTTTCTTTATTCACATCATTAGAAACCCTTTTTACATTACTTTGACACTCAGATTCTCAATGACCTTCTTTTCCACACTTAAAACATTTTATAGTCCCTTTAAGACAATATCCACCATGCTTTTTTCCACACTTTGAGAATAAAGAAACATTCATCTTCTTTTCACCATTATTCTGAGATTTCTCCTTCATCTCCATCTTTCGTTTCTTGTCAAAAAGATGAGATAGATATGTAACACCTACTTCCATTTCTGCCTTAATAGAATGAAACACAATTTCATCATTGCTACTGAAGTCTCTTATAGTTAATTCCCTTGGAAGAATTGGTTTTAGGCCACTGAAAAATCGATCAACTTTACTTTCAGGCTGGATGATAAACCCAAATGCATACCTTGCATGCCTTTTAAAATTATCTCCGTATATACCAACAGATTCATCTTCTATTTTCTTAAGCTCAAAGAACTCCTTTTCCATCTTTGTTCAAAGAATAATAGGGAAGTACTTACTGAAAAACAAGTTCTTGAACTCGTACCATTCCATGGATTCAATTTCATCTTGGGGCCTTGTATTATTAATTAGAGTCCACCACTGGTCTGCTTCACCATCTAAACAGTAAACAGCTAAAATGACTTTTTCATGTTCTGAACAGTGATGTATGGAAAATATCTTTTCAATGGTACTGATCTATTGTTCAGCAACAAGTGGATTATAAGACCCATTGAAAGACGGTGGACAATGCCGCATGAAGGACTCAATAGAATATTGTTCCCTTCTCTGATCATTTGGAAGTCCAGAATGATTCATAGCTTGTGTCAGTATATCAATAAGATTTTTCACTCCATATACCATCACATTTGGTTGATCGGGAGGACAATCATTTCATTGTCTATTACATTGATCAACGTGATTCCTTTGGGTTCCAGCCATCGTCTAAAACCCAAAAAGAACAGTGTGAGAGGAAAAAATCATGCTAGGAAAACAACATAATAAATGGTGATTACCTTCAATATCTAACATCTTAGGTTTAATTCTAATATTGTTACCATAATTCTAGGACTATAACATATACTTATACTTAACCTTAGGGACATCTCTAGACATACCTTAGAAATATCTCTAGCGATCTCACTAAAGTTTTTGCACCCTATTTTCCAAAGGTTAACTAAACCTTTACTTTGATACCAACTGTAGAGACCCATTCTTGACATACATGTACATTACATTACTTTTTCGGAATACATAATACATAACAAAAAACACACAAGGACCGTAATATTTTAGTGTCTTTGGAAACTCGGAACATAATCTTCTAATCGTGGTGAAAGATCTTCAACATCTCCTATAATGATCTTCCCGTTTTGTTTTCTTACCTAAAACCTTTATTTGTTTCCTGGGGAAAGGAAAAAATATAAATGGTGAGCTCAAATGATCATTAAGGTTAAGCATGGAAAAAATAAAACAATCTATATACATTTGAAAATCAAAACAAGAACATATGGTTTACACATCAAAATCTTGAGTTGTTAAATAAATCATGGCAGTACGCAAGGAATAGGTAATAAAGGAACATAAATCATGATAAAATAGCATGTTAATAAAACATTTAATTGTGGAAAACCATTAAGCACTTGATATGATTTCCATAGTAGCCAAGGCATTGCTGCCAAGACCATCTTAGTGGACAAATTCCCTTTCTAAATCGAGTTCACTCCTTGTTCTGGTCCTGTATCACTGAACCGAATTAACATACCATTCCATCCATGTCTATATCAGGAGATATAAATATTTACCCAATGAATTGGAGGGAGATATATGTCCCTCCCATCTCATAATGAAATCATTCTTACTTGTGCCACAACATAAACATAAATCATTCATCATCACCCAAAGAGTAAAAATGGGTTTCATAAACTTCATCCCATAATAACATATTCCATATAAAAAATGGATATAATTTCATCATAAGAAAAGTGAAATGATGTAAATCATATAGATATTATACTTGAAACATAATCATACTAAATAATGTCATCTTAGATGGAAAATAGTTTTGAAAAAGCACTTGAAATGAATTCTTGAGGAAAATATCCTTTCTTCTTTAAAATCATTTTCTTATCATAAAATGCCATTCAATTTTAAAAGAAATTTTTTTTTCAAAATAATAATGAAATCTTGCATACTAAGATTAATGGAAATAAGGCACTATAAAACTGTAAAAATCTATTCATGTCGTATAAGTTTTAAAGAAAATTCTCCTCGTACTTTTTTCAGAAAAGTCAAAAACTTCCTCACATGGTAAACAATTGTAAGATTCCTTTAATAACATGTGGTAAATTTTAAAAATGGGTAAAAAGGACTCTAAACATACATGAAAACATTTTTTAGAAAACATGGGCATGGATGATAACAATAACCCCATTAAATACCTACGAATAAACAATCTTAGATAAGAATGAGATTGGAATAGTTTTCTCTTACCTTATGTCTAATATACATCATATGTATCCGAACCTCATGTATAATGATTTAAATAATGTCATTGACTTATTAAATAATCATATTAATTGTTATGATATCATATATGGTACACTTATGACTTTATATTACCCGTTCTTTTGTAAATTCCATGTTAAAGCAGTGTTTTGGTAAAATTATTTCATTTATCGAACGTGTTTCGACTTGTTGTTCTTGATATTATTACTAATATCCTGAATTAATTAATTCCAGAATGTAAAACATGATTTATATATAATATATATTCAGAATATACATATATATAATAGATCAATAAATGGAATGAAATACACCGTTCATGGAGACGGTGGGTCGTACGTACGCATAAACGCTATTTTTCGTTTCCTTATTGAATTGAATGGAATTAAGTAGATGAAATACATATATATATATACATAAATATAGTAGCATTATTATGTCATATATTTCATGATTACTTATTATATATACATAATAATCAATCTTGAATTGTTAACATGGAAAATGAATCTCATCGCGTCGTGGAGACGGTAATCCATACTTACGCACAAGCGATGATATCGTTCCCATATTCATTGAATGGTATTGGAGTGGATGATATAATATCATAAAATCAGTATGATGTTATAATAATTATATATAGTTATTATTTACACCATTATACCCATCCAAGTAAGGTGGTGGTTGAGAAACTGATTACACCACGGCGTGGAGACGGGATTCCGTACGTACGCACGCGTGGTGATTTCATTTTACATAGGATGGATAGAAGGTGAAATAGATTTGATTCATATTTATAATAACATATGAGTATATAATTAATACTGATGTTATTACTTTATAATGAAACAACTAAAGAAGATGAATTAGAAGAAGAAAGAAACTTGAAAGAGCTGGTAGAAGAGATTACATCTTCCTCAACACACCTCCTTTAAACTTATTCTTAGGGCACTAGAGTTGGTTTTTTGAGAAGACCAGAACCTCTATGATGTAACTAGAAAGGTTTAGATGAGTAATTGGAAGGGTTTTACCAAGCTTCATGTCACGACCCGTCCTCGGGGCCCGTACCGTGACTACCCCATGCCCGCCTTCCATAGGCCAGGGGCTAGTGACTAGCACCAAAGGCGTAAATCCCTAAAGAAGGGAAGGCATTGACTTTATAAAGTAACATGCACAATAGAGTACGCAAGTCACATAAGAACAAAGTAAAACTGGGTACAAGGTAAGTGCTGAAAAGTAAATGGGTCAGTATACAAACCCAATATAAAGTACAGTACAACTGAAAGGAAAGTACAATAGCAGTAAGTAAAAACAGAAACACTGTGCCTCCCTCCGGAAATCCCACCTGAAGGGTGGATACAGATAGTCTCCTCAGCTCTTTGGGTCTGGCCGTCCACTCCGTGTACATCCCATCAAGTGTTCCTCCTCTGGTACCATCTAGCTACACAAGCCTCCACCTCAATCATTGTTTTCCATCATCTACAACCAACACAACGTAGTGCGGGCATAGCTCGTGCAGGGGTGAGTATATGATACTCAGTAGGGTCCCCGAGACCCCATAAGGTCTCTAAGAATACACTAAGGATAAACCACAAAGGAAAGATACAATCATGAATTATCAACAACACTACTTAGGTATATGCCCATACATATACCTAAGTCATCAGTTACAGTTCGTCTCCAACACTCGATTCCAATAACCACACAGTCCATAAAGGAATGATCAACCTAGTCCACAGAGGAAAAACACAACCCAGTCCACACAGGAAAGAAAGTCAATCACATCGATGATAAAGATTGAGAATCAAGACTCAGCTCACACAGGTATACACTTCGTAAGGTGATAAAGATGATCAGATGTAGCCACTGACTCATATAAGCTATCAGATCCATATAGGATACAAGACCAGCTAAGCTGTCGGACCCACATAGGATACAAGACCAGCTACTCTATCGAACCCACTCAGGATACAAGTATAGAGGACAAATACTGCTGGACCCATGTAGGATACAAGAACCGTAGTCATCATTGTCGAACCCACAGAGGATCCCAATACAATCGTTGTCACTGTCGAACCCACAGAGGATACAAGTACAGTCGCCCTCGCTACCGAACCCACGGAGGATCCAAGTACAGTTGTCCTCACTGCTGAACCCACAGAGCATCCAAGTACAGTCGTCCTCATTGCCGAACCCATGGAGGATCCAAGTACAGTCGTCCTTTCCGCTGAACCCACGAAGGATCCAAGTACAGTCGTTCTCACTGCCGAACCCATGAAGGATCCAAGTACAGTCGTCCTCACTGCCGAACCCACAGAGGATCCATGTACAATCATCCTCGCTACCAAACCCACAGAGGATCCAGGTGCATTCATCATCCTCACAGTCACAGCCAGCTCTAGGGTTTCCGCACACAGCATACTCGATTCCGGGAGGGTATGCTCTTCGATTCAAATGGGTTGGAAAAATCAACCGTCACAAAGACTAGAGTTAATGTACCCCGTAGTACCGCCCCACGTCATAAGGGAAAACCAAGAAAAACATTCCCAAGTCACGGAGAACAAGACAAACTCGCCATTTTCATAAAGTACATGGCGTGTAGGTAAGTGATACACGTTGTGTCATCAGACACCGGGTACTGCCCTTGTGAAACGGCCCGTGTCATGGGGTTGGTCATGTAAATAAGTTCGTACACAGCCTGTAGTATAGTTACACGCTGTGTCCAAACCCCTAGGGTCAGTTCCATGTGCGCTGGCCATGTCTGGCCGTGTGGTAGAGTACATGCCCAGGTACTCCACTCTGAGTCCGTTTATTTGCAGAATACACATCGTGCCTCTTGGCTGTGTGGTTCTACCTGTGTCTGTGTATCACCCAGATTACACGCCGAGCCTCGCGAAGCCGCTTCTACCTTTCAAAGAAGATAATACATGCCATTCCTTGTTGCTGTGTATTTCTATCTATGTCTGTGTATTTCCCTTGAATACATGCCATGTCCATCGAAGTCTCCTCTGTCAAAATGTGTGGATAGTACACGTCGTGTGACCGGTGTCACAAGTTGTGTGTCACTTCTTCCGATGTTCATTACTTCTACTGCTCAACTCTTGTACAACACGGCATGTGCTTTGGAAGTACACGTCGTGTATTCTCGAACATTCCAGAAATGATGCCTCTATCCAGCACGCCTCCCAAGGCATCTGTCCTTCATTCCAATGATCCATTTGCTACAATACTCCCACTCCTAGGTCGTCCATATGTTCTAAGTCTGTTTTCAATGTTTTAGGGGCCTCTTATCGGCTCCGAAAACATTCCTTTGTTCACCACTCGAGAACGGTAGGAGCACACCATACAACAAGAATGGTAGAGGAATCGGACCATGTTAGTTTGGTCTGGTTCCTTCCACATTAATTCGATAGAAAATGGTTTATAGAAACAACAACATGGAAGGAAAACCAATCATTTCTCAATACAAACACACCCCTACCTCGATAAACGTTGTCGTTTGCCGATAAAGCGGAAGGTAGCATCGTGGGGTGAGGTTTCGAGGACGACGTTGGCGTACATCCAAGGAGGGAATGGTGTCTCACACAATCTGCGGAGAGAATAAGGAAAGGTACGTCATCTTTCCTTGTGGTGATGGTGTTTTACATTGAAGGTGTCGTTCTTCGTGGGAGGATGAAGTTATTCAAAGGGACATAGAGATCTCTCCTCTAATTCTCAACACAACAAGACAACCCCAAATAAAATAAGACTCCTCTTATTTTATTAGAGCATGTAATGCATTTAAAATTACAAATTTCAAAAACATAATCACTAAATTAATTAAACTTAAGTTGTCTTATTAATTGTGTGTTATGTTGGAAAGTTTAATGTGGGAGAGAGAGGGGAGTTACTCACATAAAGGGGGGAGTTAGAGAGTTAGGGAAAGTGAAGGGTTGGCCTCGTGTGGGCCCCACCTCAAATTTATCCTCTCATGGGTAGTTAGTATCTAGTGGAACCCACCCCAACTCCCACACCTAGGATCTAACCACTCAGAAAATGAAATAAAATTGTAACACAATTTTATTTTACCTTTTATTTAATCCACCATTTTTATTAACTCCTCCCGAGTAGATGCATCTTCAGTAAAGGTCCTCTTAAGCAATTATTGGCGCTGTGGTTCCATCGGTGCCCTTGGATTTCAATTCCGAGCACCGGTTCATAGGATATAAAACCCTGCACATTCGTTCACTGAACGTACCCGAGCTAAACTTCAAAAATTGATTTCTGGGCACACTGGGCCTTGGAATAAGGTTCCGTCAGAAACTGCGTACTCATAAAATCCCAAAGAATTTAGGGAAAAATTTTCCTTGAAATTTACGGGTCTTTACATTACTCTCACCTCAGGGATTTACATCCCCATAAGCTATATCGTAAACTAGGGAAACAAATTAGGGTCATGTGCACGCATCTGAGCCTCCCGCTCCCATGTGCTCTCCTGAAGGTTCCTGTGCTGCCACCTAATGTGCACTAGAGGAATCGACCGTGCACGTAGGACCCACTCCTGTCGATCCTCGATCTCTACCCAGACCTCCGCAAAATTCTCTCTATCATCGATGCCCAGCTCCCTGTGATCAATGATATGCGTCGGGTCGTGCACGTATCTCCTCAACTGAGATACGTGGAAGATGTCGTGCACCCTATGAAACTAAGGTGGAAGAGCTAGGCGATAAGACACCTTGCCTATCCTGCTGAGAACCTGTAATGGTCCGATGAAGTGCGGAGATAACTTGTCGCCCCGGCCATATCTCTGTAATCCACGTCGAGGTGAGACCCATAAGAAAATGTGGTCGCCATCCTCAAACTCTAGTGGTCTTCGCCTCCTATCAGAATAGGACTTTTGTCAGCTCTGGGAAGTCCTCATCCGCCCCTGGATGATCTGCACTTTCGCCGTCATGGCCTGGACCATCTTTGGTCCTATAAGTGTTGACTCCCCAGGGTCTGTCCAGCACAAAGGTGATCTGAAAGGTTGGTCATACAATGCCTTGTATAGTTCCATCCCGATGGTAGAGTGATAGTTGTTGTTGTACGCAAACTCCACCAAGGGTAGGTGATCCTCCTAGCTGCAACCAATGTCAAGGACACATGCACGGAGCATGTACTCGAGAGTCTGAATGGTCCTCTCCATTTTTCCATCCGTCTGAGAGTGAAAGGCATTGCTCAGGCATAGCTGCATCCCAAATGCCTCCTGCAACCCCTTCCAAAGTCAGGAAGTAAAGTGAGCGTCTCGATGGGAGAAAATAGATTATGATACAACATGAATCCATACAATCTCCTAAATGTAGAGGCGTACCAAGCTCTCCACTGAGCCCTACTCCCTGATAGGTAATAAGTGGGATGACTTGGTGAGTCAGTCTACAATCACCCAGATGGAGTCTTGTCCTCTGGAATTACGTGGAATCCCTGTCACAAAATCCATAGATTTCCCATCCCTCTTCCACTCTGGGACCTCTAAGGGTTGAACCAAGCCTCTTGGTACCTGGTACTCCGCCTTCACCTGCTGGAAAGTGAGGCATCATGAAACGAACTCTACCACAGCCTTCTTCATACCCGGCCACCGGTGCTATCATCTGAGATCCTTGTACATATTTGCTACTCCATGATGTACTGCCTAAGGGGAAGTGTGAAACTCCTTTATCACCTCCTCCTGTAATGGAACTGGTACCATGGTATGTCCCATGAAGTGGATTGCATGCTATCCTCCTACAGAAAATACATCATGTGCATGTCCTATGGATATCTTTGCAAGTCACATCACACAGTCGACGTCCCCACACTGTGCCTCCCTGACCCGCGGAAGTAGTGAAGGAGTGACTGTGAGCGACTGTAGAAAGGCTGCTCCATCTCTATCCACAAAGGATATCTGTAATGGGGCTAGTTGCTTTGTTGCCTCTCCAAGTAGTTGAATGCCCAATCTCCTGCTGAGTGCATCAGCTACTACGTTCCCCTTCCCAGGATTATAGGCTATCTCAAAGTCATTGTCCTGGATGAACTCGAGCAATCGTCGCGGTCTCAGGTTCAGGTCCTTCTACGAGAAAATGTACCAGAGACTCTGGTGGTCAGAGAAGACTATAAAGTGATTTCTCAACGAACCATGGGGTTGACTATCCATTTGTAAAGAAATCAACTACACCCTCTTTCCCTTATGTCCTATAAGAGCTGCTAATATTTCTCCTTTGCCGAAAAGAGAAATCTGATTTCATCCCCTGGATGAAACATGTTCTATGCCTAATACAGTCAATCCTGACACGAATGGTACTATTTCATGCCATGGACGACGTCGTAAGGCCTCGATGCTACTACCAAGAGATCCAACCATCACTCTCGCCTCCAAGGGTCAAGTCACACTGTTGGCATAAGTGTGTGGTAACTAGGTCTCCTCCAGTATAAATCTAGAAAGTGGGGGTCGAGTCAATGGTTTTAACTGGAACCTCTCAGTATAAACCCCATAAAAAAGATAATGAAGTAAACATCACAAGAACAAGTGTCTTTTATTATTGCAGCTCAAATTACAAAGACACACATCATCCACAAACAACGAAATTAACAAAGCTAGAAGCATCATGAACAATGGTCTACATGCCTGGATCTAGTCCTGCTCCAGCACATCTGCTCCTGGAGCTCTATGGTCATAGGCCTCAGCTGCCTGAAGTTGAGATCTCCCCTGTATAGCCATTCCCGGTGGTCGGGGTGGTCTTCCTGGTGGTGGCGGTGGTAGGGCCTTGAAACGTCGTCCACCGACTATAGCTTTTCAAACCCCTCTGCCACGTCCGCCTGCTCCTGGCGGACCACCACGGTCGATCCTCTACCAGGGAGGTCCCTCTACTGCCTGCTGCTCATCTGCAGGGTGGGTCAGGCAGTCTTGATCCATGTGATCCTGCCCGCCGCATGCATAACACTTCCTACTCCACGTATGGCTGGATCTATTTTGTGTGCCTTGCACAACTAAACCTATATCCTGATATTTCCCATCTAATGGCCTAGTCCGCTTAGACCTCTATGCCAACTATCTACTACCGGCTGTAGAAGACTCTGCTACGTCTCGTCATGCGGAAGGTCTCGCCACTGGTGACTGCTCAGTGAGAAAACTCTCCACTAAAAGGGCTCTCTCCAACACCACCTCCTGCATCGGGATGTTGAGGGAGATCATCGAAGACCTAATCTCATGTTTGTGTCCCTGATCAAAGATCTGGGCCCTGAAGAATGGGTCAAATACCATGTCTGTGGAGTAGCGCGAGAGGTCAGTAAATCTCGCTGAGTACTGAGCTACTGTTATGTTGCCCTGCTGCAGATGTAGTAACTCCTAAATCTGCACCGCACAAAGGGTGGCAGGAACAAACTCTGAGCAGAAGAGACTCTCAAAGTCTCTTCAAAGCAGAGATGCCTCGTCGTGCACCTAGAGCATCAGTATCCACCATATACCTGCTGTTGAGTGCAGTAGTATAAGGCCCCAGCCTTAAACCTTACTTAATCTTGAGTTATTACAAGATTACACATTGAGGATCTTTTCGGGTTTAGAGTTTTAGAGAATTAGATCATAAAACTTGCATTACATTCCACATATAAACAAAGTGGTTACATAAAGATAGTATTCTTCATTCACATCAATGGAAACACATTTAAAATAAAACATGGATTATTTCTTGACACATCCTTGACTCTATCATCTTATCATGTACCTTTCCCTTGACCTGTGAAAAACATTTCAAAAACTTGGGATGAGCATAAAAACACAGTATGGGTTATAAAAACATGGAAAGGAAACATGGGTACATACATACATAAGAGTGAAATCAGAATTTACCCATAAAACATAATCACTTTAACATACCTCATCAAATCATGAATAAATCATAGAAATCATAAGACATAAAGGTAACTTGAGGCATTCATAACATTCTTACGTAGGGAGTAACCCTCTTGGTTACGTTTGGAATACCCATCATAGTATATTCCCTAAAATCTCTTTGGATAAACCTTAACGTTTCACTCCTTCACGTTACTCATTGCATTGGAGAGCTATAACGGGCTCACCCGCCCTTAGTTTATCACGGAACCACCCGTCTTCATAATAATGCCCAAGAACCATAACATAATCATATCACATAAAACATGCATAAAGGTAACATAAAATTTCCACATTTCAATCACGAGATATCAATACAACACATTGATATAATAAAAACATTATGAAAACCATTTTCAATACCAAAGTAAAACATGGTATTTATTTTTCGTTTAAAAAAATGGTATGGCTTGTAGAGGAAGCCGAAACTCAAATAACGGTTACGACGGCGGAGAAGTCGTTGTCGCCGCATACGTACGACAAAAACATTCCCTTTTGTCGTTTAGTAAACGCTTCGTATAAAAAATATTCCTTTTGAATAAACGTAAAAGTCAAAGTGGTTTATACACCGTATAAAAGAAAGTTGTGTATAAAATAAAATATGCCTCAACGAAAGGAGATTGAGACGAAGTCCCATACCTCGTATCCGACTTGACCCGACCGTTCTTTAATCTCCTGAATAATAAACTTGAGTTAATCTATACTTGCTTATGAATCTTTTTCAAGTTCATTATTCCTTTTATACCATGTTATGAACATCATGTAATCAGTTAAGTTAATAATGTTCATTTTGTCGGTATTTGGTTCTTAAGTCAAAAATAGACTTCTTACACTTACATGTTGTTAATTTGGTCAAAGTTTCATTATATCCAGAATGGTATTCATGATGTAGATATCATATATTTCATATATATCCAGTACATATTTTCATTTATAATATTACATAATCATTTAGAGGTAAGAAATGAAATGCACCGTTCATGGAGACGGTAAGCCGTACGTACGCATGAACGCTACTTTCATTTCTATTTCATATTTTATAGAATGGAATCATAATGATATAAAGGTATATTATAATTCCAGTATAATATCATATATAATATCATAGTTCCATCCTTTATATGTCCCACATATGGTATTTAACGAATCAAATCACTTTGAGGGGGCGGTAGTCCGCACTTCCTAAAATGAAGATATCGTGTTTACCCATAATGGAAACCATAAAGGTATGCCCAAAATGAAAAAAAAACAGAAGCTTAAGGAAAACATAAACATATTATATATCATATATAAAAATAGTGACATCATAATGGCCACCTTTGAAGGTGTTAAATGAGTGTTGAACAATCATCGTTTCGGGAGGCAGAATTTCGCCATCCACGGAAACCGTATGTTCTTTAACCATTTGATGTAGTTGTGTGAGAGTGTAGCTCAAATAAATATTATAAAAACATCCTTGTATATTTAATATACTGTTGTTGTTACAAAATAAGTAAATAAAAAGAGTTTATGGGGTTGGAGAAGCAAAATAAAACAAATGAACATGAGAGAATGAATTACCTTTAAAAGTGTATCTCCTTTTGATTTGAGTCTAAAGGCTTCCTTTGAAAGGATTCTGCCCAAAGGGAATCCTCTAGGATGAGGAGAGGGATGTGGACAGAGTAAATGGGCAGGGGTTGGCCGAGCCAAAGGCTTGAGTAGTGTGTGAAATGAGGTAGAGGTGGGGGCCTTTTATAAGAGGAGAGGAGAGGCACTTTTGGAAAGTAAAGAAATATTACATTATTTGAAAAAGTTTTTCGGTTTCAAAAGGTACCACATTGATATAATTAGTGTTTAAGGTGATAAGGGTTCTAAATACACTCATCCAATTGGTTTTCGACATGTTTATTTCATAGATTTTATATTATCTTTCCATTTTATTTAAATCGTCAAATAATGATGTCATCGCTGGATCATTATTATGTCATAAATAATTTAATTTATTTAATGTCTAAAAATCATAAAAATAATACTATTATGTAAGAAATTTTTTTAGCTTTCCAATTACTATTTATAATCAAAAATCTGATCTTTATAACCCCATGTAAAAATTGTTTTCGTAAAACATCTCTTGTTTGTGTCATTTTTACCTTTACATTAAATAAAAAGTTATTTATGTCATTTCCCAACCAAAATGTCTCCATGGGGTCCCCAAGTTAACCCATGGCTTGTCTTGGTCGGCCATGACACAACCAATAAGTTTGGGACATGTTTCTAGGTCATTTCATATTATTAAAGCATTATTTATACCTTAAACTACACTAATTACCACTAATCGCGATTAAAAACTTAATAAGTTACTATTCACCAAAAAATTATTTTAATCTCATTGAACCACATTTTACTTCTTAATGACAACCATGTATGTCAGATTTTCAAAATTCAATACATATTAGTGGTAAACTTTCATTTAACTGAAAAATCAGTTTGCTTGATTACCACTTAGTGGTTTCACTATTCATCAAAAATTGAAGTTTTTCCGAAAATTACCAAAAATTCACCCTAAGATATATTTGATATTCCGAATTCAAAATTGAAGTCTATTTTACAAAATACAAATCATATAAGTCACATTAATTAATTTAATAATTAATTCCCGCTGCCAGAGCAAATAGCGTGTTTTTACAAAACAATAAGTATCAAAAGATTGACACCAGTTTAAGTCTAATTTCAAAGTGAAATTGATTCCAATGACCACCATTGGATAAAATGGTAAAAATATATTCTAATTTCACTTAAAAACCAATTCAAAACATAATCTAATCATATAAATAAATTAGATTAAAAAAGCAGTTTTGATGTTAAATGCAGTATTTTTCACTATTCATTAAAAAATGAACATTGTCAGAAAAATACCAAAAATGCACACAAGGTAATTTTTGATGTCCCAATCATAAGTAATAAGTTTATTTTGACAAACATAGCTAATAAAATTGTCAAAATATATATTTAAAAAGGGTTTTCCATCATAAGGAAGTAAAACAATCTTTTAAGAATATTAGTGTATTCCATGCATAAGATTGTATTTATTTTCATTTTAAGCCTCTAAAACACTATCTTAATCATTAATAGACATAGATAAAAATATCTATTATTCATTACTTACTTGGGATGTTACATCCTTCCCCCCTTTAGAAAATTGCGTCCCCGCAATTTATTTACTTATCGAATAAATGGGGGTACTTATCCCTCATTGCATTTTCAGATTCCCATGTTGCCTCTTCAATCATGTGGTTTTTCCACAAAACCTTTACCTGGTGAATCAATTTATTCCGTAACACTTGCTCCCTGTGGTCAAGAATCTGGACCGGTTGTTCCTCATAAGATAGATTCTCTTCCAGTTGAACTACCTCTAGACTCAAAACATGAGATGGATCTGGCATATACTTTCTCAACATCGAAACGTGAAAAACATTGTGTACCTGAGATAAACTCTGAGGTAAAGCCACTCAGTATGCAACTGATCCAACTCTCTCCAGAATTTCGTATGGTCCAACAAACCTTGGACTCAACTTTCCTTTCTTACCAAACCTCATCACACTTTTCCAAGGAGAAACCTTGAGAAAAACATGATCACCTACCTCGAAAGATAGATCCTTCCTCCGGTTATCCGCATAACTCTTCTGCCTGCTCTGAGCTGTTCTCATGTGTTTCTGAATCAGCTGAACTTTTTCTACCATCTCTTCTACCAATTCTGGTCCCATCAACTTCCTTTCACCCACTTCATCCCAGAAAGCTGTAGTTCGACACCACTTCCCATATAATGCCTGAAATGGTGCCATCTGTATACTGGAATGGAAACTGTTATTATATAAAAACTCAACCAAAGAAAGATGTTAGTCCCAACTTCCCTGATAATCCATAGAACAAGCTCGTAGCATATCCTCCAATGTCTGAATTGTTCATTCTGACTGCCCATCTGATTGAGGATGGAAAGCTGTACTAAAATTTAATTCAGTACCCAACGACTTCTGAAGGCCTTTCCAAAAGTTAGAAGTAAACCTGGGATCACGATCCGATACAATGGAGAGAGGAACTCCATGTAACCTGACTATATCTTTAAGATACAAACAGGAAAGTTGATCAAGAGAGAAAGTATCTCGTATAGCAAGGAAATGAGCAGATTTGGTCAAGCGATCAACCATAACCCAGATTGCATTATTACCTCGAGATGTCTTCGGTAATCCAACAACAAAGTCCATGGATATATTCTCCCATTTCCACTCTGGCACTGGTAAAGGCTGAAGCATCCCTTTCGGTAACTTCCGCTCTGCTTTAACCTGCTGACAAGTCAAACACTTCACAGTAAAATCAGCAATGTCTATTTTCATTCCATCCCACCAGTAATACTCCCACAGATCTCTATACATCTTAGTACTGCCCGGATGAACTGAAAACGGAGAACTATGAGCTTCACATAACATCTCTCTCTTCAACTGTGAATCACAAGGCACACACAATCTCTTCCCAAATCTCAAAACACAATCACTATCAATGTTGAATTCAGGCAACTTACCTTTCTGAACCAGCTCTACCTTTTTCTGCAACTCACTGTCTTGCTTCTGTGCTTGCTTGATTCTATCTGATAGAGAAGATCTCACTGATACCTGAAACAAAACAGAAGGACTTCCTGCACCAACAACTTCTATGCCAAAGTTCATCAAATCGTTAACCAAAGGATCACGTTCCAAACGCAACATTGTTAATGAAGCATTACTTTTTTGACTCAAAGCATCAGCCACTTTATTTGCTTTTCCCGGATGGTAATGAATTGTACAATCATAATCCTTGATTAATTCCAGCCATCTCTTTTGTCTCATGTTTAACTCTTTCTGAGTGAATATATACTTTAAACTTTTGTGATCGGTATATATTTCACACTTTACTCCATACAAATGATGCCTCCAAATTTTTAAAGCAAAAACAGCAGCAGCTAATTCCAAATCATGTGTAGGGTAATTTACCTCATGAGTTTTCAACTATTGTGAAGCATAAGCAATTACCTGATCATTCTGCATTAGGACGCAACCAAGTCCTTTCAATGAAGCATCACTGTATATAACAAACTCACCATTCTTAGAAGGTAGTGCCAAAACTGGAGCATTCACCAATCTTCTTTTCAATTCCTGAAAACAATCATCACATTCTTTTGTCCAGATAAACTTAACACCCTTCTGAGTTAGCTTAGTCATTGGACTAGATAACCGTGAAAAATTTCTAACAAACCTTCGGTAATAGCCCGCCAAACCAAGGAAGCTACGAATCTCGGTTACATTTGTGGGTCTTGGCCATTCTTCCACAACTTTTGTTTTTGCAGGATCAACAGTTATTCCATCTTTAGAAACAATGTGACCAAGGAAAGAAATTTGTTGCAACCAAAACTCACACTTGCTGAATTTCCCATACAGTTTCTTTTCTTTTAAGGTTTGCAAGATAACCCTTAAATGTTTTTCATGATCCTCTTTACTTTTAGAAAACACCAAAATATCATCAATAACACAACCACCATTTATCACCTGATTCAACTGAGCCATCACTGCAGTAAACTGCTCAATTATGATTCTGACCATCTTAGTATGCTGATTTGGAAGGACATTTCCCTCAGTTTGCCTTCCCAAAAAAAACTTCTCTGTTTCCTCTAAGAAAAAACCATTCTTAGCAAACATGTCTTAGATGAAGCAACATGGTAATCTTCAAATGCTATATCACTTCAATTTGACCATAAAAAAATATTTTGGATAATCATTTAATATAATTCTAACTCCTAAAGTTATCTAAACCGACCATTGATACCAACTATAAGGCCCCAGACTTAAACCTTACTTAATCTTGAGTTATTACAAGATTACACGTTGAGGATCTTTTCGGGTTTATAGTTTTAGAGAGTTAGATCATAAAACTTGCATTACATTCCACATATAAACAAAGTGGTTACATAAAGATAGTATTCTTCATTCCCATCAATGGAAACACATTTAAAATAAAACATGGATTATTTCTTGACACATCCTTGACTCTATCATCTTATCATGTACCTTTCCCTTGACCTGTGAAAAACATTTCAAAAACTTGGGATGAGCATAAAAACTCAGTATGGGTTATAAAAACATGGAAAGAAAACATGGGTACATACATACATAAGAGTTAAATCATACTTTACCCATAAAACATAATCACTTTAACATACCTCATCAAATCATGAATAAATCATAGAAATCATAAGACATAAAGGTAACTTGAGGCATTCATAACATTCTTACGTAGGGAGTAACCCTCTTGGTTATGTTTGGAATACCCATCACAGTATATTCCCTAAAATCTCTTCAGAGAAACCTTAACGTTTCACTCCTTCGCGTTACCCAATGCATTCGAGAGCTATAACGGGCTCACCCGCCCTTAGTTTATCACGGAACCACCCGTCTTCATAATAATGCCCAAGAACCATAACATAATCATATCACATAAAACATGCATAAAGGTAACATAAAATTTCCACATTTCAATCACGAGATATCAATACAACACATTGATATAATAAAAACATTATGAAAACCATTTTAAATACCAAAGTAAAACATGGTATTTATTTTTCGATTTAAAAAAAATGTATGGCTTGTAGAGGAAGCCGAAACTCAAATAACGGTTACGACGGCGGAGAAGTCATTGTCGCCACATACGTACGACAAAAACATTCCCTTTTTTCGTTTAGTAAACGCTTCGTATAAAAAAGATTCCTTTTGGATAAACGTAAAAGTCAAAGGGGTTTATACACCGTATAAAAGAAAGTTGTGTATAAAATAAAATATGCCTCAACGAAAGGAGATTGAGACGAAGTCCCATACCTCGTATCCGACTTGACCCAACCGTTCTTTAATCTCCTGAATAATAAACTTGAGTTAATCTATACTTGCTTATGAATCTTTTTCAAGTTCATTATTCCTTTTATACCATGTTATGAACATCATGTAATCAGTTACGTTAATAATGTTCATTTTGTCGGTATTTGGTTCTTAAGTCAAAAATAGACTTCTTACACTTACATGTTGTTAATTTGGTCAAAGGTTCATTATATCCAGAATGGTATTCATGATGTAGATATCATATATGTCATATATATCCAGTACATACTTGCATTTATAATATTACATAATCATTTAGAGGTAAGAAATGAAATGCACCGTTCATGGAGACGGTAAGCCGTACGTACGCATGAACGCTACTTTCATTTCTATTTCGTATTTTATAGAATGGAATCATAATGATATAAAGGTATATTATAATTCCAGTATAATATCATATATAATATCATAGTTCCATCCTTTATATGTCCCACATATGGTATTTAACGAATCAAATCACTTTGAGGGGGCGGTAGTCCGCACTTCCTAAAATGAAGATATCGTGTTTACCCATAATGGAAACCATAAAGGTATGCCAAAAATGAAAAAAAAACAGAAGCTTAAAGAAAACATAAACATATTATATATCATATATAAAAATAGTGACATCATAATGGCCACCTTTGAAGGTGTTAAATGAGTGTTGAACAATCATCGTTTCGGGAGACAGAATTTCTCCATCCACGGAAACCGTATGTTCTTTAACCATTTGATGTAGTTGTGTGAGAGTGTAGCTCAAATAAATATTATAAAAACATCCTTGTATATTTAAGATACTGGTTTTGTTACAAAATAAGTAAATAAAAAGAGTTTAGGGGGTTGGAGAAGCAAAATAAAACAAATGAACATGAGAGAATGAATTACCTTTAAAAGTGTATCTCCTTTTGATTTGAGTCTAAAGGCTTCCTTTGAAAGGATTCTGCCCAAAGGGAATCCTCTAGGGTGAGGAGAGGGATGTGGAGAGAGTAAATGGGCAGGGTTTGTCTGAGCCAAAGGCTTGAGTAGTGTGTGAAATGAGGTAGAGGTGGGGGCCTTTTATAAGAGGAGAGGAGGGGCACTTTTGGAAAGTAAAGAAATATTACTTTATTTGAAAAAATGTTTCGGTTTCAAAAGGTCCCACTTTATATAATTCGTGGATAAGGTGATAAGGGTTCGAAATCCCCTCATCCTATTGGTTTTGGACATGTGTAGTTCATATATTTTATATTATCTTTCCATTTTATTTAAATCGTCAAATAATGATGTCATCGCTGGATCATTATTATGTCATAAATAATTTAATTTATTTAATGTCTAAAAATCATAAAAAAATACTATTATGTATCAAATCTTTTTAGCTTTCCAATGACTACTTATAATCAAAAATCGGATCTTTATAACCCCATGTAAAAATTGTTTTCGTAAAAACATCTCTTGTTTGTGTCATTTTTACCTTTACATTAAATAAAAAGTTATTTATGTCATTTCCCAAACAAAATGTCTCCATGGGGTCCCAAAGTTGACCCATGGCTTGTCTTGGTCGGCCATGACACAACCAATAATGTTGGGACATGTGTCTAGGTCATTTCATATTATTAAAGCATTATTTATACCTTAAACTACAGTAATTACCACTAATCGCGATTAAAAACGTAATAAGTTACTATTCACCAAAAAATTATTTTAATCTCATTGAACCACATTTTACTTCTTAATGACAACCATGTATGTCGGATTTTCAAAATTCAATACACATTAGTGGTAAACTTTCATTTAACTGAAAAATCAGTTTGCTTGATTACCACTTAGTGGTTTCACTATTCATCAAAAATTGAAGTTTTCCAGAAAATTACCAAAAATTCACCCTAAGCTATATTTGATATTCCGAATTCAAAATTGAAGTCTATTTTACAAAATTCAAATCATATAATTCACATTAATTAATTTAATAATTAATTCCCGCTGCCAGAGCAAATAGCGTGTTTTTACAAAACAATAAGTAACAAAAGATTGACACCAGTTTAAGTCTAATTTCAAAGTGAAATTGATTCCAATGACCACCATTGGATAAAATGGTAAAAATATATTCTAATTTCACTTCAAAACCAATTCAAAACATAATCTAATCATATAAATAAATTAGATTAAAAAGCAGTTTTGATGTAAAATGCAGTATTTTTCACTATTCATTAAAAAATGAACATTGTCAGAAAAATACCAAAAATGCACACATGGTAAGTTTTGATGTCCCAATCATAAAGAATAAGTTTATTTTGACAAACATAGCTTATAAAATTGTCAAAAGATAGATTTAAAAAGGGTTTTCCATCATAAGGATGTAAAACAATCTTTTAAGAATATTAGTGTATTCCATGCATAAGATTGTATTTATTTTCATTTTAAGCCTCTAAAACACTATATTAATCATTAATAGACATAGATAAAAATATCTATTATTCATTACTTACTTGGGATGTTACAAGTAGACTCGCGGAAAGAATCACCATAAGGCCAGTTGGTGTCCCTACCTATCTGAAGACTCTGACGATAGCCTCCAGCCAATCCTCGACTGCCTGACGATCCATCTCTCTGTGGAACCTGGGCGGCCTCTGCCTCTGAAACACGTGCAACGCGCTCAAGCGGCGTGCACTCTCCACCGCTGGGGTGGGTAGAATTGGTGGATCAGTGGGTAGTGGTGCCATTGGTGGCTCCACTATAATGGGACCCTACTCTGAGGCCTCGTCGCTCGGTGGGCTGCCATCCATCACGTAACTAAGAACCCTGGATGGATGTCTTAGTGGGGCCATCCTGAAAGAAACAAGTGTGCCACGGTTAATACAGTATACCTGGTGAGCTAATACAAAGTAATCACAAAGAAAACATTTAAAACACACATGCAATCAATATTTTCGTGCATTGAGTTATAAATCAGAATTCAGGGTCCTGGTGTATGGATACGTCAGCCTCCGCACCAACACTAGACTCCCTGGACTGATAACCACACTCAATACCCTAAACACTCTTGCTTCACACAGAAGAAATTATCAGAGTCCTGAGTTCTGCGGTAGAACCGACTCATCTGATACCAATTTGTCACGACCCATCCTCAGGGCCCATGTTGTGACTACCCCAATCCCACCTTCCATAGGCCAGGGGCAGGTGACTCGCACCAAAGGCGTAAATCCCAAAATAAGGGAAGGCACTGCCTTTATGAATTAACATGCACAACAGAGTACGCAAGTGAAGTAAGAACTAAATAAAACTACGTACAAGGTAAGTACTGAAAAGTTAATGGGCCAGTATAAAAACCCAACAGAAAGTACAATACAACTAAAAGAAAAGTACAATAGCTGTAAGTAAAAACATCAACACTGCGTTGTCCTCCGAAAATCCCACCTGAAGGGTGGGTACAGATAGTTTCCTCGGCTTCTCAGGTCCGGCCGCCTACTCAATGTACATCCCGTCATGTGTTCCTCCTCCGGTACTGTTTAGCTCCAAAATCCACCACCTCGATCAGTGTTGTCCATCATCTAAAACCAACACAACGTAATGTAGGCATAACCCATGCAGGGGTGAGTAAACGATACTCAGTAGGGACCCTGAGACCCCCGAAGGTCTCTCAGAATCCACGAAGGATAAACCACAAAGGAATGATACAATCATGAAGTATCAAAAACACTACTTAGGTATATGTACATACATATACCTAAGTCATCTATTACAGTTCGTCTCCAACTCTCGAGTCCCAGCACCACGCAGTCCACAAAGGAAAGATTAACCCAGTCCACAAAGGAAAAACACAACCCAGTCCACACAGGAAAGAAAATGAATCACATCGATTATAATGATTGAGAATCAAGACTCCGCTCACATAGGTATACACTTTGTAAGGCAATAGAGATGATCATATGTAGCCACTGATTCATCTAAGCTATTAGACCCACATAGGATACAAGACCGGCTAAGATATCAGACCCACATAGGATATAAGACCAGCTACTCTGTCAGTCCCACTCAGGATACAAGTATAGAGGTCAAATAATACCATACCCACGTAGGATACAAGAAAGTAGTCATCGTCGTCAATCCCACAGAAGATCCCAGTACAGTCGTCATCGCTGCTGAACCCATGGAGGATCCAAGTACAGTCGTCCTCACTGCCGAACCCATGGAGGATCCATGTACAGTCATCCTCACTCTTGAACCCACATAGGATCCATGTACATTCATCCTCGCTTCCAAACCCACATAGGATCCATGTACAGTCGTCCGTGCTACCAAAACCACGGAGGATCCAAGTACAGTCGTCCTCGCTGCCGAACCCACGGAGGATCCAAGTACAGTCATCCTCGCTACCGAACCCACAGAGGATCCAAGTACAGTCATCCTCACAGTCGAAACCATGGAGGATCCAAGTACAGTCATCCTCGCTGCCAAACCCATAGAGGATCCAGGTGCAGTCATCATCCTCACAGTCGTAGCCAACTCTAGGGTTTCCGCACACAACATACTCAATTCCGGGAGGGTCCGCTCCTCAAGTCAAACGGGGTGGATACATCAACTGTCACGAAGACTAGAGTTAATGTATCTCGTAGTTCCGCCCCACGTAATAGGGGAAACCAATAAAAACGTGTCCAAGTCATGGAGAACAAGACAACCAATCCATTTTCCTAAAGTACACGGCATGTAGGTAAGTGATACATGCCTTGTCATCAGACACTGGGTATTGCCCGTGTGAAACGGCCCGTGTCCTGGGGCTGGTCAAGTAAATAAGTCAGTACATGGTGTGTAGTATAGTTAAACATCGTGTCCAAATCTCTAGGGTCAATTCCATGTGGGCTGTCCATGTCTGGCCGTGTGGTGGAGTACATGCCCGTGTACTCCACCATGTGTCCTTGTATTTACGGAATACATGTTGTGCCTCTTGGCCGTGTGGTTATTCTCGTGTCTGTGTATCACCCAGATTACACACCGAGCCTCGTGAAGCCGCTTCTTCCTTTCAAAGAAGATAATACACATCGTGCCTCGTGGCTGTGTATTTCTGTCTATGTCCGTGTATTTCACTTGAATACACACCATGTTCATCGAAGTCTCCTCTATCAAACTGTGTGGAAAATACATGTCGTGTGACCGGTTTCACATGCCGTGTGTCACTTCTTCTGATGTTCATTACTTCTGCCGCTGAACGCTTGTACTACAGAGCGTGTGCTTTGGAAGGACACACCATGTATTCGGAAATTTTCCAAAAAGGACGCCTTTATCCAGCATGCCTCCCGAGGTGTCTGTCCTTCGTTTAGATGATCTTTTTTCTACAAAACTCCCTCTCCTAGGTCGTCCCAATATTTCGAGGCCTTTTCAGATGTTTTTGGGGCCTCCGATCACCTCCTAAAACATTCCATGATTCACTGCTCGAGAATGGTAGTAGAACACCATAAAACAAGAACAATGGAGGAATTGGACCGTGTTAGTTTGGCCAAGTTCCATATAGATTAATTCGATAGCAAATGGATTAGAGAAACAACAACATGTAAGGAAAACCAATCATTTCTCAATCCAGATACACCCCTACCTCGATAAACATTGTCGTTTTCCAATGAAGAGGAAGACGGCGTCGTGGGGTGAGGTTTCGAGGACGGCATTGGCGTGCGTCCAAGGAGGGAATGGTGTCTCACACTAGCTGCAGAGAGAAGAAGGAACGGTGCATCCCCTTTCCTTGTGGTGACGACGTTCTTCGTCGAAGGTGTCGTTCTTCGGGAGAGGATGAAGTTATTCAAAGGGACTTAGAGCTCTCTCCTCTAATTCACAACACAACAAGCCAACCCAAAATAAAAGAAGACTCCACTTATTTTATTAAAGCATAGAATGCATTTCAAAATACAAAATTCAAAAACATAATCAAAAAATTAATTAAACTTGATTTGTCTAATTAATTGGGTCTTATGTTGGCAAGTTTGATGAGGGACAGAGAGGGGAGTTACACACATAAATGGGGGAGTTAGGGAGTTAGGGAAAGTGAAGGGTTGGGATCGTGTGGGCCCCACCTCACCTTTATCCACTCATGGGTAGTTAGTATCTAGTGGACTCCACCCTAACTCCCACACCTAGGATCTAATCACTTAGAAAAAGAAATAAAATTGTAACACAATTTTATTTTACTTTTTATTTAATCCACAGTTTTTATTAACTCCTCCCGAGTAGAGGAATATTCATTAAAGGTCCTCTTAAGAAATTATTGGTGTTGCGGTTCCATCAGTGCCCTTAGATTTCAATTTCGAGCACCGGTTCAAAAGATAGAAATCCCCGCTTGTTCGTTCACTGAACATACCCGATCTAAACATTGGAAATTGATTTCCGAGCACACCGGGCCTCAGAATCAGGTTCCGTCGGAAACTGTTTACTCGTAAAATCCCAAATAATTTAAGAAAAAAAATTTCCTTGAAATTTCCGGGTCTTTACACTTCAAGGCTCAAAAGGGCGTGAAGAGAAGAGGGAAGGGGTTCCCTTTTTATAAGGGAGGAGAGTGGTACCTTTGGAAAGTCATAAAATATTTTTTTATAATACAGTCATATTCGGTTTATAATAGCTCCAAATTGATTTATTTCAAAGATTAAGTGGGGATGGGTCTATATACTATCAACCAATAGGTTATAGGAATGTTTAGGTTACTATTTTAACCTTATCATTTAGATTTAACTCTAAGTTAAATAATTTAACTTTTACCGTGTTTTCTTGTTTTCTTACACTATATGGTTAATAAACATACTATAACAAGACAAACGAACCACATTTGGTTCATTATTAATATATATATCCTTATATAAGTCATTTGGCCGAACCTTAGATTTTTATGAATATAATAACAGTTAATAATATAATATATTTTTTAAAAACTATTTTATGTCAATTTTGACACTATTTGATAATTGATTTTTGTAAAACCAATAACATCATGATTAGTTAAAAATATTTAATTGAATAAATACTAACATGAATTATTAATCGAAACAATTATTGGAATTTATAAAAAGTTTCAAATTATATTTATTTGCGTATTTATAACATCAATTATGTTAATATTTCATTAATAAGGTAAATACTGCATCATTATTCTGTCATAAATAAATTAAATTATATATTCTATAAAAATTATAAATAAAATACAATTATCTAGGAAGTATTTTTATCTTTCCAATGAATATTTATAGTCGAATTTATCTTATGTATAACCCTATATTAAAAATGTTTTAGTTATTAATCATTGGTTTTAACTCCTTTAACTCTTTTTTAAATGATATAATAATAAGTGTTCTAATCTAATCCAAGTGGACCTAAATGGTCATATTTTAGTCCTAAGGTTGTTTTTGGTCTAATTACACTTATCCAAGTGAATTATTATGTGTGTTAGGGTAATAAAAAATCATTTTTACCCTTAATTACCCTATTTACTTCTAATCGTGGTAAATAAAAGTGAAAGGTTACAATTCACCAAAAATTATTTTTATCTTATTGAACCACATTTTAAACCTTGATAATAACTGTGTCTCTCGGATTTTCAAAATTCCACTCACAAAAGAGGTAAAATTATGTTTTATGTAAATTTTCAGATTCTCCTAAGAGGTGTGTAAAAGATAGTGAAAAGTTCAATAAAATTTTTATATATCTAAAATCATTATAAAATGACTCAAACAAATTACATTGAACTTATATAGGTATTATGTATCAATTTTGACCTAAAATAAATTTAAATAAAACAAATAATTATTTAACTAAAAAGTTGGTTTTTAAATAGTAACCCCGTGTTTTCACTATTCATCAAAAATTGAAAGTTTTCAAAAAAATACCAAAAATTCACCCTAGGCTAATTTCGATATTCCGAATTAAAAAATGAAGTCCATTTTGAAAGATAAAATTTATAAAATTTCAAAAAGTGGGTATTACTATTCATAACGGCTAGTTCATAATAATATCATAATAATATCTCATTTAGTGAAACTTGGTGTTGTGTACTACATACACTATCAAAGAAGGTCTTGATTGTGTGTAATGCAAGCCAAGACAGTGTTGTGTGTAGTGAAAACTCCGTTTGGTCTGGAATATAACATAATAAAACTTATTTCATTTATATATGAAACAAAATATATACTTAATGTTGCGTAGAATAATTTCCACAAAATGAACTTGAAAATTTTTGTAACATGAGCCAAGAATAGTGTTTCATATACTGCAAGATAATACGGTGTTGCGTATAATACAAGCTAATAATGTTGTAGTGTATAATTGAAGACATCGATGAAATTAAAAATAATATATCTCATAGAATCTCACTGTGATACAGACAGTTTATAATAATTTTAGATATATAAAAATTTTATTAAACTTTTTACCGTCTTTTACCCACCTCCTATAAGAATTGGAAAATTCACATAAAACTTAATTTTACTGCTTCTGTGAGTGGAATTTTAAAAATATTAGGGACACGGTTGATATAAGTAAGATAAATGTGGTTCAATAAGATTAAAATAATATTTGGTGAATAGTAACTTTTTACTTTTATTTACCAAAGTTAAAAGTAAATAGGGTATTTAAGGGTAAAAATGAAATTATTATTACCCTAACACAAGTAAAAATTCTATTGGATAAGTATAATTCGACCAAGGACAACCTTAGGAATATAATATGAACCTCTTTGGCCCACATGGATTAGATTAGGACATTTATTATTATTTAATTCAAAGATAAGTTAAAAGAGTTATAAAAATGTTTAATAATAAAACATTTTTAATATAGGGTTAAACATAAGATAAATTCGACTATAAATATTAATTATAAAGATAAAAAATTTCCGACATTATTTTATTTTATTTATATTTTGCGAAATTAAATATTTTAATTTATTTTTGATACAATGATGATGTTGTAATTACCCAATTAATGAAATATTAAAATATTTGTTATTATAAATATCCAAATAAATTTAATTTGAGAATTTTTATGAATTAAACTATTTTAATTGGTTAATATGACATATTATGGTTGGTTAGATTAATTTTTTCTAAGTAATAATGTTGTTATGAATTTAGCAAAAACAAAATACCAAATAGTGTCCGAATTGGCATAAAAGAGTTTTTTAAAAAAATGTTATATTATTAATTGATATTCTATTCCTTCAAATCTAATGTTTGTCCAAAAGACATATATAATGATAGTTGTATCATTAATTAACCACATGGGGTTCTCTTGTATGTATATAGTGAAATTATTAACAATATAATATAAAAATAAAAAGAGACATGGTAAATGTCAAACTATTTAACTAAGAGATAAATAAAAAAGATAAGGTTAATATAGTTACCCAAACCTCTCTAAAATCTATTGGTTGAGTGGTTTTCGACCCATACCCACATTGGCCTTTAATTAATCTATTTTTTAGCCATCAAAAACCGAAAATAATTTTATTATAAAATAATATTTCTAGCTTTTCCTATGGTTCCCCTCACCACTCTTATAAAAGGGAACTACCCCTACTCTCTAATTCACACCTTCAGAGCCATTTGGCTCGGCCAATTTCTGCCCAAATACCCTCTAAATTGTCCTCCCTTTCATCCTATAGTCCTTCCTTTAGTCATAAATCCATCCTACGGAGCCATTTTGATCAAATCAAAAGGAAGAACCCTATGAATAGGTAAATATTTCATCACATCTTCCAAGTTCCTTTCTTCTTCCACTTCCTCTTTATTTATTATTTACATTATAAAATAATAACTTTAGTATCTTCTATATACTGTGATGTTATTATAAATATTTTACAACCATATTTATTATTTTATCCATCCTTTGAATGACATGTCACCATACGTGTGTACGTACAACTTACCGTCTCCAAGTCATGGTGTAATTGTTATTCAATACATTATATTTGAATGGGTATAATAATGATGTGTAATTGATGTGAATGACAAATATAACATGATATTGATTCTGTATATATGATATACCATCCAATTATATATTATTTGAATATCAAAAGAATGATATTGTCACTCGTGCGTTCATACGGATTACCATCTCCACGAACACGATGAGATTCATTCCCCATCGTATCCATTCAAGAATAATTTCCATTAGATGATTTAAAATAATGTTTCAACACATAATATCATTCAGAATATGAATAATATACATCCTATCAATAAAAAACATTACTTACATAACAAATCATATAAAGGTAAACGAATTACATAACACCCGAAATGACAATAATAATAAAATATTATTAACCAATCAATATTAAAAAATCATATATGATATCATATTAATGTATATGATTATTTTATAATTTAATAACAATTATTTCACCATTATACATGAGGTTAACCTACCCTCGTCCAAGGAAATGTACAAGTTAAGGGTTAATTTCAAACTCTATTTATTATCCAAGATTTTTTTTATGTATGTATCAACTAGGACCTATTTATCATCCACATCAATGCTTCTTAAAAATGTATTTCAAAATATTTTTAATATTTACATGAAAATGGGTTAAATTCATTTCAAACCTTATTTTACCTTATATGTTTTGAATGGAATATTTCCGTCATTTTCCAAACAAGGTACTTTTTGACCTTTTCAACAAATTTTCGGTTAGAATGTTTTTTCAACTTATATGGCGGGTGAAGCTATTTTCTTCCATTATAACATCATCGAAGCTTCCCTTACAATCTTATATGAATATTGTAAAAATAATTTTTCTCTTAAATTAAATCAAAATAGAATGAGATATTTCACAAAAAAAGGTTTTTATTTCTTCTATGTCAACATCCTTTGATGGATTTTAAGCTTATTTGAAGTTGATTTATTATAATACAAAATTCCATATTGTATTGAAGGTTTTATGATATGTTTGACTGTGGATGTTTTATTT
Source organism: Viscum album (assembly GCA_963277665.1). Classification (NCBI taxonomy): domain Eukaryota; kingdom Viridiplantae; phylum Streptophyta; class Magnoliopsida; order Santalales; family Viscaceae; genus Viscum; species Viscum album. Next base: position 1,100,879,965 of record OY728123.1, read on the forward strand.
TTACATCATTCATGGTTTATGGATAAAGTATAGAAATTTCCTATGCTAGTTTTAATATGAATGTTTATGTTATGTTTAAACCTTTTCATATGAGGAATGCATTGGACTTAGTATGTGACAAGTGGAGCCTTCTATAGCTCCTCGATGCATCGGTAGGTCTCATGATACAAACTAGTGTCTTGGCATAAGGCCTTGAAAAAATTTTATTTCTAGTTTAGGCATAAGGACTTGACTATGTGGTTATGAATGTGTGGAATTATGCATTCCATCATTATGAAAGTGGCTATTGATATTGAATGAGATTATTCGACTAGTAGGATATACATGTGAATAAGTAAATGGCATTATTTAAATCTATATTTTCCATATTATGTTGACGTTCAAGTCTAAACAGGCTTATGTTTTAGTCTTATACATTGCCTTAAATGTTTATGCTTATTTATGAAAGTTTCCGCTATATTGTAATTTTTACTGAGCATCTAAGCTCACCCCTTTCTATGTTTTATTTTTCCCAGGATGCGAAGAAGTATATTATGACTGACCTGTATGAATAGTCTATGGGATCTCTTTGTTGTCTTTGGAAACAATTTTTTTGTTGTTTTCCATTTTATGATGTAATTTAATCCTTATGAATGTATCTAGTACTTCCTAGTCTACTAAACTTATCGGACTTTCAATACTTGATCTTTTATGATCATGCCACTGATACGTAATAATTCACATACTCTGGGCTTCTGAGGTTGGGGTGTTACAGTTCAAAAAAAATAATTATGCCTTACCATACAATCAAAATAATATATTACGTAAGGATAGTTTACTATCATAATAAGATTAAATGTATTTTTTTCACATATAGATGTAGAAATTTTGTCAGATTCTATTGTAAAACTCTATATTGCATGATAATTAGGTCTAGCTTATTATGTACATTTTATTATTCAAATATTTTTTTAAATTATTCAGTCATGATTTGTATGGCTGGTTTTCCTACATTCAAAACTAATAATAGTTGATTTACCTTTTATATTTATTATAATGAAATATATCATGTGTCTCTTAATTTCCCTATAAATCTTTTATAGTGTTAAATTATATTATGACCCATTTTATGAATTTAGAAACATGAAATAGATCTTCATCTTTTGTTATTCATGATGAATCTATGAAATCAATGGATGTGTTAGCATCAACATATATAGATTTAAAAGAAAATCCCATTATTTTTTCAGATGAATCAAGATCATTGTTCATTAATTGAATCTCATATTTAAATATGGATCCAACATACATATATATAGTATTATTTACAATATTTTTTATCATTAATAGATACATTCATTGGAATCCACGTGTTTGGTAAAGATCGATGTATCATTTTTATTAGAGTTTAATTATGCATGGTTTCACTATGTTTGATCATGCTATTGATAATATATGTGTATATATTTAACCTCTCCTTCACAAACTCTTGGTTATAAATTCTAAATTTATGAAATTTAGTACTGGGAATAACAATATGATATCTATGGAATATTTTAGTTGCATTAAGTGACATTTAATATCTCTAAAATTTGATAATTACTTTTACAGTATGATATATCACTATGAAAACATTTACTAAAAGATTAGTAATAATAATTCATAACATTTTAGTTTAAATATTATTTTTAAATTTCATTTATTATTAAATCCATAATATTGACATGTGGTTTTTTATATGGTATATCCATTACATTATAATACTCAATTGGAATAGATTTAAAAAAATTCTACACTTTTATCTTTTTAATATTCATTATCACTTCAATTTAAATGATGGGGTTTCAATGGATTTAATAATTCATTCTTATAAGTTTCCATCACATTAATAAATCCTTCCGTAGTCTTTTTAAGGACAAGGATAAAATTTATCTCAAATAAAAAAAATACATTTATGGAATGCCTAAAATACAATTTGATAGTATATGAAAAGGAAAATAGATATATAACTGAATATTCTTAAAAGGGTATCCTATAGATTAAAATTTGATTGTAACAATAAAATGAATAATAGAGATATAAAATTCATAAGATTGTAAACCTTTGATGCCAATTATTATGTTGGATATGAATATTGTATATGGAAAAGGAATTGAATTAATAGACCTTCATTAAAAATATTATAATTATTTGAATTTGTAATGATAATGATTTTGAAATTAAAACCAATGAAATAACTGCTAATTTTTAAAGTATTTTGGATCCAAATGATCCTACTTCACTCTTCACACCCCAAGTGATGGAACATTCCTTTCACTATGAAAGTTATAGAGATAAGTTTTCATTGGAAAAAAATAAATATAGGTTTTTACAATGTATGAATCCCAACCAAATAATTTCTAAGGAGGATCCCCGAACCAGATAATAGAAAACCATTGGTTTAAGCTGAAAAAACCCCATTAATTTTACATTGAGCATCCCAAACCTAATTTTACTTCCTTTTGTTTAGGTAATAATTTCCAATAAATTCATTTTAAAGGTAATATAGCCTTTGTAATATTTGAATAAGTGCAGAAGACTACCCAGATAGAAAAAATTAAACAATGATTAGAACAAGATAGAATATGATAGAATTGATTTTTATGAAACTCGTGTTGAAAACCCTTTTGAATGTTGTTGAAATTGTACATTTGAGGTTCCATAAATGTTATAGTTCAAATCATCCTAGTGATATGTAATTCAAATAATAATAGTTCATCCCATGAAAGTTCTTATAAAATATGTAAATAAAGTGTACAAGGTCACTTAACAATCTTATGAGTATAAACCCTTTAGATTGTCTAGTATAATTTTCATTAGTGGTACCTAATAAAATAATCCTTTTTCCATTTAAATAAATATAAATTTAGACAACACGCTACTGTACACCATTAGAAATAGTCAAAATAATGAAAACTATTTCAACCATAAATCTCATAGTGGTAAAACCATTTCTTGAAATTTCATGAAATGAAAATAATTTCAATATTACAATAGGATTACGTGATTCAAAAAAAATTAATAATTAAATATATTTCCATAAAACACATTAATTTAATGCCATAAATATTATAAAACACAATTTTGAATTTCAAATTCAAAAGTACTATTTTTTCAAATAATAATTCAACGTGTATAGAACATTAAAAAAAATTTATCACTGCATACAAAAACTAAAAAATGTTTAAATGATTTGAAAGTAAAATAATATTAATTAAAAAATAGTATAGACTTAATCAACATAAAATAATATTAATAATTGAGTTTCAACCATAGGACTCATACATAAACATAATATACCCTTTGAGATTTATAACATCATGTTTATAGAAATGAAAAATAGTTCACATAGGTTCTACATAATTAATATGGATTTATAAATTCACAAAAATAATTTGAATATTTTAAATATACATAGAAAATATATGAATCAACTAGACCCTACTGATAGTACAATCACATCACTTTAACATGTTCTTCAGGTCCTTTCCTACCAGGCACCACCAGTTTCCTTACAAACAAATGGTACCCTATCTAGGGAACACCCACATGCCTGAATAGATCATTAGACAAATGATTATTCCCACATTTCAAAACATGTTCATTTAGTGTTCTTTTTACTCACACATACAAACATTTGGATTCTTCTAGGATGCCACCCATCAATATCACTAGATGAGGCCAATCCCATTTAATTATTAGGTTCTAAACAAGTAGGATCCTGAAAACCGAGGTTGAACTTTTTAATATGAGTCATATAATTTATCCATTTTACCCTATATCATTCTAAGGTCTTAAATCCCACTCCCAGGGCACAATGTATTCATTTTGGGCCCTATAACTCAATGTAACCTATGGAACCAATCATTTTGGTGGCTTCATTTTTATTCAAATATAAAAATTGGGCCTCAATAATAGCATATCCACCCCATATTAACATGGATATCAGGTCTTGGATGGCCACACACCACCAGTTTCCCCACAGACACATGGTCTCCCACCAGGATCCCTCTAACATTCCCAAATGGGTCATCTAAATGATGAATTCCCAAACATACCAATATTTTTTCTTTTAGTGTGATTTTTTCTCACTCACACACACCCTTAAAAACATTACCTAAGGTCACATATCATGATCAAAACTCTATTCCAAGCATGCATAATTTTGGAGTTCTTGTTTGGTAGGATCCTGAAAATAATGGTTCACCTTATTGACCTGATTCATATCATTTATCATATAACCCTTTAACATTGTAGTTTGTTAAAATAGTTGTATGAAACAAAAATTAAATAAAATAATTTTACTATATTATTTAAAATCTTGTAGAAATTTACAAAAATACATAGTAAAACTCACATAGTGATTTTTAACTAAGGTGTTTTTCACAAAGAAAGAGAATTGGCCATGTATGTGAATTGATTTAACTGAATCGACATATCTAATTGAAATATAAAATTTAATCATGTAGATAATTCACATAAGTTAATCACATATCTAAATTTAGCACATAGGTGATTCACATAAGTGAATAATATTTTCAATTCATCATATAGGTGATTCAAGTATCAAAATTTATAGAATCTATAAAAATATTAAATGTTCAAATCTCATACCTAAAATAGACCATCAAAATTGAAGAACTAGATTTGGGTCTATTTGAATTATTTAAATAACCTTTAATTTTATTTCTAAATAATCATGAATCAACTTAATAAGAAATCTATATATCATGATATTTTTGAATCATTGAGTGTAATCGAATCATGGAAATCGACTATGTTAATACAATAATGGCCATATAAGTTACAAATTTTCTACATGTATTTTGAATTGGATTCTTGGTGAAATGTATATTCACTATGGGGGAATATTAAAAAAAACATATATAAATTATATTTGAAGGTCAAAAATAACATATATATCATAAGAAAAAATCCAAAAACTTATTGACCATGTTATGACCGATAAAAAACATGAAATATAACAATATTATAAGAAATGAAATATTATGATATGATCATGACTATGAATACAGTAACCAATACACAATTCAATGTATTATAAAATTTAAGGGAAATATAAAAAAATATTTTCACTGATGAAAATATAGTAGGGTACAAATGTCCACTCGGCATGATCCCACGTGAACAAATCATAGAAAAATTAATAAATCATACCATCAAATGTGTTCCCAGATATATTTTAATCACTAGATAAAAAAATATTACTGATGAGTTGATAATGGAGGGAGAAATGTGGGAAACACAAATGTGTACATCCAATGTGCTCTATTTTTTTACATTACTAACAGAATCTGAAGAACGAATAGAATAATAAAATCATATAAATCATATAAAAATAACAATTATTGATATATAATGTAAATGGTTTAGTTTTTTAAGACATTTATTTATTTGAATGAGTTGGTATTTATTCAATTTATAATTTAAGAAAATATTGGATTATCCAAAAAGTACAAATTCCTACAACATATTGGATCTATCTTTGGAGTACCAATTATTTATAATTGTTTTATAAAATTATCATCCCACACTCTCTTACATAAAAAAATATCATCAATTATATGCATCATCTATTAAAAATAAAAATACATTATCTTGGTAACATTTATATTATAACTTGGTTAGAAGAACATACATTAATAGAAACAATTATAGAGAGTCTGGTTCTTACCCAGTATAATTTGGAATGTATAAAAATCTCCAAGAACAAAGATATTTCAAAGATGGTTATAAAAAATCTATTAACATGTTAAGTAAAGATGAAAAGCTTTTTTAAAAACTCCAAAATATTATTGTCAAACTTTTCCATTATAATTTTTATCTCCTCAGATGGAAATTGGATGAATTGGATGTTTTAAATTATATATTAACCATCACCATGTACTATATCGTGTTCACCACCACAGTAATGGCAGAAGTGAAAACAAGAAGTTAGGCCACCCAGCATTGTGATCCACCATGGGCATGGGCCAAATGGTAATAAATTTTCCCTCACTAAATCCACAACAACTTGCAAGATAACATTGTTTTGGATGTGGTCCCCAAGACCAGCACCAGTTCTCCATACCTAATACTTGTCGTATGTCCCATCTTTTTTCCATTCCCCTGGCCCATTGTGAAACACTAGTGACCAAAAATACTTCCACCAAAGTTTGGTGTTGTACATGTTAAATCCATAATTCTGGTTACATCACTTAATCAACCAATAATCATTATGGGGACATAAATTCCAGGTAGACATCACACCTCTAACTAAAAATATAAATTAATATCAACCAAAATTTCAAAAAAAATCAAATTCATTATGGTCTTACAACATTAAATTATCATTTCAGTCAATAATTATTTTTTTATCCCTATATAAAAAATTGGTTAAACATTATGTAACTTTTTTCCATAATTGTTAACTTAATCCCTCAAAAATAATATGAAATAAATTACTAACATTGTAGGAAAATTGAATTTTTTCATCTAAATAATTATAATGGAATTTTCTGGCTGGGTGTCTATTAGTAGGTCAACTCATCATTTATTAGAGTAAAAATCAAACCAATGGTTGACCAATCATTTTTTGGTGATGCCACAGGGTACCTCTATTTTTTATCTATATATAATTTCAAATATAAAAAATGGAAGAAATTTTTGGGAGATCTATGGAATCTATACTTTACTAAAAAAACCATGTTGTTATCACATATGTAGACATGTCATTTAGATTTTTCTTAGAAGTTTTCACTAATGTTATATAAACTAATATCCAAGAATAAATAAACCTTGCTCTAATAACAACAATATAAACTCCAGATAAAAATGAAATAAGTATAAAATAATTTTATCATTTTTCATCATACATATCACAAAAAAAAATCAAAACCTAAGGAACAAAAAGTTTACTATAATGGATATTAGATACCTAAGCATATTATTTTTAAACACCTGAAAATATTAGTCTATAATAATGATCCTCTAGAAACCTTTTTAAACATGTATTGGGACAAAATGATCATATTCATAATCTTCATATTTCATAAGAACATTTAAATTTATTAGTCTAGTTCATTATAAATTAAATGAAAATATTCATATTCTTCATTATGATATTGTATAATATAGTATTTTGTTGGATAATCAAAGAGGTATAGTTGATAAATTAACATCAGTTTATCTTTTTATAATACATCTTCTCAATCTGTAAATTGTGATTCTCTACATATTTTTTTAGTGTGAAGAAAATGATTATATGTTTTCAAAATTCCTTTTTTTGAAAGTTTGAAATTTTTTCAGAATTCAATGATGTTGATAAAACAATTTGTTTATATATTTAATGATAATTTCTTTGGAATGATGGTTGAATTAAACGAGGATTGTTATGTTGCTCAATAATATCAATCTTCTAACACAACAAATGATGAAGAACCTTCACCCTCAACCATTCATTCTTATTAAGCATTCCTAGAAAATGGTTTCTTATAATAAAAAAATAAAATTTAGTAGAATTATTTTTTATATTATTTTTATTTCTATTAATTCCTTAATATGTTTGTTAATCTCCACTTTTTCTCCAAAATCATTTTTTCATAAAAAATAATTACATTAATTATCATTTATGCACTACACTAAATATGTTATGAACCATTATCTATTGCTTACATTTTGATATAATAATGGTGTGGATTTAGTAAACATTTTATTCTGAATAAATTAAATAACCAATGAAATATAGAATGTATATATTTATTCTGAAAATATTTTTCTTGAAACATTTTAAATTTCTTTATATTTCTTATTAAAACCATGGTTTGTGATACATTAAAAGGCAAGTATAGTTTATGCTAAATCAATTTAAAAATTTTATTTCATTTTTCATTATAGTACCTGTAACGACCCGAAATTTTGATTAATTCTTATTTCCTAATTTTATGTGTTATTTTATTTTATTTTTATACTCAACAAAAATGTTTCATTTGATAACGTGAGTATAATTAAAATGATACTGTTGGGTTTTCACTATTATTTGACCATTGGTCAATATGACCGCTGGAAACTAAACGTTTTGATTACTGTCTCTAAATACAAGAAATCTTGGTTAATTAATATAGAAAGAAGATTTGATGGCCTCACCCAGTAGTCTTGGACCGATCGAAGCCCATCTAACAGAACTTGGGAAGGAGGTTGCACCACTGGGCTTTGCTCTGGACCAAACCCAAGCTGAACTTCATCGTGTGAGGCTAAAATGGGATCTCCTTCACGAGAAGTTCAAACTGATATAAATTACTACTCGTGCGATGTTGGTCGAGCCACCCTCGGATTCTCTCACCTTAGAACACCATAGTCATAGTTCATATGCTGGTGTGATAAGGGGCTATGTAAGGAGACCGTAACTGCCTTGTGTAATCCTTTGTTTTAAATAAAAATTGGGATTTCTTCTTATGATGAAGTTTATGAATTTTCAAATGTCCGGATAAATATAGTATGCATATTTTTGATGAATTTTAGAGAAAGGATATTTTAAAAATGTTTATGTAAACCTTAAATAAATAAAAATGTGTAATGATTTTCAAAAAATGGTCTTCTACAATTATGTTCAGTACGAAATTTCGAGTCTAATAAGATCAACTTGATTTTTGATCAATAGTAAATTATGAATAGTTATTTTATGCTTAGGATTAGTAATGTGACCAAATGGATTAGTAATTTCAATCAAAGAATGTTTTAATATAATTTAGACACCTAGATTAAGTAGTGAGATTCAATAAAATGGGTAAATAATAGTTTCATAAATTATTATTCAAGTATTAGTTTTTTCAGGTGAATAGTGTATTTTAATTAAAAATTAAATTAAAAATATTTAGAAAATAATTTTTATAAAATGAATTTCATTTTTGAACTCAGAGCATCAATATTATGTTAAGGTAATTTTTAGGGATTTTTCTGAATAAAATGAATTTTCGGTGAATAGTGTGTTTATTTAAAAAATGAATTAAAAGTATTTAGAAAATAATTATTATAAAATAGAGTTCATTTTTGAAATCAGAGAATTGATATTTGGTTAATGTGAAATTTTGGGATTTTTCTGAGAAAGGTGAATTTTCAGTGAATAGTAAAAATACAGTTTTAGGGTTTTGGTATGATTAATGACATCATAACTGTGTCATGATGATGTCATGAGATATTTTAAGGGATGGTCAACTAAAGAGGATGAATTATTGTGTGGGGGTCCCCATGTGTCCTAACTCTATGGGAAGTACCATGGGAGGGCCCATGCTTTTGAGAAAACAACTTTTGAGGTGTCAATTGGCCATTAATGCCTTATCCCCTCACTTTCCCTATAAATACCAAGCCCTCCTCTCATATTTTCGACTCTAAAAACATCCTCAATGACGTTCGGGTCTCCTTACCTCCCAAGGAGTCCTCCCAAGGTTCCCCCAAGCCCTCAAGGTCCCAACCTTTCAGTTTTAAGAGTTATGTTTTAAGGTAAGGGATCTGACCTCTCTCATTCTTTTCAAGTGATCTCTTTTATGTCATTTATTTTATGATCCATGTCCTTATGTTGGATGTTGTTATTTTATATTCATTATACTGTCCTTTTTATGTTCATATGATGAGATACCCCATCTTACTCTCATCATTTCATTTTTTGAATGTTTAAGTGGCGTTGTTAGGCTGCCGAAAGTTTTGTAACGGATTCTTTCACCCTTATCATTTTCAAGTTCTATTTTCTTGTCAAGTCTTTAAAATTAATTTTTATTATTTTGGGGTATGATCTCTATATATATGATACTGAAATATTATGTTTATATGATGAGAGACCCTATTTGATCTTGTCAATTCATTTTTTTGAAGCTTAAGTGACGCTGTTAGGCTGCCGAATTTTTAAGGGGATTCTTTCACCCTTCTCATTATTTTCAAAGTTCTACTCTCATGTCAAGTCTTCAAATTCCATTTTTTTATGTTGGGGTATGATCTATATATCTATCATACTGAACTCTTATGTTCACATGAGACCCGCTCTCCCCTTCCGTGGGTTTAAAGTGACGTAAAGATCATGTCTTTAAAGCAGTTTTTAAAACGTTATGATTATGAAATGAAACCCATTTATTTTATGCAATATGGGTTATTAATGAAATGTTTGATGATGATATATGTGTATCACACGATAATAATGGAAAAGATAAGGGTTCTCCCTGATAGCGCTCCAATGCATTGGGTAATGATGTAACCACTAGAGATTACAATTTTCATGATATCTTGGTGAATAACCTTGGTAATTTTCAAATGACACCTTGGGGATAGACCTTGTTGATATGTTCATGATTGTCTATGTTAAATGATGTATCGACATCTTAAAGTTATGAAAAATTTTATTTTTATTATGATGTATCTCATGATTTATTTCTCATTCCTTCATGTTCTTTTCATGAACTTATTGAAGTATCTCAAGTTCACATGTAAAATGTTTCTCTTGTTTCCCTTACTGGGCCTTCTGCTCACCCTTTCTTTGGATGTATGTCCCCAGGTAATGAGATGCAGTAATGAACCTAGGATGAACATGAGGGGAAGCCTTTCAAGTGTTTAAAAAGAATGTTTTATGTTTTCAAGTTTTGTGTTCCTCGTTTCCAAGACACTAAACCTTAAAGATCCTCAGTTTTGTGTAATGAAATGAAAGTTTATGTTATAAAAAGGTGGGATGCTATAGTTGGTATCAAAGGATGGTTTAGTTATTTGTGGATATTAAGATATGAAAACTTTAGGAAGAACCCTGTAGAAAAGTATAAATATATGGAATCTTACAGATATTTTGGTGAGTATTGAGTAAGGGGTTGCCAAGCAAGTACATCCCTGTCTGGATACGAGCAGGTTGAGGTGGCTCTGGCACAGATGTACATATGGGTAAAACCCAAAAACACCGCTTTGAGCTAGACTCAAATGGGAACTGGTACACGACAACGGGTCTTGCTTCACTCTTGGTTACGACACTCCCGGGGGATATGCTTTGGTAAATTCATAAGCTTAGTATGAACCATTATTAAAGGAACAAAGATAAAATAAAATAATGATTCACATAAGAATATACGATCATGGATAACCTAGATTGGAACCTAGGGGATCACAAGTTTGGATATACTTTTATTCTACAAGTTTATCCTTTTATGCTTAATGTTTCCTTTTCATGATTATTGGCGAAGTATTTAAGCCCATAATTATACTTTATCTTCTTAGTTAATGGTGGGAAATGGAAGAACATGTCCCAACAACCAATGTGATAGGAAATGCGATGATTGCCGTATTAATATGACAGAGATGATTAGGGGATTAATATATGATTATTATTTTGGAAGACGATCACTATTTTGGGGACCCTATATGATCGAGGTAAATAGATTACTATGGTATTTTCATTGAGGAGTAAGGTTGACTTATATTTTGAATAATCGATGAATTTAAGGTGGACTTATAGTAATTTAGGATACTTATGGAATTGATTAACCTATCTTTGGGTAAATATGTTTAGGTTAGTTACTTTTTTTATAAGATGTTAGGAGTGGTTGATGTTGTTTGGAGATGAATGATAAAGTTTACCTTGGAAGACTATGTTATCAAATCCTTCTTGTATTTGGGTTTCAATCTTAGTTTGGTTTATTTTGAGGATTTTTAAGGACAGTTATTTACGGAATGGTCTATGATGAACTCTGGGTAGTACCATGGAACTTTGAAGATTTAAAAGTAGTTTCCATTCCTATGGGATTATTTCTTTTTGAAGAGTTGTTTTACCTTAACCTTTCTATTTTTGGGATAATGTTTAATGATAGATGAAATAGATGGTTAATATTTTGTGGATTATGTGATTCTCTAGAAGATGAATCTTGTGTTTTGATGAGACCAAGTGTTTTTGAATGCTCATCGTTTGGAGAAAATATTATTTTTGGGTAGAAACTTATTAAAGGATGAAACTCTACATGAAGGTAGGTATATTTTCTTATGTTTTTATTCTATGTAGTAAATGAATTCCTCAAAATTATGAAAATAAACGAAAAACAAAAAATGTTGTTGGTTTAAGTTTCCTACTAGGTAATCAAAGACCGTTTACACACATCATAAGTTTGGGAGTTTCTTATGGTTAAATTTTTCCTAATCATGTTCTTATCACTCTCCCTCAGAACTTGACCCTTTTTTTTCTCATCCATGTCCATGTTTTCCTACATGGAATCCTAGTGTGGGTTAACTCGAGTGACCTTTGTACTTCCCTTTCTTTCTTTTAAAGTAATAGTTGTACTGACTCCTTTTCCGATGTGGGACTTTCAATGAAATTTCAAAATCCAATTTTAAAAATTGCGAGGACACAATTTCTTAAGGGGGGAAGATTGTAACGACCCGAAATATTGAAAAAATATTGTTTCCTAATTTTATGTGTTATTTTATTTTTATACTCAACAAAAATGTTTCATTTGATAACATGAGTATAATTAAAATGAGACTGTCGGGTTTTCATTGTTATTTGACCATTGGTCAATATGACCTCTGGAAACTAAAAGTTTTGATTATTGTCTCTAAATACAAGAAATCTGGGTTAATTAATATATAAAGAAGATTCAATGGCATCACCCAGTAGTCTTGGACCGATCGAAGCCCATCTAACTGAACTTGGGAAGGAGGTAGCACCACTGGGCTTTGCTCTGGACCAATCCCAAGCAGAACTTCATCATGTGAAGATAGAAAGGGATCGCCTTCACGAGAAGTTCAAACTGATATAAATTACTACTCGTGCGATGTTGGCCAAGCCTCCCTCGGATTCTCTCACCTTAGCACACCATAGACTTAGGTCCTATGCTGGTGTGATAAGGGGCTATGTAAGGAGACCGTAACTCCCTTGTGTAATCCTTTGTTTTAAATAAAAATTGGGATTTCTTCTTATCATGAAGTTTATGAATTTTCAAATGTCCGGATAAATATAGTATGCATATTTTTGACGAATTTTAGAGAAAGGATATTTTAAAAATGTTTATGTAAACCTTAAATAAATAAAAATGTGTAATTATTTTCAAAAAATGCTCTTCTACAATGATGTTCTGTAAAAAATTTCGAGTCTAATAAGATCAACTTGATTTTCGATGAATAGTAAATTATGAATAGTGATTTTACGCTTAGGATTAGAAATGTGACCAAATGGATTAGTAATTTCACTCAAAGAATGTTTTAATATAATTTAGACACCTAGATTAAGTAATGAGATTCAATAAAATGGGTAAATAACAGTTTCATAAATTATTATTCAAGTATTAGTTTTTTCAGGTGAATAGTGTTTTTTAATTAAAAATTAAATTAAAAATATTTAGAAAATTATTTTTATAAAATGGATTTCATTTTTGAACTCAGAGAATCGATATTATATTAAGGTAATTTTTGGGGATTTTTCTGAAAAAAAATGAATTTTTGGTGAATAGTGTGTTTATTTAAAAAATGAATTAAAAATATTTAGAAAATTATTTTTATAAAATATAGTTCATTTTTGAAATCAGAGAATTGATATTTGGTTAATTTTAAATTTTGTGATTTTTCTGAGAAAGTAGAATTTTCAGTGAATAGTAAAAATACAGTTTTAGGGTTTCGGTATGTTTAATGACATCATAACTGTGTCATGATGATGTCATGAGATATTTTAAGGGATGGTCGACTAAAGAGGATGAATTATTTTGTGGGGGTCCCCATGTGGCCTAACTCTATGGGAAGTACCATAGGAGGGCCCATGCTTTTGAGAAAACCACTTTTGAGGTGTCCCTTGGCCATTAATGCCTTGTCTCCTCACTTTCCCTATAAATACCAAGCCCTCCTATCATCTTTTCGACTCAAAAAACATACTCGACGAAGTTAGGGTCTCCTTACCTCCCAAGGAGTCCTCCCAAGGTGCCCCCGAGCCCTCAAGGTCCCAACCTTTGAGTTTTAAGAGTTACGTTTTAAGGTAAGGGATCCGACCTCTCTCTTTCTTTTCAAGTGATCTCTTTTATGTAATTTCTTTTATGCTCCATTTTCTTTTGTTGGAGGATGTTCTTTTATATTCATTATACTGTCATTTTTATGTTCATATTATCAGATACCCCCTCTTACTCTCATCATTTCATTTTATGAATGTTTAAGTGGCGCCGTTAGGCTGCCGAAAGTTTTGTAACAGATTCTTTCACCCTTCTCATTTTCAAGTTCTATTTTCTTGTCAAGTATTTCAAGTTCATTTTTATTATGTTGGGGTATGATATATATATCTATCATACTGATATATTATGTTCATATGATTAGAGACCCTATTTGATCTTGTCAATTCATTTTTTTGAAGCTTAAGTGATGTCGTTAGGCTGCCGAATTTTTAAGGGGATTCTTTCACCCTTCTCATTCTTTTCAAAGTTCTACTCTCATGTCAAGTATTTCAAATTCCATTTTTTTATGTTGGGGTATAATATCTATATATATCATACTGAACTATTATTTTAACATGATGAGAGACCCTATTTGATCTTTTCAAATCATTTTTGTTGAAGTTTAAATGACGCCGTTAGGCTGCCGAATTTTCATAAGAGAAATCTAATTTTTGTCTTCCTTCCATGTTTTTCATTTCAAATGGTATGTCCTTCAAATTTCATTACCATGTTCATATATCCTTCTTATTCTTCCCCTATACTGTTTTATGGGTCATTTATGAATTTTGGACCCATGTCCCCTCTCTTTTCAATGTTTTCTAAAACCCCGAAACATAGTCGTTATGCTGCATAATTTTCGTCTCAAAATGCCTCTATCTTTTCTCAAAATTATTTTATGTTATAAAGTGAATACTCAAAGCTCTTATTTCTATAGTGGTATTCACATATATATCAAAATGTTCTATATTAAATTCTGGAATTTACATACATGAGACCCGCTCTCCCCTTCCATGGGTTTAAAGTGACGTAAAGATCATGTCTTTAAAGCAGTTTTTAAAACGTTATGATTATGAAATGAAACCCATTTATTTTATGCTCTATGGGTTATTTATGAAATGTTTGATGATGATATATGTGTCTATCATGATAATAAAGGCAAATTTAAGGGTCTTCCCTGATAGCGCTCCAATGCATTGGGTAATGATGTAACCACTAGAGATTACAATTTTCACGATATCTTGGTGAATAACCTTGGTAATTTTCAAATGACACCTTGGGGATGGACCATGGTGATATTTTCATGATTTTCTATGTTAAATTATGTAGCCACATGTTAAAGTTATGAAAAATTTTATTTTTATTATGATATATCTCATGATTTATTTCTCATGCCTTAAAGTTCTTTTCATGACCTTATTGAAGTATCTCAAGTTCACATGTAAAATGTTTCTCTTGTTTCCCTTACTGGGCCTTCTGCTCACCCTTCCTTTTGATGTATGTCCCCAGGTTATGAGATGTAGTAATGAACCTAGGATGAACATGAGGAGAATCCTTTCAAGTGTTTAAGAATAATGTTTTATGTTTTCATGTTTTATGTTCCTGGTTTCCAAGACACTAAACCTTAAAGATCCTCAGTTTTGTGTAATGAAATGAATGTTTATGTTATAAAAAGGCGGGATGCTATAGTACCTACATAATCTATAAGTTATGTTATATGGGTTTTGTAATCATAAAAAAAGGGGGTTATTTTTTCCATATATTCTCTCAATAATACTCTTTGATTCTTATTTATTTTAATGCTCACAAATAACCATGATTATTTTAGTAATGAAATTACATTAAGAATTTTTCAGGAATATATATGTTAAGAATATAATCTCATTTATGGGTTAAAATATTTTGTTAAGTATCCATGATGTGTTTCAATGTAATTTGGAATCACTTTTCATACCATACATTTAGAAGCGTAATGTATGGTTTGGAAACCCTATGTTTGTAATAATACATTTTGATCATGAACACTATATTGTTCAGAAAGTATGGAAAAATTAACCAACATTTGGAAGAAACCCTTTGTTTGAGGGAAAAACATATGGTACATTAACCATACATATGTAATCAACCATATGATTTCAACTATACATTAATAGTTTTTCAATACTTGATGAAACCCTACGTTTGATTTGGTTAATGGAAGAGTTTTCAATTCTAGATATTTTATGTGTTTTATTTAATGGTTTCACTTCAAGTATATATCCCTTGTAATGTTTTTTATAAAAAAATCATAATATTATATTAAATGGGTTAAATAGTATTTATTTAAAAGGGAATTTTTTAATCTCTTTCAATGGAATTGAATTCAATTAATTAGGATTTGTTACGAAATATACTTGGATCTGTTCATATCAAAATTAATTCATGTTTCCCTTGATAAAATCTAAGAGTTATTTAATTTCAGAAATATACTATGATAATTATTGAATAAAAAATTACTTCTAAAATAAAATAGACAAAGAATATCTATTATTCAAAAATAAATTCCCTTTCTAGACAAACATGTTTCAATCCAATGTTTTTTATCTACTGATTAACTGTGACTTCTATATTTTTTCTAATTCTATTTTCATTGAACATATTTTGAAAATTTTATCTCTTTAATGCTATTTTTTCTGAAGTAGTTCCATATTTTAATAATAAGATGTATTTTTTATTATTTTCCTATAGCAACTATAAAAATAATCCATATCCTAAATCCAATAAATATTTATTGAATTATTCTTGTATCGTCTACTTTAACACCGTTATAGTAGAGTATCAACTTATCAGATTAAGATGTGTATATTTTTAGTTCCCTAAAAAATAACCATAATGACCTATGAAATCCTAAACATAGGGGAATCAATATCCTATACTCTTTTGTTAAGGTATTTTAATGATAGGACCTACCTAGTGAATATCACAGAGCTCACTAACAAATTACTAGTGGAGTGAACTATGGGATATTTTTGTCCTGAACCACTATAAAAAAATTTGTTTTCTTATTCTCTATTTTTCATAACTAAATTTACTTAAATATGATAACACTTTATATCTTCAAAAATAAAAAATAATGATAAAAGATAGAATTTATCTAGATTATCGAAATGTTGAAATTCACTCCCCCTCTTGTGTATCTTTTTATTATTATGATCCACCACTTTTTTATAGGTCAGAAATTTATTTATAGTGAAGAATATATATCTTATATTTGAGGCCATAAGGGCTCATAATGAGGATAAAACATCAGAAGAGATGGTGTATATCTAATCTGAACAAGGGTTTCTATTAAAAGACTATATAGTGACATCCATTAGTTTTGTTAGTTCGTTCTTGAGGAATCACCAGTTTTCCATAATCCAAATGAGGTATGAAATTCTAAAATCCATCATGGGGACAGGTTATGGTTTTAGTATAATTCATGGTTGTACATAAAATAAAGGATATGGTTGTCACTATAGACCATTAAATGATAAGTATAAAACCAAAAATAGTTCATGAATGGGTATTACCTCAATCATTGACCCAAAGATGAATATTTAAATATTTAAGGTTCCTATAATACCGTAGCTTGTATATAGAGGATGAAATTTGTATATTTCAATATAGTTTTCTGTAGGTCGAGGTTAAGATATATTTTTTAACTATATATCCTATAGGGTTTAGAATAATTAATTGTGATGTTCTATAATATCCTCTTTATATATCTTTCTCTTATTCTTTGGAAAGGAGCTTCACATTAACACTAGGAACATAATAAATCATGAGGTAGATGAGAAACCCTGACTATTGGGGGAAAGGGTGGAATTTTGTTAATTTTATTTCATTTTGGGCCTATAATTGGTTATCCAGGAATCATGTATATCCTAAAAGAGTATTAATAAATTTGTGAATTGTTCCAATCGAAAAATGGGGGTCCACATGTGTATTTATCTTGTAGTGATAAAGGTTATTTATTTTTTATGATTACAAACATAAGTAAAATATAGATCATTGGACTTAGAGGCTCTCATGTGGACATATCCATTATATAATGAAAATTTATCCCAAAAATCTATCCTGAATAGTTTTAGGATACTTGTATGGTAGACCCCATGTCGCATTATTTCATGAATTTCATCTAACATGGAATTCACAAACTTTTGGTATATCACATCTTGATTGTGCTGATCAAAATGATATATACAAGAACCCATAAGATCATTTGATTTATACATATTATGGGTAATAATGTATCATTAGGAATAAAAAGTGAGTGAATGAAAATACAAGGTGTATGGAATCATTTTCTTAATACAAAAATATAATTGTAAATAAATTTGATATGTGTCTATGGGAAATGAGCTACATATAATAGGCTACTCTCAATGATTTAAGGTTATACATGTTTGGTATTTATATCTTGTATTTTAATTTATTTTCACCAGGATGAAGTGGGTAATATTTTAATTAACACAAACTCACTAATGGGGAAGCAATACACATTAATAATCCCATGTTAATGGGGTAATGTGGTATTATAAATTATTTCAAATCCATGAAAAGGAACTATTCTTGAAATATTGGCCACTCCGAAAGTTTATATTTATATTGGGTGGGATTGACTCACTAATTTTTATATACTATCTAGAAGGGTGTGATGTAATAAAATTTTAATTCTTAACGTTAGGAATTATTTGTTCCCAAAAACATTTTATTAATGTGTACATGTATCTTTCTCCATTTCAGGACACATGAGGTTGAGTCACTTGAACATTTCATCAAATTGAAAAGGGATAGGTATTTGTAATCACTCATGTTTGTGTTTGAGATTGGTTATCCTTGATATCACTACATTTCCTAAATAAAAAACAATAAATCCATAAGTAGTTCTGGAAGATTCCCTATATCAATATGGATGGTATATAGGTAAAGGGGTCATTTTTTCATTTTTCAGATCAGATATGAGAAGTATTATGTTATGTTATCCT
The DNA here is from genome assembly GCA_963277665.1 of Viscum album. NCBI lineage: Eukaryota > Viridiplantae > Streptophyta > Magnoliopsida > Santalales > Viscaceae > Viscum > Viscum album. The sequence continues at coordinate 1,100,898,920 of OY728123.1, forward strand.
ATGTATATTTTTTATAGGCAGTAGAGGGGAATATTATTGTTTTTGATTCACACATTCAAATTAATGAATATAAAAATGATTGGGTTCTGAATTGAAATAGTTTTCATACTATTAAAACTATTTCTAGCCTAAAGGTAACAAGGATAAGGTGTTAGTGAATATCTTGTGAGGAAAAGAATCAAGACATGAAGAATTCTAGTATACTGATTTATGTGGATCTTTATTAAGACATAGAAATTATTTATTAGTATTATTCTACAAAAAAAACTTATCCATGTGAAATGAAAGTAAATTGGGCATCAACTCAGTGTAGTGCAACACAATAATAGGAAATTGGGGTTCTTCATTTTTAAAAACCATGTCTATGATTAGGAATGAAATTTGAATCATTTCTATGTAACCTAATGTAGTAGGAGTGAAACCAAAGATTATAAAATCCTAGGGTAATAGTCTAATCAATGTTACCAAAAATTTCTATAGGGGAATAAAACATTAGGATGGGGAATTTTTTCCATTTGTTCTTAGATTAGTTTTAATGCAACTCCCAGGACATTAACTGGAACCACAATTATAAAATTTTGAAAAAAACGATAGCATTATTTTTGGAAAGCACTCAGTTATGTGGTATCTTCTATCTACATAGGTTTCTATACAAACCTATTATGAATGATCTTATGTAAATAATGCTCATACAAATGTGGTATTAATTTCTGTAGATGTTTTCATGACATTTTTATGGTTTATTCTGCATAGAATTGACTCCTATAGATATGAATAAAACCATGCATCAGCTCAATGAATTTCATTAAAGTAGGGTAGATGAGGGAAGTTTCAATAGATAAATTATTATTTAGGACCATGATAAGATATTATTGTATCACTATATATCATATAATTCTAAAAATAATTCCACACATTGTTTTTACCAGTTATTTCCACTAAACTAATAAAACCAAAATACAATAGTGATATTTTTTGTCAATGATCCTTAATATTGTTCTAGGGTTAATAGTTATCTGTGAAATTACATATCTCACGTTGATAAGAATTAATAAATGTGTATTTTCTTAATATATAATCCCTAAATAGATCTACCTCATATAAATTTGTATGTGGATTTTATTAATTTCTAATTAATGTATCCAATAGTTCACTATGATTTTCTAGAACGATCAATATCTCATATATATAAATGAGGATAGATTAAACTAGTTACTCAATTCATTTTAGATTCTTGCATGAATGAATTGTGGGGGAATTTTAGATTACAGTCCTAATGAACATTCTAGTGTGTGCTTAAATTAAATGTCATGTGATGAGGACCACCACCACACTATTTATTTTCTTTAATTATAGACATTGAATAAAATTGGTTAAGGTCATGTGATATAAACTCAGGTGTCATATTGTTTAAGGTCATTCAAAAAAATCCAAGTCCATGTATCTTAACATCATCTAGCTAAAATATTTTACACAATCATGAAATCAAGTAGTGGATTTTTTGGGAAATTTTTCTTTTGTAGGGACCATGAGATACTGCATATACATCATAGCTATTATGTATGTTCTAATGGAATGTTACTTTTTTAATATGTAAGTTACATCTTTAAAGGATTATTTCATCTTTCTTTTTCGTTCTCAAAGATAGAACTAAATATGCCTCAACAAAAAAAATATCATAGGAATTTCCTATTAAAGGAACCTGATATTACATTTTGATGGACTACCAGGTTTTGCAATGCACACAACCTCCTCTCATCAATACACTATAACACATGAAGCATCATTTTATATTATTTATATTTTAAAAAAATTCATATATATCAATGTGAAGAAATGTAAATTCAACATATGTGGCTTGTACTAACCCAATTCAAAAGTAAATAAAATATGAGGTCACTTGTATAGTTGTATCGGTTCTGAGTGGTAAGCCGATAAGGCCAAAAAAAGCATATCCATTGAACAAGTTTTATATTTATCCATTATGTTCTAGATTATTATTTTCATAATATAATTCAATAACTATATTAGGATATTTTCAGTAAATTATAATGGAAAGAGTTATTAGACATGATATTATAATATAGATAAAACATTTTCATCTCATTTGAGTAGAAATTTAGAATATTTTGCATTATAAATTTTATAAGGACACCAAATCTGGTGGTAATGTTACTATTTATGTTATTAATTATATTATATATCATGGATTATTTTAGGGGTATGGTCATATACAATTTGAATAATAAATTGGTTTCATTAATAATGTACATGAAATTCCATGTTGTAGCTGTGGATATGACACCATTATATAAATTCATCATACGATAAATAATAGAGTACATGGTAGTATGAAACAACATGAAGGGTTTATATGTGAATTTAGAATGAATATTAAAATTCCATTACTTGATAGTTAATTTCATAATATGATTTTCATCATTGGTTGGAAAAATCCATATTGGACAATTAGATGGTTGATGCTAGTTATTGACTAAAGAGTGTTGTAGGAGCCCACCTGATCTTCCTACATGACTACATAGGTTTATCCTCCCTTGATACCTTAGAGAATAACTTCATTAAAACATTATTTTGAGGACAAAATTTTTATTCATTCCAATATAGAGTACTATGTTTATAGCTCAATAATAGATATATTCTTTCCTAGACAATTCCAAGGGATCGATCCCAATTTTGATATAGTCTATTATGGGTAATATCAATACCTAAAAATGTTATTTTATAATTATATTTTATCACATCTTCAACAGTATAGTTTAATTAATTTATCTCCACCATAAATATGATAATGACTGGGGAACCTCCATACTGTGAATGATGTGGATAAATATATTTTCTTGGTTGGGATTGGTAGGAAGAAAAATACATTATCTAACATAAGCCATAAGAATTATATGGGTGTAGAATATGCTTCAACATTTTCTCAGATGGGGATTCTACCATCAATCAACAAATACAAAAAAAATATGGTAGACATCTCATTCATAGTATAATAATAACCATTCTTCTTATTAATTAAAATAACTAAGTCACAGTTAACATTGGAACTATCCACATGGAGTTGTAAGGTTAACTCTAATCCTTTAATGATATCTTGGTTATCTATCTTGATATTGCTGGATCCTTCAAATAATAAGAATGAATACGTTATATCCTCCTTTTATGTGGAGAAAAAGTCATTATCAAGTCTAACACTATTGAGATTTATGGTTTAAGTAAATTTCTCTGTCAGAATCCAAGAGTTACTATCAAAATGTGTATCCCATAGCAAGGGATCAATATAAAGAACTAAAGATACATCATTTAGGTTATTAATATTAAACAATGTTGTTTCAATGATAGGGTGTGTAATACTGAAATATATTAGTGCTTACCCTTTGATTTCCTTATATGACTCAAATATGATAATGAACTCATTTAAGATTCTTTCTCATATATAATAATTCCTTCTGTTGATAGGAATGTTGAGGATATACTTGATCGAATCAAAAGGGGTGGGGTTGGAAGATTTCAAAGCACTACAATAGTGACCTACAATTTTAGTTATGAATAAGATTGAGAGACAATAATTCTTGATGTTATAATATCATATCTCACCATTACGATTTTTTTTAATATTCAAATTTAATTTCCATACATGAAGAATATTTCCTTCCAAGTAGGGTTTTGAGATAACATTCAATAATGGACACATATAAGATGAGTGGATTACCTTATATTGGTGCCATAAAGACTAATAAGAAAATAATATATTTCATGATATTTTCACAGGCCCCCTAATAGTCTCCATACTATTTGGTATGTGGCCCCATTAATCCTTATATTTTTAAGGTGAATTATTTATTGACCATATGGGATATGAAATGAAAGATGTAGGTGGACAACCCAAGAAGTACTATCAACTCTTTTAGATTTTAACAAATTGGAATTTTAATTGTCACCTAAAAAATATCATTGTCTAAATTAAATCCCTAGTGGAATACCATAAATATTAAGGTTATTCATGACATTTCCTAAAAGTTACACATAATGGGATTCATCATCAAAATATTCAATTGTAATTTATGGGAAAAGGTTAGATGGTTGTAATGATAATAACAACACTACTGGGATTTAACCACCAAATCATCAACATTTCATTATGTGATATTTCCTAGAAACATACCAATGATGTTAATCATGGATTATTGATAAGTGGTTGTAACACTTATTATAATACATGGAATTATATGATAACAAAATATGCCTTCAAGTTATCTGAATTTTCTAGCTGCAACATACTTAGGGGACATCTTAATGTAATTTTTCAGTGGGTAACCATCCATAATAGAATGGCCATAATATCATGAGGTCATATAAATATGGAGTTAAATACTTTGGAATAAAAGATTTACCTTTATATAATATCTATCGATATCCTAGAAATATATAAACACCATGATCTTCCAATTATTTTTCATAAATTCGATGATGTTGAAGATCTATTTTGTGTAAATTAATTCCTATAAAAAGAGGCTCCAATAAATTTACTAGATTCCTATTCAACCTTAGTTTCATGGGTTGGATGAATAATCATGGATTCCTTCTCAAAAACATGATGACCATGTTTTATCTTCTGATATAGTGAATCCACATAGTTATCTATTCCATTAATCTGTATATAAATGTTGTTGAAAACATAACAAAGTTTCTATAAAAAGTTCATGGGAATATACTACTCTTAATGATGAATGGTGAAACTTATCAATATGGGGATCATATAATCTCATTTTTAGTAATTTATATATTACATTTCCTCGATAACAGTGGAGATAACTTCCTTGAATTATCAAGGGTATTCCTGAATGTTGTCCTCTTCTTCATCCTCTGTGTTACTATTATCGGGGCCATATACCAATAGAAAATCTCAGTATATAGAAGAAGGTATGGGGTACTTCTAACTCTTGATGATAATGAAGAGGAATATTTAGATATAAAATTTAATAAATTGTGGGAATCATTAGATCCTAATTAGTGAGAACTACTTAACCATATTTGTGATGTACAAGTCATAAGTGGACCTTATGATGGGATTATCTGGACTAACAAGGTTCTCACTATAAAAAAGGCTGATTAATATTTTCTACATATGTTAATTTATGTGTTGGATTTTTTCTCTTTATTATATTTATGGGAAATACATATTCATCACCAAAAAATATCCAATGGTTTTTAGGGTTGTATCCAAATAATTAAATGTAGTGAACTATATTCCAACATCAGTTTTCTGCTACATTTATTCTCTCTTATGAAAACTCAATTCAGTGTACTGGGATTCATAACATTGAAAGGGGTACTTTAATCATCCGTTACACCAAAAATTGCATCAGAGGGGTCCTTTAAGCATTGATGTTATGATAAAAGTGACACTATATGGATGTAAAGTGATGGTCTTCCAATAAAAATATCCAAATAAATTATAGTGAAATCAGAGCTTAATAAATGGATAAAAATAATGATTTGATTTGTATTATCCTAATATTATTTTCTTTACTTTTTTTATACCCCTAAGTTGATAAAATAATGTTTGAGAAGTTACTATCAATACAAACAATTGTTTATAGTTCATGGATTGCAATAATATTGATCCTAGTTCCATTTCCATTCAGAACATGATGAATAATAACATAATAAATTTTTCTAAATTAATATAGGGGCCTAATATCCACTTCTATGGAAGCCTCAAAATCTTTCTTTATGAATCATATTATTTCATGGAACAATAATAAGGTATTATCTAAATGATATACTTTGGCAATTAAAAATTTAGTCCCCAATTCATGGGGCTTTAGAGAGACATGGAAAGTGTTTCCCTAAGATCCTATGTGAGGATCTTAATAGATTGACATTACATTTTATAAATCACCCAAATAACACAATATGTTATAATTGTATATCAAATTTCAATATTTATTTAAATATTCTATCATTTCATAACTTTTTTATTTCAAATCAATGAATTTGGAATAGATGATCCTTGCACCTACCGAAAATCGAGTGTATGTTTTATTCTATTGTATTGAGCTTGGCTAATCAATATACACATCAGGGATGGTAATATTGTTTCATTCTTGGAAAATGGTCTTCTTGGCCTATTGTATTTGGAAAACCCTTGGATGATTGAGAAATGTTTCCATGATCCTTTTAGACTAATTATTATGATTTCCCTCATCATTCATCTGGATAAATAGAATTAGTGGGGATATGTGTGTAATATTAATCTTGGAAATTATTACATCATCACTTATAATATTATTCTATTTAGACCATTATTTAAGATCCTTGTCTATGTTTTCAAAACATAGGTTCATTTTTATATTCTTTATTACATAATGGTTCTTTCATGTGAAAGAAACTGAACAATATGGATGGTGAATCTTATACTTATGATGGTTCAATATATTTTTGAGGTTAACATGTAATAAATGATTGGGGAAGGAAATCATTGAAAGTATTTAATTGTTTGAGAGTTGGTTAAAGAACATATTTATGCACACAATTCTACTACCATGGGTAGGTTCTGAAACTGTAGGATGGAGTCAAGGATATCACGTTGGATGATACAGTGGTAAATATGGATATAATCGGTCGATCGGTATTTTTATATACTATATAATTATCCATGTCAACTATATTTCAGGTTTTGTAGTTATCAAAATTTATTTCAAATCTATTTGGGACATCCTTCAAGTCAACTTATTCATATAACTAGATAAGGGTCACCTATAAAATTTGTTTCTGAGGTTTTCCCATCCTCAACTATTCAACATTTCCTATATTATGGAGAAAATAAATGATCATGATAAATTCTAGGATGGTGTGGCCTAAATTTTAATGAAAAGGGAAAATAATGTGGTAGGTCGTAGAGGAAATGTTCATCAGTTTTCCTAGAATTTAGAATAAAAATGAGATTATTTTTTCTGATTATAAATAAATTTTATGGAACATGTTATTTCTTAAAAAAATGTTGGTTTTTCATCATTATTCAAATTTTGGGAATCTTTGGTCTTCCATTTACTATATAATGTGGATTTATTTCAATATTTTTCACTGTGTAGGAGGTATGAGGTGATATAGTGTTACCATGGGTACCATGACAATTTTTTGTGTTGGATTAGGTATGATATTGATAGTGTCCTCTTTTCCAATCTCATTCCAAACAGAAATAAGTAAATGCTGATATTTGGCCCTATTTCTATTGAATAAAAACCTCTAGTTATTTACCAATATTAAAAAATCAACAAAAATCTATTTGGATAGTTTAATTCGATTAGTGGTGTCTCCATCTCATGATTAATATTATGTATAAAGATCATGAATAAATTTTCTTTCAGTAGTTTCATATTGAGTATTGGTGCATGAAAATCATGGAGTGTGGAAAATAATATTTTCAATTACCTAAGTATGGTGTAGTAGTTAAATCAAGGTAGTCACCTGAAGAGGAGTGCATAAAAACAAGGTTTTCACTTTTTATTTATTTCTTGAAAACAATTTGTTTTAATTAAAATTGAATAATGTGAGAGAAATAAGTATTTTTATTTCATTTTTTTAAACAAATGATAAATATGGTATTCATAGAAGATTTGGACATACCTAGTGTATTTTATCCTGGTTTCCAAATTTTTCATCATTTGCTTAAACTGACTGGTAAGAGAGAGATTCATCTACCAAGTCATTTCCCTCCCTTATAGAAATGATTATGATGAGAATATTCCTATATGAATCCTTTTGTAGGTCTACCAACCTTTTCATGTGTGTAGTGTTGCAATATATTTTCTTATTAATTAGGAAAATCCATTACCAAGGATTGTTATTCCCTTAATTAACCTAAATATTAACATAAAATATTACACATGTGCCAATGACCATCAACCACTCAACCTCAAACCCTAGTCTATTGTACCATATGAAAAATAGAATTAGGTGGGGGGGAGATATGGATCATCATCCAAATAAATTTAAAATAATATAATCCAACCCCACACAAATAAATTTAAATTTTAAACAAAATGTTGAATTAAAACAAGATTTCAAAAGAGGAAGGTATGTTATTAAATTATATCACTAGAAATTAGGAAAAGAACATAGGCACAACATCCACCTTTCTCAATCATTCAGTGAAATTACACCTCCGTGGATGGGGATATTGAGATGATGCAGGAGAGGGGATGCATTATAGAGTAAAGAAAATAAAAGAAAAGTAATGAAGAGAAATAAATATTTAGGGGTCCTTCGCCTATTTTTTCCCTCACCGAACAATTTTATGTTATGGGATTTATTTTAATGCATTGGGATAGAGGATCACTTATCATTTTATAGGAATGAATTTTCTTTCTGAAGATACTACATGTTAACAATGTTAAATTGTTGATTCAAGTATGGAATCCTTCATAAATGTTCTTCATAAAATAAATTTTCATCTCCCCTCCAAATTGCAGCATATTTTTCCATCTGTAAAGGTATTTATATCAGTTTTTCACAAAAATTTTATTCTTTCTAGAAAGACTCTCCATATTTCATAACTCTATATTCTCATGAATTAATATCCCAAAAAACATCCTATTCACTTGTAGAATCCTTCATGAAATTTGTTGAAAAATTTCATTCACATCAATGATCCAAAGTTCAGAGTATTGGGGAATCCAGTGACTTGATATGGTCCCAACATCAAAAATATCTAGACATGTGAATAATTTTCAAGGCCCAATTTTTGTGCTTGTTTTGAGCTTCAAGATAGTGTATTTAGCTTTGGGTCCAGAAGAAAGAAATGAATCCAAAGATGTATATAATCATAAAAAAAAATATTTAGATAAGTATAGAATTTTTTATTTCCTATATTCATAAATAATATAAAATAGTTAAAATCTAAATTATGCCATTTTTATAATTATGCTCAAAATAACAGTAAAATCATAAAATCTGAAAGTTTCCCTAAAAATATCACTTTTTTAGATTAATTTTTTTAAAATTTAATGTAACTTTGATGAAAATATTAGTTCAATAAATTCCCCCAGTATTAAACCATACTTTTCGACATCCATAAAATATCTTCATTGAAAATTAGAGGGCACTAATGTTACAAATATTCAAATTCTAGGGACATAAATTGATGAATAATCAATTTAAAAACAAATTATAAAATATTAAATAATATAATATATTTAATTTAAAAAAAATTAAATGAAATATTAAATTAATTTATATTTATTTTCCCTTTTAAAAAGGATGGAACTTCTCCTTTTATTCATTGAAGATCCTCAATTAATTATTATTTAACAAGACAATTTAATATCTTCCTCACTATGGATTCTTCTCACTCATCAATAATTATATAGTTCAACTAGATTTAGGCTCATATCATGAAAATATGCTCCTTATACATAGGTTTATAAATGAACTACATTGTCAACTTTTTGACAAAAAAGGTAAATAAAATAATGAGGACAATTCCACAAACGTTCAAGTCACTATAAGGCTTAAGGATGGTAGGATTTAATGATTTAAAAATTAAGGCTAAATATAAAATAATAAGTACTTGGTCTAGAAATCATCATCGTAATTGGAATATGATATTGTAAAATAACTAATTCCCTGAATAATAATAAAAAATTAATTCATATATATTTTAAAAATTCAAAATTTTAAAAATGGTAGGTAAATTTCATTAACATGAACCAATCGATTACATATAATTGTGAGTCATAATTTCAATAATCAAGGATCACTTTCAACTTTAAATTCCCCATTTTAATCATTAAATATCATTAAAATTGAAATCTAAAACATGGAATCACATGATTTTTAATAATCTCTTGTCTCCTAGATTAGCCAAGTAAGGCATTAATTCAAATGTGGATATAATTTTTTTTAAAGATAAAAAAATTATATTTTCTACCAAAACTATAGGGAATTATATTGGAATTTAATGTAAAATAAAACTACCTTTATTAGTGATACTTCGGTTTGGTAGTGCATGTCGTGTTCAATCAGTATTGTTTTTCATCACTTTCACAATGTGTGTTCGGTTAAGTATCATCATTTTTCAACATTGCATCATCTTTATTAATGGACCGTAAATAATAAAATAAAAACAAATGATAGTGTACTAATGTTAAATCATCCAATAATATGACTGAGGGTAAGAGTGTACTATGGCAAAAATGAGGGTTTCCCCCAAACACCACTTTTTTTAATGTCGTTGGCTCAACTAGAAATGTTTTTTTTAATACAAGACTACAAGATTCCCTCCCCCGTATATAATTTATACAGTGAACTCAATGCATCTAAATTAATTTGTTTCATGTATGTGTATAAAAAATTCAATTATTTATTTTCATTAATTGCAATGGAAAGATGAAACTTGGTAGTTCTTCATATGTAATCTAGGTGAAAGAGTGTGATCTCTGTCACTAGTTCTTAATATATGGTCCCATTGAACTCCTTCAGACAATTCCCATTTATAGTCAATAGGATTTATCCTTCTTATTTATTTATCTACATATAACCAAAGGGTTATACATGAATAATAGTAGAGGGACCTTCCCATTTGGGATGAAGTTTACCTAGAATTAGCTTATGTCTTGATTTGTATAATATCACTTGATCTCCTGGGTTGATGTTTCTTGGATGAATCATACATTATGGTAATTCCATAATATATGTTTATATATCATTTTATTTTAAAGATACTCACTATTTATTTCCTCTAGCTCCTTTGACTACAATTTTCACTCTTTCTTAGCTTTATAATGGTCCATATTCATCTCTCTTACTTCCCAGTAAGATTGGTGCTTCAATTCCACATTTAGGTGGAAACTCTATCTATATATCAATCTATAGTGGATAATCTCTATGTTTTTCTTGTAGGATATTCTATGTTCTAAAAAGGTGTAATATATCCATTGGCTTCAGTCCTTTCGGTTGGGTTTAATAGTCTTTTCCAGAGTGCCTTTGATTTCACTATTGGAGACTTCTTCTTGACCATTTGTTTAGGGATGGTATGGTGTTGATGTTTAATGATGTACCACATAATGTTTCTGAAATACATCCATTTTACTATTTTATATATGATTTCCCTGGTCTTGGATGATTTCTTGTTGCATAAAAAACCTACAGAATATGTGAGTCCTGCAAAAATCACAAGCAACTTTAGCATCGTTAGTTCTAGTAAATTTTCCTTCAACCCATATTGAAAAATAGTTTAACACTAAAATAATATATGGATCAAAAAATTAAATTGGTAATGGTCCCATGAATTTTATTCCACATACATCAAAAATTTCACAAAAATTTATTGGTTTTTATGAATTTATTATCATTTTGAGATATTAACAAAACCTATCATATTTCACATATTTTAAAAAATTCATATTCATCTTTTCATAATGTAGTATAGTAAAGTATTATTGAAAAACATTTCGGGATATCCACTAAGGTCCATAGTTCCCTCCATGAGATAATTTATGAAAAAATTCAAACACTAATTTAATTTCACATCCTAGTAAGCATCTTCATCTGATTTGATCATTAAAAATATTCTACATAAATGCGTCTTCCCAAATATAAAATCTCAAGTAATATTTAATATTATGTTGTTTATGAGAGTTATGATTATAGAAAACCAAATATGTAACAAAATAATTGACAATTTCGGTGTACCATGGTACTTCACTGGTAATTATGTGGAGTTCTTCTCCAAGAATCTCATCATTAAGTTGTTTTTGGTTTGGAATTACTGATTCAGTGATGTGGGGTAGTCGACATAGATGTTTGGTCACCTATTTTTTAGTTCCCTTTTTATCATTACTCTCCAAATTTTACTCTTATAAGAGTGGATCCATATAACCATTCCTTTTTTACCATCAACATTTTTCATTAAATACCAGATTGTTGCATGATCCAAAAAAACAACAACTTAATTACAATATTATATGATCATAATTTATGTAATGAAAAGACAAATATAAAGAAAATTATTTTCAATGGTGGTGAAATTTAGATTTGTGGAATCCAAGGTCCTTAATTTTTAAGAGATAAATAGAGGATTTCAATCAATTCTTTGTGATAGACAAGCTCCTACTGCTTGGTTGGATGAATTACAATGTAACTCTAAAGGTTTCTCCCAGTTGGGTGGCTCTATTATTGAAGGGGTGATCCAATTTTTCATCAATTCATCTACAGATTTCCTATATGACTAATACAAATTTAAGGTGTCATCCTTTAGTAGTAATATTCAGAGAGGGAGATAAATCATACTAAAAACCTTGATGAATCTTATGTAGAATCATGAATATCATAAATAAAATCTAACCTGTTCTATAAAAGTCGGATGTAGAAAGGAATTTAAAACTTCACGTTATAATTTTTCAACCTCAATCACCTTTTGTGAAATTATGTTCCCTCAACACTATTCCCTTTTCAACCATGAAATGAAATTTGTGAAAATTTAATATAATATTCTCGTCAATGTCTTTTTTCAAAATATTTTCCAAATTTATTATGCAATGTTCTAATGAATTGCCAAAATCTGGGAAATCATCAGGAAAGTCCTCCAAGAAGTCCTCAATATGTTCTGGGAAAAAGCTCATGAGGAACCTTTTAAATGTTCCTCGAGCATTGCATTTCCCAAAAATTATCCTTTTGAAGGTTAATTTACCAAAAGGATAGGTGAAGTTCATCTTCTCCCAGTTGTTTAGTGCGATCAATTCCTAGAAGTATCCTGGAAATACATATAAAAATAGTAATTATTTCTCCAGCTAACCTTAATAGAATTTGATTGATGAATGAAATTATAAATTGGTATTTTCAAATAACTTGATTTATCATCTATGAATATATACTCAAAATCCATCTATTTTGTGCTCTCATACGGATAAGTTCATTTATTTCATTTTCAATAGTACTCATGATGGATTTCTTTGGGACTACATGAATTGGTATGACCAAATCAGAATCAGATAACGGGTAAATGATTTTAGTTACTATCAATTTCACTACCTATTTCTTAGCAACCTCCATGATGGTGGGTTTCAGAATTTTCTGAGGTTATCTTACTATTTAGAACTCACGTTCTAAAAATATTCTATGATAGTATCATTTAAGATTTATTCAATTTATATCACATTAAATACATTCTTTATATTTTACATTTCTCTTGGGATTTTCAATTTTATTATTTTCTTATGCATCAGATAATTTATCGGAAATTATTATTGAAAATTTCTCTCCTTCCATTAAGTAATCCTACAAAAATCACATGGAAATGTAAAATGTTCCAAAAAGAGGGGTTGTTTAAGGGATAATATTGAATTTAGGTTTCCAACTTCTATGTATATATTCATTAGTATCATCACGATATCTTTGAATAAATCATCGAAAAAGTTATATCTTACTTCTTCCTCTAACTAGAGATCAGAATTTTCACGTTCTTCAGAATTGCAATATTCAAATGAAAAATTTACTTCAAATGATATGATGTAAAGAAGCATACAAGAATCATCAATTGGTTTTATACCTTATTCATGGGAGCTCACATATGATAGTGACTACTTAAAGTATGTTTCATCAAATAAAGAACATTGAAGTGTATTGTACTATCTCAATGTTCTATTTTGAGTGTTCCATAATAGAAATTAATGATTGTTCTTTCTGTTTTCCGGAAGGGTCTCCCCAGGATTATGGGATATTTTCATAATGAATGGTTATTATCCATAGTAAGTACATTAAATTCTACTGGAAAGATCATTCATTTTACTCCCATGAGTAAATCATTTATAACTTCATCTGGGAAAACGGTGGATCTGTATGATAATTTTTCTACCACTTGAGTCGGTTTTAGTTCTCCAATGTGCATGGATGAAAATACCATGTGAGGAATGAATTTTATTGATTATCCTAAATCAAAAAGTGCATAGTAAAATTTAAGGTACCCATTGTGTATAGAATAGATAATTTCTCTAGATCTTGACATTTTTTATCAATTGTGTGATTAGTTATGTGATGATTCCTCTTAGGTTAATTCTCTGGTTTCCATCAAACCACCATATTTTAGTGAATATCACCTTTATTAATTTTAAAAACATATTTATTTGTGATATTACCTCTAGTAGTGGGATATTAATCTAAACATTCTTGGAGGTTTCTTGAATTTATCATTAATTTAGTTCATCTTCACCCTTATTCAACTCAACTAATGAGGATGAGAATGGTACTTATATAACCTTTTTATCAATTTGTTGTTTTTAAAAGATGTTTCTACATTTTCCTTCCTAAACCTGTTTCTTTCTCCATTGTTTTTATAGTCTCCTTATTTTGGATGTATTGGTTGATCATCCGAAAATTTCTCAAAATCATCATCCTCACATTTTTCGGTGGACTAGAGATATTTTCCACTTCATATTGGGATTTCACTAATATTCTCCTTTGGATTTGTAACTTTCTATGCTGGGAGTTTTCGTTGATTTTTTTGTTAGAATATTCATAAGGCTGTCAAATTTTTTGTCGACATTTTTCATTGTCTTCATTATCTCTTAAATATTCACTTCATATTGGATCTTCTGAGATATTTTTTGTGCTCATTCAAATGGTTTATACTAGTATTGATGGTTATAGGTTTTTACAAATGGTAGATGGTTTTGGTTTTTCTACAGCTCGAATGGAGTTTGATTTTGGTATTGATTCTGAAAAAGTGTTTTTTCCTGGTTCTATTAGAATTCATATCATGGTTATTTTTTGGGCTCATGTGGTTTATTTGGATGTGATTGACTTTTATAATAGTATGAAACATATTTTTTTGTCCCTTATACATTTATATATAGATCAACGTAATGATAAGTTGAAATTAAAAAATCACATACTTGAGTTAGGCCTTTTTGTTCCTTCAATTGGTTCACATCAAGTTTTCTCATCGCACTGGTTATTTCGTTAAGTGTTTCTTAAAGTATGGGTGACGATGACCCTATATTCTTTACTTCATCGACACCTCTGGTTATCAAACCTCTAGTTATAAATTTTTATTAATTTTGTGAAATCTTTTCAATCACAATTTTGGATTCTGTTGGTGAATTGTCAATTATGTCTCCTACAGATGAGGCATCAAGAATGTTACGGTCATTGAAGAATTGTCTTTGATAGAAAGAAACAAGGAAATAATGTTATTCTATTGTTTTATGTGGGAATATCGCTCATAGATTCTTGAATCACCCCCCATTACTCATAAAGCGTCTCACTAGTTTATTGGAGAATAGAATAGATCACTTTTTGTATTGTCATGCTTCTGGATGAGGGACAAACCTTTTCAAGAAGTTTCATTGAATATCATCCCAATCTTGGACCGCTCTTGTTTGTAGAATATTCAACCATTCATTTCTACTCCCTCATGTGAGAAGGGAAATTTCCTCCACATTACATGTTCTTTTGCAACTACTCGGGGTCTTCAACTAGAGCACACTTTTGTAAATTCATGAATATATTATTGGGGACTTATCCAATATGGACTTGGTATTTTGGTATGATTTTAATCATGTTAATGTTTAATTCAAATTACTTCGTTATAGAAGCGATATTTAGTGGATTTGTTTGGTTATAAAAGTGTGGTGCATAGACATCACTAGAGTTTGGTTGGGATTTCGAACCATTATTGTAGTTTCAGAGTGACCACCGAGTGTGTCACTTGAATCCATGAGATGTATTACTTCCAAAATAAATTCATTTTATTTTTTTCCCAATTGGGATATTATTCATTCAATTTTAGGATCAAATTCAATTAAATTATTGTTTGATTTAGGGGTCATTCAAACAAGTTTTTGTGATTTGAGGCAATGTCTCCCCGAAAATGGTTACATCATTGACGCACGCCTATCATGGAATGTTGAAATACAATATTTAAAATTACTAAAGTATACTATATAATTTATCTCAATGGAGTCTATTGAATAGGAGTGCACACAAAATAAGGTTATTTAATTTTATTTGTTTTTTAAAAACAATGGGTTTTAATTAATTTTGATTAATGTGAGATAAATATGCAATTTCATTTGATTGTTTTTACGAAAATAATAATGATTTTGATCTGAGTGGATTTGGATAGACTGAGTGTAGAGATATCAGGGTTTCCAAGTTTTCTTCCTTTTTATTCCATGGACGGGTAAGAGAGAGATTCATCTATGAAGTCCTTTATCTCCCTCGGATAGATTATTATGGTGAGAATATTATTCAGTGAAACCTTAGGTTGGTCTGCGCTCCTTTTCATATACCAAGAGTTGTATTAGGTCTTCATGATTAATTAGGAAAATAATAGACCAAGTATTTATATTAACTTAATTAACCAATATTTTATCATACAATATTACACATATGGTAACAACCATAAGGAACTCACCACCAAACCATAATCTGTTCAACTATAAAAAGAATAGAATTGGGTGGAGGGAGATATGGAACATCGACCAAAGAAATTAAAAAAATTGAGAAGAACCAAATGGAAATGTATTTGGAATTTAAAAAAGAATTATTAATTGAAACCATATTAATAAATAATAATGGATCTTATTAAATTTTATCACAATAACTGAAGCAAACCACATATGTACAACCTCCCCCTTTCCCAATCACTCAATTAATCTACCCCATTTATGGATGGGGATATTGAGATACTGTAGGATATAAGAAAGATTAAAGAGTTAAGAAAAAAAATTAAAAATAGTAAGAATATAACTATATGAGGTCATCATCTAATTCTTCCATTTCCATTCGATTGAATGGTGTTGGGTGGATTTTAATTCTTTGGAAAGGAGGTGTTATCCCCCATTTATAGGCAATAATTTTCCTTTGAATGTTACCACGTTTTCTCCCCATTCAATAAAAGATTAACCTATGGAATCCATTATTATTGATGAGGTCAAATGGCTCTCACATTACCCCTCTAGATTTCAGAGTATTTGGCCATGGTTGGGGGGAGTAATATCTAGTTTACTCTGATAGTTTTTATTCCTAGGAAAAATATCCATATTTCATATCTCTAATTTCCAATGAATTAATGGCCATGAAAATGGCATATTAATGCATGTACACCTTTATGAATGTCTTTAAAAAATTAATTTCTCACATAACAAAAAAATTTCATAGTACATGGGCCATAAAATAATGATATGTGGTCCAAAAATAAAAAATATCCAAATATGTGGATATTTTTCATGGCCTAACTTGTGAGTTGGTATTGAGCTTTGAGATGGTGGATTTAGATTTGGGTCTATCAGAATTAAATGAATACCATGATGTATAGAATCAAAAAAAGATATAATTTCATAACATAAATAATTATATAAAATTTTGTGTCTAAAATAAAAAAAAATTAAAATCCAAATTAGTAATGTTTTTCGACTAACCTCAAAATACCACTAAAATCATGAAATGTGACAGTTTACCTTAAAATAATAGTTTTTAGATTAGTAAAATTTCCAATTCAATTTAAAATTATTGATAATATAAATTATGTCAAGTATGTATTTTTGGAAATTCAATCTTGTGATAAAATTAAATACCCCTTCATTTTTATGTTTCCTATAATTTTAGAAGACACCATTAATCATATTCTGTTTTGTATAAATGAATTAGTAAAGGAAATTATGATAAATTTCTTCTCAATCTATGATGGGTCGAGCTAACAAACTATTGTATTGGATAAAGTTTGGTCCCTTTATGTTTCACACAATGCTCCTAATTTTTTCCCTTCTCTATTGATCGAGTGTTCCCATAATTAGATCAAACTGGAGAAAAAAATGAAACAAGTGCTAATATAGATCTCTCATTCCACTGATGTTTTTATAGAGTGTATTTCTGATATTTTTTTGGATGTGGGTAGAATCCTTGAATTCGTTGTTTGGTTTCATTTTATGATGAAAAGTGGTGTTCCTTCCTTCTATAGATTTCATTATTGCTGAAATAGGTATAACATAACTAAAAAATTACCAAGGTAATAATGCAATGGATGTGACTTGAACATGGCTAGTAGGAAAATCCTAGAAAGAACCCCCTAACATGTATTGTTTGTTGACTCATATTTTGATGGTCCTTGATGAATCTCCTAGAATAAGGTAATCTATTTTTCAAATAGTGGAATGCCTTAGTCTTCCACAACTGTCAGGTTCAAGTAGACTTTTGGCCTGGATCCAAATCTAACCATTTGGTCAAACTATACTCTAAAGGGTTGTGTAACCACATCCTCTTGATTGGGTAGAGAAATTTATATTTCATATTGAATTTTTATATATTGGAAATATTTCCCTACGTAATTTTAGCATTGATTCACCATATTTTTTTATCATCCTCATATTATGTCATCATCTTTTTATTATAAAGGAATTCAACCACTTCAGGTTGTGAGTAAAATGTAACAACACCATTCCATTTTTCATGCTATAAGGTATGTTGTCCAATTTAATTAGAGATGGATTTGTATTGAATATGACTCTATGACTGCATTACATGCATTGAATACTTGAGTCCTTAATGTGCCTTGGCATGTGCTTCCTCTGTGGGTTGAGTGCCTCCACCAATCCAGTCAAATACACATGGTTGTTTCTCATGTGTATTGGGAGTCCAATCAAGTGGTTGATACATTGGCAAAGAACACTCTACTTGATCAGGATATGATGTGGTATTTCACGACCCCTGATTATTATGCTCCAATGGTGGATGCAGATAGATTTGGTGTGTTTTACACTTCCCTATGTAATAACCCCTTGTATGCCTGACTCTTTCTTTTTTAGATATTATTTTTGAGGACCGGCTCACACTAGATCCTGATCTTCATTCTAGAGAATTTAGGGGGTGGAAACTGATTAGTTTGAGATTCAAATTTTTTAGTTTGACTTTGGTGCAGGTGTTCATGAATTCTATATATGATTTTGTATAAACCACACCATATTAAACTACTTCTTATGTGTCTCAGTATAAGTTTCATATCCTACATCCTCCAATAGATTAACAGTGATGATGTTTAAAAACACAAACATAGTAGTGTGAATTATTTCCACATTTTATTAAAAATAGGATGAATATTTATTCCCAGTAACCAATTCAAAGGGATAATAAAGGGACTCCTCTAGATTCCATTTCATAGAAGGTTTTTTCCCTTACAACCTCTATGGGGGTAAATCTATTATATAAAATTTTTCCATGAAATCTATCTTTGGATTAAAATATAGATGGTTTCCAAATTCATTTTAAAAAATAATAATCCAAATGATAAGGGTATGTTTTTATTAATAAAAATTCCAAGGGTAATGGCTGTAAGATGTAATTTCTTATCATGGTAAACACCAACGTTATTGGGGGAGGTGTTAAAAATTTCCCCAACCCTTGTGTTTGGGATGAATTGGATTCACTAACAACACATCCTAAAACAATTGACTATTTTAATTTTATAGGGATAGTGGTGGTGATAATAATTATCATATCCTTATGGGGTGAATTTTCTCTTAGAAGGTATTCATAATGTTAACCAATTTAATTTTCTTAAATCAGTGTTCTATTAATTAGGCATGATCCAATTTAAGAACATTCTAAGAATGTGGAAAAGTAGATACATGGAGAGTTTTTATGGTTGTGAAATTTTATTAACTCTTCTATGTTAACTATTGTATCCTTATTCATGGAATTGTACAAGATCCTAGAAATGGATCATTCTTAATGATAAATATGATTTTTTCCAAAAAAAATATATATAATGGTTTTGTAATATCGAACTTCTAGAATACATGTTATATATTTTTTACCACTCTCGCAATAACAAAATATCATGAAATCATATTTGGGGGACTATACTATATACAGGATGGATTAATGTTCAATGCTCCAATCTCACACCATCCCAGAATATGCCTGACATATGGATCACCAGTGATTTTATATTTAACATAAATAAAACTTTAGAGGTAATAAATCCACATGATCTCATATCATTCCAATGAAATCGTATTTGACAATTTGGTGTACATAGAAAAGTAAATATGAATTTATAACATATCCACCTCTTAGAGATGGTATTTATATCCCTAATATGGAATATTTTTATAATTTTGTTGATGAATGGTATCTCAAAAGTGTTAGTTTACATAGGTTAGTAACCAATACTTTAATACCATTGGGATTTCATATTGGGGAGTGTAAATGGGTCAAAACATAGTCATGAGGTTATCCTCTTTTTTTGAAATAATTAAATTTCATCTTCATCCTCATTGGTTGAAATTTATTTCACATAGTCTTAAAACCATGGATAATTTCTATGTTGTTTGTAAAAAATGAGATTATTCTATTCGACTGGTGTATATGAAGTACGAAAACTGGAATTTAAATCTATATGAATATACAACATCAATAGTTTGTGTTACATTCGGTATTCAAGCCAAATTAATGAGTTCTCACTAAGGAGGGACTTCTAATATTGTGTTTTTGAGATGACATCTGGAGCAATTGATCACAGTATCAGGGGGAGGATCTCCATGGAAAATGTTTCTCGCATATTCTAATATGGTTCCAATAAATTATAATTCCATTATAGATATCTATTTTCTAAAATTGAGAACATATGTTTTGATCAATGTAGGAACATTGACCAACTTTTAGGTTGTTTATTACCATTGGTGCGATCTAATTTTCTATATTACTCTTAGAGAGAATAGGAGAAAACTTTTTATGAGAGTCTCTTTGAATGGATATCATGCAATTCATGGAGTGGTTTTATCAACATGATATATCATAGAAGAATTATAGGATTATAACATATCATCCATCAGAATATGTTGATATATATCATTTGGATATGGGGTAAATATATTTATGCCTTCCACTGGTTTCCTCCCAATATTCCTTTACTAAGATGGGTTGTGAGGTATCAGTTCTTATAGACCTCAACATGTATCATATGAATTCATAATGGTACCATGTTAGTGGTATTTCTTATCCATCATATTCATATCTTCATACTGGAAGTTTCAGATAGGTGATGTTAATATTATGAATGTTAGGGATACATATTTTATGAAATCTAAATATAGAAAACATTTTATTAATGAATAATCCATCAATTTGGATCAATGGAAACTCCAGAAATATTACCATTAGAGTTAACACCACAAACATCAATAATAATTAGTGAATTATCCAAATCATGTGCATGTACTCCCAATAATAATCATAGGTAAATGATTCAATTTAGATTTTCAATTTCTGGTTTCAGCAAACATGTGGACCTAAATAGTTTGATGTGGGGGAAACATTGTTACATTTGGTTAACTAATGGTTCATGTCAGGTTGACCATTGGTATCTAATTTTTATTGGTTTTTTCACTAAAATAGAACTATGAAATGGGATCCATAAATTTTACATGTCATTTTATTATTATCATGATTTATAAAGATATTAATTTACTGGTTTATTTATTAGTGATGATTCATAATTTTCATTGGTTATGAGTATTGGATGTTGGGATTATCATTACCTTAAGGGATGACTTATTTCCTACTATGAAACTATACTAAATATTTAAGATATATTGATGAATATTTCTAGAAATACATTGATGGTATTAGATTCTATATTTTCAAACAAATACCCATTGAAAGGTATCATCTTAAACATACATATGTACTAGTGGTTTTCCATCATTATCCCTTACTATATAATATGGCCTAATTTTGGATTTTTATCATTTAAATCCATATAGTTATATACTATAGAGTTTATCAAAATCTAGGGTGTTGGTAGGTATTTTGGATTTATGATAGAATCAAAAAAGGTTTTCCTATGTATCTATAATGATATGAATCCAAAACCATATACATCAATATTCACTATTTAATATCATGTGGAAATGATTGATCAATTTGTTTTAATGTCATATGGAAATAAAAATTAGGATAAAGATACATACCAATGGTCAGTGTGGGACTTAAACATGAGTGTCCCTTTTTGATTTACTTGAATGATAATATGTCCAAATGACGTTATCTTGGATACAAAAGAATTGTGGCCCTATGATTATAATATTATTTTTTTTCATGTATATGTCATAGTGACTGATATATGGATATTATTTGGGGGGTATTACCCTATATAGGGGCATTATTTGATTAAGAATATGTCCTACTGATGTAGTGAATATTTTGGATATTAGTTTTGAACCTCATTGAGGGGTTTTATATATCCTACTAAAATAAGAATAAAATCCTAGGAAAAAAGAGTTACACAATTTATGGTTGGGTGGAAAGACCATTTCATGAAGTTTTTCATAATAGAAAAATGATTTCTATTTTATAAAAGGTGTGAAAATAGTGGATTGTGTGGGTAATATAGATATAATGTAACAATGTAATGATATATCTATGGTTGAAAATCAAAGGAGGTCCATTTAGAGAAATGGATGATTGAGTGGTGAAGAAATCCACCATTAAGCTCGATATTGGGACTTACAAAAAAGGAATCCTTCCAGAATAAAATGTTATACCACCACCAATGGAAA
Source organism: Viscum album (assembly GCA_963277665.1). Taxonomy (NCBI): domain Eukaryota; kingdom Viridiplantae; phylum Streptophyta; class Magnoliopsida; order Santalales; family Viscaceae; genus Viscum; species Viscum album. The sequence continues at coordinate 1,100,921,500 of OY728123.1, forward strand.
ATGGAGAGGATGTACAAGGATAGTGGGATATGATATCATGTAAAAACTGATATATTACCTTGTTGGGTGGCTCATTGATCCAAGAGTAAATCCATTCGTAAAACAAAAATGGTCCCACAATCATGTTCATAATTAATTCTTTCATTATTAATGAAATGAAGGATTAAAATCACCCTAAGGAACCATGTGGTCAGTTAAAATGAGTGGGAGATTCCTTTTATCAATGAATTAATGAACTGAGGGGTTTATATTAGTGTTTAGGAAATGATATTTTAAATCATATCTCCTTAGTAGAGGTTTTTTATTTTCTTATTGTAGTTATCACCTTGTTGAATGAAATCCATAGAGGTTTTTCATATTTCTTTAGTTTGAACATGTTGCATGAATGGGTGTTTTTGGAATTTGGGAGGTCTTTAATCCAATTCATATAGAATTTGTTGATATAAATGCATGTCACTTTACCTTAATCAAGAATATAAATACCTAACCTATACATTATGTGATGGAAAACTAGTTGTGTGGTGCATTTTTCCTAATTTCATCTTCTTAAGATAATTAAAAAGTGATCATTAGCCTAATTTATTCTTCTTAGTCCTATCCACATAACTCATTTTTTTTACCTCATCCACAAATCTCATTTCACCTAGCTTCACCCACTTAATACATTTTATGGGTAAAGATGTGTTATAAAAACTTCTTCACTAGAATGGATGGAGGATTTTAGTTAACACAGCCCTATGGTGGATATTTTGGTGAGATGTTGATTGTATAGGGAAACTCAATTAGTAAGGTTCTAGTAATGTATCTCTATTAACATTTTTCACTTTCTACCAATTTACTAGAAGTTTTTTCTTTATATAGATTAACATTTAATCTCTCTTATGGGATCAAATGGATAATTTTTTATTTTCTTCATCTCCTTTCCTCCATTATTCTATATCAGTGTGTCTAAGGAATAATGACTATTTATTGGAAATGGTGAGGTATATATACCTGGATATTGGTGGTGGAACTAAATATTAGATAGAGGTTGTGTGGAATAATTCCACAATATCACATTGCTGGAAACCCCCTATAACATGGAATAACTAATCCCCTTGGTGAGAGATCACATTCTTCAACCAAGTGAAAATATTATTTCCTTGGTTTTCATAATAATATCTTTAAAACGGCTAGGAAATTAAAGATCAAGTCCCTGATGGAGTCCATATATAATGTTCATATATCTTTCTGATTTCATACCTATCTGGGAAAAAATTCTTGGGGTTGAGTGGATAACCATTCGGATAATGGCATAGGCGAGTGTCATGTTGTTCCAGGATATTTTAAGGTATTCAATCTCAATTTTGCTTACCTTCACTCAATCTCATACCTAACTATGATAAATTGTGTATATTTCTATGAAATATTTGTTTTCCATTTGCATTAGTAGGTTAGGAGGATCAAAATTACCAGTATGGAGGTCTCCATCTTCATATCTATAATAAACCATGATTCTGGATCCATTAATTTAATAATATTTTCAATACCTTTTTTCACAAGAAATACCAAAACGTTTTAAACCCAAACTAAATTGAACAAGGATATATAAAGGATTCATGATGATTATGATCATTACTATATAAAAATACCCTAATAAATTAATTTAATAAAATATTATTATTTTTAATTAATTACTATTTTAAAGACATTTCCTTTTAAAGAACCATTAAAATGGTATTGAATCCTACCTAATTAAATAAACATTATCATAGAATAAAATTATTTATAATAGGTAATATTAATTTTATAGACTAATGTGTCAAAATTAAATTATTTAGAAATTACAATGGAATAAGATTAAAGAAACATATAGATTAATGTCCCATTATTTTAAATAAATATATATTATTTATATATTGTATTTTATTTGTAATGATTAGTTAATATATTATAAAATTTTAATTTTAAACATTTTAATTAATTCTTGGATAAAAAAATTCAATATTATGTTAGGGTTAATTTTTTAGAATCTTCCAAAATACATTATTTTTAAGTGATAATTGAAAAAATTAAAATTTTACATTTATGGACAATTTTATGACATTTCCCTTATAATGTCTTGAGAAAAAAATTCAATCAACTTTTTTATAATAAATAGAGAAAATAATTCATTTAAAAATAAAATGTTGAACTTATAGTTCTTAGGTTTAACCTTTTTGAAATATAAATAATATTTGAATTTAAAAACACTTTTTATTCGCTATTTTAAAGAATTAATCTCCTTCAAATGTTGATATAAAATAAAAACAAGTGAATTTAAAAATTAACATTCAAATTTTCATATTATGTAATAATTAAAATTTAATATATAATAAAAAATATTTATTACTGGTATTAATGTTAATTACCACTATATTGGTAAAGCTGTTATTTTAAAAGATTTTTTATTAACATTGAAATTTTTATAAAACAAATTTATTTACCACTTATCAACTATGACACATATATAATTTTTATATCTATATATAAATACACGGTCAATCAATTGGTAATCAATACTAAATAATATTAACATCAAAAAATGTTAAAATAAAAATTTCTCTCAAATTTGTTCCAACATATTATGTGTTTTAATTTAAAAGAAAATATTATAATATTTAGAAAATGAATTTTATTAATTAGTGTTTAAATTTAGGTTAATGAAACCCAATTTAGTTAGTAATGGTTACTTTATATTTTTAATAAATCACATATTACTTTGTAAAAAACTACTTACCAGGAGAAATGAAATTGGAAAAATATAAAAACCAGACAAAAGATAAACTTAAAATTGTTAAAAACACGTTTTATAATTTATACTTAATTAATTTTTAACTTTATCTCACCCCACACTCCATTTTTTCTCACATTCATATATTTTTATCCTTGAATAGTTTCATTTCATTATTTTAAAATAATTTTGGTTCCTAAAAGTGTCATTTTCTTCACTTATAAAGGGATATCACATCCATCCTCATATAGTTAACACATCTTATAAAATTTTCTGTAAAACCCTCCAAATTTACCATTCATAAAAATCCATTTATTAGCCTAAATCTCTCATTCAGCATAATTTATCCCATTCCATTTATTTTTAAGGGGACATTCAAGAGAATGTAAATGGTTCTTAAGTGAGTATTATTTAAACATTATTTTTTTAATACTATTCTATATATCCCTAAAATATCTTATATATAATAATATAATGACCATAGTATCATTAATATAATAATTTGATACTAAATTAGGGTATACCCAATTATTTCTTCCATTCCATCCGATATGAAAAACAATTGAAAGATGATTGTGCACACCTTGACACAACTGCCTCAAAGTAAAGGTGTATTTAATTATCCTTTACCACCTCTGCTCTTCATAGTATATAATAATTTTCATTGAATAATTAACTTTAAATATATAGTATTATTAATATTATGGATTTTATGATAAATATTATATCCTCCTTTATTTCGTTAAATTTGTGGGTTAATGAAAACATCAATTGTCTACTGCATAAAATATTGCCTCCATGTAGAAACGTTCTTATTTTCATATATTGATTTTCATTATTTATCAGGAATATTTAAAATATTATTAACAAAATTATTAAAAATATAAATTATATCATTATTCTAAAATTATAATGATATACTTCCAAACTAAATATTTTCTTAACTATACAAAAGAATCAAATTAAAGTATATTTTGATTTCAGATGATTTAACCACCTACCTGAATGATATTAGAAACCTCTATCGTAGATTGTTATGGGATCTTAAATATGAATACTACATTATTGTAGTAATATAAAAATTATTTTTATATGGTTTTAAAAAGATTATTTTATGTGTTTAACTTATTATTATCATATTATCCTTGATCTCTAAAAAAAATTAAATAAGCATACACTAATTAAAATTTCATGAAACAAAATTAAACACAAGTGAAATGAGATAAGAGATTTATAAATTAATATAATTTATTTATTCATTTACATTAAATCTTCTAGGAATTATGATCATGGTATCAATAAATGGGAATCGGAATTCACATCATAAAAATTTGATGAAATAATTACAACTACTAACATCCTGGGATAAAAATATTAATAACCAACTAATATATTCATAATAAATTATTCTAAATTAAATATATAAAATTTAATTTATATGTTTATTTGTTGTAAATAAAATATTAAAATTGTAACATTTTCTGTATATTAAGATATTGTGTATTTGACTAATTGAAAAATCAAGGTATGTATTTCTTTTTCTCATTTTCAAATCCATGAGACATTTTTTATATTGTGCATCATAATGTAACATATATTGTGCATTCACAAAAAAAATCCTTCAATTATTCTAAATATATTTCATTTCAGGATATTTGAATTTCAATTCCATGATATCTTTCTTTTGTTATTTTGACTCCTATATTAATATAACAATAAGGGCTTCTATTTACTCAACTGACCTCATTGAGTGAAAATTCATCATTTAAAAAATATTTCTTCCTTTATTGGATTCATCAACCCAATGACTATATTTCATGGTATTTTCTCTTCCACTCCAGTGAAAAATGACCACTTCATTTCAAATCCATTTACATGAAAAAAATCATTTTTCAAAATGTATACAACTGTTTAGAATAATTTACATCATCTAAAATGATGTTTTACCCTTTTTTTCTATATTTAAATTTTATTTCAATGTTCCCCATAATAATTTTGAACCTGATTATGTGTTACCTTAGGTGACCTTCAAAATTTGCTTACCTTCTATTCAAAATTAATATATTTTAATCTCTTTTCAATGATGGTTTTCAATAATGATCATTTTAATATTACAAAAATAATAATATTATTCCATTTTATTTTATGTTTTACTCTAAATCATGGGGAAATACAAATATTTTTTTTAAAGTGAAAATGACATCTTAAATTACCTTTCCTCTATTTATAAATATATTAAGAGTGAATCAATTTATCTTTTTTACATTTGGATATTTTTTATCTAAAATACTATTTTTTTAATGTTTATGTGTGAACGTATATTCTCTCTTGCATTTTTATTTTATATTAAAATATCTTACATCATTTTATTGGTATTTAAAAGGAATTATTTTTCTCCTAGTTTTAAAAAATATTTCATTTTAAATTTATTTCAAAAGATCTTGGATATTTCTTATTTTGCACTATTTTTTTCTAAAACTCTCTTAAAAAATTATCTTCTAAGACATCACCCATTTACATAACTTACGGTTGATCAATGATATATATCAAATAATACATTCCACTTCCATATATATATATATATATATATATATTATGAATTAATGTTTTCTATCCTAGGAGTAATCCGTCATTGACATTTTCTTGTCTAACCATATTCATTGTTAAACCATAAACCTTCTCCAAAAATCGATCCTCTTTGAATACTCTCTCTATCATTCCATTGGTTAAATGATGTTCACCAATTTCCATACTCTAATTTATTTAGGAAATTATTGACAAACTGGTATACCCATTATCTATATGGTTTAAATAAAATTTACTTTTATGAATTTTTAATATTCAGATATTTATATTTTATCATTATAAAAAACTTTATATTAATTGGGTTTACCTTTTTTATTTACTGATTTATAAATTTTTTAATTAAATAATTTCAATAATGATGGATATGAAAACAATTTTCTCTATACGGGTTATTAATGAAATGATTTTGTTTCTTTTGAAACACATATATAAGGATGATGATGGGTGGGGTACTATATCAAACTCTAATGAATCAATTTTTTTTATATCTCATTATATTTTCATTAATGTTCACATTGAGTTTTTTCAATTGGTTTTATTATTCGTATGGTTATTCGGTATCTCTTTGTAGTTTTTCATGTTATTCCAACTTTCAATGTTACATTTATATTCATGATATGTTTTATTCCATGTTGATGCATTTATTCTAGAATATGTGTCATGTTTATCTTATGTCATGCATTATTTAATGATTTATAAGAAATTATATATATGGTATAACTTTTTTATGAATCCTTACAACACTCATATACTCATTAGATACTCACTTATTATGATTTATTAGAATTGTTTATGTTCACATTCTATTAACATAATTTCTCAACCCAATAATTATATATTTATTCCCTGAAGTTATGAATAAAAATAATACAGATGATATTTCTAGAAGAGTATCATTTAGAGAGATTCTTACTAGAAATTTTAAATAATTTTTATGGATAAAGACATTGTTTATATAGTAGAAAATTTTCATTAGTTGAAGAAGTGATGTTTTTTCTGTAAACTGTATTCATAATTCTCCTAAACATAAATCCTAAATTGAATTTGGAATTTATTTTAATGAAATATTTTCTTTAAGTAATGTAATTATGAAATTCACATCTGTGGGTTCCCAAAGTATCAGACAGTCAACTAGGTGACATCAAATCATCATTTAAAGGGGGAAGATAGTATTAATGTAGTAGGAGAATCAGTTGTATCATAGATTTAAACCTTGAATGGTCCATTAAAATATTGTGTTCCTCAATCCAATTCACATACCTATCTATGAAATATATCCATACATTTTAGTAAGATATATCATCTTGGATATGGTAGGAGACTCACATTGATGACCAATTTTTCTTTTAATTATCCATAAATATATAACTTACCTATGTAAAAATCATGTACATTGCTAGCTGAGACCATTGGGGTTTAGTGAATCATGTCACGGTAGATGTAGTGGGTGAATAACATTGATAGTTAGGCTTCATATAATCCTTTCTATCTGGGTATCACATAACCTCTATCAAATCACAAAAATCGATCAGTGTTTATAAATGTTACTTAGGTAATTTCATTTGATGGATTTTTCATTTTCCCAACTATATAAAAAAAAATTCATGTTCCAATAAGAATAAAAATATAGGTTTTTCAAATTCAACATGGTTCATCTCCATGATTGATTGAAACTAGAACATGTTAAACCAAGATAGAGAATAATCACATGGTTTAGTTTCAGGTGTCTCAACTATACTCTCTATTTGGGAATGTTCTACAACTCACAAAATCATGATACTTGATTTGATAAATAGTTCACCAATCATGTATTTTTCTAATACAATTAAAATTCGGTTCTCTGTGGATTATTAAAATCAATATCTTTCCCATGAATGAAAATTATAATTCTATTATTATTTTAAAATATATAAAGGATTATATTACCATTATCTTGTTTTCAATATTCTATAATTTAATTAATTTTACATCACATTATATTTACTCTATAATTAACAAACAAAAAATAAAAACACACTAACATGACCCCTTATGAAAATCCAAAAATAAGAAAATATTATTAAATGTATATAAAATATAGGGATATTAATGAGTGAGTAATACATTTACTATATAATTTTAAATGTTACTAGGCCACAATGCTAGCTAATATTTATGGTGTAAATCACTCATACAATTCCCTCTATCTATAAATATTGTTTTAATCATGATAAATTACCATTTTATTCTTTCTATTCATCTCTTGTGATCTCCACCACACCATGAATGAAGTAATATTTCACTATAAAGGTCAAATTACTATAGAAAATAAAATTACATATAAATTTCCTCTCACATGTGTTAAAATGTAATGTTTTTCCTCCATGTGCAATAGAATTCCATATAATCATGCGATTATGGATCCCTTTTTCATTATAAATTAAGTATTGTTCAAATTCATTTCATTTAATATCATATATCATAATCATATATAAGTTTCATTCCTCCTAAAAAAAATTATATTGTTAGTGAGAAAGAAAAACACCCAATATAAAATTTTTTGTTCTTAAATGGAAAATGTAAATCCTTCCCATAAATTATCCTAAAAGTAGAAATTCCTAGAGGAGTTTTTATAACTTGTTATATATTAAGATAAATAATAATAATGCATATTATCCCATTCATTTCATGAAATCATGTTTTTATGTGTAAAATATCAATCATATCAAAAGTTTCTAGATAAGCATAAATTCTTCCTTAAAAATTATTCTGGCCAAAATATACATCATTTTGAACCATAATGTGGCACTTTTCCCAACTAAGCCTCGATTTGGGTTTCTCAAACCTCTCCAAAATGACCTCAACATTTATCAATACAGTGTATTATTATCTTAAATAAATATTAAAAACATCCATAAAGATATAAAGTATGAATTCAACCACACAAAGTTAGATTGACACTATACAATGTTAGAAGGTAGTATGATCGTTTCACATGTCATGTTAGTTTCAAAGATTCAAAAATATCCCATAATATGATGTAATTTTATTTCTTTCTTTTTCTTCAATAGAAATGTAAATTTGGTTACACAAAAAATAACCATCTATATGGAAATAAAAATTATTCCCTACCTTACACTCATGTATTTAATCCATTAAGGGAAGATGAAAATAGAATTTTTGGGTAGCATCATTCATCTTATGTTAATAAATCTATACCCATTGTCTCCTCATGTTTTTTATGAAAATTAGGTCATTATTTTTTATTTATGATCTTTATTATAATTAAATCGTTCTTTTGTAAATATTTTTAGTCGTTCAGTAATGCTCTATATGAGATTGGATTCATTATTTGAGAATTTAAGAGAATCCTCCATTTATATTTAAAAAATTGTTTCATAGTAGGGTTCATCCATATTTGTGGTTTCCAAGAAATATTATAACCTTCAACATATAGAATATTGTGGGTAAACATGCTAGGTTTGATCGATATATGAAAAATATATATTTACTAGATAGTTTAAAATGTTTTTTTTTTTGAAACCTACACTAACTCAACTTCATGATCATTTATAGGGAATCATTGTGAATAACCCATAATGTTTCCTTATCCCCTAAGTATCCATATTTTTCTATGAGGGGAAGGGTTTTCAGTTTTAATTGGGAATAAATTATAACCCAAGGAACCAAGGGTAGTTTTATTCTCTTCCCATGATGTTTTGGATTTCATCTGACAGACCACTCTAGATAAAAACACAACCTTTTCTTACACATCAATAATATGGTGTTCATCATCATATTTTTCCTCTATTAATTCTGGGTATCTAGTGCAAACATCCTTACATCCATAGTAATTTTCTATGGTATAAATATCATATCCATCCTTATATTACATAATATATATTGGTTTCATATCCATGATCACATTATATGATACAATATCATATTACATATGAATTATAAGTCCCCATTAATGTATTTCAATTATAAATTTATCATTTTTTAGAAATGGTATACCCAATATCATTGGAACCTTGAAGACCACCTCAATATCATGAATGATTATGTTGGTTATAAAAATATACCTCCATCCATTTACAATTTATGCTTCCAATAACACCAAGGGATATTTGAATGATTATTTTGCTAGTTGGTGGGATACATGGTTGGGATTCCATTGATCGATTCTCAACATCTTAAATCCATTGAAAGTCATAAGGCTAATGTTATCTTCAATGTACAGTGGAGATTCACTAAACATATATGGTCCAATTGTTTGTGGGTTAGAGAAACTCTTAATATCATAATTTTTTTGAGGGATTAAAATATGAACTACCAATGATTGTACCTTATTGAGAGATATGTTTCCTAAGTATAGTTATTTTCATTTATTTTAGAGGATATTACATAAATTTTAAATAAGTTTGATTTTAATTAAACATTTTTCAAAATTGAAAATTTATATAAATATTCTAAAATAGTTGATAAAATAATATGATTAGTTATATTATATTAATTTTTTAGATGTTTTTAAAAGTTAATGGTAGTAGATAATGCATGAAAATTTCCTTTCCTTTTTCAGGCATGACTCCATTTGTATTGGTATATTCTTTTTATCAGTGGCAGAAAAACAATCCCAAATTCTCCCACTACTGTTTAATAACTATCTATATTTTTATTCACAACTATCATTTAATTTTTTTTATAACTATAATAATGTGTCCTTTTAGTGTTACCCATAAATATTCCATGTTATTTCACTAAAAGTCTCTTTTTATGATTACCAATTTTTTCTGGATTCCTTGGATTGTGGTTTCCGGATTTTGAAACCTAGATTTATTAGTGTTGTTAAAAAAATACACCATCTCTTACAAGATCTAATTTGGCACTTGCTACACTGGCTAAGTTACTTTTTATTATTGGTGAGTTGGTGGGGCTAAATAAAGGTTCTGATAATGGTTTTTTTGATAGGGTAATTACTATAATATAGTAATAATTATTTTTGATTAATTGCATATATTTTTTGGTGTGGTGGAATCTATAATATAATTTTCCATACACAAGTAGACTTTGTGGATATAACCATAATTTTTTTGTCCACCCCATTAAATTTTTTGATTTTCCTTAGAATTAAAATTTTCAATAAGATTGAAACATATTCGAACAATGATTTCGTGAAAAATAACTTAACATGCTAGTATAAGGTTCAAAACTATTGTTAAAAAACTCTCCAAAGGAATGGATATCACAACACTCAATATATGTAGTGTGTTTCATGATGTGGTTATATGTCTAAGAAGCTCTATTTTCATTGAAAAATATTATACTTTTTTTGATAACATGGTGCTTATATCATATTTATTAAATCCCTTACTATTTATCAATCATTGTAAGTGACATTTGAATCTATTGGTCTATATATCTATAAATAAGTCAAAAATTTAGAAGGCTCCTTCCTCACAACCATTCTCCCAACTATGTTATCTATAAAAACATTTCCCATGAAAATTCTTAAATAATGTGATCTTAAGATCATCTATAATGGTATCTCATGGTGTTGTTACTTCCTAAACATATAAAATAATCACTCCCAAGAATCTAAAATGGGTTTTCATTCGAATTCTGTATGTTTGTGGATCTCATTTCTTTGTATCATGTTATTGGATAGGCTATATTAGTCATCTATGAATGATTGATAAAGGGAATCCCATGAGATAATGGAGAACCTAAATAACCCATTTACCATATAATTTTCCTAATCACTCAATGATAATTGAATGAGGAGGAGTTTTATTACATCTACTGACACTCAGTTCTTACAGAAACTATTATAATAAATAAAAAAATGGGAAAATTATCATTGGGAGTTTTACTTTGGAAACCCAAAAATGGTATAACATTTATAATAGGGTTCATGATAGAATGATTGGTATTAATTTTGTTGAAATAAATATATTTCCAAACTAATATTCCATATTCTTCATAGATATATGTAAATCCATACACCATGATGGTGTATTAGGGTGACATTGTACATAAATAACTTATAATAAATATTTTATTATTTTATTGAAAAAAAATGTGAACATTTAACTAGTGGTTGGTTTGGTGGAATATATCTTTTAAAAAATAAAAGTGTATCTTGTTTATACCAAAAACATGTATAAAACTATGGTCTAACCCAATAGAAAATTTCAAGTATTCTCCTTTTATATTTTACATGAGATTGTTTTTAATATACGCTATCATGACTACACATTGTCTACGTGATAGTGTTCATTCAATTTTAGTATCAAATATGAGATCCTTCAACAGATAATTAGTCGTATAATTAGTGAATTGTTGGATCATGCACATAGTATATTACATAATAAAAACAATAAACCAATCATATGAGGGAAAAAACAAAAAACAAAAATAGAAAATATTTTTTGAAATAAAGTTTTCAAAAATATATTTTTTATTATATTTATATAAATTGACCTAAAATCATTCGATAATACACTATTTGGTTGTTCTATAATATTCACACAAGAATTTAACTTTTTCCTTGGGAATAATTATTTTCATGCAACCCATATTTATTTTTATAAAACTCCAAAATAAGTGAAGTGGATGTATGAGGTTGATCTTCAAGGAAACTTGGTTATCTAAAAACACAAACACCTACGAAATTATTTATGTGTTTATTTTGATTACTGAATCCAATATATGTCATTAAATTTTCCCTAACCAAAATACATAGTGGTATAAATATCTATAATAAATCAAAATAAAAAATAAATATATTTTTAATTTTATAAAGAAAATGAAATGGAATTATTAGGTTCATTTGAGTTCATGGAGGTCGTTTTTGTAATGCATGTTTTTATAATTCATATTTTTTTGTTACTAGGATTTAACGATTTCATAACCTCCCATGTTTAGTAAAATAAAAATATAATTTCTCAAAATATTTTTCAAGTTAAACATTTTTTTAAAATAATACAAACAACCCTAATGTGAATGTGATTCATCCAATGGTTCTATATTGATTCACACTAATTACCATGTTGAACCCCAAAAAACAAGGTCTTTTCTCATATGATTTAAATAGTCAATACTTGGACATCAATGTTAAGTATTGGAAAAAATTCATATAAATTTTAACATAATGTCAATAACAATTTCCATTAACAATTGATTTCCCAGCATCTCCCACAAACATGAAATAAAAGGTTATTTAAATTTTAACATTAATATGATGAAAAAAAGATACACATATTTCACTTGTTCATGAAATTGATAAGAAGCAGAAAATTTTATTCAAAAAACTCAATAAGTCCTTCATTTAAATAATTTATAACCCCTCTTTCTAAGACACCATCGATTAGATAATTATATTTCCTGAAATGGTTGGTTAACACCTTAATTAGTCAACCCCCATAGTTCAAGAGTGATTATAACTTATAATATAATGGAAAAAAATATTATATTTGGTAGATGTGAGGTGGTTATAAAATCTAAAAAAAGATAATTGTTTGTAAAATTATTCACTAAATTCTTTATTCAATCTATCCATGGACGCTTCAAGGTTCATGGATACTAAAAAAATTTATATGGTTTGAAAAAACATGTTGAGACCACGAAATAAGCTATATGTTTTGATATTTGGTCTCACAGGGTTACTTTAGAAAACCTATTTTGTAATTTTATCTTTGTGATAAAAATATGGGTGGGTTGTACTCTGGATAATGAGTTATATGCGGTTTCCTAGGATGAGTTTCATGGTACCTAGGTTTTTTTATAAATTGTGGATAGTAGAAAATGTTCTTAGAAGCCTCTATGTTGTCTCTTATGCTTCTTTTTTCCAAAGTTATATAATTATTAAGGGAGTATCCATTTTTCACCTATAAAAGAACATTAAGTTCAAAAATAAATGATATCTATAAATAAGTACCATTTTTAACATCATGACCTTACCCACCGGGGTCCAAACCATGACTACCCCAAGCCCACCCCCAATATGCTAGGGGCTGGAAACTAGTGCTAAGTTGGCATAGCCCATAAAATTTGAGGCATTAGCCTAAATTAAATTTATAGACACATAAATATCAAATCCTACACTATGTTGAAATTTAATAAAACTAAAATCAATGCATCAATAAAACTATAATCCCAAAATAGAGATTAAGAGTAATGTAAGTGAAAATGGGTCAAATACATGATCAACATAAAAAATATGTAAAAATAGTCCAACCTACTCAAAGGTAAAGACTATGATAAAATGAATCTCATAGAAAAAAAATATTTATGAAAATATAAATCTATGCTCCACCATTATCATGTCCTCCTCGTACATCATCATAAGATATTTCATTTGCATAAGACATGATACGTGCAGGCAGATCCCATGTAGGGGTGAGTATAGAAATACCAATTTGGACACCTTAGAAATAATAAACATGAATTGTAAAGTATAATAAACTCTATATAAGGATATAGATATAAATTCACAATAAGAGAAACTCCATGATATTCAAAATAAGCAAAACATACCACCATGTGGTCATAACCAACTACCAACCAAAGGAATCTACTCAAAGAAATTCATGTTTTGGAAGAATAAGCTCCCCAATCCATGCCATCACCAGAGACTTTCATATGATCATTTTATCATTGGAACCTTCCCAATAAATCTCACTAGTCTCAGAAAACCCTGATACTTAGATAGGGTCTCACGTCTAGGACCATTGGGGGACAACACAGCACAAATCTAGATTAAACCATAGTGTAGGGGATCATGCACCAATGATACCATGAGCCCTACTAATATTCCCTACTATATGGTGGATCAACACCTTAATAAAAGAGGTTACATTGAATCCAAAACCCTGACCTTTGTTTATAAAAATGATTAATGATCACACACTTGTCTCACTAAGGGACACTAAGAAGTCTATATGAGACTCTTCCTGTAGAGGAGATCACAATACTGAGATATGGGTGTAATGTCATACAGTACCATTGAGGGAAAGGACCATGGGAACACAATCAATGATGGATCGTCCATACTGAATCAATGAAGGTATTCATACACCCTCAATGGGGGTAAATGTCATGTACTATGGGTACCCAATTTGTCAATCTATCCCCATGTTTTAAATCATGGTAACACCTCACATGACATGTAATCCTTAATATACAATGCATTTGGGAAAAACCACCATCATATGGGGGTTTCCAGGAACCCTGCATGTGTCTCTTAGATGTGCATGTGTATTAACCTATGTCTATTTCCAAGTACACAACATTTCTATAACCATTGACTCTAAGATTTGTTTGTGTAACCTCTAAGGTACAAGTAAATCCATAATGGAAGGGTCACATGAAAAACAATTGGGCCACACATGTGTGATATTTAACTCACTAGAAACCCTATCATTGTATCCTGGGGTACAACACTACATCTAATAAAAACATGTGGTATGTATAAAGGGATATTCCATATCTATTGGGATCTTCCTCTGTATCATTCTACATGTTGGTGGAGCTACCACCATTTTTGGATAAGATGGATTGGATTTTGTTTGATGATTATCATCGTCACTAACTATAATCTTGGATCAAATCTGATCATAAAATGATATGTAAAGACAATTTTTCACCATACACCAAAAACAGGAAGTACGAGAACAAAAATCTTTAAGGTACACCTCAGATCATCCAATTATATCATCTATCCTCAATCACTCCCTCGATCATGAACTATACTAATGGTATTGATCTATTGTCCTAAATAATGGTCATTAAATGATCAAATACAGGGTATTTGTAAAACCATGGTCCCATAAAAATGCATATGAATAATGTATGAATAAATGGTTGATAAAACAAAAAGAGATAAAATTTGAGTAGAAAACCTCATCCTTTTTATCTACCTTAATCCATTGATATAGAAATAGACATACTAAGAGGGTATTCTACACAATGAAAAAATAGGATTCCATAAATTTAATATATTTTCGATTCAAAAATCAATTATATCAGTGGAATTGACCCATGTTTGACATGGATAAAATAATGCTATAGAAATTAAAAAACCAAACATCCAACCTGGAGTTTGGATCGTTTTTTGAAGATGAATGGTCATGCATAGTCATCACAGATGAGATCCATGCACTTTGTTGGTGCAACAATCCTTCATATTATCCCAATCCATCACTATTCAACATGATAACTCCCCAAAAATCTATTGAGATCTTCAGGGATTATTTAGAAACACTAGAAAATTTCTATAAAAGTGTATCTATAAAAAATATTTTGTCACTGTATCAATTAAAATAAACTAAACAAATTTTATTATTTTATTTATTTTAATTTTTTCCTATGATGGCCTTTTCAAGAATGAAACAAAATATAAAATAATATGTCACAAAAAGTCTAAAACTCACATTCTAAACTCAATTGTTCCCATGTATTTTTGATCTGTACCCCAATTCAGTAGTTACTCCACTATTTTCGGAAAACTAATTCCATGTGTTATTTGATAATTTTAATATATTTTAGACATTTATTCGTGAAAAATGAGGCCTTAAAATCACACAACATCTCAACTCTTGGTCTCACAAATAATCCATATAATAACCAAAAATAATACATAGAAAATATGAGTCATATATTCTCCCCACCTTAGGTAATTTCATACTTAAATGTGAAAAACCAACCCAAAAAATACGGGGGAACTAGACACTAATTTGGGTCTACCCATCCCTCATGCTCTCTAGAATATTCTCATGATACCACCTAATATTCACTTGGGGAATTGACCATCCAGGAAGGATCTTCTCCTTACAATCCTAAATCTCCCATGGGTACTCTATAAAGGTATCTCTATATGTAATGTCTATCTCAACCTAGTAGATAAAATTTTAGGGGACATTTATCTATTTCATCTATTACAACAGGTGGATAAAGTCATTTACCATATCAAAAAATGGTTCTAGAGCTAATCATTACATTACCTTACTAAATATTTATAGTATATTGAAAGGGACAATGAATCTCAGGGATAACGTACCACCCCATCTAAATCTCCATAATCCACATCGAGGTGATACCCTCATGAACCCATTGTCTCCCTCATTAGATACCATAGGTCTCTTTCGTAGGTCCACAAAAGACTTCTGATGGATCTATAGAGTCCTCATCCACTCCTGGATGATCAACACCCTCTCTATAGTAACCCACACCATCTCTAGGACAATGAGTTATGACTTGTTTTGGTCATTCAAACAAAGTGGAAACATGTAGGGTTTCTTGTACAAGGCCTACAAAGATTCTATTCAAATGGTGTTATGGTAGCTATTTTTGTAAGAAAACTCTATAAAGTGTAGATGATCCTCCCAACTACATCCAATGTACAATATGCCATACCATAATATATCCTCCATGAACTGAATGGTTCACTCAGATTGGACATCATTTTGGGTGGTGAAACATTGTTCTCAAGAATAAATGAGTCTCAAATGACAACTACAATCATCTCCATAATAGTAACGTGATGCAAGGATCACAGTTTGAAATGAACATCAACCCAACTCTATAGATCCGGGCTATCTTCCACCACTATAAGCATCCCAATCCCTCTACTGAATTCTTAAATAGAATACCAAGGAAGTGGTTTGAATTGAATAGTTAGTCTATGATAAACCAGGTGGAATCATTTCCCCTTGAGTTAAATGGTAACCTGATCATGACTTAAACGGATATCTGATCCAAATTCCACTCTACCACCTCAAGGGGTAGTGATAAAATCACTGAAACCTGGTGCTCAACTTTCACCTACTGGGATTTTTACCATCTAGAGACAAACTTTACAACAAAACACTTCATCCTTGGCCCCCAAAACAGATATTGGAGGCCCTAGTTCAACTTATCCACTCCTAGGTGTTTCTTAAAATTTTACATATGAAACACCTACGTAAAATCCTCTCACAAATTCAAAGGTACTATCATCAATCCTCTAAAAAAGATAGCATTCTCCCCACCTTCTGAATATCCATCAAAATTAGGTCTTGTATATATCTAATTATATAATGTCAAATAGTCACTATCTCTTTATTGATCATATATTACATGTTATAAAAGCAATGTAGTAATATACATCGACTACAGATATAAATAACCATCACTTTCTACTATGGAAAACTTCAATGAGGCTAACTGTTCTGACACATCATCCAACAAATAAGAAAATTATCTCCTGGTGAGTGTGTTTTACACCATGTTGCCATTCCCATGAGTATAGAAGATATCAATGTCATCATCCTGGAGGAATTATTTCCATATCCTTTATCTCATATTAAGATCATTATAAGAGAATATATCCTTGAGACTCCAATGGTCTGAGTAGATGGTGAACTTCTCACCCATTAGGGAGTGGCTCCATATCTTCAATGAAATGACCCCCACTTCTAGCTCAATATTATGGGTCACTTAGTTCAGATCATGTGGTCTTAACTAACGTGAACCATAAGTAATCACCACCTAACTCTTCATCAAAACATAACTCATTATGATCCCTCAGGAATCACATAACACTATGTACTCAACACCATCCTTTGGTAGACTCAATATCGGAGAGCTCGTCTACCCATAACTCATCTCTTGAAATAAGTAATGGAACTCTTCCATCCACAAAAAAGGTTTTACCTCTCATGTAAAAAATTTCTATGTTAATTATGCTATTGATAAATCAGGTAAAAACCTCCAGTAGTACACCTCCAACCCAAGGAAACTCCAAACCTCGATAAAAACTCTTTCTTGAATCCCATGAAAGAACTGCCTCAACCTTCACCAAGTCCACTAATACTCCAAACAATGAGATGACATGTCCCTAGAAGTGGATATAAAAAATTGAAAACTAACACTTTGAGAGATGAATATAAATAGAGTTCTCTTGGATTGTTTCTAGAATGATCACAATGTTTCTTATGTTCTCCTCCTTGGATGATGAGTACACTAGGACATCATTTATGAATACCACCATTAATATATATAACAAAGGATAAAATATTCGGTTCGTGAGTCCCATGAAAATAGATGAGGTTTTCATCACACTGAAAAAAATCACTAAATACTCATAGTGATAGTAGAGATATCTAAATTTAGTCTTTGATGCACCCATATCATATACACATATATGGTGACTGTCTAATCCAGTTTCAATCATCATGAAACATTATGACCCTTTAAGAAGATTGAGGTAGTCTCCAATCCTCTATAGATGGTACATATTCTTCATGGTAATCTAGTTTAAGATCCATTATTCCACGAATAATGTCAATATACCATCCTACTTATTTGGGGACAGTTTTAGGGATTAGGGAAACACTAGTTCTCACAATTCCATTCTCATGAAAATCCCCAAACTACACCCTCAATTTGTGAAGCTCTATAGGAGCCATCCAATATGATGGCCTAGATCATGGGGCCACCCTTGGTAGAAATTCAATATAGATGTCAAGATATCATCTAAGAGATAATAATGAAACATCCTCAGGAAACACGCCCTCTATCTCTTCCACCTCTATAAGAATCTATAACCTCATATCATTCACAACTCCAAGATTCATGCTAGTAAACTGATGAATAATCAGTTGAACTATAATATTCCTATTCTCATCCTACTCCACAATGGTTTCCCTTTCACCCATAAAATAAAAAAACATCCCATAATTGTAGACACAACACATCGTCTTCCTAAAAAATATGACCTGGTCATGAACTATGTATAGATAGTCCAAACCTAAGATGTCTTCATAAGGCCCCATCGCTGCTACAAATATATCACATACAAAAATATTACCTCAATATGTCAGATCGCACTATCAACATATTTTACCAATCTCTGAGTCACTTCCTGTCAAAGACTCTAACTAGAAGGGTCAATAAAATGGATAAATAGTAATCTCTAATTCTCACACAAAAGAAGTGGCATAGAATTAATTATTACAACATGTGTCTCTGAATACTATAGATAAAGTATAAAATAAATAGATCATACCATGCATCATCCTTAGAGCCTCAGTATCATAGGCCTACATAGCCTACATCTAGCCTCAATACTGACTAGTAGCTCCCTAATCCAAGCCTAAACCACATTAGGGGTGGTGGTGTAAATATGTCAAACCTTAAACCATCTTTTGTAGCTCTACTGGACCAAAAGCCACATCCACTGTTAGAAATAACACCCACCTTTTACCTCTATCTCTACCTAAGTATTCCCTCTACTGTCTCTCAATCAGCTGTACATTTGGTTAGGGGATAATGGTTTGTATTTCCCTGAACATAAATGGAGAAACACTCCACTACATTCACTAATTAAATCCAACCATAGAGACTTACATTGCTGACCATATGTCATGGGATCTCCTCCTAAAGCTAATGATTGTAGCTATCAGTGGCTACTTGTTATCATGGTCTCCACTCTTGGGTTCCTGCTACCAGCACCGACCATCAATTCTTCTCTTCTAGGACGTTCTCTATCTCCAATGCCCTCTCAAGCACCCAAGAATATGTCGGTGTCAAAATAGATAATACTAAGGCCCTAAAGTCCCATTTTAATAAGTTATCAAAGTATTTTGATCTAAATAATAGATCCTAGACCATATGAATGGAGTATAATGATAGATCAACAAACCTCACTAAGTATAGTACCCTGATCAAACTACATTACTGCAGATGTGGAATCTCTTTTCAACACACTGATCACAATTTCACTGGATAAAACTTCTCCTTAAATAGACGTTCATAGTAGGAATAAGAGAGAGTTTCTTGCTATGTGGTTGAGTCACTAAAATCCACCATTTCCTCATGGATCCCAAAAGAATACTTGTCTTGAGGACCTCCATCAGATTTGAAGGTGCCCTCATATGGTTGAAAACATGAGTGACTTCCTATATCCAGTCCTCATCCACTTGGGGGTCTGGATCACCCCAAATATTATGAGGTCTCAACCTTTCAAAGTCATGCAACACACTCATCTTACATGCATCCTCAATTGACACTATCAGTTTCATTTACTACTCAACAGGTGGGGGTATAGCTGGTAAACCAACAAATTTTGCTATCTCCAGTATAGGCCCCTATACTGATGCCTAATCACTCTAAGGATTATCATAATGATCACGTAGTGGAATCATCCTTGGATTTCTTCATGGAGGCATGCTAAAATAAAACATGATACACCTCATTAATAGAGTATATCTGTGGAGTAAACTCAAGAGGGACAAGGAAATCATAACCAACTCCTATATTATAAATGTAACCATATTTTCCTTAAAATAAATTTCTACATGTAATGAGTTGAAATAAATGTAATTAGAGTCAAGTGGTATCGATACATTGGTCACCGTAGAAACAATGGGCTCCCTGGTCTGAAAGCAGAATAGAAAACACTAATCACTATCACCCCAAACCAATCTCAGTGACCTCATTCCTCATGTAAGACCAACTAGTCATATATAACTATTTCATGAACCAAATCACCTAGTTCTAACCAGTTAATAAATTAATCCCACCTCCAAAAGGCCATGGGCTAGCAACTAGTTCCCAGTAGGTATATCCAACTAATTAAGGGCATGGGCATAATGTAACTGTACAAATTCTCACATCTAAAAAACCACTAAATGATGAAATTTAAAACAATTGAAACCAATTCTTGAATACATCTATAATACAACAACATAGTATGATTTAAAGGTACTTAAAGAGAAAGCATGTCCAATTACAAACCCAACCCAAAACATTACCGAGAGTCTAGCCTGCTGTAAGGAGTGATCATTGATAAAATGAAAACTCATTAAAAATATCATGGTATGTTAATCTCAACCTTATATCCATAAGTTCCATTTTGTACAAATACACCTCCAAACATTTCAGCTTCTTCATAAGACTTGGCATGTGCTGGTAGAGCCCATATTGGTGTGAGTATAACAGTACCTAGTATTACACCAGAAAAAATACTAAACATGAAGCATCAAGTATATTTATCTTATTAAAATGATATAATAATATTTTAAAAATAATATAACCACATAGATATACTCAGGAAGGACACTGTGTGACTAGGAGGTCACAGCCAATAGTCATCCATATGATTTTGCTGAAAGAAATGCTCATTCCAAGAGGACCCAACCATGAGCCATGCATTCATTGGAGACACTCATCATAGATGTCATGATCATTAAGACCCACCCAATTAATCTCAAAAGTCAAATTAAACCATTATACTAGGATAGAGGGTAACTCCCAATATCATTTTTGGATTCCATATTCCAAACATAGGTCAACCCACTACGTAGCTGATCGTACACCAACAATACCACAAACCCAACTGATATGGACTGCTATTTTGATGATCACCTCTATCCTAAATGAGTTCACACCAATTACACTAACCCATTAAAGGGTATAAATATTATAGATTATCACAATAAAGTATCATGGAGGGAAACCAAAAAATCTATCAGAGACTCCTCCTCTAGAGGGGATAACAATCCTATGATGTGAATATAATTCTATATTATACCCATGATGGAAAGGACCAAGGGGACACACTCAAAAATGAATTTTCTAGAGTAAATAAAAAAAGTGATATAACCACCCTCAAATAGGGTATGCAATGTGTACTAGGGTTACATAATATATAATGGGGGTACACGGCATGTCCAGTTATACCTAGGTCTTCCCATGTGGTAATTACTCGCTAGGAATGAAAACCTAAAAAGAAAATGGTGTGTGAGTGAAATTAATAGCATGTAAATTTCCATTTGCACTCCGCTCTAGTATCTTGGGAATACTTTTGTATCAAACTATTTACTTATCCAAGTACATGCTTTAACACCCCGATATTTTATGAGATATATTCTTTTAAATTTCTTTTATATCTTTTGTTGTACTATATACCATGATTATCTTGCGCTATACACGTCATTGTATTATTTTTCTTTATATGCAACACTATTCATGGATTGTGATACACAAAATTTCAAGTTCATTTAATAGAACTCATTTCACACAAGACTGAATATATGTGATATGTAAATATTATAACCTAATCATTATAAATGTGGGTATGAATGGTATTATCTTTTTCTAAAAAAAATATATCAATGAAAATAAGTGAGTCTTTAAATTTAGAAAATAACTATTTATAAATTTTATTAGTGAAATATATATTTAATTTATTCAATATAATGTTTAAAATTAATCTTATATGTTTTATAGACTTGATATAAGAACAAATTGAAATGAGTGTTTTTCAAAAAATGACGTTTTAGTAGCTTTTGATAGAGAACCAATTTCAAATCTAGTTTTTTGAACTTTTATAATTTATATTTTCCATAATAAACTTATTAATTGGAATTGGGACATCAAGATCTTCCTTTTTTGAAATGTTTGTATTTTTCTGATTACATTCATATTTTAATGAATAGTGAAAATTCGTACATTTTAATTCAAAACTATATTTTTATATAATTTATTTATATAGTTATATTATATTATAAAGTTTTTTTAAGTGTAATTGGGTTATTTTTTATCATTTAATACAAATTTTATTATTGGATGTAGTTTGACATTTAAATTGGACATAAATACTTGTAAATCTGTTGATATTTTTTATTTCTTAAAAACCTTCTTTCTGGTTTAGACAATGGGAATTAATTTTAAATTAATTAATGAAACTTCTATGTTTTGAATTTGGAAAAATGGATTCCAAATTTAGAATCATATGATCCAAATTAAGTAAATAGGTACCTTTTATTTTTTGACATTATAAATAGTAACATCAGTAATTATTTTTATGTTCCTTAGATAAAGGGTAAATTAGATAAATAAGGTTAAATTAATATTATATTTATTAACAAAAATAACCTAAAACATGTCATAATATTATTAGGTGAGTCATGGGTTACCAAAACAATATTTGGGAAGAACATTTTACATTTAAGAACCACTTGGGTGTGAAATATAACACAAACATGAATCTTTTTACTAAAACAATTTTAAGTTGGGGTCATATAATTGATAACTTTGACTATAAATATTAATTAGAAATATATAAATATTTCATAAATCATGGTTTTTTGTTATTTATATACATTAAATAAATATATTTATTTATGATACATAGATGATGTACTGATTACCTTATTAATGAAATATTCCAATAAATGATATTATAGATATAAAAAAATGTATTTTCAAAATTTTAATTCCATGCACGAATTTTATTGATAATTATGAAATGGTATATTTTATTTATTTTAGTTTTTTAATCAATCATGGTGTTATAAATTTAACAAAGATAAACTACTAAATATTGTCAAAAATTGACATAAATGAGTCTTTAAAACAAATCCTATTTTATTAAATGATATAATGATCATATAAATATAAGATCAGGTCAACTGAATAATATATTTTTAAAAATTTCATTAATGTACACTTTATTTTCTCTTGGAATTTTATTGTAATTATATTGACCCTATAGTTTAAAAATACAAGAAAACATAGTTAGAGTTATTTTATATAACTAATGGTTAAAGCAAAATGATAAAGTTAAATTTAAGACCTAAATATCTCTAAAATGTATTTGTTTAGAGTATTTGGACCCACCCTCATATTATCCTATAAATATGTCACTTCTAATATATTATAATTATAAAATCAATTTATAATAAAATAATATTTCAAGACATTCCAAAAGTGACCATCCTCCCTCTTTCAAAAGGCAACCACATCTACCCACTAACTTACACCATTAAAGCCCATTTGTTCATCCAAATTCTAATTAACTAATCTCTAAAAATCTCTAAATTCTTTTTAAAGACTGCACATTGGGAATAAATCTATCTTATGGAGACCTTTTGTGAAAATCAAAAGGAGATAGTCGAAAAAGAGGTAATTTTTCTATCACCTCTTTCTAAATTATTTTCTTCTTATACTGACCCTTGTAATGTTTTTTCCATAATAAACTAATATATTAGATATATTATACATGCTTAGTTGTTATTATAATTATGGTACAACCATATACCTCCTTTTATGTATCATATTAATAACAATATCAAGATGCATATGTATGTACAGCTTATCATATGCACACCATGGTGTAATTTGTTATACAACAATATGTAATTTGGATGGGTATAATGATGATTATAATGGATTTAAATAATGAATATAACATTACAATTATTCTGAATAATTAATATTCCCTCCAATTCTATACCGTTTAACCATTAATTGAACGATATTGTCGCTCGTGGGTATATATGGCATACCATCTAACAGATGTGATTGCATTCATTCTACATGATCTTCATTAAAAAACGATTATATAAAAGAAGTAAATGAATAAAAATGATATATAATATAAAAATATCATTATGTAAATGATATAACTATATCCTAAGAAGTGTAACTTGAACTTATCTAACAAAACTTTCATAAAAACAAAAAGAAGTTATTATCCAAATAACAAGTGACAATGAAATGTTACTAACAAAAGGATGATAATATAATCATATATTATATCATAAGAATGATTATGATTCTGGAATAATTCAAAAACATTATTTAAATCATTATACATTACGTCCAGATACATATGAAGGATATTGGACCTAAGGTATGGGATAATTTTTCAATCCCATTCTTATCAGAGATTGTTTATACGTAATTATTTATTATGGTATATTTATCATCTATATCTATGTTCCCTAGATATGTAATGGTATTTATATTATTATAAATATTTTTAATGTAAATTTTACCCATTGGTAAATTTTTTATAGATTGTATGAATATAATATTTTTTCGTTATTCGATGTGAGGTACTTTTTTTGCTTTTCCAGCAAAAGTACGAAGAGAATGTTTTTTAACTTATACGGCATGAATCGATTCTTACGAATCCATGAAACTATATTTACATGAATCTTTATTTATAATATTTTAATTGTATTTTCAATTAAATTATTTTCTATTAAAAATGTGGTATTTTTAGAAAAGAAAATATTTTTGAAGAAAAAAAAGATATTTTCCTCATGAATTCATTTCAAGTGACTTATCAATATTATTTTCCATCTAAGATGATGATATTAAAATAGGGTTATGTTTCTATCACTATTATTTCTATTATTATTTTTTATGGAATGATATTTTATATGGATTATGTTATGACATAATGATGTTTGGGAAACCAATTTTATTTCTTGGGTTATGCAAGGATGAATTATTTATGTTTTAGTAGAACATGTAAGAATAATTTAATTATGAGATGGGTGGTACCTATATATCCCTCAAATTAATTGGATAAGGATTTATATCTCATGAGATATACATTAATAGAATGGAAAGTAAATATGGTTCAGTAATACAGGGCTGGAACTGCATGTAAACCCAGTTTAGTAATGGACTTTCTTTGCTATGATGGTCTTGGTTATGAGCATTGGAAAATATAGAAATGATTTTCTATGCTTAGGTGTTTTATAAAATTACATGTTTAATGCTAATTCTATGTTATCAATATTATTGTTCCTTCAATATTTATTCCTTAAGAACTACCATGATTTATTTCATAACCCAATATTTTGATATTAAAAATTTATGTTCATATTTTAATATTATTGTGTGTATGTTTTTTGTGATATTTTCCATTCCTACCCATACTAAGAATTTGATCACACCTTTTTCATATGTTTTCTTTTACCTAAGATATAAATACGTTTTATAGGTAGGAAAACTAAAGGGTATTATATTTATGGGAGATATTGAAGATATTTCACCATGATAGAAGAATGTGTTCCATGTTTCTGAATATACTAATCCAATACAGTCATTGAGAATCTATTTGTGTAATGTATTAAATACATTGAATATGAAATGTAATGTCTATGGATGTCAAGCTTGGGGTGTTGGAGTTGGTATCCGAGAAAAGGTATAGTCAACCTTTGGAAACATGGATGAAAAACTTTAGTGAGATCCCTAGAGATATTTTTAAGGAAATGTCTAGGTATGTCTTAAGGATATGTCAAGTATAGGTTACAGTACTATGGTTTTTGTGATTATCATTACTACCCTTGGGTTAAACAAAATATATCATTGTTTGAAATATTATATGTAATTTACCTTCAATATGTGTTTCTAATCTCTGATATATATTTCATTGAATTTTTTTCTAGACTTACTCAACATCCATAACTACATAGAATATATTAAACCATTGAATGTTTCATATTTAATATAATGAGAATTATGAGGATCGATTTACTATGTGGAAACATCATGAAGAGAATCCTGATGGTTGTATGAGTATTGGTCATACTGCTGAGGATGAAGAGATTTTAAATGACATGTGACTGGTATTTGATATTCTTACAGTATTATTTATGTTAAAAAAACGAATCTTGAGGTTGAGAAACCCTAATATATTATTTATATTATAGGAAAGATGCATATGATGGGTCCTGAGTAATGGTTTTAGAATAATGTTTCATGATTGAGGTGTATTTGATTCTGATTTCAAATATTATGTTATATGAATCATGAAATTAGTAAGTGTTTTCACAATATGTTTTTCATTATATATTAGAACGGATTTTTTTAATAGTTCTAAGGAGACAAAAATTTATTTAAGGGTTAGGTGATATACTTTGGGAGCACATGATTAAGTGAAATATAACCCTAAATATGGCCATTATGTTAAGATAATGATGTTTGGATAAAGATACGTTAGATTTCAATAAGTAAATTGGATTATTCTTATTTCTAGTGAAATGATTAGGGAGTTTTTTGGAAAGATGATTATTCTATAATGGATGAAGTATACTACTTTTTGGGACTTAAGGAATAATCCCTATGTTTTGTAACAAAGAAACACACGTGTTTTCAATAAATATATGAAATAATTCATGTTGTTACAGTGACTCAATAGAATACATGATGAAGGTGTCCACATTTTTGGACTATGAGCAACCATACATACCTTATGATATATGAGGGATAAATTTTAATTCAAGTTTGGGAACCATTTTCTATAGTTTTGGATATTTATATTTCAAGAATATAGTAATTTTATCAAATTTTTGGAATGTTTAAGTCAAGCATCAGATGAAGTTTGTTAGAATAAATTATTATCCCTCTATATATGGACTTATGAATGTTTGATAACATGTGATAACCTTTTTTTGGAGACATATAGACTGGCCTATCATTCTATTTATGGATCACATGATCTGCTCACGCTTAAATTATTTATACTGAAATCAAGTAAGTATTTCTTCTCATGTTTTTCAACATTATGCAAAAGATCTTGAAATCCAACATAATTATTTTTAGTACCTTATTATCCAATGAATTTGATGGTCCCTTAAATAATTATAGGGTTATGGGTTTCTAGTTGTTAATTTTCCCTTAACGTTGTTATCTATCACTATCCATCAGAACTTGTGGGTTATATTTTTCTTCCATATTAATGAATTCACTTTCCTCCTATGTTCTCCAAAGTGAAAACCAAGTTATGAGTTACTTAGGGTAACAGTTATGTTTTTAACTTTCTTTTTTAAAATCAATTTTTAGTATTCCATTTTATGATGTAGATTTCTATGAAAGAAACTTTCCAGTAGTAAAACCTTTTATAACCCCGACAAATTTAGAGGGAGATAATCATTTTATTGGGGTTGAATGTAACACCTCAATACTTTATGAGATATATTCTTTTTTAATTTCATTGATGTCTTGTGTTTTACGCTACACCAAGATTGTTATTTCATATACACAACATCGTATTTGCTTGCAGTATATGCAACACATTTATGGCTTGTGATACAAAGAATTTCATGTTCTTTTGATAGAATTATTTTCACGAAAGACCTATTATATGTCTTACATAAATAATATTACCAGGACATTATAATTTAATGATTAATGGTATTAACTTCCTTCTAAAAAACATTTTAAATGAAAATAAGTTAGTCTATAAAATAATAAAATCACTCTTTATATATTTTATTAGTGACATTTATATGTATTATATTCAATGTAATGTTTAAAATTAATATTATATGTTTTCTATACATGATATAAGAACAAATTCAATTTTACAAATAAAATGAGTGTTTTGCCAAAAACGAGGTTCTACCACCTTTTGATGGCGAAACCATTTTAAATCTAGTTTTTTACACTTTTATAAGTTATATTAGAAATAATAAAAATCTTCTTTGGAATTAGTTCATCAAAACTGACCTTGTATGAAATTATTGTATTTTTTTTAATGAAATTCATATTTTAATGAATAGTTTTAATTCAAAATAACCTTTTAGTCAAATTTATTTTTATAGTTATATTATATTTTTATTTTTTAAAAGAGTAATTAGATTTTTTTAATAATTTATTCCAATTATATACATTGGAAGTAATTTCACAATTAAATTAGACATACATGCATGCTAATCTTTTGATAGCTTTTACTTCTTAAAAACACACTTGCTGGTTTTGACAACAGGAATAAATTTTAAATTATTTAATGGGATTTATGTATTTTGAATTTGTAAAAATGGATTCCATATTTAGAATTATAATTTCCAAATTATGTAAATAGGTATCTTTTATTTTAGAAAATCATGAATAGTAACATAAGTAAATTGTTTACCACTATTAAAGGGTAAATTAAGTAAATAACGATGAAAATTATATTATAATAATATAAAAATACACTAAAATATGTCATAATCATATTTTATTAGTCATGAGTGACCAAAAAATCCATTGGAAGAACATTTGGCATTTGGGAGCCACTTAGGTGTGAAAATGCATTGTTATAACAATTAATTTAATGTAAATGGAAATATAACATAAAACTTTATTTTTTTTACTAAAACAATTCCATATTGGAGTTATATAATTTATGACTTTGACTATAAATAGTAATTATAAGTATAAAAATATCTACTACATCATAGTGTTTATTTATAATTCTTAGAAATTAAAAAAAATATTTATGGCACAATGATGATGCACTGGTTACATTATTAATGATAGATTAAAATAAATGATATTATAAATAATAAAATAAATATAATTTGAAACTTTTGATGACATTAGAAAATTTTATGGATGATTATGACATGGTATATTCGATTTAATGTAGTTTTTTCAAATCAATCAAGTTGTTATATCTTTAAAAAATAAATTACTAAAAAGTTTCAAAATTGACATAAATGAGTTTTCAAAAAAAATAAGATTTTATTAAATGATATAATAGTCATAAAAATATAATATTTTTCCATATGACTTAGATAATGTTAAAATATTCATTAATTGTCCACTTGATGTTCTCTTGGTATTTTATAGTAAATATATTCACTATATAGTGTAAAAATACATGAAGACATGGTAAGAGTTAGTTTATTTAACTAACGGTTAAAGCCAAATGATGTGGTTAAATTTGTGACCCAAATTTGTTTAAAACCTGTTCTTTAATATATTTTTACCTATCCTCATCTTATCCTATTAATATATCTCTTTTGATCTATTACAATACTAAACTAAATTTATAATAAAATAATATTTCAAAACATTCCAAAAGTGTCCCTCCTCCCCCTTATAAAAGGCCACCACATCTTCCCACTTACTCACACCTCTCAATCCACACAGATCTTCCCAGTTCTTATCAAATAATCTCTAAACATCCATAAATTCGTACTAGAGACCACACTTCCTACAAAAATCTATACTATAGAGACCTTTTGTGAAAATCACAATGATATACTCGAAAAAGAGGTAATAGTTTTATCACCTCTTTTAAAATTATTTTTGATCTCTACTTCATATTATTATAGTGTTTCCATACTAAATTAGTAATTATAGTATCTTATAAATTATTATATTTATTTAATAATGGTACAACCTTATTCCTCCTTTTATCCGTCCTATAAATAATTATATCACCATGTGTACGTACGTATAGCTTACCGTATCCACGTCATAGTGTAATTTTTTATTAAATAATATTTAATTTGGATGGGTATAATGATGACTATAATGGATTTAAATAATTAATATAACATAATAATT
Organism: Viscum album; assembly: GCA_963277665.1. NCBI lineage: Eukaryota > Viridiplantae > Streptophyta > Magnoliopsida > Santalales > Viscaceae > Viscum > Viscum album. The sequence continues at coordinate 1,100,951,939 of OY728123.1, forward strand.
CTTCTATTTAATTAATATACCATCCAATTCTGTATCATTTAACCATTAAGTAAAGAATATCTTTGCTCGTGTGTACCTATGGCATATAGTCTCCAAGATGTGATTCGATTCATTCTACATGATCTTTATTAAACCATGATTATATACATGAATGGAATGAATAAATATGATATGTATTATATTAATATCTTTCTATAAATAATATAACTATAACCTAAGGATTGGAACATGAACTTATCCGATAAAACTTTCATAAGAACATAATATAGTTTATATCTAAATAAGGAGTGACAATGAAATGTTACTAACAAATGGATGATAATATAATCATATATGATATCATAAGAAAGATTATGGTTATACAATAAGTTAAAATTATTTTAATCAATATACTGGATGTTCATATTTATATGAAGGGTATCGGACCTAAGGAATGGGATAATTGTTCAATCTCATTATTATCTGAGATTATTTATATGTTATTATTTATGAGGGTATATTTATATTCCACATCGATGTTCCATAAATATATAGTACTATTTATATTCTTCTAAAATTGTTTCAAGCCAATTTTACCCATTGGTGACTTTTTACTAAAGGGTATGAAAAGGAAAAAAAAATTATTCGATACAATGTACTTTTTTTACTTTTCCAGAAAAACTATGAGGAGAATATTTTTTAATTGATATAATATGAATGGATTGTTATAATTTCATAAGGCCTTTTTTTATGTTTGGGGTCGAAGCCTCATTTTTTTGAAATCAATGAAAATACATCTTTTAACTACAAAGATTTATTTCATAACTCATGATTTTGATATTCAAAAGTTATGTTCATGTTTTTACATTATAATGCTTGTGTTTGGTATGATGTTTTCCATTAATACCCTTACTGATAATTTTATCTCACTATTTTCATATTTTTTCTATTCCTCTACATATAATTTATGTTCATAGGTTGGAAGACTAAAGGGGAAGATATTTATTAGAGATATTAAAGATATTTCACCAAGATAGAAGAATGTGTTCTGAGTTTCCAAAGACATTAAACCAATACCATATTTGGGAATCTATTTGTGTAATGTTTTAAGTAATCTTCTAATGAAATGTAATTACCATTTATGTAAATCTTGGGTCGTTACAAAAACTGTGTCTAGGATTATGTACTCATGGCTGTGTCCATATTCCCTCGGATGTACATGTTGAGTCGTCACGAATGGGTCACATGACCTATGATTGGGCCACATGCTTTATGATTTTAAACCAGCCACAATACCCTATATCCATAGTCGGGGTGTCCACATGGGATTAAATCCCAAAATATATGTCGTATATAGCAGGATTTTCATGATCAATTGAGATTTTAATCTATATCATCATGTGCATCATTAGAGCCAACACTATTTCCAATGCCTAGAACTCAAAGGTAATCTGAGACATTACTTCATTGACTGCCATAATATTGATTTAGATATTCTTGGTAAATGATTCTTCCTGATAATCTATGCTTGCGTGTTAAAACCCAATAAGAGGGAACTAAGAATTTTTCATGTCGGCCTATGATCATATGATACAATTGTTGCACCTCGATCTCACCCAAAATCATGAACCACACCCATATTATTGATAATTTGTTCATAATAATGGTCTTTCACAGATCAAATACTATTTATTCATCAAACATAGTGACAAATGAAATGTATGTGATGAACAGATGAAGAAATTGGGGAGAAAACTAGAAGCCATAAAACATGAAGAATGAACCTAGACCTTTTTTGTTTGGCCTCAATATGTTTTCAAAGAAATAGATATATTAAGAGCATAATCTACACAATGAACATAAAAATTCAAAATTTTAATCTACCATCATTAAAAAACAATTATATTTGTGGAATTGATCCACATTTTACTGGGATAAAATAAAGATATGGACATTCACAAATTAGAAATCCTAAATGGATTTTGGTTGGATCTTTTAGGAATAAAATCCATGTGTTGTAATTTTTAATGAGATAAATGAACATTTTTTGTGAAATAATCATTTATCTAGTCCTATTAATCTGTTATTCATCAAGATCACTATCTAATAATCTCTCGAGGTCTCCTGGGTTTAGCAGCTAGCCCGAAGAAATCTCTATAAATAATTTAATTATATGAAATATTGGTTGAACATTTCATCAAAATTATGATTTCTAGGGTAAGGATATTAAAACAAAATGTAATATGAAACCTCTCAGATCAAGATTTAATTTCTTATAATACATAGTTCAGAGGTTATTAATTATGTATCTTTGTAAAATAGACCTAAACAATATAACAAAACCAAAAAAACATTAGGTATATATTTTATTAATTTTCTTGATGACTTAGAGTCGTAACCTTTTATATATGTAATTTGAAGTCTATAAAGACCACAAGTGTCATAAATTCATTTTCCCCTAAACAAATCATGATCTGAGATATAGGAAATGGATTGTGCTCCAAAAATATTATTATTTTTTCATTATTTATACTCATGGAATGGTATACACGTTTTTATAAACCCTAATCAAAATTTTAAATTCTTTCAATAAAGAAGGAATATGATGAGTAGTAATATATGGAGATGGTGGAATATATGAAATTGTTTGTGGTGTAAGGGAGGAAAATATTTTTTCTTAGATTAGTTTAAGTTTCCCAAACACCTCAACACTGAGTTATATGGGGCGAAATTAAAATTATTTTATTTTTAATAATTCCTAAACAAATATTATTTGGTGATGAAACTATGTGGTTCAATTAAGGTGGTGAAAATGTCATCTATTCCCAAGGGTGGAAAATTTTTCAACATATATTGTATGAGAAATTGATGAGTGAGTTTTATGCCACCCAAAAGTTAGTACGTAAAATTACTCAATAGATATACCAATGTCTCTAGAATTAGTATTGGTGTCCAATGATAAAATTGTGCACTTCAGATTCCATGTTCTGATGTATCACCTACTAATGAGAAAACATAGAGTAATATCTTTTATAAACTATGATAGAACCTCATGAAGTTAAAATATAGAGGTGGTTTTTTATATCATGGTACCTCATATCATAATATATATGTTTATTAAATGGTTACATAGTTTTATAGGAGATCATTGGGGATATAAATTTATACTCCCATTTCCACCCAATATTAGAGTTGAGTTCAGCGAAGTGTTTGGGATTTATATTCAAGGAATTAATTATTTTTCTAAATTAAGTTACATTAATGATAATTTCATACATAGATTTTTAAATAAGTTCTTAGTTATAGAGGGGTTTATAAGAGACTTTGATTACCGTGTTGTAGTTTATTATATATTCAATTAATACAGAAATGGTATACTTACAAGATAATTTGGATCATAGATCACATCATGTAGAATTTTGTTCCAATTTTATTAGATTTTAGGATGATCCATTGATTTTCATAGATTTATGTATAATAACATATATCACAATACTAATATCACACCACACTACTAGGGATCATATACTAGTGCCTAAAATTATCCGATTTATTGAATCGAGATTGGTGAGTAATCTCTAATAGTCTAGATAAACTATTGTTGATGAATGATATTTTGTAGGTGATCTTGGAATAGATAAGGACAACATGATTTAATTAGAATCACAAAAAACAACAAATTTACGCATTTTATTAATGATGGGGGAGTCTATAAGTTCTTAAATATCATTCTATGAAATGGATTAAATAGGTTTAGTCTGTAGAGAAATGTCTCTCATAGGTTCATCAAGACTCTCTAGGTCTAACATTAGTTTGGACATGATTATTATCAACTATAGATACATATATTGTTAAAAATACAATAAAATTTCTACAAAACCCTATGATGTTATTATGAAAAAATTATTTGTTCTATTATGTGTATGACACACAATATTGAGCTTAAAACAAATCAGAATATAATATTAATATATGTCTATCATAATAGACTCATTGGATTTGTGGGTGTGAACTAACTAAATTGAATTCTGAAATATATTTTTAAAATTTTCCAATAAAAAAATTTAGTGATCAATTCCTTTTAAATAGGATCTCATTCTTAAATAATACGATGTTATATTAAAGGATGTATTTTCAAAAAACTAATTTTGATCTCAAAATTATTTTTTCCGAATAAATTTTGTTAATCATTTTATATGAATCATTTTAATGAAATATATTTTTACTATATTTAATAATATAAATTAATATTCATCTAATTTTGGTTACTAGATAAAAAATAACTATAAAGACACTTTATAATATGAAAATAAATTTTCTTCAAAAATAGTTTTCATTTATTTTTATGTGTGGATATTATGATAAACTTCTACCATAATTAAAAATTTTATTTTAAAAAATATAAATATTATTATAAATTTTAAAAATAAAATAATATTAATAATAGAATTTGGATATTTTTAAAAACAATGTTTGATTTTTTGATATATCGTGAAAACTATAAATTTTTTAAAACCTAGAATTTATTTATTTTAAATTAAATTATTTTTGATGTTCACTTTTTTTAGGAGTTTTTTTAAAATCACATAAGATGAATTATAATAATAATAATCCAATTGGTACCATGTAAATAATTATTATAATTAATTTTGGGGAAGAATGATTTTTATGCTTAAAATTTGTATTTTTCAAAAAAGTATTTTTCTTTGAATTTCTTGAACATATATTAAAATTAATATGTAAACATTTTAAAAATTATATCAATGAAAATATATTATATATTTGTAATAATAATATTCAAATTATTGAATATTTATCATTTAATTTTTTATTCATAATAAATAGTAAATATGTTGAATGGTAATCACTGTGGTGAAGGGTTAAATGAGATAGTCCAGTTTAAATTAAGGGATAATGATTAAAATTTTCTCAAATTCTTTCCTTTGTCTTATTTTATGAGTTAAATTTTACCATTACCATACTATATTTTAAAATATTGAAATTTTTTTCTTTGTTCCTCTGATTGCAACCATTTTTTATTTTAAGTAGAGTGTAATAACAATATTTTTCTCACTCTCACTCACTTATAATGTAATAATGATAAAAATATAGATAACAATGATATTTTAATGAATAAATATGATAAAATTGAAGAATAATGAGCTATATTTTTTAAATTAAATTATTTTTAATTTTTAGTGATGGAATATTTAACTAGAACGTTTACGCAACAGATATGTAGTGCTTGTGATGAAAATAGAAAAAAAAAATATTTTTATAACAATAAAAGAATTATTTTATGGACGAAGATTGGATATATATGATTTTAATTGATAATTATAAAATATAATTTATGATTATAGAGTTTATATTCTAATTCTATAGTTATCTGGAGATCGTTATGGTATATTATTTTGAGTGGCCTCGAAAATTACTTTCTATGGTATTTTATGACTATATACATTAATTTTAAATAAACTATTATAAAATAATGGGATATAGAATTTTCAATGTTATAATGAATTTCACATGTATTTTCCTATTTAAATTTCTAAAATTACCTTTATAACACATAGAAATTTAAAAAAAAATTACCATTTTAAATGTTATAAGTGTAAATGAGGGGGTTAAAAAGAGATATGGTTTAAAATGCCACAAAAATAGGTAAAATTATTATTTTTTGAATTTATTTCATTAATAAACTCCTTATTATTTAATATTTTCCATTTTGAAAAAAAAATTGAAGAGTTTTTCAAATATTATATTTTAATATTTTATGTGTTTACAAGATTTCCACCAACCTGAAATATAAAATGACACGTTATCTATTCTTTACATGCATTTATTGAGAAACTTATCTTGATGAAGCTATAAAAAACCCATTTTAAGCCATATTAAAAAATATTTAGAGGTTATTTTCTCTTCATAATACCAACATAGAATGATAAATGTGTATGAGAGAAGAAGTTTTCAATAGAAGAGGTAGAACTATTAACTGGGTGTTTTTATGTTTATTTCTTCTTCCAAATCATTGAAAAAATATGTAATCAAGATAATATGATAACATAAGGTCCTTAAATATAGTTAAATGTTATTATGTTTATTTTATCTTCATGTATCATCTTCTTTTTTTACTATGGGAAATGAAGACATCTCTTGTGCTTACGTGTGGACTATCACCCCTATAAATAGATGTGTTTTTTTACGTCAACACCTATTAAAAATTGTTATTATGTTGTATTTTATGAACATATATGATAATTATGAACTAATTATGATTCTAAAAATATATTATATTAATTACCTTTTTACCCTATAATCGATTGAAAATTATAATGTCGCTTATGCGTACATGTCGACTACCACCGCCCTGAAGAGATGTTATTAATTTATCATGTATAAAATTCATGGATAGTTCATATGATATTTCTAATGTATAACCATCATAATTATATATTTAATAATATAATATATTTTGTGGATCCAAGTCCACTTTTACCCTTATTATCCTCTTGATGTTGCTATGGGATTATGAACCAAACATCCTTAAAACATCTAAAATGAACTTAAAAGATTTTTCTAAAAAACAATAAATAATAATATATTGAATAAAAGTAATTATAACATCTTATTAAATCTAGATATGTTTCTTGTTAATGTTAATTAATATATTTTTATTATATAGTTGTTAAATATAATAAGTGGTGATTCTGATTTGATGAGAGGGATTTATCTTATCAATTTACTTTCATTGAGACTTGTTCCATGTTAGTCACAATTTTTATTTTGTTTGATGTTTAAAAATCCACTTTAATTCAATGGAAAATTAATTTAACAAAATTATTTTGTTTCAAATATCATTTTCGTGCTCTCAACATCTAATGGTCATTTTATTTGATAGTTACTAATGTGTTTTGGGTTTATTATATAATCAAATTTATGTTCGGTAATTTTTATGATTAAATGTACATTGAATAAAATAACATGACTGTTCTCTTGTAAAAATTATATTTTCTTATTATCAAGTTTTATTTGTATTTTAAAAGTTTTATTTTCATTTTAAACTTGTTAGTATTTAAAATTAACAATTAAATTGTATTAAGAAAATCATATTTCATTTCCTCTTTAGTTGACAGGATTTTTCTTCTATGTCCATGTTTCTTAAAATTTTTGCATCAATATTAAATTATATAATCAAATAATAATTTAATTTCATAATCAAACATATTTTAATTTCTTTTCAGTGTTATAAAAGTAATATTTCTATTATTTTTTGAATGAGGTGCCTTTTACGTTGCACGAAAACTTTTGAAGGAATATTTGGTTTTAGCTTAACTGAAAGAATAGATCTTCCCACCATCATAAGTATTATTTACTAAGAATATTATGATATTTGTTCCATTGTTACATTTAAATAAATAGATTCTAGAAATATCCAGAAATTTCTTATTTAAAATTGTATAAAATAAAATGATATCTTTATCATCTTTTCAATGAAATTTTGACTTTTTATTTAAAAATATTTTCATATTTGTTGATATCCATTGATCATTCTTATATTTCATTAGTGATATGGTGTAATTATACCATTTCCATCATATCTATCAATATATTATTATCATGATGTTCTAATTATTAACTTGTGAAAATATTGACATTTTGTTTCATAGTTTACCAATTATAATGTTTATGTTTATTATGTATTATGTTTTTATTAATTTTTTACTTAAGATGAATTCATTGGTCTTAATAAGGGATAGAAGGGGGTCATTATATCCCCAGGATGAATTGGTAGGTACCATTAGAAGAACTAGCTATTGTATATGCTATATTTCATTCTCATTAATATATGATATCCTCCAATGAGGCCTTGATTGTAATATTAAGATATCTTTTATATTTTATTCTATCATTGAAAAATTAATTATTATTATATGTGTTATTATTTACATTTACCATGTCTATAATTCACATTTATTTTTTTATTTTTTTAGGGAATTATTTTTATTTATTTGAAAAAAATGGTTTTATGATTTAAACAAATAACCATGATAATTTATCCGTGAAAAGATTGTTTTCTAGGTAATATTTTCATGTATATTAATGAAAACCTCAGGAATTATGATTTTTCATTTATGCATTATTATAATATTTTTTAGGAAAAGAAATTCAAAAAATATGATTTCTAGTGTAATTTAATGTGTTATAGATATATATGAATTTTTTATGAAATATATAAATATTTTCAGGGGTTGTTAACTTTTCAATGAAACTAACAGATATAATTTATTTTGAAATACCATAATGATCTATGTTTTTCTACACCAACATTTTTAAATAATTTTATAGGGATAAAGGATGACTATAAACAATATCATGGACTATCATTCAATTATAAGGATTCTTCTTAAAGGATGTGGACATTTTTGGAAAGAAACATCAATTTAAATTTAAGAAACCTATTTTTGTAGAAAAAATATAAATTGATTGGTAGTGTCCACCGTATCATTCTCAATATTTAAGTGATTTAAAAAACAAAAATTTTGGATTTAATTAATAAGTACCTATAGTGAATTTTTTTAAAAAAAATCAATTTAATATTTAATCTTATTTATGGATTATGGTCTATGTAAAGGTAACTACCTTCTACCAATACGCAAGATAGTTTTTTTATGATTCATAATGGTGACACCTTTTTATGTGTTTAAAAAGTGGAGATCTATATTTCTTATGTCTGTCTAAGGGTGAGCCCCTATTTTTAAAGGATTCATAAGGGTTCCTATCGCATTGCATAATTGAAATGGGGTTTCTTTATGATTTATATAAGAGTAACTCCATGTTTTTAAAGGATATATAATTGTATTCTCCTATTCACATAAGGGTAAGATAGATTTTCTCTATGTTTTATAATTGTAGGATACCTGCATAAGTGTAAGAATTCATCCCTTTATATGAAATCTATATGTCATTTAAGGGGATAAAATTTTACCAATATGTATTTTCTTTATTAGAATAAGGATATTTTTACCTTAGTTATTTATTCTTACTCTACCAAAATTACCCTATAATGTTCTTTGAAATTTTTTAAATCCAAAATCCAAGAGTAATAAATTCCTTGATTCATTAAAAAAATTAAGGAATATTTTGGAAAGGCTTTAAAATCTATAACATCAAGATTCAATAAATATGATAATTAGTTTTAAATTTTAAATTTTAAATTTTTTCTTTTCAATGTGTAAAACATAATTCAATAATTCTCATGATAAACTATCTACAATTATCATTCCTTTTTATTTTTACCTCCTCTAGAGCTTTAACTGTGAAAATTTATAAAATCCATGATCTCGGAAGTCTTCTTTGATCAAACTAGACACTAAATATAGTTTAAAAGCCTATAGTTATTGTAAAACCCCTTATATCTCACTCTCATCCATTCACTCATTTATCGATTTAAGGGGATAATTTCCTTGTATCCTTATTCATGAGTAATTTATAAATTTAGTTCCACATATTCTTTCTAGGGAATTGGTAGTTAATCATTAAATTGTAATAACCTAGATTTATCAATGTATGATAGTGAATTATTATATTTTTATCTGAAAATTATGTATTAAAGATAAAATATTATTTCATGATGGTTTTATAATTATTCATTAAGAAATAAATTTTTAACACCTTTTATGTTCAAAAATTATAAATTGTAAATTTTCCAGGATAGGTAAACTATTATCACATGTTGTACTTATTTTTCTTCTATAAATGAAATAATTGAAATCTCTGCTAGGAATTTGTAATGTTTGGTTAAAAAGTATTAACACATTAATGTGATTTTAGAAAATATTCCTTAGTGAACCATTACATTAGATGTTAGAATGAATGATTTATATAGATTATTATAATTTTAGGAACTTCAATACATGTATTTCTTTGATTTGGTTCTTTTATGGGGATATATTTTTTACTATGCTTGATAGTGATCACATTTTTGGGCATTTTTATCCCTTGAGACCAATATATGATGCTTGATTCCATCAATATTATTATATATCTTTTTATACATGTTTTATTCTAATCACATGTACTTTTATGTTTCAAGTTATTCTCATGAATCTATAATATTTTCTACCCATGTATTATCAGCCTTATTATATGTTATTAACATGACATTAGATGTATTTATTGGGTTCTCATATAATTGTACCTCTATGATATAGATATCTATTTGATGAGGAGTGGACATGACATGTGATTATTATGAAGATTGAACTGGACATAAGGTAGAGACATTACATCCTCGAGGATAGGCCCATAAAATAGGCATTGAGGGTATGTTAACATTTAAGCCTAACCCAATGAAAATACATGAAACAATGGCCTTGAGTATTGAACTATTATAGGGATGGAATGTGATGGCCTTGTGACCAAATATGACTCGATTACTTTGTCCTCTGACACATATTTTCCCTATCTTTTTTTGGAAATCTCTAGGTCACATACAACATCTTCATAAACATTCTTCTAGCACAGCATCATGGATGATATGGTTTTGGCCTACGGTGTCGTGGTTAGTATGATAACACTCATAAAATGTTTTTTATTTTTTCTTGGAATTTATATTTATCATGGAATAAACCTTTTGTACATGTGTACACAAGTTAAAGATGAATTTTTGGTTTCCTAATCAATTTCCTACTCACAACTAGCATGCATATATCAATATAAATGAACACATCATGTTTCATGGTAAATGTAAATGAAATGGTATATGGAATATAGTTGATATATGGAGAATGGATCTATAATTGGTACTAGTATGGACTCTAGAGTATTTCTAAAATATTTAATGATTTATCTGTTTACACCTTTGCACACTATACTTTTTCATACAACTTTGTGGTCCTAGATATTTACTTTTCTAGCTTGTATGAAATTATAACATTACAATATTATATATTTAATTTTTCTTTTATATTCTATTTATCCTATTTTATTTATGTTTATATTATATATTTTTGGTTATATATGGTATAATCTACCCATTGATGGCATTCAGACCCTCACAGCTAGTCGGAATCCTCTTCAATATAGAGAGTGATGAATGGGGTCTTCTGCCTATCTAACTCATCCTTGGTAGTTTGGATAATGGATTTAAAAAATCATATCAAATATGAGTTTCCCTTCATTTTGTTTTGATTAAATTTTGACATGATGGAAATGATATATGTTTTATGGAACTCGGGTAGGGGATTTTCCATGTCCCTATAAAGCTCATGTGTAAAGAACCTCAATGTAACAATTGATTAAATTTTTATTATAGATTTATGGATTTCAGATGCATTCATGCATCTTTATCAGGAATATAGAATCATGTTTCACATATATACCTATTGGTTGTAGCATAATAGTTCTTTTATTTAATTTCTTTATTTTTTATCTTTTGGGGATAAACATGTATTCTCTATTGATGTGATATATCTTTTTCAGTATTATATTGTGGAACTTGATCATGATATTATGATTTTTAATTTATATTATTATTAAAAATGTGAGAGTAAGAATAACCTTCGGTAGTGATATAATAGATATACCTTGGGTTATGGGTATCCCTCTAAGGGAACTTTTTGAGGATATAATCAATAGATTAGGATCTATCTTAATGATTTTAGGTATTTTATTGTCTTCTTGAACATTAAAAAAATATTCCTTTGATATTCTTGAGTTCACCCTATACGAATGTGGTGTTAGTTTGACTAGAGGATGTGTTAAAGGATTCACCTAATCATACTAAAAGTCAATCACATTTGGTTCTATAATTAATGCCACACTAGCATGGAATCATTCATACATTACCTCTCCATGGTGGAGAAGTATAGAAGACTATGGTTCCCATTACAATGACTTAAAACTCTAGAATCCACCAATCCTTCAAGTACCTATAAGTTCAAAGGATTTCAATGATTGGATAGACAGAATTGAGGGTATATTCAATTTGTCCAAGGGACTGCAGAACATATGGGTTATTCTAGTTAAAAACTTTTTCTACGTACCCACCAATCATTGACATATAATCATTGTATAGGAAGGTGGAAGTGAGGTTCTTTCATGGAATTAATTTTAAAAAAATATATTCTTCCATGAATTATTTCTTGATATGTTGAAACTATGTCATGTCTCGTATTTCATAGATATTAAAGAGGGATCCATAATTATGTCAGTATTCTCCAGTCATTTCACTAAGCTTCTTCGTTTTTCTCTTCCCTTGTATGAAAATGAGGGGTATCATTACAAGAAGATTAAAATTTGTTCTCATTATAATATAAATTAATGGTTATGAGTGTTGACCTAATGACATACCCAGAGATTATATGCAAGATCTTGACTTTTTAAAATGTCTATAATGATGATTGGGTATTTGGAATTCATCAAAAATTTATTTCTCAGGAGGACGGATCTAAAAATGTATTTTTGAGTGTATCTTCACATAATAAGATGGGAAAGTACAAGGGAATGAAATGGGGTAGTGTTCAGAATGTGGAGTATAGTATTTCATACCCCTTAGGATGAGTTCCAAAATGCTTCATCCATGTGAATTTTAGACATGATCTCTTGTTTTATACAATACCTCATAAAATGTGTTGGAAGTATTTCAATAATTTGAATCTCTACATGTTCTTCTCTAGGGATTTGAGGCCATGTTTTGACATGAGTATAAGAAATATGTGACTTATGACCCCTGGATTTTGATATGATCCTTAGAAGCAATCTTAGTTGGTTATAAAATAAGAAATTCATGAACCTAAGAGTCATGGTTATGGATAAAAGGTTAGTTGAGTGTATAATGTTTGTCAGGTTCAAACAGATTTTGTTGATGTAGAAACTATTATTAATGTTATGGTCTTGATGATGACTATATTTTATAGTATTTTTATTCTATATCTTCACATTTTTTTGTATCTACACAATTAATTATAATACTTTACTTACTAATCATATTATCTTTTGACTTTATTTCCCAGGATATTTCCTTAGTCAAGAAGTTGGACATTTTTTATTGATGCCCAAAGTTTCCTATAGTCATTATCATTTATGAAAATATGTTGTAATTCATGATTATAGGGATGATGATCATTAAAGTGTTTTTTTTTCATGGACTGGAAGATGAGTTATAGAGGCCAAATCAATTTATATAGAAAACGTAAATTTTTTACATCATCAAAGGGAAATATTTTCATCATAAATGTTTAGAGAATGTTCGGAGAAGATTTAGTGGGTTGATTCATAATCCATCAATGAATTATTATAAAAATGATTGTGGTATTTTCTCCTTCATCATGATTTGAGGTAGCCCTATATCATTTTCTCTAGTTTTTGATCCCTATAAAAATTCATTTCAAGATGAATTTTATTATCTTCCCCCTGATGGAGGTGTTGATTCCCATATAGATATCATGATATGTGTACAACCCCTTTTTATAACCCCTTATCAAATTACATTTCCTTAGTTAAAGGCACTCATATTACATATGAAGGACTCGTAATTGAAAGGGTTTTCTTGGGGAAAGTTCATCACCTTATAGTGTTCCGATTTATTCTCCAAGAAGTTAGGTGATGGTCTATAACTAATTATAAATTATTATAACCTAAATAATGTTTTCGTGATGAATAGGTATCCATTTTCCATGGTAAATGATATCTTTGATCAGTTAAAATGGTCCTTGTGGTACTCCAAAATTTATCTCTAATTGGGATATCCCTAGTTTCAGTTTAGAGTAGAGTAAATCTTAAAGATGGTGTTTAAGAGTATTTATTTGGTATAGAAGTTTTTAGTGATGTCATTGAGTTGAATAAATCACTATTACTTTTCATGGAATGCATGGAAAAGATCTTCCACCCATACATTGACTCATTCACCATGGTTTTCATTGATGAAATCCTCATCTATCCATTGATCCCATAAATATATAGTAGAAATATCAATATATTTTTTATTAAAATTCATGAAAATTTTATTAAAAACAAGTTTTAAAAGTGTATATTTTGATATATATGTTATAATTCATGGTAGATGTTCAATTTATGATTGATATATCAGTGGGCCAGAAGAAATTAGTTATGGTGATGTACTAGAAAAATCCCCATAACATGTTTGAGATTATCATCATTCAATGTTTACTAGGTTACCATAAATTGATTATATTGTACTTCTCCCATTTACCATTATTAATGCGTATAATTATAATGAATTTGTTTAAATTTCAGTGTATTGGACTATGAGAGTAGTATTTCAGAGAAATAATATGATGGTTAACGGTATCTATATCATTGATCCTACTTGATCCTTAAACTGTATATTCTATATATTTTGATGTATTATGAGATATTTTGGGTTCAATTTTGATGTAGAGATATTGGATAGTAGCTTATGGGTTATGTCTGTTTTGACCCCTTAAAAGGAGTTAATCTAACCACAACTTAAGGCTATAAATAATTTACCACATATTGAAGTGTTGGGGACACAATCTCTTTGGTGGGAGGTTTATTATATACATAGATCGTAATATCATTTACTATGTGTTCTCTCATTGAGATCTAAATTATTTGTAGTGGTGTTTGGTAGAGTATCGAAACCCATTTTATATTAAGATGGTCTATATAGATGGTAATTTTAACAATATTATAGATTCTATTAGTTGTATGACACATGTAACTTTGGTTATTTGTGAATGAAATTCATATGAACAATAATTCCTGATGTGATGAATTGATTATTAGAGTGTGGATTGTTTCATAGACTATGGATGGATTTAATGTTCACCATTAGAAATCACAACTTAGTAGAATTAGTGAATTATAATTAGTAATTTGATCTAGAGTGTGATTTCATATGAGATCAGCTAGATGGTGGTGACTCGGTACCTAATTTTTTTATTGGATAGATAGATGTTATAATAGTATATCAAAGAGTTTTGTCCCTTATTCCACCAGTGTAGAGATATTGTTTGATTTTCATACCTAAAGGTGCATAGTTAATCCTAGTGAAACAAAGAAGTTCCGTGAGTTTAGGAAGAATTTTTAGTGTCCAGTGATAAATGTTTATTTAATTGGACTTTTCTTGCAATTCCTTACCTTCTAGAGAAAACATTTCAATCACATGCATCATTATTATTTTCTCCAGACACTTCTGCTTCACATGTTGAAGTTGGATTATGTAATGATTTACTATGGGACTATGATACCAAAAAAATTGAGGATATTTGATTCTATTTGTGTTATTGTAGATTGGCTAACAAATGATTCACATTTTTCATTGACCTATGTGACTCACTTAGTGTATGATATCTGAATTTTATAAACCATTATTATTGTAATATTTCATGGTGTTACCTTAAATATTTTATTTAACTAAGATTCATGTTATACATCATGGTCATTGGAAGGAAATTCAAAATACCTTAAGGAACCTATTGATATTGGGCAATTTTTTCAATACCTAAAAAGAAAAAAATTCAGAGTTCATGATTTAGATATTATAAGATATTATTCATTGAAATTTTCATTTATTATAGATGATTTTGTGATGATCATATTTCCTTTGAAGAGTACTCTCATAGAAATAGTATCCAAGATTCCATTCAGAGGTCACAATCTGGGGATCATTCAAGCTAACCGTATTGTTCAGTATTGTTTTTGGACAAGGATAGTGGTGAGATTATTTTGGGGCTAATTACATTATAGGAGACCTCTAAGAGAGTGAAATAGATTCTCAAAAGGTTGATCACAGATCATATTGGGAAAAAAATTATTCTAACCATAAGTAGAGACTGTTGGATTTTTCTATTGGAGACCATGTTTTTATGAAATTGAATCCCTTTCCAGATCTCAACGATTGAGGGAGTAAGTGAAGCTAGCATACCATCATGTTGGATTATTCCTGATTATCAAGAATATAAGTACATTGGCCAAAACAAATTTATCTTCTCCAATAAAATTGAGTTATGAATAATGGGTTCTAGGTATCTTATCTTCAGAGTTATGTTCATTATCATATGCATGTGATTGACTATGAGGGTGTTGAGATAGAGGATGATACATAATTTATGGATTGTCCAATGTGGAACCTAAACTGAAGTGAGAAGGTGTTGTAAGAGATGACATTGAAACATTTTTGAGACATTTTAAAGAATTTATGGATCAAGGAGAAAACATATTACCCAAATTTATTTTAAAATAATATCATTAAGTTCAATAGATTATACGACCCACAACACCCACCTTAAATTAGGAACAAAATATTATTTATGACCATTATAATCTAACAATTGAATCATAGGGTATGAATTAGAATAAACCCATTATGAAATATATATATATATATATATATATATATATTGATAAATACAAATTTATTTATAAATAATTTAGAAAAAATTATTCAATATTTTAATTAATGTTTTATTATTCTTAAAAAATGCATTTTCTTCAAAAAGTGTTTCTATGAAAAAATATTATATTCAATATTTGATGCATTAAACAATTTTATTTTATAAGGTAGTATAAAGTTTTGAAATTATAATATCTTAATTATCTTAGGGATAATTTCAACGATTTTTCAACAAAGAGATATTTTCCAGGGAAAATGAAAAATACAAAATTTTATTGAAATTTTTTTTTCTCCCTAAAGGATTTAAAAAATTAAATTTTTATTTTAAAATGTTTGAAAAGTAAAATTAATTCTCTTATATTTTCAATAATTCAATTAATTTCATTATAATCACTTATATATTTAAATTTTATATAAAAAATTATTTATAAGTAAAAAAGGAATTTTTCTAGGAAAACTATTTTTGTGTTCCGAATGTTTTTTTTATTTATTAAATTTTATAGAAAAACATTGGTGAATTATTTAAATGAAATTTATATATTATATATTCTATAATATATTTTAACAGTCATCTACTTTTTTTCTATGAATGGTATAATAATTAATCAAGTTATATGTCTTAATATATATTCAAAGAAGAGGTTTTAGTCCAATTTTACTCATTTATTTTAAAAATAATTTCTTCAACTAATAGAAATTGAATCATGAAAAAAAATATTCCATATATAGAATCATTATTTACAATTATTTTAAATGTTACCATTCCAATTTTGGCCAATATGAATAGAAATCATGGTAGGATTTATCACCTTCATAAGGGGTAAATCGGGTTAATCTAGATTAAAAATAAGTGATATGGCTATAATTTTTTCATCATAACTATTATGGGATAATGTTAACTAAACAGTATTAACATATGATATAAAATGATTTTTTTGATGAGAAATTTACCATGAAAACTGATTATATAATATTTAATGAAAAGAAAGTTACAAAACACCACTCTCTTAGTTTTAAATATATCTAATCTGGTTACATAAATACAAAATATAATAATTAACATATTTTAATATCAATATATTTCATAAAAAAAAGTATCTTCATCTTGTTAATTTATTTTTAATTATTTACTGATTAAAAATTACCCTAAATTCTTTCACAAAATCTAATTGAGTATTTATTCAATTAATATAAAACATAAATAAATGAATTTAAAAATATTAAAAATAGTAAACATTAATTTATTTCTAGTATTTAATTAAATTTTTGGCTAAACATAACATATTAAATATTTGTAAAATTATTATATTTTAATTCCAACTTTTTATTTTATCCATCTAAGTCAAATTTAATGAATATTGTCAAAATTTATATTAATGATATTTTATCAAAATAAAATATCCTTAAATTATTTAAAAATAATAACATCTTGAAAGTATAAAAAATGGATAACATATGGTCTAAAATTTTATCCATTTTCCATTTATTAACCAATTTTTACTTTATATTCTAAATTATAACAGTTTATGAGTAAGAAATCATTACCTCAGTTTTTGTTAAAATCAGTTAACTAATAAATTAATCAAAAAGATATGTTTCATAACATTGTGAAAACATATATGAATTTTATTATTTAAGTGTATTTAAAAAACATTCTTATACTAATCTCCATTAATTATTTTGGGTATTTTGACTAGAAAATGACTTTCTGATATTGTAATCTTTTAATAAATCCTAGTAGTGCACCTATTATAAATTATAAAATTGAACCCACTATTTATCATCTTCACAATACTTTGAGCCTCATATATGAACCATGAAAAAAAAATCACATATTAACATTATTATAAAAAATATATGTGTGTTTTTATTTCCAAAATTTCAACCCTGGGACCATTAAGATGAGATCTAATGGAGTTTTTTGAAAGGAGAGGTAATTGCCTTAACTAATCACTTTCTTATTAATTCTTATTTTACCTCCTCTAAATAAGTTATATTATTATTAAAATATTAAATCCAATGTCCTAAATATAATAAAATGTCATTATGATTATGATTCCACCTATATTAACCCTCATTTCATCAAATGTTATGTGAATGTATCACTCATGCGAATGTAATACATACCTTCTCCACAAAGTGATCCAATTCATTTTCCATTACAATCATTCATGGATAGATATTATATTGGTTTTAAAATTTATATATTATATTTATGAAATAATTATTCTTAAATAATGATAATTTGAAATATAAATTCTTACAATCAAAACCATTGGAAAATGATAATGTTGGTCATGATTATGTGTGGACTATCATATCCACGTAGTGATGTGATTCATTTTTCATTTTTATTTTACATGGATTTTAATAAAGATATAGTTAATGAATATATATGATATTTATTATATAATCACTATTATTATAAGGGGAATTATTATTTACCTTTATTTCATTTTATACTTCTAAATGTGAAAATAGAATTCATGTTTATGTACGGCCTACAATATCTATTGATGGTGTAATTATTTTTTCTATATCAAAATTTTTTGGAAGAAATTATTTATATATTTATATAATTAATATAAAAAGTATTTATATGATAATTATCATTCTTGATGTTATTTAACCATGATCATAGCATACTAACTAAAACCTCAAACCCAAAACAAAACTAAAAACGAGGTAGATATCATCTCTAATGGTGATTTTAATAAATAATAATTAATAAATGAGTGACAAAGGTTATAATTAAATCATAAAATGTATGATATTTTTTTACGGTTTAAAAATAAATTTATAATTAATATATATTTATTATATGTGGGGTCGAAACATATACGATGGATGTCAGATATGAGGTAATGGATTTTGCTTTCACCAATATTTTTATGAGAAATATTCCATATTCACCACTTTATTCCCTAAAATGGTGTACATAATACCTTTGAATGTAATTTATAGTTCTAATTATGAATTTTATGGAAATTTACATACCCATATACAGTTCTTGATTTCATGTGCAGTACGATTTAAATAGTACCAAATCGGTAAGTGTTTTATGTTAAAATCCTTTTATTTCACTTGATTGTTTATAAATTAAATTTCAAATAATGAATTCTTATGATGAACTTATTAAGATAATTTTCTATTATTTATTTCTTGAAATAAAATTTATTTCCTTTTTTCTATCACACTATGTACTCAATAGACTCAAATAATTATTTTTTGGAAAGTCGACTCTATTTCTCACTTCAGTAAAAAAACCAATTTTCTTATATATCCGTGTATCAAAAAACAAATGAAGTAATACTATTAATACTGTCATTTTATTTCTAAAATACAATTTTAAAAATATTTTTTATTTAAAAAAAATGAATTTTATTGTCATTTTTTTAAACATGGAACTTTTTGACTTTTTACCCAAATGTAAAAAAAAGAATGTTTATGTGTAAATTATATGAAATTAGTAGAATTTAAGACCATCATAACCAATCAATATTTCCTATATTAATTCATAATATTTTAAGTATATTTTAAAATAAATATTTTTTACTGATTTTTTGTGAATTTTTTGTTTTTTTTATTATTAAATTTCAAATTATAAATAGTATTATACTCAAAGTTGTTTGAGTGGGTTGGTAATGATTTTTCTATTCATAAAATACAACAAAAATTTATTTCACTTTTGTTTTATTGGTGTAATTATCTAAGGATACTACCCTTCTTCAATATCTAGATTTTTTATATTTATTATGAAATGATTTTTATAAAACCAATTTCTTTTCCTTGGGATATGTTACCATGAAATGTTTTAGAATACCATTATATTTCTTGGGTTCTGATCTAATGGTTGTTTCATTATCTTATGGATCACATTTTTATGATTTTTAATATGTTATGGGTGGCACATGGAACACATTTAAATCTAATGCATTAGGTAAATATGGATATCTCATGAGATTAAATGGACTGGAATGGGGATTTAATCTAGTTCTATATTGGACATTATCCATTATGTTAGTATTATGAGTGAACATTAATTACTAATATTGTTTTAGAAGTTAAATGATTTCAATATGAAAGTCTTGGGAGTGAAACATGACTATTATGATTGTTTGGGGAGTGAACTTAATCCATTATGATTATCTTAGATGTGAGACTTGGAAATAATGGAAATTATATTCTATAATTATGTGTATACTTCAAAAATCATGACTTATGATAATATTATTCTCTTATAGATTATTTTAATTGATACATGTATTATTAATTTCTAATGAACTATCATGATTTATTAAATGAATTATGTCTATGATCTAAGATATCCATGTTATGGTTTTAAAATGTTATGCTCATGTTTGCATACCCTTAGAAACCTGTTATGTTTAAGTGATAATTTTTATATCCCTTATTTACCCTAACTGAGCACAAAAGATCAAACATTATTAGGTTTCCATTCCTCAGTATATAAATAATGGTATTATGTATTATTTTTCTAATATTGTCACAAATTATAAAGAACTTATCGTGAGAATATTTAGTTCACTTATGAACCATTTTATTTTGTGTCTAAGTGTCCAAATGTACTAGAAGTATAGAATTATGACTTGGATAGTTATGTTAATTAATTAATATTAATCTAATGAGATGTTATATCTGTGAATAAAATTTGTGGGTCACTATATTTTTTATCATTTCATGGTTTAGTTAATCATTCAAAAATTGGATGAGAAAACATAAGTGAGAACCCCAATGATAAACATATGTATTATATAACATCCTATAGTTTTTATAATTATAATGAATGGCCTACATTACACCTATAGATACATAGATTGAAAATAAGGGTTATTCATTTATAAATACAATAAATTATTTTCCATTATTATGTGGTTTACCATTAGGATTATTTGTTGATCAAACTATGCTTTATTATTTGAGTCAATATATGGAACTAAAAGGTTTTTTTGTTAACATTGAATAAAAATAAAATGGTTTTCCTATTTTGAAAATAATTGAAATAGGAGCCTAGATATGACACATTATTATTATTCCGAATACTATATCACATTATATGATTAAAAACTTCTACTTGAGTAAGTTTCATGATACACCTAATAAGAAAAATAAAGATTTTCGTTATGACCATAGATGAATAAAGATTTATCTTCCATAGTGTGATGATTTTGGGAATAAGACGTCAAGGTAATGTCTTAAAAAACATAATATTATTTTATAAAATGAGATTAAGGATAAATATAAGTAATTTTTCCAAAACATTTAAGCATTTAATGATGGAAACTTAAGTCCATTCTAAAGTACCTTTTATATTGAAATGTCTCGTGTTTGGGAAATATCGGAATTATCTGAGTAAATGCACTAATCCAACAATTAGTTCTTAGACCAATGAATGACTCATGTTATGATAATAATTAATGTAAATGTATTGAAGTTATTATGTATAGGAATAAAAAATAATAATAATGATATTTTGGATATAATCATAAATACACATCTATAGTTTCTTCCACATTAGTTTTATTTAAGGATTTAAAAACATATATAGAATAGTACTAATAACCAAAAAAATGATAATAATTCTTTGGGAGAAAGAGATGAATGAAATTGACTGGATGTTATTATTGACTTTTAAATTGGTTAGTGATTTAGTTATACAATGATTATTTTATCTTTGATGATGTTTATTGTATTTTGTGATTTATAGAATATATTCATTAGTCGGTGATTCTATTTGAGGATTGTGGATTCTCTTAATTTCTGAATACACATATGGTATCAGGTGATGTTAACATGGAAGATATGGATACCATCATAAAATTATAGGTCTAAGTATTATAGTAAGTTAAAATTCTGAGAACCCCCTATTGAGGTTTTAACTGAAGGGATCTTGAGGTTATCTGAATCTATTAATTGGTTATAGGATGAATAATCTATTAAGTATTAAATATCGTATTGGGTTAGTATATGATTTGATATTTATTATTTGTGGCCTATTAGATAATGGGATATAGATAATCATGATGGTTGAAAAGCGAATCATTTTCAAGGTGATATTTCCGATACAGCTATCATCATGTTAAGGATAACCTTTCAAGTTATTATCTAAATTTCATTCATAAAATTAGGTTGATTTTTACTACATTATCATATTATATAGTGATTTATCATAGTGAATAATGATATTTTGGGGTTTGTTCATTTGGGTTGGGGTATGTGTATCCCAATAGTTTAACAAATGATTTAACAAGAGAGAATATTTTGGAATAATGAAATTAAATTTTTGAAGATTTAAAATGAAGGGTATGATGTAACAATTTAGATTAAAACATTCTTTAATGTTGAGTTTATATGAGTTATTATGGAATTTTATATTAATGTTTTATTTCTTAATATGAAGGTCTATTACTTTTTAAAATTATCTTACATTGTGCTAAAAACATATTGTCTTTGGATAATATCGAGAGATAAGAGGAATTACATGTCAGTATTTTATGGTTCTCATGACCTATTAATTGTAATTTTTAGTTCTATTGGGAAAACATTCAATTGGAATATTCATTTCTTGGAGTAAGAGTATAAGTGGAAATTGATCGAAGCACAATGAAATTTTGAAATTGTGATTATGATATGGGAAGAAATTAAGTAAGTATTTTTTTCATGTTATCCATATTAATTATTAAATAATCCATCAATATTAGGCAAATGACTCTAAAATAATGATTTACATTTCACCTTCATATCTAATGGATCTATAGTCTTTTTAACAATCATAGATTTAAGGTTATTAGGTTGTTAACATTATCCAAAACATTCTTTGTTTGACTCTCTATAAGAATTTTGATGTTAGTTTTCTCCACCATGTATAAATTTATACATCCCATTCATATGATCCTATTCAGAAACATAGTTCTGTGTTATTTTATATGACCTTCATATTTCCCTTTCCCTCTATTTACGGAGAATTTTTGTTGGCCCTTTTTAAGATGTGGATTTTTAACTAATGGAATTCTAAAATATCCTACTGCTAATTATGGAGTAAAATTTTAAATTAAGATGTTTAAATTTATTATTGGGGAAGAATTTAATGTGAGGATATTCTCAAAAAACAATATTTTGTATAATAATATATACCGCAGACAACTATGAGCTTAAATGAACCATAAAAGATTATATACGACCATCATATCATATCTATTAAATTTAAAGGAATTAATTCTCATAAAAAATTAATATATATATATATATAGTTCATACTAAATAACAAATTATTTATTAATTATTAGGAAATGAGATTTAAATTTTTTATGTATCACTTTATTATGCTTAAAAATACATTTCATTCAAAAATGAATTTTTATGAGAAAATATTATATTTAATTTTTGAAAATCTTAAAAAATAATTATTCATAAAATTATATAAATTTCTGAAATAATCATATCAAAATTAACATAGGGTAAATTTTAAGTATTTTTATGAATTGATTACTTTTCTAATGAATAGTGAATAATTTATCTGTATTGAAAACTGAATATTTATTTCAAGCATATAAAATTTTTAATTTTTTTTAAAAATTATTTTAATGTATAATTATTTTCCTTACACTTTTTCAATCCAATTATGTAAATCATAATGAGTTTTATGTTTTAATTTTGTAAGAAAACATTTTTATACTATAAAAGGAATTTTTCCGAAGAAAAAAACTATATTTATGCATGCTATATTTTTTAACTTTAAAAAATTAAATTGATCACTATTTTTTAATTATTTTAAATATATATATAACATATTTTCAAAAAAATGTTTTATATTTCAATTAATATTTTTTCTATTTATGGGATAACAATAAACCATGTTTAATTCTTAAAATAATATTTGCAAAAAATAAATTTTGGCATCATTATACAAGGTTATTTTAATCTAATTTTCTTCCACTTATAGAAATTTCAACATGAAAAAACTATTCAATGTCTTGAATTGGGAGGTTAAAATTTTGAAAATAGGTTCATATTTTGTTTCAATGTGAATCGTAACTGTTGTAAAATTTATCACCTCGATAATTGGTAAATCTGGGTAATCAATCATAAAACTAAGTCATAAGAATATATATTTTTATTCATAATTATTTTTGGATAAATAAAATTATATAATTTTCAAATTAGGCTCAAAATAAATTTGTTTATATAGAATATTCTATGAAAATGACCAATAAATTATTTAATGCAAATCAAGTTAGAAAATGTCAGTCTCTTAGTTTTAGAAATCTATTATGTGTTAATAAAGGAATGAAATATAGTTATGAATGAATATAAATAAATTTTGTGGAAATTATGAAATTATATTTATTAATTTAATTAATTTTTAATTTTTTAGTCATTAAATAATTTACAAAAATTCTTTCACAAATTCTAATACTATATATATTTAATTAATAGAAAAATAAAATAAGTGATTCTAAATATATAAATAAAATGTAATTTTAGACAGTTATAGGGGTCCATGAATTTTTTAGATAAATATTACATATTATTAATGTTTGCAATTATTATATTCTAATTTTAACCTTTTTAATATGTATTTTATTTCTAATTAAATGAATAGTGTCCAAATTTACATTACTAATATTTTAGAATAAATATATTATTAAATTAGTAATAAATCACAAAAATCATAAAAGAGAAAAATATGGATAAAATATGGCCTAAAATGTTTTCGATTTTCTATTTATGAACCAAATTCTATAATTATATGTAAAATTATAACTATTTAAAAGTAAAAAATATATTACCATGGTTAAGGATAACATTGGTTTCTCAAGAGGTTAATAAAAAATATAATCATTAAAATACAACATAAACCTATCCAAATTTTAATGTTTTTATGGTATTTAAACCCCATCTTGTATTATCATAAAATTATATTATTTTTTGATGTATTTAGGCTATTAGATGACGTTTTTTTATTTTAATTTTTTACAAATCTCAAGAGTGTTACATCCTACAATTATAAATGGGAACCACTACTATCTCTTCTTCACACCACATTTATCCTTATATATTACCCATAACCTTCCAAAATAATTTCTAAAATTTAATTGACCCATTGTATAGTTGATTTGATTAGATTAATATCAACCCTAGTATCCTTCAGTAAATAACTAAAGTAGTTGTTTTGATGAAGAGGTAATCACATTAACCTATCATTATCTTTCTAATTATTTATTACCTCCTCAAAATCAGTAATATTATTAATAAAATAAAAACCTCAATATTATAAATATACTAAAATTTTATAATTAATATTTTATACATCTCTATTCACCCACTTTCCATCAAATGAGATGTGAAGGTATTTGTCATGCGTACGTACAGCTTACTGTCTCCACATATAGATATCATTAATTTTCAGTCACCATCCTTCATGGATGGTAATTATGATGGTTATAAATTTTATTATGGTTCTTAAGAACAAATTATTCTTTATAATGATAATATCATATCAACGTTACTACCTTCCAATCCATTGGAAGAAGATAATATCGATTGAGCGTATGTATGGACTAACACCTCCACAGAGAAATGTGATTCGTTTTCTATTTATTTATTTTTGATGGTAATAAGGATGTATTTAATTAATATATAATATATATATATATTATAATAATAATTCTTTAAAGGTGAATTATTATTTACCTTTATTTTTGTTTTTTCAAAATACGAAAGTTGTGTTCAAGCATGTGTATGGTCAACCTTGCAATAAATAGTGTAATTCATTTTTTCGATCTCAAACATTTTTTGTTGAAATTAAATATATATATATATATAATGAATGTATAATATATTCATATAATGGTTAAAAATATGGATATTATGGAACTTTGATCAAATATTAAAGACTAAAATTACCAAATCAAAACATACATGAAAAACGAAACATATATCACATGGAAGAGGGATTTTAATAAAGAATTTTAAATAAACAAGTTACAATATGAATAAGTAAATAATATATGGTATTATATATATGAGTATAGTTTCTTAATTAATATATGTAATAAATTTATATTAGTTATATTGGTTTTTTTAACATATATATAGGAAGTCAGACCACCGAAAATGGATTTTCATGTCACCTTTATGCTTATGTGAAATATTCTATATTTAATACTTATTTATTTTATGTGGAGTATCTACTAAAAATGAATTTATTTTATGATGCTTCTTATGAAATTTATGGAGACCTAAAAATCCATATAATTTTATTTCTTCCATGGGTATTACAATTTAAATGTTACAAAATTGGTAAAGATTTTATGAAATATTTAGATTGTTTATTCGGATTTTTTATGATTACATTTCTGATGGTGAATTATTGTGATTTAAAAATCATGAAAGAGATTAATTTTATTCTCCGGTGGTTATTTCATGATGTACTTTTCTTACATTATTTTAACTCTCTTTATGTACTCGTGATACAATAAAATTAAGGAAAAATGACCATATTTATTCCTTCCATTGAAAAAAAATTTCTTACATATCCATGTTTTTTAAAAATGACTGAAATAGATTTTTAAAAATCATTATTTATTTTTTGAAATAATTTTTAATCCATGATTTAATTTAAAATAAAAATTGAATCTTCTTTCCATTTTTGTAATAATGTAATTTATGAATGTTAATAAAAATGTGAAAGGAGGGTGTTCTATTAACTTAAACAACATGAAACAAAATTCATGCCATCATGACTAAAAAATATTATATGGCTTCCATTATATGTTATGAATTATATTATTAATGAATTATTTTACAAAAATATTTTTTTCAAATTTTATTTTATAAAATGTGATTTTTAAAGATGAAAGTTAATTTTATATAAGAATTATTTAATATTCTAGTAACAATATTTTTATCCAAGAAATAAAAAATGCCTTAATTAAAAATTTCATTAATGGTGAAATGATCCAGGTATGCCATAAATATTCATTATTTTTATGGTTTTTGTTTATGATGAGAGGAATTGTAATTTCCTACCCCTTCTCATTGACTTGAGAAGGAATTAAAAATATACCTAGCCTTAAGATACATCCCTAAGATGTCGGAGGCTCCAAATAAATATAGAAGGGATTAAATTCATGTGGGAATGATTTTCCCTTAATAATAAAACTACTAACCAAAGAATCCATAACCAAATAAACACCATATGATGCATTAAAACAATGAAAGAGAACTCAACATTTCATTTATCAAAATCAAACTAATCCAAGTAGCATCGTGGAAGACTACAATATCAATGTAAATAGCCGATAAAAAAACTCAAAGACTCCAATAAAAAATCATAGTTCCAACATGATCCATTATACAACTCCAAAATATATGATGTATAAAGATTTACTGCTAAATATTTTTGACACTTTACCTTCTCTCGTGTCCCAAAAAACAACATCTACAAATGAACCAATGATTCCTAGAAGGGGTTAGTAATGAATCTCAATAGACTTTTCCCTAATGGAAACCCAACTCACACCACCATGATAAAACATGTTATCCCATTTATATAAAATAGTTTATGTAAAAGAATTTATAAAACTATTTATATTAAAATACAAACAAGTGAAAATGTAATACAATTTTCTAAAAAACAAAAATTTCTAAGGAAAGAAACCAAAAAATGTAACAAACAAATTTCATTAATTCCAATTATCCATACCTCA
The DNA here is from genome assembly GCA_963277665.1 of Viscum album. Classification (NCBI taxonomy): domain Eukaryota; kingdom Viridiplantae; phylum Streptophyta; class Magnoliopsida; order Santalales; family Viscaceae; genus Viscum; species Viscum album. Next base: position 1,100,980,031 of record OY728123.1, read on the forward strand.
TTCCAATACACACATCCACACATCTACACATCCATGATTTGTAATTATAGTTCCATACTCATGAGCAGTTTCTCATCTATCTACCAACTCACCATAGGGTACTTATATCCAATGTGCTATTACACATTTGGCACCGATCACAATGTCATATTTCAACCAAGACTCATACTGGAAATGAACACACACTCCAATTAATACAATCAACCATACTAATATTATCATGCCAAAACCATTTTAAAAAGACAACCTTTTTATGGAAAACATTTTTCCATAAACTGAATCAAGAAATGATTTTAAATTCATCATTTTCAAATTATTTATTCAATAACTTTCGACAATAGTTCAATTATTTCATAGAAATCCAAAAAAACAAAAAAGAAGGTTTATATAATGATTTTCATAAATATTTCATCATAAATTTATATTAATTTAATAAATTTGAAACTGATCCTTTTAAATTGTAAATAGAGGAGTTGAGAATGAATCCCCCTAACTCATTTTTTATTATGAAAATTAAGAACTTCACTTAAAATCCAATGAAACCGGGTTAAAACTATAAAAACCAACCTTATATATCTTCCCCTTTCTAGAAAAGACCTAATATAATCCTATTTGGAATCCACTATCTTAGATATAACTACATCTACTGTAGATCAAAGAAACCATGAGAGATAGAGAAGAGGATCTAATGAAAAACCATCAAGAACGTCAAAGAATGATGACTTTCCATGAAAATAGAGCATCAACACACCAAGGAATGACTCTGAATCACATCCCATTAGATATAGAGATGTTCAAAAACCTATGAGAGGGAAAATCCCTAATTAGGGAGTTTTTTGGGAGAAATGATGCATTTAGAGGTGAAAATGAATTACATCCAAAATATAAGGATATATCTGTTGACTCATGCATGGTTTATTCACACAGTTTGGTAAACCATGTTATAAATGCTATAAAATATCTACCTTAGGGAGGCCTTGCACTGTTGACTCACATGGTTATTAAATTTTTTCCAGCCATGATAAAGATCAATGTCAAAAATATGCACAACACAGCATGATTTCACCTAGGCTTTCACATAACATTGGGAAAATAATGTGCTGCCCATGGACCTTTACATTATCCCATATTTTATTGTGCATAGTTTTCTATAGGTGTTGAATAGTTTTACCAAACCATGAACCAATTGTGAACCTATATGAAATCACCAAAATAGTCCAAATGTTCTCCAAAGTCTCCTAACCATCACTCGTATACTTAATATAATTAAAGGGAAAAAATAATCCTTACATACAAGAAAATAAGGGTACTATATTCTCCCCATAAATGGCCTTTACATCCCCAGAAAGAAGAAAACCATCCTCTCTTGGAAATATTTATGGAAACTACTATTTCATTTCATTCTCCAATTCCAATGTCTCTTTTTAAATCTATCTATGTTTCCACAAACCTGCACTAGGCTGATGATTTATTCAAGAAAGAAATTATCTTGCCTATTCACAATCCATATCAGGATATTTACCAAATAAACTATACCTACATGTCAATGAAATCCCATAAAATAAATACTATTATTATTAGGCCGATACTTTTTCAACTGAGATGTATCAAACACATTGTGAACCACACTAAACCATGATGGACATTCCAACCTATATTCCACCTCTCCATCAAATTCTAGTATCTTAAGGAGACAATTTAATGAGGATATAACTTCACCTATATTACAAAACATTGACTTTAAAGTATTACTTAAATCCTTAAGGACACATGATCACACATGGAGAGAGACACGAGTAGTCTATGATGATACGAATAAGATTTCTGATGATTCTGAGACATATCCATCTATTTCATGATCAATTGAATCTTATCTATTGTTTCTTGGACATGTCTAAGACTAACTAGTGGAGTCTCACCTATTTCCACCCAACAAAGTGGATAATTAAAAGGACTCCCATAAAATGATTCAAATGGAGTCTTTTGAATTAAGGCCTGATAATTGTTGTTATATGATAAATCCAATAATAATATTTTCCCTTCCCATGAGATACCAAAATCCATTTCTCATGCCCATAACTTGTTTTCTAAAGTACATACTATCCATTAATATTTCCCATATATCTAATAATGATATATCGTACACATCGTTAAATGATTCCAAAATGATTTCTGTAAGGATTTCTAAAAACGAAAGGTAAAACTTGGATCTTAGTCTAAAAATATCAAAACTAGTATTCCATGCCTCTTTACCACTTCTCATGTAATGATTGTTGAAAATTTATCCACCATATGAGTTTCCTGAAATAGAATTAAATGATCCAACTTTGTGACTAGATCCACTATTACCCATATGGAATCCTATTTCAAAACCATTCATGAGATACCTATTACAAAATACATGGCTATATTATCTAATTTAGAAATAGGGATAAATAAAAATTGCAACATTCCAACTGGTCACTTATGTTATTCCTTAACTTGTAGACAAGTTAATAATCTTGAAACAATCTCACCCACTTTCCTTTTCATGCTGCTCCACCAGAACAATTATTTCAATTCCAAATACATCTTCTATATTTTAGCATGAAACCCCCATATTTAATTATGGTAAGCATGAAGAATTTGTTCTTAATAATCCATAGTTATGACCATCTAATTTATGAACTAGAACACTGAACTCTCATCCAGTTTCCAACCCTAAAAGGTCTCTCCACCATTGAGTTTTGACCTCATCACCATGAATTCGGCATCATACCTTTGTGCCTCTTTCACCATATTTACTAGATCAAGAACCAAAGAAACTAAAAAAACCATATCATCTCCTCAATATTCACAATATGAGCTCATGTCTAATACCACTAACATCAACTACCAATGATCTGATACAACTTTTTGAAACTAAACATAAGAATTTATGCTTAATGCATCCTCCCCCAAATTGAATTTCCCATGTGTATACATCTAGTAAAAGTCAAACATTTTGAGATACACCATCTAATTTCCTTGTTTTAGTTTTAAATCCCATTGTTATAAAATATTCTTGAAGCAATTATGATATGTATAAAAAGTAAGTTTCTAACCCAAGATATAATAATGCCATGTTTTTAATGATTGGGCTAGATAAGCTAAGTCCAAATCATTTATTGAGTAGTTCTTATTGTGGACTCTTAATGTTTATGATCCATTAGCAACCAAATGGTCTCTTTACATAAGAACACACCCCAAACCTGGTCCTGAAGCATTATAATATACCATGTACCCTTGTCCATATTCTAGAAATATCATGATTCATATTCATGTAAGGAAAACTTTCAACTCTTGGAAAAAATAATCGAATTCCTCATAAAATTGGAATGAATAAATATTATTTGTAAAAGACATCATAGGTTAATCTTGTCATGAAAAATCATTCCCAAAGCATTGATAATAATCATCCAATCTATGAAAACTTTGTATCTCAAAAACATTCTTTTGAGGTTGAAAAGAGGGAACAACTTTATCATTTCTAGATCAAAAAAAAACTTTTTCCATAAATTACATGTCAAAAAAACCATACCTCTTCTATCAAAAAATCATAATTTGATAATTTTGAATACATAAAATGATCCCTCAAAATTCCCAACATGGTCGCAAAGTTTTTCTCATTATCATCCATTTTCCATGAGAACACCAATATCAAATCTACGAAATCTAACATAAAAGAATCTATATATCACTAAAATATCTAATACATTAATTCAAAAAATACCATTAGCGCATTTCTATGACCAAAATAAATTACCACATATTCATAATGGACATATCTACCTCTGAAAGCTACTTTTAGAATATCCACCTTCCGGACACATAATTGGTGATATCTTGGTCACAAGTAAATGTGTGGGAGCCATTGATCTCCCATGAATATATCAAAAAGATCATAAATATCTAGAAGTGGATACATATTCTATATTTTAACAATTTTATGCTTATGATATTCCATACATATCAATATATTTTTATCTACATTCTTCATGAACAAGATTGGTTCTTCCCATGGTTCCATCCTAAGTAGAATGATCCCTTTTATTTATATTTATCCCAAATTAACATCCATATCCCATAATTATATTGGTTCAATTTGATAATATGAAAATGAAATAGGTTCAGTCCCTGGAATGGTATCAATCTCAAAATCCACTTATCTTATTAGTGTTAACACTGATAAATTATTGAGAAACACATTGGGAAACTGGTCGAGCATTGCTGGAAAACTATTAATTTTGGTCTCCTCCATTGATCCCAAGGTAAAATCTGAAAAAGGGAATGAGGTCATTCAAATTTTGGTGCCATAAAGGTCATTTCACCTATCTTTAAATTCCAACATCCTTGTAATAGATGCTCGACGCCATCTTTAGTTGTGAAACTGGCCATTCTAGAGTAATAGTGGAGGTGAGACATAAAAAATTTCAACCAATCCATACACAGAATTATAACAAAGACATCAATCGCAAGCACAAATAAATATAATTTCATCTCAACTCCATTAATGATTATAGAACATGTTGTACACAAAAAGTCATAACACTCTCTTTGGCCAAGAGGAGTCTGATTTTTTATCATAGAAGGCATCATCTCAATGTTTAATCTTAGAAAATCAACATCATTAGATGCAATAAAGGAATATGAAAAAACTATATTAAACAAGACTTACATAGGGATAAAATTAAAAAATTGTGTACTTCTCACTGTATATGGTCTAGGATGATCCTTTATAATAACCTATTTTTCTCCATATAATTACATAATCACAAAACTTTTCCCTTTGGTTCCTTGTTGATATTTCATTATCTCGGGATTCATGGTATTCCTAGCATCACCATGGCTATTTATGTTCTAATGATAATACTAATTCTTCTATCCTTTTCATGGTGAAGCATATGATTATTTTTATCCCTGAGAAGTGTCTCGTACACATATCTTGGAGCATTATGATAATATCATTGAATATTCCCCATATATTTTCAATTGTTCCATTCCCTTAGTGGTGTTGTACACTCTCGTTTCATGTGGTTGAGAAAACCACATTGAAAAAATATAGCTTTAGTTATGGGTCTTAGATAAAGATTCACCGATCAAGTCAACTAATTTTGATTCATGCTCCCACCTTTGAAATAGGTTTCCCTCTTCTCCTTACTCTAAGAATTAGTATTCCCACCATTTCCAATGGGTATCAACATACATCATCCTCCCATATCTCTTGATATTTCCATTACAACTACCATCTCTCTATTGAAAATATCTGTATAATCTATAATATATATCACATCAATATTTGAGTGAATCTCCAGTCCCATCCCCGATTAAAAAAAGGATTTCTTTACGGACGCACTCGTGGAATCATCGAGAGCAAAGCTCACCAAATTAATTAATTTAGTGGAATACTCCATAATATAAACATCTTCCTGATTCAATATGAATAAGTCCATCATTCTTTGAATTCATAACATGTAGGGATAGAATTTTTTATTAAACAATTATTCAAAAACCTCTCATACATATCCTTGTTATAATTTAGCCTAAACTAGTAAATCCGCCCACTAACTTGAATGATCATCCGTCATATAAGTCATCATCTTGAAATTTATCTCTTCTTCTGTACTGATGAAATTAAAGATACACTTTATCATATCGAACCACACCTCTACCATATCTAGTTTAGAATCACCCTAAAATATTGGTGGATTCATTTTCTAGAATTAGAAGGAATGATATAATTTCCTTGGTTCATCCCACTTATTCCCTCTATCCACAGCCTAAAATTCATGGACAATACTCTAAACTAGTTTTTGGTTGAACAATGACTTAGGTGAAACCACATTATCTGCATCTTTGTCTAGTTTGTTTCTAATATTCCTACCAAGTGAAATTTTTTAGAAACATAGTAATTTCATAATTATCACTCCCTCTTAACTAAAATCATAACAATTTAAAATTAAATCAGAACCTTATATCACAACAATTCTTTCCAAAATTAACCATTTTTGAAAAATCTCTACTTTACATTGAAAATCATACCATTTTTCAAACATCAAAACCATGCTCTTTTTCAAAATCTCACATTTGAAAACAATTTAATAATTCTCTATCAATCATCACATTTGTACCAAATCATATACCATTAATCAAAATGAAATATGAAATCCTAGTGGTAATTCATTCTTGTAATTCATGTCAGAATCATCTCATTGGTTAAACCCATGAAAATGTTATTTCAAATCCAATATGGGTCTCTAAAACACTTATGTACCCATCTCTTAGGAAACATGATGTTTTTCATAAAAAGGATAGTTATGTATTTTTATAATATATATTTCAAGTCCCAAAAATCCAAATCCTTTCTATGAACCCAACTCAAAGAATATACCGGTATGAATTTAACTCTAAGATTGATCACCAATTCCACGTCAAAGACTAACCAAGACTTTAAAAACTTGTTTCACAAAGGAAGGTCCAAGATAATAAAATTTGTCTCAAAAATATTTTTGGAACAAAGAAAACTAATACCACTAGTAACATCTTTACTGTTCTCATTGTATTGAAAAGATGGTGAGAAGTTACTTGGCCTTAAGCGACATTCCCAAGAAACCAAAGGATGAAAATAAATGTCGAAGAGATTAAATACATTTGGGGTATGATTTTCCCATTAGGAATAACACTAATAACCAAAAATATATATTACCAAAAAACCTACAGATAAGTCATGATAATAATGAAAGACAACTCAACTTTTCATTTGTCTATATCAAATTAAATCCAAGTGCCACAGTGGAAGATATTAATATCAAAGTAAACAACTAAAGTCAAAAATAAATGAATCTAATGAAAAATCCATGATCCAACATGATCCATGCTCCAAATCTAGAATAGATCATGTATCACAAAGTGATTGTAAATATTTATGATACTTACCTTTACCCATGTCTTAATAGAAAAACTTCTTCAAAAGCATGGATGTGACCATGTATGTGTGAGTAATAAAAATCATTATATTTTCCCCAATTACTTCCTTAATCATGATAAAAATATAGAACTTGTTATCCCATTTATATAAAATAGTAAATATAAAACAATTTCTAAAAAAAATTACTTCAAAAAATAGACAATTTCCAATGTAAAATAGTTTTCTAAAATAACACTGATTTCCAAGGAATGAAACAAAACAATATTCCAAAACTATTTCATTAATTATACTTTGGAATACCCCATTCCAATACATACAACCAAACATCCCTAGATACATGATTTTTTGACTGTTCTATACTCAAGAGTAGTTTCTCATTGATCTACCAAGTCATCACAGAGTAATTAAATCCTATGTTCCATTGCACCATTGGCATCAAGCACAAGTTCATATTTCATCCAAGCCATATAATGTAATAAAAACACAGACACCTAGTATTCCCACCAACCATGATAATATAATCATGCCAATTCCATTTCAACAAAATAACATTTTTATTGAAAACTTTTTCTATAAACTGAATCAACCAACTATTTTAAAATAATTTATCAAAGAACATTGAACAATAATTCCATGATTTCACACAAATCCACAAACCATCACTAAATAAGGTTTCAAACATTCATTTCACACAAATTTCCAAATCAATTTCAATAAATTTAGTAAATTTTAAACTAATATTTCATGTCCTAAATAGTGGATCCAAGGGTGAATCCACCATCCTTGGGTTTTATAATGAAAAAAAGACTGAAAATTAAAGTCCCTTGAAACATGGTTATAAATCCATGAACCTACCTTATATATATTCCTATATGAACAAAAAAGAAAAAATATAATCATATTTGGAATATATTATCTTACATATAACCTCATGTTATGTATATTTAAGAAATAAATAGGGGTAGATAATAGGATAAAAGAAAACCAATCAATAATGACCAAGAATGATAACATACTGTGAGAATCGAGCTTCATCGCACCAAGGAATGCCTCATGATAACTTCCAATTAAATGGAAGAGGTTCTCCAACTTTTGAGAGGGGAAAACTGATTTAGGGTCGTTTGGGGGTAAAAATGAATCATTTAGAGGTGAAAATGAGTTAGATACACAATTTAGTGAAGAAACATTTGAATAAAACATGGTTCAATTTAACGGTTAGGTAAAACATGAACTAACTAGGATCCAAACTCTTTTTAAGGGAGACCACTCATGGTTGGATCATGTTGTTACCAAACTATGTGCTAACCATTTCAATGGTCACTATCCAACAAATACACCACACCAAATTATTTCTTTTATGCTTTTACATCAGTTGTTAAAACCATGTGAAACTTGAGAACCTTCTCATTAGCCCCTGTTTTATTATGTAGGGTTTCCTATATGTGTTTCATGGTTTCCCCAAAACATGAATCAACCAAACTCCTATATAAATTACCCAAAATCACACCAAATGCTATCCAAAATCTCCCAAACATCAACCATCTCTGCAAAATTAAAAATGAATAAATAATGGGTTACATATATGAAAATTTGGGATACTATAGGAATACTATAAAACACATTTATTTTCCCAAGGTTATGTTTTGATTTAATGTTGATGAAATTCATTCCTCTTCATTGGGTCTGATATGATGAATTTTTTATGATATTTTGTCACACATCTGATTGATTTTCATTTTGTGATGGATGGTCCTAGAATTGTATATCCCTCCAATTCATTGGGTAAATATTGATATTTCATTAGATAAATAGAACTGGAGTGGTAAGTAAACCAATTTCATTAAAGGACCATATATATTATGATAGTCTTGGGATTGAAATTTCAATATTATGATTATATGGGGAGTGAAACCAATCAGATTTTATTGTATTAGGAGTGAACCATGACTATTATGATGGGTTTTGGAGTGAAAGAAATCCACAATGATATCCATCATCATAATCCTTTACTACTATGAACATGATTTACTATGTTTATATATATGCCAAAATCTCATGTTGTAATCCATTGTTATGCTCTCATTTATCATGTTCCTTAATTACTCTATGATTCATGCATTATGATATTCAATGATATATTCAGTGATTCAATTTTATGATCTATGATATGACGACAATGGTTTTCCAATTTTATTCACTTATTAGTGTATTGTGATATTCTTGTTATGTTTATGTTATCATTATTACCTCTTTTTTTACCCATACTGAGCATCTTAGCTCACACTTTCATATGCTTCCTTTCCTCAGGTTATGAAGAATCGTATAATGTATTATTCTACTAAGAAGGGATCTAATTATTTAAAAAATAATTTAAGATCATGTTACTCATTTATAGGCCAGCTTTTTATGCATGATTCCAAATGAACCCGACCTATATGATTTTGTTTTGGATCATTACGTTATGTAATGAATATTCATCTAATTAGATGTGATATATATATATATGAATATAAGGTTTCCTATAAGACATGGTAATGTGAGTTTGATTTATATTCTTAGTGGCCTAATTTATTTAAGATAAAATGCTAGAAAAATGTATCAAGGATGAAAATTAATTAATTTGGAACATTCTCTATTCTCAAATGTTCTAAAAATCACTTTTTTATATAATTTATAATTTCATTAATTCAAAATTTAATAATTTTAAAATTAATTTCAAACCTTACTTATAGTAAAGGGACTACATAAACCTAAATTCCTTTAACTTATATTTAGGTTAGTTTTTGGGAGATGTTTAAAACTTACTACCATTTTCTAGGATTTGTATAAGGGTATAGCTCAATTTATATACACTCCATAAGGGAAAGACCTTGTTTTAAAATGATGTGTAAGGATAACTATGTAACTATATAATGATAGTATTGATTCATCGAGCAATACTTTTCTATAGTATCATGTCTCTCATGGTTTTTTAAGAGTAGTATCCTACTCATGTATAGGTAAGAAGGAATTTCTATGTGCTACACATGTATAGAAGATGTGTATGGGAAAAACTCCTTACCCTTTATAAAAATATATTAGTTTATTCAAGGTAAAAAAATTATTCTTACAGAATTCCATTTCTTTTATAAGTATATTTTTTAACCTTTTTTTCATTATTCAACTTCTATAAAGACCTTGTAATGTTATTTGATAATTTTTAATTCCAAAAAAACATTGAAAATAAATTCATTAACTCATATAAAATTTATAAATAATTTTTTGGACAGTTTCAAACACAATAAATTTTGGATTCAACTAAAATATAAATTAAATTGATATTTATAATTTGGGTTTTCAATTCAACAAACCAAAACCTTGGGATGATCTCCATAAATTAGATAACCTTTAATAGCCCTTAGATTTTCACCTTCTGCCATCAATGGGTATTCTATAATTCTATAATACCATATATGTATGGTGTTTTTATATTCAAACATCTTTTTATTCACATTTTTTAGTATAAAACAACCATCCCTCTCTTTTATTCATGACTATAGTGGTTTTAAGAGAATAATATCAATGTATCATTTTTCATGTGCAATTTTTAAATTTCGTTCCTCCTATTAGTTCTGGAAAATTGATAAAGAATTTTTAAATTGAAATAACTTACAATTATCAATGTATGATATATAATGATAATAAAATTATCTTGGAATTATTTTAGAGAGAATAAATATTGTCTCATTATGGTTTTATAATTATTATTTAATAAAGAAATAGATATCATAAATGATAATTTAAAAACAATCTAACAGAGAAACATTATTAATAGATCTGTTGTTTCCTTTTCTTTTTGAGAGAATTTAATTGTAATTTGATCTAGTAATCACTGGTGAGAAGTTGGAACATGTTTATATATGTAATTTATTTAGATGGTTATTCCTTGAAGAACATTTGTCTTTGATGTTGGAAAGATTGAGTTCAGTAGGTACTTACCGTTTGGGTCTCTTATATACACTTACTTTCTTGATATTAATCATATGTTTGCATATATTTTTTACCATTAATGATATATATTGCATATGTGGTCATATGGAGCCCGTGGGAAACAAATATGATCTTTGATTCCATCATTACAATTATTTTTCTTGTTAAATAAATTTGATTTGGTCAAAAGTAAAAATATATTGCTAATGATTCGCATGATTCAATATTGTTCACATAGCTTTTATTATATACCCTATTATGTGTTATTACATTTCCATTATAGGTATTACTTTGGTACTCAGAAATTTATACTATCAAGATATAGTTATCCATTTGTGGGGGAGTGCATTCCACATGAGATGACTATGACAATTGACATGAACATAGGATAGGGATATGATGTAATTGGGACCAAACCTATGGTTGTTTAATATGGGGGATGGTGGACTTGTTTCTAGACTAATTGAGTAGATAGTATATGACTAGATTGATGCTCTTACAATGATAGAGATAGAATGTGATGACCATATAGCCTAATCCAACTCAAAGCCTTGAAAAATTTAATAGATATGTTAAACATCATTGTGCATAGATCAAGGACACTTCTAAAATTCTTATGATTATCCTCATAGTAAAAAGTGTTCATAAGAATGTATAGGGCACAAGGTGGATTTTTTAGAACATGAACGCTTCATATATGATTATTTATGACTGATTGTTCATTTATATTTATCTTTTAATACAATTTTTGTACCTATAAAAATGTGTTGTGGATGAATTGGTGGTATTCTTACTAGTTATATTACTCACGCCATACACAGACATATCGATGTGCTTGTGTAATTCATTATTCCTTCATAGATTAGGGAATGGGGCCCATGATAGGTATTAGAGATATGAAGTGTGGATTAGGAGTTATACTCGGATGGACTCCAGATGATTTGTACATAATTTCTTGATTTATTTTATGGTAACTTTCCACACTCTAGTTTAGATATCTATATTGGTATCCCCATTATTTATTTGTATTATATATATTCCATTATTAAATTAAATTTTGATAATTATAATTGAACATGGAAAAGGTTATTACATTATATATAAGTCTATGGTGTTATTTTATGATTTTAATGGTAATTGTCTCCCTAATGATAAAATTAAGACCCTCTTTTGGTATAGTCATCCTATTGTATATAATGAGGAACACATGAGTTCATTTTTATCTCCAAATTAAACCCAGTGGTTTGAGTCAGTATATTATACAAAATTTTTTATAGGGAGTTTATAAGTATATTTTTTCCCTAATTCAATAATCATATAACATAAAATGAAACCTCAAAATTTAATAAAGTAAATCTTTCGTTATAAATCATTTAATTGTGTTTTTTATGCCACATTAAATTATAATTTTCATCAATAGAATTTTTTTTTGATAAGCTTATAGGATAAGCTATTATTCGATCATTAGATATTATTCATCTACAACCATAATGTTTAATAAGCTATAAAATTTTTTCACTCAATAGACGATGAAATATATATAAGCATAATGTAACGTCCCGGTTCCAGAAACCACCCAGAGGTGCCCCGTACCCAATTAGTCACATGGCCTAAAGCGCATTTTCCCAAATGCTAGAGGTTGTCGACTAGAAGAGAGGAATTTGGGTGTGATAGTGGGGAAACTATTCCCTCATTGGAAGAGGACACAATGGAAGAAAAATAAACATTCAATAGCGGAAGCAATAATAAACAACAATATAAACAGCGGAAGACTAAATCAATAAACTAGAGCACGTATGGATATATATGAAATGATGCATGATACATAACTAGGAAAGTATCCAAACAAGTCACAATGCTGGAAAACACTACAGTACAAAAACAAGTGCAAAAGAAAAGTAAACATCTCCTCAGCATCGCAAGCCAAATCATGGTCGCATGCTCTCCTGCTCCAAGCAATCATGCTCAAGAAGTCGAAGGGCGCTTACCCTTGTCTATACCTAAAACAACATAGTTTTCTTGGGCCCAAAAGCATGGCCCAAACAGGGTGTGTGATAAAATCCCAGTAGGAAACCACTTGAAGATCTGTTCCTAATAGTCATTGAGTATATGGCAGGTAAAAGTACAATAAGCAACAAACAGCAGCAGCAAGCAGTAGGAAGTCAACAGTAATCAGTAAAACAGGATGATACATAGCAGCAATCAATCCAAAACAAATCAAAAATATTGAAACAAATAGCTAACAACCAGAACCCCCTGAGAATTACTCGCATCCATCCCCTCTAGTCCTATCCATGTAGTACCACAACCCTCTGGGCAGTGCACTCAGCCTAACCCCTCTGGCTAGGTCATACGAATTTATGAGACTCTCTGGGGAAGCTAACTTGGTCAATTCCCCTTATAGTCTAGGGTAGTCAGGGACTCTCTTGAAGAAGATCACGTGGTATTACCCTCTTAGCCCCAAGGTCTAGAGACTCTCTGACGAAGCTATCTCAGTCAATTACTTCTATACCATCAGGTATACCACAGACTCTCTGAGGAAGCTCACTCGGTCAATTCCTCCTCCAACCTGGGATGGTTCTTAAAGAGATTCAAACAGGGTAAGACTCTCTGAGGAAGCCACCTCGGTCTACCCTCTTCTAGTCTATAAAATCCAAGACTCTCTGGTATCTCACGCATTCCATCCCCTCTGTAGTCTGTAATGTCTATGACTCTCTGGGAAGATCACTCGGTCTATCCCTTATAGTCTATAGTACCAGGTTCCTCTCAGCGTCGTGCCAGTCAGTGCATAATAATTCTATAAGGCCAAAGTACACCTATAGAGCTCCATGGATAACCAAATTACACCTATAAAGCTACTTATCTAAATAAAGTACACCTATAGAGCTACTTAGCTAAAGAGTATACAAGGCTACAATCATGCCATGTGATTCACTTCAACCTATAACCACGAGGCATGAAAACAGGTGTAGCAGCCAAAGGAAAACGAGACCCAAAGGTTGTAAACAGAACAAAACAAGGGAAAAATCATCCAATCAAATAAATTATCCTCTAAAAAGGTAAAATTACCTCTACACAAGAATACAAGCAAGGAAGGAAAACAACTAAGGCAAAAAGGTAAACACTCAATACCACATTCACGGGTATTGGTGGAAGTTGCACATATAACTTAGAGACTTTGAACGGTAAGGCACAAAACACCTCACTCGATCCTAGGAGATCGATATACTTGAACCACGATAGCTAATACCCTCTAGAAAGTTGTAGATATGAGAAAACACACAAAAGTTCAACCTTAGATAACTTGAGAAAGAGGAAGAATTGGAAAACAAGGCTCAAGGAGAAGGAAGAACTCACCGCTGCGCTTCCAACGCAATCGATCGTGCTCAAATTGGAGAACATACGGAGAAGCAGGGGCTCGGTGAAGATCTGTTCGTATGGGTTGCTCTCGGATGAACCAGACCTAGAAGAAGATGATTATCGTGATTAGGCGCGACCCCAGTCGGATTAGTGAAAAAAAAGTACACGGCGTGTCTTTTTAAAGCAAATGGGATGTAGTGGGTTTTTCCATACTCCCCCAAAATCAGCCTCCACGTCACCCCTACACACCATGTGTGTGGCCCGGACATGGCCATCACAGGGCTTTGAGCTAGAGAAGAGTACACGGAGTGTACTCAGAAAGTACACAGCGTGTACTTTGAAATTTTCCAGAAACTACATTTTCCTTAAAAACTCCAAAAAAAAGGAAAATCGCACCTGAAACGAAGATCCAGGTTCATATAAACTTCCCCTTAGAGAAATTCGACCCCGAATTTCCATTTATGGGCGTAGAAAAAGGATCATCGAACAGTTCTGGTCACTACGATCGAACATCGGCCTCCGTCTCCCAAGACTCGTTATGTACTCACCCATGCTGCCATAGAACTCATACTAGAGGAACAGACCAGCCTTAGAGAACCTTTGCACCACGATCGACAATATGGATAGGATACACTTCAAACGACACATCCAAATCGAGCTCAACCTCCTCAGGCTGAAAGACATGAGACGGGTCTGAAAAGTAACGTCGGAGTTGAGAGAGGTGGAAGACGTCGTGCATAGCCCAGTACCTCTGGGGTAGTTGTAACTGATAGGAAACCGGCCCAACTCTCTCCAATACCTCAAACGGGCTGACATACTGCGGTGAAAGCTTACCCTGTCTCTGAATCCTCTTGTGTCCCAACCTCAGTGCGACATGCAGGAAAACCTGATCCCCGACCTCGAACTCCAAAGATCGTCTCTGCTGATAAGCATAAGACTTCTGTCAAGACTGTGCTATAGCCATCCTCTTCTGAATCAACTCTATCTGCTCTGAGGTCTCTGGAACAAAACAAGGTCCTAGAAAATCTACCTTTCTGGCCTCTAGCTAGCATAAGGTTGATCGGCATGGCCTACCGTACAGAGCCTCGTATAGTTCCATCTGAATGGTATCCTAAAAACTGTTGTTGTAGGCAAACTCAACGAGAGGTATATTCTTCTCCCAAGAACCGTCGAAGTCTAGAATGCAAGCTCGGAGCATATCCTCAAGCCCCTAGATCGTGTGCTCAGACTGGCCATCAGTCTGGGGATGGTATGTTGTACTCAAAAGTACATGTGTACCCAAAGCCTTCTGAAGTCCCTTCCAAAACCGAGAGGTAAAGCATGCATCCTTGTCTGAAAAAATGGAGCATGGAACTCCATGTAGACATACAATCTATCGGATGTACAGTTGTCCTAGATCATCAACACTGAAGGTTTCCTTGATTGGTAAGAAGTGTGCAACCTTTATAAGCATGTCGACAACAACCCAGACAGCATCACTTCCCCGAGGTGACCTCAGTAACCCGGTCACGAAGTCCATCACAACATCATTCCACTTCCACTCCGGAATGGGTAACTTCTATAAAATCCTTGCAAGTCACTAATGCTCTGCTTTCAACTGCTGACAAGTAGAACATCTCATGACAAAACCAGAAACATCTCTATTCATACTTGGCCACCAGTACTGGCGATGAAGATCCCGATACATCTTGGTGATGCCAGGATGAACTGCCCAAACTGAGGAATGGAAATCCCGCATCAGCTCCTCACGTATGTCTTCTAGAACCCATATGCGTATCTGGAAATGAAAGATCTCATCCTCACCCACTGTCCACCTAGGAAGAGGGTCCCCTCCTGACACACTCTCCTGCAGGACTAAGTCCTCTAAATCTGATAGCTACCTCATCCGTACCTGATCAAGGAGGGTAGAGGTAACAGCCATAGATGAAAGTAAATCTTGTCCCTGCCTATCATGCACCTCCAGATGCATCTCAGAGAACATATCCATAAGATGTCGCTCACTACTGGCCTCCTGAACTTCCTGAATCTCAGTTCGTCTGCTCAACGCATCTGCCACTGCATTTCCCTTTCCCGGAATTTAGGTGAGCTCGAAGTCAAAGGACTGAAAATACTCGATCCACATGCATTGTCTCAGTTTCAAATCATGCTAAGTGAAGATATACTTGAGACTCTTATGGTCGGTGAAAACCACAAAGTGATCTCCCAGAAGATAGTGTCTCTAATAGCGTAAGGAATTAACAACTGCTGCCAACTCCAGATCGTGCGTCGGGTAATTCTTCCCGTGTGGCCTTAACTGTCGAGACCCGTATGCAATGACTTTGTCTCCCTGCATGAGCACAGCTCAAATCCCGATACATAAATCATCATAGTAAACAGTGTATCCCTTTCCCAGCTCTGGAAATACTAGTATCAGTGCTGACGTCAACCACCCTTTCAACTCCTGAAAGGTGGACTCACAAGAATCTGACCATAAAAACTTCACCCCCTTCCTGGTCAGACCTTTCAACGATGATGGTAGGTGTTCGAAGTCCTGAATGAAGCATCTGTAGTACCCAGCCAGCCTTAGGAAACTCTGCACCTCAAAGAAGTTCTTCGGCTGCTCCCAGGAAACTACAGCTCTCACTTTCCCTTGGTCCACTGACACTCCTGTATCCGAGATAACATGACCCAGGAAGTGAATCTAATCCATCCAAAAGGGGAACTTCGAGAGTTTATCATATAGATGATGATCTCTCAGTGTACTCAGAACTATCTCAAGATTTGTGGAATGGTCATGGTGTGTGTGAGAGTACACCAAGATATCGTCCATGAAGACAACGACAAAGGATTCCAAGTACGGATGGAACACTCGGATCATCAGTGCCATGAAAACTGTAGGTGCGTTCGTAAGACCAAACGACATGACTGTATACTCATAAAGACCATACCTGCTCCTGAAAGCTATCAGAGGTATATCTGATGGTCTAACATGCAACTGATGATAACCGGACCTCAAGTAGAACTTCGAGAACACCCGGACTCCTCAAAGTTGATCAAAGAGGTCATCGAGCCTCGGTAAGGGATATCGGTTCTTGACCATCAACTGTTTCAGCTTCTGATAATCTACACAAAGCCGAAGGGTACCTTCTGCCTTCTTAGAAAACAGGATAGGTGAACCCCAAGGAGAAGTATTGGGTCCGATGAAACCCTTCGCCTGCAACTCCTCCATCTGCTTCTTGAGCTCCTGCAACTCAGGTGTAGCCATCCAATAAGGAGGAATGGACACCGGTGTCATTCCTGGCCCGAGATCAATCGAGAATTCTACCTCACGCTCCATAGGTAAACCTGAAAAGTCTTCTGGGAATACATCCCTGAAATGATCCACCACTAGAGGAAAGTATAATAGTGAAGTCCCCTGGTCATCCAGATAAAGACTGGAAATATGAGCTGTAACTTCCCCTAGCCCATGATGCACTGGTCCAGCTCTACCCACTTGGACATCCCACTCGCCTCTATGAAGGAAAGATCTACCCTCTTGTGATATGAAACTCACCCTGCGGCAATAGAAATCGATGATTTCATGGAAAGGAATTAACCAGTCCATCTCGAGAATGACGTCATAGCCCATCATCTCTATGACATAGAGTTCCCATAATAAATGACACCCTAAAACCTCGAGAGGGAACTCTCTGCACTGACGTACTCTAGATGTCCTCATTCCCAACGGTGTGTCAAGAGTCATCAAGTCAGAAGATGAATAGATAAAAATCCCAAGGCTCTCCACGACAGCAACAGAGATAAAGCTATGGGAAGCACCAGTATCTAAAAGGGATGAAGATAAAACTGAGGCTACTAAGATCGTACCTAGAACTGTAGAAGGGCTAGGATCCTGCTCCTGATAGGTCTGCTCCACGGTGAAAGACTGGCCTGCACTGCGGCCCTGTGCCCCTGGCTGACCGCTCTGAGCTGATCCACTATGATGTCGCTAATGACCTGGTGACTGACCACCACGGCCGCAACCTCCACCTCGGCCTGAACGGCCAAAATAACTCCAGTTCCCTGACTGGTGTGAAACTGGTGAATCCTCTCTAGAACGTGGGGTTATAGAGGAACCGCTACGACCAGCTAAAGGTGAGAAGATGTGACAGAAACGCTGAATATGGCCCATCATGCCACAAGACCAACACTCTATTAGATCCCTCTGGCATTGAGGCCTAGTATTGCCACTCCTACCGCACTGGTAGTATACAACCTAGCTGCCAGAAGATGCATCCCGCGAACCTAGATCTCCTCGAGAAGACTCTCTGCGACGCTTCCTACTGTCTGTAGGAGGAACACTAGCTCTGAATATCGAACTGCCCTAGTTCAAGGCTGAATAATCTCTCATATTGCACTCAGTGATCAGCTCCCAGTTGACGATGGAGGATATCGAAGTCAACTGGAAGATATTCACCAGGGAAAGGATCTCCTGCCTGAGACCGTCCTCAAACTTCCTAGCAAGGAACAACTCATCTCTTGCTGGGGTCGGTGTGAAACGTTGCAGCTCAGTGAGGTGGGATGAGTACTCCATAACAGAGAGAGTACCTTGCTGCAGGCTCATAAACTCCCGGGCTCGATCGGCCCTCAGGGTCTCCGGATAGAAGTAGTCATAGAAGGTGCATCGAAACTCATCCCAAGTCATATCCTGCTGACTCCCTAACCATTAGATCACATCCCACCACCTCTTGGTAGTGTCCCGGAGCATATAAGTATCCATCTTTACCTTTTTTTTCCGGAGGGATCTATAGGTGCTCAAACATGGTCAGTGTGGCCTCAATCCACGACTCTGCTACCTGGTTTCCTCCATCCCCTGAAAAAGTAGGAGGATGATGCTGCCGGAAAACCCGCGTCAACTCATCCATCGACGGGTTAGGAGGCGGAACTCCCTGGAAGGTCTGCATCATCCTCAGGAAGTCCTCCCTGAACTGCACCTTAGCGCCTGCAATGGGTATGACAGCCGGTACCAAAGCTGGCTCGACTAGAGGATCAGTAAAAAGTCCCTGATCAGCCATATCTGGTGTTTGATCACTACCTGACAACAGACGTACAACTGGAGGACGTCTTAGAGGCATAGCTTTGAAAGATAAAATGTATACCTTAGATCAGAAAAACAAGGACAGAGAACACAAGAGTAAAAAACTGGAACAGGGGAAGAAAAACACACAAGCTTACAAAACATGACTACACGGTGTGTATAAAAACTACACAGTGTTTCCTCTTAAACCACTGACATGGGCGTGTACCCCTGCCCTACTAGTCATGTAACACCTCAAACTACTTGGCGAGTTGACCCAACACACAGTGTTTACTCGAAGGATATTACCCTGCCTGAGTCTCTTTACACGGCTAACTCACGCGGTTCAAACTAACCTCATACTACACGACGTATTCCATAGGTACACGGTGTGTACTAGACACTGACTCGGCGGCCCGTGTTGTTGGTTATACGGACGTCTACACGGCTGGACCTTACACGACGTGTTCCGAACAAACACGGTGTGTATAGGAAGAGGTGACATTGTCCCGTGTTGTTCGTGACAAAGCCCGGTACCTGGGAAATACTACACGGCGTGTTCCAAAGGCAACACGGTGTGTCTAAGAGAAGTTCACACTGACCCGTGTTGTTTGTGACACGGTCGGGTACCTGGAGAACACTACACGGCATGTTCCAAGAGCAACACGGTGTGTCTACTCGAGCTTCCCCAACCCGTGTTGTTTGTGACACGGCCAGGTACAAGGATCTTCACTACACGGCGTGTACATATTGTACACGGCGTGCTCCTGATATTATTTTCACAACACCGTGCTCCTGCACACACAGTCAGTAACACGGCCTAAAAACTACACGGCGTGTAACCAGAAATTTCACAATGTGTATTCTGGGTTTTTCTAGGCAGTAGCTCAGAAACTGCACAGAAGCCTAGAAACACGAAAAACAAGGCAAAGAGGTGCCAAATTCCGACCCGTGAGGGCCCATACTCCCCGCAAATCAAAGCTTCACATCCCCTACAATCATGTACAAGAGAATAAAGGATCATGATCCACTAATTTTCGATTCAAGAGGGTCCATAACACCCCAAGAATCAAAATTTGGTGTTCATTTAAACAAGTAAAATACAAAAATTATCTAACAAGCAACAGAGATTCAATCAAGCATCTATCACGACAACATGCATAATTTACACAACGTCTATCACAACAGCATGAAATCGCTAATGCACCCTAAATGGCATGGAAAGAATGCATGGAATGCAATTTCTATAAGTGAGTATATGATGCGTGAGGATCCATGCCCTCATCTCATCGGGTTTCGACAGAAATAGAACCGTAATATCAAAACAATAACAGTGCAAAACAAGTGAATCACCCTAGGTGAAATCGTATCAACCGTAAAATCTCAAAACCAGAAAATAGAAATAAACGAGGTAGTATGGATTTTCCCTGTACATGGGTTAGCTACTCCCAGGTACAGATTATTACCAAGTACCTAATCCATCCTATCCCTGTCTAAAGTCTCCAAATAGTAAAGCAAGAGAAAAGAATCCCTCTGATATCACTTTGTAACGTCCCGGTTTCGGAATCCACCCAGAGGCACCCATTACCCAATTGGTCACATGGCCTCAAGCGCATTTCCCCAAACGCCAGAGGCTGTCGACTAGCAGCGAGGTCCTTGTGTGTGATAGTGTGGAAACTATTCCCTCATTGGTAGAGTACACAGTGGAAGAAAAATAAACATGCAATAGCAGAAGCAATAATAACAAACAATGTAAACAGTAGAAGACTAAATTGAAAAACTGAAGAACATATGGATATATATGAAATCATGCATGATACATAACTAGGAAAGAATCCAAACAAGTCACAATGCTGGAAAACACTACAGTACCAAAACAAGTACAAAAGAAAAGTAAATAGTTCCTCAGCATCGCAGGCCAACGCTTGGTCCCATGCTCTCCTGCTCCAAGCAATCAAGTTCCAGAAGTTGAAGGGCACTTTCCCTTGTCTATAATTGCAACAACATAGTCTCCTTAGGCCCAAAATCATGTCCCAAACAGGGTGTGAAATAAAATCCCAGTAGGCAACCACCCAAAGATCTATGCCTAATAGTTAGTGAGTATATGGCAGGTAAAAGCACAATAAGCAGTAAACAGCAACAGCAAGTAGTAGGCAGTCGACAGTAAGCAGTAAAACAGGATGATACATTGTAGAAATCAATCAAAAACAAATCAACAGCAGTGAAAAAAATAGCTAACAACTGGAACCATCTTGGAAGTACCTACATTCATCCCCTCTGGTCTTATCCAAGAAGTACCACAACCCTCTGGGCAGTGCACTCAGCCTAACCCCTCTGGCTTGGTCATACAAATTTATCAGACTCTCTGGGGAAGCTCACTCATTCAATTCCTCATATAGTCTAGGGTAGGCAGGGACTCTCTTGAGGAAGATCAGGCGGTCTAACCCTCTTATCCCCAAGGTCTAGAGACTCTCTGAGGAAGTTATCTCGGTCAATTCCACCTATAGCCTTAGGTATACCACAGACTCTCTGAGGAATCTCACTCTGTCAATTCCTCCTCCAGCCTGGGAAGGTTCTTAAAGAGATTCAAACAAAGTAAGACTCTCTGAGGAAGCTCACTCAGTCTACCCTCCTATAGTCTATAAAATCCAAGACTCTCTAGGAGCTCACTTGGTCCATCCCCTATGTAGTCTATAATGCCTAAGACTCTCTGGGAAGCTCACTCGGTCTTTCCCTTATAGTCTATAGCACCAGGTTCCCTCATCCCCATGCCAGTCAGTGCATAATAATGCTATAAGTCCAAAGTACACCGAAAAATCTACTTGGCTAACCAAAGTACACCTATAGAGCTACTTAGATAAATAAAGTACACCTATAGAGGTACTTAGCTAAATAGTCTACAAGTCAACAAGCATGTCATGAGTTTCACTTCAACCTATAACCACAAGGCATGAAAACAGGTGTAGCAGCCAAAGGAAAACAAGACCCAAAGGTCATAAACAGAACAAAGGAAGTGAAAAAGCATCCAAGAACAAAACATTATCCTCTAAAAAGGTCAAATTACCTCTAGAAAAGCATACAAGCAAGTCAGGAAAACAACGAAGGCAAAAACCTAAACACCCAATACCCCATTTCACAGGTATTGGTGACATTTTCACATACAACTCAGAGACTTTGAACGGTAAGGCACAAACCACCTACTTCTATCCAAGGAGATCGATATACTTGAACCGAGATGGATAATTCCCCCTAGAACGTCGTAGATCTGAGAAAACGCAAAAAAAATTCAACCTTAGATAACTTGATAAAGAAGAAGAATTAAAAATCAAGGATCAAGTATAAGGAAGAACTCACCTCTCTGCTTCCAACGCAATCGACCATGCTTGAATCGAAGAACAGATGGAGAGGGGGCTCAGGGAAGATCTGGTCATACGGGCCGCTCTTGGACGAACCAAACCTAGAAGAATATGATTATCGCGATTAGGCGCGACCCCGGTCGGATTAGTGAAAAAAAATAAAAAGTACACTGTGTGTATTTTTAAAGTACACGGCGTATAGTGGGTTTTTCCACACTCTGCCAAAATCGGCCTCCACATCACCCCTACACACCGTGTGTGTGGCCTGGACATAGCCAACACACTGCTTCGAGTCGGAGAAGATTAAATGGAGTGTATTCAGAAAGTACACGGCGTGTACTTCGAGATTTTCCATAAACTCCATTTTTCATAAAAACTCTATAAAAAGGAAAAGCGCACCTGAAACGAAGATCCGGGTTCTTAAACATAACATAGAATTTATTTATTTCTATATATGTTTTATTATGATTTTATTTGAAATACTTCATGATTTATTTTTGTTTTAGAAAATAAATAAAAATAATAGGAACCAATTTAAAAATGGTTGTGATGGAAAATGTGGTGGTGTTATGAACTTGTAAAGAAATATGATATGTTCTAGAGTAAAAACTCATGTGGTTTGTCTTAAACTATTATCTTTATTTATGATTATACACTTTTCCTTTGGTGGGTTCTCCAATTCCCCAAATAAGAGAGAATGGAGTTTCATGGAATTTCGGGTGATAACAATCTTGAATTAAAAAATGTATAACTTATTATAGGTCAATAATGTTGGAAGAAGAACCCGGGGAAATATATAAATGGAATAGAAAGATGATTAACATGTACAGAGTATATACATTATCAAAATTAAAATATTTATAGAGAACATAGTGAAGGAGACCATCAGGATCATATAAATAAAGGATTGACTATGTTATATGACGAAGATAAAGAAACACTGAATAACATAAAAATATTTATTTATTTTAACTTTTTTATCATATATATAATTGGAGACCTGGTTAAATTTATATTTTTGGATATTATGATAGGATTCATTTTTTTAATTTGGAATTTAAGTGTTAAAAATAATATGGTAAACCTTGGTTAAGGAATTAGAAATAATGTATATTTATTAATGGGTCTAGATAGATTATCTCAAGAGTTTTTATGTAGTGGTATTTTATTTAAGGGTTTATAAATTTATAGATGGAATTTTTTTTAAAGGAATTGATACCCTTTGGATGTGATATGATATTAGAGTACATTGGGAGAAATTTATCTTGTATTAATAAATGTTTTTGGTATATGTAGACCTTATTTTTAACATCTGTTTTCTTGGGGAGATTAATTCTAGAACAATGATTTTATAATTCATTTGTATTAGTATAAAACATATATAACCATTATGTTGAATATGATCTTTGATGTTGATATAATTATAGATAATTGGGAAAATGATTTATTATAGTTTGGGGACATATGAATTTTCATATAGAAAACCATAATATTTAGAACTGATTTTTTTATTAACTAATTATAGTTATTTTGAAACAAATTCACTATATTCTGAATATTATATAATTAGCGTAAATTGAAAAAACAATTATACATTTATTTGAGAAATAATGTTGGGTTTATATTTTATAATATATAATTTTATTGTGTATTTAAGGTGATTTTAATTATTTGTGGGAGATTTTATAATATTTTAATGATTATATGATTAAGACATACAAATTTTTGGTTTTTGTAATTATGACTAATTAATATTATTTTTTGAGAAATGATAATGTTATCTTGGAGGAATATGTGATCTAATCATTATGATATTTTGTTTTAAAACATGGTTAAGAATATTTTCAAGGATTTTAAGGTTATTTTTTTATGGAATTATTTATCTTGTTTGTGGGGAGTTATTATTGAATGCTTGGAGATTAATGTAATATTTATACATAAGAAGGTTTATGAAAATAACATATTATCATAAAATGATCTAACCATATTTGGTTTTGAAAAATTATCCTAAATACGAAATATAAATATCTATCCTTTTGTAAATCTTATCATCCATTAGGATTTAAATTTAGATATTTAGAAATGAAAAATTCATCTGAAATAAACATTTCTTGGATTATATGATGGTAAAATAAAAGTATAAAACTATCAATGTATAAATGAAATATGGTATACTATATATGTAGTAGACTGAAATAATGTAATTTTATCTTCATAAAATATTTATCTCAATGGTAAAAATAACTCTTCAAAATATCAAGACTTATATGGATAGGAACACTAAAAAATAAATGTATTCTTTTATATACTCATATTAAAATATGAGTCTCATATGGGTATATTATTTTTGGAAATAATAAGTTTTCTAATATTTTTATTAAAATTAAAGTTAATAAACAAAATTATTGCTTTATTATATCAATATTTTATGAAAAATTATCTTTTGGAGAATAAAATTTTAATTTCAAGGATGAAATTTCCTTATGGAGGTAGAATGTTACACCACAAGGTTTCAGTTTAAAAATCACACTAAGTTTAATTGTGTTAACCATACATGATGATGAGCTTCAAAATAACTATAATATATTATTAAAATATGACTCTTATAACATTGTTATAGGATTATTCAGAATGAACAAGAGATATCACATTATGAAATTCATTTATATAATTTATTATTTATACAAATTTACATATTAATTCATATATTGTAAGAACCCATTTGTAAATAACATCATATAAGTTTAAAGTATATATTTTTCAGAAGAAATTATTAATTTGAATAGAGTATTTTTTAAGAAAAATAAAATAAGTTATGAAAATTTATTACATATGTTAATGAAAGGTATATATCATATATTTTATAAAATAAATAATAATTCATCTAATGGTTTCTAGTATACAATGAGAAAGTGTATACTCATTTAATTCAATAATAAAATATTTTCTTGAAAAATGAATTGTAATGATTATTTTTTGTAAATGATTTGATTAATTTACGAAAATTTTAGTATTTTTGTATCTTAAAATCATAAAATTGTTTGTATTTTGTTCAAATTATTTTTTTTATATGAATAATGAAAAAAACAATTGAGGAAAATTTTATACTATTTAATTATAATCAAATTAATTTTAGTTTTCCATTTGTTTTCATATTTTTTTAAAGTAAAATAAGTTTAATTTTATAAAAATAATCTAATTAATGGTATTATAATTTTAATTAAACTAGATTTTGGTATAAATTTATTTTTCTACTTAAATGGATATTTTTCTAAAAAATCCATTGTATTTTATACATTTATATTAAAATAAGTATTTTAAATATATGAAAATTAATTGAAAAATGAATTAAATATTTTTAATCCGTATATTATAATTATTTAATAGGGAGTAATGCAATTTATTCATTGTGAATGATAATTATGCTATTAATTTATCACCATGTAAAATGGTAAAATTGTTTAATCACAGTCGTATTTATGGTATAATGATTCAAAATATCAAAAAACTTGAATTTATCATATTGGATGATTTAAATTAGACCAATACAAAACTATCTTTAATATTATAGAATTTAACCCCACATTATATTGATTATAAGATATATATTATTCTGTTTTTGGAGTACATACAAAATGTCACTCTCTCCGTTGATTTTTTTGTTATCATGATTTGTATATAGAATAAAAATTATATCTGATTGTATTTAGATGATATAAATCAATAATAATAATATAATATCTTTTTTATATTTGTTTACTTTTTTTAATTATTTCATAATCTCTTAAAATGTTTACGAATCATCGATGCAGTGTTTGTGATATGAGTTTGAAAATCAATTAAATTATTTCTAAAATAGTATCAGTTATATGATTTTGTTGAATTATAGTGATATATAGATTTAATGGATAATAATAAATTATATTTTATATTGATGGTGCTTATATTAAAATTCAATAGTGATCTTGAAGTATTTAAATTCATATGTTTTTTATATTTTAAAAAATGAATTTAAATAGTGTTAAATGATTAAAATTTATTTTAAAATTATAAATAAAACATAAAAATACTTTCTTAAAAAATTTTGATGTAATAATATCATGGATATCAATAATTTTATAGTTATTTTCCTGTTTACATTTTTCAATTTACATTCACTAAGAGATTAGCAATTTGTTACCATAGTTAAGGTTAAAACGGTTCATGAGGGGGTTAAACTCATAGATAAGGTTGAAAAGTCCATTAAAACTTGTCTAAATCATATTGGTTGAATTTGTTTCACCCTATAAAACCTATATAAGAATATATGAAACAATGGAAAAAATTTAAAAGCTTTAGAAACATATTATATATTAATATTATTTTATGTATTTATAAGAGCCACTCGTCTAAATTATAAACTGAAATCAGATACCCTCTCTTCCAAACACCTCATAAGAAAATTAGATCAACAAATCCCTTCCCCAATACCTTATAAATAATCATACCTACGTATTAGAGGTTTTTTCTCCCTAACAGAGAATCCTATAAAGATTAATGTTTAATACAAAGTAGGTTTTCCAAAAAAAATATGAATAACTCTTAAATTAGTTTTTCTATGTTTATTTCTTATTTACACTCCTTAAGATATTATATAATCATTTTGATATTATTAAATAATGATCTTAAATATAATTAAATGTTACTATATTTATTGGAAAACCCTATATCATCTTATTTTCCATCCTATAGGAAATGAAAACATTGCCATGTGTACTGGTTGACTACTACCTCCAAAAATCGATGTATTTTATTTGACACCACCACCACAAAAGGACATATATTATGATCTTTTTAAGGAATATACATGGTTTTTAATATATAATTTTTATTATCTGAAAATATAATATTCTTACATTCTTAACATTCATTCTGCTGGAAAATGATGACATCTCTCACTCATGCGTGTGGAGTACCACCACCATAAAGCGATGTGATTCATTTTTAATGTCAAGATTTCAAATATAGATACAAATAAATATATAATTTATACACGTGGAAATTATTTTATTATTAATAATATGGATATTATAGAATCATAAATACTTTGACTATGGTATACCTACTAAATTTGTATTCAAATTATGAATTGAATGCTGAGAAGTCATCAATCATGAACAAAATTAATTTAGTTACTAAATAAGGCACAGTAATAAATGTAATTAAAGTAATTAAAATAATGTAACAAAACATAAAAAGGATCTTTTGAAATTATATATTAATAGAATTTTATTATAGATCATTTAAATTATGTTTATGGTCACTCAAACTTGAGGTTTGAGATTTCTCCTCTCAATTTCCTTTTATTTAGTCTTACAATGCGTTCACCATGTGTTTTCCCTTATGTGAACATTTTTTGTCCATATAGATGTACTTTATTATTTATTAATTTATTTTTATTTTTTTAAAATACTTTTCATTTGTGGACCTTTAATGAACATTTTATTTAATAGTTACCAATGTTGTATGGGTTTATTCTAACATCTCATTTTTATTCAAGGTTGTTTATATTTTAGTTTTAATACGAAAAAATTATATGATATTTGTCTTCTAAAACCAATATATTTTATTATCATAAGTTTAAAAAAATTTGAAAATTTTTTACATTAATTTTTCACACTTTTTTATGTAAAATGATCGATATTATGTTTTCAAGAAAATATTTTTTGATTTCCTCTATAATCTATTGAATTTACCTTCCATGTAAATTTTCTTTAAAATTCATTCTTGAATTGTCTTTTGTATTATCAAAAGATTATTTAATGAAATTTTGTACCATATTTTACTTTTCACTCATTGTTTTAAAAGTAATATTTTTATGGTTTTCAAAATGAAATCCTTTTGACAATCTACCAAAATTGTGAAAGGAAACTTTGTTTTTACATTTACTGAATCAGTTTTTTTCCTAACATAAACACTAAAATTAGATTTTAATATTCCATTACATGATCCCATTTTATTATTCAACAAATTTCATTTTATATATATTCTTTAATTATATTTCAAAAAATATATAATTAAAATAAATTAATATTTTTATCAGGTTTTCAAAGAAAGGTTGAATGTTGTTTTAAAGGTATTGTCATCTATGAATACTTACAGTTAGGATTATTATAATTTACTAGGGATTTAGTTTAATGGTTACATCAACTTTATTCATATAGACATCTTCTCATCATGATATTCTTATGGTTTATTGGAAAAAATATTGACATTTCATATGTTATGTTTTCAGTATAATATATGTTTTTTGATTTTTTATAGTGTTTTTATTCATTCCTTAAATGTGATGAATGCATTAAACATAATAAGTAATGGGAAGATTTAATTATACCCATTTAATTAATGGTTAAGTCTTATGGGACAATCTAGATTTGGTATTTGTTGTGTGACTTACCTATTTTCAAACAACATCTTACTCAGTGGTATAGATGTTAAGATTATGATGTCCGGCATTTTTCATTTTATCATTATGAAATTATTTATTTTTATCCATTTTATTATTTATATTTTCCAGGTATATAATTCTGATTTATAAAATTTATGGGTTTATATGGAAAATATTTTATTTTATAAGGTTAACAAATGATATTATGATTTCATTTAATTTTTAAGATCACATATGATTGATAATTTTGATTTCAAAGAAACGTTTTTTTATTTCTCAAGGAAACCCCCCATTAATTATTATTTATCCATAATTGTTTACTAATAAATTTTTTATAAATAAATATTAAAGTTTGATATCAAGAGTATTTATGTTTTTTTTGAGCTCGATGTTTATTATATCAAAAAGGTAACTATTTTCAATGGTCATCAAATTTTTCACTGGACCATTAGATATCATTTATATTTGTATCACATCATGATCATTATCCTTCTCATCAAACCATTTAAAATGTTTTTCATAGGGGTTAAGGATGAGTACAAACTATTTCAAAGACTATATTTTTGTTTGGGGGACACATATTAAAATTATTGAATGTGTTTTGAATTAAATAAGAGCTAAAAATTATGAATCGCATTAGTGTTGAAAAAATAGGCATTGTGTGGATGTGCCCACTTTTTTATAGTAGTTTCATATATAAGAGGTTTTATTACCAAATTCTCTGAAAAATATAATTAAAAAAATATCCTTAAAATTTATTAAAGTGAAAACATTGTTAAAAACTAACTAATTTGAGGGATTTTATATTAAGAGGAACTATAATGTCCTCCATGTGTCATAATTGATGAGATATATATTTAACATATTACACATTATCATCTTCTGAGGTATAGTTGTTGAGGTGGAATTGACATTTATAAAGTACTCAATGGAGATCAATGATGAAAATGAGAAGA
Source organism: Viscum album (assembly GCA_963277665.1). Classification (NCBI taxonomy): domain Eukaryota; kingdom Viridiplantae; phylum Streptophyta; class Magnoliopsida; order Santalales; family Viscaceae; genus Viscum; species Viscum album. Next base: position 1,101,010,077 of record OY728123.1, read on the forward strand.
TCCTTAGAAGGGGACGATAATATTAGTGTGCATGTTATAGAATCATATTAATTTTATAACTCCACATATATGTGACCTTATTAATTACAAGAAAAATATAATATATTCTACAATATACTTACCCAATATCATTGAGGTTTTAGGTTTTAAATAATTGGTACAAAACATTAACAAATATAACCCATGTATTTTTTTTAATTAATGGACATGTTTCTCTTTATTTATATAACTACATAATCTATAAAATTTATCTAACATATCTAATAATTTATCCACATAAAATATTATTCATGAAATTTTATAGTATTCGCATCATTGTAACCATGGGAAATGGGATCAAAATAATGTGATGAAACAAGATATTATTAAGGGTTAACATAAGTTATAAAAATAAAATAACATAAATGAGAGAAATATGATCATATAGGTATTATCAATATACTTAAGAAGGTCATACCCAAAAGTTTATATAACAATTCATGGAATATATAATGGCGTGACATAAGTAATGAATCATGAGTGTGTGGAAACATGAGTTAATAATCATGACCCATAACAGCAAAACATAATCATTATAATGATCATAATACAATTTAAAAATCATAAAAATACAGTATCATCATATTGTGAAAATATCCAAGAATTCACATTCTGTAGTTTTTTGGAATATACAGGATGGTCCACAATTTAGTTTCTAAGTATATTCAATAAGTCTCACACTTTAGTTTTTGATAATATACTAGAATTTCCATTCTACATTATATAATAATATATATTACACTAACCAATAAATTAGAGGGTGATATAGAACACCAACAATAGCTATCAATACATTTGAGTTCTAAATAAATTCTCATATCATCAAGAAACCAATAGATAAAAATGGGTTTAATTCTTCTTGTCATAGATTTCCCATGGAAGGAAAAATGGGTTTCATATCCTTTTCCAAATGGATTCACTTAAGTAAATACTTTATAGTTCCATTAATAAATCGAACATGATAAACCCTTTTAAAATAAATGATTATTGAAAGATATTTAGTAAAATTCGTTTTAGATACCCATATAACAATATAATAAATCATATAATATTTATAATTATAAAAATGTTATATTTTTAAGCCAATAATCTCTACAATCAGTCGTTATAATGAATATAATTTAACAATATTAAATAAAATAAATGAAAAATATGATATTCACATAGAAAATAAATGGAAAAAATTAATATACATCAAAAATATTAATTAGTAAATATAATAGTAATTTTGGATCATTTCAGTTAAAGAAATTCTATGTTGCTCATTTTTTAATATCATAGGTAATGAAACATATGGAAATTTAAGAATAAATTTTTAATAATCTTATAATTTTAATTTGAAAATAACAAAGTAGATGAAATTGTTTCCATAAACACCCTTTTAAATAAAATTCAAAGAATAATGGATTAATAAATCCCTTTCCAAAATGATGAAAAATGGTTAATAAGATTCATAATTATGGGAAATTTATTCAAATGAAAATGTTTTAAAAAAATTCCTTCTTAATGTCAATATATAATGTTTATGTGGCAAGGTCACTAGTTTCAATTTAAATTTTATTTTCAAACAGTTTGAAAATAATAATTTTGAGATATATTAAAAAAATAAATGTTATGAAATATATAATAATGGTGTTCTAAAAAGTCATAATGATTTTATAAATAATAAATGGAGTGAAAGATAATAAATTTACCCATAATGTATAAAAACATTTAATATTTTCAAACATATTTATTTATTACACACATATTAATTATGGAATTAAAATTCACATATTAAATTTGATAATGATAAATGATAGGAACATAAGTATTAATCTATATTTGAGTTCCACAATGGGATAAACATTAAATAGAAGGAAAACATTGAAAAATAAAAATACGTTAATTAGTAAGAATAAGATTTATACTTTAAAATGATATGCATGTTTTTTGAAAAACAAATTATCAAAGAAGTGGTTATTAATGATGAGGATTACTTTCCCTAGAAAAAAATAGGAAATACCATATAGAAAACGTGATGTAAGGATCAAATAAAGTTCCATAATTATATTCAATTAAAAAAATTCCATGATCAAATGTATTAGAAATTATGTTAATGAAACCAGTAGGACATTAGACACAATCATATGAAATAAACTTTCAAGGTTAAATTACATATGAATCATTAAATACCTTGAATAATTAGTGTTAATTGATAAATAATAATAATCGTTTTGTAGATACAATATTTTAAAAAAATGGTTTACAATAAGAAATATAGCTCGAGAGACTAAATGTTAGATAGGAACCCCTTACATTTTTTCCACTTAAATAATGATGTTCTGACATTTTACAAAACATGCCTAACTATATTAAAAATATGTTTAATAAATATAATGATTCACATTAACATTTATATAATTTAGTTATATTCACTTATTATAAATATAATAATTATTTAGAACTTATTTGTATTTTCAAGTGTTAATTATTTTTAATTGTTTCACACATGCATTGAGAAGTTAATTTCGGTACCCATTTATTGATAATAAGATTATAATTCCTAGTTCATTTATGGTACTATAGTATATATCATATAATTATTATGAAACTATTATTTCAGTTTATAATAATATTAGTCATGATACATAAAAGAAGGATCATTTTTTTCTTATTTTAGAAATTTTACTGATTGATTAGATATTTAAAAAAGATTAAATAATTTATATAACCTTTCCAAAAATCAAAAAACAATATTTATATTATTATTAACTTATAATTTTTTTATTCTTTAATTTCACTAGTAATCGATTATTATTTTTTATCATTTTTCATGTAGGTTGTCATACCAACCAAAACATTAATATTCAATAATTTGATGGGTGATTATACTCAGAAATTTTTTAATTTTAAATAATATCATTATAAAAAAAGTAAAAATATTATTTTTATTATTTATATTTTTCAATAATATTTTACATGGTTTCTATAATTATTGAAAATCAATATAAAAACAATATATAAAACTTTTTCGAGGTGGTAGTCCGTAAGAATGCCCGAGTAATATTTTCATTTCCTCAAAATTGAGTCGAAATGAAGGTGGGTTGAATTTTTTATCTTAATAATAGCTGTTATATTATATATTTCAAGGGTATTTTTTAATTCCATCCATATAATTATAGGATAGGTGATGGTGAAAAATGGAACTTGTTTCTTCGTTAAGGTTTTAGTCCACACAATGTGTGATTGACATTTTCTATTTTCCTAAATTGATAGGAAGGAATAAATTAGGGTTTTTTTCATTAATATAATACAACATTAGTATACTAGTTGTACTAATTTTATGATTATAATATGTTTATAGAAGGATTTAAATAGAATTATTATGAGGAAAGTTTCAGGAATATGTAAAACTTATGTCGAGACCTTCTACTTCCTCTAGATGAACTCTTTAGAATCAAATGACATACGCTAAATTATAGTGACCATTAGAATTAAGAAATTAAAGGCACATCTTGGAGAGTAAAATTGGTTATATGTTCTAGGATATGTTTATGGTAAAGTGGATAATTTAAGGGGTGGAAGTGATCACCTATTATAATTGTAAGTGAAATTTTTTGAATATCAATTACATTTTAATGATATAATTACACTATCCAAGGGTAAAAAACAAAAAAAAAAGTAAAAAAGATGTAATTATTTATATTGGGACATTAGATTCTCCAAATATTATTTCCAGATATTTTTTAACCAATGTTTATATAATTCAATTTTATATTTATTTACATTTTTTACCTGCATAGCTAGTTTTTAACAAACTAAATTATGTTTAATAAACATATAAAATAAAAAATATTTAAAATAAATTGGGTTTTGAACCAAATTTTAATGTACATTAAATATAATTTACTTTTTAAATAATTTAAAAGTATCTTTAATGTAAAAACATTCTATATATTGAAAAATTATTTTATAGAAAATAATATTTTTACCATTATGTGTTCTTAATCATATTGATTATTTATATATAATTAAATTATTGCTAATATATATAAATATAAGTTTAAAATTTATATTAATATCATTTTATTATAAGGGACTAATTTATTATGTAATATAAAACTTACAAAATATTAATAAAATAATTAATTGAAAATAATAATTTTACTATTATCATTTTTATTAAAATTAATCATACTAATAAAAAATTCCATATAATTAATTTAAATAATTAAATAATATCAAAATTTTGTAATAAATTATTATATCTATTTTTTGGATTTAATTTTGACCATTTATTATTTTTTTAATATAAGAAAATAAAAATAGTTTTAGAGTAACAAAATTTAATATGTTTCCAAACCAATAAATATGGATTATATAAATTAAATATTGTATTTTAGAATTATTTATTTATAATTATAAGTATCTATTTTTAAAAAATAAATGAAATAAAAAACATTTTTTTCTTAAAACTGAAAGTAATAAAAAATAATTTTATATTTTATTATTCATCTAAAATCAATTATTTTAGATAAAATTTCAAGAATTAAGTCTAAGATAATTTTGAAATTCTATATTAAAAAATAATGTTCATTTCACTAAACTAAATTTTAAATTTTGATAAATTATGTTTTCAAATGAAAATAAAATATGTAAATAAAAATTGAATTTAATAAAAAAACATTTTAAAAATATACCTATTATTAAAACAATATTATAAACATTTATAATTGATTAATATATTTTTTCTATAATAGGTTTTATCCTTTTATAATGTAATAATATATTATTTCATGGACCATTTCACTGTTATTCACACAAAAAAAGACACTAAAAATATATTTATTTAAGGAAAAAACATAGACCAATTTTGCATTGTTACATGGTACCCATTAAATAGTTGTCATCATTGAAATTTTAATTATTCCTAAAAAATAACCATACATAAGGGTTTCTAAAGGTAATAATTTCCTGATAAAAAGAGTTTATTAGATACAAACATTATATCTTATGGAGGTCTTGGTGAAGTGTTTTTAACATCACAGTAAGAATATAGATAATGTTGATATTTTTTATAACAATTTATGCTAAATATCCTAGTATAATGGTAGTAAAATTTTTAGATGGATCTTATAGTTAGAATTGTATTAATAGGTAATCATGAGTTAATTATTATATGTGATTTTACTACCTTGGAAATTATCATGGCTACAGTGTCAAGGGTTCCAATCCATGACTAAAATCACATCTCATTTGACTAAAAGATGGATATTATTATTTTATGTGAATCACTTTATTTTTAAAATTTATTATAGAGGAATTATATACTTGAGATACAATAATGGCAGTACTTGTAATTTTTATTAATCATTCAACATCTATTCACCGAGGTGGTGATTCTATGTCATTGGGTATATAGTTCTAGGATGAACAAGACATAAAAAACTAAACTTATACGTCATGAGTGAATGATCAGTGTTCCCCACTCCATATCATTTATAGAACACACTTTACTAATTTTTTTCATTGGATTTCCCTTATATTGACAATTATTGGTTCCAATAATCTTTCTTAGCCTATAGATAATGCTTTTAACAAGGATAATGACCAAATTCCCCCAAATTAGTGAAACTCAATTTTCATTTGATACTTTTAGATAAACACATTCCCATTTCATATTGTACACTAAATTCAACACCTTACCTCAAATATTAGTTACCCAATTACCTCATTTACCATGTATAAACTATATTCCAGTTCCTTTGGGACATTTTATCTATTTATTCATCACAAATTGTTTATATGATGTAAATAAAATCTTCCCTCCTAAATCATCATAATAAACTAAAAATTAATCCGAGTTTATCTTTCTCTTCATTGTGTTTGTAAATTAAGATAAATTCATCTGAATAATCAAAATCATTAATATAAGGTCTTACATAATCAAAATATTTCCAACTCTATCTCATATAATATTAGTTTACTCGTTGGGAAATATAAACATTGTACATGGAATTAATTTTTATCATGGTTCCTTTATGGTTCAACCATTGTGATATAAAAAGGGTGGTAATTAAAAGTGATAAAAATTAACACCATAAGATAATTATTTTAATATTATTACATGAAAATTTAAACAACAAGATATGTTACAATTTGAAATTATTAAATTATCTTCCAGTTCAACCTAAACCAATATTTGTTCAATCTTGGTATCTTTATTTTGATTTTTCTCATATATTTTTTAATAATTCCATAACATAACAACTATTTCTAACAAATTATAAATATGAAATGATTTTCTTTGTAATATTTCTTAATATTTCCTAGTTAGATGTCTTTTATTTGGACAACACATCATGCACTAGAGTAAAGATTTAGTTGTTATTCAAGTAACACATTCAGGTTTTTTTGGTCCACTAGGCTAGATTCCATGAGAGTGGGGGTAAATTAGGATATGAAAAATTAAAACAAGTGCTTATTTTGATCTTTTTTTCTTGTTAGTAAAAACACTCTTATCTCTCTCCTTCCTATTGCAGAGTATGAATTAATCTTAAAGCATACACATGACACAACAATTTTACTTGTTTCACCCTCACTGGGAAACATCCAAGGAGTATACACCTATGATGTTATAATGTACCAAATACACTATAAGTGCACTAGTGTTTACAAGTTCAAAGTAGACTCTCTATCCCTTATGTTTTACAACCATCCATAGTTTGAGAACTCACTACTCTCTCAACTAAAGTGAGATCACTACTTCTTTAGAAGATCCACTCATAGTTTAAAGACATGTAGGTCCCTTAATTATCACAAATTAATTCATCTTCTTCTGTATGTATATTCTCTATTAAAGTTTCACATTCATTAACCAATGTATACCCCTTTTCCATTGGTGAACTAGGAAATCTTTAACTTTCGTGCAACCCTATAATAATTGGTGCACTTCTCAAATCCTAGCCTGAAATTGTCACCAAAACACTTGCATAGCACTGCCTTATTTAACACAAAACATGGGGGGATCACACACTTTTATGCCCAAACCAATATTGGCATGAAACTATCAACTGGTGTGTAACTTATGAATAAATTTATAATTGTGCACCCAAATAACCACTTGCGTGCCCAAACCACCAACAAAACTGGATCTCAAAAATTATCTAAGTGTTGAGATGCATGCAGAATGAGGAGGGTTATCCCTCTATTTATAGGCATTTTGGGCACCTAGAGCATCGCGTGCAAGTTTTCTCATGGTGCGCAAGTCCATCCGCCTAAGACTCTTTCACCCTAGTCACCTTTCATGCCCAAACCAAAACATGGGTGCCCATGTTTCTTTTTCTATATTTTTATGTTCTGATCTTGAAAAAAAATATGCTGTGAAACATTCGAAGCCTCCATGAAACTAGCTTGCAAGTCCCTTTTCTCCATTTATCGATTTGTAAGCCCAAATATTTAATGAACAATGGAAAATGGTTTCACCTTGTATCTGATATTTTTATACCACATCTAGACTATACATTTTGTTGTCTAGGTTCTTCTATAAATCATGGATTATCAAAAACATCTTTTGAACCCGAAAAATCACCATGGATTATCCATTTTCCAATAAACTGACCTTAGAAACCCACCTTTCCCACAAACAAAACATTAAGGCCCACTTTTTCAACAAACACAACCAACCCAAAAATTAGTCAATGCTGCCTTGGGGGATTTTTTTTCCAAAAAATTTCCCCTTTGAGTTAGTTTATAACTCTTGCTTAAAATGATACCATGTTAACACTTTAGCCACCATTCACCTCTTGAGATTCTGAGAGTGATCAAGGATTCACTCCTCACATACTCTATGTTCACATGAGAAATTATCAACGTGATAAATAAGTGTAATTGAATATTTCATCAATTAATAACTTCCTTTATGACACCAATTGTTGATATCAAACTGATACAAATTTCTGATTGCTTAAAACCTTCGGACACCATTCCAACACAACTATCCTCCTTTTATCACGATTGTAAACACCCGAAAATTCCATGTAATTTTTTTTAATTAAATTGGAATTTTAGAAGTCAGTGAAAATTGATGGTGTGTTATTACAAGGCTTGGAGTGTCCGTAATGAATTTCTGAACATTTTTTCGAGTACGTTCAGTAAATGTGCGAGCATGTTTTTTTAATTTTTGAACTGGAGCTCAAAATTTAAATCTGAGGACACTTTTGAACTCGTGGCACTGATATTATCTTAACGGAACCTTCACCTTGATTGCAGTAGGTTGAGGGAGAAAGTTAGTTTTTGTGTTTTACGTGGAAATAAAAATAAAATAAAGAACAAGTTTTATTTTATTTTTAATGAAACCTCCCAATTTGACTGTTTTGTGGTGGGGACCAACCAGGCTTAGAAACCTCCCCTTTTTGAAACATAAAGGTGGGGACCACATGAGGGCGGTAGTGAATTTAATTTTTGGCATTAAATACCTGGTCACACAAAATGTGTAACCACAATCCACCTTAATTAATAGGATTCATTCATTTGGAATTAATGAATCAAATTAAACTTTTGGTTTCCTTTAAACTAATTGCGCCAACATCAAGATAATTAATGGACAACTCTTGTTAAATTATTAAAAATTAATTTAATAAGTGGGCTACATCTTTTTAGTGGGATTTGGGGAGAATTTTCGGCAAAAGGGAGAAGCTAGGGATAATTGTGGAGAAACTCTTTCTCTCCGATTAAGAATGAGGAACCAAACCCGAGCCCGGATCGGAAGCACCATGCAAAGGAAAAGAACGCCAACGTTCTCCTAAAACTTTGACTTCTTCCTCGTGACTTCCTCTATTGAAAGAAAATTTAGGGTTCGTTGTTTTCAATACCCCCTTACACGTTCTTGATGTTCTTCGTGAATCAATAAACAATAAAGCGCTTGTTACTGCTCTAACGTGGAGGGTATGGGCCAAACAAGCATGGACCGACCTCCCCGTAATCTTTTTTGGTTTTTGATGTGTTCTTTGATATGGAGGAGGATGGTGACCGGTTCTGGTGGTTGGCACCAGCGGGACTCGAGAGCGGCGGTCGGCACCACGGCCGACCGTGAAGATAGTGGTGGCACAACCGCGCTGCCAGAGAAGAACCACAACCCATCGACCACGGCAGAGCAATAGCAGCGGATGGCACTCCAGTCGGTCGCACGAAGGGGATGGCGGCGTGCGTCCGCACCGCCCGGCGCAGAAGATCTGCAACCTGATGCCACGGCGGTGATGTGAGGCGTATCCCACTCGACGCCTACCGCCGGTGATGGCGAGGCACACGACTGCACCGTGCTGGGAAGTCTGGCCATTTATCCAGTCGAGGAGCCGAGTGGTCCGGCCAAGTGGACCGAACAATGTGTTGCCACACCGCAGGCCATGCCGGTGGACCGGGCCAGACCCAAGAAGCCGAGTTGGATCCTGTGGGCCGGGTCCAACCCAGGGTGAAACCCGGGTCGACCCGAACCGGGTCGGGTCGGACCAGACCAAGACCAACTTCAACTCTTTTTTATATTTCGGTCATATCTTGAGCTTTGGGAATCCTTTTGATGAACTGTCTATAGAACTGGAAACCTTGGATCGAGACGGTCCTTTTGGTATACCCCAATTGGGTTTTGGATAAAGTTCGGAGTATGGTTAGGTCAGATCGAGCACAAATCCAACCAGGCCCTTCGAAATAAAAGGCTAAAAACTTATAGACTGGGTGTCTGATTGATGCCCCTTCTATTGCGTTGAGACCCCATTTCTATGGCGGTCCTTTGGGATACTTCTTTGTGGGACTTCATGAGAGTTATAGTGTCGACCTGTGGCTTGAGCAGCGGACCCGATCAAAATCATGCGAGCTTAGTGTAGGAATTCTATAGCTGGTTGTAAAGTGAAGAAATATCATCGATTCTATGTGGTTCAGTATCAATCAATCTAGTGTGGGTTAGAACCTATCAGATCCTATATCGGTCAGCATTTAGCGATCCTTTGTGGGTCAGCACATACTGATCCTGTGGGGGTCAGATCCTGTTTGGGTCAGTGGGGGTTATTACCTATCGATCCTATGTGGGTCAGTAGTAGTGCTACATAATATAATATATTGATTTATATGTGGCGTACCTTTTTGGTACTTACCTACATGGTGATACCTTTGTGGTAATCTTCTATGTCGTGTACCTTTTTGGTACATACCTTTTTGGTGATTCCTTTTTGGTAATCTTCATTGTGGCATACCTTTGAGGTACTTACCATCATGGTGATACCTTCATGGTATTCTTCTATGTGTCGATACCTTTGTGGTACTTACCTTGGTGTTGTTACCTTTGTGGTATTCCTTTCTTTGTGGAACAGTTGAGATTTGGGCTTTTGAGTTGGACCTTGTGTTTCCTCATGAATTAGATGGGTATACTTTATAACTTAGGTATATGTATGAGAATATACCTAGGTAGGGTTGATAGTTGTTTTCATTCTTTTTGGTTTATCCTTTGTAGATTTTGAGAGACCTTCCAGGGTCTCGGGGTCCCTACTGGGTATCGTTACACTCACCCCTGCACGGTCTATGAGCGCACCTTGTTTTTTTTTTGTGCAGACGAAGGACAACACTGACTGAGGATGAGGGTACCAAGACTGGAGGTATCTCATAGGTGGAAATTAAAAGAGGCATACCTCAGAGCTAACCATTTGAGATTTATACCTACCCTTCAGTTAGGATCCTTGGTGGGTGTCCACAGGAGTTGTTTCAATTTACTTGTACTTTTCAGTTTTCTTGTACTTTCTTGTTGGGCTTGTATTTTGGCGCCTTTTACTTACTGTACAAACTCTTTACACTGTAGTTACTTGTGTCTGTATCTTTTTGTGTTCTTAGTTGTGTGTGTATATAGGTTATAAAGTTAATTCCTTCCCGGTTTTAGGGAATACGCCTTTCGGTGCTAGTCGCCAGCCCCTGGCCTATGGAAGGTGGGCTTGGGGTAGTCATAGAATAGGCCTCGTGGGATGGGTCATGGCAAATTGGTATCAGAGGAGTCGGTTCTACCATATAAAATTAGACTTTGATATTTTTATCAGAAATATTGTTAAGTTTAGTGATTGGGGTTTTTAGTTTTGGGAATCCAGTGTTGGTGTGGTCACTGACCTATCCATACACCAGGACCCTGACTTCTGATTGCTGAATTAGTGCACAGAAACACTGATTGCGTGTGTGTTTTGAAAAGTTTTCTTTGATATTTTTGTTTCATCTCACCTAGTATATCTTATTGACCATGTCACACCTATTCCTTTTCAGTATGCATCCACGTAGACATCCATCTAGGGTTATGGGTATAGTACGTGATGGTAGCCCACCGATCGATGAGGCCTCGGTGCAGGGCCCTCTTTCAGTAGAGGCACCATTGGTACCATTACCCGTTGGGACACTGATTCCACCTGCCCCAACAGTAGAGTTTACACACATCTTGAGCATGTTTTACGAGTTCCAGTGCTAGAGGCCATCAATGTTCCAAGGTGAGACAGACCCACAGGCGGATGAGGATTGGCTGGAGGCCGTTGTGAGAGTCTTCCGACTGGTAGGGACACCAGCTGATCTCATGATGATCCTTTACTCTAGTATTATACAGGAAGCAGTATAAAGATGGTGGAGCTTGATGGTACATGTTCACGACGAGGTGAAACTTCCTCGGGTAGACATTGAGAGCCTATTTCAGGCAGAGTTTTTCCCAGTGACCCTTTGCGCAATGCGCATACGTGATCTTCTTCATCTGCAACAGGGCAGCATGACTATGACTCTGTACTCAGCGAGGATCACCAACCTCTCATCCTGATCCACTGATATGGTGAGGGACTCATTCTTTAGGGCCTGGACCTTCGAGAAGGGACTCAAGCGGGATATCAGGGCTTTGATGATTTCTCCCCGCATCCCGACACAGGTAGGGGTGTTAGAGTGAGCCCTCTTAGTGGAGAGTTTCCTTGCTAAGCTATCACCAGCAGTGAGACCCACCACCGGGAGTCACATAGTGGAGTCTTCAACAGCTGGCAGTAGACAGATGTCACATTGGTCCAAGAGGACCAGAACTATAGGTGGACGTCCACAGGATTTAGGGTCATTTGTGCGGGGCACCAGAGATAGAGCCAGTCATGCGGGGAGCATACAGTGTTACACATGGGGCGTTCAGGGTCACATGGATCATGACTACCCATCCCTCCATACAGATGATTAGTAGATGTTCGAAGGACTGACCAGGTAGAGATAGAGGTTCAACCGAGGAGGTCGGTAGGGTGCAGGAAGACGTCGTGGAGGAGTTGGTCGTGTATAAGGCGGTGGGTGACGATTCAAGATATTACCACCACAACCACCAGGTGGTCCACCCCAAACATAGGGAGAAGGTGTACAGGGGTGATCTCATCTCCAGGAAGCTAAGGCCTATGACCATGGCGCTCTAGAGATGATACGAGTTATGATCTATGTCAAGTCCACCATAGCTACAGTACATATAGACACAAGTTCCAGTCATTCTTTTATTTCCACTGCCCTCGTTCGGAACTTGGAGATTTTGGAGGAGCCGTTGCCTCAATCCTTATGTCTAGAGACTTCTACAGGAGATTATTCGATGATTACACACTGGTTCTAGTGGTGTGAGATTACTCTAGGAGGTGAGAGCTTCGGCTGGGATCTCCTAGTAGAGGGGTCGAGGCCTTATGATGTCATCTCGGGTATGGACTGGTTATCTACAGTCCTTTCTCAAATTGACTGTATTTGGCGCAAAGTGTGGTGTGTCCGTATAGATGGGACTATTTTTACCTTCACTAGTGAGAAGGGGTCCTTTTCAGCATTGGATGTACATACCCGGAGGAGGGTTCATCTGATAACTCATCATTTGGAAGGCCTTACCCCTCAGAGCAGTTGATTTGGAGAGTCTGAGTTATCCTAAAGTGGGGGACCCGCATACATATGTCTTCCCTGATGGTGTTCTGGGCCTACCTCCTCGCAGAGTGGTGGAATTTTATAGTGACTTGTACCCCAAGACGCCCCTGATATCTACACCAGTGTATCGGATGGCTCCCACGGTGCTTCGTGAGCTGCGGGTACAGCTGGAGGACTTATAGGGCAAGGGGTTCATTCGGCCCAGTGTTTCTACTTGGGCAGCCCTGATTTTGTTTTCTAAGAAGGTGGATGGGATATTGAGACGTTTTGTTGTCTATAGAAACCTGAACCAGGTGACTATGAAGAACAAGTACCCACTCCCTAGGATTGAAGACCTCTTTGATCAGCTGAAGGGAGCACGGTGGTTCTCAAAGATAGACCTCAGATCCTGCTATCACCAGCTCAAAGTATGAGAAGAGGATGTGCAGAAGACAGCTTTCAGATGTTGGTATGGCCACTAAAAGTTCTAGGTTATGTCATTCTATATGACCAATGCTCTAGCAGTGTTCATGGGACTCATGAATAGGATCTTTCATCCATACCTTGATCACTTTTCTGTTGTCTTCGTCGACCACATTCTGATCTACTTTGCTACCGAGGAGGAGCATGCCTATCATTTGCAGATAGTTCTGGACAAACTCCAAGAGCACCAGCTTTATGGTAAGCTCTCGAAGTGCCAGTTCTGGATCCGAGAGGTTCACTTTCTAGTACATGTCATCTCGGAGGTTGGAGTTGTGGTGGATCCAATGAAGATTGAGGTGGTACTTTCTTGTGAGTCACCCAAGAGTGTGACTGAGGTATGGAGTTTCCTGGGTTTGGCTGGATACTACCATAGGTTTGTGCCAGATTTCTCTAGAGTTGTAGCACCATTATCAGCATTGAAGAAGAAGGGGGCACCCTTTGTGTGTTCGGAGTGATTCTAGCAGAATTTTCAAGATCTAAGGAAGAGGCTTACTAGTGCACCCATGTTGAGGCTTCCGGATGAGGGCGTTGGGTACGTAATCTACTGCAACGCATCCGGTACCAGACTCGGATGTTTCCTAAGGTAGGAGCGAGCAGTGATCATGTATGGTTCTCAACATTTTAGATAGCATGAGTATAACTACACTACCCATGACCGGGAGTTAAAATCCATGGTATTCTCCTTGAAGATGTGGTATCATTACTTGATGGGAGAACGTTTTACAGTCAACTCTGACCATAAGAGTCTCAGGTATATCTTCTCCCAGAATGACCTGCACCTAAGGAAGTGGTGTTGGCTTGAGTTCCACCAGGATTATGACTTCAAGATAGTGTATACTCCTCGGAAGAGGAACATTGTAGCAGATTCACTTAGCAAGAGATCAGGTATACATCTGCTAGGTGAGGTGACAGTGCAGCTGGCCGCTTTGCAGATATCCTTTGTGGATCCAGATGGAGCAGCTTTTCTTTAGTCTCTTATAGTCACTCCCCTGCATCTTCAGCGAGTCAGGGAGGTGCTGCATGGGGACACTAACTATGAGGCACCACATGCTCAGATATCCATAGGAAAGGCACCTCATGGATTTTCTGAAGGTGGGGATCACGTCATCTTTTTCAAAGGACGTACCATGGTACCAGTGTTGCTTCGGGAGGAATTGTTCAGAGAGTTCCACACATCCCCTCTAGTGGTACACACAGGGGTGGTGAAGATGTACCAGGATCTCTGATGACAACACTGGTGTACAGGAATGAAGAAAGCAGTTGCAGAGTTTGTCTCTCGGTGCCTCAATTGTCAGCAAGTGAAGGAAGAGCATCAGGTACCAACAGGATTAGTTTAGCCTTTGGTGGTCCCAAAGTGGAAGTTGGATGGGATATCCATGGGCTTCCTGACAGAACTTCCACGTACATCCATGGTTCATGATTCTGTCAGGGTGATCGTCGATCGACTAGCCACGCCGTCCCACATCCTACCGATCCGAGAGAAGGGTTCAGTAGAGAGCATAGGACGCCTCTATTTGCAATAGATTGTGTGGTTACATGGAGTACCCTTGATGTTTTTCTCTGATTGTGATGCACATTTCATATCCTATCTATGGAAGGGGTTGCAGGAGGCTTTTGGGATTCATCTTCATTTGAGCACTGCCTTCTATCCTCAGAAGGATGGCCAGACTGAGCGGACCATTCAGACCCACGAGGACATGTTGTGTGCTTGCATCCCCGACTTCAGTCACAGCTAGGAGGATCACTTTCCCTTGGTGGAGTTTTCATAAAACAACAGTTATAACTCCTCTATTGGGATGACACCTTTTGAGGCATTTTACAGCCAACCTTGCAGATCACCTCTATGCTGGACTGACCCTTGGGAGTCAGCACTCATGGGACCAGATATGGTATGGGATACCATGGAGAAGGTGCAGATCATCTAGGAGGGGATG
Source organism: Viscum album (assembly GCA_963277665.1). NCBI lineage: Eukaryota > Viridiplantae > Streptophyta > Magnoliopsida > Santalales > Viscaceae > Viscum > Viscum album. The sequence continues at coordinate 1,101,025,421 of OY728123.1, forward strand.
AAAACTGAACAGAGTAGGCAGAAATCTTATGTTGACTGGAGACATAGACCTCAAGAGTCGAGGATGGTGACCACATCTTTCTATGGGTATCTCCCCAAAGAGGCTTGTGGAGATTTGGTCGGGGTGGCAAGTTACCTCTAAGGTTCATAGGACCCATTCAGGTCCTCAGCAGAGTTGGTGAGGTGCCTTACCGCTTAGCTCTTCCCCCTCAGTTACACCGGGTGGATGACATCTTACACGTATCCCAGTTGAGGAGATACATTCATGAACCTTCTCACATCATCGACCATGGAAAGCTAGACATCGATGATGGGGAGACCTTTGTGGAGGTTCTAGTAGAGATTGATGATCAACAGGAGCGGGTCCTTCATGGGTAGTCGATACCTTTGGTGCATCTATATTGGTAGCACAGGAACCTCTATGAGAGTATATAGGAGTAGGAGGCTCGGATTCGTGCTTAGTACCCCCACTAGTTCTATTAGTTTGAGTTGTGTCTTATAGGGACGCAAATCCCTGAGGTGGGGAGAATGTAAAGACCTGTAAATTCCATGTAATGTTTTTTAATTAAATGTGAATTTTACAAGTCTAAAAAATTGACGGCGCATAATTTTGAGTCTCGGAGTGGCCGGAATGAATTTCTGAACTTTTTTTGGGTATGTTCAGTAAACATGCGAGTGGGTTTTTGTAACTTTTGAACCGATGCTCAGAATTTAAATCTGAGGACATCGTCGAACTCACAGCGCCGATATTCTCTTAATGGGACCATCACCTCGACCGTAGTAGGTCGAGGGTGAAAGTTAGTTTTCATTTTTTATGTGGAAATAAAAATAAAATAAAGAAAATGTTTTATTTTATTTTTAATGAAACCTCCCAATTTGATTTTTTCGTGGTGGGGACCACCTGGGCATGGAAACCTCCCTTTTTGAAATATAAAGGTGGGGACCACATGAGGGTGGTTTGGAATTTAATTTTGGTTATTAAATTCCCAGTTACACAAAATGTGAAACCATAATCTACCTTAATTAATATGATTCATTCATTCGGTATTAATGAATCAAATTAAACATTTGGTTTCTTTTAAATTAATGTTCCAACATCAAGATAATTAATGGCCAACTCTTATTAAATTATTAAAACATAATTTAATAAGTGGCCTATTTTATTTTTACGGTATTTGGGGAGAAGTGTTGGGAAAAGGGAGAAGCTTGGGATAATTGTGGAAAAACTCTTCCTCTCTAATGAAGAATGAGGAACCAAACCCGATCCTGGATCGGAAGCACCTTGCGGAGGCAACGAATGCCGACATTCTCCAACAACTTCAAATTATTCCTCATGAAATACTCCAATGAATGAAAAGGTAGGGTTTTTTGTTTTGAATACCCTGTTACCCATTGTTGATTCTCTTTGTGAATCAAGAAATAATAATCCACTTTCTACTGCTTTAACACGGATGGTACAGGCCAAACGAACATGCCCCACCTCCCTGCAATCCTTTGTAGTTTTTGATGTGTTCTTCATGAGGGATGAGGATGGTGACTGGTGCCAGGGATTGGAACCAGTGGGACTCGATAGCGGCGGTCGGCACCACGGCAGGCCGTGAAGATGGCGGTGGCGCAACCGCACTGTCGGAGAAGAACCGCAGCTTGTCTGCTACGGCAGAGCAAGGGCGGTGGCTGGAACTCCGGCTGGCCACATAAAAGGGAAAAGTGGCACAGATCTGCGTCTCCTAGAGAAGAAGATCAACAGACATATTCCGCGGCGGTGAGGCGAGGCATGGCCATCTTGACACCGTACATCAGTGATGGTGCGGTGCGCAACCGAGCCGCATGGGGAAGACTGGCCATCCGGCTAGTCGAGGAGCCGAGCTATCTACCCTAGCTGACCAAACAATGGGTCACTGCACCTCGGGCCGCTCGGCAGGCTTGGCCGGACCTAGTGATCTGGGTTGGATCATGTGGGTTGGTTCGACCTGAACTGGGTCGGGTCAGCCCAGGCTGGGTTGGGTTGGACTGAACCTGGACCAACTTTGACCCTTTTCACTCTTTCAGTCATATCTTGAGGTCCAGGCGTCCGTTTGACGAACTGTCTGTGGGGCCAGAAACCAGGGATTAAGGTGGTCCATTTGGTATACCCCACGTTGGTTTTGAATAAATTTGGGGGTATGGCTGGGTTGGATCGATCAAAAATCCAATCAGGCCCTTGGTACTAAAAGTCTAATAACTTACATACCAGGCGTCCGATTGACGCACCGTCTATTATGTTGAGACCCCTTTTATGTGGTGGTACTTTAGAATAATTCTTCATGGGACTTTTTGGAATTTGGTTTATCGACATGTGGCTTGAGGATCGGACCCTCTTGAAATCAAGAGATAATAGTGCGGGAACCCGGTATCTTGTTGTAACATGAAGAAAGATAATCGATCCTAAGTGGGTCAGCATTTATCGATCTTGTGTGAGTTATCACTTATCAGATCCTGTGTGGGCTAGCGTTCTGTGATCCTATGTGGTTCAGTGCATTTTGATCCTGTGTGTGTCAGATCCTATGTGGGTCAGCGGGGTTATTACCTATCGATCCTGTGTGGGTCAGCAGCAGTGTTACTTAATAGAATGAGAGGATTTATCTTACGACTAATCATCTATACTTTTGTACATAATTTATACCTGGTTTCATCCAAGTCCTTACCTTGTTGGTAATATTCTATGTGGCATACCTTTGTGTCACTTAACTTCATGGTGATGTTATTGTGGTAATCTTCTGTGTGGAATACCTTTGTGGTACATACCTTTGTGGTGATTCCTTTATGGTTATCTTAGGTGTGTCATACCATTGTGATACTTACCTTCATGGTGATACCTTTGTGGTATTCTTATATGTGGTGATACCTTTGTGGAACTTACCTTTGTGGTTTTACCTTCATGGTATTCCTTATTTTTTGGAATAGTTGAGCTTTGGTCTTTTGAGTTGGACCATTTGTTTCCTCATGAATGAGATGGGTATACTTTATAACTTAGGTATATGTATGGGTATATACCTAAGTAGGTTGATAGTTGTTTTCATGCTTTTTGGTTTATCCTTTTTATATTTTGAGAGAATTTTGATGGTCTCGGGGTCCCTACTGAGTATCGTTATACTCACCCCTGCATGGGCTATGTATGTACCTTGTTGTGTTTGGTGCAGACGACGGACAGTGCTGACTGAGGATGAGGGTACCAGGAATGGACGTAGCTCGGAGGTGGAAATTAGACGAGGCGTACCACAGAGATGACCATTCGAGATCTATACCTACCCTTCAAGTAGGATCCTTGGAAGGTGTCCAGAGGAGTTGTTTCAGTTTACTTGTACTTTCCAATTTTCTTGTACTTTCTAGTTGGGCTAGTATTCTTCCCCTTTTACTTACTATACAAAATCTTTATACTATAGTTACTTGTGTTCATATCTTTATTTGGGCTTGGTTGTGTGTGTTTACATGTTATAAAGGCAATGACTTCCTGGTTTTAGGTAATACGCCTTTCAGTGCAAGTCACCAGCCCCTGGCCTATGGAAGGCAGGCTTCGGGTAGTCACAGCATGGGCCCCAAGGGACGGGTCATGACAATGATCCTTAGCTGCTGTGATATCTATTCTTTGATTGATCACTTCTAGAATCATCATATTTAATACTATCTGTCTTCACTTCTTGGGTTCTTTTTTGTCCTAGATAATCTCTGTATGATCACTTCTAACACCAAATAAACACATACTTTTATCCCAACAATTTGTTAACAACTCTTCTCATAAAAATTATCTTCAATATGATACTTATCCCCCCCTATCAGCTTGTTCACCAATTTTGATTTACTCCCCCTATCTCCTTGCTCCACCTTTCGGCTTCTCCCCATGTCTTTTCAAAAGATATTGTCACCCCCTTGAATAGTTCACTTTCTCCCCCTTTGTCAACAAACCCAAAGGTCACTCTTTTGTGGTCTTCAACAGATTAAAAACATATATTAGTTCTTTAGGGAAAACTCATCATTCCTCGGGTAGAGGGGGAGTCCACAACTACACTTGTTCAAGATTTGGGAGTCAATTGTACTCCTAGATCTAGTTGATGTCTCCCAAAAGATTTCTTGTGTAAGGCCTTAATCATAATGTTGACAACCTCTAACTTGGTTGGCACATACTCCAACCTCAAAATTCCTTACTCATCCTTCTCCTTGATAAAATGATACTTTATCTCAATGTGCTTTGTCCATGAGTGATGGATGGGGTTTGTTATAAGATTTATATATCTTGAGTTATCACACTGGATTCCAATTAGAGACTTTACTTCAACTCCCATATCATCAAGCTGCTTCTTCATCCACAATAATTACATTCATGCTTGAGTGAGGGAAATAAACTCACCTTATATGGTGCTCAATGAAATGAAATATTTTTTCTTGATTAGCCAAGAAACACACAATCCTCCTAGATAAATAGAACCTCCAAACATTGATTTCCTATCGTCTGTTGAACCGGCCCAATTTGCATCTGTATATCCCAACATCTTCGACTGAGATTTTTCATTATACATCAAATTGAAATCCATAGTACCCTAAATACACTGAATTATTCTTTTCATGACATGAATGTGGCATTCCTTGTTATTAATCTAATATATCTATTCTTGGTATGCAGTAAAAACAATATTATATCTTATCATTATTCGGTACAATAAACATCCAATATCAATCTTGTCTTCTGAAATATTAACCACCTTTCCTGCATCATCGTTGGACAGTTTCATCTGGGTAGAAACTGAAGCCTTCTTATCCATGGAATTTACCATTCCAAATCATATCACAACCTCCTTGTCATATTTTGATTGAGAAATGAAATTTTCATTCCTTCTTTATGTCACCTGTAAACCAAGGAAAAATGTTAGATCTACAATCATTGACATTTTAAACTCACTTTTCATGAATTTGGAAAACTTCCTGCACTGAGATTCATCTGATCCACTAAATATTATTTCAACAACACAAACTGGAACCATCATCCTATGATAACTATCATTATAGTAATAGATATTATAATCAAATCCACTACACTAAAATCTAATCTTCTTCAAATATTGATCAAGCCTCGAGTACCAGGATCTTGGATCTTTTTTCAGCTCATATAGAATTATTCAATTGAGAAACTTTTTTCTCATCTTCATGAATGAGAAAACCATCTGGCTTCTCAACATAAAATTCTTCTTCTAGAACCTCCTTCAAAAATTCATATTTGAATTCAATATAGAACACATTGAACATCTGTTACACTACAATGGCTATAAATAATATAATTTTCTCTAACCTGGAAACCGGTGAAAAGGTATCATCAACATCTATACCCTCTATCTGAGAGTATAATTTGCACACAAGTCGTTCTTTTTTTTGAATCACTATGTCTTCTTCAATAATCTATTTGTGAAATACCCACTTAGTCCTAATTACATTCTTATATGATGGCCTTGAAACAATCTCCCAAGTCTGATTCATCTCAATCTAGTATAGCTCTTCATTCATCGCCTGAACCCAGTTTTAATCTTCAGTTGAATCAACAAAACATTTAGGTTCCACTTGAGATAAGAAATATGTCTACTACAATGACATCATTTTTCTCATTTGAATTGGTGTTTTCTGATCACCAATGATATTTTTCCTATTAATTTTATCTCGACTCTTTGGCCTCTTTGTGGATACAGGCTTTACTTCTTCTTGTTCATCATCAGTATCTTCTTTTGAGTCAGCATCTGCTACTTCTACGCCCCATGTGTTACTTTCCTCTTCATTACTTTTATCAAAAAAATATTCAATGTGTTATTGATTATTCACTTTATTTTCCACAATAGTGAAATCATTTCTCTCAAATAATTTTCCTAGCCACCTATTAAATCATTTTTTTCTTTTCTTTTTCCTGATTTTCCACGGAATGTCTCCTCATCTCCTTATGACTCAAATTTTTTATGTTTTCCTTTAGTGAGAATGAAGTAATTACTTCCAAAGATTTGAAAGTATTTCACCATTTTATTCATTATATTCCACATCTCATATAGATTCTTTACTTCCTTTGGATAGAACAAATCCCCATTATAAATGTAGAGTGATGTCAATAATGTTTCCTTACAAAATTTCTATAGAAAGTATTTTTCTATAAGAATCGTTCTAGCCATGTTGTTGATGATCTGATTTCTTCTTTCATCCACTCCATTCTATTGCGGTGTTCTTACTGAAGAAACTTTATTCCTTATCCCGTATTTCTCATGATCGTATTCTACTTGACTGTTTGTTAATTCTGTACCATTGTCAGTACAAAACATCAAAAAAATTTAACCAAGAATCCTTTCAGATTCCCTCCTATACTATTTCAGGAAACTGAACACATTGTAAATATGGTAAATGGAAAATACCTATGCCATTCTGATGTAATAATCAATGAAAATAATGTAATATCTCTTTTCATCTATAGATCATGGTTATATTGGTCAAAAAATATCAGCATACACCAATTCTAGCACACTTGTTGACTTCTTTTCCATTTCTTTGTATGTCTTTCTAATGATCTTCCCCTGTATACAATCATTGCATATATATTTATGATCATGTAATACCTTGGAGAGATCTATAGCTGCATCACATTTTTTTCAGTTCCTCTAGGGATGGTTTGAATAGATAACCAAGTCATTTATGCCATAGATTTTTTTCATCCTCTCTAGACAGAAAGAACATATCTTCTTCTCCACTTACCAGGTAGAGATTTTCCTTTTTCGTTTTTCACTGAAGACCCACTACACCATATCTTTTTTTATGACACACATTTACTTATTAATCCTTATTTAATTCCATGAGTCGCATAGCTAATCAATGCTAAGAAAATTGTGACTCAGACATTATACTTTTAATACATAAGCACATCTCATTTCTTTTCCCCAAAACATGGTATTATCCAGGAAAATAATCATATGTCCCCCATTATTTAATAACATGAAAACTACTTATTTTTCATATTTTATGCCTGTAACAAGATCCCTATTACCTATCATGTGGGATGTTCACTCGCTGTTAAGGAACTATACACCAGAACAGTCTGATGCTTTAAGGGTAATTTCATCAACCACTGCCTTCTCTGCTCATTTATTCTTGATCCATGTCATTGAACTCACACTCGGTGTCGTCTACAAATCTTGATCATACTCAGAGTACAATAGCTCAGATTCATCCTATAGAGTTGCAAATAGATTTTTTATTTTTCAACTCACCTGTTGGTTTGTTGATTTTCTACTTTCAACTAATTTGATTCAACCTTGGAACTTTCCTCTATATGGTTGATGTAAAATATATAGCCATGTCCCCAAATTATCTACAGAAAAAATTTCCCTTAAAGGTTTTTATATAATATCGAGCTCTGGCTGGCAGTCACTGTTGTTCTTGTTCCCTTCTATATCTCTTTTCTACGGAACACACATAATGTGAATGTCCAATCTTTCCACAAAAATATAACCTTATATGTAGTGCATTCCTTTGTTTAAATTTTTCACTATTAGTTTCCCTTTGAAATATTTGAATATTATGATTTTTCATTGTGCATAAATCATCTTTCAATCTTGAAATGGGTGCTTATGATCTAACGTCAAATTGTACAGTTTTTTGTTTTTTGTCAAGCCCCACATCAACCTTAACATCTAAATATAATTGATTCTTTTTTTCTACTGGACTGCTATTCTTTACTTCTAATTTCTCCATCTTTTGTGTGATTTTCCTTTTCGATGTCATATTGGGATTCAAGATTTTTCCTTGATCCTTAACTTTCGATCGTAGGCCAAACAATTCTTCTTCAAGTTCTTCAATATGATTTATTTGATCATTCACATTTCTATTCAAGCCATAAATCTCCCTTTTATGTTATCCAACCTTGATATTATGTCCATCAACCTTTTCTAAGCACTCTATCCTTAATGACATAAGGGTTTCAATTTCTTTTACCAGCTCAAACTTATCTTCTTCCAATTGTTCCATGTAGAGTTTTTCATCATGTACCACCTTGGTGGATTTCATTGTTTTTTCTCTCTAAACATCTCTCTCTTCAAGATATGCATCTAATTCAGCTTCCATGTCGACTCTTCCTTCAATTTATTCTTCCTCTTCATCAATTTTAGTTTCTTCCTTTTTTCTAAAAACTACCGACAAGTGCCGCCATAGCATTCACTCCATGATCTGTGATGTTCTCTATGTCTTCTTCCTCTTCAGCCACAAACTCAAATGAACTACGACATTCTTGTGAAATAATATTATTTTTCTTAAATAAATTTCTCTTTAATTATTTCCTTCCATTCACAAAGGTTGTTGTCTTTTTCTTGGGAATTTCGATTTCATCCTCCCCTTCTTCTTGATACTTATTGGGGCATCTTGAAGCTAGGTGACCAACATTTCGATATCTAAAGAAGACAAGTGGAAGTTTCCCTATGAACTTTATTCTTTCTATTTAAATATTTGAGGAAAGGAATGATATCACCTCGTCTGTCTCTTCTTCTTCTTGATAATCTTAAATAGTGAGATTCTTCGTGGCCTTAAATGCCACATAATTAGATTTCCACTTTTCCACAACATTGGTATCATCATTTCTCATTTCATATGCAACAAGGGTGATGTGAAGTTTATTCAATGTCATATCTTTCAGATATTTAGCCTCTAAAAAAACTTTCAGATTTAATAGAGGTGGAAGTTTCCTCAAAATGCACTTCAAAATCTTTATGTCTTCAATAACTTCTCCAAGACCTTCTGTGTATTCCAGTACAACATTTACCCTTTAAAATAATGAATCAACAAAATCATTAAAGTTCATTATAGATCTTTATAATTGTTCCAAAAAACTTTCATCTTTGCCTCTCTGACCATTGAATCTCTTTAATATATGTTCAATAGCTTTTCCCACATAGAATGTGATGTTTTCTGTAACGTCCCGGTTCCAGAAGCCACCCAAAGGCGTCCCGTACCCGGTTTGTCACAATGCCTCAAGCGCATTTCTCATAATCCCAGAGGCTTCCGACTAGCAGTGAGGGCCTTGGGTGTGATATAGGGTAAACTATTCCCTTATTGGTAGTGTACACAGTGGAAGTAAACAAATACATACAAGAGTGGAAGCAGTAACAATGACATACAGAAGTAACGACAGAAAACAAGTATAAACTAAAGAACATAAATAAAATGATGCATGATACATATGTCTAGGAAAATAGCCAAACAAGTCACAGTACTAGAATAAAATAGTGCTAAATAAAAGTGCAAAAGAAAGTAGATAAACTCCTCAGTAACACAAGTCACAGCTTGGTCACATGCTCTCCATCTCTACATCAAATCAAGTTCCTGAAGTAGAAGATCACTTTTCCTTATCTATACATGTATCAATATAATATGTTTGGGTCCAAAATCATGACCCAAATATTGTGTGAGACTAAATCCCAGTAGGAAACCACAAAAAATATGTGTGCCTAACAGTCAGTGAATATATGGCAGGTAAGATAATAGAAGACAGTAAACAGGAAAGTGCTTAGCAGTAAACAAACCAAAGTTTCAATATCAAGCAACAGTGAAACAAATAGCTCAACCCCAAATATGTAACCCTCTTGTAAGTACTCACATCCATCCCCTCTGTTCCTACCTATGAAGTAAAGGAAACCCTCTTGGCAGTGCACTCGGTCTAACCCCTCTAGTTTAGTCATAATAATTCATAAAGAATCTATGATGAAACACTCACATTCAATTCCCCATATAGTCTAATGTAGTCAGGGAATTTCTAAGGAATCTCACACAGTCAATTGCCCTTATATCCCCAAGGTCAGGGACTCTATAAGGAAGCTCACTTGGTTAATTACCCTTATAGACCAGGTAGTTTAATGACTCTATAAGGAATCACACTATGTCAATTCCTCATATAGTCTAGAGTAATCATGGTAATTCAAAGTAAAACAAAGACTCTCTGAGGAAGCTCACACAGTCAATTCCCCTTATAGTCTAAAGAAGTCAAGGACTCTATATGGAATCCCACTCATTCAATTCCCCTTATATCCCCAAGTGGTCCTAGGCTCTTTGATGAATCTCCCTCGGTCAATCCCCCTTATAGCCTAAAGTGTTCAAAGACTCTCTAAGGAAGCTCACTCGGTCAATTCCCCTTATAGTCTACTACACCAGGTTCTCATGGCCCTATGTAGGTAAACGAGCATAGAAATGAAAAATATCCAAATTAAACCAATAGAACTACTTCGCTAAATAGTCTATAGCATATCAAGCATGTCAGAATAAAACTCTCCTTCCTATAGCAACAGGCATGGAAAACAGGCAAGGCAGCCAAACTAGCTAAACTCGACCAAAAGGTTGTAAACAAAACATTAATGGGAAAAACATCCAAAGCATAGCAATCAACCCTATCCATATCCAAATAACCTCTACACAAACATGCGAGCATAGTAGGAAATAAATAGGGGTAAAACGGTATACATGCAATACCCCATTCAAGGGTAATTGTGGAATTAGAACATAATACTCAAAAACTTTGAACGGAAAGGAACAAACCACCTACCTAGATGTTATGAGATTGCGATACTTGAACCTTGAGGCTTGAATTTCCTTAGAACACTATAGATATATGAAAATGTATGAAACATTCAACCCACGATAACATGGAAATGAAGATGAATCATGAAATGAGGCTCAAGAAAAATAGAGGACTCACTGATGTGATTATAACACATCCGACGATGTTTGATTTGGAGGATATATGGACGCTCAGGGGTTCGTCAAAGATCTATGGTCGTATGGAGCTCTCGGTCGAACAAGACCTAAAATAATAGTGTTCTGGTGATTAGACGCAACCCCGGTGCGTTTAATGAAAAAAATACACAGCATATAATTTTGAAGTACCTGAAATGTACTCACCATTTCCGTACTCCAAATTAAGTGGCCTCCAAGTCACTCCCACATGGCTATGTGTGTGCCTACTACACGTCCATCACATGGCCTCCTATGGTAAGGCAGTACATGGTGCGTACTCATAGAGTACACGACATGTACATAGAAAATTTCCATAGTTTCATTTTTCCACAAAAATGACTAGAAAAGGAAAAACATACCTGAAAAGAATATCCGAGTTCTTAAAAACATCCACCTTAACTAAATTCATCCTCAAATTTCCCTATAATGGAATAGAAGAAGAAACCTCGAATAGTTCTGGCCATTGTGCTTGTACATCGGCCTCCCTCTCCCAATTCTCGTCCTGCACCTGCTCATGTTTCCATATCACCTGTACTAAAGGAACAGACTGGCCACGGAGAACCTTTGTACTGTGATCCACAATCTGGAAAGGATGATCCTTAAAGGATACATCCACTTCCAACTCGACCTCCTCAGGTTCGAAGACGTGAGATGGGTCTGTGAAGTAACGTCGAAGCTGAGAAATGAGGAAGATGTCTTGCATAGTCTGGTACCTCTGAGGTAAGTCCACCCGATAGGAAACTAGACCAACTCTCTCCAACACCTCAAACGAACTGACGTACCTCGTTGAAAGCTTACCCTATCTCCAAATTCTCTCGAGTCCTAACCTCGGTGTGACATGCAGGAAAACCTGATCCCCGACCTCAAACTCCAGAGGTCGTCTCCACTGATCAGCATAAGAATTCTGTTGAGACTGTGCAGTATCCATCCTCTTCTAAATAAACTCTATCTTCTTTGTGGTCTCCTGACCAAGACGAGGTCCCCGTAAAGCTGCCTCTCCTGCCTCCAACCAACATATGGGTGATCGTAATGGCCTATCGTACAAAGAATCATATGGTGCCATCTAAATAAGTTCTTGAATATGATTTTTGTAGGGAAACTCCACAAGAGGTATATGCTTCTCCCAAGAAACTCCAAAATCTAGAATTAATGCTCGGAGCATATCCTCAAGAACTTGAATCGCGTGCTCAAAATGGCCATTTGTCTGGAGGTGGTAAGTTGTACTCAAAAGTACTTGTGTACCCAAAGATATATGAAGCCCCTTCCAGACCCAATAAGTATAATGGGCATCCCTGTCTAAAACAATGGAGTGTGGAACTCCATGAAGACATATATTCTCATGGATGTACAACCATCCCAGCTTATCAACACTGAAGGTCTCCTTGATCGGCAAGAAGTTACCGACCTTCTTGATTCTGTCAATGACAACCCAAAAAAAATCATTCCCTCAAGGTGACCTCAGAAAACTGATCACTAAGTCCATCGTAACGTCATTCCACTTCCACTCAGGAATGGGTAATCGATGTAAAAGCCCTACTGGTTGCGGATGATCCAACTTCACCTGCTAACAAGTGGAAGACATCATGATGAAACCAGCAACATCCCTCTTCATACCTAGCCACATATACTGATGGTGTAGATCACGATACATCTTGGTGATGCCAGGATGAACATCCCAAACTGAGGAATGAAAATCCCACATCATCTCCTCATGTATATTTGATAGCACCCATATGTGTCCCTGGAAATACAAGATATCATCCTCTCCTATGGTCCATCCCGGAATAGGGTCCTATCCTGACATGCTCTCCTGTAGGACTAGGCCTTCTGAATTTGATAGATGCGTCATTCGCACTCGATCAAGAAGAGTATAGGAAACATCCATAGAAGAAAGGAATATCTTCCCCTGTCTGTCGTGCACCCCCAAATGCATCTCATAGAATAGATCCATGAGCTGATACTCATTGTTGGCTTCCTGAACTACTTGTATCTTCATCCTCCTACTCAATGCATCATCCACCGTCTTGCCTTTACCAGGCATATAGGAAAGCTCAAAGTCAAAGTACTCAAGGTATTCAACCCACCTTCTCTGTCTCAAATTCAGATCCTGATGAGTGAATATGTACTTGAGACTCTAGTGGTCAGTGAAAACCAAAAAATGCTCTCCCAAAAGATAATGTCTCCAATAGCGTAGGGCATGAACAGTAGCTTCCATCTCCAGATCACGTAATGGGTAATTCCTCTCATGTGGCCTCAACTGTCGAGACCTGTACTCGACGACTCCATCTCCCTGCATAAGCATAGCTCCCAGCCTGATACCAGATGCAGCACAGTACACAGTATAGCTCTTTCACGGCTCTGTAAAGACTAGTATCATTGCTAAAGTCAACCACCCCTTCAGCTATTGAAAGGTTGACTTGCAAGAATCTGTCCACAAGAACTCCGCACCCTTCTTGTCAGGCAAGCCAGTGGTGATGCTAAGCGTGAAAAGTAATGTGTGAAATGTCTGTAGTATCCATCCAGACCTAGAAAACTCTGTACCTCCAAGAAATTTTTGGATTCTATAAGGAAACTTCTGCTCTCACTTACTCTGGGTCTACTAATACTTCTACCTCTGAGATAATATGACCCAAGAAGTGAATCTAATCGATCAAAAAGTGGCACTTTGAGAGCACAACATATAACTGATGCTCCCTCACTGTACTCAAAATGATCTCAAGATGGGTAGAATTTCCATGTCGAGTTTGAGAGTACACCAAGATATCATCCACAAAAACAACCACGAAAGAATCCAAATATGGATGGAACACTCGGTTCATCAGTTCCATGAAAACTGCAGGCGCGTTCGTGAGACCGAACAACATAACCATATACTTGTATAGACCATACCTACTCTGGAAGGTTGTAAGAGGTATATCTTATGGTCTAACATGAAACTAATGATAACCGGACTTCAATTCAATCTTTGAGAACACCTGGGCTCCTCGAAGCTGATCAAAGAGATCATAAATCCTAGGAAAGGGATATCGGTTCTTGATCTTCAACTAGTTCAGCTTCTGATAATCCACACAAATATTGAGGGTACCATCTGCCCTCTTCACAAACAAGACACGCGAACCCCAAGGAGAAGTACTGGGTTGGATGGAACCTTTTTCCTGCAACTCCTCCAACTGCTTCTTGAGCTCCTGCAACTCTGGTGTAGCCATCATATAAGGAGGAATGGACCCCGGTGTCGCTCCATGAACGAGCTCAATAGAAAAGTCTACCTCACGCTCCAAAGGAAAACCTGAAAAGTCCTCTAGAAATACATCTCTGAATCGATCCACCATTGGAGGAAAGTCTAACTGTTAAGTTCTCTAGTCATCCAAATATAGACTAGAAATATGGGCTATAAATCCTCTAAACCCATGATACTCGGGTCCCACTCTGCTCACCTAGACATCCCATTCGCCCCTATGAAGAAAGGATCTACCCTCTGGTGATACAAAACTCACCCTACGACGATAACAATAGATGAATTCCTTGAAGGGAACTATCCAGTCCATCCCAAGAATGACATTATAGCACGTCATCTCTAGGAAATAGTGGTCTTATAGGAAGTGACATCCACCAACCTCTAGTGGGAACTCCTTGCACTGATGTACACTATTCGTCCTAGTCCCCAACGGTGTGTCTAGCCTCAAGATATCGGTAGAGGAAAATATAAAAAGCCCAAGGCTCTCCATAATAGCAATAGAGATAAAGCTATGGTAAGCCCCTGTATCGAAAAGAGCAGAATCTAAAACCGAGGAAAATAATATCATACCTCAAACTGTGGAGGGTCGGGGATCCTGTTCATGCTGGGTCTACTCCACTGCAATAGTCTAGCCTATGTCGTAGCCCTGTGACCCTACCTGACTACTCTGAGCTGATCCACCCTACAATCATTGAAGAACCAGTGACTGAATACCATGGACATGACCTCCTCCTCGACCCGAACGACCAGAAGAACTCCAATTCCCATATTGGTGAGATACTGGTGGCGCTTCTCCTGAACGAGGAGTCATAGAAGAACCCCTGTCACAAGCTGCTGGTGAGAAGAACTGACAAAAGTGCAGAAGGTGACCCATCTTTCCACAAGATCGACACTCCACTAGGTCTCTTGGTCAATGTGGTCTCATGTGCCTGATTTTCCCCAAATTGGTAGCACACCACCTGGAAACCGGAAGATGCATCCCGCCTACTCTGATCTGCTCATGTAGTCTCCCTGTGGAACTTCCTACTATTAGTAAAAGGAATACTGACTCTGGACACCGAACTGCCCAACTTCACATCTCTATAATCCCTCATATTGTTCTTCATGATCAGTTTCAGGTTGATAATAGAAGATATCAAAGTCAAAGTGAAGATGTTCCCCTGAGATTAGATGTCGTGCCTCATACCATCCTCAAAATTCCGTGCAAGGTACAACTCATCACCTCCTGGAATAGGCGTGAAACACTGTAGCTCTATGAAATGAGAGGAATACTCCATAATAGTAAGAGTACCATGCTCCAGACTCATGAACTCTCAGGCTCGGTCGGCCATCAAGGTCTCCGGATAGAAATAATCATAGAAGATGTGTCAAAACTCATCCCATGCCATATTTTGTTGGCGTCCCACCTGTGAGATGACATCCCACCACCACTTGGAGGAGTCATAGAGCATGTAGGTAGTGAGCTTCACCCTCTTCTCTGGTGGTATCTCCATATGCTCGAAAATCAACATTGTGGCTTTTAGCCATGACTCTATAGCTCGAGTCCTCCTTCCCCTGAGAAAGTGGGATGATGCTGCTGCTGGAAGACCTGCGTCAAATCACCCATCGACTAGGAAAGAGGCGGTCCTCCCTGAAATGTCTACATCATCCTCAAAATTCCCTCCATGAACTGTGCATCAACACCTATGTCAGGTACAATGGCTGGTGCCAAGTATGGCACAACTGGAGGATCCACTGGGAGTCCCTATTGAACCATGCCTGGTGTTTAATTATCGCCAGCAAACTTGCGCATAACCGGAGTTTGTCTTGGTGGAATGACTCTGCAAGGTCAAGTGAATACCTTTGATCATGACAATCATGGACTGAAAACATAGAAGTGCAAGAAGGGAACAAGAGAAAGAAATAACTCAAGTTTTACAAAACATGACTACACGGCGTGTACAATTCCTACAGGGTGTGTTCCCTTAAGTCATTTACTTAGGTGTTTACACCTGCCTAAACTAGTCATGTAACACCCCAAACACACAGCATGTTGTCTTAACACACGGCATGTACTTGAATCCCCATTCCCTACCTGAGTCCTTCTACACGGTTAAGCCACACGGCACTCCTAAGACAAGACTACAAGGCGTGTACAAGGAAGACATGGCATGTACTAGAAAAGCATCATATGGCCTATGTTGTTAGTGACACGACCTAAATCATGGCTCGCACTACACGATGTGTTCCAAATGGACACGGCGTGTATGAGGAAGGATAACACCAACCCATGTTGATCGTGACACGGCCAGGTACCTGGGTCAGACTAAATTGTGTGTTCAATTCTGACATGGTGTAAATAGCTTAAGATTTTATATGTCTGTGTTGTTAGTTACATGGGAGGACACTAGGTCAACACTACACGACGTATTCTACTGGAACACGGTGTGTTCCCACCAGACTTTCCCCATCCTGTGTCTCTTCCCACATGGCATATGACACGTTCAGAGACTATACGGCGTGTATATAAAGTACACAGCACGTACTTAAGAAAAAAAGTTTCTTCCTGAACAGATGAACACATGGAATGTACTTAACATTACATGGTGTGTATTCTAGGTTTTTCCAGACAGTAAGCCTCAGAAACTGCTCCGGAACCCAGAAAACACTGAACCGAGCATTAAAAGTTCCAAATTCGGATCCATGAGGTCCCATACTCCCCTCAAATCCAAGTTTTTCATCTTGTACACATTATATAATGGAAAACAAGGAAATGATCCACCAAATTCTGGTCCATGATGGCCAATAACACTTCAAGAAAGGCAGTGTGGCATCCATTCAAAAAAAACCTTACACCAAATAGTACCCTATCAAATAGCAGGTATTTTATCAAGGAAACTATCACAATAGAATGCATATATTACACAACATCTATCACAACAACATGCAATAACTAATGCATACTAGATTGAATGGAAAAAATGCAAGACATGTGATTTTTAGCAAGTGCCTATATGATGCATGAGATGGAATACCCTCATCTCATTGGGTTGCAACAGAAAAAGAATCTCAATAATATCAACCACAATAGCACAGATCATGTGAATCACTCAAGGTGAAATCAAATCAACTGTAATAATTGTAAAAATATAAAAATTGTAATTAAATGTGGTAGATTGGTTTTTCCATATACACGGGTTAGCTACTCCCATGCATAGCTTAATACGAAGAACCAATTCTGTCATATCCCTCACTAAAGGCTCCAAACAGTAACTCAAGAGAGAATAATTCCTCTGATACCACTTTGTAATGTCCCAGTTACGGAATCCACCCAAAGGCACCCCGTACCTAGTTGGTCATACGGCCTCAAGCGCATTTCCCTGAATGCCAGAGGCTACAGACTAGCAGTGAGGGCCTTGGGTGTGATAGTGGGGAAACTATGCCCTCATTGGAAGAGTACACAACAGAAGTAAACAAATACATACAAGAGAGAAAGCATTAATAATTACATACAATAGTAATAGTATAAAACTGAATTTATAAACTGGAGAACATATAAAAAATGATACATGATACATATTTCTAGGAAAATATCCAAACAAGTCACAGTGATTTAAAAAAAGTGCAAAACCAAAGTGCAAAAGGAAGCAGATAAACTCCTCAGAATCTCAAGCCATATCATGGTTCCATGCTCTCCATCTCCACAAAAAATCAAGTACCTAATGTAGAAGGGTGCTTGCCCCTATCTATACCCACAGCAATATAATCTATTTAGGTCCAAAAGAATGACCCAAACAGGGTGTGAGACTAAATCCCAGTAGTCAACCACCTACAGGTCTGTGCCTAATAGTCAGTGAATATATGATATTTAAAAGTACAGAAAACAGAAAATCGGAAAGTGATCAGTAGTAAACAATCCATAGTTTCATTATTAAGAAACAGCGAAACAAACAGCTAAACCCCAAATAGGTAACCCTCTGGGAAGTACTCATATCCATCCCCTATGGTCCTACCAAAGAAGTACAAGAAATCATCTAGGCAGTGAACTTGGCCTAACCCCACTTGTTCAGTCATAAGAATTCATAAAGACTCTCTAAGGAAGCACTCACAGTCAATTCCCCTTATAGTATAAGGTATTCGTGGACTCACTGGGAAAGCTCACATGGTCCATTACCCTTATAGCCCCATGGTCAAGGACTCTTTGAGGAAGTGAACTCGGTCAATTCCTCTTATATACTAGGTTATTAAAAGACTCTCTGAGAAATCTCACTCGGTCAATTCCCCTTATAGTCTAGAGTAATCAATGTAATTCAAATTAAAACAAAGACTCTCTGAGGAATCTCACGCAGTCAATTACCCATATAGTCTAAAGCGGTCAAGGACACTCTGAGGAATCTCACTTGGTCAATTACCCTTATATCCCCAAGTGGTATTAGGCTCTCTAAGAAATCTCAATCATTCAATCCCCCTTATAGCCTAAAGTGATTAAAGACTCTCTGAGGAAGTTCACTCAGTTAATTCCCCTTATAGTCTATTACACCAAGTTCTCACGGCACTATATAGGTCAACGAGCATAACAGGGCAATATGGCCAAAGTAAACCTATAGAACTACTTGGCTAAATAGTCTACAATATATCATTCATGTCAAAATACAACTATCCATCCTATAGCAATAGGCATGGAAAATAGGCAAGGCAGCCGAACTGGCTAAACAGGACCAAACGGTCGTAGACATAACATGCATGGGAAAAACATCCAAATCATAGAAATCAACACTATTCATATCCAAATAACCTCTACACAAACATGTGATCATATCAGGAAATCAACAGGGGTAAAACGGTAAACACCCAATACCCCGTTCAAGGGTATTGGTGGAATTTTCACATAATACTCAAAGACATTGAACAGAAAGGCACAAACCACCTACCTTGATGTTAGGATATTTCTATACTTGAACCTCGAGGGTTTAATTGCATTATAACTTTATAGATCTAAGAAAATGTATAAAAAATTCAACCCATGATAACTTGTAAAAGAAGAGGAATCATGAAATGAGGCGCAAGAAGAAGAGAGAACTCACCGATGTGATTCTAACTCAACTGATGGTGTTTGATTCGCAGGACAGACGGACGCTCGGGGGTTCATCGAAGAACCATGTCCGTACAGAAATCTTGGTCGAATGAGACCTAAAAAAAGAATGCTCTGGTTATTAGACGTGTCCCCAGTGAGTTTAATGAAAAAAAAGTACACGGTATGTACTTTTGATGTACACTGCGTGTACTCACCATTTTTGTAATCCACTTTAAGTGGCCTCTAAGTCACTCCCACAAAGCTGTGTGTGTGGCTACTACACGGCCAACACACAACCTCCTATAACAAGGCAGTACATTATGTGTACTCATAGATTACACGGTGTGTACTTATAAAATTTCCAGAATTTGTTTCCCCTCAAAAATGGCTTGAAAAGGAAAAACATGCCTGAAAAGAAGATCTAGGTTCTTAACTTTTCCATGACATAACCTTTGTATAAATAGCATTGGAATGGGATCCCCTGAAGGCATTGATTCCATTATCATCAACATCCAATTCCCTTCTTTCATCTTCGGATAACGCACCACTATTGATGTGGGCTGAGAAACCATGAATCACTACTGTAAACACATCCATTCCCAAAGATTAGAAGTAGTGTTGCATCTGATTATTCAATAATTGAAAGAGGTTCCCATCGAAGATCGGAATACCTTTATAATTGATGACCTCCATTAAGAAAGAAACACTTTTATCAACCATTACCTTTGATATCAATTGTTTGGTTTACTAGGCTAGATACACTGAGAGGGGGTGAATTAGGGTTTGACAAATTAAGACAACTTTCCCTTTTGATCTTTTTTTGTTGTCATAAAAAACTCTCATGTATCTCCTTCCTGTTGTAGAGTATGAATGAATCTTAAATCATGCACAGGAAAAATAAATTATAATTGGTTTATCCTCACTTTTCAATGTCTAAGGAGCATAAATAGTTGATGTGATGATGTACCAAATCCACTATAAGTGCACTGTTGTTTACAAGTTTAAAGTGGACTCGTTGTCTCACCTAGTTTACAACCATCCACAATTTTAGAACTCACTGTTCCCTCAATTGAAGTGATCTCACTGCTTCTTTAGAAGATCCACTCAATGTTTAATGACTTGTAGGTCCCTTAATTATCACTAATGAAAGCATTTTCTTCTGTATGTATATTCTTTTTTGATGTTCAACAATCATTCACCAATTAATACCCCTTTACCATAGGTGTACTGAGAAATGTTGTGACTTTCACACAACCATAGAATGATTGACTTGCTTCTCCAAGCCTGGCACGCAAGTGTCACCAAACCACTTGCACTACACTCCATTCATTAACTCAAATATTGGGCAACCCACTATATTTTGCCCCAAAACCAATATCAGCTCACAACTTATGAATAACTTTACACTTTCGCACCTAAACCACCACTTGCACAACCAAACCACTAGTGTGAATGAAGCTCAAAAATTCTCTATGTGTTGAGATATGTGAAAAATGAGTAGGGGTATCCCTTTATTTATAGGCATTTTGGGAACCCTAAGCACCATGCACAAGTTTCCGCCCGGCGTGCAAGTCCAGCCGCCTAAGCCTCTATCGCCATAGTCACCTTGCCCACCCAAACCAAAAATTGGGTGTATCACTTTCCTTTTCAATATTTTTATGTTCTAATATTTAAAAACATATGGCACAAAACTTTCCAACCCACCATGAAACTGGCATGCATGTCCATTTTCCAAAAAAAACACATGTCTCCATTTGTCGATTTTGAGGCTCAAAATTTTGGAAAATGCTTAAAAATGATTCCACCTTATATATGCTATTTTTGTACAACCTCCATATTATGTATTCCTTTTTTTCAGGCACTTATTTCAATCATGGATTGTAAACAACATCTTTTAAAACTTAAATATCACCATGGATGCCCCTTTTGTCAACAAATTGAACATAGAAACACACCCTGTCAATAAAAAAAACTTCTAAGCCCACTTTGTTAACAAAAAAACCAAACCAAAAATGCTCCAATGCTTCCTTGGGGTATTTTTTCTCAATAAGGTTGATTAACCCTAGGTGTATCTTTTTATTATATTCATTAAAATTCCACTCTATAGATAGAGATCTAGTATCTAAGAGAAAAAATAGTATAAACATTAAAAAAAGATCATGAAATTTTCATATACATAAATGTATCCCTTTGATTTATCCTGTGGGATTTCAAAATATTTATCTTATTCCCAATACAAAAATAATTAATATTACTTTAAATAAACATAAATGGTTATCTATACCCTATAAATTATTATTAATGATAACTTTTAACCATAATATTGTCTTCAACTAAGATAATAATCTCTAATGTTATATAATCCTTTATGTGATACCAAAATTGATTCCCCCACTAACATAACATTATCAAATAGATGATGTAAATAAAATATTAATATATAAAAATTACAAGAATTTTTTTTAGATTTTTAGTGAATTAAGACTAAATAATAAATAAAAAAACCCATGTCAATTTCTATTAATGGTTATTTCATAAACTATTTAATAAAATAATTAATAAATAACATGTCTTCAACATATCCAACTAATATTACACCTATGATACTACTCATTAAATTTTATGATTTTCATATATATATATTACCTAGGTAAATTGAAACATAATAAAGTGGTGATATTATTCACATATTAAGGGTAAATATAGGTTATAAAAATTAAAATCTATAAAAGATAAAATGTTGTCTATATTGGTATGATTAAGATATATAATAATGTTACAACAAACAAAAAAAATCATAATTGACATCATATGGTATAGAATAACATAATAAATTAATCAAGAGAGTGTGGAATCAAGAGTCAATAAACATGATCCATGAGAGTATAACATATTCATTAGAATAAGAATAATAATATAGAGAAAAAATAATCATTGAGTATCATTATATTATGATAATATCCATGAAGAAACACAAATTATTTTTACCAGATTTTTCAATAAGTTCCCCACTTTTGTTTGTGAGTATATTCAATAAGTATCACCCTTTAGTTTGGGATAATATCTAATAATCCCCCCAATATATTATCATATGAGATATAAAACATTAACCAAGTCACTAAAGGGTGATATAGGACCCCAGAAGTCATCATCTATACAAATTAGTGTCACTTAAAATCAATATTCATGATTTCATATAGATCCAATTGAAAGAAAATGGGTTTCATCAAACACTTCATATAGAACCCATGGAAATAATATTTATTTAATAACCTTATGAAACAGATCCAAAAAAGGGAAAAATTATATTTTCATCAATAATAATAAAATGATAAACCCATAGAAAATAAATGGGTATTAAAATATATTTTGCAACATTCTAGGTAAATAAACATCAATGTAAATAGTTATTTATTTAGTATTTAAACCATATAAATAAAATATATATGGTAAAATTAGTAATATTCCCATTCAATCAATGTTTGGTATCTAGGGGGAAACCCTCCAATCAAAGGAATCAAAAATAAAGTATTCAAAAATGAATGGAATCAAAAGAAAATTATATTTATCCACTAATGAAAAATAGGATAGACAAAGGTTGTGAAAAATCATTTCTCTAATAGATATTTAATATTTTTCATTTATTAAATCATATATAAAGAATTATTTATTATATAAAGAATAATTTGAGAATAATAGTAGAATTTCATATTGAAATCATAATTAAATTGAATGTTTTCCCATTAAAATTTTTTTAAAAAGAATTTATATAATAATAGTAAAATACTTTTATTTCCAAACGCATAAAATGGTTGAAGGATTATTCAACATTATGGGAAATATGTTCGTGAAAAAACATTTTAAAAATTAGTTTGTTTTATAATTTTTATAAATAAATTCTAAGTGAACGAGTCCTCTTTTTATTTGAAAATACATTTTTAAAGAGGTTTGGAGGAGAAATTTTGATAAATACTATAATATTACTTTTTATGAAATCTATAATAACAATTTATTAAAATATATATAAATATTTTTTTGAGAAATTATGGAGTTGATGATATGTAAAAACTCTATGATATATAAAACCTTTTCTAATTTTAAAACAAATATTGATAACCCACAAAGTAATTAGTAATATAAAATTTCCATTTCTAAAGTGGTGAAGAGAAGTAATATGATCAAATGAATTAATCAAAATTTAACATCAAAAATATATTGGCAAAAATTAGTGGGAATCGAAAATTTGAAAATAATAGAAAACATTAATTGGTGAGAGTGGGAGTTATTAATACAATGTTATAGTTTTATTTTAGATAAACAATTTTGATAAGTCATTTTTATTCTTGAGGTGTAATTTTCAGAAAAATAGAAAATTAAATTATGAAAATAGAATTAAAAAATAAAATAATTCTTGAAAATTATATTCAATTGAGATTAATTATAACCCAATATATTAGAAATTGATTCAATTATACCCTTACAACATATAAAAAATTAGAATTAAAACCCCTTAAAGGATTTTATTTCCAATGAAATATTAAATACAATTAAAACTGAGGAGGTCATGATAAATTTTTTTAAGAGGTAGTAGATACACTATTACAATGAAAATAAGGTCTATAATAAGAAAATTATCTTTTGAAACTCAATTTGAGAGTAGAAAATCTTAAATTATTTTCCTACTTACTCAAATGAGTTCTAACCTCTTATAAAAACATAAATAAGGTAATAATAATTTCATTTACCTTATTAATTTACATTGTCTTTAATATAATTGATTTATGATAGTTTTTTATGAATATTTTAGTTATTTATATAATATTTATACAATTAAGTGTTAGTAACTATAATTGTTTCTTGCATGATTTATGATATCGATTTCAGTACCCAGTATTTGAAACTATGTTAACCAAAAATAGTTAATTTAATATACTATAATCAATGATATAAGTTCAATTTTAGATCTCTTATCTAATTTCATATGTTTTTTATTAATATTGTTTGAAAGTGGAATCATGGTGGTTAGACAAACTAAAACATTATCATACAATAAATAGTTATTTTATTATAAACATATACTAATATTTTTATTTATGTTACTATCTTCATCCGTGATAGAATTTAAAAATAATTATCAAGTAGGTGGTTAGACAGACCAAAAAATTATCATAAAACAATTCAATGGGTGAATATGTATAAGAAATTGTTTTTTATCACATAATTTCATTATAAAATAAGAATAATGATATTATTTAGATGAGTTTAGGGTTTTTAATTAGATTCCATGTGTTTTTTATAACAATTTAAAATCAAAATGAACAATAAAAAATATCATGGAGGTAGTAGTTCTCACAATGCATAGTAAACATTTTCATTTCCCAAAAAAATAAGAGAAAATGACGGTGGAATATAATTTTTATATATATTTTCATAATTATATTATATATGACACATTTGTGTTCAATTATATCCTGATAACCTAATTCTAGTGTAGATGGTTAAATTGGATGGTGTTTCCTCATGTAAGTGATTGTCCACACAAAGTGTGATCGACGTCCTTTAATTTCGATATGTGGAAGGTATGGATCAAATAAGGGTTGTTAAATAAAAATAATACCACTTTAAAATAATAATGATACATTGGTCATTATATTACTATGTTTAGGGAAGTTTTGTAAGAAAATTATTGTGATAAAAAGGTAAGAACTAAGTAATAATTTCATTGAGCATGTGAACATCATCTTGATGGACATAATATAATTTATTGAAATAGGATACCTTTTAATAACCATGGTATTTTGGAAATAAAAAGGACATCTAGGAAAGGTAAAATTTGTTGGGGAACATGAATATTTTGAATTGAATATATAACATTTAAAGGATGGAAGTCACCCCATTTTATAAGTGAAGAAATGGATGTTTTCAGGAATACCCTTCACATTCCAATGATGTCATTACACTTTTCACAGTTCAATGAAACCAAAATTTATACAGTGTAGTGTAGGTTAATATTTGGTCCTAAAATACTCAATAAATTATTTCTTCACTTTCCTAAACTATGGTTGAATTCCTTATTCTTATATTTTTAAATTAACATTTTTTATGCAGGTAACTACATTTTACATGGGTATATTAGGTATTAATAATCATATAAATGGCCCTACTAGAAAAATTGTGTTCTTTAAAAACAAATATAATCACCATTTAATCTAATAAAATTTCTAAATAATTGAACATTACTATTAATTAAAAACAATGCATCTAAAGAAAACTGATTTTTTTTATTAATATAATTTTTTACCATTAAGTGTAATTAGTCATATTAAGTATTAATTACAAAATTTATTGAGTGATAATATATATAAATATATGATTAAAATTTATATTTATTTTATTTTTATATGAGATTAATTTTTTTGATTAGATATAAAATTCATATTATTAATAAATGAAATATTTGAAATATTATTTTTATTATATGTAGAAATAGTTTCTAGAATAAATAATTTAATTATGTTTCTACATTATTAAAATTGTGTTTCATAAATTAAAAATTCTATTTTATAAAATGACTTATCTTAGTTTATAAATATATATTTATTTATTTAGAAAGAAATTTTTTTTAAAACGTTTTCCAATAAAAATTACTTTTTTGATAAAATCATTATATTTTTCAATATTGGCCAAAAAATGAATTATTTTTGAAACATCTATAAAATTCCCCCTAAACTAATTTTTTCATATTGAATTCAAAAAAAACTCCATTATTATAGTTAAGAATAATTAAATTTATAAATTATTTTTATAAATTAAAATGAAATATATAAATAAAAAAGTCATTTAATGAATAAATTGCCTTTAAAATCCTCTAATAGTTCATAATAAAATTATCCTACCATCTCTAATTGATTATTTTATCTTTATCTAGAATCGGTTTTATTATATTTAAAAAAAATTAGATATGTGAGGGGTAATTTAACTATTTTCTATAAAACATGCTATTAAAATAATATTTATTCTATTAAAAACATTGTGAAATTTAATGTTGTCACGAATATACTAGGGGTCTTATTATAACACCCAAATCATATGCGATATTTTAGTGACATATTATTTTTTTCCTCTGAAACTTTATAATATTTTTATTGTCTTTTAATGAAGTAGTAACATGGATGGACTATTTTCTTATGATATAGAATCTTGAAAATTATTTAATATTTTTATAATTTTATAATTTTATCAAGTCTATAGATTAATGAGATAAATAATCAATATCTCGTATAAAGGAACCTAAATAAAATATTTTTCACTACATTATTACTCAGCACAAGGAGATTCATCAACTGGTAATATAATTTATATTTGTGTTTTGGGTCCATAAACTGAGCCTATTTTAGGGCCATTAAAGAAATACCTAGTTGATGCAACCCATAATTATAAATACCCCCACTAATACTTTTTTTAGGATTAGCATCTGTCACGACCCCTCCCACCAAAGATGCCCCTCCTGAGCTGGAAATGGTGAAAGGGAGATAATGACCCCCGAGTCCCGCCTCCAGTAGGCCCCGGGGTGGGGACTAGCACCAAGGGTATGAGTTTTCACAAATATGGGAGGCATTACCCTTTTTATTATTTAGGATCGGGAAATAGGATGAGTCAACCACCAAAAAGGAAAATAACAAGTGTATGGAAATAAACCCAAACCAAGCCCACATGCATGTTTAAACAATTTTATAACAAGTTACAATTACAAGAAATCTCAAAGTACAATACCAAAAGAAAAAAAGGTACAGGAACAGTAACAACTCCAACTGTCCGACTAGTAGGGTCCCGCACATCCCTAGTAGTCCTCCTGGAAACCTGAAAGTAAATTTAGTGTGAGTATACAAGTATACTCAGTAAGGAAACCTAAATCTCTCGTGCACAAGTGGGGAGACCTCCTAATGTCCGGTGAGAACAATAGAAGAACTTAGCAAGGAATTCTATCCACCCAACCTCACCAGCCACACTCACCAAAAACACAATCACAACAGGTAGTAGTATATAAGAACAAGTGTATTGGGTACCCCGCACCATTTCCCTTGATTTAGCTGCTCTTCCTAACGACGAACGTCCTAACGCTTCCACACTCTCCCCGCCCGCACACACCTGGGCCTCAAAAACCACACATCCCGTCCGCACACATCTGGGCCTCACAACCACGCATCCCGCCCGCACACACCTGGGCCTCACAACCACACATCCCGCCCGCACACACCTGGGCCTCACAACCATGCATACCGCCCGCACACACATGGGCCTCATTCCGAAGATTCTTGGGAAACAGTAGAACCTGACCGAAGAGTCTTGGGATAAAATCATCCCAATCGAAACCTACTTGAAGATTCTTAGGTGTAAGGTCACCTCAAGCCATCACAGCCTAGGGGAGAAGGAGCAGGAAGGAGCTAGTAACTAAGGGAAAAACACCATCTCCCATGAAATGGGAGTGTTCGGCACTAAGTGCTCAACATGGGTGGGGTGCGATAAAACACAAAAGATACAGATATATATATATATATAGAAACCACTCAGTCCAAACAATGGCTTCTAAACAGAGAAACTGAGCATGTGACTTGGCACTGCTACTACGAAGCATGCTTACAACAACAACCCCAACCCCATTAGGTTTTCACGTTTCAGCAGAATCATTTTATTTGTTCCTTAACTACTAGGAAACTATCCATAACCAACCACACCGATCGTTCGTAAAACATATTCCTGCCATCCACAAATCAAGTTAGGAAAACACAAGCAACACAACCAAGTGCTTCTTATCAACCATCCAACCCATTGATTATTAATCCCATTCCATTACCATGACCCATCATTAATTTACTCTTCCACTTTTTATTTATTATTCACAACCCATAGTCCGTTCGTATTTCAACCCGTCCCTGGAGCCCCGCTGCCAACCGCCATAACCATAACCGCACCGTACTTCATTATCCCTTTAATACCATTTATCTCAGCCTCACTGCCCATTAATAACATAACATTTACACCAACCCACAACTAAGCCAAACGCAGCCCTGCTGCTCACCCTTTCCACAACAACCCACAAAACACCCCCATCACATGCCACGTATCCAAGACAACACCCACATGTTCATTATTCTATTTTGTTCAACCAGCGTGATCACACAAGGGTTCCAGATTTTAAACAGCCAACTTTACGTGATTAACCAATTTCCACATTCTACAAAGTTCTATCCACAAAAAACGGTCTAGAAAGATAGGTCAACATTTAATTGCACAAGAAAATGCCCCCAATGACCGTGATTTTCAGAAGGAATAAGACTATTCAATTCATAACATATCAAAAGGATATTCAAAGATAAACATAACAACTTCCCCATCCCCGTTCTTTAACCAGTTGTTATCTTTATTTAATGGTTCAACTATTTCTCATGAAAACAAGAGGATACCCACCCCGCATGATGCACAAATTAGAGAGACAAAGGTAAGATCCCTACGTCAAAAGGTTCTGATAACAACGCTCCTCCCCAGATCAACTTTAGAAGACATCCGTCGGTGTCCGTCACTTCTGTTGGGTCCCGGAAAAACCTCCTCAGGTGGAAGTCGGAATGGAAAGGTCGAAGGAAAGACAACGGTTCCATGCTCGGAAATTCCGCCTGTAGGACCCCAGGACACCCTGAGAGGGGAGGGGTGAATCAGGGTGGAAACTTTTTCTTCTTTTAGTTGTGGATCTTTTTCCCACGCTGGTAGGAACTACTTAAACCTGTATGATGGATATGATCAGCAATTAAACATTCACATGCAGAGAGATGACACAGCTATTTTTACTTGGTTCGCCACTAAGGGCTACATCCAAGGAGAATACGCCGACAGGTTGTCGGTCGTACCTAAATCCACTATGCTTCACTAGCTGTAGATTACAAAGGTTCGGGTACAGACACTCTGTCCCAGGCTCACTGACTTTACAATTGTTCAGGGATAGCTCACTGCATCCCTCGGGTCACTCCCGTTGACTCCCCATGGCTCACTGCCGTTGGTGAAGTCCCACTCAGTTTATAGACGTGAAGGTCTCTTCAATAAATGTGCATTGATGTTCTTTGTCTCCTGTTCAGCATGAGACTTTGCTTGCATCAGGGTTCAGAGTTGATTCTCTTTATAGTTCGATCTTTCTTCTTTAGTGCAATGACTGAATGCACTAGATCCCCTTGTCTTCGTTTTCCTGAATCATAATCACCTATGTGATTGCTCAATGAAGCTCAGCTTACTCGGCGTTGTCAAAATCAGTTCTCCATGTATTCATGAGATCATGCATGTATCATTTAGATTTCTTCTTCAATCTCACTTTGCACCAGAAGTATCAGGAAATCTTTAGCTCTAGTGCAGCTCTAGAAAGGCGGGCGTGCTTCAACAATATTTGGCACTCCTTTTCAAGCCCAGCACGCAAGTCTCCATCTGGCGTGCAAGTCTTAGGCGCGCAAGTATAACCTGGCGCGCAAGTGTCTCCAAAGCACCTGTGCGACTCTGCCTTCTTGAACTTCAAACCTGCGTGACTCACTTCCTTCCTTGCCCAAATCACCTGGGACGCGCAACCATCAATCGGCGCGCAATCACCACTTGCGCGGCTCAACCACATGCACGACGAGAGCTCGAACAATATCTAAGTCTCGAGCTCCGTGAGAAATGAGGAGGGGTGGTCCAGTATTTATAGGCAAACTGGACCCCCTGTGCGGCGGCGTGCAAGTCATCCATCGGCGTGCAAGTCTCGGCCCCTGCTAGGCACTTGCGCGATCAACATCCAAACTTGTGCGAATATCTTGCCTTTGCCATATTTGGATCTTCTGATCTCGAAAAACCATAGGCGCACAAGTTATAATGCATTCAAGGCTTCAGCGTGCAAGTCTCTTCCCGGCACATAATTCACCTGCGCGACCTCACCAAAACTTGTGCGACCCTTATCCCTTTTCCATATTTTGATGCTCTGATCTTCAAAAACATATGGCGCGCAAGTTTCCTATCCTCCAAGAGTATGGCACGCAAGTTCCTTTGCCAAAATCACTCTTCTTCATTTGTTGATTTTGAGGCCCTGAAATTTGGCACACACTGGAAAATGGCACCACCTTGTATCTGCTCTTTTTGTACCGCCTCCAGATCATCCATTCCTCTGTCGATATTCTTGAATCAAACATAGATCATTGACCACAACTCTTGAACTCGACATGTCACCATGGAATCTCCTTTGTCAACAAATTTGTATGTCGTTTGTTTGATTTGTGGACAAGCACGATCACCACAACAGCACTTCTTATTGGTGTTCTCTATCCTTCATCAACTCTTTTGCTTTTATCACTAACTCCACTATTGTGATATGTATTCATTGAAGGAACAGATTTAGTACCATCATCTTCTATGATAATGTGATGTGCATGGCCATTTCATAAGTCAACTCATTGGCACATTGCCTCCTTCATCAACCGTCATGATCAACTTCATGCAAACCATGTGATTCAATCCGTCAAGAAGTCTCTAGCATGGTTCTCACGCAATCATGATTAATTGCATGGTTTTCATCAAAACCCATTGTTCTCATGCAATAATGAGGAATTTCATGGTCTTCATCAAAGCCCATGGTTCTTATGCAATAATGAGGAATTGCATGGTCTTCATCCAAAAACACCATCCTGCTTTAATCATCCTTGGATGGATTACTCCTCACAATCTTCATTGTTGTAAACAATGTATCACATTTGACACATGTTATTTGAACTTACGATCAGCAAAACAATCGTCTGAATCACTACTCCTCTACTTCATCGGAGTACTTCCTGATCTCCTTCATTGTGAGCTTCCATTCCTCCATTTTATTGGAGTACTTCTTGATCTATTTCATTTTGATATTCCATTGACAACTATTGACAACAAATACAAACCTATACACAAAGTGGCTCCAACAATCTCCCCCTTTGTATTTTGTTGTCAATACCTTATACATCTTCTGAAATGAATTTGTCAATGTCAAAATGAGAATCTTCTATTCATCAACTTTTCTTTTCAAACGTTCATTTCACTTTCTCTCCCCCTTATTGACAAGAAATACAAAGCACATGGTAGGGAGGGTATCAATCCACACTTAAGCAATGTTTCATTAATCATTTCACTCTAAGTCTACTTGAGCAATGCTCGATGTAGAAAACAAGAGGATTTGATTAAGTCAACAAGGCTGTCCATTATCCACAGATCGTGATACCAACATGAGATGATAACTCATGTATCTTGTCTTCAAGGGTTTACCACTTTAATTCCAGGTACAAGAAGATCAACTATGATAGGGAATAATCAACCTGAAACTCCTGCACTCACATCAGCAAATAGCTCAAAAACATTCAAGTGCAATCGGTAGGATAAGTGACCTTGGGGCACTTCCATTCTCTTTATGTCACTGATCAATTCAGTTAATCCCCCTTTATAAAATAATCTTTGATCTGAGTAACTAAGGGATAGTGATTGAGAAATGACATACCTTCTCCATTGACGTTTTATTCAAGAAATTCACAGAGTAACTGGTTTTGAGTCTAGCTGGAGTTGATATTGATTGAAACAGTGATTATGGAAGCTTCTTCATTCTTATCCCCCTTAAGGGAAACACTCCTCATCATCTTCATCAAGAGTGGTCCTTCATCATCATAATCTTTGAATATCAATTGAAGAATCTACTATGGATGGAAACTTCTTCAGCTTGGCTATCAAGAGTTGACAGTATTCACTACTTCTCAGGTTCTCCCCCTGAGAGCATGCTTCACTTTCAATTCCCTGCATTATTAGCACAAATACAATACACAAATGATTACGGGAATAAGGTGGTTCCTTCTTGCTTCATCAAGAAGACTTGCTTGGTTGAGGTTCTTTTCTCAACCATGTTCCTTTGTTCACTCCAGTCTTCATGCCTACACACTTAAACATATGTTCCGACATCTGTTGGTGTGGCATGGCTCTATTCACATTCTCTTCTACTTTGTGTGGAGAATTGTTCTGCTTAGCAGCCATCATGAATGATAGATTCTTACTCCTCTTCAGGACTGCTTCTTACTCTGGTATTAAGGTTAGGCAACCTTTTGCAATGGGACCAGATTTCTTGCATCTATCACACAGAACATCTTTGACACGAGTGTTTCTCTTTGTTTGCAATCTCTCAAGCACTGTGTCTTCATCATGTGAAATTTTTCCTTTATCACCATCCCTGGCCTTTTCATCTTCAAGTTTCCTCATTCATTTCAAATCTTCAGGCCAGATGACCAATATGTCATTTGAAAATTTTGCAGCTGGTTTGGGTCTTCCACATGGGTTCATCTGTGTTTCATCCCACTTAGTGTTTCTCTTGGATGAATGACCCTTCAATTTCATGGATCTAAAATCCTGGGTCTTCTCAGCTTGCCTACTTGATATCTTCTTGGGGAGATGTGTGTTCGCCATATTCTTCTGATTTTGTCCCAAGGTACTTTCTTCATACTTAGATGGCTTGTGTGGTCTTCTATTCTTATCAGCTCTGGATATCTGTTGACCTAGGCATGCACAATTCTTGTGACCACTGCCGTTGCATACATCACAGATGTTATCAAGCATTCCAAATATGTTTGCTGTAAACAGATGCTTCTGGACCTGTGGATGTTGCTTCTTCTTCTCTGGCTTCCTCCCCTTTGCTATAGGCTTTCCCTGTGCTTTTCCATGAAAGGGATTATAAAAACAATCCAGTGTACAGTGCCAAAATCTATTGCAGCACCAACATTGGCCCACAAATCTTTTCTTCTTTGTTTCTTCAGTATTAAGTTGATGGGCCATATGCTTAATCGTTTGTTCTCTATTTGAAGAAGAAGCTTCCTCCTTTTTCTTCCTATCCACCCTAGTCATGGTGGTAGGTTTCTTCTTCTCACCTATCCTCATCCATACTTGTTTAGAGCTTTTCTTCCCACCTGCACTGATTGTCGGAGTGTATTTAGAAACATGAGTGCAAGATGGTCTGGATGGTAACTTCACTTTCTCAGTTGCCTGTGATAGATAAATGAGCGAAGTCATGATATTCTTATCACATGTTGGAGGTCTTTTGACAATAGAATCCTCCATTGATCATTGAGTACCGGAAGCAACTGATTCTTGATGTGGATAATCAAGAGTTTTCATAATCTTCTTGTCACATGTTGGAGGCATTTCAGCTTTAGACTCCTCCAACGAACAATGAGTGCAAGCATCACTCATTTCATTCTTTTGTGAAGTCTCAATATGTGTGTTCTCAATCTTGGTCAATTGAGCTTCCAATTTTTGACCCACAATATTGAGGATGATCTTCTGATCTTCAATCGTGATCATCTTCTCTTCACAATTCTTCTTCAACCTTTCAACCTCATCTTCATGCATCTTAACTTTGTTTTGTAACAAAGAGTCAAGTTCCTTGAATTTAATGGAAGTTTCTTCCAGACAAAAATTCTTGACTTCATTGTTCTTCTTCAGCTCAGCTTCAAGTGCATGGATCTGTTCTTCTAGAGTATTGCTGACTTCACCTTTTTCTTCTAGGGCTTTCACCCGTTTGGTGAGCTTCACACTTTCCATAATTTTTCCTTCCAGCCCCTTTTCCATATTGTCTGCTTCCCTTTCAAGTCTAGTGATCTCAACCTGCATAGATTGAAATAGGCTACAGATAATAACATCCCTTTCTTCTAGAATATCATGCAGATATGTTTTTAGATTTTCTTGAAAGTGTGAATTGGGGTGTCATCCTTTCCTCTGGAAGAATTCTGAGTCACCTGCTCGAAACTTTCAATGCCTGATATTTCTTCATTTATGGAATGTCATGGAGAACAAGACACTGCATATTCTTTGGATATGGGGGACTTATTTAGCTTCTTCTTCTCTTTCTTTTTCTTGTTTGTCATGGTCTTGCTAGATGTAGACGTCTGCTTAGAAACATCATCAAGACTACTCTTCATTGTTGACTTTAGGAAAGAAACTCAAATCCTCTTCTCAATTGAATTACTGGAGAATATCCAACATATGTTAACCTTTCCCTCTGATACCACTTGTAGGACCCCGGGACACCCTGAGAGGGGAGGGGTGAATCAGTGTGGCAAATTTTTCTTCTTTTAGTTGTGGATCTTGTTCCCACGCTAGTAGGAACTACTTAAACCTGTATGATGGATATGATCAGCAATTAAACATTCACATGCAGAGAGATGACACAGCTATTTTTACTTGGTTCACCACTAAGGGCTACGTCCAAGGAGCATACACCGACAGGTTGTCGATCATACCTAAATCCACTATGCTTCACTAGCTGTAGATTACAAAGGTTCGGGTACAGACACTCTCTCCCAGGCTCACTTCCTTTACAATTGTTCAGGGATAGCTCACTACGTCCCTCGGGTCACTCCCGTTGACTCCCCCTGGCTCACTGCCGTTGGTGAAGTCCCACTCAGTTTATAGACGTGAAGGTCTCTTCAATAAATGTGCATTGATGTTATTTGTCTCATGTTCAGCATGAGACTTTACTTGCATCAGGGTTCAGAGTTGATGCTCTTTATAGTTCGATCTTTCTTCTTTAGTGCAATGACTGAATGCACTAGATCCCCTTGTCTTCGTTTTCCTGAATCACAATCACCTATGTGATTGCTCAATGAAGCTCAGCTTACTTGGCGTTGTCAGAATCAGTTCTCAATGTATGCATGAGATCATGCATGTATCATTTAGATTTCTTCTTCAATCTCACTTTTCACCAGAAGTATCAGGAAATCTTTAGCTCTTGTGAAGCTCCAGAAAGGCGGGCGTGCTTCAACAATATTTGGATCTCCTTTTCAAGCCTGGCGCGCAAGTCTCCATCTGGCGCGCAAGTCTTAGGCGCGCAAGTATAACCCGGCGCACAAGTGTCTCCAAAGCACCTGTGTGACTCTGCCTTCTTGAACTTCAAACCTGCACGACTCACTTCCTTCCTTGCCCAAATCACCTGGGACGCGCAACCATCAATCGGCGCGCAATCACCACTTGCGCGGCTCAACCACCTGCGCGACGAGAGCTCGAAAAATATCTATGTCTTGATCTCCGTGAGAAATGATGAGGGGTGGTCCAGTATATATAGGCAAACTGGACGACCTACGCGGCGGCGCGCAAGTCATCCATCGGCACGCAAGTCTCGGCCCCTGCTAGGCACTTGCGCGATCAACATCCAAACTTGCGCGAACATCTTGACTTTGCCAAATTTGGATCTTCTGATATCGAAAAACCATAGTCGCGCAAGTTATAATGCATTCAAGGCGTCGGCGCGCAAGTCTCTTCCCAGCACATAATTCACTTGTGCGACCTCACCAAAACTTGCGCGACCCTTATCCCTTTTCCATATTTCGATGCTATGATCTTCAAAAACATATGGCGCGCAAGTTTCCTATCCTCCAAGAGTATGGCGCACAAGTTCCTTTGCCAAAATCACTCTTCTTCATTTGTTGATTTTGAGGCCTTGAAATTTGGAAAACACTGGAAAACGGCACCACCTTGTATCTGCTCTTTTTGTACCGCCTCCAGATCATCCATTCCTCTGTCGATGTTCTTGAATCAAACATAGATCATTGACCACAACTCTTGAACTCGACATGTCACCATGGAATCTCCTTTTTCAACAAATTTGTATGTCGTTTGTTTGCTTTGTCGACAAGCACGATCACCTCAACAGCACTTCTTCTTGGTGATCTCTATCCTTCAGCAACTCTTTTGCTTTTATCACAAACTCCACTATTGTGATATGTATTCATTGAAGGAACAGCTTTAGTACCATCATCTTCTATGACAATGTGATGTGCATGGCCATTTCATAAGTCAACTCATTGGCACATTGCCTCCTTCATCAACCGTCATGATCAACT
This sequence comes from Viscum album, assembly GCA_963277665.1. Lineage (NCBI taxonomy): Eukaryota > Viridiplantae > Streptophyta > Magnoliopsida > Santalales > Viscaceae > Viscum > Viscum album. The sequence continues at coordinate 1,101,061,391 of OY728123.1, forward strand.
TCTTGCAAACCATGTGATTCAATCCGTCAAGAAGCCTCTAGCATGGTTCTCACGCAATCATGAGTAATTGCATGGTTTTCATCAAAACCCATTGTTCTCATGCAATAATGAGGAATTGCATGGTCTTCATCAAAGCCCATGGTTCTTATGCAATAAGGAGGAATTGCATGGTCTTTATCCAAAAACACCATCCTGCTTTAATCATCCTTGGATGGATTACTCCTCACAATCTTCATTGTTGTAAACAATGTATCACCATTGAAACATGTTCTTTGAACTTACGATCAGCACAAAAATCGTCTGAATCACTACTCCTCTACTTCATCGGAGTACTTCATGATCTCCTTCATTGTGAGCTTCCATTCCTCCATTTTATTGGAGTACTTCTTGATCTATTTCATTTTGATATTCCATTGACAACTATTGACAACAAATACAAACCTATACACAAAGTGGTTCCAACACCGCCTCGTCGTTACGATCCTGTGGCCGCTGACGGATCGTTAATCAGAGCTCGGACGAAGAGGTTATGGAAGAAAGATCCTTTGAGTCTCTTGGTAGAACTATGCTCAGAGGAATGGGGAGGAGAGGAGTGAGTGGAAAAGGAGGAGGGGACCCCTCCTTTTATAGGAGAGAAAATAAAAAGTACACGGAGTGTACTTTATGGTACATGGAGTGTACTCAGTTATTTCACATGGTCTCCACGCGGCATCCAACATGGCTTCGCGGCCGTTGACTGGTCAACACACGGTTTGAGGGTAATGCATACGCGGGGAAGGACTACATGGAGTATAGTTTGGGCACACAGCGTGTACTCATTTATTGCTCACGGCAAGGACACGGCTCCAACACGGTACATGACTGTCGACTGGTAACACGTACGCGGGGAAGGACTACACGGCGTGTAGTACTGGGCACACAGCATATTCCCATTTACTTCGCACGGCGAGGACACAGCCTGCAACACAGGGTATACCCAGCAAGGGGGTACATGGTGTGTACTCAAACTACACGGTGTGTAGTTTTAAAATTCTGGAAAGTGTGGGAAAAATTCCATTTTACCCTCCAGAACACTTCGTGGCCTTCTTTTTGACAAAGGAATGGGCCGGAGAGGTCCGGTCCATTAAATCAGATACCTCTTAAAACATTCTCATCCCCGAGAATTCAAAAACCAACCCATAGGAACCCAACAAGATACCTCTTAGGGTTCTCGTTATAACAGGAACCCAACCAACAACCCTAATTACAGGTGTTAGGAATTTCCTCTCCTATGTCAAGATATTATCCGCTTTAGGTGGCACTTACTCGCCTGCACGGGTTTAATCGCATCTACATTAATGCGTCTTGATTAAGGATTGGGCCTTCCCAATTCCATATATTTGGATTTTCCAACTTAAACTGCCCCCAACACCGCACAACCAACACACTTCCCGAACATGTGATTTGGGGAAATTCATTCTCCTATGTCGAGATATTATCCGCTTTTGGTGGCATTGACTCGCCTGCACATGTTTAATCGCATCCGCATTAATGCTTCTCGATTAAGGAACAGGTTTCCCCCTTTTTCCCACACATCCGGACACGCTACACACTTACAGAGAACAAGGAAACAAAAGGTCTCACAACCTGACAAGCCAAACATTCCATAAATCAAAGGTACAGAGTACAACATCAACACAAAGCTCAGAAGAACAAGGGAAAAGCACAAGTCAAAAAAACACTGGGTACTGAGCGTGCATCTGGGTCTCCCGCTCCTAAGTGCTCTCCTCGAGGCCGCCATGCCTCCACAACACATGAACCAATGGAATGGTTCATCCATGGAGCGCCTTATCTTTAATATCCTTGATTCTGACTGGTCATTCCTCTAAGGTAGCTTCGTCTCCAATATCTATATCTCCCCATTCGATAACGTGGGAGTCGTCGTGTAAGTACCGAAGAAGCTGGGAGATGTGGAAGACGTCATGAACCTTCTCCAATAGAGGAGGCGGGGCCAGCTGATATGCCACCTCACCGACTCGCCTCAGCACCTCAAAAGGTCTGATAAAACTAGGTGAGAGCTTGCTCCCTTTCCCAAACCTCCTCTGCCCCCGTCGAGGTGAAACCTTCAAAAACACATGATCTCCCACCTCGAACTCCAAGGGCCTTCTCCGACGATCAGCATATGACTTATGTCGGTCATGAGCCGCTTTCATCCTCTCACGTACAAGCTGGACTTTCTCTGTGGTTCTCTACACTACCTCTGGCCCAAGAGGACTTGTCTCACCAACCTCTACCCAGCAAATGGGTGAACGACATGGTCTTCCATACAAAGCCTCAAACGATGACATGCCAATAGTAGAGTGGAAGCTATTGTTGTTGGTGAACTCTACTAAAGGAAAGTGTCATACCCATGTTCCTCTGTAATCCAGAATGCATGCTCGCAGCATGTCCTCCAATGTATGGATAGTCCGCTCCATCTGCCCATCGTTCTAGGGGTGGAAAGCAGTGCTAAGGCGTAGCTGGGTTCCAAAATCATGTTGTAACCCCATCCATACTCGTGAGGTAAACCGAGTATCCCGATCTAAGATGATAGTCTTTGGGACTCCATGCAACCGCATAACCTCATCTACGTACTTCTGTGCTGGGGTACTCACCGGGTCTGACTCCTTAATTGCTAAGAAGTGAGCTGATTTTGTTAGTCAATCCACCACTACCCAGATAGCATCATAAGCTCCCAGAGCTCTGGGTAGTCCTGTGACGAATTCCATCGAGATGTCATCCCACTTCCACTCGGGGACATCTAAAGGATGCAACAAACCACTGGGAACACGGTGTTCAGCCTTCACTTGCTGACACACTAGGCATTTAGCCACAAATTCCGCCACTACCCATTTCACCTCGGGCCACCAAAATTGTTCCCTCTGGCCTCGGTACATTTTCAAAACTTCTGGATATACCGACAAGGATGATCTATGGAACTCACGGAGAACTACCTCACGCATTGTCTTCGGGAAAAAAAACCTTCCATGGAAAAGCATCTGATGTCGTCTGTCCTCGGACCATCCTTCTAGAGCATTCCCCTGATCGACACGATCCTGCATCACTTCCACCTTAGAGTTCCCCCACTAAGACTCTTCCACCTGCTTCAACAAGGAGGACTGCACTGTCATCTGAAACAAACAGCCTCTAACACCTTCTACCCTGGCATCCAAGTGCAAGGCAGCCAACTCTCCCATCGCATTCCAAGCATTAGTGGATTCCCGGACTACTTCCTAATGCGACTTCCTGCTCAAGGAATCATCCACAACGTTTCCCTTACCTTCAGTGTAAGAGATATCAAAGTCATAGTCTTGGTGAAACTCGACCCATCTCCGATGTTGTAAGTTCAGGTCACGTTGGGAGAAGATATAACACATGCACTTGTGATCTGAGAAGACCAAAAAGTTCTACCCAAAGAGGTAATGTCGCCACAACTTCGGTGAGAACACTAATGCTGCAAGCTCTAGGTCATGGGTGGCATAGTTACGCTCGTGAGGGCATAACTGCCTAGACCCATAACAGATCACTCCCTTCTTCTGCATCATCACGCACCGCAGACCAAGGCCAGAAGCCTCACAAAACACCTCATACAACAACCCTGCCTCTGGAAACCTGAGTATGGGAGCACTAACCAACTTATCCTTCAGGTAGTAGAAAGATTTCTGGCACAGCACGCTCCATAGGAAGACCTGGTTCTTCCTCGTCAAAGTTGTCAATGGAGAAGAAACTCGAGAGAAGTCTGGAATGAACCTCCGATAGTAACCTGTTAACCCCAGGAAACTACAAACTTCTTCCACGCTCTTGGGTTCCACCCAAGAAACAACATCCTCCACCTTCGACTGGTCCACTAACACTCCATGCTGAGATACCACGTTCCCAAGGAAGTGTACTTCTTGCGTTAATAACTTACACTTCGACAATTTCCCATAAAGCTGGTGGTGTCGAAGGACTTCTAAGACTGCCCTGAGATGCTCAACATTCTCCTCCTCTAATCTTGAGTAGATGAGGATGTCATCGATAAACACAATGAAGAACTGGTCCAGAAAATCTCGGAAGAAATATTTCATAAGTCCCATGAACATAGCTGGTGCATTCGTAACTCCAAATGGCATCACTACAAACTCAAAGTGCCCATACCTTCACCTGAAAGCCGTCTTCGAGATGTCACTATCATTTACCCTCAACTGATGATATCCAGATCGTAGATCAATCTTGGAAAACCAACCTTCTCCCCTCAGTTGGTCGAAGAGATCATCTATCCTTGGAAGGGGGTAGTGGTTCTTGACTGTTACCTTGTTCAACCTTCGGTAGTCTATGCATAGCCTGAGACCACCATCTGCCTTCTTCACAAACAAAACTGGATCACCCCATGCCGATACACTGGGTCGAACAAAACCCTTCTCCATCAGATCATCAATCTGAATCTGTAAACCCCGCAACTCCGGAGGTGCCATCCGATAAGGGGCCATCGAAATCGGATGGGCACCAAGCTGTAAGTCTATCCTGAACTCAACGCCACGTCGGGGGGTTAGAGTCACAACCTTATCAGGAAAAACATCTAGGAACTCCCCAACAACCTCTGGGATATCCATCATCTCTGTATCAGCTGGAACCACTGATAACCCACCTAACAAGGAAAGGAGAGGCTCCACATGTCGGCTTCCTACCTGATATCTCCTCTCGCCAACAAAAGATACGTGATGCCCATCCACGTCGGAGAACACGACTCTTCTCCGGAAGCAGTCTATAATGGAACTAATAGAAAACAACCATTCGATGCCTAAGATGACTTCATATGGATGCATCTATAACAGAAGAAGGTCCCCACTAGATCTATGTGGTCCCAACATCAGCCCACATCCCCAGAAAACACAAGATACGCTGGTCTAGCCTCCAACTGGTGTACTCAGCACCAGTGGTACGGAAAGTCTCTCTACGTCTATTCCCAATGCATGGGCTAGACTAGGTTCAACAAAGGAGTGCGAAGCTCCCGAATCGAACAAAGCAGAAACAAGAGTGCTAAACAAACAAATTGTACCTCACACCACCTCTGGTCCTGCTGGAGCTGTCAACTCTACTGCATGCAACTGTCCATGCCCAGCTCCTCTGCCTCTCTGATGTCATCCACCTCCCCAACCACACCCTGGTCGAGGTCCCTGAGGAGCACCCTGAGTTCGGCCTCCTCCCGCAAATTCTGCCCTCGGAGGAGCATGGTCCTTCTACTGCTGGAAGGGCCTCACTGGCAACCGGTGCTGCTGAGGTGGGCGCTGAACTTACCCACCTCCACCGTACTGAGCTCGGGTCGGGCACCGACCCTAAACGTGCCCGAAACCTCCACAAGAAAAACAGTTTGGTACTGGGCTCATGAAAAAGGATGAGGACCCGAAGATCTGAACTAGAACTGCTGGGGCCTACTCCCCACTGCCCTGAACCTGGAAGGTCCTGTCGCAGGAGACCTGCTGCTAACTGTCTTCCCCTTCGACGAGCCTAGATGGATCCCCTCTCAGGGTTCACCTCCCAGTGAGTGCATCCTCTTTACAACCTCTGCCTTCTTCTGTACTGCCAAGTACGTCGGAAGGGTGAAGGGGGTGACATCATACCGGAGAAAAGGACGAAGCGCCTCCTCCAAACGTCTCACCAGAGACTCCTCATCCGGAAAGAGATCCAGAGAAAAGCACAGGAGACACTGGAACTTGATCCCCAACTCTCGTACTGACATACTCCCCTACTGAAGGGAGAGTAACTCCTACTGCTTCTCTACCTTGATCATGGAAGAAACGAATTCCTCTCGGAATTCCTTCTCAAAGTCAACCCATGGAACCTCTAGCTCTATCCTCTCTCCGAGGTAGAGTGTCCACCACTGTTGTGCCACACCTCTCAGCTGACTGACTGCTAGGGGAACCGAGTACTCCCTCAGAGCACGAATCAAGGTAAAAGTGATCCCCAGCTCCTCAATCCACCCCTCCGACTCCGTATCCGAAGTACTACCCTCGTACTTCTTGAGGGTATGTCGTTGGAAATAACGGAGAGTATTCTGCCACTGGCTATCTTCCTCCTCTCGGACAATCCTCAACTGATCGACCACCTGGATTTTTTGGGCCTCAGCAATCTGAGCCACCCGGGGAAGACGTCCAGGTTCCATATCTATACGGTAAACAAAGATCGCCTAAGCCCAAGTAGTAAGGAAAAACTCAAGGTTTTATTTTTATCATTTTATTTCAATTTCTTTCCCAGAACACCCAAATCAAGTTAAACACAATCATGATGATGCATGTACCTTCCCTAGGTTCTCTACCCGGCAATCAATGTAGTCTCACTTGGTCATTTGGTAGGCTCAGAGTCCTTGTATCGGATCATGGGGGGGCCCTAAAATCCCGTTTCATAGTCAGTCTTCCCTGGCCTATGTTACGCACCAATATTACATAACACTGTTTCCCTATCATCCCATGCAATCCTCACTGTGCCTAACTCCACACTCCATCCTATCTCTCAACCATCACCTCTGATATCATTTTTTCATGACCCCCTCCCACCAAAGATGCCCCTCCTGAGCTGGAAATGGTGAAAGGGAGATAATGGCCCCTGAGTCCCGCCTCCAGTAGGCCCCGGGGTGGAAACTAGCACCAAGGGTATGAGTTTTCTCAAATATGGGAGGCATTACCCTTTTTATTATTTAGGATCGGGAAATAGGATGAGTCAACCACCAAAAAGGAAAAGAACAAGTGTATAGAAATAAACCCAAACCAAGCCCACATGCATGTTTAAACAATTTTATAACAAGGTACAAGTACAAGAAAGCTCAAAGTACAATACCAAACGAAAAAAAAGGTACAGTAACAACTCCAACTGTCCGACTAGTAGGGTCCCGCATGGCCCTGGTAGTCCTCCTGGAAACCTGAAAGTAAACGTAGGGTGAGCATACAAGTATACTTAGTAGGGAAACTTAAAGCTCTCGTGCACAAGTGGGGAGACATCATAATGTCCCGTGAGAACAACAGAAGAACTTAGAAAGGAATTCTATCCACCCAACCTGACAAGACACACTCACCAAAAACACAATCACAATAGGTAGTAGTATATAAGAACAAGAGTATTGGGTACCCCGCACCATTTCCCTTGAGTTAGCTTCTCTTCCTAATGACGAACATCCTGAAGTTTCCACACTCTCCCCGCCAGCACACACCTGGGCTTCACAAACCACACATCCCGCCCACACACATCTGGGCCTCACAACCACGCATCCCACCTGCACACACCTGGGCCTCACAACCACTCATCCTTCTCGCACACACCTAGGCCTCACAACCATGCATCCCGCCTGCACACACCTGGGCCTCACAACCACGTATCCCACCCGCACACACCTGGGCCTCATCACGAAGATTCTTGGGAAACAGTAGAACCTGCTCGAAGAGTCTTGGCCTAAAACCACCCCAATCGAAACCTACCCGAAGAGTCTTAGGTGTTAGGTCGCCTCAAGCCATCACATCCTAGTGGAGAAATAGCAGGAAGGAGCTAGTAACTAAGGTAAAAACACCCTCTCCCATGAAATAGGAATGTTCGGCACTAAGTGCTCAACATGGGTGGGGTGAAATAAAACACAAAAGATACAGATATATATATATATATATATAGAAACCGCTCAGCCCAACCTATGGCTTCTAAATAGGTAAATTGAGCATGTCCCTCGGCACTGCTACTACGAAGCATGCATACAACAATAACCCCAACCCCATTTAGGTTTTCACATTTTAGCAGAATCAGTTTATTTGTTCCTTAACTACTGGGCAACTATCCACAACCAACCACACCGATCGTTCATAAAACATATTCCTGCCATCCACAAATCAAGTTAGGAAAATACAAGCAACACAACCAAGTCCTTCTTATCAACCATCCAACCCATTGATTATTAATCCTATTCCATTACCATGACCCATCATTCATTAACTCTTCCACTTTTTATTTATTATTCACAACCCATAGTCCGTTCACATTCCAACCCATACCTGCATCCCTGCTGCCAACCACCATAACCATAACCACACCATATATCATTATCCCTTTAATACCATTTATCTCAGCCTCACTGCTCGTTACTAACATAACATTTACACCAACCCACAACCAAGACAACTGCAACCCCACTGCTCACCCTTTCCACAACATCCCACAAAACACCTCCATCACATGCCACGTATCCAAGACAACACCCGCATGTTCATTATTCCATTTTTTTCAACTGGGGTGATCACACAAGGGTTCCAAATTTTAAACAGCCAACTTTACGTGATTAACCAATTTCCACATTCCACAAAGTTCTATCCACAAAAAACGGCCTAGAAAGAGAGGGAAACATTTAATTGTCCAAGCAAAGGCCCCCAACGACCGTGATTTTCTGTAGGCATAAGCCTATTCAATTCATAACATATCAAAAGGATATGCAAAGATCAACATAACAAATTCCCCATCCCTGTTCTTTAACCAGTTATTATCTTTATTTAATGGTTCAACTATTTCTCATGAAAACAAGAGGATACCCACCCCGCATGATGCACAAATTAGAGAGACAAAGTTAAGATCCCTACCTCAACAGGTTCTAATAACAACACTCCTCCCCAGATCAACTTTAGAAGATGTCCGTCAGCGTCCGTCACTTCTGTCGGGTCCCGGAAAAACCTCCTCGGGTGGATGTTGGAAAGGAAAGGCCGAAGGAAAGACAACGAATCCAAGCCCGGAAGTTCCTCCTCGTCGTTACGATCCCGTGGCTGCTGACGGATTGTAAATCGGAGCTCGGACGAAGAAGTTATGGCTGAAAGATCCATCGAGTCTCTTGGGAGAACTCTGCTCAGAGAAATGGGGGGAGAGGAGTGAGTTGAAAAGGAGGAGGAGACCCCTCCTTTTATAGGTGAGAAAAGAAAAAGTAAACGGCATGTACTTTATGGTACACGGCGTGTACTCGGTTATTTCACATGGTCTCCACGCCGCTTCCAACACGGCTCTGCAGCCGTTGACTGGTAAACACACGGTTTGAGGGTAACACATATGCGGGGAAGGACTACACGGCGTGTAGTTTGGACACACGGCGTGTACTCATTTTTTGCACACGGCAAGGACATGGCTCCAACACGGTACACGATCGTCGACTGGTAACGCGTATGTGGGGAAGGACTACACGGCATGTAGTACTGGACACACGGCGTGTTCCCATTTACTTCACATGGCGAGGACATGGCCTGCAACACGGGGTATACCCGGCAAGGGGGTACACGGCGTGTACTCAACCTACATAGTGTGTAGTTTCAAAATTCTGGAAGGTGTGGTAAAAGTCCATTTTACCCTCCATAACACTTTGTGGCCTTCTTTTTGACAAATGATTGGGCCGGAGAGGTTCTGGCCATTACAGCATCCAATAATTCCATATACCCTGGAGAGATAATTATTCATTGATTATTCAATGAGGACCCAATGTAATTTTGGATTAGAGGTGGATCTCGGGGAAATTTCAAATCATTAATCAAGTTGGGAACTTATTTTGTATTTCTTTTTATCCATTCACCGTGTAATAAATTTAAAACATCTTGTTCATTATATTTTATTATATAATATCCCTAATAAAAAATTAAAGGGATTGATATTTATAACTTTTATTTTTTGTAACAAAATTTTTTTGGATGTTTTCTATATTGGGTGATGATCATGGGTTGGATGAAACAATTACTCCCAAAACCTTCCACCTAGTATCTTGTGCCCCATGAGTTAGAAAAATTATTCCACGTCAAGATGTAGATTTTTTATGAGGGTAGTTAATCAATTCAGTTATCTTATCTTCCCTCTCCCTCTCCTAATATCCCTCAAACCACTACTAGAGAACCCATCATTTAGTGTGCTACCATTAATCGGTACTACATAAAAAGCTTTCATCATGGTTTCCATTAATATCACTAAAAAATAACAGATAAAAGTACCATTTTTTAGCACTTTTATTTGAGTTGAAAAAGAAATTCATTTATTTTCATTTTTTTAGTAACAATAAGGGAATTCCATTATTCACACTTTTTTAAGCACTAATAGAGGGCAGACCATCATTATTGCTAAAAATCACTGAAAATGGTAAATTAAAAAAACAATAAAAATCATATATTAATATATATACATATTTATAAAAATATAATATATTTTATAAAATATGATTAATATATGACTAAATATATATTCACACATCATATATACAAGTAATTTTTCTAAAAATGTCATATAAAATTTAAATTATATATAATTAAAAAAATTATTTCATATAGAAATATATATTGATATATATGTATATATATATATATATCTCACATATTATTTATGTAATACTAATGTATAATAAATCATACTTATATTCTATATATTTCAAGATATATGGTTTATAATTTATTTAAATATTTATATTAATTAAAAATACCGATTATTTAATTTAAATATACATTTCATAACACCTTTTTATCAATTCCACTTTCTTTTTAAATTTGACATATATATCAAATAATAAGTATTAAATTATTAATTAAATAAATCTATAAATAATGTTACACTTAATTTCTCAAACAGTAATTTCAAATGTATATATAAGAAATCACATCAATTTTATTGGAACAAATATATAAACAAATAAAAATTCTATAATATTTTCATTTTAGATTTTAATTTATAAATATATAAAATTTAATATATTGTTTTTTTAATTATTAAATTTTATTCATTTTTTATATTTATACTTAAAATATACTACATATAAATTTTTAATTATTATTTATGAATGTATAAATATACATTTAATTTATTCATTTGAAATTATTATTTTTACAAAATTGTTATTTTATTTTTTTTTATTTTTTTACATTTTTTGATAAACAATTATTAATGTTTTAATATAGTTGTAATATAAATAATTAATATGTTAATTTATTTTAATTTTTTAAAATTTGTTTAATTTATAATTAAAAATCAATTTTTTAATATTTCTAAAATCTATTCATTGTTTAAATAAATTTTTATTCATCTTTAATCATTCATTCATTTAATATTATTCATTAAATAATAATATTAAATGTTTATGATACTTTTTTTTTATTTTCTTCATTTTAAATATTTCTTCTCTTAATATTTTTTAATTTATCCATTTTAATGTTCTCATACCTAATTATTCAATATTATTTTTAATTTTTCATATATAAATATATTTATATATATCAATATATATAATATTTCTTTAAATATGATTTTTATAATGTAAAATATGTATTTACATTAAGTCATATATTTATTGAAAAATAGCTTATAATAAAAATATTATATAAATTATAAATATTGAGTAATTAGTATTGAGTAATAGAATTTTAATAAAATGTCATTTTTTCTGTTTAACATATGTAATAAAAGTGTAACATTAATTTCACAAAAACAAATATGTAATTAATTACATTTTATAAATAATCACACACACTCAAAAAATATTCCTAAAATTTATTCACTTTTAATATTCATAGTATGATTTTATTTGTTAACATAATATATTTCTTATATTTTTTTAATTGGTAATTTTTTTCTTTTTTTCTTTTTTTCACTATATTAAATTTATTATTTTTTTATGTTTTTCATATTTAGTCATTTTTAATATTATTTATTAATTAATATTCTTAATTATTTGTAATAGTTTTATATTACTCACTCTGAATTTTTATTTGTTTGATATTGTTATAATTTTTTTGTTTTTAAATATTTATTTATAAATTTCCATTTCATATAATTTAATGTTTTTATTGTGGATATAATTTATATAATTAATATATATTCATTCATATTTTAACATACATTAATTTTTAATTTTTTTTAATAATCTATATAATTAACAATATTTATTTATTTTTGTTATACTTTTTGAAATATATTGATTTTTTACCATCTAAATATCACTGTTTTTTAAAATTTCTTTTTTTATTATTTTTTTATAATTATTTAATGATTAATAATTTTAACTTCTTTTAACATTTCCTTTTATATATAATCATTTTAAATTATATTCTTTCAATTTTTTGAGATTTATTTTTTTTTTATTTTTTGTATATATTTATTAATTAGTATTTTTAATATTTTAAATGTAGAAATATATACATGTGTATGTATATATAAATTAGAATATATAATATTTCCTTAAATATGATTTATCTACTCCCAAATATGTATTTACATTAAATAACTCTAATATTTTGTAAAAAATGGGTTATAATTAAAAACTTCTATTAATTTGAAATATTGTCTAATTTGTATAAACAAATAGACATCTGATAAAATGTTTTCTCCTTTTTTAAATTTAAAATATATTTTATTGGAGTTACATTAATCTCACACACATATATACATAATTAATGCAATTTTATATGAAAACACACAAACACGCATAATATTAATGTAATTTATTCAATTTTTTATATTGGGTGTATAATTTTATTTGTTAACACAATATATTTAATATAAATTATCTTTCTAATCTTTAAAATTTATTTATATTTTAAATTTTTATTCTATAAATTTTATTTATTACTTTTTATTATTTTTTAAAATTTAATCAATTTTTATATTATTTATTCATTTTTCATCTAAATTATTTGAAATATTTTTTTTATTAAAATTATTTAAATTTTCCATTATTTAATATACTCACAATTTTATCCATTTTTATTATTTATTTATAAATTTTTATCCATCAACATTTAATTTTTTAATATGATTGTAATTTAAATAATTAATAGTTTTTCACTTTATTTTTACCATATATTCATTTTTATTTACTAATAACATATATAAATATTAACACTTATTCATTTGCTTAATATTTTTCCAATCTACTAATTTTTTTAATTATAAAATTTCACTAAATGCAAATATGGATTCTATTAATATTATTTATTATTATTCATTCACTAATAATGTTAATTATTTTTTACTTTTATTTTTATTTTTTATTTTTTATATTTATTTATTTAATATTATATTAATTTATTCATTTTTATTTTTTTTCACATATATTTATTCATTAAAATTTAATGCTTTTAATAGGGTTTTAATGTACATATTTAATATGATTACATATTCAGTTATCTTTTGATAATTTATATAAATAATCAAACTAATTAATTTTAAAAAAAATAATCAAGTGTATTCACTTTTAGTTATTAAATAACAAAAATTTATAAACATCGTAAAATAATATTATTTATAGATTTATAATATAATAATTTATCACTTTTTTAATTTAATATTTTCTAAAATATATTCATTTAATAATTTTTAATTTAATTTATATTTTTTTCACGTTCTAAAAATAACTGATAATAAATGGTTTTATGAGTTCTAAAAAAATATAAACCAATAAAACATTTATTTTTCAAGGATACCTTTTTTGATAATTAATATAACTTGTGATTTTCTGTTTTAGAATTAATAAAAACATATTTATTAGTTCTTGTCAAAAAGTAGTAATAAAACCCTTCTATTAATTTAAATATAAATCTAACAGATAACCCCATCACTCGTTCTTTTAAAGCTCTCATAGTATGTATCCGTTATCGTCGCTCCCCCTTGATCTTCTCAGATGAATCGACACTGTCAAATCCAATGGTATGTGATTTTTTCTAAACATTTTTAATTGATCATGATTTTTTTGTGTGTTTTAAATTTTTTGACAGTGTTTGGCTTTTTCATGTGATCTACATAACATTAAGAAGATCAAGACTGGCATATCAGTAGTGACACTTGCTCCCCACCCTCATAAAAAGAATATCATTTACTATAAATTGTTCTTCCTAGAAGAATCATTTTAGTTTTATATTAAATGAAATATTCAATCCTTCAAGTAACATACAGATTCATACACTAGAGACCAGTTAACCCATCAATTCTCAAATGATATGAAATTTTTTAACTGAAAGACCATTCTTTTTGGATTAATCATTTTCAACAAGTTGAAATATGATATTTGTACATCATTTATATTTAAATTTTCATAATCATACATCCTTTGTATTACTATTAGTTGGATAAAAATATCTATTATTTATTTTGTTCACTCAATAGAAATATTTATGAACAAACAAAACATGACTTTCCAATTGAAAAAAAAATATTTCCTCTAAAGAAAACACCATATCTTTAAAAAAAAATTCTGAACTTATTTTATGGTTTTTAATGTACTCTACTTGAATTATCCCTGTAACCTCTAATGATGTTAATTTTTCTTAACACTATTAGATTTCTATGTAATAAAATTGAAATATTTTTTACGAACTAATTTAAAATGTATTTAAAAAACTATTATATCTCAAAAACATAAAATTTTTATCTATATATATAAAATAATTAATCCAATAATGAAATGAACCTGTCATAATTGATAGTTTTAAAATTTTCTTCCTAATTTATAGACATCGTGAATTTTTTTTGAGTCCCTAATGAATGAAAATTCATGTATTACCGTTCATTATTTTAGGCTACAAGTTTTTCATAGTGTGATATATGTGTATCATGATATGACAGTTATTTTTAGTCACGCATTGGAGGATAGAGGGGTTTTGAGAATTATATGTAAACCCTATATATCCTCTCCTCATAAAAATTCCTTTTCAAAGTGGTATAAGAAGTGAGCGACACTGGTGGGATGTGTGTCATGTTGGAGAAAAAAACCATGAGGAAGTGACATAAAGAGGAAAATATTATGATGGAGGTCCATACATCCCCAATGTAGAACATACAATGGGTATCATATAAGGTAGGTAACCTACGATTTTTAGAGAAAGGATGTTGGGAGATATTTTTAGATTCCTAAATGAAAGATAGTGTATCCCCTATGGGTCATGGTTGCTGGATGTAGGGGTTTCGTGATACTTCATATGGGTGTCCAGCCGTGATACCCATTTCCATGTCCTACATCGGAGAATTGAGGGGTTTCTGGCATAGTATATTATCCCTAACAATATTATTCCCATGATAATTTCTTTCTAGAGGAGGGTGGGCAATGATCCACCCTCATGGGAAATGAGTCATGTTAAAGAAAAATACCCAATAGGAGTGAACTAAACAAGAACAATATTTGGATGGAGGTTCCTACAGTGGCAATTTAGATCCTAAAATTGGTATTATATGATGTATGAATCCTATAATTCCTACGTAATGAACTTATGGGGATTTGTTGGATTCCCAAATAAATTAGATTTTGTACATTATGGGTCATGGTTGCATGATTCATGGGTATCATGCCGTGACACATTGGTGTAACATCATGACACATAATTCCCAATTCCAAATTTGAGACTAGAGATTTGTTGTGAATGATATATAATACCCATATATCCTCTCCCCATAATAAGAACTTTTAATCCGGGGTAGTCCATGAGTGACCCTCATGGGAACATAATCATATTGAAGCATATATCCAGGGGGAGGGACCCAAAGCGTACAATATTTTTATGGTGGGACTTATAACCCCTATAAAGATTCTGAAGTTTGTATGATAGGATATAGGTAGCCTCTCATTTTTATAGCATGAAAAAATGGGGAATTTTTTGGAGTTCTGAATGAATGGCATTATGTGCCCTTTAGTTCATGGTTGTTGACTCGAGTCTATCACAGGGTGACATATAGGTTCCATTTCATGACACATGTTTCTCAATCCCACATTGAAGACTAATGAGTTTTTTAAAATGGTATATAATCCACCTATATCCTTCTCCCTTAAAAGGAATTTTCAAAGGGGGTGTGTAGTGAGTCCTTCTGAAGATAAAATCCTTGAGGGAGTGACTCAAAGTTGAAAATATTGTGATGGAGGGTCCTTAATCCCCAATATAGGGACTAAAAATTCATAAAAACATTTTTAGACTACTATATCATGCGATGTTCCATTAGATAAGATCATTATACAATATATTATATATTAATTAATCATATATGGTTCAATTGATGAGGTATTTCACATTTATAATTTAAATATTTTAAGATAAAAAATTTTATGTAAATATAATTATTTCATTTTGTTCATAAATAAATGTGTGGAAATACAATTTATTTAGATTAAATATGATGTTGTGGTAAATCCAAAACGTCCGTTAGAGATATTGATCTAGTATTTTATAACTATTCATTATTTCTCTATTTTATCATCATAACATCACTATCTCTTAATGGTACTTCTTTCAAACACTTCTAAAAATGAAATTTAATGTACTCTTAATCATATACGACATGATATACATTAAATAATTCCTTTCCAAGATATAAATTAGATAACACTAACCATTTGATTATAAGAGTTCAAAGAATTATCTAAAATTAAATTCTTTCTAAAATTAAAATATTTATAAAATTAATCTACAACAAATGAAATAATATCAAATTACTACCATTCTGAGATTAATAATTTTTTTTTTCAAACATAGATTCATCCTAGTGATTAGTGAATATTATATTCAATTGATACTTTTTGTGAAAAAATATACTATGATATCCCCTTTCATTATATGGTCCTAGATGAAATGATATCTTATCATCGTATATATTTTCCATGAATGATTAATTGGATTTATAAAAATTGATATAGAAGAAGTGTTTGTGAACATAAAATAGTTGTTAGAACAAATTCTACTTAGACTATGGATAATGAAAATGTGTTTACTTCTTCAAAATATATTCCAGGGTTATTTTTTCAAGAATATAGAAATTTGTGACTATACATTTTCATTCGGTCCTGCATAAAAAAATAAATATAAATTACTCAATATTCAATATTTTTCTTTATAAGGTATAATAAATTAAGATTAATTATTCCATTGATAAAAATAACAGTTATACTGATTGAAATAAAATTAATACCACTAAAATTTATCAAAAATATTCATCGAATGAAAACACGGTATAAAATAATACATCTTATTTTATTCATACATAGTAGACCCTCAATGATTCCTCCATATTTTTTATATTTTTATATATGAGGTAACTCAAAATGGTGTTTTTACTGTAAAATAAGTAGTGAAACATTTGGTTTCAAAGAGAGAAAAAAAAAATTTTGATACAGGGATGAAAAGGGAATAATTTATATCCTTAGAAAAGTAAGAACTACATTTAGAGTAGTGATCTTAAACATGTTTCGGATATATAAACATTTCCCAAAATATGGAATACACACACTCAAATTATGAAAAATTATTTAACTATAAATGTATATATATTCTATTCAAACCATATGATTATTTATTTATTTGTTCTATAAATTTTAATTAACATTATTGTATGAATATGAATAAAAAATAGATGGATTTTAATCATATGAAACAGGAGTATGATGATGATGTTAAAGAGTTTGTCATGTTTGAAATAGAGCATGAATAAAACCCTTCTCAAATCCTTTTTACATGTTTATATTGTTTTTATTAAAGATAAATTCATCTATAAGAGTTGGAAGAACATTTTATATTTCAATTAATGGATCAGAGTTATAAATACATGATAAAAAATAAGTAAAAACAGAATATATATAATTACAGGGATGATGCTACCATTTATGGATCATTGGATATAAAGACTAGTGAATATTATGATGGATATCATATGGAATATTTCACAAAGAAAATTTTATATAACCATCATTAATGTCTAAATTTGTTTGATAATATATATAACTACTTAATGATACTATTATATATTGTTTGTACTAAATATCCAACATTTTCAGCTACATTAATGTTTCTTAATTTTAAAGCTGGCCTTAGATAGAGTAGCAATAGTTTTACCGAAATCCTAGGTCTATAGAATGATATGATACCAAATGAAAATGAGATTCCTTGTTGAATATATCACTCGGAGAGAATAAAATGTTCAATGAGTCTGATCTATGAAAAAATACATGTATTTTCTAATGATTTTTCATTTTTTATCATGAACCATGAATCACATAGGGAATTCCCTAATTGTGGAAAATATTGATACAAAAAATAATAATAAACTCCTTTGAATTTTTTATGGTTTTTTCCAATCATTCAACAATTTAGAAAACTATCTAGATTTTCGAAAACTACTAGACAATTGAAATGAAAAAGTAATATAGTAATTGAATGTGTGGAACAACATCATCCAACAGACTCTCATTAGTGTAAAAAAATTATTATGAGTATCCTAAATTTGGAAACATGTTAATAAACCTCTAACGTACATTTTATATAGATGGAATACATCATTTTGGTGTAAAAGTTTGATCTTTTAGTATATATCTAGTTTTTTTATAAATTATAACATTCCCCATTTATTATAGATGAAGCACAAATACATTATGTTTTATCTTCTTATACTAGGACCATGACAACTCAATAATGATATTGACATCTATCTGGATCAATTAAATAATGATCTGTAATTTTTATGGGATACATGTGTTATATTTTATGATACTCATAGAAGTGAAGTGTTGAAAATGATGTCCATTTTGTATTGGATGATAAATTAATTTCATTCTTATAGAAGTTTCTTATACCATTGTAATAAAAGAATGTTGTGGTTTCCCATTTGTGAAGAATAATTACACACATTTTTATTGAAAATTTTATTGAATAATTTGGTTTTAGTACATCCTTTTTTTAATAAAATGACATAAATACCAATCATATATTATATCATTTGTTGGAATCGCTGAACAAGGTACAAAACTATCTCTGCTAACAGGTCACTGATTATTCAATAATGTAAAATATAATGACAATAATTTCAAAAATCCTTTTTTGAAAAACCATAAAATATACTTTTTGAAAAAGAGATAAATTTTTTTTTAATTATCATTCTTGAATTTGTTTTTTACATTAAATATTTTTTTACATCAGGAAAATAGAAAAAAAATGTAATGGTGTTACTGAAAAGTTACTAAATATACCAGAGAAAACAAAAGAAATAATTAAGGCATGGTTAGACATGATTTTAAATGGAATCATTGGTGAGCATGCATCGGGGAATGGTTAAAGGATAACATTCTCTCTCTAATAGGATAAAATCTATCAAGTTATAAAATTTTCAATATTTCAACTTCCTTACCAGTTTCAATTTTTTAGAAGGATATTCATACAATATAAATAATTTCAGGTCTGTGAATTTTTTGATGTTAATTGGTGTAAAATCACATTATTTTATTGTTTTTATGCAATAATTAATAGTGTTTCTTTACATTTCATTTTCTCTAAAAATTTATAAAATACATTAACCCGAATTTTCTTCTTTTTCAAATCTATATGTAGTAACATCATAGACTCTATGAAAGTTCCAATTTTTTATAATGAAATTTCATTCTTATTATTTGAACTATTGATATTTCTACCAACATCATTCATTGTTATAATTTTCCACTTGACCATATAAATTATTAAATAAATTTAACCACATATACTTGTTCATTATATATTGATATTAAAAATTGAATGAAATATGATGATTTTAAAAGGTTACATCATGAATAAAATTTTTCTATAATGTCCTATTATAGGGAAATAATTTATTAGAGAGGTTGTTGAATTCTATACCGATTACAAATTAGATGATGATTTCATTGTTCTCCCAAAATATCATCAAAATTGATTCCTTATATGAGTGGTGATTTATGAAAGATATGCTTTTACAATTACCATTACATAACAGGAGAGAGCTTAACTTTATATTTTATGAAATAGTTCATAGTTTCTTTATATAGTGAATCCCATAAAGAACTTATTAAACATATCAATCCCTCAATTGCTGATGGATGGATATAAAATTCACAAAATATATTTTATAGCATGGTTCCAATTTCATATTTATTAATATTTATCTTTAAATCCATATTCAATTAATAAACTAATTTAATGGATAGATAGGTGACCAAATGTATATGCTATATATGATACTAGTTTTTTAATTAAGGGTTATAAATTATATAAAAAGAATCAATATGAATGTACTCTGATGAAAAATAGTGCAGTTATGATCATTGTGGAGGAAATGAACATATTTGGTTCCAAATATATAAAACAAATTTTTTCGAATATGTGATATTTATGTTCCATCGAACCGATATACAAGTTGGCTTAAAAAAATTCAAGTTATTGTTTTCAATTGAAAATGGGATGAAAACAGGAGTATTATAATAGTTGATGAATTGGTATTTACAATAGTTAATTTCATTGTGGAAGGATATAAGTATGAATAGTTCATAATGGTAACACATGAAGTGCATGTATTTTATGGTTGGATCCAGATAACAAGAATTGGTAAAAAAAATTAGTGACTAGAAAACCATAAGTTCATGAGAAAATTAAATTTAGGATGACCATTTCATTTGTATATCACTATAATTTCACTGAGTTACCAATATAGGCACTACAATTTTTGTTATAAAAGATTAAATTGAGGGTATTTGGATACTAGATAGAGGATCCAAATCCCTTCAACATTCTAACACAAAATATTAAATAATGATCTGGATATAGTGTTTTTTTAATATACTAGGATTTTCCTTAAAATATAATATTTTCTCTAAAAAAAATAACTTTTATAAATGAAACATATGAATACTCATGAAAATAATAACATTCCCATAATATAATGTTACTAACCTCTAGGAAGAACATAGGATGGATACTGAAATTTTAGAATTAATATGGGATCAAAAAAATGTTCATAAAAATAATAATGATGTTTTTATCACTTTTTTAACTAAAATGATCAATGTTGGAAGAAAATGTATAATATTTGAGGTTATTTAGAATCAGTATATCCAACTTGTATACCCCAATAGATCAATTTCCATTAATTACATTGGGGTTACAATGAGAATTAATTTTCCAATTTATATATACACATAGCACAATATCATGCCGATATTGAAGTCAAAAAAATTTGATAATATTAGGGTAATGTTAGGGTATACTTTATCTATTTTAATGAAAAATTATATAATCCAATGTTTATTTACTTTTCATTTTCCATTGAAATGTTTTCTTATTTATGATTATTATAGTAAAAAACATTTTTAATAGTTATATAAAATTCTCATAGATGTAAGAACCTAGATTTTCTTTTTAGGTATGGATCACTATTTCGAGTTGTTTTTAAGAAAAAGGAATAAATGGGAATTTTCTAAGTACTTTCTTTGTACATATGAGAACACATTGTGTACATAGGTACCGCATAAAGCTAGGTATTTCCCATGTAACAGCTGAGTACATGGCTATGTAGGTGACCTTATGGATCACCAAAAGTAGGGGTCGGTTGAGGTGAATATGTGACATATACATTTAATGAACATGCCATGTACTTTTCTTTTTATTTGATAAATCGGTGTGGGGTCATGTCTCATCCATGGAAATGTCTTCTTATCCCATCGGTTCATACAAGAGAGTGACAGAACAGCCGCGAACAACGAGCCCCTCCCAGTTCTCTATCCTAGCTCAGATTGAGATGTCATCGGTTGTGTTGGATTCCAACCGGTGAGTTTTATTTTCCACTATAACCTTTATTTTTAATTATTTCTCTATAATTAGTAATTATAGGATGATTATTTTTCCGTTTTTTATATCTACGTCGTTCTAGGCCAATTCAAGGGAAAACGTTCAAGAGTATTGATCATACGACATAAAGGTAGGTGGTTTGAGCCTTTCTTTCTTCGTCTTGCGATTATATATGATAAAGGAGCCACATACCCAAGTTTGGGGTATTTATTGATTGGAAAATTAACACTATTATTTACCTTGTATGGTTTAATGGATTGGAAAGTGATTTTTTCATATGAGTAAGGTCACATGCCTTGTTTATGGGATACCCCAGGGGTGTGATTCCCTTATTTGACATTTTATGGTTGTTTGGCCTAGGTTTCCTTTGTGGCGTACCTTATTTCAATTCCATGTATTGTTAAGGATGGAGTTTGTTAGATCATCTTAATTTCATGTGTCAAAGTTGTGAATGTTATCCACATAATAGTTATATATTACATGTGCTTCCTTGTTATGATATGTGTGGTTTTCTCCCAAAGGACTGTGAAATCATGGAACAAGGAAACCAATGGAGGTTTCCATGTTTATTTACATAGGACCATGAGAGCCGTACTTTCTACATTGGATGATGGGTGTTGATGATGAAAGATATCTAAGAGGTCATTTATGATTTATTTATGATATGTTTACCCATGGGGTATTGACCATGAGAGATACCCAGCGGTCATTTAAAAATGATTGATGTTATGTATACCTAGGGGTATTGATCGTGAATGCTACCCCTAAGGTCATATATCATTACTCTATGTTATGTGGGACCATAGGGGTTTGACTGTTATTTCTTTCCTAGAGGGTCATTTGTGTATAATTGAATCATTAGGACGAGTTTCCAAGACAAAGCACAAGCTTGGACCTAGTCTAACATGATTTGTTATATGGTCTTCTAAGACATCTATTTTGTTAATATTACGTATAGAGATAGAGATCTTAGGCTAGATCCTAAGATTATATTATCCAATTGATTGAATAATTGAAAAATGTAAATGAATATAATTGAAAATCAAAGGATTCTTTACTTTGGAGTACAACATATTTTACTGCTTTATTTTTCCTATTTCCTACAATATATATATATATATTCAAAGATAGTTATGCATAGATATTTTGGTTATTGTCTACTGGGATACATCTCACCCCCTGTTTGGGTCATGATTTTGGATCCAAATAGATTATATGGTTGTAGGCATTGATAAGGGAAAGCGCCCTTCATTATCAAGCACTCGATTAGTGTTGGAGCTGGAGAACATGGGACCAATCTGAGGCTTGCGATGATACTGTATTTTACTTGTTTTCTAAAGTAATTTGGTTTCTGTATTGTTTTCCGACATTGTAACATGTTTGTCTGCATTCCAAAACACATGTGACATGCATCATTTATATATTCTCCAGTTGTTATATTCCTATCAATATTCTATTTTTTACTTATTTTATTGGTATTACTACTTCCTCTATTGTTTACAATTTTTAATTCCAATTTGTATACTCTGCCAATGAGGTCATTGTTTCCCCACTATTCGACCTTGGCCCTCACTACTAGTTTTTAGCCTCTGTCATTTGTGTAAATGTGCTTGAGGTCATGCGACCAACCGGGTACGGGGCACCCTTGGGTGGCACCCAGAACCAGGATGTTAAAAAGTGTTATAAGAGGAGTTTCTTTTATTATTTTTCTTGCTAATTGGAGCCTATAGATAGGTATAAGAAGGAATATGGGGTTGGTAATAATTTTTTCTCTAGATTAGCTAACACGTGTACAAGGAAAAAATATTTTACCTCGAATATTGCAATTTGTATTGTTTTTAAATTATTAAAGTTGATTTGATTTCACTGTTGGGTGACACACTTGTTTTGTGATGTTATTATTTATATCATTGTGGTTTTATTTATTTGGAAACCTAATTATTTGAGGGTATTCCATCTCATGCATCATATAGGCACTTGTTAGTGATCACATGTCATGCATTCTTGTTATGACATTTAGGGTGCATTACTAATTTCATGCTGTTGTGATATATGGTGTGTTAGATATGCATGTTGTTTTGATAGATGTCATTATAGAAATACCTACTATTTTTATAGGGTTTTGGTATGTGTAAATTTTTATTTGTATGGATTCAAAACTTTGGTCCCTGATGTTTTGTGGGCCCTCTTGGATCGGAATTTGGTGGACCATGTTTGAACTTTAATTGAATTCTATTAAAGAATTATATGAAATAGGATGCCTAAATTTGATTCTTGAGGAGTATGGGCTATCACAGATCGTAAATTGGCATGAATTCTCTAAAATGTTTAGTTTTAAAGGGTTCTATAGATGTTTTAGAGGCTTACTATCTGGAAACCTAGACAACATGGTGTGTGACATTATGAAAACATGCCATGTGTTTTCTTTTTAGGAAGACTGACTTTGCTTAAGTACACACAGTGTACTGGGAGCACACAACGTGTAGTGATTGACCGTGTGACTTACTATGTGATAAGAGACACAGGGTTGAGTAACTTTTGGTAGAACACACTATGTCAAGATTTCACACGCCGTGTTGTAAGGAACCACGTATTCAGGTAGTGTGACCAACGACACGGGTGACTGAAACATAGGTTATACATGCCGTGTATAACTTGTACATGTTGTGTATTTATCAGCCGTGTATCTGGACTTGTGACCAACGACATGGGTGGATCAGAATTAAGTGGTACAGTCGTGTCTAGGGTAAACACATTGTGTAGTGTTACGCCAACAGAGGAAAATGTAGTTCTATCCATATAGAATAACATGGGTAGGAAGGAATAATAAAATACACACCATGTCTCAGAAGGAACACAGTGTGTGTGGGGTTGTTACACGACTAGGATTGGAATAGGTACATGCCCATGTTAACGGTTAAAGGGAACATGTCATGTAACCCTATTTTTTAAAACATGAATTCTTTCCTTCTCTTGTTCCGTTATTTCACTTATAAATTTTTTTGATTGATAATCTTGAATTGAGTTGTGTGATTGACCTTGTAGAGTCATCACACCAAGACATCCTATGGATGTACGCCAAGTAATGGGTGATGATCAGACACCAGAAATGGTATATTAGGGACTACCAGTAGATCCTGTTATTGTGCTCATCTTGGCACCAACTATTATACCAGACACATGTATTGATGCATGGTTCTATGATGGATTTATGAGGATGATACAGACTTTACAGGGAGCACCATGTCCTACCCGAACTATGGCATAGTTGACATGGGTGTTCTAGTAGTAGCATCCTCCCACCTTCTTAGGGGATGGAGGGACATAGGCTGCTGAGTCATGGTTGGAGAGACTGCTTTCCATCGTCGAGCATATGGAGATGCCTCTAGAGAAAAGGTTGAAGCTCGGGATGTTCATGCTATGTGATTCCACCAATAAGTAGGGGTATATTATCTCACAGGTGGGACATCATCAAGATGTCGTTTGGGAAGAGTTTCATAAGAACAATTTTAGTTGCCTCATTTTTAGCTTATTCTATAATTGATATAGGGGATTCCCATATTTTTATATATTTTTACTTTGTAGAGAGACTTGGGCTCTACATATTTACTTCTGATGATTTATGACTTTATACACTTTGTTGGGGATTAGGAAGGCTAGTGTACATCAGTGAAAGGAGTGCCCTATTGAGGTTGGTGGGTGTCACTTCTTATGGGACCTCTGTAACGACCCGAAATTTTGAATAAATCTTGTTTCTTAATTTTGTGTGTTATTTTATTTTTTTTATACTCAACAAAAATGTTTCATTTGATAACATGAGTATAATTAAAATGAGACCATTGGGTTTTTGACTGTTATATGACCATTAGTCAATATGACCACTGGAAACTAAACATTTTGATTATTGTATCTAAATACAAGTAATCTTGGTTAATTAATATAGAAAGAAGATTTGATGGCCTCACCAAGTAGTCTTGGACCAATCGAAGCCCATCTAACAGAACATGGGAAGGACGTAGCACCACTAGGCTTTTCTCTGGACCAAACCCAAGCCGAACTTCATCGTGTGATGTTAGAACGGAATTGCCTTCACGAGAAGTTCAAACTGATATAAATTACTACTCGTGCGATGTTGGTCGAGCCTCCCTCAGATTCTCTCACCTTAGCACACCTTACACTTAGGTCCTATGCTGGTGTGATAAGTGACTATGTAAGGAGACCATAACTGCCTTCTATAATCCTTTGTTTTAAATACAAATTTCTATTTCTTCTTATGATGAAGTTTATGAATTTCCAAATGACCTGATAAATATTGTATGTATATTTTTGATGAATTTTAGAAAAATTATATTTTAAAAAATGTTTATGTAAACCTTAAATAATTAAAAATGTGTAATTATTTTCAAAAAATGGTCTTCTACAATTATGTTCAGTACGAATTTAGAGTCTAATAAGATCAACTTAATTTTTGATGAATAGTAAATTATTAATAGTGATTTTATGCTTAGGATTAGTAATGTGACCAAATGGATTAGTAATCTCACTTAAAAAAGTATTAATATAATCTAGGCACCTTGATTAAGTAATGTGATTCAATAAAATGGTTAAATAATGGTTTCACATATTATTATTCAAGTATTTGTTTTTTCGGGTGAATAGTTTTTTTAATTAAAAATTTAATTAATAATATTTAGAAAATTATTTTTATAAAATGGATTTCATTTTTGAACTCAGAGCGTCGATATTATGTTATGGTAATTTTTGGGGATTTTTCTGAAAAAATGAATTTTCGGTGAATAGTGTATTTATTTAAAAATTAAATTAAAAATATTTAGAAAATTATTTTTATAAAATGGAGTTCATTTTTGTAATCAGGGAATCAATATTTGGTTAAGGTGAAATTTTGAGATTTTTCTGAGAAAGTTGAATTTTCAGTGAATAGTAAAAATACATTTCTAGGGTTTCGGTATGTTTAATGACATCATAATTGTGTCATGATGATGTCATGAGATATTTTATGGGTTGTCCGACCAAAGCTTATGAATTATTGTATTGGGGGCCCCATGTGACATAACTTCATGGGAAATATCTTGGGAGAGCACATGGTTTTGAGAAACCCACTTTTGAGGTGTCCCTTGGCCATTAATGCCTTGTCCCCTCACTTTCCATATAAATAACAAGACATTCTTTCATCCTTTGGACTCCAAAATAATTCTCAACGAATTTATGGTCTCCTTACCTCCCAAGGAGTCCTCCCAAGGTGGCCCCAAGCCCTCAAGGTCCAAACCATTGAGTTTTAAGAGTTACGTTTTAAGGTAAGGGATCTGACCCCTCTCTTTCTTTTCATGTGATCTCTTTTATGTAATTTCTTTTATGCTCCTTGTTCTTATGCTGGTGGATGTTCTTTTATATTAATTATACTGTCCTTTTTATGTTCATATGATGAGAGACCCTCTCTTACTCACATCATTTCATTTTATGAATGTTTAAGTGTCGCTGTTAGGCTACCGAAATTTTTGTAACAGATTCTTTCACCCTTCTCATTTTCAAGTTCTATTTTCTTGTCAAGTCCTTCAAGTTCCTTTTTATTATGTTGCGGAATGATCTCTATATCTATAATAATGATCTTTTATGATCATATTATGAGATACCCCATTTTATCTCTTCAATTCAGTATTTTGAAGTTTTACATGGCGTTGTTAGGCTACCGAATTTTTAAGGGGATTCTTTCACCCTTCTCATTCTTTTCAAAGTTCTACGTTCATGTCATGTACTTCAAGTTCCTTTTTAATTATGTTGGGGAATGATCTCTATATCTATCATACTTAACTCTTATGTTCACATGATGAGAGGCCCTATTTGATCTTTTCAAATCATTTTTGTTGATGTTTAAGTAACGTCGTTAGGCTGCTGAACTTTCATAAGAGAAATCAAATTTTTTTCTTCCTTCCATGTTTTTCATTTCAAAAGTAATGTCCTTAAAATTTCATTACCATGTTCATATATCATTCTTATTCTGTCCCAATACTGTTTTATGGGTCATTTATGAACGTTTGACCCATGTCCCCTCTCTTTTCAACGTTTTCTAAAAACCCGAAACATAGCCGTTATGCTGCAGAATTTTCGTCTCAAAATGCCTCTCTCTTTTCTCAAAATTACTTTATGTTATAAATTGAATAATCAAAGCTCTTATTTCTACAGTGGTATTCACATATATATCAAAATGTTCTATTTTAAATTCTGTGATTTACATACATGAGACCCGCCCTCCCCTTCTGTGGGTTTAAAGTGATGTAAAGATCATATTTTTAAAGCAGTTTTTTTCTAAAAACGTTATGATTATGAAATGAAACCCATTTATTTTATGTTATATGGGTTATTTATGAAATTTTTGATGATGATATATGTGGATCACATTATAATAAAGGCAAATTTAAGGGTGTTCCCTGATAGCTCTCCAATGCATTGGGTAATGATGTAACCACTAGATATTACAATTTTTACGATATCTTGGTGAATAACCTTGGTAATTTTCAAATGACACCTTGGGGATGGACCTTGGTGATATGTTCATGATTTTCTATGTTAAATGATGTATCCACATCTTAAAGTTATGAAAAATGTTATTTTTATTATGATATGCCACATGATTTCTTTCTCATGCCTTAAATTTTTTTTCATGACATAGTTGATGTATCTCAAGTTCACATGTCAAATGTTTCTCTTGTTCCCTTACTGGGACTTCTGCTCACCCTTTCTTTTGATGTATGTCCCCAAGTTATGAGATGTTGTAATGAACCTAGGATGAACTTAATGAGACGCCTTTCAAGTGTTTAAGAAGAATGTTTTATGTTGTTTTCATCTATTATGTTCCTGGTTTCCAAGACACTAAACCTTAAAGATCCTCAGTTTTGTGTAATGTAATGAAACTTTATGTTATCAAAATGCGAGATGCTATAGTTGGTATCAAAGGATTGTTTAGTTATTTGTGGAAATTAGGATATGAAAACTTTAGGAAGAACCCTATAGAAAAGTTTAATTATAGGAAATCTTCTTGGTATTTTGGTGAGTATTGAGTAAGGGGTTGCCAAGCAAATACATCCCTATCTGGATATGAGTAGGTAGAGGCGGATCTGGCACAGATGTACATAGGGGTAAAACCCGAAAACACCGCTTTGAGCTAGACTCAAATGGGAACTAGTACACGACAATGGTCCTTGCTGCACTTTTGGTTACGACACTCCTGGGGAATATGCTTTGGTAAATTCATAAGCTTAGTATAAACCATTATTAAAGGAACAAAGATAAAATAAAATAATGATTCACATAAGAAGATATGATCATGGATAACCTAGATTGGAACCTAGGGGATCATAAGTTAGGGTATACTATTCTTCTAAAAGTTATCCTTATATGATTTAAGTTCCTTTTAATGATTATTGGCTAAGTATTTAAGCCCCTAATTATACTTTCTCTTCTTACTTAATGGTAGGAAATGGAAGAACATGTCCCAACAACCAATGTGATAGGAAATGCGATGATTTCCGTATTAATATGACAGAGATGATTAGGGGATTAAAATATTATTATTATTTTGGAAGACGTTCACTATTTTGGGAACCCTATTTGATCGAGGTAAATAGATTACTACGGTATTTTCTTTGATGAGTAAAGGTTGAATTATATATTGAAGAATCAATGAATTTAAGGTGAACTTATGGTATTATAGGTTACTTATGGAAATGATTGACCTATCTTGGGAAAATATGTTTAGGTTAGTTACTTTGGTTATAAGATGTTAGGAGTGGTTGATGTTGTTTGGTGATGAACGATAAAGTTTATCTTGGAAGACTATGTTATGAAGTCCTTCTTGTATTTGGGTTTCAATCTTAGTTTGGGTTATTTTGAGGAATTTTAAGGAAAGTTACTTACGGAATGGTCTATGATGAACTCTGGGTAGTACTGTGGAACATTGAAGATTTAAAATTAGTTTCCCTTCCTATGGGAATCTATCTTTTTGAAGAGTTGTTTTATCTTACTCTTTCTGTTTTTGGGATAAATGTTTAATGATAGATAGTTTTTCTTTTGTGGAATACGTGATTCTCTAGAATATTATTCTAGTGTTTTGATGAGACCAAGTAGTTTTGAATGATCATCGTTTAGAGAAAAGATTAGTTTTGGTAGAAACTTATTAAAGGATAAAAATCTACATGAAGGTAAGTATATTTCCTTATATTTTTGTTCTATGTAGTAAATGAATTCCTCAAGATTATGAAAAGAAATGTAAAACAAAAACGTTGTTGGTTTACGTTTCCTACTAGGTAATCAAAGACCGTTTACACACATCATAAGTTTGGGATTTTCTTATGGTTAACTTACTCCTAATCATGTTCTCTATCAGTCTCCCTCAGAACTTGACCCTTTGTTTTCTCCTCCATGTCCATGTTTTCCTACATGGAATCCTAGTGTGGGTTAACTCGGGTGACCTTTGTTCTTCCCTTTTTTTCTTTTAAAGTAATAGTTTTACTGACTCCTTTTCCGATGTCGGACATTCAATGAAATTTCAAAACCCAATTTTAAAAATTGCGAGGATGCAATTTCTTAAGGGAGAAGATTGTAACGACTCGAAATTTTGAATAAATCTTGTTTCCTAATTTTGTGTGTTATTTTTTTATACTCAACAAAAATGTTTCATTTGATAACATGAGTATAATTAAAATGAGACCGTTGGGTTTTTGACTGTTATATGACCATTGGTCAATATGACCGCTAGAAACTAAACGTTTTGATTATTGTCTCTAAATACAAGTAATCTTGGTTAATTAATATAGAAAGAAGATTCGATGGCCTCACCCAGTAGTCTTGGACCAATCGAAGCCCATCTAACAGAACTTAGGAAGGAGGTATCACCACTGGTCTTTGCTCTGGACCAAACCCAAGCCGAACTTCGTCGTGTGAAGTTAGAACGGAATCGCCTTCCTGAGAAGTTTAAACTGATAGAAATTACTACTCGTGCGATGTTGGCTGAGCCTCCCTCGAATTCTCTCACCTTAGCACACCTTACACTTAGGTCCTATGCTAGTGTGATAAGGGGCTATGTAAGGAGACCGTAACTGCCTTGTGTAATCCTTTATTTTCAATAAAAATTTCTATTTCTTCTTATGATGAAGTTCATGAATTTTCAAATGACCAGATAAATATAGTATGCATATTTTTGATGAATTTTAGAAAAAGGATATTTTAAAAAATGTTTATGTAAACCTTAAATAATTAAAAATCTGTAATGATTTTCAAAAAATGGTCTTCTACAATTATTTTCAGTACGAAATTTATAGTCTAATAAGATCAACTTAATTTTTGATGAATAGTAAATTATGAATAGTGATTTTATTCTTAGGATTAGTAATATAACCAAATGGATTAATAATCTCACTTAAAAAAAGTATTAATATAATCTAGGCACCTTGATTAAGTAATGTGATTCAATAAAATGGTTAAATAAAGGTTTCATATATTATTATTCAAGTATTAGTTTTTTCGGGTGAATAGCATTTTTTAATTAAAAATTTAATTAAAACTATTTAGAAAATTATTTTTATAAAATGGATTTCATTTTTTAACTCAGAGCGTCGATATTATGTTATGGTAATTTTTGGGGATTTTTCTGAAAAAAATGAATTTTTGGTGAATAGTGTATTTATTTAATAATTAAATTAAAATATTTAGAATATTATTTTTATAAAATGGAGTTCGTTTTTGTAATCAAAGAATCGATATTTGTTTAAGTTGAACTTTTGGGATTTTTCTGAGAAAGTTGAATTTTCAGTGAATAGTAAAAATACAGTTTTAGGGTTTCGGTATATTTAATGACATCATAACTATGTCATGATGATGTCATGATATATTTTATGGGTTGGTCGACCAAAGGTGATGAAGTATTGTATTGGGGGCCCCATGTGGCCTAACTTCATGGGAAATATCTTGGGAGAGCACATGGTTTTGAGAAACCCACTTATGAGGTGTCGCTTGGCCATTAATGTCGTGTCCCCTCACTTTCCTTATAAATACCAAGACATTATCTCATCCTTTGGACTCCAAAATCATTATCAACGAAGTTCGGGTCTCCTTACCTCACAAGGAGTCCTCCCAAGGTTCCCTCAATCCCTCAAGGTCCAAACCTTTGAGTTTTAAGAGTTACGTTTTAAGGTAAGGGATCTGACCCCTCTCTTTCTTTTCAAGTGATCTCTTTTATGTAATTTCTTTTATGCTCCATGTTATTATGTTGGTGAATGTTCTTTTATATTAATTATACTGTCATTTTTTTGTTCATATGATTAGAGACCCCCTCTTACTCTCATCAGTTCATTTTATGAAAGTTTAAGTGGCGCCGTCAGGCTGCCGAAATTTTTGTAACGGATTCTTTCACCCTTCTCATTTTCAAGTTCTATTTTCTTGTCAAGTCTTTCATGTTCCTTTTTATTATGTTGGGGTATGATATCTATATCTATCATACTGGTCTTTTATGATCATATTATGAGATACCCCATTTGATCTCTTCAATTTAGTATTTTGATGTTTTAAGTGGCGCCATTAGGCTGCCGAATTTTTAAGGGGATTCTTTCACCCTTCTCATTCTTTTCAAAGTTCTACTTTCATGTCAAGTCTTTCAAGTTACTTTTTAATTATGTTGGGGAATTATCTCTATATATATCATACTGAACTCTTATTTTCACATGATTAGAGACCCTATTTTATCTTTTCAAATCATTTTTGTTGAAGTTTAAGTAACGCCGTTAGGCTGCCGAACTTTCATAAGAGAAATCTAATTTTTGTCTTCCTTCCATGTTTTTCATTTCAAATGGTATTTCCTTCAAATTTCATTACCATGTTCATATATCGTTCTTATTCTGTCCCTATACTGTTTTATGGGTCATTTATGAATGTTTGACCCATGTCCCCTCTCTTTTCAATGTTTTCTAAAAACCCGAAACATAGTCGTTATGCTGCAGAATTTTCGTCTCAAAATGCCTCTCTCTTTTCTCAAAATTATTTTATGTTATCAAGTGAATACTCAAAGATCTTATTTCTACAGGGTTATTCACATATATATCAAAATGTTCTATTTTAAATTCTGGTATTTACATACATGAGACCCTCTCTCCTCTTCCGTGGGTTTAAAGTGACGTAAAGATCATGTCTTTAACGCAGTTTTTTTCTAAAAACGTTATGATTATGAAATGAAACCCATTTATAATATGCTATATGGGTTATTTATGAAATTTTTGATTATTATATATGTGGCTCACATGATAATAAAGGAAAATTTAATTGTGCGCCCAAATAGCGCTCTAATGCATTGGGTAATGATGTAACCACTAGAGATTACAATTTTCACGATATCTTGGTGAATAACCTTGGGAATTTTCAAATGACACCTTGGGGATGGACCTTGGTGATATGTTCATGATTGTCTATGTTAAATGATGTAGCCACTTCTTAAAGTTATGAAAAATTTTATTTTTATTATGATATTCCACATGATTTCTTTCTCATGCCTTAAAGTTCTTTTTCATGACATAGTTGATGTATCTCAAGTTCACATGTGAAATGTTTCTCTTGTTCCCTTACTGGGCCTTCTTCTCACCCTTTCTTTTGATGTATGTCCCCGGGTTATGAGATGCAGTAATGAACCTAGGATGAACTTAAGTATAAGCCTTTCAAGTGTTTAAGAATAATTTTTTATGTTGTTTTCGGGTATTATGTTCCTGGTTTCCAAGACACTCAACCTTAAAGATCCTCAGTTTTGTGTAATGTAATTTAAGTTTATGTTATAAAAAGGCGGGATTCTATAACCTCTATTTATTAGAGATGATTGGCTAGTATTCCATTCTCATAATGGATTGTTTAGTCTCATTTTAGGCATTTTTTTACTACTATTTCCGCAGGGTGAGTTTCATGTCACCAAATGGTTAGTCTTTTCTACACAAGGGAGAATGGGATTTCCAGGCGAATAGAGTGGGGCCTGAGAATAATTTGTTGAGAGGAATTGTAGCCCAGATTTCTAGTTTATATTTAGATGACCATGGGACTTCACATATTAACTTTCCCCTAGTGGTGGATCATTTTATAGATATATTTTCAGAGAAAATTTCATGTTTACCTCCAGAGTAAGAGGTAGATTTCTTTATTGATCTTGTTCTAAGAGCAGCACTTGTGTCTATTCCTCCTTATATAATGTCCACACCAATGTGACAAGAGCTCAAGAAGATGTTAGAGGATTTTTAGGGGAAGGGTTTCATCTGACCCAGTACTTTTACTTGTGGTGCGCCTCTCCTTTTGGCGAAGAAGGTGGACAATACCCTCAAACTTTGTGTGGATTATCGAAAGTTTAACCAGTTAACGGTCAAGAACCGATATCCCTTGCCAAGGATTGATGATCTCTTTGATCATCTTTGAGGACCCCAAGTGTTCTAAAAGATTTAATTGATATATGTTTATCATCAGTTTCATGTTAGAACATCATATATACCTCTTACAGCATTTCATATCATGTATAGTCTATAAAAGTATTTAGTTATATTGTTCGGTCTCATGAATGTGTCGGGAGTTTTCATGGAACTGATGAACTGAGTGTTCCATCCTAACTTGGATTCTTTTTTGGTAGTCTTCATTGACATTATCTTGGTGTAATATCACACTCGACCAGACCATGTCATCCTTCTTGAGATCCTATTGAGTACACTAAGAGAGAATTAGTTATATGGTATACTCTCAAAGTGACACTTTTTTATGGACCAGATTGACTTCTTAGGTCATGTCAGCTCAGAGACAGGAGTATCAATAGACCCAAATAACGTGAGAGTAATAGTTTCTGGGGATCATCTGAAGAACTTCATTGAGGTATAGTGTTTTATGGGGCTTGCTGGTTACTACATGCATTTTATTCAGGGATTTTCATGCTCATAAGTTCCATTTATGGGCCTAACAAATAAGGGTGTGAAGTACTTGTGGAGGGATTCTTACGATTCATCCTTTCTAGAGCTGAATGATAAATTGACATTAGTACCAATACTTATTTTTCCTAAAATGGAAAATAGTTACACCATTTACAGTGATGCATCAGGTATCGGGTTGGGAGCAGTGCGTATGCAAAGTTAAGGAGTCGTTGCCTACGGGTCTCGGTAGTTGAGGACACATGAATGAAATTACCGGATGCATGATCTTGAATTGGCGGCAGTTTTACATGCATTGCATTGTTGGAAAAATTATATTTTGGGAGAGAATTTTTTGGTATACACTATCCAAAAAATCTTCAAGTATATCATTACTCAACGAGATCTGAATTTAATACAGCAATGGTGGATTGAGTACCTTCAGTCCATTGACTTTGAGCATGAATACATGCTTGGGAAGGGAACGATGTGGCTAATGTGTTGAGCAGGATGACTTAGATATAGAAAGTTCTGAAGGCTAGCAGTGAGTGGAAGATTATGGCTATATTATCTGAGATACATTTGGAGGTGCATAATAGACTGGGGCATATGTTTCTTTCTTCTATATCTGTTACTTATACTCTAATGGATCTATTGTGAATGAGTTCATTATCAGATTCCAAAGGCCAAGTCCTATGGGAGAGTGTGTCCAATGAAGACCCAACTCCTAGGTGGGCCATAGGTGAGGATTAGGTTTTCAGTTTTCATAGGCGTGTGTGGGTACCAGTAGACATACGTGAGGATCTTTTGTGAGATTTTCATGCCTCTTCATAGGAATTTCACCCTAGTGTCACCAAGATGTATCGAGATCTACATCGTTAGTATTAGTGGACAGGTATCAATAAGGATGTAGATGACTTTGTTATGAGATGTTTCACCTATCAATAGTTGAAGTTAGAGCACCAATGACTAGTAGAGCTTTTACAGCAGTTATCCATTCCGGGGTG
This sequence comes from Viscum album, assembly GCA_963277665.1. NCBI lineage: Eukaryota > Viridiplantae > Streptophyta > Magnoliopsida > Santalales > Viscaceae > Viscum > Viscum album. The sequence continues at coordinate 1,101,096,908 of OY728123.1, forward strand.
GACATGGAATGATGCCGTGATGGATTTTTTGATGGGTTTACCAAGGTCACCACGAGGAAATAATGAAGTTTGGGTTGTTGTTGATAGACTCAGAAAGGTTTCACATTTCTAGTCGAGCAAGGAAACCTTCGGTATTGATGATCATGGAAATTTTTACATCCGAGAGATTGTATGTTGGCATGGGGTTTCGCACTCTATCATTTCAGACAAGGATTCCCAGTTTACTTCTCATGTCTGGCAGGGACTACATATAAGGCCCCGGCCTTAAACCTTACTTAATATTGAATTAAAAGAATAATTCACATTGAGGATCTTTTCAGGTTTAGAGTTTTAGAGAACTAGATCTTAACTATTACATCTCAAAAGATTACAAAGTAGACACTTCTACTAAGTTTCCATAAAATTAAAAACTCTTAAAATGAAACATGTCTAGTTCCATGTTTTATATAGCATGACTTTCCCTTGATCCCATCTTTGACACTATTCCACATTAAGTCTTGTGAAAAACATTTCAAAAAAACTTGGGGTGAGCATAAAAAACTCAGTAAGGGATACACAATGAATGAAAACTGTTAGTTTTTCAAAACAACAAGTAATCCATGTATACATTATCAAAGTAATTATTTTCACCTTTATGAAGTAGTAAAAACTCTTCAATGAATAAAAGATCATTACTTACCCTTTTATAACCCAAAGATTACCATAAAACCCATATAAAGATCACATAACATATAAAGGTAACATGGGACATAAATATACTTAAATAGAATAACCATACGGTTGACTTCCACACATATCACTTAATGGAATAGCCATACGGCCGACTTCCATACCCAATGCATTGGAGGTTATAACGTAACCACCCGTCCTGGTATTCATGGCACCACCCGTCATATTGTTTATCACGTAACCACCCGTCAAATTTCCAAGTACCATTATAAAATCATAATACATAAAACAAATATAATTTAAAGAAAACATTTCCACACTTTGATCACAATATATCACTTAAATATATTGACATAACAAAATCCATTATAAAAAATCATTTTCATTACCAAAAAATATAAAAGAGTATATGGTATTTATCTCATTTTTAAAACATTACGGCTTTTTGAGGAATCCAAAGACCAAATAATACTCACGACGGTGGAAAATGTTATTGTCACCGCGTATGTTAAAAGAAACATTACTTTTTGTCGTTTAGTAAAACGATTCATATAAAAATATTCCTTTTGAATAAAATTAAAAGCCAATGGGGTTTATACACTGTACAAAATAAAGTTGTGTATAAAACAAAATATGCCTCAATGAAAGGAGATTGAGACTAAGTCCCTTACCTAGGGTCCGACTTGACTCGATCATTCTTTGACGTCCTGAATAATAAACTTGAGTTAATTTATACTTGATTAAGAACCTTTTTCAAGTTCATTATTCCTTTTATATCACTTATTTCCATGTTATAAACATTATGCAATCATTTATGTTAATAATGTTTGTTTTGTCGATATTTGGTTCTTAAGTCGAAAGTGGACTTCTTACAATTACATGTTGTTCGTGTGGTCAAATATTCATTATATCTAGAATGATATTCATGATTTAGATTTCATATATATCATATATATCCAGCATATACATGTATTTATAATATTACATAATCATTTAGAGGTAAGAAATTAAATGCACCGTTCATGGAGATGGTAAGCCGTACGTACGCATGAACTCTACTTTCATTTCGATGTCATATTAATGGAATTAAAACTAAATGAGATATATGTATATTTTAATTCCATAATTATATTAATCATTTACATGTATCATACATCATATATATCCATTATGTATATTTACTTATAATAGTACATTACATTTGGGGATAAGAAATAAAATACACCGTTCATGGAGACGGTAATCCGTACATACGCATGAACGCTACTTTCATTTCTATCTCATACTTTAATGGAATGAAATAATAATTATTTAAAGGTATATTATAATTCTAGTTAGGGTGCTGTTTTCAGAAATCATAAAGGGGATGTCCTTGGTTGTTTTCATGGTACTTGTGGCTTTGCCTCTTCACTTGAGGATGAAATGCATGGCATTATCGTTGATGTGGATCAAGCTGTGATGCGTGGCTGGGATAATTTATGGATCGAAAGTGATTCTACTGTTGTCATTTCTTCCATGAGGATAGGTATTTCCCACTTTTCTTGGAAGCTAACTAATCGTTGGATTAATTGTTTGGAGACTCTATTTTCATGGAATCATATTGTCACTCACATTTATAGGGAAGCCAATTCTATTGCTGATGGCATGTTAAATAAAGGTGTTTATGGAGTTGATTTTGTTTGTCATGATCAAGTTCCTGATGATCTCCTTATTTTTATTAAAAAGGATTGTCATAAGTCTCCCATTTTTAGACTTCATTAAGATGTCTCTTATCTTTGTTTGAGTCTTTTTTGTATGGTTTTTTTCATCCTTGTGTTTTGCTTTATTTCTTTGGGGTTTGTTTTCTTAGTTTTATTCTTTATTCTTCTTTGGAGTGGTTTGATTTTATTTTTCTACTGGTATGAAGTAGTAGGCCTACTATTCTCTGTTTTTTTTTATCTGTTTTTTTATGCAGATTTTTTCGGGGCTTCTTTCGTGGAGTGTCGTCCTTGAGTGGTTTGCTTTGATTGCTATTTTTAGAATCTCCATTATATCTTGGGAGTATTTCATGATCCGAGGAAGTTAGCTACTGCCTTTGATGGGGGATTGTAGGTGTCTTTGTTGATTGGTTTTGGAGTCTTTGCTGAGGAAGCAATCATGCTTATACAGAGGGTGATCTAAAGTCTTCTGTTGTGGGATTCCTTATGCAGAAACTCCTGATTGTCTTCCAGATCCCACCCTATTTCAATGGGTGTTTTTGTTGATTTGGTTTCCTTTTCACCATAGCTATACATTATAGTAGTTTGGTGTTTCTTGTTTTCATTTTTTCCTATATTGTTTTTCTTTTTTTATTTAATAAAATTACATTCTACTCTAACTAAGGATGGGTTTATCATGCCTCCAACTATATTTTTTGAAAATAAAAGATGCATTTTGTGTAAAATGTGTCCCACATAGAAAAAAACTACGAAAATGATCACTAATTGTTTTCAAAATGTAATAAAATGATCCATCATTTATTTTGGATTATAATATTATATTTCACATCAATATAATACTTGATGTTTTTGGTATTACACCAATTTTATGTTTTCAAAAATGAAGTGTCATTTTTGTGTAAAAAATGCATCACATCCCTAAAAATTAGTAAATAAGCATATATTATCTTGAAAATTTAAGACAATGATGCATAATACATTTTTTGGGTATAGGAATTTACTGCATGCCAATCCCCCACATGATGGGGCTCATATGACTCAAAGTACATGTATTCAAAATAAAAGTGTTATTTTAGCTTAATACATGGATCTCATTGCAAAATGTAAGTTAATGATCTTAGATTATTTTCATAATTTATTATAATGATCCATTATTTCTTTGTGTTATATATGAATCAATATCAAATGAATCCAACTCAAAATGTTGATACTTTGACTCTACAAATGGGTTTTCAATATAAAAATGTCATCTTATTTTGAAACATGAGTCACATAGCTAAGACTGAGTAAAAAACACTAATTTAATTGAAACATTAGGGAAAATACATAATTTTTTTATGGTATATAGTAATTGATCACTAATCAATCCAACACAATATTCTGCTATTATGACTCAAAGTGTGTATTTCCAAAATAAAAGTGTCATTGTACTTTAAATAACATATCAAATAGACAAAAATGAATAATAGATATCAAATTTTCTTTATAAAAACAAGAAAATAATCCCTAATTCATTTTTATAGTAGGAATAAATCACACATCAATCCATCACATGATGTGACTGGTCTCACTCAATGTTCATTTTTTTTAAAATATATGTCATTTTAGTTTAAAACATGTTTCAAATCAAAAAATCTGAGATAATTATATTATATTATTCTCAAAAATTATAATAATGAACCACAATCCATTATTGATGTGTATGAATTGACTGCATTTAAAACTAAAACATTATTTGGATAATATGACTCAAAGTGCATGTTTGCAACATAAAAATGTTATGTTATTTTAAAACACATTTAAAGTTTAAAGGAATGATAATAAACTCACATTTTCTTAAACCAATATAAAAATAATACATAATTCATTGAAGATATGTGATAATTGATTGCATAATAATCTGACACATGATGCTACTTATAAGAATCCAAGTGTATGATTTTAATATAAAACTATCATTTTAGAATAAATTAGGAATGGAATAGGAAAAACCTATTATATTATATTTTATTGTATTGAAATCATTAGTAAAATGATTCAAAATTAATTTTTTCAATATAAAAATCAACTATATGTCAATATGGCAACCTATGAAGTTGGTATAGCTACATGTTTGTGTTTTCAATATAAAAGTGTAATGTTAGAGTAAAACATATTCCACTCATATAAAATTGAGTAAAAAAAATAATATTTTATTAAAAATTTATTATAATTATCAATAATTCATTTTTTTCATGTATGAGTTGACCTCCATAAACCCAACACATGATGTGTTTAGTATGACTCCAAGTGAGTGTTTTCAATATAAAACTATCATGGTTTAAAACATACATCACATTATAAAAGCTATGAAAATGTAATATAGATATTTTTAAACATTAGGAAACGAATCCATAAATCATTTTTGACATATAAGATTCAATGAAACATTAATCTAACACATGATGTTTCCAGTATGATTCAAGGTTCCTATTTTCAATATTAAGGTGATGTTTTAGTTTTAAACTCTTGTCAGGTATATAAAACCAAGTAAAAAGATATTATTGTGTTAACAAATTAAGAAAATGATGAATAATTAATTTGACACATATAGGAACCAATTTTATGTAAATATTACTCACAATGTTGTTTATATGAATCAAAGTACATGTTTTTCAAATAAAACTGTCATTTTAGTTGAAAAATGCATCACAGAGCCCAAACTGTACAAATTCTATTATATTGTTTTTAATCATGAATAAAATGATCCATAATTAATTTTTTACATGTATTATTTACAACACATTAATCTAAAACATCAGGTAGTAGGTAGGAATCTATATTCTCATTATCAATTTAAAAGTGGAATTTGATTTAAAACACTCATCACATTTACAAAACTTAAAAAAAGGATATCAAATTGTTTTACAAAATCTAGAAAAGTATCCACAAATTTTTTTAACATGTAGTAATATACTACACGTCAATAAGATTAATGATGTGGGTGGTATGACTCTCAATGCATGTTATCATTATAAAAGTGTCATTTTAGTGAAAAATGTTTGTCACACAACACAAACCAAGTAAACATTCTCAAAGTGTCTTAAATAACTGTAAAAAATCAATTATTCATTTAAATCGTGTATTAATAAATCATACATCAATAAAACACATGATGTGGATGTTATTACTCAAAATGATTCTTTTTAGTGTAAAAGTATCATTTTAGTCTAAAATGAAAATCATTTAGCAAAAACTGAGTAAATAACCTATGTTATTCTTAATACATTAGGATAACATTCCATAATTCATTTTTGAAATTTTTAAATAAACCACACACCAATCCATCACATGATGAGATCGGCATTCCACTAAATGCATGGTTTCAATATAAAAATGTCATTTCCGTTTAATGATAAAATTATTGACAACTATTTACATAATTAAGATAATTAATTACTTATAATGTCATTAATATATTAAGAAATTAAAATTTTAATTTACATATATTATTAATTTATGATGTAATTAATAATTTGAAATATAATTATTAATTAATAGTATAAAAATAATTGTTCATTAATATAAAAATTAAAATATTATTATTAATAAAATAATTAATAGCATAATAAATAATATCATTAATATATATAGAAATTTCAAATATAATTTGACATATTTGGATTATATGACATTAGAATTTAATTTTTTTATGTTTTTATTTGATTTTGCTAAAATTAACATTGGTTTTATTATTTTGGAATGATTTTATATAGAGGATGATTGTTGGAAAATGTCTATTATAAGATTTAGTATTTTTTATATTGGTGGTATTTATTTTGATAAATTGTAAATATCATATCAATGTAAATATTTAGTTATTTTTTTTGGAAATTATTAATTGAAATGATGTTTCAATGTTATATTTGTATTTCAAACTATTTTTCTATATATTAGAAGCCCTATCTATTTATTTTACTTGATTTGGATTGTTTTTATAGGTATACAGTGGGGGAAAATCCTTGAGATATTAGTATAGCCTACATTAGTGCTAAAAGTTCAGAAATAAAGGTCCCTTTTATCAGTAATTTTTTTTTGTGATAAACGCACACTTTATCTATGGTAAAAAATAAGTCCCTCATAGAGGATACCTTTTTCATTTATACTACTAAATCACTTATAAAGGGCGCCTTTATTAGCACTTATTTTTTATAGCGGATACAAGCCCCCTTTATTGGTGATTTTTTACTACTTATAAATTTTTAGGAACATTAAAATTACTCTAATTCATAGTTCTTTTTGCACTAACATATCTTATTTCTATCGCTATGATTGGATAATTCTATAGTAGTGTTCTCTTTCTTCCTCATAGATATACAAGATGATCCTGTTGGGATATCCCATATAGTGGAAAGTGGTTTCTATAGGGGTCTATAATATGTGATGTAATGTTATTGGGATAGCCCAATCTCTTTATTTTCCTTGATTTGGAGTATAAAATACTACTATGTCAGTCCCACCCATAAATCTCTCACCAACCTGATAATGCACATGGATAAGCAGTGTAGGTTGAAACTATGTATTAGTCCACTCCATCATCCTATTGGGTGTCTCAGGAAGGTTTATAATACTTTCCTAACTTGGTTAGATGGATATAAGGCTAATGAATTAGCAGACACATCCCCTTGTAAGTACGAAGGGTTGGTGATCCGATAACCCACTCTAAGTAGTCTAAACCATTAGTTAGGAAACTGATGAACTTTGTTTTATCTCAACCCAAACACAAAATTCTCAATAATGAGAATTCATCATACATTCATATCCACTTACACTTGTTTGGGTATCCACAATCTCATTTTTTTATCATGGTTTCATTCACAACATCACATGTGATGCATTTAAGCATGCATAATGGCCAAGTTCACCCTTATTTAAGATTATTTTAAAATATTTACACATTTTTCATGAATGGAGAAGTAAATAGTTCTTTTAGATTATTTTTCTTTATATAACATGATGATAACAACTAATTTACCATCAAGGGACATCTTTTATTCATTTTTTTGTTTTATTTACATAACACCATAGGGGTTCATGTGAGATAATCAAAGTAAACATAGAGTTCCATAATCTCCCAAATATCTACTAATTAAAGGACTTATATAAATATATAAGTAATTCTGGGTATCTTTTTTATATTACATTTAATATTTTATCACTTTTAACACTAATAGTTTTAATTTAAAGAGAGATACAGAAAATTAAGAGAGCTCATGGATGATGGTAGTAGGATATGGCTTTTTACCAACGTGTTTATATTATCAAGTACCTATATGGATGAATTGAGTTCCCTATAGTAATTTTATGGATAAATAATCCATTCTATAATAATTATGAAATTGATGGAATTAGTTTGGGTACCCAATAGAACTACATGATGTTGTTTTTATATTTTATTTCATTTTTGTTATTTCAACATATACCTAGTTATTCTAAAAAACCTAACCTCCATTTTAATCCATTATTATCTTATAAAACCCCTCAATAGGATCCCCTTTATCTCCCTCTCCTCTATAATGGTTTTCGATAAATATCTTATCTAGGGTCCTTTAATTGATCTTGGGAACAAAAATTTGTTGTAAGACCTGAGAACCAAATAAGAAAATGTAATTATTATTTATTCATGAACCAAATAGATTTCAAAAAAAATATTATGTTACTATTAATAATTAATAATAATTGAAAATTTATATTAATTATTAAACTGTTCTATAATTACACATATATTCCTAGAGATGAAATTATATTTTCTAGAAGAATATTTTTTAAATTATTAGGGAAAAATGCATGATATATAAGTATTTGAATATAAAAATAAAATTTCAAATATATTTAAACTAATTTGAATAATAATGGTATTGATTTTAGAATCATCATATCCAAATTAAGTAATATGTCTCTCTAAATAAAAAAACAGGTTACTAAAGTAAATATTAATTTCCACAATAAAATAGTAATTTTTCAAAGAAGAAAATTTGTATATACATTTGTTATATTTTTCAAAGTAAATTAAATTGATAACTTTTAAAATATCAATATAGTATAATGTCTAAATGGAAAAAATCATTATAAATATTTATATGGTGATTTATGTTTAATAATTTTATGATAATAATTTTTTTTCAAAACAATCCCTATAAAAACCATTTTTATTTATTATTAATTTTTATTTAAAATATAATTTTCTATTATAGAGAAAAGTATTTCGATTAGAAGGTGTCTATATATATAAATATCACATTCAATTTAATTATAAGGGTCATTTAATATTATTGGTAAACAAATTATTACAATGGTAAATAATTGAACATTTTATTATAGGGTAAAAGAGGTAATATAAAATGGATTGAATTTTATTAAACCTAATTGGAGAAAATAAACTTATATATATAAATGATATTTAAAAGTTCACATAATCATATCTCAAAATCATCATCTGGCCAAACCCTCCTAACCTAAATGTGATTCCACCATTACACCTCACCTAACTTATTCTTCCAAATAAATTTTCATCTTTTAGAGCTAGAAAAATAGTTAATATCAACCCATTATGTCATCCAATTCAAATATAAATATGTTGATCATGAAGTATATATCATTTTCCCTCTCTAGAGTCGATACAAGGAGTTTTTAAGGTTCTTTGTATTTCCTCTAAATCATTAAGAATCAACCTTGCAAGTAATTGTTTTATATCATTCTCTTTCCTTTTCAATTCCATTTCATTTATTGTAATGTATTTGGAAAAAATATTATCATAAAATACTTTTACATTCATTGTATTATTTTCAATTTGATATATTATTAACAATATATTACATATTTCTTATCATTATAACATTTTCCCAAGAAATTGTTATGATAAAATGTAACTCATTGACCCCAGTTACCCAGAGTCAATGCATTATTTTAATACATTGGTGTGACTACAAGGAAATCAAGTCCCATATGACCAATCGGTTTAGCAGTCTTGGAAAATATATTAAATATATGAACATTACATTAAAATTTATAAAATAAAACCCAATATAAATAATCCTTTGAGGATGCCATTATTCATCTAGCTTAACCCTTCATATCAATCATAACACTCTTCTTCGCATATTGGGAAAATTAAAACATAAGAATAGGGTGATCTAAGATTCTCATTAAGGATAAAAATATAGCGGAAACTATCATAAATACACATAAACATTTAAGGTAATTTATAAGTTTAAAATAAAAATCCTTTTAAACATAAACTTCATCATAATATGGAAAAGATAAATTAAATAATAACATTTAATTATACACATGGATATTCTACTATTTTAATAATCACATGTAATATCAATAGCTAATTTCATAATGATAGAATGCATAATGTGGGACACCATAACCATATAGTTAAGGCCTTGTGAAAAAACAAAAAATAATGATTTTTTCAAGGACTTGTTTCAATACACTAGTTTGTCTCAAGAGATATACCGATACATCTAGGATCTATAGTCAGCTCTAAATGTCACTTACTAAGTCTAATTCATTCCCCATATGAAAATGTTTAAACATAACATAAACATTCGTATTAAAACTAAAATACAAAATGTTAAAACTTTAACCATAAACCATGAATTGTGTGAAAATATCACATCCACATTCAAACATATCCTAACTTATTTAATACAATATGAAATATTGTTTTATATTAAACCATCCTCTATCAAGAATAGTATCCAATAAAGGATGTTGACATGGTTGAAAATAATCAAAAAAACTCTTTGAGATAAATACCCATTTTCAAGAAATCATTTAAATGATAAAGAATTTATAAAGGAATTCATTTAAAATTGATTTTTGAATCAAAGTGTCCCATACCACTTTGAAACTTTTTCAAGAAATTAACACTTTAAAACAATCATGTCTACATAAATAAAACCTTAAAATCATTTTGAAAACATGGACATTAATTAAAATATTTAGAAAAATAAATATTTAAAAACATTTAAAATGATGATATAGTTAAAGAGTACCTTGGATAAAAATAGTAAATATTTCTTTTTAAAACATTTTGATGATACATGGACATAGATGATAAATATTTCTCAGTAGATACTTATATATAAAAAATCTCAGATAATAATATGATTGAGAAAATAACCCTTACTTTGTAATTTCCTTTGGTTGAGGGTATGTTTAACCTTTTTTATAATGGCCATATTATGTTATTAAATTATAAAAAAACCATATTAATATTTATGATATCATACATTATTCATTTATGTCTTTTTACTGCCAATTTAATAATAATTTCTATGTTAAAATAATATTTTGGGTAATAATTGCTTTCTCTATCGTACACGTTTTAACTTGTTATTATTGATCATATCACATATATCATGATTTAATTTCTTCCATAATATAAAACATTATTTATGTACCATATATATTCTGAATATAAATATTTATAATATATAGATGTATGAAATGGAAAACACACTTTATGGAGACGGTAGGTCGTACATACGCATAAACGTTGTTTCGATTTTCATATTGTACTGAACGAAAGTAAGTAAATCAGATATATGTAAATACATACATACATACATACATATATATATATATATATCCAGTAGAATTATTATTTCATATGTTACACACTTATTAATTATATATATATTTATAATCATCGTTGAATGGAGAACTTGGAAATGAATCTCATCGTGTTGTGGAGAGGGTAAGTCGTACGTACACACGAGCAACGATGTCATTCTATTTATGGTGAAATAATATGTAATTGGATAGTATATTATATATACAGAATCATTAACATTTTATATTTATTATGTACATCAATTATACTCATTACTATACCCATCCAAATAATTAAGTGATGAATAAAAAACTACACCACGATGTGGAGATGGTAAGCCATATGTACGCATGTATGGTGAATTTGTCATTAATACGATGGATAGAATAATGAATATAGTTGTACCATATTTACAATAACATATCAGTATGTATAATTCACTTATGTTGTTATTTTATTATGGAAAAAATCAAAGAAAGCAGATGTGGAAGAAGAAAAGAACTTTGAAATAGGTGAGGAAGTAATTACCTCTTCTTCGAGTTCTTCCTTTTGATTTGATCAAAATATCTCCTTAGTTTGGATTCTGATCAAAGTAAGGCCTCTTGGTTGATTTCAGGGTATTTAAAAGGATATTTTTTTGGGGTTTGTCCAAGCCAAATGGATATGAAGGTGTGATTTTGAGATAAGGGTAAGTACTCTTTTATAAGAGAGGTGAGGGCCACTTTAGGAAAAGCTTGAAATATTAGTTTATTATAATATCATTTTCGGTATATAATGACTCTAAATGGGTTTATTGTTAGACTAAGGTTTGTATGGTTCAAAATAATCTCAACAAATGGGTTTAATATAAGTTCAAGTCAACATATTAACATTATATTTTAGATTTAACTCTTAGTTAAATAGTTTAACTTTTACAATGTCTTCTTGTATTTTAATATTACATGATAAATAAACTTAATATAAAATGACAATAAAACCTTTAGTGGTTCATTAATTAAATATATATCATTATATAAGTCCTTTGGTGGATCCATATATTTTTAGGAATATTATATCATTTAATAATATAGTATTTGTTTTAGAAAACTCATTTATGTCAATTTTACACAATTTAGTATTTGGTTTTTTTGAAAGTTAAAAAATATTTATTACATAGAAAAAAATATATTAAATCAATCCTAGAATATAATATTAACCTATAAAATTCTTATAATACATTAAAAGTCTCAATTTACATTTAGTTTTATATTTATAATATCAATTAGTTCAATCTTTCATTAATAAGGTAATTACATCGTCGTCATTTTGTCATAAATAAATTTAATTATTTAACATCTAAAAATTAGAAATAAAATACCATGATATAGGAAATAGTTTTATTTTTATAATTAATATTTATAGTAGAATTTATCTTATGTATAACCCTATATTATAAATGGTTTTGTTATTAAACATTTAATTTAACACTTTTAACTCTTCGTCAAATAAAATAATAATAAATGTCCTAATCCAATACAAGTTTAATAAAAGGATCATATTTTATTCCTAATGTTTCTTTAGGTCAAAGTAAACTTATCCAATAAAATTAGGACTTGTTTTAGGTTAATTATAATATCATTTGTTACCTTTAATTACACAATTTACTTTTAACGGTGGTAAATAAACTTCAAAGGGTACGGTTCACCCAAAATTATTTTCATCCTATTAAACAAAATTTTACAAAATCATGTAAACTGCATCTCTTGGATTTTTTAAATTCAATTCACAGAAGGGATAAAATTACATTTTATGGAAATATGAAAATGTGCCTAGAATGTCGGTAAAAGACATTAAAAAAATCAATAAAATTGTATACATCTAATCTTATTATAAAATGGCTACAATTAATTACATTAAACTAATATAGGTATTATATATCTATTTTTACTTTAAAATAAATTTAAATAAAAATAATTATTATTTAAATATAAGTCGGTTTTAAACAATGACACAGTGTTTTTCACTATTTATCTGAAATTGAAAGTTTTTAGAAAAATACCAAAAATTAACCCTAAGGTAATTTTGATATTCCAAATCCAAAAATGATTTTTATTTTACCAAATTTAAACCATATTAGTTTCATTAATTAATTAAAAATCAATTCTCGTTGTCAATACCAAAAATTGGGTCTTTAAGAAGTAAAAAACTATTAAACGATTGACATGTGTTTATATAAAATTTAAATGTGAATTTACATCCAATGTCCTACATCATATTAAATAATAAAACTATAATCTAATTATAAAATAAAACCACTCAAATTTATAATTTAACACTAGAAATTATTTCGATTTAAAAAGTTGTTTTCAATTAAAATTTAGTACTTTTCACTATTCGTCAAAATATAAAAGTTATCAGAAAAGTACCAAAAATTAATCCAAACTAAATTTTTATGTCCCACTTATAAATAGGAATTTAATTTCATTAAATTGAATATATAAAAGTTTCAAATATTGTATTTAAATTGGGTTCACCATTAAAATGTGGTAAATTTTCATTTTTAAAAAAATACTTCTTTTATCTAAAAAATGAATTTATTATTATATTATGTCTAAGAAACACATAATATAGATTCTTAAATTATATGGAGTATATAAAATTAAAAATTCAGTTAATACTATTCATAAATTCTTTTTGAACGGCTAGTTCAGTAAGTTATGGTGTGCTCGAACTCAGTGTTGCATGTAGCGCTAGCTATTGAATTACTTTAAAGAGATAATTTAATGTTAAATCATGGGGCCTTACATTCTCCCCTATTTAAATAAATTGAGTCCTCACAATTTGACATTGTTCTTTGAAAATAAAATGTTAAAAGTAGAAAATACCTGTGTGGAAAACCCACATTAGAAATAGGGTTAGTTAAATTTATTCTTAATAAGAGGAAAAGAGAAATGAAAAAGTCACCAAAAATTTTGAATTTTAAAAAGGAGAAAATTATTGGAAATTTGAGAGACATAATTGGTGAGAAAACGTAAATATTTATATGTATTGATTGAGGTTATCAATCACAAATAAGAGAACAATAAATAGAAAATTGAATGCCTCAAATCCATAAATCTATTATGACGTTAAATATTATTGGTTCATCAAAACATAAGGAATTAGGATTAAAAAATTGTTTTTAAGATACTTTTCCAAAAGTTTAAGTATTAATTTCTTCACAGAATAAGAATAGAAAAATTATTTCAAGTAGAGTTCCATCCAATAACTAATTTATACCACAAACTCATATTTCACTCCCAAAAGATAATAGAACTCAAAAATGTCATATTTATCCTAATCATATAGGGTTCCAAAAAATGAATTTATAATTCATCTATAAGATATTTTAAAAAAACTACATTATACAATCTAGGACATCACATAGGCCAATGGTAGGCGATACACCCTTATCAGCCTTCATTTGTGGGTTCAAGTCTAGTGGCCTTACCAAACGCAACGGGTTATCGCCCGACCTCTAGGTTGTCCTTTTTATAATAATCCAGATATAATATTAATAAATGCATGAACCATAAAAATAGTATCCAATGACAAACATAATCAATTCCAACCTTTATACATATCCACAATACATATGTGCAAACACACAGTCCAAAATTTATAAGGAATGTCACATAATATACATGTGAATAACTTCATCGTGTATTCTCTTGAACAGTTTATTCATATAATCCATAATCATAAAAAAGTTTTATTTGAGGAGGTATTTACTCATAAATCCTTCATAATTGTTTGTGAAGGAAAATTTTAATTATCCTATGCATATCCCTCATGAGTGTCAAAATTAAGAGTGTAGTAAGGCCTGTTGTCGTGTACCAGGATACCCTAGGTCCAGCCCAAAACTCCTTGTCATAGTTTTCACTACTATGTACATTTGTGCCAGAGCTTCCTCTACCTTATAGTATCCACATAAGGATTTATTTCTTGGAAAATTCACAAAATCCCTATATTACCAAAATTCTAGGAAATTATACTAAACTAATCCTCAATATCTATCTTAGGATAATTTTTCAAAATCAGAGTTTATATAAATTTATTTCCAAGTTTGTTGATAAAATTACTCTAATAACACCTATAATTCCCCGACCCTAGTTACCCAGAGTCAGTGCCTTATTTTAATACATTGGCATGATTACAAGGAAATCATGTCCCAAAGGACAAATCAGTTTAGCAGTCTTGGAAAATAGATTACATATATGAATGTTACATTAAAATTTCTAAAATAAAACACAACATAAATAATACTTTGAGAATGAAATTATTCCCCTAGATTAACCCTACATATCAATCATAACACACTTCTTCACATCCTGGGAAAAATAAAACAAAATAAATGGGTGATCTCACATACTCATTATGGATAAAAATATAGTGGAAACTATCATAAATAAGAATAAACATTTAAGGAAATGTATAAGACAAAAATAAAATAATTTTAAACATAAACTTCAACATAATATGGAAAGATAAAATAATACCATTTACTTATTCCCATGGATATTCTACTAGTTAAATAATCACATATAATATCAATAACAAATTTCATAATGATGGAATGCATAATACCAGACATCATAACCATATATTAAAGACCTCATGCCAATACTACAAATAAATATTTTTTCAAGGCCTTGTGGCAAGACACTTGTTTGTCTCATGATACCTACCGACGCATCGAGGAGCTATAGTGGGCCCCACCCATCACTTACTAAGTCTAATGCATTCCTCATATGAAAAGGTTGAAACATAACATAAACATTCGTATTAAAACTAGAATATGAAATCTTAATAATTTAACCATAAACCATGAATGGTATAAAAATAGCACATCCACAATCAAACATATCATAACACATTCAATACAATATAGAATATTTTATTATAGTAAATCAACCTCAATCAAGAATAATATCCAATAAGGGATGTTGACATAGTTGAAAATAATCAATAAAACTCTTTTAGAAAAATACGCTTTTCAAAAAAAAAATTAAACGTTTCACAATTTATAAAGGAATTAATTTAAAATATATTTTTGAATTAAAGTGTCCCATATAACTTTGAAACTTTTGAAATAAATTAAAATTTTAAAACAAACATGTCTACGTAAATAAATCCTCAAAATCATTTTGAAAACATGGACATTAATTAAAAGATTTAGAAAAATTAATCATTAAAAACATTTAAAATGATTAACTCGTTAAAGATTACCTTCCATAAAAACATAATATATTCCTTTTAAACAAATTAATGAAATAATGAAATAGATGATAAATATGTCCTAGTAGATACTTAAAGATAAACAATCTCGGATAATAACGAGATTGAGGAAATAACCCTTACCTTGTACTTTCCTTTTGTCGAGGGTACATTTAACCTCCTTTATAATGACCATAGTATGTTATTAAATTATATAAAAACCCTATTAATATTTATGATATCATTATTTATTCATTTATGTCTTTATACTACCTATTTAATAATAATTTCTATGTTAAAATAATATGTTGGGTAATAATCGATTTCTCTATCATACATGTTTTATATTATTATTGTTGATCATGTCACTTATATCATGAAATAGTTTCTTATATAATATGAAAATTATTTATTTGTCATATATATTCATAATAGTAATATGTATAATAGATAGATATTTGAAATGGAAAACACCATTAATGGAGATGGTAGGTCGTACGTACGTATAAACACTATTTTAGTTTTCATATCGTATTGAACAGAAGTAAGTGAATGAGATATATATAAATACATAAATATATATATATATCCAGTAGAATTATTAGGTCATATATTACATAATTATTAATAACATATATTTTTATAATCATTGTTGAATGGTGAACGTGGAAATGAATATCATCGTTTTGTGGAGACGGTAACCATACATACGCAAGAGTGAAGATATCATTCTATTGATGGTGAAATAGTATGTAATTGGATGGTATATTATATATAAAAAATCATCAAAATTTTATATTTATTATTTAAATCAATTATACTCATTATTATACCCATCCATCTAATGAAGTGTTGAATAACAAACTACACCACGAAGTAGAGAGGGTAAGTCGTACATACTCACATATGGTGACTTTTTCATTCATAGGATGGATAGAATAATGAATATGGTTTTACCATATTTAAATAACATCTAAGTATGTAAAAGTTACTTTTTTAATTATTTTGGTATGGAAAAAATCAAATAAATAGGAAGTGGAATAATAAAAGAACTTTGAAAGAGGTGACGAAGTAATTTCCTCTTCTTCGGGTTCTTCCTTTTGATTTGATCAAAAGGGCTCCTCAGGTTGGCTTATGATCAAATTAATGCCTTTAGGTTTAATTAAGGGTATTTGGGAGGATATTGGAGTAGGGTTTGTCCAAGCCAAACAGATTTGGAGGTGTGATTCATATAGAAGGGGAAGTACCCTTTCATAAGAGAGGTGAGGGTCACTTTATGAAAAGCTTGAAATAATATTTTATTATAAATAAATTTCAGGTTTATATTGGCTCAAAATGTACTTATTTCAATTATAATGTTATTATGGGTCGAAATAATATCAAAAAATAGATTTTAGACAATTTTAGGTCACCATATTAACCTTGTCTTTTAGATTTAACTCTTATTTAAATAGTTTAACTTTTACAATATCTTCATGTATTTTTATTTTACATGGTTAATAAACATAATATAAAATGCCAATAGAACCTAAAATGGATCCTTAATGACATATATATCATTATATAAGTTTTTTGACAGAACCTTGGAATTTTAGAAATATTATATCATTTAATAATATAGTAGTTATTTTAAAAACTCATTTATTTCAATTTTGACACTATTTAGTATTTGTTTGTTTTTTAAGTTTAAAAAAAATGATTAATTCAAAATATTATATGAACCCTAACATGTCATATTAACCTATAAAATTCTTGGAATGTATAAAAATTCTCAGTTGACATTTATTTTAGTATTTATAATATCAATTATTTTAATCTTTCATTAATAAGGTAATTATATCATCATCATTGTGTCATAAATAAATTTAATTATTTAATTTTTAAAAGTTATAAATAAAATACCAAGATACAGGAAATATTTTTATCTTTCTAATGAATATTTATAGTCAAATTTATCTTATGTATAACACCATATTAAAAATATTTTAGTCATAAAACATTGAATTTAACACTTAAGCTTTCTTTAAATAAAATAATAACAAATGTCCTAATCTAAACCATGTGGACCAAAATGATTATATTTTATTTATAAGTTTGATTTTGGTCAGAATACACTTATCTAGTATAATTGTTACATGTGTTAGGTTAATTATAATATCATTTTTACCATTAATAACCCTATTTACTTTTAACTGTGGAAAATAAAATTTTAAAGTTACTATTCATAAAAAATAATTTGCATCCTATTAAACCACATTTTACGTACTTATGTCAACCGTTTCTCCTGTATTTTTTAAATTCAATTCTCATAAGTGGTAAAATTACATTTTATGAAAATTTGTAAAAGTGCCTAGAAGGTAGGTAAAAGATGTTAAAATTTTCAATAACATTCTATACATATAATCTTATTATAAAATGAATATAATGAATTAAATTGAACTAAA
The DNA here is from genome assembly GCA_963277665.1 of Viscum album. Lineage (NCBI taxonomy): Eukaryota > Viridiplantae > Streptophyta > Magnoliopsida > Santalales > Viscaceae > Viscum > Viscum album. Next base: position 1,101,115,558 of record OY728123.1, read on the forward strand.
ATAGGTATTATTTATCTATAATTACATAAAAATTAATTTAAATAATAACCATTTTATTTAAATAAAATCTGGTTTTAAACAATAACGCAATGTTTTTCACTATTTATCAAAAATTGAAAGTTTTCAGAAAAATACCAAAAATTCACCCTAAGATAATTTTGATATTATGAATCCAAAAATGATTTATATTTTACCAATTTCCAAACATATGAGTTTCATTAATTGATTTAAAATTAATTCCCTTTGTCGAAATAAGAAAGAGGGTTTTTAAGAAGTAAAAATTATCAAAAGATTGACATGTGTTTATATACAATTTAAATGTGAATTTACATCCAATGATCTAAATTATATTAAATGATAAAAATATAATCTAATTATAAATTAAAACCACTAAAATACATAATTTAACTCTACTAATTATTTTGATCAAAAAAAATTCAATTAAAATTTAGTATTTTTCACTTTTTATCAAAATATGAAAGTTTTCAGAAAAGTACCAAAAATTTATCAAAACTAAATTTTTATGTCCCTCTTCTAATAAAGAATTTAATTTCATTAAATTGAATATATAAAAGTGTCAAATATTGGATTTAAAAAAGGTTCTCCATTAATAGGCGGTAAAATTGAATTCTTTGAAAAATACTTCTTTTATTCGAAAAAAATGAATTTGTTATTATATTATGTCTAAGAAATTCATAATATGGATTATAAAATTATTTGGAGTATATATAATTCAAAATTCATTAAATAATATTCATAAAATCCTTTTGAATAGTTATTTTAGTAAGCCATGGTGCGCTCGAACATGGTGTTGCATGTAGCACAAGCTATGGAATTACTTTAAAAGATAACATACTATGAAATCCTAGGGTATTACATAAAATAATGGTTTTAACCTCATATATACCTTTATTTTGAAAATATTTAAAATTATATTTCATTACAATAAGAAATATTATTATGATTTATTGATATAAATATTTTATCATAGTTTAAATGATATATCACCATTACCTCTTGGTACATTACCTTAATAATCTTTTATAATGCTCGAGCACTCCCATATCCATAAAACACCTAGAAAAATTGGTAAATTATAGAGAATGTGGTTATCTAAAAGATAAATACTTATTAGGATAAAAAAGTCAATAAAGTCAATAGAATATATGCACATAAGGGTAATATTCCAAAATTATTATTGGTTGTATATTACCTCCAACATCACTTAGTGCACAATTTTTTGGCTACACTACACACTAAGTTTGACACAATATAGGAATAATATTGGGAAGATTCATGTGTTATTTATGTAATATAATGAAATATTACATCGAACTGATATTTATATAGTATAACTACCCTCTTAACTATTTACTTATTATAATTGATTTTATAAGGATAATTTCTATTTCATTTTTAATATCCAATTTCTTCTTTGTTTCTGGTGGAATATTCACCTAAATAGTCTCAGTTGCATAGGGACTATGTTTTGTAATAACATCTCAAATGTTTCTTATTCTAAAACATAATTTGTTTACTATTAATGATAGTTGATTATGTATTTTAGTTTTATTCATTTATTACATATGATTATTTCATTGTATTAATGCATTATACTTATTAAGTGATGGGTGATTCAAAAAAAATTCCTCTCAATGCATTGGTATGTATCATAAAACAAATTATATTGGGTAACATGGCATATGCCATACCCATTTAATAAATATTTCATGGAACGAGTCCTTGGATATATGAAATATGTTTTGGAATGGACACCTAATTGTATAGTTAATATGTCAAAAATTATTAATTTCTTCACAATGAAATTAGTATTTTTTCCATGTGATCATTTATATTGATATTCTACTATTAGAATAGAGACATTTATTCCCAGAAGTTTTCCATATAATCAATGAAATAGCCTTCACTCATACAGAATGAGTATATATTTACTAAAATACATAACTCCTTAATAAAAAGAGATGAATATTGGGTTTTCATAGACACCATGACTTCTTAGATAGTAAGGGATGAAGATTAATCAAAATTGATTCCCAATATGGTTATGTGGTAGGAAGAATATACCTTTGAATGTAGTTTACATTTCTTATCAAATTTTTGATAAGCGGGTGTTGATACTAAAAATATATATTTTCAAGTGTCTTTTGGGCACTATTGGAATAAAAACACCCTTTTGTGGGGTATAACACACACCTATAAGCATAGTTTTATTTGTATCCATCAATTTTACTAGCCACTAAACCAAAATAGAAATATGGTCATATTTTTTGGCCTTTGGTATTTTTTAATTTCTCATGATGAAATCCATGATCATTCCCAAGTCGTGAACTCAAATCCATAGAATGGATCCCTCACCCAACTCTATTGGATATCAAAGTCCTCATGTGTATATACCTATCTGTATACACAATTATCACCTACAAGCACAACCTCACACATGTATCTCCAATTTATATAGGACCTCACAGTGATCTATAAATAGACCCCTCACATCCAAATTTGTATACACATACTTATGTGTATTGAAAAACAATATGGGTAAAATTTCCCATCACCCTAATTATTCTAGGACACCTCACTAGGTCTCCATCCAGCCTTGTCATTTCGGTAGTTATATACTAGAGAGACACTTTTCCAAAGATAACTGAAAATGGTCGCCTACTAGGGCGATACTTTACTCAGATGATCCTAGTAGGGATATCCTTCACTTATGTGAGAATTTGTCAAGGGTACCTCACTTTGTTGGCCATTTTACAATGGCCTTTCACGAGGTTGACCATTCACCCAAGGCCCCGCAATTGGGTGACTATTCCCCTAGGTCCATTCACTTAGGAAATAATCCATTGATGGACCATTAAATGAGTTCTCATTCACTCAAGGTTCATTACATGGGAGACCATTCTCCCATGGCCCCATACATAGAAAACAATTCACCCAAATCACCACAAATTTCAGACCATTAAACTAAGGACCTTTAATTGGTTTTCTAATCACCCAGGTCCCATTAATTTGGTAACCACCCACCTGTGGATAATCACATGGGTAAAAATTCTCACATGGCCCCTCATATGGGATTCCAATCACCTAGGGCCCATCATTTGGGAATCCATTCACCCAAGTCCAATCACATAGGCAACTATTCACGTTAGGGCCTTTACATGGGCCACTATTTTACAAGGTAAAATCATAGTTATATCATCCACCTACGTCCCTTCACTTGGATGTCCATTCTCAAAATCCCTTCTCTTAAGATATGATGCAATTATAGTGGATTATTTTGTGGGAACATTCACTCGTGCGGACGTACGACATACCATCTCCACATAGCGATACAATTTATTTTCCATCACTATCATTTAGGGGAGGGAATTTTTATAGGTTTAATGAGTGTATAGTGTATATATGATATAATAATAATTTTTAAGATATGAATTTTTTAAGTACCTTTCTTTCACATCATCAATCAAAAAATGAAAATAACATTCATACGTATATACAGCCAACCATGTCCAAGAAAGGTGTAATTCATTTTTCTATATCTAATTTAATTGAATTATTATAAATATGTATATAATTATTGAATACTATTTTTATACCATGATTAAAAGTTTTTAAATGATAATACTAAGATCAAAGTATAAGGATCAACATTGTAGAGCAGAAACATTCTTGGAAAATGAAGCAGTGATGATCCAGAATAATGATTTTAATAACAAATTATTATTTAACAGATGAAAAGTTGTTATAAAAAATAATAAATAATATGATAGATATATTTTTAGGGAATAAAATTATAATAAATTCATATTTCTTATACATAATTTTTCAATGTGACAAATAAATTCAATACTTTAGGTGATAGAGTTTTTTCTCACTTTTTTTATGGGGCATAGTTCTTATACACTACTGGATTCATTTGTATTGTGTATATACTTACCATTAATGTCTTTAATCAGTCTTATTATGATATTTAAAAATCCATATAATTTTTAGTCATTCATAATATATAAAATTCGACTAATTACAAAGTGGTAATGGTTTATTTCAGAATCTCAATATTATTTGAGATTATTTATATTTAAATATCCACTATGGAATATTTCTCTTCCATATCCATGTTTTCTAAATGAAAATTAAAAAAAAATTATTATTAACATATTAATGGTTAAATTCATTTTTACCAATTTTTAATTTTACACAAAATAGTTTGAATGGAATAATTTATTAATTTTCCAAACATTTTATTTGTGACTTCTCCAAAAAATATATAGAAGGGATGTTTTTTTACTTATATAGCTTGAATATATATTCCCACAGTCATAAAGAATTAATGTCTTAAATATTACATTAAATTCATAAAATTTTCATTTAAAATAAATTTTTTCCATTGTGGTTTCATGACTTTTTAAATTAAATAATAATTTCAAAAAATGAATGATTATTTTCATCAATAATTATTTCAAATGTTATTTAAAACACATTTTCGATATAGGATAACATTATTTGATGCAAATTTTTCTTTATTGGGGTAATTAATTAAGTATAATATCATTAATGTATTATTAATTTATGTTTATTATGGAATTATATTTATGAAATTCTTTTTATTTCCATGGGTTATGTTATGATGAAATTTTAGTGAAACCTTTTTATTTTCATGAGTTGTGACATGAAGAATGGTTCAAGTTTGTGTGGCACATATATATATGGTTTTCAATATGTGATAGGTGGGACATATATCTCCCACAAATTCATTTGGTATATTTTAATATCTCATGAGGTGTAAAAGGGAAATAAGTAGATATGTTTGATCCATAATGGGAAATAGGTGCATCCTACTTTATTATAGGAAATAGGTACATCCTAATATACTATAGGAAACATGTGTGTCCTAATCCACAATATTGATGTTATTAGTAGTTAATAATGAAATATGAAATGTTTTTCAATATTTATGATGTTTTACACTTTTATAACATGATATTAGGGTTCATGATTGATTTGTGATGCTTTTAGACTCTTATGGATTATGTTTTATGAAATGATAATTTTTATCCCATTAATCATGTTTATGATCTATGAATGGTAGGATATGAACTTCATGATATATGTTCCTGATCACATAACCTTATTCTTATGTAATTATTTCATATGAATATGGATTTATATATTCTATATTTATCTTTATTGATCATCTGAGATAACCCTTTCTTATGTTTCCTTCCATATGTGATGAGGAAATGTTTTTTGTTGGTTATACCAAATAGAATTACTGTGATAGAAGATCCTTGTTGGAGAAGTTTAAGATCATTCATGAAATAATAATATTGTATACCTAATCTCCAAAGGTAATAATAAATTACCATTTTGGTGTATATTATATCAATATTCAACTAAAAAGTTGTAATAGCTATTTATGAAGTGTTTGTGACATTATTTTTGGTATCACAATAGAGTTTAAATAATCTTTCAATATTAGGATTGGAAATATTTTATTAAAATACTAGGGATATGACCAACTATAGGATAAAATCCAAAAATTTTGATAATGATCATAAATTTTCTAGAGTAAACCTAAGGTTTCATTGATTAAAATGGGTTGTTTTGATTTAGACTTCATCTCTCGGGATAATTTGGTTTTACTCTATGACTATTGTTTCTCACACTATGCTTTTTGGGTCTTATAAAATAGTTTTATTTCGGATGATTCATGTTAATGGTGAATATGATGGAAAATAGAATGATCTTTCTCATGAGAAACCCAAGGAAATGAGAGTCCAAAGTGACACATTATTATTATTTCTAATAATTAATCTCTTAATACAATCATCAATATAATATTTGGTGAGATTATTAACCCATATAGTAAGAAAAATATGGAGTTTCATGGTGGCTATAGAGGAATGAAAATTCACTTTTCCACATGTAAATCATGTGGGAAAACACATCAAAAAGTATATTTTAAAGGAACTGAAAGGTGTTATGGGGGTGTAAAACAAGGACACTAAGGAAGAAATTATAATGGAAAATTGAAAGGTTTAGTTATTAAAATAGATTATTATAATGTTATTCCTATCGATTCATCGACAGTTAAATGTTTTAAATGTGGAAAGTTTGGGGAACATGTAAATTGATACCCTAGGGGGATAGATCATGAATATAATCGATAAGGATTTATGAAAAAAATTTATATAGACTATGATGAAGATAATATGAATCACATATGAGATGAAAGAAGTTTTAAGGAATAAAACAATGAATCTTGGTTAATGATTTACTAATTTAGAGGAATGATTGAATGACTATGTATCTGATGTCAAGAATGATGTTATAAAAGTTATTTGAAGGTATTATATAATAATGAAAATTATATGGATTGTCTGAATATAGTTTTTAAGTATTTGAAAATATGTATTTATTGGTACTAGTAACCATGAAATTTTTTTGAGGTTGTAAGAACACATGATTAAGGGAAATATAACCCTTAATTTTTTCTTGAGGTTGGGAAAATAAGGATAAAAATGATGTTTAATTATGATAAAATAAATTGCATAGTATTGAATTCCTTGGAACTAATTAGTAATATAATGAAAATATGGTTTATTATATTATGGATTGAGTTTATATAATTTTTTTATTTATAATCGGAAGAAATAATTAATTTTTGAAATCATGCATGTTTTCACTTTGGTTTTAGGGTAATTCAAGTTATTACCAGGTTTCAAGAGAATAAAATATAATAGACTTAACATAAGTGATAATTAAGTTATATATCAAGTTCATTGGGTGGGTAAATTATAAGTTAATTCTATAAATTTGGTGACCTTCATTCAAAATTTTATATTTTATTCCTTTATAAGGTTTAAAAGGGTAACTATTTTTGAATTTGGACAAGTTGTATTTTGTAGGAGGTTTTGTATATAATTGTATTACTTTACCATATTGAGATATATACATATTGAATAACATATGATAACCATTTTATTATTATAAGTAGATATATAAGGAATTAATTTCCATCCAATTATGAATCTTGTGATCCATTAGTTCTCTAGGTAATACAATTTAATCTTCATTTCATAGAGTAAGATATGAAGCAGAAATTGATAGAGGAACAACCAAAGAGTGAGATTTTATAAAATCAAATAAGTATATCTTCTCAGTGTATTTTGAGATAAAATTTCATCCTATTATCATCAATTTTTATGATATCAATGTCTTTTTTCAGAACTATTTTTTCTATGGTTTTCTCATTATTAACCTCTTCTTGACCATGTTTTCTATCAGTCAATATTAGTTATTAGGGATTTGTTTTCCCATCCAAATCCATCGTATAATTTTCCACAAATTTTCACCCTATAAGGAAACCTAGTTATGTGTTACTTAAGCTAACCTTTATATTTCTAGCAATCCCTTTTAAAGAAAGATTTATTATTCAATTTCGTCATTTGGGGTTCTAGGAATGAATTATCAAATGTCAAACCTCTGATGACCACGATAGATTTTGACTGTGAAATTAATTTTAAGATAATTAGAATGTAACACTGTGATATTTTTATGAAATATTTCTCTTATAATAATTTAATTTCTTCAGTAGCTTGTGTTTCATGGAACACATTGTTTTAATATACTGGATAATATTACGAAAATATATACAAGACCATTATAACCTTGATTCTTAATGGGAAAGTATGAAAATGAATAAACATATTAGGAAATATATTTAATTATTAATTATTAGGAGGTAAATACATAATTTTTAGTAAAGACATTTAATTCTTCAAATATAAGTTTTAATAAAAAAAGTAATTTTATTGCTTTCCATGCGGAAAATATGTATAATTAATTTTTGAAACTTTTATAAAATTTATTTAATAAAATTTAATTAAATTTGGAAAAAATTATATAAATATTTAGTATATTGTGAAATTCTGAGAATTTTTTTAAAATTAATTTTTTTTAATATAAAAAAAATACATTTTTTAACACGATATATTTTGTGATATCATGAAAACATAGATATGATATAAATATTTTACTAAAAATATGTAAGGACTCGTGTATTATAACATAATAAAAATAGCATAAAAAATAATCTTAAATATATAAATTATATATTATTTTATAATAAATATAAAAAACATGTTCAATGTCGATGAAGTTCCTACATAGCATTGAGAAAGTAAAATTTGGTGCCTTATAGATATTAATTTACAGGTAAAAATTATTTTTATGACTTGATTATAAAATATAATTCATTAATTATTATTTTGAATAATAGTGTCTTATTTTTTACTTATATAACATGTATATTACCAAAATGCTTGAAAAACTATTTCTCAAGGATGGAAAAGTCACTTTACAAATTAAATAAGTTTTCTTAACATATATTGGAGTAATTATAAATAATTAATAAATAAAAAATTAATATATTGAGCCTAATTAATTTATTTTTATGTTAGTAATTTTTTAATTTTTATATAAAAAACAATTACCTTTAATGATTATGAAATAGTGATGCAGTGCTTGTCCAGGCAGAAGAAAAATAAATAAAATGACTTTAATTATAACTACGAGAACAAATAAATGACACAAAAATTTGAATAAATCATATTGGATGATTATGTTTCGACCATAATCATCTATGGAGCGAATTTAGGACCTTTTTTATCTACATGGTTGACATTAAGTCTCATATAATATTTTATTCATAAGTAAGTCAAACTTCTCACACAATTATTTTTAATAAATATAGATTTTTTAATATATGTTTTTTTAACTGATATATTCAAACATAATATTAATTTTAAATATAAAAGATTTATATTCATAATATAATTTTATTTTTAATTTCTTGGGATGAATTAATTACCTTAATGTTTTACACATCAATGATACAATAATTATTTAATTAATGATAAATCAATAAAATGATATTTATTAAAATTTAAATAACCATTAAATTCAAAAAATACATGAATACATTTAATTTTTTGATTAAATATTGTCTATAATCATTTGAGGTTTGTATTTATGGCCCTTTTTACCATTAGTAATTGGTTATGATTGTTATAGAGTTTTATTTAATTAAAATTCAAACATGTCATGCTCTTGTTTTCATTAAGTATAATATTTATAATATGGTGTTATCAATAATATTTATTCTACTATTAATAGTATTTGGAAAACATAAAATATATATCTATATCATAGTATTTTTTTCATTATTTTTAGTGATTCAATAATTTCTTTAATTAATGACACAAAGATTCTGAAATAATTATTAAATTAATGGAAAATTAAAATAAATTATATTAAAAATATTAAAATAAATATAATTTAAATTACTTAAGAAGATCCAAAAATTTTATAGACAAATATGGCATATTATGGGTGTATTAAAAGTCTTGGATCAATGATATATTTCTATCTTGATATTCAAAAATTCAATGTACATTTTTTTTCAATATATGAAATAATGAAATTTCATGAATATAATATTTGGTTAATTATATAAAAAACACAAAAATATTAAATAATTATAATTGGGATAATATATGGTCAAAATGTAAATAATCAGAAATTTTAACGGATATTTGGATGCATTTGGCTCTATAATATCCCTATGATAATTTAATTGTTTTAGAAGTTATGAAATTTCCCCATCACCTCAATTATAAAAGGGCACATTCTACCTCACTTCATTAAATCACATTGATCCTTTTATGTAGAGACCTGACCCCCAAAATCCTAAACCCTCTATCTGCTATCAATTATGTTGGAATGATTACAAGGAATCAAATTCAGAAGGATCAAGTGTTTACCAGTCTTGGTAAACCAAATACATACATGTCTGTTCTATTAAAAATTAATACACTAATGACAACATAATTTTTTTCTAAATCAATTACTTCGAGGAATTTTTTTTCCGTATAGTATATCCATGAATATGTTTATCACTTCTAGGATTCTTGGGGAAAGTAAACATAATAATGGTGAACTCACATTCTCAATTAGGGAAATTATAACCGAATCTATAATGGATCAATTAGATTAATGAAGTGGCAAGTAAAATAAATGGAATCACATGTCACTCGAATCACTAGATAGGGAAAAATAAATATGGAAAGAAAAGAAAAGAAAAAACATACCATTTAAAAAATGACATTTAATTGAAATATATCATATGATATGTCGATGAAAGATCTCATGGATTAATAATATTTGACACTAAATGAGGGAAATTCTTAGTTATTGGTCTTCATATTTCCTAGTTACATGGAACGAGTACCATCAAGTCCTTTCACAAGAAATATTAGAATATTGGTAGAAACCCATCTATTATACTTGGAAAAAACTCAAAAGGCTTTCTACAAACTAATTTCATCTCATGAGACTTCTTATGAATTTAGGGGATTTTACTAGAAGATCCTTAACCAGTATGGATTAACTTAAATGGTCCCAAACCCATTACTTACTTGTCAAAGGCATTCCCCGTATTGAATAAATAATATGCCTTATCAAATACCTATGCTGAATAATTAATACAGGTTTATAACGTTTTTCCTTATTAATCAAAAAAATAAGTAAATTCCATATGAAAAATGGTATAAAATTCATGGAATAATTAAATCCATGAAAAATTATATCGATGTTTAGAGTAAATTCAATGTCAAATGACCATATAGAATTGAATATTTCAATTAGAACAAAAGGAATCAAGGAAGTGAATGTGAATATTGTCCATAGACAAATCAATTATAAACCATCTAGAGGAGGATAATGGATGGTATCAACACAACATATCCCAAGTATACTAAAACTATGGGATGTTGTCATTGATTAATGGAAATATAATAAAAATATATTTTAAACACAATATTGGGAAAAATATCCTTTTATTTTGAAAAAAACATTTAAAAAACCTTTTATTTGAAAATAAATTTTGAATACATTTTAAAAAGTAACCATTTAACATGCAATGGAATCTTCAATGAAATGATGGACGGTAAATCATTATATGTTGTATGAGGTAAAAATAACATTACATTTTCATGGTAAATGTTTAGATAAATTCCTTATTTTTAAAGCAACAATTAGATTCCTTTTAAAAAATTTATAAAAGGTAAACGGGGTAAAAAATTAATTTAATTAATCATTTTTAAAATTATAAACAAAATTGAAAATTTTTTAATAAAACATTATCTTTAGATTAAAATAGGTTCTCTGACTAAAGAGATAAATGAAGTCAGGTTTTTTAAAACATTTTTAGTAAAAAAATATTGGAAAATGGTACCGATAATAAAAAATGGTTTTGAGTAACTATGAGAGAATATAATTAAATGGTTTATTGATCAATAGTCATATAATTTCATTTAATTGAAATAAAATTGAAAGATCATTAGTATTATTCTAGAAGAAAATAATCTTTAAACATCCCAAAGTGTCCTATAACACTTTGAATCATTTTAAATCATTAGCCTTATAAAGGAATTATATTAAATTAATGTTTTAAATACCCTTAAAATAAAATAATTCATGATATAATATATCAAAATTATTTGTAAATACACCACGGAAAAGAAGAAAATGGTGAACATGACCTTCATCTCCCTGATGTTAAAAGTGAGTTGAAAATCCCTTACCTTAACTTATATTTTGTTATGTGGTCTTTATACTGATTTATAGTGGTTTAAAATATGTTTAAAAATATTACCCAAACTGTACCCATGTTAATAATATCTTAAATAATCCTCTAATAATATTTTATTACCCTTAAACAATTTTTCATTATTTTTACCATTTCGGGTGTTCATTTCATAGTTTTCTCAATTATGTTTTGACTTTTTATTTATTGTTCCTACTATATAGATAATGATTTCATACTCTTAAAAATTTAAAACATAATATAATTATCTTAAATATAAAGTAAATGTCTATTTATAATAATCCATTATATTTGGAGATAAGAAATGCAATGAACTGTTCGTGGAGACGGTAGGTTGTTCGTATGCTTGAGTGCTATATTCATTTCTTTGTCGTACTAAAATAATGAAAAGTAAATGATATATTTTTATATTATAATTCCAGTATCCTATAAATGTTATATGGGTTAAATATTTATATTAAAACCATCCTTAATACATTTCATGTATAGTGTTAATGTGTCCCTTCACTTTTAGGAGGCGGTAGTCCACACTTCCCCAAACGATGTTATCATATTTACAAAAAATGGAAGGTAAGATGTTATGTGTTGTAAATGAATTAAACAAGAATAATGGAATAAAAATATCATATATATAATCTAAAAATATAATTTCAATCATAATTTCACCATGAGAGGTGGTAAATTAATAATGAATAATCATCATTTCATGAGTTATTAGTTTGTAATACATGTAAACAATATGTTTCTTACCCATTATATAGAATTGTGTGTAAGTTTAGGTTGAACCATAAAAAGACATATCATTTTATTTAGGAGACTTTTTTTATTTAATCTAGTAATATGTATATTTGAAGGAATGGATAATATAAATAAAATTAAAGAGATTGAATAAATATGTCACCTCTTAATCGGTTAAATCCTTTTAGATTACACCAATGGGCTTTCTTATATGGATTTAAGCCAAGGGGAGGATTATATGATGATAGTAGGTATGGTTAAGAGATACTTATAATGATGTTGGTTGATAAAAAGTAGCTTTATTGGTGTGAGGAAGTGGTAGAAGAGGAGGCCTTTAATATTGGAGGAGGAGGGGCACTCTAGTAAATTTTTGAAAAGGGAACTCCACTAAGATTTTTCCCATTTTAAGAGGATCTAACAATGGTACACATTCGATAAATGGAATTATAGGGTTTAAATATGTCCATATAATGTATTTTGGATAAGTTTATAGCTCATTGTGGTTGTTGATTTTAATGTTAAGTCCCATGTTAAGCTTAATTTCATCATTATTGTTGTAATTAATTTTAATTACATTTGATATTATTGTTGTTAAAAAAATAATTTGACCTTATTATACATTATAAATTATTGTAATTTCAAATATATAATCCAGATTTCTAAATTCCAAACATATAAGTAGTAGAAATTAATTTAAATTTACTCCCTTATAAGGAACAATATTACAGGGTTTTAAAGTAAAAATGTTCGAAAGTTTGCTATGTATTTATTGTCAGTTTAAAAGATAAATAGATTAAAATGAAATAAATTGGATTAATTGAAAAAAAAACTAAACTAATTAAACTTTAAAAATAATTATAAATATAATTTAAACAACAAAATAATTTATATGAAGAAGTTGTTTAGAATTAAAATTCAATATTTTTAATTATTCATTAAAAAATAAAACATCACAAAAAAATTTAAAAAATCACCCTAACATAATTATTACATTTTTATATCAAATGATATATTTATTTTTACATATAATACTTATAAAAGTTCAAAGAATTGGATTTAAAATAGTTTCACCATTAAATGGTCATAAAAGTACCTTAATAAACATATAGTATTTTATTCGTAAAATTGGGTTTGTTGTTATCTTATGTATCAAATATATTGAATGAATATAAAAAAATTCATTCAATATAAAATACATTTATTACATTAATTTCACTCAATAATTGTAATTAATTTAATTTATTTGTATAAAATAGGATTCTAAGCATAAAAATAGTTTTCTAAAAAAAATATTCCCTTTATATTCTATTGGTTATTAGATTAATTTCTAATTAATTAGTAACTAGTTATTTAATTTTATATTTGGGTAAACCATTTATTTTCATAAATTAAGTAATACTATTTATAATGGCTTGTTTATATCCTATTATATTAAATAATAATATTTTAATAATATATTATTGTTCGATAAAAAGTGATCTTCCGTGTAACACAAGCCATCGAATAAACATTTTGTTTCATGAGATGTAAGATAACAAAGCATCATGTGTAGTACAAGCTAAAAATTATATTTAATTTATTTAAAATAGTAAATTTAATTAAAATTCTAGAAATATTATATTCCCTTATGTACTTGGTGTTGCGTGTCATACACGCTATCAAATACAAGTTACTCTTTCAGTGTTTTGGGGATTATACATAATATCCAAACAATTACCTTAAAAAATATCTTATAAACTTCCTATACACCATACAGAGGTTATTTTCTTCTCAAAAAAACAACCCTATAGCTATTTGGTGGAGGTCAAAAGGTGACATTTTGAAGAAAATGTAATCACTCTAATTGATCAGTTTCATTTTATACTATTGCTTACCTCCACTAAATATAGGATTTTATCATAAAATAATATCTTAATTATCCTAAATATGTTAAAATATTATTATTATTATTATGAAAGAACAATTATACACCAACTTTATCATCACATGTGAAGTGAAAGTGTCTCTCGTGTGTACGTATGACTTACCATCTCCACATAGCAATAAACTTAATTTTTCATAACCATAATTTATGGATGTCAATTATGATTGGTTTAATGAATATATATAATATATATAATACAATAATTATTCCATTGATATGAATTATTATGTTCCTTTATTTCAATCCATCAATTGAAAAATGAAAACAACATTCATGTGTACATACGACCTATCGTCTCTATAAACGGTGTCATTAATTTTCTATGTCTTCATTTTATGAATGTTTATAAATATGTATATAAATAATATGTATGATTTCTATAACATGATTAATATTCTAGAAATTTTGTAAAACAACATCAATATATAAGGACCAAGACTTAGGAAATGAATCATGCTTGGAAAATGAAGTAGTTGCCACCCAGAATAGTGAATTTAATAACAAATTCTTAATAACTAGATGATAATATTATATAAAATAATAATAAATGATATGATAGATATATGGTTATGGAATACATGTATAATAAATTAATATTTTTTATAAAATAGGTTTCAATGTGAACAAACAAATTTAAGATGTTAGGTATTGAATTTTTTTTCCACGCTTTTATTTCTACGGGACACCTTCCTTATACACAAATTGTTTATTTTTTGTCATGTATGTAATTCAAATGAATTTTAATTGTGAGACTTATTATGAATATTTTTATATTTACATATCCATATAATTTTATTTATTTCATGAGGCATACTATTTGACTAATTAAAAAGTGGTAATGATTTTTTTTGTAATCTAATTATTATTTGAAATTGTTTAGGTTTAAATATCTATAAGGGAATATTTATCTTCCATGTCTATGCTTTCTGAAAATGTTTTCAAAACGTCATATTACTACTATTATATTTATGTTGAAACTCATTTTTACCAATGTTTTAAATTTTAACAAATTCTTTGAAATGAATATTTTCATCATTTTCCAAATAATGTACTTTTATACTTTTCTGGAAAAAAAATTATATATTGAATGAATGTTTTTTTACTTATACATAATGAATAAATTTTCCCACATTAATTATTCCTTAATGTATGGAAACTTAATTTACATATTTAAAATTTTATTTTTAAATAAAATCATTTCTTTATAAATGTGTAGATTTTTAAAAGAAATAATGATATCAAAAATGAAAAAAATATTTTCCTCGTGATTTATTTTCAATGATCCTTAAAACCCATTTTATATATTAGATGACATTATTTGATGTCACTCGTACTTTAATTGGGTTTTGATTTAGGTATAATATCCTTACTCTAATGTAGTTTTATTTTTATTTTTGTTTGATGTTTATGAAACCCATTTATTTTTCATGGGTTATGTTATGATGAAATTTTTATGAAACCCATTTCCATTCATGGGTTATGAAAAGATGAATGGTTTATGATCTTGTGGTAAACATGTAAAAGCTTTTCATTATTTTATTGGTTACACCTATATATCCCTCTAATTCATTGTTCAATGATTACTATCTCATGATATGTTACTGGGAAACAAGTCAATGGACTGGATCCATGATTGGATATAGTTAAATTTGGATATATTATGGGTAATAGGTGTATCATGATCTAATATGGGAAACAGGTAATTTTTGGTATATAATTTTCATGTTATTGGTAGTTAACCTTGAAATATGAATTTTATTTATTTATTTATTGTGGTTATACACTATTATTACTTTATAAAAATTATTATTATTGAATTATGAAGACTTCTCACTATTATAGTTCATGTTTTTTGAAATGATAGCATGACCTTATTCTTATTAAATTCTTTCATTTGATTATAGAGTGATATATCCTAAATTTACCCCTATTGATAATATGATCTCAATTTATATTATGTTTCCTTCCCAAGGATATGAAAAATTATTTAGGTAGGGTATTCCAAACAGTAGTAATATACGAGAAGATATTTGTGGGTTAGGTTGAAGATCTTTCTTAAAATAATAAGATTTTATATATAATCTCTAATGAATCTAAATATGTACGGTTTTGGTGTGGATTATATCTTTATTCATCTAAAAATATGTAATATCTATATATTAAATGCTTGTTTTTTATATAAATTATAGTGTTTTGAGGGGAAATAAATTTTTTATGATTTCATGTAATGCATCTTAATCTTTTAATGTGATGTAACATTCAATTATGTATCTAGTTTTAAAATAACAATGAACTATTGAATCTTGAGTAATGTGATCCCTATATTATATACCATTGTAATGAAATCAACAGTGGATCCAAGTCATTGATTCAGGGTTTTAAAGTTCATATCAGAAAATATTTAGTATAATCCATAAAAACTAGATTTTGAAGAACATTATTAAGGAATAAAAACCCATGAAAAACCCCTAATATATAATAAAAAAATTATATATAACATGATATGTATTTATAATATGTAAAAATAAATTAAAAATATCGATTTATAATTCATTTTTTATTCATGATCTAATTAATTATATTCCTCAATTTACAAATTTTTCATAATGTAAGGAATAAAAACACTGGTTACAAACATAATCTGTTTTTATATTTTCTACATGATCGAATCAATGATTTTGGGGTATAAATTGATAATATTATGAATATTATATGGTATTTAACTCAAGTTATTAAAAATAACCATACCTAAACAGAAAAACCAACTACACCTCATCATAGTGTTGGAAATTTTGAACACATCATGTAGAAGAAAAATCATACTTTCAATGGGTCCAAAAGCATATTAGTGGTAGATAAATTGATCACATCTATAGATGTATTATTAATTTCTTTTGGATAAAATTAATGAGAGATAGAAATCAAGGTTTTTTAACCACTATGATATGATACTAACCAATAGTGGTCTATAATTCAATACCATAAGATTGAGGAAGAGATATAACCCATGAAGTGGATACAAATTATAATTATATTCCTAAACAAATACATTCCTCGTGTTGAAATAGATAACATTGAAAATAATATTTCTTAATTTTAGTAAACTATAAATCAAAACTATTTTTAATGTGATTATAACAATATATGATTATAAATATGTGTAATATATTATAAATAGAGCCCAAAAATAAAGATCAGGTGATTATTTTATAGATTAATGAACAGACTTATAAGGAAATTATTTTCTCAATATTTTTCATCTATTGACAATATTATGATATAATCCCTCAATAATGAGCAATATTTATCAATGTATTATTTTTTAAATTTTAAATCATAGTAATAATGGTGCTTTAGAACCACATTGAAAATAAGTTTTAAAAGGAGAGGAAGGGGGTAGAATTACAATCATGAAATTTCCATCTCAAAAATCCTATATACATTTCTTAAAGGAATGGAATTTTATTACACATTTGTAGATAAGGTTCTTATAGAACAAATATTTATTGGGAATAATGAATTAATTAATGTTAAATGACTCAATTTCAAGTAGATGTTAAATTATTCAAATCAATACCTCATGATTCAAGAGGATCAACCTTAGAGGAATCCAAATGATCAAGGATGTGCATATACAATCACTAATGCAATGGTTAAGTCCAAACCAATACCATATCTTGTACTTCAATCATATAATTAGAATTATATAATAAATAATTTAATTTTATATTTATGTACTTATTCATATATTACTAATTTTCAAAGAATATATAATAATTCCATGATGCATTAATGAAGGAGTTGTTAGCTAAAACTCCTTATGAAAATATCATAGTAAAAAATTAAATTTATCTTCCCATATTAAAAGGAATAGAAGTTCCTTAAATGAAAACATGGTCATTATTCAAATGCATGAATTTGACACATTTCTTGTAATGGATTGGCTCTTAAATCATAATGAATTAATTCTTCATCAAATAATGATATTATTATCATTTTGGATAGAATATAATCACGTTTTTAAAAAATGAACCTCATTTTCTAGGTTATGTTTGGAACAACCACTGGTGGATCACTTTAATGGAATTATATTGGAAGATGAATCATTTAATGGGTAGGATATACTCACAATTAGGGATATATCCATTTTTTGGGATTATATTAATTTATTTCCCATGTAACTCCTTGAATATCCAGCGCATGAGGAGGGTGAATTTTTTATAGATTTCATCCTTGATGAAAATCCCATATCCAAGCCACATAATATATTATCCTGGGTGGAATTGATTAAATATAAGAAAGAAGTATAACAATTATGTGATAAGGTATTTATAATAGATTCTATTTCACTATAGGAAATAGTTTTCAAGTTTTTGAAATATAATTATAGATTAATGAGTTTGTACTTCAATTAAATAAAGATCAATTAAATTTATTTAATGAACATATATCATTTTCCTTGCATTAATAATACTCTCGATCATCTACAGTGGGATTAAAACTTCATTAATATTAACCTTCATTATAGTTATCATCAATTTAATGCCAAGAATTATGTCATACCAATTATGGATATTAACACATGGTATATGAATTGATAGTTCATAGTAATACCCTTTGGGTTAACCAATTCACATTTACAGTTCATGGATTTAATCAATAGAGTATTAATCTACTATCATGATATCTTTTTTCTGATTTTTATTGATCATAACTTGATAAAAACAAATATATATTATGAATATGAAAAATATTTATGAATAATTTTTTACACTCTATGGGGGACATATTAGTTTGGGAAATTCACAAAGTGGGAATTTTGGCTTCAAATTGTCTCTTTTATTATACATATTATCTCCAAATATGGAATATAAATTAGCCTAAAAAGAAAATGGTTTTTATAAATTTTATGATTTTAACATATATAAAGGAGAAATTTAGATTCTTTGTTTTTAGGTGACTATCATTGATTTTTCGGTAACATTTTCTTATTAACTAAAATATTATCCATGTTAACATATAAATAGGTTGGTTTTAAAAATTATAGGGAATGTAAATAATATTTTAGTTACTAAACAAGATATTTATAAATGAATTATTATTTACATTACTATTAATAAATGTAATATTTTCTATATACTATGACATGTAAATGAAATGAATAGGGTGTGAATTTATGAAAAATGAAAGAGTTTCTACCCATTAAATAAGGAAATTAAATATGAACAGAATTAGTATAAAACTAATGATTTTGAGTTAGTATCATTAACCACTCGATTGATGATATAGATCCATTATAATTATGGTGAACAATGTGATATATATATATATATCAGTCAAAAAAATATTGAAGTATATATTCATGTGGAAGGAGATCAATAAAAGAAAAATAGATGTCTAGATCCACTCATGAACAATGACTAGGAAATACAATACCACCTAGAATTGAAAAAAAAAATTGTACTATGTATTTAGGTTGAGGTATTATGGATTACTATATATGTTGTGGATATATAAGGATCCAATATTCAAGGATTTAGTAGTTACAGATATGAAAATATTTAATGAATGGGAAATATAATTCCTTTTCAAAATAATTTTACAAGAGAATTTAAATAAGTCTCAAAAAAATAACATATGTTTCTATAAGAATATTAATTCCATAAAACTTTTGATATCAACGGACATAATCTAGGAAGATAAGGAGTTGATGTTTGGAAATAGACATTGAGTACCCTTGGTACAAGATTTGAGGAAGGAATTTTTTGATAAATCCCACAGATTTAATTTCTTTATACACCCTGGTAGTACCAATAAGCTATGAGATATAATGGACAAATTTTTTGGGAAACTATAAATCACAACATTGTTAATTTTTTATTTAGATGATTGGTATACCATAAGAAAAGTTGAAGGGAAACCCCTAAAGGGTGTCACAAAACCCCTACATCTACCATTGTAGAAAGTGGATAATATCCTAATTAACATTATAAATAAACTAAAAAATACATTTAATAATTATTATTATATTTGGATAATTGTATATCGACGTATAAATTCATCCCACGCCCGAGAAATATGGTAGAATATCCCCCCTTGAAAAAATTGAACAAATTCTATAACAATGATGATTTTAGATACTAGGGTGAACCTCTATCAATTATATTTAATCGTGGCCCACATTTCAAATAAATGGTTTGGAGTATTGTTCAACAGTAATTGAACAATAAGATACAATTGATTATCACATACCACCTTCAAATAGTTCAACTATATGAAAGTACTAGTAGGACATTATAAGATATACTTAGGTCATGCTCTATTAAAATCCGAGGAACATTAGATCAAAACCTACCTCTGGTCAAATTTTCATATTACAATATTTTTCATTCAAATTTAAAAATGGAACATTATGAGGAATTATATATGAAATGATATCTTAATCCAAATCATTAGAATGAATTTGGGTAATAAAGGATATTTATTCTAGAAATCCTTAAGGAGAGAACTAATATAGTTAAATTTATCTAGAATAATACCAAGGATCCTTAGTATAGATATAAAATATATACTTACAATTGGATAAAGAATGTGTAATTATAAGAAGAGTATCATCCCTTCTTAAAAGTATCAGTATAGAATAGAATAATAAGATTTGGTAAGAAGGGAAAGTTATGTCTTGGGTACATTGTCCTTTTGAGATATTATATCAAATTGGTGTCATGGATTATCAATTGGATTTACAACCATGACTCTCTAAAGTGAATGGTGATTTTCATTTATCAATGATATTTTAAATACATTCCAAACCTAATGCATATAATAACCACTAGAGAAAAAGAGATGGAACCCAAATTTTGTTTTTATTAATAGCATATCCTAATCATTTCCACTAGAGAGAAATTGTTATAGTATTGGGTAGCCCAACTTGTTAATGTAATTTGGAGGCTTCATAAGGTGTATGAAGAAAGATGAAATCTTGAGGAACCAATTATTAATAACTACCACCATTTTTTCATGTATTTATATACACTAAAAATTTCAAAGTTGAAATTATTTAGGGGGAGAATGTAAAACCTGATAAGAAACTAATATAATCTAACAGTTAATTATTCATATGAAAAATAAAATGAATAAATTTTTTTGATAAAAATTTGACCAAATATTAATAATTATTTATACTAATTAATAAATAGTATTATAATTACGCCCATATATATAAGAATATTATTTGATTTACTAAAAGAGTAGTTATCAAATTATAGTTACCAAATGTATGATATATGAGTACTTTTATTTAATAAGTAAGTATCAAGCATATAAAGAATTTTTTTCTTTAAATAAATTTGGATTTTTTATGTAAAAATTAATTCATAATGTAATTTTCAAAAAAAAAGTACCAAGGTAAATATTAATTTCCTGGGTAAAATCATAATTTTTAAGGAACTAAAATTTTCTCAACCATATGTATTTTTTACAATTAATTAAATTATTCACTTTTAAATGATTAATATCATATAATTTTTTATATATTATATATTTTTTTTAAAAGGTAATTATTTCATATTATAGAATTTATTATATTAAATTGGTTCCATATTTGGAATCACCAAATAGATATTTGGTGAGATGGGTCATTTTATATTTTTGGTTGAAAGATATTTACATTGGTAAATAATTAAATATGTTTCTAAGGGGTGAATGATGAGTCATTTTATTTCAGTTCTTATATTCTTGTGAATTAAAATTTATTTTTCCACGTTTATTATTATTTATGAAACCCCAATGGACATGATGACTATTTGGAAAGATGGTTATTTGTGTTTTTATGACATATGTTTATAAATTTCATGCTTAATATTCAATATAAAAATTATAAATTATTAAATGATAAAAGAGGGAAACCATCACCCAAAAATGTAATATCACCCTCAACATTTACATAATAATTTATATATTGAGAGGTAATTGTGAGGTCTTGTGGTAACCTGGTGTAATTTTTTATGGTTATTCTGATCATAGTCATTTCTAAATGGGACTAGATCCTACATACGTCACTTTGGTATTAGATTGAGAGTAGATATGAGTTTTTACTACTACATTTTGGAAGTAATCTATAAGCACTCCATTTTAAAAAAATTATAATTGTATAGTTGAGTCACCAGAGGTTTACATGGATCCCTTTTTATTTTTCTTTGGGTTAGTATAATTTAATGATTCTTATGTTCCACAATATATATCAACAAGTTATCATAGGTGGGGTAACACATTATATTATATTATTTTTTGTGATTTAATACCTATTTTATAATTTGAAAAAACAAAAAATTATATTAACATAGAGATTAATAATAAGTAAATTGAATTTTCACCAATCTATATTTGTGATAACTATATTGATATGATTTTACTGTTATTTCAAATATGAATAATGATCTTTTAGATTCTGTTAATAATTTTTTCTTTATATGAAGATATATTTAATCCTATATACTCTCAAGGTTATCTTTTATTATCATCCATTGATATTCCAAAGAATGTATAGATGCCAAAATTCGGGTTTAAATCCATATTGGCTGAATTGTCTAATATTTTACCGGAAATATTTTTAACAAAACTCAACTTTTCATATTATAGTAAAAACATTGTTTTAATTGTGAAAATGTGAGTGAAGGTGGGGATTTAGAACTGACACTTAATTCTAAAAATGATATTTATTTTTTCTTATCATTGTAGAGAAGGTTTTAATGCCCACTTATTCTATATTATAGAATATTCTAACAATATGATCTTATATTATCATGTTATATGGGGTATAAAAACATGCACCTCTAGTTCAACTTTGAGTTTATCCCCATTCCATAGAGGTAGTCACTTTCATATATAAATTTATTCAATGATACCCTCAATCAAAGGCTAAAAAATATATAAATCATGAGGGACTTTCAATTCCATAACCTGAGATAAATTTGTCATTAAGTGACTTTATAAGAGTAAGGGTACTACACTAAGACCCTTTGTAGTTTTTCAAAAATAATTTAGACCATAGAACAAAACTACGTCAGACTAGACACCTTTATACAAGAAATGGTATCTCCATAGTGGTGGGATATCATGAAATGGTGAAAATTAAACTATCTACTAACCTAGAATAAATTAAATAAGATATTATTTATAAATTTATTTATTAATACTCTTCTTATAGTGATGACTCTTGATTTCACAGATATGATGTAGGTATCTATGTTTTTTTGTAAATTATTCCAAAAAAATCATAAATTATTTTTTTATTACCTGATACTAGAGATGAGATTATGATTTCGTTGAAAGATATTTTGATATAGTTCTAAATGAGCCATCACAAACTCAAGTGATACTGTATAATTTTTATCCATTCTTTAAGGTGGTTAAGTAATCAATTATCACTAAGACTATATTGTAAAGAGGATAATAAATAAGTGTATATCTACCGAGTATATCTATGGTTGATGGATATTTACATGTTTATAAGAAATAGTTATAGAATAATAGAAGATTTAGTTATTTATAAGGTATCCAAGGTTGTAATGTTCCTTTTTCACATAACTCAAGTTAACCCCCTATCCTTTGAAATCAGTATAGGGTGAATGGAATATAAATAAAAACTATAACTTTTATGTGAATTAATTAAACAATTTTGGTTCTAAGTGATATTATAAACATTTTTTTGTAGAGTAATATCAGAATGGGTAATGATCAATGAAAATAAGTATCATATGCTTAGTTAGTGGCTCGATCAACTAGGGGTTGTATACCAAATTCATGGATATTGGGTAAAGGTGGTCTATATTGTGTGATGGACTATTTTTGATTCCTATAATTTATCTCAATTGGAAACATTTACTTAATTTTATTGTTAGGGGTCATGGGGGTGTATATGAAAAAACTTATGTTGGGTTCGAAGATTATCCCACTAGTGTGAGAGATAGTATCTCAATATTATATACATTGTATTGTAATTAATTTAATATATGTGCATCAAATTAATTTATCTATAAACCATTAGAATATATATTTATACATAATGTGAAATATTTTCCTTCACATATGAGTTTTTTACACTATATTGGGAAAAACGATATAAAAAACAATGAAATGTCTATCTCCAACCTTTATTTTATCATCTCTATGAATTTATGGTCATTGATGGTTTTCAATATGAAATAATTTTACTCCATTCTAGGAATAGACTCGTTAATCTAGTTTAAAGCTCTAATTTATTTTTATTATATAAGAATTTATCTTTTATATCCTTATGAGTTTAATCTCAAAAACTATGTTTTTTTCACATTTTTAGGCTATTTGAATAATACCAAATCAAGGGTATGTTAGAGATATCACATTTCAAGTGGATAGTCTGGTTCTTGGAGTGAATTATTCCCTGAGACATCAGTTGTTTTCATCTATTATTGATCATTCGGCCGACGTAATCGCATATTATTTTTTATGAATGATTATAATGTGAGAATTTATGTTATCTATAAAACTTTTTCATAGAAAATTATTTATATTGGATCCTTTATCTCATATGGATTCATTGGTGTTGAAGAAATTTAATATTTTAATTGTGGATTATAAGGTATAAGGTTTCCATTGTTCGAATACTTCAAATTGTGTATCAAATATTATCCCTTAAAAAGGATAAAAGAAGTCTATAAAAAATGTTTATTTTCTAAATATGAAATAGGATATGATAAAAATAATTAACCACTCCCAAGGATTAATTATAAAATTATATGTAAATGGTGTTAATGATATCATCCATGTCACGACCCCCTCCCCACAAGGTGTACCCCTCCTTGGCCAGAAATATGAGAAGGGAGATAGTGACCCCCGAGTCCCACCTCCAGTAGGACTCAGGTTGGCAACTAGCACAGAGGTTATAGTAAACACACAAATGGGAGGCATTAACCTCTAAGAGAACACATGTGAAAGAGAGAGATAAGGTAAACACCAACCAAATCCAACTCAGAAAGAAATATAAATCAAATCTCAAGTTCATGTAATTAATGTTAGGAAAAACTACTACAACTGAAAGGGGAAAACTGCAAGTACCCAAAAGAAAGTAAAAAACAACAGAAACCAGGAATCCCAAATAGATCATGAAACCCCAAGCTAATAGAAACTAGCCTGATATCCAACCTGCTCCATGTGACCTGAAAAATAGTTTATATATACATAGGGTGAGTATAACAGTTTACTCAGTAGGATCCTCCCTAGATCCTATCATGAAAAAGTAAAGAAAGCATTCTAAAGCATAGTGAACAACAAATGAAACTAGCTCGTCACCTAAACAAGTATACTAGGTTTCTAGCCTTACCATGGCTACTCTAACCAAGTATCACATAAAATAGTATATAATATAATAAAGAATATCATGGGTACCCCACTACATCTTACCCACTGGTTTTCCACTTTCCCCCGACGTCGCACGTCCTAAGCATCTCTCTCCAAAAAGGCTTGCCCGTAGACACCTGGTCGAAGAACCAAAACATGAACCTCGTGCAAAAAAACCACCACATCCACTTTATCAAAGTATCCAGTTATTTTCTTGGATCCATAACATCTTGCATAACATTTATCATATGTCTAGTATTATACCTCAAGCCATTACAGCCCAAACACCGAGTAAGGATCCTCAAGTCATCACATCCTATACATGTTATACATATAGTAGTCTATAGGAAACAATATCTAGAATATATGTGTGAGAATAACCAAAATCTATTACAACCCTCTACACACATATATGGGTAAAACTAACTGTTGTGCCTACCAATACAAGTGACTCCCAAGAGAAGAGAGTGGGGCCAAAGGGGGAAGTCAGTCATCCATCCTCTCACCAGAATGTTGCCGAAAACACCCTCGAGGACTTAGAATCCCTGGGGTGTCGGTTTCCCTAACATGAGGGGTGGAGTAACATATAGAAACACAAAAAGTACATAATATATGATAGCTCACTACCACACTATGGGCATAACCTAGTCTTAGACACAACTTCAGCCAACATCTCTCAGACTCTCGATTGCCACTTCTAAGACTAGGTATCCTATAAGCACAAAACCATCTAAATAGATTTATTACATTACATCATTCCCTTTTTATCAGTTTCACTTTACGTGAATTAATTCATTAAAGATTAATTAATCATTAAAAATTCCACTTTAAATTTCATTAGCATCACACCCAAAGTGCATTTTCCTCAACATTGTGTCACAACAAGCTCCAACCCCTTGGGTTAACATAATTTATTCAATTATTTATTTACAACATTACTTTTCCATATTCCCAAGAATTATTGAAAAACAATCTATTCTATTAAACACAAGGGGGCTGAACACGGTGAGTATATGAACCACATGTCGAGTCTTTTACACCTATAGAAATAGCGTAAACCCATCCTCCATTGAGAAGATAAACACAGAAAGCACGTGGAATACCCCGTACGTCTTCACCCCTTTTGGAAGAAGGGTAAGAAAAACTAGATACCTTGAGCAGTGGTGAATGTAAAGAAGATAAAAAACCAATATGAATCAGTAAGCATCCAAACATTCACATCCAACTCATTCAATCATCCCCGGTGTCCTCCCCGACACCCATATGCATAAACTGGTGCATCATGCCACTCTAGGCATCAACTGTTGCCACAAGCAATAGGCATCCCTACCCCCACATATCACAATAGCCTTCCAGTCTCACATCATAACACAAGTAGTAGGAAAACAACAATCATATCAATTTTTCTCTTTACCCTTAAACAATAAAGAGGGTAACTCAGAACCCTATAAGGAACTATCTTTTATCAAACAACCATTTCATTAATCCATCTTGGATTACCCAATTTATTATTTGTAGGTTCCAACTTCAGGAAACCTAAACTGTAAGCTATCACAAATAATTAAACATTCTTACTTCACCAATTTGATTAACATCGAATTACAACAAGAAGAACGAGATTCATTTACATACCTATTTACCTTTGGCCAAACAATTATCAACTAATTCTGGATTTACGTTCTTTACCAATTTCCAACAATAACAAAAATCTAAACAAAGAAAGCATAGATATCACACTATCTAGCAAAATAAGCGGCAATAATATACGATCGATATCAATTTATTGATCTAGTTTAAATATTTATTATCTCAATTCCATTGTGATCTAGTGGGATAAAACATTATAACTATACATTTTCACATATAATAAAATTGAAGTAATTAATCCCCTACTTCAAATGGTTCTTGATGTTCTTTTTACGAGAATAAACCACACAACAGGTTATGATCTCCTCCCCCATGACAATTGCATTCAACTGAGGATATAGAGACACCCCCACACCATTCAACATCAAAGAAAATTCTATTAAGAACATGGAGATACCATTCCATAAAATGGAAAGGAGAAATATAAGGAGATGAACCCCAAAATAATGAAGACAGGTCATACATTATATCGAAGATTGATCGATACTGCTTGTTTGCATCAAAACAAAGTGGAACCAATCCAAGGAGGAAAGTTTGATTGTACAACTCCTATAGGATAGAATGAAAGGTTCAATAATATCATAGCCAATAATAATGAGGAATAATTATGGAAGAAGATATATCATCCCTTTAAAAGATTTAACAGAGCAGCGGTTTAAGATACACTGGATTTTCCATTAAAAGTGGATCGCATTGAAATATATGATTTGACCAAGTAAAAGCATCTTGATCCTTAATAAAAAATTAATATTGGAGTTATAGATATTTAATCATCCTTAGATTCCTTAAAACGAGGCTTTAAATGCATTTTACTTCAAAGGAAACGTCATAGCGGAGAAATTGTAGGAAGCTGGAAACACAGTTCATTAACATGAAATTTGGCCAAGGAAATAGGTCACCATTGGAACCTCACCATTCTAGAAACATTGTTCAAGAACTCACAATTTGGAAAAGGAAAGAGGTCACCATTGGAGCCTCACCGTTCTGGAAAACATTGTTCATGAACTCAAAATTTGGCAAAGGAAAGAGGTCACCGTTGGAACCTCACCGTTCTGGAAACACTATTCATGAACTCAAAATTTGGCAAAGGAAAGAGTTCACCATTGGAACCTCACCATTCTAAAAACACTATTCATAAACTCAAAATTTGGAAAAGGAAATAGGTCATCATTAGAACCTCACCATTCTAGAAACACTATTCATGAACTTAAAATTTGGCAAAGGAAATAGGTCACTGTTGGAACCTCACCATTCCGGAAAAACTATTCATTAACTAAAAATTTGGAAAAGGAAAGAGGTCACTGTTGGAACCTCACCATTCTGGAACACTATTCATGAACTCAAAATTTGGAAAAGGAAAGAGTTCACCGTTGTAACTTCACTATTCTGTAAACATTGTTCATAAACTCAAAATTTGAAAAGGAAAGAGGTCACCATTGGAACCTCATCTTTCTAGAACACTGTTCAAGAACTCAAAATTTAGAAAATGAAAGAGAGGTTATCATTGGAACCTCATCGTTATGACACATTGTTCAAGAACTCAAAATTTAGAAAAGGAAAGAGAGGTTACTTTTGGAACCTCACCATTCTGGAAACATTGTTCATGAACTCAAAATTTGGAATAGGAAAGAGAGGTTACTATTAGACCTCATCATTGGCATTGTTTACATAAGACTACCATTTCATTGTTCACCAATGGTTACCATCGTACTATTCACGGAAATTGAAATTTGGTAAAGTGTTATATATAAGTCACCTTGACCTCCTAGAACACCTCAGACACAAGAGTTTCACAAAGGAATGGACCATAGAGGTCTGGGCCATTACATGAGATACCTCTCAAAACATTCTCAACCTCAAGAATTCAAAACCAACCTAAAAGGGAACAGAAAAGAAGTTTGAACAACCACCCATCGAGATACCTCTCCAAAGATATCAAACCACAAGAAGAAACCAATGGAATCCATCTCATAAACCTAAAAGGTCTATAACTACAAAGCGAACATCGTTACATGAAAATAGTTAAACATCAAACAACTTTGGGTAATGAGCACATATCTATGACTCACATTCCTAGGTACTCTCTTCCATGCCATCGTGTCATCACAAGACATTAACCAAAGGGATAGAATGCCCGCACAACATCTTCTCTTTGTGGTCTTGGATCTCCGCAGGTCACTCCTCAAAGGTCACATCATTATCAACATTTCTCTCTCCCTAATCGATGACATGAGAATCATCTTGAAGATAACAATAGAGATGTGACACATGAAAAACATCGTGTATCCATCTCATTTTCATGGGAAGTGCTACTTGATATTCCATAGCTCCAACGTGTGATAACACCTCAAATGGCCTAACAAACAGGGGAGAAAGCTTACTCCCACAACCAAACCTTCGCTGCCCATGACAAGGAGTCACCTTAAAAAACATGTGATCCCCAACACCATACTCTAAGGGTATCCTCCTTTGATCTTCATATGATTTCTGACATTGTTTCACTATCTTCATCCTCTCACAAATCACATGAACCATCTTTGTTGTATTCTTCACTAGTTTTGGTCTTAGAATTACTGACTTTCCAACCCCAATATAGAACAACACAGAATGGAAAGGTCGGCCATACGAGGCTTCAAACAGCACCATACCGATGGTGGAGTGAAAACAATTGTTGTAAGAAAACTCCACCAAGTTTAAGTGCCTTATTCATAATCCTCCAAAATCCAGGACACAAGAGCGTAACATGTATTTAAGATTCTGGATAGTCCTCTCTATATGACTGTCTGTCTGAGGATGAAAAGCATTACTAAGGCATAGATGAGAACCAAAATCATGTTGGAGACCTCTCCACACCCTATAGGTAAAATGAGTATCTCAAACAGAAATGATCGTCCTTGGGACTCTGTAGATTCTCACCACCTCCTCCAGATACTGCCTCAACAAAACTTCCACTGAGATTGACTCCTTGATTGCTATAAAGTGAGATGATATAGTTAAATGATCCACTACCACCCAAATATTATCATGTCCTCCATGAGATCAAGGTAAACCAGTAAAAAAGTCCATTGATATGTCCTCCCACTTCCACTGAGTAACATCTAATGGCTGGAGCAGACCACCAGGAACACGGTGTTTGACCTTCACCTTCTGGAAGAGAAATCATAAAGACACAAACTCCACAACTTCACTCTTTATCTGAGGCCACCAAAACTGACTCCTCAAGGCTCGGTACATCTTTTTCACGCTAGGATGCACTGATAAAGGTGAACAATGGAACTCTCTAAGAACTATATCATGCATTAACAAAGGAACATATATCCTTCCTTGATACAACACTCGGTGTATTTCATACTCAGACCAACCATCAGGGGCCTCGCCAAAAAAAACTTAGTCTCTCTAGAACTCCACCTCAAGATCCCCCAACTGGGACTCTTCCACCTACTGCACTATAGATTATTGAACTATCATCTAGAAATGACAACCTATTCCCTAACTTCTCCTATATCGAGATGTAATGCTAACAGTTCTTCTAAAACACTCCAGGAATCATCAGATTCATGCACTAAATCACCACATGACTTCCTACTCAGTGTATCAGCTACAAAATTCCCCTTTCCAGGGGCATATGATATATCGAAGTCATATTCATGTAACCACTCTATCCACTGATGTTGTCATAAGTTCAAGTCATGCTGGAAGAAAACATGCCTCAAACTCTTATGATTGGTGAAAACCACAAAGCGCTCGCCAATGTGGTAATGTGACCACAAAATCAGAGAAAACCGCATGGATTCTAAATCAATATCATGGGTGGCATAGTTACATTCATGATGGTGCAACTACAAATACCCATAAGAAACAACTGGTCTCTATTGTCTCAGGATACAACCTAACCCCAGATGCAATGCATCACAGAAAACATCAAACTGAACTCCCTATGCTAGAAGACAAAGAACTAAATCACTTACTAAATTCTCCTTTAGATACTCAAAATCTACCTAAGAGTAATAATTCCATATGAATTCCTGACCCTTCCTTGTCTAAGTTGTCATAGTAGTCGCAACTTGAGATAAATCGACCACTAAACTCTGGTAGTAGCCTGTGAGACCAAGGAAAATTCGCATCTCTGACACTGTCTTGGGGATTCCCAAGACCCAACTGCTTCTATCTTCAATGGATCCACAACTACTCCCTATTAGGACACAAAAATCCCCAAGAAACGGACTTCTCGATCCCAAAACTCAAACTTCGAAAACTTCTCAAACAGATGATGTTGATGAAGAACACCCAAAATGGAGTGTATATGCTCTGCATGCTCCTCCTCATACGTGGAGTACACAAGGATTTCATAGATGAAAAAAACCATGAAC
The DNA here is from genome assembly GCA_963277665.1 of Viscum album. Lineage (NCBI taxonomy): Eukaryota > Viridiplantae > Streptophyta > Magnoliopsida > Santalales > Viscaceae > Viscum > Viscum album. The sequence goes on from OY728123.1 coordinate 1,101,147,302, forward strand.
TTGTCCAAGAACTCACGAAACATAGTATTCATCAATCCCATGAACACATCTGGAGCATTTTTCATGACAAACGGACTTACAATGAACTCATAATGCCCATGAAGACAACGGAAAGAAGTATTTGGGATATCCTCATCCTTCACACGCATCTGATGATATCTGGACCATAATTAGATATTTGAGAACCAAAATGAACCCTTTATTTGATCTAATAAATAATAAATATGTGGAAGAGGATAGTGATTCTTCACTATCACTTTGTTTAAGCGACGATAATCGACACACAACCCCAAACTATCATCAACCTTCTTCACGAAAAAAACTTGTGCACCCCATGGTGACACACTCGGCCAAATAAAACCACACTGTAATAGACCATCAAGCTATATAAATAACTCTTGTAACTCGGAAGGGGTTATCCTATATAGAGACATAGAGATAGGAGATGCTCTGGGGTGTAGCTCCATCCCAAACTTGATCTCTCATCGAGGGGGTAATGATACAGCATCTTCTGGACAGACATCAGGGTACTCTTCCCTGACCCTAGTAAATGCCAATTTTTGATCCTCTAAAGAACTCAGCATCATCTCATCCATTATGGATGATAAGGACAGAACACGCCTCTGACCCATCTGAGGGTCTCACTCACCGGCGAACACCACTGACTCTCCATTCACATCGAAGAACACAACCTGCCTCTTAAAGCAATCCACAACAGCCAACACTGAATACAACAAATCCATTCCAAGTATGACATCTTATGGTTGTATTCGTAGATATAATAAATATCCCCAAGAACAGTGCTTCCCAGCACTAGCTCATAGTCACTACATACTTCAAATAAGTAAGCTTGACCTCCAACTGGCATAGTCAATGCTAAGGGCACTGGAATCCTCTCTACCTCAAGTCCCAAAGCAGGGACAAGGGTATGTGATATGAAGGAGTGTGTCACTCCTGAATCAAAAAAGGAATACACCAAGGTAGAAAATAATAAATGGGTACCTCGAATGATGTCTGGCTCTCCTAGAGCTAGCAATACTAAAAAATGAAGTTGACCACAACCTCCTCAATGGCCTCTCTAACCCTGATGACAACCACCACCATGGTCATGCTCTTCTCTCTGAGGATGGGGAGCGTCACGGGGCTATCCTCTTCCTTCCCCATCTACCCTCTACTGATCCAAAGATTTTCTAACCTGCTATTGGTTCCTCATCTAGAACTACCTCAACGGAGAAACTTGGAGTGGAGCACCTGGTGCACGATGACTACTCAAAAATTTCGGGCCCTCTAGTTGCTGATGAATTCGACCACCACAAGAAAAACAAGTGCTTGATTCCTTGGAATAGTCCTGAGAGCTTCTTCCCCAGAGAAACGAGATGCTAGGGGCTGGGACCTACCCCCGGCCGAACATAAACTCTTCTTCCATGAAAACTGGGAACCCTGAACCATTGCTCTGCTTCATGATGAATCATGATGAATCTCCTCTTGTGATGATTCAGTTCTGGCCAAAGTCCTCTCGATGACCTCTTCCCTCTCCAGCACCTCAAGATATTTCTTCAGCATAAATGGGGTGACCTAGAACTAGATATCCGGATAAAAAGCCTACTCAAAATGCCTCTCCCTAGCCTCCCCATTTGGAAATAAGTCTGAAGAATATCGTAAAAGTTTCCTCAAATGGATTCCAAACTCTCGCACACTGGAGCTCCCCTATTGAAGGGTAATAATATCCTAGCTACTGGACGCCTTCATGGTGAATAAATAAAATCAACTCTGAACTTGTCTCGAAACTCATTTGATGAGATCGTTGACTCCTTATGATCCCTTGAGGAACAAGAACCACCACTTCCTCGCTGATCCATGTAGCATCATCACAACCAAGGACACCAAGTGCTCCTTCTGAGCATGGATTGAACTGAATCCTATCTTGACCACCTTCAACCTGTCTTCTGTGACTACATCTGAAATGGATCCCTCATACTTCGGCAGACATTGTCGATGTAACTCTCGGAGTGTCCTCCTCTAAGTATCGTCATCGTCAACCTCTATCATGAAGTGATCTACTAGAGCAGCCTACTGGAAATCTTCTACACAAACCTAATGAGGACATCAACCTGGATCCATACCTGAAAAATAAAAAACCATTAGATATCCTAAACCTGTAATATGGAAGACTCAACATTAATTAATTAATTTTTTTCTTTTATTCATTTTAGGTTACCCTATCCCAAGGTCTACCCATTCAAACACAGGAACAAGGAAGAATTATGTAGGTTCCTTTCCTAGGCCTCTACCCTCCAACTAGTATCACATTGTTTAGTAGCTATTGTAAACTTAAAAGTCAGTACATCATGTCATAGGTGGGCCTAAATGCCTATGTCTTAGCCGGTTTCCAGTGGTTACATCAATTGTTAAAACATGACTGACATTGTTTCCCTACCAACCCATGCAACCTCGCCTGTTCCTAACTCCAAACTCCATCCTATCCCTCAACCAGACCTCTGATACCACTCTGTCATAACCCACTCCCCACAAGGAGTACCCCTCTTGGGCTAGCAATGTGATAAGGGAGATAGTAACCCTAAGTCCTCCCTACAGTAGGCCCCGGGTTGTTCACTAGCACCGAGGATATAGTAAACACACAAATGGGTAGCATTACCCTTTTAGAGAGCACATGTGAATGAGATAAATAATATAGACACCAACCAACTCCAATTCAGACAAAAATATAAATGAAATCCCAAGTATCCATATGTAATGACATGCAAAACTAGTACAACTGAAAAGGGAAAACTGCAAGTACCCAAAAGAAAGTAAAAACAACAGCAACCAGGAAACCCAAACGGCTCCTACAACCCCAAGCTATTAGAAACCATCCTAATCTCCAACCTACTCCAAGTGACCTAAAAATAGTTTATATATATATAGGGTGAGTATAATAGTATACTCAGTAGGATCCTCCCCAGATGCTCTCATGAAAGTGTAAAGAAAGAATGCTAAAGTATAGGGAACAACAAGTGAAACTAACTCATCACCTAAATAGTTATACTAAGTTCCTAACCTCACCGTGGAGACTCTCACCAAGTATCACATACAAGTGTATATAATATAATAAATAATATCAAAAGTACCCCACTACTACTTCCCCAGCAGTTTTCCGATTTATCCCAACATCGCACGTCCTAAGAATCTCTCTCCAAAAATTCTTGCCCGCAGACACCTTGGAAAAGAACCACAACATGCACCACATGCAACAAAACCACCACGTCCACATAAGAAAAGAAACTAGGTTGTTTCTAGGATCCACCACAGCTCAAAAAATTTGTATCATACGCCGGGTATTATACCTCAAGCTATTATATCCCATGCACCGAGTAAGGATACTCAAGCCATCACAAACTATACATGTTATACATATAGTATTCTATAAGAAATTATATCCAAAATATATGTGTGTGAATAACCACAATCCATTACATCCCTCTACATGAATATATGGGGAAAACTAAACGGTGTGCCTACCAGCAAAAATAACTTCCACGAGACAAGAGCAGGGCCAAAGGGGGTAGTCGGCCATCCATCCTCCCACAAGAATGTTGGGAAAAACACCCCTAGGGATCAGAATCTCTGGGGTGTTAGTTTCCCTAACTGACAGGGTGGATTATCATATAGAAATAAAAAAGGTACAAAATGTATTGTAGCTCACAACCATGCTATGGGCATAACCTATTCTTAGAAACAACTACAGCTATAGTCTTTTGGACTCTCGGCTACCACATCTAATACTATGTATCATATAAGCACATATCCATTTAAATAGATATATTACATTACATCGTTCCCTTTTTATAAGTTGAACTTTAGATTAATTAATTCATTAAAAATTAATTAACCATTAACAATTCCAAATTAAATTTCATTAGCATCACACCCAAAGTCCATTATCCTCAACACTGCATCCCAGAAAGATCCAAACCCTTGGGTTGACATCATTTATTCAGTTATTTATTTATAGCACTAATTTCCCATATTCCTAGGTATTCTAGAAAAACATTCTATGCTACTAAACACAAGGTGGATCAACATGGTGAGTATATGAACTACCCTTCGAGTATTTTTTGTCCATATCAAGAGAGTAGACACATCCTCCCTTGAGAAGATAAACACGGAAAACACATGGCATATCTCGTGAATATTCACCCCTTTTGGAAGAATGGTAAGAAAGACCATCTACCTTAAGCAGTGGATAATGTAAAGCTGATAAACAACCAATAAGAATAAAAAAACAACCAAAAATTCACAACCAACTCATTCTATCATCCTCAGTGTCCTCCTCGACACTCACATGCATAAACTGATGTATCTTCCCATTCTAGGAATCAATTTCTGCCACAAACAATAGGCCTCCCTACCCCCACATATCACAACAGCCTTCCAGGCTCACATCACAACACAAGTAGCAGGAAAAAACCATCATATCAATTTGGCTCTTGGCCCTTAAACAGGAAAGAGGGTAACTTAGAACCCTACAAGGAATTATCTTTTATCAAAAAACCAATTCATTAATCCATATTAGATTAACCAATTCATTATTCGTATATTCCAACTTCGGGAAACCAAAATAGTAAGGTATCACAAATAATTAAACATGCTTACTACACCAATTTGATTAACATAAAATTACAACAAGAAGAGCTAGATTCATTTACATACCTCTTTATATTTATCCAAACAATTGTCAATTAATTCTAGCTTTAAAGTTTTTACCAATTTCTGAAGTGCCCAGATCAGTGTGAATCACTGAGAGGGGGAGGGGGTGAATCAGTGATCCCTTAAAACTTTTTACTAATTGATTCTTATCAATTAAACCTCTATGGCTGGTAAAAGCCTCGATCCACTCTTCTTGTATCTCTCACCTTTCCTCGAATGATGCAGTAAATATAAAGGCACTGGACACAAGGATTTACAAGGTTCGGCACCAAAGGCCTACATCCTTGCCATGCTCTCCCAGCATGGATTCTCCCATTATAATCTGTTAGTATTACAATGGTCGATACAGCTTCCCACCGTATCTCTCCTGAGTCCCACAGGAGGGTATTTATACTGAGTCCCATAGTGTTACCAGAGTCCCACTGGCCTGCTCCAGAATCCCACTGAAGACTTCTTCTCCCTGAGTCCCACAGGCTCTTCTCTTGGCTCCTCGAGTCACACGAGTAGCTCTTCTTCTCTTTAAGATTCTTCAAGTATCTTCAGCAGCCTGGGATAAAGGCTGCTGGCCTTGCTCTGTACCTCTGATCACTTGTGATGATCAGGTCTTCTCGTCTTTCTCAGGATTTATCACCTTCTTCTAAGGATGACCTGGCTTCTCTCCAACTACTGAATACTCAGACAACTGATATCTTTAACTTCAGTCTGGTCCAGTCTCACTTCAAATCATCTTCATGCACTGAGTGCGTGGCAACTCTGCCTCCTCATGCACTGACTGCATGGCCTTCTCAATACTTCAAGATCTTCTGTCTTGGACAACTCAGATGCACACAACCAGATTTGGCTTTGTTCACGTGTGCATGTGCATGCATGTAAGCATGCACTCCCCTTTCTTTCTTCTTGGTGCAATAAAACCACAAAGGGTGTAGTATCTTTAAGCACACACCAGCTACTCACTTCTTCACACACTTTATTCAATTTGCTTACACACTTAAAAGTGTGTTATACATTAGTGTGAGTCTTCCACTTCTCTTTCTTCTTAGTGTGTACACTTTAGTTTGCACACACACTAAGGTTCGGCCTTGTTGTATTTTTGCACACACTTGTTTCACTTTGCACACACTTGAGACTTGGCCTCCTCTCTTGTGTTTAACACCCACAACCCATTTTGTTTTAGTTCATTTAGGTGTAAGCCTCGGCCTTCTTGTTTTGCACATACACCACTAGGGTGTGTTCTTTCACTTCACACAAGGCACTAAGGCCTCGGCCTTCCTCTTCACTTGCCACACACACAACTTGAACTTCAATTAGGCACAACCACAAGGTATGGCCTCGGGTTCTCCTTGCACACACAAAACCGTAGGGTCCTCTTACTCCATTTGCACACACACTTCCACGGCCCTTTTCTTCTTTTGTTAAGCACACACCGCCTCGGGACTTCACTTCTTCTTCAAGGCGCGCAAGGTGTGAGTTCACCTCGGGTGTAGCTGGCCGCGCAAGTGCACAAGGCCTCTAGGCCTCACAAGCCACGGGTGCAAGGCACCGTGGGCGCGCAAGTGCTACCGCGCAGGGGGCACGGTGCATAGAGGGGGTGAGCAAGGTTCTACCGCACAGCCCAACCTCTTCTTCTTGTCATGCAAAGGAGTTGCGCGCAAGGGACTCCTTCGGGCCAAGGATGGCACCGAGATCTTCATCCGCGCAAGTAATTTGCGCGGGGCTTCAAAATCTTCGCGAGGCAGAGCACTCACGGGGCTTCGGAGTTTCAGCACATCAGCAAACATCTAAGAGGGCTCGGGCTCTCTTTTTATAGGCAAAGGAATGCCTCAAAACATCCGCGTGGGATAAATATCAAATCCCCTAAGTATTCGGATCTTCAAGATTTTTTTTTTCAAATCTTTGAACTTCCTCTTCGGTTCTCCGCGGGTTCTTCTCTTTTTATTTTTCTCTACGTGCATGCGCATGCAAATGCATGCATACCTTCGTTTAAAAACAATCCACGAAAAGCACGAATACACCGAGGCCTCGGCAACTTCGTTTTGCCTCGGCCGAACTTCGAATTCTTTCTCGATGCATGCATGCAACATTTTAATGCATGCATGAGTTCGTTATGGCCTAACGATCACAGTGGAGGTCTCGGTTTGCTCGGAGGTGGCCATGAACTCAAAAACCATGCTTGGGTTGCTCCTGGTTCGACGGAGGACGTCGGGTGGTGCCTCGGCTGAGCTTGAGGAAGGAGACAACTCGCGGGCCGTTGGATCGGGCGATTGAAAGACATTGGACGGCCACGATCAGAAGATCTCGCGCGAGATCAGATGTGCGGCTGAGATCTGGCGCGTGATCAATCGTGCGGCCAGGATCGCTCCCGCGGAAAAATTCCGCATCCCACATCGAATCCTCACCCGGTTTTCTCGCGGCTTATCAACTAAGCGCTCCCGACCTCTCAGCAATTGAACTTCCCCCTCTACGGTGCCGCCCCGCACCGTGTTCTCCCTGCGGGCGCGCTCTGCGCCCACTCTACTCCCTGCGGGCGCGCCACTGGTGCCCACTATGCATGTCACGGGCGCGCTCCTCGCGCCCCTGCTGCGCAGGCCTGATCTCTTGCGTGGCCCCGGCTTACACACGGCCGCGGCCTCTCGGGCTGGCCCCATGGGATCCCCCTTGGGCGTGGCGACCTCGAGTCCCACATGTGCCTTGGGGTTGAACCCTTAAGGCTGGCCCTTGGTGGCTTCTTTTTTGCTAGAGAGAGACTTAGGGACTTTGTATAAAAACAAAGTAACCCAAGTTCAAATGCCAAATGCCACTTCTGCCTCTAAGCCATTCCTTCTATATTTCTTCTCTTCTAACACATATTCTCCATCTTCTTCATTAGAATTCACCAATCCTCCTTAACATATAATCTAGACTTAGGAGGTGGAATTCCTGAAGGTTCTTCATCTTCAACCGAACTCCCGAATCAATTAAATCTTCAATATTCTTCAATGATCCAATTAGAGGTCAAGTTGGATCACATTCACATTTTCATGCACTAAGAATTAGTACATGGTCTTCTTCATCTCACTTCATCCACTTAGAAGTTGTGGATGGATCTCTTCATCTCCTCATGCATTGTCAGTACAATGCATGGTCTTCAAACATTGTTGTGACATTGTATCCAGTTGATAGAAGTTCTTGGAACTTTAAGAACAGCTCAACAATCGTCTGATGTAACATGGAGAATGTTTCAGCCATAATCTCCTATGCCACTTAGTGAATCTCCTAAGTGACACGCATCTTAGTACCATGGCCATTATCCATTCATCACCAACACCATCACAACCTTTTTCATTCACATCGTGACATTCCTTGACTTCCATTCATTCCAAGACAACTTCATGCCTCATTGACAACAAATGCAACACAGTGCACTTCAATCTCCCCCTTTGTATTTTTTGTCAATACACCACTTCAGCACATATGAATGAGTCAATATGTGTGCCAATATTTCTCCCCCTTATTGGCCATCAAATGAAAAGGTGTGGTGTGGTTCTCTTCAAAAATCTCTTCCTCCCTTTGAAAAGTATTTTCTTGAAAAACACTGAGAGAGGGATGATGTCACATGTTCTCTTTAGCAAAGAACCTTTAGTAAATCAACTCTAAGTCTACATGGGCTAACCCGGTGTAGAAAACAAGAGTGATATGACCAAGGAATTCAAAGATGTCCATAATTCTCTACACATGTGAGATCATGCTTAGGGGTTTGAAATTTTTCAGATATAACAATGAACTTGCTAAATCCTGCACATACTTCACAAAACACATTAGAATGTTCAGGTGCAAAGATAAAGCTCCCCCTTTCATCTACTTTCTCAATATGATATTAATTTCAGAACATCATCTTCTCCAGATTGGATCCCCCTCAAGGGGTGCACTCCATTCTGTCCAAACCATCCTCCAGTTGAGAATGATCATCATCTTCAATTCCCTGCAATGTCAGCACATGTAAATACCAATAGTATAAGGGAATAATATGGAACCTCCTTGGTTCATCAATGTGAACAACAAGGTTGAGAAGATTCTCTCAACCGAGATGTCCCATTTTCACCATTCTTCACACTTGCACATCTGATCTTCTTTGATGTTTGTGCTGGTGTGGATCTCAACACATCTTCATGTGAAATCTTCTTCTTCCCTTTTTCTTTAGCAATTTCCAGATCTTCATCTTCAACTCTTTGTAGTTCTCTGGCAAGTTGCAACTGATGTGGCCATATGACAAGTAAATCATTTGGAAGAGTGGCCCCAGTTCTGGAAGTTCCACATGGTTCCTTAGATGCTGTCAAGCTACCTTTGTTAGGCAACTTGTTTTCAATCACTCCCTTATTCTTCTTCTGGATTGATTGTCTTTTTGAGTCCAGTCTGCTTCTATTTAATTTCATGGCTTCTTTACAAAGATCCATGATATGTCCTTTCTTCCCACAGTAGAAGCATTTTTTGGTGGTTCTTCTGGATGCATCACCCTTCTTGGATTTAGACTCCAATGACTTCTCTTCCTTTTTCAACATCTTCTTGGGAGAATTGTCACCTCTCTTCTGTTTGCTTCCCAAGGATTCTTTCTGAGCCAGGTTCTGTGATCTTTTCTTCTTTTGAGCTCTGGATACAGTTGGAGGTTGACATGTATCTATTTGACCACTTTTGCAATCATCCCAGATGTTGTCAAGTAATCCAAATCTATTTGCAGTAAACAGATGTCTCTGGACCTGTGGATGTTGCTTCTTTTCTTCTGGCTTGCTCCCCCTTGGCATGGGCTTCCTTTGTGCTTTGACATTTAGTGGATTGTACCAACAATCCTTTGCACAGTGCCCATACTTATTACAACACCAACACTGACCCACAAATTTTGACCTCTTCAGTCCTTCTGATTGTTGGGTACTTTTCTTGACTTGCTGTGTTGTTTCAGGAGAGCTCTGCTTCTTCATTTTCTTCATCCATACTTGTTTGGAATTATTTTTCCATCCTGCACTTTTTGTGGGAACACAATTAGAAGCATTAGTACAAGATGGTATGGATGGTACCTTCTTTTTAGAATATGTTGCCCTTTCTTTAGAGGATGTCTTTCTTTTAGAATCATCCTTCTCAAAGCATACTTGAGTAGCAACATTTCTCCTTTCGGCTGACTGGGAGGCTTTGGCTTTGGGTGATTGCTGATTGTTCAATATCACCTCCAGTTCAAAGAATTTCATGTTAAGGGATTTCTTCTCATCCTCAACTCTTCTTAGCCTTCCTTCCCAATTTTCTTTCAGCTGTTCTAACTGGTCTTCATGCACCTTCTTCAATTCTAGTAATGAATTGTCAAGCTCCTTCACCATTTTGACTTTGTCTTCAAGTTGAGCATCTTTAACAACCATTGATACTCTATGCCTCTTCTCCAGTGCATGGTAAACATCTTTGATTATTACTTTAAAGAATTATTTCTCAGAAAGGCTTCTTTGCAATTCTTCAGCAGTGTCTTCATATCTTTCATTGCAAAGAGAAACGGTTTCATCTTTAGCCTTCACCAGCTTTCTGAGAGTGTTGGTTATGCCAACCCTTTTAGCCAATTGATCTTCCATTGCATTGGCTTCTTCTTCTAGCTGTAATTTTTCTTCTTGAAGATCAAGGATGCATGTAGCTATACACATTGCCACTTCCTTGGGGACTGTCTTCTGAAGATATTCGATTGCATTTTGAAGATATTTCATTGTTCCAACTTCATCACAGCTAGGACAGGCTTTCTTCATCTTCTTGGCCTGTTTCTTCTTTCTATTTTTCTGAGTCTTGGCAGATATCTCCATTTGAGGCTGATTAGTCATTTCCTCAAATATGCACTTCATAAAGACTCCCTTGGATCTTTTAGAGGTAACCTCGCTCTGATACCAATTGAAGTGCCCAGATCAGTGTGAATCACTGAGAGGGGTAGGGGGTGATCAGTGATCCCTTAAAACTTTTTACTAATTGATTCTTATCAATTAAACCTCTATGGCTGGTTAAAGCCTTGATCCACTCTTCTTGTATCTCTCACCTTTCCTCGAATGATGCAGTAAATATAAAGGCACTGGACACAAGGATTTACAAGGTTCGTCACCAAAGGCCTACATCCTTTCCATGCTCTCCTAGCATGGATTCTCCCATTATAATCTGTTAGTATTACAATGGTCGATACAGCTTCCCACCGTATCTCTCCTGAGTCCCACAAGAGGGTCTTTATAATGCGTCCCACAGTGTTACCAGAGTCCCACTAGCCTGCTCTAGAATCCCACTGAAGACTTCTTCTCCCTGAGTCCCACAGGGTCTTCTCTTGGCTCCTCGAGTCACACGAGTAGCTCTTATTCTCTTTAAGCTTCTTCAAGTATCTTCAGCAGCCTGGGATAAAGGATGCTGGCCTTGCTCTGTACCTCTGGTCACTTGTGATGATCAGGTCTTCTCGTCTTGCTCAGGATTTATCACCTTCTTCTAAGGATGACCTGGCTTCTCTCCAACTACTAAATACTCAGACAACTGATATCTTTAACTTCAGTCTGGTCCAGTCTCACTTCAAATCATCTTCATGCACTGAGTGCATGGAAACTCTGCCTCCTCATGCACTGACTGCATGGCCTTCTCAATACTTCAAGATCTTCTGTCTTGGACAACTCAGATGCACACAACCAGATTTGGCTTTGTTCACGTGTGCATGTGCATGCATGTAAGCATGCACTCCCCTTTCTTTCTTCTTGGTGCAATAAACCCACAAAGGGTGTAGTATCTTTAAGCACACACCAGCTACTCACTTCTTCACACACTTTATTCAATTTGCTTACACACTTAAAAGTGTGGTATACATTAGTGTGAGTCTTCCACTTCTCTTTCTTCTTAGTGTGTACACTTTAGTTTGCACACACACTAAGGTTCGGCCTTGTTGTCTTTTTGCACACACTTGTTTCACTTTGCACACACTTGAGACTTGGCCTCCTCTCTTGTGTTTAACACCCACAACCCATTTTGTTTTAGTTCATTTAGGTGTAAGCCTCGGCCTTCTTGTTTTGCACATACACCACTAGGGTGTGTTCTTTCACTTCACACAAGGCACTAAGGCCTCGGCCTTCCTCTTCACTTGCCACACACACAACTTGAACTTCAATTAGGCACAACCACAAGGTATGGCCTCGGGTTCTCCTTGCACACACAAAACCGTAGGGACCTCTTACTCCATTTGCACACACACTTCCACGGCCCTTTTCTTCTTTTGTTAAGCACACACGGCCTCGGGACTTCACTTCTTCTTCAAGGCGCGCAAGGTGTGAGTTCACCTCGGGTGTAGCTGGCCGCGCAAGTGCACAAGGCCTCTAGGCCGCACAAGCCACGGGTGCACGGCACCGTGGGCGCGCAAGTGCTACCGCGCAGGGGGCACGGTGCATAGAGGGGGTGCGCAAGGTTCTACCGCACAACCCAACCTCTTCTTCTTGTCATGCAAAGGAGTTGCGCTCAAGGGACTCCTTCGGGCCAAGGATGGCACCGAGATCTTCAGCCGCGCAAGTAATTTGCGCGGGGCTTCAAAATCTTCGCGAGGCAGAGCACTCATGGGGCTTCGGAGTTTCAGCACATCAGCAAACATCTAAGAGGGCTCGGGCTCTCTTTTTATAGGCAAAGGAATGCCTCAAAACATCCGCGTGGGATAAATCTCAAATCCCCGATGTATTCGGATCTTCAAGATTTTTTTTTTCAAATCTTTGAACTTGCTCCTCGGTTCTCCGCGGGTTCTTCTCTTTTTATTTTTCTTTACGTGCATGCGCATGCAAATGCATGCATACCTTCGTTTAAAAACAATCCACGCAAAGCACGAATACACCGAGGCCTCGGCAACTTCGTTTTGCCTCGGCCGAACTTCAAATTCTTTCTCGATGCATGCATGCAACATTTTAATGCATGCATGAGTTCGTTATGGCCTAACGATCACAGTGGAGGTCTCGGTTTGCTCGGAGGTGGCCGGGAACTCAAAAACCGTGCTTGGGTTGCTCCTGGTTCGACGGAGGACGTCGGGTGGTGCCTCGGCTGAGCTTGAGGAAGGAGACAACTCGCGGGCCGTTGGATCGGGCGATTGAAAGACATCGGACGGCCGCGATCAGAAGATCTCGCGCGATATCAGATTTGCGGCTGAGATCTGGCGCGCGATCAATCGTGCGGCCAGGATCGCTCCCGCGGAAAAATTCCGCATCCCACATCGAATCCTCACCCGGTTTTCTCGCAGCTTATCAACTAAGCGCTCCCGACCTCTCAGCAATTGAACTTCCCCCTCCACGGTGCCGCCCCGCACCGTGTTCTCCCTGCGGGCGCGCTCTGCGCCCACTCTGCTCCCTGCGGGCACGCCACTGGCGCCCACTATGCATGTCACGGGCGCGCTCCTCGCGCCCCTGCTGCGCAGGCCTGATCCCCTGCGTGGCCCCGGCTTACACACGGCCGCGGCCTCTCGGGCTGGCCCCATGGGATCCCCCTTGGGCGTGGCGACCTCGAGTCCCACATGTTCCTTGGGGTTGAACCCTTAAGGTTGGCCCTTGGTGGCTTCTTTTTTGCTTGAGAGAGACTTAGGGACTTTGTATAAAAACAAAGTAACGCAAGTTCAAATGCCAAATGCCACTTCTGCCTCTAAGCCATTCCTTCTATATTTCTTCTCTTCTAACACATATTCTCCATCTTCTTCATTAGAATTCACAAATCCTCCTTAACATATAATCTAGACTTAGGAGGTGGAATTCCCGAAGGTTCTTCATCTTCAACCGAACTCCCAAATCAATTAAATCTTCAATATTATTCAATGATCCAATTAGAGGTCAAGTTGGATCACATTCACATTATCATGAACTAAGAATTAGTACATGGTCTTCTTCAGCTCACTTCATCCACTTAGAAGATGTGGATGGCTCTCTTCATCTCCTCATGCATTGTCAGTACAATGCATGGTCTTCAAACATTGTTGTGACATTGTATCCAGTTGATACAAGTTCTTGGAACTTTAAGAACAGCTCAACAATCGTCTGATGTAACATGGAGAATGTTTCAACCATAATCTCCTATGCCACTTAGTGAATCTCCTAAGTGACACGCATCTTAGTACCATGGCCATTCTCCATTCATCACCAACACCATCACAACCTTTGTCATTCACATCATGACATTCCTTGACTTCCATTCATTCCAAGACAACTTCATGCCTCATTGACAACAAATGCAACACAGTGCACTTCAATTTCCATCAATAATGAAAAGATAATCAAAGAAATCATAGATATCACACTATCTATCAAAACAAGAGGCAATAACATACGATCGATATAAATTTATTTATCCAGTTCAAATATTTATTATATCACTTCCATTGTGATCTAGTGGGATAAAATATGATAAATATAAAGTTTCACATTAAATAAAAGAGAATCAACAAATCACCTACTTTAAATCATTCTTGAAGTTATTTATACGAGAACGATCCACACAATAAGTTACGATCTCCTCCCCCTATGACAACTGTATTCAACTGAGGATTCAGAGACACCACCACACTGGTCAACTCCCAAGAAAACTCTATTAGAAACATGGATATACCATTCCATAAAAGGGTGAGGAGAAATAGAAGGAGATGAACCCAAAAAAGAATAAAGATAGATCATACCTTATATTGAATATTGATCGATACTACTTGTTTACATCAAAAAAGATTGGAACCAATCCAAGGAGGAAAGTTGGATTGTGCAACTCCTATGGGATGGAATTAAAGGATTGGACATCTCCCAGTAGAGAATAAGGAGGAAGAACTAGGGAGGAAGATATATTATACCTTTATAAGATTTAACAGAGCAGTGGTTTAAGATACGCTGGATTTTCCATTAAAATCATATTGCATTAAACCACGCATTTTGACCAAGTAAAAGCATCCTGAGCCTTAGGAATAAATTAATATTTGAGTTATGGCTTTTGAATCAACCTTAGAGTCCTTAAAATGAGTCTTTAAATATATTTTACATCAAAGGAAACATCAAAGGGGAGAACTGTAGGAAGTTGGAAACACTGTTCATTAACACCAAATTTGAAAAAGGAAAGAGGTCACAGTTGGAACCTCACCATTCTGGAAACACTATTCATGAACTCAAAATTTGGCAAAGGAAAAAGGTCACCATTAGAACATAACCATTCTAGAAACACTGTTCATGAACTCAAAATTTGGAAAAGGAAAGAGGTCACCATTGGAACCTCACCGTTCTGGAATCTTTGTTCATAAACTCAAAATTTTTCAAAGGAAAGAGGTCATCATTGGAACCCCTCCATTCAGGAAACACTATTCATGAACTCAAAATATAGAAAAGGAAAGAGGTCACCATTGGAACCTCACCGTTCTAGGTACACTATTCCTGAACTCAAAATTTGGCAAGGATAGTGGACACTATTAAAATCTCATTGTTTTGGAAACACTATTCATGAACTCAAATTTTGGCAAAGGAAAGAGGTTACTGTTGGAACCTCACTATTCTAGAAACACTATTCATGAACTTAAAATTTGGAAAAGGAAAGAGGTCACCATTTGAACCTCACCATTCTAGAAACATTGTTCATGAACATAAAATTTTGCAAAGGAAAAAAGGTCACCATTAGAACCTCACCATTCTGGAAACACTATTTATGAACTCAAAATTTGGTAAAGGAAATAGGTCACCTTTGGAAACTCACTGTTCTAGTAACACTGTTCATGAACTCAACATTTGGTAAAGGAAAGTGGTCACTGTTGGAACCTCACTATTCTGAAAACACTATTCATGAACTAAAATTTTGGAAAAAGAAAGAGGTCACAGGTTGAACCTCAACATTATGGAAACATTGTTCATGAAATGAAAATTTATAAAAGGAAAGAGGTCACCATTGGAACCTCACTATTTTGGAAAAACTATTAATAAACTCAAAATTTGGCAAAGGAAATATAGGATACTGCTGGAACCTCATAGTTCTGGAAACACTATTCATGAACACAAAATTTGGCAAAGGAAAGAGAGGTTGTCATTGGACCTCACCATTAGTACTATTCACATAAGCCTTCCATTTCACTGTTCACCTAAGGCAACCATCGTACTATTCACAGAACTGAAAATTTGGAAATGTGTTGGGGATAAGCCACCTTGACCTCTCAAAACACCTCAGACACCATATTTTCACAATGGAATAGACCATAGAGGTCTGGGCCATTACATTCCATATTTGTGTCATGATAAGGTCATTACTGGATTTAGGTAATATATATGTATATGCTAAAGGATACTCGGTCATATTTGTATTGAACTCGGACCCCAATATCCTAGACCTCCTTTATTACTTTAATACAACTGCATAGATACAATGGGTCAAATTATGAAGGACTGATCAGACTAGTAATTTTGGAGAACTAAATACATACATGATATAGATTTTATATTGGGAGTAGAAAATAAAACATAGTACATTAAAAAATAAAATTAACTGAAACCCTAAATTCTAATTCCAATAATTATACTTCATATCCTAGGGAATTTAAAAAATAAGTGTGAGCTCAGATGTTGTGTAAGGGTAAGGTACGACAAAAGCTATCCCAAATTAATCAATATAATCAACAAGGAATGGTGAATAAATGAATTCAAATTCAATTTAAATAACATTAATATCATAATAAGATAATGAATAATCAATTTGTGAAGGTATAAAACTAGATACCTAGGAAAATTAACCAGTTTCAAGAAAATCGTAACTAGATAATGAATAATCAATATGGAAAGGTAAATAATTGAACACCCCTACCATTTAATCAATAATTTGATAATGGAATGCATCCATAGATAATATCTTCATTAAAATCTCATGGATAATGAAAAAAACTGTATTCTAAATGACTTAAATAATTAACTACGGGAAATCACGATCCCAATCATCATGATACATCTACTTTAAAGAAAATTCACAAGATGGGTAAAAACTATATGTAGAACCCCATGTAATTTTTCTAACAGATTTCTGTCATTATACCAAATGAATGATTGAAGGGATATATAATTTTGTACCCCACCCATCACTGTATGTCCCAATCATTAGACATATATCGAATAATTGATTTAATCGTTAAACAATGTGCTCTATCATCAAATATCTATATTGAGTAAATACTATTTATTTATCGATATTTACCTAGTTAATCAAATAGAATTAAAAAATAAAACATTATGTATAGATGGTATACAGTTTAGAAAATATTCATATCCATCATACAAGAATGTTTATATTTCAGAGAGATTTAATTTCTAATGAATAATGATCACAAGAAATTGTTTATCTCTATAGAATGTTAACAATCCCAAAATAAAGTAAGATTGTACAATAAGTTTTTCCAGATGGTAATTTTCAATTAAAATCCCCATGGATGAAATAATTCACATTTTAAAATTAAAATACCATGCATTATTAAGGATTAGTTATATTAGATTTAAAATTGGAAAATATATAAAACATATAAAAAATATGTACAAAACATTAAAATATGCCTCATTAAAGGGAGATTGAGACGAAGTCCCTTACCTCACGCTTCATTTTGGATTAAAATTATTTAAACTCTTTTATAGTTTTTCTAATCATGTAACTAACAATAAAAAACAATATTAATATTTATAATATCATATATAATCATTATATTTAATCTTATCACATGTTCCTTAATAATCATTCGTTATTTTCATTTTTCTGTATTTAATTTCATCATTTTCTCATTTGTACTTAACCATGAAAGATTCAATACCTGGGAATATTATACAGTTACATCATATAAAGAATAATAATCCTGAAATAATTATCAAATTAATAAATCAGTTATAATTTTAATACAAGTTATGAATGATGGTTTTGAAAAAATGAAGTATGCTACAGTCATGGAGATGGTAGGTCGCATGTACGCATGGGTAATGCTTCAATTTTTTCAATTATCAGTGTGTAAATGAAATATGTAATAATTTATCATTAAATAATGATAAAAATTTCATATTTACTATACTATTTCTTGAAATATACATATATATATATATATATATTATCCATGAGGTTTGGTGTTGAAAATAGTGCCGCATCGCTTCATGAAGGCGGTAGTCCAAACATACACGAACGACGTTATCATATTTAAATGAGTGAAAAGGTCAGAAATTAAATGATATATTATCTATAAATAATGGTAAATATTTCATAAATATCATACATATTTCATTTATTTATCATATATTCATGAAATATATCCTTAATACCTTCTATGTAAAGTGTTATTAAAAACCTATTCATATTGCTTCGTGAGGCGGCAGTCTGTCGTATACACAAACTATGTTATCGTATATCTTATTGAATGCTAAGGTAAAAAAATATATGTGATATAATTATTAAAAAATGAATAAATATTTTATAAATATCATTTATAGACATTATATCTATTATCGTACCCAACATTGAGAGGTGGTAATGGAAAACTAATGACATTAGTATGTGAGGCCTTAGTCCTTTGTACACATTAATAGTTATTTTTTAACACATTTTATAGATGTGATGATGGTTTTAGGTTATGAACTAAATATATGAACATTTATGTATATGGAATATAATTTTTTTATTATATAATTTTTTTAATATGAATTTATGGAGGTGGATAAATATATAAAATAAGAACGCTTGTTGAAGAACATTACCACTTCTTCTTGTAACCTCCTCAGGTTTTCACCAAAATACTTCCTAGATCGCATTAATGCCCAAAATAAGGCTTCTACGGTGAGGGAATATATGTTGAAAACAAATTTTTTCTGATATTTTCCAAACCAAAATTTTTTTCATTTTGAAGAAGAAGTAATAAGGGGTGGTGTTTTATAATTGAGGTGAGTGGCATACATATAAGTTTTGATAATGAATAGTTGTGGCCACATTTTTTGAATTATAAAAGTATCAAAAATTAATTATGATGAAAAATTAGAAATGATTGGTTATAAATATTTCAATAAAATATACTTTATACAAATTTATAAGTCACTTTAACCCTTATCATTTTTTTTAAACCCCACGTAATCCCATTTTCACCTTAACTGCGGTAAATAACTTTTACTATTTTTGCTATTCATTATGGAAAAAAATTAATTAGAAATTATTTAATAACATAAATTATTATAATTCCAAATATGGATTATATTTTTAAAAATTACATTCACATAAGATGCAAGTTTTAATTTAAAAATAATCCCACATATTTGATGATAAAGCGGGTTTTTAAAGAGAAAATGTTCAAAATTTTATAATGTTTTTATATCAAAACTCAATATGAAATTGATTAAAATTACTTAAATTGGAATTATAGATATATAATTTCACTAATTTTACATTAAAAATAATTAAAAATAGTATTTATAATTATTAATAATATAACTAAAATGCATTTATTAATTAAAATTCAATAATTTTTCACTATTCATCAAAAAATGAAACAGTTAAGAAAAATCCGATAAATTGACCCTAATATAATTTTGAAATGATGATTTAAAAAAATAATTTTTCTTATTAAATGTAAAACATAATTTTAAATTATCTTTATGAAGACTGACTAAACCATCCTTTATAGAACAATACAGTTTTTTCATCATACATTTCATTTTTTTAATGATTCATGTATTTATTTATAATCAATTGATAAAAAATGAACATTATGGAAGTATATATGCTTCATAATTTAAATATTTATATTCATACTTGTTAATTTAGAAGCTAAGTTACAATTTTTATGTCTAAATAATATTTTAATATTTTATTATGTTTTTTTAACATCATATTGTGTAAATCACAATCTATATAGTAAGTTTAATTTTTTGAAAAATAAATATATTGAAAATTCTTGGTGTGTTACACTCTTCCCTCCTATAAAACATTATTCAACTAAATTTAATTGATATTAACTTCTTAATATATGAAGGTAGTACTTCTTTATAATATCCTCAAGTTCTAACCTTTCTTCCTTCATTTTGTGACTTCTCCAAAGTACCTTTACCAGAGGATTCATCTGGTTCCTCAATAATTTATCAACAGTATCAATAATCTAGATAGATTCTTCATGGTGATATAGATCAGGCTCCAAATATATTTTATCAGAGGTGTAAATATAAATTAGGCCTACCATGTACTTCCTTAATAATGATTTATGAAACACATCATGTAATTTTGAGAGATTTTATGAAATTTCCAAAAGATAAGAAACAACTCTAATTACATTCATAATTTCAAAGGGTTTGATGTACCTAGATATTACTTTACCTTTCATAATAAACTTTATAACACCCTTCTATAGATACAATTTCA
This sequence comes from Viscum album, assembly GCA_963277665.1. Taxonomy (NCBI): domain Eukaryota; kingdom Viridiplantae; phylum Streptophyta; class Magnoliopsida; order Santalales; family Viscaceae; genus Viscum; species Viscum album. The sequence goes on from OY728123.1 coordinate 1,101,167,375, forward strand.
TGAAAACATGATCTACTATATGGAATTCCAATTCCTTCATATGATTATCAGAATAACACTTTTTTCTACTTTGAGATCCATTAATGTCATTTATAATAGACTTTACCTTTGTTGTTTCCATTTCAAAATGTTCTCATCCTATAAGTTTCCTTTCACCAAATTTACCCAATAAGTTGTATTATGAAATATATTTCTATATAATAGTTCATACGACTCCATTTAAATACTTAAATGGAAACTATTTTTATAAGAAAACTCTACCAAAGATAAATAATGATCCCACAAACCATTAATGTCAAGTGAGAATATCCTAAACATGTATTCCATTGATTGAATCAACCATTTTAACATAACATCAGTTTGAGGATTGCATGATGTTCTCATTTGAAGCTTATTATCAAGATACTTCTCAAGACACCACCATAAATTCATTTAATATGGTGATCTCGATCAGAAACAATTTAAACAGGTGTGCCATTATGGGGCACTCAAGAGGAATGTTTTCTATTTTAGTGAGAAAATATTCATATTTGGTTATTTGAACACATATATCCCATATTACATAGTTATTTATGTGAGTTTTTGGTAGTCCTCAAACAAATTCCATAGTAATTTCATCCCATTTACACAAAATAATTATAATATGTTGAATTAGTCTAATAAGATTTTTTCTCATAACATTAATGTGTTGAAAAAAGAAAAAATATATAGAAACATAATCAGAAATATCCCAATTCATTTTATCCCAACAAGAATGTTCCCTAAATTAACTTTACATATTTGGGAAACTATGCAGTTAAAATAAATTTAAGCTATGAGGGTTACCGAATAATCCAATTTTTAGCACAGGTATAAATGTAAAGCATAATATCATTCAAAATTTCATAGAACCGTCTTCAAAAATTATTTCTACTAATTTCCCATCACTCACATATTTATTTTTCATCAAAATTTTATTATCATAATATTTAGAACCTTTTACCTTTTCTAATAAATATAGTTTTCAATAATTTAAAAAATGGGTGATGTATCCCTTTTCCTATTAATTCTAATAACTATATTTACTTGATCCATGAACATAGGATATCTATCAATAATAATTTGGGTCATAATTACATTATCATTCTTAATAAATCCATCTTCTACGTTATTTTCTTTCCATGGGTGGTAGTGTATTAAGAAATTAGAATCCTTGACTAGCTAAAGCCATTTCCTTTTTCTTATATTAATATCGTTCTATAGAAATATATATATTAGGCTTTTTATGATCTGTTTGAATCTCAAATATTTAACCATTTAGGTAATGTCTCCATATAATAAATTAAATGATAACATATTCCCACTCAATATCTTGGGTAAGATAGTTCTATTTTTGATTATTAAATTTCTTTGATTCATATTTATAAATTTATCATTTCTCATGATGACACAACCAAGTCGTTTCTTCGATGCATTAATATATAACACAAAACAATAATTTCTAGAGTGTGGATTGAGTATCAGATCATTTTTCAGTCTAATCATTAGTTAATCATAATATTTTGTACATTCATTGGTCCAAAATAACTTAACCACATTACATGTAATCATGGATAATAGGTTAGTCAATCTGGAAAAATTATAAATAAATCACTAATAGTAAGAAATAAACCCATTAAAACTATGAAACTTAAGTATTTTCATTATTGTCGGTCATTCTCTAACTAAAATTATATTTATAAAATCAATTTATACCCCATCCTTAGAGACAATATGTCCGTTAAAAGAATATTCTTAAATCTAAAAATCACACCTAAGAAATTTTCTAAATAATTATTTTAGTTTTAGAGTCTCATGAAAAATCCTCAAGTGATTATTATAGTCCTAATATCGATTTAAATACCATAAAATATCATTAATTAATACCACAAAAAAATATTTGGATATTTCTTGAATACAGTTTTCGTTACATTCATAAGTAAAAATGGTTCATTAATCATTCCAAATGGAATTATGGTAAAAATATGATATACATACCTCATTTGAAAATTTCTCTTCATAATGTATTCTTTTTTACTCATAATTGATGAGAATTAAGGTAAATATTTGAAAGATATTAGAATCCATAAATTTTATCAAATAATACATTGGTTTTGTCATTAGATACATGTTATTTATTATATTATCATTGATTTCCCTATAATCAATGCATTGCCTCATGGATACATCATTCATATTAATGAATAGAACATGGGAAACCCATCAATAATCCATAATTATAATAAATCCTTTATCACCAAACTCTTCTAGTTGGTTCTTGAACTCAAATAATTCCATAGTGTCCATTCTATAGGTATTCTTTGAGGTTGTTATTTTTTTCTGGGATTAAATCAATGGAAAACTCAGCTTCACCATTTGGGGTATGTCATGGTAATTCCTCAATAAATTGATCAATGTATTCCTACACAATAGGTATGTCCTCTATTTTAGGATTAACTTTTTCATCCTAAGATTTTTTTCTCTTCTTATCAAATAATATCATTTAGTTGAACAATTAGGGGTGGATCTAGGAATGTCTCCAATGAATATGTGTCTTCTCTAAAGACAAGGAATTCAATATTGTCTACTAAAATCAAAATTCTCTTCTTCTTATAATAAATTTTTTTCATCATATTTTGTAATATATTAACTACCAAGGATTATATTAAAGTAAAAAAACAAGTATTATAATAATGTAAAAATGAATTTTTATGTATCTTAATGAGGACTACCTAACATATCCTTGTTGCAGTGAGACTGCCACTCAAATTTTTTATTAACAACTCCCATCTTAAAATAAAAATTAAATTTATAAGTTTGTTGAAAAATTGGTTCAATACTCAAGAGTGTGGGGATCCAAAATTAAATAAATATATATATTAAATTGATGATAGTATTAAATTACATTCATCTAATTCATTATGTAATTCTATCTTCAGTGTAGTGATCACATAAGCTCCCCCCCCCCCTTCCTCTTTTGTAGTGGGTTCCCTTGATGCTTGGAGAATTTGTCTAAATAATGCCCCATTTATTTATAGTTGAAACACTAGACATAAGTTATTTTTTTCATCCCCATGCATTCATGAGATATATTCCCCTTATCGTTTCACTTATAACATGCTCAAATTATCTTCAAGAACATCCCATGATGTGTATTTAAGCAATTTTCACAAGATGGTAATTTCTCCACCCACCAATTCTTCTATGTCTCATTAAGTTTCTCTTGGTGCCCAAAATATCTCTTTTTATCTTGATTCCCATTGAATAAAATTTATCTAGGAAATTCCTTTTCCATTTTGATGGCATATAAAAATATTTCATCATGTAATTAAAATTAATGAGAGACTATATCCCATAAAATACATGTCTAAATTCCTTCAAAAAAATTGTAAATTTAGTACTTCGTGTTGCATATATAATCTTTAGCTTATGTAGATAACCTTATAAAGGTATCATCATAATCTACAACACTTTCATATCCGTTTTTATTTAAGTTAATCTGTATTATGTTTGTTTCAATTTTTTCTCATGAGGGAAATATTTGGAAATGAATTTCTCTTTAAAGGATTTTAATTCCTTAATTTCTATTACATCTTCCTCCCAAGTATTCTAGATTAATGACCACAACTTATCAACATCACCTTTGAGATGATACACTGAGAATTTAACCTTAACATTTTTACTAAATCTCAAAATTATAAATATATTCTCTAGAGACTTAATCTATTTCTCATCTACCATGGGAATAGTAGTCCAAAAAAATATTGGGGGCTTCAATCGCATGAATTGATCCAATAAATTTAAATCTTTCTATGGAATAGGACTATCCATCCATGTATGCTTATTTTTTATAACATGATAATATTCCAAAATATAGAAAAAAATTGATCAGTCCTAATACCAAATGTATTAGCTTCCTCAGTAGGGAAATCTATACATTGTATATGACTATTGATACCATTTTTCCAGGAAGGTGTCATTTTTAAATAATGTCATATACTTTATTAACTTATAATATTATGAATTATAAATCATAATGTATAATTCAAAATATTTTGTAACACTTAGCATAAATTAAAATTTATGAATTATTAATCTCAAAATCATACACTTGGTTTCATAAGGTATATATTTATTTTCAAATAATTTATATATGTTTTTAAATAAAATTTGAATTACCCTTAGCATGTCCCCTAGGAGTGTCAAATAAAGTTTATATTAAGACTCGTTCCCATGACCCAAGTGATGATCGGGTCAAGCCCAATGCACCCTTTTTGGATTTATTACCACTACGTACCTCTATTCTAGAACCAAATCCAATTTTATTATCCATATATGGATGTATTTATTCGAATAAAAATATAATATATTCATTACTAATACATTAGGATAATCTCATTTTATTATCCTCAATATATATCATAGGGTTATATTCCCTAATATAAATTTTTCTTTATCAAGTTTCCAACATTTATACTAAGAATACTTCCAAAAAAACTATAAAGAGGCTGACCAATATTTCCTAGAGTTTTTGTCTTAATTTATTACATTGTCATGGTTATAAAGTTTAAAATCCCAAATTATTGATCATTTTACCCATTTTAGAGAACCAAATACATATATAATGCCCATTTTATATTAGAAATGGAAGGTAAAACATAAAACATAAAAAAACTAAAATGAACTAAATCCTTGAAAACTCATTCCAAGAGTTAATCTTCATGTTTTAGGGAAATGAAATAATTAAGGGTGAGATCAAATTCATATTAATGTTTAAGAAAAGTGGAAGCTCTCATAAATCAAAAATTATAATCAATATGGGAATGTTAATAACTGAACTCACATTCCATTCAAATAACTGGACTACCATTAAAAGATAATAAATAATAAATATGGAAAGGAAAATAACAAGTAACACATTCCATTTAATCAATATTAGGATCATCCTTATTGGATAATTCATAATCAGTATGACAAGGTAAAAATCTGAACACACGTTCAATTTAATCAATAATCAAATAATGAAATTCATCTAGAGATGATTTAATTGTGGAAATATCCATGATAATAAAAAAATTAATTCTTAATGAGTTAAATTTTAAATTATTGGATTTCATGGTCTTAGGTATCATTATAACTCTATAGTAAATACCTTTCACAGTACATTTTAAAACTATATATAGAAACCTGTTAAATTTGGTTGACTAGTTTTCATCTTGAGGCCTACTAATTCATATAGGGGATATATAATTTGATTCCCCACCCATCACTAAATATCTAAATAATTCCTCATATATCCAATAATAAATTTAATTCATGAACAATGTTCCTTATCATCAAATATCTATATTGAGTAAAAAAAATATATTTATCAATATTTCCCCTGTTAATCAAATAACTTTCAGTGTAAAAACCATATGTAAATATTCTATATGGTATAGGAAATAAAAAAATCCATCGTACAAGAATATGGATATTTAATATAGATTAAATTTACACTTAAAAATTATAACAAGAAAGTGATTATTTCAAGAGAAAGTTTACAATCACACAAAAAATGAGATTGTAAAATAACTTTTACCGCTAGAAATTTTCAATTCAAATAACCCTGAATGAAATATTTCAACATTTAAACTTCAAATACAATTAATTTATAAATAATAATGGAATTAAATTTTATATGAGTATTATATATACTATATAAAAGAAATTAGGTTCCTAACATTACAATAGGACTCAATGAAGGGAGATTGATATGATGTCTATTTCCTCACACTTCATTTCGGTTAAAAGAGAATTAAAATATTTTATAGTGATTTTAATAATATTATTAACTTATTAAAAACAATATTAATATTTATAATATCATATATTATCATTTTATAAAATATTATCACATGTTTGTTAATAATCATTCAATATTTTCTTCGTTATGGGTGTTAATTGCCATGTTTTCTCATTCATGATTTGTTATGAATGTTACAGTTCTTGTGAATATTATATTATTTCATCATATATAGAATATTAATGATGAAATAACGATCAAATTTATATTTCAATTATAATTTTATGAACAAATATGAAATATGGTTTTGAAAAAATAAGTATGTTAAGATCACAGAGATGGTAGGTCAAAGGTACGCATGGGTAATGTTTCCATTTATCAACGATCATTACTGAAAAGAGTTCAGTAATATATTATCTTTAAAGAATGATAAAAATATATTAACTACCATATTATTTATTTAAATATAATTATATATATCATCCATTTATTTTTTTTATGTAAAGATATTCACAACGCTTTGTGAAATCTATAGTCCACACATTGATGAACTATGTTAGCATCTTTAAGTGAGTGAAAATTTAAGAAAGAAAACAATATATTATGTTTAAAGAATGAGGTATATTTAAGTAATATAATATTTATTTAATCTATGTCACAAATAATCATTAACTTTATCCTTATTTCATTCCATGTAAAGATTTATTGAAAACCCAATGACTTAGTTTTGTGAGGAGGTAGTCTATCATACACAGGGGTGACGTTTTTGTATCTTATACGGAAGTGAATTCAAAAACATATATACGTATATATATATAATATAATATAATGAATATATAGGTATAATTAGACTATAAATATCATACATATAATTTTTATTCATCATCATTCCAAACCATGATAGGTAGTAATGGAAAAACAAATGATATCTTGTCATGAGGTGGTAGTCTACAGTACATAAGAATGATGATTTCACATCCAATTTGATAGAAGTGGGGATGGTTGTAGTTTATTAAATTACCTTAAAAATAAATACTTATATTTAATATAAAAATTTTATTATGCCATCAATTTTTAATAAGTATTTAAGTATGTGGAGGAAGAGATAAAATAAAAACACTCATTGAAGAATGATACCACTTATCCGGGTATCCTCCTTATGGATGCACCAAAAGGAATAATTGGTTGGATTTATGAAAAAAAAATAAGGATTATATGATTATGGTAGGAATATTGTAACATAATTCAGGTATATCTTGGGAAAACTAATAGTTTTTTAATTTGTGAATAATAAATAATATGGGGTGTTATTTTATAAGTGAGGTAAGTGCCACACTTGTAATTTTTTAAAAGAAAAATGTGTACACATGATTTTCAAATTCCAATACTCATAAAAATGGAGTATGATCAATTATTGGATACTATAGAGTGAATATATGGACATGAAAGTGATTTTAGACAAGTTTTTAGTTCATTTTACCACATTTATTTTTAGTTTATCCCTAGGTAAACCCATTATTAGTTTAACTAGGGTAAATGAGTTTTACGTTTTTTAAAATTCATTATGGTCGAAAATTATTTTTTCATATTTTATAATTTATTTTTTTATGATACCAAATATATAATCCATTTTTTTAAATTCCATTCACAGATTTGAAAATTTTTAATTTAAAATTAATCTCATAGGTGTGATGATAAAGCGGGTTATTAAAGAGAAAATGTTCAAAAGTATATAATGTTTTTATATATATAATCTAAATGAAAATAATTTAAATTGAATAAATTTTACTTATATTAGTTTATTTGAACTATTTTTACATTAAAAAAATTTAGAATATAATATATCTTGTGAAATTATTTATTCAAAAATTTATTTTCAATTAAAATTTAGTATTTTTTTATATTCATCAATGAATGATATATTTTAGAGAAATAACAAAAATCCACCCAAAAATAATTTTTATATGATGATTCTAAAAATGAAATTTATTTTATCATATAAGTTTTCAAATAGTGTCAAAATTTAATTATAAAATTTTTGCATGAAGCGTCATGAAATCATCTTTTATAAAAACGTACAATTTTTTTGAAAAATATTTATTTTTCTTTTAAATAATTCATATTTTTATTTATAATACACAAATAACAAATGAACATGTGTAAGATGAATATTATTCATAATTAATTTAGTTCTATTTATATTCATTAATTTAATATCTAGGTTATAAAGTTCATGTTTAAATAATACTTTAATAGAATATCACAATTTGTTTAAACTGGATGTTGCATGCATTGAAAACTATCGAAGAAAATAAATTTATTCTAATATAAATATGTTGTAACATCTTGGGGTATTAAAATATATATTTTTATAAAGTATTTAGAGATGCATTTTGGTTTTTTTATGACATAAGATTTATCATGGAATTAATGAACAAGGTGTATTACCCATTTATTTATGTTAACTCAAAAGCCTCAAGAAACAGAAGTACCCTATGAAACATCAAATGCATATCGATGTTCAAGAAAAATTATAAACATAAATGAACCATTAGATGATGTATCCATAACTAATAAGAAAAATAAATTATATACTAACTAGTTCCCTTAGATTTATTGATTAATTCCATATCAACCATCTTGTTAGATAGTTTCCACAAACATATAATCATCACAAAGGTCATGACATATCGATCTGATCATCATATCCATTCCTTATCATAATAAAAGGCAACCATTTAAATAAATAGTAATTTATGTAAAATATTCGTGAAATAATATCAAATATACATATTAATCATACATATCCTATTAGTTTTGTCACATTAATCCATTAAAACATCTAGGTTACTCATACTTTGCGGTTGGGTTAATATTATATATCATATACCTTATGAAGCATGGTTCTGATTATCTTATAAAATTCTTCACCCATTTTCATACATACATAGTTATTGAATTTTTTAATACCACTTCACTATCACCCTTTAGTTCATTCATGTTCTTCCATGATCACTCCCTTTATCTTTTTCAAGAGTTAACCAAAAATGTGTTTGACAATAGAAAATCAAATAAATATTCAATATGAAAATTTTGTTAACATGCTTCACCACCAAGTCCTGTATAAGAATCCCTATATCATTTATGCTCTAAATATATTTTTTTCATCTATTTGGTTACCCCAATTTTATTTTCATCATCCTAGTGCCACTAAGTAACAACAACACCATAAAATTTCTGAGAATAGAATATTAATCAACATGCCCATTAGATATAAAAATCCATCCACCATCTGTAGTAACATTACGTAGTCCTCTATTGATATTTAGATGATTTTATGCATTAAAAGAATATACTTATTTCTAGAGTAAAAAATGATATTTTTAAAATAGTGAATCACACATTATGATTCAAAAAATAATGTCTCAGCCTCCTACCTTTTTCAAGATCCTCCAAAAATCCCTTCAGCAAAATCAACTACACCCTACATTCAAAAATTTAATAATGATATACTTATATTATGAAAATTGAAACCAAAAGTTAATGTTTCTACATCCAACAAACAATTTCTTCTCTGTAAGAGAAAACATATCCTTCTTTATCCTCCATGTGTTTAAATCCCAAAAAATATTTATATCTAGAAACTTGTGTAGAATTTTATCTTGTTAGAAATAGAGTGATAAACTTTTAAAATATTTTAGATATCATAATATCTACCTTACTACAATCTGGTGTTCCCATTTTTTATTCTCCATAAAACTTATAAATACTCCCACATCTTGTAAAATGTAATTCATTATGCCTACAATAATATAAATTGGTCTATTTGTGATGGGGAATTTTCAACGGGATCCCAATGCAAATAACCTTTTACAACCTGGCCCCGTCGAAAATTCCCCGTCATAGAAAAGGGGGTTGCAAATATGTTTTTTTGTGATGACTCATCACAAAAAGAAACAATTTTTGATGGGAAGAGGATCTATCACAAATAGTTTCCTTATGGTTTTTAAATACTTTATTATGACGCCCCATCAAAAATAGTATTTCCAATGGGTTGGTGGAATCATCACGAAGAGCCTTGCTGATTTTTTAAACCATTTTTTACAACAGGCCATCAAAGATACTATTTTCTATGGGTCTCGTTGCAAAAAGTGTAAAAAAATAAAAATAATAAAACTGAACAAAATTTTAATAAAAATATTAATAATAGTAAAATAATATTAATATTAGTAAAATGAAATAAATTATAAAATAATATAATAATATTCAGATTATTATTATTATTATTATTTTATTAATAATATAATAACATTATTATTATTATTATTATTAATGAAATAAAAATATTAATATTACTAATATAACAAAAAATCATAAAATAATGAAAACCACAGTATTCATGAAAATTTTAAAATAAATAATAGAATGAAAATAATAATAAATAATAATTAATAAAATAATAAAAATAATAAAACATTAAATAAATCATAAATAATGTAATATTCACAACAATATAAAAATGCACTATAAGGGAATGTAGATAGTTAATTTTACAAACAAAATTTACATTCAAGTGTTTTATCCTAAAAAATAAATAGATCAGTGAGGGGGATTGTCATCTGGAGGAGATGGTGGAGGGAACACCATCCCTAAACAATGAGTCATACATCGCATATACTCAAACTATTCCTTCTCCTGCTGCCACCGCCATCAATGCATCTCCTCATGCATTTCCCGTTGTTGTTGTCATATGAGCTCTTCTTACTACTACTACTGCCATTAATGCATCTGCTCATGCTCCCTATGTACACTCCATATAAGCTCACACTGATATCGTAGTTAGTCCTAATACAGTTCAGCATATAATGATGACTATCCACGAGCTCATATCGAGCTATATGTCGACATTAAAGCAATTCCATAGTAATCCACAGGTATCAATCGAGAGCTGATTCCAACAACTCAACCATTATCAAATTCATATTGGGCCACCTGTATTCATGTTGTCTCAGCAAATCAGTGGGCACTGGTCTGAGTATTGGTCTTGGCCTGACTCTCAGTCGGTGTATGAGATTTCATAGTTGTATATGACTCCTTCAATTGCAATTTAAAATTACAATTGTTAAAATATATTTGGCAGTTAAATTTTATACTCAAAAAGAAAATATAATCACCACAATCAGGTGTTGGTGAGAACCTATAATATCTCCTATGGTCAGATCATTGTACATCCTCTTATAAATGTTGAACATAGTAATATCGGGTTGTTTGACTACCTATATGAATATAAAATAAACCATTTACATTTAAAGTTATATAAATTTTTTTAAAAAGGTACATACCATATTCTCTCTATGTGTACTTAATGTATGACTATCAGCTTGATTTGTCACCTCTTATCTCCCCTTATTTCATTGACCTGTCAATGATCTACTCTGAAAATGACCACAGAACCAGTATAAACATAATACATCCCAAACATGAGATTAAATGTAATCATGTCATTCGGCATGACAAGACTCGTCAAACCTTGTCACTTATGGTTTCTCTTTTGATGTTCTCAATTTGTGAAAAAACTAACTGCAACACTGACGTATAGTCCCTTGTCATGCCTTCTAGATAGCGTCCCACATGCTCTCATCGATGGGATACCATAAACCCTAAAAATAATTTATAATATCATGTTATAAATTAAATTATTTTCAAAATTAATATTATTTATTAATGTACCATCCAAGGATCAAACATGTATTGTTGCACATAAATGGGAATCTGATACCTTAAAACATATGCTTTAGAAAAATAATTTCTCAATATAGTTCTCCCCTATCTGGTATTTATATGTGTAATACTATGAAAAAAATAACAAATAATCAAACAATTATTATATATCTAAATTATTGAAAACTAACTAAAATATATAGGTAAACATACCATTGCACGTGTGGATCACATCCATGATGTGGATGTTGCTTGGGGATAGGGTCAGGAACCATCACTCATGCAAGACCACTCCCCCTCCAAGTCCCACCTAAATATCCAGCACTCTTAGAGTTAGATGATCCAATATCCTACTCGTCCAAAGGTAGATCATGTTTCTGTAATAGACGATAAAGATCCTCATCCATCTAAAACACAAAATGATTGTTGTTAGAAAATAGTTGAAAAAAATTTTATATATAGATATATATTATATATGATTATAACCATAATTTAATATTGTCGATGTTCATCTTTATCCTTATATTTATATCTGAAGATGTCGATGTCTTCATATTCATTCTCAGCATCATCAATTTCCATATGAATTTTAGTTTCATCTCTCTTATCATTTCAAATTCATTTGAATCATCATTAACATCATCGTCACTATCTACCCTTTACTATTTAGCATCATCATTTATATATGTGTCTCTTCATGAAAAGGATGTATTTTGAGAAGCCTCTTTAGAAAAATCAATGCATTCCCCTTCAGCAAAACCATATTCAATTTGAGTTAACTAGTTTTCCCAAGATTTAATTTTTATTATGCTCCCCCAATCACTCAAATCTCTTAAAGTAGAACTATATTTTAAAGAATAAATTTGATGTTCCTATAGAGCTAATAAAAATGGGTAATTTAGTGAAATAATAATTTTATATTTAATATCAATGATTTCATGGGTAAAATAAATATGCAATCCTCTCTTAGTATCCAACCACTGACATTTAAATGTTTTATGTAATGTTTTCCCAGATAACACAGTTCAATAATTTCCTCCATCATGTTATAAAGGTCAACTTTATTATCTCTATTATTAGATCCTATAATGAAAACACAATTATTCATCATTTTTTATTCCCAATATATAGGTTTATGAAATCAAAATCCATTCGCCACATATGCATTATAAGATTTAACTATTTTTTATAGTGAGTTACTCAATAAACACAATCGATTATCAGTTTTATCATCATGTTGAGATACCTGAATTTTTTTAAAAAAAATATCAATATAATCAATAATAAATTTATTTTATATGTTAAACCATACATAATTTATGTCACCAATTTTTGAAGCCAGTAGGAAATGTTTTTGTGTCGACGTCCTTCAAGAGCTGCTGCTGTAATTTCTGGAAGTTTTTTTTTGATATGATTATCATATAATCTAAAAATAAAATAATATTAATTATCTATAAAAAATTATAGAATAAGTGATAGGAGAACTCACTGTAAAAGTGGTTTCATTTCTTCACATTTGAGCAAAACATATGTTTGAGCTCGATGGTGTTCATCATCTGAAATCAATTATTCCTGAACTCCCCTATAGCCATGTTCATGTTGATTAAAAGCTGATAATTTATTTCCCATTTCATCATAAACATGTATCTCTCTATGGAACATATTTTTTTTTAGGGATATTCAGATGGAAAGAAATGAGAGTGGAAAAAAATAAATTTTCTCTTGCAAATAAGCTTTTGAAATTGAACCACCAACTGATGTTTTGTTGCATACTTTTCTTATCAATTTCTTCATGCATATCTTGAATGGGTACATCCATTAAAATTGTACTGGACCTCCACATTTTTCTTCATGAGGAAAATTCAATATCAAATGTTTTATTGGGTCAAACAAATCTGGCGAGAATATTTTTTTCAGTTGACATAATATTAAAACAACATCTTCTTTTAGTATTTTTAATGAATCTTAGTCACTAGTCACCACAAAAATGTCACGGAAAAAATATGATATGTTTTTTAGTGCATCCCAAATCATAGAATTCAATAAACCTATTTATCCAATATGTATAATTCTTTCCATTATAACATGTTAGTCATGACTTTTGAATCCGATAATATAGTTATTTCTGACACATTCACCCAAATTGTAAGCATAACCATCTAGAAGCCTCAAATATTCAATCCACTAACTAAATATAAATCTGATATGTTGGGATATTGTATTAGCTTCTATTTTAGTCATTAACCTCTGTGATCTAAAATTTTCAAACAGTTCAAGTTCTGGTCGCCTGCAAATTTGGGAAAGATCTAATCATTCCTTAACATTATATTTGGTCCTTCATGGTGTATCCAAAACCATATGAAATAAATTTTCAAAACACTTCTTATAAATATGAATGACATCCAAAATGTGATAGACCATAAAATCTGAATAATATAAAATATCCCAAAAAATGATATGTTTTATCCAATTATGTTATATCCTAAATCCATCAATTTTCTGTGGGATTATTGTTGGTACAAATGTGATTGGAGGAAATGAAGAGACAATTGATTTTAACTCTTTAACTGAGATCATTTTTTGTGGTCTATATATTTTAGTTTTGAATTTTCTAAAAGGATATTTGTTCCTTTGAAAAGTATGATCAGTTGGAAGAAATATGTGACGATGGTCGAAAAATAAGGGTTTTTTATTGATGAGGATAAATGATTTGTTGTCTCTCACATAGTATAGATATGATTTTGGACCATATATACTCTATCCAGATAATATAGCATATGATGGGAACTCATTAATTGTCTACATCAATGTAGCTTTCATAAATAAATTTTGTTTCACAGCAACATCTAATGTACTAGCACCATTACCCCATAATGAATTTAACTCATCAATCAATTGTTTCAAATAAACATCAAAATTCTTATTTGGATGTCCTAGAATTAATAATGTCAAAAAGATATATGGTTTATTCAGAAACATCCAAAGAGATAATTTTTACTGAGTTATAAAGATAGACCAATATGAATATTAACTATCGTAAGAAACAAAATGATAGAAACTGTTAGAAAAAAATCCAAATCACACATTTTGGTCTTCTAAACAAAAAGATGGATTCTCTTGTTCCAAATTTTTTCCATGAATCACCATCAAAGATGTGGTTTAAGGTTCTACCAATTGGAATATTGGTTTTGTGCCTTGACATCAATGTAGTTGTGTTTTGAGAAATAAATAAACACTAAAATCTTTGTGTAAGTAGTAAATATCTAAATTGTCTTATAGAAATCAATCCAGACATCCCTTGTTTATCTTATTTATACCTCTATAGTCCACATGTGGGAATACAATTAAATGAATCATTTTCACCATAATATAAATTGAAATCATTTTAACATGCATGAATCTTCTGATAACCAAGACTTAGATTACGAACCATCCTCTTTTCTTCATAGAAATTTGTAGGGAACATAATTCCTTCAGGTAGCAGTTTTTTTACGAAAGATAATATCTGGTCAAAACAGCTATTTGACATACCATTATTGGATTTAATAGCCATAAATTTAGCAACTACCTCAAATTTTATTATCTTTCTACCAAGATATAAGGCATCCTTGGTAAACCCCAATAACTCATAAAAATAAGATGGATCTAGATTAGGAGTTAAATTAATATCATTCATACTTTTATCTTGTTGAAAAGATGAACCTTTCACATCAAGTACTAAATTTTGAAATTGTTCTGGATCTGGAACCAAATTTTTAGTATCTTATATTGAAACATTTTCACCATGTTGGTACCAAAAAATATAATCTAGTTGAAAATAAAAATGAAATAAATGACCCTGAATGTTTTAAAATGTTTCAAAGGTCCTCAAAGCACATTTTTTACAAGGAAACTTAATTTTCCCTTATAAAAAAATTGGTTTTGATGATAAAAAGGATAAGAAAGATTCCACACCCAAAAAATATATAGTATTTAAACCATAACTATTTGGATTCTTGCATTGATTTATCCATGCATGGTCATCTAAATTTTTTTTGTTGAATTCCTTATTCCATATTTCTCTAAAAAATTAAAAATAATTTTTTTTGTATAATTTGATATAATAAAATCATTATTCAAAAAAAAGAAGACAATGAAATTCCATTTTCTATCAAATTATAAAATTTTCTATTATTTGAAACTTATTTAGAGTATTTTTTTCCATACATTTATACTAATATACACTAACATATAATAATTTATACTAATTACCTCGAAGTGTATTTAATTATAGGTAATTTATACTAATACAAATTAATTACATGTGACATAATTCCCAGT
The DNA here is from genome assembly GCA_963277665.1 of Viscum album. Taxonomy (NCBI): domain Eukaryota; kingdom Viridiplantae; phylum Streptophyta; class Magnoliopsida; order Santalales; family Viscaceae; genus Viscum; species Viscum album. The sequence continues at coordinate 1,101,183,219 of OY728123.1, forward strand.
GGATTGGAGGCAGGTCTTTTCCCTGACAACTCATCTCCACTATCTCCAACTGAAAACACTATGAAAAATCTACTAAGATGTACATATATCCATTTCTGTATGAATGAATATAGAGTGCATGGAGGCCTCACTGCACTACTCTCCATTCTCATGCATTCAAAAATGGATATATGTACGTTTGAGTTGTTTTTTCATAGTGATTTCAATCAGAGATAGTGGAGATGATTCATCGGGAAAAAGTGCCTCTTTTTCCCAATGGATCATCTTCTTACAACATTCTATGATTGAAATCAGTTTGAAAATTTTACTTCGACATATGCATATCCATTTTCATATGCATGAGAATGGAGTGCAGGAAGGTCCCTCTAGGATGCTCTCTAATATCATGCATATGAAAATTTATATTTGTATGTGAGGATAGATTTTTCATAGTTTTTTAGTGGGAGAAAATTACAAGGAGATATGTTATCGGGAAAAAGAGAGCCAACAATCCACTAGAAATTATGCCAATTTATTTCAATTTTTTTCAATATATTACAATTTCATAATAATTATTTCAAATTATTGATAATTATTGATAATTATTTCTAATTTTTGATATTTATTTCTAATTATTTATAATTATTATTAATTGTTACTAATTATTAGAATTTATTACTAAGTATTCGGATTTATTACTAATTATTAGAATTTAATACAAATAATTAGAATTTATAAGTAATTATTACTAACTATTAGAATTTATTATGAATTATTAGAAATTATTTAAAATTATTAAAATTTATTAATAATTATTAGAATTTATTACTAATTATTAGAATTTTACTAATTATTAGTAGTTATTAGTATTATAAAATTTATTAGTGATTAAAAATAATTATTATAATTTATTACTAATTATTACTAATTATTGGAATTTATTACCAATTATTTATAATTAATAAAATTTATTACTAATTAATACTAATTGTTGCAATTTTTTACAAATTATTTCAATTTATTACTGATTATTATAATTTATTTCAAATTATTAGATATTATTACAAATTATTAGTAATTATTACTAATTATTAGGATTTCTTACAAATTATTCGAATTTATTACTAATTATTATAAATTGTTACTAATTAATAGAATTTGTTACTAATTTATTAAAATTTATTAAAATTTATTTCCAATTATTAATAATTGTTAAATTTATTACTAATTATTACTAATTATTAGAATTCATTTCTAATTATTACTTATATTAGAATTTATTACTAATTATTACTAATTATTAGAATTTATTACTAATTATTACTAATTATTGAAATTTATTACTAATTATTTCTCTTTATTACTAGTTGTTGTAATTTATTACTAATTACTATAATTTATTAATAATTATGAGAATTTATTACAAATTATTAGAATTTATTACTAATTATTAGAATTAATTAACAATTATTTGAATTAATTACTAATTATTAGAATTTATTTCTAATTATTAGAATTTGTTACTAATTATTAGAATTTATTACTAATTATTAGAATTTATTACTGATTAACAGAATTTATTACCAACTACTACTAATTATAATAATTAATTACTAATAATTAAAAATTATTAAAATTTATTAATAATTAATACTAATTGTTTCAATTTATTACTAATTATTACTGATTGAAGAAATTTATTACTAATTATTAGAATTTATTACTAATTATTATAATTTATTATTTATTGTTGCGATTTATTACTAATTATTAGAATTTATTACTAGTTATTAGAATTTATCAGCAATTATTGGAATTTATTGCTAATTGTTAAAATTTATTACTAATTATTATTAATTATTGTAATTTATTACTAATTGTTATAATTTACTACAATTTATTACAATTGATTAATAATTATTACAATTTATTTCTAATTATTAGAATTTATTACTAATTATTAGAATTTATTGATCATTATTAGAATTTATTACTAATTATTAGAATTTATTACTAATTATTATAATTTATTAATAATTATTACAATTTATTACTAATTATTAAAATTTATTACTAATTATTACAGTTTATTACTAGTTATTACAATTTATTACTAATTATTACAATATATTACTAATTATTACAATTTATTACTAATTATTTCAATTTATTACTAATTATTTCTATTTATTACTAATTATTATAATTTATTACTCATGATTACAAATTATTACAAATTATTACAATTTATTACTAATTATAACAATTTATTATTAATTATTTCAATTTATTACAAATTATTAGAATTTATTACAAATTATTAGATTTTATTATAATTTTTAGAATTTATTACAAGTTATTAGAATGTATTTCTAATTATTAGAATTTATTAGTAATTATTAGAATTTATTACTAATTATTACTAGTTATACTAATTTATTACAAATTATTATATTTTTTTACAAATTGTAATAATTTATTTCTAATTATTATAATCTATGACTAATTATTATTAATTGTGTCAATTTATTACTAATAATTGTAATTTTTTGCTGATTATTACATTTCATTACTAATTATTTGAATTTATTACTAATTATTCAAATTTATTAATAATTGTTGCAATTTATTGCTAATCGTTGCAATTTATTACTAATTATTGTAATTTATTAAAAAATATTACAATTTATTACTAATTATTTGAATTTATTACTAATTATTACAATTTATTACTAATTATTACTGATTGTTGCAATTTATTAGTAATTGTTGCAATTTATTACTATTTATTGCAATTTATTACTAATTATAGCAAATTATTACTAATTATTTCAATTTATTACTACTTATTTCAATTTAATACTAATTATTGCAATTTATTACTAATTATTGCAATTTTCTGCTAAATATTACAAATTCATTACTAAATATTAAAATTTATTACTAATTATGGTAATTTATTACTATTTTTTACAATGTAATACTAATTGTTATAATTTAATACTAATTATTATAATTTAGTACTAGTTATTAAAATTTGATACTAATTATTACTAATTAATATAATAACTATAAATTATTTTTAATTCATACTAATCACACTTTATAATTAGTAAAAATATCCCAAAACAATGATAAACAAAACTATCTAATTCTAATTTAATTTAACTACAACTAATTAACAATAATTATAACTAAAATAAAATATAATGAATTAAGTATAAAATAAAATAAATAGATAAATGCCTTAAAACTGAAGCTTTCGAAGGATATAAGCTGTGAACAATGCCCCGAAATAAAATTTTAAACTATAGAAAATATTGATAAAAAATCACACAATAGAGAGAGAGAGAGTAGAGAATTGAGTTGAATGAAGAAAAAATTGGATGGGGTATATATAGGTTAGATTAGTTGCAATGAGATTATTTATGACGAGACTACCGTCACAAATAGTACCATTTGCGATGGGATCCGTCGTAAATACCCATTGCCCCTATTAATTAGGGTCGCTGGTTAAAAAGTATTTTCAGAAGGGGCTCGTTGCAAAAGACCACTTGCTGACATTTTTTTGTGATGGGATATAAATCTCATCGTAAATACCAAAAATGTCATCGAGTATTTGTGATGAGCTACTATAGCCCATCGCAAAATACCCTTTACCACGTTTTGGCATGCATAGCGCGCCAAACCTTTGGCGATGAGAACCATCACCCCATCGCAAAACCGTTATTATTTGTGATGTGATGGTTCTCAAGTCGCAAAAAAAACTTTCTGATGGACTATTTATGATGGGTCACTGACCCGTCACAAATTCCCCCTTTCCCAATAGTGATACAATGGTGTATATTAAGCTTGTCATAAGAAATAAAAATAAAACCTTCACAATGTACTCAAATTTACATTCCATTCTAGGTTACTTAACATTTCTCATCCTAAACAATCAATCTATGGGAGTGGTTTATGTTTTATTTCAATAATTGTGAAACATTCCACCACTATCTATATAGATTTATAATCATTTTGAAACAATGTTTTGGACTTTATATTTCTTGTAGTCTAATTAACCAAAAATAAATCATAAATTAAGATCCATTATCTCGAAATGATAGAAAAAATCAACATTATGCAACTCAATCATTTCCTTCACTGGTCCAACTAAAATCTTGAAATCTACATATATAAGTAAAATGATCTGGAAATCATAAAAAAATATCTTTTCATAGTAGAAAATATCCAAAATTCTCTAGATGAACATATATTCTATTATAGTTGTGTTAAACTTCTAGTTCCAATTGATGAATTCCTATTTATTCCCATATAAATCTATTTGATCCAACCCACTCGGTTTACCTTCCCTTTTTAAATGAATACTTTAGCATTTTCACTAAATAAATCCACCTCCAAATATCTATTAATGAAATTTGGTTTATCATTTAATTGACCATGGTGTAGCACTTATAAAGAAACCATTCAAGTACCAACTAAATCAATGAATCATTTAGAACAAGCAAAAATATTTAGCATAAATCTACCCCATCAATTTTTTAAAATACCATTTTGAAAATAAATAACTAATATAATTTTCAAGGATTATCTTCTTCCTTTAGATAATAAATACACTTCTCGTGAAGTATACCACTCTTAGTAGGCCATTCCATTTGCTACTATGTCCATGAAATATATAGGGAACCCATTTCGTCTCTCATATATAACTCCCTCTATCATGGGTCACTAAGACGAACAAATTTTCACAACTTTTAGGTTCTCACTCGCCTATGAGAATTAACCAATGATGGTCACTCCCATATCAATTCATGTGGTGTTGAATCATTATAGACCTCCAAATGTATTATATTACTCATCTCTATCTAAAACCACTACTTCTAGAACATCTCCTTCCAAATTAATTCCTAACTATTCCATTTAGATGAACCTAAACATGTAATAATTCTTTATTCTGAATATGTATTTCAATTTTTTAGGTCAGGCCTTATGATATTCCTAATAAATAGAACATTTTGGATTTTTATGACCTTCATTAACTCATTATTCCAAAGTAAAATTCCATTATCTCCATCGACAGACCCTATTAATAAACATTCTTTGGTATTAACCCTTAACTTGTCAATTTTGTTAACATCAAAATTGAAATTGATGTGTGACATGAAAACATTAATATGGGATATATCTTACTTCCTTTTTTTAATCATGATTATATAATTTCTTTCCCTAATAAACAATAAATTTTATTCACTATATAAATAGAAAAATTAATAATCTCTAATAAAAAATATAAGGGATAAGTAATGTAAAATCTCACGATCCTTTACATCTTCACTAAATTTGAATTCATCCCCTTTGAGACTATTTTATCCTAGAGTACCTAGTATATTTTTCTCAAACCATAAACCTTTTGACTAGAAAACCCTATTGAACTCCTCGTATCTTTATTTCACACCAATTTGTGACCATAGATATTTTAGTTTATATCTGGTCTCTTTACATAACGTGGTTCATCATCAAAAAAATTTCTATGCACGTTATACTTATAATTGAGAAATAGAATCCACACCTTATGTTTTGCATCATTGTTGAAGGTTATATAGTTCAATGATTGATATAGAACATAAATTCATGATATTTTATTAATATTAATTATATTTTATGCCATCATAATTATTTATTCATTGAGTCTAAAAAATTTATTTAATTTCTTATATCATATGTGTGGTTTAATACTGTTTAAATTGCAAAAACAATTAATTTAATTTAAATACCTCATTCTTTAAATAAATGTGATTAAAATGCTAGTAATTATCTTTTATCATCAAATTATGAAGGACATAGAGAATGGATGTATCATTGGTTGATATACATGATATTAAGTTTTTTAGTGTAAATGGTGATACTTAGAAGGTTTTTACATACTTATATCCCCCAATAATGAATAATGATTTAGAAAAGGAAGACTATGTGTGTGTGTGTTTTTGCATATTCATATAAGTAATTTTTTTGTATCCTTTCCATATTCCTATGGTTCATTTTGTCAGAATATGTGTGATTAAGATCTACATATGTTTCAACATGGAACAAGATATGTGTCATTATATATAGCATATATTTCATCTCATACCTATGTATTAAAAATCCCATTAAATATATATGTCATTTTCAAGTGCGTATGTAGAATTCCTTTGGGAAAATCATATGAACATTGTTTCATGAGAAGTGTCATGAACTAAATCTAGTCGGCATTAAAACCGGCACCTTATCCGGCCCATGGAAAGTCCTAGTGTGAGTTCCCTATCCCCATGGACTGGAACAATTGCTCAGTTATCATGTATAATGGTTTGGGAACAATTTACCCAATTTAAGAATCATTTAACAACCAAAAACTATTAATAAAAAATCAAAATATTTATTCCAAACATGTATTAATAAAATCCATAACTCAACACATATTTTTAAACATGAAACAAGAGGTCTAAAGATACATAAAATTAGCAGCAAAACAGCCCAAGGGATTCCACACTACAAGGTATTTTCACCCACAAGTTTCCTCCACAACAATGCACCAAGGGAAGAAACTAGAAACCCAAACTGCCATCACCCAAGGACTTGCCTTTACCTGCGTCAAACATGATAAAGTCTACTTACACCCAAGGGGTGTAATTAGGGGGTGATCCTAATCCCAATATGATACCACCCAAAGGATTCCATATTGTAAGCAATACAATATGAAAAGTATGCATGTTTTTTATAAACAAGAAATGGTTGCAATAAATTTTATAGAATGACACTTTTAAAGGTAAAAAAATTTCAATGGAAATTTTCAAAGAGTGAACAAATTTATTAAAATATGTAATAAACTACAATTTTCAATCCAAACACACCCTAAGTCAGTGATAAATACAAAAGAGCTAACGAGCACTAATATCGGGAACACCCATAGGCACTATTTAGTTTCGGGACCCATGTACCTCGTATCTCAGTGTAAATTAGCCATAGTAATATATTTTCTCATGCACAATCCACTAGTAGGGAACATACCCATAACCTAGTGGTCATCAAGCATCCTCAATATTGTTTTTTAGTGTTTTCAATGTCCAACTTTCTAGGTAAAATAGGGATAAAACTACTCCGGATCACTAGAGTACAAGTACACGTCCGCTCGCATAGATGCATAGGTTTCCCACCTTGTTCTCAAAAATTTTCCACAAGTTTCCCAAAGTCATTTTCACATAAAAATCCTATTTCTGGTCATTTACACTCAAAGAAGTTGCTATACATACTTTTCACCATTTACACAACTCAATAAACAATGAAAAGTTTTCATAAAACAGATTCAAGGTATACCACCAAACATTGAACATTAAATCTATTTAAAATCAATCTTTTAAAACCAATTACACACCAATATTAGCCCAAAATATAATTGTAATCAACAAAACATTTTAATTAAACTGTTACATGAGTTATAAAACAGCCCTAATTGGTATAACATTGAATGCACAAGTAAAAAACACATTTTCACACAAAATTGGTACTTAAAAATCAATTTCTTAAAAACTTTCATCAAAACCAATTTTCACTATAATAATAATGAAGGAATATTATGATAAAAATATAAATCAATGAATTCTAACTCGTCTATTAGTGATTACACATGGAACCACCTACCACAAGTGTCAAAACACCAAATCCTTGTACGAAAGTTCACCCGAACCACCGCCGCACCACAAGGGAGTACAATCAAACCTAAAACCACAATATTAAACCAAGAAACCCATGATCAAACCCTAAATTCTGATCCCTACTTTCTGTAAATTAGGGACTTCAAGAAAAGTGGAAGAAACCCTAAGAAAATGGGAGGAACATGAGAGGAAACTCACTTAATTGAGAAACGTTAAAGAAATATCCCCAAATACATAGGTAGATGAATCTCCAAACATCCAACAATGAAATTGAGGCTTGAATAAAGATTAGGAAGTCATGTGGGAACTAAAATGGGGGAGAAGAGTAAAAAATTAAGGAGTTATGAAGGAAACAAATTATCTTTTCAAATCTAAATTATTTGAGAAATCTTGGGAATTGTTTCCCTAATCTACAATGAAGATGAGATCTAAAGGGGGATAAGTGAACATGGGATTTTGGTAAGGTTTAGTGGGCTTGGGTGAGAGGTGTAATAACTAAAAACTAGTAAAAATGAATAAGAAATTAAATAATTGAAAAAAATTAAACTGGAAATAGGCTTATTGGTTGGCCTAATGCCTAAATAAATCACCCAAATCAAAAATTATAATGAGTTCCTAAGGGGTCCAAATGAATATGGTGGTTTTTATAGGTTAGAGGAGTCCAAGTGCGAATGTAATGGGAGAAAAATGTTTAAAAATAAAGTATTTATTGTAGAAAAAAATTGTTTTTATATTTGGAAATGGGCTCATGGTTTGGCACAAAATATTGAAAACTCACCCTTTCCTCCAAAAATTCTTGGGAAGTCCCCTCAATAAATAAATAATGGAAATTAAATGAAAAATACCTTTAAAATAATTCATGTATATAGAAATTATCCCTACCATTAGAAACTTTCTACCCCAGAAAGTCAACTTAAAGCTTGATTGGAAAATAGGAACGGGTACTCTTCTTCAACCCATGACTTATACTCCCATGTCTCGTGTGTTTCATTACCATAATTCCTTTTGGGAAAAAATCCCTCAAGGTAACATTGCAGTATTTTTGGGTTGATTGTGTTTGTTGACAATGTAGGTTTCCATGGAGAATTGTCGAGTTCCAAATAAGTTGTTTCCAATACATGTTGACAAAGAATGATGACAAAGGAAAGGACGATCTGGAGGCGGTACAAAAGAGCAGTACAAGGTGGCGCCGTTTGCCAGTGTCTGCCAAATTTTGGGGGTCCAAAATCTGGAAGTTTGGTGAGCATCGCGAAAGCATATTTCCATGAAGATCATAATTTAATATGGAAAAGGAATGAATTTCGCGAAGATAGGATGCATGGTTTGGAAATCACGAAGACCAGAAGAATGGAGGCGGTGAGTCTTTGTGATTACGACAAGCTTCGCGAACAGAAAAGGCTGAAGCGCTTCACGGCGGTGAAGGGATTTGCAAGGGAGCTTCTCGGCGATGAATGGAATTGCGAGGGAGCTTCGCGGCGATGGCGCGAAGGAATTGACGGAATGCTCTGCGATTACGACGAGCTCCGCGAACGGAAAATTGCTGTGGTGCTTCGCGATTTGGACAGAATTCCGGCAGAAACTTCAGAGCTTCGCGATTTGAGATGACGTGGCGTTGACTTCGCGTGAAAAGTTCGAGGGTCGGTGGAATCGCCTATAAATAGAGGCTGACCCCCTCCAGAGAAGTAGAGAGAATTTTCATAGAAGATCATTTGCTCTCGATTTGCAAAGGTGGTTCGCGGAGCCAGTGTGCTTTGCGAAAGAGGAGCTTCGTGACGGCTATTGTAGCTCCGCGAAACCTGTGAGCTCCGCGTTGTCTTAGTATGCTTCGCGAGGGATGTTTCTTTGTGACGGCTTGAGCTTCGCGAAAGTGCTTAGCAAAAAGGCAGGAGCTTCAAGAAGGCTTGTTTGAGCTTCGCGAAATTGGGAGCTTCGCGAAGTAGGGTGCTTTGCGAAGGTGTTTCCAAAAGGAATTGCCCAGTGTTCAGAGGCAAAGAGGTATTCATCAGTGGATGAAAGTTGTACTTCAATAGAGCATCTATCAACAGTTGGAGATGCATTATTTCATGCAAATGAAGAGACCTACAGGTCTATAAACTGTGAGTGAATCCCTTCACAGAGCAGTGAGCTTAGGAAGAGAAAGGAGGTGATCCTCTCCACCGGCTGTGAGCCAGAGAGAGAGAAACAGGGAGTGACCCTTGGGAAAGCAGTGAGCTGACCCTAAACTTTGTAAAGGCAGTGATCCTGGGCATAGAGGTGATATAGACCAAACATTGTAATCCACAGCTAGTGAAGTTTAGTGGAATTGGTACGATCAGAAACTTGTCGGCGTATGCTCCTTGGACGTAGCCCGTTGCGGTGAACCAAGTAAAATTGGTGTGTCCTATGCATGCTTTACTTTCTGTTTACTTTGTGCAACAGGAAAGAGAGAGAAGATTGTTTTGCTTAACAGTGAAACTAGATCAAAACGGGCGTTAATTTTAAATTATTCATACCCTGATTCACCCCCCCTCTCAGGGTATTCAGCCTTGTGGACCTAACAATTGGTATCAGAGGGAGGTTGACAGTTGTTCTTCTCTCAAATGGAGGTCACTAATAATAGAGGGATTCCGATCTTTGACGGATGTAATTTTCAGATATGGAATAATCGAATGCAACAATATTTCCGATCATTGGGAATGGATGTGTTTTCAGCAGCTATGCATGGTATCACAGCTGATATTACTAGTGGTGCATTATCAGAAGCTGAGCATAAAGAGTTGGATGCTAATTCCAAAGCAATCAATGCCTTAGGGGGAGCCCTTTCCAATCCCATATATACATAGGTGATGTCATGCAAAACGTCACATGCCATGTGGGAAAAGCTTTTGAATATTTATGAAGGGGATATAAAAGTAAGAGAGGCAAAGCTGAAAGTGTTGTGGAACAAGTATGAAGATCTGAGAATGAACTCGAATGAGTCTGTTGATTCATTCTTTGACAGGGTAAATGCTATGGTAGAAGACATGCGGGGTCTTGGAGAAATTATCGAAGATATAAAAATTGTGAAGCGCATATTGAGAAAACTTCCACCTTGGCTCAATCAGAAAGTTTCTGTTTTGGAAGATAAAGACCCAAAAGAACTGACATTGGATAACCTGACAGCACTCTTGTTGCATATGAAATGAGAAACGATGATAAAGAGACTATGGAAAAGGGGAAATCCAAAGAGGTGGCATTCAAGGCCATGAAGAAACTCACCATTGAAGATTCTAATGAAGAAGAAGAGATAGATGAGGTGATGTCATTCCTTTCTTCAAATCTGCAAAGAGGAAGAGGAGAGTTTAAAGGTAAACTTCCACTAGCATGCTTTCGATGTGGAAAGGTTGGTCATCTTGCGGCAAGATGCCCCATGAAATTTCAAGATAATGATATTGATGATGATTAAGTTGAAATTCCCAAGAAGAAGAATTCAGTGTTTGTGAAAGGGAAGAAGCAATTTAAGAGAAATTTCTTCAAGAAAAAGAATCTTATTTCACAAGAATTTTAAAGTTCAGATGAGTGTGAGGATGAAGAGGTTGAGGAAATAGAAAATTGTAGAGATCGTGGGGTAAATTCCTTGGTGGAGATTGTTGGTAGTTCTCAGAAAAAGGAAGAAGATGGCGCTGAGGAATAAGAAGAAATTGAAGGGAGAGTTGACATGGAAGCTGAATTATAATCATCTCTTGAAGAGATAGATGTTTGGAGAGAAAAAACAAAGATAGCCAACAAGGTGGTACATGATGCGAAACTCTACATGAAACAACAAGAAGAAGAGAAGTCTGAGCTAGTGAAAGAAATTGAAGATCTTAAGTCTTCCAGGCTAGAGTGCATAGAAAAGGTTGATGAGCATAAGCTCAAGATTGAATAATAGAAAAGGGAGATCGATTGCTTGAATAGAAAAGTGAAAGATCACGTCAAACGTATTAAAGAGCTTGAAGAGGAAGTTGTCGGTCTGTGGAGAAAAGTTAAATACCAGGAAAAACCTTTGAATCCCAACACATTCTTGGTAAAGATGGTCGTCAAGAAGACTAAAATGAAGAAAGAAGAGCCTAGTAGTTCAGCAGGAAAGAAGTAGAAATTGAGCTCAGAAGTTCAGGCTGATTCATGGTTTAATCAGAAACAAAAATCCGTGGCAGTTGAAGTCAGACCGCAAGAACCCGTCCTGAGATTGAAGGTGGGTTTGGGCACAAAGAACCCGTCCTCAGAATCAGAATACTCAGAGATCCCAAGGGGAAACTCATAGTGATGAAGTAACACGAAGGAATGCACCTTATATCAGGTGTTATTGTTGTGGAAAGATGGGACATTCATAGTATGTATGTTCCCTAGCCAAAAGATATCGAAGGGAACAAGAATAGAGATGGAATCCAAACAGAGAATGGTTTTCCAGAACATATTTCAAAGGACACTGTTTTCAGTGCAGAGGATTTGGGAATATGGCTAGGTACTGTACTTCGACCATTTAGAGAAATGTGCCAAAGCAGAATCAAAACGTTCGCAAGCAGTAGGTCAATAAAACGATAGGTGAGTTAAAAATGCAGAATAGATTTGCGGATTTGCAAGATGAGGCTGGTCCATCATACTCTGAGAAATAACAGAAGTATCAATCCATGCTGAGTGTGAAAGAAAAAGTATGGACCAAGAAGAAGAAAAATGAGAAGGTCGTGGTGGCAGAGATTTCCCTTAAAGCATCAGATCGATCTGGTGTATGGATCCTTGATAGTGGTTTCACATCCCACATGACGGGTAATAAGGGTCTTATTACAGGCATCAAATATGAAAAAGAAGGAGTTGTCAAATTTGGAAATGATGAAGTCTTGAAGATTGTTGGCTCAGGGAAAGCCAAGTTTGGGGGCAAAGAGATGAGACGTGTTGATGTCTTGGTAGTAGAGGGTCTCAGTCATAACTTACTCAGTGTCAGTCAACTATGTGACTCTGGGCACTCTATCTGATTTACCAAGAAGACGTGTGTTGTGAAAGGAAAATATGGAGCAGCTGTTCTGCAGGGAAAAAGGTCAAAGGTAAATCTCTACCTTGTAGGTGGGGAAGAAGATACATGTCTTTTATCCAGAGAGAAAGAAAAATAGTTGTGGCATAAGCGACTTGGTCATCTATGCCAACCATCTATGGAGGATCTCATAATGTGTGATGCTGCTAGAGACCTTCCCAAACTATCACGTGATCACACTCATACATGTGATGCTTTCCAACAAGGGAAGATCATCAGAAAGACATACAGGCCAAAGGAACAGAAATCAACTAGAGTGCTCGAACTGGTTCATGCTTATGTATGTGGACCTATCCCACCATGAGCGATAAATGGGCAAAGGTACTATGTTCTTTTCATTGATGATTACAGTAGAATGGTCGGGGTATTTGTCATTACCCATAAGACAGAGGTGTTTAGTTGCATAAAGCAGTACAGAAGGGAATTAGAAAGTATGATTGGGTAGAAAATTTTGAAGTTCCGTACAGATAACGGTACAGAATTCACAAACAGTCAAGTGGAAGAGTATCTCGAGAAACACGGGATAAGGAATCAAGTTTCATTAGTAAGAACTCCCCAACAGAATGGTATGGTTGAAAGAAGAAATTGGATCATCAACAACATGACCATAATGATTCTTATTGACAAAGACCTACCAGAGAAATTTTGGAAGGAAGCAGTGTTGGCATCGATCTATGTTTCGAACAGGTCTCTGTTGTGTCTGAAGCAAGGGAAGACTTCATATGAACTGTGGTACAGAAAGAAGCCAACATTGAAATACTTTCAAATCTTTGGAAGTAAGTGTTTCATTCTCAACAAAGAAAGTCATAGGAAGTTTGAGGCACGAGGAGATGAGGGGATATTCCTTGGCTACTCAGGGAAAAGAAAAGCGTATAAATGCTTCAACAAGAGTCTGGGAAAAATTGTTGAGAGCAATGATGTCACTATAGTCAAAAATGAACAGAATACTCAACAACAGAGTGAACAGTTCCTGGATGAAAGTGATGATGAGGTAAGCAACACAGGGGGAGCAGAAGTGGCAAAGGCTAACTCAGAAGAAGATACTGATGATGAACAAGAAAGTGTCAAGTATGTGTCTACAAGGAAGCCAAAGAGTCGAGGTGAAATTGATAGGCAGAATATCATTGGTGATCAGACAGCTCCAGTTCAGACTCAAAGAATGAATTCATTACAGCAAACATCGTTTTTATCTCAGGTGGAGCCGAAATGTTTTTCCAATGCAGCTGAAGATGATAAATGGGTCCAGGCTATGAATGAAGAGCTTGATCAGATTGAGAAGAACCAGACATGGGAGATTGTTTCGAGGCCAGCAGAGAAGAATTTCATCGGGACTAAATGGTTTTATCGCAACAATATGAATGAAGATGGCACAGTGATTCGGAAAAAAGCACGACTAGTGTGCAAGGGATACTCCCAGATATAGGGAATAGATGTTGATGAGACATTTGCACCGGTTGCAAGGCTGGAAACGATCGGACTATTTTTGGCCATTGCAGTGCAAAGAAAGTTCAAAGTTTTCCAGATGGATGTCAAATCTGCCTTCTTAAATGGAGTTCTGGAAGAGGAAGTGTATATTGAGCAGCCAGATGGTTTTCTCATTCATGAGGATGAGAACAAAGTTTGCAGGCTGAAGAAGGCGTTGTATAGGCTGAAGCAATCACCAAGGGCATGGTACTCAAGGCTTGATCAGTATTTGAAGAAACTTGGTTTCCAATGTGGAGGAGTTGATTACAATATTTATTTCAGCAATGACAGTAATCAAAGTATGATGGTGCTAGTGTATGTCGATGACATAATTTTTGGCGGATCAGATGAATCTCGGTGTAGACAGTTTTCCGAATTCATGAAAAATGAGTTTGAAATGTCAATGATTGGAGAGATAACATTTTTCCTTCATCTACAGGTGACACAAGGAAGGAATGGAACTTTTATTTCTCAACCCAAATATGCCAAGAAGGTTCTAAGAAGGTTTGGAATGGATAATTACAAGGAGATGAAGACTATGGTTGCCACCCGGATAAAATTATCGAAAGATGAAGATGGAAAGGTAGTTAATATCACAGAATACAGGAAAATTATTGGAAGTTTTTTATACTTGACAGCAACAAGGCCTGATATTGTTTTCGCCACATTCCAAGCAGCGATATATTAGAGAAATCCTAAGGAAATCCACATGCTTGCAGTGAAAAGAATACTTCAGTATATCCAGGGCATAGTGGATTTTGGCTTGACATATACTGATAAATATCAAACAGAGTTATTGGGCTATACTGATGCAGACTGGGCCGGTTCAGCGGATAATATGAAATCAATGTCAGGTGGTGCTTTCTATCTTGGTGGATTGTGTATTTCATGGCTAAGCAAGAAGCAATATTTCATTTCATTGAGCACCGCAGAAGCTGAGTATATTGCGGCCACTCAATCATGCACACAATTATTATGGATGAAACAGCAGCTTGAAGATATGGGAGTTGAAGTGAAGTCTCCGATTGGAATCCAGTGTGATAACTCAAGTGCTATAAATCTCAGTAAAAATCACGTCCATCACTCTAGGACAAATCACATTGAGATAAAGTATCATTTTATCAAGGAGAAAGTTGAGAAGGGGATCGTGAAGTTGGAGTATGTGCCTACAGAACTACAGGTTGCAGACATCCTGACAAAGGCCTTACCCAAGGAAGCATTTGAGAGACATCGACTGGCTCTGGGAGTTCAGTCGACTCCCCGCACTTGAAATAGTGTGGATACGGACACCCCCCCCCCTATCCTTGAGGTATGATGTGTTTTTCCCTAATGTTCTTATATGTGTTCTCTACTATGTTACAGACTACAAAGGAGTGACCTTTGGGTTTGTTGACAAAGGGGGAGAAAATAGTGATTATTCAAGGGGGAGACAGTGTGGCTATATGAGAAATCATGACAGATATAGGGAGAAGCTAACCAGTGGAGCATCCAGATAGGGGGAGAAATGAGAAAGGAGGAGAGTATTAAATCTGACGATGCTAGAAGTGATCGATCAAAGCATAGATATCATGACAGCTAAGGATCGTGATAAAAGCATAAGAGTGATGTTGGAATGGTGTGAAAAGGTGTCCATCTATCACTATTTGGGATTAGTGTGGTTCAACAATTGGTATCAATTTATGAATTGGTATCAGGTTGGAATCGACAATTGGTGTTTGACATGAAGTGATTCATTGATGAACTTTCCATACTACTCATGTTTCTTACACCGAGCATTTCTCATGTGAGCTTAGAGTACGTGTTAAGTGAATCCTTGAACGCTATCAGAATCGTAAGAGGCGAGTGGTGGTAGCGGCTGGAAGAAGACTCAGTGAGGTATCAATGTGCAGAAAATCATTCTGAGAAGAGATATGAAGAATTGTCAACAAACCCAAAGGGGGAGATTGTTGGGAAAAAATCCCTTAAGGTAACATTGCAGTATTTTTGGGTTGATTGTGTTTGTTGAAAATGTAGGTTTCCATGGAAAATTGTTTAGTTCCAAAGAATTTTTTTCCAATCCATGTTGACAAAGAATGATGAAAAAGGAAAGGAAAATCTGGAGGCAGTACAAAAGAGCAGTACAAGGTGGCGCTGTTTCCCAGTGTTTGCCAAATTTTTGGGGTCCAAAATCTGGAAGTTTGGTGAGCATTGCGAAAAGTGTATTTCCATGAAGATCATAATTTAATATGGAAAAGGCATGAATTTCGCGAAAATAAGATGCATGGTTTGGAAATCGCGAAGACCGGAAGAATGGAAGCGGTGAGTCTTCGCGATTACGACGAGCTTCACGAACGGCGGAAGCTGAATTGCATCACGGTGGGGAAGGGATTTGCAAGGGAGCATCGCGTCGATGAAGGGCATTGCGAGGGAGCTTCGCGGCGAAGGCGCGAAGGAATTGACGGGATGCTCCGCGATTACGACGAGCTCTGCGAACGGAAAATTGTCGTGGTGCTTCGCGATTTGGACAGAATTCCGGTGGAAACTTCGGAGCTTCGTGATTTGAGATGACGTGGTGTTGACTTCGCGTGGAAACTTCGAGGGTTGGTGGAATCGCCTATAAATAGAGGCTGACCCCCTCGAGAGAAGTAGAGAGAATTTTCAGAGAAGATCATTTGCTCTCGATTTGCGAAGGTGGTTCGCGGAGCCAGTGTGCTTCGTGAAAGAGGAGCTTCGTGGCGGATATTGTAGCTCCGCGAAACCTGCGAGCTCTACTTTGGCTTAGTAAGCTTCGTGAGGGACGTTGCTTTGTGACGGCTTGAGCTTCGCGAAAGTTCTTCACGAAAGTGCTTTGAGAAAAGGCAGGAGCTTCGCAAAGGGTTGTTTGAGCTTCGCGAAATTGGGAGCTTCGCGAAGTAGGGTGCTTTGCGAAGGTGGTTCCAAAAGGAATTGCCCAGTGTTCGGAGGAAAAGAGGTATTCATCAGTAGATGAAATTTGGACTTCAATAGAGCATCTATCAACAGTTGAAGATGCATTATTTCATGCAAATGAAGAGACCTACAGGACTATAAACTGTGAGTGAATCCCTTCACAAAGCAGTGATCTTAGGAAGAGGGAGGAGGTGATCCTCTCCACCAGCAGTGAGCCAGAGAGAGAGAAATAGGGAGTGACCCTTGGGAAAGCAGTGAGCTGACCCTAAACTTTGTAAAGGCAGTGAGCCTGGGCATAGAAGTGATCTAGCCCGAACATTGTAATCCACAGCTAGTGAAGTTTAGTGGAATTGGTATGACCGGAAACTGGTCGGCGTATGCTCCTTGGACATAGTCCTTTGCGGTGAACCATGTAAAATTGGTGTGTCCTATGCATGCTTTACTTTCTGTTTACTTTGTGCAACAGGAAAGAGAGAGAAAGAGTGTTTTTCTTAACAGCGAAACAAGATCAGAACGGGCGTTAATTTTAAATTAGTCATACCCTGATTCACCCCCCTCTCAGGGTATTCAGCCTTGTGGACCTAACAATTCCAATGATTAAAAACCAGTGGAATCAACTTTCCCCAAATCACCTTCTCTTAGTAATCAACTATTCGCATCGGCCTCTCAAAAACAGACACATTGGGCTCTATCTTTAGTTCTTCCCAATTCCGCACATGGGACATATTCGGGTTGTACTTTTTCAAATGGGAGATGTGGATGATGTCATGAATGGAATTCAACTAATAAGGTAAGTCCAACCTATATTTTACCCTACAAATATGCTCAGTGATCTCAAAACGACCGAAAAACTGTGGCATCATCTTCCCTTTCTTACTCAATCGATGATGGCCTAGATGAGGGCCACTTTCAAGAATACCCTATCACCCACAGAAAACTCTAGGTCTCAACACCTCTGGTTAGAATAAGATTTATAATGACTCTGAGCTATCAACAAGAACTGCCTGGTCAACTTGAGCTTCTCAAACGTCTCCTACACATGGCTTAGCTCCAATAGTGAAGTCTCACCTACCTCAGCCCAACATATGGGGGACCAAATAGGCCGACCATAGAGCGCCTTAAAAGGATCCATTATAATTGAGGATTGGTAACTATTATTATAGGAAAATTGAACCAATCCCAAATGGTTATCCAATGAACCGAAAAAGTCCAAAACACATGCCCAGAGCTTTTCCTCCAGGATCTGATTTTCTCGCTCTGTCTGACCATTCGTTTGAGGATGGTATGTCGTGATCATCTTAATCTATGACCCCAAGGCCTTCTAAAGGCCTTCCAAAAAACAAGAAGTAAAATTAGGGTCTCTAAATGAGAAAACTACTAATGGAACACCAATAATCCCTACCACCTCCTAGAGATACAAACGGCCCAACTCATCCGCTTTAAGAGTATCTTTGATAAAAATGAAGTGGGATGATTTGGTCAGATGATAAATCACCACCCAAATGTCATTCTTACCCTGAGGTTTATGAGGTAATACAACAATTAATTCCACGTAATCTTCATCCCACTTATAGGTAGGAATGGGTAATTGCTGGAGAAAACCGGAGGGTCATTGGTTCTCCTCTTTCACCAGCTAACATGTGTAGCATCTCAACACGAAGTCAGCTATGTCTCATCTCATACCATGTCAACATAACTATCATCGCACATCATAATACATCTTGGTGCCACCCAGATGGATATCCCACTGAGACTGGTGGCTATCCTGCATCACCACCTTCTGCAGAGACGACAACACTATAAAGCAGCCCTTTGAAGCACAAGATTCTCTTAGGAGATGATGACCAATCAGAATACTTCTTCCTACTTTGAAGAAAAATCCTCAACCCCTAAAAAATCTCATAATTGTGTTGTTCTTTCATAATCAACTCCAAGAGATAAGGAGTCAACTAAATTCTCGCTATGAACACACCTTCACTATGCTCATTGGTCTCCACATGCATCTTAGCAAAGACCCCAATAGGATTCCACTCAACACCAAACTTCCTCAAGTCTTTCATGGGTACTTTTATACTCAATGCATCTACCAACACATTACCCTTACCCAGGGTATAGAAAATGTCAAATTCGAACCCCTACAAGTACTCAATCTAGCAGCGCTGTCTTAGATTGAGATCCTTCTACGAGAAGATGTAGGCTAAACTTTTTGTGATCAGAGTGGACCACAAACTTCTCCCCAAAGAGGTAGTGATTCCATGCCTTCAATGCATGCATCACAAATGCTAACTACAAGTCATGGGTTGGATAATTATTTTCGTGTGGTCAGAGTTGGAGAGAACCATACGCCACCACATGATCTCCCTGTATAAGCACACACCCAAGACTCATACCTAAAGCATTTAAATACACCACATACCCCATTCCAGCCTCTGGAAAAATCAGAATGGGGTGGTATTCAACAACTTCTTCATCTCCTAGAAGGATTCCTGACATTTTGGGCCCCACACAAACTTCACCCATTTCTGAGTGAGCACATTCATGGGTGAAGAAATCCAAGAGAAATCTCAAACAAACCACCTGTAGTAACCTGCCAAGATGAGGAAACTCATGTTCTCGAACACGTTCTTTGGATGCTCCCATGAAATAACTGTAAAGATCTTCTCGGGGTCCGCTAAAACCCCATGCTCTGATATCACATGCCCCAAAAACTTTACCTCCCTTATTGAGAAAGTGCACATGGAAAATGTTTCATAGAGGCGGTGATCCAGCAAAGTGCCCAACACAATATACAAATGATGCTCGTGTTCCTCCTTAGATCTAGAGTAAAGAAGGATGTCCTCCATGAACACCATGACGAAGGAATCAAGAAATTGGTGGAACACCCTATACATGAGATCCATAAAGACCACTAGATCATTGGTCAATCCAAAGAGAATGACCAGATACTCAATGTTTCCCTACTTACTTTGGAATGATGTCTTTGAGATAACTTCCACTTTCACCCTGAGTTGATGGTAACTCGAACACAATTCTATTTTCAATAACCACTTTTCCCTATTCAACTGGTAAAATAGATAATCTATTCAGGGAAAAAGATATTTTTTCAGGATGGTTACCTTGTTCAGACACCTCGCCTTATCATAGTCGTCGGGTACTGGCCTGCCAGTTGCCCCCACAGACACGTGGTCCCCACCCGGGGGCCCACCCACATGCCCGAACGGGTCATCTGAATAATGATAGTCCCCACAGGCCAATTTATATCATTTCCAGTGTCATTTTTCCTCACTCGCATACACCCTGGTAAATTTTCTAGATGGTCACCCATCATGATCACTACACCAATCCAAGCACGCTTAACTGTAATTTACAATCAGATAGGATCCCAAAAAGGAAGGTTCACCTTGTTGACCTGAGTCGTATCATTTAGTCATTTTAACCATTTATAATTCTAGGTTGTTACATTCACCCCCCTTTAGAGCACAACATCCCCATTGTGCACCCTACATCTCAACCCAGGTAGTGCGCCACACTTAAGGATGGTTTCCTCCTCTGATACAAACTGTAACAACTAGGTCCTGGTGACAACATAGACACCCCGCCTTAACATGGTTGTCGGGTCCTGGCCCGCCAGTTGCCCTGCAGACACGTGGTACCCACCTTGGGGCCCACCCACATGCCTGAACAGGTTATCTGACTAATGAAATTCAGCACTAGACAACACATATCATTTTTATTGTTCTTTTCCCTCACTCAAACACACCCTGCGAAAATTCCAAAAATTCTACTCCGATCCAAACATGCCTAACTATGGAGTTCTAATCAAATAGGCTCCCGAAAAGGAAGGTGCACCTTGTTAACATGCGTCAAATAATTTATTCATTTTAAACCTTTATCATTATGTGGTGTTACATTCACCCCCTTTAGATCACAACTTCCCTATTGGTGGACCTACATCTCAACCAATCCATTTCACTGCACTTAAGGTTGTGTTCTTTCTCTGGTACAATTTTGTCACGAACTGAATCTGGTCTCCATTAAAACTGACACCTGACCCAGCCCATGTCAAGGCCCGAAGGGCATTCACTATACCCACGGGCTGTCACAAGTTCCTAGAAATAATTTATTATGGTTTTGAAATGATTTACCTGAGTTTTGAATCATTTAACAACCCAAAATAATGAATAAAACAAATCTAAAAATGTATTCCAAACATGGATTAAATAAAATTCAGAACTGAACACATAGGTTTAATCATGACATAAGAGATCCAAATATACTTAAAATTATTAGAATAAAAAATACCAAGGGACTCCACATGACAATAGGTTATCACCCACAAGTCATCACCACAACAACGCACCAAGGGAAGAAACTAGCAACCCAGACCACCATCACCCAAGGCCTTTCCTTTACCTGCGTCCAACATGATCAAGTATACTTAAACCCAAGGGGTTTATGTGGGGTTTGAGCTTATTCCCAAAATGATAACACCCAAAAAATTCCATATAGTAGTCAATACAAGATAAAAATCATTCATGTTATTGATAAACAAGGAATGGTGGCAATAAATTCTAAAGAATGAAACTTTTAAAGGTAAACAATTTTCAAAGGTATTTTTCAAAGAGAAAACACATTTAATTAAATAATTTAAGCTAATGAATTCTTCAATCCAAACCCACACTATGTCAATGATAAATACAAAAGATCCAATGAGCACTAGTCTATGGAACACCCATAGGAACTAGTTATTTTTGGGCCCCATGCACCTCTTATCTCGGTGTAAAGTTGTAACACCCCAGAATGATAAAGGGTTAAATGACTAAATGATATGACTCATGTCAACAAGGTGCACCTTCCTTTTCGGGAGCCTGTCTGATTAGAACTCCACAGTTAAGCGTGCTTGGCCTGGAGTAGTGATCAGGATGGGTGACCTCCTGGAAAGTTCCCCAGGGTGTGTGTGAGTGAGGACAAAGCACACTGGAAAGGACATGTGTTGGCCTGTGGGGACTATCATTAGTCAGATGACCCGTTCGGGCACGTGGGTGGACCCTGGGGTGGGCCCCACGTGTCTGCGGGGGCAACTGGGGGTACCTGGTAGGCCAGGACCCGACGGCCATGTTAAGGCGGGGTGGCTGTGCTGTCACCGGGACCCGGTTGTCACATTTGGTATTAGAGGAGGAACCCAGCCTTAAGTGCGGTGCACTGCCTGGGTTGAGATGTAGGGCCCACAACGAGGGCGTTGTGCCCTAAAGGGGGGGTGATTGTAACACCCCAGAATGATAAAGGGTTAAATGACTAAATGATATGACTCATGTCAACAAGGTGCACCTTCCTTTTCGGGAGCCTGTCTGATTAGAACTCCACAGTTAAGCGTGCTTGGCCTGGAGTAGTGATCAGGATGGGTGACCTCCTGGGAAGTTCCCCAGGGTGTGTGTGAGTGAGGACAAAGCACACTGGAAAGGACATGTGTTGGCCTGTGGGGACTATCATTAGTCAGATGACCCGTTCGGGCACGTGGGTGGACCTTGGGGTGGGCCCCACGTGTCTGCGGGGGCAACTGGGGGTACCTGGTAGGCCAGGACCCGACGGCCATGTTAAGGCGGGGTGGCTGTGCTGTCACCGGGACCCGGTTGTCACAAAAGTAACCATAGTAATATCTATTCCAATTCACTATCCACTAATAGGGAACATACCCATAACCTTGTGTCCCCAAATCATCATAAATATAGTTTTTTTATTATTTTCAATGTCTAGCTTTCTAAGTGATACAGGGATAAAACCACTCTGAATCACTAGTGTACGAGTACATGTCTGCCCACCTAGATACTCGGGTTTCCCCCATTGTTCTCAAACAACTTCCACATGTTTCCAAAAGACATTTTCACATAAGAACCACATTTCTGGTCATAAAAACTCAAAACATTATCTACACATGTTTTTACCCTTTACACATTTAAATAAACAATGAAATATTTTCATAAAATAACTTCAAGGTATACCACCAATATTTTCACATGAAATATATTAAATATACCACTTTGAAAAACAATTACACACTAATGTTAACCCAAAATATAATTGGATACAATAAAACATTTTAATAAAACCATTACATGAGTTATAAAACATTCCCAAATGGTATAACCTTGAATGGACATGTAAAACACACAATTACAAACAAATTTGGCACTTAAAAATCAATTTCTTAACAAATATAACAAAAAACCAATTTTTTCAGCAAGAACAATGAAGGAGGATTATTATAAAAATATAAATCAAGAAAGTATAACTCATATAGTAGTGTTCACACATGGAACCACCTACTACAGGGAACTATCTAGTATTGTTCCTCCCCAAATATATAGGTAGTTGTATCTCCAAAGAGACAACAATGAAATTAAGGATAGAATAATTCTTAGGAGGTCATATAGGAACTGAAATGGTGGAAAAGAGTGAAAAAATATGTAGTTATGGAGGAAAAAATTTACCTTTTAAAATATGGACCGTTTGATAAAGCATGAGAATTTTTCCATAACCCATGATGAATACGATCTCCAATGAGGGATAATAAAACATGTGGGTGATCCTAGGTTCATTGTGATTAGGTGAGAGGTAGAATTTCCAAAAATAGTAAAAAATGAATAAGTAATTAAATAATTAAAAAATATTAAAACAAGAAATGGGCTTATGGGTTGGCCCAATGCCTAAATAAATCACATAAGTCCAAAATGATAATGAGTTCATAAGGGGTCCAAATGGCTTTGGTGGTTTGAATTTTCCAAGGAAGGTCAATTGGAAAGTGGAATGGGAGAAAAAGTTTGAAAATGATGGAGTTATTAAAGAAAAAAATTGTTTTTAAATCTAGAAATGGGCTCACTGTTTGGTTCAAATATTTAAAACTGACCCTTTCCTCAAAAAATTCAAGGTAAACCCCCAAAATAAATAAATATTAGAAATTAAAGCAAAAATAACATTAAAATAAGTCATGGATGTGACAAGAAGACTTCAGAGGACACACCTCTATTTCAAGATGAGGATTTGGTAATCAATATTGGCATGTATAAAACCAATCATTGGATGACCAAAGGGATATAATATGTTTTATATTTATATCATGAATACATAAAAGAAGTTATGGATTACAAGGGAAGATAAAACCAAAGATTCAAAATTAAATGCGGTAGAAGAAATCCTACTGCAATTAAATGAGAATGGATATCTAACATTTTACCAAGGATAAAGGATATAGAAAAAATATATTTAAAAAACTGATGAGGATGAAATAAAAAGGCAGTTATATTAGAGGATTAAGGGGAGGAAAACTCAAGACTACTAATACTGCTGTTTAAAATTATTCTTTTTTTATTTTATATTATCAGGAGTATAGGAATGAATTATTATACTCCTTTAGTATAAATTATGCAAATTTAATTTAGTTTCCATCATAATGGTGGTTTTTAGTGTATACAATTAATTTAATAATGTTTAATCGATGCATACATTGGATGCATCATGCAGTAGCTTTCATCCCATGTCACAGCCCCTGTGAAGCAAAGGTAGACATAAGATCATGAATTGATTATTCACTCTTTAATGAATATATAATGTTCCCTGATTTTCATGTTTTTCTATGAGTGATGATGATGGTAAATCATATTTTTATATTTCAAAATTGGTAACAAGGGAGTACCGCAGCATTTCACATGACATAGTGGTTAGAGATATTTCCTATGTTCAAAAATGAATCCAAAAATGGGTTTAATTAATTTCATTTAACACATTTACAAGTAAATTCATTGGAGGATGTTGGAGGACCCAGAATACCCAAGAATATAGAGTTTTTAGGGTTAAAATAGTTTTTTATGAATTTTTTACATTGTATTTTCAAAATTGAGTTCCAATATGTGTAGTACGTGTTCTCTATGTTGTGGAGCTCAGTGTTTCTACTTGAAAATTTTCCTTTACCTAATAGGATTCCAAAAAAGTTTTTTAGTCATGGTATATTATAGTAAGGATAATCATAAATATATTCATGTGGTATCATATATCATGGTACTCACATTGTGGAATTTTTTCTAGGCATGGTAGGTTTTGTGTTCACCTAACCAGAAGTTGAAACGGTCATTGAACATTTCAATATCTATTTTAAAGGAAATTTTTTCTTAGGATAAGGGTTTTTCATTTTAGTTGTTGAAATATGTTAGGGTTATTCATATGAAAACCCCATCATGGGTGTTTTGTGACTTTTTTATCTAGTAGTGTTAAAAAAATTTATAGATTTGGTTAATAACTGATAGTTTGGGTCTTAATCTACCAAAATGGAGTTATGTATCAAGATTTAATGACATAATTAAAATTCAATGGTGTTTATGTTCTAATTGAAAATATAAAGAAAATATTTATTTCAAAATAATTTGGAAGATAGTTTTATATTCAAATTTTTATTATAAAAAATAAAAATTCACAATCTCAATGTAGAATTAATAGAAGACTTGGAAAAATAAATTAAGGAATGGAAAAAAAATATATCAGATGATATGGGAGATGTATCTAATGAAAATAATTTTAAGAAATTGGAATTGGAGAAAAAAATGGAATTCTAAGTAAATGCACTAGAATATTGAATGCATTATGTATTTTTAGGAGTTTTACTTTTTAGGAAAATTTTCAAACATGTAAAAAAAGTGTCATTCCATTCGTGGTGTGAAACGTATCAACCATAGTTTCTTAAATTCAACTCATTATTTTATTGCATTGTCTTTATCACAGTAAAATAAAATCCTGAAGGACCAATCAGTTTATTTTCATTGAAAATACTAGATACAAACATAAGTTTTACATTGCATATTTAAATGAAAAACAATATATTATCCCCTTTGAAAACTCTCATATCCCATAGAATATCCATACAGGTCAATCATAATATACTTATTCTCATATTGGGTGAAATTGAAACATAATAAAGGGTTTATATTAGATTCTTATTAAGGATAAGCATTATAGTGGAAGCTATCATAAATAAGAATAAACTTTTAAGGCAAGGTATAAAACTAAAACACAAGCCTTTAAAACATAATATTCAGGATAATATGGAATGATTAAATCAAATAATCTCATTTATACTTTCAAATGGATATTCTACTAGTCTAATAATCATATGAAATATCAATAGCTAATCTCATAATGAAGAAATGCATAATCTTGAACATCATAACCATACTGTTAAGGCCTCATTCCAAGACCATTACCATACCATCAAGGCCTTGTGGAAAGATAATAGTTTTTCCAATGATACCTACTGATGAATCAAGGGTCTAAATAGAGCCCCACTCATCACTTTCTAAGTAAAATGCATTCCTCTTATCAAAGGGGTGAAACATAACATAAACATTCATATTAAAACTAGCATATTAAAGGTTAATACTTTAAATATAAACCATGAATAGTATAAAAATAGCACATCTATTTTCAAATATATCATAAAACCTTCAATACAATATGGAATATTTTATCATAATAAAAAACCTCATATAAGCATAAAATCCAACAAATAATGTTGACACAGATGAAAATAATCTAATAAATTCATCAAAAACTATTTAAGAAAAATATCCATTTTTACATTGAAATATTTTAAAATCTACACAATTATAAAAGAAAAATTTTAATTTAAAAATAACATTGTAAGATATTAAGAGAAGCTTCAAAATGATAAGTCTTTATGATGACTAAAATAGCTGATTACCCTTTATAAGTTAAAATAAACATTATTTCATTAATTTTTTCAAAAAATTATTAAAGTACCTTATTTTGAAAATGACGAAAATATTCCTTTAAAAAGTATTATAAAAATTAAAAAATGGATAAAAATTACATTAAATAATTTTTCTAGGAATAGTAAAAATATTTTGAATTAATTTTTTACAAAAAAAAATAAACAAGGATGATAAAGATGTCCCAATAGATACTTACGTATAAACAATAGATTAGAAAGAGATTGTGAAACTAACCATTACCTTGTACTTTCTTTTAGTAGAGGGTGAATTTACCTCTTATATAATGATTAAAGCACATTATTAAATTATACCTGAACCATATTAATATTTATGATATCATATATGATCCTATTATATATTTTTGGTAACAATATTTCAGTATTATCGTTGTTTCATGTGTTAACTGCTTCATTTTCTCATTCATATTTTGCCATGTAAGTCATTTTTTAAAGAATAGGATGTATTTTATTTATATCAAGAATAACATTAAGTTCATAATTATTATATATACTCATCATATAAATGTTATAATAATTCTTTAATGGATATCATGGAGAATTAATCTCACTGCATCATGGAGAAGGTAGGTCGTACATATGCACGAGCGACAGTATCATTCCCTTGATGGTTAAATGGTATCGAATTGGATGGTTAATTAATTATAAAAAATAATTTTCATGTTATATTCATTATTTATATCCATTATACGTGTCATTATATCCACACAGATAAAGTAGTGTTGAATAACAAATTATACCATGGTGAGGAGACAGTAAGTCATACATACGCACACATGGTCACATTGTTATTAGTATGATGGATAAAATAAGGAATATGGTTGTAAAATGTTTATAATAACATTGAAGTATATTTATGATACTATAGTTATTATTTTGATATCCAAAAAACATAGAAAGATGAATAATAATAAGAAAATAACTTTGAAATAGGTGATATAAGAATTACCTCTTTTTGAGGTTTCTCCTTTTGGGTTTCCAAAAAGGACTCCGTATAATAGATTTTTACCCAATGTATGGACTATATGATGAAGTGAGAGAATTTGGTATGTTAATTGGTTATTTTTTTGCTAGGAAAAAGGTTTTTGGAGGAGTTAATCAAAGAGAAGTAGCAGTGCCATTTTATAAAAGTGGTAAGGGGCACTTTTGGAATTTCTCTAAATATTAATTTATTATAAATTGATTTTTAGTTTAAAATACCTAAAAAGTGATTTATTTATAGGATAATATGGGTATAGGTCTAAATCCCCTAAAATTAATTTTAGACATGTTTAGGATAAAAAAATTAACTGTATCTTTTGGATTTATCCCTTAGTTAAACAGTTTAACTCTAACTGTGTCTTCTTGAATTTTTACATTATAGGGTTAATATAGTTACTATAAAATACATAATGAATCCATATTATATTATTTATGAAATAATTGACATTAACCAAGTTAGTTTTTCAATCCTTGTATTTTTATGACTTTTATATCATTTATTAAAATATTATTTATGTTAAATTATCATTTATGTCAATTTTGATACTATTTAGTTTTTTTTAAAACAATCCAAGATGATAACATCAAACCAATACATCCAATAAGTCACTAAAATGTCTAAGTTATTTATAAAATTAGTCTAAATAATTAATTAGGTCAAATTATATTTATTTTAATATTCTTAATTTCATTTATTTGATATCACAATTAATTAAACAATTATTGTATCATCATTGTGTCACCATTTCATTTAATTATTTAATGTATAAAAATTTGAAATAAATTATAATGATGTAGATAAATGAAATATATTTCTAAATACTATTTATAGTGTCCCATATCACCATTATAATCTCATATTAAAAATAAAATAGTTATTAAAATTTGAATATGACATTTGTAACTCTTCTTTAAATAAAATATAATATATGTCTTAATCTAACACAAGTGGCTTAAAAAGGATCATACTTTCTACATAAGGTTTCTTTTGGTCGATACATAGTTACCAAATGAAATTATAAAAAGGTTTGGAGTAATATTATATTATTATAATATTATTTTTACCTTTAATTACCCTATTTACCTTTAACCATGGTAAACAAAATTCAAAAAATACTATTCACAAAAAATTATTTTGATCTTATTAAACCAAATTTCTTATAATGATTACAAGAATTTATATACATTTTTCAAAATTCAATTCAGAGACGTGGTAAAATTAATTTTAATGCAAATCTTGAACATGTGTCTAGATGATTGGTAAAAGGGACATTCAAAAGAGTAATAAATTTTTATATCTAATTCTATAATAAAAAGATTCCAATGAACAATATTGGATTAATATATATACATTATTTGTATATTATGAATTTAAAATCAATATAGAGTAAAATAATTATTTAAATGAAAAAGTTGGTTTCTTAACAACGATGAAGTATTTTTCACTATTCGTCAAAAAATTGAAACCTTTTAGAAAATTGCCAAAAATTCACCCTAAAATAATTTTGATATTCTGTATTAAAAAAATAAATTATTTTTTGAAAAATAAAATTTACAATTTTCATAATTTGGTTAATACTATTCATGACCTCTTTTTAAACAGTTATTTTTATAGGTCATTGTGCACTTTAACTCGATGTTCCAGACAGTGCAAGCTATTGAATTATTTGAAAGGAAGCATACCGTGGAAGCTTGGGGTGTTACATTCTTTTATCCTTAAAATAATTTCATCCTAAAATTTTCTAGAATATCACTTCATAAAATGATTCAGTTGTCTCTTCATAATAAGTTATTTATGTTCCCACATCACCTCTTCCATTTTATGGTTTCTACAAAGAACATTTACCAAATGAGCCATCTGATTTCTCAACACTTGTTCTCTGGGATCAAGAATCTTGATAGGCTCTCCACAATAAGCTATATTGGGTCCTGATTCTATTTCTTCATTACTGAGAACATGTGTTGGTTTCGGCATGTATTTATTTAATGTTGATATGTGGAACACATCATGAACTTTGGAGGGAAATGAAGGCATTTCTAAATGGTATGCTACGGCTTCAATTTGTTCCAAAATATTTAAAGGTCTTATGTACATGGTATATAATTTAAACTTATTACAGAATCCAATAACACCCTTCAATGGCGACACCTTTAAGAAGACATGATCTCCCACTTGAAATTCTGAATCCTTCCTTTAGTTATGAGAATAGAATATTTTTCCTACTTTGAGATATTTTAATATGGTTCAGAATAGTATTTACCTTTTCCATAATTTCCCCAACATGTTCTAATCCTTTGAGTTATCATTCCCCATTATCATGAGAAGAATTCATTGTATGACATCTTTTTCCATATAACGCTTCATATGGTTCCGTATATATACATGAATGGAAGATATTGTTGTAGGAAAATTTTACTAGAGGTAAAAATGATCCCACATTCATTGAAAGTAAAGAGAGAAATGTCTCAACATGTATTCTAAGGTTTGAATTTTCCTTTTTTATTTTCTGTTATTTTGAGAGTGGTAGGTAGTCCTCAAATAAACCTCAGTATCTAGGGCCTTCTAAAGACTTTTCTATAATTTTGATATAAAATGGGGATCACGATCAGAAATAATCGTTAGGGGTACACTATGAAGTCTTAAAACATCATAAATATATAGTCTTTCCCAACATTCATGTGGTAAATCTTCACTTAGAGCAAGAAAATGTGCTGATTTGGAAAGATGGTCAATAATAACCCATATCACATAATTTATTCTAGGAGTATTTTGTAGTCACATTACAAAGTCCATATTAATATCATCCCATTTAATCACAAGTATATGAAGAGGTTGCATGACTCCTATAGGTTATTGTCTTCCAGACTTTACCTATTGAAAAACCAGACATCTCAACACATAATCAGAAATCTCTATCTTCATGTTTTCCCATTAAAAAATATTCCTTGAAACCTCTATAAATCTTTTTTCCCCAAAAATATATTAAAAAATTAGAACTATGAGCATCATCCAATAATTCCCTTTTAATATCAGGTATAGCAGGAACAAAAATCCTCTTCCCAAATTTCAAAATTCCATATTCATATATGAATTTAGTCAATCTCCAATCATTCATATCTTTAATTTTATTTTGAAACTCTTCATCATCATTATGATAACATTTTATTCTTTATAGTAAATATTTTTTGGTAACCATATGAAAAAATAGT
This sequence comes from Viscum album, assembly GCA_963277665.1. NCBI lineage: Eukaryota > Viridiplantae > Streptophyta > Magnoliopsida > Santalales > Viscaceae > Viscum > Viscum album. The sequence goes on from OY728123.1 coordinate 1,101,214,273, forward strand.
AATTTTTCACCTTCGATGATTATTCCCATATCCATCTTTACTAGATCCCTGAACATAGGATCCCTTTCAACTCATGTCTTATTCAGAACTACATGGTCCTTTCTACTCAAAGCATCTGCCACCTTATTTTCCTTATTTGGGTTGTAGTGTATTGTGAAATCATAATCCTTGACTATCCCGAGTCATCTCCTTTGTCTCATGTTTATTTTTTTCTATGAGAAAATACTTTTCATACACTTATGATCAGTATATATCTCACATATTTCACCATATAGATAATGTCTACATATATTCAAAGAAAATATTTCTATTTCTAAATTCATATTATGATTTTGGTAGTTTTATTCGTGAATATTTAATTTCCTTGAAGCATAATTAATAAGTCTATAATTCTGCATAAGGACACAATCGAGTCCTTTCCTTAATGCATAACTATAAATCACAAACCCATCATTTCCAGATGTTAAATTCAAGATAGAATCATTGAATAATCTTCTATTAAATTTTTTAAAACATTCTTCACAATCTTTTTTCCAAAAAAAATTAACCCCTTTACGTATGATATTGGTTAAAGGGTTAACTGATTGGGAAAAATTCTGGACTAAATTTCAATAGTAACCTGCTAAAATAATAAAACTATGTACCTTAGTTATGCTCATCGATACTGTCCATTCTTGTATTGAATTTGTATTTTTATAATTAATAGAGATTTCTTCCTTGGTGACAATATGACCATGAAAAGAAATTTCTGGAAGCCAGAATTCACACATTCTAAACATCTCATATATTTCATTTCTTCTAAGAGTCTTCAGAAAAATCCGCAAGTGGTTCTCATGGTCTTCATAGATTTTGGAGTATACCAATATACAATACGTAAATATGAAAATATAGTCATAAATATATTCCCTGAACACTGTGTTCATTAGATACATGAAAACAAAGGGTGCATTAGTCAATCCAAATGTCATTACTATAAATTAATAATGAACATACCTCGTTTAGAATGTTTTCTTTGGAATATCCTCATTTTTTACACACAATTTTTGATATCCAGAACAAAGTTCAATATTCAAAAAATATTTATCTCTATGAATTTGATAAAATAAATCATCAATTCAAGTCATTGGAGGTTTGTTCTTTATTTTAATATAATTGATTTCTCTATAGTCAACCCCAACCTCATTGATCCATCATTCATCATAACAAAAATGAATTGGTGATCTCCATGTACAAGCACTAGGGTGAATAAATCCTTTATTTCTTAACTCCACTAGTTCTTTCGTTGGCTCTAATATTTATACAATGTCCAATCTATAGTGAGTTCTTGATATAGTCCTTGCATCAGAGATAAAATCAATAGTAAACTCAACTTTCTACTCTGGAAAATTTCTAGGTAAATCATCTGTAAATACATAAATATATTCTCATACAATTGGTACATCCTAAATTTTAATATTTCATTCTTCAACCCAAGATGTTATTTCCACTTCCTCCCCAAGAATCTCATTTACGGAAGCTACTATGGGTGGATCTAACTAAGAATTGGATAATGAAATTTCTACTCTAAATACAATGGATTCTATATAATCCTCAAAAATCATAACTTCTTCTTATTGAAATAAAATTCCATATCATATTTTTATAGCCATTCCATACCGATTATTATATCAAAGTCGACCATAAGTTTGACGTTAAAGTCGGTAGATAAAGCATGTTTATATGCCATAATGGGAACCTCTTGAAACATCATTATTGTAATGAGACTTCCCTTAGGGGTTTTGACTAACAAATCTCCTCCCCATTAATCATGTACAAGGGTGTTTCTTCCCACAATTACTATAGGTTTGAATGTTAAATTTTCCCTTCTTCCCATTATTTCCTTTTCCAGAGTGTTCAATGACCCTCTTCTTGTCTTTCTTTGTTTTAAATTTAGAATACATAGAGAATTACTTTTTTGTCTTGATAACACATGACACTATATCTTCATATGATGAGAAATATTTGGAGACTAGTTCCTATTGGAGGAATGGTTTTAACCCATCAAATAATCGATCAATATTACTTCTTGGGTTATGTATGAAGTCTAAAACATGCCTTTCTAACATTTTGAAGTAAGATTCATACTTTATAAAATTTTCATCCTCCTTCTGGATCTCTATATCTGCTCGTATATCATGAGGAATGTATTTTTCCAGGAATAGTTCTTTAAATTCTCTCCATTCCATGTTTTATACCTCTTCATCCTCCGTTATTTTTTGAATTAATGACCACCATTAATCGGCATCTCCTAATATACGATAGACTTTTATAACAACCTCTTAACTTTCGTTATTCCACAATGTAATAAATATTTTCTCCAAAAAATTTATCTAATTCTCAACTATAAAAGGATTTGTTGTCCAATTGAATTTTTGGATTTTTTTTCCTCATGAAGTGGTATGACATTGATCCTTTTTGTTGTGGACTAAGATGTTTCACATGGGTATGTTTATTATCCTAACCTAAGTTAGTTTTCCTAGTATGGTTATAAGCTATTTCGTGATAGTTGTTTCACTAGCTCCACTTTCATTATCTTTCATAGGAGGGAAATCCCTAAATGGATTATGTGACTTGATACGATTTTCATTTATTCCATGAGGTTCCATTTCAAAACACTGGCATACACTCGATTAGGTTATGAATCATAATTCATAATTCCAAAATAGTAAAATATTTAACTTAAATTGAAAATTTTATGCATATCTAATCCATAATCATAAAAACAATCTTTGAGTACATAGTTAATCATAAATCCTTCATAATGGTTTGTAAAGATAATATGAATTATCCTAAGCATATCCCCTGGGAGTTTCAAATCATGTGCTTACTAAGGCTCATTTTCATGTACCAAGTTACCCCAAGTGAAGCATGGAACACCTTGTTAGAGTTATTTCTCCAAGGTATATCTGTTCCAGAACCAAATCCACTTATAGTATCCATAGAGGGATGTACTTTCTTGGATTAACCTTATAATATATACATTACCAAAAGTCTAGGATTTTCTTCTATACTTTTCCTCAAATTCTATCTTAAGTTAATGTTCCAAAATCAATTTTTTTCTAAATCTAGTATCAAAGGTTTGTACTAAACATACTCTGATTCCAACTATAATTCCCCAACCCTATTTTTCTAGTGTCGATGTATTATCTTATTACATTTTCATGTTCACAAGAAAATCAAATCTCGAATGAACAATCGGTTTACAAGCATTGTAAATACTAGATACAAACACATGTTTTACATTATATCATGAAATGAAAAACAACATATTATCAGCTTTGAAAAATCTCATATCCCTTAGACTACCCTGGAAGGTCAATCCTAATATACTTCTTTGTATCCTAGGGAAAATGAAACATATGAAAGGGGTTATCTTAGATGCTCAGAAAGGATAAACATTATAGCAGAAGCTATCATAAATAAGCATAAACTTTTAAGGAAAAGTATAAAATGGAAACACAATACTTCTAAACATAATATTCAGAATAATATAGAAAGAATAAATCCAATAACTCCATTTAAATAGTCACATATATATTCTACTAGTCGAATAATCACATGAAATATCAAAAACTAATATCCTAATGAGGAAATGCATAATGCTAGACATCATAACCATACTGTTAAAGCCACAATCCAATACCATTACCATACCGTCAAGGCCTTGCGCCAATATACTAGTTTTTATGATGAGACCTAATAATTCATCGAGGGAATATAACAGGACCCACCCATCACTTTCTAAGTCCAATGCATTCCTCTTGTAGAAGGGTTGAAACATAACATAAAAATTTGTATTAAAACATGCATATGAAAAGTTAATACTTTTACAATAAACCATGAATGGTATAAACAAAGCACATCCACAGTCAAATATATCATAATCCCTTAAATATAATATAAAATATTTAATCATAATAAATAAACCTCAAATAAGTATAAAATCCATCAATGGGTGTTGAAATACATGGAAATAATCTAATAAATTCAATAATACTATTTGATAAAAATATCCATTTTTACATTGAAATATTTTAAAAGATGAAAATTTATAAAGGAAAACATTTCTTTTAAAAATAATCATGTAATCTTGTATGGGAAGCTTCAAAATGTTAAGGCTTAATGATAGCAGAAATAACCACTCGTTCCATATAAGTTAAAATAAATATTATTTCATTAGTTTGGTCTAAAATTTCATAAAGTAACTCATTTGGAAAATGACTGATAAATTCATTTTGAAACTTTTATAAAAATTAAAGAATGGATAAAAATGAATTTAAAAAATTTTTCTTGGAATATTAATAATATTTTGAATTACAATTTTACAAAACATGGACATTAATGATAAAGATGTTTCAATAGATACTTACATATAAACAATCTTGCATACGAAAGAGATTGTAAAATTAACCATTTCTTTGTAATTTCCTTTAATAGTGGGTGATTAAACCTCCTGTATAATAGTTAAAGTATGTTATTAAATTATAACAGAAATATATATATATTTATTATATCATATATGATCCTCTAATATATTTTTAGTAATAATATTTTAGTATTACCGTTGTTTCGGGAGTTAACTCCTTCGTTTTCCCATTCCTGTTTTGTCTTGTCAGTCATGTTTATTATGAATAGGATGTTTTTATCATATATAGAATAAAAATAACTTAATTTTTATTATTTTACTCATCATATAATTTTTATAATCATTCTTGAATGGTTACTATGGAGAATTAATCTCACAACATCGTAGATACAGTATGTTGTATGTACGCTCGAGCGACGGTACCATTCCATTGATGGTTAAATGGTTGGAAATTGGATTATATATTAATTATACAGAATTATTATCATGTTAAATTAAATTATTTATTTCCATTTTACTCATCATGATACACATCAAAATAATGTAGTGTAGAATAACAAATTACTCCCAGGTGTGGACACAGTAAGCCGTACGTATGCACGTATGGTGATATTTTTATTCATATAATGGATAAAATGAGGAATATGGTTTTCCAAAGATTATAATAACATATAAATATATGTATGATAATAGATATATTATTTTCATATGAAAAAAATAGAAACAGTAAGTAGAAGAAGAAAAAGAACTTTGAAAGAGGTGATAAAACAATTACCTCTTTTTCAGGTATCTTCTTCTAGTTTGCACAAAATGACTCCATAGATTGGATTTATTACCAAAGTATGTCCTCTAGGATTAATTGAGGAAATTTTGGAGGATAATTGGGTAGGGTTTGGCTGAGAAAAATGGATTTTGAGGAGTGAATTAAAGAGATGTAGAAGTTCCCTTTTAAAAGAGAGGTGAGGTACACTTTTGAAAGATCTTAAAATATTCATTTATTATAAATTTATTTTTAGTTTAAAATAGGTCCAAAGTGATTTATTTAGAGTATAATATTATGATGAGTAGAAATACCCTCATCCAATGGATTTTAGACATGTTTAGGTGATAAAATTAACCTTTTCTTTTGGATTTAACTCTTACTTAAACAGTTTAACTCTTACCATGTCTTCTTGTATTATTACATCATATGGTTGATATAGTTACTATAAAATTTCAAATTAACCACTATTGGATTAATAATTAAATATTTGTCATTATCCTAGTGATTTGGCCAAACCTTATAATTTTATGGCTTTTATATCATTTATTAAAATGTTATTTATTTTAAAGTATTATTTATGTCAATTTTGACAATTTTAATTTTTTTTTAAAAAAAACATGATAAATTTGGGACAATACTTCCAATATGTCACTAAAATTTATAATTTATCTATAAAATTAGTTTCTATCATTAATTAGGTCAGATTATATTTATTTTAACATTTTTAATATCATTTCTTTGATATCACAATTAATTAAACAATTACTACATCATCATTATGTCACCATTTAATTAAATTATTTAATGTCTAAAATTATAAATTAATTATTATTATGTAGATAAAATTCATATATTTATAAATATTTTTTATATTCGACCATATCACTAATATGATCTCATATTAAAAATAATATAGTTATTAAAATTTGAGTATGACATTTTCAAGTATTCTTTAAATAAAATATAATAAAAGTCTTAACCTTACAAAAGTTTCTTAAAAAAGATCATATTTTGACCCTAAGGTTAATTTTGGTCGAACAATACTTATCCAATGAGATTAGTAAAAGTTTTAATGTAATATTATGTTATTATAATATTGTTTTTTACCTTTAATTACCTTATTTAACGTTATTTGTGGTAAATAAATTTCACAAGTTTTTATTCACCAAAAATTATTTTGATCCTATTGGACCAAATTTTTCACATTGATTATAAACATGTATGTACATTTTTCAAAATTCAATCCACATAAGAGGTAAAATTACATTTAATAAAAATCTAGTAGATGTGGCTAGAAGGCGGGTAAAAGAGACATTCAAAAGTTTAAGAAAATTATATCTATTTCAATTATAAAATGATTCCAATAAACTATATTGGATTAGTACATGAATTATTTATCTATTGTGTGTTTAAAATTAAATTAAATTAAAATATTTATTTAAATGAAAAAGTTGGGTTTTTAATTACAATGCAATATTTTTCACTGTTCATCAAAAAAATTGAAAAATTTCAGAAAATTACCAAAAATTCAACATAAGATAATTTTAATATTCTAAATTCAAAAATGAATTATATTTTTAAAAATAAAATTTATAAATTTCATAATTTATAAAATACAATTCCTAACTGCTTTTTAAACCGCATGTTTGATATGTCATGATGCACTCAAACTCAATATTGTGTGCATCACAGGCTTTTGAATTATTTGAAAGGAATCATACATTAGAATCTTGGTGTGTTACATGGTGTGTTTCACATCTATATTCTGAAAAGAATAATACTATAATTGGATTACAAGAGACCACTATTCTATGAGAAATAGTGCAGAGTTCCTCAATATTAATGAAATGGATTAGTGGGAATTTATTTATTTGTTTGGATAGTGATTATAGAGGTTCAATGGTTTGGTTTAATTGTGTAATAACTTCAAAAAAGTGGAATATATAGTTTCATGTGCATTAAATCATAATTATTTTAATTCTTTATAGATTATATTGGTTTGTGTAAACCATGTAATGAATCATTTTTTTTCATTGCTAATTTTCCCACTCATGATATATTATAATGGGATGAAATATTTGTTCATCATATTAAGAAAACTAGATCATAATCATAGAAGAAATTACGATTTTTATAATATGCTGATTAATCCCACTGCTCCCAACCAGGGCTCAAAAAATGATAGTGAACAAAAATATTTAATTATTACTGTTTTGAAACTACCTTTTTTGAATTTGTTTTTTGTTTTAAAAATAAAATAATTTCAAATACACTCACTTTATCTAAATATAATGATAAAAAAATTTAATCACACCATTCTAGATAAAACCTTTTGGTTATAAATGAAACTAAATTTTATATAGTAATAATATCTTTTGATTCACCTAATGATAGGTTATATCAAAAAATAGCACTGCTTTTGGGGAGACAATACCAAAATCTGTTTTTATAATTAAACAAATTCATATTATATTAACCCACTTTATTCATTTCACAATAACATTGGATGACATTTTCTAATAAATTAGATCATCGTATATTTTGAAACAAATTTATATGAAATTTATCTCATATACCGCAGTGAAACAATAAGTGTTCCCTAAAAGATTCCCCCATATAAGGGAACCTAAATCAAACATGATGAGAACTATGTATGAAAAATTTTGGTAATACCCACAATTAAATTGTTCATACATCTTTTCAAAAAAACATTTTAATTTTAAGAAAAGATATCTAATTTTTTGAGAAAATTTCATGCCTTGTACTTTGATGAACCCAGTCATCGCATCAAGGGTTTTACATTATAGTTATTTACAATTAATTTAAGGGGAGTGGATAAGGAATAATTAAAGTGGAGTTAATTCCTATTTTTACTTGATAGAGATACCAAATAATGGATGTGAATCCAATTACCATGTGAAATACATGACATGGATGAACATCAGAGATGTTTTTATCCAATATTAATCCCTATATCTTAGACCACATGTATATATAAGGAGTTCAATTCCACCATAAAATCTTTTATAATTACTCTCTATGAGTATTGATATTGGTTTATGAAGTTATGATAAATTTTCACACCTCAAATTTTAGAAAATAACTCCAATTTATAGTATTATTCTACAAAGATTTATTATAAATTTATAGAAACCTATTTTTTTCATCATCTGAAGGAGACTTTATAGAAAAATAACTTACATTGTCAAATTTACTGATTGAGAAGATTTGTAAAAACTCATAATAATTTCCCACTAGATGTATTGATACTATAGGAATTTATGAAGTAATTTATTTTGTTTCAATTAATTTTATAGAATGTAAACATGAATAACCAATTATACTTGTGATATATATGACATTAAAAAATCAGTGAATAATAAATAGTATCTAAGGTATATGACTATGTTTTATCACTTCTCTATTTTACTAACCATTGTTTATACTTTCATGAAATAGAAATTTATACATGATAATTTTTTTGAATGATAATACAAATATCATGACCAATATAGGAGGGATAATTCTAAAGTATAATACTGATTTAGAAATAAGAAAAAATAGGAAAAACACACTATTAAAATATTATTTCAAAAAACACCCCACATTCTAGAAAAAAGTCTAACAATTCAGGAACCCACAACCTTTCTAAAAAACAAGTAATCTTATATCAAATAGGAAGAAAAATATTAATCCATCATTCTTTAAAATAAAAAATTTTAATATCACTCAACCATTTAACAACTTTTTTAATAGTATCAACCATATACTTATGTTTATAATACTAGGAATATGGTCAAATAATTGAGAAATTATATTAGAAGTCTTGTGGATATTTAATCCTAAACACAAGGAATATTCCAGGAAGACTACACCCTAATACTAAGTGAAATTTGATCACTATGAAAAATAGAACATGAAACAAAATTCCAACACCATATTCCCCAAAACATGAACCCATGAAACCAGAACTTGAAGAAACTAATGTATAATATTTAGGACATAAGTATATATATATCTCTATACAAGGGAAGAAATATAAGTAATAATATATTGATAGATCAAGTAAGATGATAAAACAAATATAATTACAATGGTAGAAAAGGGGGGGAGAATTTCACTTATATTACCATAATTAATGACACAATCAATGAATATTCAAGAGGATACAAATAAAAAATAAATTCTAGAAACTTTATAATCAGTGGAGATCAATATTCCTCTTGTGAAATCTCTCAAAGAAATACCCAACAGATAATAATCACTTGAAGTTAATTACACCAAATGTATGATAAATCAAGGTAATTATTTGGTTTACTTGGGAATGATTTTCTAATATTTTATTATAGCATAAATTCCCTAATATATAGGGAAATTTTATATCTAGTACATCATTTGTTATATAATTTTTTATAATTATTTTTTGATTTTAGGAGTATATATTAATGTTATGACTCATTATTTTTTATGTATTTTCATAATAAATAAATTAATCCAACAAGATTGATTTTAAAACATGAAAATATATTTACATCTAATATAATTTTATTTTGGAATTATGTGCTAATGAGAGTTAAAAATAATATTTTCCACAAAAACCTTTACATGCTCAACACGGAGGAATAAATAATACCCAAATGCTAACCCATCATCTTGGGAAGTTAACTATTGAATAAATATAATTAAATTATCAATTTACATGAAAAAACACGCATTGTGGTGTTTGGAGGCAACATTGTCTACTTTAATAAGTTTAAATTCATGAGGCACCATTCATAGAAACATTAAATTCTAAACCATACCAAATTGATGAAAATAATCCCTATGATGATCCAGGTATATTAAATAAATTTTATGCTTTATGGAAACATTTAATGGTTAAAAATACCCTGGTGAATGATACTATCCAAAAATATGTAAAATCTATATTTAAATTAAATAAATAAGTATATTATGAATTTTAGGATTTATTTTATTGTTTTTTCTTGAAGAAAAACATAATTTGACATCTTTTTTTGGAAATTTTACCTTTATATATAAAAATATCTAATTTAATTTCAACAATAGAAAAAAATCAAGATATGTAATTAAAATGACAATATATTAAAATTAAATATGTTTACCTCATGGATGGAATGAAACTATGAGTGATAATTTCAAATCATCTAACCTAATTTCATTGATCTTTTTGGAAGGATGTGAAATAATTACACATAAGTATATAATATATCCTTAATAAGAGTCAAAAAAATTCATGTATATAATTTTTCTTTAGAAGAATTTGAGACCTATTGGGAAGACCTAATGTAGGATAAATCCCCCCATGATGATTACTATGGTGGAAGGAAATTGAAAATATTTCATATAAATACCTCATCTAACCCATTTAAGACTCACAATGGGTTAGCTGCATTCATATAGTTCCTATAAAATTAAGCCTAACTATAGTGATTAAGGAAACAAATGAGTTAATTCTTTTTATGATTTATATTAGTTTGGGATTCTTTATAGACAAAAGGAAGTTGAATTAGGTCACTAGGAAGGACCATTTCCCTATATCATTCATTAACATAATTTTGGATAGATAAGTGGGGAGATATAGCTTCCTATATTTTTTAATACACAATTCTTTCATTACATGGTACAATTCTTAATAAAACTTATGATATTTTAAGGATTCATTTCATTGAAATTAGAAAGGTGATATATGAATGAAAGAAATAATATTCTAATTCACATGAATTTTTTATTCATAAATTTTTCCTATGTAACATTTACAGCATCTCATATCCTGGGGACATATATGAAAATAAACTGTTGAATATAAATCATAGTCTGGGAATAAATAAATTGGATATTTAGCATGAGAGAATGAGGAAACATAATTGAAAATGATCATAAGAACAAAAAGAATTTAATTACATAAAGATCATAAATCCTGACATGGAAATATGGTTGCGAAATAAAAATGAAATATTTATAAGAATATCACAAAGCTTTATCACTACAATTTCATAAATCAAATTACCATGGTTATTCACGGATATATTGAAAAACATATTACCGATATATATTAATTATTTACCCAATATAATGGATCTCTACCTAGGTTCACCTTTCATTTTCATTAATTCATGTTATTGATATTAATCAAAATAAACCATTTCATCAATAACCTAGGGATAGAAATGAATGATTTTCACATAAAATCATTACATGCAAACTTTTTCAAAGATATGACCATTGCATCATTTTTAACCCACATAAAAGGAATATGGATTTATCATATTTAAATCCCTGAATAAATATATTATATTTACATCCAGTTTAAAAACTATTGATATGAAAATGGTTTTTATTTATATAATATAATAATTCTTTATATAAATGATAGAAATTATAGAAATTAATCTAGCAGCAAGATGGTATTAAATGTGGATTAAGGAAATGGAATGATGGTCAGGGATGGAAGTATCACATTGATAGGAAAAATATTTTTGAAGTAATGGGATAATAATAAATGGTATGAAAATAGTATAATTTATCATTTATACAATATTCCACAAAATAGGTACTTGAACGGAAAAGAGGAAGTGGATAATTCTCTTACCTTGAATATTTTCTTCCTAAAACCTCAAGATGACACCTTAAAGACTTAAGCACACATTAGAGAAACTCTTTTGGTGTTTAAATGACCATGAATTCATATATTATAGATTTTTATTAGATAGGAATGGGGGATGGGTGTGTATTTAAAGTAATATTTTAAGAATTGTATAATAATTTCCAAATATTGGTCTTGGAATTATATGTTGTGGAAAATGAAAACCCTATAGATTTCTCATTTTTTCTCTTAGAGATTTATACATTTGTGTCAATTATTACATTATTTTAAACTATCAGAATATAAATCCTTATAATAATATTACTTTTCACATAGAAAATTTACTTTTCTACAAAATATTTTTTCTCAAATAATAATTTATAATTTATACTTTGTATAGATATTTATATGTATATAAATTTATTTAAATACATTAAAATAAAAAATATTAAAAAATTAAAAAATTAGGTTTTTAAAGAAATTAATTAATTATTGCATCACTACTACATATATATGATTTCATAAACCAGAATGAAAAAAAATTATTATATTTTCACTATTCTGTCAAAAATAATGTATTTTACAATATTCAAAAAATTCTACAGAACCTAATTTCGATGTGATTATTTTAAATATAAAGTTTATTTTGTTCAAAAAAACTCTAAATGGGAGATTACTAACTTTTATATTAAAAATACTTATTTATTGGAAAATAACTTTTTTTATGACATATTCAAATTTCTAACACATATAAAAATTTCTAAGGGCATTGTAAAATTATATTTATATTTATATTTAAATAAATATTTTTTTAAAGGATATTTAATGAATTAATCTTTATATGGATTACTTAAGGTTATTACAAAAGTGTATATATGTTCAAAAAATATAATTTTATTTATACCCTAAAGTTAAATTATCAAATTCTTATTATTTTCTGGAATATTTTATTAAAAACTAATAATAATAATGGGATTCAAAAAAAGTAATTATTTCATTTTTAAAATAGATATTAACGTTTTATGATACTATGTTTAGACACAGCGTCCCTTATTACATAAGAATATTCCCTATGAGTAAGGTGTGTGATGGTGGTAATTTCATAGGGTGTCTCATCTAACATTAACCTCATGGTGTTTTCAACTAATATTAACTTATCTCAAAATTGATTTTTTTTTCAAGCATCACTTTTTGAATATATTATTGAGATTCATCAAGAGAGAACCCTAATGATTCTAACTCCCAAACATATTCTGAAAAATGGGATTCAAAAGGCATGACTCTACTGGTTTTGAGGTCATCATTACTCCTTTTCATATCTATTAACATTTGTATACACCAAATATAAAGGTACCATTATTACAAATGGTCATAGTTCCCAATTGTTTTATTAAAAAACAGTCGTACAAAGAAATGGTCATATTTACCAAGGATAATATCACTATTATAATGGTCATATTACATCTAATAAAGACATTTTCAACTTTTTTACACATTATTGATTACATTTTCTCTAAAAGGTATATATATGTTCCTTTTCTAAAAATTTGATTAGTTTATGAATATTCTTTTTCATTTATATAGTGTTTTAATGGGGGTGACTATCCTAGAAGGTTGTAATGATTCATATTTTCCCATTATACATTTCTTTGTTTTCTTTTTTTTCCACGTATTTTTTTAATTCTCATGGATTTAGTTACTGGTGACTATAACATCCTTCATTAATGAAATAAGGTGTTGTTCATTTTTTTATGTGTTTCATGAGTATAAATATATATAATATAAGACACATATATTCATGAAACTAATTTTATTAATAATTATTGTTTCATTTCATTCTTCCCCTTTAAAAAATTTCATCCCCCAAGCTTCAACTCATATTTCCCATTAAGAACAAAATAGGTTACTTATACCTCATTTTTTCTTCCTTTTACCATGTTTCCTCTTTATATTTATGGTTCCTCCATAGTATATTAACGATTTAAGTTATCATATTATGTAAAAATTTGTCTCTAAAGTCTAATATCTTCATGATTTTCTCCTTATAAGTTAAGTTATTCACCAGTTATACTGCATCTAGTTTTGTTACATGTGAGGGATTGGGTATGAACTTTCCTAGGAGTGATATATGGAATACATCATGAACATGATCCTTTTATAGTGGAAGTGATATCTGATTTACCAATTATTTTCTAATATCATGTATCTCAATGAATCCAACTACCTAGGGATAATGTTCTATTTCTTTCTAAACCTCACGACTCTATTCCATGGTCTAAATTACCTAAAGACCTTCATTTTTAGTGATTGTTTGATAATCCCCCTTTCAAGGTATGAGGGGGTACCCTTACAAGGCTTGTAGAATTAGTGATTACATATCCCATAGGATTAAAAGATAGTACATGACTTGAAGGTCTTAGAGAATTCAACCAGACTATAACTACAAGGTATTGCCCCTCCCCAACATCTACATCATGATGGTAGCTCTCTGCCTCTGTAAGTCCGTCTAGCTAAGCATCCCGTGCAAGCACAATCTGGTACTGGTGGAATAGTTATACTCTCTCATTCTTCCAAATCCATTGGTTCTTATCTAGTGAGTGTGCCTGCTCTGAATCCTCCTCCAAGGCTGCTCTTTTTTTATAGAGTCTATTTGGGGAAACTGTATGTGGCCTGAAGGCCTGAGGAGGCCTGAAAGCCCTACTGACTGAAAGTCCTGGGTGGCCCGATGGCCTTAAAGACTCCAACCCAAAAACCAGTTTCCCAAGATGAATAGTTCTAGATACTAAATTACTAAACAATATCTACTACAGTACCTGCTAAAGTGACTGATACAGTAATTACTATAGTGCTCGTACAATGCCTGCTACATTACTGATACAATACCCAAAAATATGTCGTCGCCTGGTTTATAACCTGGGTCTTGTGGATGAACATAAGGATACCTCACCAACTAGGATGAGGCTCATTTTCAGGACTCTATTCCATGGTGATATTAATTGAAAAACATTATCTCCAACATCAAACTCCAATTTCATTCAATGATAATTACCATAACCAACTTCTAACTTTGAGAGGATTTTATATTTTTTTAATTGTCTTGATCTGTTTCTATGAACTCTTGAACAAGATAAGGTCCAAGTATCTTTTATTTACCACCTTTATCCAAAGAAGTAGAATTTATATATCACTTACCATATATTTCTTTAGATGGATCCATTTGAATAATCGAGTGTAATATATTATTTTATAAGAACTCATCTAATGGTAGATTTTCTCATCATCCACCATTAAATTCCATCAAAAATATATTATCATGTATTTGAGTGTTTGAATGGAACTTTCCAATTAGCTATGAATTTGGTTAAGATAGGTCGAACAAAAATTAAATTTAGTATCCAAATAATATTGAATACTTATCCATAATTTAGAAGTGAACCATAGATCATGATCACAAATTATTTAAATACGTAAAAAATGTAGCCTCATCTCTTCCATTTTGTATATAATATCATGTTTTTAAAGAGATAAATCCTCATAAAATTGATGAAGTGGAAAATATGGGTGATTCTATCCACACACAACCCATATCTCATTGTTTAATTTGGATTTCCTTATGAGATTAGTGACAAGGTACATGGTGACATTCTCCCATTTCCATCTGTTTATGGTAAATGGCAGCATCATCCCCCAAGAATTGTTTCACTATAATTTTAGATGATAACAGACCTAAATACTGATGTAAACTCAGCAGTCTCATTTTTCAGCCCCCCCCCCCCCCCCCAAGTACTCTCAAATATCATCGTACATCTTTGTGAGACCATAATGGATAGATAAATATGATCTCTATGCACTATCCAATATCACATTATTTATTTTAAGTAATAAGGAACACAAAGTCTACTTCCAAACTGAATAAAACCGTATACATCTATGTGGAATTCATAATGCTTCCCCTACATTACTGATTTAAATGTATATAAAATATCTAGACCATCACTTTCTACATCCTTGATAATCCTTGGATAGAGGATTGTAAAATCATTTGGGATCGGCCAGATTTATTCCCTACTGCTATGATTTCTAGGTCTATCATTTTCAATTTCAAGAAGATATGGTATTTATCAATAAAAATCATGAAGAGCATAGAAGTTCCCTTTATACTAAGAGAATCATCTACCTTATTCTCCTTTCTAGGATGGTAGTGAAGAGATATCGTAGTCCTTGAATAGATTTAACCATCTTTGCTAATACATGCTAATATCATTTTATGTAAATATATACATATAACTACAGTTTTCTAGGTATATATCACCATTTAAATATAAACATAGTGTTTCCATATCATGAGTGAAAATATGACTCCAGTTAACTCCATGTTTTTTGTAGGATAGTTCTATTCATGAGGCTTCAACTATCATGATGCTTACTTTCTAATTTTTCATGATAAAACATCAATGTAATTTTAAGGATGAATCACTCTAAATGATAAATAATTTTGCATTATAGGATAAGGATATAACATGTGCACTATCCAACCTCTTCATCAGTTCATTGAATCATTCTTCATAATCATTTGTCTAGATAAATTTAACTCTGATTAGAGTTAACATGTTTAGTGGAAAACAAATACATGAAATTTTTTCATAAACCATCTATTGAATCCTACTAGACTAAAGAAATAATGAATGTTTGTTAAATTAGTATTAT
This sequence comes from Viscum album, assembly GCA_963277665.1. Classification (NCBI taxonomy): domain Eukaryota; kingdom Viridiplantae; phylum Streptophyta; class Magnoliopsida; order Santalales; family Viscaceae; genus Viscum; species Viscum album. The sequence continues at coordinate 1,101,230,752 of OY728123.1, forward strand.
GTGGCCACACCTATAAAACATTTTACTTAGAATAATCAACTAATATTCCTTCACTAGTTGTGATGTGCCTCGTGAGTGCAATTTTTTATAACTAGAACTTCCATTTACTAAATTTACTTATCCAAATATCCTTTCTTAGAATTTTTAATATGAAACTTAGATGATCCTCAATCTCCCCCAAAATTTTAAAATATATCATTATATCATTAATGGATACTGCCTATAATTTTGAAAGGTAATCATTAAAGACTCTATTAATCAAATACATAAATATAAAAGGATAATTATTCAATCTAAAGGGAATAATAATAACATTGTAATTCCCATATATTTATTGGATAGTAGTCTATGGGATATATAATTTCATTACCCTAAACTAATGGTACCCTAATCGGTGGTCAGTCTGAGAAAATACTTAATCCCCTTAAATCTAGTTGATCAAATAATAAATTATTGAATGAGGATATATGGTCTTCAATATAATCCCACTAAGTTTTATAAATATAACACGTAGTCACATTGATTTATACCTATTATTATTAATGAGAATAGGTGTTCCACAAGGATAACACTTGGTCGAATAAAAATATTCAAGAAAAGTTCTATAATTTTCTTAACAAATACATTTGTCTCCATATATTCCATTCTATACGGGGTATTTCATATTGACTTGGATCAAGCTATAAGTTTAATAGAGAACTATAAATCTCATTTTGGTGAATTTATAGGAAACTCTTTCGGGAAAACGTCAATGTATTCCTAAAAAATGGGGTATCGCCTATTTCAAACATTCTCTGTATTCTTTTTATTCAAAACAAATCCATAAATAATGATATTAGAGGTGATTCTTTAGAGTTTTTTGGATAGAATATTTCTCCATTGAAAATAACTCCAAGATTTTCATTCAAGACCACTGAAATTTCCTTTCTTATGAAGTTGATCTTAGTATTAAACTTTGAGTGAATTTTGATCACCAGTACTTTGTCAAATTCTACCATGGGAATGACTTCTAGATATTTGATGATATTTTACACTCTAATATTGATACTGGAATTTATATACACCATTGATACTTAGATAATTCATCCTAGGGTTTTAACTAATAAATCTACTTCTAGAAGTTTTGTATTTGATTCTATATTCTTTGAAAACTTGGATGCATAAAAATAGATTCAACAAAATTTACTTCTAATAATTGATGGAATTATGATTGTACCAGCCACCACGTCATCCAGATAATCTAATTAAAGTATTATTAGTGTAAAATAATGGAATTTATCCATTATACTCTTTTGATTTTGATGGTATTTTCCCCCCATTTCCATATAATTTGAACAATGATTTGTAAAGTTCTTATGATTCCCACACTTGATGCACTTAACTTCAGGTTTTTCTAGAACCGTATTTCCTTTTCAATTGTATTTTGATGTTAAGGAATCACCTCATTATGAAAATTGTGAGAAATATTTCCATCTCATTTACCCTTGTAACTCTTCCTTATCCCAATCAATTCATTCCTTTAATGTTTATTCCCTTATTTATCACAGGTGGGTAGTTTTAATTTATTCCATCCTCTTTCATGGAAAATATTATTCATTAAGATTAAATCTAATTGTCTTTTATTTTCATTCAAACTATGTGACCACTATTTATATATGATCTCTATTTTAACCATCAAATCACTCCATAATATCTCCTCATAGATTTCATTGTCTCAATTTTCTATATTCCTTCACTAATGGGGTTTTAGTCTATCGGATAACCCATCAACCATTCCAATAGGATCCATAAGAAATTATTAGTTTTATTAATCAATTTGTCTAATTTGATTTTCATATATTCCAACTTATTTAACTTCTTTAGGTTTCATCTATAAGAATTACATCACTATTTTTAGTCTCATAGAATGGGGAAAATATTTATTGAAAAAGAATGTCTTAAACTATTTCACTCTAGAGCATCAATATCCCATCTTGGTATCATGTTTTTAATTATTTTCCACCACTAATCATCCTCACTATATAAGTATTATATTTCCATGGAGACTTTCTCTTCATATTTATAATGGAATACATAAAATATAATTTCTATAGATTTAATCCATTTTTCATAAATTAATAGATCAAAATATCCTATATGGGATGGTGGATGTTAATAGATCAAGAAATTAGCTAAATGTTATTCCCTTCAAGGTGAATCTAGAAATTCAACATCATTATGGTTATCATTCATAAGCTAAGATAGTTGATTCATCATCCTCATTATGTTTTTGATTCTAGCTTCTATAATGTTATAAAGGTATTCAATTAATCATCCATTTCACTTTTCCATTATGTTGATTCTCATATTTCCCACCATTTTAATAAAAGAATAAAAACTTAATGAAAATATGATAATTTTGGTAATATTTTATTTATAAAGGTATATTGTATAATAAACAATAGGTTTAAATACATTATTCTTTTAATATTCATTAATAAAAAAATACATTTTCTATATATTATATATAATGGTTCATAATTTTTTTTGATTAACCAAACATATACCATTGGAGTGTCAATTCATGTGTGAAATATGGCCCCTTTTCATACACCTAGTGATGATATATTCAATTATTAATGTGTTATATCCAAGCCTCTTACCACTTGGTATGACTATACTAGAGCCATATCCCCATGTAGTATCTAGACAGGGATTTAATTTCTTGGAATTCTCTCTCTTAATACTTCACCAAAATTCCATGAATTTTTTCCTACATTTAGGCTTATCCCTAGGGTTCCTAATAATATTTTCTAATTATAATTTCAATAAATAACTTAACCTTTCTCCCAACTATGAAATTTTTTTTTCTTAATACATAAACATTAATTACATGAACAACCTTAACAACAAAAATGATATTTTAAGGTGTATTTTCATAGAAATTTGATATTTAATACATCTATAAAATAAACAGTCTTCTAATAAACAACAAAGTCTTCTATATAGGTTCATTCTAAGATACTTTTAATTCATCTCATATCCTGGGGACATAGATCAAAATTAAGGGGTCAGCATAAATCCCTATATGGGTATATATAAAGGAATTATTTTACATATGAAAATGAAACCTAAAAATTGGGCATGATCATAAGAACATGAGCCATATCATGATAAAAATATCAATAATCAGTACATGGTAATTTTTTTATAATATAAAAATAAGGAATTCATAGGCATATCACCAAGTTTTATCACGAATGTGTCATAATTCATAACTTCCAAATTTATTCACCATAGTATCATAAAAATGTCATATATGTAGATTAATTATTTAATGAATGGATTAGAGTAATATCAGGACAAACCATTTATATTTATTAATTCATGTGAGTTATATTGATCAAAATAAATCATTACTTCAATAACTAATAGAGAATAAATAATGGGTTTCATATAAAATCATTATATACATAAGTTCATAATAACTTAACCATTACATCATTTTTAACCCATAGAAATGGAATATAGGTTTCACACATGTAAATCCACACATAGAAAAATTATATATATATATATATTGGTGAATACCTAGGGATAAATAAATTTTGTTGGTATTCACAATATAACATTTAACATGTGAAATGAATTCTGCAGTATGAAGATAAAAAATGTGGACTAAGAAAATTTCATAATGGGAGGTTATGATGGTATAATGTTAAAAAATATATTTTGGTAGTAATGGGATAATAAATAATTTTATGTATAAATTATAATCCAAAATTTAGAAAACATTCTAAAAATGGGGTACTTGAACAGAAACATGGAAATAGAGAATTAGCTTACTTGGAAGAGTCACATCCTAAAACATTATGATGGAACCTTGAGGACATCTTAGAGGGACTCTTTGATATATTAAATGACTATAAATTTTTGGACTATAGATTATTAGTGGATATGAAAGGTGGGTGTGTAGGTATTTATAGTAATAGAGGGGGATTGTTTAATAATTTCCAATTATAGGTCTTGGAATTTCAGTTTGTGGAAAAAGAAAACCATTGGCATTCCCATGGGTTTTTATCACTTTTTTAAATAGTTGAGCCATGTTTTATATTATTTTAGTCTATTATAATTGAAATACATATTTTAATCTCACTTTGGACATAGAAAATTAATTTTTCCATGAAATTATATTTTTTTTTAATTCATAATTTTTATTTTAAAATTTAGAATGTTATTTATATGTTAGGATGTTAATTCAAACCCATTGAAATATATAAAATTAATAAAATAACATTTTTTAATTCACGGATTCAGTTTAATTAGTTTAAAAATCATTATTACCTATATATGAATTCATAAAACATACTGAAGAAAAAAAACTCTATTATTACTATTTACTAAAAATTATTTTATTTTAGAAAATACTAAAAAAAATACACCCTAATCTAAGCTTCATGAACTCATTTAAAATATAATTTTCATTTTATTAAAATAATAGAATATATAAAATAATTTAAAATTTTATACAAAAAAACTCTTTATTTATTGAAAAATAAAATTTTTATTACATAGTAAACATTTGACACATAAACAAATTTCTAAGTCCATTGTAAACATAAATTTTCACATAAATTTTAATAAATATTATTTTAAAAGGATATTTCACATGAATAGTATTTTTATAAAATACTTGAGTATATTATAAAAGTATATATATTTTATAAAAAAATTATTTGGATCAAAATGTCAAATTATTAAATCCATCTTATCTTGAAAAATATTTTTTTAAAAAAATCACTAAAATAGGATTGAAAAAAATAGCAATTCATTTATACAAAATAAATTGAACTTTTATAACACTAAATTATGAAAACAAATATCCCATTATTACACTAGTAGCTATCCTCATTATAAGGTGTGTGATAGTTGTAGTTTCATGGGGTGCCTCTATGGAATTTCGTCTTCTTATTACATAACATTTCATTACATTTTACAAACAGAGGATCGTTAATGTCTAGAGTCTTGTAAATAAGGTACATAATACATGAAAATATATAAGATTATTTTAATCCACTTTAAAGGATTATTTAAATTTTCATCATATTTTCAATTACTATATCTCATAACCTGGGGACACGTATCAAAGGAAAGTGTGGCCTAAGGACAAGTAAAGGAAAACATGGAAAATAGTTTACATGTGAGCTTGAGAGAATACAATAAGAACTTGATGAAATATCATAAAGGCATAAGAAAGATGCATATTATGATAATAATAAGATGACTAATATCTTGAAAATGTGGCTACAAAATTTATTTTAGATATTAATAATCATATCACCAAGGTCCACCCCCATGGTGTCATATAAATTACCAAGGTTATTCACCAAGGTATCGTAAACTTGACATCTCTAGAGAATAATTTCATTACCCCATGATTAGAATTCTATCAGGATGGATCCTAAATATATATTTATTTTAATTTTACCCACATAGATCATAATCAAACATTTCATAAATAACCCATATAGAGTAAATGAAATGGGTTTCATATCAAAATCATGGTTTTTAAAAAGTGCTTAAAAACATGATCATTATGTCATTTGAAACCAATTGAAAAGAAATGAGGGTTTTATTTATGTAAATTACAAAATAAAATAAATAATCTTTATTTCATGATTAATACCCCCGAAATGAAATAGTTTTGGTTATTCACATAAATAAAATAAAACAATTTCTTGAGAAAAAGGGAGAGATTTTGAGACGAAAATTTTGCAGCATAACGGCTTTGAAACATAGTTTTAAAACAAATTAAAAAGAGATGGTACTGGGGTATCCCATCAATAAAATAATCATAATACTGTATATGGATAGAATAAAATGGAAATAATAACATGTTATGGAAATTTGAAATGCATACCATATAAAACAAAACTTCAAAGGAAAAGAGAAGTTAAGAATTATCTTACCTTGAAGAGTAAGTTCTAAAAATCTATAATAGGGATCCAAGAGGATTAAGGGAACCTATGTAAAACTCCATGGGAGGTAACACTATCAGATCATTGAAGGTAATGATTTTGGAATGAATGGAAATAAAGGAATGACTTGGTATTTATAATAAAAGAGAGGGAGTTTTTTATTAATTTCTAAGGACACCTCATCAGTGGTATTTGAAAAAACATGGGATTGACCATTGTATTTTCCCATGGTTTTGGACACATGGAATAACTCATATCATATTTTAATCTAAAATAGTTGACCAGAATTTTAAATTTCAAATTATATTATTATGATTTCATTAAACACACTAAAAACTCAAAAGGTGTATTTTTACTTTTCAACGAAAAAAAAATTTATAAAAATATCATCAATTCAACCTAACTTAATATAAATGTTTTAATTTAAAAAATTAACACCATTTAATGAAAATAATTTTCTAAATATGAGAAATTATTTTTTAGGTAAAATCACTATTTACTCAAAAAAATACTGACACTTAATTAATAATTTCAGAACTATTATTTTCTTATACTATTATAGAACATTACCATTCAAGATGTATAAATTATATTTATAATTTATTAAGTGATTTTACTTTTCCATTGGTCATATTCTATTCATAAGGGTAATATTATTATTCATAAGTTACAATTCACCAAAACTTAAGTTGATCTTATCTGACTCTAAATTTTTTATTGATCATAATCTTGTATGTCTATTTTTCAAAAATCACTTCATAGTATCCATTATTTAAAGGATAATAAATATTTCCATATACTATTTTATTAAATATTCATCAATAATATAAAATTTCTTATAAAAATACTAAACATTCATCCAAGATTAATTTTCATATTTGTAATTATAAAATAATATCTATTTTACCATAATAATTCACTACGTATTAGAAATATCATAAATGTACAATTTTTACCTATAAAATAAATTTATCAAATTTGTCTCAGTTAAACATATATCTTATTAGGAAAAACTATTCTTAAAATAGAAATGATGAAATAACAATTTTATTTATACAAAGTAATTACACAAAGTAACTAAGGCCTCGTTATATAACCCCTTATAACACCTGTATAGGACCTAAGAGTAAGGTGTGCAATGATTATAGAATCTTTGAGAGCTCAAAATGTTGAAGCCTTTCTTGGTCTCGATCTACAGCAAAGCCCAGTGACTCAACCTCCTTACCAAGCTCTGAAAAATGGGATTCGTATGGCACGATTCGACTGGCAGTGGCTATCGATTCTTTTTTCTATATTAATTATCCATTATCATTTCTATTTATAGACAATAATTATAACATTAAATATTAATATGTTTTCCAATGATCATATAATGGTCAAAACTCAAATGATACATTTTAATTATACATATATATTTTTATTGATTATGACATAGTAAAACCTATATTTTCAAGAAATAAAATATTATTCAAAAAGTTTAGGTCATTAAATTCTTACCCCCTTAAGAAATTGCATCCTCGAAATTTCAACTCATACCCTTCAAAGAGAAAAGGTGTGGGTACTTATACCTCATAGTCTCCTTTGATTCCCACATGGCTTCTCCATATTTTTGGTTCCTCCAAAACACTTTAACATGGTGTATAGTCTTATTGCATAGATACTTGTCCTTGAGAGCCAAGATCTCCACCAGTTACTTCTCATAAGAGAGGTTATGTTCCAATTTTACCACCTCTAGATTTCATACATGTGAAGGGTTAGGTATGTAATTCCTCAAGGATTATATATGAAACATATCATGAACATGATCTAGATTTAGATTAATTTCAATCCGATATTCCACTGCACTTATGCGGTCAAAGATTTCATATGATCCAATGTACCTCGGGTTGAGATTTCCTTTATTTCAAAACATCGTGACTCTCTTCCGTGGTGAAATTTTAAAGAAGACCTTATCACCAACAAAAATATCCAAATCCTTTCGACAGTTGTCAGAATAGCTCTTCTACTAACTCAGAGCAACCTTAATTTGTTTTCAGATGGCATGAACCTTTTCTGTAATATCATGAACAAGATCAGGGAAAATAATCTTTCTATAACCAGATTCATCCCAAAAAGTAAGAGTTATACATCACTTCCCATAGAGAGCTTCATAGGTTGCCATTTGAATGCTCGAGAGAAAGCTGTTGGGGTAAGATAACTCAACTATTGGGAGATGTTGATCCCATCCACTTTTAAATTCCATTGAGGATTTTCTCAGCATGTCCCCAAGTGTTTGAATAGTCCTTTTAGATTTTAAATTAGTTTGGGGGTGGTAGGAAGTATTGAAATTAAATTCGGTACATAGATCATATTGAAGACTTCTCTATAATTTTGATGTGAACCTTGGATCACGACCAGATATGATAGAAAGTGGAACTCCATGCAGTCTTACAACTTCCTTCATATAAATCATCGATAGTTTATCAAGAGATAATTATTCTCAAGTAGAGATAAAATGGGCAGTCTTTATGAGATGGTCCACTATAACCCATATCACATTGTTTAATTTGGAAGTTCTTAGGAGACTAGTGACAAAGTAACTAGTGATATTTACCCACATCCATGTTGTTCTAGGTAGTGGTTACAATACCCCATTAAATATTTTTCATGTTTCCTTTACTTGTTGACATACCTAGCACCTTGTAGTGTAGTCAAAAATCTCCATTTTCATATTATCCCTCAAATAATGATCACAAAGGTCCCTATTCATTTCCATTCTTCCAGGATGTATGGAGCATGTAGAGCTATGAGCTTCATCCATCAGCTCCTTCATTATATACGAAATAGATTGAACACATAGCCTTGTATGAAATTTCAATACATATTCTTGATCAATATTGAAATTAGGAAACTTCTCATTCTTTACAGCCTCAAACTTCATCTATAACAAAGAATCTTCTTTCTGAGCTTTCTTGATTTTCTCTTGTAACGATGGTTGTGAAATTTTTTGGGATAAGGTTGATAAAGTCCCTTCCCTTACAATTCCCATGTCCAGTTTCACTGTGTCTTTGATCAAGGGTTCTCCTTGAATCCTTACCATTGCTAGAACACTAGTATATTTTTTACTTAATGCATCAACAACTTTGTTTTTTCTTCTAGTATGATAATGAATTGAAAAATCATAGTCTTTAATAAGTTCCAACCATCTCCTTCTCATCATTTTAAATTCCTTTTTCGTGAAAATATACTTCAAATTTTAAAGGTCTGTTTATATATCACACTAACCCTCATAAAGATAGTTCCTTTATATCTTTAGAGGAAAAACAACCTCAACCAACTCAAGATCATGCATAGGTTAATCCTGCTCATGAGGCGTCAATTATAGACACGCATAAGCAATGAGTTTTTCATTTTGCATGAGGATGAAATCAAACCCTTTTAGAGATGCATCACTAAAAATAATTAATCCTTCTCCGATTGAGGGTAGAGTTAACATGGGTATAGTAACCAGTCTCTTCTTCAGCTCTTGGAAAATTTCTTCACACTCTTTTGTCTAGATGAACTTGACCCCTTTTTGAGTTAACTTGGTTAATGAATTATAAAGTCATGAAATGTTTTTCACAAACCTTGTATAATATTCCTATAATCTAATGAAACGACTAATCTTAGTTACAGTTATAGGATAATGCCACTCCTCTACAACCTTTGTCATTTTAGGGTCAATTGAGATTCCTTCACTGGTTACAATGTTCCTCAAGAAAGAAACTTGTTGTTACAAAAAATCATACTTGATAATCTTTCCCAATAATTTCACCTTCTTAATATTCTGCAATATAACACTTAGATGATCTCCACGATCCCCAAAATTTTTGTAATATATCATAATAACACCAATAAAAACTACCACAAAGTTATCAAGGTAATCCTTAAAGACTTTATTCATCAAATCCATAAAAATAGCAGGTTTATAGTCAATTTGAATGGAATAACAAAAAAACTCATAATTCCCATATTCTAATCGGAATGCAGTCTCTAGAATATCTTCTTTATTAACCCTCGATTTATTATAACTATATTGATGATAAATCTTGGTGAATAATTGAACCCCATAAATCTGGTCAAATAACTCATTAATTCATCTAAGATAGAACTTATTCTTTACTGTGATCCCATTCACTTCCCTAAAATCAAAGCACAATCGCATTGATTTATCCTTCTTCTTTACAAATAGAACATGTTCTCCCCAAGGAGAAACACTTGGTCAGATAGACCCCTTCTCCAAAAGATCTTGGGGTTGAATATTTAATTACTCTATCTCCACATTCTCCATTCTATATGGGGTTTTTGAAATCGGATTGGACTAAGGAATGAGTTAAATGGAGAACTCTACCTTTCTTTATAGGGGAGGTCAAGGTAACTCCTTGGTAAATTCATCAATTTATTCCAAAATTATGGGTAAATTCTCTATCCTTATACTATCATTTCATTATTATTTTTCTTCACTGATAAAATCTATTGAGAATAATATAAGAGGTTCTACTAGACAAATATAAGGTCGAGATATCTCTCCCATGAAGATAACTATAGGTTTTCCATTCCAAACTACCAAGATTTCATTACTTTTGAATTGGATCTTAGAATTATACTTTGAGAGCTATTCCATACTTAGTATAATGTAAAATTCCAATATGGGAATGAATAAAATATTTTTGATAAGACTTTTCTTGATAATCTGAATACGTGATTTTTTAAACACTATTTCTGCTTGGATAATCCCTCTGAGAGTCTTGACTAATTACTCTACTTTTATAATTTCAGGGATTGATTCTATACTATTTAAAAACTTGGAGGAAATAAAGGAATTCATAGAACCAGAATCAAATAATGTACTTTCGAGGTTTGATAGAACAATACGAGTACCTACCACCACATCATTTAGAGCTTTAAATTCAGCCATCATGAAATCTATAGCATGGACTTGCTCCCTTGGCCTATGTTGAGGCTGATGGTTATTTCCCTCCACTACCCTCAGATTTAGATAGTGATTAAAAAAGTGACCAAGTTATCTGTACTTGGAGCATTGGACTTCAGGTAGGGCCTCCACCATCTTCCCTTTTCTGTTAGTGTTCAAGATTTGAGGCTTCACGTCACTACAATAATTCTAGGAGATATAGTCATCTTTTCCATACATGTAACACTTATTTCTCCTGGGAAGGTAGTTCCCTAAATGCTTCTTCCCACATTTCTTACTCATGGTAACTTACACTTGATTTCCTCCTCGTACTTGATCAAATCTCCTCCCCAATATTGGATCTATTGATATCTTATTTTGATTGGATTTTTGAGATCACTTCATATCACCAAACTCAAGTTCGAATTTTATAGAACTCTACACAATCTCCTCAAAGCTATCGTAATCTCATTTGGATAGATTCATCTATAGATGAGGTCTTAGTCCAAAAAATAATATATCAACCATCCCATTATGATCCATGACAATTCTTGAGGTTTAATTGGAAATTCTTGTGATTTTTATCTCTTATCTTCTAATAGATTCATTCTCCTTTAGCTTCAAATCACGAAATTACTTCTCCACTTTTTTTCGTAGAATGAGGGAAATACTTAATGAAGAAGATCATTTTGAACTTTTCCCACACTATAGCTTCAATATCCCCTATTGGCCTCATGTTTTAATCAGTTACCACTACAGATCAGCATTTACCTCTAAGAGATAAACAACCAAGGTGACTTTATCTTGTTCAGAACTATGAAGTACATAAAAAATATTTTCTATAGATCTTATCCAATATTTTTCAGTCATTGGGTTAGCAGATCCACTGAACTTTGGTGGTTGTTAACACATAAAGGATTCAATGTAATCTTGTTTCCTTATTGGTGAAATTAGTATCTCAGCTTGATTCAAGTAATTTCACAATACTTAAGTCATTTGATTCATGATTCTCATAAAATTTTCCATTCCATCTTTCATCAGAAGGTTGTCATAGCATGGTCCTTTGTGGTCACCAATTATACAGTTCCTCCTATTTCCCATTATTTTATAACATAAGAAAACCTTAGTGAGAAACTTGTTTCATTTAACAATATTATAAATCTAAAGGATTTTTATGTCTTAAAACATCATTCTTAAACATGTCATTCATTATTAATAATTACATTTTCTTTAAATCATTTATAATGGTTTAAAAAGGCTTGTGATTAACTAAACATATCCCACAGGAGTGTCAAACATGGAGTGCATGAAGGCTTGTTGTCATGAACTAGTTCACATTTGATTCTTGATCAAAGTGTTGATTTTAGGTATTATACCTAGATACAAATATTTTAGAGCCACATCCCCTTTTCATATCCAGATAGGGATTTATTTGTTTAGAAACAACTTACTTAATATTTCACCAAAATACCAAGAAGCTTTCCTATATTTAAACTTTTCTATAGGTTTATTACTAAAGTTTAAATTTCCTAATTTACACAAATAAATAAACTATCATTTTATACCAAATATGACATCTCACCATCTTATTACACAACGTTTCAATGAATTTTACAAATGGAGGATCTTTAAAGTATAGTGTCTTGGAAATAAGGTACAAAATACATGAAAACATATAACATTATTTTAATCCTATTGAAAGTATTATTGAAATGTTCATACTAAGTTCAATTACTAAATCTCATAACCTAGGGACATACATCAAATGAAAGGGTGAGTAAAAGTCCTAGTAATGGAAAATAGGAAAAACAGTTTACATGTGAGCTTGAGAGAATACAATAAGAACATGAGTAAATATCAAAAAGGCATGACAAGTAGGAATATCATAATAATAATAACTTTAATTATATCTTGAAAACGTGGCTAAAAAATTTATTTTATACATTCATAATCATATCACCAAGTTCCATCCTGAAGTTTTCATAAAAATTACCATGGTTATTCACCAAGGTATCATAAACCTATCATCTCTAGAGATTAATTTATTTACCCAATGCATTGGAGAACTATCAAGTGGAACTCTTAATATTTATTTATTTTCATGTTATCCAAATATATCCTAATAAAAAATTACATAAATAACCCATAGAGAATAAATGAAATGTGTTTCATATCAAAATCATGTTGTTTAAAAATGTACTTAAAAATGATCATTAGGTCCTTTATATCTCATAGAAAGGAAATGAGGGTTTTATGTATGTAAATTCTAGAATAAAATAATCATTTTTATTTCTTGATGAATACCCCAAAAATGGAATAGGTTTGGGTATTCACATAATTAAAATAAAATAATTTCTTGAAAAAAAGAGAAAGATTTTGATATCAAAATTATGCAGCATAACAGCTATGAAACATGGTTTTAGAAAACATTAAAAAGAGAGAGTACCAGGGTATAACATTCAAATAAGAATAATAATAAATTATATTTATATATTAAAATATAAATAAGGAAATGGTATGGAAATTTTAAATACATGCCACATAAAAGAGAACCTGAATAGAAAAGAGAAGTTGATAATTCCCTTACCTTGAAGAGTAACTTCTAAAACCCTATGATCGGGACCTTGCGGGATTGAGGGAACCATTAGATAACTCCTTGGGAGGTAACACTATCAAATCTTTGAGTTTAATTATTTTTTATTGAAATTTAATGAATTAATGTCTTGGTATTTATAGTAAAGTAGAGGGAGTTTTTTTATTAATTTCTATGGGCACCTCATCGGTGGTAGTTGAAAAAAACGGCATTTACTGTGGTATTGGACAATAGTTTTGGCCACCTGGGACACATAACATAATATTTTAATCCAAATTAGTATAAAATTATTTTAAATTACATATTACATCATTATTATTTCATTAAACACACTAAAAGCACAAAAACTATATTTTTACTATTCACCAAAAAACAAAACATTTTATAAAAATATCATTAATTCACTTTAACCTAATATCAATCATCTGGATTAAAAAATGAACTCTATTTTATGAAAATAATTTTCTATATGAGAAATTTAATTTTTATGTAAAATCACTATTTACTCGAAAAAATTATAATAAATAATTTATAATTTATAAAAAATTTATTTACTTATACTATTATATCACATTACCATTCATGATTCCTAAATTATATTTATTTGTTCTTAGGGTAGGATATTATTCCATTGGTCATATTACTATTCAAAAGGGTAAAATTACAATTCATAAGATACTAATCACCAAAAATTAATTTGATCTTATCTGACTCAAATTTTCTTACTGATCACAACCGTATATGTCTGTTTTTCAGAAATCATTTCACAATATTAATTATTTTCTGTATAAAAAATATTTTAAAATATGATTTTTTCTAATATTCAACAATAATACGAATATTATTATAAAAATACTAAAAATTCCTTCTAGATTAATTTTTACATTTAAAATTCAAAAATGATGTTTATTTTACTATAATAATTCTATAAGTAAGTGAAATATCATAAAAGTTCAATTTTAACTGATAAATCAATTTATCAAATTTTTCTCAATTAAACATATATCTTATTAAGAAAAAATATTATTAAAATGGAAGTGATGAAATAAAAATTTTATTTATAAAAAAAATTACACAATGTAACTAAGGGTTCGTTACATAACCCCTCATAACATCTACATAGAACCAAAGAGTAAGGTGTGTAATGGTGATAGAATCGTGGGGAGGCTCGGACAACATTGCTCGAGTGGTGATTTCTAACAACTTTAACTTATCCCATTGAAGATTTTATTCAAGCATAATAGGTTCTGCTAACTTTTACCTAGTAGTGATAGCCACTAACCTGATCATATCCTATAGTATATTAAATTTGAGCCTCACTTTTTGAATCTATGATTTGTCTTGTTTAGTGTAAAGCCCAAGGGATTCTACCCCCCATGTTCTGATAAATGATTTTCAAAACACATGACTCTAATGGTTTAATCCATCATTTATCCTTTTAACAACGATTATCATTTTTAATTACCTAATATATACAATAAATAAATTTTTAAAATTACTTAAAATGGTCATATCTCTCGAAAATAATATTGAGCAATGGCCATATTGAAAAACAGTTACCTAAATATTCCAAAGTCCATATTTCATCATGTAAATAACCTATTATTTCTTCAAAAATTATTCCCTAAAATTCCATTAAAGGTAATATATATTTTTCTATTACAAACCATAAATTTGTTTACTAATATTATATTTTTTCTATAGTATTTTTTGTGGGGGAAAACAATCCTAAAAAATTACAAATATCTAAATTTTTCATTCTATATTTGTTATTTTATATTTTTTATCCAATTGTATGTTTTCTATTTTTCATGGGTTTAGTTAATAAATAATGTAACATTAATTATTAATTAAATAAAGTGTTTTTTTCAATGTGTTACATGTGTATAAATAAATATATTATAAGATAAATTTATTCGACAATCAGAGGACACAAATACATTTTGGGTCATTATGGAAGTAGTTAGTATTATGTTTGAGATTGTCATTCAAGTTACTTTTATATACCCATTGATCCATGGGACTAATATAATAAAACTTTTAAAATCTAATTTGGCACTATTTCATATAGTATGATTCCATTAGAGATGTGTAATAAACCTGGTATATTTTATAAGTGCATCTCTTATATTTTTTCCACCAAAATATTGTATTCCTTTAGGTATTTTTAGATTAATTTACTATTTTAGAAGATATATTTTACCATTTTTTGAAATATTTAGAATTTTTTTGAGAACCTACATTAAAAATAACCTATTTTTTAGCATTGATATGTCTCATTTTATAGTGGAAAGAGAAATAGCCCATGGGCATGTTATTTCACAAAAATTCATTGAGGGCGATAAATCAAAAATTGAAGTGATAAAATTTTTACATTACATGGATTTTTTGAAACATTTTTTATCTTTCCTGGGATATGAATGTTATTATAGAATGTTTATTAGTAACATTAGTAATATTTATTTTCATTTTTCATGTTTTATTTTTAAAAACTCATAATTCAATTGTGATTATAACTAAAGGAATTATTTTAATTCACTAAGGATAATTTTGATCACTCCACCATTGATTCATCTAATAAACCAAGATAAACCTTTTGAGATTATTTTTTATGCTTTCAATCACGGTATTGGGGAATTTGTTTCCTAAAGAATTTAAGGGAAATCAAATATAATTAATTTTTGTACATAATCCTTAGATTATACCCAAATAAACTAAATAGATAATATAAAATTATTTTTAGAATATTTATATAGAATTGAATAATTTAGATATTACTTATTTTGAATTAATGTCGTGGTTTTATCTGATCATATAGCACTTAGGTAATTTATGATGATAATTGATGAAAACTGTAGACTTATTTGATGATTTTTGTTATATAAAGAATTCAATTAGTATATTAAAGTCAAGAAAAGTGAAAATAACCAATTGAATATTACCTTAGTAGGCTCCCCAACAATGAAAAAGATGAAATTCTAAACCATGAACCAGTAAATAAAAAACATCAATAGAGAAGATGGACTTTTGTTAAGGATATGTTCCTTGTTATTTTAATATGGTAAACATTTTTTGTAAATTTCCAAGTCCTATCATACATGAACCTCATCAAAGTGAAAGACAAAATGTGAATCAAAACATTATATTTTGGATTATCCATATCTTTAAAATATTTTCAATGATAATGTGATAAGAGGATTCATATAAAGCATTGAAATGAATCTATTTTTGAATTATATCACTCCTTATCATATGTAATACATTGAGGTTAATAAGGTAATGTATTAAAAAATTTAAAATATAGAATTTGTTTTCCGAAATTTTTTTGAGGTTCTCATGAATTTTTCATGTAGTGCGAAAAGTCTTAGTAATATAAAGACTTTTAAAACGAGGATAGGAATTACCTAAAAACAAATAAGTATTTTTAAATTTTGTAATGTTTAAGGAATATATTTTATGGTACCATATCTCATGTCTTTTGTTAATTCATAAAATTGTATTATAGTTTATTTTGTTTCAAAATAAATGGAATTAAAGTCCAATAAAATTAATGATTCCCACATTGGGAGTGATTCTTTGAGGAATAACATATTTTATTGGTTTGGATTTATAAGATTAGTCATTAATAATATGGTAAATCACTTATAAAATATGATAAATAAGGATTTAATTAGGAACAATGTAGTACATCACAAATCCATCACACCTTACCATCCATACATAAATTTAAAGGAAATGTTTCGAAGATAGAATTAAAATAAATTTTTGAGGAACCTATTAAAGAAAATATGGATTATTATAGAAAAAGGATTAAATAAATATTGTGTTATTAGATAACGACCTATAAAAACACCATTATGATCACTCCATAAAGTCTAGTATATGGTAAAATGTTTCCATACATATAGAGATGAAACATATATTATAATATATTATTAGAAAGATGAATTTTACTTGGATAGTGCTAGGAAAGAGAGAAAACTACATGTATATAATATTAAAGTAAACATGGTAGATGCTTTTGAGAATTATATAATTTTTAAAGGGGACTAGAGTGGGTCATGACATGATCATTAAGTAGAAATAATTCAATCTTGGGGACTATGTATTTCATTAAATTTCAGGACACATACTGAATCCATGTATGAACAATTCTATAGGGAAAGGCCTATATATACTCACTAATTTATATCCTTTTGGTGCATAAATATTATGAAATAAAGAGACAAATAAATTATTTTCTGTTAATATAAATATTCTGGAGAATTAATATGGGAATATACCCCATGAATGAGTACCAAATATTATACTTCTCCAACCTATTTATCAATGAAGACCTAAAAGGCTTTAGCTCTCCTTAAAAATGATTTATTTTTGTGATTCCATTTATAGTCTATTTTCATAATTAATTTCATAGTAATCCTTTAGGACATATAATAATTTATTTTTGGGGGAGGGGATATTTTTATTTTTCATATTTTTCAACAAAAAAATTACTTTTCATGTTTTTCTATCTTTTTCAAATTTTATGAGTCTATTTAAAAAAATTTAGTGTTTTTTTAAAAAACTTTAAAACATTATTTCAATCCATCTAAAAATAATTAAATATATTCCAATTATTTTAAACTAATCTTACACATTTTTTAACCACACAATAATGTTAAAATAAATTTTTTTCAAATTCTTGGTAGGGTGGGACCAAGAAATGGAGAATAAATTTTACATCTCAAATTATGACATATAGTCCAGTATTTTTAATTAATTAATTGAGGGGATTTGAACCTATTTTGAAAACCCCTTTATAATGAAATGTTTTTGAAGAAAATAATAACTTTTCTGAATAACCTAAACATACTGAGTTTTCTAGTCATATCCATGGATATTATTAATACATTTTAAATAAATTATTGAGGTATTATTTTTGGTTCTTAAAGTCTTAAATGAAAATTAATTTCTATGCTAACTTTATGTTTACCACTTATAGAATTTATAATCCATCAATGAATTTTGATAGAGGCCGCATTAATATACCAAAATACCTATATACATTTCTCTTGAAACTGATGCATGATATAGGTTGAATTCTAGTGTGGTTAAATGGAAAAATTGAGATGGAATCATCTATTTTAAAAACACCATATCAATTAATGAGTGAAGGGATGAAAATTTTCAAGATAATTGGGTTGAAAATATTATTGGGAGGTATGGGATGATGGTCAGGATATCATCTAATATATCCCATGGAATTCCACAACTATTTTTAATTAAAGGTAATTTTATTTCTCTATGAAAACTAATATCATCACAGGATTTACTGAATACATATGGTTGAGTTAGATATAAATTTATGATAATAAATTACTTAAAAATAGAATTATGGAAGTGTTATATCATTTATATTGGTCTTCTTTTAGGTAGTCTAATAAAAAATCTTGATAGAATATTAGATGAAAATTTGAGAAGAAATATATTTTTATAAGATATCTTAAGGTGGTAATTCAAATTCTGAAGAATAAACATGGAACACATTAGAATCATTTGAAAAAAAAATCATCTAGGGAAAGGAAGGTATCACACCAACTTGATGAATTTATAATTCCTCTATTCATTCAATTGTTGAGTCAAAGTAATATAAAATCATCAATCAACACATATAAAAGGAAATATAAAGGAGATGTGTAAGCTAATTATGAAATTATAAAGGGTGTGGAGGGTTCATTAATGAATCATGGGGGTGTAGAAACATCAAGGGATGAGGAATAATAGGTAGGACCCTAATCTTAAATAAAACTAAAAGTCAAGAATTATAATTCAATATAAATAAAACACTTCTAAATCATCCAACTAATTTTCTCATCAGAAACCCAAACAAAAAAAATTCAATAGAAAAACCTTGGAAATATATCATCAAAATAACTATTTTATGACTCCTTAGGTTCATAAGAAGAAACTCATCAAGTCTATAGTGAACCTTGTATGATGTTCGGATGAGAAAATCCTTTCTTAAATTCATATTTGAGTGATGGGTATAATATTACATGATAGGTGGTACATGTGTCCATGATAGGATAATAAAAGTTTAAATTCATTGAATATATTGAAGGAAGAAGGTATAATCATCTTCATTGAGGAGGAAATATAATTTGAAAACCATAGTTTTGAAAAAGGGAAATCAAATTTTCTTGTATTTGAATGATACATGAGTAATCCTTGGAAACATCTATTTAATGAGATTATAATGATTAAGTGTGGGGGAATTTATATTGTCTATAACTTCATGATATTTCGAATATGTTTAATTTATTTTATTCCATTATAATTATTTATTCTTAGATTTTTTGTTATTTTAGGAATTAATGTGTCAAATCATTTGATTTTGTGAATATTTTTTAAAAAATTTAAACTGGTAAGTTAATTTACTTTTGTAATTATATGAATAAATGGGAAATTATTATTTTATATTATCTATAATCCTGATATTGTAATGTAGATGAAGTATGTATATAATATTATATCATATACATGATAAGAAAATTGTTAAAAAATGTATTAATTCTTAAAAATTGTTATGCCCTCATTTTCCCCATGAAGATTCAATAATTGGTATAGGCATAAATGAGTATGAGTGGTTATTATTATGTGTATAATTCATTTTATAATTATGAAAGCTTTATTTTCTCCTATTTGTGAGTAGTTCCCTCTCTATATATAGGAATCTTCTCTGTATATGTCTTATATTATCCTATTATCAGACTTTCAAGCCAGTGTATGTATCATCTCTCAACTAGGTAAAAGTAATCCCAAGAAAGAAATGTTTCATTTTACAATGCATATGTGTCATTAAAATTTTAAAATCTTATCAAATATTATCACAATAAAACATTAGAGACTCACCTAGGTTTAATGAAAAAATTTTGGGATAGCACATTGATATAAATACAACCAATCAGAGTAGGCCAGTTGGATTAAAATAAGGATAGTATTTTGACCAAGAAAATATAAAGGTAGTATCATATGTCCATGGACTATAGTATCTCATATAATGAGCCATGATATTATTGAATATCAAATCTTAAAATAAACATAAAATAAATATTGTTTTAATATGAAACACTAATATAAAACAAAGTACACAATTTATTATGATAAATATAACTATGGAATAGAATTTTTTTAATTGGTGGGTATAAATAATGGAAACCAAAATATAAAATTTACATATCAAGAAAAATTATGGTCTCATTTTTTGGTAATATATTGATGAAATTAAATAATTGTAGCTACACAGCTAATACGGTCATTTTATACACATAAGTATATTTATTTATAATTAGAATTTTGCATACTATTAATTTTTTATTTTATGAAAGATAATTATATTATAATGATAAAATATATTTAGGATATAAATATCATATTAACACTAATTTAATTATAAATTGATATGAAAAAATAATAAGATACGTTAATATTTTAATACTCCATTTTTCTTGTAAAAATAGTTTTCATTATGATTTGATATAAAATTTTCAAAAAAAATATTTTTTTTATCAATAATTAACCCCATAGTTTAATGAAATCCCAAGTAAATATATTATTTTGTGAAATTTTTTGAAATCTAAATTTGTAATGTTAATGTGTTTAATTAATTATTTTCAATGATTTATTAATTTTAGGAATTTAGGATGAAGTCAAATTTTTATTTTAATTTCATTTTTAATATTATAATTCTATTTAATCTACAATTATATGTTTAAAGGTTCTAATATGTGTTTTACTTCATTGAATAATTCGAATTTATTGAAATTAATAAATTTATTCTATTTTTTGAATTTCAATTATCAATTTGGAAATTCATGTAATTTTTATGTGACAAAAATATTATGTTTTACAAGATCTATATTAAATTTGATG
Source organism: Viscum album (assembly GCA_963277665.1). NCBI lineage: Eukaryota > Viridiplantae > Streptophyta > Magnoliopsida > Santalales > Viscaceae > Viscum > Viscum album. The sequence continues at coordinate 1,101,252,146 of OY728123.1, forward strand.
GATAAAATGAATTTGAAATTATATTGGAGTTAGTTTTTCAAAGGATGAAATTATGATTCAATTGTTTTATCATTTAATAAAAAAAATTGAATAAAATTATGCACTAGAATTATGTTTTTGATATAAAGGTTTTGGATATAACAATGTCCCCTAGAGACTGTGGGAACCCTTCATATGGTCGATCCAGGTGTTCACACTAAAAATTTATAATGTTCAGAAGATGAAATGGACAAAAAAATTCCAAATTCCTCATCTTCCTATACCACTTCAATATATCTATCCTGAAAAATAGTTCCCCAAGGTAATGGATTGACTGTGACTCTAATACTCTCTTTATGAAATGCACTATAACTGAATTTTTTCAAATGGACATAAGTGACTGTGAGGAAACATAATTCAAGTTTTCATGAAACCACATCCAGAAATTTATCCAATCCACACTCAAGTGAGTCACTTTCCATAGATCATAAAATATCTTCCATTGATCATTCCTTCTTAACCACCTCCCAAAATCGATCAACTATCCATTGTATGGTCGATTGACCAAGCTTTTGTATTATCCATCTCACACTACAGTGATATGGTATTAAAGAACAAAGCCACGTTGAAGATGTATCTAAATCCCCTAGTTGATTTGTTTCGCCCGTGTTAATACCAACACTAAGATTATCAAGGATGTTGTAGGTTGTGCTTTTCTTCTGGATTTATATCTATATTTATTCCATATATCTTTTAAATTAAAATTCACTAATTTCTGTAATTTAATTTTCAATTCCTACTTTTACATTTAATGTCTTATTTATATTTATAAGGACATAATAATTTTATTATTATGACAAAAATTTGAAAACTAACTACTATTTAATCTAAAATATTATTTCTTGTGATGTTGGATGACTATAAGTTGCTCCTGGGGAATGAAATTAAATAAGTAGAGGAAAATGGAGGTTATGGTGGAGGAATTACACAATTCATGACATAAATCATGTTTTAGATTTGAATAATTTACAATACATGAAGTGAGTTTAGGATTTCAAGTGAATAAAACACAAAAAAAATATGGGGTCAATACTTTCATGGGTTGAAACCAACATTCATGGCATGAAAGTGACCAAGCTTCCCTAATTTTGAGGTTTTTGATAAGATTTCAGTGGGGGTTTCACCTTTATTCCCTAGATAACCTTTAAACATGGGTATTGACCCATAAACCAATAATTAATAAATTATGGAATAAATAATGAATATAGAGCATCCCCCATCATACTAAATTAAAATCTTGGGTTCCACACATTCAATCATTGGGAGGCACCACTGTTATGATCAATGACTGCCACTGCTATGATAATTAGAATATGAATTTTATTTATCTACCCCCAAATTACTATCATTTGGGTGTAAAACTTGTAAAAGGTAATTACATTTAATGATGATTTATTATAATAATTTATTTTACACTATTATGCATGGACTAGTGGATAATCATCACCATAGCCATTGGATGGGTTATTCACTTTTCCTAGATATGGGTTTGAGTTACCAAACCAAAAAAATAATTGTGGTAACTTGATCATTATGAAGAGGATAATTTAGTGAGTTGGGTTTTTTCCATGCCCATTAGATTCTCCAAAACTCAGCTTCAACACCTAAAATCCTCTAATTCATAATAAAATATTCTAATTAATCATGATCCCAAATTTATAATTTATGAGAATGTTTTCAATTTTCTTGAAAATAAAAACCACCACCATTAAATTAATAACTAAATATATTTAAAATTCATTTCATAAATAGTTTAGGAATTTTTTATTAAAATTAATATTTTTCCACAAATCTATCTTTGTGGGATTGACCTAAGAATTTCATTTATTATACTAAACTACAGATTATTGATTTTTTTATTCATGTTTTAAATTTATAATTTCAAGAACTCAATAATAATTAATTATTCCCCATGAGCTATAAATTTTTTGTAATTGTTTTCTGGGTCAAGAGAAGAGATTTTATTATATTAATATCTTACTCAAAATATTTTCACATCTTTTTTGTTTCCATATCTTAGTGTAGGTTTTTTATTGAATTGTTTTTATTTACATTATTTTTCTTAGGTGTTGTTTGTTTTTATGGTAGGGTGGTAAAGCATAAGAACTTCAAAGGTCATGTTATCATTGTTATTAAATGATTTGACATAGAATCATAATAAAATTAAAATGATGAATAATTAATTCAATGAAGATCCATAAACATACCCCATAATTGAAGGCCCAATGACCAGTGAACTGGAACTAAATTTTAATGAGGACCATCCTAAGAAAATAATATTGTAAAATTAAGTAGATTTTTGTATCACTGCCTAATATTACATTGTTCTTACTCCTGATTACCATGACCTTATAGGTACGAACTACGATTAAGAGAGAGGTATTTATACACATGCTGAGTGGACCAATTCCAAATTCAGTGTAATGCAACAAGAATAATAAAAATAACTTAAATAAGGGATCTAATCCATTGAGTTATTTCATTAATTTTTTGCAAAATTGGGATTGAGACACGAGGAAGAATAAATAGAAGAAATATAATAAAACACTATTAAAACATTTATTATAAAAAAATAGAATATTTATATAAACTACCATAAAAATAAGAAGAACCTAAAACCATCTCCAATAACCATTAAAAATCAGAAAATAAATAAGTAGAGTTTGTTTCAGAACTTAAAGTGATCATTAATGAAATTCATCACACACACCCAGCTATTGAAAAGGAATAATTTTAAAAATCTAGGAACATGTGGAAGTCTATTTAGTTGGATTAATACTATCTAGAATTTGGTCACCTCCTTTGGATTTTATTCAAAACTAATTAAGGATAATACTATCTAAAAATGGTGGATTTTTAAGTCAATAATAGGTCAACATGATATGGTTAACTCTATAACACACTCTAATATTCTTATCCAGGTATGGTAGAGCTAAGTAACCTTTAAAAAGGGAAACGTTTTTGGAAAAAATGAATTTATTATTATATTCATGAAATTTAGATTTATCTATTTCATATAATTTAATGTTATATTAACAAATAATCATAATTCTCATAAATTTTTTGAGAATTATTAAATAGACTTATATTTTCACTTATTTCTTTCCATATTTATGTCCCAAAATAAATTAAATTGAAAACCAATAGTTTGTAGAATGAAGGGGAATTATTAGGACCAACTCATGTCATGAAACCCATTCAAGTCATGAAATCCAAAGAATACACATCATGAATTCCATACATGTCATGAATTCAGTCTAGTCAGAACTTGTGCAATAAACATTGAAGCATCATTAAAATAGTATTAATTTTTTTACTTCTATATTTTTATACTATATTCGAAAAATTTAATATTTTTAGAGATTTAAACATACAATTTCATTTCCCTCATTTAATTTTTTTTCTTTAATCAAATGAACAAGGAGACGTAAACTGCCTAATATAGTTACCATGACTTGAATTTAAATTTAATTTTCAAAAAATTTGATTGATAAAAATGGGGAAAATAATTTTTAGTGATAACATGTGTATTAATTATAATAAACCACACTTAAGTAAATTGGTTCTGTTGTCTATATTTTTACATTGTCACTAGATACAAGCCATGGAATAAAAAAAGGACTCAATAGGTTAGTCATCTTGATAAAATAGATACATAATTGAAATTAATATAATATTTTAAAAAATAAATTCCATAAACGTTTTTCTATGATAACCCCATTATTCACCTTAAAATATACCATTATAAAATTTAAAAAACACTTCTAGGTATCCTAGGGAAAATAAATCATAAGAAATGGGTGAGATCAAAGGCTCAATAAGGGTATGTGTATAACATAATCCATCATGAATAAATGATCATAGTCAATGTGGAATGTTATATAACTGAATGAAATAAAATTTAAATAATAAAAAAAAGGATAATACGGAAGTAATAATGGATGATCAAATATTTCCATATAAATAATCACATGATATTGAAAAATATCTGTGGATATTAGAACTAATGGAATAAAAAAATATGCATCAATAAATGATAATATTTGGGAATTCATAATGCTGGAAATAATAAAAATATTGTCTAAACATTTCACAATAAGTTTAAAATAATGGGTAAAACCCCATTTATTTTTTCCAACTGATTTATCTCATAAGACCTACTAATACATTGAGTGGATCTATAACTCTATGCTCCACCTATCACATAATAAGTAAAATTCATTCCTCATATGAATGATGTAAAAAATAATCAAAATAAACATTCATATTGAAAAAACTAACATAAGAAACGTTAATACTTATCCTAGTCAATAAACCTATCCATTAACCATGATGAGTAATATGGTAAATGGTAATAAAATTAAAATCCCTTGTCTATTTGGTCAAAAACCATCCAGGAAAAAAAATAAGAGTGGTATAAGTATAACATATCCCCAATGGGTCATAAGTATTATAAATGTTTTATGTTTTTGATGAATATAAATACAATAAAAATGTCATTAAATATTTTTAGGAAAATCACCTTATAACATTGAAAATATTTTTTAACTAAAATTTCAAAAAATTAGAAAAAAAAATTATTTGAAATAATCATTCAAACTTATAATAGAATCTCTAAAACATTGATTTCCAAAGATGGAGGGAAATTATGTACATTCCATATAAGTTTAAAAACGCATTCCTTTCACACTATTTTGAAATGTTTAAAAAGTTCCACATTTAGAAAATGATAAGAAAATTTCTATAGAACCATTTTTTAAATTTTGAAACATGGGTAAAAATTTATTTAAAAATAATATTTAGAATGTTATACACATTTCTGAAAACGTTTTTACAAAACATAGATTTCGATGAAAATGTTTTTTCAATAGAAGAGAAAAATAAATTCATATTTTTATTAATTCATTTTCTCAATCATTTTATGTATTAAATATATGTGAAATATTAAAATTACTTAAAAACACTCATGAAAACCCATAGTATCATATAATAGATTTATTTTAAGATTCAAATTTCAAATAATTCCCCTAAGGGAGACATAAACATCAACAATCTTGAATAATAATGAGATTTTGAAATGTGCCCTTACCACTTTAGAAACATGTGAATCATAAGACCCATTAAAGAAATAACAACAAATGAATATTAAAATAGCGTGAATTTAAATATATTCATGATATAACTTTTAAAATTGGGCAATATATACACCACACATCGGAATAAGTTGTGAATATGGCAGATGTATCATGGAAGTTGTAGTGGGACTAGAAACATTTACCTCCTGTTCGACTTCCTTCGTATGTTTTTGAACCTAATATATAATTAATATAGTTTTATTATAGATCTAATATTTTATAATACTCATATATATCATACCATATATGATCCTCTTAAAATATTTTACAACCGGTTTATTAATAATATATCATTTTTTTCATTTTTTTAGTGTTAAGGGCAATGTTTTATCATGCATGTTTTTTTATGAAAGAGAAGGTTCTTATAAAAGGTTTATATTTCCATCATATCTAGAGTAATATTAATATTATAAATATAATATTTATAATTCTATAGAATGATTCCTTAAATTTGGACATAGAAAATTAATCTCATCGCATCATAGAGATGGAATAAATGGTAAGGAAGTGTATGATATATTTTTTTTATATAATTGATATCATGTAATATATATCACATATATTAATTAAACTGATATTTATTTATTTCCTTGTAAATATTAAGTGAAAAATGAGTCACATTACTTCAAGAGTTGGTAGTCTACTATATAGAGGAGTGATGTTATCATATATTAAATGGAAGTCAATGTAAGAATGAATATGTGATATTATAACACCATATTTATAATTATTTCATAATTTAAATACATATACATTATATCTATCATTAAATATTCTTTGAAAAAGTTTTATGGGGAATGGGTTACATCTGTTAATCAGGTGGTAGACTATTGTACACATGATTAAAGACTTTGTTTCCCATTTGATGGAAGTGGAGATGAAAAATAATATTCCATAACCATAACAACATCTCAGTATATGGGATATACTATTTTTTTTATATGTATAGTTAAGTACATATTTTAAGGTTGTAAAATAATGAATAAAAATGAAGATCTTAGGGAAGAAAATTACCTTCTCTTAGAGAAACTTCCTTTAGATCTCTTCTTGAGAACCCTATGGTTAAAGTATCTAGAAAACCAACACCTCTATAATTTCGATAATAATATTTGGTAGATATTTTTTATGTATTTTTTAATAAAAATTTCATAATATATTTTAATAAGTGATTGTAGTGAGTTTAATTTTATAATTTTTGAGGAGTGGAATTTTTTTAAATACCCAAAACTATTTAATAATGGAAATTCACTCTCACCCCAAGTGCTTCCAAGATTTATAAATAGTGAATTTGATTGATTTTATGGTTTATAAACACCTTTAAATCCTAAAATAGTATATTTTAAAAACATGTTATTCTATATAATTTATTTGTATACACTTTTACCATTTTAGTTTTCACTAGGGTAATTAGTTTTTAACCATGGTAATTTACTAATGAATCTTAAAAATATTATACATATTACACTCCTATGAAACTTTGATTCTAAATAATTACCCCAATTTGTCAAATATAAATTCTATATTATTGTAAATATAATTATAACATAAGTTTATATAACACGTGAAACCTTATTTTGACCATAACCTCGTTAATTAATTTATTTTGGTTTTTATTAATTATTATGAATAAAAATTAGGTTGAATGAAATAAATAATATTAATTATAATTATTATATATATTTTATACATTTTATAAAAACAAATTATATAATTAGAAATATTAAATTGAAAATTAAACCCACAGGCACTGTGAACAAATTGTTTTTGAAAGAGAAAATTCTCATAAGTATAAAATTATTTAATATCAAAATCAAATATGAAATATATTCCAATGACATATGTTTTATTTATTTTAAAATAACTAAACTAATGTTACATTTATAAAAGATTAAAATAAAAATAGATCATTTAAACAATTTCAATGAAATGGTAGTATTCAATAAAACTAAATTTTTCCATTATTCATTAAGAAAATAATTTCATCTTACAATTATCAAAAAAATAAATTTATAATAATTTTAACATTATAATATCAGAAAATAACTTCATTTTTTAAAATAAATATTAATTATGTTAAAAAAACAATTTTAAATTATGTATGCAAAGATAAACTAACCTTCCTTTTAGAAAAATATAGTTTTTTAGAAAATATTTCATTTTGTTTAAAAGGATTATTATTTTATATATAATAAATTGATATCCATTTAATTTATTTTAGACAAGTTTAAACTATATTATGTCCCTAATATAGTTATTGTTATTCATACCATCTATCTTAATGACTATGTTATAATGGTAATGTTTAAATAATAATAGTTTAATAGTGTAACATGTTTTATTTAAACACAGTGTTGCATTCATCGCTTTCTATTAAAGATATTGAAATTATTTTAAAATAAATATATGATAAATTATCATAATGTTACATTTTATTAAAATCATATTGTTTCATGTCATATAATTTATCGAACATTATGTTCCTATTTGAAAATATATGGGTGTTACATTTTTATTTAGTTACTCGCGATTTAGGGATATTGTTTTATTTTTGTAAATAAAAGTTTTTTGGGAATTGGAATACTTTGAATTTTTTATATTTTAATTAATTTTATTTATTATACATACTCACTTCTATGAGTGATTTTCCAATCATTATTTTGAATCTTGAGGCATTTTACGGGGTAATTTTTGCAACTCTTTCTATATTATATTTCTTAAGAGGCTCGGGCATGTTCTCTTTTAGAACTTGATTATTATATTATCAAATCTATGAATGAATATAATCAATTTTAACATAGATGAGGAATCTATTTTTTCATCATTAATACTTGGATTCACCTTAATTTAATCCTTTTTAAGCATGTAGAATCCATGAATGACCTTGGTGTGAAATGAGCAATGTTACAAGAATATTTCTTCCTTTCCAATCGTACTCATGGTATTGTTAATTTTATTTAAAATAAAAAATTTTGGGGGAGAGACATTCCATGATGTATAGGGACATTATATAATGATAATAAATTTTGGAGGATCTATATTGTGATTTGGGGAGTGTCCATGATATTATTCATTTAATTTTATTATTCACCTATGTTGATAAAAATAAAACTAAAAATAAGATAATTGGGTTCTACCTTAGGAGGATCAAAAATTAATAATTCCATACCAACCGCATTTTCAACATACATGGTTAGGTTTTCGATGTGGAATTTTCCTTAAGCATAAATTTTGAAAAAAAATTAATAAAATAGTAATAGAGGATGATCCCTTCATTATGATTACTTTTATAAAGATCCTACTTTGACAAGTTTTGGGTGATGAGAGAGATGACATATATAAATAGATATTCTCATTTATATTATCTTTTGATATCATGCATTATGGTTTTGATTCAAACCATCATTTTGAGATTTATTTATTTATATATCATTTACCTATCTTCCATGGGCCTCAAATTCATTTGAACCTAATGAATAATTCCTCATTATTAAATATGATTTATATATTTACAAATTGTATATTCTTGGTTTCTTACAAGCCTATTGTATGTGACATGTTCATGAGGTATGGGAAAAAATATATTCACATTTTTAACTTTATGATTAGTTAAAAATTCAATATATTTAAGTTGAATATGGTATGTATAAAAATAGAAAATTAAAAAAATAACAATGGATGGATGAAAAGGGTTGGAAATTTGAAAATAATAAAATTAAAATACTTGGTTGATCATTTTCTTCAAATTTTTTTTGTATTGATGAATTTTCATTTGTGGTACTTTGATGTTTAATATCTAGTTTTATCAATTTATTTTATTAACATTGAGTTTAAATCATAGTAAAAATTACTGTACTTTTTACTATGTTGATATTTCATTCTTAAGGACAGACTTAAAATAAAGTGTGGGAGATTTGATACCTACATTTTTTAAAATTTCTTTTATTAAAATTCATTAAATTTGGTAATTTAATTTCTAATTCATCCCTCTTTTCTTAATGATTTGTTCATCTTTTTCATGATACCATAATATGTTTATTAAGATAAAAAGGGTAAATAGAATAATATTTCCACTAAAAGATGGTTTCCCATGATATTGGATGCCTACAGGATGCTCCCATTGCATGATAATGAAGAACCAGAGTGAAAAAGTTGTTCTGGTTATATAATTACCCAATTCACAATGTGAATCGTATTCAGTACAAGAATAATTTATAAGAAATTAATTGAATAATGGAATTGAAGTGAAGAAAATAAAAAAAAGATGGGGTCAATACTTTCATGGTGTAATGCCCACATTCATGTCATGATAGTGGATTGGAGTACACAATTTTGAGATTTTGATGTGATTTCAATGGGGGTATCTCCCTTGTGACCCGAACAATCATTTAACAAGAGTATTTAACTATGTTATATTAATTCTGAATTTATGGGACAATTAAAGTTAACCCAAGCATCTATGATCTCTAAAAATTTAATTCCATGTTTCAACTCATTAAATCATTGGGAGGCACTGCCACTGGGATCAAAGACTGTCACTACTATGATTATTAGAATAAGACTATTATTTTCCTATATACTCATGACTATGATGTGGTAGTAGATCCTGGGTAATGCAATTAGATTTGAGGGGGATTTATTATATTAAGGTATTTTTTATGAAAAGAATTTGGGTCTTTTTTTAACCCTAGAATCTTAATTATATTCTTTTATTTAATTATACATGACTATTGCATGATCAGTAGTAGATTGATATAAATTCATGGATTGACAAGTGGATTATCTGCACCATGATAATTGGTTTGGTTGTTCACTCTTTTTAAATATGGATTCGACTTACCAAACCAACAAAAGACCTAATGTAATATGACCGATGTGAAAAGGTTAATTCACTAAGTTGGAGGTTATTTTACATGACCGCTATATTCATTTAAATGTAGTTAATACACATAATGTTTTTCAATTCATCATCTTATATTCTAATTATTCAGGAATGTGAATTTTCAATTTCTGATTTTTTCCCATTTTATATAAAATTAAAACCACTATAATTATCTTCAAAATTAAATTTATTTATAAAAAAATTAATAAATAGTTTATATATTAGTAGTAAATTTAATATTTTTATCCAAACATGTCTTTATTGGTTCGACCTTGGACTCAAATTTACTATATTACGCTATAGCTTAGAAATTTATTTGATTCATTTTTTATATTTCTAAATTTAGTAACCATTTGGGAATAAATGATGAACTATGGGTATCATAGGTTGAAAATAAAGTGAATACAAATATCCATTGGTGAATCACAACTAAAATAGAAATCAAACATTGATGATGATGATAAACTCCCAATATTCTATGATGTTGAAGTTTAAAGAAGGCTCGATGTATGCTGGTGCCACCTTAGGAATCTCATATATTAAATTGAAAAACATTCACATGTTATTTAAAGAATAAATGAAACCAACCAATTCCACTAATATTTCGAACACTTAAGGAAGATGATCAAAACTCCGAAGGTGACTATGACACTACATTTAACTGTAATCATATACACCACTACATTAAAGATCCAATTCCATCTAGAAAAGATATACCTATCAAAGAGGAGTAACACTACATGAAACCACCCTAAACAAAAGCAATTTAAAGAATATAACTTTTCCATCACACTAACTGATTTCATGCCTCCCTTGGAATATGATAAAGGAACCAATAGTTGTGATCATTAGGAATAAAGAGGGCTTGATGTCACATCAAATCATTAAAAATTACTAAAATCTTTGACATACCTATTAAATTCCAAACCATGATTAGATATTTTTTTATCCTTTTATATGTATGATTAAAAATAGTGGGTAATTCATGTTCCCTCAGTGCACTGGTGGCATCTTCAATGAGAGACATGCCCTGACTTCTCGTTAAATGCCTTAAAGTGGTACAGAAAGTCTGTGATATTGATGAAGTGGAATTAAAAAGACCATTACAGGATATTAAATGGATAAATAAATCATCTTCAAGCTTATGAAGATGAATTCATATAATGAACAAGATTTTAATAAGGATGAACAAGATAAAAATAGATGATTATGTGGGGAATAATGTGGGTTACAGATTCCTAGAATGAAGAAAATTAGAAAACAAAAAATTGTGCATGATGAAATAAAACATTAAATAGGTGAGATTTAGCCTTATTCATAGTCACATCAAGAACTATTCATACCAAATTCTTGTTCCAAGGCATAATATCCAAGGTCCAATCATGTTTCATTGAATCATATTAAATGAATTATGTCCACAAACCTAGCTTGTGTATCTTCTCTCTGCACATATCAAGTGATTCTTGGGAAAAATCATCATCCACTATTTTGTAGTATAGTGATGTGTCTCTACTCAGATTATTCTTAAAATAGTATAGACATGATCATGGGGCTAAATTTTTTAACAAAAAACTATATTAGTATGTTAATTTGGATAAATAATGACAATATGGTTGTGCTTGTGGTGATTAATTGAGGACATGAATATGGGTTCATAATTTGATGAATAATTTGGACATAATGGGTTTGATATAAGATAATATTATGCTTGTCACATGGATGGGGGGTGGATTATTGAGTAACTGAGAGTTTGTATCTTTAAAAATAGGAACCATACATTGGAGAAAGGATATTGTTCTCGTGATTTTCAAACTAGAGATGTTGCTGCAAATTTTAATCTTCTTATTTTCATTCATTTTCTTTCTATAATTAGGTGGTGATGGTGTACTAATCCTTTAGTGGATGATCCTAGGATATTCAACCTATCCCTTGTCAATGAAATATAAATTTTAATAGAGTAAAATATTCTTTTCATATATATTTTTTCAAACTACATATACAATAAATACTTTTTTATTTCCATCAATTTGAACATTTTTTCATTAATTTATTGGATCATAGAAAAAGGTCACTTAAGTCCTCTATATTGTTTGAAATCATTAGTAGTTTATTTAATTATACTAAATTTGAGTAAAATAATTTATATTCAAGGGGAAAATAATTGTTTTAGTTATCACAACATCCCTAAAGTTAAACTTAAAATTCTATGTCATGGTAATTTAGTGAGGTTTCACTCGATAGAGAGAAAATAATGTAGTATAAATTTGAATAATAGTTTAACAAGAAAAATAAAGTGATAATATGATTTTAGGACATTTATTTTAATATTTAATTGAAAACCAATCTAGTTTATTTCAATTATTATTTTCACCAATTTAACCCATAAAAAACACCCATAACATTACTTCATTTGGGGTTAAACTTGAGTCCTACTATTGTAACATTTTCATTGGTTAAAAAATTATTTTAATGAGAACCCCATGATAGGATATAAATCAAACTTGGTGTTGTTATTGGGGATTATAGTATTAGTGTCTTAACTCTACTACTATTTTTATGTTGATTTTAACAAATGACTAGATGTAATTCATCTCACCTCAATTGTATTCATTCAAAGGTTGAACGAACAATTCTATCTTGAGTGAGAACCCTCAAAATCAAAAAAAAAGTGACAATTCATTATTTTTTCATTGAGAAACTCCTCATCTGTAAAATCCTCTCCTACAAGAGTAATATTAGGGAATAAAATCATGGAATAAAACATGGAAAATTGAATATCCAGTAAGAGAACATTATCCATCAAACTCCAAACATGATAATAAAATTCCAACACCTGATAATCATGAAAAAAATTATCTGATTATTGGTATGATCCAAATACTATCAATGTTTCCTGGCATGTAATGAAGGAAAAATTACTATAATTTAAGATAATTTTCTAAATTTTAATTTAATTTAAATCCTACATGAATATCATGATATCAAGTGAGTTGGAATGTGTTCCACTTATCTCTTGAAGAAGAATCAATGGTATAGATATAGAACCTCTATAAGGGTTGATCTAAAAATAGTTATGGGAAATAGTAGCCATTCCTCCATATGTATATCCATAACTCAAGGATAAAATAGATAAATAATGATATATATGGTATCAAGAAAGAAACCGGAGAAATTGTCGATGAGTTCTAAGAAATATTCATGTGTTTGAAAACATCATGCATGGATATTCCTTTAAAATATCACCATTTCTATGTATTATTTTTCCAGGGATTGATTACCAATTACCCGAATATGCTAAATTCATCTTTCGGATTATCATTAATAGACAATTCCCTCATAGATGATTGAATGTTTTTTGATTGAATCTCCCAAATCTCCAAAAAAAATTAGTAAAAGATCCATATAAATAGGACTACATGTGGTAAAATGTTATAAATCCTACTTACATGGAAATAAAATTGAAGAACTAACATATATTTTAAGGCATCTAGGTATGAACAATGTATAGGAAACATCATCTTCCACACCTCCATGGGTATTATATATTTTCCACTCTCAAGTCCTTCTCATCGACGGATGATCTATTTTTTAAGGAATATAGAGTTGTAATTCCATGTTCTAGAGATTATTTTTGTAGTATACAACAATAAACCATGAATATAGAGAGTTTTATAATACTATGTTTTGCATAGAGATTAAATATTTGAAAGGATCACCTTTCCAAAAAAAATCAATCTTCCTTCTAAGAACCACCTTTTCAAATAGGTAGCACTCACCTATCTACAAGATAATAATAGGAGCATAACCTAGTGACCACCAAGAAGAAGATATTGAAACTGCTTGTGACACCCCACACCACTAAAAAACTTCTATCAATAGTATTGGATTGACATTAAAGGAGATGAATTGATATTACATCTAGATTATGGCTAACTTCAAACATGAAAATTTCATTTTTAGTGGAAAATGAATAACTACCATTGATTATGTCAAATAATTTAAAACCCAAGGAGAAACATCAATTTTAGAATCTTTTCAAACAAAATGATCGAGAAATAGGATTAAAATTAATGGATATTACCTAGATTACCCTTACCTCCAACATTTATATAATTTTGAAAGAAAAAAGGGTCTAAACTAGTGAGACAACCCTAATGAAAGATCTACCTGACCCGTCTAGAAGTTGTGAAACAAGAAGTTGAAATAATTTTAGGAACTAGAATAATTTACCATATTTTTGGACTTCAAGTGAGTGAGTCCCATTCAAATAGAACTGAAGAATACTAGATATAAAATTCAATGAAATGGAAAAAAGGAATTAAGTCAAATAATAACCCAATATATAATGAGATTTAACATTGACTATAGGAGGTTGATTTATATAACCCATAAATACCCCTTCCTCAGACCCTCTATAAACCAAATTATAAGGAAAATTATTTGGAAGGTTCATTGATTATTTTTTGATGGATTTTAGTGAATTTTAAATCTATAATTGGTTTAAAATACTAATACAATGAAACCTTCACATGTCTTTTGGTACATTTTCCTACCAAATAACACATTTTGGTCTTCACGATACCTAGGGTACCATTTAGTGCTACACAGAAAGTATTTTCTTAGACATGACTAAGAAATTATTTTAGGTATTCCTTAATGACATTATTATCAATGGTACTTATTTTTAAAGCTTTGAGGAGATTTTTCAACAGGTTTTTAAAAGATGAATTGATAAAATCTTGGTTTAAAATGTAGAAAAATGTCATTTTGTTAAATTAAAAAGAAAATGTATGGGAAATATAATTTATAAATATGGAATTTAAGTGGATAAATCAAAAACATATTTCATTTATATACATCCTTACACTAAAATGATGAGACACATTTGATCATTCTTAGGGAATGTTGGGTTTTGTAGACGGTTTATTGAGGTCATCATAAAATTTTCATTTCCATTCAATAGTATACTCAAGAATTAAATTATTATTTTTTGTTAATTCATACATTATATCTTTTTAGTAACTAAAAGAGATCTCAACCACTTCCCCCATAACCTAACAAAAAAATTGGGAATAAAATATTGAGTTAATGTTTGAGGATTCAAATAGAGAAATATGAGTTTTACTTTCAGAGAATATTTTTTGACACTCCCAAGTGATAACTTATGGTTAAGACATAGTACACAAATCTCAGATAAATTATACACCATCATTGAAGAAATTGTATTCTATTGTAGATTCCAAAGAAAGAAACTTGATCCTATTTGTTAAGAAGTAAAGTAACTATCTTTTTTGGTCATGAAACACTCATGTACTTGATCAAAAAAGTTGACACAATGATGAGTCCAGTGAGATGGATATTTTCAACTATAAGGATTCAACTTAGAGATAATTGACAATAAAGGCTATGAGATTATGGTTTCTAACCACATTAGTAGTCTGCCCCACACTACAAAGGTAGAACCATCATCTAAAATATACCAGGATGACTCTTTTCCTAGGGAGAATTATTATGAAGCCACTAGTGTTCTATTTTATATTGATTTAGTGAATTTTTTTTCATATCAAAGGTAACTCATTTATTTTATAAATATAAAAAACATAAATTATAATTCAATTCAAAATTTTATGTTTGGGAGTAACCATATGTATGGATGGTATATAGTGGACATGTAATAACAATATGTATCCTTGTAGTAGAGGATAATTGTCAAGACCCGTCCCCCAGGACCCGTGTCATGACTACCCCAAGCCCGCCTTCCATGGGCCAAGGGCTAACGACTAACACTGAAAGGTGTATTCCCTAAAATGTGAAGTCATTGCCTTTAAACCTGTGCGAACACATGGTCTGAGAACACAATAAGAAATAACTATGAAATAAACTGTTGTACTAAAAAAGAGTTCTAAAACGTAAAAGGGGTCAGAATACAAGCCCAACTGAAAGTACGAGTACAACTTTAAGAACAAATACAACTGAAATTAACAATAAAACTGAATAAGGGTAAATGTCTATGAATTCATCCTTTGATTATTCTACCTAAAGGGTAGGTACAGATCTCCTCCTCAGCACTCCATGTCTACAAATCTCCTTTGCATACCGCTTAGTTCTGGCTACCTCAAGCCTCAGCCTAGTTTCTCATTGTCGGCACAAGACACAACAAGGTCCGGGAGAAACCCATGCAGGGGTGAGTATAACGATACTCAGTAGGGACCCCGAGACCCCCGAAGGTCTCTCAGAATTTCACAAGGAAAACCACAAGGCTTGATCTCAATCACAAAACACAAAGAAATAGACACAGATCAATTAGAGCTATATCTCAAACCAGGTATACAACTCCGTGAAACATGATATGATGCTGAACCACACAGGAACGCTATGAATGTTGATAGCCAGTGATAGATTCTCTAGGCCTATGAACAAGTAACATCCCTAGTCATAACATCGAACACCTCAGATTCTAGAGAACTCCTCCCCTATCGAGTATAGTGGGCCTTCTGTGTCACACAGAGGCACTTCCCACTAACCTTGAACTGATGAGGTACTTATCCCCATCACGTATTGTGGGTCTACCAGGTCACATAGAGCCACTCCCCCACTGTGGCCTGCTAAGGTACTCCTCCCCATCGTGTACCATGGTTTCTCACCATCGTGGCCTGCTTTGGTACTCCTCCCCATTGTGTACCATGGTCGTCGAGTCACTCTAGGTCGAAAAGTCTGCAATCGTTAGGTCACAGCTAGTTGTAGGGTTTCTTACGTAGCACGCTTGGGAGAACCGCTCCCCAATCCATCAGCCTTATTTCAACTAACACGAAGTCTCACAAATAAGTAACTCAATGATCCATCATTTCAAAAGGGTTCTAATGAAACAGACAGTGAGTTAATAGTATGTTTGGTCTGTGCGTTATTGGCATTTCAGTGTCGAGGGCTCGGTTGGATTCAGGTGTGATCTAACCCGGTCGTACTCCAAGTTTCTCCAAAACTCTCATGAAGTAAGTAAAAAATACCATCTCTCTCTAAGTATCCCAACACCGCAGACGGTTCGTCAAACGAATGTATGGTTCTCAAGATAAAGCCCTTTAAGAGTTTCTGGGCCTAGTTGGGCCCGGGTCCGGTCCGACCCAGTCAGACTAACCCAGGCCGACCCGGTCTGGGATGGGCCAAGGTACGGCTTGGCCCACAAAAGGGGGCGGCCCGAAAGGGCAACCCGGCCGGTGTTGGGCAGGGCCCTCAAAGGGGCGGCCCGGCCTGCGGTGGGGCGCGGCCCGCTGGAGGCGGTCCATCCACGAAGGGTACGGCCCGCAGTTCCTCCACCAGGTATCTTGGGGGCATCTCTCCCCTCAGATCCTAAGCGGCCAAAGGCCGTTCGGCCTTTGAAGCGGCGGCGCCACATGGGCGCCACCCAGCCACCGCAAAACCCACCAAAGGCATGGGTTCCACCTCCTCCACCACGGTCTCTTGCTCACTGGTGGCATGCGACGGCGTGCCGCCCTTCCCTTATGTGGTTGGCTGACGAGACTGTCGCCTTCACCGTCTACCATGGCGGACGAGTCGTGGCCCCTTTGCACACCGGCAGTGTGCAACGGTGTGCCGCACCTCCTCCGCAGCTGGCCACTTTCAGCCGCTATGATGCCCGCTGCGGCTTCATTCCATGGCCGCCTCTCGTGGTATGCATTGGCGTGTCGCCTCCTTCGTAGCTGGTTGGTGCCACTACACCGACAGTCTTCCATGGAAGGCTCAAGGGTAACAAAGTTGCGGAGGGTTTGGGCCGGGTCTGTTAGGCTCGCACCCTCTGCATTAGCTCGTGATCAAAGGGAGGATAAAATGGGTTTTACAATTTCTTGTATTAAACAACAAACAAAACCCCAAAAGTATACCCTGTAATAACCTCCTGCAAAACTAATGATTCACCGATTAACCTGTTGGTCGGTTGATTCACGTTCTTCGTATAATTTTCAAGAACAAGTAAAAGGGAATCCTTTAAGGAAACATAAACGTATAAACCCCTTCCTCAAATCTTCAGATAAATGCTCGCGCTTGAATGTGGGTCAGTGTTATTTGTTCCCGTAACAGGCTCCCAATGATGCTACTCGCACTTCATCCTCTGGTTCGTGGTTCAGTGTCACCCATCACCTCTCGCTGTGATCGGCTCCATATTTTTATGGTTCTGGAATCACGGTGCTTCTTCAGCACTTCGTTTCTTGGCAAAGCTGTGCTGATACCCCTCCCCAAGCTCCATATATATTGGGGAGGGGGAGGGTAAGTAACGATGTTGGAATTTAATGGGTCTCATCAATTAGTAAGCTTCATAATTCCCCAACTACATCATTACTTAGGGTTTTTAGGTCAAGACATTTATTGGCTTGACACATTGCCAACCCCACCCCTTTACTTGTCCATTGGAAGATATTAAATAAAATAATAAATTTATTTTATTTCATTTCTTTTAAAAAGTCTCAAAACTAAACATTTTCTCTAAACCTACTATGGTCAAAGTAAATCCACCCTTAAGCGAATCACGACACTGTGAATTCAACCGTTCCCTCGGATTCTTAATCCAAGCAATAATTCAGATATTAGAAAATGCCACATGCGCATTTACTGAAAGTTCCCAAAAAAAGTTCAATAAATTATTATCATTCACCATTTACATGTTCCGGTCGAGGTTAGGCTCCACATAAAAAAGAAAATGCCCCAACGAACCCAATGGTACTCTCAGATTTTCAATCGGAGTTACCGTTTCAATGTTCTGGACTTTACAATAAAATAATTTCCACTTAATTATTTTATTTATGGCCATAAACAAACTTTCACAGGTGGCCCATGCCATCCAATGTTAGTATCAGCCTAAAAAAATGCCCTCATAAGTTTATCGGTGGTATCATATTTTCAATCTAAGTTACCATTTGTGAGTTATAAGCATTTGAAAAATAAAATAATCTTATTTAATTATTTTATTTATGGTTATTCCATTTTCGGGTTTTCTCATAGGATTACCACGCTGACTATACTTATGTCACGCCTAGGGTAAACCTGCCTTCCTGAGCGCAATGGTGCCCTCGGATTTTTGATCTTGGAAACCTTTTAAGACTTAATCCACTTTTTTAGGAAAATTATTGACGCATGTAATTTAAAGTTAAAAAAAACTTAGACGGATCATTTCGGGCACTCTAAGCCTCGGAATCATGCACCATCATATTTCTCGGTCTCGAAATAATTCTATATAATTAAAAAACTTACATGGAAAAAAATCATAGTCATTACATTCTCCCCACCTTAGGGGTTTTCGTCCCCAAAATCCACGATATAGACTAATAAAACAAATGGGGGTACTGAGCATGAATCTGATCCTCATGCTCCCATGTTATCTCCTGGAGGTTCCAGTGCTTCCAGGGAACGCGCACCAGAGGTATCGACTGACCATGAAGGGCCCGCTCCTATCAATCCTCAATCCTTACTGGAACCTCCATAAATGTCACCCCATTGTCTAAGACTAGTTCATCATGGTCGATGATGTGAGATGGGTCATGCACGTATCTCCTCAGCTAGGATACATAGAAGACGTCATGATCCTTCTCCAACTGTGGTGGAAGTTCCGAGTGGTATGCCACCTCACCTATCCTCTGAAGTATCATAAATGGTCTGATAAACATCGGTGATAACTTTTCTCCCCAGCCTAATCTCCTTAGTCCCCTTCGAGGAGAGACTCGCAGGAAAATGTGGTCCCCCTCCTGAAACTATAGAGGTCTCCATCTCTAGTCGGCATACGACTTCTACTTGCTCTATGTAGTCTTCAACCGTTCTTGGATGGTCTGCACCTTCTCATTGGTATCTCGTACCAACTCTAGACCCATAAGTGTTGACTCCACTAGGTCTGTCCAGCATAGAGGTGATCTTCAAGGTTGGATGTATAGGGCCTCAAATGGTATCATAACGATGGTGTAATGATAACTATTGTTATATGCGAAATCTACCAAGGGAAAGTGATCCTCCAAACTGTGGCCAAAATTTAGGATGAATTCATGTAGCATTTTCTCCAGTGTTTGAATGTTCTACTCTGTCTGACTATCTATCTGAGAATGAAAGGTGGTGCTCAAATGCAGTTGAGTCCCAAACTCCTCCTGAAATCCCTTCCACAACCGGGATGTGAAATTTTCTTTATATTCAAATACAATCGTCGATGACACCCCATGAAGTCACATCATCTATTTCACATAGAGGCTTCCCAAGCCCTCTACTGATCTCTACTCTCAGATAAGTGGGAATTGGGCCGACTTGGTGATTCGGTCAAAGATCACCCAGATAGAATCATGTCCCCTGGATTTTCGTGGAATCCCTATCACAAATTCCATGAAGATCCCATACCAATTCCACTCTAGAACCGCTAGTGGTTGAGCTATGCCTACTAGAACTTGATGCTTGGCCTTCACTTGCTGACAAGTGAGGCATTTTGAAACAAACTCTGCTACTAACTTCTTCATCCCTAGCCACCAGTGCTGACGCTAGAGGTCATGGTACATCTTTTCCACACTAGGATGTACTGCCATATGGGACTTATGGAACTCCCTCAACTCCTCCTTCTGTAGAGACATCGGTACCATGGTATGTCCTATGAAGAGAATAACATGCTCCCCACCTTCAGAAAATCCATCAGGTGCCTACCCTGAGGTTATCTGAGCACGTCAAGTATCACAGTAACATTCCCCAAGATGCACCTCTTTGGATCGTTGAAGGAGTGGTGGAGTGACTATCATAGACATTGAGGTATGCTTATCCATCTCAATCCACAAAGGATATCTGCAACATAGCTAGCTGCTCTGTCGCCCCACTCAGCAACTGCAGACCAGACCTCTTGTTGAGTGCATCTACTACAACATTCCCCTTCCTAGGAGTATATACTATCTCAAAGTCATAGTCGTGGAGGAACTCTAGCCATCTTCATTGTCTTAGGTTTAGATCCTTCTGAGATAATATATACCTGAGACTATTTTGATCAGAGTAGACTATAAAACATTCTCCAATCAAGTAATGTCGCCATATCTTCAAGGAAAAGACCACTGATACTAACTCCAGGTCATGGGTGGTGTAGTTTTACTCATGTTGTCTCAGTTTTCACAAGACATAAGCAACAACTACTATCTCATATATGAGGACACACCCAAGCCCTGTCCCTGATGCGTCGTAGTTGACTACATACCCAACACCATCTTCTGGTAGCCTCAAAATGGGGGCACTCATCAGTATCTGCCTCATCTCCTGGAAACTCTAATGGCATCTATCTGTCTATAAGAAGGTATTCCCCTTATTTTTCAACACTGAAAAGGGTGCCACAACTCTGGAAAAGTTAGGCACGAACCTCTGGTAGAAGCCAGCCAACCCCAGGAAACTCTGCACCTCTGTCACACTCTTGGGTGGCTCCCAAGAAAGAACAGGCTCTATCTTCGCTGGATCAACTGCAACTCTAGACTATGAGATAGCGTGTCCTAGAAAGTGGACCTTTCATATCCAGAACTAGGACTTCGAGATTTTACCATAAATTTGGTGCTCTCAGAGTGTATCCAAAACTATATGCAGATGATAGGCATGCTCCTCCTCCGTCGCCGAGTACACCAAGATGTCATCGATGAACACCACTATAAAGCGATCAAGGTATGGCTGAAATATCATGTTCATGAGTCCCATGAACACTGATGGGGAGATGGTCATTCCAAAAGGCATAACCAAGAACTCATAATGTCCATACCGACATCTAAATTCCATTTTCTGCACTTCCTCATCTCATATCCTAAGATGATGATAGCCTGATCTAAGGTCTATCTTTGAAAACCAACAAGCTCCCTTCAGTTGATGGAAAAGATAAAAAATCCTCAGAAGTGGACACTTGTTCTTAGCAGTCACCTGGTTCAGGAGCCGGTAGTCCACACAGAGTTCAAACTCCCATATTCCTTCATGGAAAACAGAATCAGGGCTACCCATGGAGAAACACTGGGTCTTATGAACTCATTTCCTTGTAAGTCCTCCAACTGTACATGTAACTCACGAAGATTCATAGGAGCCATATGATATGCTGGTGTAGATATTGATGTCGTCCTAGGGTACAGGTCGATGTAAAAGTCTACCTCTCTACATGGAGGTAGTACCAAAACGTCATCAGGAAAGACATCGGCATACTGGTCCACCACTACAAGATAGCTCAGACTCTCATCATCAGCTGCTCTGAGGGTAAGGCTATCCAACTGATGAGTAATCGGCTGCACCCTCTTCTAGGTAAGTCCATCCTATGCTAAAAAGGTTCACTTCTTGTCGGTGAAGAAAACCCAGGTCCCATCTGTGAAAACACACAACACTTTTCGCCTAATACAGTCAATTTGAGCATGGTCTATAGATAACCAGTACATACCCAAGATGTCATTGTAAGGCCTCAACGCTGCTACTAGGAGATCCCATCCAAATATCTCGCCTCCTAGAGTATTCTCATAATACTAGAACCAGTGTGTAATTGTCAAATCTTCTCCTGAATGAGTCTATAGCTATAAGGATCGAGCCAACATCTCCCCCAGAATCTCTGAACTCCGAATAAGGGTCATGGAAATAAAAGTGTGATTGTCACATGTGTCTATAATTACTAAAGCTAAGGTGGAGTAAATAGATATCGTACCTCTAATAATCTCTGGAGTTCCATGGTCATACGCCTCAGTAGCCTGGAGCTGAGCTCATCCCTATCCTCCTGCTCCCTATGGTCGGGGTGGACCACCTGTTGGTGGTGGTGGTAGAACCTCAAAACGCCGCCCACTACCTACTGCAAGGATATCTCCTCTGCCACATCTTCCACCCTATGGACCTCATAGCTTGAACCTATGCCTCTACCTCAGCGATCCCTTGACTGTCTACTGGTATTCCAAACGGCATGTCAGGCAGTAGAGAGCCATGTGACCCTACCCATCGCACGTGTAACACTGCGTGTCCCTTTCCAGTCTTCCTCTACCTCGCGAACCTCGCTCTTATGACCTTGTGTCCCTAGGTTTTCCACCAGAATATCTGGTCCGCTTGGACCTTTGTTTCATCTACCTACTACCTACTGCAGATGAATCTACTACCTGACGTCCGATGGTGGCTCTTGTTTTGGGTGTCTTCTCAGCTAGAAATCTCTCCACCAATAATGCTCTCTCTAGCACGCCAGCCTGAGTCGGTATGCTGAGCGATACCATCGATGCTCTGATCTGTCATCGGAGACCCTGCTCAAAGGTCCGAGCCCTGAAGAAGGGGTCGCATACCATGTTGGTGGAGTAGTGGGAGAGATCAGTAAACCTCACTGAGTACTAGGCGATTGTCATGCTACCCTGCTATAAGTGCAGCAGCTCCTGTATACGCACAGAGCGTAAGGTAATTGAGATGAACTCTACCCTGAAAAGGACCTCGAAGTTCTCATAGATGAGGGTCACCTCATTGTGTATCTAGAGCATCAGGCTCTACCATCTCCCTGTGGCTTCTTGAAAAAGGCTGGCTACTAGAATCACCATAAAATTCATTGGTGTACCAACTAAGAAAGGAAACTCTTGCCATAGACTCCAGCCAGTCCTCAGCTGCCTATGGGTACGTCTCGCCTTGGAACCTCGGAGTCCTCTGCTGCTGGAACTCGGGAAATACGCTCAGTCGGCACTCATCCTATACTAGTAGAGCTGGTGGTAACGGCTACCCAATGGGTAGTAGTGCTACTAGTACATCACCCTAAGGTGCCAACACCATAATAGGGCCCTGAACCAAGGCCTCATCACTCAGTGGGCCGTTATCGCGTACTCTATTGAGAATCCTGGTTGGTTGTCTACGTAGCAGCATCATAAAAGAAGATAGGTGCGCCATGGTCAAAAAATTATACCAAGTGAGCTGACTCAAGAGATCAAAAATAAAACTTTTCAAAACACACGCAATTAGTGTTTTTGTGTGCTGAGTTGAAAATCAGAATTCAGGGTATTGGTGAATGGATACATCGGTCATTGTTGTAAGACTATATTCCCCAAACTAAAAACCACACTCATAACACTTAACACTATTGCTTCATAGAAAAGATCAGATTCCCAGTTCTTCAGTAGAACTGAACTCCTACAATACCACTTTGTCCTGACCCATCCCCCGGGGCCCGTTCCATGACTATCCCAAGCCCGCCTTCCATAGGCCAGGGGCAGGATACTTGCACTGAAAGGCGTATTCCCTAAAACAGGATGGTGTTTCCTTTAAACCTGTGAAAACACACAGTCTGAGAACACAACAAGATGCAATTGTGAAGTAAACTACAATAGAAAAAGGAAATATGAAAGTAAAAGGACACATAATACAAGCCCAACTAAAAGTACGAGTATAACTAAAAGTACAAATACAACTGAAAGGAACAATACAACTATAAAAGGGTAAACAGCTATTGAGTTGTCCTATGAGGATCCTACCTAAAGGGTAGGTACAGAATGTGTCCTCAGCACTCCATGTCCGCCTGTCTCCTTTGTGTACCTCCTAGTCCAGGCTTACTCAACCCTCAACCCATCTGCTCATCATCTGTACAGGACACACCAAGGTGAAAGTGAATCCCATGCAGGAGTGAGTATAATGATACTTAGTATGTTCCCAGAGACCCCAGAAGGTCTCTCAAAATTCCACAAGGAAAACTACAAGGCTTGATTTCAATCAAAAAGCATAAATTAATAGACACAACTCAATTAGAGTCTCATCTCAAACCAGGTATACTACTCATAGAAACAGGATATGATGCTGACCAACACAGGATTGATATGAATGATGATAGCCATCCACGGATTCTCTAGGCCTAGGAATAAGTAAAATCCCCAATCACAATGTTGAACACCTTGGCTACTGGAGAACTCATCCTCGATTGAGTACAGTGGGTCTCTAACATCACACAGAGGAACTTCCCACTAACATTGAACAACTAAGGTACTCCTCCCCATCGTGTATCGTGGGTCTTCTAGGTCACACAGTTCCACTCCCCCACTGTATCCTGCTAAGGCACTCCTCCCCATTGTGTACCATGGCTACTCCCCATCGTGGCCTGCTGAGGTACTCCTCCCCATCGTGTATCGGGGTCGTTGAGTCACTCTGAGTCAAAAAGTTAGCATTCTTTAGGTCTCATCCAGTCGCAGGGTTCCGTACATAGCGAACTTAGGAGAACCGCTCCCCAAGCCATCTGTCATATTTCAAACAGTATAAAATCTCACAAAGAATTAACAGATTATCCTTCGTGTCACAAGGGTTCCAACACAATAGACGGTGCGTCAACCATACGCTCGTTCTAATCGTTATTGTCATTTCAGTGTTGAGGGCCTGGTTGGATTTGGGTGAGATCCAACCCGACTATAATCAGTGTTTTTCTAAAACTCTCATAGATAAATCCAAAAGGACTTTCTTGCTATGAGGATCCCAACTCCACAGACGGTTTTTCAAACGGACGTCCGGTTCTCGAGATAAGGCCCTTTATGTGTTTTTGGGCCCTGTTGGGCCCGGGTCCGGTCCGACCCAGTCAAACCCACCTGGACTAACCCAGTATAGGTAGGGCTACAGTGGATTTGGCCTGCTGGGCCAAGTTCTAGCAAGGTCCGCAAAAAGGGGTGGTCCACAAGGGCGGCCCCTCCCATGTTGGGTGGGGGCCGCAAAGGGGTGGCTCGGCCCACAGTGGGGCGTAGCTCGGCCTGCAAAAGGGCGGCCCGGCCCATGGGGGGTGAGACATGGCCAGTGGGGCATGGCCTGATAGGTGGGGTGCGGTCTCGGACCGCTGTTCAGGTGGCTCGGCATACTGGCAGGTGGTCCGGCCGCAAAGGGTGCGGCCCGCAGTGCTTTCGCCAGGTAGCTCGGGGGATCCACTCCCCTGAAATCCCGAACGGCCCAATGGCATTCAGCCTTTGAAGCATTGTCACCACATGGGCATCACCCGGTCTCCACAGAACCAGCTAGAGGTGCGGGTTCCACCTCATTCGCCACAGATTCGATCACGGTCTCCTGCTCATCCGATGCTCCTGATGGTGCGCCGCCCTTCCCTTTCACGGCCAGCCGACAAGCTAGCAGCCTTCTCTATCTGACGCAGCTGACAATTCATAGCCCATTTGCACACTGGCATCACGCAACGGCACACCGCACCTCCTCTGTGGTTGGTTGGTGCCAGCCACTCTGATGCCCATCATGGCTTCGTGTTGTGGCCTCCTCTCGTAGCGTGCATTGGTGTGTCACCTCTTTCGTAGTCGGTTGGTTCCTTTGTGTTGGAGGTCTTTCACAGGTGGTGCAAGGGTAACAAAGTTGCAGAGGGTTCGGGTTGGGTCAGTTAGGTCCACACCCTCCGCATTAGCTTGTGATCAAAGGGATGATAAAATGAGTTTAACAATTTCTTGGATTAAACAACAAACAAACCCCCAAAAGGATACCCCGTAACAACCTCCCGCAAAAAGAATGATTTTTGAATCAACCCGTTAGTCGGTTGACCCGCATTCTTCGTATAATTTTGAAGAATGGGGAAGAGGTAATCTTTTAAGGAAACATAAATGAATAAAACCCTTACCTTGACTCATCGGATAAATGCTCGCACTTGAAGGTGGGTCGGTGTTCTTCATTCCCGCAACAGGCTCCCAATGACGCCGCTCATATTTCGTCCTCTAGTTCGTGGTTCGGTGTCACCCGTCACCTCCTGTTGGGATTGGCTCCATCTTCTTAAGAACCCTCTGTTGCGGTGCTCCTTCAGCACTTCGTTGCTTGGAAAAGCTATGCTAATACCCGTCCCTAAGCTCCATATATATAGGAGAGGGGGAGGGTAAGTAACGAAGTTGGAATTTAATGGGTCTCATCAATTAGGAAGCTTCCTAATTCCCCAACGACGTAGTTACTTAGGATTGGCAGGTCAATCCATTTATTGGCTTGACACATCGCTGGCCCCACTCCTTTACTCGTCCTTGGATGATATGAAATAAAATAATAAAATTATTTCATTTCATTTCATTTAAAATGTCGCAAAACTGAACTTTTTCTCCAGACCTACTATGGTCAAAGTAAATCCTCACTTAAGAGAATACCAACATTGTGGATTCAACAATGCCCTTGGATATTTAATCTGAGTAATGGGTCAAATGTTAAAAAATTATGCTTACGTGTTTACTGAACGTACACAAAAAAAAGTTCAATAAATTATTAGCATTCTCCCTTGACTCATGTCGGTCTAGGTTAGACTCCTCCTAAAGAGAAAACTCACCAAAGAACCCAACGGTACTCTTAGATTTTTAATCCGAGTTACCATTTAAAATTTATGGATTTTACAATAAAATAATTGCCACGTAATTATTTTATTTACAGCCAAAAACTAACTTTCATTGGTGGCCCGCACCGGCCAATGTTAGTATCATCCTAAAGAAAGCATACCCTCACGAGTTCATTGGTGGTATCTAATTTTCAATCCAAGTTACCGTTCATGAGTTATAATCATTTGAAAAATAAAATAATTTTATTTAATTATTTTATTTACGGTTATTCCATTTTCGGGTATTCTCACTGGAGGCCCATGTTGACTAAACATAAGTCGCGCCTAGGGTAAACTCCATATATTGAGCGCAACGGTGACCTCAGATTTCTAATTCAGGCTACCGTTTAAGTTTTACTCCACTTTTTTATGAAAACTTCTTCACGCGCTATTTAAAGTTTAAAAAAACTTCAACATATCATTATAGGCACTCTGGGCCTTAGAATCACGCACCGTCAGATTTCACGGTCTCAAAATAATTTTATATAATTAAAAAAAATACATGGAAAAAAATAAAGGTCTTTAAAATAATTATATACTAAAAATTTTACACTCCCTTTTATGTGAATTCCATTTTGGACCTCAAAGAAGAAAATTCAAAAACTTTAGAGTATGTTTTTTGTATTAATTTTTAATGATTCACATGATTTCTAGAAAAATTTCCCAATTAGTTAGTTAATTGGAAATATTTTTAAAGGGAATGAAATACCCCCAAAACCATTAATTTTATGTGAAATATTTCAGGAACATAGATTAAATTTCATTGGACCATTTCATACATCATTTACATTTTCCTACTTTTTCATAGTGGTGGGTAATTTTTCAAAGTGGACTAAGTAAAAAGTCACATTGGATGATGATTCCAAAAATATGATTGAATTTATATAGTGATAGATAATTTTTTCTTTAGATTTCCTTGATAAATAATATGTTACCAAGGCATAGAAAAATATTACATGAATATAGAATCTGTGAAGAAGAAATATGTAGTGAAACAAAAAAACATCCACTTACTACCACTTAGAATCCAATGGGATGAATGAGGTTTCTAATAGAGTGATAAAAATTATTTTTAAGATGATAGTGTACCCTACCTAGAATTAATGATTTAAAAAATGTAATTTTCACTATGAGAATATATTATTACCAAAAAAACCCTTACGTATGTATTTTTAAAGAATATTCTAAAGAAAAACTATCATATGACTATAGTGCTATATCATAAATCCTACTAGGCTAGTAAGAGAGTAAACATGGAGTTTGGAAAAGTTTGAGCATATAGGAAGCTACAGATTATGGATCATGGGGATTTTAGAATATATTTTATGATAATTCCACATTATACAAGTATAAATGAAGATCTATCCATAACATACTCATAGAGATGATAGATATTAAAACTATAGATAATGTACTATTATTATCCTAAATAATGATAATTATTTTGTGTTATCATTATTTTAAATGGATTGGAAGCCACAAAGTAACTGAAACTTTTCCATTTAGTATATCTAAGATCAAGGGAGCTAAGTTAGAAAACCCCTTAAAATTAAATAGTGAACAAGTAAGGCATTTCTGTGAGGGTTTTTATAAATATTACTTTTAGGACTTCAAAACCCTCTCTACTACCAATAAATAATATACTTCAAGTTGTCTCATTCATTTACCCTAGTTTAGATGATTTTATTTTGAATTTTTTTCATTAATAAAATGAATGATGGAAATTTAATGGATGTGTTTTATAACTATGTGTGGGGAAATAAAAAAAATATTATGATGTAAATACCCTTTTATGTTTTACATTATGTTTTTGCTTAAAAAAACATTTACAATTTTAAAATATTGTTCAATCCTGCCTGTATAGTTTTTCTTATGAATCTTCCAATCTTTCCTAAACATGAATTTTTACCTTCCCAATTTTTAATTCATTCTATAGTTATGGAATTAAATTTTTTTTTGAATTACTAAATTTGAATTATTGTTGAGTCAATATAACCCGTATTATAAAAAAATTATATTTTATAAAAATAATATAGATTCAAACTGAAATGATCATTATGGAATCAAAATTATTTCATGTGGTCAATAAAATATCAAAATCAATCTTGAGTAACATATACTTTGTAATTGAATAACACCTTAGGGATCCTTTTTAAAATAAATTGATTTAATACCATTGATCCTATGGTAAAATGGAAAATTATGATCTAACAATGAATCTCTGAGATAATCTAACTTGGTGTGTGTGTTTTAACCCTATGTATAAATTTTAGTGAGTGATTTTCCATAGTTCCTCTCACATACATGGATAGGAAATATATTTATATATAAATAAATAAAAATATCACATGTAAAAAATGAATTCATTTGGGTGAGAGAAATATTGATCAATTAATAATAAATTGACCTATAAAAATTCCGTTTAGGATTTATCAATTAAATGAGAAAATGTACCTTAGTTTAGGAATCTTTGGAATGAGTAATAGATAGAGGTGTTATGTGTTAAATTTTTAATTCAACATAAATATATTGAGTTTACTCAAGGAACTAGAATTTTTATATGAATAGAATTAAAATAGTTTGTGAAAGTCACATAATAGGAATGAACATTTATAGATGAACTATTTTATAAAATTATATTACAAATTTTATATTTAGATCTTGGATGATGAATATTTTCGTTTTTAATTTTCAAAATTTAATATCAATGTTAATGTTTCTCAGTGATGCAATATTTTTACTATTTGAGAGTGATGTGAGCTAGTATTTTCAAAAAATTAGTATATGATATGTTGAAAATTAACTAAATAATTTAATGAAATCCTACATAACTATGTATATTTTTTACTTTTTTGGAAATATTAATTTTTAATGTTAATATAATTAAATACTTTTTTCTAGTTTTCTTATTAATATAAAAACTTTATGGGGATGTATTTTTTTTATTTTGGATTTTATTTTCAATTATCTAAATCAATTCAATCTATAAAAAAAATTTTAATTGATTTAATATGGGTTTTAAATCATTTATTAATTTCAATTTATTAAAAACCCATACATTAATTCTATTTTTTAAAATTTTAATTTTCCATTTTGAAATGAATGTGATTTTTAAATGATGAAAATATAAGATTTTTCAATATTTGATTTTAAATTAGATAATTATAATGAATTTGAAATTTCCTTCTAATTTTTTTTATAAACCTAAAATTTTTAATCAATTACATTATCAATTAATTGAAATTTGTTTTGAAAAAAATCATTACTAAATTAGGTTTTTGATATAAAGGTAGACATGTCACAAAATCCCGAAGAGACCATATCACCCATTCATACTATTGATCCATGTGACCACACTAAAATATAGAAAAGTTTATAGTATACCATAGAAATAAAAAATACAAAGGAATGAACTGACTACAGTATAGTTTTCTATTTATGTTTCCCAAAAATGTCAAAATGGAATGGATTTACATGGACTCTTATCCTCTCATTGTGCAATCAAATGAAGTTGATATTTTTCTAAAGGCTATAAACAACCATGAGGTTCCACTTTGTAAGTGATCGTGGAACTGAAACCAAAAAATTGGAAAACGAAATTATTGACCATGGTAGTTCTAACTAAATGTGTTCCATATCTAATCAATTAAACATTATTCCCCTCTTCCTACGGTCAAACTACCATTCATTTCATGGTAAATCAACTAATATTACATGTCATTCATCTCAATATACCTTAAGAAACCATCAAAAAACTTACTTGAATTGTGGTTATATATAAATCCTCCATCTGAGTAACATCAAGCCTATTAGGACATACCTTAATCTCTTCAAGGTTGAAGGAGGTTGAGACTGCCTTCTATGTCTAAAACAAAGTGAATCAATTACTCTGTGAGAGGATCTAAACTTTAAATCTGACTTGATCACCAAAGATGGTGATAAACCCTTGAGGTCACTGAAAGTCAAATGTTGAAGAACACCTAATGTATACCAACACCACCAGAGGGTGATTAGATAAATGAAGAAACTAGAATCATCCATAATTTGAAGAATCAATGAAATCAACCCATTTCATAATACTGGTGAACAATGAATGATGATGTCCAAACCATCAAAGAAAACTATTCACTATATTTTTCCATAATTTTTCATGCTTCCAAACTAAATATCTCATACATATGTAGTAAATACAGCTACTAAATAGGATGAACACCCATGTGTGCCACATTAAACTAAGGTAATCTAAATAACCAAAGTACACCACCATGTTGGTCGATGTCGCACTTCCCTTTGAATCTTGTTGTAGTAACTGATTCCAAAACTCATTAGGAATAACAAAGTCCTAATGTTATACCAACCCATTGAATAATGATTAATTATTTGGAAGCCATTTTAATTATATACTGGGATAAGATATTTTTTGGTTTATTCTTTTTTTATTATGACTAAAAATAGTGGGGACCTTGCTTACCCTAAATGAACCTATTACATCTTCGAAGATATATGTGAACCAACTACTTCTTTAAATAAATCAATTCACTATGATAAGGCTATGAAATTTACCATGTGGATTGAACCATATCATCACCTGAGTTTCTGTAATTGAATAAAACACAATTAATCATATGAGGATAAAGTATGATAATGGAAAAATTAATTAAAAGGATGAGAAAGATGAAAACCACATGATGAGGCTAATAATATCTAGATTTGTAGACTCCATTGATAAATAAAATAAATATATATATAAAAACAAATCAAGATGAAATAAAATATGAATTTTATGAAATAAATACTCATGTTGGCCCATACCTAGCATTATACGGACCCATTTCTAGTTTTTAGGACCAGCATCTAAGATCCAATCCAATTTCGTTG
Organism: Viscum album; assembly: GCA_963277665.1. Taxonomy (NCBI): domain Eukaryota; kingdom Viridiplantae; phylum Streptophyta; class Magnoliopsida; order Santalales; family Viscaceae; genus Viscum; species Viscum album. The sequence goes on from OY728123.1 coordinate 1,101,284,358, forward strand.
AATCTTGAAAAAACAATTATGTCCAAAACCCCATCATATGAATCTTATCTCCAAACTCCTCATATGAAACTAGTAAAACCAACATCTCCACTACTCTCCAATGTTGTGAGGGGATACCGCTCAAATAATTCTTGATGAAGTATGTGTGTGGTCATGGGGAAATAATTTTTTTAATATAAAGTATTATCATACACTACTTTAGAGAAACTCAAATGTCAAACTACACACATGTCAAAAATATGAAAAAATAAAAATGGTATTAGAATATTAGGAATAAATCAAGAATTTTAGGTTTGTCGGATATAAATATCATGATTTTCATGTGTCTTGGGGTCGAAGATGGGACAGCTTGGAGTGTCTATCTTTTAAAAGGGCAGTTGTTCCTTGGAGAAATTTTTGTCTACCACCAATCCTCAAATCATAGTTTCTACTACATTTTTTCATCATCGTTTTTTTCAATATTCATGTTGTAATTATCTGGAGATAGCACCTAAATAAATTAGTGGTTTTCCCAAAAATATTCTCTCTATCCCTTTTTTATGAATTATTCATTTTAATAGTTCAATATTCTTTATTAATATCTATATTTATTAGAACTATATAGATAATAGGACATTTATTTATTTCATAATCATTGAATTTTTTTCCCTTCATCACTAGATCACACACGCATTTCACATAGGTCCTCTCAATTTCATGAAATCATGAGCAATGGGTTGAATTAAGTGGAACTGAATATCTATTATTACTAGTCCATGGGAGATTGAAGGTTTCAGTGGTTACTTAATCCATTTATTTAAACATAAAATTCCATGCGAGGGTAATCGAGTGAGATTTCACTTTACTAGATTAAAAGAAAATGTATATAAAATAGAATTATTTGTGAATAGAAAAGTTAAGGAAATGATTTAAAGGTGGACCGCTTATTTTAAAATTGAATTTAAAAACCTATCTAGATTAATTCCATTACTATATTCACTAATTTAACCCAAAACAATAGAAACATACTAATATAAAAACCCTCTCTCAGGTAAACCCCATCTTATACTACTACTACATTTATTAAGTTTCAAAAGGGTATGATTCCAAAAAACTAGTTACTATGTTAAAAATATAGTTATCACGATATATGTAAAATTAGGTAAAAGAAGGTTCAAAAGGTTATGATTCCAAAAAAATGTTAAAAAAATACCTATAAATGAGTGATTAAGGTTTAGATAGACAAAAACATATCCCATATCCATTAAATTCCATTTTTTATTCCAATTTCCATGTAAAAAATGTGCTGCTAAAATATTAAGAGGTTATATTTACAAAAATGTAATTACCGTCACTTATAATAGATTCCTTAAGAAACCCCTTCATAGAAACTCTTAAAAAACCATCTTAAAAATAAATATATATACATTTTACTTCACCAGAATTATTTTTCTCCTAAAATAATCTAATGGTCAGAATAAATTGATTTATGTCCTCAAATTCCAAGAAGTTGTCCAAGGGAATGTCAAATTTCTTAACCAGGGTAATAATCCCTCCCAACCTTACTTCATTATCTATATTTATATTAAAAATATATATTCTCCTATATATTATTAAAAAATAATTGTAATTATTATTCTTAAAGGTTTAGTTAATATCCATCATATATCATTCCCCATTTCACTTAGAATAATTAAAATGTCATTTATTCTTATATGAAAACTATCTTCTCCATGAAGTGAATTTTTCATTTTCCTCCACCACATTACATGGATGGTTCATGTTATGGTTTTTTTATAAATAAATAATATATTTATAAAATTAATAGTATTCATAAAATATAAACCAACTCATATCTTCATTTCATTATATGAAAAATGAAAATGATGTATTTGTCGATGTGTGGACTACCACCTCCTAAGAGAAATTTGTTCTATTCTTCATAACCTATCTATATGAATGGTTATAAAATAAATTATATAATATATATGATATTAATTCAGAAATTTATTTCATGAATATAGTTCTGAAACTATAATAAAAATTCAAATGACCATTATATTGTAATCCAATGATATCAGTAAATTATCTGAAACAATCTCTTTATTAATTGCATTATGATGAACCATACTCATAGATTTTATAAAATAATCATTAGTAAAAATAAATAAATAAAATGATTATAATTTACTTTATAATATGTTATTTATGAACTCGCTATTAATGAACAGTGTTTGACATCGGCATTATAAAAAATGTGTTAAACAATATAAATTACTAATATCCAATGAAGAAAATAAACATAAAATAGCTAATTAACATATAATGACTTATTATAATTAATAGATATAAATTAATGTGTATATGATTTAGATTCTAAATATGTTATTAATATTGTTAGGTATATATTTTAGTATATTAAATAAATTTCATTTAATTTTGAAGTAAAATGATAGGGTTTCATTCCAATATCATTTTGAAATAGAGATTTATATGGATGAATTACTATATTTGAAAAAAAAATTATCTATGATATCACAAATATTTTTTTATCCTATGGTTATTATTGATGATTCTGTTTTCTAATTTCAATTTCTTTCCCTTGGTAAGTAATTTAATTGGTGTGATTCTAAAAAGGGAAACTGAAAACACGTATTATTTTCATATGGGATTCACCATCCCAAATATCCACATTCATTTTAAGGGTGTCCATATTCATGATTAAAAATTGATTAATTTAATTTTCTAATATTTAAATATTATTCAAAATAATTTTTTAAATAATTTTTTAAAGTTATCCACACTCATCATTTTGAAAAAAACAATCCCATTTTTTTATTTTTGGGTTTATATATTCTATTATAATTATGAGAATTATTATTTAAAAATAATTCATTCCTTTTTTAAAAATAAATGTCCAAATAATTTTAATTTAAAATGACTTTGATAGTGAAATGGGCATTTTTTTTATTTTTCAAAGTGATTTTTACAATATTTATAAAATTTTATTTTTAATATTTCTTTAAATTCTTTGATGGTCATTATATTATGCTAGTGATATGTATTTATGTTTTTATCCACTTTATTTATATATATGTATTATAAAATGTTCTATCAGATTTTTTTTGAAAACTATATATTTTCCATTGTTTAATTAACTGATGTCTAAAAGATGAATGTTTTCATGTTCTTGTCACAAATATATGTATAGTTTTCATTTAGTGAACTATTGGACAAGAAATATGTATCCTTAAATTTCATTGGGTATGTGCTACACATTTGAATATAAATTTGAGAGGTGGAGACAAGATCCCAAATCCACTATTTAAATGGAGGTAATAATTTTATTCTTGATACATTATGTTTTTATTTATAAAGTTATGTTATCTCCACATTTATTTTTTTCATCATATGAATGTTATGATGGATTGTATTTTTTGTTTTTATTTGATCCTTGATTTATACCTTATTATCCTATTTTTATTTGTTATTATCTCTTAATGTTATGTTCAAAGACCTTGGTTAATTTATCAGTCCCATGTGTTTTTCTTCAACTCAATTATGATCCTTGGTTGTTATCTCAATGTTTACCCTTACTAAGAATCTAACCTCACCCTTTATTATGTTTATTTTCCTCTTATTATAAATAATATTATTATGCATGATTCTTCTAGAGGATGGAATGAAATATATCCATTATGGGAGGTGTTAATGATTTTGTATCATAATATGATATAATAGCTAATATCCAAAGATACTAAGGCTTTGGATTATCTGGTATGATTAATTTTGTGATGAAATTAGTTTCCATTTAAATTTTTTTAATATGAATGTATGAAATTCATGGGTCACTATAGTTGGAATCAGAGTAATGTTTAGTTATTTTTATACCATAACTCAGTGATTTTTTTATTATGATGACATAATTATTGTGAAAATACCATGGATTTGTCTAAGTATAAGAAAACATAAATAAATTTTTATAATGTAGATACTATTTGGTTTTCTAGAAATGAAATCACTACATAGATACTATAAGTGGATCGAGGCTATGGAATATATATTCTTATGGGTAATAAACATAAAATATATAATTTAGTGTCATCCTTATCTTCACCTGGTGTACGATAAGGCGGACTAACTCTACACATGGTATGACACTCTCATGGTATGTAATTTGGAGATTCACATGATCTATACAAACTATTTAATGTTCGGGATAAAATGTTTATTTTATGGTAAGAAATACAAAAGGAAAATAGAAAATGAATGACCTAGATTAAAACATATAAATTTATAAGTTTGGTAACACATGATATATGTGATATATTCCTTTTAAGTTAATAGTTTCCATTTTTAATATTATCTATTTTTTATCTTTAACTTTCCTTTAATTAAATTAATTAACGTAAAAATGATAAACATAGTTAATTATATGTTTGAGGGAAAATGTGATGATTGTATCAATGAAAAACCAAACCAAATTAGAGTAGGATTACATAATCATTGATTAATTATCACTCAACTCTCCCATATAATGAATAATAAGTCAATCTATGTTCATCTTTAGAATTCCCCAAAGAAGAATAATCATTCTATTGAGACATTCATGTGGTTATATCCACCCTCCTTCAATGGATCTTTCAATACCCTTATTTTTTTCAATGGATAAATGTGTTGAAAAAGATATTTTTCTTTATCTGGTAATTAGAAAATAGTATGGTTATTTTATCCATTTATCATTTATAAGGTGAGGCTAAAAATGTGTAAATTGATAAAGAATACAATTCCAAATAGTAAAATTTGACATTATATAATTTTAGGTGAAAAAGAAAATATACTTTAGAACATATTTTCCTTGAAATATTAACATAAATGTGGATATGGAAGTCCTAAAGACAAAAAATGTAAGATAAATCCCTTATAACCTCTAAAGAAAATTTCATGATACATTTAAGGTATGCATCAGGCTTATTGATAAAACCTAAAATCATGATCGAATGGTTCATCAGTGGCTTAAAACTGTGTCTTCGAAAGGCATTGACTATAAGTTACATATGAATCTATGAAGACATTCCCCCATTTGTACTCATAGTTTAAATGGATATTAGTGGCTTTCAACCTCCTTGGGTTTTGGGAGATATGAAAATAAAATGGAGTTTGAAGAAAACATGAATGATAAATCCCAAGTAGGGATGAATGAAAATATTATTATGTGCTGTGAATGTGGAACAAAGAATGAGTAAATTTCATAAAATGTAAAATAACATGTTTTACGTGTGTAAAAATTATCCACATTGCATGTTATTGTCAAAAATATGCATATAGGCTTACTAACAATTGATATTATAAGAAATATCAGAAAAACGTACACCTCACACACTATTCCATCTATTTTATGGAGTATAAAAATTACTTTAATCATTTAACAAAACCAAGGGTTGATGGGAAATACAACCTCAACAACATCCTAAGATAAGGCAATATAGTAATTCATATGTTATCACAGATATAGAATTGATTCAAGAAAATGAATTGGTAAAAGGTACACTTATCATACACTCTATAAATGTGAATATTTTATTTGATTCTACATCTAACCACTCCTATATATATTTGAAATTTTCTAAAGATATAAAATCACAACCTCAATAATTAGATACCGAATTATCAGTAAAGAATTATAATGGTGTGGTAATTTCAATTCATGTTTAAATATTCTCTTTAATAAAGGTGCGTGGGAATATGAATCTTATAAATTATATAATAATTTATTTTCTTGGGTTTGATGTAGTTTTAATAATGTATTAGATCTATTTATATAGATCTTATATTAATTATTATGATAGTTGAGACATACTTAATATCATAAATCATCCCAAGTTTGTCCATTAGTGGAAGTATGACTATGAACCTCTTATGAAAACTATATCCATTATATGGGTCTTAATTCCAAATCGTGAGAGGAATTTAGAAACAAATGTTACATGAGAACTCAATATTACATATTTACCTATTATGAAGGAATATTTCATTGTATTTTATGAGGATTTTAATGGTCTTTCCCTAAATTATGATGTAGAGTTTTCAATTGAACTCATTCTTAGTGATATGAAAATATCAAATACTACTTATATAATGGGTCCAGCAAAAATGGAGGAATTGGAAAATAAATTCCAAGAAAATATTGATAGGGTTTTATATGCTTTAATTATTCATTATAGGGAGTACTTGTAAATTGTTTTAAAAATAAATGTTGATCAAGGAATATCTATGCCAACTATTACTAACTTAATATGATCATAATAAAGAAAATATGTCATATTCCCTACATTGATAATCTATTCGATCAAATATGAGGAGATAAATATTTTTTAAATACTAAACTTTTTATTTTATTAAAATCAATTAAGGGAAAAAGGTTAAATATACACTACATATCCTTCTACATAAGATACAGATACTATGAATTTATAGTGAATCCATTTGGCCATAAGTATTCCTAGAAATTCTTCATGGATATGATGAATATAATATATAAGGACTATAATTAAAATTTTATTATAGCTTTAATTGATGATATTAAAATATATTCTAAGAAAAAAAGGAACATATAAATAATTTAAGTATTTAGCTAATAAAACATCAAAAAAAATATTTGAAAAGTTTATAAAAAGTGAATTTTTAATGTAAAACAAATCCTTCTTTCATCATATATTCAAAATCTTGGGTATATCTATGGGTCCATTAAAGATAAAAGTGATCGATGAATAGATTATTCAAACCTATATTATATAAATACAAATTTTAATTATATTAAGATATTACTACTGTTTATTTGAAAGAAATTACTCAATAATTTCCAGTCATATTATGTATTGAATAGGAAAGGGAGTGAATTTTATCTAGACAAAAGAATATAAGGAGGATTTATGGATCATTAGAAGATATAGGTCACAAAAAATATTCATATATTTCCTTTTATTATAGAAGGTTTTATAATATATGTTTATTCTTTATTAAAGTTCTTGGAATTAATTTTTATAAAATTATTTTAAGTTAATTTCTTGTGAATAATTATAATTAAAAACTAATGAAAAAAATTGTATCATGCATGTTTTAGATTTATTATCCATGATCACTGTGTAAAATATTTGGAGGCATTGACTATATGGTCCAATTGTTATATATATACTCTCCATAATATTTTTGAAATATATATTCTCATACATGGATTTAAACATGATCAAAAGGATATCATTTGAATTGATTAATTAATATGGATACTCAATGCACTACCACCCAGAGAAGGTGAAAAAGGTGGTTGATTCTATAATTTTGAAGGATCATGATACTTTATCTTGGATAAAAGTTTTGGTAGAGCTAATATGTAAGGAATTATAGAGGATTAAACTTTAAGTCATATGTTGTATCAAACCAACCCCAGATAGCCTAGAGTTGTTGTCTGCTACTAATTAAATTGGCATGGTTGAAAGTAATCAAATCTCGAAGGACCTATCAGTTTAGTAGTCTTGATAGACTAGATACATAAATAATTCTTGTATTATAAATTAATACACTAATTATAACATAATTTTTTCCCTAAATAACATCAAGTATAACATTATTCCATCTAGTAAATCCCTACATATATTTCTTAGAACACTATTTGGATTCATGAGGAATGAAACATAATAAGGGTGAGCTCAAATTATCAGTATGGGTAAAGTATATAGGAATAATTAATGAATCAATGATATTAATAATTATGGAATGGTCAATACTATAACACACATACCATATAATAAAAAAACTGAGAAGGAAGTGCATAAATAATATGTAAAGGTAATAAATGTAAACACTTTCCATTCAAAAAACTATATAAATAAAAAATAAATAAGGGAATATAAGAAAGTGAAACACATGAAATTTAATAAATGAACTAAAAATGAAATTAATCCATAAATATATCAATGAAAGTTCTAATGGATGAAAAATAACTGAAACTAAATGAGGTAATGTCTTAATTATTGTACGCCATAATTTTTAGGTACATGGAACTATTACCATTAAGAGACAGTTTAGCTATTCAAATTTTTGCAACTAAATCGTCCAATGTGATTACCAATGCATCGAAGGTCTTTCATTAACTGATCCCAAACCCATTGGGCATGCCTTAAATGTTCCTCAACCCATGTATTTCATATTCAAAACATTCCTTATATCGAATAAACAATATGCCTTATCAGATATTAATATTGAATAAAGTATATATATTTATCAATATTTCACCAAATAATGAAATAACAATCAATTTAAACACTGTATGAACAATGGTATATGGTTTAGTCAATAATCATATCCAATAAAAATTATATGGATATTTTATGGAAATTTAATCACAAATGGTCATAGGAAATTGAATATTTCAAAAGGAATAAAAGGAAACAAGGAAGTGAATGTGAATACTATCCTAGTAAAAATCAAACATAATTCATCCATAGAAATAATAAGGATGGTATCAATATAACATAATCCAATTAGATTAAAATAAAGGGATTTTTTCATTGATGAATGGAAACATTATAAAAATAACTTTCAAAAATATTCTTGAGGAAAATATCATTTTTTTAAAACTTTTTTCAAAAACCTTTTCTTTGAAAATAACTTTTTAAAATATTTTCATTAAAAACATTTCTTTTAAACTTTAAAATGAAGCTTCAATGAAATGAAAATGGGTAACTTCATACAAGTTGTACGAGGTAAAAGAACATTTCTTTTTCATGGTTAAAGGTTATAAAAAATACTTTTTCAGAAAAATACAACAATATTCTTTTTAAAACATAGATAAAATAAATAGTGTATAATTTTATTTACCAAATAATTTGAAATTTTTTTAATAAAACATTTTTTTTGGAATAAAATGTGTTCTCTAACAAAAGAGTGATACAAAGTTGGGTTTTCTAAAAAACATTTTTTTAAAAATTATGAGTACCAAAGAGTGGGAAAATGGTACTAATACTCGAAAATGGTAAAAAATAATAAGTTGAGAGATAATTATAGGTTTTATTGAACAATTATCATATAATTTCCTTGAATGGAAATGAAATTGAAAGATTATTAAAGTTATTGTTGAGGAAAATAATTCCAAAGTGTCCCATATAACTTTGAAACATTTTAAATCAAAATCATCATAGAGGAATAAAATTAAATAAGAGTTTAAAATACCATGATGATAAAAGTATTAATTATATAAGATAATATAATTATTAGTAGATACACTACACAAAATATGTAATTGGTGAACAGGAAATTAATCTCATAGATGTAAAAAGTGAGATGAGAATCCCTTACCATGAGTTACCTTTTGGGTGAATGTCCTTTAAAATCAGGTATTATAAAATTATTTTAATTATTTACATTATTGAGAAAAAATTTCATGTTTATCATTACATTTATTTCACTTTTTACTATGTTTTATACAACTACCTAAACAATTCTATTCACTTTTGGTGTTTAGACCAAATTCGGTTTATGTAGCAAAAACAACTTTGGTATGTAAAATATGATAAGAGGTGACATTATATAACATATAAAGAATAATAATAATGAAATAATTATCATATTTATGCATCAATTATACTTTTAAAAAAATCATTACATAAAATTATGAAAAATGAATCAACGTTACAATCATGGAGATGGTAGGTCGTACATACACATGAGTAACATTCTCATTTTTCCCTGATCAATATGGAAAGAAATTAATTATCATTATATCATTACAGAGTGATAATTATATCATAATAACATATTTTTTGATCATGTATACTAATATATATAATTATTGTAATGTGAAATGAATCACATCATGTCGAGGAGGCAGTAATCTATACACCCACGAACGTTGTTACCCCTTTGTGTTTGAAAGGGAAATAAAGAAAATGATATATATATATATATATCCATATATATATTATATTTCTAGAAATTAATTATATAATGAATATAACATAGAGTTTTTTATGTCTCATATTATTAAATAAAACAATACTTTATACATTCCATGTACCATGTTAATAAATCACATCGCTTTGAGGGGGCAGCAGTCGACACTTCCACAAATGATGTTATCATTTTTACACAAAATGGAAAGTATAAAGACATGTTTTATAAAAGAAATACCTAAGCTTAAATACAGAATAAATATCATATTTAAAATATATAAATATATTTTTTATCATAATTTCAACCATGAGAGATGTTAAAGAAAAAATGAAAGATCGTTATTTCATGAGGCAGTAGTTCATCATACACAGAAACTGTATGTTCATCACCCATTAGATGGATGTGTGTGTAAGTGTATATTAAGAGAATAGAATAAAAAAATACTATTATTTTTAGGATACTATTTTTTTTAAATAATGGAATAAGTAGGTTTTAGGGAGTGGGTAATGAAATAAAAAAATTCTTAAGGAAAGATGTTACATCTTAATTAGGTAACAATTTGTTTTTATAACAAAACGCTTCATTGAAAGGATTTCTACCCAAAGGTAGGATTAAATTTCTAGGGGGTTTTTGGAATATATATGGATATATAATGGCCTAAACTAAGTGTTTTAAGATATGTGAGTAATTGGGAGATGTGATGGCCTTTTGTAAGGGAGGAAAAGGACTCACTTGGTATTTTTGAAAAGAAGTAAGGTGTACCCATGTTTTTACCAATCAAAAATATTCAAAACCCGAAAAAATATCAATAATGAAAGGTTCATGGACGAATTATGGACTTCCAATTGGTTTTTGAAAGTTTTCTAGGTCATTGGGTGCCTAATTTAAAGGTTTAGTCCTTTATTAAGCTTAATTTAACCTTAATAATTATAATTCATTTCAATTCATTTCCTTAAATATTTTTGTCAAAAAAATGGTATTATTTTAAATTATAAATTATTATGACTCAAAATTTTGAATCCATTTTTCCAAATTACAATCATATAAGTGGAATAAATTTATTTAAATTTAATCAAGCAGGTGGAATGATAATGAAGGTTTTTAAATTCAAAACATCTGAAAGTTTACTGTGTTTTTTATAATAAATTTCATTGTTGAATTTATTAAAATGAAATAAATATTAATAATTTATAATATTATTATATATTTAAATATTAAAACTAAATAAAATTATAATTTAACATTATAAATAAATTAGATGACAAAGCTGTTTTGAATTAAAATTCAGTATTTTTTACTATTCATTAAAAAAAGAAATGTTTTAGAAAAATATCAAAAAAAAACCCTAACATAATTATTATGTTTCCATTTAAAATATAAAGTGTAATTTAAAATATCAAATAAATTAATGTGCCTGAAAATTTATTCAAAATGGGTTTGGCATTAAATAGTGGTAAAAAGACCTTTAAAAATGTATGATTTTATGTGTGAAATAGAGTTTGGTCTTACCTTATACCTATCAAAACTAATGGATGAATATAAAAAATATTTTATTTAATATATAACATATATATTTAATTAATTTAATTTAATAATTTAAATTAATTATTTTTATTAAGACAAAACTCCTTTCGGAACATAAAAATACTAATATTTCTTTTTATATCCAATTGGTTCTTATTTTCATTTCTTATTAATTAGTAACCAATGAATTAATTTTATATTTATATAAATCATAAATTTTCATAAGATAGTTAATAATATTCATAACCACTAACATAATGTATATATTATATCATATTACAATAAAAATAATATTTTAATAATATATTATTATTCGATAAAAGTCGGTCTTGCGTGTAACACAAGCCATCAAGAAAGGTATCTCTTGCATGTAATACACATTAACTCAGTGTTTCATGCATTGAAATATATAGAATATATTTTAAATATTAAATATATAATAAATTAATTGGATATTATATTACCTTATGCACTTGGTGTTGTGTTTCACATATTTTACCGAATTCAAGGTTCTTACTTTAGATTTTTGGGGCATCGCATTCTCCATGCCTTATTTAAATTGAATCCTCACAATTTAAACTCTATCATGGTGATAGATTTTTTTATACCTTCTATTTTTGAAATCCTACATCATTAGAAGGGATCATAAGTCATCCTCTATAAAAGAGGAAATGGAAAGTACAAAGGTCACATGGAATACCATGTAATTAGGTCACTAAGTAGGAGAACATTAGTGGAAAGTAAAGATACATACTTGGAGGAAAAGTGTAAATATTTATAGGGATTGAATGATGTCATCAATAAAAAATAAGTTAATGATCAATAAAAATATGAGTACCATAAATACATAAATATACAATGATATAAAAGACCATCAGTTCAAAATAAATAAAGTTATTTGGACAAAATTATATTTTCAAGTCATTTTACTAATGTTGGGTAATTCTTTTAATACCTAAATATATATGTGTAAATATTATTACATGATAGGTTTCAATTTCATATAAACAATCCAACCATTTGTTTGTGCTTCAATCAAATTCTAATTCATTCCTTTACTACCATAAATTAATTACCAATAATTATTTTTTTTATTCCTGAAGCTTTAATATATTATTTTAAAATATTTTAAGTCCTATAAAAGAGTGACAAGTCTAACTATTTGTCTTTAACTATCTTCCAAAATAAATATGGTTTATAGATTAATCTCTAATCCTCAAAAGTGATAATACTAGTTCATCGTTAATATTTATTCATCCAATTTATTAACTAAAAACAATGAAAATTTATCCATGACATTGCGTAGTTCAGTGGAAGGTGTATGAACATTATCATCCTTCGGTTATGGGGTCAAGGGCTTCACAGGATGTAATTAATTTTCACCCATCTTAAATATTTTCTTTTACTAAAACCATAATAATATAAATTCGAAAATATATCTAATGTACATCCTTGAAATAAGTTTAATTACATAATAGCTTTTTAACCAAAGTTTTAAATACAACCCTAATACATAAATACTTCATCCATTTATTTCCACATAGTTCCTTCCTTGGTCTAGTTACTATCCATAATACCATTTTTAGGATTTCTAAATTATTAAACCTTATCTTCAAACTAAATCACATTAGTTTTTACTTCTAATATTCATTTTGATTATATATTCAAATCCTTCATAATGGTTTATAATGAAAAAGTGAATTATCCTGGGAATATCCCCCAGGAGTGTCAAAACCAGGTGCATAGTAAGGCTCATTCTCGTGTACAGGGTTACCATGAGTCAGGTTGGGAACACCTTATCAAAGTTATTACTCCTGGTCATATCCTTTTTAAAATTACTTCCACTTATTGTATCCAGACATGGATGAATTGGTAGTATGAACCACATAATCTATATCTTAACAAAATTATTGGAATTTCTTCTATACTTTCCCTCAAATTATACCTTAGAGTTATGTTCTATAACCTATTTTTTACTAAATATAGTTCTCATTATTTCTACTAAACTTCATTTGATACTAACTATAGCGAACTGACACCAGATAGCCCAGATTTGTGTCTGATATTTATTAAATTGGCATGATTACAAGGAATCAAACCCCAAAGTACGGATCAGTTTAGTAGTTTTATTAAACAAGATACATAAATGAGTCTTGTATTGCAAATGAATACAATAATTTTAACATAATTTTTTTGTGTAAATAAGATATAGGATATCTTAATTCTATCTAGTAAATCATTGCATATCATTCAAAGTATGATCCTTGGATTACTAGGGAATGAAACATAATAAGGGTGAGGTAAAATTCTCAATATGGGTAATGTATAGTGGAAGAAATAATGAATCAATGATATTAATAATTTTTTAATGGTATGTAGTATAAGATACATACCATATAATCAAAAAAATGATAATAAAGTTCATAAAAAATATGGAAAGGTAATAAATAGAAACACATTCCATTCAAAAAACTAGATAATGAAAAATAAAAATTGAAAGGTATGAAACTGGAAAAAAAAATCTATATAATTAATGAACTAAAAATGAAATATATCCATAGATATGTCAATGAAAGATCTCATGGATGAATAATAACTGAAACTAAATGGGGGAAATACTTAATTATTGGACGCCATGTTTACTAGGTACATGGAACCATTGCCGCCAAGAGAAATTTTAACTATGCCAATTTGTGAAACTAAATCATCTCCTAAGTTTATCAATGCATCAAGGGGATATCATTAACTGGTCCCCAACCCATAGGTATTACCTCAAACAGTCCCCAACCTGTGTATTTCCTTTTAAAAAAACTTCTCATATTGAATAAAAAATATGCCTTATCAAATATCAGTATTGAATAATGTATAATTATTTATCAATATTTCTCCAAATAATCCAATAACTTTTAAAGTAAACACCAAATTATCAATAGTATATAAATAATTATATGAATATATAGGGAAAATTTATTATCAAATGATCATAGGAAATTGAAAATTTCAATGGGACTAAGAGTAATTATGGGAGGGAATGTTAATGTTATACTTGGAAAAATCAATCATTATCCATCCATAGTAAGATTAAGGATGGTATAAATACAACATAAACCACGTTTTGTAACATAAAGGGTTGTTTTCATTGATGAATAGAAACAACATAAAAAGTTATTTTAAAAATATTCTTGATGAAAATATCCTTTTGTATTGAAAACCCTTTTGAAAATATTTTTTTTGAAAAAAACATATCAAAATATTTTCTTTTGAAAATTATCTTTATAAACATTCAAATTAATATTAAAAAAATAGTGGGTAAATCCGTACAAGTTGAATAAGGTGAAAAGAACATTCCTTTTGTATAGTTAAAGGTTAGAAAAATGACTTGTTCATAAAGCGACAAAAATATTCCTTTAAAAACATTGTTAAAATAAAAAATGGGTAAAATTTTATTTTCCAAAAAATTTTAATTTTTTTTAAACATTTTAATAAAATGTAGTTTTTAGAAGAAAATAGGTTCTCCGACTATGGAGAGATACCAAGTCATGTTTTCTAAAAAACATTTTCTAAGACATTTTGAGTTCCAAATAGTGGAAAATAGTACTAATACTTGAAAATTTTCATGAATAACCATAGGAGAGAAAACTAATATTTTTATGGAACAAAATCTATATAGTTACCTTGAATGGAAATACTATTGAAAGATTATTAATATTATTGTTGAGGAAAATAACCTTCATAAATTCCAAAGTATCCCATTACACATTGAAACATTTTAAATCATAATACTCTTAGAAGAATAAAATTTAATGAAATTTTAAAATATCATCTAGATAAAAGGATTAATGATATAATATTATAGGATTAGTAGATACACCACAAAAAAAGATCTAAGTTGTGATCATGACATTAATATCACGGATGTAAATAGTTAGATGAGAATCCCATACCTCGAGTTTCTTTTCTACTAAATATCCTTTAAATTCCTATATAATAAAATTATTTTAATTATTTACATTATTGATAACCTTTTTTATGTTTATAATTACTTTTATTTAACTTTTTACTATGTTTAATACAACTACATAAATAATTCTTTAGGTCGGGTGTTTAGACCAAATTAAGTTTATATGTTAAAAAACATTGGTAGGTCAAATATTGTAAAAGGATTCATGATATAAAATCTAAATAATAATAATCATGACATAATTATTATATTTATACATCAATTATACTTTTAAAAACAATTATTACATAAAGTTATGAAAAATGAATCAAATTTACAATTATGGAGATGGTAGGTCGTTTGCACGCATGAGTAACATTGTCATTTATCAATGATCATTATAGAAAGTAAGTATAATTATATCTTTCCATACTGATAATGATATCATAAAAAATATTATTTAATCATATATACTTATATATCTATATAATTATTTTGATTTAAAACGAATCACATCATGTCGAGGAGCTAGTAATGAACATTCCCATGAATAACGTTATCACATTATGTGTAAAAGGGAAATAAAGAAAATGATATATATATATATATATATAATATTTACATAAATCAATTATTTAATGAATAAAAAATATAGTTTTCTTATGTCATAAATTTTTTACTAAATCAGTCCTTTTTATATTCCATGTTTCATGATAGCGAATCACATCACTTTGAGGGGGTGGTAGTCCACACTTTCACAAACTTTGTTATCATTTTTACAAAAAATAAAAATTTTAATTACATGTGTTGTAAAATAATTAAAAAACAATAAAAACTTAATAAATATACTATATAAAAAATAAAAATATATTTTACATCATAATGGCCACTATGAGATACTGTAGTAAAATGAACGGTCATTGTTTCATGAGGCAGTAGTTCACTGTTCACTGAAATAGTATGTTCATTTCCCATTAAATGTATGTGTGAGTAAGTGTATGTCTAAAACATAGAATAAAAACATCCTAGTATATTTACTATACTTTTTTATACATAAAATTAATAAGGATTTTTTAAGGAGTGGGGAATAGAAATAAAACTAAAAAGGTTAAGGAAAGATGTTACCTCTTAATCAGGTAAATACTTTTATTTTGTACCAAAAAGACACCTTGGAAGGATGTATACCCAAATTAAGTCTTCAAGGAAAAGAAGAGGAATTTTTGTAATATATATGGGTAGATACAAACTAAGTGGATTGAGAGGTGTGGGGAATGGGGAGAGGTGGTGTCCTTTTATAAGGGAGGAAAATGACTCACTTGGTATTTTTGAAAAGTGGTTAGGTGTACCCATGTTTTCACATAAAAAGTCATAAAAATCCAAAACAACTCAATAATGTAATGTTAATGGCGGAATTATATCTAGAAAATGGTTTTGGACAAGTGGATAGGTCATTTGGGCCCTTAAGATAACAGTTTAGTCCATTATTAAGCTTAATTTTACCTTAATTTTTGTAATTAATTTTAATCACTTTCACTGTTATTTTTGAAAAAAAACAAAGTATTAAATCTTATAAATTATAATGGAATCCATTTTTTCAAATTACAATAATATAAGTGGAATAAATTGATTTAAATTTAATACCACAGGAGGGATTACAAAGTGGGTTTTTAAAGTAAAAAACATCTGAAAGTTTGCTATATTTTTTATAATCAATTTCAAAGTGAAATTTATTCAAATGAAATAAATTGAATTATTTTATAAAAAACTTATTTAATTAAAATATAAAAAAAAATGAAATTTAAAATTTATCCTTATAAATAAATTAGATAAAGCATCTTTTTTTATCTAAAATTCATTATTTATAAATATTCATTAAAAATGAAATATTTTAGAAAAATATTAACAATTCACCATAACCTAATTATTATTATTATCTTTAAAATGTTATTTTTATTTTTAAATATTAAATCCATTAATGTTTCAAAATTATTATTTAAAATGGGTTCTTCATTTAAAGATGGTAAAATTTCCTTTAAAAAATATAGGTTTTTATGTGTAAAATATAGTTTGATATTATCTTATTCCAATAAAACATAATGGATAAATATAAAAAATATTTGATTGAATATTAAACATATATATTTCATTAAAATAATTAAATAATTTTAATTAATTATGTTTATTAATGAAAAACACTACTGAGGTCATAAAAATAATAATATTTCTTTTTATAATGAATTCATTCTTATTTTTCATTTCCCGTTAATTGGTAACCAATGAAATCATTTTATATTTATTTAAAACATAAATTTTCATAAGTTATTTAATATTATTCATAACCTCTCACATATCATATAGGTTATATCATATTATATTAAATGATAATATTTTAATAATATATTTTTTTCAGTAAAACTTTATCTTGTGTGTAATACAAGCCATCAAAGAATGAATCTCTTGCATGTAACACACTATAACTTGGCGTTTCATGGATTTAAATAAATAGAATATATTTTAATTATTAAATATATTATAAAGTATTAAAATATTATATTACCTTACGTGCTTGGTGTCAAGTGTCATACACGCTATCTAATACAAGGTTCTTACTTTTGTTTTTCAAGGTGTCACATTTGTTAAGGGGAGAAATAATATCTCTACCAATTGAAAAATCAACAATCAATCCATGTTCAGATCATAAAATCCCAAAAATAATATATATACCTAAAAAGGGTAAAACATATTCTAGAGTTCAACATTGATTAAGATAGAGTTATATACTTTGGAGCCAAGATATGTGTCCCTTTAAATCCAAAAAGTAAAAAGGAAAATTTGGGATCATGTACATAAATCATCCTTTTCTATTAATCTTATATGTATGAATATGTATATGGATCTAAAAATTATTATAGTGAGACAAAATGAAGAGGGATATTGTAGAATACATTTATTGATGCTTGGTATGCCAATATTTTATATTTAAACAATATAAAAATAATTTGTATGATATCACCAACCCATACTAGTATATAAATGGGTAATAACCACCATGATTTTTTTCATAGGACTCCCAATGAAATATATAGGTCATAATGTGATTTCGGATGTAATCAATTTTCATAAAAAATAACAAAATTTTGGTGAGATCAAAAAATATTTATCACATGAAAAATTAACCATGAAAAATATATAAATATATTAACTTTTCAGGATGCTTGGAGTACCACTCTATATTTTATTTGATCAAGATATAAGGTTTACCCTTATGTTCTAGATAATTTTTCAAAAATAATTTTATATAGAGATGAGAATAAAAACTACATATCACCCTCTAATAGTTGGTTAGTCTGAATAAACCATTTGAACTCCTCATATATGTTATGCTAATATGTAATTTCTTTTAAATGATTTTATTATCTAAATATTCCATTGATTGAGTTTTCATATAACAAAATAATCCATTCCAGAATCCGATATCAACATATAAGGTGCTTTATGGTGGGAGAAGCATAAATCTAACATGTTGGAATGACATCAAAGAGATGAATATGATATGATTTAACATTTTTCAAGAAATTTCATTGAATGTTAAACCCATTTAGTGGCATGAGAAAAATAGAATAAAGTCAATATAAGAGTAGTCTATAAATTCATCAATGAGATATAGAATTTAAAGATTGTTATAGGTTTTTCTTCTAGATATCTCCATAGAATCAGGTTATGGGATATGGGATAAAAGGGAAGGTGAGATCTAGGAATAAAAATCCCTAATAAATCATTGAAAATTACATGAATATAGCTTATAACAAATAACACCATCCCAACCTCTCCCAAGAACATTATGTGTTATGTGTCACACTTACAAGGAAGCACATACTTGACTGTTAATATGTACTAAACTCAAAAGTAATGAATATTTAATAATATCTCTCATGTGAAGAATAACCATTGGAAATTTTGGATTGAATCAATAAGGTGATACAAAAAAAGACCACTAATGTAGTCAATGTTCTATAGTTAAATCAAGATCTTTAAGAAGGTACTTGTGAACCCAAGGATATAATGAGACAAATTACCCTCGATTTTTTTATTTTTATTAATGAAATTTCAAGGGTGAAATTTTTTTAAGGGGTAGAATTTAACAACCCATTATTTTAGAAAATATTCCTTCTTTAAATTAACATATTGGTAAATAGTTTCTTTCTTACACAACACCAAACCAAAATAGATTGAAACACATTTTATTATGATAAATATAACCATTGAATAGTATCCATTGAATTTTGATTATAATTAAAGGTAACCAAAATACGAAGTATATTTATAAATAAAAATAAAGTTAACTATTATTAGTAATGTTTTTATGATATTAATTTTTTATATCTAAATAACTAATAAGATTGTTTTATAATAAAAATATAATTACTCCCCAACCAATTTTATTCTTTATATTTATCTTGAAAATATAATTTTTAACCATTCTAATATATTAAAATTAGTACATTTATTATACATAATGTTATTATTTTGAGGTAATAATCTCCATCCAACTTTCCATATTTCAATTATAAAAATGAAAACATCATTTGAGACATATGTATAGACACCCACCTCCATGAAGCGATAAGATTTGTTTTCATCCACATACTTATGTGGAAGTTAACATGCAAGATATATTTAATAAATATCACATTTATAAAATTAATATGTTTTAATAAAATATAAACAAACTCATATCTTTCTTCTTCCAAATGAAAAATGAAAACATCATTTGTGCGTAGGTGGGGACTACTACCTCCATAGAGCAATGTGTTCCATTTTTTATAACCATCCTAAATTAATGGTTATAAAATTTATTTTTTAATATATATGGTATTATAATTCAATACATAAATATAGTTACTAAATGATATCGAAAAAAATTAATGATTATTATTAGGTTATCTATAGATGTTGGTAAATTACCAGAAAGAATCTTGTTATGGGTTCCGTTCTAAAAAATCATTCCTATTGATTCCATCAAATGAACATGAGGATGCATAAATAATTGAAAAAAAATGATATAAACATTCATTAATATCTATTAATAATGAAATTATTATCAAATAATGGGGTTTGATGTGAACATTTTAAAAAATATGCCAAATAATTGAATTTTCTAACATCTGACGATGAAAATAATCATTAGCTACCTGATGAACATGTAATGAATAAATTTAATTAAAAATACAAATTATAATATATATTATTATGGTTATAAAATATGTGAATAATATTATTATGTTTTTGATATTTGGTATTAAATAAATATTATATATATTCATGAGTAAAATTTAATGGTCTATTTCTAATCTCACTTTTAAGTCAAGATTATTCTAAATGAATTTCCATCTCTGAAAAACTTATTTGGAATATATGTCAAATACCCTAACAATTTCCTACCTGTATGGTTATTTTTAATTTTTTCATCTTCTTTCTCACTTTATTTTATAATGTAAAATAATTTAACTATTGTGATTCTTATAAGGTAAACTGACCCCATCTATTATTTTGAGTCAAAAATCATCCTCCTCTATATTCACATTCATTTTTTGATGTCCTAATCCATTCTCTAATAATTAATTAGTTTCTTATTCTAATATTCTTAAATTAATAAAAATATCTTTGTAAATAATTTTTTAACATTATTTTTAATCATAATTTTGAAACAAAATACCCCATTTTATTTTTTTTATGTGAACACATTATTTCACTGTTATGATAATTCTTATTTATAAGGATTATTTTCCATATTTTAAAAGGGTTTTCTTAAAAAAAATTAAATAAATGGATTATATTTTCATACTTTAAAATTTTATTTATACAATATTCTTATAAAGGTTTTTTCATCTATGTCAACATTCTTTGAGGTCACATTTGTTATATAACAGATATTTTTTTCCTACCATACACTTTCTATCCCTGTATGTATTATGAGATGTTATATGGATGTTTTTATGAAAGCCTTATCTTTTAAAAGGGTTAATTTTGTAATATTTATATCATTATTGTTTTCTTGTCCTTTTGGAATTAATATTATTTGTTTTAATTCTATTATAGGTGATTCCTAAATTATATATTCCTCCAATAAATTGGGTAAAATATCATATATTTTGAGATAAATATGGGAGGCAGGGATATGATCCCCAATCCAATATGTGAATGGTGGAATTAACATGATATATAATAAACTTTTATATTGATGAAATGAACAAGATTCTTGATCTACTATGTTGTTATTTCTATGTTTAGGTTAGTTCAATATTTATGTTTATTGTTTTGTGTTTCACTCATCTTATGATGTATTATATATTATGTTATGATTAAATAATTGATTTATGTCTAATGATCCATAGTTATTTGTATATGAAATCCAAATTTTATGATTATGGACCATGGTAATATACTTATGAACGCATGTTTAACTTATGCTCACTTATGATCCTTTATTATCACCTTTAATTTTTAACCTTTATTGAGAATATGTTATCGCCTATTTTTATGTTTCTTTTCCCCATGTTATGATATAGATTATTATATATGATGAATCAATAAGAGACAATGAAATCTTTCTTCTACAAGAGATATTGATGGTATTGTATAATTAAAATATTATATATCTAGTCTCTAATGACACTACTCCTTTGGGATCTGGGGTGTTATTTAGGTTGAGATATAATTAATGTCCATATAAAAAAATTATTAAGAATGTATAAAAATATAGGGTGACCTCAACATAATGGGGAAAGTAATCCGAGCAATATGGATGCTTTCTAATATTCAAATATAAATTATCTCAGATATATGACCATAATTAAAGGAGATGGAAGCTACGAATTTATAAAATGAGGGCATGTTTGAAGAAGTAGTTTTGGTTTAAAGTTAGGGGATGGGCTCACGCAAAAATAATACTACTGTTATTTTCCTTTATTCATCATTTATATTATTTTTTCACGATTAATTTAATTATTTCTTCTTCTCATTTCATCTATATTACCCTTTGAATGGAGTTGTAATTATAAAGTGATTGGGGAAGGAATGGTTTTACTTTTTAAATGTTTTAGTCTTCACAAGTCAATGAATAAAACACTTTTTCCAATTAATATATTGGATATTTTTTAGATATTTTTAAAATTGAATGTGGTTATGATATATTTAATTATATTTAATATATTTTTAATGATCCATTATCTCCCCTCACTCTATCTCAATATATATATGGTGGAATATTCTCCGATAAGAGGTAAAGTTCTTTGTATCTATTACAAAATAATGAATGTTCAGTAATTACTCTTGTTTTATTTTGGAGAAACCAAAAAATGTTGGGAAATTTCCTATTAAAACAATGATTTGTTTAATATATCATATATACGCATAAAAAATAGGGTATTCTATTAGTGATAGGTGAAAGGTTTTTTTGAACTTTCCATTAATTATAAAATAAGAACAATTCAAAATAATTTAGAGATTGGGGTAGCATTAAAATTGGGAAAGAAACCCTATCCCAATCACACTTTCAGAATTATTTTTTTCAAAACAACCATTTTTAAATTTATAAAATTGTTTTAGAATCAATTAATTTAAAACACCCCTACTTTATCGAACAATAAAACTGAAAACTAATTTTGTGCACTACTCTTTATACAAATTAAAAGTGATACCACTAGAAATAATTGTATCCTACGAATAATGTCATTTTAATCCACACAAAAATATAATTCATCAATGAGACTCTTTAAAAATAGACCATGGAATGAAATTATACATCTATTTGAACAATATATAAAATTTGATCCTTGGGAAATTTTCCTTTCGACCAGAAAGAAATACTCCACTACTTATTATGAATAAACACTTAACACATATTTTAATCCATGATTCTATGTTTCAGTATCCATGTAGAGACTTTTTATTTTATTCCCTTATCAATTAAATAACCAAGACATCCATACCATAACTTTCTAGATCTAAATATTTTTTACCTGTATTGTGTTTCTCCATTTGAAACTCCCATTCTAAAAAATGTTATTTATTTCACTCATTTGGTCACCAATAAATAACCCCATTTAATTGTCTAAGGTTTTGAAAAAAAAATTATTTTAAACCCCAAATTATTAAGTTGTCATACAAAATTTTATACTTCCCCAATCTCATAATGTGTAGAGAAACTCACAATTATAGTAATATTATATTATTATTTTCAATGGGAACATCAACCTTTCTTAATCTCCCAAAATATTCAGAATTTACACGATTTATATATCCATACCATCTAAAAGTATAATTCCACTTAGACCCTTTGTGAGATAGTAGTTTTAATAATCACAAATCATGCAAATTTACAAATCCTGATAATTCACATATTATATTTTATGTAATGTTAATCATGTCAATGAATATTTATAAATGAAAAAATTAAGTCACATGGTATAATAAATTTCAATAAGTCAATAAATTATAGATATTTATGTTTCAATATATTTAAAAGTGTATATTTACATGAAATTATGAATTTCACTTAATCTGGTATTGTTCTGTATAAGATAGACACATTGTAAGTTTTTCAAAGTCTCTGACACCAATTGGTTCAAAGGATTCACTAATGTTTGACTCATTAATGAGGACTCACCGATCAAAGAATACACCTATGCATGACTCACCGATAGAACAAACAACTTATCGATAGTCGAATCACTAATGATCGGTCACACCGATAGTTCAAACAACTCACTGATGGATGGATCACCAATGGGAGATGCACCGATAGTTCAAAGGACTTATCGATGGACGACTCGTCGATGGGTGATGCACCAATAGTTCAGTGGACTCACAGATGGGAGAGTCACCGATGGGTGATGCACCGATAGTTCAAAATGAGTCACTGATGATGACTCGTCGATGCCCGGACAAACCGATAGTACGAATGACTCATTGATGACTAGAGTCACCAATACCTATGGAAAGGAATCAACAATATATAGAGTCACTAATGCCGATAAACTAATTCTATTGACTCTCTGATACTTATGAATCACCTATATTCATAAAAAATGTCTTTATTTTAATAATCCAACTTTATATCTAATGGTCATATTTAGATAAATTAATTCTTCTAACATTAATTAATGCTGGTTTCAGGATATTTAGAGGATAGTACGAGGTATATACATGTGGGGAGATCATTATGTATCATGGACCTCAAATTTTAAACGAATTACCATCTGGATCATTAGATATAGAAAAAGAAAGTGAAAAAGTGAAAAATAACTCTCGAGCATACTTCCAAAACCCAAGAACTCAAAAGGAAGAACATACGGGGAGATCAAGAAATCAAGAAAATTATAATGAGCTGACCTGGACATCTTTTGAACAAGAAGATGAAAATCTCATACTCTAGGAATCTAGAACACTGGGGCTACGACACTCTATTTTGGATTCAACTTCCAGAAGAGGAATCGAAATTCAATTCCTCTACATCAAATGAGTCCAGAGCTACACTGCATAACACATAGAGACTTCCAAACCTAACTCTATATATTTAGCTCTATTATGTTCATTTATTTACATTTATGAGAATTGTGTGTATCTATATGTTACACACACACTGACTCTTATGCATAACTAGAGGATACTTTTTATTCTCAATATCACTCTCTATTTATCCATTTTTATCCCACGTAGAACATTGGAAGAGGTCAGGGGTGACCTGGACAGCCTTGTGTACTATTGTGAACCCCAATCCAGGGTGTGGATCAAACATGTTTATTAAATTAAACTGCTTGGTGGTAGGTGATCCCTAATTCGAGAGGACTAAGTCTCAGCTTGAGACTGAACCTCTTGTTTTAAATTCCTCTATTCTTATTGTTATTTTTTTTACTATGTTTTATAAAAAATAATTTAAACAAAGTAAAATTATGATAGTTAGTTTAGAACGTTTTTATAACAGTTTTTAACAAGGTTAGTTTCAAAATTTATATTAATCTTTAGATTAGTATAGTTGAGAACTAATCAATCTCTTGAGAAATTAATTGAACATTTAGGAATCTTATAAATTCACTACAAACTGATATAGATAAATATTTTAATTGGGGAAAATTTTAAAATAACCAATCATTAATAGAAATTTTTATAGGGACTCAATTCACCCCCCCCCCCTTGAGTACTCTACTCTGACCAATATTTGGTATCATAGGATTTAAGAATATCTTAGTATTCAATGCTTTTTCAAACTTTTTCAACTATGATTGTAGTTGTATTTCAAAGATCTTAATCTTTTTGTTAATACTAAATTTTTATCACTTTGAAATATTTTCCAAAATTTTATTATGGAAAATAGATTAGAAAGAGGTGATTCAAACATACCTCCTTTTTTAAATGGAACAAATTATGTTTAGTGGACATTTAAAATGAAAATACATTTAAAAATAATGGGATTTGAAGTCTGGACTACTATTGAATATAAATATGCACTCCCTGATACTGCTAGAAACACTTGGGATGAATCTACCAAGACTACCCTTAACAATAACTCTAAAACATTGAATGATCTATATTTTACACTAAAAGATGAATAATTTAATTGTATTTATGCTTGTAAAAATTCTCATGAGATTTGGGACACTTTAACTATTTCCCATGAGGGAACAAATAATGTGAATGTGATGAGATTAAATACTTACACTATTAAATATAACAATTTTAGAATTAAGCTTGATGAATCTATTCCTGATATGTATCTCAGGTTCAATGAAATTGTGAACACCATGATTTCTTTAGGAAGATATGTAATAGTAAAGGAGAAGATCATGAGGATTATGTGATGCATACTAGAGAGATAGCGAGGGACATCAGTATCCATAAGATAATCATGTGATATTTATAAACTACCAGTGAAGGAACTAATTGGAAAATTAATGATGTATGAAGAGGAACTAAAGGTAAATCAAGAGGAGTAAGATCCAAATAGAAAATATGTAGCATTAAAGTCTACTACATCAAAGAGCAAAGATGAATAGAAAGTTTAAGCTTTTGTTGAGAGAATATTTAGTGAAGAATCAGCTTCAGACAGTGATGAGGAAATGGCCTAGCTGGCCAGGAGATTTAGAAAAATTTACAGAAAGAAAAAGTTCTTCAAGAAACCAAACTTTAAAGGAAAATATGACAACAAAGGAAATTAGAAAAAGGATTAAAAGTATCTTGAAAAATTAGAAGAAATATTTTTCTATGAATAAAAAAGGAGAGGGTGTTTCAAAGCTTACTGTCCTAAATTAAAGTATAAAAAGAAGTGTGAGAATAAAGATAATAAATATAAGAAAGCAATGAAGGCCACCTGGAGTACATCCAAGGATATCTCTAGTGAATATGCTTCTTCTCATAATGAGAAAGAAGATATAGAAAACATGTTCTTTATGAAAAATATCTTAGAGGTACTCTTAAACTCTCCTGTACCTAATGACTATTATTCTAGAGATGAATATGAATATGAAAATAAGAAAAATGATGAACTATTTGAGTATTGTAATATGCTAGATGAAAAATTTAATGAACTCAAGGATAAGTATAAACCATTAAAGAAATATCATGCACTCTCTAAAAATATTAAATCTGAACTTACTATTGAGAAAGAGAAAAATCCACAATTGTTAAAGGAAAATAATGACCTAAAGTTATCTAATGATCAATAAAAGAGTGATTTAGAAAATTTTACTAATGGGAAAACATACTTACTCAGTTACATGGTAAACAGATAACTCCTAGGTATACTAATGGAATAGGATATCATCTAGGACAAAGAAATTTTTCTAAAACATATTTTATAACTAAATCTGAAAAATCTACTTCTCTGTCCAAAAATCATGAATTTACTACAAGTTAAAGTTCTAAAAAAACTTTTATTGCATCAAGTTTTTTGGACCAAATAAAGTTTATTTTCCAAATACTTTACAATCTACATATAGTAAACCCATAAGACAATTGTGGGTTCTTAAATCCTTTATTACTAATTTTTTTAGACCCAAACAAATATGGGCACCAAAATCATTTCTTGGATGAATTGTTTTGTAGGTAAACTACATAAAGAGTTCCTATAGAAATCATTGGTACTTGGATAGTGGTTGTTCAAGATTCGTGATAGGATATTACTCAAGCTTCAAGAATCTCCTCAAGATTTATGGAGGATATGTCACATTTGGTGACAATAGAAAAGGGAAAATCATCAGCTTAGTCCAGATTGGTAACCCTAACATTATTTCAATTTCCAAAGTAATTTATGTTGATGGATTAAAATATAACTTGCTTAGAATATCTCAACTGTGTGATGATGGATTTAATGTCAAATTTTAAAATGAGTCATGCCATGTTTTTTATTCCAAAAATAACTTAGTATTTACTGCTCATAGAAATGAAAATGTATATGATATAAATTTAGACACACTAGCATCACAGAATGTTTCCTACCTAAGTGACTTTCAAAAAGAGTCTTGGATCTAGCATATAAGACTAAGACATTGCAATGTATACTCCCTTAATAAATTAACTAGAAAATATTTAGTTAAGGACCTACCCAAACTAGAGTTTCCAGACAATAGAGTGTGCAATCCTTTTCAAATGGGAAATAAACACAAAATCTCTTTCAAACCAAATAAAGATGTTTCAACTTCTCTACCTCTCAATTTGGTTTATATGGAATTGTTTGGACCATCTAGAGTTTCAAGTCTCAATGGGAATCACTATGTTTATGTTCTTGTAGATGAATTCTCTATGTATACTTGGACCTTTTTCTTAGATCACAAAAGTGATGCTTGATCTCACTTTACCAAGTATGAAAGGATTGTAGAAGATATTAGTAGACTTAAAATTAAATATCTAAGAAGTGACCATGGTTGTGAGTTTGAAAATCAAGACTTTGAATCATTTTTCTCACAAAATGGCTATAGGAATATATTTTCTGCCCCTAGGACACCTCAATAGAATGGTGTAGTAGAAATAATAAATAGATCCCAATAGAAACATACCCGACCTATTCTTAATGAATATGACATACCTATTTATTTTTTGGTTGAAGTTTTTATTATAGCTTGTTACATAATAAATAGAGTCTTAATTATACCTATCATTAAGAAAACTCATTATGAGTTACGGAATAATCGGAAACCCAAGGTAAATTATTTTAAAGTGTTTGGATATAAATTTTATATTCTAAACACTAAAGATAATCTATATAAATTTTACTCCAAAAGTGATAATGGAATATTCCTTGGATATTCAACATCAATCAAAGTATATAGAGTCTTTAATAAAAGAACCAAATGTGTAGAGGAATATGTACATGTCCAGTTTTCTGAAACAGATCCACATAAACATAAGTCCTTTTAAGAAAACCTTGAAGAGGATATGTCCAATCTGGAAATTAATGTTAAACCATATAACCATACTATAAAGGAATTTTTTAAAACTTCCAATTTTGAAAATTCTCCAGATTCTAGCCTTGATGAACCAGAACCAATTTATGAACCTAAAATAATTATCTCTACTTTTACTAGATCAACTTGAACCCTTATAAACCATCCATTAGATGTTGTAAATGGATATTTAGATAGTGGAAAACAAATTAGAGCTTCCTTGAGAAAATAGGTTGAACATCAAGCATTTTTGTCACATCTTGAACCTAAAAATATCAATGATGAAATCAATGATGAATTTTGGGTTATGGATATGAAAGAAGAGCTTAATCAGTTTGAGAGAAATAAATTCTAGAAGCTTGTTGATAGACCGAAAGATACATTGACCATAGGAACAAAATGGGTGATTAGGAAAAAAGTAGTTAAAGTTGGAAATATAGTTAGAAATAAAGATATATTGGTTGTAAAAGGATATAATCAAGAAGAGGTAATTGATTATGAGGAGACCTTTGCACCAGTATCTAGGCTTAAAGCCATTATAATCTTACTTGCATATGAAACATACTTGTATTTCAAACTTTATCAAATGGATGTAAAAATTGAATTCTTAAATAGTTATATGATTGAGGATTCTTTTTTTGAATAACCCCCAGGTTTTACAAATCCACATTTTCTCTATCATGCTTTCAAATTAACTAAAGCTTTATATGGTTTAAAACAAGCTCTAAGAGATTGGTATGATAGGTTATGTAACATTCTTATTTCTAAAGGTTTTTCAAAAGGATTTTCAAATCATACTTTATTTATAAAAATAATTTCTAAACATGTTTTAAACGCTCAAATATATGTAGATGATATTATTTTTGGATCTTCTAAAATTTATTTATGCAATGATTTTTCAAAAATGATGTAAAGTGAGTTTGAAATGAGTTTAATGGGTGAACATAAATATTTTCTTGGATTTAAAATATTTCAAAAAATAATAATGTATTATTATAAATTAATGTAAATATACTAGATATATTTTTAAAATATATGGATTTTATGGCATTAAGATTAGTGAAACACCTATGAGTTCTACTTGTAAGTTGGATCTTGATGAAAATGGGAAATATTTTGATCAAATAGATTATAGGGGAATGATTGGTAGTTTTCTTTACTTAATTGATAATAGGACAGACATCATGTTTATTTTGTGTATGTGTGCAAGATTTCAAGAAAACCCAAAATATTCACATTTAAATGCTGTTAAAATATTTTTCAAATACATCAAAAATACAACTAATTTTGGACTGTTCTACCCTAGAGGAAAACCTTTTGATATAGTTAGTTATTCTGATACGGACTTTGGTGGGTGTAAATTGGATAGAAAGATCACCTCTATAACATGTCACTTTTTTGGAAAGTCTCTAATTTCATGGTGTAGTAAAAACATCAAATTATGTTGCATTATTAACTTTTGAAGTAGAGTACATTACTGATGGTAGTTGTTGTGTACAAATTTTGTGGATGAAACATACTTTATTAGACTATGGATTTTAATTCTTACACATCCCCGTAAATTGTGAAAATACAAGTGCTATTAACATTTTTAAAAATCCAATTTCTCATTCTAGAACAAAACATACTTATCTAATACATCACTTTTTGAGAGATCACTATCAAAAAGGTGATATAACTCTTGAGTTTATTAGGATTGAACATCAACTTTCTGACATCTTCACTAAACCCTTAAACTCTGAGAGAATGAGATAAATCATACATGAACTATTAATGATATATTTATTAATAATCTCTATCCTTATCCCTTTAAAAATATGTTTTCATGTCACACTAATCATGTGAAACCGATCGTGTGAAATTGTTCAGGTGAAACTCATCGTGTGAAATCGATCAAGTGAAATCGATCGTGTGAAACCGATCAAGTGAAACTGATTGTGTGAAACTGGTCAGTGTGAAACTAATCAGTGTGAAACTGATCATGTGAAACCTATTGTGTGATACTAATTAGTTGAGACCGATACTGTTAAAGTGAAACTGATATCGATAGGGACCTTTTTAGTAAATTTGTTTGTCTGTATCTTCTAAGTAAAATGTCACAGTTTCTTGTTTCTTATTTACCATTGTTCTATTTCATATTTTTACAATTTAAAATCCCTAAATGATAAAATTAAATTGATCCACAATACTTCTACCCTTTGACCTTTCACTACCCACTCTACCTTCCAACCTTCGACCTTTCAACTTACTTCTTCGAACTCAAACCTTCAGAATGAAGAAGACAAAGTGCACGATGAAAGGACCAGGTGAATCATAGTTGGCCAAGAATTAGAAAGAACAATCAAGTAGTGAAACAAGTTTTATGAATCTGTAGTTGGGAATCCGCATAGTAACTCCTAAGAAAGAAGTGTTTACAAAATAGTTATTGTCGATCAAGTCTCTCTTGCTGAAAGTTTTGTAATCACAAGGGTGGATTAGCTAGGTTGTAGACAATGAGATACCATTCTATCCCAAGATATTACACCAATTTTATCTCTACTTGGAAGTGTATTTGAAAGGAGCTGAGGGGGCTTGGAAGAAATCAGTGGTAAAGGGAAAGGAGATCTCATTTTCTTCCAGAGAGTGGGCTGAATGCTTGAAAATGCCATATGAGGGAATATTTGATGACTACCAGGGTAACATTCCACCAACTTTAGATTTATTTTCTTATAAAAATGCATTGAAATAGTTGAATAAAAATGGGGAGTCAAGGAGGCTGATAGCTTTAGAATTGTATGGAGAGACCAGAATGTTATTCAAATTCATCCAACACCAAATTTTCCCAAGGAAGGGAGATTTTTCTTCCTTAAAGTAACAGGATGTTTTTGTCATTTATTTATTGAAGAATAAGGTGAAAGTGAATCTGTATAGGTACCTTATGTTACAAATTTGTGAAATTATCAAACTATCTTGAAAAGAAACTTGTCTATATTATCCAAGGATGATCTCTGCAATGTTGAAGAAGCTAGGAAGTGTGGAGGATAGAGATGAGGTGATTACTGCATGTAGTGGTTTTTTCCTACACAAATACATCTTCAAATGGATGAAAATATTTTTGGAACCCATGGAGTAGGATGTGTCTAGTATATTAGGAGAGATTATATGGTAATTATAATCTTATAGATCATCCTACCAGTCCAAGGGATCAATTTTATCCACATCATAAACCTGGTGAGAGGGTTGTGTATTCAAATAAAGAATAAGATGAGAATAAGCTACAATGAGAAGACAGGTATCCTATAGGTGATATGAGTGAAACAGATATCGCTGGAAGACCATGAGAAATATTATATGGACTTGCAAGTCCACCATTATAATTACCTTTTAATGAACCTTTTTTTGGATGATGAAGATGAGGAAGACACTAAAGTCTCTATAGTTGTAATTTATGTGATCAGGACCGATGATGATGATTATGAGGATGATGATGATGATAAGGATGGTGATGGTGAGCATGTGAGTGACTCACTAAAAGTAGACAATATGTAGTCAGTTCAGGTGAGGAGTATGTGCATAGAGATGATGATGATCCTGATAGACAGGATGATGTTGATCATAATAGACAGGTCGATGTTGATGGTGTTGATCATGTTGTAGGAGATGTTGGACATGATTATAGACATTACTAACCTAAGGATTCTCAAGGAATCATTCAGGAAATTCCTGATATTATGGATGGAGGTCGAGAAAAGAATATGAAGTTCAAATTGTACCAGTTCCTCAGAATGATATTTTTGGTGGAGGTCAAGAAGAAAAAGGTGAATCTTAGATTGAACCTATGCCTCATAATGATGGAGAGCCTCAAGTGCCTGGAAATCAAGAGGAAGAATCTCATTTTAATATTGTACCTATTTTTCAGAATGAGGGAGAGACTCAAGGTAGAAGAGTGAGAATTGATTCTATGTAGCCTAGAGATTGGACTTATTCTGATGAGTGGAATAGAAATATATGATATATCTTGTTTGGGCTGGATTATGGTTTAGATGAGGATATGGTAGCTCTTACTTCTCCAAAAGATGATGTGGAACCGACTGCTCCTACTTCACCTACTTTTTCCACTAGTGATGAGCATGTTGTACCTTCAGTTCCTAGTGACTATGTCACCAAGGATGATCTTGAACAATTCAAAGCTGATGTATGTGAATCTGTGAGATCCTCTAGGGAAGTCATAAATGAAGCTTCTACTTGTATGAGTATTTTAGAGGTAGATTCTACTAGGATTGAAAGAATTATAATTCAGGAGATACAACCTAACCTAATCACTATAGCCAATACCATTGTGATAAATAATTCAGTGCTCGGAGAAGAAGTGAAAAAAATGGGTCATGAAATGGAATCCTTATCCAATGATTTTATAACCACATGTGGTGATGTTATGGAGCTTCTGATTAACCATGTTACACATCTATTGAATTCATGTTTGAAAAAGTTTAAGGAAGATCTTGGAAGGATGATTTCTAGTGCATCCAGTTCTTGAGTTACCTAGCTTGCTGTAGATATGGGGTCCTTTAGGATTGTGATAAGAGAAGATTTGAGGTCCATTTAGAATGACTCTGATAAATATGCTCTTTACAAATTGCAAAGGAATAGTAAACATTTATATAACATGGTGCGGCAATATGAAAATGAGGTATCTACTACTCAAAAGGAGATTAGGGAAAAATTTGGCAAGTAGTTTTCTAAAATCTGCACAAAGAATGAGTTGAATAATAACTTTAAATACATGGTTGAGAACCTCAAGATACCACCAATGACTGAGGAATTCAATAATCAAGTGAGCCAGCTGAAACATTTTATAACCACATTGGAGAAGTTCAAGGAAAACAAGAAGGATTTAGAGAAGGCCATGCAGTATGGGGGTGAAATCATCAATGATTTTATCATGCTTTTGAAGCCCTACCTACATATCCCGTCTGAGGCTATAGTGGTCCCTGCAGCTGCTTCCATCAGACCTAGTTCACTGCCACCTACTCTAATTTTGGTGTCTCAGTCTTTATCTCAGATCAGGTCAGTGATCCATGAGTAGGCTCCAAGTCGTGTTCTATCAGATCAGAGACTAAGCCTTATACCTACTAATCCTACATCCATTGCTTTACTTGGTGAAACCATTCAATCAGCCCTTCCTACATCCGCAACACCACCTCCTGACCCCCCTATTGACCCTTCAAACAAAGGGAGATATCCTCAAAATCCCAAGCCTTAGCTATGGATCATTCTTTGATAGGGATTTGTACTTTTATTTTGATGGTTTAACTCTTTGTACTATAATGAATATCAATTTTTTCCTTCACTATGTTTCAAGGTTTTTTGTCTTCTTTTTATTTTTCCCTTATGTTTCTTTTCCCCTTTTTGATAATCCCAAAAGGGGGAGAAATCTATGGATGGCATAAACTCTTAACCTAAGGGGGAGACTAACTATGGTATTAAAAAGATGCATGTAATAAACAAAATATATATATATATATATATCCCATCTCTGATATAAATCACTATGACTTCTCTAATACAACTTAATAAGGGAGGCATGAAAGTGATCTGAAATAACTCTCTTAAAATAAACCGACTATATATGTTCTACTATAATTATTGAGGGGGAGAATAAAATGTAAGGCCATATTATTATATTGAGAATTCACATTCACTGTTGGTATGCTAAGTCAAGTCATTATAATTCCTTAACATCATGTATAAATCATTAATTCCATGATTTTTGAATATCAAAAAGGCGGAGATTTTTGGATAGTTTGTGAGATTGTTGTTTTAATAATCACAAATCATGAAAATTAATAAATCATGATAATTCACATATTATGTTTTATGTAATGTTAATCATGTCAATGAATATTTATAAATGAATAAGTTATGTTACATGGTATAATACATTTCAATAAGTTAATAAATTATGTATATTTATTTTTCAATATATTTACAAGTGTATATTTACATGAAATTATGAATTTCACTTAATCTAGTATTGTTCTGTATAAGACAGACACTTTGTAAATTTTTCAAAGTCTCTGAAACTGATTAGTTCAAAGGAGTCATTGATGGCTAACTCACTGATGAGGACTCACCAATTAAAGAATATACTGATGAAAACTTACTGACAAAACAAACGACTTACCGATGGTTGAGTCACCGATGATCGGTCACAACGATAGTTCAAGAGACTCACGGATGGATGACTCACCAATGGGTGACACACTGATAGTTCAAAGGACTTACTGATAGATGACTCATCTATGGGAAACACACTAATAGTTCAAAGGACTTACTAATGGATGGGTCACCGATGGGAGACACCCTGATAGTTCAAAATGAGTAATCGATGATGAATCACTGATGCCCGAACAGACCAATTGTACGAATGAATCACTGATACCCAGAGTCACTGATACTGATGGAAAGTACTCACTGGTATAGTGAGTCACTAATACCAATAGACTTATATTATTGACTCCCTAATACTTAGACTCACCAATAGTCATAAAAACTTTTTTTATTTTATTAATTCAAGTTTATATCTAATGATCATATTTAGATAAATTAAAGATTCCGACATTAATTAATGGTTGTTGTTGGACATTCAGAGGACAATATGAGTTACATGCACGTGGGGAGATCATTATGTCTACAGGACCTAGAAGTATAAAATAATTACTAGCTAGATCATTAGATGTAGTGAAAGATAGTGAAAAAGTGCAGAAGAACTCTCGAGTATACTTTCAAAACCCAATAACTAAAAAGGAACAACATACGGGGAGATTAAGAAATCATGAAAAATCTACTGAGTTGACCTAAACATATTTTGAACAAGAATATAAACATCTCATACTACTAGAAGCCAGAACACAGAGTCTACGACACTCTATTTTGGAGTCAACTTCTAGAATAGGAATTGAACTTCAATTCCTCTATATCAAACAAGTCCAGAGTTGCAATGCATAACACAGAGAGCCTTCTAAACCTAACTCTATATCTTTATCTCTGTTGTGTTCATTTATTTACATTTCTGAGTAGTGTGTGTATCTTTTTGTTACACACAAACTGACTCCTCTTCATAATTGTAGGATACTTGTTTTCCTCAATCTCACACTCTATTTATCCATTTGTATCTCATGTAGAACTGTGTAAGAGGTCGCTTGTGACCTATTTGTTGTTTTTTTCACAATGATCTGTGGTAGTGGTCAAGGGTGACCTGGATAGCCTTGTGTGCTGTTGGGAACTCCGATCTAGGTTATGGATCAAACTTGTTTTTTAATTTAAATTTCTTGGTGGCAAGTAATCATCAAGTGGAGAGGACTAAGTCTCAGATTGATACTAAACCTCTTGTTTTAAATTACACTGTGCCTATTGTTATTTTCTTTTACTATGTTTTATAAAAAAATCATTTAAATAAATTCAAACTTTGATAGTTATTTAATTAAGTGTTTATAACATTTTTGAACTAGTAGGTTAGTTTCAAAAGTTATATTAATACTAGTGAATGGGATTTGGTGATTCTATTCTAAAAGAAAATCTTCAAAAATTAATATTTATATATTTCATTCCATATTTGTATGGAATTATTCCTATAATTATATAAAATAGTAAAACCTATAGCTACAATTATATATCTTCTACTTCTAATTTATTTCCCTTTCCTAGGATATTTTCATGAAACTATGTTCCCTCTACTTTTTATAATATAGGATTTCTAGAAAATTCATGGATCTCTTTTCTCTGATTAACCTCATTCAAAATTTGATATTGAATATTCCAAAACACCAAATCACTATTATCACTAGTTTTTATTAACATAGTAAACATTTTATCCTAACATTATACGTTTGATGAAAGAAAAATCAATACCTAATCTTGATCCATGAACATTATGTTAATCAATTTCAATGGACCTTGATTCTTGTTAACTTCATTACTATGATCATTCACTATATTCCATCTAATATTATCATACATAATAACCTCTAAAATAGAAATATTTTTTTCATCATAGTTGGGTTCTCATTCATATTAGTAAGATTATTAATACTTTATACATTATTTTTTACGTCACGAATATTATAGACTATACCCCTAGATAGTGATATACAAATAAACTCTAGTACACTTTTTCTAAAATTTCCCATTCATTCATTTAATCACTTCTAGTTTTCAATAATTAAGAAGTTATCCTGATCATCCTACCATAAAAAATACTCTATCCAAAATTTCTAGATTCTAAAATATATCA
The DNA here is from genome assembly GCA_963277665.1 of Viscum album. Lineage (NCBI taxonomy): Eukaryota > Viridiplantae > Streptophyta > Magnoliopsida > Santalales > Viscaceae > Viscum > Viscum album. Next base: position 1,101,321,460 of record OY728123.1, read on the forward strand.
AATAAAACTTCTTAGTCAAGGATTTACCCTCATCCATCACCATCCTTCCAAAATCATTAAACTACTACTAAATCTGAAAAAATGTAACAGGGGTCACAAACTTCTTACCAGAATTTTATTACATGTACAAGACTATAATGATTCCATTAAAAAATATTTTAAACACATTTTCCATGGCCAATATATAACAAACCGTAAAACCATGATTGGATATAACTTTTTGGTAATAGAAATAGTAGAAGCAAAAGTACTCTATAAAACATCAAAATGGAAAAATGTTTTGAAACATCCTATATTAGGTAAAATTCACCCAATTATATATGTGGAACATAGAAGAAAACATACCCTAGTAATACACACCTACTCCACCTACTCCTAATAACAAATTTTGAAATAAAATTATAAAATTTGATTACAAAAAAAAATTATTTTATAGTTACCCACACACATATATTTGGATATGATGTTCCTAGAATCATTATATTCTATCTATAAATTCTAGAATCTGTTATTTATGCATTACAATATCCATTTGAATTTAACTTTTTTATATAGAATTTATAATTTTAACAATTATGTATATTAGTTTTAAATTGGTTCTCTCACCAACAAAGCCTAAAATTAAACTCATTTACTGTCATATTTATGGTTGAAATTTTAGTCTACCCATGTTACCCAGATGAGCATAGACATAATATTTATATTTTTATATATATTATGGTAATGGATTAATGATAATATATATAAGTGTTTATTCAAGATATTAAAATTTGAATCTCTCTATAATGTGACCTATGAAGTATGTATCACTATATATATTAAGAAAGTATTGTTGGGTGTATCCTGTAAATTTATGTTAAATTTCTTTGAAATCATGTGTTTACGTGGATCTATGTACATTTATAGAAATTTAATTTTTGTATTTTATAAAATAGGATCTCCCCTAAAATTAGTATCTAATAATGAATCTGTTTTTATTTGTTCAGAACTGTAACACCCTAAAACTCTAAATTATTAACCTTAAATTCAATAGAGTGCATAACACGTGACACCAAGCACATAAGAGAAAATAATACCCTAATACATTAAAATATATTTACTATTTTAAATAGATTTGATATATTCTATATTTTCTAATTCACTAGACACCAAATTAACTTGTGTTACACACAATAGAAACTTTATTCAAAATCTTACATTACAAGAAAAGGTTGGGTTTTAATGAATATGAAAACCGATTGAATATAAAATAAAATATTATTATTTTCACAAAGCTATTTTACCCTAAAATATTTAATTAATAAAAATTATTTGGTGATATTAATTTAATATATATATATATATATATCATATATTAAATATAATATTTTTTTAATTTCATATAATATATTTTATAAGCATAAGATAGGAACAAACCCAACATTAAACATAAAAATCAATATTTTTATAAAGAAATTTTACAACAATTTAATAGTGAACCTATTTTAAATCTAAAATTTTACACTTTAATTGATTTAATATTTTAAAATGATATTTAAATTTTAAATATAAACATATTAATTATTTTAGGTTTAATTTTTGATATTTTTTCAGAAACATATCATTTTTTAATGAATAGTTAAAAATACAGAATTTTAATTCAAAACTGTTTTTCATCTAATTTATTTATAAGGATAAAATATATTTTTAATTTGTTTTAAAGATTAATTTTGTTATATTTTTATAAATTAATACAATTTATGTTATTAGAATCAATTTAACTTTGAAATTTATTATAAAAACATAGCAAACAATCAGACGGTTTTACTTTAAAAACCTACATTGTCATCCCACCTACGGGATTAAATGGAAAGAGTATTCTAAAACTTATGTGATTGGAATTTGTTAAAATGGATTAAATATTTGGAATCATCATAATGTATAATTTCTAATAAGTCCAGATTTTTTTGATCAAAAATATTAGTGAATTTGATTAAAATCAATTAAAATTATTAAGGCAAAATTAAAATTAATATTAGACTAGAGCATTAACTTAGGGGCCCAAAGGACCTATACACTTGTAAAACACCCATTGGATGGCCATAAATCGGAAATTAACACTCAATTATTGATTTTTTCTAGTTCTTTATGTCCTTTTTTAGGTAAGAATGTGGGTACCCCTAATTTGTTTTCAAAATACCAAGTGAGTCCTTTTCCTCCGCTATAAAAGGTCATCACCTCTCCCCATTCCTCAAACATCTCAAACTGCTTAGGTTTGTCCATTATCTACCCATATATCATCCCAAAATACTTCCCCTATACCTTTATTCTTCACTTTTGACAGAAATCCTTCCATGTAAGCCTTTTGGTACAAACCAAAAGAAGTTACCCAATTAAGAGGTAATGGCTTCTCTCAAGCTCTCTAGTTTCATTCCCATTTTCCATACCCTAAAATATATTTGTTCACAACTTATATAACAAAATAAAATATTTTAAATATACTAGTATGTTTTTATATAAATTTTTTGACCTACACTTACACACACCTCCATCTAATGGGTAACGAACATACTGTTTCTGTGTATGCCGAACTACTACCTCATAAAACTATGGTTGTTAATTTTTCTTTTAACACCTATCATGGTGGACATCATGATGTAAAGTGTATTTAAATATGATATTTATGATACTTGTTATTTATTTATACTCATATAATCCTTTTATAACACATACCTTTAATACTTCTTATCTTATGCTAATATGATAACATCATTTGAGGAAGTGTGGACTACCTCCCCCTCGAAGCGATGTGATTTAATCATGCTATAAATAGAACATATTAAAGATGATTTTAATAAAAATATTTAACATATATAACATAGATATGATAATGTAATTATAATATACATATTTTTCATTTATTTTTCATTCTTTTAATACGAAAAATAAATGAATGTAATGTTTATGTATACATAGGACCTACCATCTTCAGAAATATTGCACTTCATTTCTTATCTCCAAATATTATGGAATATTATAAATAAATATGTAAATAATATATATTATAATTAATTCTTGTTTTACATTGTTTATATGATGAAATAATGGTCTATGAAATAAGAAAAACAAGTAACAATTCCAAACATAATTGAGAAAACTAGGAAATTAACACCTAAAATAGATAAAATAATGAAAGAGTTCTAAAAAAAGAAAATAAAATATTATAATAAGTTAATATATGATATTATAAACATGGTTATGGTTCTGGTATAAATTAGTAAAAAAAATAACCACTATATAGGAGGATAAATACCACACAATAAAAGAAAGGTTATAGTAAGCTAATTTCATCTCAATTTACATTCCAAGGAGTCTTATTTGTTATTATGCACCAATTAACTTCTATTTGGTGTATATACTACCTTTTGCATGAAATATCTTGAATAACCTTATTCTAATGATTTTATAAGTTTCATTTAATTTCATAACTTTATGGATATTATGATTCAAATGTTTCAAATTGGTATTAGATGCTTTGGAATGTTTAATGATTATTCTTCTTAAGAATGTTCTCAATGATTATATATGAAATAAAATTCCTTTTGTGATTGTTAAATTTCTCTTAAAATATCACATTGTTTTAATCATTTTTCATTAGAAATTACCTTGAATATCCATATTATCATACAATGGATATTATTATTTCCTAAACCGTATATAATTTTACATACGGTGTTCACATTGATAGTTATTTGATTAACTATGAATTACTTATAAATATTTATCTTTTATTAAATATAGATACATTTTGACAAGGAACATTACTTATTCATTATATGAGTAATGCTTTAGAAATTAAATACATGGGTGGGGGACTATTTAACAAAATCCCTATGGTTTGGGGACTTGTTAATATAGGCCCATTGATGTATCATTAGTCTCGTGAGAGGATTTAGTTGTCCAAATAGTTTAAACTATCTATTGATGGTAAAGGTATTATGTTCTTGGGAAACATGATGTCTGATAATTAATAATTTATTTTATTGAGAATACAGTTATTATTTATCCATGATATTTTTCATTGATATAACCATGGATGAATTTCATTTTCAGGACATTGTTTTAATATCATGTGTTTAATTTATTACCTTTCCATATTGACATTGCCTTATCTAATTATTGAATGGAATATTTTATGAGTTATTTACCATTCCATGTTAATTTTTTTCTATTTATTCATTATTGATTCCACATTACTTTCTGATACTGAGAATTTTACCTCACCATTATTATCTCTCCTTTACCCAAGTCATGAAGAAGAAATATTTGAATAATAATTAAAGGGCACAATTTATTTTATTTTTATATATCATGTTTTTATTTTATATTTCTGAATGCATTATGGGTATCATTTATATAGTCTGGATTTCCAACACTAACAAATTGAATGGTATCATGGGATTTGTTTCCTTGTAATCTTTCTAGTGTAATAAAATAACACATTGGATTCAGGATTTTAGGGTAGAGGTGTTACAGTTGGTACCCAAGGAAGTTTAGTAGAAATCCTATAAACTAAATTCAGATAACTTACTTTAGGGAGAAAATGCTAGATATAAATTAAGGATAACTATAGAAGAACATCCAATAATTTTGTTAAGGAATATTTTATGTGGGTATTACTTGAAATACATCCCTTTCTGGACACTACAAGTGGACGTGGTTTGGAATAAGATGTACCTAGAAGTAATAACTCCAAAAAGGTGTTCTTTGCCTAACCTAGGGTAACTTGGAGCATGAAAATGGGCCTTATTGTGCACCTGGTTTGACACTCCTGTTGGATATTCTTAGGATTGTTCACATTTTCTTTACCTACCACTATGATGGATTTGAAAGTAAATATTTCCCCAAAGGAACCATATTATATGAATCTAGAATTCATGATGCATAAATTTATGTTATGAGTTATACCATATTTAGTGTTATACAAATTTCATAACATTATGAGCCAATCCATTATATGTCATTGTTTAGAAATGTAACCTTGAAGAAAAAATGTTATCAGTACACATCAAAAATTTAGATATTTCCCTACTGAGGAAACAAATATAGCTGGTATTGGAACTGAGAAAGTATTGATATATTAAGGAAATATAGTCAGGTTATGAAAAATAACCTTTCCAAATAGAGAAATAAATTCCATGTAGAGAATATCCTCTATTGGATCGCTTTATGCGGACGAATACCTGATCGTGTATTGGGAATACTAATCAAATTATAGCCAGTAAATGGATTCACTCTCTGGAGAAGATATTTACTATCTTGTAATGTAGTTAAATGGAAATAGTTACACTTACAGTTTATTGTCTCTAAGGTGGTGCTGACCAGTGGTGGTCTCTGATCCAGAATACAAGAGAGGAAGAAGAAATTGAACTCATGGAATAGAGAACTATTAAGGAGACAGTCTTTGATAAATACATTCCTCCTAATAAATAATTTGAGATGAATATGCAGTTCATTATTTTAAATAAAAATGAGGAAAAAGTGTTGTAGAGTATGAAGCAACCTCCACTATTTTATCAAGGTATGTTATGTATTTCCTATGCAATATAGAATGTAATATTGATCATTTTTTTGAAGTACATAATCCAAATATCTAAAGGTCACCAGTTTATTAGAGTTTTTCTTCATACTATAAAATACTTTTATATACTATGAAGCTAGATAAATAATCCTCTAAGTCCAACAGCTTCAAGGGAATCCAAGAGAAGAAGAGGTATTATAAACACCATGAAAAAGGGAATGAATCAAAGAAGATAAAGGGAATAAAGTATTTTCCAACATGTGATAACTGTGAAAGAATCACTCTTGTAAATTATTGAACAGATTGAGAGTTTTTTATATGTGTGGAGAAAAGGGTCACCAGGAGAAATAATGCAAAGGAATGAAGGAAAACACTGTTATTCAGTGTTACAACTTCTAGAATATGGGTCACTACTCAAATGAATTCCCCTTGAATCATGGGAATATACCTCCAAAGAAGATAAGGGATCAAGTTAAATCATATGTTATTGACACAACCAAAGTGTAATGATTAATTTAAATATTTATTTGGATCTATAAAATATTTTGTAAATATTTTTTATGATATTCTCATCATATGATTTATAAAATATATAAGGATTGTATAACAATACTTTTTATTTAAGTATTTAAGATCATGTGCTGAATGGTAAAAAGAAAAATTATTCATTAAAAATATAATATTTTCAGAAAACACAAGATTGATGGAATGACAACCCTTAATATGTTTTAGATTTTGAGATAATAATTAAAAAATTAGTTATTTGGATAAGTTGTGATTACCATAGAACTAATTAATGACTTGTCAAAAGTGTTTGATAATATCATTGATGGAGTGTACAACACTTTTGGATTTAATTAATATATACAATAACATGTGTCTTATATAAGATATAATTTTGAATTCATGTTTCCAACAAGGTTTTATGATAATTAATGTCGTTACTATATTTCAAAAGGATACATGAGGATGTTATTCACATGTTTGGAATGTGAAAATTTTGAGCATACTCGTGTTGATTAAAGGATAATGATAAGTTCATTTTGGAATTTCAGTGACCATATTTCTAAAGTTTTGGATCATAACCTTTTGGAAAATTAACCATTTATAAAATGGTTTAAGTTTATGATTAGATGATATTATCAAGGGTAGTGTATTACCTTTCCATATGATGCATCCTTCCCTAAGATATGATGTAGAAAGTTTTCAAAGAATAATCAAAGGAAAATATAATTTTAATAGAAATATATATTCACTTTTATTCATAGAGAGTGAAATAATTCCTAAAATTGAGGGAAAATGATCTTCAAACCAAAACTATTGTCCTAGTACCTTGGTTTGTGATGAATTAAATAGCCCATAGATCATCATAGATATAAGGATTTCTAATGGTTAACTTTAATCAAACCAAGCCCTCTAATAGTATCCATCATAACTTAATTTTTAGACTTTTCCTTTATATCCATATTTCTATTTCCCACATATGTTATCATACTAAGGGACCTATTGATGTGACTGTTATACTTTCCTTTATCTCTTATTATGTAGATGTGATATTAAAACTTTTTACAATGTGGTTATTTGAAAAATAGTTTATTTTCCATACCTATATTTTCATGATCAAGCTTAAATTGGAAGGATGCAATTTATTTAAGATGGAGTGAATGTAACACCTCAAAATTATAATGTATGAACCTTATATTTGATAGTGTGCATGACATGTAACACCAAACGTGTAAGGAAAAATAATGGCATGATAAATTAAAATATATTTACTATTTTAAATATATTTTATTTATTCCATATTTGGTAATGCACTCAACACCGAGATACCATGTGTTACATGCAAGAGTGACTTTCTTCAAGTACTTACATTACATGCAAAGACTGGGTTTTACTGGATAAAAATATAGTACTAAATATATTAAGATATAAACAAGAATTTAAATTATTAGTTATCAAATGGGGTAAATAATTTATTAAAATCTATGGATTACAAAAAATTAAATTTAATTCTTTGATGATAAATTAATTATAAAATGAATATGAAAACAGATTGAATATAAAAGAAAATATTATTATTTTCACAAAGGTGTTTTACATAAATATATTTAATTAATAACAATTACAGGGTGATATTAATTTAATATATATATATATATTATTTAATATAAAATTTTTTAATTTTATACAATAGATTTTATAATAATATGATAAGAACAAATCAAATATTACACTTAAAACCCTATATTTTTATAAAGGCAATTTTACCACCTTTTAATGGAGAACCCATTTTAAATATGAATTTTGACACTTTAATTGATTTAATATATCAAAATATACTTAATCATTGAATTGAAACGTAAAAATTATGTTATGATGGACTTTTTATATTTTTTGAAAGCATGTGAATTTTTAATGAATAGTTAAAAATACTAACTTTTAGTTCAAAACATCTTTTTCATCTAATTTATTTATAAAGTTAAATTATATATTCAATTGTTTTTAGAGTTAAATATGATTAATTTTTAACAATTAATAAAATTTATTTCATTGTAATTAATTTCACTTCTAAATTGATTATAAAAACATATCAAATGTTCAGATGTTTTTAATTTAAAAATCTGCATTGTCCTCCCACGTGTGGGATTAAATTTAAATCAAATTCTCCCAATTATATGATTGGAATTTGGAAAAATGGATTCCAAATTTATAATTATAATAATTTATAATTTCTAGTGACAAAAAAATTTGTTTTTGACATAAGGAATTAGTGAATTTGATTAAAATTAATTACAATTATTAAGGAAAAATTATCCTTAATAAAGGACCAGACCTTTAACTTATGGGTCGAAATAACCTATTCACTTCTCCAAAACAATTTTAATGGACATAATTTAATCCTTAACCTTCTATTATTCAGTTTTTTTGGTTTATTATGTTTTTATTTTGGTAAAAACATGGGTACACCTAATTTTTTTCAAAATACCAAGTGAGTCCTTTTCCTCTACTACAAAAGGCCACCACATCTACCCATTCCTCACACCTCTCAAAACACTTTGGTTTGGCTAATATCCTACCATATAGATTCTAAAATTTCTTAAAATATACCTTTAAGCCTCAATTTGGGCATAAATGTTTCCAAGTAATCCTTTTGGCACAGACCAAAAGATGTAACCCAATTAAGAGGTAACATCTTCTGTCAGGCTCTCTTGTTTCATTTCCATTATCCACCCCTAAAATATATTTATTCTATTATTATATAATAATAAAATTATATTAAATATAATAGGATGTTTTTATGTAAATTTTGGGACCTAAAATTACACACACCTCCATATAATGGGTAACAAAACATATTGTTTTTGTGTACGGAAAACTACTGCCTCACGAAATGATAATTGTTCATTTTTTTCCTTTACCACCTATGATGGTGGAAATTATTATGGAAAATATGTTTATATATGATATATAATATTCTTATTATATATTTATACATATTTTATCCTTTTATAACACATATATTTAATACTTCCCATTATGTGTTAATACGATAACATCATTTGAGGAAGTGTGGGTTGTCGCTCCCTCAAAGCGATATGATTCATTCATGCTATACATGGAACGTATTAATGATGATTTTAATAAAAATATGTAACATGTATAATATATATTGATACTGGAATTATAATATACATATTTATCATTTATTTTTCATTGTTTTAATACGACAAAGAATACGTATGTGCATCCTACCATCACTATGAACGGCGCACTTCATTTCTTATCTCCAAATAATATAAATTTTTATAAAAAATATGTAATGAATATATATGATAATTAATTCATGATTTAAATTCGGTATGTGAGTAAATAATTATCTAATAAATAGTAATAATAATTAACAAGTCAAAACATACTTGAGAAAACTACGCAATTAACACCCAAAATAGTTAAAATAATGAAAGACTTTAAATAAAACAGTTATAAAATATTGTAAGAAGTTGATATATGATATTATAAAAATTATTATAGTTTTGGTATAAGTTATTAACATATTTTAAACCAATATATATGAGGATGAAGACCACACAATAATAGGAAGGTTACGTTAAGGTAATTTCATCTCAATTTACATTCCATTGAGACTAATTTGTTATTATGCACCAATTCACTTTTATTTGGGATATATAATAACATTTTCATGTAATATCAAGAATCAACATATTCTCGTGATATTATATGTTTCATTTAATTCCATTCCTTTTTGTATTTTATTATTCAAATGTTTTAAAGTGGTATGGGAAACATTAGAATGATTAAGGATTATTATCCTCAAGAATGTTCTCAATGATTATCTATGTAATCTCACTTCGTTTGAGATTTTTGACTTTATCTTGAAACAATAACTTTATTATAATAAATTTTCATTGGAAATTACCTTTAAATCCCTATTCTTGTATAATGGATATTATTATTTCCTAAACCGTATATCATTTACATATGGTGTTCACTTTGACAGTTATTTGATTAATTGGGAGTTATTGATAAATCTAAATATTCAATTTAATAAGAATACATTTTGATAATGAAAATTGTTTTTTTGATATATTAGTAATTTTTTAAGCATGAAATACATGGGTTGTGTACTATTTAAGGAAATACTTATGGGATAGGTTCTTGTTAATTTATGTCCCTCAATGCATTAGTAATCTCATGAGATGAATTCGTTGGAAAAATAGTTTAAACTGTCTCTTGATGGTAATAGTATCAGGTTCCTGGGAAAAATGACATCCAATAATTAATCATTTAATTTATTGAGAATTCATTTATTATTTATCTATTATATTTTTCATCGATATATCTATAGATTTATTTCATTTTCAGTTAACTGTTTTAATGTAATGTGTTTTAGTTTCTCACCTTTCCATATTGACATTATCATATCTAGTTATTGAATGGCATGTGTCATTAGTTATTTACCTTTCTATGTTAATTTTCTTCCACTGATTCATTATTACTTTTTTTTACTTACACTTATGGAGCATTTTTTATCACCCTTATTATGTTTCCTTTCCCCAGGTTATGAAGAATAAATCTTGGAATAAGCATTCAAGGGCGCAATTTATTGTATTTTTATGTATCATTTTTATGTTTCCTATTTTCCAATGTATTATGGGTATCGTGTCTATAATATGGATTTACAATATTCCTAAACTAAATTTTCCTTTGTAATTTTATTCCTTGTAATCATTCCAATATAATAAAATAATTCTCTTAATCTAGGTTTTGGGGTTGGGGTGTTACAATAACAATGTTAAATAGATTTTTTGGTACTTAAGATAAGGTTAAACTATTATCTAGTTCTATTAATACATCATACCAGTGAAGGGTTTGATTTTTATTATGATACAATATTCCTGAGCTCAATTATATTCCTACACTAGAAAATCAATGGAAGTATACAGTTCCAGAAAGGTTCATTCTCTTAGTATAACTTCCCCACCCAAAAAAATAGAATTGGAAACCATTGTGCAGGCCCTAATGTGTTTGGGGGGAACCAATCTAGTGAGTGATTATTAGTTTTCATCAGTCATAAAATCTTTAAAAAATACTCTATTACATAAATCTAGAGTAGTGTTGTCCCATAAATTAAATTCAATAATTATATATTGATATTCAGCATGAAAAACAATGACATAGTTATTGATGAATTGAGAGGTAAAATTCATCCTAAATAGATGTAGGAAGAAACTTTGGGATATAATTTGTTGTCATTGATGGATAAACGTCACTTTTATATGGTCAAGGATCATAACAGGATCTATTCGTATCATGTTTTCCAAAAAAACTTCAATCGTGTATGTATCAAGGACACCCTAACATCAAACCGTGATTGTATAATTATGTTTTGGCAGCTTACTATATAGATATCCTCAATGGTTAGATCATTAATTTTATATCCTTCTTATATTTCAATGGTTGGTTGGTGGACCCAAACAATATGAGGGATGAAGTAATAAAGTATTATTGTGCTTTATGTTATCTGATATATCCATGAATCATGAAAATTTACAATTATATACATAACACATTTTAGTATCCCTGTGTAAAATAATATATTTAAATTTTCATCAGTAGATTCCTCACACATATACTGGTAAATTTAGAGCACCTAAGAAAAGAAATAGACTTCAGCTACTTTCTCTCCAATTGTGGAAATGTGATGAAATTATTGTAGACTATATGACCAATATAATATGATACTCTCATATTTGACATAGAGTTTTGGTAAAATTTGATCATATTACAAATATGGATCTCTTATTTTCTATAAAATAGGACTCATATGTTAAAGTGTAATGAAATTAATATGTTAAGAAAATCCCAAAGTTGAATGGTATCACATATAGAATTAATATTTATAACGATTATAGATTCATGTATCCTTTGGGGAAAAGGATAAAACAATAATTTGGATGACATGTTAATTTAATAGAACCATTAATATTTTAGATGACACACAACAAATTTATGTACTTAATTTTAGTGTCTCATAGAAGTATCACACCTCTTTGATTGAATTCAAAAACAATAATAACAATAAGTTAAAACACGATTTGACTCCTAATCTGGCTCTATAAGGATGAATATATCATTCTCCTCTCTTCTCTATATAAATAGGATAATAGACTCTGATAAGAAAAATTATCATAATGGAATACAATTAAATAAGAAAAAATAGTATGAAAATGGATTGCAAGTGATCAAATATATGAGAAGCCTTATATTTTTCAATATAAGAGACCCTTTAAATTAAATATTTCAAACCATGTAATTATCTAAGACCTAAAATGATTTTGTGACCAATATATGGGAGAAAAGTAAATTAATTTCAGGATTTATTAGTCATTTTGAAATGTTGTGAAAATTTTTAGAAACTAATTATGTTTTAGATCTTCCTCTAATATTTATTGTAATGGTTGACAACATTCTTACTACTAAATTTTGGAAATACATCATGTATATTATTATTATAATTTAGTATGAATTTAGTTATTTTTAATCTAATACATCATTTATAGATAATCATATTAGCATCATCAAATGATGTGATATTTTACAATAAGTCAAGTTGATAATTCTATTTGAAGACAAGTGGTAGCATAGAAAACAGCAATATGAGACATTATAATATAAAGCTAATGGATATAATTTTTCAATAATGAACAATTATAAGCTTCTCAAGGGAAATAAGATCGACATTATAGACATTTTAAGAACCCCAACCTTTCTTACCATTTACTTATTATCTTATCATATCCATTTAATTTTATAGAATGTGTATTTCTATTATTTAAACAATATCTAAAAATATTTTTCATGGTTTGTGGAAGATATTGTTGGATTTTTCTAGGTACATATGTTATGATAAAAAATAGGTACATTTTGGTACTCTAGTATCTCTAGTATCTCTATTTAGAAAATTAGGTACTCAATGGGCTTGAACCGAGTACCCAAATGAACTATATCATGTTTAATTATTGTTGGGGGTATTTTTATCATTTAACCATATATTTAATTGTCGTAAAATTTATACCCTCGGGGTTTTCAACCATTATTAGTTAGAAACACTCCTTGTATATTCATCTATATCTTACTCAAATATCTAGATAATACCCATCAAATCCTTTCTCTAGATCCTTTTATTGATCATGTGCACTCATATTAAACAAGGTAAGAGTATAACCTCACTCAAGTCTTCATGTACCACTTTTTTCTAGACATGACATACTAATCTCATCGATTAGGATTTTTGGTTCCTACAATTCCCATCTTATTTAAATGTACTATTATATTTTGGGTCAAATCATAGTGGTTATAAAAGTTGATGATCACTATATAAGGTATTGTTAGTAGTTGGTTTGATGAAGAGTTCCCTTTTATAGTATTTTCAATACCATATTTACATTGGATATTGGTATCTTTTATTTTTATTTATTTTAAGATTTTGAATATTTCATTCAATTATATATGATTTATGTACATAAAATGTATATTATTCTATAGTCAGTTCCATGTTTGGTATTTCATTGTTTACATTCTATTTTAGATACCATTGATTTTTTCTAGGTTTATTGTAAGTGACCTAGAAAATGTTTATTACAAGTTCATGGTGCTAGTATCCTTCCATTAAACAATTGGAGTCTAGATTGGGTTGCAAATTGGGCGTGACTACTAATCTATGTGGGGCCTTAGTGGTTCAAGTAATATTGGTGACTCTCTAATACTTTCATACCCAATCACTACACTGGTAGCATTGGTCATAATTCCCTTGACTAAAACTGTTAGACACATACTTACATTATTTGAAAAATTCAATTTTATTATTTTTCTATTGTTATGTATTATTTTTTCTTTATCCAATTCACCATTTTTATGCTCTTATCACTCTATTAAAGATCAATGATTTAATTGAAGGATATCATTTATATTTCTAATCACAAACCATAGCCATGATATTAAACAGGGAAAGGATATTTTAATGGAAACAATTTTCAATTGATGTACTATTCATATTAGATAAACTATTTGTAAATTAAAAATATAAAACTTTTTTATATTTAATAAAAAAATTCAAATGATTCTATTTAGTCAAATTTTTCACACACAAAAATCAAATTCATTTCTTTTCAATATGGTTCATAAAGAAGAATTTGGAGAAGTATGGAGAAATATAACTTGGGAAATAACTCTATGACTTATCATTGATATAGAATTACAACATTTCTAAATCAATCCCAAAATCAAATACAAATTTATAATGATTCAATTAATATATAAATCCAAAAAATAGAAACAATCCAATACTAAAGCCTGATGGAATCTTAAGAAACTATAAAATGAAATAAAATGTGTTAAGAATAATTGAATAGAAAAAACTCTCAATATAAAAAATGGTTTGGTAGAAAACTAAAAAAATACATTACACCATAATTTTTTATAAAAAAAATTATTTTAAAATGTTCAAGGATTCGATGTCCTCTAAATCACAGTTTTCTTACGTAATAAGGTAAACTCAATTTATCATGATCAATGGTGGTGTCATAAAATATTTAAAGATTATTTATACATATAAAATAAATATTTTATTAAAAAAATTCAATCAATGAATATAAAATAATTAATTTAATTTATAATTTAATAAATTTAAATTTCCAAAATAAAAAACATCTCATATTCCCAAAAACCCTCAATCCAAAGGGAGAAGACCTATTATTTACTCAATAGAACCATAAAAAATTTCAATGGTTATTTACTAAGATAAAATAAATATTTTTAACCTCAATTTATATTTTATATAATTCCCATATAAACCAATGAACTCTTAAACAAAAAAAATCATATCATGGGAATTTTAGTAAATTAATAATTATTCATAATAAATGAAAATAATTAAGGCATTATGTGATTTCATATATGTATTAAAATACTTATGTTGGTCATTAAAATACTCTTAGAAAATTTTTAAATAATTTTTATTTATCTAAATTATAATCATTTGGAATTCTCACTTCTTTGATAAATTAAATGATTCAAGGAAAAAATGGAATTAATTTAAAAAAATGATGAAAAAATTTAAAATTTCTCATGATGTAAATCTATTCATTAGTTTTTAGTTTCATATAAATGGATTCATCCATATTGTTCTATAAAATCAGAAATTTGACTAATTATTTATATTAACATAATAATAATACATATATATATATTCTTTTATAAAAAATGATTACATAGATAAATAGTAAATAAATTATAATAAATATTTAAAATTAATATTTTAAAATTGTAAAAAACATAATTTTTATAATATATAGTTTTATATGATGCCTGATATATTATACCATAAGTTTGTATTTTATAGATAATACCTCAATTTTATACCTAAATAAGATCTAATGTATAATTCCCCAACATATTAAAATATAAATGATTTTGGTAAATAGAAAATGGAATGTACCCTAAGATGGGGGTGAATTATGGTATATCAATTAGAACTACCTCCCTTAACAATATTGGAATTAAGGATGGTTATACTTATTCTCTCCTCTATATAGTGTTAAAATGTCATAAATAACCCAATAGGACAAGTTTTATTTGGTTTTTCAACTATGTATTATATTTTTATGGAGTATAAAAAATCATTATGTACGCTATCTATTAAAATATTTAGAACTAATTCACTAACTTTATATGTATATAACCTCTAAGTCATAAAAAATAGCTATACCTTTTACAAGTTATGGTGAACTATTAATTAAAAAAATTAGAATGATCCCACTAATCAATATATAAATAAATACTTGACAATTTATCATTGAATAATATGAATCTTTATCTTCATCGCGTTGATGAAATCAAACTTATTCTTTATATATTATTAGAATGTGTCAATGAGATTTAATTCCCTCTCTTTCTAAAAATATTTCATAATAAAATCTTCTCCCATTATCATCCCCTTGTTCTTCAATCAAGATCTCAACCAGAATAAATATCTCGTATATATATAATATTTCAAATATTCACTCTTTGACTACTCTTTTGATAATACCATCCACAAATACATTGAAATTTGAGTAAATTGATCTTCTTAGAGTTATTATCATAAATACATTGAATGATATGTGAATCTTTTCCATTTAACTGAAATCCTCCAATGTATTTCCTTAGTAAAATATGCATAACCATAATTAGAACCATTGGAAACTATTATTTCACCAAGGGATTCTATAGAACACAAATATATTAATGGTATTAATTATTGAATTATTTCTCCATTAATGTCATGGTAGATAGAAACATTTTCAAATAT
The DNA here is from genome assembly GCA_963277665.1 of Viscum album. Lineage (NCBI taxonomy): Eukaryota > Viridiplantae > Streptophyta > Magnoliopsida > Santalales > Viscaceae > Viscum > Viscum album. Next base: position 1,101,337,893 of record OY728123.1, read on the forward strand.
TCTTTTGAAATATTTGAAAATCACAATGCCATAAAATTTTATAAAATCATTTTCTATTTTTGTTTCAAAATGGATTTAAAATACAAGTATATTTCTTCTTATTATTTATTTTTGTATAGGGTTTTAGTAAAATATCTTCACACTGTAGTACAAAGCATCATTTTTTATGGTATTCAATTGATTTATCAAAAAATAACTATAAAACATTTATTAGTTTCCATATATCCTTCAAATAATTTTTCTCAATCATCAAGTATTTCCATAATGTGTTATATTTGAACATGTCATTTTTTGGTTCTCTAACCTAAACAGATTTAGTATTTTATTAACATTAATAAAAACATTATAATTATTTTTTCATATCAGTTTGATTCTTTTCAATGGTACTTACATAAATTTATCAAAAATTGAATCTAAAAACACATTCTTGATTTTCTATACATCATTAGTCAGTATTATTAAAAAACTAAAGTGAGATTAAATTGTTTTAATTCACTGAACTTAAATGTTATTAAAAAAAATATTCCCAAAACTATTTCTTGATATTTCCAACAATAACATTCAATATAAAACATATAACTTGGTACTACTCAATCATTATATAAATATTGGGCTACATATCTTAAATTATACTAATAACCGTAAACACATGACCACACACACCTACACATATGAGAATACATGTATGGTTGTTTGTATTTCAGCCATGTAAAATGGGATCACATTAGAGTTGCTGAATCAGTGTATAATTTCTTTAAAAAAACAAATCATATTTTCCATGTAATTTTTATTGAATCGTTATTTTTTTCTAATTATATCATTACTCGTCAATATATATATTAAAAGTACATCATTAAACGAATGCAAACCAGATTTACTTTTTACACCACCAATATAGATTCTAATGAAAGTTTAATGATTGACTTATTAGTTAACTTGCACATGTAACTAATTAAATAGATTAAAATAATATTAAACATAGTCTCACTCTATCTAATCTTAGGATCCCACTCATATGTTTTTTCCCATTTCTATAGAAAAATAAATAATAAATGAAGGAAATTTATTAATCATTTTACAATATTTATGCATCTTTGATCACTTTATAGCCTAAAATATTTTCATTCATCTATTCACAATTTTCATCTCTTTATTACTCATGATGTCATATATCATTTCTAAATCCCTCTTTATATATTTTTGTATGCATCACCCATAATTTTTAAATCAACATAATCATATATGGATAATATTTCTAATATTCATATCAGAGTATAAACAATTATGTATATATCTTCAATTAAAACCCATATTTATTTATTTTTTATTTATGATATTTTTATATTGGTCAAATAAAAATTAAATACCTCCATAAGTACTATATTGAATAACCCAATAAATCCCACATACTATATATATGAGTGGAGAAAAATAATAAAATTTGGTTATAAATATTATCTACAACAATACGGATTTGATGCATGGTAATTGTATTCATTTATCAATGTAGAAACTAGAAATCATTGCAAAAAACATAAAATATATAAATAATAGATAATTTTCCTTTTTCATATTTTGAAACACCACAAAATTTATTCATACCACAATTTTATTTTTTCATTCCACAATACATCATATTGAACCAATCATAACAAGAAAAAAATTGTAAACAAATGATATTTTACATATAATTCCATGAAAAAATAGAATTTTATATTTTTCAAACCATGGTTTTAGTCTATCATGTATCTGCTTTCATGTTTAAATTATCTAACAATCAGATTCAACCCATATCCCATGAAATAACTATCTCTCCAAAACATTAACATTATTCGTTTAAACAAAATTTGAATCAAAAAAGAGTTTCATATAACATGAAACTTTTTACCTTAGTATCTAGAACCTCATACTTAATTTATAGGTAAATTAATTGAACATATTTTATTATTATTTAGACTATTAATGGAAAATGAATTTTATACTAACATTGAATTTATAACTGTGAAATTATATTCTCCATCCAATATTATTTTCTACAATGTATTTCTACATAAATGGGGAATCATGAAATTAATATCAAATAAAATGTTTTGTTTATATTTTCATATGGAAATAGTTTCAATATTATTTCATCTATTTGAAATAACATCCAAACATATTAATTTCATAATGCATAAATTTATAACCATATTCTATAAAAAAAATGAAAACCCCAAAATAGAAAATATAAACTAAGATTTTAATACCTTGCCTATTGTGGTTGTTAGAAATATATCTATAAAAATCAATTTAAAATCACTCAGGAATATTGAAGAAACAATAATTTTTATCTATAAACCAATTTATATTAGGATATTTATAGGAAATAAGAGTGAGTGTGTAACACCAAGACCCTAACCACTGGTTCCATACAGGAGTTCAACATTACATCGTATATGCCTCCTCATAAAAATGACACTAATGACTAGAAATCAGTGTCTATGTATTCCATTCTAGATAATATACCCTCAGAATTATGTCAGAAGACAAATAATAATAAAATGATATAATAACTAATCATGTAACATGAGAAAATATAAGGGTTACAAATATCACATACAGGTAATATATTTTCTCCAAAAATGGAAATCCAAACTAGAGTATAAGTGCAGATAAATTAACAAATATAATATAGGGGTCTTATGGAGTCCATATCATCTATTTAGTAGATATATGCTCCACTATTCATCCATCCATCATAGTTCCATTTCCCCTCTCTAGATCCATAATCATGAAATATCTAAGCGTACATAAATTATTTAGTAAGGTGTGATTAAAAGACTCTGTAACACAACATTAATATTTCTATAACCAAGTGTACTCAAGTATTAAATGTTAATTCCATGAAAATGATAAGTTTTTCAAAATAATAACTACTTACAATCCAAAACCAAGTTGTTTTGTGCAATCTAAGCCACCAAAGAACCCATGTTATACCTACTTCAGATCCATGATTTATGGATAACATGAAGAAGTTGTAAGTATCCATTATAGCCACCATTTAGTGGATATTTCACTAGAAAACTTCACAACATTATCTCAATATTAAACTTGTTTTCCCCTTGTCAAATAAAAAATCAACTATGAATCGAGTGTGTCCTCAACAAAAAATGTTACTCACAAATAAACTTGGAATTGAGTATCCTGATACTTAGGCATTGATTCCATCCCCAACATAGTGTTTCATGGTATAATCATATCTTCACCTTATTCTAAGGTATATCATTGCCATTATCACAAGTCAAATGCACTCCTCCTTGAATGGATAATAATATTGTAATGGTCTTATTATAATTAGCACCAAGAAAAATACCTCTAAGCATGGTAACATACATAACATGGTAGATAATACAATGAAATCATTTCATCAAGATAGTAAAGTAGAAATATGTGTGTGTGTGTGTGTTTGATTAATATCAAACTTTAAAAATTTCCTACAATAAGAACTCATATCCTCAAGTTTCATAATGGGTCTTATAAGATACACACACACCCACATGTTATTACAATAAAACATAGTGAATAAAATATAACCACAAATAATATTTATAAAATCATCATTTATAGATGAGATCCTAAAAATGAAACAATTATCTTCAAGGTTATTTATGTAAAAATCAAGGATAAACCGTGATATATAGTTCGAATGATTGAGTGGAAACCTCTATAGCCAATAACACTTCCTCCTTGGCAATGTTATCATATTTTTTGACACATCAACTGTCAAGGTTCATTAAATATTCCAAGAACAAAATAAAAAACATTAATTTGAAAAAGAAAAAAAATGTCACATGTACTAAAAGGTCCTCTATCCTGGATAATTTTTTAATTATCCAAAAAACTATATTACATGTGTTATAAATTTATTATTCAATTTATAATAAAAAACCACATGTGATAATACTTTGTCTCTCTAAATAATATGCAGGTGTAAATCCATTATTATTATTCTTTGAAATTTTAGGGTAATAATTTGTATCATTTTAAGAAAATCTAGGTTAATAATTCAATTATAATTCATTTATAATCCATGTTAATAATTAAATTATCATCATTTTATGACTTTTATATTTTAAGTTTTTAAGAATAACACATACATATATTTCTAGAAGACATTGGAGGACTAAATATTCAAATGAATGTGAAACAAATACATAGAATTTTCACCATCTAAAACACAACACCAACTATTTAGGAGGGAGACAAAGGAAATACTACCCCTTGAAACTAGAGTAACAACTTAGTTTGGTTGAATAAAGACTTAAAATATCATATATAAATAGAATTATATTATTCTTGGACATTGGTGATCAAAAAAAATAAAAGACTTATGGGTTTGGATGTTTTATATTATTAGCACTGTGTACAAGTCCATAGCATTACAATCATAGAGTAAATTATTAATTAAATTCATCTCCAAAATATTTGTGAATGTAAAACCATTGAAAATGGACCAAAATAATTCAATTACATGATTTATTAAAATTTATAACCATTAAATAGATTACAGAGTCTTTTTGAAGTAGAAGGAAGGGAAATTAGATGTTTTTAATGTATTTCTCCCAAAAAAAGAATTGTGTAAGGGTAATACAACATTTCCCTTACATATATCCTAGGATTCAAGTAATTTTGTAAGTTTACCCATATGAATCCTTTAAAAATAATGGAATACCATTAAAAACACTCTAGTTATAGTTATACAACACATTATAACCATAAAACAGCACCTAAAGTACCCTTATGAACAACACCATACACTTATTCAGATTTAGGGAATTAGTGGGTACCCTTAAAGAAAATATATAATAAGGAACTTACCCTTATAGAGTGGTTCATAACCCTTATGCAGTTCAGGGTTACCCTTATTCGTAGATTTGTACCCTTTTGCAACACTTGATAAAAGGGTGTTACCCTTATGTGGGATCTCTAAAACCAACTCCTCCCTTACGTAAAACCATAAAATTTTGTGTAAGGGTAATTTTTGTTAAAATATTATCTTTTATGATAAAAAAAATATAAATTATATACAAGGAAGGTTTTATTAAATATTAAAAATTTATAATATTACAATTCTCTCCCTCAGATAACTTCTCATTCCTGAGAAGTATATATAGCGAACTCATGACACTAAGCTCAAAAATCAAAAATCCCATAACCACTTCTCATGCAGGATCTATAAATTCTACCATATGATCATTATTAGTGGTATTATCCTTCCCCATAAAAATATCTGACTCTGGTCTTTAATCTACACTGTATGGTCCTTATATGATTAATCAGGCTCCACCTCAACATTTTCACAGTTAATTACACGCACAAGATAAGGAACATACCTCAGGATATGAGACATGTGAAATACATTATGCACACCATTTTATTAAGAAGGAATACCTAGATAGTATTACACCATCCCAACCCATTTGATCATCTTGAATGGTCCAACAAAATATGAGGTCGGTTTGCCTAGCATCGTCAAACATCAGTTGTCTAACTGAGGATTCACTCTCAAGAAAACTCAATAACCCTTGGTGTACTTCAAAGGTATCCTCTCAAATTCATCCTACAAACTCTCCCAGCTTTGAGTGGTGATATACCTCTTTTAAATAAATCACACTTTCTCATGGGTCTACTAAATAAAATTGGTCAACTCAACTGTCACTTCACCAACCTCGTGACAAGAAAGCACTGAACAACTTGGTCTCTAGAAAAGAGCCTCATAAAGTTATATCTATATAAAATTCTTGTAAATTTTGATGTATAAAAACTCAACCAATTAATGATGATCATCCCAAGGACCACAAAAGTCTAGGACACATGCTTAAATATTATACTCCAATATGTATATCATCTTCTTGGACTCTCTATCTGTCTGAGGATGGTATGATGTTATCAATATTACTAGAGTCCCTATATCTTCTTACAAGACCAAACAAACATGTGAAATGAATCATGAATATATATATGATACAATTTTCAACGAATTCCATTTAAGTATACCATCTCAAATACATACATCTTCCATATCACATTTACCGAGTGAGTCTCCTAGATCAGTAAGAAGTGAGAAACCTTCATCAGCAGATCGAAAATGACCTAAATATAATCATGAATCAACAAGGTCTTGGGTAACTCCATAAAAAATACATCATTACTTCCTATAACTTCCTTATGGAAATTTAAGTGGAAAGATCAAACCACCAAGATGTAGGTGCTCGCCATTTACACTCGAGCTGGTAAGGCATTGTGAAAAAAAAATGGCAATGTCCCTCTTTATCCTTGGACACAATAACAGTCAACTAAAATCATGATAAATATTTTTTTTCTATGATGTATCACAAATATAGATGTCTAAAATCCCATATTTAGATATTATCTAGTGTAATAAAGGACTAAAACTCTCCCACAAACAAGTATCACATCATCACCATCCATAACATCCCAAATTGAGTGCCATGCATCGGTGCCCTGATCTGGTCAGTCACATGACCTCAAGCGCATCTCCCCATATTCCAAAGGCTACCGATTACCATTAAGGGTTTAATATCATTCATGTGGAGAAAATTCCATCTTTTCCAGTGTAAAACACCAACTGAGAATAAATAAATAATAAAAAATATATAACCATAACCATAAGGATGGAAATATCACATAAGGACTAAAAATGGAAAACAATATCAAAAATGAACAATATATATGCCATTCTAATATATGTTCTAAGTTTCCAAATGAAAAATCAAAATTAAAGACACTTAGTGCTCTCATGCGGGTCCTGAACCATGTCTGGTTCCCTCATACATGCTCCAACCCAACAAATTCATCTTACACAAAGCCCTTTACCTTACCATGACATGCAACCATGAAATCTATTCAGGTACTGATCAGGCAACCTGATTAGGGTGTGAGTACAACTCAGTAGGCCACCACCAATGGTTTATAAAACAATATCCATTAAATTTATAGTGTTTGAAGTTGTATAAATAATAATTCATAAATAAACTATTATGACATTATCAACTATTTTTTATTTAACCACATAAACCCTCGGGTTCCCATAGACACTCGAATCTCAATACCTTCTTCAAACCGTGATAGAGTCTGAACTATTCCCATATGATATCATATCTTCAAATTAAATTGTTTCTATTATTTAATTATTACATTGATTCTCATGTTATTATTAATACTTTATAGAATTGAATTCCCACATTCCCATTCATAATTCAGACTCGAATCCCCATGTTATCATCCATTCCTCACACAATTGAATGACTTGTTCCCATTAATATCTTCAAAAATAAATGACCATGTTTCCATTAATAACATCATAATTGAATTTACAGGTTAACATTCATCAACACAAAATTAATTAAAAAATAAATTATCCAGAACAATTTCATTACTAAACCAACAATTATATAATAATACCAATCTGATTAATTAATTCACCCATTAATTAATCATCTCAATATCAATACTAATTGAACAATTTTTCATCACCCAATTACCATTAATTAATTCCCCAATTAACTAATCACATTATATCCTTTAATCAACTTAACAATTGATTAATCACTCACCCATAATTAATTCAATAATTAATTATCGCAATTCATAATATCAACATCGCATAATTTATTCATCAATTAATTATCACAAATAAGATATCTCAAAATCTCATAATAATTTCATCAATTAATTTTATCAAATAACATATCTCAATATCTCCAAATTAATTTGAAAATTAATTATCTCAAATCAATAATCTCAAATATCTCAAATTTCACATCTCCTTAGTTAATAAATTCACCAAATTAATTAATTAAATCATGAACTCAATTTATAAACATAAAGTAGAAATCATATAATTTAATATAAATAATTTAAATAAAGAGTATGGGATTTGAAATATATAACACCTATATCAATTTATTGACAATGCTCTCCAATGGAAGAATCCTTGATTTTGACAGAATAACAACATGGAATGAGACCTAGATAATAATCCCTAAATCATGATCGAACAAAACATGATCCCTTAAATATCAATATAGACCCAAAATCATAGATATAGATTTAAAAAATAAGATACATTTATAACAAAAATATAAAGGAGCATCCCACCAAAATAATGGAAGAAGAATAGAATATCATTCTGGAAGAAATCACATTACTAAAGAGGTAAAGATCTACCTACCGGTCTTCGAATCGCCAAGAATGAAGGTCATAATGGCTTGAAATCCCTCCAAGAGGAATTTTAATTTTGATAAAATGATTAAGAGTTAATCTAGAGAGTTTGGGGGTATTAGACAGGGGTTTAGGGATTTTTTTAATAATTTTCAGGGGATGAAAATCCCATATGAAAGGTTTGCTTCTAAAGGCACACAGTTTCTCCTAACCATGCACACTAAATGTGTGAATACTATTGGGGGTGCATAGTTTCTCCTTTTAGGGTGAATGGATTGAAAAACGATGTGTCATCCATAAAAAACCCCTCTCTATAAGGATTCATGGTTTTTTTGGCAAGGGTGCATGATTAGGGAAAACCATGCGCCAGCTGTGTACTTCCTTCTTTCTTATATTTTTCAAAAACAAATCACCAAAACACACCCCATGTTAAATCCCAAAAAAATTACTCAAAACTAAGAAATATAGTACCTCTATATGATCCTATTACATGTCTATAAAGGTTCAAGATATTACAATCTCTCCACCTTATAACAGCTCATCCTTGAGATGTACTCCCAAGAATCTATAAGATTCAGATTAAAAATATTGGTTCATTGATCCATTATATCTGATTCTATCTCACATGGTTCTTCCATCACATGACCATGTTTCAACAATATATGAACTATCAGAATGTTCTTACCCCATAAACACTTTCTCACTGAGATCTAACGTATGTATCGGATTCTCCTCATAAGACACATCTATATCAAGGTCAACATCATTCACATCGATCACATGAGAAGGTTTAGGGTGCTACCGACAAAGTTGTGGCACATGGAATACATCATGAAAATCATTGTATATCTATGGAATATCCAATCTTTATACCACCATACCAATTTTCTAAGCAACTTCAAATGGTCCCATAAACCTAGGCGCCAACTTTCTCGATCTCTATATCCTATGATTTCCCAACCTAGGAAGCACATGAAGGAATACATGATCACCCTATGTAATCTCTAATAGTTTTCAATGTGTATTATAATATGTATTCTTTCAGATATGATCTTTATCCATATGTTTCTGAATCAAGTGTGCCTTCTTTGATGCCTCATGCACAAGACTTGGTCCCAACATCTCAGAATAACTTACCTCTATCCATTATAGAGGTGATCTGAATGGACAACCTTAAAGATCCTTATATTGTGTTATCTTTATAGTTTTCTAATAAATGATTTTATATAAAAACTCCACAAAATATAGGTTATTCTCCAAATACCCACTGGAGTAAAGGAAAAATTCTTACAACATATCCACAAGCACCTGTATAGTATGCTGCAATTTCCTATCTATCTATGGGTGAAAATTCATAGTCAAAAAAACCTATGTACCAAGAGCCTTTTGTATGAACTGAAAGAATAAATAAGTAATGTATGAGTAGTATTATGAAATTATTGTCTTTAGAACCCCATACATATGGATTATCTCCAGAACATTCAAATATATCAGCTTCTCTACTGAGAAAGTCTCCCATATATGCAAGAAATGTACTACCTTCATCAGTTTGTCCATAACAATCAAAATAGATTCATTATTCTAAGGAATCAATGGGATACCCACTATAAGTCCATAGAAATGTCGTCTCACTACCATTCTCATATGGGAAATAGTTGTACTAAACCACCTAATCAAAGATGCTCAGTCATCACCTGCTGATTGGTTTAGCATCATGTCATGAACCCTAATATCTCATTTTTCATGCTCGACCACCAAAACTATCATCATAGGTCATGGTATATTTTTTCACACCGAGATGTACCAACAATTTCAAGGCCTTAAACTCATGAATCAGATAATCTCCCATGCTCATAGGAACAATAACCCAATCCCTGACATATATGATTTCATCCTCATCTATGGTCCAATCGAAAGGTGACTCCCCATCTTCAAGACTTTCACTCATGTTAAAACACTATGGATCATCACACTATATTTCCTTGATCCATTTCAAAAGGGTATACTCCAATAAAACTAATTCTAGAGTTGTCTTCTCCTGAATCTCATGAACAACAACATGAATCTTAGTCATCAAGTTCATAATCATCGACTAAGCACTAGACTCTTGTACTGCTTGAGTCTGAGTTTTCCTGGTCAAAGCATCAGGCACATAGTTTCCCTTCCTAGGAATATTTTCTAACTCAAAATCAAAGGAAAACATATACTCAAATTGTCACGGCTATTTGATATTCATTTCTTGTTTCCAAAATATATACTTTATTCTATTGTAATTGTTATACATGATAATCTTCTCACCCAATTTATAACACCTCAATCAATTCAAATCATAAACCACTTATACTAACATGAGTTCATGCATAGTGTAATTATATTAATGTGGTCTCAACTACCAAGAACCATACGTCACACCACCATCCCTCAAAATCAACACTAATCCTTTTCTAATCCCAAAAGTGTCATAATACACCGTATACTCATCAATTGGATTCAGTAGGATCATGATCAGTGCTAATGTTAAGATATTATTCATCTCCTAGAAATAATTCTCACATAATTCCAACCATTCAAAATTTATGCTCTTTCTGGTAAGGCTCATAAGTGGTGTTTCTAATCAGGAAATTTCCAGGGTGAATCACTGATAATATCTTTCTAACCCCAAAAATATAAGAATATCAAAAAAAATTCTGTGGATACTCCGAAGATAAAACTACATGTACTTTCTATGGGTCCACTAACACGTCATCATATGTGATGATGTGACCGAAGAAGTTTACCTAATAAGTCCAAAACTGAAAATTAGAGAGCTTGGAATATATTCTATTCTCTCTCATTATACATAGGATAAAATCAAGATGTTGGGAATGATCTTCATAATTCTTGGAGTACACCAAGACATCATCCACAAACACTATCACAATTTGATCCAGGTATAGATGAAAGACTTTGTTCATCAAGTCCATAAACATTATTGTTGCATTATTCAAACCAAATTACATTATGATGAACTCAAATATGTCATACCTGCTTCTAAAAGTATTCCTATTTATATAATTAGTCATAACTCTCAACTAATAATACCCCAATCATGATTCAATCATTGAGAAAATACAACCTCCCATCAATTGGTCATATAGATCATCAATACATGGAAGAGGATATCAGTTATTCACTTTCATTTGTTTCAACTTCCAGTAATCAACACACAAGCATAGAGTCTCATCAGCCTTATTAGAAAATAACACTGGTGAATCCCAAGGAGACATACTCTGATGGATAAATTCCTTATCCTCCAACTACTCCAGGTGAGTCTTGAGATCTTAAAGCTTTACAGGTTCCATTTTTATTGGTGGGATTTAGACTGGATCATCCCTCGACATGAGATCAATATAAAACTCCTTGCATCTCTCAATTGGAAGTCTTGAGAAGTATTTATAAATAAATCATGAAACCAATCCAATATGTGTGTAAATACATCTCACTTTACACCTACTTTATCCAGTAATATACTAGAAAACTAGGCTATAAGCTCTCCCAGTTGGTGATTAATTGACTATGATCGTCCTTCCTGGAAATCCAAATCTCCACAGTTAATATACTTCTCACCCTTAGGATAAGTAAAAGTCACTCTCCTATGTTAATAGTCTATATGGGATCAATATTCGGAAAAAAGTTCCATACCCATAAATATATCAAATCCTAACATGTCAAAGTTGTAATGATCCCACATAAAACGATACTCTCCAACCTTGAGAGAACACCCCTTTCATAGACAAGTGCTTCTAAACCGTACTCCCAATAGTGTATCTATTGTGAACATCATGATAATGAAATCCACCACTAGGCTTAAACCATTCACAAGTTTCACCAAAATAAATGAATGAGAGGTACCAATATCAAATAGGTAACTATCTAGCATAAAATATACATGAATAATACCACTCACTATCGATGGTCAAGACTCACTATCCACAGGTTTAGGTTGAATGCAATGAAACTATCCTCCCCCTCTTCCATATGATGAAGCCTAACTCATTTGTGCTATACCAATCTGCTGATATAGGGGATATTTCATAGAAGCACCATGTCCACAGCCTCTAACTTTTTATCTCATAGAACTCCATCTTTAATACTGATATGTTGTAGAATATCACCTTCCCATACCCTGGTTCTATCTTCCTCTTCTATCACTACTCATAAGTCGTTGAGTCCTGTATAAAATCAATATATATCCCATATTTCCATAGTACTATCAATTTACTGGTTATTCGGGGAATTATATTCATAAGTATCCCAACCTACCACACTGGTGATAGATCACTCGAGCAAGATACTAAGAAATGAATCCCTCTATATGTGCGCCCTACATCCCGCTACCCTTAATAATATTGTGATAGTGACTCTTACTACTCCTGGATGTCATACCTCTAGATCATCCAGCTGCAACTATCTGTCTAGCATTAGAAGACTCATTCAGGTTCCCCTCATCTATGAGATCCTGATCCACCACCTCAACAAACTTCATTATCCGAAAGTGTAAACATGGGACTTAATCTAACATTTAAGTCCATAAGGGAAATGACTTTTCATAGAATTATCATCCCATAAAAATGTTGAAGTAATTCACAACAAGTATAGAATGCATCATGTATATTCCATCATAGACATACTCCCCTAAGTAAACTACATGAACTTATCTTCTCTCTCAAGCGTCAGTATCTCTGGATAAAAGTGCTCTAAGAACCTCTCCAATAAGTACTATAAAAAACATTATCTTGTCCAGTCTATGCCTAAATGTCCCACTAGTGCTTCTTTGATCATTGTAGAAACTAATTATCCATATTTAACCTCCTCTCAATATAATTCTATAAATTTTCATGTATCGTCTCAATGGAATCAACCTAGAACTCACCTCTCTCTGATCCACTATCACCAGTAAAAGTTCGGGGGTGACACAAATGAAAATCCCTCATCATATTAGACATACTCTCCACAACCCAAACTATGTATCTTTCCATGAATTTCATAAAGTGACAAAAGTTATCTCAAAAAATTCCCCCCTACTTCCTCACCCGACAGAATTGGTGCCTCAGGTACCACTACTGGTAAATCATCTCCATCCATATCACCATGTCGTCCTCTCAACAAGCTTCATTGCGGAGGAAAATCTATTCAATTCCAAACACGCAACATATTACACATTTCAAAACATTAATAGATTTATAAGAAACACAATATTCCACAACATCTCATTTCCCCAAACCTCTCTACATAGCTAAAATCAAGGTGAAATCACTACCCTTAATCATCCTACACCTTGGTCTTGGGTAACAAGGGTAAACTCACTCTCATCAGGCATGACCTCATTTGGAAACCCATTTATTCTCATCTTGCATCATTTTGCAATATTTCTCAATTTCATGTAAGGAACCATTTTCAATTCAAGCTTACAAGAAAGTAAAAATAGTTCAAGTTTAATAACAAACCCAAAGGAGGTTTTCCTATTCATGGATAAAATGATGAATGTCACAAAAAAATAATGTTGAGTGCCTAGAATGATGCATGAATACTCAAATCTCATGCTATACTAGTCCAGGATTCAAATATCAAAAAATCTCTAAAACAAAAATCACATCACACATCAAGTGTGTCACACAAGGTGAAATAATATTCAAATATAACAATAAATATAAATAACAACAATCCCACTCTGGGTACTTGTGTTCTCCCCCGTACATGAGTTATCTACTCCCATGCATGAGCTCATAACCAATTCCAAACTCTTCTGAGACACCTATCTACCTTTCCCAAATAATAATACAAAATAAAACAAAGGAAAAATTTTTTGATACCACTTTTTAACATCCCCACCCAGGTTTCAAAAACTAGTACCCTTATCTGATCATTTAGATGACCACAAACACACCTCCCAATGTGTCAGATGCTACCAATAAGAAGGGAGGGCCTAATATTAGTTAAGGAGATAATATAACCCATTTTTCAAAGTAATACACAAGAAGAAAATAATTAAAAAATATATTAATATATAACTGTAACAAGAAGGATTCCAATATCACATGAGGACTAAAAATAGAAATACAATATCAAAAATAAATAGTAGATATGCTATACTAATGTACATTTCATGTTTCAATATGAAAACTAAAAATTAAATACCCTGAAAACTCCCAAGAAGGTACCAAACCACGTCTGGTTCCATAATCCATGATCTAATCTAACTTAGCCATCTAAAAAAATACCTTTTGACTTATATTGTCCAACATCCATGAAATCTATTTGGGTACTAATCAGGAAGTCTGAGTAGGGTATGATTAAAAATAAGTAGTCCACCACTGAGGGAATATAAAATAATATCTAGTAAATTAATAGTGTATATAGATATATAAATAAGAAATCACAAAGCATAAATCAATAGTTATCACATTTTCAAGTATTCATTATTTGACCACATAAACCATCGAATTCCTATAGACACTCGAATCCCAATACATGCTTCAGTCTATGCCAGAGTCTAAATAATTCCTATGATATATCATATCTTTTAATTTCATGGTTACCATTATTTAATTTATACTTTAATTACTATGTTACCATTCATACTTCACAGAATTGAATGGCCTTGTTCCCATTCAAAATTCATACTTGAATTCCCAAGTTACAATTCATACCTCACACAATTGAATTACAATATTCCCATTCATAATTTCAAAAACTATGTGGTCATGTTTACATTCATAAATTCACAACAGAATAACCATTTTAACATTCATCAACACATAATTAATTTAACAATTAAAAATACACATAAATTTCATTACTAATTCAACAATTAGTTAATCATAATAATCTCATTAATTAATTCACAAATAAATTAATCATCTCAATATCAATACTAATTCAAAAATTATTCCTCACACAATTCTCCTAAAATAATTCCCTAATTAATTAACCACACAAAACCATTTAATTAACTCTATAATCAATTAATAACTAACCCATAATAAATTCAACGATTAATAATATCAATTCAAAAAATTCAATATCTCATAATTAATTCATAAATTACTTTTCTCGAATAAACTATCTCAATAAACCATAATTAATTCATCAATTTATTATCTCAAATAATATATCTAAGTACCTCATAATTAATTCCACAATTAATTATCTCAAATATATAATCTCAATTATCCCCAATTTCACATCTACCTTAATTATTTAATTCACCAAATTAATTAATTTAATTAACAACTAAATTTCTATAAGTAAAATATGAATCCTACAATTACATATACATAATTACAATCAAGAAAATGTGATTTTAATCATAGACCACCTACCTCAATTCATTGACAACACTCACCAACGAAAGTATCCCCAATTTCGATGGAATGATGAAGGAGAATAAGATCCAGATCTTAATCCCAAAATAAAGATTGAACCAAAAAATCACTTTAATATAGATCTATTTACACAATACTTGATCTAGATAAAAAAAATAGATCTAGATATAACCATCATAGAAAGGAATATCCTACCAAATGAATGGGGGATGAATGGGTGATCAATCAGGGAGAAACCACATACCCGAAGAGGTGCATATCTACCAATTGTGCTTCAAATCCTCAATAAATGATTTCAAAATGACATGGAATCCCTTTGGGAGGCTTTGAAATTGATAGAAAACTATTATGGGTTGATCTGGGGAGTCTTGAAGTATTAGAAGGGGGTTTGGGAAATTTTTTAATAAATTTCTGGGGATTGAAATCTCGTATTCATAATTTACTACCCAAAGGGCATGGTTTCTCCTTTTTTTAGTGAATATTTTGACAAACCGTGTGCCAACCCTGCAAAACCCCTCTATCCAGGGTTGCACAGTTTACTAGGCTATGGTGCATGGTTTGGTAAAATGGTGTGAAAACCATTCATTGGCATCTTTCATCAATTTTTATCAAAATTTCAACCCCAACACACCCCATGTTAAACCCAGAAGAAAATTACTCTGCACTAAGAAAATGTGTATATGTAGAAAAGCATGAGATCTCTATAGAAAAGGTCAGAATCTTACACCATTCAATGCCCACTTGGGTATCGGGTCACCTTTAAATAATTGTTCCCACATCACCATACACTATATGTATAAATTATCTTTGTCCCTTACCTAATATAAAAGATAATATGTTATTACCAATGGATAAAAAGACATTGATCCTTTTTCCTTAAAATCATCCATCCTCCACTAGGCCAATAAGACCAATAATCACCAATGCTCCTCTAATGGAAGCTCACCCATATCTTACTCAACCAGGTGTTATGGATAAGATAATTTTCAATGAAATTTCCATTACATGGTGCATTAATCTTATGAATGATGAAAATATGATGATACTCTACCCAACACCTCTTCTTTAGATTTAGATCCCTCTATGTAATCATATAATAGGTTGTCTTCTAGTCAGTGTAAGATATTAATTTAATACCAAATATATAGTGTCAAAAACACTTCCATTCATGAACCATAACTACTAGCTCCATCTGATGAGTGGGATAGTTCAGTTCATGGGGTTTGAGATTTTGAGGTCGATAAGCTTCTACCTTATTTATCTCCATCAGTAATACTCTAAAACCAATTCTTGGTGTATAATAGTACATTGTATAACCAATCCCAGACTAGGGAATCAATTTTATTTGCATTAAACCTCACCTTTGTATAAATAAATTCCTCTTCAGATTATTCCAACCATAAGAACTTTACTTCATTCTTTATCAGTGTGGTCATAGGTGCTGATGGTATGGATATTTCCTAGATAAAACATTGGTAATATCCTATTAAGACTAGAAATCACCTAACATCAAACATCCTCTAGGTATGTGGACATGTCATCATTGTCTCCACTTTATCGAGTTCCATTAAAATACACATCTCATAAAAGAAGGCCAAATAGCTTCACCTTGTGAATACAAAAGTTACACTCCTATAGATTTTTATGAATTTAATGTGCTTGAAGCAGACTCAACACTATCTCAAGATATGTCGAATTATACTCTAGTATCAGAGAGTGTATGAGGATGTTTTCAACAAACACTATGATGATTAATCCAATGTAAGGGTGAAAATATTGGTCATTAAGTCTATGAAAATTTTATGTGTGTTTTTCAAACCAAAAGACATCACCAGATACTAGTACAACCAAATCAAAATAAAAATTCTATCTTCAAATTGTCCTCCTATTTAACATATAGTTGGTGATAGTTTGATCAAAGGAAAACCTAGGAGAACTAATGGGCACACCATTACCAATTTAAAAGGACTTAAATCATCAAAAAAGTATATTTTTTCATCAATGTCTCCCGGTTTATCTTCTAGTAACCAAATCGGAGTAAAATACTATCATATGCCTTCTTGGTGAAAAAAATATATAATCAATGCATTGAAGTAGTAAAACTAATAAATAACTTATTATCCAAGTCATAAAGTTGTATGATGATCTACTTTAGATCATCTAGTTCTATCAGATAATTGTGTATCAAAATAGGCTAAACACCTAAAAAACTATATCTCAAATTCAACTCCAATATAAATAGTAAGTCCTATAATGTTATCTAGAATGATGTCCTAGATAGATATCCATGACTATAGGGAAAGTTAAGGGTGTTTTCAATAATCCTACCAAAATATCCAACATCACAATATATGCATTGATCATCCTAGGATGACTCATGTTAGAGCCGTATCTACTTGATTCTAGTTCCCACTCTCTGGTCATCAAGAAAAGGTCTCCCTTAAGTGAATTATATGACACCCATATCTGATTGAAATAAATGTGATCATAGAATATGGTGAGCCAGTCTATGTTGAGATTCGTATTGAAGTTCATAATATCTAGAACCCTAAAGTCCCATAAATGTACATAACTAGAGATGACATATGAATAATTGAAAAATTCATCATATTACATGATATATAACTCTAGTGAAGAATATACTTGTGTTGATATAAAAAATTAGGAAGCACAAATATTAAACAAGGTAGTAGATAAAGTAAAGGTGATCAGAATGGTGCCTTGAAATGTAAAGTTCCCTCACCCTTATCATCAATAGACTCATCAACTATGTACACATCGCCTACCTCAAATGTCTGACCATGTGTATGAATATTTTATGATATTTTTGCCTTTGCTAAATACTAATTTCCCATATGGATCCTTGGTTCAATGATAAATTCCTTACTACACCCCTAGAGAACCTTAACCTGAATTTTCTAGTACAAAACTACTAGAGATGTGTTTCCTTTAAATATTATCGGTAATAGATCTAGGGTATTGTGCATACCCTCATTTAGTGTCTAAACTCTCCACTATTAAAGAATTATGGGTCACCTACTAAGGTAATTTAAGATACTAAACTATACTCCACCTATATGTTACTCCTCTATTATACATCCTTATTATACCAATTTCTACTACCAGAAAATGTACTCAATACAGTAATAGGAGGCCCACCCTTCTCATGAATTAAGGGTAGACGAAGACCTACTACTCAAACCTTCTCCACAATCCATTTGATTTTCATTACCTTCCATATAACATATAGTAATTCATCTAATTTTATGATCCTAACATGTTAACTAATGTTGGGATGAATTAGGATCACAAACATCCTAGCCTTCTAAGCCACATTCCTAAATAGATGCTATGAAAATTAGAGAAGCTTAGTAAAACAATCAGATTATGTGGACACTATTGTATCAACCTGAGTTTTTTTTAATTTTCATTAAAATAAATTCAGTCATTTTGATATTATACAATACACTCATCACAGTGATTAGCTTACATTACATGTAATGCTATGTTAACTTGTGTTACATGCAATTCCTATTTTAAACCAAACTTGAATTACTATTAAAAAATTATTATTTAATATGATAGTTATCACCTATAAAATGGAATGGTGGGTATGAATATCATTATCTAAATTATGATAATATATGGTCTACACAAGTATGTAAAATTAATTCATTAGTTTCCAATTAAATATACATTAAAATAAAAACTATTTGTAAATAAATTAAATCTTCTTCTAAAAAACTATTTTTATAAACACAAACATGTTTTAACATAATTAATTAAAACTAAAAAAATTGACTAATTTGAATGAAAATTTGTTCTAATATATTCAATAAAATTTTTAACAGTAATATTATGTGTTTCTTAGGCAAGAGATAATAATAAATCCAATTTTATTATTAAAAATATATTTTTACATAAAAAAATGTCACCTATTGTGAACATATTTAAAAAATAATTTTTGATACTTTTACAAAAAAATTTGAAAAAATTAAATTAAAGTTTTGAAATCATATCTTAAAAATTATATTAGGTTTAATGTTTTAAAACTTTTTGTGAAGATAATTTGTTTATGAATAGTGAAAATACTAATTTTTATTAAATTTTCATTTCTTTTAATGTTTTTAAATTCTTAAAAATTATTTTAATAAGGTTATAAAAGAAAATTTATTTCCATTATATATATATTACTGTAATTTAGTTCATTGGAATAATTATCATTTTTAATTTTTATATAAAATCAATTTAATCTTTTGAACATTTTCTCTTTGAAAACCATCTTTCACATCACATTCATGGGATTAATTTTAAATTATATTTTTCCAATTATGTAGGTTGAATTTTGAAAAATTGAATAAATATTTGAAATAAACATAATTTATACTGTCAAATTAAGTCAAATTAAGTTTTTCTCTTAATAAATAGTAAAAACTGTGAAAATTATTTATAGCTGTTAAGGTGGAAAAGGGTTTACCTGGTTTTATACTAAAAAGATCAAGGTTAAAATGATAGAAGACTTTTCCAACACACATTTTTTGGACATATTTCAACCAAATATCTTATAAGTTGGGTAATTTATCATTTTGGGTCATTGTGACCTATTAAAACCATTGGTAAACCCCTTTGTTTTAAAAAAATTACAAGTGTGCCACTCATCTCATTTATAAAGGGTCACCCCTCTCCTCTCCTATTCACACTTACAAAACCATTTTCCTATAACTTATAAAAAACTTACTTAATTTTCTAATCTAATCCTAAAATCCTTATTTTTTTCAAAAAAAATCATCCTATGAAGCCTTTTGGAAAAGAACAAAAGAATTTGTTTGAAGACGAGATAACACCCCAAATCGATCAATAAATTGTATTTCCTCATTCACCTCCTTCAATTATTATTAATCCATGATTATATATTAACCTAAATATATTAAATATGCTTATATTCTATTATGTTAATTTCATAACATAAATCCTTCTCCTCTTCTAGATAATTCATTATGAAATTATCATTCACGTGTACGGCGGACTACCTCCTCATGTACCAATGTTATTCATTTTCCATCCCCACTTCCAAAATATGTATATAATAATTTATTTATTATATTTATATTATATTTATCATACTATTATGATTTTTTAATTATTATATAACATATAACTACTCATTTTTCATTTTTTGGGAATGTGATAACATCGCTCGTGTGTACAGCGGACTACCACGTCAAGAAGCGATGTGATTTGTTCACGCTTTACATAGAAGGTAATAAGGATGATTTTAATTATAATATTTTATATATATTAATTAAAAATTATTCTATAATTTTAATATATTATTTATATTTATTTTATTATTATTTTTTTGGTAAAATGGAAACAACCTTCATGAATACGTACGAACTACCATCTCTATGAATGGGTTATTTCATTTTCTATCTATAAATTGCATGGATCACTCTAAATACATGTATACTGAATATATATGATGTTAATTTCATTGATAAAATTATATATACTATAGATACATGATCAATGTAATACTAAGGAAAATAAAAAATCAAAACATACATGTAAAACAATGCAGTTATTGCTCGAAACGTGACTTTAACATGGAATTGTTAATAAATAGGTACTAAAATGTAATAATTAAATAATATATGGTATGATATATATATATATATATATATATGTATGTATGTATGGTTATTTAATTTTTCAATAATAAACCTTCATTTATTATATATGAGGTTTGAACATGTATGAAGGAATTTGAGATATACGATAATGGATTTTTGTCTCACCTTTCACTTTTGTGAGACACATGCCATATTCACTACCTGTATATTTAAGTTTTTGTATAACATACCATGAATATATTTATGATTATTACACATAAAATTATGGGTATTTAGAAATAAATTTTAGGATATCTCTTTCATAGGGTTTACAGTTTTAATGTTACCAATTTGGTAAGGGATTCTGGTATCAATTTTCCTTCTTTAACACATATGTTATGTTATGCACCTATATTCTTTTTTGTGGTGTATATAAATTTCCCTTTAAATTAAATAGGATGATTTATTTTTTATCATTAAATGATAAGATTAATTTAATGTTATTCTTTAATCCATTTTATGATTCAATGTTACCATAATGGTAATGGTTTTATAGTACAATACCACTGTATATCGGGATTATTTATGTTTACTCATATGATGATGAAATATTATGATAAATATCTTAGTAAACCCATGAACATTATTATCCACTAGTTATGTACTGGGAATACATTTTTTCCCCTCATTTTCTTCCCTTTATGTTCTCAATATGAAAAAATAATATTCTTTAGGTAAATTGAATTTATTTATCTCTTTGGTTGAAAACCCTTTTTCTTCCTTTTCCATTTTTTATAAAAAAATCAACAATATAAAAAGTATTTATAAACTAAATTTTTAATTATTTTTTACTTTTTTAAAAAAAAATTAGAAAGAATAATCCTGTCATTTATAAAAACAAGCCCCATTTTTATTTTACCAAAAAATTGAAAGGAATAATTGTTTCAACCCATATGACATGAAAGGTAATTTCTTCCATAATTACCACTAAATGTTTTAAATAATAGACTATATGTTTCTAATATTATTTTAAAAGAAAATTATTTAGAAATTTTTTGATGTTTTATGTTTTAAAAAAGTTTTTTTTCAAATTGGAAAGGCTATATTCCTTAAGAAACATTCCAAAAGATGTTTCTTTAAAAAATTGTTTTTTATCTAAGATGATATCCTATGGTGTTACTTATACTTATTGGGGTATTATCCAAGGATATCATTAATATTACTTCCCTAAAAGGTCACTTTTTATGATCGTAAAATTTTTATGAAACTCATAAATTTTACATGAGTTAAGTTATTATGAGATGATGAAATGATTATAAAACCTATTTATTTTCCACAAGTTATGCTATGATGAAATTTTTTATGAAACCCGTTTCTTTTCCTAGGTTATTATATGATGAATTTTCTATGATCTTATTTCCCAACAAAAGTGTGTATTATGATATGTGTGGGACCTATATCTCCCTTCAATTAATTGGGTGATGATTAATAGTATATGAGATCAAAGGGTACATGGGAGGTTATCCCAAGACTGAAAGAGGGTACACAAGAGGAAATCCCAAGCCTAAAATAGGGTAAAAGGGAGGTTATACCAAGCCCAAAATAGGGTACACTAGTGTTTATCCCAATCACAAATCAATTACATTGGTTCTCATCCAAATACTAACATGTTACGAATACATTGGTTGGTACCCTTGAAATAGGATTTTCTATTATTATGTATATAACACAATTTTGTGTCTTATGAGAATTTTATGACATCATAGCTCAAATTCTTTGATTCCAATATGATTAATGTCTTATAAACTTAAAATATTTATGTCAGTACTCATGAATATGATCTTTGACTTGAATTATATGGTCTTCAAATGATGTGATCATGTTCTCATACAATTATGTTCTTGTTATGCTTAAAATATCCATTTTCTACCCTTATTGTCATCTGAGATCAACCTTTATTATGTTTCCTTACCCCAGTTTATGAAGAGAGGTTTTATGTTTGGTATGTTTTTGATGAGTTTCAAAGGGTAATATCCTTATTTGAGGGGTTGAAATTATTTAACCAAATTATAAGATTATGTATGTAGTCTCTAAAATAAACTAAATACTATGGTCCAAAAGAATGTTTTTGTGAAATTTAATGAATATACATTAAAAATATATAATATTTATGTATAAAAAACCTAGCACATTACATTTGGTATTAGTTTAATAGATTAATTAACAATTGGAAGCAATGTTTATAAAACTTTAGTAAAATCCCTATATATATTTCTAAGGATATGTCTAGGGATGTCTCTATGGTTAAGTTAATGTTTTGGAAAATATCATGAAATTTTGGTAAAGGATAGATCAAGTGGATTTTAAGAAATTATATCCCTTTCTAGATACTAAAATTGGATGTGTCTCTAGAACATAGGTAGTTAGTGGTATTAACTTTGAAAATGGTGCATTGCTCTTGACTCAATCATTGTTGAGTGTATGGAAACGGGACTTATTACACACCTAGTTTGACACTCCCATGGGATATTATTTAGAAATTCATAATCACATTATGATCCATCATGAATAATTTCAATCGATAATTATTATGAATGACCTGGTACAAACATAAGGATTCATATATCAAAAAGAATTTTTCATTTTTTAACCATACTATTTGTATGTTTTTCATGAGTATGTGGTTCCCCACTATGATTATTGTTACTTACACTATTATTTTTGGTAATATTAAACGGATTTAATCCAAATAAACCATTTTATTGAGGACTGTGATGGGAAATGTAATTATTTTTCTCCAAAGAAGCCAAATGTTATGGTAGATGGAATAAAAAATTACATTTTCTATGCTCACACAATATTCTCAATATATGAATCATGCTGAACATACAAATGAGAAAAGGAGGGAATAGTATTCTATTAATTCCATCATGAGGAAACATCCACACACCTTCTGTGGATATTCAGATCTTCTATTTTCTAGGTAATAGATAAGTACCAATGAAAAGATATTTTCTATCCTCTAGTATTGGGATCATGAAAAATTCATTTTGGATATCTATAATTTGGAAGTATAAGCAGTTAAATTGTATAATATCATAATGAAAACAATGAAACGTGATTAAATTTAATCCATGGAATTTTATGAGTTTAATAACTTATTTTTTAATAATTACTTTTCTAGTATTACTCGTTCATATATGGAGAAGGATTTACTAGATCTAAATCACAAGTATAATGAATATGTTGGTGCCTATAAGGAAATTTATACAATACATGTGAGGTAAGACTTTGATATTATAATCTAACATAAAATCAAGGTTGATCAATTATTCAATGGATTAAGACAAATTCATGAAAGGGAATTATCCATAAGAGATATCACTAGCTATGATGAGATTGTTTTTTGTGAAATAAATGTTGTGGTGGAGGTTGGAGTTATATATCAATATCATGGTTTTGATAATATTAGAAAAATATAATTTTAAAAAAATCAAAAAATCATAGTTTGAAGATGATGATATTTCATTTATTCTCAATGTATGGGATGAAAATGGAGGACATTATCATAAGGGTATAGGTAAATGTTTTAATTGTGTAAAGGAAGGTTATAGGGAAATCAAATACCAAAATGATGGGATGAAATTATTTAAGGATGAAAATAGAGAAAAATCTCCATATAATGAACTTCCCACACTCCAATGTTTCAAGTGCATGTAATTTTTGAATTATGAGAATCACTACCCCAATACAAGGGCTAATGAGGATGATAAGAAAAAAACTGAAAAAGAATATGACAAAGGGAATTCTTATAAAATCACAATGGATGAACTGAATCATGAAGATTTGGTAACATTATCCTCCCTTTATTAGTTAGTATTTTCATGTTTTATTTTTTAGAAATGATCCCAAGGAAAGTCTTATTATTTTACCTTAAGTTAAATTTCATTTGATTTTAATGATTTATTATTTCCCCCAACATGGATTTTAGAGTAGTGAAATCACATTTTATATTCTATCAATACATGGATGGACCAAATAGAATAATAAAAAAATGTTTGTATAATATTAGAGATTATATATGGAATAAAATGTGAATTAACTTTTGAAGTGAATATGTATCCATGTTAGAGAAAATAAACATTAATGGATTCTATCATCAGATTATGAGTTTGAGGATATCATAAGTTCATTTTTTATGACACCCCTTTTGAGGTTTTATGTGATGTCAGTTTATTAAGATTAAGGATGTATTAAGAGTCATTTATGGTAATACAACCCTTTGGTTTTGTATATTTTTTTGTGAAAAAGTTATTTAAGGAGAAATTCATTTACACTCTTTGAACATGTGACTAAAGTTATTAGTAACCTTTATGATTTATCTTATCTTTTTTATTGAGGTAATTATGGGTTCTAGTTGATCACCTCATAAAGTGAGAACACTTTGTTACTATTACAGATGATTTTTATCTTGATTTGATTATAAGAATAAATATTAAGTAAGTTGTAAGGTTTCATGGGGTTCTATATTAAATTGTATCTAATAAGGGTCTTAATTTTACGTCTATGTTTTAGTGAATTATTCAGAAAGATCTTGATAGAGAGTTCAGTTTTAGAATAATTTATCATCATCAAATATATGGTTAGTCTAATAGGAAAATTAAAATCCTATATGATATTTTATGATCTTGTTATATGGATTTGAAAGTTTGTTTGGATCAACACTTTCCTCGAGTGTATTTTGTTTTTCAAAAATAGATTTCACTTGAGAATTCAGATGCCTAATACAAATCATTAAATGTATAAAAGTGTAGAAATCAAACATTCCAAAATGAAGTGGTATAATTAATGTTATTGGGACCTAAGAAAACTTATCATATTCTAGAGAAGTTTAGATCCATGAAATAATGTGTAATGATAGAAAAAAGTTTATATTTATGTTATGTTGATAATCATCGAGGTGGTATATAATTTGAATTTGGTGAGAAGAACATTCTAAAAATTTCTCCATGGAAGGAAGAAGGGTAAAATAAGACCTGTATATATATATCATTCCTTTTAAAATACTTGAAAGTATCAAGATAGTAATTTATTTTGTGCCTCTTCCACTGAACCTCTATCAAGTTCATGATGCGTCTCATATATCTCTCTAGGGTAAGTACATATATGATCCAATACATCTATATAACTCAAAAGTAATACTTCTAAAGTATAATATTTTTTATAAGGAATAACCAGTAGATATTCTTTATTGAATAGAGAAATATTGATAAACCAATACCGCATACATGGTCAATGTTTTCTAGAGAAAAATTCATGCATGTGGAATCCACATGGGAACCTAAGAATGTAATAAAGCATAATTATCATCAATTTTTGGTACAAATATAATTAACATAAATGGAAAAAAATAATTTTATAGGGATTAAAATGTAGTACCATGATATTTTGTGGTTTTTTATTTCCTAATAAATTTATAATTTTCAATATTTTTTATTACACGAAACACCTGGTTTATCCTATGTTACACTGAACATTGTGTTTATCATATGTTACATGCAATTCCAAGTTTAAATAAAACATGACATACTATTATGAAATTCTTTATTTTATATTATAGTTATCACCTAGTCAATGTAATAGTATGTATTAATAGTATGGACTAAATTGTGAAAATATATGTCATGAACCAAATCAATTCATCGTCCAAACCAACCCCTAACCTAATCTCTAGAAAGGCCCAAAGGGTTTTCTCGATCCCCACAGGCTGTCACAAGTTCCCAGGTATCAACAAAGTGAAGTGGGAATGGTTTACCATAATATGAAAATATAAAACAATTAGAATAACTAATAAACCAAATCTAAAAATTTCAAACTAAAAAGGCCTTAACAATTTTTCATAATTGAGTTCCATTGTTTAAACTAAAACCTAAAAACTACCACAATGTAAGGTGACCAAAAACCAGCTCAAAACCCAGCACATTGAAAGAAAACACCGCCCACAAGCCATCTTCACAACACTGCACCAATAAAGATAGCTAGCAACCTGAACTGCCATCTCCAAAATCTTTACCCTTACCTGTATTAAACATTACCAAATATACATACACCCAAAGGTGTAAGTAGGGTGTGAGATAATGGCCAACAGGATGCAACCCAAGAAATATTCCATGTACTAAACATTATATCAAAAATAAACTTGCAATCTTAATATTTAAAGGAGATTCTAGAATAATTTAAAGTAAAATATTTTTAATGAAAATATTTTTTAAATAAAAACACATTTACCTTTGAAGTAGCCCTAAAATGACACATCGTATGTTGATGGTGAGTGAAACATATTTAAAGAGCACTAAACCTGAGAGAGGACCTATAGGTTCTAGATAGTAAATGGGAACCTATAACCTCGCGTCTTGGTGTAAAGTGGTATCGGAACCACAACAAACTAGGTTCTCATGCACGAGACACTAGGGGGAATCAGATCCAAAAGCTTAGTGGTCTCTAACCATATCACATGTTTAGTTAGTGTTGTCATCTTCAGTCCTACTATATGAAACTGGGCCAAAGCCCATTCTGAATCACTAGCACACTGTTTGTAGTCCTCCCTCATAGAAACCTAGGATTTCCTTTTTGATCAAACATCTTTCAGGTTCAAAGAGTATTCCACAATCACACACACAATCCAAACAAACACTACCCATGCCAAAGCCACCATTTACATGCCCAAATCATATTTCAAAACCATATGAACTCATAAACATTTCTAAAGTATGATCTTCACTTCATAAAAAAATTAATAAAACTTTTACAAAATTTATAAAATAGTTTCACGATGCATAGTGGGGTTTTTAACCAAGAATACACCCCATTTCACATGAAAGGCCCAGTTTTAAGCCAAATACAGAATACAACATTCTAAAAACCATTTTCACACCATTAATATAATTAATTAACCATTAAAAATTTTATAAAACAATTCCAAGGAGTATCATAGGGCTTTACACACAAAGACCCAAGAAATACCCTTTTAGAATTAAACACACACCAACACCATACCAAAACAAAATACACATCCATTTTAAATTTTAATACACTTTTTGAATAATTTCTAAAACACTGTCCAATGAGAAAATATGGGTTTTTATCAAAAAATCACCCCAATTTATATAAACATTTTACAAAAAATTAAATTCATATCAAATTATTTTAAAAACAAATTTCTCATCACCCCACTAAATCAAAGAACGCCCTAAACTACTTAAGCAAGTAAAATAATTTTTTAAATAATGGTTTTACATGGAACCACCTAATTTTATTATTGAAATTCCCAAAATTTGGTGAAAAAATCAATTTCACACCAATCTCACCACAAGAAAACTGAATTAGACCCTAATTAAAGAAATAGAACTAGAACTCACAATTAAACCTAATAATGAAACCCTAAAGGTGGAGAAACCCCCTATAAGGAGGAAGAAAAGCTTACCTAAGTCGATCTCTCCTATAAGGAGAGACAGTCATAGGGAAGTTGCGCCCTAAGGGGGTTCATCTGAGGTCGCGTCAGTAAGGGAAGGCCATGCTGGCGGGGGACCGTGCCAGTAATAGAATTTTGTGTTGTAGGTGGCTTCACTGGAAGAGATTTTTTCCAGGTGGAGGAGTCAGTAGGAGGTCGAGATAGGGGAGATAGAATTTTGTAGGTGGGAAGAAGTTAGAGATGGGGAGTGACGTTGGGTGGGATTTGGTGCACAATAGGGTTCAATGGGATATAGAGGGGAGAGGAAGAGGAGAGGAAGGAAAGAAGAAAAAAAGAAAAAACAAAATAAAAGAGGAAATAAAAAAAGTGGAACCCTAAAAAAACTAAACAAATCCTAATGATAATGATAATAATAGTATTATTGATAATAATAATAACTTAACAAAATGTTGACAATAATAATAATAATAATTTTCTAGAATAATATTATAATTAATATTATTATTACAAAAATTATTAATTCGTTATATTCCTTATTTTATTTTTCTTTCATTTTATCACTCAACATATTAATTAAATAATTAATAATATTCTTTTGATCACTGGGCAAGCTGCATGGTGACCTGGTGAAGCCGCATGGTTTCGACCATTCTCTACTCGTGTGCTGGACACTACCAAGCCCAAATATTCATTTATCATCAAAAATGAAAATTTTCAATTAGTCTAGCCCTAAACCTTGAAAAAATATTTACATGACTTATAAAATAAGAAAATAATGTATTTCAAATGTTTGGGTCTGACAATTCTCCCAACCATGAAAACTTTACATCCTCAGAAAGTCAACTCAAAGCTTGATCGGATAATAAAAATGGATACTCCAACTCAACCCATGAATTTTGTTCCCAATCCTCATGTACAACATTCCCATGCTACCAAAGGACATGGGCCAATAGAATAGACTTTCCATGAATTACCTTCTCTTGGTAATCAACTATCTACACTGGTCGTTCAAACACTGAAAAATCATGCTTTATCTCCAACTCTTCCCAATTCAATACAAGTGAAGGATCCAGATTATACTTATTCAATTGGGAGACATGAAATAAATCATGAATTTATGTCAACTGTGAAGGTAAAGCTAATTTTTTTTCACTTTTCCAATTTGCCCAGTGATCTTGAAAGGTCTGACATACCACGGTGTCATCTTTCCCTACTTTCCCAAATGATAATGGCCCAAACAAGGGTCCACCTTCAAAAAAACCCAGTAACCCATAGAAAACTCAATATCTTGATGCCTCTGATCACCATATGATTTTTGGTGACTTTGAGCTATCAATAACCACTTCCTGATCAACTTGACTTCCTCAGATGTCTCATGCACAAGGCTCGGTCACAAAAGTGAGGTTTTCCCTAACTCATCCCAATATAAAAGAGATCGACATGGACAACCTTAGAGCACCTCAACAGGATCTATTCAAATATATGATTGGTAACCGTTATTATAATAGAACTCGACTAATCCCAAACGGTTATCCTACAATCCCCAGAAATCCAAAACACATGAACAAAGTATGTCCCCCAGAATCTGATTTTCCCACTTTATCTGACCATCCATTTGAGGATGGAATGCCATAAACATCTTAATCTATGACCCCAATGCACTTTTAAGTCCTTCCCAAAATTGAGAGGTAAAGCGGGGGTCACTATCATAAACAATCACTGACATCACACCATGAAGTCTGATCGCTTATTAAATATATAATCGGTCCAGCTCATCCACTTCATTTGTATCTATGATTGGAATGAAGTGGGATGGTTTGGTAAAATAGTCCATCACCACCCAAATGGAATTCCTCCCTCATGGTGTATGAGGAAAGCCATTAATTAAATACATAGAGACCTCATCCCACTTCCATGTAGGAATGGGTAATGACTGAAGAAAACTAGAGGCCTGTTATGATCTGATATTACCTGTTGATATGTTTAGCACCTTGATATGTAGTCATCTATGTCCTACATCAATCATGGACACCAAAACTGCCGAGAAAAATCATAATACATATTGGTAGCACTATGATGGATGACCCACTAAACTGGTGTCTATCCTACATCACCACCTTTCGTAGAGACAACAACACCACTACAAGGCCCTTAAAGCAGAATATCCCCTCAAGAGATAGAGACCAATCAGAAAAAGTATCCCCATCATGAAAAATGTATAGAAAACTGGCACAACTCATCACTAGACTTCATCAAGGCCAGCACTAATAGTTTTCTGCTCAAGGTGACAGCCACTACATTACACTTACCCGGGGTATAGATGATATCAAAATCAAACCCATAAAGATACTCGATCCAACAGCACTACCTTAGATTAAGATCCTTATATGAGAAGATGAGGCTGAGATATTAGGATCAGATTAGACCAAAAATTTCTCCCCAAAAGGTAGTGACTTCATGAATTCAGGGAATGCATCACTTCTACTAACTCCAAGTGTTAGTTTGGGTAATTCTTTTCATGCAGTCGGAGTTGGTGAGAACCATAGGATACTATATGATTATCTTTCACGAGCACACACTTGAGGCCCACACCTGAAGCATCACATTAAAACTTTTATCCCTTCCCATACTCTAGAAACATCAACACAATAGTGGCATTCAATCACCACTTCAACTCCTCAAAGGATTCCTAGAACTATAGTTTCCATTCAAATTTCACCCCTTTCTGGGTGAGTGCGGTCATAGTGGAAGTAAGCCATGAGAAATCCTGAAAAAATCACATGTAATAACTTAACAGTCCAAGAAAACTCTTGATCTTGAACATATTATTTGGTTTTTTCTAGGACATAATTGCACTAATCTTATTAGGGTCCACTAAAACCCATTGATCCAAAATCATGTGGCCCAGAAACTTCACTTCCATAATCCAGAAGGTGAACTATGAAAGCTTCTCATAAAGTCTATGATCCCATAGAGTACCCAACATGACCTGCAAATGATGCTCATTATCTTCCTCATATCTAGAGTAAACTAGGATGTTTTCCATGAATACCACATTAAAAGAGTCAATATATAAGGCCCCAGCCTTAAACATTACTTAATCTTGAGTTATTACAAGATTACACCTTGAGGATCTTTTCAGGTTTAGAGTTTTAGAGAATTAGATCATAAAACATGCATTACATTCCACATTTAAACAAAGTGGTTACATAAAATATAGTATTCGTTTTTACCATCAATGGAAACATATTTAAAATAAAACATGTATTCTTTCTTGACACTTCCTTAACACTATCATCATATCATGTACCTTTCCCTTGACCTATGAAAAACATTTCACAAACATGGGATGAGCATAAAAAGCTCAGTAAGGGATATAAAAATATGGAAAGGAAATGTGGGTACATATATACATAGGAATGAAATCATACTTTACCCATAAAACATAATCACTTTAACATGCCTCATCAAATCATGAATAAATCATAGAAATCATAAGACATAAAGGTAACTTGAGGCATTCATAACATTATTACGTAGGGAGTAACCCTCTTGGTTACGTTTGGAATACCCATCACAGTATATTCCCTAAATCTATTCGGAGAAACCTTAACGTTTCACTCCTTCGCATTACCCAATGAATTGGAGAGCTATATCGGGCTCACCCACCCTTAGTTTATCACGGAACCACTTGTCTTCATAATAATGCCCAAGAACCACAACATAATCGTATCACATAAAACATGCATAAAGGAAACATGACATTTCCACCTTTCAATCACAAGATATCAATATAACACATTGATATAAAAACATTATGAAAACCATTTTCAATACCAAAATAAAAGAAAAGTAAAACATGGTATTTATTTTTCTTTTAAAAATAAGGTATGTCTTGTAGAAGAATCCAAAACTCAAATAATGGTCACGGCGGTGGAGAAGTCATTGTCGCCGCATACGTACGACAAAAACATTCCCTTTTGTCATTTAGTAAATGCTTCGTATAAAAAATATTCCTTTTGAATAAACGTAAAATTCAAAGGGGTTTATACACCATATAAAATAAGGTTGTGTATAAAACAAAATATGCATCAATGAAAGGAGATTGAGATGAAGTCCCATACCCCAGGTCCAACATGACTCGGTCATTATTTAATCTCCTGAATAACAAACTTGAGTTAATTTCTACTTGTTTAATAACCTTTTTCAAGTTTATTATTCCTTTTATATCACTTATTTCCATGTGATGAACACTTTGTAATTATTTAAGTTAATAACGGCCGTTTTAACGATCATTGGTACTTGAGTCAAAAATAAACCCTTTATAATTACAAGTTGTTCATGTATCCATTATATCCATAATAATATTCATGATGTAGATATCATATATATCATATATATCCAGTACATCCATGCATTTATAATATTACATAACATTTAGAGGTAAGAAATGAAATGCACCGTTCATGGAGACGGTAAGCCGTACGTACGCATGAACGCTGCTTCCATTTCTATTTCATATTTTATGAAATGGAATAATAATGATATAAAGGTATATTATAATTCCAGTGTAATATCATATATAATATCATAACTCCATCCTTTATACATCCCACATATGGTATTAACGAATCAAATCACTTTGAGGGGGCGGTAGTCCGCACTTCCTTAAATGAAGATATCGCGTTTACCCATAATGGAAACCATAAAGGTATTCCCAAAATGAAAAATACAGAAGCTTAATGAAATCATAAACATATTATACATCATATATAAATATAGTGTCATCTTAATGTCCACCTTTGAAGGTGTTAAAATAATGTTGAACAATCATCGTTTCGGGAGGCAGAAATTCGCCATCCACGGAAATATTAGGTTCTTTAACCATTAGATGTAGGTGTGTGTACGTGTAGCTTGAATCCTTATTATAAAAACATCCTAGTATTTGTAAGATACTGTTTTTGTTACAAAAGAAATGAATAAAAAGAGTTTAGGGTGTTGGAGAAGCAAAATAAAACAAGATAACACAGGTGAATGCATTACCTTAAAATCGGGTAACTCCCTTTGGTTTGAGCTCAAAGGATTCTTTGGGAAGACTTATACCCAAAGTGAGGATTCAAGGAGTAATAGAGGTAAGTGGAGAGACAATATGGGCAGGGGTTGGCTGAGCCAAAGGCTTTGGAAGTGTGGGTAAGGAGGTAGAGGTGGGGGCCTTTTATAAGAGGAGAGGAGGGGAACTCTTGGAAAGTAAAGAAATGTTACTTTATTTTAAAATGAGTTTCGGATTTAAAAGGTCCCACATTGATATAATTCTAGGATAAGGTGATAAGGGTTCGAAATCCACCCATCCAATAGGTTTTTTACATGTGTAGGTCATAGATTTTACATTATCTTTTCATTTTATTTAAATCCTTTATTAATGAGGTAATCACTGCATCATCATGATGTCATAAACAATTTAATTTATTTAATGTCTAAAAATTATAAAAAATATATCATGATTTAGGAAACTGTTTTATATTTCTAATGAATATTTATATTCAAAAATCTGACTTGTATAACCCCATTTAAAATTTTTTTTGTAAAACAACTCATGTTTGTGTCATTTTAATTTTAACATTAAATAAAAAGTTATTTATGTCATTTCCCAACCAAAGTGGCTCCATGGGGTCACCAAGTTGACCCATGGCTTTTCTTGGTCTTCCATGACACATCCAATAAGGGTAGTACAAGTGTCTAGGTATTTTCATTTTATTATAATATCATTTTTTCCTTAAATTTCACTAATTACCTCTAATCGCGATTAAAAACTTACAAGTTACTATTCACCAAAAAATTATTTTAATCTCATTGAACCACATTTTACTTCTTAATGACAACCATGTATGTTGGATTTTTGAAAATCAAATCCCAGAAGTGGCAAAGTATCATTTAAATGAAAAATCAGTTTCTTTAATTACCACTTAGTGGTTTCACTATTCATCAAAAATTGAAGTTTTTTCAGAAAATTACCAAAACTTCACCCTAAGATATATTTGATATTCTGAATTCAAAAATGATGTATATTTTAAAAAATTAAAAACATATAAGTTTCATTAATTAATTTAATAATTAATTTCCGATATCATGATAAATAGCGTGTTTTTATGAAACAATAAGTATCAAAAGATTGACACCAGTTTAAGTCCAATTTCAAAGTGAAATTGAATCCAATGACCACCATTAGATTAAATGGTAAAAATATATTATAATTTCACTTCAAAACCAATTCAAAATATAATCTAATCATATAAATAAATTAGATTAAAAAGAGGTTTTGAATTAAAATACAACATTTTTCACTATTCATTAAAAAATGAACTTTACCGGAAAAATACCAAAAAATCACACAAAGTAAATTTTGATGTCTCAATCATAAATAATAAGTTTATTTTGACAAAAATAGCTTATAAAATTGTCAAAAGATAGATTTAAAAACAGTTTGCCATCAAAAGGCAGTAAAACAATCTTTTAAAAATATTAGTGTATTCCATGCTTAAGATTGGATTTATTCTCATTTTAAGCCTCTAAAACACTATATAATTCACGAATAGACATAGATAAAAATATATATTATTCATTACTTACTTAGGATGTTACATCCTTCCCCCCTTTAGAAAATTGCATCCCCGCAATTTATTTACTTATCGAATAAATGGGGGTACTTATCCCTCATTGTATTTTCAGATTCCCATGTTGCCTCTTTCATCATGTGGTTTTTCCACAAAACCTTTACCTGATTAATCACCTTATTCCGTCACACTTTCTCCCTGTGGTCAAGAATCTGGACTGGTAGTTCCTCATAAGATAGGTTCTCTTCTAGTTGAACTACCTCTGGACTCAAAACATGAGATGGATCTGGCATGTACTTTCTCAGCATCGAAACATGAAAAACATTGTGTAACTGAGATAAACTCGGAGGTAAAGCCACTCGATATGCAACTGATCCAGCTCTCTCCAGAATTTCATATGATACAATGAACCTTGGACTCAGCTTTCCTTTCTTACCAAATCGCATAAAACTTTTCCATGGTGAGACTTTGAGAAAAACATGATCACCTACCTCAAAAGATAGATCCTTCCTCCTGTTGTCCGCATAACTCTTCTGCCTACTCTGAGCTGTTCTAATGTGTTTATGTATCATCTGAACTTTTTCTGCCAACTCTTCTACCAATTCTAGTCCCATCAGATTTCTTTCACCCATTTCATCCCAAAAAGCTGGAGTTCGACACCGCTTCTCATATAACGCATCAAATGGTTCCATCTGTATACTGGAATGAAAACTGTTATTATATGAAAATTCAACCAAAGAAAGATGTTGGTCCCAACTTCCCTGATAATCCATAGAGCAAGAACGTAGCATATCCTCCAAAGTCTGAATCATTCTTTCTGACTGCCCATCTGATTGCGGATGAAAATTTGTACTAAAATTCAATTCAGTACCCAACGACTTCTAAAGGCCTTTCCAAAAGTTAGAAGTGAACCTAGGATCATAGTCAGAAACAATGGAGAGGGGAACTCCATGTAACCTGACTATCTCTTTAAGATACAAACGGGAAAGTTGATCTAGGGAAAAAGTATCTCGTATAGCAAGGAAATGCGCGGATTTAGTCAAGCGATCAACAATAACCCAGATTGCATTATTACCTCGAGGGGTCTTCAGCAATCCCACAACGAAGTCCATGGATATATTCTCCCATTTCCACTCTGGCACTGGTAAAGGCTAAAGCATCCCTTTCGGTAACTGCCGCTCTACTTTAACCTGTTGACATGTCAAACACTTCACAGTAAAATCAGCAATATCTCTTTTCATTCCATCCCACCAGTAATACTCCCGCAGATCTCTGTACATCTTAGTACTGCCAGGATGAACTGAAAACGGAGAACTATGAGCTTCACATAACAACTCTCTCTTCAACTGTGAATCAAAAGGCACACACAATCTCCTCCCAAATCTCAAGATGCAATCATTATCAATGTTGAATTCAGGCAACTTGCCTTTCTGAACAAGCTCTACCTTTTTCTGCAACTCACTGTATAGCTTCTATGCTTTCTTGATTCTGTCTGATAGCGAATATTTCACTGATACCTGAAACAAAACAGAAGAACATCCTGCACCAACAACTTCTATGCCAAATTTCATCAAATCCTTAACCAAAGGATCACGTTCCAAACGCAACATTGCTAATGAAGCATTACTTTTTTGACTCAAAGCATCAGCCACTTTATTTTCTTTTCCCGGATGGTAATTAATTGTACAATCATAATCCTTGGTTAATTCTTTCCATCTCCTCTGTCTCATGTTCAATTCTTTCTGAGTGAATATATACTTTAAACTTTTGTGATCGGTATATATTTCACACTTTACTCCATACAAATGATGCCTCCAAATTTTTAAAGCGAAAACAACAGGAGCTAATTCCAAATCATGTGTAGGGTAATTTACCTCATGAGTTTTCAACTATCGTGAAGCATAAGCAATTACCTGGCCATTCTTCATTAGGACACAACCAAGTCCTTTCAATGAAGCATCACTGTAGATAACAAACTCCCCATTCCTGGAAGGTAGTGCCAAAACTGT
Organism: Viscum album; assembly: GCA_963277665.1. Classification (NCBI taxonomy): domain Eukaryota; kingdom Viridiplantae; phylum Streptophyta; class Magnoliopsida; order Santalales; family Viscaceae; genus Viscum; species Viscum album. The sequence goes on from OY728123.1 coordinate 1,101,375,183, forward strand.
AGCATTCACCAATCTTCTTTTCAATTCCTGAAAACAATCATCACATTCTTTTGTCCAGATAAACTTAACACCCTTCCGAGTTAGCTTAATCATTGGACTAGATAACCGTGAAAAATTTTTAACAAACCTTCAGTAATAGCCTGCCAAACCAAGGAAACTATGAATCTCTGTTACGTTTGTGGGTCTTGGCCATTCTTCCACAACCTTTGTTTTTGCAGGATCAACGGTTATCCCATATTTAGAAACAATGTGACCAAGGAAATAAATTTGTTGCAACCAAAACTCACACTTTCTGAATTTACCATACAATTTCTTTTCTTTTAAGGTTTTCAAAATAACCCTTAAATGTCTTTCATTCTCCTCTTTACTTTTATAAAACACCAAAATATCATCAATGAAAACCACCACAAACTTATCCAAGAACTCAAAGAAAATTATATTCATTAAGTCCATGAATACAGCAGGTGCATTGGTTAGCCCAAAAGGCATTACTAAAAATTCATAATGGCCATATCTTGTACGAAACTCAGTCTTCGGAACATCTTCTTCCTTTACCTTCAGCTGATGGTACCCCGATCGCAGGTCAATCTTTGAAAAAAACTAAGCTCCCTGAAGCTGATCAAACAATTCATCGATATGAGGCAAAGGATATTTGTTCTTAACAGTGATGTTATTCAAGGCTCTATAATAAATGAAAAGTCGCATAGAACCATCATTCTTTTTAAAAAATAAAACAGGATCACCCCATGGTGATGTGCTAGGTCGAATGAAACCTTTCTCTAATAAATCTTGCAATTGCTCCTTCAACTCTAAAAGATAAATTTGAGCCATTCAATAAGGGGGTTTTGAAATTGGATTAGCATCAGGAACTAATTCAATAGTAAATTCAACTTCCCGATCTGGTATTATTCCAGGAAACTCATCAGGAAAAACATCAGGATACTCATTTACCACTAGCACATCATTAATCTGAACAGTTCCCTTGTATTCAACAATATGTGCAAGGTAACATTCATTTCCATATTTTACAAGTTTCTCGGTCTCTTGATAAGTTATCAATAGTAAGGGTTCATTCTTGTACACAAACTGAAAGTCTTTCTGAAAAGAAACTTCTTTATCTCTACAGTCAATCTTAGCATGGTAAATAGAGAGCCAATCCATACCCAAGATAACATCAAACTCTACTAGAGGTAGAACAATAAGGTTTGCAAGTAGGTTCTTTCCACAGATAAGGATAGGAAGATTCTTATAAATTCTTTTTTCCTCAGCATTTCCCCCATGTGTTTTACCACAATTTAAGGAGTCATTTCTTGAGATGGTATTCCCATTTTACTAGAAAAGGTTTCAGAGATGAAATAATGTGTGGACCCCGAATCAAACAACACACTGGCATAATCTGAAAAAACAAACAAAGTACCTGATACAACTTCGTTTGATGGCCCGACATCTTTTGAAGTAGTTGCAAAGGATTTCACCACCCCTTTCTACTTGTAGTCTAACTACTTCCCATCACTCAAGCTCTTCGTCGGACACTCGTTTGCATAGTGACCCATCTCATTGCACTTAAAACATTTCACTAACTGTAAATCAAATTTGGAATTACCATCACCTTGATCTTTTTCAGTGCAATCACGAGCCTTATGTCCCATCTTACCACATCGGTAGCACTTTCCAGAATACAGAAGACATTCCCCAGCATTCCTTTTACCACATTTATCACAAACTGGAAACTTAGTTTTCTTACCATCAGACTTTTTTGAAGAATTCTTCCCTTTCTCTTATCACCTCGGTCTCTTCTTCTCTTGGTTGTTATAGAACACTTGATCATCTAAAAACTCCATTTCCACCTTCTCAGCACATCTAACAAGCTTTTCATAACTTTTAAACTCACGAGAAGCTAATGCCCTTCGATATTTTGGCTTTAATCCTGAGTAAAAACAATTGATTTTACTATCAAGGTCTTAGATAAAATTTGGAGCATACCTTGCCAATCGAGTGAACCTCTCTTCATAGGCATCCACTGAGTCTTCCTCTTGCCTCAATTCCAAAAATTGCTTTTCCATCCTAAGTCAAATAGCCTTAGAAAAATACTTCTCAAGAAACATACCTTTGAATTCATCCCAGTCGAGAGCATCAATCTCATCAGCGTCCCTGATATTTTTAACCATCGACCACCACTGATCTGCCTCACCCTCCAAACGGTAAATAGCAAGACTAACCTTTTGATTGTCTGAACACCCCATGACATCGAAAATCTTCTCCAGTGCTTTAATCCACCCTTCAGCTAACACAGGGTCAGATGATCCTCTGAATGATGGGGGATGTTTCCTCATGAAATGTTCCACCACTGACATGTTCCTCTGTGGTTGATCTGGCTGATCTTGTGGATGGATACCACCACCATTTATCGCTTGAGTCAACTGCGCCATTACTGTAACAAACTGTTCAGTTCCAATTTCGACCATCTCAGGATGCTGATTCAGAAGGTTATTTCCTTCTGTATTTCTTCCTAGCACTTCTTCCCTGTTTCCTCTGCGGAAACCCATTATGAACAAACATGTCTTAGATGAAGCAACATGGTAATATTCAAATGCTATATAATTTCAAAAAATATATATTTTTGGATAATCATTTAATATAATTCTAACTCCTAATGTTATCTAAACCGACCTCTGATACCAACTATAAGGCCCCAGCCTTAAACATTACTTAATCTTGAGTTATTACAAGATTACACCTTGAGGATCTTTTCAGGATTAGAGTTTTAGAGAATTAGATCATAAAACATGCATTACATTCCACATTTAAACAAAGTGGTTACATAAAAGATAGTATTCATTTTTCCCATCAATGGAAACATATTTAAAATAAAACATGGATTCTTTCTTGACACTTTCTTGACACTATCATCATATCATGTACCTTTCCCTTGACCTGTGAAAAACATTTCAAAACCTGGGATGAGCATAAAAAGCTCAGTAAGGGATATAAAAATATGGAAAGGAAACATGGGTACATATATACATAGGAATTAAATCATACTTTACCCATAAAACATAAGCACTTTAACATACCTCATCAAATCATGAATAAATCATATAAATCATAAGACATAAAGGTAACTTGAGGCATTCATAACATTCTTACGTAGGGAGTAACCCTCTTGGTTACGTTTGGAATACTCATCACAGTATATTCCCTAAATCTCTTCGGAGAAACCATAACATTTCACTCCTTTGCGTTACCCAATGCATTAGAGAGCTATATCAGGCTCACCCGCCCTTAGTTTATCACGGAACCACCCGTCTTCATAATAATGCCAAAGAACCACAACATAATTGCATCACATAAAACATGCATAAAGGAAACATAACATTTCCACCTTTCAATCACAAGATATCAATACAACACATTGATATAAAAACATTATGAAAACCATTTTCAATACCAAAATAAAAGAAAAGTAAAACATGGTATTTATTTTTCTTTTAAAAAGAAGGTATGGCTTGTAGAAGAAGCCGAAACTCAAATAATGGTCACGGCGGCAGAGAAGTCGTTGTCGCTGCATACGTACGACAAAAACATTCCCTTTTTTAGTTTAGTAAATGCTTCATATAAAAAAGATTCCTTTTGAATAAATGTAAAAGTCAAAGGGGTTTATACACCGTATAAAAGAAGGTTGTGTATAAAACAAAATATGCCTCAATGAAAAGGAGATTGAGACGAAGTCCCATACCTCGGGTCCGACTTGACTCGGTCATTCTTTAATCTCCTGAATAATAAACATGAGTTAATTTCTATATGTTTACGAAACTTTTTCAAGTTCATTATTCCTTTTATATCACTTATTTCCATGTCATTAACACTATGTAATTATTTAAGTTAATAACGGTCGTTTTAATGATGATTGGTACTTGAGTCAAAAATAAACCCTTTATAATTACAAGTTGTTCATGTATCCATTATATTCAGAATGGTATTCATGATGTAGATATCATATATATCATATATATCCAGTACATTCATGCATTTATAATATTACATAACATTTACAGGTAAGAAATGAAATGCACCGTTCATGGAGACGGTAAGCCGTACGTACGCATGAACACTGCTTCCATTTCTATTTCGTATTTTATGAAATGGAATCATAATAATATAAAGGAATATTATAATTCTATTTTAATATCATATATAATATCATAACTCTATCCTTTATACATCCCACATATGGTATTAACGAATCAAATCACTTTGAGGGGGCGGTAGTCCGCACTTCCTTAAATGAAGATATCGCGTTTACCCATAATGGAAACCATAAAGGTATGCCCAAAATGAAAAATATAGAAGCTTAAGGAAATCATAAACATATTATACATCATATATAAATATAGTTTCATCTTAATGGCCACCTTTGAAGGTGTTAAAAGAATGTTGAACAATCATCGTTTCGGGAGGCAGAAATTCGCCATCCACGGAAACAGTATGTTCTTTAACCATTGGATGTAGGTGTGTGTAAGTGCAGATTTAATCCTTCTTATAAAAACATCCTAGTATATGGAATATACTGGTTTTGTTACAAAATAAATGAATAAAAAGAGTTTATGGGGTTGGAGAAGCAAAATAAAACAAAAGAACACAAGCGAAGACATTACCTTAAAATCGGGTAACTCCCTTTGGTTTGAGCTCAAAGGCTTCCTTGGGAAGACTTCTGCCCAAAGTGAGGCTTAAAGGAGTAATAAAGGGAAGTGTAGAGACAAAATGGGTAGGGGTTGGCCGAGCCAAAGGCTTTGTAAGTGTGGGTAAGGTGGTAGAGGTGGGGGGCCTTTTATAAGAGGAGAGGAGAGGCACTCTTGGAAAGTAAATAAATGTTACTTTATTTTAAAATGCGTTTCGGATTTAAAAGGTCCCACATTGATATAATTCGAGTATAAGGTGATAAGGGTTCGAAATACACCCATAAAATAGGTTTTGGACATGTGTAGGTCATAGATTTTACATTATATTTTCATTTTATTTAAATCCTTTATTAATGAGGTAATCGCTGCATCATCATGATGTCATAAATAATTTAATTTATTTAATGTATAAAAATTATAAAAAATATATCATGATTTATGAAATCATCTTATCTTTCTAATTAATATTTATAGTCAAAAATCTGACTTGTATAACCCCATTTAAAAATTGTTTTCGTAAAACAACTCATGTTTGTGTCATTTTAATTTTAACATTAAATAAAAAGTTATTTATGTCATTTCCCAACCAAAGTGGCTACATGTGGTCCCCAAGTTGACCCATGGATTTTCTTGGTCGGCCATGACACATCCAATAAGGGTAGTACATGTGTCTAGGTATTTTCATTTTATTATAATATCATTTTTGCCTTAAATTGCACTAATTACCTCTAATCGCGATTAAAAACTTAAAAGTTACTATTCACCAAAAAATTATTTTAATCTCATTGAACCACATTTTACTTCTTAATGACAACCATGTATGTAGGATTTTTGAAAATCAAATCACAGAAGTGGCAAAGTATCATTTAAACGAAAAATCAGTTTCTTTAACTACCACTTAGTGGTTTCACTATTCATCAAAAATTGAAGTTTTTTCAAAAAAAATACCAAAAATTCACCCTAAGATATATTTGATATTATGAATTAAAAAATGATGTCTATTTTACAAAATTAAAAACATATAAGTTGCATTAATTAATTTAATAATTAATTCCCGCTGTCATGACAAATAGCATGTTTTTATGAAACAATAAGTATCAAAAGATTAACACCAGTTTAAGTCCAATTTCAAAGTGAAATTGATTCCAATGACCACCATTGGATTAAATGGTAAAAATATATTCTAATTTAACTTGAAAATCAATTCAAAAGATAATCTAATCATATAAATAAATTAGATTAAAAATAGGTTTTGAATTAAAATACAACATTTTTCACTATTCATTAAAAAATGAACTTTATCGGAAAAATACCAAACAATTCACACAAAGTAAATTTTGATGTCCCAATCATAAAGAATAAGTGTATTTTGACAAACATAGCTTATAAAATTGTCAAAAGATATATTTAAAAATGTTTTTCCATCAAAAGGCAGTAAAACAATCTTTTAAAAATATTAGTGTATTCTATGCTTAAGATTGGATTTATTCTCATTTTAAGCCTCTAAAACACTATCTAATTCACTAATAGACATAGATAAAAATATTTATTATTCATTACTTACTTGGGATGTTACACAAGATACTGGTGGAACATCATATTCATGAGAACCATAAAACCCACTAAAGCATTTTTTTAATCTGAAAGGAATTTCTAAATACTCGAAGTGGTCATACCTGCTTCAAAAATCTATCATCAAGATGTACGCCTCAATCACTTTGACATGGTGGTAACCCGAGCACAAGTTGATTTTTGAGAACCAATTTTCTTCCTTGAGTTGGTCAAACAAATAACCAATCCCGGAAAAGGGTACTTATTCTTGATGGTTTCCTAATTCAATCTCCGATAATCGATGCACAAATGGATAGATCCATCGGCCTTCTTCGTGAACAAGACCGTGATACTTAGGGAGATATTCTTGAGTGAATGAACCATTTGGATTCCAAATAATCCACTTGTATCATTAATTCCTTCAATTCAGGGGGGCCATGTGATATGAGGGAAGATATATAGTCTATGTTCCCAGCACCAATTCAATTGAGAACTTCACATCCCCCTTCGGGGGTAATATTGAAAAATTATCTGGAAATACCTTTGGGAAAGCATCCATTACAAGAGGTAATCTAGCCTGAGGAACTCAACCATCGTCATCTAGTTCAAGTGATGATAATTTAAAAGCATATTTCCCATCTCTAGGAGTGGAGGTCCCACATGACCCAACTAAGGATCCCATTCCCCAAGAAACCACTGATCATGCCCCACTCTGGTATGGGAAGTATGTCTTAAAAATTCTACAGGTGCCCCATAACTCAACATTGATGTTAAGGACTGTGATGAGTTGAACAAGAATGTAGTATGTGTCATGCCTTCCCACACCAATGGCATAACATGGAACCTGCATCAAAATCAAACAAAAATGATTACTTGGAAGGATGGACTAAGCTTCCCCACACCAATGGCATAACATGGAACCTACATCAAAATCAAACAAAAATGATTACTTAGAAGGATGGACTAAGCTTCCACCACCCTTTTACCTTACTCAATATGCTTCTTCTTCTTCTCTGATGAACTGCCACTTTCCATCATTGACATGGCTCCAGAGGAACCTAACCTACACTTATGGTAGATCTCCACCATACAATCCCAATCAACCACTTCAGCATAAGTCTTTATCTTGAATAGGAAGACCTAATAATAGATCTCTAGGATCAAACCCTTCTCAAACCATTGATCATTCATATGATCATGCTTCTTATCTTGAATCACTGAGTCCCACCACCTTCAACTGAGACCCTATAGTAGAAATGAAACACACTTCACCCTGACCTCTTCAGGAGGGTCAAGGAACTCGAACATACTCTCTATCTTTTTAAGCCACTCCTCTACTACCTAAGGATATCATATACCTAGAATGAAGGGGTTTATTATTGATGAACTCATGGGATTTATCCTTCCAAGATCTAGGCTTAGCTTCCCTAACTGGAGCAGGTGTTGGACCTTCCCCCTATCCCAAAGCCTAAACCACCTAGACCCCGACATCTACCTACTTCTAATTAAGTAGTGGGGGTGAAATCTCTTCAACTTCTTCCTACAGTTATGGGTGAATTCCTTGGGAGGAATGTTTCCAAAAAATCAATAGTCAAATAAGTAAATCATTAATACATTATATTTGAAAAAAATTGAAATAACCATAAAACCAATAAACTAAACGTGCCAACACAACACAACAACCAAACCACTTCACCCCTACCTGATGTCTACATACAGTCTATAGCCTACATGTACCACTAGGAGGAGAAGTCAAACAAGTATCCCAACATCCCTTGGTGACTCGAGGTCTATCACGAGGTGTGATGGCCAGTCACCCTAATCACAACTAGAACTCTGAGCCCCAACAGTCCTAGCTACAGTCTAACCAGACTCATCCCAAATTAAATGACTCAAAGGGCTTAACCATGTTCTAATACCATTTTTTCACTAACCAGTTATGGTTTTGCATCCAAACTGATGCCTGACCTGGTCTATGGTAAGGCCTGAAGGGCGTTTCTGATCCCCATAAGCTAGCACAAGTTCCCAGGTATCAACAAAATCATGTGGGAACAGTTTACCCGAATATGAAAATATAAAAAAATAAACAATAACTAATAAAAAATCTTAAAATTTCAAAACAAACAATCCATTTCAATTTTTCAGAATTGATTTACATAGTTTAAACCAAAACCCAAAAACTACCACAAAGTAAGGTGACTAAAAACTAGCTCAAAAACCACCACATGGAAAGAAGACACCACCCTTAAGCCATCTCCTCAACATCGCACCAAGAAAGATAGCTATCATCCCAAACCTCCATCTCTATAAGCTTTACCCTTACCTGTATCAAACATTAACAAATCTAATTACACCCAAATGTGTTATTAGGGTGTGAGATAATTCCCAGTAGGATTCCACCCAAGAAATATTCCATGTACTAAACATTATATAGAAAATAAACATGAAAGATTAATATTGAAATGATATTATTGAACAATTTAAGGGAAATAGATTTAATGTAAACAAGGAATGAAATTTTAAATAAAACACTTTTACCTTTGAAGTAACCCTTAAATTTTACACTATATGCCGATGGCGAATGAAATATAGTCAAAGAGAACTAAACATGGGAGTTTCCCTATGGGTGATATATTGTAAATGGGGCCCTAGAACCCCATGTCTTGGTATAATTTTGTATAGGAACCACAACCAACTATGTTCTCATGCATGATCCACTAGGGGGGAATCACATCCCAAGGCTTAGTGGTATCCAACCATATTACATTTTTAGTTAGTGTTGTCTTCATCAATCCTACTATGTGAAACTGGGCAAAGATACTTCTGAATCACTATCACACTAGATCTAGTCCACCCTCATAGCTACCCAGACTTCCCTTTGTGCTTAAACAAGTTTGAGGTTAAAATAGTATACGACATTCGCATAAGTAATACAAAAAACACTACACATTTTAAATCCAACATTTACACACCCAATTCATATTTCAAGCCCATACACTGTAAAGACCCGAATCTTATCATACATGGACATTACATTACTTTTGAGGAATACTTAGTACATAACAAAAACACACACACAAGGACCGTAATAGTTTAGTGTCTTTGGAAACTCGGAACGTAATCTTCTAATCGTGGTGAAAGATCTTCAATATCTCCCATAAAGATCTTCCCTTTTTTTTTACCTAAAACCATTATTTATATCCTGGGGAAAATAAAACATAAAAGGGTGAGCTCAAATGCTCATTAAGGGTAAACAAAATAAAATAAATCACATCATATTCATAAGAACATAACTTTTGGAAATCTTAACCTGCAAAAGAGAGCATAATTTCATAACATGGGATAAATCATAGTAGTGAAATGAAATACCAATAAGCATAACTTAAAACATGAAACTTTGTGTCATACACACATAATCATAGAGAATCATTTCTTGTTAGTCAAGACTCATTGACAAGACTATCTTAGTGGACAAAGTCCATTTCTGAATCGAGTGACCCTCATTTCAGTCCTGTTTCACTGAACCGGTATAACCTACCATTCCAGCCATGTCTATCTCATGAGATATAAAATCTTTACCCAATGCATTGGAGGGAGATATAGGTCCCACCCATCTCATAATGATACCATTCTTATGTGTGCCACAAAATCATAAATCATACATCATTGCATAACCCATGTAATAAAAATGGGATTCTCAAACAACATGACATCATAAAACAATTCATATAAGATAAAGGAATTCATAAAAATATTTCCATCACAACATAATCAAATCCATGTAATAATAGGGATAGAAACAGAACCCTTTATTATCTTAGATGGAAAATAATTTTGATAAAACACTTGAAATCCATTCTTGAGGAAAATATCCTTTCTACTTCAAAAACATTTTCCTTTCTTAACATTTCTTACAATTTAAAACTAAAAGAAGTTGATTAAAAATAAACTTGAAAACTTGTAAAGGAAGATTCTTGGAAATAATGTTTTAAAAATCCATTCATGTCGTATAAGTAAAAAAAACATTCTTCTCGTACTTTTGTCGGAAAAGTCAAAAAAGTACCTCGTACGAAAAACGAAAAAAGATTCCTTTCATATCTTTTACTAAAAACTCACCGAAGGGTAAAATTGGATTTAAAAAATTTTATGTGGATGGAAATAATATTACATATTGAGTAAATATGGATTTGGATGATAAAATACACCCCTGTAAATACTAAAGTATAAACAATCTCGGATAAAAATGAGATTGTGATATTTCCCCTTACCATAGGTCCGACTTTCTTTGTGAGTGTCTGAACCTCCTGTATAATGATTTAAATCATGTTATTGACTTATTCCAGAATCATATTCATTGTTATTATATCATATATGGTCCACTTATGACTTTATATTACCCATTCTTTTGTAAATTCATGTTAAAGTAGTGTTTTGGGTAAAATCGTCTCATTTGTCGTTCGTGTTTTTAACTTGTAATTATTCATATGATTACTTAGATCATGATTAATTAATTCCAGAATATAAAACATGATTTATATATATATATATATTCATAATACACATATATAATAAATCAGTAAATGGAAAGAAATACACTGTTCATGGAGACGGTAGTCTGTACGTACGCATGAACGCTGTTTTCGTTTCCTTATTGAATTGAATGGAATTAAGTAGATGACATACATATAAATATAAATAATTCAAGTATCATTATTAGGTCATATATTTCATTAGTACTTATTATATATACTTTATAATAATTCATGAATGGTTAATCATTGAGAATGAATCTCATCGCGTCGTGGAGACGGTAGTCCGTACGTACGCACGAGCGATGATATCGTTCCCATGGTCGTGGAATTATGTTGAAGTGTATGTATACTATTTCAGTATCAATATCACTTTATAATAATCATATATAGTTACTCATTACACCTTTATACCCATCCAATTAAGGTGGTGGTGGAAAATAGATTACACCACGGCGTGGAGACGGTATTCCGTACGTACGCACGCGCGGTGATTTCATTTTTCCTTAGGATGGATAGAAGGTGAATTAGGGTTGTTTCATATTTATAATAACATATCATTATGTAAGTAATACTGATGTTATTACTTTATCATGAAACAACTAAAGAAGAAGAAGTTGAAGAAGAAAGAAATTGAAAAGATCGGTAATGGATATTACCTCTTCTTTGGAACGCCTCTTTGAATCCTCCACTTAGGGAACTAAGATTGGTCTTTGAAGAAGACCAGGACCTCTAGGATTATTCTAGGTAAGTGTATAGGAGAAAATGGCAGAGGTTGGCCGAGATTGAGTGATCAAATTGGTGTGAGGAGGAGGGGAGGAGGTGCCTTTTTATAAGGGAGGAGAGGGGCACCTTAGGAATATCTCAAAATATTATTTTATATTAAAGTCAAAATCGGTTTATAATGGATCCAAAGGGTCTTATTTCGAAGCTAAAGTGGGGATGGGTCGAAATCCTATCATCCAATAGGATTTAGACAAGTTTAGGGTATTATTGTAACCTTATCAATTAGATTTAACTCTAAGTTAAATAATTTAACTTTTACCATGTCTTTTTGTTTTCTTTCACTATATGGTTAATACACTTACTATAACATGCCAAACGAACCCCAAATTGTATATTATTAATAAATATATCCTTATCTAAGTCATTTTTCCGAACCTTAGATTTTTATGAATAAAATAACAATTAATAATATAATATTTGATTTAAAAACTATTTTGTGTCAATTTTGACACTATTTGATATATGATTTTTTTGAAAGTCATAACAGAATTATATGTTCGAAAAAAGTTGATTAAATCAACACTAATATATCATAGTAACCTAGAAAGTTAGTGGAATTCATAAAAAGTCTTAAATTACATTTATTTTGGTATTTATAATATCAATTATGTCAATATTTTATTAATATGATAATTACTGCTTCATCTTTGTGTCATAAATAAATTAAATTATTTGATGTCTAAAAATTACAAATAAAATACCATAATGTAGGAAATCTTTTTATCTTTATAATGAATATTTACAATCGAATTTATCTTATTTACAACCCTATATTAAAAATGTTTTAGTAAATAAACTTTGATTTTAACTCTTTTAACTCTTCTTTGAATTAAATAATAATAAATGTCCTAATCTAATCCAAGTGGGCCTAAATGATAATATTTTACACTTAAGGTTGTTTTTGGTCGATATACACTTGTCCAATAGGATTAGGACATGTGTTAGGGTAATATTAATATCATTTTTACCCTTAATTACCCTATTTACTTTTAACCGTGGTAAATAAAAGTAAAAAGTTACTATTCAAAAATTATTTTCATCTCATTGAACCAAATTTTACTTACTGACATCAACCATGTCTCTAGGATTTTTGAAATTCCATTCACAGAAGCGGTAAAATTAAGTTTTATGAAAAATTCAGTTTTTTAACTACCACTTAGTAGTTTCACTATTCATCAAAAATTGATGTTTTTCAGAAAAATGCCAAAATTTAATCCTAAGCTATATTTCATATTCAGAATTCAAAAATAAAGTCTATTTTAACAAATTCATATCATAGAAGTTGCATTAATTAATTTTATAATTAAATCCCACTGTTAAAACAAATAGCGTGTTTTTAAGAAACAATATCTATCAAAAGATTGACACTTGATTATGTCTGGTTTAAATGTGAAATTACATTCAATGACCAACATTGTATTAAATTGTAAAAATATATTCTAAATATGCTTTAAAACCACTCAAATTAATAATTTATCACTATTAATTATTTCGATTAAAAAAGTTGTTTTTAATTATAATTTAGAAATTTTCACTATTCATCAGAATATGAAAGTTATCCGAAAAGTACCAAAATTTAACCTTAGGCTAAATTCGATACTCCGAATCCAAAAATGAAGTCCATTTTGAGAGCTAAAATTTCTAAAATTTAAAAAGTGGTTATTACTATTCATAACGGCTAGTTTTAATAATATTTTAATAGCATATCGTTGTTTCGTGAAACTCAGTATTGCCTACTACACACGCTATCGAGGAAGGTTGTGATTGCGTGTAATGAAAGGCAAGTCAAAGATGCGTGTTGTGCAAGCTCCTTTTGGTGTAGTGTACAACACAAGACATTAATAAAATTAAAAAGAATATTTTTCATAAAATCTCGGGCTGTTACATTCTACCCCCCTTAAAATGAATTTCGCCCTCGAAATTCTTCGGGGTTATAAATGGTTTACTATTCGAAAGTTTATTTAATAGAAACCCACATCGTAAAAAGGAATATCAAAACCAATCTTTAAAAACAAAAGTATGAAATGTAACGGTTACCCAAATAAACTAATCACTGGGTTTCCACATAGGTGAAAATATGGATATGGAAGAGAAATCTAACCATCATGTTCTGATGGAGAGTGGTAGAGAACATGGCTATGGAAAAGCCAGTAACCACAAAGCCATAAATTTGTGACGATCTAAGGTACCATCTGATTCATCAGATATAAAATCACTAGGACAACATTTTTAGTTTTCAAGATCGTTTCCCTAAAGTTAAAGAATTTGAATTAGAATAAATACTTACTTTATTTTGGTACAATTTCACTGTTGTTCGTGCCTTGAACAATTTCCACTTCATCTCTTAAATAAATGAAGTTGAATTTGTTATTTGTGAAGTGTTAGCAGATCATGTGATAGAATGACGGGTCTTTCCATCTGTCTCAAACAAAAGGTTAGCAAAAATTATATACATAAGTCGATCTATAGTGAGATTAATCATATATGGTTCCTAAAATGGACTTATACTTTATATATCATACTCCTTAATATAATAAAACTAGTTTCTACTAAACAGGGACTTCCTGTAGGCCAGTGGTAGGTGATAAAGGCCAGTCGCACTTCGGTTGTGGGTTCGATTCCCACAGCCTTGTCCGAAGCGATGGGCTGTCGCCCGTCCTGCAGGTTGTCCTTTTTCTAAAACTACATTACTATAACATCCCATCAATAATATCGAGAAAACTTCTATCCTTAAACAATACTAACTTATGCCCAACATAATCCATTCCAATCTTTAGGCTTATCCATAATACTGCAGTCCATTCTCATAACATAGTGAAAACGATTACCAGAGATTTAACACCATCGTCGATCCCCATATATCATAAGGTATGTTTTTTTGGTCACATTACAAACATTCAAAGTCCTTAATCATGTATTCTCTTGAATACCTTAGTGAAAACATGAATGCAGTTAAACGTTAACACTTTCCACATACCAAAATCCTCAAAATTCTATATACTCAAACCATGATATCACTTAGTCCTTATATCAATCATGAGCTCATGAATACTGTTAAACATTTTGTTTTCTCGTTTTCACTTCATTATGCGCATATCATCTTATTTCCAAAAATATCTCAATTACTTTGAATACCACATTAGACCAATACATAAATATTCCAATACTCCATGATACAATATTATTTTGGAATCCCATTACATAAACACTTAATCATTCCACCACATCGTTTTCATATTCAACATCGCCAATAGTGATCGCATGTGACTTCCCTTTGTCCTTTTCCTTCAGTTGTTTCTCATGTTGATCATCACTAACCCTTGGATTAGGGAATTTATTAGCATAATGCCTCATTTCCTTGCACTTGAAGCATTGAAGTGTTGGTGGTGCGTTCTCTGTAGTGTTTTCTTTATTCACATCATTAGAAACCCTTTTTCCATTACTTCGACACTCAGCTGCTCGATGACCTTCTTTTCCACACTTAAAACATTTTCTAGTCCCTTTAAGACAATCTCCAACATGCTTCTTTCTACACTTTGTGCATAAGGAAACATTCATCTTCTTTTCACCATTATTCTGAGATTTCTCCTTGAACTCCATCTTTAGTTTCTTGTCAAAACAATGAGATGGATATGTAACACCAACTTCCATTTCTACCTTGATAGCACAACGCACAATTTCTTCATAGCTACTAAAGTCTCTTATAGCTAATGCCCTTCGAAGACTTGGTTTTAATCCACTGAAAAATCGATCAACTTTACTTTCAGGTTGGATGATAATGCCCAATGCATACCTTGAAAGTCTTGTAAAATTCGCTTCGTATATACCAACAGATTCATCATCCTTCTGCTTCAGCTCAAGAAACTCCTTTTCCATCTTTGTTCGAAGAATACGAGGGAAGTACTTACTGAAAAACAAGTTATTGAACTCGTCCCATTCCATGGACTCAATTTCATCTCTTGGCCTTGTATTCTTGATAATATTCCACCATTGATCAGCTTCACCTTCCAAACGATATACTACTAAGATGATTTTATCATGTTCAGAACATTGAAGAACTGAAAATATCTTTTCAGTGGTACTGATCCATTGTTCAGCAACAAGTGGATCGGAATTCCCACTGAAAGAAGGTGGACGTTGCCTCATGAAGGACTTAATAGAATATTGTTCCCTTCTCTGCTCATTTGGAAGTCCAGAATGATTCATAGCTTGTGTAAGTATAGCAATAAGATTTTGCACTCCATCTCCCATAACATTTGTTTGTTCAGGAGGGCAATCATTGCATTGTCCATTGCATTGATCAACACGGTTCCTTCGGGTTCCAGCCATCGTCTAAAACCCAAAAAGAATAGTGTGAGAGGCAAAAATCATGCTAGGGAAAACAACATAATAAAGGGGGAGTACCTTCAATATCTAACATCTTAGGTTTAATTCTATGATCGTTAGCGTAATTCTAGTACTATAACCTATACGTATACTTAACCTTAGGGACATCCCTAGACATACCTTAGAAATATCTCTAGGGATCTCACTAAAGTTCTTGCATCCTAGTTTCCAAAGGTTGACTAAACCTTTCCTCTGATACCAACTGTAAAGACCCGAATCTTATCATACATGGACATTACATTACTTTTGCGGAATACTTAGTACATAACAAAAACACACACACAAGGACCGTAATAGTTTAGTGTCTTTGGAAACTCGGAACGTAATCTTCTAATCGTGGTGAAAGATCTTCAATATCTCCCATAAAGATCTTCCCTTTTTTACCTAAAACCATTCTTTACATCCTGGGGAAAAGAAAACATAAAAGGGTGAGCTCAAATGCTCAGTAAGGGTAAACAAAAGAAAATCAATCACATCATATTCATAAGAACATAAATTTTGGAAATCTTAACCTGCAAAAGAGAGCATAATTTCATAACATGGGATAAATCATAGTAGTGAAATGAAATCCCAATAAGCATAACTTAAAACATGAAACTTTGTGGCATACACACATAATCGTAGAGAATCATTTCTTGTTAGTCAAGACTCATTGCTAAGAATATCTTAGTGGACAAAGTCCATTTCTGAATCGAGTGACCCTCGTTTCAGTCCTGTTTCACTGAACCGGTATAACCTACCATTCCAGCCATGTCTATCTCATGAGATATAAAATCTTTACCCAATGAATTGGAGGGAGATATAGGTCCCACCCATCTCATAATGATACCATTCTTATGTGTGCCACAAAATCATAAATCATACATCATTGCATAACCCATGTAATAAAAATGGGATTCTCAAACAACATGACATCATAAAACAATTCATATAAGATAAAGGAATTCATAAAAATATTTCCATAACAACATAATCAAATCCATGTAATAATAGGGATATAAACAGAACCCTTTATTATCTTAGATGGAAAATAATTTTGATAAAACACTTGAAATCCATTCTTGAGGAAAATATCCTTTCTACTTCAAAAACATTTTCCATTCTCAACATGTCTTACAATTTAAAACTAAAATAAGTTGATTAAAAATAAACTTGAAAACTTGTAAAGGAAGATTCTTGGAAATAATGTTTTAAAAATCCATTCATGCCGTATAAGTTAAAAAAACATTCTTCTTGTACTTTTGTCGAAAAAGTCAAAAAAGTACCTCGTACGAAAAACGAAAAAAGATTCCTTTCATATCTTTTACTAAAAACTCACCGAAGGGTAAAATTGGATTTAAACAATTGTAGGTGGATGGAAATAATATTAAATATTGAGGAAATATGGATTTGGATGATAAAATACGCCCCAGTAAATACTAAAGTATAAACAATCTCGGATAAAAATGAGATTGTGATATTTCCCCTTACCTTAGGTACGACTTGCTTTCTGAGTGTCCGAACCTCCTGTATAATGATTTAAATCATGTTATTGACTTATTCCAGAATCATATTCATTGTTATTATATCATATATGGTCCACTTATGACTTTATATTACCCATTCTTTTGTAAATTCATGTTAAAGTAGTGTTTTGGGTAAAATCGTCTCATTTGTCGTTCGTGTTTTTAACTTGTAATTATTCATATGATTACTTAGATCATGATTAATTAATTCCAGAATATAAAACATGATTTATATATATATATATATTCATAATACACATATATAATAAATCAGTAAATGGAAAGAAATACACTGTTCATGGAGACGGTAGTCTGTACGTACGCATGAACGCTGTTTTCGTTTCCTTATTGAATTGAATGGAATTAAGTAGATGACATACATATAAATATAAATAATTCAAGTATCATTATTAGGTCATATATTTCATTAGTACTTATTATATATACTTTATAATAATTCATGAATGGTTAATCATTGAGAATGAATCTCATCGCGTCGTGGAGACGGTAGTCCGTACGTACGCACGAGCGATGATATCGTTCCCATGGTCGTGGAATTATGTTGAAGTGTATGTATACTATTTCAGTATCAATATCACTTTATAATAATCATATATAGTTACTCATTACACCTTTATACCCATCCAATTAAGGTGGTGGTGGAAAATAGATTACACCACGGCGTGGAGACGGTATTCCGTACGTACGCACGCGCGGTGATTTCATTTTTCCGTAGGATGGATAGAAGGTGAATTAGGGTTGTTTCATATTTATAATAACATATCAGTATGTAAGTAATACTGATGTTATTACTTTATCATGAAACAACTAAAGAAGAAGAAGTTGAAGAAGAAAGAAATTGAAAAGATCGGTAATGGATATTACCTCTTCTTTGGAACGCCTCTTTGAATCCTCCACTTAGGGAACTAAGATTGGTCTTTGAAGAAGACCAGGACCTATATGATTATTCTAGGGAAGTGGGGAGGAGAAAATTTCAGGGGTTGGCCGAGCTTGAGTGCTCAAATTGGTGTGAGGAGGAGGGGGAGGAGGTGCCTTTTTATAAGGGAGGAGAGGGGCACCTTAGGAATATCTCAAAATATTATTTTATATTAAAGTCAAAATCGGTTTATAATGGTTCCAAAGGGTCTTATTTCGAAGCTAAAGTGGAGATGGGTCAAAATCCTATCATCCAATAGGATTTAGACAAGTTTAGGGTATTATTTTAACCTTATCAATTAGATTTAACTCTAAGTTAAATAATTTAACTTTTACCATGTCTTTTTGTTTTCTTTCACTATATGGTTAATACACTTACTATAACATGCCAAACGAACCCCAAATTGTATATTATTAATACATATATCCTTATCTAAGTCATTTGGCCGAACCTTAGATTTTTAGGAATAAAATAACAATTAATAATATAATATTTTATTTAAAAACTATTTTGTGTCAATTTTGACACTATTTGATATATGATTTTTGTGAAAGTCATAAAAGAATTATATGTTCGAAACAAGTTAATTAA
Source organism: Viscum album (assembly GCA_963277665.1). Lineage (NCBI taxonomy): Eukaryota > Viridiplantae > Streptophyta > Magnoliopsida > Santalales > Viscaceae > Viscum > Viscum album. Next base: position 1,101,394,147 of record OY728123.1, read on the forward strand.
ATCAACACTAATATATCATAGTAACCTATAAAATTAGTGGAATTCATAAAAAGTCTTAAATTACATTTATTTTGGTATTTATAATATCAATTATGTCAATATTTCATTAATATGATAATTACTGCTTCATCTATGTGTCATAAATAAATTAAATTATTTGATGTCTAAAAATTACAAATAAAATACCATCATGTATGAAATATTTTTATCTTTCTAATTAATATTTACAATCGAATTTATCTTATTTACAACCCTATATTAAAAATGTTTTAGTAAATAAACTTTGATTTTAACTCTTTTAACTCTTCTTTGAATTAAATAATAATAAATGTCCTAATCTAATCCAAGTGGGCCTAAATGATAATATTTTACACTTAAGGTTGTTTTTGGTCGAGTTACACTTGTCCAATAGGATTAGGACATGTGTTAGGGTAATATTAATATCATTTTTACCCTTAATTACCCTATTTACTTTTAACCGTGGTAAATAAAAGTAAAAAGTTACTATTCAAAAATTATTTTCATCTCATTGAACCACATTTTACTTACTGACATCAACCGTGTCTCTCGGATTTTTGAAATTCCATTCACAGAAGCGGTAAAATTAAGTTTTATGAAAAATTCAGTTTTTTAACTACCACTTAGTAGTTTCACTATTCATCAAAAATTGATGTTTTTCAGAAAAATGCCAAAATTTCATCCTAAGCTATATTTCATATTCCGAATTCAAAAATAAAGTCTATTTTACCAAATTCATATCATAGAAGTTGCATTAATTAATTTTATAATTAAATCCCGCTGTTAAAATAAATAGCGTGTTTTTAAGAAACAATATCTATCAAAAGATTGACACTTGATTATGTCTGGTTTAAATGTGAAATTACATTCAATGACCAACATTGTATTAAATTGTAAAAATATATTATAAATATACTTTAAAACCAATCAAATTAATAATTTATCACTATTAATTATTTCGATTAAAAAAGTTGTTTTTAATTATAATTTAGTAATTTTCACTATTCATCAGAATATGAAAGTTATCCGAAAAGTACCAAAATTTCACCTTAGGCTAAATTCGATACTCCGAATCCAAAAATGAAGTCCATTTTGAGAGCTAAAATTTCTAAAATTTAAAAAGTGGTTATTACTATTCATAACGGCTAGTTTTAATAATATTTTAATAGCATATCGTTGTTTCGTGAAACTCAGTATTGCGTACTACACACGCTATCAAGGAAGGTTGCAATTGCGTGTAATGAAAGGCAATTCAAAGATGCGTGTTGTGCAAGCTCCTTTTGGTGTAGCGTACAACACAAGACATTAATAAAATTAAAAAGAATATTTTTCATAAAATCTCGGGCTGTTACATACACACTCCAAAACATTTTTAAAATATGATCTGCACTGCATAAATAGTTTAATAAAACTTTTACATAATTTATAAAAAACTTTCGTGATGCAGAATGGGGTTTTGCACCAAGAATAAACCCCATTTTACATGAAAACCCAATTTGAATCCAAATACACAATCCATCATTTTGAAAACTCATTTATAAACATTCATATAATTTAATAAAAAATTAAAAAAAAATTATAAAATAATTCAAAGGAGTATCACATGGATTTATATACAAAGACCCACTCAAAATCCCCGTTTAGAATTAAACTCACACCAACACCATAACAAAACAAAATACAACTCCCTTATAAATTTTAATGATTTAGTTTCCCAATTTATAAAACACTATCCAATGACACAATATGGTTTTTCATCAAAACCACACCCCAGTTCATATAAACATGGTATAAAAAAAGTAAACGCATATCAAACACTTTTAAAAACTAATTTCACATCACACTAATAAATAAAAAAACACACTAAACTAATTAATTAAGAAAAATAATTTGAAAATTAATGGTAATACACAGAACCACCTAGCTTTGATGTTGAAATTCCCAAAATTCAATGTGAAACTTCAATTTCACACAAATATCACCACAAGAAAACTGAATTAGATCCTAATTATAGATATAGAACCAGAACTCACAATTAAACCTAAGAATGAAACCCAAAAGGAGGAGAAAACCCCTATAAGGAGGAAGAAAATCTGACCGGAGTAGATCGTGTCAGTAGGGGAGACCACTAGAGGGGAGTTGTGTCCTAGGGGGGGTTGTCGGTGGTTGTTCTAGAAAGGGAAAGCCATGCTAGTAGGGGACTGCATCGGCATGATAATTTCACACTGTAAGTAGCTTCACCATAAGGGATTTGTGATGGTTGGAGGCATCAGCAGAAGGACAACCAAGGGGAGGTAGTGTGCTGTTAGTGGGAAGAAGGTGGAGATAGGGTGTGATATAGGGTAGGGTTTGGAACACAATTGGGTTTGAACAGATAAAGAGGGAAGAGGAATATGAGAGGAAGGAAATAATGAAAAAAAGAAAAAGAAATGAAAAGTGAAAATAAAAAAGTGGAATAAAAAATTATATTAATAATGATAATAATAATAGTAGTAATAATAATTATAATAATAATAATAACTTAACAAAATATTGATAATAATAATAATATTCTTTAATAATATTATCATTATTATTATTATTATAACAATTCTTAATTCATTTTATTTTTCTTATTTTATTTTTGGTTCATTTTATCACACATATTAATAATTATAAATTAATAATATCTTTTTGAACACCGGGCAGGTCGTATGGTGACCTGGTGAAGCTGCACAACTTCGACCATTCCTTGTCTATACATTGGACACTTTCAAGACCAAAGCATTAATTAATCATCAAAAATGAAAAAATTTAATCAGGCTCGGCCCGCACCATGATAAAATATTTCAAAACCTGATAAAATAATAAAATAATGTATTTGAAAAGTTAGGGTGTGATAATATGTGGTCTGCATATTTATATAAACTTTATTCCTTGGTGAACAAATAATTATAAATGAAAATAAAAACTAATTTCATATAAAGGATATCTTTTTCTTAAAAACTAATGGTATGCACAAAAACATATTTTACGTAAATAAAATAAAAAATTAACTTTATGATACTTATTTTAATTAAATTTATATATTATATATTCAATAGAATTTTAAACATTCATATTGTGTGTTTCCTACACAGTTGATAAGAATAAATCTAATTTCACATATGAAAACTGTATTTTTCGAAAAAGTTGTTGTGTCTAATTTTTTAAAAATATTTCCATAATAATTTTTTAAAATATTATAAAAATAATTTTAAGATATTTTTTTCATTTTTAATCCATCATGTAAAAATTATCTTATGGTGAATTGTCAAAAATGTTGTGAGAAGATAAATTTTTTGATTAACAGTGAAAAGTACTAGTTTTATTAAGTCTTTTATTGTTTTTTAAAAAATGTTTTATGATCATTTGAAAAAATAATAATTTAATTATTTTTATATTAATTTAATTTAGGAAATTGTAATAATTTTCATATTAAATTTTTACATATAATCTTTTTAAAATTCAGATTAAGTTTTCTTTGAAAACCCTCTTTCTCATCGTGTCTGTTGGATTAATTTTAAATTATATTTTTTCACGTAAATGAATGGAATTTTGAAAAATTGATTCCATATTTTGAATAATAATAATTTATATAATCTAATATGCTAAAAATAATTTTTTTAACAATGAATAGAAAAATAGTAAAATTTATTTACCACATTTTAGATAAAAATGGGTTTACCAAGGTGATTACACTAAAGAGTTAACCATTAAAAATGACCCAAAACATGCTCAGACCCCATTTTATTGATATTATATAGTATCACTTCTAGTTCCTCATAATTTCCCATTTTAGAGACTTATTTCTAGTTTAAAATGTGACTACACATTTTTCTTTTCAAAAATAACAAGTGGGCAACTAACCTGACTTATAAAAGGCCACCCCTCTACTCTCATGTTCACACTTAGAAAACCCCTTGTTTCATAACACAACTAACCAAATCACATCTATAACTCCTCATATTATAGAAGTCTTATTTTGTTTATAAATACAACCTAATAAATCTGTTCGTGAAAAACAAAAGAAGTTGTCTGAAAAAGAGGTAACTCCCATAACCAAGCATTTTATTGTATTTCTTTGTTCATATCCTTCAATTATTATTAAACCATGATAACATAATAACCTAAGAATATTATATATATATATATATTATTAAGTTAATTTAAAATTTTAAGTCATTTCCTCTTCCATCAAATGGGTTATGAAATAATCCTTCGTGTGTATGGAAGACTACCACCTAGCAAACCGATATTATTCATTTTCCATCTCCACCTATCATCACAGGATATAATGATGGATATTTTTTTTTATATTAATGATATTATTATTTTTATATAATTATTATATCACATATACCTGTTTACATTCCATTCTATGGGAATATGATAATTTCAATCATGTGTATGATGAACTACCGCCTCCTGAAGTAATGTGATTCATTAATTATTTATATGGAATGTAATAAGGATGGATTTAATAAAAGTATATGATATTTATTATATAAAAAATATTCCATAAATTTAATATATTACTTACATTTACGTATTTATTTCCATTGAGAAAATAGAAACATCATTCATGCGTATGTACCACCTATCGTCTTCATGAAAAGTGTATTTAATTTTCTATATCTATATTTTATGGATCACTATAAATAAATTTTTTATGAATATATATGATATTTATATTATTTTTAACATTTTTTATATTATTTAACCATGATCAAATTTTTTGGACTAATAATATATAATCAAAACATAAACAAAAAATAAAACCGGTATTCCCCAAAACGCGACTTTAACGTGGAATTTTCAATAAATAGGTAATAAAATTTCATTAGAAAAATAATATATGTTATGATATATAAATATAAATATATTTATGGTTTTTTAATTGATTAATAAAAAATATATTTATTATATAGGAGTTTCAAACTTGTACAAAGTAATTCGAGACTTATGGAAATGGATTATTGTCTCACTTTTTACTTCTATGAGACACATGCCATATTCAACACATGTTCATTTTATGTGATGTATATACTACTCATGAATTTAATGTTTTATTATTATCCATGAAATTATTTTAAATTACATATCCATTTTAGGATATCTCATTCATGTTGTTTATGGTTTTATAGTTACTAATGTGGTAAGGGATTTTTTTCTCCATTTGCCTACTTTGAGACATATGTTATGTTATGCACCTCTCATAATTTATAAAGGGTATATATAGCCACTTTTACATGTAATATAATGAATAAATTTATTCTAAAATTATTTTACATTTCATTTAGTTTTATCCTTAAATCGGGCTTATGATTCAATGTTAAAAATGTGGTAATGGTTGTATGGTACGATCTCATCATTTATCGGGACTGTTTTGTTTATTATCTTGATGATGAGGTATTATAATCCATCTATATAGAAACTCTTTTTTTTATTATACTATCATTATTTAATTATAATAAAATTTTTACCTTCATTTTCCCCACTTTATATAATCAATATTCGAAAATAACGTAATTAAAGTAAACCAACATTATTCCACTCTTTGGTCGAAACCCCTTTTTCCATCATTTCCATGTTTTCTAGAAATGTTTTCCAAAAACTTTTAACATTATCAAAATGAATTATTAAAGACTTATTACACATTTATATTTTTAAAAAATAATTAAAAGGATTCTTCATGTCATTTTAAAAAACAAGGCCCTTTTGAATTTAACCAAAAATGTAAAAGGAATCTTTCTTTTAACCTGTACGACCTTAAATATATTTTCCCCGATCATGGACACTCAATGTTTTTATGATTCCTTTATAATTTTCAGTTTTTATTTTAAAAATAAAATATTTATGAAATTTTTTTTGGTTTTTAAAGTTATTTCTCAAAGGGTAGGTTTTATCTTCATCAATAAATGTTTGGAATGAATTTTCGTTCAAAAATAATTTTACATTTAAGATGACTTCATGTGATGTTACTTATTCTTTACTAGGTATATGATCCAAGGAAACCATTCTTATTCTATCCCATAATCATTTATGTATATTATGATAATATTAATTGATGAAATGATTATAGAACTCATTTATTTTCCATGTGTAATTCTATGATGAAATGTTTTATAAAACCCATTCTGTTTAATGGGTTATGATATGATGAATATTATATGATCTTTTGAAAAAAAAATGTGTGGATTATGTGATGGGTTGGACCTATATCTCCCTCCAATTAATTGAGTAATTTTTAATGTTATATGAGATCAAAGGTTGCAAGGTAAGTTATCCCAATCCTGAAAGTGGGTGCCTGAGAGGTTTTCCCAAGTGTGAAAGAGGGTAAACAAGAAGTTATCCCATGAATAGAATAGGGTATATAGGAGGATACCCCTATACTGAAGCAAGTACATGGGTAATTATCACAATAATAATATGTTATGAATTTCTTTTTGTGTATCCTTGGAATAATATTTTCTATAATTATTTATATGACACAATTCTATGTCTTATGCAAATGTTATGCATTCACGGTTCATGTTCTTTGGTTCCCTTAAGATTTATGACTTATAAACAACTAATAATTTTTACATGACTCAATAATATGATCTTTTATATTTCAGATATGGTTTTCAAATTATATTCTCATGTTCTTATGCACTTATATGCATTCTATTCTTATGAATCTCCCTTATTTACACTTACTAAGCATCTGAGATCACCCTTTATTATGCTTCATCTCCCCAAGTTGTGAATAACAATTTTAATATGGTTATGTATGTGAAGATTACAAAAGGAGAATATATTTATTGGATGTGTTGAATAAATTTCACCAAATCTGATTATTTTAAACCTAGTATCTAATGAAACTAAACTATTATGGTCCATAAGAATGTGTTCATGTAATGTATTGAATATCAATCTAAAAAGATGTATGATCTATGTATGAAAATACTAGGTTAATTAAAATATCATTAATTCCTAAATTATCTCCATGAACTAATTTTATTAGTCAAACTTAAACATGTTGGGTGATAACTCCCTGATGAATAGGTACTTAAAAGCCACAAAAGTGAGTCTCTTACATCGACCATCCTTTCCCATGATTCCCCACTAGTTCCTAAGTGTCACGACCCGTCCTCGGGGCCCGTACCGTGACTACCCCAAGCCCGCCTTCCATAGGTCAGGGGCTGGCGACTAGCACCAAGGCGTAAATCCCAACAAAAAGGGAAGGCATTGCCTTTGAAAAGTAAACAAGCACCACAGAGTAAGCAAGCAGAAAAGTAAACACTAAGTAAAACTGTACAAGCTGTGCTGAAAGTAAAAAAAGGGGCCGAAAATACAAGCACAACTGTAAAGTACAACTGAAAGGAAAAACAGCAACTGAAAAGGGAAAACTGCAGCGTCGAGCCGTCCTCTGGAAGTCCCACCTGAAGGGTGGGTACAGATAGCCTCCACTGCTCCTCGGGTCCACCTGACCGCTCTGAGTACGTCCCGCCCAGTGGTCCACCTCCAGGTACTATCCTGCTCCACACGCCTCCTCCACGATCAGCGTTGTCCGTCGTCTGTAACCAACACCACGAAGTGCGGGCATAGCCCGTGCAGGGGTGAGTATAAGCTACTCAGTAGGGACCCCGAGACCCCCGAAGGTCTCCCAAAATCCACAAAGGATAAAACACGAAGAAGAGGTACAATCACGAAGTAACATCTGACACGGCTTAGGTATATACCCATACATATACCTAAGTCATCAATTCCCCGATCGGCTCCAACGTCCGAGCCCTAGCACAACCCAGTCCACACAGGAAAGCAAAACGCATACCCACGCAGGATAGAACAACACAATCCACAAAGGAGAGTAAACAGTAAATCCACACAGGATAGTTCAACACAATCCACAAAGGAGAGAAACACAAGATTCAGCTCACACAGGTATACTTCTTCGGATTACGATAAAGATGATCATTGAACCATCTAAGTCGTCGGACCCACGAAGGATCGATAGGTACTAACCTTGCAGTGACCCACACAGGATCGGGCCCACGCAGGACCTGTAGGAGTTGGCTCACACAGAACCGCTGAGAGATGACCCACACAGGATCGGACCCACACAGGATCGGGCCCACACAGGACCGGGCCCACGCAGGACCTGTAGGTGCTGGCTCACACAGAACCGCTGAGCGCTGACCCACGCAGGATCGGACCCACACAGGATCGGGCCCACACAGGACCTGTAGCACTGATCCACGTAGGATCGCTGAGTGCAGTAGTCGTCGCAGTCCGCTGAGGATCTCTGCACAGTCGTCGCCGCAGTCCACTGAGGATCTCTGCACGGTCATCGTCGGAGTCCACGGAGGATCTCTGCACAGTCGTCACCGCAGTCCACTGAGGATCTCTGCACGGTCGTCGCTGTCGAAGTAGCAGTCGCAGCCAGCCTAGGGTTCTCGCACACAGCAAGCTCGTTCGGGAGGGTCCGCCCCACGAGCCGAGAGGCTGATACATCAACTGACACAAAGTCCGAAGTTGATGTATCCAAAATTTCCGTGTCGTCAACAGGAACTCAACGTCGCAGATGGTGCGTCAATCGGACGCCCGGTCTGAGAGATATTGGCATTTTCGTCCCAGGGGCCCGGTTGGTTTTTAAGGCAAAACCAACCCGACCGCACTCCACCTGCGTCCAAACCTCGGGTGGAGTATGCCAAAAGATCCGTCTCACTTAGAGGAATTCAACAAAGCTGACGGCACGTCAATCGGACGTCCGTAGCTCAAGATATGAGTGTTTCCGCTCCGAGGGCCCGATTGGTCTCGTGTACGAACCAACCCGGCCGAAATCAAAGTATTCTGAAACCTTGAGTGCGATATACCGAAACGACCGTCTCGATCCAAGGATCGTGTTTCCGCTGACGGCGAGTCGTTTGGAGGCACGAAGCTCAAGTTACGGGTGTTTGAACGAAAACGTCCGAAGATGGGGGGGTACGGGCCCGGGCCGACCCGGCCAGACCCCCCCTGGGTCGGCCCGAACCGGGTCGACCCGGTTGGCCTGGCTCGGCCGAGCGGCGCGGGTGGAAGCCGCGGGCGCAGACCCGCGGCCTGAGGAAGAACTGCGGCCCGCGTGCGGGCCACGCTGGCGAACCGCGGACGCGGCTGAGCCGCGTCCCGCCTGGACGAACCGGACCCGCGCGGCCGCGGGTCCGTTGGCCGCCGCCGCTGCGGCGGGCTCGTCCGGCGGCGCGCCGGGGCGCCGCCGCCTCCGGCTGCCGGCGCCGACGCGCCGGCGACCCGCGCCGCCGTCAACTTCCGCGGGCCGCCGGCGTCGCTCTGGTGGCCCGTTTTCCTTCCCGTCTGCGCCGTTGCTCCTCCCGGGATCCGTTCTTTACTGCGGGATCGTCAAACATCCGCTGCGGCACGTTCCGTCGTCGACCGTCAAATCCGCACAAAACGAAGAACGGCGGAGGGTCGTCGGGCCGTGTTCGTTTGGCCCGCACCCTCCGTGTTAGAGATAAACAACCGGGAGAAATTTAATAGAATGATCAACACATGAATCAACAATTTTAAATAAATAAAATTGTTTCTTTGATTCCGGTTCTTAAATTTTTAAAGAAAGCTCACGGGAATAACAAAGAGGGGTATTCAAAAATTATAAAATCCCTACCTCGTTGATCATCGCGCGCGGGCGTTCTTTGCGGAAAGGATCGTCGCGGAAGAGAGGGATCGTCGTGTCGTCGCGGGGAGGCGTCGCGTCGTCGCGGAATCTGGCGTTGAGTCGGCGAGCTCAACGAACCAAGAACAACAGATTTAAATTATAATTAATTAAATCTGTGTTTAAACCCAAAGAAAAGAAACTTGAGCGGAAATCCGAAATCACTCACCTCAAATGGTCGGTGATCGGAGATCGGAGATCGGAAGAACGTCTCGGACGAAGGCGTCGTCGATTTCTGGGTTCGGCGTTCTTCGCGTTCTTCGCATTCTTCGCGTTCTTCACGAGGGAGAATAAGTTACGAGGGTTCTCTCAAATCTTCTCAAGCACAAAAAACCAGAGGTTGAGCGTTGGCCTTATTTTATTATTACGCAAACGAATTTGAAAAACTGGTTAAGAAACGATCCATCAATTTGTTGAATTAATTCAACGAAAGAAACGACCCATTTAATTCATGAAATAAACAGCCCATTTAATTCACGAAATAAACCGCCCAATTAAATGGTTTGTTAAGAATTTAGAAAACGCGTCGGTTGAATTTCATTAAGACGGGTTTTCACGGGTGCGTTTCTTAGCGGAAAGAAACGGCGGGGCTCGTGCGGGCCCCACCTCACAAATATCCTACCAAGGGGTAGGATATTTCTGGATAGCATCCTATCCAGTTCAACTCAGTTCAAGCCGCCTTTAAGTGGCTTCAAGTGGCTTCCAAGTGGCTTAAGTGAAATAAAATAAAGTTGTCGCAAAAATTATTTTATTACTTAACTTTAAGCCCGAAAATTAAAAACCACACCTGAGAAAACGCAACTCCGGAAGAGGCCTTTCTAAGAGAATACCGGCGATGCGATTTTATCGGTGCCCTCAGAATTCAATTCCGGGCACCGGTTCAAAAGTTAGAAAAACCCGCTCGTCCGTTCACTGAACGTACCCGAGCCAAACTTCGGAAAATGATTCCGGGCACACCGGGCCTCGGAATCAGGCGCCGTCAGAAACCGCGTTCTTGTAAAATTCCAAAGAAAATTAAGAAAAAAATTCCCTTGAAATTTACGGGTCTTTACATTACTCCCACCTCAGGACTTTACATCCTCGTAAAGATACATCAAAAACTAGGGGAACAAATGTGGGTACTGAGCATGCATCTGAGCCTCCCGCTCCCAAGTGCTCTCCTGGAGGTTCCCGTGCTGCCATCTGATTCGCAAAAGAGGAATCGATCGCCCACGTAGGACCCGCTCCTGTCGATCCTCTATCTCCACTGGGACCTCCGCAAAAGTCGCTCCATCATCCACGTCTAGCTCCCCATAGTCGATGATGTGTGTCGGGTCGTGCACGTATCTCCTCAGCTGGGATACGTGGAAGACGTCGTGCACCCGGTGCAACTGAGGTGGCAGAGCCAGACGATAAGCCACCTCGCCAACCCTGCTGAGGACCTGGAAGGGTCCGATGAAGCATGGAGACAACTTGCCGCCTCGGCCAAATCTCCTCAAACCACGTCGAGGTGAGACCCGCAAGAAGACGTGGTCGCCATCCTCGAACTCTAGTGGCCTCCGCCTCCTGTCAGCATATGACTTCTGCCGGCTCTGTGCTGTCCTCGTCCGCTCCTAGATGACCTGGACCTTCTCTGTCGTGGCCCGGACCATCTCCGGTCCCACAAGTGCTGACTCTCCAGGGTCTGTCCAACACAAAGCAGATCTGCAAGGCCTGCCGTACAACGCCTCGTAGGGTGCCATCCCGATGGTGGAGTGGTATCTGTTGTTGTACGCAAATTCTACCAAGGGTAGGTGGTCCTCCCAGCTGCGACCAAAGTCGAGGACACATGCGCGGAGCATTTCCTCGAGAGTCTGAATGGTCCTCTCCGTCTGACCATCCGTCTGAGGGTGGAAGGCGGTGCTCAGACGTAGCCGCGTCCCGAATGCCTCTTGCAACCCCTTCCAAAGCCGGGAAGTAAAACGAGCATCCCGATCGGAGACGATAGTCGATGGCACACCGTGAAGTCGTAAAATCTCCTGAACGTAGAGACGCCCCAAGCTCTCCACTGAGCCCTGCTCTCGGATGGGTAAGAAGTGTGCCGACTTGGTGAGTCGGTCAACAATCACCCAAATGGAATCGCGACCTCTGGAAGTGCGTGGAAGTCCAGTCACGAAGTCCATAGATATCCCATCCCACTTCCACTCCGGGACCTCCAAGGGCTGTACCAAACCTGCTGGTACCTGATGCTCTGCCTTCACCTATTGGCAGGTGAGGCACCGTGAAACGAACTCTGCCACAGCCTTCTTCATGCCCGGCCACCAGTGCTGTCGTCTGAGATCCTGGTACATCTTCGCCACTCCAGGATGTACCGCCAAAGGAGAAGTGTGAAACTCTCTCAGCACCTCCTCTCGTAAGGCGACTGGTACCAAGGTACGTCCTCTGAAAAGGACATCGTGCTCTGCTCCAAGGGAGAAACCATCAGGTGCCAGTCCTGAGGATGTCTGTGCACGCCGTGTCTCGCAGTCAACGTCCCCATGATGTGCCTCTCTGACCCACTGAAGAAGCGGAGGAGAGACTGTGAGAGACTGAAGGAAGGCTGCTCCGTCTCTATCCACGAAGGATACCTGCAAAGCAGCTAGCTGCTCTGTCGCCTCCTCAAGTAGCTGGATGCCCGTCCTCCTGCTGAGGGCATCAGCCACCACGTTCCCCTTCCCAGGAGTATAGACTATCTCAAAGTCATAGTCCTGGAGGAACTCGAGCCATCGCCGCTGCCTCAGGTTCAGGTCCTTCTGAGAGAAGACGTACCTGAGACTCTGGTGGTTAGAAAAGACTGTGAAGCGCTCGCCCATCAGATAGTGTCGCCATGTCTTCAGGGAAAATACTACTGCTGCCAACTCCAAGTCATGGGTAGCGTAGTTCTGCTCATGAGGCCTCAACTGATGTGATCCGTAGGCAATCACAGCCCGATCCTGCATCAGGACACACCCGAGTCCGGTCCCTGATGCATCGCAGTAGACTACGTATCCAACTCCCTCCTCAGGCAACCTCAAGATAGGTGCGCTGGTCAACCTCTACCTCAGCTCCTGGAAGCTCTGCTGACATCTGTCTGACCACACGAAGGGTTTCCCCTTCTTCGTCAACGCTGAGAGTGGGTCCGCAACTCTGGAGAAGTCCGGCACAAATCTCTGATAGTATCCGGCTAGGCCCAAGAAACTCCGCACCTCTGTCACGCTCTTGGGTGGCTCCCAAGCTAGCACTGCCTCGATCTTCGCGGGATCCACTACAACTCCCGCCTCAGAAATGACGTGCCCCAAGAAGTGGACCTCACGTAACCAGAACTGACACTTCGAGAGCTTGCCATAAAGCTGGTTCTCTCGGAGTGTGTCTAGCACAACACGCAGGTGGTAGGCGTGCTCCTCCTCCGTCGTCGAGTACACCAAAATGTCGTCGATGAAGACCACGACAAATCGATCGAGGTATGGCTGGAAGATCCTGTTCATGAGGCTCATGAACACTGCTGGAGCGTTGGTCACGCTGAAAGGCATAACCAAGAACTCGTAGTGTCCATACCGACACCTGAAGGCCGTCTTCTGCACATCCTTGTCTCGAACTCTAAGCTGATGATAGCCTGACCTGAGGTCTATCTTCGAGAACCACCGTGCTCCCTTGAGCTAGTCGAAGAGATCATCAATCCTGGGTAGCGGATACTTGTTCCTCACTGTCACCTGATTCAGGCGACGATAATCGACACACAGTCGCAAGCTCTCGTCCGCCTTCTTGGCGAACAAAATCGGGGAAGCCCAGGGCGAAACACTGGGTCGGATGAACCCCTTGCCCTGCAAGTCCTCCAACTGTACCCGTAGCTCTCAAAGCTCAGCGGGGGCCATCCGATATGCTGGAGTGGATATCGGGGCTATCCCGGGGTACAGGTCAATATAAAAGTCTACCTCTCTGCGAGGAGGTAGTCCTGGAACGTCGTCGGGAAAAACGTCCGCGTACTGATCCACCACTGCAGGAAAACTGGGACTCCGCACGTCAACTGCTCCCAGGATGAGGCTAGCCAACTGAGGAGTGATGGGCTGACCTCTCCTCTGCGTGAGTCTATCTTGTGCTGCTAAGGCTCCCTTCTCGCCGGTGAAGGTGAACCTGCTTCCGTCGGTGCGCACACATCGCACCTTGCGCCTAATGCAGTCAATCTGAGCATGGACCGTAGATAACCAATCCATGCCCAAGATGACGTCGTAAGGCCTCGACGCTACTACAAGAAGATCCCAGCCGAAGCTCTCGCCTCCTAGAGTAATCTCACACTGCTGGCACCAGTGCGTAATCGTCGAGTCTGCTCCCGTAGGAGTCTCTAGCCGTAAGGATCGAGCCAACGGCTCTGTCGGAATCTCCGAGCTCCGAACAAGGGAAGTGGATATGAAAGAGTGACTCGCTCCTGTGTCTATCATAACTGCATCAAGGGTGGAATAGACACAGATCGTACCTCGAATCATCTCTGGCGCACCGTGGTCGTAGGCCTCCGCTGCCTGGAGCTGAGCCTGTCTCTGCCCGCCTGCTCCCTGTGGTCGGGGCGGGCCTCCTGGTGGTGGTGGTGGCAGAGCCTCAAAGCGTCGCCCACCACCTGCTGCTCGGCCAGCTCCTCTGTCTCGTCCGCCTCCTCCCTGCGGACCGCCACGGTCGACCCTCTGCCTCTGCTTGCGTGGTCCCTCCACCGTCTGCTGCCCCTCGGTACGATGGGTCGGGCAGTCACGAGCCATGTGGCCCTGCCCGCCGCACTCGTAGCACTGTCTGCCTCTCGGAAGGCTGGCTCCGGGCCGGGTGCCCTGCACTGCTGAGACAGTGTCCCGAGGTCGCCTGCCGGAAGGTCTGGTCTGCCTGGAACCCTGAGTCATCCGCCGGCTACCAGCTGCCGAAGACTCCGCTATCTACCGCCATGCGGTAGGTCTCGCTGTGGAATCAGCCAGGAAGATCTCGATCAGGAGGGCTCGCTCCAGTACTCCTGCCTGGGTCGGGATGCTGAGGGAGATCAGTGATGTCCTGATCTCGTGTCTCAATCCCTGCTCGAAGGTCCGGGCCCGGAAGAAGGGGTCCCGTACCATGTCTTTCGAGTAGCGAGAAAGGTCGGTGAACCTCGCCGCGTACTGAGCGACCGTCAAGCTGCCCTGCCACAGCTGAAGAAGCTCCTGGATACGCACCGCTCGGAGGGTGGCCGGGACGAACTCTGAGCGGAAGAGGCTCTCGAAGTCCGTCCAGATGAGGGTGGCCTCATCGTGTACCTGGAGCATCAGGCTCCACCAGCGTCCGTCTGCGGCGTGCAGTAGGCTCGCCGCGAGGATCACCATGAGGTCTGCTGGTGTCCTCACTAGCCTGAAAACTCGGACGACCGCCTCCAACCAGTCCTCGGCTGCCTGGGGGTCCGACTCCCCACGGAACCTGGGTGGTCGCTGGCGCTGGAACTCGTGCAGAGCTCCAAGGCGTCGTGCGTCGTCAGCTGCCAGTGCTGGAAGCATCGGGGGCTCGGCGGGTAAAGGTACCGCCAGTGCCTCTGCTGTCAACGGGCCCTGTACCGAGGCCTCGTCGCTCGGCGGGCTGTCGTCGCGCCCTACTCTGGGAACCCTAGCTGGCTGCTGTCGTCGTGCCATCCTGAAAAGGAAACAAGTGCACCATGGTCAGAACAGTATACCTGGTGAGCTGACACAAGTAATCACAAAGAAAACTTGAAACACATATGCAATCAATATTTTCGTGCATTAAGTCGGGAACCAGAAGTCAGGGTCCTGGTGTATGGATACGTCCGTCGCCGCACCAACACTGGACTCCCTGGACTGATAACCACACTCAATACGCTAAACACTATTGCTTCACATAGAAGAAAGATCAGAGTCTGCGGTAGAACCGACCACCTCTGATACCAATTTGTCACGACCCGTCCTCGGGGCCCGTGTCGTGACTACCCCAAGCCCGCCTTCCATAGGCCAGGGGCTGGCGACTAGCACCAAGGCGTAAATCCCAACAAAAAGGGAAGGCATTGCCTTTGAAAAGTAAACAAGCACCACAGAGTAAGCAAGCAGAAAGGTAAACACTAAGTAAAACTGTACAAGCTGTGCTGAAAGTAAAAAAAGGGGCCGGAAATACAAGCCCAACTGTAAAGTACAACTGAAAGGAAAAACAGCAACTGAAAAGGGAAAACTGCAGCGTCGAGCCGTCCTCTGGAAGTCCCACCTGAAGGGTGGGTACAGATAGCCTCCACTGCTCCTCGGGTCCACCTGACCGCTCCGAATACGTCCCGCCCAGTGGTCCACCTCCAGGTACTGTCCTGCTCCACACGCCTCCTCCACGATCAGCGTTGTCCGTCATCTGCAACCAACACCACGAAGTGCGGGCATAGCCCGTGCAGGGGTGAGTATAAGCTACTCAGTAGGGACCCCGAGACCCCCGAAGGTCTCCCGAAATCCACAAAGGATAAAACACGAAGAATAGGTACAATCACGAAGTAACATCTGACACGGCTTAGGTATATACCCATACATATACCTAAGTCGTCAATTCCCCGATCGGCTCCAACGTCCGAGCCCTAGCACAACCCAGTCCACACAGGAAAGCAAAACGCATACCCACGCAGGATAGAACAACACAATCCACAAAGGAGAGTAAACAGTAAATCCACACAGGATAGTTCAACACAATCCACAAAGGAGAGAAACACAAGATTCAGCTCACACAGGTATACTTCTTCGGATGACGATAAAGATGATCATTGAACCATATAAGTCGTCGGACCCACGAAGGATCGATAGGTACTAACCTTGCAGTGACCCACACAGGATCGGGCCCACGCAGGACCTGTAGGAGTTGGCTCACACAGAACCGCTGAGAGATGACCCACACAGGATCGGACCCACACAGGATCGGGCCCACACAGGACCGGGCCCACGCAGGACCTGTAGGCGCTGGCTCACACAGAACCGCTAAGCGCTGACCCACGCAGGATCGGACCCACACAAGATCGGGCCCACACAGGACCTGTAGCACTGATCCACGTAGGATCGCTGAGTGCAGTAGTCGTCGCAGTCCGCAGAGGATCTCTGCACAGTCGTCGCCGCAGTCCACTGAGGACCTCTGCACGGTCGTCGTCGGAGTCCACGGAGGATCTCTGCACAGTCGTCGCCGCAGTCCACTGAGGATCTCTGCACGGTCGTCGCTGTCGAAGTAGCAGTCGCAGCCAGCCTAGGGTTCCCGCACACAGCAAGCTCGTTCGGGAGGGTCCGCCCCACGAGCCGAGAGGCTGATACATCAACTGACACAAAGTCCAAAGTTGATGTATCCAAAAGTTCCGTATCGTCAACAGGAACTCAACGTCGCAGATGGCGCGTCAATCGGACGCCCGGTCTGAGAGATATTGGCATTTTCGTCCTAGGGGCCCGGTTGGTTTTTAAGGCAAAAACAACCCGACCGCACTCCACCTGCGTCCAAACCTCGGGCGGAGTATGCCAAAAGATCCATCTCACTTAGAGTAATTCAACAAAGCTGACGGCACGTCAATCGGACGTCCGTAGCTCAAGATATGAGCGTTTCCGCTCCGAGGGCCCGGTTGGTCTCGTGTACGAACCAACCCGGCCGAACTAAAAGTATTCCGAAACCTTGAGTGCGATATACCGAAACGACCGACTCGATCCAAGGATCGCGTTGCCACTGACGGCGAGTCGTTTGGAGGCACGAAGCTCAAGTTACGGGTGTTTGAACGAAAACGTCCGAAGATGGGGGGGTACGGGCCCGGGCCGACACGGCTCGACCCCCCCTGGGTCGGCCCGGCCCGGCCAGGGCCGGTCCGGCTCGGCCGAGCGGCGTGGGTGGAAGCCGCGGGCGCAGACCCGCGTCCTGAGGAAGAACCGCGGCCCGCGTGCGGGCCGCGCTGGCGAACCGCGGACGCGGCTGAGCCGCGTCCCGCCTGGACGAACCAGACCCGCGCGGTCGCGGGTCCGTTGGCCGCCGCCGCCACGGCTTCAGCCGCGGCGGGCTCGTCCGGCGGCGCGCCGGGGCGCCGCCGCCGCCGGCAACTTCCGCGGGCCGCCGGCGTCGCTCCGGTGGCCCGTTTTCCTTCCCGTCTGCGCCGTTGCTCCTCCCGGGATCCGTTCTTTACTGCGGGATCGTCAAACGTCCGCTGCGGCACGTTCCGTCGTCGACCGTCAAATCCGCACAAAACAAAGAACGGAGGAGGGTCGTCGGGCCGTGTTCGTTTGGCCCGCACCCTCCGCGTTAGAGATAAACAACCGGGAGAAATTTAATAGAATGATCAACACATGAATCAACAATTTTAAATAAATAAAATTGTTTCTTTGATTCCGGTTCTTAAATTTTTAAAGAAAGCTCACGGGAATAACAAAGAGGGGTATTCCAAAATTATAAAATCCCTACCTCATTGATCGTCGCGCGCGGGCGTTCTTCGCGGAAAGGATCATTGCGGAAGAGAGGGATCGTCGCGTCGTCGCGGGGAGGCGTCGCGTCGTCGCGGAATCCGGCGTTGAGTCGGCGAGCTCAATGAACCAAGAACAACAGATTTAAATTATAATTAATTAAATTTGTGTTTAAACCCAAAGAAAAGAACCTTGAGCGGAAATCCGAAATCACTCACCTCAAATGGTCGGTGATCGGAGATCGGAGATCGGAAGAACGTCTCGGACGAAGGCGTCGTCGATTTCCGGGTTCGGCATTCTTCGCGTTCTTCACGTTCTTCGCGTTCTTCACGTTCTTCGTGAGGGAGAAGAAGTTACGAGGGTTCTCTCAAATCTTCTCAAGCACAAAATACCAAAGGTTGAGCGTTGGCCTTATTTTATTATTACGCCAACGAATTTGAAAAACTGGTTAAGAAACGATCCATCAATTCGTTGAATTAATTCAACGAAAGAAACGACCCATTTAATTCACGAAAGAAACAGCCCATTTAATTCATGAAATAAACCGCCCAATTAAATGGTCTGTTAAGAATTTAGAAAACGCGTCGGTTGACTTTCATTAAGACAGGTTTTCACGGGTGCGTTTCTTAGCGGAAAGAAACGGCGGGGCTCGTGCGGGCCCCACCTCACAAATATCCTACCAAGGGGGTAGGATATTTCTGGATAGCATCCTATCCAGTTCAACTCAGTTCAAGTTGCCTTTAAGTGGCTTCAAGTGGCTTCCAAGTGGCTTAAGTGAAATAAAATAAAGTTGTCGCAAAAATTATTTTATTTCTTAACTTTAAGCCCGAAAATTAAAAACCACACCCGAGCAAACGCAACTCCGGAAGAGGAGTTTCTAAGCGAATACCGGCGCTGCGATTTCATCGGTGCCCTCAGAATTCAATTCCGGGCACCGGTTCAAAAGTTAGAAAAACCCGCTCTTCCGTTCACTGAACGTACCCAAGCCAAACTTCGGAAAATGATTCCGGGCACACCGGGCCTCGGAATCAGGCGCCGTCAGAAACCGCGTTCTTGTAAAATTCCAAAGAAAATTAAGAAAAAAAGTTCCTTGAAATTTACGGGTCTTTACACTAAGGGTCCCTGAAGCATGAATATATCCATCGTGTCCTTTATTTTATTCAGTGTATGAATGATTTAAATGATACCCATGATGATGTACACCTATTCCTCAGTATCATGTGGTCCGATGGTGCCTTAAAAGGCTAGTGGATTCTAAAGCTAAAATCCATAGTGTGGTTTACTAGTGATCTAAAAGGAAATATTCATAACCGGAGTGGACCTATTACCTACACCACTAGGGTAGGCAAGGTAACATTACCTAGATAATCCTATTACTTAGTTGGAAGTCCCACCAAATGACTACGACAAAGAATCCTCTATAATAAGAAGGAAAATTAAGAACATAATCACGTTCTAACCATTTAAGGGAACACACAAAGGGTTCTCTAGGTGTCTAAAAATAACCCAACGTATAAACCTCCTAAGTATTTTCAAAATTCCTCATTCCTAAAAATTATTCACTATTATACTATATATACAATAATACAATAACATGTATAGTTATACAAATCAATGATGAAATAGATATATTATAACAGTTAGGGAAAACAAACATATCACATATTAGATAATCTATAAACAATAGATAGAACAATTCAGGGAATTTAATTAAAGAAATAATATTTATCAAAATAACATGTGTATATATATATATATAATTTGAACCAACATTCATAATCATTATGCATGAATGGACTCAAAATATCATAAAAATATAAATAACAATCATGTTAATCGTAACTCGTAGGTCTGTTACACATGGAAAAACTAGCTATATGGAAACTCCCCTGCCTGATTCACATGTAGCTATTTTCTTTTTACCATGGTCCCAAGTTATTCCAAAAGGAATATAAAAAATCTTTTTCTATGATACCATTTTAAAATACCTCAACCAATACCATTGGGTATGAGTTATACTTCCACATGACTCTTACATTCCTCCCCATAAACAAATGGATATGAATTGAAATGAGGGTCTATGTCCACTAGGGATGACACTATACCCTCAGTATTATTTAATAGAAAAAATAATATTATAATTTTGTAATAAATAATGAAACATGATAAAACTTAAAATAGAATGCATGTCATACATGCGATAAATGGGAACCTAAGGTTTCATGAAAAAACAATGTATAAGTGCTTCTAAATAAACAAATAAAATAGTTGGGCCCTTCAGAGTCTATCCTAGTCTACTAACAACTTCATGCTCCTCTGCTCAGCCACCGCCCATAGGGCCCCTTCACTTCACTAGATCCCAATTCATAAAATCTACAAGAGAACCAAATTACCCAAGTAAAGTGTCAGTATAAGAATCAATAGGACACAACTAATGCTACCATAACCATGTTCAGTCTATTGTAATAGGTGTATATGAATATAGTAACAATTTTTTGACAATATTAACAACATAAAATACCTAATAGAGTGTTAATGTTCTATCCATGCTACCAAAAACCCCACATCCATACATGATTTGGATCAATGCTAACAGGATAATGAGAAGAAGTTGGAAGTAGAGAGACCAAAAACTAGATAATGAATCTATCACTGAATAACTATATGCAATCATGCATCAATGAAAATTAGTATTTCCTAACCCTTAATTATTCCATGATACTCACAAATCAACTATGAATCGTGTTCTTCCTCGATATGTAATGCAACTCATAAATCATCTAGGTGTTGATAATCCTGATACTTAGGAATCAAGTGTATCCCTAAAATAGCATTCCATTGTCTAATTTTACCTCCACACAGTGTTATAGTCCAGCATTTCCGTAATCTCAATCCAATTTCACTCCAATAAGGTATAATCATTCCAAGAAGTTCCACCAATTCTAATCACAAATAACAATACCTCTAAGAAATATAACATATATAAATAGGTATAACATATAAGGAAATCATGTCCTCGTGAGAATAAAGTAGAAATATGTGTATATGTGATCAATATCAAATAAGAAAAATATGCTACCATAAATACTCATGGGATAAATTATCATTATAGTTCAAAAGGGATACACATAGAACTAAATGTAATAAAAATCAAGTACGATGAGTAATGTATGCCATCATAAGAACTATATCAAATAAACACATGTAAATAAAATCATGAAAAACATAAGTAACATCCTTCCATATGGTCATCAATGTCAAAATCAATGATAAACCACCATATGTTGTTCAAAAAATGGATTGGAAACCTATACACCCAATAAAACATCATATGTGGTCTTTTTATCATAGTTTCAAATATTTCAACAATTAAGATTGGTTACAGATTCCCAAAACCAAATCCTAATATTTTATTTCTATAAGAAATATAATATCACATGATGTAATAGTTTTATCTCATGGATAATTTAAAAATTATCAAAATTACTCTAACATATATGATGGAAATTTATTCCTCAAAGAATAATAGTAAAACTACATATGATAATACAATATCAATCTATACTAATATTCATGTCAAAATAATTTATTATAATTATTTGATATTATAGGGTAATAATTCTTATCATTCTTACATAATTTAGGATAATAATTCATTTAAAATCCTTTTATAATCATGGATAATAACCAACTTATCACCCTATGATAATTTTTAGATTATCATCATTTATGATTTATTTATCCCTATTATTACAAAAGGCATTAGGATGACCCAATATTCAAAATCATATAAAATGTACACCTAGAAATTTCCCACTCTAAATTTAAGCATGAACAATGGAAGAGGGTGAGATAGAAACTAATACACCTAAAAAACAGAAGTAAATAATTGTTTAGTTGATGAATGAATTAAATGATATTGAGTATATGGAATTTTGGGATACCTGTAAAAAGATGATCTTCCAAAAATAAAGGTATCAAGGGTTTATCTATTTTAGAATATTAACATTATGTACAGGCTCATAATGTTATATCCATACAATAAATTAATAACTAAGTTTGTCTCTCCACTATTTTTTAAAGTGTAAAAAATTAAAATGGTCCAAAATAATTAAATAACATGATTTTTGGTATTTAAAACCATATAAATAGTTTTTTCAGAAATTTTAGAGAAGAAGTAAGGGAAACATAGGCTCTAAAATTATTTATCCTAAAAAGGGTGGTGTGTGGGGGTAATATTTTCTTATCTATATACGGATCCTAGGTATCACATAATGGTAGTAGGTTACCATTACAAATGCATTAAAAAATATTTAATACCCTTATAAAGTATTGAGTTAACCTTTCATAACATTTAGAAATAATGGGATACCCTTACGCATGTAAAATGATGCACATAAATAACCTTTAGAAACAACAACTGGCACTTATGTAGCACCCATATGGGAGCTAGTACCCATACACATTCCTTTAGTTACCCTTACGGTACCCTTCACAACATACCTTACCATTACTTGGGTTTAGGAAATTTACCGGTACCCTTACACAACACATATAATCAGGTCCTTACACACAAGTATCTCTACATGGACCTTAGGTTATGCATTATTACTTTTACACATGGCTATTTACCATAAGTTATCACTTGAAAATCATGTATTACCAATACATAGTGTCTCTAAAACTAGCTTTTCCCTTACTTAAATCCATAAAATAATGTATATCGGAGTTCTTTATTGAAAAAATATATTTTCACATAAAAAATATAATAAAATATAATTAAAAGTTTTTTTTCTAAACAATTGGAACATTATAATATTACAAATTTAATGAATATCAATGGATTTTAAATAATACTATAAAAACCCATTTTACTATAGTAATGAAACAATACCCCAACATTAATACAATATTTTTTTTCTAAATCCTCGTGATTTGTTTGTAAAAGATATCATTCATAATTAAATAATAGTTATAAAAATTTATATTAGAGTTATGGTGTGTTTTCCATTCCCAAAGTAGAATTAGGGTCTTCAAAATTATGAATATTAAAGATAATTTGCATATGAAACATGTTAAATATTAAGTTGAAATTAGATACAAACACTGTAGTTCTATAGAATACGATTAAGGATTATAATATGTACTAAATAAATTACAAATATAAATCATTTTTTCATTCCACTAGTGAATAGTGAGTTTCATGATAATCCCTATGAAAAAATAATGGGTTTTTATATTCTCTATTAATCCACCAACTATATAATTATGGAACACATTTATTGGGATTTTCTCCTGACCATGTCTTTTTATCACTTAAACTATAAGGAATGAGATAAATTGGGGGAGAGATTCATATTTTAATAAGTGAACTAATTTTTTTTTGAATAAGCTAAAAATAACTATATATAAAACTCATGCATTCAATGATGGATACTGTCAGAACGAGGCTTCCATACCACCCAGAAAATGATTGGTCATTTAAGTCATTTTCTATAATTTTTAACCTAAATGTAACTCTTTCCATTACATAATATTTTAAAAAAACATGTGCCACATTTAATCCATATCATCACATGATACATAAAGTAAAATATTTTATAATTATATATAATATAAGTAATATAAAAAGGTAGTGGAACTATGATATCAAATAACCTTTAATTGATGAAAATTATTAGTAATGGTATATTGAATATACCAATTTTTATATATCCTATATCACAAATAAATTTGAATTTACAACATACTCTGATGAATTAATAACATACTAAACAATTTATAGATAGTTTTTAAATAATATATAAACTCATGTAGATTTATATATCAAATAAACTCTCTCAAGTTTTAAAAAAAATTACCATAACCAAATCCTTAATCTAATAGCCTTATATGTCTCCCTATGATACCTTATGAATTAAATTTTTTTATGAATTCATAATTTATACACATAATAAAAGGTAATCCTCTAAAATCAACATATCTACTCATGCAATAAATGGATCAGTTTAGAGTCTTCTCTAATATACATATCTTCATTCAATAATTTCAACCAGATGTATTAATATACATTGAATCTATACTCTTAATGTCCATTTATTATTGACATCAAATTTATTAATAAGGCATGTAACATTTCAATTCAACATAGTACAACTCATACAACCAAAATTCTCTGAGTATAAAAAAAATTATATGAAAAAAAAACATTCCATCCATCTATTTAAATAACCACATCACTTTTTACTCAACAAAACACAGTCATAAATATTCTCATTTTAACTTAATTGAAGGCCCATATGTCATACCAATCATATATAGATTA
Organism: Viscum album; assembly: GCA_963277665.1. NCBI lineage: Eukaryota > Viridiplantae > Streptophyta > Magnoliopsida > Santalales > Viscaceae > Viscum > Viscum album. The sequence continues at coordinate 1,101,418,583 of OY728123.1, forward strand.
TGTATTAAATCATAATTAGGAAAAATATATTCCTTGACTAAAAACATACACCCCCAAGCCTAATTTTATAAATTAGTAAGACTAGTATAATAAAGGTATGAATGTATGATGGTTAACATTTATAATACATTAATACCCACATGTGTTCGGAATTATTATATAGTTGATAAACCTTATATATTAATAACATAGTATACTTAAAATTTATTATACCAAACTATAATTCATATTTATGTTAAGTTATTAAATACATATATTTATATGATCCACTACTCATAATAGCCATAATGTATTGTCAAAACATATTACATTCAAATATGATCATTGGTTAAGGAAAACTCAGAGATAACCTCTTTGTCGTTACTTAAAATTCAAATCTCATTAAAAAAATTAATACACATTTATAATTGAAAAAGTGAAAAAATTATATTATTAATAAAACCATGAAAAACATATTTTCTTCATGAATTACATCATATGTAATAACATTTAAACATAAAAATATATATTTTATATACCCAAAAATACATATAGTATATACATAATTTCCATTTTTATTAGTTTTTTATTGTGATAGAAATTTTGTTTAAGGATTTACTATATTAATTTATATGTAAAAAAGAAAAATATTTAATAACCATGTATTAATAATTTAATTTATGATATGGTATATTAAAATAATATATATTTTTTGGGTGATACTATAGTTCCTAAGTCCAAATGAAAACTCTTTGGATGTCATAATAAATAACTTTTCAGTAATAAATGATAAAAGCTACCCTTAAATCAATAATTAAGTTATTAATGTAAAAAACATACTAAAAATTATTTGGTGTAATAATGCATTTATTATCCACTATAAAATCAACCAAGGAAGGATACTTAGAATAATTATAGCAAAAATTTTACTTTTTAATGATAAAATGAAAATGTTGAATGATATTTATAATCAATATTTTAAGTTTGGAGATTGAAATCATTTTTACCACTTAAAATAAGAATTTACTCACCTATAAAGAGTAATAATACACTTTTTGTCATTTTTATGACCTCGTGAAATTATTATCATTGATCCATTGACATTAAATATGATATGATTGGTAATAACTAGTTTAGAATAGTGAAAACTATTCATCATGATGAATACATATCATAACAAACATGATTCATTTAATTATCTAATCATACCAATTATCATTCATGTACTTATTCTCTATATTATTAAAATCAGGATTAGCATTTTAAATTATAACACCATGAAAAAATAGTTAATTGTTTTCTTGGAGTTCTTCATGTATAGGCTTCTTTCACATTACCAATATAATTACACCGAATTCTTCCAATAAACCATTTTGATTTATCCCTATAGATATTCATACCATATTTATAGAAAAAATTCTTATGATTTTATTAGATATTTTATCTAGTAACATATTTTTTTGATATATACCATAATACTTTTTAAAAATTATTTATATGTGTGTTTTTTAATTTTTATTTACATAAGATAAATTGAAAGTGTTTTGAAAATTTGGATAAAAACCCTAATGTGTTAAGTATTAAAACTATGATAAACATAAAAAATAATATATTTGAACCATGGAATATACCAAAACCAAAAAAAAATTATTATTTAATAAATCAAAGTGGAAGTATCATATTGAGTGATAAGATCCTTTTTTTATTTCAATGGTTCAACCTCCACTTTTTTTGTTCTAACCATTTTGACTTCCATTTTATCTTACTAATTTTGGATTGATTGTGTAATTTATGTTAACATAATAATTTATGCCTTACTAAGATTGGATAAATCTGATATATTTTAAAGATGATGAATGTTTATTGTAATGACCTATGATTCCATCAATGGAATTTCTATTTAGAATGTGTTTTGGTGTCATAATTGGTAATATAATATTTTATAATGCACAAGCACCAATTGATAAAAAAATATTATAATAATTAGACAATTAAATTTAATGAATAATTATGTCCATAAGGATTAAAAATATTAAAACTGATTAAAAATTAGAAAATTAGAAGACTAAAATATAGAAAATTAGATCTTATTAATCCAATAAAATAACTGCACTCATAAACAACAATGTAGAAATAAAGAAAAATATTGGTAATAAAATATTGATTTTAAAAATGAAAAAAATATATATACTTGAGTTAAAATATAAAATAATGGATAATTAATTAAAATGGAGGTATTTATATAATATAGGGAACCCTTATAACGGTTACAAATTTAACTATTGGAATAGTTCTATGAGCATTGGAATAGTAACCTAACTGTTGAAATAGTAATATTACTATTAGGAAAAGTATCCTGACTATTATAATTGTATCCTCACCTAAATAATTGTAAAATAATGTTTAGGTATCTTATAAAATGATAATATAATATAGTTATATCATGGTATAAGTAAATAAATTTTTAAAATTGATATATTAATTGTATACATTTTCTATAATAAATTTAATGATTTATAAGAAATTTAATTTTAATTAAATGGATTTATATATTACTTTTATGTTGTATTATAATTATAATATCATTTAATGACATCATAATTAATTTTCAAATCGTCGGAAAAGGGATAATAATAATAAAATTGATAGATTTTAAATAAATGATAATTTTATTTAAAAAATAAATATCCCATATATAGAAAATAATTTTATTAAAATTAGCATAATTTTTAGATTCTACATGTCAAAAAAATTAGGGTGATATTTTGGAATCTTTCTAAAATAGTATATATTTATGAATAGTAAAAGAAAATAAAATATGGTATTGAACATTATAGGCTAAATACATGAACATTTGATTCATGGAGGATGTAAGGACCCTTTAGTTAGAACTAACATACTCCATTTACTATAAATAGTCACATGAATCAAAATTATTGGTATTCATGTTCCAAAATTAAAAAAAATGATTATATTATTCAAAAACACCGCTCTCCTCCCCTTATAAATACCACCCTCACAATACCTTATTTTAAGAACATATAAGCCTTATAGATTTTATAATATATACTCAATTATATTCCTCATATACTCCCCCATGTCCTGATATTTTGTGTCTCACTAAAAGTCCAATCCTTGGTTCCTTAAGGATTATTTCATGGAGGTGACATTTAAGAGGTAATATTCTCTATTTACCACTTTTAGATTCATTATTCCTCTACCTTCATCTTACATCCCTCATCAAACATGGCATAATTATTATATTATCAAAAGTATACTATAATTTAATTTTGTTAATGTAATATTCATCTTCACCCATCCCTTCTTTTGTTTCTTAAACAAAAGTGTTGTTTACATTATGGATGGTTCACCACCACTGTGAATACTATATTTCATTTTTTCCTACAAAATTGAAGGATGGATATAAAAATATTTTTATTATTTAATATGAATGTAATAAGTATTTTATTTCATATTTAATGATTTTAAATATTTTATTAATTTTTCAATTATATAAAACGAATCTATTTAACGACGGTCCATAAAAAGTCATAAATGAACTTACCATATAATGTTAACAATTTTACTAAAAGAATCCTCCCTATGTCCGAACACATATGGGTATTTTTGAATATTTCACTTTTAGGATGCAAATGAATACCAGTTCAATTCACTTATAGAGTTTTTATCCCATTTGAATAGAACATCAATAATTAAATTTATGTGATCCGAACATGGAAGTATGAAATGAACACTCTTAGAACAATGAAATTATTCTTTATATATCAATGAAACGATAATAAATGAACATAGAAAAATTATTGTAAATGAAATATATTTATAGAAAGTTCTAAATTAAGTAATTACTAAATTTAATTTTATTATTTAGGACATTAAGAGAATGTTTAGAATGGTTCTACAACATAAGTTATGGGATCTATCAAAAACCCCTTTTCATTAGGTTATAACCATAATTATTCTTACTAAATTTCCCTATATCTTAAATTTAATTTATTTCTTCTAAATTATGAATAAATTTATCTCACTAATATACCTATCTTATTATCCCTTCATTTTATGGGGTAATACATGAATTGAGGTCATTTATAAAAAAATCTTATGTTTATGCCATATGATTGATTCCATTTTATTTAAGACATAATCATGTACATGATATGATTGTTATACCCAAATAGCTCTCCAATGTGGTGGGTAATTTTTTTCCCCATTAGATTTTATGTATGGCATTAGGGAGTGAACCTAATCTTTCATTGTACTTTGTTCACCATTTGATGTTGTACTAGAAATTAGACTTGACTAATTCTTTTTTCATGTTTTATGTTTCTTCCACATTCACATTATCCCATGATATTTTGATACCATGTTATTTATGTTATTATATCATGTGATTATTCATTATCCCTCTTTTTTATTATATCATGTTATGCCTTTTGACTCGTATAATATTCCTCTATATAATGTTTATTCCATAACTAGGCTTTTTAGCATACCATTATTGTTTATGTATTTCCACCAAGTTATCCTATGTATTTTTAGGATCTCAAAGGGGTTTATGAGATCATTGCATAGATTAAGATAAAGTTGTTTTACAATATTTTTTATTTTTATGTATTATGAACCTATTCATATAAATACACTAGGACTCATGATCTTTTGGATGAATTTATTATATATTTATTTTAAAAATAGTGTACTAATATGGGTCAAAATCTTGGGTAACTATATTTAGTATTGGATCAAGGTATAGTTTTTTTCAGATTTGGACTAGAATAATTTACTGAGTACCCTAGGGATAATTCTAGGTATTTGAAAATATCTTAAAATTTTGGGGATGTATAAATTGATTGGTTTCCAAGAAATTACATCCCTTTATTGATAATATATGTGGATGTGGATTTGTAATTGTTGAAACTTGGTGTAATAACACCAAAAAGGGTGGATTGTGCATTGAATCAAACATCACCTAGTGTATGAAATAGAGGCCTTACTATACAAATAGTTTTATACTCCCTAGGGATATACTTGAGAAAATTTAAAAACTCTTTACAAACCATTATTAATGGAATAAAGATATTTATAGGTTAGAAAACATAATATGTAAATTAACATGTATATCATGGATTGAAACCTAAGGTTCATAAGATAGGATATACTTTTCATTAATATTTATTCCTTATGTGGTCATAGTTTTCATTTAATATATTTGTTAGTTAATTTTTTATCATCCTTTTTTTATTTTATTTTAGTTACTATTATGAAATAGTAGGAATATTTATAAGAGGCAACATTATAGGAAATATGATGGTCTCCCTAATTATGTGTCTAACCATATATCAGTTGGAGCTAGGAACATCACGGAAGTACTTTATCAATTGACCTAAGAAATAAATAATAACTTTAGTCATGTGGGATTCCCTCATACCCTTAAGGTAGAGAAAGTTGTATTCAATTCCTTCATGTGAAAAAGGCCTCCTACCCATAGTGGATATTCATATCCCCTGATCTTGGAGAGATGTATTAAGTATGTTGAGAAGATATTCTCTATCTACTAATGCTCAGAAAAAAGGTAAAGTTGTGGTATATATTTTTCATTTTCAAGGGTAATTTGATCAATGGTGCACAGTGATCAAGAACATGTCATCCAAAGAAAAAAATTATTCCATGGAATGGTAAGGATTCAATAAAATATTTTTCAGTAAATATTTTCCTTGAACACTCCATCTTAAAATAGATATGGAGTTCCTTGGACTAAAGAAAAAGAAAGAGGATTCCATAAAGGGGAATAATAAAAAATTCACAATGCTTACACGGTATGCCCTTTTCATTTTCATAAGCACCAGAATTAAGGTGGTATATTACTTTATTGGATTAAAGAAAACTCTATGAAAATATTTAGTGATTTAAGACATTGATAGCTATGAATATCTTGTTCATTTTTTCCTTAAGGTCAAGATGTAGATTGGTAAATATCAATGGTATCAAGGGGATAAATATAACATAGTATAAAATGGAGTTTAATTTAGGTTTATCTATGTAATAATGTCATGTTTAAAAGAAAACCCAACGTCCCATGTGTCAAAAGTCTCCAAAAAGCATCTAAGAAACTTTTTTAAGTGAATTGGAAGGCTTTTAATGTATAGAAAAGAGGGGAATCATGTGAATCAATGTTGAAGGGATATGAATAATCCAAATAATGTGATATACAAAAATAAGTTATGAATCGACACTAATCCTTGGGTATTTTGTTTTAATAGTAATTAATAGGGTAATTAAGCGAACCTATTCCCTAAGGCAAGGTTTTTATGATATAATCAATGAAAATAACCTCTAAGGACTAAAAATCAAGGGAGTGAATATGTTATCACTACTACTATGGTGGATCCATAAAATGATGTGGTGAAGGGTGCATTGGTTACTCATTATATAATATATAACTATATTTTTTAATCTGGTTCTACACATTCTCTCATAACTTTCATATTTAGTATAACAATCTAAAAACACCTCAAAAAATGGGGTTTAAGCTATATTTGAGAACATGAAATAGATAAATTATTATATTCCAGGTATATAAGTTATCCCTAGTCAATAATTATAAACTGAACCTCCCAAAAAATCTTGTCTTACATTATTTGGTGGATTTTGATGTTATATTTGGAAAGGATTATATATCCTCATTTAAGTCTAACATCAACTACCTTAAGAGGGATTTAACTATTCACATACTAAATTATCCACTAATTCTATAAAATTTTATGGAGTATGCTAAATCTACGTTGGAATATTCATATCATATGTGTATATTATTTCCTTATGAAAAATAATACCTAAATTAAATGATTCATAAAAATGATAGAATCATACTCGAATAAAATCATACTATGAGGGATTATATGGAAGTACTCCATAAAGAATTCCCTTATCTTCCACCTGACTGAGAGGTTAAGTTCTTAATAAAAACATATATCTAGATCTCTACCTGTATCTAAGACTCGTTATATAATGGCCATCATTGAGTTAAAATAACTGAATAAGTGATTATATGATATTCTATAAATGGGTTTTATACGCCCTGGAGCTTCACCATAGGGTGTGACAGTCCTATTTGTCAGAAAGTATCAGTCAATTAACCTATGCATTAATTATCATGAGAATAAAAAAATCTTGATAAATAAAAAATATCACAATCCATATATAGATGATTTGTTTGTTTAACTACATGTGGAAGAGTATTTCTTTAAGGTAGACCTTCAAATGAGATATCACTAATTAAAGGTGATGAAAGAATATATTCACAAGATATCCTTTCAAATGTGGTATGCACACTATGAGTTCATAGTGATTCCAATCGGACTCACTAATTATCTAAAAATCAATATGTACATAATAAATATATACTTTGTATTTTAAATATATAAATTTGTTGTTGTGTTAATAGATTATATTTCGATATACACCATAAAAATGAGAAATATGAGCATTTGAATATTGTGTTATAGACTTTGTGGAATAATATGATATATGAAAAGAACGGTAAATGCAAGATATAGATAGAGGAAGTATCATTATTAGGGCATGTTATCACTAGAAAAGGGATTCATATAGCCCCTTCTAAGATAAAGTAAATTGAAAAGAATCATATATCAGTGTTTATAGTAGATATCCATTGTTTTCAGGAACTAACTGGGTATTACTGATGATTTATGAAAAAATTATCATGATTTTCAAACCTACTAAAAATGATGGCACTAAATAAAGTAAATTATTTATATAGTGTTAAATGAAAATAGATATTTAAGGAATTGAAAAATAGGCTTATCATTGAACTAGTACTTACACTACCCACAAGTGGGGACACTTTCATAGTATATAGTGACGTGTCAAATAATAAATTGGATTGTGTACTAAAGAAGAATGACAATTTGATTGCCCTCCCATCATGGGAGTTCAAAGTTAAAGATAATAACTTTCAAATTCAAGATCTGGAGTTGTCTACAGTGATCTTTATGCTGATAATCGGGTGTAATAATCTCTATAAAGAAATGTGTGAAGCATATAAAGGTCATAAGAACCTCAAGTATATATTCACATGGAATGAGTTTATAGGTACCAGTGAATATGGTCATATCTGATCAAAGAATACAACTACTCAACACCAAACCATTCTAGGATTTAAAATACAGTAGCAGACACCCTATGTAGAATGAATCTTGCAACCTTATCCCTGATGATAATTGAGATGGATACAATATTATTAAACATGTCAAGGATGGACATGGAGATGATAAAGGAAGGAACATAATTATTCCATTTGAAAATTATTACTCAACCATCACTTCTAGAGAAGATAAATGATTATTAAATAGATGATGTAGAAATTTAGAAGAATTTTAATGCTATAAGAAAATATAAATCCCTGGATTTCAAAATTTATAATGAATGAGTTGTAATATTTGGTTCAAAACATTATATACCAAAAAATCCTGATATAAATAAGGATTCATCGAATGATGCACATATCTCGACCTTCTCCATCCACCCAAGGATCAAAAATATGTATCGAGATCTATAAGGGGATTTTGTTGGGATAATGTGAAGAAGGAGGGTATAGAACATTCATCCAAGATCCTAGTACGTCATCAAGTGAAATCTAAAAAGAAAATTTATAAGTGGAGGATGAAAACATTAACCATACCTATATTGATATGGGAAAAATTAACCATGTAATTTTTCACAAATCATTCATTGAAAACAATAGGAAATAAGGATATATGAGTTTTGGTGGACTATCTTATAAAGATTGCACATTTATCACTATACAAGAATTATTACCATGAAATCAACATAAAATGATATAAATCAAATAATTATTAAGAATATATGGAACACCATTATTAATTTTATTTTATCAAGATCTTATATTTACATCCAAGTTCTAGAATGATTCTCTAACATTATCTAACACTAAGTTAAAATTTAGTATGGACTATCACCCCCGAGCTGATGAAAACTTTTATTAGACTATCTAGATTCTTGAGGAAATGTTTAGAACATTCTTGAAGGATATAAAAGTGGGATGGGATCATATCTTATTATATTAGATTTCTCATACAATAATTATTTTTAATCAAACATTTGAATAGCTCAGTTTGAATCCCTTTATTGGAAAAAAATAGAACACATATGTATTAGGATGAATTTGGAAAATAAAAGTGTTGGAGTTGGTTTTATAGGACTAAATATTTTTTCTTGGATTAGATGTATATTAAATGAATTGAATATTAATAAAACTTCTTATTATATATTTTTCATTTTTCTACATGATAGTAATGTAATAATTTCTGAGAGTATACAGTGCATTGATATAGTCATGGTACTTTCCTTCAATGATGAGAACCTTGAAGTGCTATGAAAATTTTATTAAATAATTTTATGTAGTTAAATAACATACTATGAAGGGGTACTTAGTAAATAGAGTGTTAAGTTTAATTACTCATATACAGATGAGGCTTCCTTACATGAAGTTCACACTTTTCAATCTCCAAGAAGTTATTTTTTGAGAACAGACCTTCCTGTAGGAATTACGCATGTTTTAGTGTCATCATATATTCCTATCTATGAGTGTGTGTAGTGTTACTTAGATTTTATGATTTTAATTAGTGTATTTCATGACTCACACACTTATATTTTCAAACAAAAACAATGATGACATATATTTTCAATGAGGTAAGGTGTGTTGGGTGTGTCGCAATAGATATGTCATTAATGACTAAGTCGAGGAATGATTTTTCCCCTCCATCTTTAGGGAAGCTGATATCTCATACCTTTGATTGGTATATAACATCACCCTAATTTCCATTTTCTTGGTGTAACGACATGTTTATTTTAGATAGTCAAAGAAATACATATTTGGAACATAAGTTAGTGAAACATATGTGTAGCTTTCAAGATGAGATATTACAACAAAGGGATTAAATTACATAGTGATATTTTGTATGTGGTTTTCATCATTATGACATTATATTCTCTCTCTTGGGTTCCTTGAACTATTTATATATAGTAATCTTGGATATTAGGAAATCCTACCTAATTTTAGTGAGAAATAATCATAGAGGGTCACACACTAGGTGTTTCTGATGATCTTGATTAAATTCTATTTAAATTTAATAAATTGAATATATACTATTCTCTAGAATAAGGGATAATTTTTCTATTGTTTTATTGATCAAAAATATTTATCTATGAATAAAATATTTAAATTAAATATTTCATTGGGAGTTAGATAAATTGTAGAGGTTGAAGGGGCCCAAACTGTGTCTAAAAAAATGTTAATTATCAATCCAAATAAATAATATTTGATATTTTTCAAGTTGGAATATGTAAAAACATAATAATATTACTATTATCATTATCTTTCATGGGTTTTATTAAAGGTTATAATATTATTTTAGGGAAAAAATTCAATTAAATGTTTTATTTTAATTTAAACCCTATCCCTATAAATAGACGATTATGTCTATTGTGTATGGTGTGGAATCAAAAATAGAAATTGTTGTGCACAATGAAATATATCTTGAATCCTACTTCTCTCTCCCTCTTGAGAATGATATAAATAATAGGTATTCCTTCAAGATGAAAGGATGAGTGATCTATACAAACAATGAAATAGAATCCATTCACTTTTCTAGCACTCAGATATCGATTGGCATTTTTTAAAGATTAATAAAGAATTTGTGTATCACTTCTAGATGGATTATATCCTATGATCCTCCCAATTAAATGAAGGAAATATGAAAGGGTCTATTCAGATGATGAATATTCAAATAGAATAAATATCCTAATCCAGGGAATTCATTTCATCCGATGTTAAATAAATAAATTATAAATTTGATGTGAAAGATCCACTCTCAGGGTATCGGGAAACTCAATATTAAAATATATTTTAATATATCACCAACCATTTCATGATTCCACATTTCCTTTAACTTTCATGTCATACCAAAGTGTTCATGTTTAAATTTTTAATTATTTATTTGATTGTTGATCCATATGAAATCGTGGTTGAATTTTTATTTCATAGTAATTGTTATTTAGTATAATTTGAATTAACTTTTTTATCAACATATTAATTATATTTATTCATTGTTTAATTTTATTAAAGGTCAATGAGTAGATGATTAATGATTGTAGATTCCATTAGGAACTACTATTGTTTGCCGATATGACGGTGTTGTAAGGCTTGTTGTCAAGAGTACACGCCATGTACCCTAGTACGCTACACCTGGAAGTGCTTCGGGATACACAGATTTCCACGAAAGTGTTCTTTATGTTGTACACCATATTTTGACTATCCAAATTGGATCAAAATCATTATATTATGCATTTTGTATACAATGTACACATTGTGTAGTCAACATGGGTTAGCGGTATAAATTGTGAAATCTATATGGTCATTATACAAGGTCCAAAAGTGTGAGGCTGAAAATCTGTTGTATTTATGATATACATGATCTGTATATGGTGTACATGACATGTACTTCATCAATTATCATGTGTATGATACATGACTAGTTGTCTATAAAAACAACATTAGAGGTACATGGTGTATAGCTGGAGGCACACATCGTGTAGTCTATCGCCAAAGAACACACCAAGTCATTTAGTGAGTTGCACAGGCACACATCATTTGAACCAAATAGCATATAGATAGCCTTTAAATTCAATTTATTTCACTAATATACATGTTTAATATCCAATTGATTATCTCAGTCACACGATAAGTGACTACATGTCATGTAGATGGAATGTACACCCCGTGTAGTTTAGTTGAGTCATCAGACTGAATCCCCATGTGTGTAACCTGAATACATGACAAAAAAGGTACATAGAGCATAACAAGATAGTACACTCCATGTACCCTCTAAATTACTAGAAAGAATAAATTAAATTAAATTGACAATTGCATCTTTAAAACCTTATTGTTTTTAATTCAAATTTAATTTTTTTACAAAATAATAAGGGTTTTCAAGAATTTTAAAGTCTCCATTAATTTGTTATAATAAATATTCATCTATTAGTTCTACCATTTATTTTTCATTAATTACTTTATTATAGTTATATCCAAGAGGATTCATATGCTCATTAAGATAAATGGTAATTAGTTAAATAGATAGTTAACTAATTAATACTAGCTTGTTTAAATTAATAATAAATTACAGATAAAGAAATAAATGTTACCCATTTACATTACGTAAACATTGAAAGTATGAACATTCATAATATATACCAAGACCATTTTATATGTTTTTAGAACCCCCAGTTTCTGGTATGTAACCCTTTGTTTATTCTTTTTATTTATATAAACTGTAAGGGTAAAGTTCGGTAGAGTTTGATAATTTTTTACAATTTTTGGGGTATTTTCTACAGGTTCATGGGTGGTGCACAGTTTTTTGGAAACCCTACAACACTTTGAGGAACCCATTAACAGTGATATAGTGGAAAAAGGGATGGCACCTGGGTGATTCATAGTTTTCCCAAACCATGCATCCACTAAGGAAAAACTGTACGCTTTGAAAAATGGATTTGGTCATTTTGAAGCAGTGGCTTCGGCATAGTTTGAGAACATTTTGAAGACCGTGTGATATGACCATTTGAGGGATATCCTTAAGTTAGTGGATACCGCATGGTTTGAAGACCATGCATGATGAGATTTTGAGGGTCATCCTTAAGGTAGTGTCTAATGCATGTTTAGCACATGGTTTGCTGAACTGTGTGACAAAACTGTGCATGGGTCAATGTTATATCCTCAAATTGTGGATATAACTCATTTTAACCAAAAAGTGTCTATTTTTTCCCTAAAATGGTTTTAAATCAGGATTTTTGTCCACCAATGGTTGGTTAACCTCTCCCAAGAAATGTGGAATCAATCTAGAGCCTTTCCTTGGTACGTTGAAGCCGGATTCTTGTGGTAAGTCATCATTCTTTGTCATTCTTGATGTTTTTCTTAAATCTACTTTTCCCCCTCTCTCAATTTCTTATATCTATGCTCACTGGGGATAGATAAAGGGTTATTAATTCCAAATATGTTTATATTTGGTCTTTTTGTTGATAGTGGAAGATATCTAAGGTGGGTTTGTGGAGATTCAACCCAATTTTGTGACATTTTTCGTGTAGTTTATCATTTTTTAGAAAAATCTCAAGGTATGTGGCTTCACTCTTAACTCCTATATTTTAGAACTTGATGTCTTGGATTTAATTTTTTTTCTATGATTTAAATTGGTTTTTTATCTTCTATGAAATGATTATTAAAACCCCATTGAGTGACGGTTTATGGAAATTAGGAACTTTTATGTGTTATTAGAGAGTGTTTTCAATTTTATGATTTTAAAATGATGATTTTAAAATAATTGTTGGATTTGATATATGGAAATATGGTTTTCAATTGAAATTATGATGCTTTTATTTAAACTTTTTTGGGAATTTTTTTGTATAAATTGTGTTATATAAATTTTTTTAACATGTTATATCCTAGTGGCTTGAGTTGGGAAGTCATTGGGGAAAACCTAATGAGTTTTAGTACTCACCCATAAATTATCACTTTGGTGCTTTAGTAGATGTCATCTACTAGGACATGGGAAAAGGTAAAGTGTCACACCAATTTAGAACTACATAGTGATACTTGAGATATTTTGTGAATCTGGACTATGGAGCTTAAGGATCTTGGGAGACTTGTGGTTTTCTTGGAGATTTATTAGTTTGTATTCTTCTATTTAGTTTGATTTTAGTTGTCTTCCATTATGGAACTCTTTTATTGGTTGATATAAATAAAATTTTTGTTTTTTATTTTATTTTATCATGCATCTTGTAGTGTTTCATTTGTTGTGGCTTGTATTTGGATGTTTTATCTTAAGAGGTAAAATTTTACACAAAAATTTTATTGAAGCCTTTGGTAATTTATTTCCAACCTCTGGCATCTTGAGGATGTATCTTGAGGCCAAGTGACGCACTTACACCCTCTCAAGATAATGAGAAGGTATGGGTTGTTATAGTGTTTTCATTTTTTAAATTTATTTTATTTTATGGGTTTGAAATTATTTATTTTTAAATTAAATATGATGTCATGCGAGTCAAACATATATCATCGGACCCCATAATCCTGAAGTTAGTGAATTACATTAATACATTGGTTTAGATACAAGGAATCAAATCACAAAGGACAAAATCATTTAGTAGTGTTTGTAAACCTGATACAAACATGAGTCTTGTATTACAAATGAATACACTAATTATATCATAATTAATTTATTTCTTTGATAATCACATTATCCCATCTAGAATATCCTTTCACATCTTTCTTATTATACTTATTTTATTCATAAGGAAAGGAAATAAAATAAGGGTGATCTCAAATGCTTAGTAAGGGTCAAGTATAGTGGAAGAAATAATAAATAATTGAGAATAGTCAATATGGAAAGGTAATAACTAAACACACATTCTATGTAATTAATAAACTAAATTTATAAATGATATGTTAAGTTAATAACTTAAAACACTTTCCTTTAAAATAACTAGATTAGGCATAATCAAAATGACCAAAAAAATAATTGAAACACATTCCATTTAATCGAAGAACTGAGAATAAAATGCATCCATAGATATGCCAACACAAAATCTATGGATAAATAATAACTGATTCAAAATAAAGTAAAGGTTGATTTATTGGATTCCATTTTTCTTAGGTACATGGTGACTTTACTATCAATATTTATTCTCAATATAGTTTAAATCTATGGGTATAAACCCATCTATTATTCTTGGAAACAAACTCAGTGGGTCTTCCACTAGATAATTTCTTCTAATGAGACTACTGATGTGTCGAGGGGGTATCTATAAACAGGCCCCACATGTGTCATACTTGTCCCAAGCTTTCTTCATGTATCAAATAATCGATTGAATTTAATAACAATGTACCATATAAAATATAATAATTGAGTAGAAGATGAAGATTTATCAATATTTATCCAAATATAAAATAACATTCCAAGTAAAAATAGTATGTAATAATGGTATACGATTAAGTAAATAATCATACCCATGAAAAATGATATATATATTTAGGGTAAATTCAATGTTCAATGATCATAGTAAATTGAATATTTCAAGGGGATTAACAAAGGAATCAAGGAAGTGAATGAAAATACATTCCTTTTCCGAATAAATCATAAACTATCTCAAGGAAGAATAAGGATAATATCAATAAAAAATATCCCAAGTGGAATAAGGATAAAGGTTTGATGTCATTGTGAATGAAAATACTATAAAGTGGTCTTTTAAAAACATTCTTTGGGAAAATGTCCATTTTATTTTGAGAAATCATTAGAAAAAATATTTCCTTGAAAATAATTTTTTAAAAAATTTCTTTAAAAATAACCATTTAATAATGAAATAGAAGATTTGAATAATTGATGGTGGGTAAATTCTTATATTTCATACTAGGAAAAAATATTCCTTTTACAAGGTTAATGGTTAGAAAAAAAACCTTGATTAGAAAGGGACAATATGATTCCTTTGATAACATTTATAAAGGATAAAAAGGGTAAAATTGAAATTAATTAATAATTTTGGAATGGTTAAAACAAATTTTAAATATCTTTTAGAAAACATGGTTTTAGAAGAAAACAGGTTCTCTGAATAAAGAGAGAAATAAATTTGGGTATTATTAAAAACATTTTCTATAATATTTTGTGTGCCAAAGAGTGGAGAAATGGTACTATTACATAGGAAAGTGCATGAATAACTAGAGGATAACAAATTGAATGTATTTATTAAAAAATTATCCAATAATATCCTTTTATGTAAATTCAGCTTTAAACAATCCCAAACGAAATGAGATTATGAAGTAAACCCTTGAAAAGACCATAATGTTGATGTGAGAATTAATCAAAAAATATAATATGTGTTTAAATTGTAAATAAACATAAAATAATTTTAAATACAACAATATATGGTAAAATTTATTACAAAGCTGACCATATAATATTAACAACAATGAGAAAGTAATATAACCCAAAGAAAAGAAATTGGGTTATGAAATTATTCTCTACTTGGTGATGCTTAATTTAAGCCCCCTTTGAAGAAATAATTCAAATTGAAACTAAAAATATCATGAATAATGAATTAATAATTATATTACAAATCAATGTGATAGTATTTATACAATATATAATAATTTAGGTACACAACAATAAAGTATGTCTCAAAGAATGAAAATTGAGACGAAGTCCCTTACTATATAGTAAATTTTGAATCATAAGCCCCATAAAAGATATATCTTCAAAGGATAAATTAAATAAAATAATTAACGATATAATAATTATAATGTTGCATTAGATACACCACAAAAAAAAGTGGTGAAAATGTTGTGTGCCTCATGGAAAGAAAATTGATATTAGAATCCTTTACCTTATGTTTTTTTAGGTGAATATCAATTAACTTCCTATATAATGGTTGTAAGAATGTTAATAACTTATTAAAGAACCATTATCATAATTATAATATCATATATTATCTTATTATAATAACTTATTTCATTTTTTTTAATAATCATTCATTATTTTTCTTTATTTTTAGTGTTAATTGTCTAGTTTTTCGAGTATGTTTTGACTTTTTACTTGTTCCTATTAAACAGATCATTATTTAATCATCTCAATAATGTAAAAAATTATTTAATTATAATATATATTCAGTATATATGTATTTATAACAATCCATTATATTTTGATATATGAAATAAAATTCATCGTTCATAGAGACAGTAGGTTGTATATATGCATGAATGCTGCTTCTATTTCATTATCATATTTTAAAAAAAATTAAAAGTAAATTATATATATATATATTATAACTAAATTTTCATATTAATATCATATATTTCTCATGATTTTATTAAAACCACCCCCTAATAAATTCCATGTATAGCGTGAACAAAACACATCACTTTGAGGAGGCGGTAGTCCATACATCCACAGACGATGTTATCGTATCCCCACAAAATTGAACGAATGAAATTATGTGTTATATACAAATTAAAAAAGTATAAAAACATTATAAATATCATATATATCATATATAAACATATTTACAATCATAATTCCCACTATGAGAGGTTGTGGATGAACAATCATCATTTAACGAGGCAATAGTTCATCGTACACATAAATGGTAAGTTTGTTACCCATTAGATGAAAGTGTGTGCAAGTTTAGGTTGAAAACATAGAATAAAAACATATTAGTATATTTATCATTCTTATCTCATTATATAATAATTTAATAATATGATTTTATGGGGTGGATAATGAAATAAAATGAAAGTGAAAGTTGAAGAATGTTACCTCGTTTTCAGGTAAAGCCTTTAGGTTTATACAAAAAGACTTCTTTGTATGGATTTATACCCAGGGTGAGTATTCTAGGTTTATATTAGGTGTGTTTAAGATCTATTTTTGGAATATTTTGTTTTTGAAAATTTGTCTTGAGAGGTGTGTGGAAGTGGTAGGGGTGAGTGTCGTTTAATAGTGGAGGAGGAGTGGAATTCTTGTAATTTTTTTAAAAGGGAATTTTACCCATGTTTTTTCCTATGAAAAATGGATCCAGTAATTTTATAAATTATAAAAAAATGGAGTATAGGTTATAAATATTAACATATAATATATTTTTTAAAATTTTATAGGTTATTTTAGCCCAAAAGTTTAAGTTTTAGTCCCTTTTTAAGCTAATTTTTCTCTTTATCGCTGCAATTAATTTTAATTACATTTACATTCACTAATATTTTTTAAAAAACTAAGTTTATCTTATTATTTTTTATACAATAAGATGATTCTAAATATGAAATAAATTTTTATAAATTAAAATTAGAGAAGTTGAATAAATTAATTTAAATTTAATCTTACAGACGGGACGACAATTATAAGGCTCCAGCCTTAAACATTACTTAATCTTGAGTTATTTCAAGAATACACGTTGAGGATCTTTTCAGGTTTAGAGTTTTAGAGAATTAGATCATAAACCATGCATTACATTCCAAATTTAAACAAAGTGGTTACATAAAATATAGTACTCATTTTTCCCATCAACGGAAACATATTTAAAATAAAACATGGATTCTTTCTTGACACTTCCTTGACACTATCATCACATCATGTACCTTTCCCTTGACCTGTGAAAAACATTTCAAAAACTTGGGATGAGCATAAAAAGATCAGTAAGGGATATAAAAGTACTAAATGAAAACACTAGTCCATGTATGAAATCATACTTTACTCATAAAACATAAGCATTTTAACATACCTCATCAAATCATGAATAAATCATAGAAATCATAAGACATAAAGGTAACTTGAGGCATTCATAACATTCTTACGTAGGGAGTAACCCTCATGGTTACGTTTGGAATACCCATCACAGTATATTCCCTAAATGTCTTCAGAGAAACCTTAATGTTTAATCCCTTCGCGTTACCCAATGCATTGGAGAGATATATCGGGCTCACTTGACCTTAGTTTATCACGGAACCACCCGTCTTCATAACAATGCCCAAGAACCATAACATAATCGTATCACATAAAACATGCATAAAGGAAACATAACATTTCAACATTTCAATCACAAGATATCAATACAAAACATTGATATAATAAAAACATTATGAAAAACTTTTTCAATACCAAAATAAAATAAAAGTAAAACATGGTATTTATTTTTCATTAAAAAAAAGTTATGGATTGTAGAGGAAGCCGAAACTCAAATAATGGTCACGGCGGCGGAGAAGTCGTTGTCGCCGCATACGTACGAAAAAAACATTTTCTTTTTTTGTTTAATAAAAAGCTTCATATAAAAAATATTCCTTTTGAATAAACGTAAAAGTCAAAGGGATTTATACACCGTATAAAAGAAAGTTGTGTATAAAACAAAATATGCCTCAATGAAAGGAGATTGAGACGAAGTCCCATACCTCGGGTCTGACTTGACTTAATCATTCTTTAATCTCCTGAATAATAAACTTGAGTTAATTTCTACTTTCTTAAGAACCTTTTTCAAGTTCATTATACCTTTTATATAACTTATTACCATGTTATGAACACTACGTAATTATTTAAGTTAATAACGGTCGTTTTGTCGATCATTGGTACTTGAGTCAAAAATAAACTCCTTATAATTACAAGTTTTTCATGTGGTAAAATATAAGTTATATCCAGAATTATATTCATGATGTAGATATCATATATATCCATTATATACATTCATTTATAATATTACATAAAATTTAGAGGTAAGAAATGAAATGCACCGTTCATGGAGACGGTATGTCGTACGTACGCATGAACGCTACTTTCATTTCTATTTTGTATTTAATGGAATTAATTCATAATTATATAAAGGTATATTATAATTACAGTATAATATCATATATAATATCATTAACTCCATCCTTTATACGTTCCACATATGGCATTAACGAATCAAATCACTTTGAGGGGGCGGTAGTCCGCACTTCCTAAAATGAAGATATCGCGTTTACCCATAATGGAAACCATAAAGGTATGAAAAAAATGAAAAATAAAGAATCTTAAGGAAAACATAAAAATATTATATATCATATATAAATATAGTGTCATCTTAATGGCCACCTTTGAAGGTGTTAGAAGAATATTGAACAATCATCGTTTCGTGAGGCAGAAATTTTCCATCCACGGAAACAATATGCTCTTTAACCATTAGATGAAGGTGTGTGTAAGTGTATCTTGAATTATACTCATAAAAAATCCTATTATATTTAAGATACTGGTTTTGTTACAAAATAAATGAATAAAAAGAGTTTAGGGGGTTGGAGAAGCAAAATAAAACAAAAGAACATTAGAGAAGTCTTTACCTTTAAATCGGGTAACTCCTCTTGGTTTGTACCCCAAAGGGTTTCTTGAAGAGATTTATGCCTAAGGTAAGGCTTCTATGATTAATAGAGGGATGTGGAGAGATACAATGATCAGAGCTTGGCTGAGCCAACGGCTTGGGAGGTGTGTGTAAAGAGGTAGAGGTGGGGGCCTTTTATAAGAGGAGAGGAGGGGCACTCTTGGAAAGTTATAAAACGTTACTTTATATTAAAATTATTTTCGGATTTTAAATGTCCCACATTGATATATTTCGAGTATAAGGTGATAAGGGTTCGAAATATACTCATCCAATAGGTCTTTGAAAATTGTGAGCCTCAGATTTTACATTATCTTTTCATTTTATTTAAATCGTTCATTAATGAGGTAATCGCTGCATCATCATGATGTCATAAATAATTTAATTTATTTAATGTCTAAAAATTATAAAAAAAATACTATGATGTAGGAAATATTTTTATATTTCCAATTTATATTTATAGTCCAAGTGATCATTTATGTAGACAAAATTAAAAATGTTTTACTCGGGTGATACATTCTTTAGTGATATTCTCCTTTCTTTAAAATAAAAAGATAAAGTGTCACTTTCACCCAAAAGTGATTCCATGGGGTCCCTAAGTTTAGAAAAAGGCATAACATGGTCTTCCATGATACAATAAGTAACATTAGGCTACATTTTGGGGTCATTTGTTATTATTATGATATTATTTTATTATCCTTACCCGATTACTAATTAATCAAGATAATTAAAGATAATTACCGTCGTTACTATTCATAATGTCCAAAAACAAAAGTCTTAATTACATAATTTGGACCTTCTGATTCCAAATATGGAATCCATTTTACCAAATTCCAAACATATAAATTTCAATAATTAATTTAAAAATAATTCCCGTTGTCAAAACAAATAGCGGGTTTTTCTGAAACAATATCTATGAAAAGTTTGTCACTTGTTTATGCCCAATTACAAAGTGAAATTAATTATAATGACCACCATTGGATTAAATGGTAAAAATATATTCTAATTACACCTTATGAACAATTGAAAATATAATCTAACCATATAATTAAATTAGATGAAAAGACAGTTTTGATGTGAAATGCAGTATTTTTCAATATTCATTAAAAATGAACATTGTCAGAAAAATACCAAAAATTAATAAAAAGTAAATTTCAATGTTCCAATAATAAATAATAAGTTTATTTTTACAAATAGAGCTTATAAAATTGTCAAAATATAGATTTAAAAATGGTTTTCCATTAAAATGCGGTAAAACAATCTTTTAAAAATATTAGAGAATTCTATGCTTAAGATTGGATTTATTCTCATCTTAAGTATTTAAAACACCATATAATTCATAAATAGAAATAGATAAGAATATCTATTATTCATTACTTACTTGGAATGTTACATCCTTCTCCCCTTTTGAAAATTTCATCTCCGCAATTTATTTACTTATTGAATAAGTTGGTGTATTTATCCCTCATTTCATTTTCAGATTCTCATGTTGCCTCTTCAATCATGTGGTTTTTCCACAAAACCTTTACTTGATGAATCACCTTATTCCGAAATACTTTCTCTCTATGGTCAAGAATCTGGACGGGTTATTCCTCATAAGATAGGTTCTCTTCCAACTGAACTACCTCTGGACTCAAAACATGAGATGGATCAGGCATGTACTTCCTTAACATTGAAACATGAAAAACATTGTGTACCTGAGATAAACTCGGCGGTAAATCCACTCGGTATACAACTGATCCAACTCTCTCTAGAATTTTGTATGGTCCAATGAACCTTGGACTCATCATTCCTTTCTTACCAAATCGCATCACACTTTTCCATGGTGATACTTTGAGAAAAATAAGATCACCTACCTCAAAAGAGAGATCCTTCCTCCTGTTGTCCGCATAACTTTTTTTCCTGCTCTGAGCTATTCTCATGTGTTTCTGTATCATCTGAACTTTTTCTTCCAACTCTTCTACCAATTCTGGTCCCATCAACTTCCTTTCACCCACTTCATCCCAAAAATCTGGAGTTCGACACCACTTCCCATATAATGCCTCAAATGGTGCCATATGTATACTGAAATGAAAACTGTTATTATAAGAAAACTCAACCAAAGAAAGATATTGGTCCCAAATTCCCTGATAATCCATAGAACAAGCACATAGAATATCCTCCAAAGTCTGAATTGTTCGTTCTGACTGCCCATCTTATTGAGGATGAAAATCTATACTAAAATTTAATTCAGTACCCAACGAATTCTGAAGGCCTTTCCAAAAGTTAGAAGTGAACCTGGGATCACGGTCAGATACAATGGAGAGAGGAACTCCATGTAACCTGACTATCTCTTTAAGATACAAATGGGAAAGTTGATCTAGGGAAAAAAGTATCTCGTATAGCAAGGAAGTGAGCAGATTTAGTCAAGCGATCAACAATAACCCAGATTTCATTATTACCTCGAGGTATCTTCGGTAACCTCACAAAAAAGTCCATGGATATATTCTCCCATTTCAACTCTAGCACTGGTAAAGGCTGGATCATCCCTTTCGGTAACTTCCACTCTGATTTAACATGTTTACAAGTCAAACACTTCACAGTAAAATCAGCAATATCTCTTTTCATTTCGTCCCACTAGTAATACTCCCGAAGATCTCTATACATCTTAGTATTGCCTGGATGAACTGAAAACGGAGAACTATGAGCTTCACATAACAACTCTCTCTTCAACTGTGAATCACACGGCACACACAACCTCTTCCCAAATCTAAAAACACAATCATTATCAATGTTGAATTTAGGTAACTTACCCTTCTGAACTAGCTCTACCTTTTTCTGCAACTCACTGTCTTGCTTCTATGCTTGCTTAATTCTGTCTGATAGAGAAGATTTCACTAATACCTAAAACAAAACATAAGAAAATCCTACACCAACAACTTCTATTCCAAATTTCATCAAATCCTTAACCAAAGGATCACGTTCCAAATGCAACATTGTTAATGAAGCATTACTTTTTCGACTCAAAGCATCAACCACTTTATTTTCTTTTCCCGGATAGTAATGAATTGTAAAATCATAATCCTTGATTAATTCTAGTCATCTCCTCTATCTCATGTTCAATTATTTCTGAGTGAATATGTACTTTAAAATTTTGTTATTAGTATATATTTCACACTTTACTCCATACAAATGATACCTCCAAATTTTTAAAGCGAAAACAACAACAGCTAATTCCAAATCATGTGTAGGGTAATTTACCTCATGAGTTTTCAACTAACGTGAAGCATAAGCAATTACCTGATTATTATGCATTAGGATGCAACCAAGTCCTTTCAATGAAGCATCACTGTAGATAAAAAACTCCCCATTCCTGGAAGGTAGTGCCAAAATTGGAGCATTCACCAATATTATTTTCAGTTCCTGAAAACAATCATCACATTATTTTGTCCAGATAAACTTAACACCCTTCCGAGTTATCTTAGTCATTGGACTAGATAACCGTGAAACATTTCTCACAAACCTTTGGTAATAGCCTGGCAAACCAAGAAAACTACGAATCTTAGTTACATTTGTGGGTCTTGGCCATTATTCAACAACCTTTTTTTTTGTAGGATCAACAGTTATCCCATCTTTAGAAACAATGTGACCAAGGAAAGAAATTTGTTGCAAACAAAACTCACACTTTCTGAATTTCCCATACAATTTATTTTCTTTTAAGGTTTGCAAAATAACCCTTAAATGAATTTCATGCTCCTCTTTACTTTTAGAAAACACCAAAATATCATCAATGAAAACAACCACCAACTTATCCAAGAACTCATGGAAAATTCTATTCATAAGGTCCATGAATACAGCAGGTGCATTGGTTAGCCCAAAAGGCATAACTACAAATTCATAATGGTCATATCTTGTATGAAACGTGGTCTTTAGAATATCTGCTTCCTTTACATTCAACTGATGGTACCCCGATCTCAGGTCAATCTTTGAAAAAAACTGAGATCCCTAGAGCTGATCAAACAAATCATCAATATGAGGAAAAGGATATTTGTTCTTAACAATGATGTTATTCAAGGATCTATAATCAATGAAAAGTCTCATTGAACCATATTTCTTTTTAACAAATAAAACAGGAGCACCCCATGGTGATGTACTGGGTTGAATGAAACCTTTCTCAAATAAATCTTGCAATTTCTCCTTCAACTCTAAAAGTTCAATTTGATCCATTCGATAAGGGGGTTTTTAAATTGTCTTAGCATCAGGAACTAAGTAAACAGTAAATTCAACTTCCCGATCTGGTATTATTCCAGGAAACTCATCAGGAAAAACATCAGGATACTCATTTACCACTGGCACATCATTAATCTGAACAGTTCCTTTGTTTTCAACAACATGTGCAAGGTAACATACATTTCTATATTTTACAAGTTTCTCATCCTCTTGATATGTTATCAACAGTAAGGGTTCATTCGTGTACACAAACTGCAAGTCTTTCTGAAAAAAAACTTCTTTAGCTCTATAATCAATCTTATAATGGTAAACAGAGAGACAATACATACCCAGGATAACATCAAACTCTACTAGAGATGAAAAAAGAAGGTTTGCAAGTAGTTTCTTTCCACGGATAAGGATAGGAAGACTCTTATAAATTCATTTTGCCTCAAAATTTCCCCCATGTGTTTTTACCACAAGTTCAGGAGTCATTTCTTGAGATGGAATTCCCAATTTACTAGAAAATTTTTCAGAGATGAAAGAATGTGTAGACCCTGAATCAAACAATACATTGGCATAATCTGAGAAAACAAACAAAGTACCTGATACCACTTCATTTGATGGCCCAACATCTGTTGAAGTAGTTGCAAAGGATTTCACCACACCTTTCTGCTTGTAGTCTGACTACTTCCCATCACTCAAGCTATTTTTCGGACACTTGTTTTCATAGTGACCCATCTCATTGCACTTGAAACATTTCACAAACTGTAAATCAAATTTGGTCTTACCATCACCTAGATCTTTTTCAGTGCAATCAAGAGCCTTATGTCCCATATTACCACATCAGTAGCACTTTCCAGAATTCAAAAGACATTCCCCAGCATGTCTTTTACCACATTTATCACAAAATGGAAACTTAGTTTTCTTACTATCATACCTTTTTTAAGAATTCATCCCTTTCTCCTGCCAGCTCGGTCTCTTCTTCTGTTGGTTGTTATAGAACAATTGATCATCAGCAAACTCCATTTCCACCTACTCAGCACATCAAACAAGCTTTTCATAACTCTAAAAGTCATGAGAAGATAAAGCCCTTCGATATTTTGGCCTTAATCCTGAGTAAAAACGATTGATTTTACTATCAAGGTCTCGGATAAAATTTGGAGAATACATTGCCAATATAGTGAACCTTTCTTCATAAGCAGCCACTGAGTCGTCCTCTTGCCTCAATTCCAAGAATTTTTTTTCCATCTTAAGTCAAACAGCCTTAGGAAAATACTTCTCAAGAAACATACCTTTGAATTCATCCCAATTGAGAGCATCAATCTCATCAGCATCCCTGATATTTTTAACCATCGTCCACTACTAATTTGCTTCTCCCTCCAAATGGTAAATTGCAAGACTAACCTTTTGATTTTTTGAAGACCCCATGACATCAAAAATCTTTTATTGTTCTTTAATCCACCCTTCATCTAGCACAGGGGTCAGATGATCCTCTGAATGATGGGCGATGTTGCCTCATGAAATGTTCCACCACTAACATGTTCCTCTCCAGTTGATCTGGCTGATCTCGTGCATGGTTACCACCACCATTTATCACTTGAGTCAACTGCGCCATTACTACAACAAACTGTTCAGTTCCAATTTCAACCATCTCAGGATGCTGATTCAGAAGGTCATTTCCTTCTGTATGCCTTCCTAGCACTGCTTCCCTGTTTCCTCTGTGGAAAACCATTCTAAAAAAACATGTATTATATGAATCAACATGGTAATATTCAAATTCTATATCATTTCAATTTTACCATAAAAAATAGAAATATTTTTGGATATTCATTTAATAGAATTTTAACTCCTAAAGTTAGCTAAACCGACCTCTGATACCAACTATAAGGCCCCAGCCTTAAACATTACTTAATATTGAGTTATTTCAAGAATACACATTGAGGATATTTTCAGGTTTAGAGTTTTAGAGAATTAGATCATAAATCATGCATTACATTCCACATTTAAACAAAGTGGTTACATAAAAGATAGTACTCATTTTTTCCATCAACAAAAACATATTTAAAATAAAACATGGATTCTTTCTTAACACTTCCTTGACACTATCATCACATCATGTACCTTTCCCTTGACCTGTGAAAAACATTTCAAAAACTTGGGATGAGCATAAAATACTCACTAAGGGATATAAAAGTACTAAATGAAAACATTAGTCCATGTATGAAATCATACTTTACTCATAAAACATAATCATTTTAACATACCTCATCAAATCATGAATAAATCATAGAAATCATAATACATAAAGGTATCTTGAGGCATTCATAACATTCTTACGTAGGGAGTAACCCTCATGGTTACGTTTGGAATACCCATAATAGTATATTCCCTAAATCTCTTCAGAGAAACCTTAACGTTTAACCCCTTCGCGTTACCCAATGCATTAGAGAGCTATATCGGGCTCACCCTCACTTAGTTTATCATGAAACAACCCATCTTCATAACAATTCCCATGAACCATAACATAATCATATCACATAAAACATGCATAAAGGAAACATAACATTTCCACGTTTCAATCACAAGATATCAATACAACACATTGATATAATAAAATTATTATGAAAACCATTTTCAATACCAAAATAAAAGAAAAGTAAAACATGGTATTTACTTTTCATTAAAAACGTTATGGCTTGTAGAGGAAGCTGGAACTCAAATAATGGTCACGGCGGCGGAGAAGTCGTTGTCGCCGCATAAGTATGACAAAAACATTCCCTTTTGTCATTTAGTAAAACACTTCGTATAAAAAATATTCCTTTTGAATAAACATAAAAGTCAAAGGGTTTTATACACCGTATAAAAGAAAGTGGTGTATAAAAAAATATGCCTCAATAAAAGGAGATTGAGACGAAGTCCCATACCTCGGGTCCGACTTGACTTGATCGTTCTTTAATATCCTGAATAATAAACTTGAGTTAATTTCTACTTTATTAAGAACCTTTTTAAAGTTCATTATTCCTTTTATATCACTTATTACCAACTTATGAACACTATGTAATTATTTAAGTTAATAACGGTCGTTTTGTCGATCATTGGTACTTGAGTCAAAAATAAACACCTTATAATTACAAGTTGTTCATATGGTAAAATATCCATTATATCCAGAATTATATTCATGATTTTGATATCATATATATCATATATATCCAGTATATATATGAATTTATAATATTACATAACATTTATAGGTAAGAAATGAAATGCACAGTTCATGGAGACGGTAAGTCGTACGTACGCATGAACGCTACTTTCATTTATATTTTGTATTTAATGGAATGAATTCATAATGATATAAAGGTATATTATAATTCCAGTGTAATATCATATATAATATCATTAACTCCATCCTTTATACGTTCCACATATGGCATTAATGAATCAAATCACTTTGAGGGGGCGGTAGTCCGCACTTCCTAAAATGAAGATATCGCGTTTACCCATAATGGAAACCATAAAGGTATGAAAAAAATGAAAAATGCAGAATCTTAAGGAAAACATAAACATATTATATATCATATATAAATATAGTGTCATCTTAATGTCCACCTTTGAATGTGTTAGAATAATATTGAACAATCATCGTTTTGTGAGGCAGAAATTTTCAATCCACGGAAACAGTATGCTCTTTAACCATTAGATGAAGGTGTGTGTAAGTGTAGCTCGAATCATTCTCATAAAAACATCTTGGTATATTGAAGATACTGTTGTTGTTATAAAATAAAGGAATAAAAAGATTTTATGGGTTGGAGAAGCAAAATAAAACAAAAGAACATTAGAGAAGTCTTTACCTTTAAATCGGGTAACTCCTCTTGGTTTGTACCCCAAAGGGTTTCTTGAAGAGATTTCTGCCTAAGGTAAGGCTTATAGAATGAAGAGAGGGATGTGTAGAGATAAAATGATCAGAGAGTGGCTGAGACAATGTCTTGGGAGGTGTGTGTAAAGAGGTAGAGGTGGGGGCCTTTTATAAGAGGAGAGGATGGGCACTCTTGGAAAGTTATAAAATGTTACTTTATATTAAAATGAGTTTCGGATTTTAAAGGTACCACATTGATATATTTAGAGGATAAGTTGATAAGGGTTCGAAATATACTCATCAAATAGGTCTTTGACAAATTTAAGTCTTATATTTTACATTATCTTTTCATTTTATTTAAATCGTTCATTAATAAGGTAATCACTGCATCATCATGATGCCATAAATAATTTAATTTATTTAATGTCTAAAAATGATAAAAAAAATAATATGATGTAAGAAATATTTTTAGATTTCAAATTTATATTAATATTCTAAGAGATCATTTATGTAGATAAAATTAAAAATTTTTTACTCGGGCGATACATTCTTTAGTGATATTCTCCTTTCTTTAAAATAAAAAGATAAAGTGTCACTTTCACCCAAAAGTGATTCCATGGGGTCCTTAAGTTTGGCACAAGGCATCCCATGGTCAGCCATGACAAACCCAATAGAATTAGGACACATTTTGGGGTCATTTTTTATTATTATGATATTATTTTATTATCCTTAACTACTTGATTACTAATTAATCAAGATAATTAAAGACAATTATCGTCGTTACTATTCATAATGTCCAAAAACAAAAGATTATTAATTACATAATTTGAAACTTATAATTCCAAATATGGAATCCATTTTACCAAATTTAAAACATATAAATTTCAATAATTAATTTAAAAATAATTCTCATTGTCAAAACAAATAGCGGGTTTTTTTGAAACAATATCTATGAAAAGTTTGGCACTTGTTTATGCCCAATTCCAAAGTGAAATTAATTATAATGAACACCATTGGATGAAATGGTAAAAATATATTCTAATTACACATTAAGACCAATTAAAAAGATAATATAACCATATAATTAAATTAGATGAAGAAGCGGTTTTGATGTGAAATGAAGTATTTTTCACTATTCATTAAAAATGAACATTGTCAGAAAAATACCAAAAATTAATCCAAAGTAAATTTCAATTTCCCAATCATAAATAATAAGTTTATTTTTAAAAATATAGCTCATAAAATTTTCAAAAGATAAAATTAAAAATGGTTCGCCATCAAAAGGCGGTAAAACAATCTTTTAAAAATATTAGAGAATTATATGCTTAAGATTGGATTTATTCTCATATTAAGTATTTAAAACACCATATAATTCATAAATATACATATATAATAATATCTAGTATTCATTAATTACTTGGGATGTTAAAAAAAATCGGGTTTTTAAAGTAAAAATTGATCAAAAGTTTTCTATGTTTTTATATTTAATTTCAAATTGAAATTGCATAAAATGACCTAAATTGGATTAATTTGATGTATAATTTATATAATTTGACTTTAAACCCAATAAAAACATAATTTAACCATATAAATAAATTATATAAAAAGTATTTTTGAATTAAAATTCATTATTTTCATTATTCGTCAAAATATTAAATCTCACAGAAAAATACCAAATATTAACCCTAAAATTATTTCAAAATTTAGCTTTAAAAATTATGTTTATTTGGATATATAAAATTTATAAAATTTCCAAAAATTTTATTTAAAATATTTTTTCTATTAAAAGGAAAAAAAATTGCCTTTGAGAAAAATATAGTTTTTAAGCATAAAACTGTATTTATTCATTTCTTATGATTATAAAATCTATTGTATAATTATAAAAAATATTTTATTTAATAATATATATATATATAATATCAATCACAAATATTAATTAATTTCATTTATTGATATAAAACTCCTTTGGGGACATAAAAAAATATATCATTTATATTCAATTGGGTTATATTTTCATTCATAATTAATTGGTAATCAATGAATTTATATTAGATTTTTATAAACCATGTATTTTCATAATTATTTTTTATTACTATCCATAACCATTAATTTAATGTCTTGGTAATAGTATATTATATTTAAAAATATATTTTAATATTATTTTGGTGTTCGGTAAAACTTAATCTTGTATGTAATGCAAGCCATTGAAGAAATTTATTGTTTCATGTGATGAAAGATAACTCAGTATTGAATGCTATTTAAGCTATGTCATAAATTGAATTTATTTAAAATAGTAAATATATTATAAAGTATTCTAATATTATATTCTCTTATGTTCTTGGTGTTGCGTGTTATACATGATATCAAATACAATGTTCTTATTTTAGAATTTCAGGGCATCATGTTTTCCCCAACTTAAATAAAATTTTACTAGAAATTTAAACTCTCTAATGGTAATTAATTTTTTAATATTTCCTTTTTTGAAATCCCATATCATGAATACACTACATATAACACATATAGAACGTATATAATGGGAATTAAAACCGTCAAATGGACTAACATGTAACTTGGTCTCTAAGTAAGAGAACATCACCAGAATGTGGTGACATGTACATGGTGGGAAAATTTAAATATGTATAGGTAGTTATTGAGGTCATAAATCACAAAAAAGTGAATGATAATTGTAATTTTGAGGGCCTCAAACCCATAAATCCATGATGATTTTAAAAACCATCAATTTAACAAAAATTAAGGTACTGGGAAAAAAATTAAGATCATTTTCTTAATGTTGAGAAATTATTTTATTGGAAAAGAATATAAAGAAATATACTTACTTGATACATTTCAATTTCATATAAAAAATTTCATATTTTTATAGTACTTTGATAAAATTCTAATCCATCCCTTATGCTATGAAATGGATATCCTAGAATGAACTTTTGTAATTTATAAAACACTAAAATACACTTTTAATGAATCATAAAGACCATAAAAGAGTTACATGTATTCTCATTTGTCTCTAACTATTCTGAAAATACAATATGGTCAATATATTAGTCTCTAATCCTAAAAAGTAACACTATCGGTTCGTAATTAACATTTATTCATCAAATTTTTTAACTAAAACAATGACATATTAACTAGGAAATTACGTAGGTTAGTTGTTGGAATTAAATAGTTATTGTAATTTGACTATTGTTATAGTGTTAATAATGATAATAATAACACTAAATGTTATCAATACCTTTAAACTCAAATCTTTAAAATATAAATTCATTAATCCTCAAATAGGTTTTCCACTGGAATATATACTTTTCATTACTTTTTCCAAAATTTCATTAATCTTGGTAGACTCCCATTATATAAAACCTAAAATATATTTTTAGGAAATAGAACTTATGATCAACCTCAATCTCATAATCTCATGATGGTATCCATCACCATTAATTTAATGAAGTCATATGTGCTTATAAAATTATAAACAATACTTATATGTTTCCTGATTCTTATAACTAAATTATTATTGGTAAAAATACTTCTACAATTCAATTATAGAGACCTAGAAGATACTAAAATCATTTTATTTCAACATATATTATTCCTTAGTATAAGGTTTTACCTAGGTAATTCATTTTTATTATATATTAAAAAAAATTATAATGGTTTGTAAAGAAAAAATTTAATTATCCAAATCATGTCCCCCTGGTAGTGTCAAACCAGGTGTACATCAAGGATCATTTTCATATACCAGGTTACACTCAAGTCATGCCTGAAGCACCTTTTCAGAGTTGTCACCCCTAGGTACATTTTTGCTAGAACCACATCCACTTGTAGTATCCAGAAAGTGATATATATTTTGAGATAACCACATAATCTCTACCTTACTAAAATTCTATGATGTTCTTCTATACTTATTCTAAAATTATACTTTATGGTTGTGTTCCCTAATCAATGTTTTTCTAAATATATTTCCCAAGGTTGATGCTAGTCTTTCTCTAATACCAACTACTGTTCCCTAACCCTAGAAGCTCAGAGTCGGTGCATTGTATTATTACATTGGAATAGATACATGGAATCAAATCCCGAATCACCAAATATTTTAGTATTCTTGGTAAACCAAATACAAACATGAGTCTTGAATTATAAATGAATGCACTAATTACAATAAATTTTTCTTATTTCTTGGGTAATCACTTTATTCCATATATATTATCCTTGAATATTTTTCTTAGTACACTTTCTATATTCCTGGGGAAAATAAAATAAAATAAGGGTTAGCTTAAATTCTCAGTAAGGGTCAAGTATAGAAGAATAAATAATGAATCAATGAGAATATTAAATATATAAAGGTAAAAACTAAAAACACATGTCATGTAATCAATAAAGAGAATGCATAAACAATATGGAAAATTAATAACTAAAAACTCATTCAATTAAAATAACTAGATAAGGAATAATCAATATGGAAAAGAAAATAACTAAAACACATTCCATTTAATCAATGAAATGAGAAGGAAGTGCATCCATATATATGTCAGTGTAAAATATCATTGATATGTAATAACTGAAACAAATGAAGGAAACACATAATTATTGGATTCTATGTTTCCTTGGTACATGGTACCTTTACCGTCAAGATCAATTCTCAAGACAGTTTAAATCTATGGGTAAAAACTTATCTATTCTTCTTGTAGACAAACACAAAGGAGTTTTCACCAACTAATTTGATCTCATGAGACTAATAATGCATAGAGGGGATATATATAACTGGGACCTACCCATTTAGTACATGTTCAAATCATTCCTCATATATTGAATAATCAAATTAATTTAAGAACAATGTTCCTTATAAAATATCCACATTAATTAGAAGATATAGATTAATAAATATTTCAACATATATAATATAACATTTAAAGTAAACACCATATGTAATAATGGTATAAGGTTTAGGAAATAATCATATCCTGATTAATGACATTGATATTTAGGTAAAATTCAATGTTAATTGATCATATGAAATTGAATATTTCAAGGGGAATAACAAAGAAATAAAGGAATTGAATGTAAATACTATCCTTGTCAAAATCAATCATAAACCATCCAGAGGAAGAATAATAATGGTATTAATACAAAATATCCCAAGTGGTTTAAGGAAAATGGTTTTTTTCATTGATGAATAAAAATACTGTAAATAGATATATTAAAAAATATCTTAAGGAAAGTATTATTTTTTTAACATTTTAAAAATCCATTTTTTCATAAATCACCTCTGAAAAAAAAATTATTTCAAAATAACCTTTTAAACTTACAATTAAAGATTCTAAGAAGTGATTGAATGTAAATCTGTACATGTCTCCCAAGTTAAAAGGAACCTTTATTTTACATGGTAAAAGGTTAGAAATATTCCATATTTAGAAACAAATAAGAATATTCCATTGAAAACATATGTAAAAGAAAAAAGGGTTAAATTTAATTTGATAAATAATTTTGAAAATTTTAAAAACATGTTTGAAATTATTTTTATAAATAATGGTTTTTAGAAGAAAAAAGTTTCTCTGAATTAAGAGAGAAATAAATTAGGGTTTACATACAAACATTTTCTAAAATATTTTGATTACCAAAGAGTGAAAAATGGTACTATTACTTATACAATGTCATAAATAACCAAATAAAAAGAAAATGAAAGGTTTTATTAAACAATGATGAAATAATTTCCTCTAATGGAAATTCATGTGTAGAAATCCTAAACAAAATGAGAATGTGAGGTAAACCCATGAAAATACCATAATGTTAATGTGATCATCAATTGATAAATAGAATATGTTTCCTCAAATTCCCCTTATTTACCATATATTTTATTAATTTTTTAAATTATTTAAGTAATTATTTCATGTATTTTTGTTAATAAATTTCACTTTTGTAATTTTATTATTAAATTAGTTAATTAATCAATTTTTATAATAAATTTTTAATTTTTAACTTTTAAAATTACCATTTTTGTTTTTATTTATTTCATTCTACTTTATTCATATTAAATTTTAATTATCCTTAAAATATTAATTTTATTTTGTTTCTTTTAATTAAGAATTTTACTTTTATTTACATAATTCACTAAAACTTTAATTTAATTTTTCATCTTTTAACAATATATTATTTTAATTATTTCACCATAATAAAATTTATAAATTAAATTGATCTCAAAAATTAATTTTAATCTTTTAATTTTAATGTTTTAATTCATTTTATTAATAAAAAAATCAAATTATAAATTTTCTCTTCTTTTCATTGTATGTTAGGGTTTAATTTACGTTTTTTTAAATAATTCTATATGATTTAATTCAATTGTTTTAATTTCTCATTTATTATTATTTTTTTAATTTGAGATTCTTTTATTTATTGATTTATCTTTTAGGTTTCAATTTTTTTAATTATTTACTATTTTAATTTTATTAATATTTGTTAATTAATTTTTATTTTAGTTTGTAGTTTAATTACAAGTGACACCATCAGCACTACTTCATTGTCACACCGACAGCAGTGATACACCATTATGTCCTTGTAAAAACCATTGGAAACCAAGGCTAACATGCCATCAGGTAGTTCCCTTCGAAACACCTCCATCGTGCATTGGAGGCAAAGTTTCCCATTTCGAAACATCGCTAGACCTTTACTCTCCTCCCTGAGTCATCGCCAAAGAATTGACATAATCACATTTCCACCAGCACTTTAGTGACTCACCATGGCAGCACTACCTCCACGGGAATACATCAACTCACCATTTCCCTGAATGCAACATTTATCATAGGACTCAGCACACACCATCGCAACCCAGAACCCTAACTCACCACCAGCAATTTAATCCTCAAACTTAATTAGAGGAAGATGTTGAGCCACCTTCTGAAAGCTCCATCATCACCGCGAAAGATATGATTGAATACATTGTAAAACCAATTACCCATTGTCACTCAGATCCATATATAACATCACCCTTATTCAAATTTGAGAACCAGTAATGGGAGTCATGATCCGAGCTTATCTTACATAGATCTGAAACCCAGATCAATCATATAACAACCCTACTCTTATTTACACATTAATACATGTTTTACTACATGATATCAGACTTATTACAACCCCAAAAGTTAGATAGGTATAGTGTCTTTTGGAATTAGGTACATCACATATCAATTTAAAACATAGAATACAATATATTTATTTGAAACCTCATTAACATGTTCATAATACTCCTTCTTACTTAAAATTGTGTGGGATATATTAGGGAAAAACATGTGAAGGGAGTAAACAATGAAAAACATGAAGAAAAAATACATTTTAAAAAATAGGAATATCAATGAAAAATAAAAGGAATATGAATATAAAGGCATGATATATCATGATAATCATAACATAGAAATGTGGCAACAACATAAAACACTACATCATAAATAAAAGGAATGTGTTAAACCCATATCCCAAAATGGTGGAAAAATTTCCCATTAAGTAATAGGGTTAAAACCTATCCCAATATGACATATCATGATATTAATCATTACCCAATGCATTGTAGTTCTATTAGGATGCACCCTTCATAATCATTTCAATCTCATTCTTAAGTGTGCCACATAGATCATATAACATGGATTCATTCAGCATCACGATTTATTCCATAATAAAAAAATGTGGTATGAATACATTTAATTCCCCAATAAATAGGTATATATGAATTAAGTTGAATACCCATTATAGAGTAATGGTAATGGTATTCACTATATGATGATTTTGGCATGGAAAATCACAGTGTAATTTTGGCAGCATAATGACATCATATAGAAATTCATAAAATGGGTTGATGGGAGATAAAAGGATCTATAAACATTTTGAAATAAATGAAAAGTAAGGGTATCATGGACTATAATATACCAATATATTAAATGTAATTTAAGGTGCAAAAATTAAAATAAGTTCATGAATGGAAATGAGAAAAGAGAAATCCCTTACGGAATTTCGGTATATTAACGGCTTAGGTAAGGGTCCAAATGGGGGAGGATAAATGATTCCTAATTAAAATAAAATCAAATAGAAATTTTTAAATTGATTATAAAAGGATGATAATATAATAATTTTAAATGAAGAATACTTATTTCAAACAAGATTATTGAATTAAAAGGAAGAGAGGAAGGAGAGGATCCCTTATAGAATTTCAGAAAAATAATAGGTGTATATAAGGGTTAATAAGAGGGATAAATGGGAGTGGAAGGGATATAAAAATTTATACATAAAATTTAATATAATGGATAAATTTAATAAAATATCCCATCATATGAAAAAAAGGAAATTAAAAGACATAACATGAAAGGAATGCTTGATAAAACAGGAGGGTGAAAGATCTGTTACTTGGATGTGTGACTCCAAAGGATTGAGAGAAGCTTCTTGTGGGATTGATGAAAAATTTGGAGGAATCTAGGGGTTAGGTTACAGATTTTTTTCAATCTTTAAATAGTTTTAGAGATGATAAATGGGGTCTTGGGTGGGTTTATATAAGAAAGATGAGAGATTTCTTTATTATTTTGGTTTTGGACACTACACAATAGAATATTCAAAACCAAAAACCATACCATGGTTTTTTACCATGGTTTATGGAAAAGGGAGTGGTATAAATTATTTTACATTTATAAGGTATGAAAATATTTAAATATTTCCCTTTCATATGTGGTGGTGAGTCACATTTTGAATGAAATGATTTTAAAATCTTAAAATATATTATAAGTCTTGGAGGGTTCACTAAGGCTTTATAAAATAAAACAAATAAATATAAAATTTCATTATTTTAAAGGAAAAAAACATATATTTGGATTAATATATCTTTAATAATATTTATTATATCACTATTGGTCATGATGATGTCATAAAACAGACTGTATATTTATGTGGTATTTAATTTTTACCAGAAAATTTGACTGTCTTAGAAAATTATGAAAAATTCACCATTGGATAATTTTGATATCCTAGTTAAAAAAATAATATTAACTTTATCTAAATAATTTTATAAATATTTGAATTTTAAATTTTTAAATAAAAACCAACATTTATTGAAAATTAAAGGGTTTTGGAAAAAAGCAGTTTTCAAACATTAATAAAAATTAATTATGACTTCATAAATTATATGATCATTTATATTTTATAAAAGTTATTTAATAATAATATTTAACTAGAATATTATTTTATTTAAAAAATACATTAATTAACCAAAAATAGATTTCTTAATTGAATTTGGATATTAACCAAAAATATTATTTGTGCTTTAAAAATAATTTACAAACAGTAATAGGAAGAAAATATATTGATTGTTCTATACAAAAATAATGTACATATTCCTAATTCCAGGTTCTTTATATATGTCCTTTTATTACACCAACATTCACCCAAAGAGTAAGGTGTGCGATGGCGGGGCTTTCATGGGGTCGTTCACTGATCATAGTTTTGTTCGTGATCTCGATGAGCTTGAACTTCTCCCAAAAACAGTTTTAGTCATGCATAAGATGTTAGATCTTGGCTTGGGATTGGTCTAGGGAAATTCCAAAAAATGATATCCCCTTTGTAAGCTTCTATAAATGGGATTCATAGGGTACAGTCCTATAGGTTGAGGTAATCACATCCATTATTTGTGCCAAAACGATTTTTTAAAACCCTATATTTATACTAGTCATGTGATCACTGTTCAATGGTTATATTATCAATGGTAAAGACATTTAATGGTAATTTAAATCCAATTAGATATAATAAAACAAAATAATTATTTGTTTCTTCTATAACCATAAGACATTTAATTAAATCAAAAGGGAAATTTTATTTATAAATGCTTGGGTCATTACAGGTTCAGAACCAAGCAGTAACCACCTCAACCACCAATGATGTCATATGCTCCTCACATGATCCATCATCATGATTTGAATTCGAAGTCACTATCATCACCTCTTGCATCCCTCATCGATGTTTGAGGATCCTCCATTGTTAAAGGTGATAGAAGCCAACATCATCGGGTTGAGGAAGGAGTTGACATCATGGAGGAGCAAGATGCTAGGAGAAGCCTTAATTGGCTGATTCCTTCTAGAGGAAGGAATAAGAACCTCTAATCGCATATATAAGGGAGACATAGGGGAGAAATAGAAGAAAAATTAAAATAAAATTAAGTTAAATTAAATAAACCTAAATAACAATAATATTTAAAATAAAACAAATAATAATAAAACTAATAAATTATATAAAATAGTTTAAATTATAATTTAATCAAATTAATAAATATTAAATTATATGCTTAATTTTTTATTATTTTTATAATAATAATTAATAATAATACATTAACATAATAAATAAATTAATTACAAATATAGTAATGATAACATTATATAAAATAAATAATTATAGATTTATTAACTTAACAAGATAATAAATTTTAATATTAATCTTTAAAATATAATAAAACATTGAAATTAATTATGTTAAATAAATAAATTAACTACTAATAATTAATTAAATTTTAATATGAATAGTAATAATAATAAATAAATTCAAAATAATTAAACATAAAATTATTTTAATATATATATTATTATATTAAAGACAATTATGATAATTATTTGTGTTAATATTTTTAATAATATAATTTTATAATTTAAATGTCAGTTAATATATCTGTAATGACTTTAATACTTAATTATTTTATAATTATTTTACTTAACTAAAAAATTTATTTGCTTTCTAAAATATTTAATTTCAATGTAACAAAACTTTGTTTTTAGATGGAGGCATAAGTTGGAATAGTATCCAGGCTCATCCCAACTACTAATAGTAGTTATTTAAAAGGGATCTACTAACTTGACAAGCATGACATTAAATGAAGACACGTGTTTGATGACTTTGAAAAAGGCATAGTTGAGTTGGCATTTACTATGGGTGCTTAACAGAGTAAAAAAGGAGGATTTTTAAAAGGAGTTAGATAGAAAAAAAATTAAAGTACTGGATTCATTTTAACATTCATTCGATCATTTTCTTGGAGACTCGAAGGGGAGGAGTAGTAGTCGGACAAAGACCTATAGAACAGAGCTTCAGTAGCACCGATTATAGTCACCTTTTTGGGGAGATCAATTTTCTCTTGTGTATTTTCATTATATCAAATTTAATTTTATCCTTTTTTTGAATTGAGTATGGAATTTTAATAAACATATTATGCTCAGTATGTTATAATTCTACTAGTTAATTATTTAATTTCTTCAAATAATATTTTACAATGAATTCAAAATTGATCGGAAAGATCAATTTCTAATCCATTAAAATTATTTTGGGAATTTTAATTTAAACTTCTAAACATCAAGATAAATTGGTGATATTGTTCTTGAATTTCTTTCTAAAAGATTAAAATAAAAACATTGGAAAGTTACAGATAGTTCTACTCCATTGATTTCTTTTAATTCTTATAGTAGTTTGATTAATTCTTGGAGTGGAAAACTCCATGATTTCATCCTTCTATATTTTAATCTACTTGAATGGTATATTAAACCAATATTCTTCCAAGGTTTATTACAATATGATTTCTATGAAAAAATATCATTTTTAGACTATTGTTGTTAGAGTTTCCAGGGAATCTTCCCTGATCAGCTTCAATTCAATATTTTTTCATGTATTTCATTCACTATTTTCATGATTATTCATTATATCTCCAATTACAACCTTTTTATTTAGAAAAAAAATTGTTTCATCATACTTTATTCATCAAAAATTTAAAAATTAAAAATAAAACTATGAATTTCACCCACTATTTTCAATAGTGGGACCTATTTTGAAAAATTTAGGTAGCTCAACCTTCCCTGTGGGTTTGACCCTTCACTACTATACTAGTGTAGGTTTATAAATAATATTATGAAGGCCATAAAATTTAGTGATATATTTAAAAAACATAGATGAATGGGAAGGCTTTAATCAAGCTAACGATCTTTTTTGTCTTTGTTGTGGTTATTATGGACATACTACCTAGCAGTGTGTCTATAATAAACCACAAAAACATTAATCACTTTGAAAAAATAATCACTCCTTTGATCTCAGACCTGATTTCCTAGAAATATTTAACAAATTTTTTACTGATATGGATGCTAATATGGGTTCTAGTCTGACCCAAAACAATGAGCATCAAATAAAAAAATCTAAACAATAATATAAAAAACTCAAAAAGTTAAAAATCATGCTCTTAGAGTTAAAAAAAATTAAGAAACAAGAATAAATTGAATTAAATGAAGGATAATATGTTTTTTTGGAGAAATTGAGAGACAAGTAAAATGGATTTTGAGGTTGAAATTATGGAAGGATAATACACTTTCATTGAAGAATTTGAAACAAATGAAGAAACAAATTTGAACATAACCAACTCTCTGAATTAAGAATTAAACACTAATAAATATGTTAATAACTTAAAGTGAGTTGTGCTAGAAAAATTTTTAAAGGAACTAAAAAAAATTAAAGAAAAATTCCCCATTATTTACATGGTTCATTAATTTTAATGAATTAACTATTTTAGGATCTTTGAAAACATGATTACTCGGGTTGAGTAAAATTTAAAAAATGTGAAATGGAATTATAAAAAAACTTTACCAAAATTTTCTGAAAATTTGAATAAATAACCTAAACATGAAATGGGTAATATGTTGGAAGAGAGAAAAAACTGGAAATCATTGATTCTAAAATTATTAAACCTGAATTGAAAACCAATATTCCCTATTTTTAAACATTAAACCCAAAAATAATTGAAATGATGAGTGATGAAAATGATTAGGGACTATGTTTTAAGGGAAAAATGATTGATTAATTTTCATATTTTTTTCCTTTTAATAAATTTTCTTCAATTTATTTGTTTATGAAGATATGAAGTATTGTTGACCAACTTGTGGATAATTATTTAAATTTGAAAATTTTGGAATCTAAATTTATTGAAGCTGAACTGAACAATTCTCCCCTAAAGTTAAACTAGAATAGTAAACAATCATTTATTTAGAGAGTTAACTATTTGATTTTGAACATCTAGGATAGGTTGAATATACATGTGATTATTTAAGTAGATAAAATTTTTCATTTGAAGTGGTTGATAATTTTTGTTCAGATGATGAATGTTTAGAATAGGTTCATAACATTATAAAACCTGAATATTTTATTGTTCAAACAAGCCCTCTTATATGTTGTTCACAAAATTAATTAATTGATTCAGGTGAAAAATACCAACTAGATATTGAAAGTAGTTTATAAGGGGAGTTTCACTTGAGTTCAAATGTTTCTAAATATATTCATCATACCATTTCAACACTTCTTGAACCTGATTGTTAAAAATATGTCACAAAAACCCCATGAATTTGATTTTGTAAAGGGTGATTTTGAGAGAGATACATCTTTGAAAATAATGTTACACCACTAGGTGCACCTATCTCAACTCTGTCCCTTCATAAAAATCTAAATTTCATCTATTTTTAACATAATATATAAGTGGACATCACTACTACCAAAAGTTATTTTTTTGACTTTTTTTCTATCGATGAGATTAAAGGTTTCTTAACATAGATTGAGGGAGTCAATTATTTTTTCACCAGAAGCTAAATATCATAAAAATAATAAGAGAGTGACTTTTGATGATGAATTTATTACTCAACTTGACGACTCCTTTGAGAAGTTCCTTAAGTATAAAGGGTGTTTCATAGTTAATTTTGTAGTTGATAAAAATTTAGTTTCTATTTTCTTAATCTATAGAGCCCACAAATTTCAT
This sequence comes from Viscum album, assembly GCA_963277665.1. Classification (NCBI taxonomy): domain Eukaryota; kingdom Viridiplantae; phylum Streptophyta; class Magnoliopsida; order Santalales; family Viscaceae; genus Viscum; species Viscum album. The sequence continues at coordinate 1,101,460,396 of OY728123.1, forward strand.
CCTTATGTTAAAAATGCATGGTAAAAATTCATTTGGTGATTTATGGATAATTAACCACACCCAACTAGTGTCATTAGTTAGTTTCTAGTAGATTCTGGATGGGGAATTTAAAACTAGCAATGCATGGGTGGAATCCCATGATTTTATTACTTTTAATAAAACATTTGTACTTTCAATAAAGTCAAACTGAATATGTAAAGTTTAGTGTTTCATGGGACTGAACCCATGGTTTTTCTTTTTTTAACTTTTGTTATTATTATGCTTTGAATAATTTGTTTCTTTTATCTCTCATTGTATTCTATGTTTTGAATAGATTTATTTACTTGGTCTATGTGGTCTTTGTCCTTTAATAAGATTGCTATGGGTCCCACTAGAAGAGTAGAATTACCTTTATTTATCAACTCACAAAATGTTTCATGTTAATGCCTTGTTGGAATGGAAAGATTCATTAATCAATGAAGTTCCCGATTTTTATTTCTTAAACTTTTTTCTTCTCTTCTATATTACTATCCAAAAAGGAAAAATAAGACACACTTCCACTGCTGGAAATGATTCACCACATTGATAACTCATTTTTATGGAAGTGGAAGTGATTCATTGATGTATTTATTCCACTTTACTTCATACTATAATGTCATTGGAAAATTTTTAGGTATTTTCTGGATTATTGAAAATTGGTATTATAAAGTTTTTAAATTTTCTCACTTTGTGAAATTATGTGTGGGGGTGATATCAGGATGGTTTCTAATTTTGGGTGATTTTTTTTTGTGTTTATTATAAAGACCCAATGTTTTATCAATAGAAATTCCTTTCTTATAATTATGACCTATAATCACATGAAATCACAACACAATGACCTAATAAGTACTATGTGACCTTTAAACATAATATTGTCACTTCTGTGTTTTGAATTTCGAAAATCTGACATACATAGTTGTGATCAGTAAGATGTTTGGAGTCTAATATGACACACTTAATTTTTCATGAATATTAACCTACCCCCATGAATAGTAATATGACCCTTATGAATAGTAAACCATACAAAAGAATATTAACCTCACCCATAAATGTATAAATAAAATTTAGGCGTCTTATTGGTGATAATATGACCATAGTAAAAGTATTGGTATTTTTGTAAGTCATAAATAATTAATTGAAATTAATTAATTTAAAAGAAATTTTATTTTCCTAAAATGTTTTTATAAATTAAAAATTTTATTTCTTCTGGTTTTAAGATGATTTTATAAGACCTTATGTAATTTTTAAAAGCATTATAAAATCAGTTATAGTATTAAAATCTATATTTTTCAAGTAAATTGTGATTTTAATTAAAAATTAAATTAATAATATTTAGAAAAATACTTTTGAAAATGGATCTCATTTTTGTATTCTACACACCAAAAAATGGTTAGGGTGAATTTTTGGGATTTTTCTAAAATACATGAATTTTTTTATGAATAGTAAAATACAATAATTCACAATAAATGCTAAAACCAGAATTTATGCATCATTCTTGAGTCATGGATGATGTAAATGGACATTGTTTTGAACTCACATGAACATATTATTATTTTTTGTCACAAGAATCATTGCTATTTCTTGTCTTATGGAAAAATAATAAACTAGTGATTAAAATATTAAGAAAACCCTCCTCCCCTCCACTATAAAAACCACTCATACTCTCATCTTCTCTTCACTCCTCTTAAGCCTTGTTCCTTCTATAAATTCTACCCAAATACCTACCTAATCTAATTACCCACATCTATAATCCCTTGGTCTCATCAAAAGACTAAATCCTCTCCCCTTAATAGGCTCTCAAAGGAGATAAACTCAAGAGGTAAATTCCTCTTTCTGATTCTTTTATTTTCTTTCAAGTCCTTTTCTTTTCTTTTTTCATTCCTCACCTCCCTTAACCCAAATGGTATGATAAATACAGTAACATACATGTACTAGAATTTTATTATTTTAATGAGATATTTAATTATAATCTCTCCTTCCACCTCATTTTATACTATAAATGAAAATGTCGTCTAAGATGTGTTGATTTATCACATTAAAGGACGACGTGTTTTCAATTTTCATTACCATTTTCTAGACTAGACATGAAACCATTTTAATGGTTAAACCAGATCATAATATATGTATTTTATCTTATTTAATGTTTTTTAATTCTTATAAATTCATGATGTAAAATAATAATGCAAAACAAGTTAATTGTGAGCAAAATCACCAAGTTAATCCAAGTGTTTATCATTAATGTTTTATATAATGATTCACCATCACAATAAATAACCAAATGAATTTTACAACCATTTATCCTTCTATACATTAAATAATAAAATATAACTTCAATTCTGGACAACCACTTTCATCATACATGAGTATCTGAACATGAATATAAGTGAACTGATCCTTAAAACCAAGGAAACAAACTGACCCGAACAATGAAATTGACCCTCATAACCAATAAAAAAGGTTATGAATGAACTCAAAAAGGATATAATAAATCATTTAAATCTAAAATATTTCTGTAATTATTAATTAATGAACCTAATTTTATTATTCAGGTCATTAATATCAAGTAGACAATACCATCGGACTTCAAGTAAGGGATCCTCTCTTTCTCACATTTATTCAATAATCTCCTCTATGTTATGACATTTTACATATAATTCCCAATGATGGGGTATGATTTATCACCTTCACAATAATTACCTTATGATTTATAAAATATAATAAATCCTTTTATCTCTCGTTAATTCCTCCTAAGTACTCCTGATACCATGCCGATATTCCGTAAGGGATTCTACCCGAACCCCCTTTATTCTTTCGGGTTTCTCTATATTTCTTTTTACCCAAATGAAGTTCTCTTTTATTTTAATGAAAAACTTATACATACTGTGTATATGTTCCAAAATCATGTTTTAATATCCATCCCTCATTCTCTTTTGGGTATATACATGATTTTAAGTGATTCCCTCCTCAATACTTCCTAATAAGCAAACTCGTTTTAAGGGAACTTCCCAAATTTTTACCCAATTTCAAGTGCACTCTACCATTTTTTTAATCCACCAATGTTTTTATAAAATCAGTGTTTTTATTATTAAAACCATCTTGTTTCACTTTTGGTTTTATATAAAAGGTTATTCCCTTTTTGATTTTAAATGCTCTTTAGTATTTTCTTTAAAACCATACTAAAATGTTTTAATGCTAAGAATTTCCTAAATACTCTTCTTACATGTTTTCACTTCTGTTTTAAATCACTTACAATGATATATTCACATTTTACCTTATTAATGTCCATATATGTTTCAATTCCCTTCTCTCTTGGAAACTTTTATGATACGCCCATTCATTATGCTTTATGACATGAATGTGATACCCATTTCTCTCCATGAGTTCCCTTAAGTTTATGTATAATTGATTATGTATGATTATTTATGTGGAAATAATATTCATGAACATGTAAATATGGTTACACCCATATAGTGATCTAATAAATTGGTTAGATTTTAGTGTCATGAGACGTTATGTGCAACGATCTTGGCGGTTAGCCTTGACTCGTGTTACCATGTGCAACAGTCTTGGTGCTTAACCTGGACTCGTACTCCTCTATGTGCAATGAGACTTGACTTGTGCTAATGTCAAGATTTATGTAGCTACCAAATTACTATGAATTTATGTTTATATAATCCCATGTCTCTATGTTATGATTATATATGCCATTTTATATCATTATGTCATGATCTCTAACCCTTGTGCTAAAGCATTATTCTTATGTTTATTTCCTTACTGGGAATTTTAGCTCATCCCTTTGTTCATGTGATCCCCAGGGTACCCTATGCAGATGTAAGGGAGAAAATAAAGTTAGTATCTCTTTATTAAGATTAAATAAACAAGTGTTTTTTTAGTTCTATGTTTTCAGTTTTATTTACCTAGTCTTCAAAGACACTAGACTTCCTGATACTTTTCTTGTACTCTGATGTTTAATTATGTCTATAATCATGTAATGTTATGTGTAAAAGGATAGGGTCGCTATATTTGGTATTAGAGTATGGTTTGGTTATTTTTTGGAGATTAGGATTAGAGAGCATTAATAATAACCTTAAGGATGATACTAAGTATAAGAAAGCACCCCTAAATTTTGGTAAGTATAGAGTATGTGGTTTATTAATAAAATACATCCATGCATGGATACAAACAGGTAGAAGTGGCTTTGGTACAGATGTATCTAGGGGTAAAACCTAAAAACACCGCTTTGATCTAAACTTGAACGAGAACTTGTGCATGACAATAAGCCTTGATGCACTCTTGGTTTGACACTCTTGGGGGATATGATTTGTTAAATTCGTGAGCTCAATACGAACCATTACTAAGGGAATGAAAAAACCCCATAAGAATATAATTTAAGGAATAGATCAAGGATAACCTAGATTGAAACATAGGGAATCAAAAATTAGGATATACTTCTCCTTTACAAGTTTATCCTCTTATGTTCACAGCTTCCTTTTTATTCTTAATAGCTAAGTATTCATGCCCTCTAATTGTAATTTCTTTTTCTTAGCTAATAGAAGGAAATAGAAGAACACATTCCAATAATCAATGTGATAGGGAATGTGAATATTTCCCTAATGATATGTCTGATATGATGGGAAAGGGTTCTCAAAAATTTATGACAGTACTTGCTCAGCTAGCTCAAGTTATTAATAATAACTTGAATCATGTGGAACACCATCCTTCTCCAAGGAAGGATCAAGATGCTATTGAATCCTTCATGCAGCAAAGGCCTCCCATGTTTAGTGGATCTTTTAATCCCCTCCTCACATAATAGTGGATTAACTCCATTGAAAAGATATTCTCTGTCCTTTAGTTCTTAGAAAAATATAAAGTCACACTGGTGGTCTATCATTTAGATGGGTAAGCTTATTAGTGGTGGACACTGATCAAGAATATGAAGCCCTGGGAGGAAATTGATTCCATGGATTAGGAGTAATTCAAGAGAATGTTTTTCAATAAATATTTTTCTTGAACCCTCCATCTCAAGTTGGAAATAGAGTTCCTCAGACTCAAGTATAAGGAAGATGATTCCATCAAGATGTATAAAGAAAACTTTACAAGGCTTTCAAGGTATGTATCTAGATTTATTATGAACACCAAAATCATGGTGGGTAACTTCTTTAGCATAATAAATCTGAGTCTATGAAAAGTGTTGGTTATTCAAGACTTCAACAGCTATGAGGATATTGTCTATTGTTCCCCTAAGGTTGAAATGGAGATCAAATACTCTCATTGGTATCGTGGGCCCGATGACAAAAAGAAGAAAATGAAATATAATGTGGGTGGTCCCACAAATAAATTCCATACTGGAAAGAGGATCGATCATCCTAGATGTAAATATTGTGGGAAGAATCATCTTGTGAACTATCTAAAGGGGACCATTAATTACTTCAAATGTGGAAAATTGGTACATATGGCTAAAAACTTCTGACGAGATATGAAGAATCCTGTTAATATGGAAGAAGAAAGGAAGGTTCAGATCAACAATAATCTTGTAGTGCACTGTTAAAACTTCAAGGAGAATGAGCATTATGCAAACAATTTCCCTAAGTTGAGGGTTGTCAATGGAAAACAACAACAACCTCCAAGGAAACAAGGAAGGGATTATGATATCACTAGTACTGAGTTGGAGCTGGAAAATGATGTGGTGATAGGTACTCTGGTTATTCATTCAATAATAGCAAACATACTATGTGATTCTGGTTCTACACATTCTTTCATATCTTGAAAGTTTAGTAGAACTATCCAAATACCACCTCAAAATTTGGAGGATAAGTTATCTATGAGAACAGAGAATGGTGAAATCATTGCATGCATGGTTTATACCTCCTCCTAGGTTAACGTTTGTGGACTAAACCTCCCAGTAAATATTTTCATACTTAATTTAGTGGATTTCAACGCTATCTTGGACATAGATTGGATATCTTTATACAAAGACAACATTAACTGTCGGGAAATGGATATCACTCTTCACATCCCAAACCATCCTCCAATTCTTTACAAGTGTAAGGAGGAAGTTGAATCTACATTAGAATCATCATCTTAAGTGAGGATATTTCTTTCTTATGAGCAATCATATCTTTCCCAAATGATTGAGACAAAGGAGAGAATCATGCTTGAAGACATGCTCATCCTGAGGGATTATACTGATGTATTTCTCGAAGAGTTGTTTGGTATTCCTCCTGACCGAGAGGTTGAGTTATCAATTGAAATTATTCCTAGATCACTGCCTATATCAAAGACACCTTATAGAATGGCCATTTTAGAGCTAGAAGAGCTAAAGAAGTAGTTACAATAGAATCTAGAGAATGGTTTTATACTCCCGAGTGCTTCACCATAGGGGGAACCAGTCCTCTTCGTCAAGAAGAAGGATGGATCAATGTGCCTCTGCATTGATTATCATGAGCTCAATAAAATCGTGATAAAGAAAAAGTATCCCCTGCCATGGATAGATGACTTGTTCGATCAGCTTCATGGGTATGGTTATTTCTCTAAGGTGGACCTTTGATCGGGATATAACCAATTAAAGGTGAGGAAGGAAGATATTCCCAAGACTGTCTTTCGAACAAGGTATCGACACTATGAGTTTATAGTGATTCCCTTAAGACTCACTAATGCTCTAGCAATTTTCATGGATTTAATGAATAAATTATTTAGAGATTACCTTGACAAATTTGTGGTAGTATTTATTGATGATATTATGATATACTCCGAGAGTAAGGAGGAACATGAGGATCATTTGAATACTCTGTTAAATACTTTTAAAAGGGTTAAGTTGTATGAAATGTATAGTAAATGTGAGTTTTGGATGGAGGAAGTATCATTCTTAGGGCATGTTATCACCAACAAAGGGATATATGTGGACCCTTATAAGACAATGGCAATTGAAGAGTGGCCCAGGCTAACATTTGTAATGGAGATCCGCAGCTTTTAGGGTCTATCTGGGTATCATTGATGATTTGTGAAGAATGTTTCATGATTTTCAAACCCAATGACCAAGCTGACATGGAAGGGAGTAAAGTTTGTCTGGACTCAGGAATGTGAAGATTGTTTTAAGGAGTTGAGGAGGCTTATCACCGCACCATTACTCACACTCCCAAAAAGTGGGTAACTCTTTGTGTTGTACAGTGATGCTTCAAAGAAGGGATTAGGTTTTTTACTGATGAAAAATGATAAAGTGATAGCCTACACCTCAAGGTAGCTAAAAAACTATGAGCAAAACTATCCTATGCATGATCTAGAGTTGGCGGTTGTGATCTTTGAATTAAAAATATGGCGGCATTATCTCTATGGGGAGAAGTGTGAGATATATACTGATCACAAGAGTCTCAAATATATATTCACACAAAAATAGGTTAATATGTGCTAGTGAAGATGGATAAATCTCATCAAGTATTATGACTGCTCAATCAACTACCATCCCAGTAAGGCAAACAAGGTGGAAGATGCTCTAAGCAGAAAAGATCCTACATCTTTATCAATAATGAGAATTTAAAAGGATCTAATATTCTTATATTTGAAGAGGATGTATATAGGAATAATTAAGGGAGGAACATCATAAATCATTTATCAAATGATTACTCAACCATACCTTATAGTGAAAATTAAGGATGATCAAAGAAAATATGTGGAAATTCAGAAAAGGGTAGAATCTATTAGAAATGGTAAATTCTATAAGTTCAAGATTGATTATGAAGGATTTGAAAGATTTGGGTCATTATTATGTGTACCATCTAGTCGATAGATAAATAATGAGATTTTTAATGATGCACATATCTCAGCCTTCTCTATTCACCCAAGGAGTGCAAAGATGTATCGAGATCTCTGAGAGAATTTTTGGTGGGACAATAAAGAAAGAGATTACTGAATATACATCAAAGTGTATGGTATGTCAACAAGTGAATGATGAAAGATAGAAGTCTAAGGGGATGATGAAACCACTACCCATACCAACTTGGAAGTGGAATAACATCACCATTGACTTTTTCACTGGACTTCCAAGGATATCCAGAGGAAAAAATGCTATATGGGTCATTGTGGATCGTCTTACAAAGACAGCTCACTTTATTGTAATTCGAGAGGACTTCTCATTGGATTGAATTTCACGGATATATATCAAAGAGGTGGTATGGCTTCATAAAGTACCAATATCTACTGTATCCAATCGAGATCTGAGGTTCACCTCAAAGTTCTAGAAAAGTCTCCAACATTATCTAAGCATTGAACTGAACTTCAGTACGTCCTATCATCCTCAAACTGGTAGCCAATCTGAGCAAACTATTTAGATACTGGAAGATATTTTGAGATCATGTTCTATGGACTTCAAAGTAGGATAGGACCAACATATTCCATTGGTTGAATACTCCTACAACAACAGTTTCCACTCGAGCATCTAAATGGCACCATACAAATATCTTTATGGGAAAAGGTGCAGAACCTCGACATGTTGGGATGAAGTCAGTGAGCATAAGCTTCTAGGACATGAAATGGTTGAAGAAATGGTGAAGAAGGTGAAAACCATTTAGCAACACATCAAGGTAGCCCAAATTAGACAAAAGAGTTATGCAAAAAATTGTCAGTGAGACCTTGTGTTCAAAGTTGGATACATGTTATTTCTACGCATATCTCCATGGAAGAAGTTCATGAGATTTTGGAATAAAGGAAAGCTAATTCCCAGGTACATCAGCCCCTTCAAGATTATTGATCGTGTTGGGGATGTGGCCTATCGACTGGGACTTCCACAAACCATGTCCAAAGTACATGATGTCTTTCATGTATCCCTCTTATGGAAGTACATACCAAACCCTTCACATGTACTCTCTTCAAAGGTGGGGTAGTTGTAGAATGACTTTTCTTACAAGGAGAATCTAGAGAATATCTTGGATGGTAGAGATAAAGTTCTATGTAACAAGACTACTCATCTGGTCAAAGTACTATGGTGGAACCATAAGTACGAAGAGACAACATGGGAACTAGAGGAGGCAATGAAGGAAAAGTACTTGCACCTGTTTATGGCTTAGAATGTAAAAAAAGAAATTTCGAGGGTGAAATTTCAAAAGGGGGGATAATGTAATGGCCTAATGTTTTATCAATGGAAATTACTTTCTTATAATTATGTCATATAATCACATAAAATCACAATACAACAACCTAATAAGTAATATGTGACCTTTAAAGAAAATATTTTCACTTCTATGTTTTGAATTTTGAAAATATGACATACATGGTTGCGATCAGTAAGATGTTTGGAGTCCGATAAGACGAAAATATTTTTTGGAGAATAGTAACCCACCCTTATAAATAGTAACCTACCCCCATGAATAGTAATATGACCCTTATGAATAGTAAATCATCCAAAAGAATAGTAACCTCACCCATGAATGTATAAATAAAATTTAGGCATCTTATAAGTGATAATATGACCATAGTAAAAGTATTTTATTTTTGTAAGTCGTAAATAATTAATTACAATTAATTAATTAATTTAAATGAAAATTTATTTTCCTAAAATATGTTCATAAATTAAAAATTTTATGGATTTTGGTTTTAAGATAATTTTATAAGACCTTATGTAATTTTTTAAAGCATTATAAAATCAATTATAGTATTAAAATCTATATTTTTCAAGTAAATTGTGATTTTAATTAAAAATTAAATTAATCATATTTAGAAAATTATTTTTTGAAAAATGGATCTAATTTTTGGATTCTACACATTGAAAAATGGTTAGGGCGATTTTTTGGAATTTCTCTAAAATACTTGAATTTTTTATGAATTGTAAAATACGATAATTCACAATAAATGCTAAAACCTGAATTTCTGCATTATGCTTGAGTCATGGATGATGTAAATGGACATTGGTTCGAACTCACATGAACATATTACTGTTTTTGGTCACAAGAATCATTACTATTGCTTTTCTTATGGAAAAATAATAAACTAATGATTGAAATATTAAGAAAACCCTCATCCCCTCCACTATAAAAACCACCCACACTCCCCTCTTCTGTTCACTCCTCTCAAGCCTTGTGCCTTCCATAAATTATTCCTAAATCTCTCCCAAACCTCCCTCCCCTACTTCCAGCAGCCTTTGGTCTCCTCAAAAGACCAAATCCTCTACCATTAAGAGGCTCTCAAAGGAGATAAACTCAAGAGGTAAATTCCTCTTTCCGATTCTTTTATTTTCTTTCAAGTTATTTTCTTTTATTTTTTTATTTACTAACCTCACTTCACCCAAATGCTATGATAACCCCAGTAGCGTACATGAACTTGAATTTTATTATTCTGATGGGATAGTTTATCATAATCACTCCTTACCCCTCCTTTTATACTATAAATGAAAACATTGTCTGAGATGTGTTGATTTATCACATTCAATGATGACGGGTTTTCAATTTGCATTACCATATTCTAGACTGGTCATGAAACCATTTTAATGGTTGAAAAAAATCATAATATATGTATTTTATCTTATTTAATATTCTAGATTCCTTATAAATTCATGATGTAAAATAATAATACAAAACAAGTTAATTGTGAGAAAAATCGTCAAGTTAATACAAGTGTTTATCATTAATGTTTTATATAATGACTCACCTTCACTCCAAATAACCAAATGAATTTTACAACCATAAAACCTTATGGATGTTCAATAAGAAAATATAACTTCAATTCTATAAAAACACTTTCATCATACATTTTTATCCGAACATGAATATAAGTGAACTGATCATTAAAACCAAGGAAACAAACAGACCCGAACAATGAAATTGATCCTCATAACCAATCAAAATGAATATGAATGAACTCAAAAAGGTTATCCTAATTCATTTACATTTAAAAGAGTTTCTAGAATTATAAATTAATGAACCAAATTTGATTATTCAGGTCATTAATATCAAGTGGAGAACACCATCAAACTTAAGGTGATGGATCCTCTCTTTCTCACATTTATTCAAGAATCTCCTCTATGTTATGCCCTTTTACGTATAATTCCTAATGATGAGGTATGATTTTTCACCTTCCTCATACTTCCCTCATTGTGTATAAAAGATGAAAAATCACTTTATCTCTCATTAAGCCCTCCTATGTACACCTGATACCATGCTGATATTCCGTAAGGGATTCTACCGGAACCCCCTTTATTCCTTCGGGTTGCTCTATCTTTCTTTTTACCCAAATGAAGTTGTCTTTTCTTTTAATGTAAAACTTATACATACTGTGTATATGCTCCAAAATCATGTTTCAAGATCTATCCATCATTATATTTCGTAGATATACATGATTTTAAGTGATTTCCCTCCTCGATATTTCCCAATAAGCAAATCGTTTTAAGGGAACTTCCCAAATTTTTACCCAATTTCAAGTGAACTCTACCATTTATTTTAAGCCACCAATGTTTTTATAAAATTAGTCTTTTTATTAGGAAAACCTTATTGTTTCACTTCTGGTTTTATATAAAATATTATTCCCTTTTCGATTTTAAATTCCATTTAGTATTTTTCTTAAAACCGCACTAAAATGTTATAATGCTTAGAATTTCCTAAATACTCTTCTTATATGTTGTTACTTCTGCTTGAAATCACTTACCATGATATATTCTTATTTCACCTTATTAATATCCATGTATGTTTTAATTATTTTCTCTCATGGACACTTTTATGATACGCTCATTCATTATGTTTTATGACATGAATGTGATACTCATTTCTCTCCATGGGTTCCCTTATGTTTATGTATGATTGATTATGTATGATTATTTATGTGGCTAGCATATTCGTGAACATGTTAAGATGGGTGCGCCTAGATAGCGCTCCAATGAATTGGGTAAAGTTTAGTCTCATGAGATGTTATGTGCAACGGTCTTGGCGGTTAGCCTTAACTCGTGCTACCATGTGCAATGATCTTGGTGGTTAACCTTGACTTGTGCTCCTCTATGTTCAATGAGCCTTGACTCGTACTAAAGTCTTGATTTATGTTGCTACCACATTACTAGGAATTTATGTTTATATGATCCCATGTTTATATGTTATGATTCTATAGGCCATTTTATATCATTATGTCATGATCTATAACCCTTATGCTAAAGCTTTATTCTTATGTTTATTTCCTTGTTGGGCTTTTTACCTCATTCCTTTGTTCATGTGATCCCCAGGGTACCCTATGCAGATGTAAGAGCTCAAAAGAAGTTATGATCTCTTTATGAAGATTAAATAAAGAAGTTTTTTTTAGTTCCATGTTTTCGGTTTTATGTACCTAGTCTTCAAAGACACTAGACTTCACGATCCTTGGCCTGTACTCTTATGTTTAATTTTGTCTAAAATCATGTAATGTTATGTGTAAAAAGGCTAGGGTCGCTATATTTATCATGCATTTTTCTTCTCTACTATATATCTGATTGAATCTAAATTTTTAAATTGCTTATACCCAATTTACACTTTGCACTCAATTTTCACATGCTACTATTTGAACTTAATTCATTTAATGATAATCTATATGAATCTGTTGTAACATTTTTATTGTGGAAATCACATTGTTTGAACTTTATTGCGACCCTTGGGCTTATCATATAACTATTAAATTGAAATTCTATTTTATACATTTTATGGTCAAATTGTTTTCCCCACCATAGAATTCAACTTTGAGGACAAAGTTGAGTTTTATGTGTGGGGGCGGGGTTCTACTTATTCCAAACTAATTTGTGCTTTAATGTAAACCCATTAAATTCCTCATACCTTTAGAATTATTTCTTTTGAAAAATGGAATTTTTTTTCCAATTCTTTGACTTCGTGCTATACATATATTCAGTCTTGCCTAATGAATATTACATATAAGTTGTTGAGAGATATTTTGAATTTGGAATTTTTGAGGATGAATGATTGGAAAGTGAAGTTTCTTATTTCACTTATGAATTTTCAGTTTAAGAATTGAGAATGAGAGTGATATAGAATCCATTTTTGTGGAATTATGATAATAACCTTAGGAAACATGAAACATGAACTTAACCATAGGGGACTCAATTTTTATTTAATTTAGAAATTAATCACCTTATGGAGTCAATTTAAATGGTTGACATATAGAAGTCTTTTGAATCTACAGTAAAATGAAAAAATGAGAACTCATGGTGAACTTCTGAGCCACTATGCACGGTGTGTGTGAGTAAGCCCTCTAAAAATTAAATAAGTGCATATGCACAGTGACTTGCACAAGTTACATGGCTGAAATAAATTCAAAAAAATAAAATTTAATAAAAACAATAAAGTGTCTACTTGTAAAAAATGAGTTCATTAAGATGAGGGGAATTTTTAATGCTAGATGAAGAATGAGATAATTGAATTATATAAAGATCATTTAAATTTTACTAATAAATTGATTCAACAAAATAATAATTTATTTTTTTGAAACATAGGGGAAAGTATAAGTGTATGGACCCTTTTCATATGATCTTATTTCAACTTTTATGTAACCTGTTATCAATCTAAGTTTTAGTACATGAACTTAAATTTAAATAAGTCATTAAATGACCTCATATATATAAGGCATGGCATCCTCATAAGTAGATTATTAATTACTTTCTTGATCACTTAGTGAGTATTTGAATTTAGACGTGACTTAATTTGAACATTCATTTTGAAAATCCTATTTCACAGTTTTTCCTCTGCTTTTAAACTGTTAAACATGCTATATTTTTAATAAGATAAAAATTATGGTATTGATTCGGGAAAATCAATACCACCACAACCTAGAACCCTAATTCACCACAGCCTCTCACCACCAGCAATTGAATCCTATTCCACCTTCTAAAGCCTCCATCGTCACCGCAACAGATTCGATTGAAGCCATCAAAAACCCAATTACCCACCGATGCTCAGATCCATAGATAACATCGCCCTTTTTCAGATCTGAGAACCAACACCGGGATCCATGAACCGGGCCTGTCTTGAACAGATCTGAAACCTAGATCGGTTCCGAACCAAGAAATAACCACCTCGGCCTCCGCTGATGTCGTCTGCCCTTCGCACGAGCCATCGCCGCGAGTTGAATTCGAAGCCACCGCCATCACCGCTTTCATCCCTCACCGACGCTTTAGGACCCGCCTATGCTGAAGCCGATCGAAACCAGCGCCGCCGGGTTGAAGAATGAGCTGGTACTGTGGAGGAGCAGGACGCACACATGGCCGATTCCTTCTAGAGGAAGGAAAAAGACCCCCTGCTCGCGCGGACAAGGGAGAAGCACCGAAAAACAAGAAGATAAATTAAAATAAAATAAACACTATAAAATAATAATTATTGAAATATAAAAGTAATAATAAAAATAATAAATTAAATAAAATAGTTTAAATAATAATTTAATCAAATTAATAAATATTAAATTATAACCTTAACAATTTAAATTTTTTATAAAATTAATTAATAATAATAAATTAACATAATAAATAAATTTATTTCAAATGCAATAATGATAATATTAAGTAAAATAATTAATTATAGATAAAATATAATAAAATATTGACATCCATTATGTTAAATAAATAAACTAACTAATAATAATTTATTAAGGTTTTATGACAACTGTAATAATAATAAATAAATTTAAAATAATTAAATATAATATTATTTAAATCTATATATAATTATATCAACAATAATTATGATAATTATTTATGTTAACATTTTTAATAATATAATTTGTTAATTAATATATTAGTTAATATATCTGTAATGACTTTAATGCTCAATTATTGTAAAATTATTTACTTTACACACTGTTTTTGGATGCCAACATAAGCTGGAATATTGTCTCAGTTCATCACAACTACTAGTAGCAGTTCGTTGAAGGGGATCCACTAACACGACAAGCATGACATTAAATGATGACACAAGTTTGATGACTTGGAGAAAGTCTGAGTTGGGTCGGCTTTTACTATTGGTCATTAATGGAGCACAACAGGGGATTTTGAAAAGGAGGTATAAAGAAGAAGTTAAGGTATCATATTCATTCGGACATTCATTCGATCATTTTCTGGGAGGCTGAGAGGGCAGGAGTTGGAGCGAGACAATGACTTACAAAACAGAGGTTTAGCAGCACCGATTACAATCAACTTTTTGGGGAGATCTATTTTCATCTATGTAATTTCATTGATTATATTTTAATTGTATCCATTTTCTTATGAATTTAACATGATTTTTTTTTCTGAATGTCCCATGCTCGGGAGGTTAAAAATCAACAGGATAATTCTTTTATTTTTTCACATTGTTTTTTAGAATGAATGAAAAATTGATCGGTAAGATCAATTTCTAATCCACTAAAATTGTTTTCAAACTTATATTTTAAACTTATAGACATCCAGATCAATCAGAGAGATTTATCTTGAATTCCTCTCTTTAAGCATAAAATTTAAAACTTTCTAAATTTACGGTGAGTTCTGGTCCATTGATTTATTCTAATATCCATAGTAGTTTGATGAATTACTGGAGTGGAAAACTCCAAGATTTAATCCTTCTGAGCTTTGATCTCTTGGCGATGGAGATTAAACCAATGTTTTTTCAAGGTGAATTACAATATAATTTTTGTGAAAAAGTGCCCTTTTTAGACCAACAGTATTAGAATTTCTCGAGCATCTTCCTTGATCAACTTCAATTCTATATTTGCTCCAATATTTCATTCAATATTCTCCCTGTTTATTAATTATAACTCCAATTATAACCTAGTTCCTCACCAAAATAATTGTTTCATGATATTTTCTTCATCAACAACTTAAAAAGTGAAAACAAAAATAAGAATTTCACCAACTATGTTCAGTAGTAGGACCAATTTTGAAAAATTTAGGTAGCCCAAACTTTCTTGGGGGTTCAGGTCTTCACTACTATACTAGTGTATATTTATAAATAACATTTTGAGGGCCATTATAACCTTCGATCCTATCAAAATTTGGCGTTGTTTCTGGGTAAGGCTTCAAGCGACCAATCTTTTTCCAAAGCTAAAAAAAATATTTTAAAAAAAAGATCAATATTTTTTAAAACATATAATTTTAAAAACTACTTTTTATTTTAAAAAAATTGTTTAACAACTTAGTCTGTTTAGTTATTGTGAACTTTTTCCCATTTCTTGAGTTGAATGTCATGTTTTTCCTTTATCTTCTTGAATGTGTGTGTTTGGCCTTATTCACTAATTTTAGTTGTTTATTTTTTATTGTTCCATACTGTTCCTTTTATAATTTGGTGATAGATTTAAAAAAACATGGATGAACATGAAAGAATGAATTATTCTAATTGTCCTTTCTGTGTTCCTTGTGTTTATTATGGATATATTGCATGACTACATGTCTATAATCAACCACAAAAAATTAATCACTTTGAAGAAAATGAACATCACATTGATCCCAAACCTAATTTCCTAGGAAAATTTGAACACTTTTTCTATTAAAAAATTCACTATTTTAGGATATTTAAAAACATGATTACTCTAGTTGAAGAAAATTTAGGAAATGAGAACTTGAATTATAAAAACCCTTCACCCAAATTTTCTAAAATTTTGAATAAAGAACCATAACTTGAAATGGGGAATATGCTCAAAGAGAATAATAAACTGGAAACATAAATTCTAAAATTACTGAACCTGAATTAATAACCAATCATTCTTATTTTAAAACATTAATACCAACAATAATTGAAATGATTAGTGATTAAAATAATGAGGGACTATGTTTGGATAAATAATGATTGATGACTTTTCATCTTTTTTTTCCTTTTACTAAATCTTTTAATTGATTTGTTTACTGAGATAGAAAGTAGTGTTGACCAACCTGGGGATAATTTTTTAAATTTGAAAATTTTGTAATTTGAATTTATTGAAGCCGAAATGAAATTTTATCCCTCTGAAGATGAACTAAAACAATTAACATTCATTGATTTAGATATTTAACTTTTCAATTTTGAAAATCTTTGGGAGGTTGAACACACATTTGATGATTTAATTATAGTCAATTTTTCAAATGCAGTGGTTGATTTTTTTTGTTTTTAGATGAAGAAATTTTAAAAAGAGATTTATAACATTGTAAAACTTGAATATATTAATGGTCAATTAAATCCTCTTCCCTATTGTTCACAATCTTCATTAATTGAATGAGGTGAAAAATACCATCTAGAAACTTAGAGTAGTTTATAAGGGGAGTTTCACATGAGTTCCAATGTTTCTAAATAAGCTCAGCGTAACATTTCAACTCTTCTTGAACTAGAATTTCACAACTATCACACCCTGACCTATATTTTATTTTATTTTATATTTTTCTTTGGATTTTAAAATTTTTTCGGGGTCCGGGTTGAGTCGCGGATGAAAAACTTTTGTGTTACGTCAAAAAACACACGTTTTTGAGTTGACGTCATTGAGCACCCGGATGGAGCGCATTTTGGATACCCTGCGTGGCTTCACTCATGAAACGACACAACCTGCTTATCTTTGGAAAATTAAAATGAGAAACTTTTGTAATTTGATGCGTTATTTATTATTGTTAATAATTTTATTATTATTGAAGTGAACTGAATATCTATATTATTTATATTTTATCGGTATGATTATTATTATTCTTATTAATATTATTATTAATAAGACTTTATTATTATTATTATTATTATTACTTTAGGCCGATGCACGGGCACTGCACGGCTAGCGGAAGCCGTGCGGTCAGCCCAAGTACTGCGCGGTTGCGGAGTTTGAGTCGGCCAAATAAAAATGAATTAAATGAGTTAAAGAGAAAAGAATAAAAATCAAAAGTTAGTTAACTAATATTATATTATTATTAAAGAATTTTTATTATTAGAATTATTATTTTTATCATTTTTACATTATTATTAAAGAATTTTTACTATTAAAGTTATTATTTTTACAATTTTCATGTTATTATTTAATTTTTATTATTATTAGGTGCATTATTAATATTATTATTATTAGTGTTATTATTATTATAGATTAAAATTATTATTATTATTGTTATTTATTATTATTATTAATTTGTTTTTATTTGATTTTTTTGCTTTTCTTTTTCCTCTAACCCTTGCAGCACCCCCCCCCCCCGTTTTTTGGTCCCTCTCCCTTTGCTCTCCCCCTTCCGCGCACTGCCACCCTCATCCTCTCCCTTATCCTTCCCCCGCACGACACACCCTCCTTGCATCGCAGCCCCGCCACGCCTCCTTCCGGCCTCTTACCCACAGCACCCCTCCCCCCTTCTCCCAGTCCAGTGACCCCCCCTTGCAGCAGCCCATCACCAGCCTGCTCCAGCTCCCCCTTGGCATGCCCGTTGCCCCTTGTTGCGCACACCAAGACAAAGTTGGCTCTTCTCCCTCAGTAGCATCCCATACCCCCTTCCCTACAACCGATCGACTACAACACGCGACCCCAGCTCTCCCAGCACGCCCCTCCTACTGCCTTCGGCCTGCACCACGCCTCCCTCCTACCGGCTCCCTCTTGCCAGCCTCATCGGCCTCTGACTGCCCTCCCTGCACCGGACACAGCGCCGACCCCCTCCCCTTGTCCCAACAGACACCCATGAACCTCCTCTCTAGTTTATTTCCTCTTTGGCTATCTCCAGCGTGACCCACAACCTCCGACGCCCCCATACCCAGCCGGTGCTCCTTCTACGGGCAACCGCCGTCCAGCTAGCCACTCCCTCTTCATCAGTTGACAAGTGTGCACCCGGGATCCTCCCACTGTCCGCACAACCGTCACCTGTTGCCCGGTCGTCACGACGTCACCCTATTCTGACGATCAGCAGTGTAGCAGCCCCGACGACCTCCCTTTTTCCGGCCGGCAAGTCCCCTACCGACCACTTTTCCGTTCGGCGAACCCTATCCCTCTAGTTGTTTCTGATGCAGCCCATTTTGGCCGGTGTGAAGCCCTTCGATCGCACGCCCTCCTTTTCTGTCGTCGCGCACACCTCCGGCCAAGCGCACCTTCATTTCTGTAGTGCGCCGTCGTGCAAATCTTTTGTTCATCTGAACAGTCCTCGCGCGACCCCTTTGTTGTCTTCCAATCATTGTGTGATGCCCTACGGCCTCCCCAGTTTCTCTGACCATCTCCATTGTCAACCGTGCTAGTCTTCGCGCCGCTGTTGACGACGTTGGTGGTTTTCCCCGCGAACCACAGCACCACGCTGACCGTTTTCCTTTTTGCGTGACCCCGCTGTTCGAGCACGCCTGTGCACCAGGGTGAGGTTAGTATTTTTTCTTCTCTTTGATAATTATTTTGGCACGTTTTGTGATTAATGAATTCGGTGCAAAGTTTATTTTTTTTATAATGAAATTAGTTTGCATTTTATATCTTATAGCATGTTCATGTGAATTAAGATATGTTTTTATGAAAACTAATCCTGATTTGTTTAATTAAATTATGCAATTAATTTATTTAACCATGAAAGAGGTGTTTATTTTGTTTTAGTATGACTTAGGTGTGGGTTTAATCAAAAAAGGTGTTCATTGAATCAGTTTTGTTAATGTAAAGATGTGAAATACTTTTGAAAAACGTTTCATACACTTTAAAGTGTTTAGGAAATAATGTAAATGGTGCGAAGTATGTTTCAAAAACATGTCAAGGTGGTGTTTGTCCTGTTTGTTTATTTGAATTGTTTTATGTTTATGTTTATGTATTTTTAGTTGTGTGGTTGTTGTAGCGTGTTGGCAAGGAAGACATGCGATACTGCGGTCGTCGGCGTACGCGTGTTTGTGTGTCTACCCGAGGCGCGACGTGCCATTGTGTTTGGACAGCAAGTTGTGGTAGGTCCCCCACTGCACTCGCCTTTAATTTAGAATTTATTAATTTCTTGATATTTTATTAATTTTAATAAATGAGAAATAATATAAGATAATTAATTTTTAAATGGTTATTTGGTGTAAAAAGATCCATTTATTTTATACACGACACTTGAAATATTTTCTTGATGAACAGACACCCAGTAGTGAAAGAATGCCCGTTTTGACTTTAAACATAATTCACGGAATTTTAAATGTAGTTCTGGTTTATTGAAAAATGATTTATTTTGAAGCGTGAACAAGTGTTTTGGTTCTCTTGAGAAATGAGGATTTTCCTTAAAATTGGTGAAAACCCGTTTGGCACTTTAATAAAATAAATTATTTTGGAAAACTCTATTTTGGGTGACTCAAGGGTGATATTTGTTGTACGTTGACTGCATGATTTGTGTGATGTTTGTACTACTCAATTGTCTTTTTTGACTCACCCCTTTCCTATTTATTATATGTGTTGACATGATAACCTAGCATAGTAAGTGAATATTCTGAGAACAATTGTTACACTAGTTTAGATTACGCACTGGCCAGTGGCCCTTAGTACGGATGACACTCTGCTAGGGGATTGAGCCCCTCAGTTAGGCCATGTAGGGAAACACCAGGCGTTAGTGCGTTATGAAGTCATTGAGAGTAGGCATGCCTTCAGGATGAGTCACATGTATAGTACGTTCTGGATTGTTCACGAGCTCCTAGGTTCGACCCATGTTTTATTTAGTGTTTATTTGTATGTGGCAGATGATTGAGAGGTCTAGTTCGGTTTCTGGCCCCTATGTGCCACTTTTTCCATTTCTTTAGTGTGTGTTCTATGCTGTGTGTGGTTTTTCTTTTGACTAAAAACTAAAATTTAGATTTCTACATTGTTTAAAAAAAATGTTTTAAAATGAAATGCACCTGTTTCTTTCTAACATCAAACTTGTTTAGAAATTAAAAAGGGTAATGGACTGTTACTTGTTTTAGAAATGAGAGTGTGCGTGGAAACCAATATTTTATATAATTTAGTTCAATCTTGGAATTAGTAAATTCTTTATTTAAGGTAGTGCATTGGGAATAGTCTGTTGGGCACGCCTACTGAGTTTTAATACTCACGCCTATAATGTTTTCCTATTTTTAGTTTTTTTGCAGGTTAGACTCGAGCTTTCTTGTCGTGGTCAAGAGTTGGTTGTGGTTTGGTGAGTGACTCTCGGGGTCATGAGGAGTTTTGGTCACGGTCAGGTTAGTATGTGTTGTTGGTCGTTCTTTTTCTTTCGTGTTGTTTATTTACTTTGTGTTGTTCTATTTTTCTTTTCACTGATTTATTTATTTTGATTGGGTGAAATCATTCCCATTTGTAATCTATTGATGACTTGGTTCTTTTCACCAAACCAAGAGGATCGGGAACGCCTCTCGGGCGATGTCGCGGACCGGCTCGGGCGACCGGTTCAGGGTCGACCCGGGTTGGTTCGTGACAAAATGGTATCAAAGGGAGTTGGCTACTGATCGAATCTTGTTTTTCAGAGTGCCCATTGTTATTTGAGGTTGTCATGGTAGAAGGAGTAGGATAGTTTGGACTCAAGGTGTACAGACGAGAAGGACTTCATGAACCCTTGCTCGTTCCGAACCTCGGGTTATCATGGGATGTTCGGGTTTGTCAATGTCTTTTGAATCTTATAGTTTGTTTGTTATTGGGAAATGAAATGGAATCCATGAAAGTGAACTCCATGAACTCTCATGGTCTGGAAAGCCATATGGAGCCAGGAATTTACACTAGAATTCTCTCAGTGATGATGGTATGACTGGCGTATGGCCACCAACTATATGTCCGAGTCACCCATCATCACTAGTTTCCCCCTAGTGAATCGTTTGAGTTTTCCTTCATTCTGCAAATTGTTTTGTAAAGTTTTATTTTGGAAATTGTGAAGAGTTGAAATTGAAATGGCAATGACCATGTTTTGATTATGTTCTTTGTTTACTTGTTCCTTAGTGTTCACCCCCACGACGGTTTGATGGATTCCCAAGGTGCAGCTTTGGGTGGTGCGCCCCTAGAAAATTCTCCAATTGATCAACCCATAGACTATGTTATGGAGTTCCAGAAGATGAACCCTCCTCTATTTTATGGACAAGAAGAGCCTCTTGAGGAAGAGGAAGATTGAGAGAAAGTTCCGTTTTATTGGGCTGCCTGAGTCATTAAAGGTGAATTTGGCTACCTTTATGCTTGAAGGTCCAACCTAGAAATGGTGGAAGTTTGTGTCTCGGAATAAACCTCGGAAAGATATAACATGGGAGATTTTCAAGTCATCATTCATCCAACAACACTTATCTGAGTTGACGAAGCTGGGGAAGCGGATAGAGTTATGTTGTCTTCAGCAGGGAGTTGAATCAGTACTGGAATTCTATCAACGTTTCATAGACCTAGTTTCGTATGATCAGTGGTTTGCTGCGAATGACCCCGAGAAGGCTTGACAATTTGAGTTTGGACTCCGACCTGAACTGCGATTGAAAGTGGAAGAGCTCAACCTAACAACCTTCTCAGATGTTGTGGGGTAATCCTTTCTTACAGAAGCTGATCTAGAAGGAGGACTTGAGGTGGAGAATCCTCCCTAGGCCTTGGGAATCAGTACAGAGGATGGCGAGAGGAAGAATGAGAAGCGCCCTAATGTGAGTGGCTCTAATAGAGGAATCAAGAGGCCTTCAGACCTTCCGTCTTCTTCTTCACAGCGCAATGTCATGATCTATCACCAGTGTGGTAGGCAGGGTCACAAGAGGCCAACGTGTCCGAGTGCTCCGAGACCCTACCACACCTGTGGACGTTGGGGTCACTTGCAGAGATTCTGCCGTAGTGTTTCCAAGAAGTGCGTTGAAGCTAGACCTGGCTCGTCGAAGGCCACATCAGCCCGCCAGTAGGAATTGTAATGTGTAACGACCCAAATCTTTGGTGAAGGTACGAATCATTAGTTTTATTTCAAATCTTTCCTTTCAGCTTTTTTAATGAGTGCAACAACCTAAGGAAGGTTTGGGGAGTGTCAGGGGCTTGTTCGGAGCCCGGGAGTTTGAGTTTTGAACTTGCAGACAGTGGCGCACGACCTGCGCATGGTCTGCGGATGGTTTGGGTAAACCGTGCGGCTGCAGACAGGGGAACCTGCAAGTGCACACAGTTTGCGCATGACATGAATAGTAAAGTTTCACGGTTTGGGTAAACCATGCATCCCTACATTCTGGAGGCAGTGAGGTGCGCACGGTTTGCACACGGTTTGGGTAAACCGTGCGACTAAACCGTGCGACCCTTTAAATGGTGAAAATTACACTTTTTCCCTCAAATATCTATTTAAGATATTTTCTTTTCTTCCTTCTTCTAGTAGACAGAACGGAGGAGGATATTTCCCTTTGAGCTTCAAACCCTCTCCTCTCTCTTTTCCTTTTCGTTTCTTCATCTGGTGTCCGTTCCTTTATCCAACAGAAGCATTGGATAGCCTAAGGTAAGGATTACCTCACACACCCCTTTCTCCTAGGCAAATCTTTCCATCTGTCATGCTATTTTGATGCAGGCTCATATGAACTATTTTCAGGGCATTGGACTGGAACTCAGATCTCTTCCAATCTACTTCGAATATGAGGATGATATCGAGTGAGCCTATGTCTACGGCCCCAAGTTAGGTGGTCATGTGCTCTCCTTTTTGGGTTTTCGTCGTTCTTGAGTTTATTTTGTCATGCTGTGGTTTTCCCTTTTTCCAAACCCCTTATTTATATTGATTTCTTACTATCTAAATGACCCTTGTGATAGGAGGGTATGGGAACTACCCTCGTCTGGGTGTTTGGGTACCGTATGACCCTGGTATGAACACCCATAGGTGTTATACCTTGAGTTTTAGCCTTTTTCTCACCTTTGGACCTTATGGATAGGTATTGGAATCCATTTTCCATGTGAGGCAAATGGGATGGTTTGGTTAAGGCTTGGATAGGATGAGTTAGCCTAAACCTATTTTATTATTTTAGATGCACGTTTGCTTGAAATGTGATTTTGTGATATTGTGAGATGCAAATGCCGTGTTTTATTGATATGAATGTTATAAGAAGGGTATATCTTATAACCTATGATAATTAAATGATACAGCTTCGCGCCAGGGGTAGACTGTGAGAGCTCCCCTATTATACGGCTTTGGGCTAAGGGTAGACTATGAGAGATCCCTTGAATCATTATTAAGACTTCGGCCCGGGGATAGACCGTGAGAGCTTCCCCAAGGTTGGGCCAGGGGTAGGATCGAGAGTGATGCCCCTGGGTTAAGGACGTCCATGAGTTCCGTCCCAGTCCTACCCAACGTGTTATATATATATATATAAGCAGGTGTTTCATTCAGACATACCAGCCATGAGCTGAAGTAGGTAGACCCGCCAGGTGTCCTTCTGGAACCTGAGCGGGAGGGTTGTTTATTTCTTTCTTTACTTACTTGCACTATATTACTCACTATTACTATGAACACCTATTTGGATTACACGTAGACATCGTTGGTGGTGGCCTACTGAGACTTGTCTCACACCCTACCCGGGCAGCTTCCTGGGCACCCGTGTAGACTTTACTGATGCAGGTACTAGTAGGGGCAAGGCCCCAGCTTCAGGTTGTTGATACCTGTACATTCTAGCTGGAGTTCCAGAGCAGAGGACCGAGCTTGGCTAGGGATGCTCATGGACTACCTTTTGTTCCTTTTGTACTTCTTGTAGAATACCAGTATTTTGTTTACTTTTGTATCAGCATGCCATGCATCTATATTATATCAGACATTACCTATGAGGCTCTTGTATGTTATAAAGGGTTACTTTACTTCTGTTGTTTGGTTTGTATGTTTTCCCTTTTCTCCTGCTTATCCATTATTTTTTCTTTCTCTATTCTATTGCTTTGATTCTATTCTACTGTGTAATTTGACATGGGTGTACAGTCTCCCCACTGACTTACCATCACACGCCTGCTGCTAGTCGGCAGCCCCTGGCCTATGGGGAGACGAGCCAGGGGTCGTGTGGCCTACCGGGCTCAGGGCTCGGGTTGATGGGCAGCCGGGTCCGGGACGTTACAATGTGGTATCAAAGGATTTTCTTCCTTTCTTGATTTACTATTTGGCAAAAATAGACTTGGAGAATGGGAACGCTTAGGGACTTAGTTATAAGGCGTGCTTGGGCGTCGCGAACCCATGTACGAGGAAAAGACCAAGTTACTTAAATTATGATGTTATTGATTCTGCTATTTACTGTTGATATCATTTCACCATTGGGTATTTCACATGTTTTGCTGTGTTCTTGAGATTTTCAATGTTGGGATTTGGATTTCATGGTTTGACCCGATGAAATGAGGGTTCTGCATTAGAACATGCATCACGATAGGCACAATATGATTAGGCCATGCATCTTTCCATGCCATGTTTAAATTTTCAGTGAGCATTGCCTGCTATTTATTTCCATGCCTTGTTGATGTGTGTGCAACTGTGCTAATCTTTCTTTCAGGTTGTGAATTCAGGAATGATGTGGTTTTAGTGGGTGTCACTCTTTGGTTCATAAGGTGTATGGCCCCTTATGGATCAGAAAATGACATTACAAACAAACCAATAATTTGCTTAAAAGGAAATTTAAATACTTAATTAGCACCAATAAATGAGAAATAACATCCAAGTGTGTGTCATCTTTCTGTTCATGAGGAGTATGGGACCTTATGGGCTGGGAAGTGACATATCACTGGATTTGGAAATCTTGAATGTTTTCTTGTCTCGTTAAGAATCCTTGTAGGTGTGGGTAGGTGATCTTAGGGGTAGGAAGGCTTAGTACCTATCCTAGATTCTAGAGTTCAACCTTTATTTTGTTGTCTTCCTTCTCTGAGATGTTCGTTTGGAATTATAGCATTATGCCTCCACGACATCCTCAAGTCATGTGCGCTGAAGGCGGCGACGACCATGCTCTGAGGTGGCGGGCCCTGAGCCGCTAGTTGATCTTCCTGTTGATCCACATGTGGCTCCTTTTACTATTCCTGAGATGGGAGCCGATGCCCAGTTTCGTGAGGGTTTCTTGAGGATGATGCAAAATGTTCAAGGCGGCATGCGATCTGCCCCAAGTATGGAAGAGTTGACCCGTGAGTTTCAGTTACAGAATCCTCAAACTTTTTTAGGAGATGGAGGACCTATTGCTGCTGAGTCTTAGCTGGAGGCGATCCAGACCATATTTTAACATCTTGAGATGCCTCCCGAGCGGAGAGTCGAATTAGCCGTTTATATGCTACACGATTCAGCAAGAAGGTGGTGGGACGTCATCACCCAGTCGAGACAGCTGGGAGACATGGTCTGGGCAGATTTCTAGGCAGTCTTTTATGACTTTTTCTTTCCCCAAACCTTGAGAGCTGACAGATATAGGGAGTTTATGAACCTGCAACAGGGGACCACGACAGTCATGGAGTACTTGTCCCAATTTACCGAGCTGCAGCGTTTCGCCCCATCGCTAGCTACCGATGATCTGATGGCTGCTAGGTGTTTTGAGGATAGGCTGAGTTACGCCATCTGGTCTCAGGTAAATGTGTTCTGGTTGAAATATATTCCTGAGATTGTCAACCAAGCTCTGATTACTGAGCGGAATCTGAGGGAAGCGGATAGTGTGAACCAGGGCAGTTCAGCACCAAAAGCTTCCAGTGGGTCTTCTTTAGGGCGGAAGAGACGTTTTGAGTTTTCCCGTGGGGGAGGCAGAAGTCAGGCTCCCAGCACAGATAGTTCTTATATTTTCCATCAGTGCAGGAGGAAGGGACACTTCAAGGCGCATTGTCCATGGAACCCAGTGGAATGCAGAGGTTGTGTCAGGATGGGTCACCTTCAACGTTTCTGTAGGATTATTTTTCCAGTGCCTTGTGAGCAGGGATCTGCACATACTCCACGATCTGGTGCTGGATCGGAAGGATCACGTCAGTCAGGCGGCTTGAATACTGCCGGCCGATCAGGCCGTGGTGGTAGTCGAGGTAGAGGTAACCAGGCGTATGACTCTTAACACCAGTAGGGTGGGTCTTCTTAGGGTAGTCAGGCTATGACACAGGGTCGTGGTACTAGCCAGTTATATGCAGTCGAGCCTACACCGCAGGAGCAGTACGCTGGACCGTCTACTGTACGAGGTACGATTCTAGTTTCCTCTACATTATTATCTACTTTGTTTGATACAAGCGCTTCTCACTCTTTTATATCAGAGGCAATTGTTGGATGTTTGGGCCTTTAGGTTGAGTCATATCATGGTATGATCACATTAGATACCCCTTTAGGTGTCCATTCAGAGGGCGTTCGACGTTTTCAGAATTTTCCCCTCGAGGTGGGCGGTTACCTTTTCATGTGGAACCTGTATGTTCTGGATATGGCAAGTTTTGATGTAATAATCGAGATGGACTGGTTAGTTCCCTATAGAGCCCAGATTGACTGCTATCGTCAGAGGGTGGAGTTTATGTCACCAGAGGGTGACACGCATATGCATAAGGGAGAATGGGATATTAGTGCGACACGAGAAGGACCTGAACAACAGAAGTTGGGTGGTGTCACGACATAGGTTTCTAGTCTTTATCTCGATGACCAAGGGTTACAACCCACTGCTTATCCTCCTGTAGTGGATCTCTTTAGAGATGTCTTTCCTGATGACTTCTCTGGTCTACCTATAGTGAAAGAGGTGGAGTTTACCATTGTGCTTGTACCAGGAGCAGCACCAGTGACCATTCCTCCTTATATGATGGCACCTAAGGAACTTATGGAGCTCAAGAGTCAGCTGGAGGACCTGGAATAAAAAGGCTTTATACGTCCCAACACTTCTCCTTGGGGATCACCAGTTCTCTTTGTTAAGAAGGCAGATGGTACCCTTTGTCTTTGCGTGGATTACCATAAGTTAAATCAGCTGACTATCAAGAATCAGTATCCTTTACCTCGAATATACAACCTCTTCAATCAGCTCCGAGGAGCGAAGGTGTTTTCCAAGATAGATTTGAGGTCGGGCTATCCCCAGGAGCATGTTAGGACTTCAGACATACCTCGCACGATGTTCAGGAGCAGGTATGGTCTCTATGAGTACCTTGTCATGCCGTTTGGGCTTACGAATGCACCTGCAATGTTTATGGATCTTATGAATTGGATTTTTCACCCTTACCTTGATTCTTTTGTGGTGCTATTTGTGGACGATATATTAGTCTATTCACTCTTGAGACACGACCATGCAACCCATCTTGAGATCGTACTGAATACACTAAGAGAGCATTAGATTTATGCTAAGCTCAGTAAATGCCACTTTTGGATAAATAAGGTTCACTTCCTAGGTCACATTATTTCTAAGTCTGGAGTTTCAGTTGACCCTGAGAAGGTGAGTGCTGTAGTCTCTTGGGAGCAACCCAAGAACGTCTTCGATATCAGGAGTTTCTTGGGGATTTCTAGATATTATAGGCGGTTCATTCAGGACTTTTCACACCTAGCATCACCTCTTACAGCTTTGAACAAAAAGGGGGTGAGATTCGAGTGGTCGAAACCTTATGAAACAGCTTTTCAGGAACTGAAGGGCAGACTGACTTCGGCGCCGATACTGATCTCGCTAGAGCTGGGTTGGGCGTATACGGTCTATTGTAATGCATTAGGTATCGGGCTTGGAGCTGTCTTGATGCAGGATGAGCGAGTCGTTGCGTATGGTTCTCATCAGTTAAATCCTCATGAACGGAATTATCCGATGCACGACCTCGAGATCGCAACAGTTGTACATGCCTTATGCTGTTGGAGACACTATTTGTTGGGAGAGCATTTTGTGGTATTCACTGACCACAAAAGCCTCAAATATATCTTCACTCAGTGGGATCTAAATCTCAGGCAACACATGTGGGTTGAGTACCTACAATCCTTTTATTTCGAATTGGACTACACTCCTGGGAAGAGAAATTCAGTAGCCGATACGTTGAGTCGGAAAACTCAGTCGCATGTGGTTCGGGAATCTAATGAGGAGTGGAAGCTGATGGCCCTATTTTCAGAGATGCACGTTGAGGTTCAGGAAGGTCAGGGTCAGACTGTTCTCTCAGCCTTAGCGATGACATCTACTCTTTTGGAACGAGTTAGGGCAAGACAGTTATCAGATCCGGAAGGCCTTGTTCTACGAGATAGTGTCAATGATGATGCCTCTACAGATTGGACCATGGATGAGGGTGATACTTTATTGTTCCATGGTTGTGTATGGGTCCCAGCAGACATCAGAGAGGAGTTGATGGGGGATTTCCATGCCTCAGCTTGGGCAGTTCACCCTATAATCACCAAAATGTATCGTGATTTGCAACGATAGTATTGGTGGCCTAGCGTGAAGCAGGAGATAGTCGGTTTCATCACGTGTTTTTCCACCTGTCAGCAGGTGAAGGCAGAACATCAGCGTCCAGCTGGGCTTTTGCAGCCGTTGTCCATTCCAGAGTGGAAATGGGATGATGTTTCTATGGACTTTGTAACTGCATTACCCAGGTCACCTCGTGGAAATGATGCGGTATGTGTTATCATCGACCATCTGACGAAGGTCGCACATTTCTTACCAGTGCAGGAGACCTTCACAGTTGATGATTTGGAAAGGCTGTATGTCAAGGAAATAGTGCGCCTTCATGGAGTACCTCGTTCTGTTTTCTCGGACAGAGATCCTCGTTTTACATCTCAGTTCTGGTAGGGTTTACAGAAGTCCTTGGGTATGCAGGTACTTTTGAGCACGAACTATCACCCGCAGACTAACAAACAGACCGAGCGCACTATACAGGTACTAGAGGATATGTTATGTGCATGTGTTCTCGATTTTGGAGGTTCATGGGAGAAACAAATTCCTCTTGTCCAGTTTTGTTATAACAATAGCTTCCAGGCCACCATTGAGATGGCTCCCTATGAATCCTTATATGGTAGGCCTTGTTTCTCGCCTTTGTGTTGGCTTCAAGCAGGGGAGGTAGCTGTTCTAGGACTACGTCATGTGCAGGAGACTACAGAGTAGATACAGCTTATTAGGAAGCGTATGCAGACAACTCAGTCTAGACAATAGTCCTATGCTAACAAGCACTGACGGCGTCTTTTGTTCGAGGTTGGGGACCGAGTTTTATTGAAGATCTCTCCCAGGTTGGGGCAGAGACGTATACGGAAGCAGGTTAAGCTTTCACCGAGGTTCGTAGGACCCTTTGAGGTGATGAAGCAGATCAGGCCGATAGCTTACCAGCTTGCACTTCCAAAGAGATATCAGGCCATGCACAATGTTTTTCATGTATCTCAGCTTCACCAGTACTTTTCAAATCCAACTTATGTGTTTTAGCCTGATGAGGTTGAACTGGATATGGATGCTTCCTTCGAGGAGTATCCGATGTGAATTGTTGACCGGAGCATGAAGACACTCTGAGGCAGGTCTGTTCCTCTTGTACGGGTGCTATGGCAGCACGGCCGGGTACAGGACGAGACCTGGGAGCGAGAGGCTGATATACGATCTCAATGGATGAATCTTTTCACTGGTGACACCTCTTTACCCTCGGAAGGCCAACTCGGGGACAAGTTGCTTTAAGGAGGGGAGGTTGTAATGACCCGACTCTTTGGCGAAGGTACGGATCGTTAGTTTTATTTCAAATCTTTCCTTTAAGCTTGTTTAATGAGTGTAACAGCCTAAAGAAGGTTCGGGGAGTGTCCGGGGCTTTTTTGGAGCCTGGGAGTATGAGTTTTGAACTTGCAGACAGCGGTGCACGGCCTGCGCACGGTCTGCGCACGGTTTGGGTAAACCGTGCAGCTGCAGATAGGGGCACCTACAAGTGCGCACGGTTTGCGCACGAAATGAATAGTAAAGTTGCACTGTTTGGGTAAACCATGCAGCCCTGCATTCTGGAGGCAGTGAGGTGTGCAGGGTTTGCGCACGGTTTGGGTAAACCGTGCGCCTAAACCGTGCGACCCTTTAAATGGTGAAAATTACACTTTTTCCCTTAAATATATATTTATGATATTTTCTTTTCTTCCTTATTCCAGCGGACAAAATAGAGGAGGAGCTTTCCCTTTGAGCTCCAAACCCTATCCTCTCTCTTTTCCTTGATGTTTCTTCGTCCGATGTCCGTTCCTTGATCCGATGGAAGCATTGGATAGCCTAAGGTAAGGCTTACCTCACACACCCATTTCTCCTTGGAAAATCTTCCCATCTGTCATGCTATTTTGATGTAGGCTCATATGCCCTATTTTTAGGGCATTGGACTGGAACTCAGATATCTTCCAATCTACTTCGAATCTGAGGACGATATCGAGCGAGCCTACGTCTACAGCCCTAAGGTAGGTGGTTATGTGATCTCCTTTTGGTTTTCTGTCGTTCTTGAGTTTATTTTGTCATGCCGTGGTTTTCCCTTTTTCTAAACCCCTTATTTATATTGATTGCTTACTGTCTAAATGACCCTTGTGATAGGAGGGTATGGGAACTACCCTCGTCTGGGTGTTTGGGTATCGTATGACCCCGGTATGGACACCCATAGGTGTTATACCTTGAATTTTAGCCTTTTTTTCACCTTTGGACCTTATGGATAGGTCTTGAAAGCCATTTTACATGTGAGGAAAATGGGATGGTTTGGTTAAGGCTTGGATAGGATGAGTTAGCCTAAACCCCTTTTATTATTTTAGATGCATGTTTGCTTGAAATGTGATTTTGTGATATTATGAGATGGAAATGCCATGTTTTATTGATATGAATGTTATAAGAAGGGTATGAATTATAACTTATGATAATTAAATGGTACAGATTCGCACCAGGGGTAGACCGTGAGAGCTCCCCTATTATACGACTTCGGGATAAGGGTAGACTGTGAGAGCTCCCTTGAATCATTATTAAGCCTTCGGGATGGGGATAGACCATGAGAGCTTCCCCAAGGT
Source organism: Viscum album (assembly GCA_963277665.1). Classification (NCBI taxonomy): domain Eukaryota; kingdom Viridiplantae; phylum Streptophyta; class Magnoliopsida; order Santalales; family Viscaceae; genus Viscum; species Viscum album. The sequence goes on from OY728123.1 coordinate 1,101,492,101, forward strand.
TGGGCCAGGGGTAGGATCGAGAGTGCTACCCCTCGGTTAAGGAAGTTCGTGAGTTCCATCCCGGTCCTACCCAACGTATTATATATATGTATAAGTAGGTGTTTCATTCAGACATACCAGCCATGAGCTGAAGCAGGTAGACCCGCAAGGTGTCCTTCTGGAACCTGAGCGAGAGGGTTGTTTATTTCTTTCTTTACTTACTTGATCTCTATTGCTAACTATTACTACGAACACCTATTTAGATTACTCGTAGACATCGTTAGTGGTGGCCTACTGAGACTTGTCTCACACCCTACCCGGGCGGCCTCCTGGGCACCCGTGTAGACTTTACTACTATAGGCACTAGTAGGGGTAAGGCCCCAACTTCAATTTTTTGATACTAGTACATTCTAGCTGGTGTGCTAGAGCAGAGGACCGAGCTTGGCTAGGGATGATCATGGACTACCTTTTATTCCTTTTGTACTGCTTATAGCATGCCAGTATTTTGTTTACTTTTGTATCAGCATGCCATGCATCCATATTGTATCAGACACTACCTATGAGGATCTTGTATGTTATACATGGTTACTTTACTTCTGTTGTTTGGTTTGTATGTTTTCCCTTTTCTCCTGCTTATCCATTGTCTGTGATTCCGCTATTCTATTACTTTGATGCTATTCCACTGTGTACTCTGACATGGGGGTACAGTCTCCCCACTGACTTACCATCACACCCCCACTGCTAGTCGGCTTCCCCTGGCCTATGGGGAGACGAGCCAGGGGTCATGTGGCCAACCGGGCTCGGGGCTCGGGTTGATGGGAAGCTGGGCCCGAGACGTCACATAATTCCCCGACCCCAGTTACCAAGAGTCAGTGCATTATTACATAATATTAGCATGATTACAAAAGATCAAGTCTTGAAAGTCCGATTAGTTTAGTAGACTTGGAATCACTAGATACATTCATAAAGTTTACATTACATCATAAAGTGAAAAATACAACAACATCTTGTCTCCACACTCATATACCCTTATAATATTTCAGCAGTTCATTCATAAAATACTTCTTCACATCCTGGAAAACATAAAACATAGAAAGGGGTGAGCTCAAATGCCCAGTAAGGATAACAATATAGCGGAAACTTTCATAAATAAGCATAAACATTTAAGGCAATGTATAACTAAAACAAAAGCTTTTTAAACTTGAACTTCAGCATAATATGGAAGAAATAAAATGAAATAATTCCATTTACTTATTCACATGGATATTCTACTAGTCTAATAATCACATGCAATATCAATAACCACTTTCATAATGATGGAATTCATAATGCCAGACTATCATAACCACATAGTCAAGGCCTTGTGCCCAGACTACAAATAAGATTTTGTCAAGGCCTTGTGCCAAGACACTAGTTTATCTCATGAGACTTACCGATGCATCGAGGATCTATAGTGGCCTCCACCCGTCACTTATTAAGTCCAATGCATTCCTCATATGAACATATTTAAACATAACATAAACATTCGTATTAAAACTAGCATACGAAATGTCAATACTTTCTCCATAAACCATGAATGGTATAAAAAAACACATCCACAGTCAAACATATCATAAAAAATTCAATAAAATATGGAAGTTTTGTATCATAATAAATCAACTTCAAATAAGCTTAAAATCCATCAAAGGATGTTGACATAGATGAAATCAAATCAATTTGAGAGAAATATCTCTTTTTTGAAATAATTTAAAAGTCACATAATTATAAAATAAAACATTTACTTTGAAAATATTCTTATTAGCTTGTAAGTTAAGCTTATAAGATTTTATAACGGTGGAAAATAGCCGCACCCGCCGTATAAGTTAAAAAAGACATTCTTACCTTAATTTTGTCGAAAAGGTTAAAAAGACCTTGTTTAGAAAACAACAAAAAGATTCCTTTATAAAAATCTTATAAAAATTCAACAAGGGTATAAATGACTTTAAACCATAGTCTATAAAATAGTAAGAATGATTTGAAATACATTTTTAAGAAACATGGATGTGGATGATAAAGAGGTCCCAATAGATAATTACGTATAAACAACCTCGGATAATGAAGAGATTGTGAAATAAACCCTTACCTTGTACTTTTCCTTGGTCGAGGGTAGGTTAAACTCATTTATAGTGGTGAAATAATTGTTATTAAATTATACAAGAATCATATACATTAATATGATATCATATATGATCTTTTAACATTTCTTCACTAATAATATCTTAGTATTATCGTCGCTTCGGGTGTTAATTTGCTCGTTTTATTTTATATGTTTTGTTACATAAGTTTTGTTTTTTATGAATATGTTGTATCTTATTCATATAAAAAATGATATATAGTCCTTAAAAATTATTTTTAATCATCAAATGATAATTAAACTTGCATGGATATGATGAGGAATGAATCTCATCGCGTTCGTGGAGACGGTAGTCCGTACATACGCACGAGCGACAATATCATTCTTTTGATATTAAAATCGTATATAATTGGATGGTATATCATATATAAATAATCATTATCATGTTATATTTATTATTTACATGAAATAAACTTCATTATTATACCCATCCAAATAATAATGTTTTGAATAACAATTACACCACGACGTGGAGACGGTAAGCCGTACGTGCGCACATATGGTGACATGTCATTCAAAGGATAGATAGAATACTGAATATGGTTGTACCATATTTATAATAACATCACAGTATATAGAATATACTGGAGTTATTATTTTAGAATGGAAATAAAAAAGAAAGAAGAATTTGAAGAAGAAAGGAACTTGATAGAGGGTGGTGAAAACATTACCTCTTCTTCGGGTTCTTCCTTTTGATTTGATCAAAAGGGCTCCTTAGGTTGGATTTATGATCAAACTAAGGCCTCTAGGATGAAATGAGGGAATTTGATGGAATATTTGGGCAGGTTTTGGATGATCCAAAAGGCTTTGAATGTGTGAAGTAGAGGGAAGGGGAAGTGCCCTTTTATAAAAGGGGTGAGGGGCACCTTAGGAAAATCTAGAAATATTATTTTATAATAAATTCATATTCGGTTTATAATGGCTCCAAAGTATATTATTTAAAGTTTAAGGTCGAGATAGGTCAAAAACAAATCAACGAATAGGTTTTAGATAGGTTTGGGTCACTATATTAACTTTATATTTTTGATTTAACTCTTAGTTAAATAGTTTGACATTTATCATGTCTCTTTGTATTTTTATATTATATAGTTAATAAACATACTATAAAATTCCAAGAGACCCCCAAGTGGTATATTAATAATAAAACTATCATTATATAAGTACTTTGTCCAAACCTTAGATTTTTAGGAATATAATATCAATTAATAATATAATATTTGTTTTAAAAACTCATTTATGTCAATTTTGACAATATTTAATAATTGATTTTTTTAAAGACTTAAAAACTTTATTAATTCGAAAAAATTCATTTAAGCAATAATAACATGTCATATTAACCAATAATATTCGTGTATGGCATCAAAACATTCAAATTATATTTATTTTAACATTTATAATACTAATTATTTGATTCTTTCGTTAATAAGGAAAATACTTCACCATTATTGTGTCATAAATAAATTTAATTATTCAATGTCTAAAAATTACAAATAAATTACCATTATGTAGGAAGTCTTTTTATCTTTCTAATTAATATTTATAGTTGAAAATATAACATATATAACCTTATGTAAAAATTGTTTTTCTAAAAGATATATGCTTATGTCATTTTTGTATTTACTTTAACTTAATTAATAGAAAGTGTCATTATCACTTAAAAGTGGATCCATGGGGTCCTAAAATCGACCCAAAGATTCCCGTGGTGGGAAATGTATCAACAAATAGGGTTAGGACATGTTTTAGGATAGTTTAGTATTATTATAATATTATTTTTTTACCCTTATTTACCAGATTTATCCTTTAACCATGGTAAATAAAATATTTACCGAAGTAATTATTCGAAATGTCTAAAAATAAAAGTTACCTATTTACACAATTTGGACCTCCTGATTATAAATATGGAATCCATTTTTCTAAATTCAAAACACAGAAGTGGCAGAAATTAATTTAAAATTAATTCCCACTGTCAAAACAAAAAGTGTGTTTTTAAGAAATAATAACTATCAAAAGATATACACTTGTTTATGTCCGGTTTAAATGTGAAATTATGTCCAATGACCAAAATTGTATTAAATATTAAAAATATATTCTAAATATACTTTAAAACCACTCAAATTCATAATTTATCACTATTAATTATTTCTATTAAAAAAGTTTTTTTAAATTAAAATTTAGTAATTTTCACTATTCATCAAAATATGAAAGTTATCAGAAATGTACCAAAAATTTACCCTAAGATAATTTTGATATTCCGAATCCAAAAATAAAGTCCATTTTGAAAGATAAAATGTATAAAATTTCAAAAAGTGGGTATTACTATTCATAACGGCTAGTTTGGTTGTGGTGTGTGTTAGAACTCGAAGTAACGTACAACACACGCTACTGTATTATTCAAAGAGAAGCGTACCGTGGAAGCTTGAGGTGTTAAATTCTCCTCTCCTTCAAATAATTTATTCCTTGAAATTTCTAGAATACTATCGCATGAAAAGACTCTAGTGGTTCTTCATCACAAGTTCCTCGGGTTCCCACGTTGCCTCTTCCATCTTATGGTTTCTCCATAGAACTTTTACCAGATGAGTCGTCTGGTTTCTCAGCACTTGTTCTGTCGTATCAAGAATCTTGATAGTCTCTTCTCAATAAGACAAATCGAGTTCCAGTTCTAATTCCTCATAGGTGAGTACATGCGTTGGGTCCAACATGTATTTTCTCAACAGTGATACGTGGAACACATCGTGAACTTTGGAGAGACTTGGAGGAATTTCCAAACAGTAAGCTACAACCCCAATTCATTCTAGAATTTTGAAAGGTCCTATGTACCTATGACTCAATTTACCTTTCTTACCAAAACTTATAACTCCCTTCCATGGAGATACCTTCAAGAAAACATGATCTCCTACCTAAAATTCCAAATCCTTCCTTCGATTGTCAGCATAGCTCTTCTGCCTACTTTGAGCTGCTCTGATGTGGTTTTGGATTACCTTCACCTTTTCCATCATTTCCTCCACCAGTTCTAGGCCTACGAGTTTTCTTTCACCCATGTCATCCCAACAAGTTGGTGTGCGACATCTCTTTCCGTATAACGCTTCATATGGTGCCATCCGAATACTTGAATGGAATCTATTGTTATAGGAAAATTACACCAGAGGTAAATATTGATCCCACATACCCTGAAAGTCAAGTGAGCATGATCTCAACATGTCTTATAAGGTTTGAATAGTCTGTTATGATTGTCCATCAGTTTGGGGGTGGTAAGAAGTGCTCAAACGAAGTTCAGTATCCTGGGATTTATAAATACTTTTCCAGAATCTTGATGTAAAATGAGGATCAAGATCTGAAACAATTGATAGTGGTACTCCATGAATTCTCACAACTTCATTAATTTATAGTCTTGCTAGACGTTCAAGTGTTAAATATTCCCTTATAGCAAGAAAATGTGATGACTTGGTAAGAAGATCAACAATGACAAATATTGCATCGTTCCTTCGAGGATTCTTTGGTAGTCCCATGACAAAGTCCATCATGATATTATCTCATTTCCACTCAGGTATGGGAAGAGGTTGCATGACTCCACCAGGCTGTTGCCTTCCCGCTTTCACTTGTTGAAAAACCATACATCTTAACACAAAATCAGTAATCTCCCTCTTCATGTTGTCCCACCAAAAATGTTCCTTAAAATATTTATACATTTTGGTGATCCCAAGGTGTATAGAGAAATTGGAACTATGAGCATCATCCAACAATTCCCTTTTTTGATCAGGTATATTGGGAACACAAATTCTCTTCCCAAATTTCAAAATTCCATCTTCATACACAAAGTCACCCAATCTCCCATCATTCACATCTTTAATCTTCCTTTTCAACTCTTCATCACTGGTCTTAGAACTCTTTTTCCTTTCTAGTAAAGATGGTTTGGAAACCATTTGAAAAATCATTGATGTTTCACCTTCCATGGTGATTCCCATATCCATATTTACTAGATCCATATATATAGGATCCTTTTTAACTCTCATATTGTTCAAAACTCCATGATCTTTTATACTCAAAGCATCAACCACCTTATTTGCCTTCCCTGGGTGGTATTATATGGTGCAATCATAATCCTTGAGTAGTTAAAGCCATCACCTTTGCCTCATGTTGAGTTCTTTCTGTGATAAAATGTACTTCAAACTCTTATGATCGGTATATATCTCACATTTTTCATCATAGATATAATGTATCCATATATTCAAAGCAAAGATTATAGTATCTAACTAAAGATCATGAGTAGGATAGTTTTGATCATGAATTTTCAGCTGTCGTGATGCATAGGCAATAACTCTATCATTCTGCATAAGGACACAACCAAGTAATTTCTTCGATGCATCACTATAAATAACAAACCTGTCATTCTCCAATGGTAGAGTCAATATAGAAGTATTGACTAATCTTCTCTTCAGTTCTTCAAAACATTCTTCACACTCTTTTTTCCAAACAAATTTAACCCCTTTACGTGTTAGCTTCGTTAATGGGTTAGCCAATTGGGCAAAGTTCTGGACGAAACGCCAATAGTAACCTACTAAACCAATAAAACTGCATACCTTAGTTATACTCATTGGTGATGGCCATTCTTGGATTTCTCTTATCTTTGAAGGATCAACAGATATTCCATCTTTAGAGACAATATGTCCAAGGAATGAAATATCCTGAAGCTAGAATTCACACTTGCTAAACTTCCCATATAATTCATGTATTCTCAGAGTCTTTAGGATAATGCGCAAGTGATTTTCATGATCTTCGTAGCTTTTGGAATATACCAAGATATCATCAATAAATACCACCACAAAATAATCGAGATATTCCTTGAAAGCTCTATTCATTAGATCCATAAATACAAAGGGTGCATTAGTCAATCCAAAAGGCATTACTGTAAACTCGTAATGCCCGTACCTGGTTCGAAATGTTGTCTTCAGAATGTCTTAATTCTTCACACACAACTGATGGTATCCAGATTGAAGGTCAATCTTTGAAAAGTATTGAGCTTTATGCAGTTGGTCAAATAAATCATCATTATGAGGTAGGGGATACTTATTCTTTATTGTTATAGCATTGATTTCCCTGTAGTCGATACATAACCCCATAGATCCATCTTTCTTCTTAAAAAAAGGACAAGTGATCCCCATGGAGAAACACTAGGGCAAATAAATCCATTATTAATCAATTCCTCTAGTTGTTTCTTTAGTTCAACTAATTCCACAGTGACCATTCTATAAGGGGTCTTCGATATGGGCCATGAACTAGGAATTAAATCAATGGAAAAATCAATTTCTCGTTCTGGAGGATGTCCAGGTAAATCTTTCGGAAAAACATCTACATATTCTTTCACAATAGGTACATCCTATATTTGAAAATTCCTTTCCTCACCCATAGTTATTTCATTCTCTTCCTCCTCTATAATTGAATTTAGTTGAGCTACTGGGGGTTGATCTAGATAAGAATTAAGTGGTGATGATTCTTCTCTAAAGATAAGGTGTTAATTATCATCATCATAAAAAATTGTAACATCCTTCTTCTGACAATAAATCTTCACATCATGGTCTGAAAGCCAATCCATACTGAGGAATATATAAAATTCAATCATAGGTATGATGACGAGATCAGCGGATAAAGAACATTTATGTGCTCTAATGGGGACTGATTCACAAAACTTTGTTGCAATGATACTTCCCTTAGGAGTTTTAATTGACAACTCCCTTGTTAGATCAAATTGGAAATATCTAATTTTCTTAGAATACTGGGAAGATATGAAATAATTTGAGGATCTAGAATCAAATAAAGCATTGGCTAAACTTGATAAAACCATTAAATTACCTACCACCATGTCTTTCAGAGCTTCTACCTCAGCAGTAGTGATAGCATAAGCTTGGCCTTGATCCCTTGGCCTTTTCTGAGGTAAGTTCCCCTGACACGTAGGAAATTCATTTTCATAGTGTCCCATCTCCCTACAATTGTAGCATTGAACATCGGTAGCTTCTTTCTTCCCTTTGGAATCACGAGCTTGGTGACCTTTTTCACCACACTTGTAACAGACTCCCATTACTTTCAATAAAGTACCGGGGTGTTTCTTCTCACATTTACTGAAAGATGGATAATAAAACTTTCCCTTCTTCCCCTTATTTCCATTTCCAGAGTGATTAGCAGATCTCTTCTTCTCTTTCTTTGCTTTAAAGTAGTAAGAATTAGATAATTCTTTTTCTATCTTGATAACACATGAGACAATATCTTCGTACAATAAGAAGGCTTGTGAGACTAATGCGCGACGGAGAAACGATTTTAACCCATCAAATAAACAATCAATCTTACTTATTGGGTTACGTATATAATATGAAGCATACCTCACTAACCTTGAAAAGTTAGCCTCATACTTTATGACATTCTCACCCACCTTTTGTCTTAGACTCAGAAATTGCCTTTCCATATCCGCTCAATGGTCACGAGGAAAGTATTTTTCTAAGAAAATCTCTTTTAACTCCCTTAATTCCATATTTGATACTTAATCATCTTACTTTATGTTTTTAATCAAATACCACCATTGATCAGCATCTCAAGTGAGGCGGTAAACTACCATGATAACTTTTTCCCTTTCACTACTCCCCAAGGCATGAAATATTTTCTCTAAGGAATTTATCCATTATTCAGCTACTAAGGGATTTTTACTCCCATTTAATATTGGTGGTTGTTTCCTAATGAAGCGATCTAACATTGATCCTCCACGTTGCGGATCAAGGTGCTCCATACGGGTAAGGTTATTATTCATAACCTGAGTGAGTTGTCCCAGTATGGTGATTAGCTGATCAGCACCAGTTGTATCACCAGCTCCACTATAATTATCTTGAGCAGGAGGGAAATTCTTACATGGAGTTCGTGCATTGATACAGTTTCCATTCTTTCACTAGGCACCATTTCTAAACAATGTCATACACCAGATTAGTTTATGAATTGTAATACATAAATCCAAATTTGTAAAACACTTAACATAAATTGAACAGTTTATGGATATAATCCATAATCATAAAAATGTTTTCTTTAAGGAAGTATATACTCATAAACCCTTCATAATGGTTTGTAAAGAAAATGAGATTTATCCTAAGCATATCCACCGGGAGTGTCGTAACCAAGAGTGCGGCAATGCTCGTTGTCGTGCAAGAGTTCTCGTTCGAGTCTAGATCAAAGTGATGTTTTCGGGTTTTACCCCTAGGTACATCTATGCTAGAGCCGCCTCTACCTGCTCGTATCCAAACATGTATGTATTTCTTGGAAAACTCACAAAATCTCTACAATACCAAAATTCTAGGAAGTTCTTCTATACTAATCCTCAAAGTCTATCTTAGGGATTTGTGCTCTAATCAAAGTTTATCTAAATCTAGATTCTAAGGTTTGTACTAAACTTCCTATGATACCAACTGTAATGCCCCGACCCTAGTTACCCATAGTCGGTGCATTATTACATAATATTGGCATGATCACAAAAGATCAAGTCTCAAAAGACCGATTAGTTTAGTAGCCTTGGAATCACTAGATACATTCATAAATTTTACATTACATCAGAAAGTGAAAAATACAACAACATCTTGTCTCCACACTCATATCCCCTTATACTATTCCTGCAGGTCATTCATAAAATAATTCTTCACATCCTGGGAAAAATAAAACATAGAAAGGAGTGAGCTCAAATGCCCAGTAAGGATAACAATATAGCAGAAACTTTCATAAATAAGCATAAACATTTAAGGCAATGTATAACTAAAACAAAAGCATTTTAAACTTGAACTTCAGCATAATATGGTAGAAATAAAATTAAATAATTCCATTTACTTATTCACAAGGATATTCTACTAGTCGAATAATCACATACAATATCAATAACCACTTTCATAATGATGGAATGCATAATGCCAGACCATCATAACCACTTAGTCAAAGACTTGTGCCAAGACTACAAATAAGATTTTGTCAAGGACTTGTGCCAAGACACTAGTTTGTCTCATGAGACCTACCGATTCATCGAGGAGCTATAACAGGCTCCACCCGTCACTTATTAAGTCCAATGCATTCCTCATATGAACAGGTTTAAACATAACATAAACATTCATATTAAACTACCATACAAAATGTCAATACTTTCTCCATAAACCATGAATGATATGAAAATAACACATCCACGGTCAAACATATCACAAAACCTTCAATACAATATGAAAGTTTTGTATCATAACAAGTCAACTTCAAATAAGCTTAAAATCCATCAAAGGATGTTGACATAGATGAAATCAAAACTATTTGAGAGAAATATCTATTTTTTTGAAATCATTTAAAGTCACATAATTATAAAATAAAACATTTACTTTGAAAATATCCTTATTATCTTATAAGGGAAGATTTTAATATTTTATAGTGGTGGAAAATAGCTGCACCCGCCGTATAAGTTAAAAAAGACATTCTTACCTTAATTTTGTAGAAAAGGTTAAAAGGACCTTGTTTGGAAAAAAATGGAAAGATTCCATTATAAACATATTATAAAAAGTCAAAAAGGGTATAAATGACTTTAACCCATAATCTATAAAATAGTAAGAATGATTTGAAATAAATTTTTAAGAAACATGGATGCAGATGATAAAGAGGTCCCAATAGATAATTACGTATAAACAACCTCGGATAATGAAGAGATGGTAAAATAAACCCTTAACTTGTAATTTCATTGGTTGAGGGAAGGTTAACCACTTTTATAATGGTGAAATAATTGTTATTAAATTATACAAGAATCATATACGTTAATATGATATCATATATGATCTTTTAACATTGCTTTGTTAATAATATCTTAGTATTATCGTCGCTTCGGGTGTTAACTTAATCATTTTCTTTTATATGTTTTGTTACATAAGTCATGTTTTTTATGGATAGGTTGAATATTATTCATATACATAATGATATCAAGTACTTAAAAATTATTTTTAATCATGAAATGAGAATTAAACTTGCATGGATACGATGGGGAATGAATCTCATCGCGTTCGTGGAGACGGTAGTCCGTACGTACGCACGAGCGACAATATCATTATTTTGATATTAAAATATTATATAATTGGATGGTATATCATATATATAGAATCATTATCATGTTATATTTATTATTTAAATGAAATACACTTCATTATTATAACCATCCAAATAATAATGTTTTTGAATAACAATTACACCACGACGTGGATACAGTAAGCCGTACATACGCACGTATGGTGATATGTCATTCAAAGGATGGATAGAATGCTGAATATGGTTGTACCATATTTATAATAACATAACAATATATAGAATATACTGGAGTTATTATTTTATAATGGAAATAACAAATAAAGAAGAATTTGAAGAAGAAAGGAACTTGAAAGAGGGTGGTGAAAACATTACCTCTTCTTCGGGTTCTTCCTTTTGATTTGATCAAAATGGATCCTTAGGTTGGTTTTCTGATCCAACTAAGGTCTCTAGGTTGAATTGAGTGAAGTTTAAAGAATATTTTGGGCAGGTTTTGGCCGATCCAAAAGGCATTTAAGGTGTGAATTAGAGGGAAGGGGAAGTGCCCTTTTATAAGAGGGGTGAGGGGCACCTTAGGAAAAGCTAGAAATATTATTTTATAATAAATTCATATTCTGTTTCTAATCACTAAAAAGTGTATTATTTAAATTTTAAGGTGGTTATAGGTCTAAAACAACTCAAAAAATAGGTTTTAGATAGTTTTGGGTCACTATATTAACTTTATATGTTTTATTTAACTCTTAGTTAAATAGTTTGACATTTACCATGTGTCTTTGTATTTTTATATTATATAGTTAATAAACTTACTATAAACTTTCTAGAGACCTAAAAGTGGTCCATTAATAATACTCCTATCATTATATAAGTACTTTGGCTGAACATTATATTTTTAGGAATATAATATCAATTAATAATATAATATTTGTTTTAAAAACTCATTTATGTCAATTTTGACAATATTTAATAATTGATTTTTGTTAAAGTCTTAAAAAATTTATTAATTCTAAAAAAATTAATTTAACCAATCCTAACATTTCATATTAACCAATAATATTCATTTATGGCATCAAAACTTTCAAATTATATTTATTTTAACATTTATAATACTAATTATTTGATTCTTTCATTAATAAGGAAAATACTGCACCATTATTGTGTCATAAATAAATTTAATTATTAAATGTCTAAAAATTATAAATAAAATAACATTATGTATGAAATATTTTTATATTTCTAATGAATATTTATAGTCGAAAATATAACATATATAACCCTATGTAAAAATTGATTTTTCTAAAATATATATGCTTATGTCATTTTTGTATTTACTTTAACTTAATTAATATAAAGTGTCATTATCACTTACAAGTGGATCCATGGGGTCATAAAATTGAGAAAGAGATGACCATGGTCAGACATGTATCAACCAATAGGGTTAGGACACGTTTTAGGGTAATTTATTTTTATTATAATATTATTTTTTTACCCTTATTTACCGGATTTATCCTTTAACCATGGTAAATAAAATATTTACCGAAGTAATTATTCAAAATATCTAAAAATAAAAGTTACCTATTTACACAATTTGAACCTCATAATTCTAAATATGGAATCCATTTTTCTAAATTCAAAACACATAAGTGGCAGGAATTAATTTAAAATTAATTCCCAGGGTCAAAACAAAAAACGTGTTTTTAAGAAATAATAACTATCAAAAGATTGACACTTGTTTATATTCGGTTTAAATATGAAATTACATAAAATGACCAAAATTGTATTAAATGGTAAAAATATATTATAAATATACTTTAAAACCACTCAAATTCATAATTTATCACTATGAATTATTTCAATTAAAAAAGCTTTTTTTAATTAAAATTTAGTAATTTTCAATATTCATCAAAATATGAAAGTTATCAGAAATGTACTAAAAATTCACCCTAGGATAATTTCGATATTATTAATCCAAAAATGAAGTCCATTTTGAAAGATAAAATGTATAAAATTTCAAAAAGTGGGTATTACTATTCATAACAGCTAGTTTGATTGGTTGTGGTGTGTGTTAGAACTCGAAGTTGCGTACAACACATGCTACTATATTATTCAAAGATAAGCGTAACATGGAAGTTTGGGGTGTTAAAGGAGTAGGGCGATGTTTGGGGACCAGTTTGAGGTTTTCTCTTTGTAGTGTTTCTTGGATATAGTAATCGTCTCTTGTAGCGTTTTGTGGTGTTCCTTTTTTTTCCTTCAGTTGTAAGAATGGATATTATCGAACCTCATTGAAACTTTTATTTTATTGGAAGTGTGTTTGGTGAAATTTTGGTTTGTGTGTTATGTTTGGGAATTTCTGAAGCCTGACTTCAGGTTACGAGATGCTTCAATCATCGGTGCTCCAGCCATAGGCACCGGAGTGAAGCTGGCGCGTAGTCAGGAGAACCCCAGTGGTGAAGAAGGCTCTTGTTTTAGTCACGGTTTTTGGTGTGACATGGTTTGTGTTCTTTTGAGGGTGTAAAGTTATTAGTATACCGATAATGGTAGTTCTGATACTCTATCGGTTGGGCCCTACCCTTCCCTCCCCTACCCTTGTGGTGGGGTTTCTGGTCAATGTGGGATGCTTTCATGTTTGGTCGATCTCGTCAGTCTTTATGGTGGGGAGAGCCATCGCGGGTATTGTTGAATTCAGTTTGGATTGATTCCTATGGTGGGGAGTCTGTTCGGGCCTCCCTGTGTCAATATCAGAGTTTCATTTTGGGTTTCTTTTTGGTGGTGTTTAAAGTGTTCGTTTTTTGAGGATAAGTTGCATGTCATGGGAGTTCGGTGTTCGTTTGGATTGATCAACTGGAGGTGCTTAAACTTTTATAGGTGGGTGAAACTTGATAGGTTTTATCTTTGGGTTTAGATCATGTTGTGGCTTTACGAGGGCGGAAAGTGTTATGGTTGGGAGAATTTTCACACCCCGACCAATCTTTTATTTTATTTTATACTTTTCTATGACTTTTAAAATTTTTTGGGGTCTGGGTTGAGTCTCGGACGAAATTTTTTTGAGTTATGTCAAAAACGCGCATTTTTGAGTTGACGTCACTGAGCGCCCGGACGGAGAGAATTTTTGATACCCTGTGCGGCTTCGCCCATGCAACGGCACAACCCGATTATCTGTGGAAAATTAAAATGTGAAACTTTTGTAATTTGATGTGTTATTTATTATTGTTAATAATTTTATTATTATTGAAGTGAACTGAATATCTATATTATTTATATTTTATTGGTGTGATTATTATTATTCTTATTAATATTATTATTAATAATATTTTATTATTATTATTATTATTACTTTAGGTTGATGCACAGGCACCGCACGACTAGCGGAATCCATGCAGTCAGCTCGAGTACCGCACGATTGCGAAGTTTGAGTCGGCCAAATAAAAATGAATTAAATGAGTTGAAGAGAAAAGAATAAAAATTAAAAGTTAGTTAAATAAAATTATATTATTATTAAAAAAAATTATTATTCAAATTATTATTTTTATCATTTTTACATTATTATTAATGAATTTTTATTATTAAAGTTATTATTTTTACCATTTTCATGTTATTATTAAAGTTTTATTATTATTAGGTGCGTTATTAATATTATTATTAATAGTGTTATTATTATTATAGATTGAAATTATTATTATTATTATTATTATTATATATTTATTATTATTATTGTTATTTATTATTATTATTATTTTGTTTTTATTTGATTTTCTTTATTTTTTTCCTTATTTTCTTTTTCCTCTAACCCTAGTATCCCCCTGTTTTTTGGGTCCCTCTCCCTTTTCTCTCCCCCTTCCACGCACCGCCACCCTCATCCTCTCCCTTATCCTTCCCCCGCATGGCGCACCCTCCTTGCATCGCAGCCCCGCCGCGCCTCCTGTTGACCTCTTACCCGCAACACCCAACCCCCTTCTCCTATTCCAGTGACCCCCCTTGCAGTAGCCCGTCACCAGCCTGCTCTGGCTCTCCCTTGGCCTTCCCCTCACCCCTTGCTGTGCCCGCCAAGCCAACCTTGTCTCTTATCCCTCGACAGCATCCCGTACCCCCAGCCCTATAGCCGACCAGCTACAACACGCGACCCCAACTTTCCCAGCATGCTCCTCCTACTACCTTTGGCCTGCACAACGCCTCCCTCATACCGGCACCCTCCCTCCAGCCTCGCCGGCCTCCGACTGCCCTCCCTGCACCAGACACAACGCCGACCCCCTCCCCTTGTCCCAACAGACGCCCCACGAACCTCCTCTTTGGGTTTTTCCTCTTCGGCTATCTCCAGCATGACCCGCAACCTCCGACGCCCCCGTACCCAGCCAGCGCGCCTCATACGGGCAACCACCATCCAGCAGACCACTCCCTCTTCACCGGTCGACAAGTGCGCACCTGGGATCCTCCCGTTGTCCGCACAGCCGACACCCGTTGCCCATCCACCGCGACACCACCCTGCTCCGGCCAACAACAGTGTAGCAGCCTCGACGACCTCCCTTTTTCCGGTTGCCAAGTCCCCTACTAGCCACTTTTCCATTCGGCGAACCCTTGCCCTCCAGTTGTTTCCGACGCAACCCCTTTTGGTTGGTGCAAATCCCTTCGACCGCACGCCCTACTTTTCTATCACCGCGCACACCTTCGGCCAAGGATACCTCCGTTTCCGTAGTGCACCACCATGAAGATCTTTTGTTCAGCCGTATAGTCTCCGCACGACCCCTTTGTTGTCTTCCAATCATTGAGCGATGCCCTGCGGCCTCCCCGGTTGCTTCGACCAGCTCCATTGTCAACTGTGCTGGTCTTCGCGCCGCCGTTGACGACGTTGGTGGTTTTCCCTGCGCACCACAGCACCGCACCGACCATTTTCCTTTTTACACGACCCCACTATTTGAGCATGCCTATGCACCACGGTGAGGTTAGTGCTGTTTATTCTCTTTGATAATTATTTTGGCACATTTATGATTAATGAATTTAGTGAGAAGTTTAGTTTTTTTATAATTAACTTAGTTTCCATTTTATATCTTATAGCATGTTCATGTGAAATAAGATATGTTTTTATGAAAACTAATCCTGAGTTGTTTAATTAAATTATGCAATTAATTTATTTAACCATAAAAGAGGTGTGTATTTTGTTTTAGTAGGACGTAGGTGTGGGTTTGATCAAAAAAAGGTGTTCGTTGAATCAGTTTTGTTAATGTAAAGATGTGAAATACTTTTTGAAAATTTTTTCATACACTTTAAAGTGTTTAGGAAATAATGTAAATGGAGCGAAGTATGTTTCAAACAAATTTCAAGGTGGTGTTTGTCCTGTTTGTTTATTTGAATTGTTTTATGTCTGTGTTTATGCATTTTTAGTTGTGCAGTTGTTGCAACGTGTTGGCAAGGAAGACATGCGATACTGCGGTCGTCGGCGTGCGCATGTTTGTGTGTCTGCGCGAGGCGCGACGTGCCATTGTGTTTGGAAAACATGTTGTGGTAGGTCCCCCACTGCACTCACCTTTAAATTTAGAATTTATTAATTGCTTGATATTTTATTAATTTTAAAAAATGGGAAATAATATAAGATAATTAATTTTTAAATGGTTATTTGGCGTAAAAAGAGCCGTTTATTTTATACACTTCACTTGAAATATTTTCTTGATGAACGGACACCCAGTAGTGAAAGAATTCATGTTTATCCTTTAAACATAATTCACATAATTTTAAATGTAGTTCCGGTTTATTGATAAATGATTTATTGTGAAGCGCGAACAAGTGTTTTGGTTCTCTTGAGAAATGAGGATTTTCCTTAAAATTGGTGAAGGCCCATTTGGCACTTTAATAAAATAAATTATTTTGGAAAACTCTATTTGGGGTGACTCAGGGGTGATATTTGGTGTACGTTGACTGCATGATTTTTGTGTGATGTTTGTACTGCTCGATTGACTTTGTTGAATCACCCCTTTCCTATTTATTATATGTGTTGACATGAGAACCTAACATAGTAAGTGAATCTTCTGAGAACTATTGCTACACTAGTTTAGATTACACACTGGCTAGTGGCCCTTAGTACGGATGACACTCTGCTAGGGGATTGGGCCCCTCGGTTAGGGTGTTAGGGCATTATGACGTCATCAAGAGTAGGCATGCCTTCAGGATGAGTCACATGTATAGTACATTCTGGATTGTTCACGAGATCCTAGGTTCAACCCTTGTTTCCTTTAGTGTTTATTTGTATGTGGCAGACGATTGAGAGGTCTAGTTTAGTTGCTGGTCCCTGTGTGCCACTTTTTCCATTGCCTTATTGTGTGTTGTGTGTTGTGTATGGTTTTCCTTTTGACTAAAAACTAAAATTTAGATGTCTACATTGTTCAAAAAAATGTTTTAAAATGAAATGCACCTGTTTCTTTCAAACATCAAACTTGTTTATAAATTAAAAAGGGAAATGGACTGTTACTTGTTTTAGAAATGAGAGTGTGCGTGGAAACCAATATTTTATATAATTTAGTTCAAACCTAGAATTAGTAAATTCTTTATTTAAAGGTAGTGCATTAGGAATAGTCTGTTGGGAACACCTACTGAGTTTTAATACTCACGCCTATAGTGTTTTATTGTTTTTAGTTTTTGTTGCAGGTTTGAATCGAGCTTGCTTGCCATGGGAAAGAGTTGGTTGTGGTTTGGTGAGTGACTCTCGGGGTCGTGAGTTTTGGTCATTGTCATGTTAGTATGTGTTGTTGATCATTCTTTTTCTTTCGTGTTTTTTATTTACTTTGTGTTGTTATATTTTTATTTTCGCTGAATTATTTATTTTCATTGGGCTAAATCATTCCCATTTGTACTCTGTTGATGTCCTGGTGCTTGTCGCTAGCCCGAGAGGATCGTGAACGCCTCTCGGGCCATGTCACGGACCAGCTCGAGTGACCGGTTCAGGGTCGACCCGGGTTGGTTCATGACAACAACTCTATCACAAGAACCAATGAATTTTATTTTCATAAGGGTGATTATGAGAGATATATCTTTGAAAATGATGTTACACCACTAGAAGTACCTAGTTCACCTCTGTCCCTTCATAAAAATCTAAATTTTGTCAATTCTGAACCTAATATAGAAGTGGAAAACACTACTACTAAGAGTGATTTTTAGACCCCTTTTCTATTTATGAGATTGATAGAGCTTGAGGGAGTCAATTTTTTTTCACCTAAACCTAAGTATCTTGAAAATACTAAGATAATGTATTTGGTTTAATAATTTCCTACTCTACTTGATGACTCCTTTGAGTAATTACTTAAGGATGAATGGTGTTTCATAGGGAATTTTATAGTTGATAAAAATTTAGTTTATGTTATCTTAAGTATTAGAGCCCAAAAATTTCATTCTTCTGTTATAAATGCATGGAAAAAACACACGTGGTAGATTATGGATAAGAAACCACATCCACCTAGTGACTTTGGTTAGTTTCTATGAGAGTCTGGCTAGAGACTTTAAAACTAGTATTGCATGGGAGGAAACCCATGATTTTATTAATTTTAATAAAAAATGTTCTTTCAATAAATTATAACTAAAGACAAAAAATTCAGTACTTCATTGGAGTCAACCCATGATTTTTCTTGTTTTTTAATTTTATTCTTCTTATACTTTATATAAAGTGTTTCTTTTCTCTGTCATTATCTTCTATGCTTCTGTTGGATTTAATTACATGGTCTACATAGTCTATGTTATTTAATAATTTTGTTGTTGTTGCCACTAGAGGAGAGAAATTCCCTTTATTTCTCAACTCACACAAAATTTCATTCTAAAGCCTCATTAGAAAGAAAAGATTCATTAATTAGAGATATTACATATTTTAATTTCAATTTTTTTCATATCTTCTCCATTACTATCTAAATAAAAAAAATAATTCATCATTCCACTGATAGCGGTGAGTCTCCACAACAATGACGCATTAGTATGGTAGTGGCAGTGATTCATTGATGTATTTATTTTTCTTTACTTCATATTGGAATGTTATTGGAAATTTTTGCTGTATTTTATTGATTATTGAAAATTGGTACTGCATTGTTTTTAAATTTTCTCACATTGTGAAAATAACCATAGGGGGTAATATCGAACTGGTTTTCTACTTTTGAGTGGTTTTTCTTAATATTGTTTGGTGTTTACCATTAATTTTTCTACTCTATTGTATATCTGATTGAATCAAACTTTCTAAATTACCTACATCCATTTTTCACACATTGCAATAAATTTTCACATGATAATTTTTGAAATTAATTTATTTAATAAAAATTATGTCAATCTACTGTAAAATGCTTATTATGGCATTTATACTATTTTAACTTTACTACAAACCTTGGGATTATCTTATAGATATTGAATTGAAAATCTATTTTAAACTTTTAAACTCAAATTGTTTTCTCCACCTCAAAATTCTACTTCGAGGAAAAAGTTGAGTTTCAAGTGTGGGGGAAGGGTTCTACATATTCTATACTAATATGTAATTTTATGAAAGCCCATCAAATTACTCATCCATTAATTTTTTTTAAAATGGTCACAATTTTCAAATTCCAAGGCTTTATTTTGTACTTAAATTTAGTCTTGCTAAATTAATATTACTTACTTGTTGTTGAGGGATATTTTTAATCTGAAATTTTTGAGGATGAATGGTTCCTGAGTGAAGTTTCTTATTGAACTTATGAATTTTCAGTTTTTTAATTGAGAATGATATTGATATAGGATATTTGTTTTTTGAAATTATGACCATAACTTTAGGAAACTTGAAACATTAATTTAACCTTAGGGGACTCACATTTTATTTTATTTTAAAAGTAATCACCATAGGGAGCCAACTTAAATGTTAATATTATAAGTATATTGAATATGGAGTAAAATGGGAGAATTGGAACACACAATGAACCTCTGAGACACTAGGCACAATGTGTGAGAGTAAGCCTGCTGTACAAATTAAATAAGTTTATATGAACAGTTCCTTGAACAATTGACATGGATGGGAAAATTTCAAAGAAATAAAATTTTAAAAAATAATAAAGTTCCTAGTTGTCAAAAATGAGTTCATTATGGTGAGGGGAATTTTTAATTCCAGATAAAGAAGCGGAAAATTGAGTTATGAAAATCATTTAAATTGTACCAATAAAGTGATTCAAAAAATAATAATTTAAATTTTTTTTTGGAACCTAGGAGAAAGTCTAAGTAGATGGTCCCTTTTTTATGATCTTATTTCCACATTTATGTAACTTGTTATCACTCTTAGTTTTAGTACTTGAACTTGATTTGAAATAATTCATTAACGAAACTCATATATGAGGTATAACATCCTCATAATTAGATGATTATTTTCTTCCATGATCAAATAATGAGTACTTGAATTTATACTGGACTTGTTTGGAACTTGCCTTTTGAAAAATATTATTTCACCGCTTTTGGATATCTTTTTTTAAACTACTATACATGATACATTATGAGTTTTTGTTGTTGATTTTTTTAATTTTTTGATAAGATTAAAACCATGGTAATGATTGAGGATAATCAATGATTAAGTATTGGGGAATTTTACGTGGCCTTAAATTCAACTGATTTTCCATACCATTTATTAATGTTTTTAGTTAATTAATTAATTATTTTTTTTGTAATTTTTTTAATTAACTTTACTTTTGTAATTTTAATATTAAATATTTTAATTTATCAATTATTAAAATTAAAATTTTATTTTTTCTATAAAAAATACCATTGTTTTTTTTATTTTCTTTTAAATTATTCATTTTAAATTTTAATTCTGCATAAAATATTAATTATATATTTTTATATTAATTAAAAAATTATCTTTTATTAATTTAATTCACTAAAGGATTAATTTAATTTTTTAATTTTTAATATTTTATTGTTTTAATTATTTAACCATAATCAATTTTACTAATTAATTTTATCTCAACAATTAATTTAAACCATTTAATTTTGAAGTTTTAATTCAATTTATTAATCTAAAATCAAATTATAAAATTTCAATTCTTTTTATTATAAATCTGTGTTTAATTTATGTTTTTTTATATTTAGTTAAATATTGTTTAATTCAATTGTTTTAATTTCTTATTTAATCAGTTTTTTATTTGATTTTCTTTTATTAATTGATTTAGTTTTTAACTTTATGTTTTTTTAATTTATTATTGTTTTAAGTGTATTATTATTTGTTAATTAATTTTTGTTTTAGTTTGCAATTTAATTACAAGTTACACCATCATCACTAATTCATTCTCACACATCCGGTAGTGAGACATATTTATGTCCTTGGACACGCTGCTGGAAACCAAGGCTAACGAACTGCCAAGAAGTTCCCTTTGAGACACCGCCAGCCCGCAGCGGTGAGTAAGACTCGCCGCCAGGTAGACTATCCCATTTTGACACATCACTAGACCTTTTCTCTCATCCCTAAGTGACTGCCATAGAATTGACACCATCACATTCCCACTATCCCTTCTATGACAACTTATGAACACTATGTAATTATTTAAGTTAATAACGGTCGTTTTGTCGATCATTGGTACTTGAGTAAAAAATAAACACCTTATAATTACAAGTTGTTCATATGGTAAAATATCCATTATATCCAGAATTATATTCATGATTTTGATATCATATATATCATATATATCCAGTATATATATGAATTTATAATATTACATAACATTTATAGGTAAGAAATGAAATGCACAGTTCATGGAGACGGTAAGTCGTACGTACGCATGAACGCTACTTTCATTTATATTTTGTATTTAATGGAATGAATTCATAATGATATAAAGGTATATTATAATTCCAGTATAATATCATATATAATATCATTAACTCCATCCTTTATACGTTCCACATATGGCATTAAAAAATCAAATCACTTTGAGGGGGCGGTAGTCCGCACTTCCTAAAATGAAGATATCACGTTTACCCATAATGGAAACCATAAAGGTATGAAAAAAATGAAAAATGCAGAATCTTAAGGAAAACATAAGCATATTATATATCATATATAAATATAGTGTCATCTTAATGGCCACCTTTGAATGTGTTAGAATAATATTGAACAATCATCGTTTTGTGAGGCAGAAATTTTCCATCCACGGAAACAGTATGCTCTTTAACCATTAGATGAAGGTGTGTGTAAGTGTAGCTCGAATCATTATCATAAAAATATCTTGGTATATTGAAGATACTGTTGTTGTTATAAAATAAAGGAATAAAAAGATTTTATGGGTTGGAGAATCAAAATAAAACAAAAGAACATTAGAGAAGTCTTTACCTTTAAATCGGGTAACTCCTCTTGGTTTGTACCCCAAAGGGTTTCTTGAAGAGATTTCTGCCTAAGGTAAGGCTTATAGAATGAAGAGAGGGATGTGTAGAGATAAAATGATCAGAGCTTGGCTGAGCCAATGTCTTGGGAGGTGTGTGTAAAGAGGTAGAGGTGGGGGCCTTTTATAAGAGGAAAGGATGGGTACTCTTGGAAAGTTATAAAATGTTACTTTATATTAAAATGAGTTTCGGATTTTAAAGGTACCACATTGATATATTTAGAGGATAAGTTGATAAGGGTTCTAAATATACTCATCCAATAGGTCTTTTACAAGTTTAAGTCTTAGATTTTACATTATCTTTTCATTTTATTTAAATCGTTCATTAATAAGGTAATCACTGCATCATCATGATGCCATAAATAATTTAATTTATTTAATGTCTAAAAATGATAAAAAAAAATAATATGATGTAAGAAATATTTTTAGATTTCAAATTTATATTAATATTCTAAGAGATCATTTATGTAGATAAAATTAAAAATGTTTTACTCAGGCGATACATTCTTTAGTGATATTCTTCTTTCTTTAAAATAAAAAGATAAAGTGTCACTTTCACCCAAAAGTGATTACATGGGGTCCTTAAGTTTGGCACAAGGCATCCCATGGTCAGCCATGACAAACCCAATAGAATTAAGACACATTTTGGGGTCATTTGTTATTATTATGATATTATTTTATTATCCTTAACTACTTGATTACTAATTAATCAAGATAATTAAAGATAATTATCGTTGTTACTATTCATAATGTCCAAAAACAAAAGATTCTTAATTACATAATTTGAAACTTATAATTCCAAATATGGAATCCATTTTACCAAATTTCAAACATATAAATTTCAATAATTAATTTAAAAATAATTCTCATTGTCAAAACAAATAGCGGGTTTTTTTGAAACAATATCTATGAAAAGTTTGGCACTTGTTTATGCCCAATTCCAAAGTGAAATTAATTATAATGAACAAAATTGGATTAAATGGTAAACATATATTCTAATTACACATTAAGACCAATTAAAAAGATAATCTAACCATATAATTAAATTAGATGAAGAAGCAGTTTTGATGTGAAATGAAGTATTTTTCACTATTCATTAAAAAATGAACATTGTCAGAAAAATACCAAAAATTAATCCAAAGTAAATTTCAATGTCCCAATCATAAATAATAAGTTTATTTTGACAAATATAGCTTATAAAATTTTCAAAAGATAAAATTAAAAATGGTTCGCCATCAAAAGGCGGTAAAACAATCTTTTAAAAATATTAGAGAATTATATGCTTAAGATTGGATTTATTCTCATCTTAAGTCTTTAAAACACCATATAATTCATAAATATACATAGATAATAATATCTAGTATTCATTAATTACTTGGGATGTTAAAAAAATGCGGGTTTTTAAAGTAAAAATTGATCAAAAGTTTTCTATGTTTTTATATTTAATTTCAAATTGAAATTGCATAAAATGACCTAAATTGGATTAATTTGATGTATAATTTATATAATTTGACTTTAAACCCAATAAAAACATAATTTAACCATATAAATAAATTATATAAAAAGTAGTTTTGAATTAAAATTCATTATTTTCATTATTCGTCAAAATATTAAATCTCACAGAAAAATACCAAATATTAACCCTAAAATTATTTCAAAATTTAGCTTTAAAAATTATGTTTATTGGGATATATAAAATTTATAAAATTTCCAAAAATTTTATTTAAAATATTTTTTCTATTAAAAGGAAAAAAAATTGCCTTTGAGAAAAATATAGTTTTTAAGCATAAAACTGTATTTATTCATTTCTTATGATTATAAAATCTATTGTATAATTATAAAAAATATTTTATTTAATAATATATATATATATATATATATATATAATATCAATCACAAATATTAATTAATTTCATTTATTAATATAAAACTCCTTTGGGGACATAAAAAAATATATCATTTATATTCAATTGGGTTATATTTTCATTCATAATTAATTGGTAATCAATGAATTTATATTAGATTTTTATAAACCATGTATTTTCATAATTATTTTTTATTACTATCCATAACCATTAATTTAATGTCTTGGTAATAGTATATTATATTTAAAAATATATTTTAATATTATTTTGGTGTTCGGTAAAACTTAATCTTGTATGTAATGCAAGCCATTGAAGAAATTTATTGTTGCATGTGATGAAAGATAACTCAGTATTGAATGCTATTTAAGCTATGTCATAAATTGAATTTATTTAAAATAGTAAATATATTATAAAGTATTCTAATATTATATTCTCTTATGTTCTTTGTATTGCGTGTTATACATGCTATCAAATACAATGTTCTTATTTTAGAATTTCAGGGCATCATGTTTTCCCCAACTTAAATAAAATTTTACTTGAAATTTAAACTCTCTAATGGTAATTAATTTTTTAATATTTATTTTTTTGAAATCCCATATCATGAATACGCTACATATAACACATATAGAACGTAGATAATGGGAATTAAAACCGTAAAATGGACTAACATGTAACTTGGTCTCTAAGTAAGAGAACATTACCAGAATGTGGTGACATGTACATGGTGGGAAAATTTAAATATGTATAGGTAGTTATTGAGGTCATAAATCACAAAAAAGTGAATGATAATTGTAATTTTGAGGGCCTCAAACCCATAAATCCATGATGATTTTAAAAACCATCAATTTAACAAAAATTAAGGTACTGGGAAAAAAATTAAGATCATTTTCTTAATGTTGAGAAATTATTTTATTGGAAAAGAATATAAAGAAATATACTTACTTGATACATTTCAATTTCATATAAAAAATTTCATATTTTGATAGTACTTTGATAAAATTCTAATTCATCCCTTATGCTATGAAATGGATATCCTAGAATGAACTTTTGTAATTTATAAAACACTAAAATACACTTTTAATGAATCATAAAGACCATAAAAGAGTTACATGTATTCTCATTTGTCTCTAACTATTCTGAAAATACAATATGGTCAATATATTAGTCTCTAATACTAAAAAGCAACACTATCGGTTCGTAATTAACATTTATTCATCAAATTGTTTAACTAAAACAATGACATATTAACTAGGAAATTACGTAGGTTAGTTGTTGGCATTAAATAGTTATTGTAATTTGACTATTGTTATAGTGTTAATAATGATAATAATAACACTAAATGTTATCAATACCTTTAAACTCAAATCTTTAAAATATAAATTCATTAATCCTCAAATAGGTTTTCCACTGGAATATATACTTTTCATTACTTTTTCCAAAATTTCCTTAATCTTGGTAGACTCCCATTATATAAAACCTAAAATATATTTTTAGGAAATAGAACTTATGATCAACCTCAATATCATAATCTCATGATGGTATCCATAACCATTAATTTAATGAAGTCATATGTGCTTATAAAATTATAAACAATACTTATATGTTTCCTGATTCTTATAACTAAATTATTATTGGTAAAAATACTTCTACAATTCAATTATAGAGACCTAGAAGATACTAAAATCATTTTATTTCAACATATATTATTCCTTAGTATAAGGTTTTACCTAGGTAATTCATTTTTATTATATATTAAAAAAAATTATAATGGTTTGTAAAGAAAAAATTTAATTATCCAAATCAAGTCCCCCTGGGAGTGTCAAACCAGGTGTACATCAAGGATCATTTTCATATACCAGGTTACACTCAAGTCATGCCTGAAGCACCTTTTCAGAGTTGTTACCCCTAGGTACATTTGTTCCAGAACCACATCCACTTGTAGTATCCAGAAAGTGATGTATATTTTGAGATAACCACATAATCTCTACCTTACTAAAATTCTATGATGTTCTTCTATACTTATTCTAAAATTATACTTTATGGTTGTGTTCCCTAATCAATGTTTTTCTAAATCTATTTCCCAAGGTTGATGCTAGTCTTTCTCTAATACCAACTACTATTCCCTAACCCTAGAAGCTGAGAGTCGGTGCATTGTATTATTACATTGGAATAGATACATTGAATCAAATCCCGAATAACTAAATATTTTAGTATTCTTGGTAAACCAAATACAAACATGAGTCTTGAATTATAAATGAATGCACTAATTACAATAAAATTTTCTTATTTCTTGGGTAATCACTTTATTCCATATATATTATCCTTGAATATTTTTCTTAGTACACTTTCTATATTCCTGGGGAAAATAAAATAAAATAAGGGTTAGCTTAAATTCTCAGTAAGGGTCAAGTATATAAGAATAAATAATGAATCAATGAGAATATTAAATATATAAAGGTAAAAACTAAAAACACATGTCATGTAATCAATAAAGAGAATGCATAAACAATATGGAAAATTAATAACTAAAAACTCATTCAATTAAAATAACTAGATAAGGAATAATCAATATGGAAAAGAAAATAACTAAAACACATTCCATTTAATCAATGAAATGAGAAGGAAGTGCATCCATATACATGTCAGTGTAAAATATCATTGATATGTAATAACTGAAACAAATGAAGGAAACACATAATTATTGGATTCTATGTTTCCTTGGTACATGGTACCTTTACCGTCAAGATCAATTCTCAAGACAGTTTAAATCTATGGGTAAAAACTTATCTATTCTTCTTGTAGACAAACACAAAGGAGCTTTCACCAACTAATTTGATCTCATGAGACTAATAATGCATAGAGGGGATATATATAACTGGGACCTACCCATTTAGTACATGTTCAAATCATTCCTCATATATTGAATAATCAAATTAATTTAAGAACAATGTTCCTTATAAAATATCCACATTAAGTAGAAGATATAGATTAATAAATATTTCAACATATATAAGATAACATTTAAAGTAAACACCATATGTAATAATGGTATAAGGTTTAGGAAATAATCATATCCTGATTAATGACATTGATATTTAGGTAAAATTCAATGTTAATTGATCATATGAAATTAAATATTTCAAGGGGAATAACAAAGAAATAAAGGAATTGAATGTAAATACTATCCTTGTCAAAATCAATCATAAACCATCCAGAGGAAGAATAATAATGGTATTAATACAAAATATCCCAAGTGGTTTAAGGAAAATGGTTGTTTTCATTGATGAATAAAAATACTGTAAATAGATATATTAAAAAATATCTTAAGGAAAGTATTATTTTTTTAACATTTTAAAAATCCATTTTTTCATAAATCACCTCTGAAAAAAAATTATTTCAAAATAACCTTTTAAACTTAAAATTAAAGATTCTAAGAAGTGATTGAATGTAAATCTGTACATGTCTCCCAAGTTAAAAGGAACCTTTATTTTACATGGTAAAAGGTTAGAAATATTCCATATTTAGAAACAAATAAGAATATTCCATTGAAAACATATGTAAAAGAAAAAAGGGTTAAATTTAATTTGATAAATAATTTTGAAAATTTTAAAAACATGTTTGAAATTATTTTTAGAAATAATGGTTTTTAGAAGAAAAAAGGTTCTCTAAATTAAGAGAGAAATAAATTAGGGTTTACATACAAACATTTTCTAAAATATTTTGAGTACCAAAGAGTGAAAAATGGTACTATTACTTATACAATGTCATAAATAACCAAATAAAAAGAAAATGAAAGGTTTTATTAAACAATGATGAAATAATTTCCTCTAATGGAAATTCATGTGTAGAAATCCTAAACAAAATGAGAATGTGAGGTAAACCCATGAAAATACCATAATGTTAATGTGATCATCAATTGATAAATAGAATATTTTTCCTCAAATTCCTCTTATTTACCATATATTTTATTAATTTTTTAAATTATTTAAGTAATTATTTCATGTATTTTTGTTAATAAATTTCAGTTTTGTAATTTTATTATTAAATTAGTTAATTAATCAATTTTTATAATAAATTTTTAATTTTTAACTTTTAAAATTACCATTGTTGTTTTTATTTATTTCATTTTACTTTATTCATATTAAATTTTAATTATCCTTAAAATATTAATTTTATTTTGTTTCTTTTAATTAAGAATTTTACTTTTATTTACATAATTCACTAAAACATTAATTTAATTTTTCATCTTTTAACAATATATTATTTTAATTATTTCACCATAATAAAATTTATAAATTAAATTGATCTCAAAAATTAATTTTAATCTTTTAATTTTAATGTTTTAATTCATTTTATTAATAAAAAAATCAAATTATAAATTTTCTCTTCTTTTCATTGTATGTTAGGGTTTAATTTACGTTTTTTTAAATAATTCTATATGATTTAATTCAATTGTTTTAATTTCTCATTTATTATTATTTTTTTAATTTGATATTCTTTTATTTATTGATTTATCTTTTAGGTTTCAATTTTTTTAATTATTTACTATTTTAATTTTATTAATATTTGTTAATTAATTTTTATTTTAGTTTGTAGTTTAATTACAAGTGACACCATCAGCACTACTTCATTGTCACACCGACAGCAGTGATACACCATTATGTCCTTGTACAAAACCATTGGAAACCAAGGCTAACATGCCATCAGGTAGTTCCCTTTGAAACACCTCCATCGTGCATTGGAGGCAAAGTTTCCCATTTCGAAACATCGCCAGACCTTTACTCTCCTCCCTGAGTCATCGCCAAAGAATTGACATAATCACATTTCCACCAGCACTTTAGTGACTCACCATGGCAGCACTACCTCCACAGAAATACATCAACTCACCATTTCCCTGAATGCAACATTTATCATAGGACTCAACACACACCATCGCAACCCAGAACCCTAACTCACCACCAGCAATTTAATCCTCAAACTTAATTAGAGGAAGATGTTGAGCCACCTTCTGAAAGCTCCATCATCACCGCGAAAGATATGATTGAATACATTGTAAAACCAATTACCCATTGTCACTCGGATCCATATATAACATCACCCTTATTCAAATTTGAGAACCAGTAATGGGAGTCATGATCCGAGCTTATCTTACATAGATCTGAAACCCAGATCAATCATATAACAACCCTACTCTTATTTACACATTAATACATGTTTTACTACATGATATCAGACTTATTACAACCCCAAAAGTTAGATAGGTATAGTGTATTTTGTAATTAGGTACATCACATATCAATTTAAAACATAGAATACAACATATTTATTTGAAACCTCATTAACATGTTCATAATACTCCTTCTTACTTAAAACTGCGTGGGATATATTAGGGAAAAACATGTGAAGGGAGTAAACAATGAAAAACATGAAGAAAAAAATACATTTTAAAAAATAGGAATATCAATGAAAAATAAAAGGAATATGAATATAAAGGCATGATATATCATGATAATCATAACATAGAAATGTGGAAAAAACATAAAACACTACATCATAAATAAAAGGAATGTGTTAAACCCATATCCCAAAATGGTGGAAAAATTTCCCATTAAGGAATCAGGTTAAAACCTATCCCAATATGACATATCATGATATTAATCATTACCCAATGCATTGTAGTTCTATTAGGATGCACCCTTCATAATCATTTCAATCTCATGCTTAAGTGTGCCACATAGATCATATAACATGGATTCATTCAGCATCACGATTTATTCCATAATAAAAAAATGTGGTATGAATACATTTAATTCCCAAATAAATAGGTATATATGAATTAAGTTGAAT
This sequence comes from Viscum album, assembly GCA_963277665.1. Taxonomy (NCBI): domain Eukaryota; kingdom Viridiplantae; phylum Streptophyta; class Magnoliopsida; order Santalales; family Viscaceae; genus Viscum; species Viscum album. The sequence goes on from OY728123.1 coordinate 1,101,522,382, forward strand.
ACCCATTATAGAGTAATGGTAATGGTATTCACTATATGATGATTTTGGCATGGAAAATCACAGTGTAATTTTGGCAGCATAATGACATCATATAGAAATTCATAAAATGGGTTGATGGGAGATAAAAGGATCTATCAACATTTTGAAATAAATGAAAAGTAAGGGTATCATGGACTATAATATACCAATATATTAAATTTAATTTAAGGTGCAAAAATTAAAATAAGTTCATGAATGGAAATGAGAAAAGAGAAATCCCTTATGGAATTTCGGTATATTAACGGCTTAGGTAAGGGTCCAAATGGGGGAGGATAAATGATTCCTAATTAAAATAAAATCAAATAGAAATTTTTGAATTGATTATAAAATGATGATAATATAATAATTTTAAATGAAGAATACTTATTTCAAACAAGATTATTGAATTAAAAGGAAGAGAGGAAGGAGAGGATCCCTTATAGAATTTCAGAAAAATAATAGGTGTATATAAGGGTTAATAAGAGGGATAAATGGGAGTGGAAGGGATATAAAAATTTATACATAAAATTTAATATAATGTAGAAATTTAATAAAATATCCCATCATATGAAAAAAAGAAAATTAAAAGACATAACATGAAAGGAATGCTTGATAAAACAGGAGGGTGAAAGATCTGTTACTTGGATGTGTGACTCCAAAGGATTGAGAGAAGCTTCTTGTGGGATTGATGAAAACTTGGGAGGAATCTAGGGGTTAGGTTATAGATTTTTTTCAATCTTTAAATAGTTTTAGAGATGATAAATGGGGTCTTGGGTGGGTTTATATAAGAAAGATGAGAGATTTCTTTATTATTTTGGTTTTGGACACTACACAATAGAATATTCAAAACCAAAACCCATACCATGGTTTTTTACCATGGTTTATGGAAAAGGGAGTGGTATAAATTATTTTACATTTATAAGGTATGAAAATATTTAAATATTTCCCTTTCATATGTGGTGGTGAGTCACATTTTGAATGAAATGATTTTAAAATCTTAAAATATATTATAAGTCTTGGAGGGTTCACTAAGGCTTTATAAAATAAAACAAATAAATATAAAATTTCATTATTTTAAAGGAAAAAACATATATTTGGATTAATATATCTTTAATAATATTTATTACATCACTATTGGTCCATGATGATGTCATAAAACAGACTGTATATTTATGTGGTATTTAATTTTTACCAGAAAATTTGACTGTCTTAGAAAATTATGAAAAATTCACCATTGGATAATTTTGATATCCTAGTTAAAAAAATAATATTAACTTTATCTAAATAATTTTATAAATATTTGAATTTTAAATTTTTAAATAAAAACCAACATTTATTGAAAATTAAAGTGTTTTGGAAAAAAGCAGTTTTCAAACATTAATAAAAATTAATTATGACTTCATAAAAATTATATGATCATTTATATTTTATAAAAGTTATTTAATAATAATATTTAACTAGAATATTATTTTATTTAAAAAATACATTAATTAACCAAAAATAGATTTCTTAATTGAATTTGGATATTAACCAAAAATATTATTTGTGCTTTAAAAATAATTTACAAACAGTAATAGGAAGAAAATATATTGATTGTTCTATACAAAAATAATGTACATATTCCTAATTCCAGGTTCTTTATACATGTCCTTTTATTACACTAACATTCACCCAAAGAGTAAGGTGTGCGATGGCGGGGCTTTCATGGGGTCGTTCACTGATCATAGTTTGGTTCGTGATCTCGATGAGCTTGAACTTCTCCCAAAAACAGTTTTAGTCATGCATAAGATGTTAGATCTTGGCTTGGGATTGGTCTAGGGAAATTCCAAAAAATGATATCCCCTTTGTAAGCTTCTATAAATGGGATTCATAGGGTACAATCCTATAGGTTGAGGTAATCACATCCATTATTTGTGCCAAAATGATTTTTTAAAACCCTATATTTATACTAGTCATGTGATCACTGTTCAATGGTTATATTATCAATGGTAAAGACATTTAATGGTAATTTAAATCCAATTAGATATAATAAAACAAAATAATTACTTGTTTCTTCTATAACCATAAGACATTTAATTAAATCAAAAGGGAAATTTTATTTATAAATGCTTGGGTCATTACAGGTTCAGAACCAAGCAGTAACCACCTCAACCACCAATGATGTCATATGCTCCTCACATGATCCATCATCATGAGTTGAATTCGAAGTCACTATCATCACCTCTTGCATCCCTCATCGATGTTTGAGGATCCTCCATTGTTAAAGGTGATAGAAACCAACATCATCGGGTTGAGGAAGGAGTTGACATCATGGAGGAGCAAGATGCTAGGAGAAGCCTTAATTGGCTGATTCCTTCTAGAGGAAGGAATAAGAACCTCTAATCGCATATATAAGGGAGACGTAGGGGAGAAATAGAAGAAAAATTAAAATAAAATTAAGTTAAATTAAATAAACCTAAATAAAAATAATATTTAAAATAAAACAAGTAATAATAAAACTAATAAATTATATAAAATAGTTTAAATTATAATTTAATCAAATTAATAAATATTAAATTATATGCTTAATTTTTTATTATTTTTATAATAATAATTAATAATAATACATTAACATAATAAATAAATTAATTACAAATATAGTAATGATAACATTATATAAAATAAATAATTATAGATTTATTAACTTAACAAGATAATAAATTTTAATATTAATCTTTAAAATATAATAAAACATTGAAATTAATTATGTTAAATCAATAAATTAACTACTAATAATTAATTAAATTTTAATATGAATAGTAATAATAATAAATAAATTCAAAATAATTAAACATAATATTATTTTAATATATATATTATTATATTAAAGACAATTATGATAATTATTTGTGTTAATATTTTTAATAATATAATTTTATAATTTAAATGTCAGTTAATATATCTGTAATGACTTTAATACTTAATTATTTTATAATTATTTTACTTAACTAAAAAATTTATTTTCTTTCTAAAATATTTAATTTCAATGTAACAAAACTTTGTTTTTAGATGGAGGCATAAGTTGGAATAGTATCCAGGCTCATCCCAACTACCAATAGTAGTTATTTAAAAGGGATCTACTAACTTGACAAGCATGACATTAAATGAAGACACGTGTTTGATGACTTTGAAAAAGGCATAGTTGAGTTGGCATTTACTATGGGTGCTTAACAGAGTAAAAAAGGAGGATTTTTAAAAGGAGTTAGATAGAAAAAAAATTAAAGTACTGGATTCATTTGAACATTCATTCGATCATTTTCTTGGAGACTCGAAGGGGAGGAGTAGTAGTCGGACAAAGACCTATAGAACAGAGCTTCAGTAGCACCGATTATAGTAACCTTTTTGGGGAGATCAATTTTCTCTTGTGTATTTTCATTATATCAAATTTAATTTTATCCTTTTTTTGAATTGAGTATGGAATTTTAATAAACATATTATGCTCAGTATGTTATAATTCTACTTGTTAATTATTTAATTTCTTCAAATAATATTTTATAATGAATTCAAAATTGATCGGCAAGATCAATTTCTAATCCATTAAAATTATTTTGGTAATTTTAATTTAAACTTCTAAACATCAAGATAAATTAGTGATATTGTTCTTGAATTTCTTTCTAAAAGATTAAAATAAAAACATTGGAAAGTTACAGATAGTTCTACTCCATTGATTTCTTTTAATTCTTATAGTAGTTTGATTAATTCTTGGAGTGGAAAACTCCATGATTTCATCCTTCTATATTTTAATCTACTTGAATGGTATATTAAACCAATATTCTTCCAAGGTTTATTACAATATGATTTCTATGAAAAAATATCATTTTTAGACTATTGTTGTTAGAGTTTCCAGGGAATCTTCCCTGATCAGCTTCAATTCAATATTTTTTCATGTATTTCATTCACTATTTTCATGATTATTCATTATATCTCCAATTACAACCTTTTTATTTAGAAAAAAAATTGTTTCATCATACTTTATTCATCAAAAATTTAAAAATTAAAAATAAAACTACGAATTTCACCCACTATTTTCAATAGTGGGACCTATTTTGAAAAATTTAGGTAGCTCAACCTTCCCTGTGGGTTCGACCCTTCACTACTATACTAGTGTAGGTTTATAAATAATATTATGAAGGCCATAAAATTTAGTGATAGATTTAAAAAACATGGATTAATGTGAAGGATTTAATCAAGCTAACGATCTTTTTTGTCTTTGTTGTGGTTATTATGGACATACTACCTAGCAGTGTGTCTATAATAAACCACAAAAACATTAATCACTTTGAAAAAATAATCACTCCTTTGAGCTCAGACCTGATTTCCTAGAAATATTTAACAAAGTTTTTACTGATATGGATGCTAATATGGGTTCTAGTCTGACCCAAAACAATGAGCATCAAATAAAAAAATCTAAACAATAATATAAAAAACTCAAAAAGTTAAAAATCATGCTCTTAGAGTTAAAAAAAATTAAGAAACAAGAATAAATTGAATTAAATGAAGGATAATATGTTTTTTTGGAGAAATTGAGAGACAAGTAAAATGGATTGTGAGGTTGAAATTATGGAAGGATAATACACTTTCATTGAAGAATTTGAAACAAATGAAGAAACAAATTTTAACATAACCAACTCTCTGAATTAATAATTAAACACTAATAAATATGTTAATAACTTAAAGTGAGTTGTGTTAGAAATTTTTTTAAAGGAACTAAAAAAAATTAAAGAAAAATTCCCCATTGTTTACATGGTTCATAAATTTTAATGAATTAACTATTTTATGATCTTTGAAAACATGATTACTCAGGTTGAGTAAAATTTAGAAAATGTGAAATGGAATTATAAAAAAACTTTACCAAAATTTTCTGAAAATTTGAATAAAGAACCTAAACATGAAATGGGTAATATGTTGGAAGAGAGAAAAAACTGGAAATCATTGATTCTAAAATTATTAAACCTGAATTGAAAACCAATATTCCCTATTTTTAAACATTAAACCCAAAAATCATTGAAATGATGAGTGATGAAAATGATTAGGGACTATGTTTTAAGGGAAAAATGATTGATTAATTTTCATATTTTTTTCCTTTTAATAAATTTTCTTCAATTTATTTGTTTATGAAGATATGAAGTATTGTTGACCAACTTGTGGATAATTTTTTAAATTTGAAAATTTTGGAATCTAAATTTATTGAAGCCGAACTGAACAATTCTCCCCTAAAGTTAAACTATAATAGTAAACAATCATTTATTTAGAGAGTTAACTATTTTATTTTGAACATCTAGGATAGGTTGAACAGACATGTGATTATTTAAGTAGATAAAATTTTTCATTTGAAGTGGTTGATAATTTTTGTTCAGATGATGAATGTTTAGAATAGGTTCATAACATTATAAAACCTGAATATTTTAATGGTCAAACAAGCCCTCTTCTATGTTGTTCACAAAATTAATTAATTGATTCAGGTGAAAAATACCAACTAGATATTGAAAGTAGTTTATAAGGGGAGTTTCACTTGAGTTCAAATGTTTCTAAATATATTCATCATACCATTTCAACACTTCTTGAACCTGATTGTTAAAAATATGTCACAAAAACCCCATGAATTTGATTTTGTAAAGGGTGATTTTGAGAGAGATACATCTTTGAAAATAATGTCACACCACTAGGTGCACCTATCTCAACTCTGTCCCTTCATAAAAATCTAAATTTCATCTATTTTTAACATAATATATAAGTGGACATCACTACTACCAAAAGTTATTTTTTTGTCTTTTTTTCTATCGATGAGATTAAAGGTTTCTTAACATAGATTGAGGGAGTCAATTATTTTTTCACCAGAAGCTAAATATCATGAAAATAATAAGAGAGTGACTTTTGATGATTAATTTATTACTCAACTTGACGACTCCTTTGAGAAGTTTCTTAAGTATAAAGGGTGTTTCATAGTTAATTTTGTAGTTGATAAAAATTTAGTTTCTATTTTCTTAATCTATAGAGCCCACAAATTTCATCCTTATGTTAAAAATGCATGGTAAAAATTCATTTGGTGATTTATGGATAATTAACCACACCCAACTAGTGTCATTAGTTAGTTTCTAGGGGATTCTGGCTGGGGAATTTAAAACTAGCAATGCATGGGTGGAAGCCCATGATTTTATTACTTTTAATAAAACATTTGTACTTTCAATAAAGTCAAACTGAATATGTAAAGTTTAGTGTTTCATGGGACTGAACCCATGGTTTTTCTTTTTTTAACTTTTGTTATTATTATGCTCTGAATAATTTGTTTCTTTTATCTCTCATTGTATTCTATGTTTTGAATAGATTTATTTACTTGGTCTATGTGGTCTTTGTCCTTTAATAAGATTGCTATGGGTCCCACTAGAAGAGTAGAATTACCTTTATTTATCAACTCACAAAATGTTTCATGTTAATGCCTCGTTGGAATGGAAAGATTCATTAATCAATGAAGTTCCCGATTTTTATTTCTTAAACTTTTTTCTTCTCTTCTATATTACTATCCAAAAAGGAAAAATAAGACACACTTCCACTACTGGAAATGATTCACCACAATGATAACTCATTTTTATGGAAGTGGAAGTGATTCATTGATGTATTTATTCCACTTTAATTCATACTAGAATGTCATTGGAAAATTTTTAGGTATTTTCTGGATTATTGAAAATTGGTATTATAAAGTTTTTAAATTTTCTCACTTTGTGAAATTATGTGTGGGGGTGATATGAGGATGGTTTCTAATTTTGGGTGATTTTTTTTTATTATTATAAAGACCCAATGTTTTATCAATGGAAATTCCTTTCTTATAATTATGACCTATAATCACATGAAATCACAACACAATGACCTAATAAGTACTATGTGACCTTTAAACATAATATTGTCACTTCTGTGTTTTGAATTTCGAAAATCTGACATACATAGTTGTGATCAGTAAGATGTTTGGAGTCTAATATGACACACTTAATTTTTCATGAATATTAACCTACCCCCACGAATAGTAATATGACCCTTATGAATAGTAAACCATACAAAAGAATATTAACCTCACCCATAAATGTATAAATAAAATTTAGGCGTCTTATTGGTGATAATATGACCATAGTAAAAGTATTGGTATTTTTGTAAGTCATAAATAATTAATTGAAATTAATTAATTTAAAAGAAATTTTATTTTCCTAAAATGTTTTTATAAATTAAAAATTTTATTTCTTCTGGTTTTAAGATGATTTTATAAGACCTTATGTAATTTTTAAAAGCATTATAAAATCAGTTATAGTATTAAAATCTATATTTTTCAAGTAAATTATGATTTTAATTAAAAATTAAATTAATAATATTTAGAAAAATACTTTTGAAAATGGATCTCATTTTTGTATTCTACACACCAAAAAATGGTTAGGGTGAATTTTTGGGATTTTTCTAAAATACATGAATTTTTTTATGAATAGTAAAATACAATAATTCACAATAAATGCTAAAACCATAATTTATGCATCATTCTTGAGTCATGGATGATGTAAATGGACATTGTTTTGAACTCACATGAACATATTATTATTTTTTTTCACAATAATCATTACTATTTCTTGTCTTAGGGAAAAATAATAAACTAGTGATTAAAATATTAAGAAAACCCTCCTCCCCTCCACTATAAAAACCACTCATACTCTCATCTTCTCTTAACTCCTCTTAAGCCTTGTTCCTTCTATAAATTCTACCCAAATCCCTCCCTAATCTAATTACCCACATCTATAATCCCTTGGTCTCATCAAAAGACTAAATCCTCTCCCCTTAATAGGCTCTCAAAGGAGATAAACTCAAGAGGTAAATTCATCTTTCTGATTCTTTTATTTTCTTTCAAGTCCTTTTCTTTTCTTTTTTCATTCCTCACCTCCCTTCACCCAAATGGTATGATAAATATAGTAACATACATGTACTAGAATTTTATTATTTTAATGAGATATTTAATTATAATATCTCCTTCCGCCTCATTTTATACTATAAATGAAAATGTCGTCTAAGATGTGTTGATTTATCACATTAAAGGACGACGTGTTTTCAATTTTCATTACCATTTTCTAGACTAGACATGAAACCATTTTAATGGTTAAACCAGATCATAGTATATGTATTTTATCTTATTTAATGTTTTTTAATTCTTATAAATTCATGATGTAAAATAATAATGCAAAACAAGTTAATTGTGAGCAAAATCGCCAAGTTAATCCAAGTGTTTATCATTAATGTTTTATATAATGATTCACCATCACAATAAATAAACAAATGAATTTTACAACCATTTATCCTTCTATACATTAAATAATAAAATATAACTTCAATTCTGGACAACCACTTTCATCATACATGAGTATCTGAACATGAATATAAGTGAACTGATCCTTAAAACCAAGGAAACAAACTGACCCGAACAATGAAATTGACCCTCATAACCAATAAAAAAGGTTATGAATGAACTCAAAAAGGATATAATAAATCATTTAAATCTAAAATATTTCTGTAATTATTAATTAATGAGCCTAATTTTATTATTCAGGTCATTAATATCAAGTAGACAATACCATCGGACTTCAAGTAAGGGATCCTCTCTTTCTCACATTTATTCAATAATCTCCTCTATGTTATGACATTTTACATATAATTCCTAATGATGGGGTATGATTTATCACCTTCACAATAATTACCTTATGATTTATAAAATATAATAAATCCTTTTATCTCTCGTTAATTCCTCCTAAGTACTCCTGATACCATGCCGATATTCCGTAAGGGATTCTACCCGAACCCCCTTTATTCTTTTGGGTTTCTCTATCTTTCTTTTTTCCCAAATGAAGTTCTCTTTTATTTTAATGAAAAACTTATACATACTGTGTATATGTTCCAAAATCATGTTTTAATATCCATCCCTCATTCTCTTTTGGGTATATACATGATTTTAAGTGATTCCCTCCTCAATACTTCCTAATAAGCAAACTCGTTTTAAGGGAACTTCCCAAATTTTTACCCAATTTCAAGTGCACTCTACCATTTTTTTAATCCACCAATGTTTTTATAAAATCAGTGTTTTTATTATTAAAACCATCTTGTTTCACTTTTGGTTTTATATAAAAGGTTATTCCATTTTTGATTTTAAATGCTCTTTAGTATTTTCTTTAAAACCATACTAAAATGTTTTAATGATAAGAATTTCCTAAATACTCTTCTTACATGTTTTCACTTCTGTTTTAAATCACTTACAATGATATATTCATATTTTACCTTATTAATTTCCATATATGTTTCAATTCCCTTCTCTCTTGGAAACTTTTATGATACGCCCATTCATTATGCTTTATGACATGAATGTGATACCCATTTCTCTCCATGAGTTCCCTTAAGTTTATGTATAATTGATTATGTATGATTATTTATGTGGAAAGAATATTCGTGAACATGTAAATATGGTTACACCCATATAGTGATATAATAAATTGGTTAGATTTTAGTGTCATGAGACGTTATGTGCAACGATCTTGGCGGTTAGCCTTGACTCGTGTTACCATGTGCAACAGTCTTGGTGCTTAACCTGGACTCGTACTCCTCTATGTGCAATGAGACTTGACTTGTGCTAATGTCAAGATTTATGTAGCTACCAAATTACTATGAATTTATGTTTATATAATCCCATGTCTATATTTTATGATTATATATGCCATTTTATATCATTATGTCATGATCTCTAACCCTTGTGCTAAAGTATTATTCTTATGTTTATTTCCTTACTGGGCATTTTAGCTCATCCCTTTGTTCATGTGATCCCCAGGGTACCCTATGCAGATGTAAGGGAGAAAATAAAGTTAGTATCTCTTTATGAAGATTAAATAAACAAGTGTTTTTTTAGTTCTATGTTTTCAGTTTTATGTACCTAGTCTTCAAAGACACTAGACTTCCTAATACTTTTATTGTACTCTGATGTTTAATTATGTCTATAATCATGTAATGTTATGTGTAAAAGGATAGGGTCGCTATATTTGGTATTAGAGTATGGTTTGGTTATTTTTTGGAGATTAGGATTAGAGAGCATTAGTAAGAACCTTAAGGATGATACTAAGTATAAGAAAGCACCCCTAAATTTTGGTAAGTATAGAGTATGTGGTTTATTAATAAAATAAATCCATGCATGGATACAAATAGGTAGAAGTGGCTTTGGTACAGATGTATCTAGGGGTAAAACCTAAAAACACCGCTTTGATCTAAACTTGAACGAGAACTTGTGCATGACAATAAGCCTTGATGCACTCTTGGTTTGACACTCTTGGGGGATATGATTTGTTAAATTCATGAGCTCAATACGAACCATTACTAAGGGAATGAAAAAACACCATAAGAATATAAGTTAAGGAATAGATCAAGGATAACCTAGATTGAAACATAGGGAATCAAAAATTAGGATATACTTCTCCTTTACAAGTTTATCCTCTTATGTTCAAATCTTCCTTTTTATTCTTAATAGCTAAGTATTCATGCCCTCTAATTGTACTTTCTTTTTCTTAGCTAATAGAAGGAAATAGAAGAACACATTCCAATAATCAATGTGATAGGGAATGTGAATATTTCCCTAATGATATGTCTGATATGATGGGAAAGGGTTCTCAAAAATTTATGACAGTACTTGCTCAGCTAGCTCAAGTTATTAATAATAACTTGAATCATGTGGAACACCATCCTTCTCCAAGGAAGGATCAAGATGCTATTGAATCCTTCATGCAGCAAAGGCCTCCCATGTTTAGTGGATCTTTTAATCCCCTCCTCACATAATAGTGGATTAACTCCATTGAAAAGATATTCTCTGTCCTTTAGTTCTTAGAAAAATATAAAGTCACACTGGTGGTCTATCATTTAGATGGGTAAGCTTATTAGTGGTGGATACTGATCAAGAATATGAAGCCCTGGGAGGAAATTGATTCCATGGATTAGGAGTAATTCAAGAGAATGTTTTTCAATAAATATTTTTCTTGAACCCTCCATCTCAAGTTGGAAAGAGAGTTCCTCAGACTCAAGTATAAGGAAGATGATTCCATCAAGACGTATAAAGAAAACTTTACAAGGATTTCAAGGTATGTATCTAGATTTATTATGAACACCAAAATCATGGTGGGTAACTTCTTTAGCATAATAAATCTGAGTCTATGAAAAGTGTTGGTTATTCAAGACTTCAACAGCTATGAGGATATTGTCTATTGTTCCCCTAAGGTTGAAATGGAGATCAAATACTCTCATTGGTATCGTGGGCCCGATGACAAAAAGAAGAAAATGAAATATAATGTGGGTGGTCCCACAAATAAATTCCATGCTGGAAAGAGGATCGATCATCCTAGATGTAAATATTGTGGGAAGAATCATCTTGTGAACTATCTAAAGGGGACCATTAATTACTTCAAATGTGGAAAATTGTTACATATGGCTAAAAACTTATGACGGGATATGAAGAATCTTGTTAATATGGAAGAAGAAAGGAAGGTTCATATCAACAATAATCTTGTAGTGCACTGTTAAAACTTCAAGGAGAATGAGCATTATGCAAACAATTTCCCTAAGTTGAGGGTTGTCAATGGAAAACAACAACAACCTCCAAGGCAACAAGGAAGGGATTATGATATCACTAGTACTGAGTTGGAGCTGGAAAATGATGTGGTGATAGGTACTCTGGTTATTCATTCAATAATAGAAAACATACTATGTGATTCTGGTTCTACACATTCTTTTAGATCTTGAAAGTTTAGTAGAACTATCCAAATACCACCTCAAAATTTGGAGGATAAGTTATCTATGAGAACAGAGAATGGTGAAATCATTGCATGCATGGTTTATACCTCCTCCTAGGTTAACGTTTGTGGACTAAACCTCCCAGTAAATATTTTCATACTTAATTTAGTGGATTTCAACGCTATCTTGGACATAGATTGGCTATCTTTTTACAAAGACAACATTAACTGTCGGGAAATGGATATCACTCTTCACATCCCAAACCATCCTCCAATTCTTTACAAGTGTAAGGAGGAAGTTGAATCTACATTAGAATCATCATCTTAAGTGAGGATATTTCTTTCTTATGAGCAATCATATCTTTCCCAAATGATTGAGACAAAGGAGAGAATCATGCTTGAAGACATGCTCATCCTGAGGGATTATACTGATGTATTTCTCGAAGAGTTGTTTGGTATTCCTCTTGACCGAGAGGTTGAGTTATCAATTGAAATTATTCCTAGATCACTGCCTATATCAAAGACACCTTATAGAATGGCCATTTTAGAGCTAGAAGAGCTAAAGAAGTAGTTATAATAGAATCTAGAGAATGGTTTTATACTCCCGAGTGCTTCACCATAGGGGGAACCAGTCCTCTTCGTCAAGAAGAAGGATGGATCAATGTGCCTTTGCATTGATTATCATGAGCTCAATAAAATCGTGATAAAGAAAAATTATCCCCTGCCACGGATAGATGACTTGTTCGATCAGCTTCATGGGTATGGTTATTTCTCTAAGGTGTACCTTTGATCGGGATATAACCAATTAAAGGTGAGGAAGGAAGATTTTCCCAAGACTGTCTTTCGAACAAGGTATCGACACTATGAGTTTATAGTGATTCCCAGGCTAACATTTGTAATGGAGATCCGCAGCTTTTAGGGTCTGTCTGGGTATCATTGATGATTTGTAAAGAATGTTTCATGATTTTCAAACCCAATGACCAAGCTGACATGGAAGGGAGTAAAGTTTGTCTGGACTCAGGAATGTGAAGATTGTTTTAAAGAGTTGAGGAGGCTTATCACCGCACCATTACTCACACTCCCAAAAAGTGGGTAACTCTTTGTTTTTTACAGTGATGCTTCAAAGAAGGGATTAGGTTTTTTACTGATGAAAAATGATAAAGTGATAGCCTACACCTCAAGGCAGCTAAAAAAATATGAGAAAAACTATCCTATGCATGATCTAGAGTTGGCAGTTGTGATCTTTGCATTAAAAATATGGCGGCATTATCTCTATGGGGAGAAGTGTGAGATATATACTGATCACAAGAGTCTCAAATATATATTCACACAAAAAGAGGTTAATATGTGCTAGTGAAGATGGATAAATCTCATCAAGTATTATGACTTCTCAATCCACTACCATCCCAGTAAGGCAAACAAGGTGGAAGATGCTCTAAGCAGAAAAGATCCTACATCTTTATCAATGATGAGAATTTAAAAGGATCTAATATTCTTAGATTTGAAGAGGATTTATATAGGAATAATTAAGGGAGGAACATCATCAATCATTTATCAAATGATTACTCAACCATACCTTATAGTGAAAATTAAGGATGATCAAAGAAAATATGTGGAAATTCAGAAAAGGGTAGAATCTATTAGAAATGGTAAATTCTATAAGTTCAAGATTGATGATGAAGGATTTTAAAGATTTGGGTCATTATTATGTGTACCATCTGGTCGATAGATAAATAATGAGATTTTTAATGATGCACATATCTCAACCTTCTCTATTCACCCAAGGAGTGCAAAGATGTATCGAGATCTCTGAGATAATTTTTGGTGGGACAATAAAGAAAGAGATTACTGAATATACATCAAAGTGTATGGTATGTCAACAAGTGAATGATGAAAGATAGAAGTCTAAGGGGATGATGAAACCACTACCCATACCAACTTGGAAGTGGAATAACATCACCATTGACTTTGTCACTGGACTTCCAAGGATATCCAGAGGAAAAAAATGCTATATGGGTCATTGTGGATCGTCTTACAAAGACATCTCACTTTATTGTAATTCGAGAGGACTTCTCATTGGATTGAATTTCACGGATATATATCAAAGAGGTGGTATGGCTTCATGAAGTACCAATATCTACCGTATCCAATCGAGATCTGAGGTTCACCTCAAAGTTCTAGAAAAGTCTCCAACATTATCTAAGCATTGAACTGAACTTCAGTACGTCCTATCATCCTCAAACTGGTAGCCAATATGAGCAAACTATTTAGATACTGGAAGATATTTTGAGAGCATGTTCTATGGACTTCAAAGTAGGATAGGACCAACATATTCCATTGGTTGAATACTCCTACAACAACAGTTTCCACTCAAGCATCTAAATGGAACCATACAAATATCTTTATGGGAAAAGGTGCAGAACCTCGACATGTTGGGATGAAGTCAGTGAGCATAAGCTTCTAGGACATGAAATGGTTGAAGAAATGGTGAAGAAGGTGAAAACCATTTAGCAACACATCAAGGTAGCCCAAATTAGACAAAAGAGTTATGCAAAAAATTGTCAGTGAGACCTTGTGTTCAAAGTTGGATACATGTTATTTCTACGCATATCTCCATGGAAGAAGTTCATGAGATTTTGGAATAAAGGAAAGCTAATTCCCAGGTACATCAGCCCCTTCAAGATTATTGATCGTGTTGGGGATGTGGCCTATCGACTGGGACTTCCACCAACCATGTCCAAAGTACATGATGTCTTTCATGTATCCCTCTTATGGAAGTACATACCAAACCCTTCAAATGTACTCTCTTCAAAGGTGGGGTAGTTGTAGAATGACTTTTCTTACAAGGAGAATCTAGAGAATATCTTGGATGGTAGAGATAAAGTTCTATGTAACAAGACTACTCATCTGGTCAAAGTACTGTGGTGTAACCATAAGTACAAAGAGACAACATGGGAACTAGAGGAGGCAATGAAGGAAAAGTACTTGCACCTATTTATGGCTTAGAATGTAAAAAAAGAAATTTCGAGGGTGAAATTTCAAAAGGGGGGATAATGTAACGACCTAATGTTTTATCAATGGAAATTACTTTCTTATAATTATGTCATATAATCACATAAAATCACAATACAACAACCTAATAAGTAATATGTGACCTTTAAACAAAATATTTTCACTTCTATGTTTTGAATTTTGAAAATATGACATACATGGTTGCGATCAGTAAGATGTTTGGAGTCCGATAAGACGAAAATATTTTTTGGAGAATAGTAACCCACCCTTATAAATAGTAACCTACTCCCATGAATAGTAATATGACCCTTATGAATAGTAAATCATCCAAAAGAATAGTAACCTCACCCATGAATGTATAAATAAAATTTAGGCATCTTATAAGTGATAATATGACCATAGTAAAAGTATTTTATTTTTGTAAGTCGTAAATAATTAATTACAATTAATTAATTAATTTAAAAGAAAATTTATTTTCCTAAAATATGTTCATAAATTAACAATTTTATGGATTTTGGTTTTAAGATAATTTTATAAGACCTTATGTAATTTTTTAAAGCATTATAAAATCAATTATAGTATTAAAATCTATATTTTTCAAGTAAATTGTGATTTTAATTAAAAATTAAATTAATCATATTTAGAAAATTATTTTTTGAAAAATGGATCTAATTTTTGGATTCTACACATTGAAAAATGGTTAGGGCGATTTTTTGGAATTTCTCTAAAATACTTGAATTTTTTATGAATTGTAAAATACGATAATTCACAATAAATGCTAAAACCTGAATTTCTGCATTATGCTTGAGTCATGGATGATGTAAATGGACATTGGTTCGAACTCACATGCACATATTACTGTTTTTGGTCACAAGAATCATTACTATTGCTTGTCTTATGGAAAAATAATAAACTAATGATTGAAATATTAAGAAAACCCTCATCCCCTCCACTATAAAAACCACCCACACTCCCCTCTTCTGTTCACTCCTCTCAAGCCTTGTGCCTTCCATAAATTATTCCTAAATCTCTCCCAAACCTCCCTCCCCTACTTCCAGCAGCCTTTGGTCTCCTCAAAAGACCAAATCCTCTACCATTAAGAGGCTCTCAAAGGAGATAAACTCAAGAGGTAAATTCCTCTTTCCGATTCTTTTATTTTCTTTCAAGTTCTTTTCTTTTATTTTTTTATTTACTAACCTCACTTCACCCAAATGCTATGATAACCCCAGTAGCGTACATGAACTTGAATTTTATTATGCTGATGGGATAGTTTATCATAATCACTCCTTACCCCTCCTTTTATACTATAAATGAAAACATTGTCTGAGATGTGTTGATTTATCACATTCAATGATGACGGGTTTTCAATTTGCATTACCATATTCTAGACTGGTCATGAAACCATTTTAATGGTTGAAAAAAATCATAATATATGTATTTTATCTTATTTAATATTCTATATTCCTTATAAATTCATGATGTAAAATAATAATACAAAACAAGTTAATTGTGAGAAAAATCGTCAAGTTAATACAAGTGTTTATCATTAATGTTTTATATAATGACTCACCTTCACTCCAAATAACCAAATGAATTTTACAACCATAAAACCTTATGGATGTTCAATAAGAAAATATAACTTCAATTCTATAAAAACACTTTCATCATACATTTTTATCCGAACATGAATATAAGTGAACTGATCATTAAAACCAAGGAAACAAGCAGACCCGAACAATGAAATTGATCCTCATAACCAATCAAAATGAATATGAATGAACTCAAAAAGGTTATCCTAATTCATTTACATGTAAAAGACTTTCTAGAATTATTAATTAATGAACCAAATTTGATTATTCAGGTCATTAATATCAAGTGGAGAACACCATCAAACTTAAGGTGATGGATCCTCTCTTTCTCACATTTATTCAAGAATCTCCTCTATGTTATGCCCATTTACGTATAATTCCTAATGATGAGGTATGGTTTTTCACCTTCCTCATACTTCCCTCATTGTGTATAAAAGATGAAAAATCACTTTATCTCTCATTAAGCCCTCCTATGTACACCTGATACCATGCTGATATTCCGTAAGGGATTCTACCGGAACCCCCTTTATTCCTTCGGGTTGCTCTATCTTTCTTTTTACCCAAATGAAGTTGTCTTTTCTTTTAATGTAAAACTTATACATACTGTGTATATGCTCCAAAATCATGTTTCAAGATCTATCCATCATTATATTTCGGAGATATACATGATTTTAAGTGATTTCCCTCCTCGATATTTCCCAATAAGCAAATCGTTTTAAGGGAACCTCCCAAATTTTTACCCAATTTCAAGTGAACTCTACCATTTATTTTAAGCCGACAATGTTTTTATAAAATTAGTCTTTTTATTAGGAAAAACTTATTGTTTCACTTCTGGTTTTATATAAAATATTATTCCCTTTTCGATTTTAAATTCCATTTAGTATTTTTCTTAAAACCGCACTAAAATGTTATAATGCTTAGAATTTCCTAAATACTCTTCTTATATGTTGTTACTTCTGCTTGAAATCACTTACCATGATATATTCTTAATTCACCTTATTAATATCCATGTATGTTTTAATTATTTTCTCTCATGGACACTTTTATGATACACTCATTCATTATGTTTTATGACATGAATGTGATACTCATTTCTCTCCATGGGTTCCCTTATGTTTATGTATGATTGATTATGTATGATTATTTATGTGGCCAGCATATTCATGAACATGTTAAGATGGGTGCGCCTAGATAGCGCTCCAATGAATTGGGTAAAGTTTAGTCTCATGAGATGTTATGTGCAACGGTCTTGGCGGTTAGCCTTAACTCGTGCTACCATGTGCAATGATCTTGGTGGTTAACCTTGACTTGTGCTCCTCTATGTTCAATGAGCCTTGACTCGTACTAAAGTCTTGATTTATGTTGCTACCACATTACTAGGAATTTATGTTTATATGATCCCATGTTTATATGTTATGATTCTATAGGCCATTTTATATCATTATGTCATGATCTATAACCCTTATGCTAAAGCTTTATTCTTATGTTTATTTCCTTGTTGGGCTTTTTACCTCATCCCTTTATTCATGTGATCCCCAGGGTACCCTATGAAGATGTAAGAGCTCAAAAGAAGTTATGATCTCTTTATGAAGATTAAATAAAGAAGTGTTTTTTTTAGTTCCATGTTTTCAGTTTTATGTACCTAGTCTTCAAAGACACTAGACTTCACGATCCTTGGCCTGTACTCTTATGTTTAATTTTGTCTAAAATCATGTAATGTTATGTGTAAAAAGGCTAGGGTCGCTGTATTTATCATGCATTTTTCTCCTCTACTATATATCTGATTGAATCTAAATTTTTAAATTGCTTATACCCAATTTACACATTGCACTCAATTTTCACATGCTACTATTTGAACTTAATTCATTTAATGATAATCTATATGAATCTGTTGTAACATTTTTATTGTGGAAATCACATTGTTTGAACTTTATTGCGACCCTTGGGCTTATCATATAACTATTAAATTGAAATTCTATTTTATACATTTTTATTGTGGAAATCACCTTTTATTTTTTCACATTGTTTTTTAGAATGAATGAAAAATTGATCGGTAAGATCAATTTCTAATCCACTAAAATTGTTTTCAAACTTATATTTTAAACTTATAGACATCCAGATCAATCAGAGAGATTTATCTTGAATTCCTCTCTTTAAGCATAAAATTTAAAACTTTCTAAATTTACGGTGAGTTCTGGTCCATTGATTTATTCTAATATCCATAGTAGTTTGATGAATTACTGGAGTGGAAAACTCCAAGATTTAATCCTTCTGAGCTTTGATCTCTTGGCGATGGAGATTAAACCAATGTTTTTTCAAGGTGAATTACAATATAATTTTTGTGAAAAAGTGCCCTTTTTAGACCAACAGTATTAGAATTTCTCGAGCATCTTCCTTGATCAACTTCAATTCTATATTTGCTCCAATATTTCATTCAATATTCTCCCTGTTTATTAATTATAACTCCAATTATAACCTAGTTCCTCACCAAAATAATTGTTTCATGATATTTTCTTCATTAACAACTTAAAAAGTGAAAACAAAAATAAGAATTTCACCAACTATGTTCAGTAGTAGGACCAATTTTGAAAAATTTAGGTAGCCCAAACTTTCTTGGGGGTTCAGGTCTTCACTACTATACTAGTGTATATTTATAAATAACATTTTGAGGGCCATTATAACCTTCGATCCTATCAAAATTTGGCGTTGTTTCTGGGTAAGGCTTCAAGCGACCAATCTTTTTCCAAAACTAAAAAAAATATTTTAAAAAAAAGATCAATATTTTTTAAAACATATAATTTTAAAAACTACTTTTTATTTTAAAAAAATTGTTTAACAACTTATTCTGTTTAGTTATTGTGAACTTTTTCCCATTTCTTGAGTTGAATGTCATGTTTTTCCTTTATCTTCTTGAATGTGTGTGTTTGGCCTTATTCACTAATTTTAGTTGTTTATTTTTTATTGTTCCATACTGTTACTTTTATAATTTGGTGATAGATTTAAAAAAACATGGATGAACATGAAAGAATGAATTATTCTAATTGTCCTTTCTATGTTCCTTGTGTTTATTATGGATATATTGCATGACTACATGTCTATAATCAACCACAAAAAATTAATCACTTTGAAGAAAATGAACATCACATTGATCCCAAACCTAATTTCCTAGGAAAATTTGAACACTTTTTCTATTAAAAAATTCACTATTTTAGGATATTTAAAAACATGATTACTCTAGTTGAAGAAAATTTAGGAAATGAGAACTTGAATTATAAAAACCCTTCACCCAAATTTTCTAAAATTTTGAATAAAGAACCATAACTTGAAATGGGGAATATGCTCAAAGAGAATAATAAACTGGAAACATAAATTCTAAAATTACTGAACCTGAATTAATAACCAATCATTCTTATTTTAAAACATTAATACCAACAATAATTGAAATGATTAGTGATTAAAATAATGAGGGACTATGTTTGGATAAATAATGATTGATGACTTTTCATCTTTTTTTTCCTTTTACTAAATCTTTTAATTGATTTATTTACTGAGATAGAAAGTAGTGTTGACCAACCTGGGGATAATTTTTTAAATTTGAAAATTTTGTAATTTGAATTTATTGAAGCTGAAATGAAATTTTATCCCTCTGAAGATGAACTAAAACAATTAACATTCATTGATTTAGATATTTAACTTTTCAATTTTGAAAATCTTTGGGAGGTTGAACACACATTTGATGATTTAATTATAGTCAATTTTTCAAATGCAGTGGTTGATTTTTTTTGTTTTTAGATGAAGAAATTTTAAAAAGAGATTTATAACATTGTAAAACTTGAATATATTAATGGTCAATTAAATCCTCTTCCCTATTGTTCACAATCTTCATTAATTGAATGAGGTGAAAAATACCATCTAGAAACTTAGAGTAGTTTATAAGGGGAGTTTCACATGAGTTCCAATGTTTCTAAATAAGCTCAGCGTAACATTTCAACTCTTCTTGAACTAGAATTTCACAACTATCACACCCTGACCTATATTTTATTTTATTTTATATTTTTCTTTGGATTTTAAAATTTTTTCGGGGTCCGGGTTGAGTCGCGGATGAAAAACTTTTGTGTTATGTCAAAAAACACACGTTTTTGAGTTGACGTCGTTGAGCACCCGGATGGAGCGCATTTTGGATACCCTGCGTGGCTTCACTCATGAAACGACACAACCTGCTTATCTTTGGAAAATTAAAATGAGAAACTTTTGTAATTTGATGCGTTATTTATTATTGTTAATAATTTTATTATTATTGAAGTGAACTGAATATCTATATTATTTATATTTTATCGGTATGATTATTATTATTCTTATTAATATTATTATTAATAAGTCTTTATTATTATTATTATTATTATTACTTTAGGCCGATGCACGGGAACTGCACGGCTAGCGGAAGCCGTGCGGTCAGCCCAAGTACTACGCGGTTGCGGAGTTTGAGTCGGCCAAATAAAAATGAATTAAATGAGTTAAAGAGAAAAGAATAAAAATCAAAAGTTAGTTAACTAATATTATATTATTATTAAAGAATTTTTATTATTAGAATTATTATTTTTATCATTTTTACATTATTATTAAAGAATTTTTACTATTAAAGTTATTATTTTTACAATTTTCATGTTATTATTTAATTTTTATTATTATTAGGTGCATTATTAATATTATTATTATTAGTGTTATTATTATTATAGATTAAAATTATTATTATTATTGTTATTTATTATTATTATTAATTTGTTTTTATTTGATTTTTTTGCTTTTCTTTTTCCTCTAACCCTTGCAGCACCCCCCCCCCCGTTTTTTGGTCCCTCTCCCTTTGCTCTCCCCCTTCCGCGCACTGCCACCCTCATCCTCTCCCTTATCCTTCCCCCGCACGACACACCCTCCTTGCATCGCAGCCCCACCACGCCTCCTTCCGGCCTCTTACCCACAGCACCCCTCCCCCCTTCTCCCAGTCCAGTGACCCCCCCTTGCAGCAGCCCATCACCAGCCTGCTCCAGCTCCCCCTTGGCATGCCCGTTGCCCCTTGTTGCGCACACCAAGACAAAGTTGGCTCTTCTCCCTCAGTAGCATCCCATACCCCCTGCCCTACAACCGATCGACTACAACACGCGACCCCAGCTCTCCCAGCACGCCCCTCCTACTGCCTTCGGCCTGCACCACACCTCCCTCCTACCGGCTCCCTCTTTCCAGCCTCATCGGCCTCTGACTGCCCTCCCTGCACCAGACACAGCGCCGAACCCCTCCCCTTGTCCCAACAGACACCCATGAACCTCCTCTCTAGTTTATTTCCTCTTTGGCTATCTCCAGCGTGACCCACAACCTCCGACGCCCCCATACCCAGCCGGTGCTCCTTCTACGGGCAACCGCCGTCCAGCTAGCCACTCCCTCTTCATCAGTTGACAAGTGTGCACCCGGGATCCTCCCACTGTCCGCACAACCGTCACCTGTTGCCCGGTCGTCACGACGTCGCCCTATTCTGACGATCAGCAGTGTAGCAGCCCCGACGACCTCCCTTTTTCCGGACGGCAAGTCCCCTACCGACCACTTTTCCGTTCGGCGAACCCTATCCCTCTAGTTGTTTCTGATGCAGCCCATTTTGGCCGGTGCGAAGCCCTTCGATCGCATGCCCTCCTTTTCTGTCGTCGCGCACACCTCCGGCCAAGCGCACCTTCATTTCTGTAGTGCGCCGTCGTTCAAATCTTTTGTTTATCTGAACAGTCCCCGTGCGACCCCTTTGTTGTCTTCCAATCATTGTGTGATTCCCTACGGCCTCCCCAGTTGCTCTGACCAGCTCCATTGTCAACCGTGCTAGTCTTCGCACCGCTGTTGACGACGTTGGTGGTTTTCCCCATGCACCACAGCACCACGCTGACCGTTTTCCTTTTTGCGTGACCCCGCTGTTCGAGCACGCCTGTGCACCAGGGTGAGGTTAGTATTGTTTCTTCTCTTTGATAATTATTTTGGCACGTTTGTGATTAATGAATTTGGTGCAAAGTTTATTTTTTTTATAATGAACTTAGTTTTCATTTTATATCTTATAGCATGTTCATGTGAATTAAGATATGTTTTTATGAAAACTAATCCTGATTTGTTTAATTAAATTATGCAATTAATTTATTTAACCATGAAAGAGGTGTTTATTTTGTTTTAGTATGACGTAGGTGTGGGTTTAATCAAAAAAGGTGTTCATTGAATCAGTTTTGTTAATGTAAAGATGTGAAATACTTTTGAAAAACGTTTCATACACTTTAAAGTGTTTAGGAAATAATGTAAATGGTGCGAAGTATGTTTCAAAAACATGTCAAGGTGGTGTTTGTCCTGTTTGTTTATTTGAATTGTTTTATGTTTATGTTTATGTATTTTTAGTTGTGTGGTTGTTGTAGCGTGTTGGCAAGGAAGACATGCGATACTGCGGTCGTCGGCGTACGCGTGTTTGTGTGTCTACCCAAGGCGCGGCGTGCCATTGTGTTTGGATAGCAAGTTGTGGTAGGTCCCCCACTGCACTCGCCTTTAATTTAGAATTTATTAATTTCTTGATGTTTTATTAATTTTAATAAATGAGAAATAATATAATATAATTAATTTTTAAATGGTTATTTGGTGTAAAAAGATCCATTTATTTTATACACGACACTTGAAATATTTTCTTGATGAACAGACACCCAGTAGTGAAAGAATGCCCATTTTGACTTTAAACATAATTCACGGAATTTTAAATGTAGTTCTGGTTTATTGAAAAATGATTTATTTTGAAGCGTGAACAAGTGTTTTGGTTCTCTTGAGAAATGAGGATTTTCCTTAAAATTGGTGAAAACCCGTTTGGCACTTTAATAAAATAAATTATTTTGGAAAACTCTATTTTGGGTGAATCAAGGGTGATATTTGTTGTACGTTGACTGCATGATTCGTGTGATGTTTGTACTACTCAATTGTCTTTTTTGACTCACCCCTTTCCTATTTATTATATGTGTTGACATGATAACCTAGCCTAGTAAGTGAATATTCTGAGAACAATTGTTACACTAGTTTATATTACGCACTGGCCAGTGGCCCTTAGTACGGATGACACTCTGCTAGGGGATTGAGCCCCTCAGTTAGGCCATGTAGGGAAACACCAGGCGTTAGTGCGTTATGAAGTCATTGAGAGTAGGCATGCCTTCAGGATGAGTCACATGTATAGTACGTTCTGGATTGTTCACGAGCTCCTAGGTTCGACCTATGTTTTATTTAGTGTTTCTTTGTATGTGGCAGATAATTGAGAGGTCTAGTTCGGTTTCTGGCCCCTATGTGCCACTTTTTCCATTTCCTTAGTGTGTGTTCTATGTTGTGTGTGGTTTTTCTTTTGACTAAAAACTAAAATTTAGATTTCTACATTGTTTAAAAAAATGTTTTAAAATGAAATGCACCTGTTTCTTTCTAACATCAAACTTGTTTAGAAATTAAAAAGGGTAATGGACTGTTACTTGTTTTAGAAATGAGAGTGTGCATGGAAACCAATATTTTATATAATTTAGTTCAATCTTGGAATTAGTAAATTCTTTATTTAAGGTAGTGCATTGGGAATAGTCTGTTGGGCACGCCTACTGAGTTTTAATACTCACGCCTATAATGTTTTCCTATTTTTAGTTTTTTTGCAGGTTTGACTGGAGCTTTCTTATCGTGGTCAAGAGTTGGTTGTGGTTTGGTGAGTGACTCTCGGGGTCATGAGGAGTTTTGGTCACGGTCAGGTTAGTATGTGTTGTTGGTCGTTCTTTTTCTTTCGTGTTGTTTATTTACTTTGTGTTGTTCTATTTTTCTTTTCACTGATTTATTTATTTTGATTGGGTGAAATCATTCCCATTTGTACTCTATTGATGACTTGGTTCTTTTCACCAAACCAAGAGGATCGGGAACGCCTCTCGGGCCATGTCGCGGACCGGCTCGGGCGACCGGTTCAGGGTCGACCCGGGTTGGTTCATGACAAAATGGTATCAAAGGGAGTTGGCTACTGATCGAATCTTGTTTTTCAGAGTGCCCATTGTTATTTGAGGTTGTCATGGTAGAAGGAGTAGGATGGTTTGGACTCAAGGTGTACAGACGAGAAGGACTTCATGAACCCTTGCTCGTTCCGAACCTCGGGTTACCATGGGATGTTCGGGTTTGTCAATGTCTTTTGAATCTTATAGTTTTTTTGTTATTGGGAAATGAAATGGAAGCCAGGAAAGTGAACTCCATGAACTCTCATGGTCTGGAAAGCCATATGGAGCCAGGAATTTACACTAGAATTCTCTCAGTGATGATGGTATGACTGGCGTATGGCCACCAACTATATGTCCGAGTCACCCATCATCACTAGTTTCCCCCTAGTGAATCGTTTGAGTTTTCCTTCATTCTACAAATTGTTTTGTAAAGTTTTATTTTGGAAATTGTGAAGAGTTGAAATTGAAATGGCAGTGACCATGTTTTGATTATGTTCTTTGTTTACTTGTTCCTTAGTGTTCACCCCCACGACGGTTTGATGGATTCCCAAGGTGCAGCTTTGGGTGGTGCGCCCCTAGAAAATTCTCCAATTGATCAACCCATAGACTATGTTATGGAGTTCCAGAAGATGAACCCTCCTCTATTTTATGGACAAGAAGAGCCTCTTGAGGAAGAGGAAGATTGAGAGAAAGTTCCGTTTTATTGGGCTGCCTGAGTCGTTAAAGGTGAATTTGGATACCTTTATGCTTGAAGGTCCAACCTAGAAATGGTGGAAGTCTGTGTCTCGGAATAAACCTCGGAAAGATATAACATGGGAGATTTTCAAGTCATCATTCATCCAACAACACTTATCTGAGTTGACGAAGCTGGGGAAGCGGATAGAGTTATGTTGTCTTCAGCAGGGCGTTGAATCAGTACTGGAATTCTATCAACGTTTCATATACCTAGTTCCGTATGATCAGTGGTTTGCTGCGAATGACCCCGAGAAGGATCGACAATTTGAGTTTGGACTCCGACCTGAACTGCGATTGAAAGTGGAAGAGCTCAACCTAACAACCTTCTCAGATGTTGTGGGGTAATCCTTTCTTACAGAAGCTGATCTAGAAGGAGGACTTGAGGTGGAGAATCCTCCCTAGGCCTTGGGAATCAGTACAGAGGATGGCGAGAGGAAGAATGAGAAGCGCCCTAATGTGAGTGGCTCTAATAGAGGAATCAAGAGGCCTTCAGACCTTCCGTCTTCTTCTTCACAGCGCAATGTCGTGATCTATCACCAGTGTGGTAGGCAGGGTCACAAGAGGCCAACGTGTCCGAGTGCTCCGAGACCCTACCACACCTGTGGACGTTGGGGTCACTTGCAGAGATTCTGCCGTAGTGTTTCCAAGAAGCGCGTTGAAGCTAGACCTGGCTCGTCGAAGGTCACATCATCCCGCTAGTAGGAATTGTAATGTGTAACGACCCAAATCTTTGGTGAAGGTACGAATCATTAGTTTTATTTCAAATCTTTCCTTTCAGCTTTTTTAATGAGTGTAACAACCTAAGGAAGGTTCGGGGAGTGTCAGGGGCTTGTTCGGAGCCCGGGAGTTTGAGTTTTGAACTTGCAGACAGTGGCGCACGACCTGCGCATGGTCTGTGCATGGTTTGGGTAAACCGTGCGGCTGCAGACAGGGGAACCTGCAAGTGCACACAGTTTGCGCATGACATGAATAGTAAAGTTTCACGGTTTGGGTAAACCATGCATCCCTACATTCTGGAGGCAGTGAGGTGCGCACGGTTTGCACACGGTTTGGGTAAACCGTGCGACTAAACCGTGCGACCCTTTAAATGGTGAAAATTACACTTTTTCCCTCAAATATATATTTAAGATATTTTCTTTTCTTCCTTCTTCTAGTAGACAGAACGGAGGAGGATATTTCCCTTTGAGCTTCAAACCCTCTCCTCTCTCTTTTCCTTTTCGTTTCTTCATCTGGTGTCCGTTCCTTTATCCAACAGAAGCATTGGATAACCTAAGGTAAGGATTACCTCACACACCCCTTTCTCCTAGGCAAATCTTTCCATCTGTCATGCTATTTTGATGCAGGCTCATATGCCCTATTTTCAGGGCATTGGACTGGAACTCAGATCTCTTCCAATCTACTTCGAATATGAGGACGATATCGAGTGAGCCTATGTCTACGGTCCCAAGTTAGGTGGTCATGTGCTCTCCTTTTTGGGTTTTCGTCGTTCTTGAGTTTATTTTGTCATGCTGTGGTTTTCCCTTTTTCCAAACCCCTTATTTATATTGATTTCTTACTATCTAAATGACCCTTGTGATAGGAGGGTATGGGAACTACCCTCGTCTGGGTGTTTGGGTACCGTATGACCCTGGTATGGACACCCATAGGTGTTATACCTTGAGTTTTAGAATTTTTCTCACCTTTGGACCTTATGGATAGGTATTGGAAGCCATTTTCCATGTGAGGCAAATGGGATGGTTTGGTTAAGGCTTGGATAGGATGAGTTAGCCTAAACCTATTTTATTATTTTAGATGCACGTTTGCTTGAAATGTGATTTTGTGATATTGTGAGATGCAAATGCCGTGTTTTATTGATATGAATGTTATAAGAAGGGTATATCTTATAACCTATGCTAATTAAATGATACAGCTTCACGCCAGGGGTAGACTGTGAGATCTCCCCTATTATACAGCTTTGGGCTAAGGGTAGACTATGAGAGATCCCTTGAATCATTATTAAGACTTCGGCCCGGGGATAGACCGTGAGAGCTTCCCCAAGGTTGGGCCAGGGGTAGGATCGAGAGTGCTGCCCCTGGGTTAAGGACGTCCATGAGTTCCGTCCCGGTCCTACCCAACGTATTATATATATATATATATATATATATATATATATATATATATATATAAGCAGGTGTTTCATTCAGACATACCAGCCATGAGCTGAAGTAGGTAGACCCGCCAGGTGTCCTTCTGGAACCTAAGCGGGAGGGTTGTTTATTTCTTTCTTTACTTACTTGCACTATATTACTCACTATTACTATGAACACCTATTTGGATTACACGTAGACATCGTTGGTGGTGGCCTACTGAGACTTGTCTCACACCCTACCCGGGCAGCTTCCTGGGCACCCGTGTAGACTTTACTGATGCAGGTACTAGTAGGGGCAAGGCCCCAGCTTCAGGTTGTTGATACCTGTACATTCTAGCTGGAGTTCCAGAGCAGAGGACCGAGCTTGGCTAGGGATGCTCATGGAATACCTTTTGTTCCTTTTGTACTGCTTGTAGAATACCAGTATTTTGTTTACTTTTGTATTAGCATGCCATGCATCTATATTATATCAGACATTACCTATGAGGCTCTTGTATGTTATAAAGGGTTACTTTACTTCTGTTGTTTGGTTTGTATGTTTTCCCTTTTCTCCTGCTTATCCATTATTTTTTCTTTCTCTATTCTATTGCTTTGATGCTATTCTACTGTGTAATTTGACATGGGTGTACAGTCTCCCCACTGACTTACCATCACACGCCTGCTGCTAGTCGGCAGCCCCTGGCCTATGGGGAGACGAGCCAGGGGTCGTGTGGCCTACCGGGCTCAGGGCTCGGGTTGATGGGCAGCCGGGTCCGGGACGTTACAATGTGGTATCAAAGGATTTTCTTTCTTTCTTGCTTTATTATTTGGAAAAAATAGACTTGGAGAATGGGAACGCTTAGGGACTTAGTTATAAGACGTGCTTGGGCGTCGCGAACCCATGTACGAGGAAAAGACCAAGTTACTTAAATTATGATGTTATTGATTCTGCTATTTACTGTTGATATCATTTCACCATTGGGTATTTCACATGTTTTGCTGTGTTCTTGAGATTTTCAATGTTGGGATTTGGATTTCATGGTTTGACCCGATGAAATGAGGGTTCTGTATTAGAACATGCATCACGATAGGCACAATATGATTAGGCCATGCATCTTTCCATGCCACGTTTAAATTTTCAGTGAGCATTGCCTGCTATTTATTTCCATGCCTTGTTGATGTGTGTGAAACTGTGCTAATCTTTCTTTCAGGTTGTGAATTCAGGAATGATGTGGTTTTAGTGGGTGTCACTCTTTGGTTCATAAGGTGTATGGCCCCTTATGGATCAGAAAATGACATTACAAACAAACCAATAATTTGCTTAAAAGAAAATTTAAATACTTAATTATCACAAATAAATGAGAAATAACATCCAAGTGTGTGTCATCTTTCTGTTCATGAGGAGTATGGGCCCTTATGGGCTGGGAAGTGACATATCACTGGATTTGGAAATCTTGAATGTTTTCTTGTCTCGTTAAGAATCCTTGTAGGTGTGGGTAGGTGATCTTAGGGGTAGGAAGGCTTAGTACCTATCCTAGATTCTAGAGTTCAACCTTTATTTTGTTGTCTTCCTTCTCTGAGATGTTCGTTTGGAATTATAGAATTATGCCTCCACGACATCCTCAAGTCATGTGCGCTGAAGGCGGCGACGACCACGCTCTGAGGTGGCGGGCCCTGAGCCGCTAGTTGATCTTCCTGTTGATCCACATGTGGCTCCTTTTACTATTCCTGAGATGGGAGCCGATGCCCAGTTTCGTGAGGGTTTCTTGAGGATGATGCAAAATGTTCAAGGCGGCATGCGATCTGCCCCAAGTATGGCAGAGTTGACCCGTGAGTTTCAGTTACAGAATCCTCCAACTTTTTTAGGAGATGGAGGACCTATTGCTGTTGAGTCTTAGCTGGAGGCGATCCAGACCATATTTTAACATCTTGAGATGCCTCCCGAGCGGAGAGTCAAATTAGCCGTTTATATGCTACACGATTCAGCAAGAAGGTGGTGGGACGTAATCACCCAGTCGAGACAGCTGGGAGACATGGTCTGGGCAGATTTCTAGGCAGTCTTTTATGACTTTTTCTTTCCCCAAACCTTGAGAGCTGACAGATATAGGGAGTTTATGAACCTGCAACAGGGGACCACGACAGTCATGGAGTACTTGTCCCAATTTACCGAGCTGCAGCGTTTCGCCCCATCGCTAATTACCGATGATCTGATGGCTGCTAGGTGTTTTGAGGATAGGCTGAGTTACGCCATATGGTCTCAGGTAAATGTGTTCAGGTTGAAATCTATTCCTGAGATTGTCAACCAAGCTCTGATTACTGAGCGGAATCTGAGGGAAGCGGATAGTGTGAACCAGGGCAGTTCAGCACCAAAAGCTTCCAGTGGGTCTTCTTTAGGGCGGAAGAGACGTTTTGAGTTTTCCCGTGGGGGAGGCAGAAGTCAGGCTCCCAGCACAGATAGTTCTTATATTTTCCATCAGTGCAGGAGGAAGGGACACTTCAAGGCGCATTGTCCATGGAACCCAGTGGAATGCAGAGGTTGTGTCAGGATGGGTGACCTTCAACGTTTCTGCAGGATTCTTTTTCTAGTGCCTTGTGAGCAGGGATCTGCACATACTCCACGATCTGGTGCTGGATCGGAAGGATCACGTCAGTCAGGCGGCTTGAATACTGCCGGCCGATCAGGCCGTGGTGGTAGTCGAGGTAGAGGTAACCAGGCGTATGACTCTTAACACTAGTAGGGTGGGTCTTCTTAGGGTAGTCAGGCTGTGACACAGGGTCGTGGTACCAGCCAGTTATATGCAGTCGATCCTACACCGCAGGAGCAGTACGCTGGACCGTCTACTGTACGAGGTACGATTCTAGTTTCCTCTACATTATTATCTAATTTGTTTGATACAAGCGCTTCTCACTCTTTTATATCAGAGGCAATTGTTGGATGTTTGGGCCTTTAGGTTGAGTCATATCATGGTATGATCACATTAGATACCCCTTTAGGTGTCCATTCAGAGGGCGTTCGACGTTTTTAGAATTTTCCCCTCGAGGTGGGCGGTTACCTTTTCATGTGGAACCTGTATGTTCTGGATATGGCAAGTTTTGATGTAATAATCGATATGGACTGGTTAGTTCCCTATAGAGCCCGGATTGACTGATATCGTCAGAGGGTGGAGTTTATGTCACCAAAGGGTGACACGCATATGCATAAGGGAGAATGGGATATTAGTGCGACACGAGAAGGACCTGAACAACAGAAGTTGGGTGGTGTCACGACATAGGTTTCTAGTCTTTATCTCGATGACCAAGGGTTACAACCCACTGCTTATCCTCCTGTAGTGGATCTCTTTAGAGATGTATTTCCTGATGACTTCTCTGGTCTACCTATAGTGAAAGAGGTGGAGTTTACCATTGTGCTTGTACCAGGAGCAGCACCAGTGACCATTCCTCCTTATATGATGGAACCTAAGGAACTTATGGAGCTCAAGAGTCAGCTGGAGGACCTGGAAGAAAAAGGCTTTATACGTCCCAACACTTCTCCTTGGGGATCACCAGTTCTCTTTGTTAAGAAGGCAGATGGTACCCTTTGTCTTTGCGTGGATTACCATAAGTTAAATCAGCTGACTATCAAGAATCAGTATCCTTTACCTCGAATATACAACCTCTTCAATCAGCTCCGAGGAGCGAAGGTGTTTTCCAAGATAGATTTGAGGTCGGGCTATCCCCAGGAGCGTGTTAAGACTTCAGACATACCTCGCACGATGTTCAGGAGCAGGTATGGTCTCTATGAGTACCTTGTCATGCCGTTTGGGCTTACGAATGCACCTGCAATGTTTATGGATCTTATGAATTGGATTTTTCACCCTTACCTTGATTCTTTTGTGGTGCTATTTGTGGACGATATATTAGTCTATTCACTCTTGAGACACGACCATGCAACCCATCTTGAGATCGTACTGAATACACTAAGAGAGCATTAGCTTTATTCTAAGCTCAGTAAATGCCACTTTTGGATAAATAAGGTTCACTTCCTAGGTCACATTATTTCTAAGTCTGGAGTTTCAGTTGACCCTGAGAAGGTGAGTGCTGTAGTCTCTTGGGAGCAACCCAAGAACGTCTTCGATATCAGGAGTTTCTTGGGGATTTCTGGATATTATAGGTGGTTCATTCATGACTTTTCACACCTAGAATCACCTCTTACAGCTTTGAACAAAAAGGGGGTGAGATTCGAGTGGTCGGAACCTTGTGAAACAGCTTTTCAGGAACTGAAGGGCAGACTAACTTCGGCGCCGATACTGATCTCGCTAGAGCTGGGTAGGGCGTATACGGTCTATTGTGATGCATCAGGTATCGGGCTTGGAGCTGTATTGATGCAGGATGAGCGAGTCGTTGCGTATGGTTCTCATCAGTTAAATCCTCATGAACGGAATTATCCGATGCACGACCTTGAGATCGCAACAGTTGTACATGCCTTATGCTGTTGGAGACACTATTTTTTGGGAGAGCATTTTGTGGTATTCACTAACCAAAAAAGCCTCAAATATATCTTCACTCAGTGGGATCTAAATCTCAGGAAACACAGGTGGGTTGAGTACCTACAATCCTTTTATTTCGAATTGGACTACACTCCTGGGAAGAGAAATTCAGTAGCCGATACGTTGAGTCGGAAAACCCAGTCGCAGGTGGTTCGGGAATCTAATGAGGAGTGGAAGCTGATGGCCCTATTTTCAGAGATGCACGTTGAGGTTCAGGAAGGTCAGGGTCAGACTATTCTCTCAGCCTTAGCGGTGACATCTACTCTTTTGGAACGAGTTAGGGCAAGACAGTTATCAGATCCGGAAGGCCTTGTTCTACGAGATAGTGTCAATGATGATGCCTCTACAGATTGGACCATGGATGAGGGTGATACTTTATTGTTCCATGGTTGTGTATGGGTCCCAGCAGACATCAGAGAGGAGTTGATGGGGGATTTCCATGCCTCAGCTTGGGCAGTTCACCCTATAATCACCAAAATGTATCGTGATTTGCAACGATAGTATTGGTGGCCTAGCGTGAAGCAGGAGATAGTCGGTTTCATCACGTGTTTTTCCACCTGTCAGTAGGTGAAGGCAGAACATCAGCGTCCAGCTGGGCTTTTGCAGCCGTTGTCCATTCCAGAGTGGAAATGGGATGATGTTTCTATGGACTTTGTAACTGCATTACCCAGGTCACCTCGTGGCAATGATGCAGTATGTGTTATCATCGACCATCTGATGAAGGTCGCACATTTCTTACCAGTGCAGGAGACCTTCACAGTTGATGATTTGGGAAGGCTGTATGTCAAGGAAATAGTGCGCCTTCATGGAGCACCTCGTTCTGTTTTCTCGGACAGAGATCCTCGTTTTACATCTCAGTTCTGGCAGGGTTTACAGAAGTCCTTGGGTATGCAGGTACTTTTGAGCACGACCTATCACCCGCAGACTAACAAACAGACCGAGCGCACTATACAGGTACTAGAGGATATTTTATGTGCATGTGTTATAGATTTTGGAGGTTCATGGGAGAAACAAATTCCTCTTGTCTAGTTTTGTTATAACAATAGCTTCCAGGCCACCATTGAGATGGCTCCCTATGAATCCTTATATGGTAGGCCTTGTCGCTCGCCTTTGTGTTGGCTTCAAGCAGGGGAGGTAGCTGTTCTAGGACTACGTCATGTGCAGGAGACTACAGAGTAGATACAGCTTATTAGGAAGCGTATGCAGACAACTCAGTCTAGACAGTAGTCCTATGCTAACAAGCACTGACGGCGTCTTTTGTTCGAGGTTGGGGACCGAGTTTTATTGAAGATCTCTCCCAGGTTGGGGCAGAGACGTATGCGGAAGCAGGTTAAGCTTTCACCGAGGTTCGTAGGACCCTTTGAGGTGATGAAGCAGATCAGGCCGATAGCTTACCAGCTTGCACTTCCAAAGAGATATCAGGCCATGCACAATGTTTTTCATGTATCTCAGCTTCACCAGTACTTTTCAAATCCGACTTATGTGTTTTATCCTGATGAGGTTGAACTGGATATGGATGCTTCCTTCGAGGAGTATCCGATGCGAATTGTTGACCGGAGCATGAAGACACTCTGAGGCAGGTCTGTTCCTCTTGTACGGGTGCTATGGCAGCACGGCCGGGTACAGGACGAGACCTGGGAGCGGGAGGCTGATATACGATCTCAATGGATGAATCTTTTCACTGGTGACACCTCTTTACCCTCGGAAGGCCAACTCGGGGACAAGTTGCTTTAAGGAGGGGAGGTTGTAATGACCCGACTCTTTGGCGAAGGTACAGATCGTTAGTTTTATTTCAAATCTTTCCTTTAAGCTTGTTTAATGAGTGTAACAGCCTAAAGAAGGTTCGGGGAGTGTCCGGGGCTTTTTTGGAGCCTGGGAGTATGAGTTTTGAACTTGCAGACAGCGGTGCACGGCCTGCGCACGGTCTGCGCACGGTTTGGGTAAACCGTGCAGCTGCAGATAGGGGCACTTACAAGTGCGCACGGTTTGCGCACGAAATTAATAGTAAAGTTGCACTGTTTGGGTAAACCATGCAGCCCTGCATTCTGGAGGCAGTGAGGTGTGCATGGTTTGCGCACGGTTTGGGTAAACCGTGCGCCTAAACCGTGCAACCCTTTAAATGGTGAAAATTACACTTTTTCCCTTAAATATATATTTATGATATTTTCTTTTCTTCCTTCTTCCAGCAGACAAAATAGAGGAGGAGCTTTCCCTTTGAGCTCCAAACCCTGTCCTCTCTCTTTTCCTTGATGTTTCTTCATCCGATGTCCGTTCCTTGATCCGATGGAAGCATTGGATAGCCTAAGGTAAGGCTTACCTCACACACCCATTTCTCCTTGGCAAATCTTCCCATATGTCATGCTATTTTGATGTAGGCTCATATGCCCTATTTTTAGGGCATTGGACTGGAACTCAGATATCTTCCAATCTACTTCTAATCTGAGGACGATATCGAGCGAGCCTACATCTACAGCCCTAAGGTAGGTGGTCATGTGATCTCCTTTTGATTTTCTGTCGTTATTGAGTTTATTTTGTCATGCCGTGGTTTTCCCTTTTTCTAAACCCCTTATTTATATTGATTGCTTACTGTCTAAATGACCCTTGTGATAGGAGGGTATGGGAACTACCCTCGTCTGGGTGTTTGGGTATCGTATGACCCCGGTATGGACACCCATAGGTGTTATACCTTGAATTTTAGCCTTTTTTTCACCTTTGGACCTTATGGATAGGTCTTGAAAGCCATTTTCCATGTGAGGCAAATGGGATGGTTTGGTTAAGGCTTGGCTAGGATGAGTTAGCCTAAACCCCTTTTATTATTTTAGATGCATGTTTGCTTGAAATGTGATTTTGTGATATTGTGAGATGGAAATGCCATGTTTTATTGATATGAATGTTATAAGAAGGGTATGAATTATAACTTATGATAATTAAATGGTACAGCTTCGCACCAGGGGTAGACCATGAGAGCTCCCCTATTATACGGCTTCGGGATAAGGGTAGACTGTGAGAGCTCCCTTGAATCATTATTAAGCCTTCGGGATGGGGATAAACCATGAGAGCTTCCCCAAGGTTGGGCCAGGGGTAGGATCGAGAGTGCTACCCCTCGGTTAAGGACGTTCGTGAGTTCCATCCCGGTCCTACCCAACGTATTATATATATGTATAAGTATGTGTTTCATTCAGACATACCAGCCATGAGCTGAAGCAGGTAGACCCGCAAGGTGTCCTTCTGGAACCTGAGCGAGAGGGTTGTTTATTTCTTTCTTTACTTACTTGATCTCTATTGCTAACTATTACTACGAACACCTATTTAGATTACTCGTAGACATCGTTAGTGGTGGCCTACTGAGACTTGTCTCACACCCTACCCGGGCGGCCTCCTGGGCACCCGTGTAGACTTTACTGCTATAGGCACTAGTAGGGGTAAGGCCCCAACTTCAATTTGTTGATACTAGTACATTATAGCTGGTGTGCTAGAGCAGAGGACCGAGCTTGGCTAGGGATGATCATGGACTACCTTTTATTCCTTTTGTACTGCTTATAGCATGCCAGTATTTTGTTTACTTTTGTATCAGCATGCCATGCGTCCATATTGTATCAGACACTACCTATGAGGATCTTGTATGTTATACATGGTTACTTTACTTCTGTTGTTTGGTTTGTATGTTTTCCCTTTTCTCCTGCTTATCCATTGTCTGTGATTCCTCTATTCTATTACTTTGATGCTATTCCACTGTGTACTCTGACATGGGGGTACAGTCTCCCCACTGACTTACCATCACACCCCCACTGCTAGTCGGCTTCCCCTGGCCTATGGGGAGACGAGCCAGGGGTCATGTGGCCAACCGGGCTCGGGGCTCGGGTTGATGGGAAGCTGGGCCCGAGACGTCACATAATGCCCCGACCCCAGTTACCAAGAGTCAGTGCATTATTACATAATATTAGCATGATTACAAAAGATCAAGTCTCGAAAGACCGATTAGTTTAGTAGACTTGGAATCACTAGATACATTCATAAAGTTTACATTACATCATAAAGTGAAAAATACAACAACATCTTGTATCCACACTCATATACCCTTATAATATTTCAGCAGTTCATTCATAAAATACTTCTTCACATCCTGGAAAACATAAAACATAGAAAGGGGTGAGCTCAAATGCCCAGTAAGGATAACAATATAGCGGAAACTTTCATAAATAAGCATAAACATTTAAGGCAATGTATAACTAAAACAAAAGATTTTTAAACTTGAACTTCAGCATAATATGGAAGAAATAAAATGAAATAATTCCATTTACTTATTCACATGGATATTCTACTAGTCGAATAATCACATGCAATATCAATAACCACTTTCATAATGATGGAATGCATAATGGCAGACTATCATAACCACATAGTCAAGGCCTTGTGCCCAGACTACAAATAAGATTTTGTCAAGGCCTTGTGCCAAGACACTAGTTTATCTCATGAGACTTACCGATGCATCGAGGATCTATAGTGGCCTCCACCCGTCACTTATTAAGTCCAATGCATTCCTCATATGAACATATTTAAACATAACATAAACATTCGTATTAAAACTAGCATACGAAATGTCAATACTTTCTCCATAAACCATGAATGGTATAAAAAAACACATCCACATTCAAACATATCATAAAAAATTCAATAAAATATGGAAGTTTTGTATCATAATAAATCAACTTCAAATAAGCTTAAAATCCATCAAAGGATGTTGACATAGATGAAATCAAAACAATTTGAGAGAAATATCTCTTTTTTTTGTAATAATTTAAAAGTCACATAATTATAAAATAAAACATTTACTTTGAAAATATTCTTATTAGCTTGTAAGTTAAGCTTATAAGATTTTATAACGGTGGAAAATAGGCGCACCCGCCGTATAAGTTAAAAAAGACATTCTTACCTTAATTTTGTCGAAAAGGTTAAA
The DNA here is from genome assembly GCA_963277665.1 of Viscum album. Taxonomy (NCBI): domain Eukaryota; kingdom Viridiplantae; phylum Streptophyta; class Magnoliopsida; order Santalales; family Viscaceae; genus Viscum; species Viscum album. The sequence goes on from OY728123.1 coordinate 1,101,559,154, forward strand.
AAGACCTTGTTTAGAAAACAACAAAAAGATTCCTTTATAAAAATCTTATAAAAATTCAACAAGGGTATAAATGAATTTAAACCATAGTCTATAAAATAGTAAGAATGATTTGAAATACATTTTTAAGAAACATGGATGTGGATGATAAAGAGGTCCCAATAGATAATTACGTATAAACAACCTCGGATAATGAAGAGATTGTGAAATAAACCCTTACCTTGTACTTTTCCTTGGTCGAGGGTAGGTTAAACTCATTTATAGTGGTGAAATAATTGTTATTAAATCATACAAGAATCATATACATTAATATGATATCATATATGATCTTTTAACATTTCTTCGCTAATAATATCTTAGTATTATCGTCGCTTCGGGTGTTAATTTGCTCGTTTTATTTTATATGTTTTGTTACATAAGTTTTATTTTTTATGAATATGTTGTATCTTATTCATATAAAAAATGATATATAGTCCTTAAAAATTATTTTTAATCATCAAATGATAATTAAACTTGCATGGATATGATGAGGAATGAATCTCATCGCGTTCGTGGAGACGGTAGTCCGTACATACGCACGAGCGACAATATCATTCTTTTGATATTAAAATCGTATATAATTGGATGGTATATCATATATAAATAATAATTATCATGTTATATTTATTATTTACATGAAATAAACTTCATTATTATACCCATCCAAATAATAATGTTTTGAATAACAATTACACCACGACGTGGAGACGGTAAGCCGTACGTACGCACATATGGTGACATGTCATTCAAAGGATAGATAGAATACTGAATATGGCTATAACATATTTATAATAACATCACAGTATATAGAATATACTGGAGTTATTATTTTAGAATGGAAATAAAAAAGAAAGAAGAATTTGAAGAAGAAAGGAACTTGATAGAGGGTGGTGAAAACATTACCTCTTCTTCGGGTTCTTCCTTTTGATTTGATCAAAAGGGCTCCTTAGGTTGGCTTTATGATCAAACTAAGGCCTCTAGGATGAAATGAGGGAAGTTTATGGAATATTTGGGCAGGGTTTGGATGATCCAAAAGGCTTTGAATGTGTGAAGTAGAGGGAAGGGGAAGTTCCCTTTTATAAAAGGGGTGAGGGGCACCTTAGGAAAATCTAGAAATATTATTTTATAATAAATTCATATTCGGTTTATAATGGATCCAAAGTATATTATTTAAAGTTTAAGGTGGAGATAGGTCAAAAACAACTCAACCAATATGTTTTAGATAGGTTTGTGTCACTATATTAACTTTATATTTTTGATTTAACTCTTAGTTAAATAGTTTGACATTTATCATGTCTCTTTGTATTTTTATATTATATAGTTAATAAACATACTATAAAATTCCAAGAGACCCCCAAGTGGTATATTAATAATACACCTATCATTATATAAGTACTTTTTCCAAACCTTAGATTTTTAGGAATATAATATCAATTAATAATATAATATTTGTTTTAAAAACTCATTTATTTCAATTTTGACAATATTTAATAATTGATTTTTTTAAAGACTTAAAAACTTTATTAATTCGAAAAAATTCATTTAAGAAATAATAACATGTCATATTAACCAATAATATTCGTGTATGGCATCAAAACTTTCAAATTATATTTATTTTAACATTTATAATACTAATTATTTTATTCTTTCGTTAATAAGGAAAATACTTCACCATTATTGTGTCATAAATAAATTTAATTATTCAATGTCTAAAAATTACAAATAAATTACCATTATGTAGGAAGTCTTTTTATCTTTCTAATTAATATTTATAGTTGAAAATATAACATATATAACCTTATGTAAAAATTGTTTTTCTAAAAGATATATGCTTATGTCATTTTTGTATTTACTTTAACTTAATTAATAGAAAGTGTCATTATCACTTAAAAGTGGATCCATGGGGTCCTAAAATCGACCCAAAGATGCCCGTGGTGGGAAATGTATCAACAAATAGGGTTAGGACATGTTTTAGGATAATTTAGTATTATTATAATATTATTTTTTTACCCTTATTTACCAGATTTATCCTTTAACCATGGTAAATAAAATATTTACCGAAGTAATTATTCGAAATGTCTAAAAATAAAAGTTACCTATTTACACAATTTGGACCTCCTGATTATAAATATGGAATCCATTTTTCTAAATTCAAAACACAGAAGTGGCAGAAATTAATTTAAAATTAATTTCCACTGTCAAAACAAAAAGTGTGTTTTTAAGAAATAATAACTATCAAAAGATATACACTTGTTTATGTCCGGTTTAAATGTGAAATTATGTCCAATGACCAAAATTGTATTAAATATTAAAAATATATTCTAAATATACTTTAAAACCACTCAAATTCATAATTTATCACTATTAATTATTTCTATTAAAAAAGTTTTTTTAATTAAAATTTAGTAATTTTCACTATTCATCAAAATATGAAAGTTATCAGAAATGTACCAAAAATTTACCCTAAGATAATTTTGATATTCCGAATCCAAAAATAAAGTCCATTTTGAAATATAAAATGTATAAAATTTCAAAAAGTGGGTATTACTATTCATAACGGCTAGTTTGGTTGTGGTGTGTGTTAGAACTCGAAGTAACGTACAACACACGCTACTGTATTATTCAAAGAGAAGCGTACCGTGGAAGCTTGGGGTGTTAAATTCTCCTCTCCTTAAAATAATTTATTCCTTGAAATTTCTAGAATAATATCGCATGAAAAGACTCTAGTGGTTCTTCATCACAAGTTCCTCGGGTTCCCACGTTGCCTCTTCCATCTTATGGTTTCTCCATAGAACTTTTACCAGATGAGTCGTCTGGTTTCTCAGCACTTGTTCTGTCGTATCAAGAATCTTGATAGTCTCTTCTCAATAAGACAAATCGAGTTCCAGTTCTAATTCCTCATAGGTGAGTACATGCGTTGGGTCCAACATGTATTTTCTCAACAGTGATACGTGGAACACATCGTGAACTTTGGAGAGACTTGGAGGCATTTCCAAACAGTAAGCTACAATCCCAATTCATTCTAGAATTTTGAAAGGTCCTATGTACCTGTGACTCAATTTACCTTTCTTACCAAAACTTATAACTCCCTTCCATGGAGATACCTTCAAGAAAACATGATCTCCTACCTAAAATTCCAAATCCTTCCTTCGATTGTCAGCATAGCTCTTCTGCCTACTTTGAGCTGCTCTGATGTGGTTTTGGATTACCTTCACCTTTTCCATCATTTCCTCCACCAGTTCTGGGCCTACGAGTTTTCTTTCATCCATGTCATCCCAACAAGTTGGTGTGCGACATCTCTTTCCGTATAACGCTTCATATGGTGCCATCCGAATACTTGAATGGAAGCTATTGTTATAGGAAAATTACACCAGAGGTAAATATTGATCCCACATACCCTGAAAGTCAAGTGAGCATGATCTCAACATGTCTTCTAAGGTTTGAATAGTCTGTTATGATTGTCCATCAGTTTGGGGGTGGTAAGAAGTGCTCAAATGAAGTTCAGTATCCTGGGATTTATAAATACTTTTCCAGAATCTTGATGTAAAACGGGGATCAAGATCTGAAATAATTGATAGTGGTACTCCATGAAGTCTCACAACTTCATTAATTTATAGTCTTGCTAGACGTTCAAGTGTTAAATATTCCCTTATAGCAAGAAAATGTGATGACTTGGTAAGAAGATCAACAATGACAAATATTGCATCGTTCCTTCGAGGATTCTTTGGTAGTCCCATGACAAAGTCCATCATGATATTATCCCATTTCCACTCAGGTATGGGAAGAGGTTACATGACTCCACCAGGCTGTTGCCTTCCCGCTTTCACTTGTTGAAAAACCATACATCTTAACACAAAATTAGTAATCTCCCTCTTCATGTTGTCCCACCAAAAATGTTCCTTAAAATCTTTATACATTTTGGTGATCCCAGGGTGTATAGAGAAATTGGAACTATGAGCATCATCCAACAATTCCCTTTTTTGATCAGGTATATTGGGAACACAAATTCTCTTCCCAAATTTCAAAATTCCATCTTCATACACAAAGTCACCCAATCTCCCATCATTCACATCTTTAATCTTCCTTTTCAACTCTTCATCACTGGTCTGAGAACTCTTTATCCTTTCTAGTAAAGATGGTTTGGAAACCATTTGAAAAATCATTGATGTTTCACCTTCCATGGTGATTTCCATATCCATATTTACTAGATCCATATATATAGGATCCTTTTTAACTCTCATATTGTTCAAAACTCCATGATCTTTTATACTCAAAGCATCCACCACCTTATTTGCCTTACCTGGGTGGTAGTATATGGTGCAATCATAATCCTTGAGTAGTTAAAGCCATCACCTTTGCCTCATGTTGAGTTCTTTCTGTGATAAAATGTACTTCAAACTCTTATGATCGGTATATATCTCACATTTTTCATCATAGATATAATGTCTCCATATATTCAAAGCAAAGATTATAGTAGCTAACTAAAGATCATGAGTAGGATAGTTTTGATCATGAATTTTCAGCTGTCGTGATGCATAGGCAATAACTCTATCATTCTGCATAAGGACACAACCAAGTAATTTCTTCGATGCATCACTATAAATAACAAACCTGTCATTATCCAATGGTAGAGTCAATATAGAAGCATTGACTAATCTTCTCTTCAGTTCTTCAAAACATTCTTCACACTCTTTTTTCCAAACAAATTTAACCCCTTTACGTGTGAGCTTCGTTAATGGGTTAGCCAATTGGGCAAAGTTCTGGACGAAACGCCAATAGTAACCTACTAAACCAATAAAACTGCATACCTTAGTTATACTCATTGGTGATGGCCATTCTTGGATTTCTATTATCTTAGAAGGATCAACAGATATTCCATCTTTAGAGACAATATGTCCAAGGAATGAAATATCCTGAAGCTAGAATTCACACTTGCTAAACTTCCCATATAATTCATGTATTCTCAGAGTCTTTAGGATAATGCGCAATTGATTTTCATGATCTTCGTAGCTTTTGGAATATACCAAGATATCATCAATAAATACCACCACAAAATAATCGAGATATTCCTTGAAAGCTCTATTCATTAGATCCATAAATACAAAGGGTGCATTAGTCAATCCAAAAGGCATTACTGTAAACTCGTAATGCCCGTACCTGGTTCGAAATGTTGTCTTCAGAATGTCTTACTTCTTCACACACAACTGATGGTATCCAGATTGAAGGTCAATCTTTGAAAAGTATTGAGCTTTATGCAGTTGGTCAAATAAATCATCATTATGAGGTAGGGGAAACTTGTTCTTTATTGTTATAGCATTGATTTCCCTGTAGTCGATACATAACCCCATAGATCCATCTTTCTTCTTAAAAAAAGGACAAGTGATCCCCAAGGAGAAACACTAGGGAAAATAAATCCATTATTAATCAATTCCTCTAGTTGTTTCTTTAGTTCAACTAATTCCACAGTGACCATTCTATAAGGGGTCTTCGATATGGGCCATGAACTAGGAATTAAATCAATGGAAAAATCAATTTCTCGTTCTGGAGGATGTCCAGGTAAATCTTTCGGAAAAACATCTACATATTCTTTCACAATAGGTACATCCTATATTTGAAAATTCCTTTCCTCACCCATAGTTATTTCATTCTCTTCCTCCTCTATAATTGAATTTAGTTGAGCTACTGGGGGTTGATCTAGATAAGAATTAAGTGGTGATGATTCTTATCTAAAGATAAGGTGTTCATTATCATCATCATCAAAAATTGTAACATCCTTCTTCTGACAATAAATCTTCACATCATGGTCTGAAAGCCAATCCATACTGAGGAATATATAAAATTCAATCATAGGTATGATGACAAGATCAGCGGATAAAGAACATTTATGTGCTCTAATGGGGACTGATTCACAAAACTTTGTTGCAATGATACTTCCCTTAGGAGTTTTAATTGACAACTCCCTTGTTAGATCAAATTGGAAATATCTAATTTTCTTAGAATACTGGGAAGATATGAAACAATGTGAGGATCTAGAATCAAATAAAGCATTGGCTAAACTTGATAAAACCATTAAATTACCTACCACCATGTCTTTCAGAGATTCTACCTCAGCAGTAGTGATAGCATAAGCTTGGCCTTGATCCCTTGGCCTTTTCTGAGGTAAGTTCCCCTGACACGTAGGAAATTCATTTTCATAGTGTCCCATCTCCCTACAATTGTAGCATTGAACATCGGTAGCTTCTTTCTTCCCTTTGGAATCACGAGCTTGGTGACCTTTTTCACCACACTTGTAACAGACTCCCATTACTTTCAATAAAGTACCGGGGTGTTTCTTCGCACATTTACTGAAAGATGGATAATAAAACTTTCCCTTCTTCCCCTTATTTCCATTTCCAGAGTGATTAGCAAATCTCTTCTTCTCTTTCTTTGCTTTAAAGTAGTAAGAATTAGATAATTCTTTTTCTATCTTGATAACACAAGAGACAATATCTTCGTACAATAAGAAGGCTTGTGAGACTAATGCGCGACAGAGAAACGATTTTAACCCATCAAATAAACAATCAATCTTACTTATTGGGTTACGTATATAATATGAACCATACCTCACTAACCTTGAAAAGTTAGCCTCATACTTTGTGACATTCTCACCCACCTTTTATCTTAGACTCAGAAATTGCCTTTCCATATCCGCTCAATGGTCACGAGGAAAGTATTTTTCTAAGAAAATCTCTTTTAACTCCCTTAATTCCATATTTGATACTTAATCATCTTACTTTGTGTTTTTAATCAAATACCACCATTGATCAGCATCTCAAGTGAGGCGGTAAACTGCCATGATAACTTTTTCCCTTTCACTACTCCCCAAGGCATGGAATATTTTCTCTAAGGAATTTATCCATTTCTCAGCTACTAAGGGATTTTTAATCCCATTTAATGTTGGTGGTTGTTTCCTAATGAAGCGATCTAACATTGATCCTCCACGTTGCGGATCAAGGTGCTCCATACGGGTAAGGTTATTATTCATAACCTGAGTGAGTTGTCCCAGTATGGTGATTAGCTGATCAGCACCAGTTGCATCACCAGCTCCACTATAATTATCTTGAGTAGGAGGGAAATTCTTACATGGAGTTCGTGCATTGATACAGTTTCCATTCTTTCACTAGGCACCATTTCTAAACAATGGCATACACCAGATTAGTTTATGAATTGTAATACATAAATCCAAATTTGTAAAACACTTAACATAAATTGAACAGTTTATGGATATAATCCATAATCATAAAAATGTTTTCTTTAAGGAAGTATATACTCATAAACCCTTCATAATGGTTTGTAAAGAAAATGAGATTTATCCTAAGCATATCCACCGGGAGTGTCGTAACCAAGAGTGCGACAATGCTCGTTGTCGTGCAAGAGTTCTCGTTCGAGTCTAGATCAAAGTGATGTTTTCGGGTTTTACCCCTAGGTACATCTATGCTAGAGCCGCCTCTACCTGCTCGTATCCAAACATGTATGTATTTCTTGGAAAACTCACAAAATCTCTACAATACCAAAATTCTAGGAAGTTCTTCTATACTAATCCTCAAAGTCTATCTTAGGGATTTGTGCTCTAATCAAAGTTTATCTAAATCTAGATTCTAAGGTTTGTACTAAACTTCCTATGATACCAACTGTAATGCCCCGACCCTAGTTACCCATAGTCGGTGCATTATTACATAATATTGGCATGATCACAAAAGATCAAGTCTCAAAAGACCGATTAGTTTAGTAGCCTTGGAATCACTAGATACATTCATAAAGTTTACATTACATCAGAAAGTGAAAAATACAACAACATCTTGTCTCCACACTCATATCCCCTTATAATATTCCTGCAGGTCATTCATAAAATAATTCTTCACATCCTGGGAAAAATAAAACATAGAAAGGAGTGAGCTCAAATGCCCAGTAAGGATAACAATATAGAAGAAACTTTCATAAATAAGCATAAACATTTAAGGCAATGTATAACTAAAATAAAAGCATTTTAAACTTGAACTTCAGCATAATATGGTAGAAATAAAATTAAATAATTCCATTTACTTATTCACAAGGATATTCTACTAGTCGAATAATCACATACAATATCAATAACCACTTTCATAATGATGGAATGCATAATGCCAGACCATCATAACCACTTAGTCAAAGCCTTGTGCCAAGACTACAAATAAGATTTTGTCAAGGACTTGTGCCAAGACACTAGTTTGTCTCATGAGACCTACCGATTCATCGAGGAGCTATAACAGGCTCCACCCGTCACTTATTAAGTCCAATGCATTCCTCATACGAACAGGTTTAAACATAACATAAACATTCATATTAAACTACCATACAAAATGTCAATACTTTCTCCATAAACCATGAATGATATGAAAATAACACATCCACGGTCAAACATATCACAAAACCTTCAATACAAAATGGAAGTTTTGTATCATAACAAGTCAACTTCAAATAAGCTTAAAATACATCAAAGGATGTTGACATAGATGAAATCAAAACTATTTGAGAGAAATATCTATTTTTTTTGAAATCATTTAAAAGTCACATAATTAGAAAATAAAACATTTACTTTGAAAATATCCTTATTATCTTATAAGGGAAGATTTTAATATTTTATAGTGGCAGAAAATAGCTGCACCCGCCGTATAAGTTAAAAAAGACATTCTTACCTTAATTTTGTAGAAAAGGTTAAAAGGACCTTGTTTGGAAAAAAATGGAAAGATTCCATTATAAACATCTTATAAAAAGTCAAAAAGGGTATAAATGACTTTAACCCATAATCTATAATATAGTAAGAATGATTTGAAATACATTTTTAAGAAACATGGATGCAGATGATAAAGAGGTCCCAGTAGATAATTACGTATAAACAACCTCGGATAATGAAGAGATGGTAAAATAAACCCTTAACTTGTACTTTAATTGGTTGAGGGAAGGTTAAACACTTTTATAATGGTGAAATAATTGTTATTAAATTATACAAGAATCATATACTTTAATATGATATCATATATGATCTTTTAACATTGCTTTGTTAATAATATCTTAGTATTATCGTCGCTTCGGGTGTTAACTTAATCATTTTCTTTTATATGTTTTGTTACATAAGTCATGTTTGTTATGGATAGGTTGAATATTATTTATATACAGAATGATATCAAGTCCTTAAAAATTATTTTTAATCATCAAATGAGAATTAAACTTGCATGGATACAATGGGGAATGAATCTCATCGCGTTCGTGGAGACGGTAGTCCGTACGTACGCACGAGCGACAATATCATTATTTTGATATTAAAATATTATATAATTGGATGGTATATAATATATATAGAATCATTATCATGTTATATTTATTATTTAAATGAAATACACTTCATTATTATAACCATTCAAATAATAATGTTTTTGAATAACAATTACACCACGACGTGGATACAGTAAGCCGTACATACGCACGTATGATGATATGTCATTCAAAGGATGGATAGAATGCTGAATATGGTTGTACCATATTTATAATAACATAACAGTATATAGAATATACTGGAGTTATTATTTTATAATGGAAATAACAAATAAAGAAGAATTTGAAGAAGAAAGGAACTTGAAAGAGGGTGGTGAAAACATTACCTCTTCTTCGGGTTCTTCCTTTTGATTTGATCAAAATGGATCCTTAGGTTGGTTTTCTGATCCAACTAAGGTCTCTAGGTTGAATTGAGTGAAGTTTAAAGAATATTTTGGGCAGGTTTTGGCCGATCCAAAAGGCATTTAAGGTGTGAATTAGAGGGAAGGGGAAGTGCCCTTTTATAAGAGGGGTGAGGGGCACCTTAGGAAAAGCTAGAAATATTATTTTATAATAAATTCATATTCTGTTTCTAATCGCTAAAAAGTGTATTATTTAAATTTTAAGGTGGTTATAGGTCTAAAACAACTCAAAAAATAGGTTTTAGATAGTTTTGGTTCACTATATTAACTTTATATGTTTTATTTAACTCTTAGTTAAATAGTTTGACATTTACCATGTCTCTTTGTATTTTTATATTATATAGTTAATAAACTTACTATAAACTTTCTAGAGACCTAAAAGTGGTCCATTAATAATACTCCTATCATTATATAAGTACTTTGGCTGAACATTATATTTTTAGGAATATAATATCAATTAATAATATAATATTTGTTTTAAAAACTCATTTATGTCAATTTTGACAATATTTAATAATTGATTTTTGTTATAGTCTTAAAAAATTTATTAATTCTAAAAAAATTCATTTAACCAATCCTAACATTTCATATTAACCAATAATATTCATTTATGGCATCAAAACTTTCAAATTATATTTATTTTAACATTTATAATACTAATTATTTGATTCTTTCATTAATAAGGAAAATACTGCACCATTATTGTGTCATAAATAAATTTAATTATTAAATGTCTAAAAATTATAAATAAAATAACATTATGTATGAAATATTTTTATATTTCTAATGAATATTTATAGTCGAAAATATAACATATATAACCCTATGTAAAAATTGATTTTGCTAAAATATATATGCTTATGTCATTTTTGTATTTACTTTAACTTAATTAATATAAAGTGTCATTATCACTTACAAGTGGATCCATGGGGTCATAAAATCGAGAAAAATATGACCATGGTCAGACATGTATCAACCAATAGGGTTAGGACACGTTTTAGGGTAATTTATTTTTATTATAATATTATTTTTTTACCCTTATTTACCGGATTTATCCTTTAATCATGGTAAATAAAATATTTACCGAAGTAATTATTCAAAATATCTAAAAATAAAAGTTACCTATTTACACAATTTGAACCTCATAATTCTAAATATGGAATCCATTTTTCTAAATTCAAAACACATAAGTGGCAGGAATTAATTTAAAATTAATTCCCGCTGTCAAAACAAAAAACGTGTTTTTAAGAAATAATAACTATCAAAAGATTGACACTTGTTTATGTTCGGTTTAAATATGAAATTACATAAAATGACCAAAATTGTATTAAATGGTAAAAATATATTATAAATATACTTTAAAACCACTCAAATTCATAATTTATCACTATTAATTATTTCAATTAAAAAAGTTTTTTTTAATTAAAATTTAGTAATTTTCAATATTCATCAAAATATGAAAGTTATCAGAAATGTACTAAAAATTCACCCTAGGATAATTTTGATATTATGAATCCAAAAATGAAGTCCATTTTGAAAGATAAAATGTATAAAATTTCAAAAAGTGGGTATTACTATTCATAACAGCTAGTTTGATTGGTTGTGGTGTGTGTTAGAACTCGAAGTTGCGTACAACACATGCTACTATATTATTCAAAGATAAGCGTAACATGGAAGTTTGGGGTGTTAAAGGAGTATGGCGATGTTTGGGGACCAGTTTGAGGTTTTCTCTTTGTAGTGTTTCTTGGATATAGTAATCGTCTCTTGTAGCGTTTTGTGGTGTTCCTTTTTTTTCCTTCAGTTGTAAGAATGGATATTATCGAACCTCATTGAAACTTTTATTTTATTGGAAGTGTGTTTGGTGAAATTTTGGTTTGTGTGTTATGTTTGGGAATTTCTGAAGCCTGACTTCAGGTTACGAGATGCTTCAATCATCGGTGCTCCAGCCATAGGCACCGGAGTGAAGCTGGCGCGTAGTCAGGAGAACCCAAGTGGTGAAGAAGGCTCTTGTTTTAGTCACGGTTTTTGGTGTGGCATGGTTTGTGTTCTTTCGAGGGTGTAAAGTTATTAGTATACCGATACTGGTAGTTCTGATACTCTATCGGTTGGGCCCTACCCTTACCTCCCCTACCCTTATGGTGGGGTTTCTGGTCAATGTGGGATGCTTTCATGTTTGGTCGATCTCGTCAGTCTTTATGGTGGGGAGAGCCATCGCGGGTATTGTTGAATTCAGTTTGGATTGATTCCTATGGTGGGGAGTCTGTTCGGGCCTCCCTGTGTCAATATCAGAGTTTCATTTTGGGTTTCTTTTTGGTGGTGTTTAAAGTGTTCGTTTTTTGAGGATAAGTTGCATGTCATGGGAGTTCGGTGTTCGTTTGGATTGATCAACTAGAGGTGCTTAAACTTTTATAGGTGGGTGAAACTTGATAGGTTTTATCTTTGGGTTTAGATCATGTTGTGGCTTTACGAGGGCGGAAAGTGTTATGGTTGGGAGAATTGTCACACCCCGACCTATCTTTTATTTTATTTTATACTTTTCTATGACTTTTAAAATTTTTTGGGGTCCGGGTTGAGTCTCGGATGAAATTTTTTTGAGTTATGTCAAAAACGCGCATTTTTGAGTTGACGTCACTGAGCGCCCAGATGGAGAGAATTTTTGATACCCTGTGCGGCTTCGCCCATGCAACGGCACAACCCGATTATCTGTGGAAAATTAAAATGTGAAACTTTTGTAATTTGATGTGTTATTTATTATTGTTAATAATTTTATTATTATTGAAGTGAACTGAATATCTATATTATTTATATTTTATTGGTGTGATTATTATTATTCTTATTAATATTATTATTAATAATATTTTATTATTATTATTATTATTACTTTAGGTTGATGCACATGCACCACACGACTAGCGGAATCCATGCAGTCAGCTCGAGTACCACACAATTGCGAAGTTTGAGTCGGCCAAATAAAAATGAATTAAATGAGTTGAAGAGAAAAGAATAAAAATTAAAAGTTAGTTAAATAAAATTATATTATTGTTAAAAAAAATTATTATTCAAATTATTTTTTTTATCATTTTTACATTATTATTAATGAATTTTTATTATTAAAGTTATTATTTTTACCATTTTCATGTTATTATTAAAGTTTTATTATTATTAGGTGCGTTATTAATATTATTATTAATAGTGTTATTATTATTATAGATTGAAATTATTATTATTATTATTATTATATATTTATTATTATTATTGTTATTTATTATTATTATTATTTTGTTTTTATTTGATTTTCTTTATTTTTTTCCTTATTTTCTTTTTCCTCTAACCCTAGTATCCCCCTGTTTTTTGGGTCCCTCTCCCTTTTCTCTCCCCCTTCCACGCACCGCCACCCTCATCCTCTCCCTTATCCTTCCCCCGCATGGCGCACCCTCCTCGCATCGCAGCCCCGCCGCACCTCCTGCTGACCTCTTACCCGCAACACCCAACCCCCTTCTCCTATTCCAGTGACCCCCCTTGCAGTAGCCCGTCACCAGCCTGCTCTGGCTCTCCCTTGGCCTTCCCCTCACCCCTTGCTGTGCCCGCCAAGCCAACCTTGTCTCTTATCCCTCGACAGCATCCCGTACCCCCAGCCCTATAGCCGACCAGCTACAACACACGACCCCAACTTTCCCAGCATGCTCCTCCTACTACCTTTGGCCTGCACAACGCCTCCCTCATACCAGCACCCTCCCTCCAGCCTCGCCGGCCTCCGACTGCCCTCCCTGCACCAGACACAATGCCGACCCCTCCCCTTGTCCCAACAGACTCCCCACGAACCTCCTCTTTGGTTTTTTCCTCTTCGGCTATCTCCAGCATGACCCGCAACCTCCGACGCCCCCGTACCCAGCCAGTGCGCCTCCTACGGGCAACCACCATCCAGAAGACCACTCCCTCTTCACCGGTCGACAAGTGCGCACCTGGGATCCTCCCGTTGTCCGCACAGCCGACACCCGTTGCCCATCCACCGCGACGCCACCCTGCTCCGGCCAACAACAGTGTAGTATCCTCGACGACCTCCCTTTTTCCGGTTGCCAAGTCCCCTACTAGCCACTTTTCCATTCGGCGAACCCTTGACCTCCAGTTGTTTCCAACGCAACCCCTTTTGGTTGGTGCAAATCCCTTCGACCGCACGCCCTACTTTTCTATCACCGCGCACACCTCCGGCCAAGGATACCTCCGTTTCCATAGTGCGCCACCATGAAGATCTTTTGTTCAGCCGTATAGTCTCCGTACGACCCCTTTGTTGTCTTCCAATCATTGAGCAATGCCCTGCGGCCTCCCCGGTTGCTTCGACCAGCTCCATTGTCAACTGTGCTGGTCTTCGCGCCGCCATTGACGACGTTGGTGGTTTTCCCTGCGCACCACAACACCGCACCGACCATTTTCCTTTTTTACACGACCCCACTATTTGAGCATGCCTATGCACCACGGTGAGGTTAGTGCTGTTTATTCTCTTTGATAATTATTTTGGCACATTTATGATTAATGAATTTAGTGAGAAGTTTAGTTTTTTTATAATTAACTTAGTTTCCATTTTATATCTTATAGCATGTTCATGTGAAATAAGATATGTTTTTATGAAAACTAATCCTGAGTTGTTTAATTAAATTATGCAATTAATTTATTTAACCATAAAAGAGATGTGTATTTTGTTTTAGTAGGACGTAGGTGTGGGTTTGATCAAAAAAAGGTGTTCGTTGAATCAGTTTTGTTAATGTAAAGATGTGAAATACTTTTTGAAAATTTTTTCATACACTTTAAAGTGTTTAGGAAATAATGTAAATGGAGCGAAGTATGTTTCAAAAAAATTTCAAGGTGGTGTTTGTCCTGTTTGTTTATTTGAATTGTTTTATGTCCGTGTTTATGCATTTTTAGTTGTGCAGTTGTTGCAACGTGTTGGCAAGGAAGACATGCGATACTGCGGTCGTCGGCGTGCGCATGTTTGTGTGTCTGCGCGAGGCGCGACGTGCCATTGTGTTTGGAAAACATGTTGTGGTAGGTCCCCCACTTCACTCACCTTTAAATTTAGAATTTATTAATTGCTTGATATTTTATTAATTTTAAAAAATGTGAAATAATATAAGATAATTAATTTTTAAATGGTTATTTGGCGTAAAAAGAGACGTTTATTTTATACACGTCACTTGAAATATTTTCTTGATGAACGGACACCCAGTAGTGAAAGAATTCATGTTTAGCCTTTAAACATAATTCACATAATTTTAAATGTAGTTCCGGTTTATTGATAAATGATTTATTGTGAAGCGCGAACAAGTGTTTTGGTTCTCTTGAGAAATGAGGATTTTCCTTAAAATTGGTGAAGGCCCATTTGGCACTTTAATAAAATAAATTATTTTGGAAAACTCTATTTGGGGTGACTCAGGGTTGATATTTGGTGTACGTTGACTGCATGATTTGTGTGTGATGTTTGTACTGCTCGATTGACTTTTTTGAATCACCCCTTTCCTATTTATTATATGTGTTGACATGAGAACCTAACATAGTAAGTGAATCTTCTGAGAACTATTGCTACACTAGTTTAGATTACATACTGGCTAGTGGCCCTTAGTACGGATGACACTCTGCTAGGGGATTGGGCCCCTCGGTTAGGGTGTTAGGGCATTATGACGTCATCAAGAGTAGGCATGCCTTCAGGATGAGTCACATGTATAGTACATTCTAGATTGTTCACGAGATCCTAGGTTCAACCCTTGTTTCCTTTAGTGTTTATTTGTATGTGGCAGACGATTGAGAGGTCTAGTTTAGTTGCTGGTCCCTGTGTGCCACTTTTTCCATTGCCTTATTGTGTGTTGTGTGTTGTGTATGGTTTTCCTTTTGACTAAAAACTAAAATTTAGATGTCTACATTGTTCAAAAAAATGTTTTAAAATGAAATGCACCTGTTTCTTTCAAACATCAAACTTGTTTATAAATTAAAAAGGGAAATGGACTGTTACTTGTTTTAGAAATGAGAGTGTGCGTGGAAACCAATATTTTATATAATTTAGTTCAAACCTAGAATTAGTAAATTCTTTATTTAAAGGTAGTTCATTAGGAATAGTCTGTTGGGAACACCTACTGAGTTTTAATACTCACGCCTATAGTGTTTTCTTGTTTTTAGTTTTTGTTGCAGGTTTGAATCGAGCTTTCTTGCCATGGGAAAGAGTTGGTTGTGGTTTGGTTAGTGACTCTCGGGGTCGTGAGTTTTGGTCATTGTCATGTTAGTATGTGTTGTTGATCATTCTTTTTCTTTCGTGTTTTTTATTTACTTTGTTTTGTTATATTTTTATTTTCGCTGAATTATTTATTTTCATTGGGCTAAATCGTTCCCATTTGTACTCTGTTGATGCCCTGGTGCTTGTCGCTAGCCCGAGAGGATCATGAACGCCTCTCGGGCCATGTCACGGACCAGCTCGAGTGACCGGTTCAGGGTCGACCCGGGTTGGTTCATGACAACAACTCTATCACAAGAACCAATGAATTTTATTTTCATAAGGGTGATTATGAGAGATATATCTTTGAAAATGATGTTACACCACTAGAAGTACCTAGTTCACCTCTGTCCCTTCATAAAAATCTAAATTTTGTCAATTCTGAACCTAATATAGAAGTGGAAAACACTACTACTAAGAGTGATTTTTAGACCCCTTTTCTATTTATGAGATTTATAGAGCTTGAGGGAGTCAATTTTTTTTCACCTAAACCTAAGTATCTTGAAAATACTAAGATAATGTATTTGGTTTAATAATTTCCTACTCTACTTGATGACTCCTTTGAGCAATTACTTAAGGATGAATGGTGTTTCATAGGGAATTTTATAGTTGATAAAAATTTAGTTTATGTTATCTTAAGTATTAGAGCCCAAAAATTTCATTCTTCTGTTATAAATGCATGGAAAAAACACACGTGGTAGATTATGGATAAGAAACCACATCCACCTAGTGACTTTGGTTAGTTTCTATGGAAGTCTGGCTAGAGACTTTAAAACTAGTATTGTATGGGAGGAAACCCATGATTTTATTAATTTTAATAAAAAATGTTCTTTCAATAAATTATAACTAAAGACAAAAAATTCAGTACTTCATTGGAGTCAACCCATGATTTTTCTTGTTTTTTAATTTTATTCTTCTTATACTTTATATAAAGTGTTTCTTTTCTCTGTCATTATCTTCTATGCTTCTGTTGGATTTAATTACATGGTCTACATAGTCTATGTTATTTAATAATTTTTTTGTTGTTGCCACTAGAGGAGAGAAATTCCCTTTATTTCTCAACTCACACAAAATTTCATTCTAAAGCCTCATTGGAAAGAAAAGATTCATTAATTAGAGATATTACATATTTTAATTTCCATTTTTTTCATATCTTCTCCATTACTATCTAAATAAAAAAAATAAGTCATCATTCCACTGATAGCGGTGAGTCTCCACAACAATGACGCATTAGTATGGTAGTGGCAGTGATTCATTGATGTATTTATTTTTCTTTACTTCATATTGGAATGTTATTGGAAATTTTTGCTGTATTTTATTGATTATTGAAAATTGGTACTGCATTGTTTTTAAATTTTCTCACATTGTGAAAATAACTATAGGGGGTAATATCGAACTGGTTTTCTACTTTTGAGTGGTTTTTCTTAATATTGTTTGGTGTTTACCATTCATTTTTCTACTCTATTGTATATCTGATTGAATCAAACTTTCTAAATTACCTACATCAATTTTTCACACATTGCAATAAATTTTCACATGATAATTTTTGAAATTAATTTATTTAATAAAAATTATGTCAATCTACTGTAAAATGCTTATTATGGCATTTATACTATTTTAACTTTACTACAAACCTTGGGATTATCATATAGATATTGAATTGAAAATCTATTTTAAACTTTTAAACTCAAATTGTTTTCTCCACCTCAAAATTCTACTTCGAGGAAAAAGTTGAGTTTCAAGTGTGGGGGAAGGGTTCTACATATTCTATACTAATATGTAATTTTATGAAAGCCCATCAAATTACTCATCCATTAATTTTTTTTAAAATGGTCACAATTTTCAAATTTCAAGGCTTTATTTTGTACTTAAATTTAGTCTTTCTAAATTAATATTACTTACTTGTTGTTGAGGGATATTTTTAATCTGAAATTTTTGAGGATGAATGGTTCCTGAGTGAAGTTTCTTATTGAACTTATGAATTTTCAGTTTTTTAATTGAGAATGATATTGATATAGGATATTTGTTTTTTGAAATTATGACCATAACTTTAGGAAACTTGAAACATTAATTTAACCTTAGGGGACTCACATTTTATTTTATTTTAAAAGTAATCACCATAGGGAGCCAACTTAAATGTTAATATTATAAGTATATTGAATATGGAGTAAAATGGGAGAATTGGAACACACAATGAACCTCTGAGACACTAGGCACAATGTGTGAGAGTAAGCCTGCTGTACAAATTAAATAAGTTTATATGAACAGTTCCTTGAACAATTGACATGGATGGGAAAATTTCAAAGAAATAAAATTTTAAAAAATAATAAAGTTCCTAGTTGTCAAAAATGAGTTCATTATGGTGAGGGGAATTTTTAATTCCAGATAAAGAAGCGGAAAATTGAGTTATGAAAATCATTTAAATTGTACCAATAAAGTGATTCAAAAAATAATAATTTAAATTTTGTTTTGGAACCTAGGAGAAAGTCTAAGTAGATGGTCCCTTTTTTATGACCTTATTTCCACATTTATGTAACTTGTTATCACTCTTAGTTTTAGTACTTGAACTTTATTTGAAATAATTCATTAACGAAACTCATATATGAGGTATAACATCCTCATAATTAGATGATTATTTTCTTCCATGATCAAATAATGAGTACTTGAATTTATACTGGACTTGTTTGGAACTTGCCTTTTGAAAAATATTATTTCACCGCTTTTGGATATCTTTTTTTAAACTACTATACATGATACATTATGAGTTTTGTTGTTGATTTTTTTACTTTTTTGATAAGATTAAAACCATGGTAATGATTGAGGATAATCAATGATTAAGTATTGGGGAATTTTACGTGGCCTTAAATTCAATTGATTTTCCATACCATTTATTAATGTTTTTAGTTAATTAATTAATTATTTTTTTTGTAATTTTTTTAATTAACTTTACTTTTGTAATTTTAATATTAAATATTTTAATTTATCAATTATTAAAATTAAAATTTTATTTTTTTTCTATAAAAAATACTATTGTTTTTTTATTTTCTTTTAAATTATTCATTTTAAATTTTAATTCTGCATAAAATATTAATTATATATTTTTATATTAATTAAAAAATTATCTTTTATTAATTTAATTCACTAAAGGATTAATTTAATTTTTTAATTTTTAATATTGTATTGTTTTAATTATTTAACCATAATCAATTTTACTAATTAATTTTATCTCAACAATTAATTTAAACCATTTAACTTTGAAGTTTTAATTCAATTTATTAATCTAAAATCAAATTATAAAATTTCACTTCTTTTTATTATAAATCCGTGTTTAATTTATGTTTTTTTATATTTAGTTAAATATTGTTTAATTCAATTGTTTTAATTTCTTATTTAATCAGTTTTTATTTGATTTTCTTTTATTAATTGATTTAGTTTTTAACTTTATGTTTTTTTAATTTATTATTGTTTTAAGTTTATTATTATTTGTTAATTAATTTTTGTTTTAGTTTGAAATTTAATTACAAGTTACACCATCATCACTAATTCATTCTCACACATCCGGTAGTGAGACATATTTATGTCCTTGGACACGCTGCTGGAAACCAAGGCTAACGAACTGCCAAGAAGTTCCCTTTGAGACACCGCCAGCCCGCAGCGGTGAGTAAGACTCGCCGCCAGGTAGACTATCCCATTTTGACACATCACTAGACCTTTTCTCTCATCCCTAAGTGACTGCCATAGAATTGACACCATCACATTCCCACTATCCCTTCTATGACTCACCATTATCGCACTACCTCCGCAATAATACCTCAACTCATCATTTCACCGAAGCCAAAGTTGATCAGAGGACTCAACAGTCAATGCCACCACCCAGAACCCTAACTCGCCGTAGAAGCGTCATGCCACCAGCAATTGAATCCTCTTCCACCATTACAGGAGGATTCCAAGAGGCCTTCCTAATACTCTAGCACCACCGCTGAAGATCTTATTTAAGCCATCACAAACCCAATCACCCACTACTATTATAATCCATAGATAGCATCACCCTTTTTCAGATATGAGAACCAACACTAGGAGGAGTGAACCGAGCCTATATTGCGCAAATCTGAATCCCAGATTGATTTGAAACCAAATAGTAACCACCTTGGCCAACACTAATGTCATTCTCCCTTCAGACAAGCCGTCATCGATTACATCCCTCCTAACATTTAAGGATTCACCTTTATTATAATTGATCAAAACCAGCACCGCCAGGTTAAATAAGGAGCTGAACCCATGGAGGATCCTGATGCTAGGAGTATTCATGCTCAACTGATTCCTTCAGGGGGAATGATGAAGTCCCCCCTTCTCGTGTGGATAAGGTAGAAGTATGGGAGAAAAAGGAGAAAAATAAAAATAAATATAAATTAAATAAAATAAACTAAAATAATAATAATAATTAAAATATAATAAGTAATAATAAAAATAATAAATTTAAAAAAATTATAAATAATAATTTAAGAAAATAAATAAATATCAAATTATAACCTTAAAAATTTAATATTTATATAAATATAATTTATAATATTAAAATAATATAATAAATAAATTAATTAAAAATAAAATAATTATAATATTAACTAAAATAAATAATTGGAAATTTATTAACTTAATAAAATAACAACTTTTCATATTAATCTTCAAAGTATAATAAGATATTGACATTAGTTATGTTAAATAAACAAATTAGCTAATAATAATTAAATGAAGGTTTATAATAACAATAATAATAATAATAATTTAATTTAAAATAGTTAAACATAATATTATTTAGTCTATATATAATTATATTAAAAAAATTATGATAATTATTTATGTTAATATTTCTAGAAACATAATTTTTTAAATTAAATATTAGTTAAAATATCTATAATGACATTAATACTCAATTATTGTATAATTAATTTATTTAATTATAAAATTTATTTTATTTTTAAACTCTTTAATGTAAAATTATTTAATATCTATTTTTGGATATCAGAATAAGCTTGAATAGCCTCTTGGTTCTTCCCAACAACCAATAACAGTTAGCTAGAATGGATCTGTTAACCTGAAAAGAATGAAATTAAATAAAGACATGTGTTTAGTGACTTGGATAAAGGTAGAGTTGAGTTGAGAATAGTTGTTGGTGATTAATATAGTACAAAGGAGTATTATTAATAGAGTTAGACAAAATAAGTGATAGTATCATATTCATTCAGATATTCATTTGATCATTTTTTGGGAGGCTCGGAGGGTAGGAGTAGGAGCAGGGCAATGACCTGTAAAACAGAGCTTCAACAACATTGATTGTAGTTAACCTGTTGTAGAGATATCTTTTCTGTTGTGTACTTTCTTTCATTCAATTGTAATTATATCCATTTTCTTTTTAATTTAATAGGATTTTTTTTACACTTATTTTACTTTGGTGGTTACAATTCTACAGGTTAATTCTTTTATTTCTTAGCATAATATTTGACAAAAAATTCAAAATTGATTAGAAAGATCAATTTTCAATCCATTTAATTTATTTTGGGACTTTTTTTAAACTTATAAAATTAAATATCAATCAATTATATTGATATTTAATTTCATTCTTCAAGATTAAAATTCCAAACTTTGGAGAATTACATCGAGTTCTATTCCATTGATTTCTTTCAGCTTCCATAGTAGTTTGAGGAATTCTTGGAGAGGTGAACTACAAGATTTCAAACTTTTGAGTCTTTTTCTCTAGTAGAGGGAGACTAAACTAAGATTTTTACAAGGTGAAATATAATATAATTTATGTTAAAAATCATTCTTCATAGACCATCAATACTATAATTCAGAAGAAACTTCTATGATCTACTTCAATTCAATTTTTTTTCCTTGTATTTCATTCAATTTTTCCATAGTTTTTCATTATATCTCCAATTATTACATAATTATTAAAAAATTAACTATTTTTTAATTCTATCATCATAAAAAATTATAAAAGTGAAAAGAAAAATAATAATTTCAACCCTTGTTTTTGACAGTGGGACCTGTTTTGAAAAATTTAGGTAGATCAACCTTCTATATGGGTTTAAACCTTCACTACTATAATACTATAGGTTTATAAATAATATTTTGATGGATATGATGACCTCAAATCCTATAAAAACTTGGATTTGTTTTTAAAGAAGGATTCAAGAGACTAATCATTTTTCAAACCTAAAAAAACGATTTAAAAAAAAATATTATTATATTTTTTTGATAAAATATTTTTGTTTTTAAAAAGATAAATTCTTAACATGTATAGTTTTTCTGAACTATTTCCCATTTCTTGAGCTGAAAATCATTTTTTTGATCTGCTTGAATGTGTGTGTTTGACCTTATTCACTTATTTTTAGTTGTTTCTTTGTTTATTGTTCCCTATTATTTCTTTTAAATTTTTTTGATATATTTTAAAAAAATTGATAAACTTAAAGTCCTGAACCATGATAATGGTCCTTTATATTTTTTTGTGGTTATTATGGACATATTTTTCGGTATTGTGGCTATAATGAACCATAAAAAATTAACTACATTGAAAAAAATGAACATCACTTTGAGCCCGAACCTAATTTCTTAGAAAAATTTGACCAAATTTTTACTAAGATGGATGCTAAGATGAACCAAAATTATGAACATCAAATAAAAAATTCTCAAGAACAAGATAAAAAACTCCAAAAATTAGAAACTGTATTCTTAGAGTAACAAAAACGTTTTAAGGTAAAATAAGAAATTCAATTAAATGAATAAGAATCTGTTGTAGGGGAAATTGAGAGACAATGTGAAGTGGATTGTGAGGCTGAAATTATGGAAAGGAAATACACTTTTTTTTGAAGAATTTAAAACTGATAATAAAAAACATTTGAACATAACCAACTCTTTGAATGAAGAATTAAACACTAATAAATAAGTGAAGAACATTAAGGGAGTTAAGTTAAAAAACATTGAAATGGAACTAAAAAACTTTAAGAAAAATGAACCATTATTTACATGGTTCTGACCTTTGAATAAATTCACCATTTTAGGAGCTTTAAAAACAATATTACCATGGTTAAGGAAAATTTAGAAAATTAAAAATTGAATTATAAAAACCCTTCACCCACATTTTATGATATTTTTAATTAAGAAATTGAACATTTAGTAGGGAATATGATGGAAGAAGAAAATAAATTTGAAATAATTGATTACAAAATTCTTGAACCTGAATTGAAAACCAATCTTACATATTTTAAAATATTTAGCCCGAGAACCATTGAAATGAGGAGTGGTAAAAATGATGAGGGACCATGTTTTGATGAAATATTAATTGATTAATTTCCATAGTTATATCATTTTACTAATTTTATTCAATTTATTTATTTACTAAGATAGAAAGTGTTGTTTACCTACCTGGGGATAATTGTTTAAATTTGAAAATTATGGAATCTAAATTTATTGAAGCTGAACTAAAAATTTCTACTCCATAAGTTGAGCTAAAAAAGTCAATAGTCATTGATTTAGAGAGTGAACATTTTGATTTTGAAAATCTAGGAGAGGTTGAGCAGAAACTTGATTATTTAAGCAGTGTCAATTATTTAGATCTAGCGGTTGATATATTTGTGGTTTTTAGATGAGTAACACTTAAAATAGATTTATAAATCGTAAAACCTGAATCTGTTAATGGTCAAAAAAAATCCTCCTCCCTATTTATCACAACCTTCATCAACTGAGTCAGGTGAAAAATACAATATTGATACTGATATTGGTTTAGAATGGGATTCACACATGAGTTTCAATGCTTCTAGATCTAACCAGCATAAAATTTATACACATCTTGAACCTTATTTTGAAAATTTTTTCACAATCGCCCATGAATTTGATTTGGTTAAGGGTTATTTTTAGATAGATAAATTGAAAATTACATTACACCACTATAATCACCTAGTTCACCTCTGTCCCTTAATAAAAATTTAAAATATAAAATTTATAAATTCTGAACCTAATCTATAAGTGTAAAACACCACTGCTAATAGTTATGTTTGACCATTTTACTATTTATGAGATTAAAATTTTATTAGAAGAGTTTGAGGGAGTCAATTACTTTTCACCTGAACCTAAATTTGTTGAAAATAATAATATAGTGAATTTAGGTGATGAATTTTTTACAATACATAATGACTTCGTTGAGTAGTTCCTTAAGGATAAATGGTGTTTTATAGAGAATTTTTTAGTTGTTGAAAACTTATTTTATGTTTTCATAAGTGTTGGATCCCACAAATATCATTATTTTATTTAATAGTTATGGAAAAAACACATGTGGTGGTTTATGGATAAGAAAACACACCCACCATTGACATTGATTAAATTCTAGGGGAGTCTAACTAGGGTCTTTAAAATTAGAATTGCATGGGTGTAAACCAATGATTTTCTTTATTTTAATAAAAAAAGTTGTGATTTTAATAAATTCAAGATGAATACTTAAAATTTCATGCTTCATGGGAGTCAACCAATGGGTTGTCTTGTTTTTTTTACTTTTGTTCTTATTATTCCTTGAGTGAAGTGTTTATTTTCTCTATAATTGTATTCTATGATTCTGTTGGATTTATATACTTGGTCTACATGGTCTATATTCTTTAAGAAGGTTTCTATTCATTCCATTTGAGGAGAAAAATTTCCTTTATTTCTCAACTCACAAAAAGTTTCACACTAAATCCTCATTGGAAAGGAAAGATTCATTAATCAGGGAAGTTCCCTATTTTTATTTTTGCAAATTTTTTCTACTCTTCCCTATTATTTTCCATAAGGGAAAAATATTTCAATGATTCACTACTGGAAGTGAGTCACAACAACGGTGACTCTTTGGTATAATAGTGGTGGTGAGTCATTGATGGCTATCTTCTACTTTACTGCATAATGTTTTTTTCTATAAAATTTTGCTGCATTTTCTAGATTATGGAAAATTGGTAATATAATGTTTTTAAATTTTATCACTTTATGAAATTAAGTTGGGGGGGGGGGGTAATATCAGGTTGTGTTTATTCTTTTGATAGGTTTTACTAGTTTTTTATAGGTTTTTAGCATGCATTTTTATTATCTTCCTTATATCTGATTGATTCTAATTTTCTAAATTCCTTACAGCCAATTTTCACACATTGCACTCAATTTTGAAATGATATTATTTTAACTTAATTGCATTAATGAAAATGAATTTTAATCTATTGTAAAATGTTTATTTTTTCAATCAGACTGTTTGAACATAATTGTGAACCTTGGGCTTATAATATTACTTTTTAATAGAAAATCTATTTTTATCATTTAAAGTCAAATTGTTTTCTCCACCATATAATTCTATTATGAGGATAAATTTCAGTTTTATGTGCATGAGATTGGGTATACTTATCATTAATTAATATGTTCTTTAATCTAATCCCATAAAATTCCTACAAAATTTTTAAAAAAATTTCTTTTAAAAAATGTTTAAAATTTTCGAATTCTTCAGCTTTATTATGAACATAAATTCAGTCTTCCCTAATGAATATTACTTTCTACCTATTGAGGGATATTTTGAATATAAATTGTTTAAGGATGAATTATTTCTAAATTAAGTTTCTTATTTCACTTATGAATTTTCAATTTGGGAATTGAGAATGGTAGGGATATATGATCCATTTTTTTTGGAATTATCATTATAACCTTAGGAAACTTGAAACTTAAACTTAATCTTAGGGCACTCACATTTTATTTTATTTTAAAATTAATCAAAATATGAATACAATTTAAATGGTATTCTTATATATCTTTTGAATTTGGAGTAAAATGAGAAAATGGGAACACAAAGTGAATCTTTGAGACATGAGGAACAATGTGTGTGAGTAATCCCTTTTTAAAAATTAAATAAGTTCATATGTAGAGTTACTTTCACAAGATACATGGCTCAGAAAACTTCAAAAAAATAAAAAAATAAAAAAAGTACATAGTTGTCAAAAATGAGTTCATTAAGGTAATGATAATTTTGAACCTCAGATGAAGAAGGGTAAAATTGAATTATATGAAAATTATTTAAATTACTGCAATAATGTGATTCAAAGAATAACATTTTCTTGGAACCTAAGAGAAATTCTAAGTAGATGGTTCCTTTTGTTAGGATCTTATTTCCACTTTTATGTAACATGTTATCACTCTTAGTTTAAGTAGTTGTTCTTGAAATGAAATAAGTTATTAAATGACCTCATATATGTGTCATGAAATCATGAAAAATATATGATTGTTTGATTCCTTGATCCCCTAGTGAGTATTTGAATTTTTACGTGATTATTTTTATAATTCCTTTTGAAAAACCTATTTCACAGTTTTCCTCTTCTTTTAAACTAATAAACATGATTTATTTTGAGTTTTTTTAAAAAATATTTTCCTATTTTAATAATATAAAATTAATTATATTTATTGAGAACAAGAAATTATTATGTGTGTGAGAATTTTATGTGGCCTTAAATCCACCTGATTTTTCACATCTTTTATTAATTTTTTAACAATTTAATTAATTATATTTGTATTTTTGTTAATAAATTTCAATTTTGTAATAATATTATTATATTTGTTAATTAATCAATTTTTATAATTAATTTTTTATTTTTTATCAATTAAAATTACCATTGTTGTTTTTATTTATTTTATTTTACTTTATTCATCTTAAATTTTAATTATTATTAAAATATTAAATTTATTGTGCTTCTTTTAATTACGTAATTTCCATTTATTTATTCAATTCACTAAAAAAATAATTTAATTTTTCCTCCTTTAACATTGTATTATTTTAATTATTTAACCATAATATATTTTTTTTGTGCGGCTAGGATGATGATGCCATAGTTTTAAGTTCGTGTGATAGGAATGATCATTGCATTTTAACATGTTGTGGAAAGGATGCCAGTTGAGGAAGAGGTATCCCATAGGGAAAGTGTATATTGAGAAAAAAACCCTATGTGAATGATGATCATGGAGGCCCAATTCCAATCAACACATTCCCGAGAGAATCATGGGGAGGATCATTGTTTGAAGTCATGGAGTTTGGATGAGTGAGCTTATGAATCTCTTCTATTTGGATAAAAACCCTACCAAGAATCTTCATCCCACATGATCCATGCTCAGTGTGGGAAACATGGGGTGGTGTATAGATTTCCCTATCACATGTAGAAGCATACAATGAGGGTGAAGAAATTCCAGGTTGAGAATGTCCATATGAAACCAAAATTTCCCCTCAATGTGCACAAATGTACGGGAGAAACACCAGAGATATTAGAGTTCCACTAGAATATAAGAAATTAGGAAGTATATAAATCGAAACTTAAGAGGTCCAAATTATGGAAGGGGCGACTAATGAGTAGGACCACTGCTGACCATATTCGCAACACAGGGTTCAAAAATTCACCAGTTAGGGTATGAGGTGTGTAAACACAGAATCAACTATTTAACCAATTTTAAACACATGATCCAATATTTGTTTCCAAAGATATATTATGGCATTGGCCCAATATGGGAGGTGAACCCAAGAGACATAACCATCACTATTAGTGGGTCCTTCTAGATGTGAAAGATTATTGAAATCCGAACCTAGAAAGACTCAAAATATGGAGATGGGTCGGGGACATATCGGCATGGAACTCGACTCCTTAAGCCTCATCTCCAACACATTACGGAAGGTCAGTGGTATAACCCAACTGAACTCCATATAAAAGACCATGGCATTATAAATAGTTTATGGTCATATTGTTTGGACAAAAGGTTCCTAGTATAATTTCATAGAGTTTGGACCATTGGTTCCCATTTCAACATCATATTCCTAAGACACATCTGTATAGTTTAGCGTCATGTGGTATGGACGATGTTGTTATGTTTTTTATTTTCAAAAAACATGGAAATTGAGTACAGATATGTATCCCTATGTGGGAAGTGTGTGGCATGGCTAAAAACCCAACGTGAATGAAGACCTGATAGATCCATATCGTACCATACACCTGCAAATGGAAACTCAGGAGAAGGGACTATAAGGTTTGTCTTCCTATAACTAGGCACAAAGACAAAATTTATGGGCATCTCTACATATCCCATGAGTATGGGAATCAAGACACACATATTTCCTGAGTATGGAATGGTAGATGACCAATTCTAGGGGTGATATCCTCCCAAATGAGAATATCATGGTTGTTATGTAGTTTATCATCATGTGACTAAGACATTGAGGATATTATTTTATGGTTTTAGATATCATACCATATGATGATTCTAAAGATGTGTAGTGTGGTTCCATGAAGCAACCCAACATGAATGAGGGATAAGGAGGCCCAACACCGGGCGACACCTTCATTATAAGAACTCGCTCACAAATTAAATTCATAAGTATTATACTTTGGGGGAAATTATCCCAAATGGGATGTGTGTGGCACACAAAAATAACCTGATGTAAATGAGGACCACATAGGACCACACCACACAACATATTCCCAAGGAAAACTCACGAAAAGGGGGCGAAAGATTGAATTTACAAAAGGGAACAAAGATTAAATGTTTTTAAGTTCATAAGTATCCCATGAGGATGGTAATCTGGCTATATGTACTAATTTAATATGGAATCACAGATGAACAATGCTAGAAGAAATGTATTCATAGGTGAGGACAATGTGGTTCTGTGCAGTTTATCGTGATATGGCTAACAAAATAATTTTCACACATTTTAACAACATGAATCATAAATAGTGGAGATCTTAGTTTATGGACGTAGAGCTCAGACCATAGGATGGGGCTTTTAAAGATGAAATATGTAGTGCGACACCATGAAGCAACCACACATGAATTTGGTCCAAGGAGGACTAACACCGCACAACACATTCTTGATAAGAATTCACACACAGTTTAACATCATGTTCCTAGGACGTAAAATGTTACACAGTTTAATGTCATGAAAATAATATGATTCATCATAATTTAATGTCATGTTCCAAGGATGGGTCTTCATCGTTTAACGTGGTTCAGTAAGGAAAGTACTGCATACAGTTTAATGTCATGCTTTCAAGACTATTGGCTCCTAGTTTAAGGTTGTAGTGTTGGGACCAGTGAAATCTTAGCTTAAGGTCATAGAGTTTGAATTATTGAGCTCCTAGTTTAAGGTCATAGTCATTGGAATAATGAGGTCTTAGTTTATGTTTATAGTTTTTTGATCGGTGATCTTGTAGGTTAAGGTCATAGAGTTTGGACCAGTCTAATCCTAGTTTAATGTCATAGATTTTGGACCATTGAGTTTCTAGTTTAAGGTCATAGAGGTTGGACCATTTATCTACTAGTTTAAGGTCATAATGTTTGCACTAGTTAGATTATAGTTTAAGGTTATAGGGTTTGGACCAATGAGTTCCTTATTTTGGTTCCTAGAGTTTGGACAAGTGAGATCCTTGTTTAAAGGCATAGAGACCGGGCCAGTGAGATCCTACTTTAAGGTCATAGTGTTTGGACCAATGATCACCTAGTTTAAGGTCATAGAGTTTGGAAGAGTGAGCTCCTAGTTTAAGGTCATATTGTTTGGAACAGTGATCTCCTTGTTTAAGGTCATAGAGTTTGGACCAGTGAGTTCTTAGTATAAGGTCATAGAGTTTTGACCATCGGGATGACTCTTTACGGGACATAATACTTGTGAAATCTGCCGTTAGTGGGAGGAATAATCTGCTCACCATCCATGGTAACCAAATAGTATCCACCATTAGGATACACCTTGTGGATGATGTAAGGTCCTTCCCATTTGGGCTCCAACCTTGGCAGTTTTCTACCTAGTATCATTATCCTCCTTAGATCCAATATCATGTCACCTTGAAGAAATGAGCAGAGAAAAACATTATTATCAAAATATCTATCTATCTTATTCTAGTTCCTATCTAGATTATGCAATGCCTAGCACCAATTCTCATCAAGGGATTCTGGTTTTTCTAGATAGAATTATGCTATCTTGTACGAAAACTATTGATCATAGATAGATCTGCAAAGTGATGGAAACAAAAATATCAATGGGAAAGACTTCCTCTATTCTATATACAAGGGAATATGGAGTCATTAGAGTGGTATTGTGAGTCATCATCCGATAAACCCAGAGATCATTAGGGATATTTTCCAACCAACTATTATTTTTATGACCCAAAATCTTCTGTAGAATGTTAGAAAGGGTTTTATTGAACCCCTCATTCTATTCATTTGATTTGACTTGATAATGAGATTTTTGGTTAGACCAGATGCTATACTTGGCATATAATTTCTTCAGCTCAACTGCTTGTAAGTTGTTGTTATTGTAGGAGAGAAAAGTGTGAGAGAATATGAATCGATAACTGATGTTGGAGCTCACGAACTAAAAAATATAATAGGTCTTTAATTCCTTAAGGGGGAATGCTTATTCCCACTTAGAGAAGAATTCTATTATGGTCAGAATAAACCTTCACTAGAGAGTTATCCCTAGTGGATATGGTCCTATGACATCGATCCCCTAGACCCAAAAGGGAAAAG
The DNA here is from genome assembly GCA_963277665.1 of Viscum album. Classification (NCBI taxonomy): domain Eukaryota; kingdom Viridiplantae; phylum Streptophyta; class Magnoliopsida; order Santalales; family Viscaceae; genus Viscum; species Viscum album. The sequence goes on from OY728123.1 coordinate 1,101,589,748, forward strand.
AGTACATTCTATTATGGAGGGGATCTGACGGTCGATGCATGAAGATGGAATGGATATGACATGAATGAAACCAATTAGAGAACTTGGTACAGTCATGAACCACGATGGTCTATAAGTAGCCCAATCTTCAGATTTGGTGGGAGGGCCTCAACCAATATTGATGGGCACCAGATGAACTGGCATGAAATTTTTGTATAACATTCAGAATATCATATCCTTGAATGAAAAAGAGGATAATTCTGTCAAACTCACATTTTTAGAGAGCTAGATTTAGGTTGGGACCACTCTGGAGTGTAAAATGAGTTGAATGCTGATAAATTCTCTCATGTTTAGCTCTGTCCGATGGGAGAGTTCCATATTGGAGATACTCGATGAAGGGATTTATCCAATATGAGGATTCTTTGGAATCGGGGGGATCCAAAGGGCTCGATGTGGATGTATTAGCAGTAAAGAGATTTATATGGTGGATATCATTATCATCTGAACTGACATGGGAAATGACTCTTCGATGTTCTATATGAATGAAAAGATCACCATGGTCAGGCTCTATGAGAGAAGTGTCTAAACTAGCCAGGGAATGAGCTCAACCATTCTGTGATTGAGTAATATGATTCACTTCTGGTTGAGAGGGGTACTGGGACATCAGACCATGAGCATGCCTGAGAATGGTAACAAGCTCTAACTTCCTGACAATATAGTCACCGTTGTCCTTCAAGATGACTAGCTTAGAGACCACCTTCACATGTAGGTTGCCAACATCAATCATAAGATCCATCTCAAGTCCTAGTGATGATAACCTGATACTATACCTCTTTGATGGTACATCCCTCCAAAAGAAGGAATGAATAAGGAAGAATAGTTTATATAGGCATGGTGAAAACAATTACCAGGACTACTCTATTTAGAATAGGGTCATTGATCATTCTATCAGTCTAGATCTATGAGGAACCATCAAAATGAATCTTTCAACATGGAATGTCTTGGTCTATTGAGAGGATGACCTCATCTAGGAAATCAAAAACCATAGGAATTTTCACAGGGATGGATGAGTGGCCAGAAATTCTTCTAGTTCCTGACCCTTGATGGCCTTCTATGTAAAAAATCTGATGTCAAACAATTGAAGGATCACTACCCAATGATCTAGATGGCATGTCAACATCATGCGGTTCAACATGTACTTTAAAAGATCCTCACAGGACACCAGATGTATATTGTGATGCTGCAAGTAGTGCTGCAACTTCTACATTTTGAAAACCAGTGTGAGGAATATCTTTTATATGGGATAATATATAGAGTATGAATCAATTATAAAGTGAATTAGATAGTATAAACTTTTATCTATCCTATCTCCATTCTTTTGGGTGTCTAGTGTAGAAAGGGATCATTCTAGTATGGTCACATGGAGGACCAAAGGCTTCCTGGAGATGGGTGGAATCTGAACCAAAGGCTATGTAAGGTACCTATTAATATCATAAAGTGTGGTCTGGTACACATCATCACACTATAAGATGAAACCTTTTTTCATGATCCTAGAAAAAGGATTACACATATAGGCTACATTCATGATGAATCAATATATGTCTTCTAACTGGACTTAAAGTCCTCAAATCTCCCAAAGGATGATTGAAGGGGGAATCTGGATAATAGATTTGATATTCTCTAGGTTTAAATCTATTCCTATGTATCTAAAAATGAAACTAAGGAGTTTTTTAGAGGTCACCCAAAAAAAACATTTCAAAGGGCCCATCTTCAACTATTGGGAGCGAAGGATTCCAAACACTTTAACAAGATCCCTGATATGGTCCTGACATTGGAGGGATTTCACCACCAAATCATCCACATATAATTCCACTAGAATCCCTAGGATCAGCTTGAATATGTGTTTCATGACACATTGATAGGTTTATCCTACGTTATTTAGACCGAAAGGAATTACCTGATAGTAGAAAGTCCCTTGTGGTTCCATGAAGGTGGTAGACTCCTCATCTTTAAGGGCCATCCAGATCTGATTATACTTGTAATACCCATCCAAGAAGGAGAGATCCTAGAATCTAGTAGTGTCATCACTGAACAACAATGTCACTGGAAGGATAAAATCATCCTTCGGATAGTGGAAATTTAGATCTTGTAAGTCGATATTGATTCTGATATTTCTAATCTTTTCTCTAAAAGGGGTGATGTTGGATAGCCCCTTGTGGTACTGAACTTCCTTGATGAAGTTGGATTAGATGATCTTATCAACATCAGCCTTGACCATGGAATAGTGGGATGGGTGTGTCTTCTTAGGAGGCTACATTAACACGTGATGACTCACCAGGAGGCCAAGATGGTGGAAGATGACCTTAGGGTCTAAACCATGCATCTCATCATAGCTCAAAGTAAACATATCATGATGATTCTTTTAATAAATCCATGTACAGTTTTTGTTCCTCCATAGGGATTACTACACAGATCAAAATTAGAATTAGATTGGCCTTGTTACCAAGGTTCACCTGTACTAACTCATCAGTAGTGGTGGAGAAACCTTTCTCAAATATGGGAGGACCATCTTATAAATCCTATTAATCACCTGAGGTAGAGGAATAAATAGGGTTCACCCAGGATAGATAAATCTGGGGGAACATTGGTGCCAGCTTGAGAGGTGGTGGAATCTTTATTGGGAGACTCATGAACTGTGTAAACCATAGAGACAAAATCTATAGAGATGATTTCATCAGACCATCGATAAATGGGTCCATTCTTTTATAATAGACATAGAGCCTCAATGATTGATAGTTTTGAAGTGATTATGGTTAGATTATTCAACACATATTAATTCTGTGATAGATGCACACTTATTCCCATAGGGGGCACTCTGGGGTGAGAAGCACAATAGGAACTGCTAGCGGAACCATAGGGTTCTGGAGGGTTCTTGAAAAATTCAAAAGATTGGAAGAGCTTTCAATAATCACCACTAGATGAATGAGACCCTTCTGAATGTGGCTGATCATGATATTACTGTGGAAGTTCTGGCTAGTTAATGAGAACAATAAATGATAGTGGTGGATTTGGTGGAAGAGGCTAGGAGGAATGTGCCTACTTTGTTTTGTTCAACTCCTACTATCTGGTCTTGGTGGCATTTACATCCTAACATAGAGCACTGAACTAAGAATTCTGGTGGCTCCCCTTTCCTCATATTCCTATTTGATGGCATTATTCGGGGATATTCTAAGGTTTTTCCTGATACTCCTCATCGTTGGAGACCATGTAAGGATCCACCAATTCGATAGTATTCAGAAAACACACTTCTGATCATCATTGAAGTATTTTTTCAGTACTCAATGGACCATGGCTATGATACCCATTTCTAGAGGCATGAATTTGCTGAGAGTATGGGACGACTTTGGAACCAGTGGGGGAATTCCCTTTACCTTGATTTGTTGATGCCTACTATTCTATGATTTTGAGGGTTGAGAGGCGGATGTAGAAGCGACTACTAGAGAAGGAATAATGACTTCAAGAAGTTCAGGATGGCCTTGTCAAGAATGGACGATGCCATGGGTGTGAACAAATTCCTTACGATCCAAGCATTCATCATAGTTTTGAGCCCCATGACTAGAGACTTGCTTAAATTCACTAAAACCATAATTTTCATGGTTGGGTTTAGTAGAGATATGTGTTACCTATGTCAAGAGTTCACCAAACCTGATCAAACCATTTTCTATATGGACCTTGATCTAATCCTTGAACACATAGAACTTCTTGATGGTGTGTCAATTAAATCTATGGTAAGGACAATAGTTAGGACGGTTAGTGATTTCAGCATGTTGGGGATTTCTACATTCAGGGATCTTTTGGGATCCTTAATCCAATGCTTCTTGGAAATAATAGGGATCCTTAGTCTCTGAGAAGGAATTGGTTTGTTTTCTCATTTCCATAGGGGGGACCCTAGGATCTGGATTATGGTAAGGATGTGGTGGAGGATGAGGAGCTAGAACCACATTCTCTCATCTGGGTGGTGGTTCCTATTTAAGAGGTGCCTTATGATTTAAGGGAGATGAGGTAGAGATTTCTATGGTTTTTTCCTCGATGAGGTAGTTCTTGGTGAGGTTCTGTGGGAAACAAATCTAGTGGTTATGGATCCCCTACCTACACTACAATGGTAGACTCTATCTTGGAGACTCTCCTTGTAGGGGTTTAAGGAAGCAGTGGATAGGCCTACTTGGCCTACTAGAAGGCTTCCTCTATGAGTTATGTCTTTTTAGAAAAATACTAAAATCCACTAGGGAAGTTCTGATTAATGATGGTGGGGAACAATTCATCCTTGACATTCATGAATTACATCTTCAACATCTTCTCCCGAGTTTGAGGCATGTCATGCAAGTAAGTGAGGCATTTCCACCTAGAAATTAAGTTTGTGACATGATCACCTGGTTTTTTCTTTCACTTGAAAAGGTACGAAATACTCGTCTTGTGGGTTGTAGAGTTGAACTGATAGAGAAACTGTCTGTGAAGATCTTTCCAGCTGATGATGGACCCAATGGGAAACTGTTTGTACTAGACAAAGGTAGTTCCTTCCATCATTTGAAAATAAAATATTAGTGTTTGGTGGAATACTACTGCTTTGTAGTTCCCAACATGGTTCCACACCTGGATATGAAGTGGGAAAGATGTTTCAATGAGTCTCCCATCCCATTGGAGGGGGTGAAGGTTGGATTATTAAAATATGTGGGTGCCCGCATGTCATCCACCAACTCCGGATATGGATTTTCATCCGGTGATATCACCACCTATCATGTCTTAAGGGCCTTGAGATGAGAAGGGAGAGTATCTATCACACTTTCTTGGTGGGGATTCCTATCTGGATGATGAGTCTAGACAACTAGAACATTAAAATTCTTATCAAAATAATTAGAAGGATAGACAGCTCATGGAACAACCTATAGACCAGCCTTTGGAGTGGATTACGGGACATATTGACTCAGATCATAAGGAGGATTATCATGCTAATTGGGTAGATTCAATGACGCATAGACTGATCCCTTTCCATAGGCTCCAGATTTTTCTATGTTTTTATATATGAGATTACTGGAATCAAGTGTTGGAAACATGCCATAAAGGATATATGGCTACCCTAGTTGAGTTGGTGGAAGATAATGATCCTATCAGGGATCACCGTAATATAGATGTAACTCAATACAATGTATGTTAATGATCATGAACTGATCTGCAATTAGCTATTATAGAGTGGTGATTGTGGGATCATCCCCTTACTTTTGTGTGACATCATGAAGATTCAAGGGATTTAGTGATCCCTTAACCTTGTTGAGATTCTAGCCAATGGGAAATTATGCATAGGGATCTGACAATCCAATCAAATACCTTTAATGGTGGGTGATAATACCTGGTGGGTCTATGAAACGTTGTGCTACCAAAGTAGGTCGATCCTCATAATTGGACTTTACACTGATCTCCCTATCATTAGGCATCATGACTTCATTCATATTCCCCATCACAACACCTGGAGTGGCCTCGATGTCACCACGTAAATATGGCTACCTCTTGATGAGTTTGAAGTGGAGAGAAACATATTACACCCAACCATAGACCTGAACATTTGGGGATGCTTCTTCAATGATTCTACAAATCACTATGAAGCACTGGATGGATCAACATTCAAGGATCCAATGGTAACTAAGTGATACAAGATGTTTCTCCACCAAAACTACTACTAACTCTACCATGCGACATTGCATCCTAATATCTTCAAAGTGATTTTAACACTCGAAAATTTCATAGTACGTTATCTCATTATAGTAATTCAATAGCTTGCGCTACACACAATACCGAGTTCAAGCGCACCACACCTTACTAAACTAACCGTTCAAAAAGCAGTTATGAATAATATTAACTACATTTTGAATCTTATATACTCTATATAATTTTAATATCCATATTATGTGTTTCTTAGACATAATATAAGAATGAATTCATTTTTTTCAAATAAAATGAGTATTTTTCAAAAAATGAAATTTTACACCTTTTAATGGTGAAGCCCTTTTAAATACAATATTTGAAACTTTTATATATTCAATTTAATGAAATTAAATTCTTTTTTAGAAGTGGGACATAAAAATTTAGTTTGGATAATTTTTTGGTATTTTTCTGATAACTTACATATTTTGACGAATAGTGAAAAATACTATGTTTTAATTGAAAAAATATTTTTTAATCGAAATAATTTATAGTGCTAAATTATGAATTTGAAAGGTTTTAAAGTATAATTAGATTATATTTTTATCATTTAATACAATTTAGGTCATTATAAGTAATTTCAATTTTAAATTTGACATAAACACATGTCAATCTTTTGATAGTTTTTACTTTTTAAAAACCCGCTTTTTGGTTTTGACAACGGGAATTAATTTTAAATTAATAAATTCAACTTATATGTTTTTAATTTGGTAAAATAGACTTCATTTTTGAATTTGTAATATCAAAATGATCTTATGGTAATGTTTTGGTATTTTTCTGAAAACTTTCAATTTTTGATGAATAGTGAAAACACTACGTTATTATTTAAAACTGACATTTTATTTAAATAATTAGTTATTTTATTTTAATTTATTTTAAGTAAAAAAAAATATTACCTATATATGGTCAATGTAATTAATTAGAGTCATTTCATAATAATTTTAGATATATAAAATTTTATCGAACTTTTTACCGTCTTTTACCCACCTCCTAGGAGGATTTACAAATCTGCATAAAACTTAATTTTACCACTTATATGAGTTGAATTTAAAAAATTTGAGAGAAAAAGTAAATATCAGTAAGTAAAATGTGGTTCAATAATATGAAAATAATTTTTAGTGATTTGTAATTTTTGACTTTTATTTACCATAGTTAAAAGTAAATAGGGAAATTAAGGGTAAAAATGATATCATAATTACCATAACAGATGTCCTAATTCTATTGGATAAGTATAATTAGACCAAAAAAAATTAGGAATAAAATATGATCCTCTTTGGTCCACTTGGGTTAGATTAGGACATATATTATTATTTTATTTAAAGAAGAGTTAAAAGAGTTAAATTCAAAGTTTAATAACTGAACCATTTTTAATATAGGGTTAAACACAATATAAATTTGACTATAAATATTAAATATAAATATAAAAAGATTTAATACCTAATTTTATTTTATTTATAATTTTTATACATTAAATTAGTTAATTTATTTATGATACAATGATGATGTAGTAATTACCTTATTAATGAAATATTAAAATAATTGATATTATAAATATCCAAATAAATGTAAATTGAGACTTTTGATGAATCAAACTAATTTTATAGATTAATATGACATTTTAGGGTTGGTTAAATAAATTTTATTCGTATTGATAAAGTTTGTATGACTTTCAAAAAAATCAAATACTAAATAGTGTCAAAATTGACATAATTGAGTTTTTAAAACAAATACTATATTATTAATTGATATAATATTCGTAAAAATTTAAGGTTCAAAAAAAGGACCTAGATAAGGTTATATTTATTAATAATGAACCATATGGGGTTCTATTGTCTTTTTATAGTAATTTTATTAACCATATAATATAAAAATACAAAGAGACATGGTAAATGTCAAACTATTTAACTAAGAGTAAAATCTAAAAGATAATGTTAATATGATAACCTAAACCTATATAAAACCTATTGGTTGAGAGGTTTTAGACCCATACCCACATTATCCTTTAAATAATTCATTTTTGAGCCATTATAAACCGAAAATAATTTTATTATAAAATAATATTTCAAGCTTTTCCTAAAGTGTCCCTCACCTCTCTTATAAAAGGGAACTTCCCCTTATCTTAATTTTACACCTCCAAAGACATTTGGCTCAGCCAAAACCTGACCAAATATCCTAAAAACTTTCCTCCATTCATCGTATAGCCCTTTCTTTGGTCATAAATCCAAGCTAAGGAGCCATTTTGATCTAATGAAAAGGAAGAACCTGAAGAAGAGGTAAATATTTCATCACCTCTTTCAAGTTCTTTTATTCTTCCACTTCCTCTTTATTTGTTGTTTCCATTCTAAAATAATAAATCCAGTATATTATATATAATTTGATGTTATAATAAAAATGGTACAACCATATTCATTATTATATCCATCCTATAAATGACAAAGTCACCATATGTGTGTACGTACAGATTACCGTCTCCACGTCATGGTGTAGTTAGTCATTCAAACACTTCATTATTTGGATGGGTATAATAATAAGTATAACTGATGTAAATAATAAATATAACATTTTAATGATTATGTATATATTATATAACATCAAATTACATATGATTTAACCATCAATATAATGATATTGTCACTTGTGCGTACGTACAGATTATTGTCTCCACGACGCGATGGGATTCATTTCCATGTTCACCATCAACAACGATTATAAAAATATATATTATTAATAAGTATGTAATATATGAAATAATAATACTACTGGATATATATATATATATATAAATATATTTATATACTTACATATATCTTATTCACTTACTTTCGTTCAATACGATATGAAAATGGAAACAACGTTTATGCGTACGTACGACCTACCGTCTCCATAAACGGTGCCTTAAATTTCATATATCTATCTATTATAAATATTTATATTCTAAATATATATGATATTTAAATAAAGGTTTATATTTTTGATGTATTTAAATCATGATCTAAATCATACGATCAAGAATAACATGTTAAAACACGTACGATAAAGAAAACGATTATTACCCAAAATGTTAATTTAACATGGAAATCATTATTAAATGGGCATTATAAAGTCATAAATAAATCATGTATGATATAATAAATATGAATATGGTTCTTTTATAATTTAATAAAATACTATGGTCATTATACAGGAGGTTAAATGTACCCTCGACCAAAGTAAAGTGCAAGGTAAGGGTTAATTCCACAATCTCTTTATTATCCGAGGTTGTTTTTACATAAGTATCTACTGGGAAATATTTATTATCCATGTCCATGTTTCATAAAATATTTTTCAATGAGATTCTTTTTAAGGTAATTTTTTTTACTAAAACATCATTTTAAATCTTTTAAATATTTATTCTTCTAAATCATTCTCATTAATGTCCATGTTTTCAAAATGGGTTTTAAGGATTTATTTAGATGGACATGAATGTTTTTAAAATGTTAATTACTTTAAAATTTTTCAAATTGTTATGTGAAACTTTGATTCAAAAATTTCTTTAAATTTATTCCTTTCTCAATTGTGTGACTTTTAAATGTTTTCATGAGAAAGGGATATTTCTCTCAAAGAGTTTTACAAATAATTTTCATCTATGTAAACATCCTTTGATGGATTTTAAATTTGTTTGAAGTTTATTTATTATGATACAAATCTTTCATATTTTATTAAAGGTTTTGTGATATGTTTGAATGTGGATGTGTTGTTTTTATACCATTCATGGTTTATGGATAAAGTATTGACATTTAGTATGCTAGTTTTAATACGAATGTTTATGTTATGTTTAAACCTTTTCATATGAGGAATGCATTGGACTTAGTAAGTGACAGGTGGAGCCCGATATAGCTCCTCAATCCATCGTTAGGTCTCATGAGACAAACTAGTGTCTTGGAACAAGGCCTTCACAAAATCTTATTTGTATTCTTGGCATAAGGCCTTGACTATGTGGTTATGAAGTCTGTCATTATGCATTCCATTATTATAAAAGTGGCTATTGATATTGCATGTGATTATTCGACTAATAGAATATCCATGTGAATAAGTAAATGGAATTATTTTATTGGATCTTTTCCATATTATGCTGAAGTTTATGTTTAAAAGGCTTTTGTTTTAGTCTTATACATTACCTTAAATGTTTATGCTTATTCAGAAAAGTTTCTTCTATATTGTTATCCCTACTGAGCATCTGAGCTCACCCCTTTATATGTTTTAATTTTCCCAGGATTCCAAGAAGTGTATTATGATTGATAAGTAGGGTTAAGCTAGGGGATTAATGGATTTCTCAAATGATCATTTATGTTGTGTTTTATTTTATAATGTGTAATGTAATGTTCATGTATGTAATCTATTTTCCAAGTCAACTAAACCGATCGGTCTTTCAGGACTTGATTCCTTGTAATCATGCCAATGTATTAAAATAGTGCACCGAATCTGGGCTTCTGGGGTCGGGGTGTTGCAGTTGGTATCAGAGGAATTTTAGCAAAAACCTTGGAAATAGATTTAGATAAACTCTGATTATAGAACATTACCTTAAGATATAATTTGAGGATTAGAATAGAAGAACTTCTTAGAATTTTCATAATGTAGATATTTTGTGTATTTTATAAGTAATACATCCCTTTCTGGATACTAGCAGGTAGAGGAGGATCTGGCACAAATGTACCTAGGAGTTAAAACCCCAACAAGGAGTTTCAGGCTTGACTCGGGGTATCCTGGTGCACAAAAATGGTCCTTGCTGCACTCTTGGTTACGACAATCTCAGGGGATATGCTTAGGATAATTCATATTTTCATTAAAAGCCATTATAAAGGATTTATGAGTAAATATTTCCTCAAAGAAAACATTTTTAGGATTATGTATTATATGTATAAACTTTTCAATTTACATTAGGTATTTTACAAGTTTTGAATTATGAATTGCGATTCATAAACTAACCTGGTGTATGTAATTGTTTAGAAATAGTGCCTTGTAGATGGAATGAGAACTCCAACAACATACATGATCCAAAGAGTAAGAATGATCATATCTTTCATGGTATTAAGTCTATATTTAGAAAGTAAATAGTCTCACATGTATTATCATCATATAAAGAAATAGTATCATGTGTTAATAAGATAAGTAAAGAATTTTCTGAGTCCTATGGCTTTGAAGGGAATCCAGAGAAGAAAAGGATAGTAGAGAGAAATATAGATAAAGGGAATAAGGGAAAGAAGGGTTTTCCCATATGTGATAACTAAGGAAAGAATCACCTTGGTAAATTCTTAAAGGGAATGGGAGTTAGCTATAAGTGTGGAGAAAAGGGACACCGAGTATGTGATTATAAGGGTAAGAAAAAGTATTCAAATGTAGAATGCTTCCTCTTCAAGGAGTCTAGACACTACGCGAATCAATGTCCAAATCATCAGAGTATACCCCAAATGCTGCTATTGGATAACAATCAAGTTATTATACTAATGAAGGTGAAGAGGAATGATTAAGAGTTATTATGTTGTTATTAAAGTATTGTTCCATTTTAGTATCGTATTAATGATGTACATGTTATAATAATTATAGAGTATATAAGGGTTTCACTGCAATACTATTTCATTAAGGACTTGAGATTGTGTGGAACCAAGAAAAGTGACTCAGTGGCATGTTATATTTTTGGAAAATATATGGTTGAGAGAACGATAAACATTAATATGATTATGATACTGAGGTAGTGATTTTGGAATAAGTTATGATTGATTTGGATAAATTATATTGGATATTATTGACATCCTTGGAACTGATTAATGATTTTTATATTCCATCGTTGCTGGAGTTTACAACATTTTTGGATAGAAGGAGTATATCCAGTATTCTATAAGGAATAAGGGAGCATGAATATAATCAATAAGGTTTTATGGGAATTTAGGGTGTTACAATGTTTTAAGAGAATACAGGATGAAGGTATTCACATGTTATTACGTGGAAAAAGGATCTTCATTGTATTTACCTTCCTTATAAATTTTGGACTGTGAGTTTGGAAAGAAGTATTTTGGATAAGTCTAATGGTTTGAATCGATTAATTTTGACATTGGATAATATTGTTAAGGTTAAATGATTTCTTGAGATTATTTTTGGATTATCATAAAAAGGACAACCCAGAGGTCGGGCAACAACCCATCGCTTCTGGCATGGCCGCTAGACTTGAACCCGCAACCGAAGGGTGACAAGGGTGGATCACCTAACACTGACATACGTGATGTACTGGTTTTTATAATGTAGTTTTTTTAAATAGTTTGAAAAATGAATTATAAATTCATTATTTTTGGAACCCTATACGATTAGGATAAATAGAATATTTTTGAATTCTATTATCTTTTGGAGTGAAAGATGAGTTTGTGGTAGGAATTAGTTGAAGGATGAAACTCTACTTGTCAAGTATATATATATATATATATTTCCTCTTATTATCTGAATAAATTAATTCTTAAACTTTAGGGAAGGGATCTTAAAACCAAAAATTTGTTATCCTAATACCATATGTTTTTTTGAACTGATGATATTTTACATCATCTTAGATTGATGGATTTGAGGCCCTAAATTTTACACTTGTTTGTGATTTGTGACCTCAATCACTCCCTATAAATATTTATGTTTTTCATCTAATTATATGTCTCCAATTTCCACCAATGTTCTCCTAATAGGGATTAAAATTTTGTAGTGACTTTTTCATTTCCCTTTCCCTCTTATTTAGACTAAATTTCATTAACCCAATTTCCGATATGGGTTTTCCACAAAGGTATTTTTCTATTTTTAACCATTTATTTTCTAAGAAAAATTTCAAATTGTGAGGACTCAATTTTTTGAAGGAGGGGAGAATGTAACACCCCAATATTTCATAGTATGTTATCTCATTAAAGTAATTCAATAGCTTGCGCTACACGCAACACCGAGTTCGAGCGCACCATAACTTACTAAAATAACCGTTAAAAAAGTGGTTATGAATATTATTAATTGAAATTTTAATCTTATATACTCTATATAATTTTAACATCCATATTATGTGTTTCTTATACATAATATAAGAACAAATTCATTTTTTTTCAGATAAAAGAAGTACTTTTCAAAAATGAAAATTTACCACCTTTTAATGGCGAACCATTTTAAAAACCAATACTTGGCACTTTTATATATTCAATTTAATGAAATTAAATTATTTTTTAGAATAAGGACATAAAAATTTAGTTTGGATAAATTTTTGGTACTTTTCTGATAACTTTCATATTTTGACGAATAGTGAAAATACTACGTTTTAATTGAAAACAACCTTTAATCGAAATAATTTATAGTGGTAAATTATGAATTTTAAAGGTTTTTAAGTATAATTAGATAATATTTTTATCATTTAATACAATTTAGGTCATTATAAGTAATTTAATATTTAAATTTGACATAAACACATGTCAATCTTTTGATAGTTTTTACTTTTTAAAAACCTGTTTTTTGGTTTTGACAACGGGAATTAATTTTAAATTAATAAACAAAAATTCTATGTTTTTAATTTGGTAAAATAGACTTCATTTTTGAATTCAGAATATCAAAATTATCTTAGGGTAAATTTTGGTATTTTTCTGAAAAATTTCAATTTTTGATGAATAGTGAAACACTACGTTATTATTTAAAATTGAAATTTCATTTAAATAATTAGTTATTTTATTTTAATTTATTTTAAGTAAAAATATATATAATACCTATATAAGTTCAATGTAATTCATTGGAGTCATTTTATAATAAGTTTAGATGTATAAAATTTTATCAAACTGTTTACCCTCTTTTACCCACCTCCTAGGAGCATTTGAAAATCTGCATAAAACTTAATTTTACCGCTTATGTGAGTTGAATTTAAAAAATCTGAGAGACAAGGTTAATATCAGTAATTAAAATGTGGTTCAATAAGATGAAAATAATTTTTTGTGAATTGTAACTTTTGACTTTTATTTACCACGGTTAAAAGTAAATAGGGTAATTAAAGGTAAAAATGATATCATAATTACCCTAAAACATGTCCTAATTCTACTGGATAAATATAATTCGACAAAAACAACCTTAGGAATAAAATATGATCCTCTTTGGTCCACATGGATCAGATTAGGACATTTATTATTATTTTATTTAAAGAAGAGTTAAAAGAGTAAAATTCAAAGTTTAATAACTAAACCATTTTTAATATAGGGTTACACACCATATAAATTCAACTATAAATATTCATTAGAAATATAAAAATATTTCCTAGATAATTATATTTTATTTATAATTTTTAGACATTAAATAATTTAATTTATTTATGACACAATGATGATGCAATAATTACCTTATTAATGAAATATTAAAATAATTGATATTATAAATATCCAAATAAATTTAAATTGAGACTTTTGATGAATTAAACTTATTTTATAAGTTAATATGACATGTTAGGGTTGGTTAAATAAATTTTATTCTAAGTGATAATGTTTTTATGACTTTTAAAAAAATAAAATACTAAATAGTTTCAAAATGACATAATTGAGTTTTTAAAACAAATACTATATTATAAATTGATATAATATTCCTAAAAATATAAGGATCGACCAAAGGACTTATATAAGGTTATATATATTAATAATGAACCACATGGGGCTCTCTTGTCTTGTTATAGTAAGTTTATTAACCATATAATATAAAAATTAAAATAGACATGGTAAATGGAAAACTATTTAACTAAGAGTTAAATCTAAAAAACAAGGTTAATATGATGACCTAAACCTGTATAAAATTAATTGGTTGAGAGGTTTTAGACCCATAACTACCTTAGAGTATAAATAATTTATTTTTGATCCATTAGAAACCAAAAATGATTTTATTATAAAATAATATTTCAAGCTTTTCCTAAAGTGACCCTCACCTCTCTTATAAAAGGGCACTTCCCCTTATCTTAATTTCACAACTCCAAAGCCTTTTGGCTCGGATAACCCTGGACCAAATATCCTACCAACTTTCCTCCCTTAATCCTAGAGGCCTTCCTTTGGTCAGAAATCCAACCTAAGGAGCCCTTTTGAACAAATAAAAAGAAAGAACCCGAAGAAGAGGTAAATATTTCATCACCTATTTCAAGTTCTTTTCTTCTTCCACTTCCTCTTTCTTTGTTGTTTCCATTATAAAATAATAAATACAATATAATATATATACTGTGATGTTATTATAAAAATTTTACAACTATATTCATTATTCTATCCATCCTATAAATGACAAAGTCACCATACGTGCGTACGTAAGGATTACCGTCTCCATGTCGTGGTGTAGTTTGTTATTCAAACACTTCATTATTTGGATGGGTATAATAATGAGTATAACCAATTTAAATAATAAATATAAAATTTTAATGATTATTTATATATGATATAACATCCAATTACATATTATTTCACCATCAATATAATGATATTGTCGCTCGGGTGTACGTACAGATTACCGTCTCCACGACGCGATGAGATTCATTTCCACGTTCACCATTCAACGATGATTATAAAAATATATATTATTAATAAGTATATAATATATGACATAATAATTATACTAGATATATATATACATATATACATATATGTATATACTTACATATATCTTATTCACTTACCTCCGTTCAATACGATATGAAAATGGAAACAACGTTTATGCGTGCGTACGACCTACCATCTCCATAAACGGTGCCTTCCATTTCATATATCTATCTATTATAAATATTTATATTCTAAATATATGTGATATTTAAATCAAGTTTTATATTCTTTAAGTATTTAATTCATGATCTAAATGATACGATCAAGAATAACAAGTTAAAACACGTACGATAATGAAAGTGATTATTACCCAAAATGTTAATTTAACATGGAAATCATTTTTAAATGGGAATTATAAAGTCATAAATGAATCATGAATGATATAATAAATATGAATATAGTTCTGGTATAATTTAATAACATACTATGGTCATTATACATGAGGTTAAACGTACCCTCGACCAAGGGAAAGTGTAAGGTAAGGGTTAATTCCACAATCTATTTATTATCCAAGGTTGTTTTTACCTAAGTATCTACTGAGACATATTTATTATCCATGTCTATGTTTAATAAAAGATTTTTCAAAGAGATTATTTTTAAGGTACTTTTTTACTAAAACATCAATTTAAATGTTTTAAATATATATTCTTCTAAATCATTCTCATTAATGTCCATGTTTTCAAAATGGGTTTTAAGGATTTATTTATATGGACATGAATGTTATTAAAATATTAATTCCTGTAACGCCCCGACCCCAGTTACCCAGAGTCAGTTCATTATTATGTAACATTAGGATGATCACAAAAGATCATGTCTCGAAATACCGATTAGTTTAGTAGACTTGAAAACACTAGATACATTCATAAATGTTACATTACATCATAAAGTGAAAAACTACAATAACATAGTCTCCATAGTCCACACTCATATCCACTTCAGAATATCCCTACAGGTCAGTCATAAAATATTTATTCATATCCTGGGAAAAATGAAACATATAAAGGGGTGAGCTCAGATGCTCAGTAAGGATAACAATATAGTGGAAACTTTAATAAATAAACATAAACATTTAAGGCAATGTATACCTAAAACAAAAGCCTTTTAAACTTGAACTTCAACATAATATGGAAAAAATAAAATGAAGTAATACCATTTACTTATTCACATGGATATTTTACTAGTCTAATAATCACATGCAATATCAATAACCACTTTCATAATGATGAAATTTATAATGCCAGACTATCATAACCACGCAGCCAAGGCCTCGTGCCAAGACTACAAATAAGATTTTGTCAAGGCCTCGTGCCAAGACACTAGTTTGTATCATGTGATCTACCGATGTATCGAGGAGCTATAGCGGGCTCCACCTATTACTTATTAATTCCAATGCATTCCTTATATGAAAAGGTTTAAACATATCATAAACCATAACATAATTGTATCACATAAAATATGCATAAGGAAACATAACATTTCCTCATTTCAATCACAAGATAGCAATACAATACATTGATATAATAAAAACATTATCAAAACCATTTTCAATACCAAAATAAAAGAAAAGTAAAATATGGTATTTATTTTTCATTTAAAAAAGTTATGGCTTGTAGAGGAAGCCGGAACTCAAATAATGGTCACGATGGCGGAGAAGTCATTTTCGCCGCATACGTACGACAAAAAAACATTCCATTTTGTCATTTAGTAAAAATATTCATATAAAAAAGATTAATTTTGAATAAATGTATAATTAAAAGGGGTTTATACACTGTATAAAAGAAAGTCTTATATTAAAACAAAATATGCCTCAATGAAAGAAGATTGAGATGAAGTCCCTTACCTCGTGTTCGACTTGACTCGATCATTCTTTAATCTCCTGAATAATAAACTAGAGTTAATCTCTACTTCCTTAAGAACCTTTTTCAAGTTAATTGTCCCTTTTATATCACTTATTACCATGTTATGAAAGTTATGTAGTCATTCAAGTTAATAACAGTCGTTTTGTTGTTCTTTGGTACTTGAGTCAACAATAAACTTCTTATAATTACAAGTTGTTTATGTGGTAGAATATAAATTATCTCCAGAATTATATTCATGATGTAGATATCATATATATAATATATATTTAGTAGATACATGCATTTATAATATTACATAACATTTAGAGGTAAGAAATGAAATGCCCCGTTCATGGAGACGGTAAGCCGTACATACGCATGAATGATACTTTCATTTATATTTCATATTAATGGGATGAAATCATAATTATATAAAGGTATATTATAATTATATTATAATATCATATATAATATCATTAACTCCATCCTTTATACATCCCATATATGACATTAACGATTCAAATCACTTTGAGGGGGAGGTAGTCCGCACTTCCTAAAATGAAATTATCGCGTTTACCCATAATGGAAATCATAAAGGTATGCCATAAATGAAAAAATACAGAAGCATAAGAAAAACATAAACATAATATATATCATATATAAAAATATTCTCATTATAATGGACACCATGAGAGGTGTTAAAAAAATATTGAACAATCATCGTTTCGTGAGGCAGTAATTCACCACCCACAGAAACAGTATGTTCTTTAACCCTTAGACGAAGGTGTGTGTGTAAGTGTATATAAAATCATTCTCATAAAAAAATCCTAGTATATTTAAGGTAATTGTTTTATTACAAAATAAATGTATAAAAATAGTTTAAGGGGTTGGAGAAGCAAAATAAAACAAAAGAACATAAGAGAAGACATTACCTTTAAATCGGGTAACTCCCTTTGGATTGAACCAAAAGGGTTTCTTGAAGTGCTTTATGCCTAAGGTAAGGATTATAGGATGAAGAGAGTAAATTTTAGAGTGTATTTGGGTAGATGTTGGCCGATCCAAATGGATTTGAAGGTGCGAATAAGGATGTAGAGGTGGGGGCCTTTTATAAGAGGAGAGGATGGGCTCTTTTGGAAAGTCATGAAATGTTACTTTATTATGAAATGATTTTCGGATTTTAAAGGTCCCAAAATGATATATTTCAAGTATAAGGTGATAAGGGTTCTAAATACACATATCCAATAGGTTTTAGACAAGTGTAAGTCTTATATTTTACCTTATCTTTTCAATTTATTTAAATTGTTCATTAATGAGGTAATCACTGCATCATCATGGTGTCATAAATAAATTTACTTATTTAATGTCTAAAAATTATAAAAAAATTACCATGATGTAGGAAATATTTTTATATTTCCAATGAATATTTATAGTCTAAAAGTTAACTTATATAACCCCATGTAATAATTGTTTTAGTAAAACAACACATGTTTGTGACAATTTTATTTTTACTTTAAATAAAAAGTTATTAATGTCATTTTCTTACCCAAGTGGCTCCATGGGGTCCCCAAGTTGACCCAAGGATTTTCTTGGTCTTCCATGACTCATCCAATAAGGGTAGGACAAGTGTTAAGGTAATTTCATATTATTATAACATTATATTTACCTTAAATTACACTAATTACATTTAATCGCGATTAATAAAACGTAAAAGTTACTATTCACCAAAAATTATTTGCATCCCATTGAACCAAATTTTACTTAGTAATGACAACCATGTATGTTGGATTTTTGAAATTCAATTCACAGAAGTTGTAAAGTTTCATTTAAACAAAAAATTAGTTTTTTAACTACTACTTAGTGGTTTCACTATTCATAAAAAATTGAAGTTTTTCAGAAAAATACCAAAAATTAACCCTAATCTATATTTGATATTCCTAATTCAAAAATGATGACTATTTTCAAAAATTCAAAACATATAATTTGAATTAATTAATTTAATAATTAATTCCCACTGTCACAATAAATAGAGTGTTTTTAAGAAACAATATATATCAAAATATTAACAATTGTTTATGTACAATTTCAAAGTAAAATTAATTCTAATGACCAAAATTGGATAAAATGGTAAAAATATATTCTAATTATACTTTAAAACCACTCAATAGTATAATTTATCACTATAAATTATTTTTATTAAAAAAGTTGTTTTTGAGTATTTTTTCTATTCATAGAAAATTGGAAGTTCTCAGAAAATTACAAAAAATTCATCTTAGGATAATTTAGATATTAAGAATACAAAAATGAAGTCCATTTTGAAATAAAAAATTTATATAATTTCAAAAAGTGGGTATTACTATTTATAACTACTACTTTGATTGGTCATGGTGTGTTAGAATCTCGAACTTGCGTACAATGCAAGCTATTGCATTATTGAAAGAGAAGCGTACCATGGAAGATTGGGGTGTTACATTATTACCTCCATCAATAAATTGCATCCTCGCAATTTGAAATTGTTCTTCGAAAATAAGAGGTTGAAAATAGAAAATACCTTTGTGAAAAACCCATATCGGAAATAGGTTTAATAAAATTTAGTTTTAATAAGAGGGAAAGGGAAATGAGAAAGTCACCACCAAATTAGGGTTTCAAATAGGAGAACATTGGTGGAAATTATAGACATGTAATTAGAGGAAAAATGTAAATATTTATAGGGAGTGATTGAGGTCATCAATCACAAACAAGTGTAAAATTGAGGGCCTCAAAGCCATCAATCTATGATGATTTAAAATATCATCAGTTAAACAAAACATAAGGTATTAGGATAACACATTTTTGTTTTAATATCCCTTCTCTAATTTTTAAGAATTAATTTATTCATAGAATAAGAGATATATATATATATATACTTGACAAGTAGAATTTCATCCTTTAACTAATTTATACCAAAAAATCATCTTTCACTCAAAAAGATAATAGAACTCAAAAATATTATATTTATCATAATCGTATAAGGTTCCAAATATTAACAAATACCATGAAAAAAAATATTTTGTAATAACCAGGGACTTTCTGTAGGCTAGTGGTAGGTAATAAAGGCCTGTCGCACTATGGTTGTGGGTTCGATTCCTGCAGCTTTGTCCGACGCAATGGGTTATCCCCCGAACTGCAGGTTTTCCTTTTCCTAAGACTATAATATTATAATATTCCAAAAATAATCTTCAGAAATGTTTTAACCTTAAACAATAGTATCCAGAGTTCAACTTAATCCATTCCAACCTTTATAGTTATCCAAAATACCTCTATCCAGACTTTCTCTAAAAGGTCTCTAAATTACAAAATCAATTGTAACCTCAGATTCCCCAAACAAAGTAAAGTTTCTCTTATCGTCACATACTAAAAATATTATTACCTTAATCATATTAAAACGTTAATGAAAACAAAAAGTACTGCAGTAATATCCTTATATATTTCACATTATTCTTATAACCATAATATAGTTCTTGAGTCCAAAAACACAAATACAATAATTATTCAACTTCATCTGTAGTAACATCATAAGCTTAGCCTTGATCCCTTGGCCTTTTCTGAGGTAAGTTTCCCTTATGCTTAGGACATTCATTTTCATAATTCCCCATTTCTCTACAATTGTAGAATTCAGCATTAATAGCCTCTTTCTTTCCCTAACAATCATGATACTGGTGGCCTTTTTCTCCACATTTATAACAAAATACCATTCCTTTTAGGAAAGTACTGGGGTGATTATTCCCACAATTATCGCATAATGGAAAATCCTTCTTTTCCCTTTTCCCTTTATCTGTCTCTTGTTTCGCCGTTCTCTTCTTCTCTTGCTTTACTTTGTTGTCATAAGACTTAGAGAATTCCTTTTCTGTCTTGATATCACATAAGACTATATCTTCATATGTTGAGAAAGATTGTGATACTAATGCTCGAAGGAGAAAAGGTTTTATCCCATCAAAGAAACGATCAATCTTAATTCTTGAGTTAAGAATATAATCTTCATCATGCCTCACTAACCTTGTAAAGTTAGACTCATACTTTGCAATATTCTCATCCTCCTTTTTCCTCAGACTCAAAAATTGTCTTTCCATATCCGCTCGATGGTCAAGAGGAAAGTATTTTTCTAAGAAAATATCTTTAAACTCTCTCCATTCCATACTTGATACTTCTTCATCTTCCTTTGTATTTTGAATCAATGGCCACCATTGATCAACATCTCCAGTGAGGCGGTAAACTGCCATGACAACTTTTTTCCCTTCGCTACTCCCCAAGGCGTGGAATATTTTATCTAAGGATTTTATCCATTTACTCAGCTACTAATGGATTTGTACCCCCATTAAATGTTGGTGGTTTTTACCTCATTAAGCGATCTAACATTGATCCTCCACGTTGTGGATCAGGGTGCTCCATACGAGTAAGGTTATTATTCATAACCTGAGTGAGTTGTCCTAGTATAGTGATAAGATGATCAGCACCAGTTGTATCACCAGCTCCACTATAATTATCTTGAGCAGGAGGGAAATCCATACATGGAGTGCGTTCATTGATACATTTTCCATTCCTTCCACTAGGCGCCATTTCTAAACAATGTCATAAACTAGATTAGTTTATGAATCGAAATACATAATTCCATACTTGTAAAACACTTAACATATCCAAAAAATTTGAGAAACAGGTATAGACCTTCTCCCAACAAACTATATTAAAAAAGGTAAACAGTACAAAGATCCTCAACAACAAGAATCCTTACAAAGCCTTGTATACAAGGCACCTTCACGATCATTGCAGGCCAAACTATCACAATAATTAGGCAGAACAAATGACCAACTCAAGCTGACCTCCATAATCTCCCTTTTTGAGAGGGCATCAACAACCTAATTAGCTTCTTGATACACATGAGAGACATCAAGGAATAAACCCTCAGCAAGTCTAAGGCAGGAGATCCAAGCAGACACCATCCTCCAAGGAATATTCTGAGAGCGATCCTTCAGAATATGCACAGCAATAGAAGAATCCAACTCCAGCCAAACTCTACACCAACCATAACGCACCGCATACCTGATATCCTTGATCATCACCTAGAGTTACGCCTCAATTACATGAGCATATCCAACATAATTAAAGAAGAAACCTTTGACAAAGCCTCGATGTGTTCTGAACACTCCACCACATCCGGCAGGACCCGGTGCACCAGAGGAAACCCCATCCACATTCACTTTCAGCCATTCAGAAATTGGTGGAATCCACCGAATATATTTGACCATTCTGGGCTTCCTTTCCCTACCACGAACACCAAGAGATCTCAAGAGAACAAGTTTAGAAATTTAATTATTCATAGAACCAGTTTGAATCATCGAAGTAAGCCTGATGCTTCTATGAACCACCAGAACACCATCCTGGAAGGATGATTTCATATTGTTAAAAACGTGTTGTCGGTTTAGAGGGTATTGAGGCGGCCTTACCCCACCCCCTATCACACGTCCCCAGCTAGGCCCAAGGTGGCCAACCTTGGGCTTGGGCCAGTTCCCACAGAGTCAAGGCGATGAGAGGATCACTAACGTATGGTGCATGTTGCCTTTGCGAGGACTCGAACCCGGAACATCAACGACGGGATGCCACCGCCATGAACCAACTCACCCAGCCCCCACAGGAAAAACACTTAACATAAATTGAAAAGTTTATGGATATAATCCACAATCATAAAAATTTTTTCTTTGAGGAAGTATATACTCATAAACCCTTCATAATGGTTTGTAAAGAAATCATTAATTATCATAAGCATATCTTCTGGGAGTGTCGTAACCAAGAGTGCAGCAAGGCCCGTTGTCATGCACCAGTTCCCGTTCGAGTCTAGCTCAAAGCGGTGTTTTTGGGTTTTACCCCTAGGTACATCTGTGCCATAGCCGCTTCTACCTGCTCGTATCCAGACAGGAATGTATTGCTCAGAAAATACACAAAATCTATACTTTACCCAAATTCTAGGATGGTCTTTTATACTAATCATAAAAGTCCATCTTAGGGCTATGTGCTCTAATCAGAGTTTATCTAAATCTAGCTTCCAAGGTTAGTACTAAACTGACTCTGATACCAACTGTAATGCCCCGAACCCAGTTACCCAGAGTCGGTGCACTATTACGTAACATTGGCATGATCACAAAAGATCATGTCTCGAAATACCGATTAGTTTAGTAGCCTTGGAAACACTAGATACATTCATAAATGTTACATTACATCATAAAGTGAAAAACTACAATAACATAGTCTCCATAGTCCACACTCATATCCCCTTCAGACTATCCCTGTAGGTCAGTCATAAAATATTTCTTCACATCCTAGGAAAAATAAAACATAGAAAGGGGTGAACTCAGATGCTCAGTAAGGATAACAATATAGCGGAAACTTTCATAAATAAACACAAACATTTAAGGAAATGTATAACTAAAACAAAAGCATTTTAAACTTTAAATTCAGCATAATATGGAAAAAATAAAATGAAGTAATTCCATTTACTTATTCACATGGATATTCTACTAGTATAATAATCACATGCAATATCAATAACCACTTTCATAATGATGGAATGCATAATGCCATACTATCATAACCATGTAGCCAAGGCCTCGTGCCAATACTACAAATAAGATTTTGTGAAGGCCTCATGCCAAGACACTAGTTTGTCTCATGAGACCTACCGACGCATCGAGGAGCTATAGCGGGCTCCATCCGTCACTTATTAAGTCCAATGAATTCCTTATATGAAAATGTTTAAACATATCATAAACCATAACATAATCGTATCACATAAAACATGCATAAGGAAACATAGCATTTCCACATTTCAATCACAAGATATGAATAAAACACATTGATATAATAAAAACATTATCAAAACAATTTTCAATACCAAAATAAAATAAAATTAAAACATTGTATTTATGTTTCATTTAAAAAAGTTATGGATTGTAGAGGAAGTCGAAACTCAAATAATGGTCACGGCGGCAGAGAAGTCGTTGTCGCCGCATATGTATGACAAAAAAACATTCCTTTATTTTTTTAGTAAAATGATTCGTATAAAAAAGATTCTTTTTGAATAAACTTAAAAGTCAAAGGGGTTTATACACTGTATAAAATAAAGTCTTGTATTAAAAAAATATGCCTCAATGAAAGAAGATTGAGATGAAGTCCCTTACCTCGTGTCCGAATTGAATCGATCATTATTTAATCTCTTGAATAATAAACTAGAGTTAATCTCTACTTTATTAAGAACCTTTTTCAAGTTCATTGTCCCTTTTATATCACTTATTACCGTGTTATGAAAATTATGTAGTCATTTAAGTTAATAACGGTCGTTTTTTCGATCTTTGGTACTTGAGTCAACAATAAACTTCTTATAATTACAAGTTGTTTATGTGGTAGAATATACATTATCTCCAGAATTATATTCAAGATTTAGATATCATATATATCATATATATTCAGTAGATATATTAATTTATAATATTACATAACATTTAGAGGTAATAAATGAAATGCACCGTTCATGGAGACGGTAAGTCATACGTACGCATGAACGCTACTTTCATTTATATTTCATATTTAATGGGATGAAATAATAATGATATAAAGGTATATTATAATTCTAGTATAATATCATATATAATATCATTAACTCCATTCTTTATATGTCCCACATATGGCATTAACGATTCAAATCACTTTGAGGGGGCGGTAGTCCGCACTTCCTAAAATGAAATTATCGCGTTTACCCATAATGGAAATCATAAAGGTATGCCATAAATGAAAAATACAGAATCATAAGGAAAAAATAAACATAATATATATCATATATATAAATAGAGTCATCATAATGGCCACTATGAGAGGTGTTAAAATAATATTGAACAATCATCGTTTCGTGAGGTAGTAATTCGCCACCCACAGAAACAGTATGTTCTTTAACCATTAGAAGAAGGTGTGTGTGTAAGTGTAAATAAAATACGTCTCATAAAAACATCCTAGTATATTTAAGGAACTTGGTTTGTTACAAAATAAAGTAATAAAAAGAGTTTAAGGGGTTGGAGAAAAAAAATAAAACAAAAGAACATAAGAGAAGACATTACCTTTAAATCGAGTAACTCCCCTTGGACTGAACCAAAAGGGTTTGTTGAAGTGCTTTCTGCCTAAGGTAAGGCTTATAGGATTAATATAGTAAAGTTGAAAGGGTATTTGGGAAGATTTTGGCTGAGCCAAATGGCTTTTAATGTTTGAATAAGGTGGTAGAGGTGGGGGCCTTTTATAAGAGGAGAGGAGGAGCTCTTTTGGAAAGTCATGAAATGTTACTTTATTATGAAATGCTTTTCCTATTTTAAAGGTCCCAAAATGATATATTTAGAGTATAAGGTGATAAGGGTTCTAAATTCACCCATCCAATAGGTTTTAGACAAGTTTAAGTCTTAAATTTACCTTATTTTTTCATTTTATTTAAATTGTTCATTAATGAGGTAATCACTACATCATCATGGTGTCATAAATAAATAAATAAATTTAATGTATAAAAATTATAAAAAAATTACCATGATGTAGAAAATATTTTTATATTTCCAATGAATATTTATAGTCGAAAAGTTAACTTATATAACTGCATGTAATAATTGTTTTAGTAAAACAACACATGTTTGTGACAATTTTATTTTTACTTTAAATAAAAATTTATTAATGTCATTTTCTTACCCAAGTGTCTCCATGGGGTACCCAAGTTGACCCAAGGATTGTATTGGTCGGCAATGACTCATCCAATAAGGGTAGGACAAGGGTAAAGGTAATTTCATATTATTATAACATTATATTTACCTTAAATTACACTAATTACATTTAATCACGATTAATAAAACTTAAAAGTTACTATTCACCCAAAATTATTTTCATCCCATTGAACCAAATTTTACATAGTAATGACAATAATGTATGTCATATTTTTTAAATTCAATTCACAGAAGTGGTAAAGTTTCATTTAAACGGAAAATTAGTTTTTTAACTACCACTTAGTGGTTTTACTATTCATAAAAAATTGTAGATTTTTCAGAAAAATACCAAAAATTAACCCTAAGATATATTTGATATTTCTAATTAAAAAATGATTTCTATTTTACAAAATTCAAAACATATAAGTTGAATTAATTAATTTAATAATTAATTCCCGCTGTCACAACAAATAGCGCGTTTTTAAAAAACAATATATATCAAAATATTG
Source organism: Viscum album (assembly GCA_963277665.1). Lineage (NCBI taxonomy): Eukaryota > Viridiplantae > Streptophyta > Magnoliopsida > Santalales > Viscaceae > Viscum > Viscum album. The sequence goes on from OY728123.1 coordinate 1,101,616,180, forward strand.
ACAATTGTTAATATCCAATTTCAAAGTGAAATTAATTATAATGAGAAACATTGGATAAAATGGTAAAAATATATTCTAATTATACTTTAAAACCACTCAATAGTATAATTTATCACTGTAAATTATTTTGATTAAAAAAGTTGTCTTTAAGTATTTTTTTCTATTCATAGAAAATTGGAAGTTCTCAGAAAATTACAAAAAATTCAAATTAGGATAATTTTGATATTACGAATACAAAAATGAAGTCTATTTTGAAATATAAAATTTATATAATTTCAAAAAGTGGGTATTACTATTCATAACTACTACTTTGATTGGTCGTGGTGTGTTAGAATCTCGAACTTGCGTACAATGCAAGCTATTTCATTATTGAAAGAGAAGCGTACCGTGGAAGCTTGGGGTGTTACAATTCCTTTCAAAAGTTTCAAAGTGGTATGGTAAACTTTGATTCAAAAATGTATTTAAATGTCTTCCTTTCTCAATTGTGTGACTTTTAAATGTTTTCCTGAAAAAGGGATATTTCTCTCAAAGAGTTTTACAAATCATTTTCATCTATGTCATAATAATTTGATGGATTTTAAACTTGTTTGAAGTTGATTTATTATGATACAAATCATCCATATTGTATTGAAGTTTTTGTGATATTTTTGACTATGGATGTGTTATTTTTATACCATTCATGGTTTATGGATAACATATTGACATTTCATATGCTAGTTTTAATGCTAATGTTTATGTTATGTTTAAACCTTTTCATATGAGGAATGAATTGGACTTAGTAAGTGACAGGTGGAGTCCGCTATAGTTCCTTGATGCATAAGTTGGTCTCATGAGAAAAACTAGTGTCTTTGCACAAGGCTTTGAAAAAATCTTATTTGTAGTCTTGGCACAAGGCCTTGACTATGTGGTTATGAAGTTTGGAATTATGCATTCTATAATTATGAAAGTGGCTATTGATATTGCATGTAATTATTCGACTAGTAGAATATCCATATGAATAAGTAAATTTCACTATTTTATTGTATCTTTTCCATATTATGATAAAGTTTAAGTTTAAAAGGCTTTTTTTAGTCTTATAAATTGCCTTAAATATTTATTCTTATTTAGGAAAGTTTTCTCTATATTGTTGTCCTTACTGAGCATCTGAGCTCACCCCTTTATATGTTTTAATTTTCCCAGGATTCTAAGAAGTGTATTATGATTTATAAGAATGGTTAATCTAGGGTATTAATGGAATTCTCAAAGGATCATTTATGTTTTTTTTCTAATGTGTAATGTAACATTCATGTATGTAATCTATTTTTTAAGACTACTAAACTGATCAGTCTTTTAGGACTTGATTCCTTGTAATCATGCTAATGTATTAAAATAGTGCACTGACTCTGGGCTTCTAGGGTCGGGGCGTTATAGTGATATTTTATATTTAAATAGACAAAAAAGGTTTTGGAGGTGGAAATGAGTCTCATAGATGGTCCATCGAAATCACAAAACCTCTTCCTCATTGAGGAACTTCAGAATGTCAATGTAGAGAGATATATTTGTCCATAACATTTCCAATAGCTGGTTAGCAATGATATTTTTCCACAAGATTCCCTGCTCAGAAGTGGGACCTGACTCTTGGCTTCCCCAATCTTTGATTGGTGCTTTTTAAGAAGCTAGAAACTAAATAGATGCGGGAATTTGCGGTGGTTGACTGGTCTATGGAGATCCTAGTGCATGAAAAGACAAATTTAAGCGTGATGAGTCATCTCTAAGTGGTGGAACTAACTACAACATCACATCCCTATATAATAGAGTACTAATCACCACTTAATGTGCAAGGGCAATGAAATTCATCTATGGGTCCACTAGGTACTGGAGGTCTATCATATCCCAAAAATATTCTCTATGATCTCATGTAGAGTTTTAGAATAAAGATGGTAATGAAAGAGAAGTTTTCACCTTGAACCCTTAGAATGGAACCAAATATTCATAAAACTACAAGTATTTGTGAAGTGATTTAGGGACCTAGAGAACCTCACCATTTGGGATGATGAGCTTCACCCATCAGGATCCTACCCTAGACTCTGTTGCAAAAGACTGGGGGAAGTATCCATCATTAGGTCCCATTGTACTTTATAATTTGAGTAGAATAATAACTTCAACATAACATGGTGCTTCCCAGAGTTATTCCTTTGATGGTGAAAATTATCCCTTCAACCCCAAGATGATTCCTTAGGGTAGGGATTTTTTTTGACATGAGGAGAACCTTTGTGTTTCTGGTTGATGCTGAAGTGAGGAGAACCTCTACTTTGGTGAGCTAAGGTGAAGAGGCACCTAGGTATATATCAAACTGGATACGGGGAGGACCATCATATCAGTTGTCACTGGAGTGGGGAGGACCTCCGCTCTGGTTGTGGGTAGCATAAGGAGGACTTTTTCATGATTTTCTATTGAAATGGTTGGGAGGACCTCTACTAGAGTCATTGGAGACATGGGGAGTAACTCCATGTCGATTGTTAGTGAAGCAGGGAGGACCTCCTCATTGATGGGTCGAGGTGTGGGGAGGACCTTTTCACTAATCAAGCTAAACACAAGGAAGAAATCCGTATTGACTGGTGATAGAAAGGGTATTTTCTCTATACTGATCATTGATGGTGTGGTAGGACCTCTACATTAGTTATTACTAAAGCGGGGAGGACATCCACTAGATCCGAGGATGATGCAACGAGGGCCTTCACATCATTGGTCAAATAAATAGGGATAAACTCTATATATAGAACCATAAACACATGGAGGACCTTCCTACAGAACATAAATAAGGTGAGGATGATATCCACCTTGGGTGATGCTGGGAACATGGGGAGGACCTCTATGTTGGGTGCGAGATTGGGGAGGACCTCCACTCTGGCTGCTGACTGTATGGGGAGGGCATTCGTACTGAGCCTCATCATCATGAAATGGACCATAATGTATACTACGAATTTTAGAGGCTGAGAGTGTCTACCCAACTCACCCATCTCACAATTGAGGTTTAAATCCCAATGGGGTGTCAAAGTTTCCTTTATCTATAGTAGTAGGGACTTGGAGGAATGTGTCATGGGTGGAAAGGGATACTAGAGATGTTGAAGATGATTCCCCCTAATGGGAATCTTCTTGAGATTATGCCCAATGTTGACATTAGGTGAGTTAGATTGGGTCTAGTAGAGCAGGGGAGTGGTACACCTATTCCTCACCCTAATGAAATAGTCAGTAGAGGTGCTGTTGTGGCCTGGTGGGAGACCTCCATGGAATCTCTCAGGCGATGGTTTCCACTGGTATGACTCAAGCATCCCCTACCTCATGGGTGTATGGGAGTGAGTTGAAGGAGCATTCTAGGGATAGAATCCAGAAGCAGTTCATCATGGGAGTGGATAATAGTCTATCCCTACACAGTCCATGGTGGAAATGGTGACGGCAAGGCACAAAAGCCTCCAAGTCCTAGAGATCCATGTCCCTTGTGGGAATGACTCCCCTTTTCTCATATCATCACACAAGGACGTCCATCACCCTCCTCTGAACAATCTCTGAGGGTGAGATGGGGAATGGGTTCATGGTAGCTGATGAAGTCATGGACGTTAAGGAGAAGGTGGGTCATGTTGGATTACCGCATCAACATTTCTCCTACCCTTGCATATGTGGGCGTTGGGTGAGTGGTATCCTACAACTTGGTTCCTCCAATGTAGCAGGATTCGGTTGTCAGTATGGATACAAGGAAAGAAATGTATTATTCCCCAACATCATACAATCTTTCACAGATGGAGAGAAACCTCCATAATGATATTAATGAAAATGGTATTACCAAAATTCAATTTCCCCAAATACTAGTGAGTTCCATGTGGGGAGCACTATTTTCTTAGTGTGTCCTGGTGTCAGATATCAAGAATTGGTAAAACACCAATCTATTGAACTGAGGAATCAAATTCTATTATTCCCCTATTGAGGACAAGATATTCATTTTGGGTTCACTATTTCTATTTTTGATGCTTTTCATCAGGGCACACTCACTCATTCTCTTGCTGACGACATTGTACCTCAAATTCCCACTTTCTATAGGCGACTGACATTCATCAGTTCTTCGGTGATTTCTACTATTTTTCTCGAAATGGGATGATGGGATTCCATTTACTCCATCAATGGATTATAACTTTTAATTATTATTCTATTCTAGGAATCCATCATATATTTGAGTAATAGTTCATGAAAATCATTCTCAGTGCCATTTATTTATTGATTTAGGTTAATTATGATGCTTTTTTTTGGACATTCCAAGGGTTCTAGTCCAGGAAGAAACCTTATGTTAGGAGAGTAGTCATATTTAGAATCAATTGCATGTCTTGGCATAGTAACACTAGAACAACTGTATTCTTCCTCATAAGAGGGATTCTCAAGGGTGAAAAACCTAAGTCATCATGTGGCGATCATAAGGTATCATATTCTAGAGGCACATATTCTGTGTTTTTCCTCATGAATCCCATGTTTAACACAGGGTAGGATATGAGTTTAACACCTTTTGAAGATGACATGATATTGATTCGGATGTCCCATAGTGAAATATTATAGAGGTGGATCCCTAGGTGGGAAAACATTGAAGGTTTACTGGAGGGATATATCATAATTCCCAATGAGAGTAGACCTGAGGTGGTGCATCTCATAAAGAGAAGGTTTTGCACCGTGAAGAATGATATCAAAACCACCGAGGTAGGATTAGGTAAGTGCACCCCAAATACGGTGAAACCATGTCTTACCATTGGATGGGATTGAACCACGTGGAGGCTTCCTATATACCCAATGTAGAAGATAAGGATTAAAACTCAGGTAGTTTGGAATGGTGATGCTTCATGGGGCTTACACATGGATAACTTCCCTTCACAATTGGATTTATCTTGGTTGGATGAATACGTATTGTGTGGGGATTATGTAAGATTAGATTCCTGGGTTCTTATAATTGAATAGATGGTGTGGATAGGGGTTATGTGTTGAGACGGTCCATATGGATGGAATGATCTCACTGAGATGTGGTGGCTCGGGTAAGAATAATAATAGACATGGATGATGTGTTGAAATGGAATTGAGGGAATGGATAGAGTGTGAAGGGTTATGGGCTTGAACCTCAAGGAATCATCATAGATATCCTATTTATAATATAGGGATAAAATTATATATAGTTCAAGATGGCATCGGGGCTTACACATGGTTAGCTTCCTAGATAGAACCCAGAAGATATGTGACCTCTGGATTAGGGAATGATCCTCCTGAGACATGGGGACTTGAGAGAAAGGCCATGATGGAGATGCATGATGGAAGATAGGTGTTGTGATTGAACCATAGGGAGTCTTCCTACATATCCCAATGGCTATGAATAAATGTTTAGATAGTTTGGATAGACTGGGAAACCTAAGTATGCGGACCAGATGGAAATGAGATATGTGGTTGGGCCTTACACATTGAGAAGACCAAAATGCATGAAGGTGGATGATGTGATATCACCAGGATAAGGGTGGGGTGCTGGGTGAAGTGATGGAGGATGGATCAAAACATCCCATTTAGGTGGATCTAAGGGATGTGTCCCATAAAGGGAAGGTGTCACATAATGTAGATATATCCCTATGTGGGAGCACTATAGTTTACCATTAGTTGGGGTTGAAACTAGTGGAGGCTTCCTACGTACCATTTTTAGAATACAAGGATCAAAACCCACATAGATCAGTGCCAGTTATAGAATTTTGGATTACACATGGATAGCTTCTCGGAGATATGCTAGGGCTTATTTATGGTTATCCACCTAAAGAAATTTTGGGTCTTACACATGGTTAGCAGCTCGAAGATATATTGGGGCATACAATTGGTTAGATGGATGAAGAAATGTTAGGGCTTACGCATGGTTAGATTTTTGAAGACATGTTTGGGCTTACACATGGTTAGTTTCCTAATGACATGTTTGGGATTACACATGGTTAGATGTCCAAATACATGCAGGTAATTACACAAGGTTAGTTTCTTGAAGATATGTCAGGGCTTAGGCATGTTTAGTTTCTCGAAGACATGTTATGGATTACACATAGTTAGATACCTGAATGGATATAGATTGGGGGTTTGGTAACCTAAGGATTTAGACCAGATGGAATATGAGAGATGTGGTTAAATGTTAAGATATACTAGGATGTGGTGGCCCAGGGTAAAATCAGGGTGGATGAGGGATGAAATGGGTGATGGCGAATGGATCAGAACACCCTGTAGAGGTGGATCCTAGGGGATGTGTCCCATTAAGGTAATATGTCACATCATGGGGGTTTATCCCTATGAGGTAGCACTTATGTTTAGAATTGGTTGGGATTAAACTTCATGGAGGCTTCCTATATACTCAATTTAGATGATAGGTATGAAAAACCACATAGTTTGTAAGTGAGGGGCATGAGGATTACTCTTGGATGGATGCCCATTGGGATGTATAATAGTTTCAAAGTTTCTACTAACCACTAAGAGAACATGATTCATGGTTTGGGTGAGAAACAATGGGGAGCAATAGTTTAGACAATCATGTTGTGAAATATGCATCATCCCGAGATGGTCTGGGGAATACACATAGAATCTTCTCTAGTCGTATCTCATTCCATGTGAGGATGATCTAATTATATTACTCCAATGGAGACAAGTGGGTGTGGAAAATTCCTAAGGCTGGAACCCCTTATGTGTTGCATGGGTTGAGACTACAGTTTAACGTCATGTGATGAGGATGATGGGGATTGTATGTTTAATTTCTTATATCTCATAGGAGGAGGACTCACTCCTCACACCTTGGACTTACATAACTGATACCCACCCACATTTTGGGAAGGTAAAGCATCAACAATGCCTGATGGGAGTGATGCGGATGAGTGATTGATAGTGTATTCAAAATCATCATGGATATTCCAAAAAGAAAAATCCATTAACATACCAATTCAAATAAGAAAAAGGTAGGGTAACACAAAAAGGGATACTGAATGAGGGGCCATGAAATTACAATGTGAAAACCTGGATGGCCACACTAAGGAGGTTCACACATGATGTGAAAGGTGCACGCAAAAGGGGATCAAACAAGGTGATTTAAGGTAAAGGATACCCATGGGTATTAAGGGAGGGGTTTCACACAAGATTTAAGGCTTGTGTGAAAAAGGGAGGGGTTGAGCATAAGATGGGTGTGAACAAGGGTAGGTGTTATTCTTAAGAATGGTCTTTTTCACGCATGTGACTTAGGATAAAAGGAAATGGGAGAGGGTTAGAACTTGTGGTCCCATGTAAAGGGGTACCCCAAGGGGAACTATAGTCCAAGATCCTATACCTTAACGGATTCATGGATTGTAGACTATCATGGAAGAAGCGGGATTACACGTGCGGGAGCAAAGGTTTGACTTACACATTGTTAAACTGAAGAAAGATGGAACCCTTATATATGTAGAAAAAATATTTGGTGGTGGAGTGTAAGAGTTTTCATGCATAAGAGGTAGTTTTACCTTGCATTTGGGTGTATATGAAACTTCTGTGTGGACCATCCTTTTACACATAGACCACTCCACTTTCATGTTCCTTCCTTAATCATTTCAGATTTTCAGGGTGGAAAATGGCCTCTTGAAATCACATTGGGCATTTAATATTCTTGAATGCTTATTTCGATTTTATGCGTAGATCTCGAAACTTATGTGTGGATGCCTTGGAGCTCTTAGAATCTTCCATTAAGTCAAGGGGTTTCTTTAGTTTTCTTAAATATGACCATTTTTAGCGTTAAGTGGAATTCGGTGCCAATAGGGTTCTAATCAAAACTTGTAAAGTGTTTTCCTCAATAAATTTTTCTTGACACTCTATATAATTACATAATTTCTATGAAACTTGAAAATTAATATGGTAAATTATGGATAGAAGAAGACCTAGATGAATAAAATGACATGAATCCTCCTTCTTATGGCTAGACCCTAGTGTGAATAGGTAAAGCATCAAAAATATCCAGGGCTGCATATTTATTTTATTTAATGAGGTGTATTAATTAATTGGGTGTTACACCACTTACATAATTAAATAAATTACAATATTAAGAGCTGTTATGTGGTGGTGATCTGATATTTCTAATTTTCATTTTAGTGTAATGTATCCACATAGGACCTCGACTGGGAACCAGGAGGGTAAATATTATCATGCCTCTAAGGAATTCATGCCATATATTCTATATAGCCCAGTGTAGTGGAAGGATATTAACATCAAAAAGGTTTAATGTGAGTAGTACAAGTGATAGAGATAGCGGTTCCTCAGACTATTACTTTTATGTCAGATTTGACCATGGAGTCTCAGCTTCATCATACATCGATCTTTACTTAAGAGGGTGGCCCTAAGGAAGATAATTTTTTGGTTAATTCTATTTAGAATGTATTTGAAAATATTGAGACCCCTTCAGAAAATAGGTTGAAGTCAGTAATTTGTATAAATTAGAATGATAAATATGAAAGTGAAACATATTATTCTATGCTGATCATCATGTGAGTATATCCTGGAAAGTCTTTGAGACCCACATATTTTATTATTTCTACCCATAGACTCTAATTGATGAGAGGGTCTCGGAGTTGAAACACTATAAGTAGGTATTCTTGTCAGTCATAGAGTATTCTAACAATTTCATATAATTACATTGTTTAACCCTCTTGATAGGAGAGTATGTGGTAGTTGGGGCATAGTAGTTTGATGATGGGTCAAGGTATGTGACCTATGTTAAAATGAATGTATTTTGGATTACAAGATTTACTATATTGTTAAAATAGGCACTTATCTTCAATTAGAACTTTAAATAGGGTAAGAGAATAGGTAAGGTGACTTCAACAGTGACCAATAGTGGGACTTCTAGTAGTCAAAAGATTAATTATAAGGGAAATCCCTAGGGAAGTAGTGGGTAGATTAGTGATGGAGGTAGTTCAACACACTATTACCAATTTATAAAATAGGGAGATATTTAGACTTAGTGTCACCATGAATCATTGAGGTGAGGAGTGTGTAGAAATATAGATCACCATTAAAAGGATTACAAGATTAAGTAGTAATTTATAATTGATATTGAATATGTATCAGTGTAAGGATCTAGGTTCTGATTGGATAGACTATGAAATGTGGTTAGTAAGATATCTATTGGATAGTTAGGGTGAGGTGGAGGTCATGGGGGCACAAGGTGAGGAGCAATAGAAATGAAAGTGTAGCTCTGGGAAGGGTAGTAATGTTAGATCATATTTTTGAATTTCAGGCCAGTTATATGTAGTTCATCCTACCCTTAAATAATAGGATAGTCCATATACTATTCCACACATGACTTGGAATCTTTCCCATTAACCTATGCATTGTTTGATACACGTAATTCTCTATCCTTTATATAAACCTAGTTTGGGGAAGGGTTGGTCTTAGTTTTGGAGTACCTGTATGGTGTTATTTAAATCAACATCCTATTTGGAGTTTAGTCAGAGGGTATTAACCACTTTCGGGATTGTACCGTGTAGTTTGGGGGTTATTGGTTCCTATAGGATATATTTAACATAGAAATTTCTAGTTTTGACATGATTTCTAGTATGGACTAGATTTTTACATACCAAGATAATATTGACTATAATGGGACAAAGATGATATTCACATATCCAGATAGTCATCAACACATACATTTTAGAAAATTTGACTTATAAGGAGGTCATACAAGTCCCAATTTCTAGAATTTGGGTGCGGTGACTGCCTAGGACACCAATATGAAGATAGATGATATAGGGTTCAAAAAAAATATCTTTTCATGGAGGATTAGTATTATGTTTTGTTTCTTATGGACCAATTTGGATTACCAACCAACTATGGAATATATTTTGTGATTAATATTATACTAATTATATAGCATGTTTCCATTCCACGTTATAGTATTGATTTGATAGAGATGAAAGAACATAAGATCTATATATAGAACTTAGAATCCAAGTGGTTCATTAGGACATTCTTCTATCCATGGGGAACTCCAACGCTTTTTTCTATGAATGTTGAAGTTTACTTATGGTTGTGGGTTGATTATTGAATGTTGAATCAAATGAAAGTGAAGAACCAATAACCATTTCACAGGATCTATGAATTATTTTACCAGATATGAGGGGCCTAGTTATTTTATAAGGATTATTTGATGTCAGTTTATCACCATGTTAGGGTGAGACCATCAAATGTACCTCATAGAATATTCAAACGAATTTATGGATTTTATGAGAATCTAGCTATGATTTTTAGATTAACAAATGTGTTAGATGTTTTTTTGGCCCTAATAAATAATTTCTTTCACTAGTAATCTAATTAATTCATGATTTTTATCTTTTTTGATGTCCCTAGATACTCTAATTCAATGGAGGAACACACACAACATTTGGATTCTATGTTAAGAATGTTGGTGGAGAATATGATTTATTATTATAATTCAATGAAGAATTTATAGATTGGAAAAGTTAAGTTTTTTATGTCTTTACAACTCTAAGACTAGTTTATCTATTTTCCAAAAGAAGGTCAGAGCTATGGTATCCAGGGATCGTCCCAAGAGTGTGTTGGATTTATACATCTTCCTAGGTTTTTTAGAATATTACCTTAAATAGATTATATAATTCTAATTCCTATAAGTTAATTTAAGGTTCCTTACCTAAAAGGGTGAAGTTTTTATGGTCTAACCCATGTGAGGATTTATTTTATGAGTTGAAGTAGAGACTGACCATGAAACTGATTCTGACCCTACCCAAGCCTTGTAGGGAGAAACTATATATTATGATGCATCAAGTATATGGATTAATGTAGCTATAATTTAGGGAGGTAATGTTGTTTATTATGGGTATTAATAGTTAAGAGCACATGGACAAAGGATTCCTACACAAAATATCATTATGGAATAATTATTACATTCTCTAAAATGTAGGTGACTTTATTTATTGGATGAGAGGTTTATCTATTTTATGGACTATAAATGGATGAAATATATATTCTTATAAATGTTTTTGAATATATGGAATTGGAGGAGGATTTAATAGATCTAACCATTCTATATTGAATCTATTTATACCCTATGAAAGGTAAAAATGCTTTCAAATGATTTAAGTGTGAATACTCATTCTCAGGTTGTCTAGGAGTCTATAAGTGAATGGTGGTTGATGGATATCTTCATCAAGATATACCTAGGGGTGAAGGAGTATCATGGGTAAGGATCCATAATACAATTATCTTTTGTTCCATCACTTCTTAATTGGGTTAATAGAACATAGTTATATTATCTCAAGTTCTCAACTTTAAGTGATAACATTTATGCAGGGGAGCCCCCACCCACTAGTTTACTGATGAGGATGAGATCCTTCATGTTCACAGGAGTGTATTGTTTCCTAAAAGAATGAAGGAAGAGTTAATGAGGTATTCTCATGCTTATAGTTGGGTGGTTCACCCTATGATAAAAAAAATGTGTTGGGATACGTGATTAAAATATTGGTGGATAGGAATGATGATATGGATAGTAATTTTTTCCTTGATGTTCTATATATATAATCATGTGAAGGATGATCATATTTGGACTTTTGGTCTCTATCTATCATTTCCAATTCATTAGTGGAAGTGGTACAAAAATAATATATATTTATGGACTAGGTTTCCAAGTAAATCCCTGGGTAACTATATCATGTGAGGGATTTTGCTTTTCTTGTATATGGTCTCACATTTAATGCCTATCTAGGAGGCCTTATTACTAGATGATCTGGGGAATATTTATTTCTAGGAGGTTATGTAATTACATTGGGTTCCCAATACCATAGTCTCATACATATATTCTTGTTTCACATCTCACTTTTCAAGGTTTTACTAAATGAACTAGGTTCTCATGTGATTTTTAGCACTAACTACCTCCCCTATACCGATGAGCAGTCAAAGATGAAAATACAGATATTATAGAAAATATTGACAGTATTCATATTTATTTTAGGGGAACTTAGGAGAAGCTCATAGACATATTATATTTATCCTATTAAAATAGATATCATGTGACCATTTAGATAGGGCCTTGTGAAGATTTATATAGTACCCCATTTTTTCACCCTTATTATAGTTTGAGATAGGAAAGGAATCATTGATTCCACTAATCCTGATACATTATATGACATATCATGCCTAGTGGATTAATTTTTTAATGTGGATTGTGTGAACCATGCTAAAATGTTATGTTGATCATCATCACTATCCTATTGAGTTTGATGTAGGTGATCATATATTCTTGCTTCTGTCTCGTAGATTGAGAAATCATCACTTATAGAGGTAGGGTAAAATAGAACCTGGGTATGTGGGTATGTTTGATATTGTTTAAAGGGTCATACCCATTTCTTATAAAATTTTCCATTTATAGTGGTTCAATACCACCCTAGAATGTTTCATGTATCTCTGTTTCTATGATGCTTTCTATATCTATCTAAGGCACATGATGCTAATCATATTGATCACAAGGATGATCTGTCCATTAAGGATATTTTTTTAATATATTGGAATTTAGTAAAAAGGAACTTCATGTTAAATCTACCCATATGATACATTTTTTGGAAACACAAGATTTTTTAGGAGGAATAGAAGGAGGCTAAATCTAAGATACGGGCTCAATAGCCACAATTTTTCACTTAGAAGACTGGTGATGTTTGATAGAGAAGATCAAGAGTAAATTATCATATGGTTAAAATATTTTAATACAATACCCCTTCATTAATATATGAACTCTTTTAAGGATATGTAAAGACAAAACCTATCATCTTATGCATGGTATGAGACACTTCTATGGTTTCTATTTAAAATAAATTTTAATACCGTTATGTTATATCCTATAATTTTTATTAATTATTATTCAGGTGATATACTAATAGTTTAGATATATGTGGTTTACATAATATATTTATCCTTATGAAATTATCTTTGTAATGTGTTTTCAAAATTTATTGAAAATAGGTTTGAAATGAATATCATTGGAATAAATCAAATTATTTATGGGATTGAAAATATATCAATGAAATGAGAGGATTACCATAAACTATTGTAACTATTATAATGAGATAACAAAATGGTTTAGTTTATACTCAAGTAAAAGCATGAGTACTGTAATGAGTACTGGATCTATATTCAATAAATAAATTATTGGAAAACAAATTGATCACAAGGTATTTCAAGGAATGATTGGTTTGTTACTAGATATGGAATTAGGTAGACCTAATTTTTTGAAAACTATTTTCTCATGTGAAAAATTTATAGTAGACCCTAAGGTGTAACATATGGTAGTAGTAACGATAACTATAATTTTAATTAAAGGGATGGTTAACTATGGTTTGTTTTACCCATGATATATTTTTTAATTATTTGATATATATAGATCATGATTTTAGAGGATTCAAAATAAATAGAAAAATAACAAGTACCATGTGTTTCTTGGAAAACACCTAGTATCAATGTGTTCAAATAAACAACATTACAGAGACAAAAGTATGACATACATTAATATTACAACATTTTATATTAATAGCCAGTATATCTCAAAATAATTCACACCCTAAAACCCAAAGGTTTATCCTCTTGGAAGTGCACATACATAATAAATTTATTTTACAACCATTATTCAACATTTCCCAAAAATACTATTCAAACATCGTACCCTTCTACAAAAATTAAGATTAACAACCTTCATTATAATATGGGAAAATTGAAACATGATAAGGGGTGAGCTTAGATGTCTTGGAAGAGTAATCCTGGGAGTTAATAGTTGAAGATCACAGGTAAGAATAATATATGAATAAATGTATAAGAAGATAATCAAGTTACATGATCATAACACAAAAAAATCATACCCAAAAAGTCATAGATTGTAAATAATGAGCCATGGCATAATGATTTGTTATAACGTGTCACGGCCCGTCCCCCAGGGCCCATGCCATGACTACCCCAATCCCGCCTTCCATAGGCCAGGGGCTAGAAACTAGCACCGAAAGGCGTATTCCCTAAAACCAGAAAGGCATTGCCTTTATAACCTGTAAAAACACACAACCAAACACAAAACAAGATACGAACACGAGTCAACTGTATTGAAAAAAGAGTGCTAAAAGTAAAAAGGGTCTAGAATACAAGCCCAATAGTAATGGTATAAGTACAACTGAAGAAAAAGAAAGGCAGCTACTGGGTCATCCTATGAGGTTCCTACCTGAAGGGTAGGTACAGATCACCTCCTCAGCACTTCACATCTGCTTGTCTCCTCTGCATACTGTCATGCCGTATGGTCCACCTCCAGGCCCCGTCTAGCCCAAGTACCCTCAGCCTCAATCAGCGTTATCCATCGTCTTCACCAAACACAGTAAGGTGTGGGAAAATCCCATGTAGGGGTGAGTATAATGACACTTAGTAGGGACCCCGAAACCCTCAAGGTCTCACAAAATCCACCAAGGATAAACCCAAAATTATGAAGTCAACTGACAACCCTACTTAGTTATATTCCCATACATATACCTAAGTTACCAAGTATACCCATATCAGTCATGAGGAGACACATGGTCCAACCCAAAAGTCCAAAGCTCAACTATTCCACAGAGGAAGGAATACCACGAAGGCAAGTACCACACATGTATGCCACATAGAAGAATACCACCAAGGTATTACCATGAAGGAAAGTACCACAAGGTACAGACTCAGCTCAAACCAGGTATAACTTAGGTATAGAAGTAAAAAAGATTATATGTAACTACTGAATCATCTTACTCTGTTAAGAGGCTCTACTGCTAACCCACACAAGATCGCTCGGTGCTAACCCACATAGGATCGCTCGGTGTAGACCCACATAGGATCGATAGGTGTTGACCCACACATGATCACTCAGTGCTGACCCACATAAGATTGTTCGGTGATGACCCACACAGGATCGCTCGGTGCTGACCCACACAGGATCGCTCATTGCTGACCCACACATGATCCCTATTAATTCTTCACTTCATAGCCAGCTACTAGTTTTCCACACCAGCTTGATCATCTCTAGGAGGGTCCGCTCCTCAAGTCACTAGTCGATACTCCAACTCCCACGAAGTCCCATGAAAAAGTATCCCAAAGGACCACCACATCATAGGGGTCTCAATGCAACAGACAGTGCCTCAATCAGACGCCCAGTCTGTGAATTATTATCCTTTTAGTCTTGAGGGCCCGGTTGGATTCGTGCTCGATCCAACCCGACCGTACTACAAATTTATCTAATTCTCTATTGGGGTATACTCAAAGGGACCATCTCTCTCTAAGGTTTATAGTTCCACTGATGGTTCGTAAAACGGATGCTCGGTGACAGAGTTATGGCCGATAGAGTGAAAAGTTCAAAGTTGGCTCGGGTCTGGTCCAACCCGGCCTGCTGGGTCTGGTCCGATCCGCTAGGTCTAGCCCGACCCATTGGGCTCGACCCAACCGCACTGGGCCCAACCTTGCTGCACGGGGTTGGCCGGCCAGCGTTGGGAGGCGTGTAGGCCGTGAGGGCGGCGCGAGGATGCGGGGGCTCTAGAGGCCGCGAGGGCAGCGTGGGGCCGCGAGGGCAGCGTGGGGCCGCGAGGGCAGCCTCCATGTCCCTTCAAGGCATCGAGCCCTTGGGGCGGCGTAGAGGGCCGTTGAGTAGAGAGGCTATGGGGTGCCGCAGAGGGCTGCGAGGTGGCGAGGCCATAGGGTGGCATGGAGGCTGCGTGGCGATGAGGAGTTGTGGGGCCGTCGCCTTCGTTCCGGCCGGCGATGTGCCGGCCTCCGCATCCATTCGTCTCTATGGTACAAATCCTCCTTATTCCATCAGTAAGAACACACCATTAAAGAAGAACGAAGGAGGGGTCAGGCCATGTTTTTTTGTCCCACACCCTCTGCATTAGAGCGGTAGCAAGCAGCTTAACAAAAACTTGAATGAAGAACGTCAAACCCTAAAACCTCCCGTGATTGATTATTCCCAAATCTGCAAAAGAAACCATCCGTAGATCAACTAGTTAGAGAGTTGATCCGAATTCTTTGTTTTATAAGGGAATAACATGGGAAACAACAATCAAACATAATTAAACCCCTACCTCGATGGTTTGGTTGAAGATTGTCCATGGTTGAGACAGATTGGTGATTTTCGTTCCCGAAACAAGTCTCCTACAACAATTTCAGTGAGGAGAGGAAAAAGATGAAGTCAGTGTTGATGGAGTTTCCTCGATCGTCGGTTCATTCATCATTAGAGATCCTTTGACTAAGTTTGTAGAAAGATTTGTCGAAGGAGAAGAGTTCTTCATTGGCGTTCTTCATTGGAGAAGATCTTCTACAAGTTCTCCCCTCTCTTTTGCCAACCCAAAAATCCTCTCTCAAAGGTTGAGGTTCCAACATAAAATATTATTTAAAATTTTATTGGTTGTCACCATTATGTTTGAATCATTTAATTGGCATAATTAATCAGAGGGTGTGGAACAATTGAAGTGGGGGAAGTTCAAGAGACTTCCCCACATTTAAGTGGGAGGTTCAAGGGTTGGGTGGTCCCCACCTTTGAATTCAAATTCAGGGGTTTAGGATCGGGTGGTCCCCACTACCATAACCCATATAGGAGGATTTATGTTAGGAGGTACCCACCTTTATAACATCCACATGGGAGGTTTCAACAAAAATAAAAATGCTAAATTTTTTTATTTTATTTTACTCTTCAATGAAAAACCCAAAATCTAACTTTCACCCTCGACCTACTGCGGTCGAGGTGAAGGTATTATTAAGAAAATACCAATGCTGTGATTTCATAAGGGCCCTCATATTTCAATTCTGAGTACTAGTTCAAAATTTACAAAAACCCACTTGCACGTTTACTAAACGTACCCAAAAAAAAGTTCAGAAATTCATTTCAGGCACACTGGGCCTAGGAATCATGTGCCGTCAATTTTTACGGACTCGTAAAATTATCATATAACAAAAATAAATTACATGGAAATTCTTGGTCTTTACATTCTCCCCACTTTAGGGCTTTGCATACCTGAAATCCACATCAGAAAAATAGGAAAACAAGTGGGGGTACTGAGCATGAATATGAGCCTCCCGCTCCCATGTGCTCTCCTGGAGGTTCCCGTGCTGCCAGCGACTGCGCACCAGAGGCATCGAACACCCACGAAGGACTCACTTTTATCGATCCTCAATATATAATGGAACCTCCGTAAAAGTTTCCCCATCGTCGACGTCTATATCTCCATGTTCTATGATGTGAGAAGGGTCGTGCACGTATCTCCTCAGTTGGGATACGTTGAAGATGTCGTGCAGCCGATGCAACTGAGGTGGAAGAGATAAGCGGTAAGCCACCTCGCAAACTCTACTGAGGACCTGGAAGGGTCCGATAAACCTCAGAGATAACTTGATGCCTCAGCCAAATCTCCTTAAACCTCACAGCGTGAGACCCATAAGAAGATGTGGTTGCCATCCTCGAACTCCATAGGTCTCCATCTCCTATCGGTATATGAATTCTGCCTGCTCTGTGTAGTCTTAATCTGCTCCTAGATGATCTGCACCTTCTCTATGGTATCCCGAACCATCTCTGGTCCAACTAGTGCTGAATCCCCTCATCCTATCCAGCACAAAGGTGATCTGCATGGTCGCCCGTACAACGCCTCAAAAAGTGACATCCCAATGATGGAGTGATATCTATTGTTGTATGCAAACTCCACCAAAGGAAAGTGATCCTACTAGCTGCAACTGAAGACAAGGAAACAAGCACACAATTTGTCCTTGAGAGTTTGAATGGTCCACTCAATCTGGCCATCCATCTGAGGATGGAAGGTGGTGCTCAAATGAACCTACATCCTGAAAGCCTCCTGCAACCCCTTCCATAGCCGGGAAGTAAAACATGCATCATGATCAGAGACAATCATCTAGGATACTCCATGTAGTTGCACAATCTCCTACATATAGAGGCATCCCCATCTCTCTACTGAACCCTTCTCTCTGATCAGTAGGAAGTGGGCCAACTTGGTGAGTCGGTCGACGATCACCCAAATCAAGTCATGTCCCCTAGATGTACGTGGAAGTACTGTTACAAAGTCCATGGATATCCCGCCCCACATCCACTTTGGGACATCTAAAGGATGAACTAAGTTTTCTGGTACCTGATACTCTGCCTTCACTTGCTAACAAGTGAGGCACTGAGATACAAACTTTGCTACTACTCTCTTCATTCCCGGCCACCAGTGCTGTCGTCGGAGATCCTAGTACATCATCGCTACTCCTGGATGTACCGCTATAGGGGATGTGCGAAACTCCCTCAATACTTCCTCCCGAAGTGACAATAGTACCATGGTACATCCTTTGAAGAAGATGATGTGCTCCCCACCTTCGGAAAATTAATCATGTGCCTATCCTATGGATATATGAGCACATCGAGTCTCACAGTCAGTGTCCCCACGCTACACCTCCCTGAATTGCTGAAGAAGCGGGGGAGTGACAGTAAGAGACTAAAGGAAAGCTTCTCCATTCCAATCCACAAAGGATATCTACAAAGTGGCCAACTACTCCGTTGCCTCACCTATTAATTGTATACCAGACCTCCTACTGAGTGAATCTGATACAACGTTCCCCTTCCTAGTAATATAGACTATTTCGAAGTCATAGTCCTAGAGGAACTCAAGCAAACATCACTGTCTCAGATTTAGGTCCTTATGAGAGAAGATATACCTGAGACACTTGTGATCCAAGTAGACTGTAAAATGCTTACCCATCAACTAATGTTGCCACATCTTCAAGGCGAAGACCACTGCTGCTAACTCCAGGTCATGGGTAGTGTAGTTCTGCACAAGCTATCTCAGTTGTCGAGAACCATATGTGATCACTAATTGCTCCTGTATCAGGACACATCCAAGCCCGGTCCCTGATGCGTCACAGTAAACTACATACCCTACACCCTCCTCCCGTAGCCTCAAGATGGGGGTGCTAGTTAGCCTCTGCCTCAGCTCCTAGAATCTGTGCTGGCATCTCTCTGACCAAACGAAGGGTTACCCCTTCTTCGTCAACGATGATAGTGGTGCTGAAAATCTGGAGAAATATGAAACAAATCTCTGGTAGGATCCAGCCAAACCCAGGAAACTCCGTACCTTCTTCACACTCTTGGGTTGATCCCAAGAAATTAACGCCTCAATCTTCGCTGGATCTACTGCAACTCGAGCCTCCGATATGACATGTCCCAGAAAGTGAACCTCTTGGATCCAGAACTAGAACTTCAAGAGCTTACCATAAATCTAGTGCTCTAAGAGTGTGTCCAGTACTACCTGCAAATGATAGGCATGCTCCTCCTCAGTATTAGAGTATATCAGAATGTCATCGATGAAGACTACTACCAAGCAATCAATGTATGGTTGAAAGATCCTATTCATGAGTCCCATGAACACTGCTGGAGGATTGGTCATGCTGAATGGCATAACCAAGAACTCATAATGGTCATACCGACATCTGAAATCCATCTTATTCATATCATTGTCTCATACTATGAGCTAGTGATAGCCTTATTTGAGGTCTAACTTCGAGAACCACCGTGATCCCTTTAGCTGATCAAAGAGGTTGTCAATCCTCATAAGTGGGTACTTGTTCTTCACAGTCACCTGGTTCAGGTGCCAATAGTCGACATAAAGTCTCAAGCTCCCATCCTCTTTCTTGGAAAACAAAATCGTGGCTGCCCAAGGAGAAACACTGGGCTGAATGAATCCCTTCCCCTGTAAGTCTTCCAGCTGTACCTATAAATCACGAAGCTCCGCAGGAGCCATCCGATATGTTGGTGTAGATATCAGTGGCATCCCGGGGTACAAGTCAATGTAAAATTCCACATCTCTATGAGGAGGTAGACCTGGAACATCATCATGGAATACATCCATGTACTGGTCCACCACTATAGGATAGCTCAGACCCTCCAAATCAACCACTTCGAGGGTAAGGCTAGCCAACTGATGTGTAATCGGATGCACCCTCCTCTGGGTAAGTCCATCATGTGCTAAAAAGGCTCCCTTCTCCCCGGTGAAGGTAAATGGTATCGCTTGTCGTTATGGCTGAAGTTATATACATCCCAAATTAATTACCTATTCTTAAAACTTTAGTATAGCATAAGTTTGGGGTCGATCCACAGGGAACTATGGCGTGCGTGAATTCAATTGAGTTAATAGTTAATTAGGTGAAGTATGAAGAATTTAGAGTTGATTGGTTTGATTTTGGTTTTGGATTAAAACTATATTGTTTTACTTTGAAGAAATTATTAACAGTTTTAAAGAAAACAACGAGTGAATTTAAAGAGTTTAAAACGGGAAGAAAAGATGTGTCGGGGCTGTGGTGATTAAGAAGTTATTATACAGATTGCTTAAATGGTTGTGTTTTTCATGATAATTCATAATTTTGTATTTCATTTTGTTACAAGATTTCCTTGGTCCGGTTCCACTTGTTTGGAATTAGAGAAGTTGACTCCGTGGTCCGGTAGTCAATGTTCTTAATTCTTTATTAAGTTCAGTCCACTATTTGAATCGGTGAAATCTTTCCAATGGTCATGGATGTTTTCAATGTTACTTCTCTTTTGTATCGCTGAGAATTCTTCCCTTGGTCCAGCTCATAATTCTCAGTTATATTTGACAGTGAATTAAGAAGAGTAAGAATATTTAAAATGAGAAAACACAACAATATAAGGCAACACACAAATTACTATCCTTTCATCCATAGCCCCAACACGAGGGGTTTAGTTACACATATAAAGCAGGAGATAAATTATACATGTGATACCTGACAGATTCATTGTGTAGGCGTTGAGGTAAGGTTTCAGAAGGTGGAACGGCGGAATGATGGCACCTCGGTGGCTTTGGGAATGGTAGTAGCAGAGATTCTCTCCTTTCCAATGGTTTCTAACCCTCTAAAATCTATAGGCCTAGGCCTCTTTTTATAGAAAAATAAAGTACACGGCGTATAAATAAAGTACACGCCATGTATTTTTCATCAACGCGCTTTGGCGCCAATTTCTCCATGGGTAGGCGGCCTAACACGCTATCTTTGACTTTTGAACATGGTGCCGCTTGGTGGTTGAGTGTACACGGTGTGTAGCGCCTCCATACATGGCATGTAGTGTCAAAATTTGGCAACCAACTCCTTCTAGAATATCAGACACTGCGTGTAGAAATGGAACATGCCGTGTCTCCTTCAATGGCCACATGGGAATGTAGAACCTTCTCGGCAACAACCGCTTCTAGAATGTAGTACACGGCGTGTAATGCCACTGCACACGGAGTGTAGATTATTTCCGGTGACATGGGCATGTACAACCTCCTTCGGTCCGTGTCCTTGTCTGGATGTACACGGCATGTATAAAAAGTACACGCCGTGTAGTTTCAAAATTTTCACAGACTTCCCTTGATTTGTGTGTTTTAGCCAGAAAGCTCCTAAAAGTAAAGAAAATCACCAAAATCAAAGAATATTTTCATGAAACAACATATATTTTCTGAAAACATGTTTTTATTTTCAATTATATATATGAAAATGTATACACAAATTTGGTGCATCAAACTCCCCGATACTTAGTCGTTTTCTTGTCCTCAAGCAAAATCTCAACATCTAATCAAAAGGTCCTATACTTTTAAAAGGAAGGAATTTTAATTAATCAAAAGTACAAATGATAAAGTTACTGAGGAAAATTATAAAAGGCACAAACAAATTCAATTCATAAAATATTCAAATCATGCCTCATATATAATTCACTTAACTACTATCATCCTCTTTCAACACATTTTTCAACCTTTTCAAAAATAAGAATGCCACTTGATGATCTACCTTACTAGTCAATATCACACTCCACACTCAAGGTGTTTTGATTCTCAGTTATGCTCAATCTAAGGTATATACACTCTATCCATAGGTTTTCAAGATATCCTATTCTCTACTTCAGGAAAAATTGAATTACAATAATCATGAGGGCTTTATCAATGAAGACCAGATGTCTCTGTGGCTAAGGGTTGGTAGGTTGAGATGTGAAAAATAAATTCTGAGGCTTGAAAAAGGAAGGCTAATTCCTTTAAACAATAGTGCATGATATTAAAAGTAAAGTTCAATGAAAATGTTTCCTTCTCATGCTCAGTCGAATGCTATTGTAATCACCACCTTTTCCCTTACAAGTAGGGTTCTGAAATGAGAACAAGGTTCCATTCTCTTTGGATATTTTTGTTTTTCTTCTTCTCTTTTTTTTAAGAATAATTCAAGGGAAACACTTATGAAAACAACGAATAATTTTTTTGAACCCTTTCCACCCCAAATAGTCAAGTGGCACTCCCCCACACTTTTATTTCATGGCTGTGCACAAAAATATTCCATGTATTTCCAGCTCCCTCTTTAAAGCTCCAAAATGAATAAACATGAAAAGTTTAAAAAGCAATTGGGTAGGAAGGAAAATAGGCTTGTAACGTGGCTTCCTATAAAGGCTGTTCATGGTTTCTATGGGCTTAATGAAGATTAAATTTAGGGTAGGTCATAAGATAAAGGGGTTGAAACAATCTAATGCCTTAATCATTTTAAAGCAATTAAAAAATTCTTCATGTTTCGAAAAGAAAACTTGAAAATTCTGGTAGTGATGCATATCCTATGAATCTCTCAAGAAAGAGGGTATTAGAAAAGAAATACAAAAAAGGGTTTAGAAGACCTCTCAGGAGTGGAAAAATAATAAAGGGGCAATCAGGTCATGACATGCATATAAATGATTAGCATAATCAATGTAATTAATCAAGGATTAAAAGTTACAATTGAAACTATATCAACAATCATTTTAAAACACTTAAGAATCAGAATAAGCATGAAACCCCCAAAAAGTTTCTATTGATAACTTGAGCATTGATAGATATGATTAACCAAAAATTGCCTCAATTTGGAAATATATAATATAATAATGATGTCTCCTAGATTAGTTCAAGGGCAAAGAATAAGGTGAAAGAGATAGATGCTCCCCCACACTTAATACTACACATGGTCCACCAAGTGCAATACTAAGGTAAAGGGTGGGAAAGGGTGAGATATGGGGGACAAAATGTGGGAAAGTAGTGGAAGAAGTAAATCCAAAAAGAAAGAAAATAGAAATGGAAAAATACTCCCCTCGTGAAAAGTTATTCCCAAGGCACTCCATGATACCTGTGACTGTCGAGAGAAAAAAAGAAAACTGAAAACAAGCATAACATCACAACACAAAAAATGACAAAAGAGATATATAAGATAAAGAAAAATGTCACTATCATGGGGTCGCCTCAGGAAAGGCAGGATCCTATACAAAACTTGCCGGTAGAGACGACGCATGAGTAGTGGAAGAAGATGGCTCAGATGCGGAATCAGGAAGGGTAGCTAGAGAAGTAGGAGCCGCAGGTGTGAGACTCGGTGAAGGAAGCTCAACAGAAGGCCCTAGACCGGTAGCAGTGGTGGATGCAGTAGGAGTAGCAGTAGGACCTACCGTAGATAGCATAATGGAATCCGTGGCCTGCGCAGGAGAGGGTGGTGGAGTAGCAGTAGAAGGGCCAGGAGATGAGGCAGAAATAGGTGGTGGAAGACCAAGATGCTGAGCAATATGCGCCAACAACAGCTCCATGCGGTCCTAGAAGCTATCGAGACGGATCAAATGTCGTGCTATGGTGTCCTGGCGACCGATGATACGATCCAATTGCTGCTCCATCCGATTCTGTCGGCTATCAAAGTGACCCAAGACCTACTCCATCACATCTAGGCGGTGGGAAAGGGAAAGATCGACCGAGGGTGAAGGGGTAGGTGGGATGGGTGATGGGTTAGAAGGAGGAAGGTCAGAAGAAGTGGGGTGAGTAGGAGGTGGATGAGGTAGAGAAGTGGGAGGGGGTGGGGAAGGAGGAGTAGGGGCATCAGTTGGGGTAGGAGGGTCAACAGGTGGCTGGGCTCGATCCTGATCAAGGATGTAGGCACCCCCTGCTTCCAGACCAATCCCATGCGAATGAGCATGAGAAAGTCCATCCGCTGGGGTGAACCTAACAGGTCATGAGGTAAAGAGGTCTCGAATACCCTGAGGTGGTGGGTAAGACGGGTGGTGTAAAACCCGCCGTTCAGGTTTCCTTGATGGCTGGTAAACATGGAGTGGAAATAGGAGACGGCTAAATAGGGGAGGTCTGGGTAGTCGTGCCGAATGACACAGGTAAGGAGCTCCATGTCACGACCGGTCATGACCCCCCATATCCTTGTGGTGGGGGAAAAGGATGACGCTGAAGCACCGGTGGGCGAAGCGGATGATGGGATCAGTGATAAGAGTGCTCTTCTAGGAAGTGGGGGAGTACCGGTGGTCAGGCCCAACGATCTCCCGCCACATAGTGACGAGCTCAGAGTGCTCAGGCTAGGAGAGGGTAGAAACATGAGGTGGGGTGATGGGATGGGGGTAGAAGCCGCACCCTTTTCCAAACTCAGTCATGGTGAGGGAGAAACATCGGCCGCCTAGCCGGAAGCATACCACATGAACCGCATCACCAGGTGTCTCCCGGTACTCTGATCCGTCAAACTCAAATGAGGCCGCAAACTCCAAAAATAAATCTCAAAAAACAGGAGTGTTGACCTGGAAAATATCGAGGAGTGAGGTTTGACCAAAAAGCTCCTCCAAGTCCTCCCAAATACCAAGCTGCTACGGAATGCTGCTGTCAAGGTAGCAGCCACTCAACGCTATCGGCCGACGAGAGAAGCGTCAGACCCTGTCATATGCGAGATCGGTGACCGGGAATACCGTGCAGGGATAGGGAGAACCTGCATGTACCGGTCCAGGAGCAGGTGCAGCAGTAAGGGCATGCTCTGTAGGTGGATCTGCTGATGTAGAGGGTGGCTCGGTGGATGGGGTGCTCGAGGAGGGACCGACTACTAATAAAGATGGCTCAGGGAGAGCGGTAGTTGGTGGAGCAGAAGTAGACCTGTCCTCTATTGAGGGAGTGAGTGGCGGAAGAATGGCCAAAGGAGGGAGCTCGAAGACTGAAGCATCTGGGTCCAACTGCATCGGAGGTTGGAGTCGAATCCGACGAAATATAGACCCCTCGACCCCAGTGGTGGAGGTTGGCCGCTTCCCTTAGGAAGGCTCGGGATCTACCATACCCTGAAAAAGAAAGAAAAAGAAAAAAAAAAGAAAAAGTAAAAGTAAAGAAAACAAAACAAAGAAAATGTGGGAAAATAGGAAAATTAAAGTACACGGCGTGTACTCCAGCGTACACGGAGTGTAGTTGAAAATGTAGAGTAGCCCGTGTTCTCTGAATAGACACGCCGAGTGGAAAAATAGACCATGTAAAAGTACACGGCGTGTACCGAACATACATGCCGTATTATTTCAAAGTGTAGGTAGTCGTGTGTTACAAATGACACGACCATGTTTTTATCAGTTTAATGAAAAACCTACACTCAGTGTAGTATAACAACATGGCGTGTCAATGAATCGAGGTACATGTCCGTGTAGGGGGTGAGACACAGGCCGATCAAAAGAAATAAAAGACACGGTGTGTTCCGAACAAACACGCCGTGTTTGGGAACATGGGGTGAGAGGATGTGTTATGGGCCACACACGGATGAGCCAAAGGAAATGATATACATGGCGTGTACCAAACACACATGTCGTGTATGTGAAAATGGTGTGTGAGGCTTTGTGCAATGGGTACTCGGGCACGATGAAAAAGGACACAGTGTGTACCGAACACACACACCGTGTATATTCAAATTTAAAGTATTTTGTGTGTGGCCATGTGCAGACGTACACAACGTGTGTTCTTCATTCCGTGGCCATGTACTGGAGGAAGCCGAATGGTCGACCGATCCTAAAAACACCCTAAACAACTCTAAAAACATGAAATAGAGGGTGTAGAATGATGTACCTTGACTGAGGATCACAATGTGAGAAAAATCAGAGCTTGAAACACACCAAATTGACAGATCTGAGAGATGGGGGTGTGGGTGGCGTTCGGGAGAAGAAACAGGAAGAAGGGGGAGAAAAGGGGAGCCACGTGACACGGGCTCAAGCCGGGTGGCCTGCGGCCTATATAGGCTCGGTACATGGTGTGCTTTTCTGGACTACATGCCGTGTATTCCCAATTTTTTTAAGAAAAATTAAATATACTATATAATAATTAATATTAATTAATTAAAAATAAAAGGAAAATCATTATATATATATATATACATAATTAAAAGAAAAAAAATTATACACGTAATGTAGTGGTAAAATACACATTGTGTGTTTAAAAAATGGAAAAAGAGAAGTACAACCTTTGGTCCGGTGGTCGGGATGAGGTTCGAACTAGCGATCGTCCATTCCGAATGGAAGCCCTCAACCATTGGAGAAATGGTTGTACTGCTGCCCATATTTATCATTTATATATATTTAGTCTATACACCCTATACACATGGGAATAAAGAAAATCACAGCGTGTGGTTTTTATTTAGGAAAGGATGGGGATGAAGCGGGGAGATTAGCGCGATTCAAAACAGGGTCTTTTGAACCTGGTTCCGAGACTTTGCCAATCCGCCAACTTCACCCACATGTAATTTCTTATTTTAAAAACGTTTTTAATTTATATTGAAAAATTATGTCCCACATGGCGTATATCAAAATGCATATCGTGTAGTTTTATTAAAAGAACAAATGATGGAAATGAGACGGTTGTCTGGATTTGAACCCGGGTCTTTTGGAACTGGATTACGATTCTAGCCAACCGGTCCATCCCCATCATGGGTTTTATTATAAACACACACACACACACACACACAGATATATATATATATATGTATATATGAAAAATACCACACACACCGTGTAAATAAAAGGAGGAACCCCGTGCTGAAGGTAGGTCAGGAGGATTTGATCCGGGGATGGCTCGAAGAAACTCCAATGACTTTACCATCGGCACCGACATCATCCCTAGTTATTTATTTGTTATTATATAGATTAATACTATTAAGATTATAAATTAAAAATATAAGTACACACCGTGTATATAAGTGGGACACAGTGTGTAACCTTTGGGTTGCCTCCCAGGAAGCGCCTTTGTTTTAGGTCGTTGGTTCGACCTACTTACCTTGGCTTACCTGATATTCACAGGGGATAATGGTCCCAATAATGGTCGTCCTAGCCATATAGGAGTTGCAAGTTCTCTGGATCTTCTTCAACATGAATGTATGGATTGTTAAAGTTATAAGAAATATAGGAACATACCAGATCATCCACCAGACGATCGTCCATAGTAGATATTGCAGAACAATCCTTATATTTGGACGATGATACCTGCTTTATGGCTTTGAGAACATTGTAGAAGACTCTCTCATCTCCTACCCGGAAAATCAGCTCTCCCTGGTGCACATCAATGAGTGCCTTCCCAGTGGCTTGGAAAGGTCTTCCCAATATAAGTGGTGCTTTCTGGTCATCCCCCATGTCGAAGATGATGAAATTAGTGGGGAAGATCAGCCTACCCATCTTGACCAGTACGTCCTCTAGTATCCCCTTCAGATACTTAATGGATCGATCCTTAAGTTGAAGGGCTACTCGGGTTGGCTTCAAATCATGGAGCCCAAGATTTTGGAAAACTATGAATAGCATGAGGTTCACACTTACTCCCAAGTCGCATAGAGATTTTCCAAAGTCATAGGGTCCAATTGTGCAGGGAATAGAAAAACTACCTGGATCCTGTAACTTTGGAGGAATGGAATGTTGAACGACTACGGATCACTCCTTTGTTAGTGCAATAATGTTCAGATCCTCCATTTTACGCTTATTGAAAGGATGTCCTTCATGAATTTGGCGTATGTAGGCATTTGTATTAGGGCCTCCGCAAATGGGATGTTGATATGGAGCTTTCTGAACACCTCCATGAATTTACCAAATTGGTTGTCCAGTTTTCTCTCCTTCATTATTTATGGGAAAGTTAATGCAGGTTTGAATGGTTGGGCTACCTCCTTTCCTTTATTCTGAAAATCCTCCTTCTGCGGGCTTTTGGATGAGGAGGAGTCAGTATTGGTACGTTATTCATCATCAGGGGGTGTGGGTGCACCTGGATGTGCTGGTTGGTTCTATTGGATCTGTTTTCCACTCCAGAGCATGATGACATTGGCCACCTCCTGTGGGTTCTTCTCAGTGTTTCCCAGTAGTGTACCAGGCTTCCTCCCTGATAGCTGGTTTGCTATCTGGCCAATTTGATTCTTGAGGCTTTAGATGGATGCCTCCTAGTTCTGAAATTTCATCTCAGCAGTTGATATAAATTTATTCATCAGGTCCTCTATCCTTGATGTGTTATCTTGCTGAGATGGCTGGGTAGGTCGTGGAGGTGGTTGCTGCCTTTCTTGGTGCCGGCGAGGGTTCTGGTACCCTAGCTACTGATAGGATCCCTGCTGGAACTGCTGTATTGGAAACTAATTCTGGTGCTGAGGCTGATTGTAGCTGGGCAGTCATTGGGGTGGAGGGTTTTTTCTGCTATTGGACCCATCCTTGGTTCTTGATTATCTCTCCACACCGGGTATTGGTACTTTTGATATTGATTTGACCCTCAATTTTGAGTGACAAAGCTCACCTCGCTTGTCGAAGGGTCGGATGGTAGTCTCGGGCATTCTCCTAGATTGTGGTTGTTACCACAATCACCGCATGATGGATGGTTCTCCGCATGAACTTGAGATTATCCTTTGAGATTCAAAGCGTTGATTTTCTTGGACACAACGTCTAACTGAGCATCTAACATAGTCGTAGCGTTAATATTATGCATACCTCTCTTTTGAGTCCCCCGCTTGGAGCGCCACTGGAAGCTGTTGGATGACATATCTTCCAGTAGTTCAAAAAGTTCTTCGGGAGACTTCCTCATCACCGTACCTCTAGCAGAAACGTCCACCACGGACTTGGTATTTGTTGTGAGTCCTCTGTAGAAGGTCTCAACTTGCATCTAGAGTGGGAGTCCGTGGTGTGGGAATTTTCGTAGCATCTCTTTGAAACATTCCCAGGACTCGTATAACAACTTGGAGTCGTACTGGTGGAAGTTGTGGATCTCGTTCTTTAGCATCACCATCTTTGATGGTGGGAAGTATTTGGACAGGAATGCCTGGGCTAGCTCCTCCCAGGCGAGGATAGATCTTTGTGGCAGCCCCTTGATCCAGTCTTTCGCCTTGTTCCATAGAGAAAAGGGAAATAGGTGATGATGGATGGCGTCCTCGGACAAGCCATGGTAACGAAATGTGTCACAGATCTCTAGAAAGTTGGAGAGATGGGCGTTCGGGTCTTCACTAGGTAGGTCTCCAAATTGGATGGTGTTCTGGATCAGCTGCAAGATTGCAGGCTTGATCTCAAAGTGTTGGGCCTGGATTGGAGGACGGACGATGCCCATATCAGCTCCATGGATTGAAGGAAGACCGTACTCCAAAAGCGTACATCTTTGAGGTGGCTACTGAGGGGGTGGAGGTTGCAGATACTACTGACCCTGAGGGGAGAAATAGGTCCATTGGAAGAGTTTTTGCGGTTGTTGCAGTTGGCCGTATGCCAGAGGAGGTTGCTACGGCGGTCGTTGGTAATCCCTCGGAAGGAATTCAACGAAGCCTCCAGGGGCCTGCTCCAGTAGACCAGCAGCGGGAGGCTGATGATCCTGGTACTGCTGCTCAGCCGTAGCATCCATTGCTGGTGCTCCCTCTTCCGTGTTCGCCATGGTAGGGGGTTGCTGGTTGTGAATTTCTTTTAGTGCACACAGACGACGAAGCTGGGTCTGTTCGATCTCCGGGTCGAGCGGAGGTAGTTCCGATGACTCGGCGCTCTTGGACCGTGTAGGGCATCTATTCATGCACTTTAATCTTCTGCACAATCACAACAAAAATACCAGGCGTAACAAGGGAAAAGAAAAAGAGAAAATTTAAAAGGGGATTAGAAAAGATATTTTTGATAATTTTAGATTTTTATTTTCACTTAAATCAATTATTAACACAATTTAAATCTTAGCACTAGAACCAAAAAGTTCCCTAGAAACGGTGCCAAAATTTTTTCTTTCTTGTCATTATGGCTGAATTTATATGCGTCCCAAATCAATTAACCGTTCTTAAAACTTTAGTATAGCATATGTTCGGGGTCGATCCACAGGGAACTATGGCGTGTGTGAATTCGATTGAGTTAATAGTTAATTAGGTGAAGTATGAAGAATTTAGAGTCGATTGGTTTGATTTTGGTTTTGGATTAAAACTATATTGTTTAAATTTGAAGAAATGATTAACAGTTTCAAAGAAAACAATGAGTGAATTTAAAGAGTTTAAAATGGGAAGAAAATACGTTTCGGGGCTGTGGTGATTAAGGAGTTCTTATGCAGATTTCTTAAATGGTTATGTTGTTCATGATAATTCATCATTCTGGATTTCATTTTGTTACAAGACTTCCTTCGTTCAGTTCCTCTTGTTTGGAATTAGAGAAGTTGACTCCTTGGTCCAGTAGTCAGTGTTCTTAATTCTTTATTAAGTTCAGTCCATTATTTGAATCAGTGAAATCTTTACAATGGTCATGGATGTTTTCACCGTTACTTACCTTTTGTATCGCTGAGAATTCTTCCCTTGGTCCGGCTCAGAATTCTCAGTTATATTTGATAGTGAATTAAGAAGAGTAAGACGATTTACAACGAGTAAACACAACTATATAAATAAACACACAAATTACGATCCTTTCATCTACAACCCCAACACGAGGGGTTTAGTTACACATAGAAAGTAGGAGATAAACGACACATGTGATACCTGACAGATTCATTATGTAAGCATTGAGGTAAGGTGTCAGAAGGTGAAATGACGGAACGAAAATACCTCAGTGGCTTTGGGAATGGTAGTAGCAGAGCTTCTCTCCCTTCCAATGGTTTCTAACTCTCTAAAATCCGTAGGCCAAGGCCTCTTTTTATAGAAAAATAAAGTACACGGCGTGTAAAGAAAGTACACGCCATGTATTTTTCGTCAACACACTTTGGCGCCAATTTCTCCATGGGTAGGCGGCCTAACAGGCCGTCTTTGACGTTTGAACATGGCGCCACCTGGTGGTTGAGTGTACACGGTGTGTAGAGCCACCATACATGGCGTGTAGTGTCAAAATTTGGCTACCAACTCCTTCCAGAATATCAGACACGGCGTATAGAAATGGAACACGCCGTGTCTCCTTCAACGACCACATGGGCGTGTAGAACATTCTCGACAACAACTGCTTCTAGAATGTAGTACACGGTGTGTAATTCTGCCGCACACGGCGTGTAGATTCTTTCCGGTGACATGGGCTTGTACACCCTCCTTCAGCCCGTTTCCCTATCCGGATGTACACGGCGTGTATAAAAAGTATATGCCATGTAGTTTCAAAATTTTCACAGACTTTCCTTGATTTGTGTGTTTTAGCCAGAAAGCTCTTGAAAGTAAACAAAATCCCCAAAATCAAATAATATGTTCATGAAAAAATAGATATTTTCTGAAAACATGTTTTTATTGTCAATTATATATATGAAAATGTATACACAATTTGGGTGCATCAAAATCCCCCACACTAAGTCGTTTGCTTGTCCTCAAGAAAAATCTCAACATCTAATCAAAAGGGCCTATACTTTTAAAAGGAATACATTTTTATTAATCAAAAGTACAAATGATAATGTTAATGAGGAAAAGTCTAAAAGGCACAAAAAAATTCAATTCATAAAATATTCTAATCATGCCTCATATATAATTCACTTAACTACTCTCATCCTCTTTCAACACATTTTTCAACCTTTTCAAAAATAAGCATGCCACTTGATGATATACCTTACCAATCAATATCACACTCCACACTCAAGATGTTTTGATTTAGAGTTATTCTCAATCTAAGGTATATACACTCTATCCATAGGGTTGAAAGATATATTGTTCTCTACTTCATGAAAAATTGAATTACAATAATCATGAGGGCTTTATCAATAAGGTTCAGATGCCTCTTTGGCTAAGGGTTGGTAGGTTCATATGTGAAAAATAAATTCTGAGGCTTGAAAAAGGAAGGCTAATTCCTTTAAACAACAGTGCATGATATTTAAAGTAAAGTTCAATGAAAATGTTTCCTTCTCAAGATCAGTCGAATGCTATTGTAATCACCACCTTTTCCCTTACAAGTAGGGTTCCAAAATGAGCACAAGGTTCCCTTCTCTTTGGATTTTTTTTGTTTTTCTTATTCTATTTTTTTAATAAGAACTCAAGGAAACACTTATGAAAACAAAGAAGAATTTTTTGGAACCCTTTCCGCCCCAAATAATCAAGAGGCACTCCCCCACACTTTTATTTCATGGCTGTGCAAAAAAATATGCCATGTATTGCCAGCTCCCTCTTTAAAGCTCCAAAATGAATAATCATGCAAAGTTTAAAAATAAATTGGGTAGGAAGGAAAATAGGCTTGTAACGTGGCTTCCTATAAAGGTTGTTCATGGCTTCTATGGGATTAACAAATATTAAATGTAGGGTAGGTCTTAAGATGAAGGGTTTGAAACAATCTAATGCCTCAATCATTTTAAAGCAATTCAAAAATTCTTCATGTTTCAAAAAGAAAACTTTCAAATTCTGGTAGTGATGCATATCCTAAGAATCTCTCAAGAAAGAGGGTATTATAAAAGAAATACGAAAAAGGGTTTAGAATACCTATCAGGAGTGAAAAAATAATAAAGGGACAATCAGTTCATGACATGCATATAAATGATTAGCCTAATCAATGTAATTAATCAAGGATTAAAAGTTGCAATTGAAACTATATCAGCAATCATTTTAAAATACTTAAGAATCAGAATAAGCATTCAACCCTCAAAAAGTTCCTACTGATAACTTGAGCATTGATAGATATGATTATCCAAAAATTGCCTCAATTTTGAAAATATATAATCTAAAAATGATGTCTCCTAGATTAGTTCAAGGGAAAATACTAAGGTGAAAGAGATAGATGCTCCCCCACACTTAATACTGCACATGGTCCACCAAGTGCAATACTAAGGTAAAGGGTGGGAAAGGGTGAGATATGGGAGACAAAATGAGGGAAAGCAGTGGAAGAAGTAAATCCAAAAAGAAAGAAAATAGAAATGGAAAAATACTCCCCTCGTGAAAAGTGATGCCCAAGGCACTCCATGATACCTGTGACTGTCGAGAAAAAAAAAAAGAAAACTGCAAACAAGGATAACATTACAACATAGAAAACGACAAAAGAGATATATAAGATAAAGGAAAATTTCACTATCATGGGGTCACCTTAGGGGAGGCAACATCCTATACAAAACTAGCTGGTAGAGACGGTGCAGGAGTAGTCGAAGAGGAAGGCTCGGATGCGGCACCAGGAAGGGTAGCTGGAGAATTAGGAGCCGCAGGTGTGAGACTCGGTGAAGGAAGATCAGCAGCAGGCCCTGGACTGGAAGCATTGGTGGCGACAGCATGAGTAGCAGTAGGACCTACCGTAGATAGCAGAACGGAATCTGTGGCCTGCGTAGGAGAGGGCGGTGGAGCAGCAGCAGAAGGTCCAGGAGCTGAGGCAGAAATAGGTTGTAGAAGACCAAGATGCTGAGCAATATGCGCCAACAGCAGCTCCATGCGGTCCTGGAGGCTGTCGAGACGGATCAAATGCCGCACAATGGTGTCCTGGTGGCCGATGATACGATCCAACTGCTGCTCTATCCGATCCTGTCAACTGTCAAAGCGACCCAAGACCTGCTCCATCGTATCTAGGTGGTGGGAAAGGGAAAGATCGACCGAGGGTGCGGGGGTAGGTCGGATGGGTGTTGGGTCAGAAGGAGGAAGGTCAGAAGAAGTGGGGTTAGTAGGAGGTGGGTGAGGTGGAGAAGCGGGAGGGGGTGGGGAAGGAGGAGCAGGGGCATCAGCTGGGTCAGGAGGGTTAGTGGGTGGCTGGGCTCAAGCCTGAGCAAGAATGTAGGCACCCCCTGCTTCTGGACCAATCCCATGCGAATGACCATGAGAAAGGCCATCCACTGGGGTGAACCTAACAGGTCATGAGGTAAAGAGGGCTCGAATACCCCAAGGTGGTGGGGAATATGGGTGGTGTAAAACCCACCATTCAGGTTTCCCTGATGGCCGATAAATATGGAGTGGAAATAGGAGGCGGCTAAATAGGGGAGGTATGGGTAGTTGTGCCGAATGACACAGGTAAGGAGCTCCATGTCTTGGCTGGTCACGACCCCCATATCCTTGTGGTGGGGGAAAAGGATGGTGCTGAAGCACCAGGGGGAAAAGCGGATGATGGGGTCAGTGATAAGAGTGATCTTCTGGGAAGTGGGGGAGTACCGGTGGTCCGGCCCAACGATCTCCCACCACATAGTGACGAGCTCAGAGTTCTCAGGTCGGGAGAGGGTAGAAATAAGAGGTGGGTGATGGGATGGGGGTATAAGCCGCACCCTCTTCAAAACTCGGTCATGGTGAGGGAGAAATGTTGGCCACCTAGCAGGAAGCGTACCATGGGCACCGCATCACCTAGTGTCTCCCGATACTCTGCTCCGTCAAACTCAAACGAGGCTGCGAACTCCAAAAAAAAATCTCGAAAAATGGGAGTGCTGACCTGGAAAATATATAGGAGTGAGGTGTGCCCAAGAAGCTCCTCCAAGTCCTCCCAAATATCGAGCTGTTGCGGAATGCTGCTGTCGAGGAAGAAACCACTCAACGGTATCCGCCGATGAGAGAAGCATCAGACCCTTTCATATGCGAGATCGATGGCCGGGAATATCGTGCAGGGATAGAGAGCACCTGTAGGTACCGGTCCAGGAGAAGCTGCAGCAACAGGGGCAGGATCTGTAGGCAGATCTGCTGAAGTAGAGGGTGTCTCGGTGGATGGGGTGCTCGAGGAGGGACCAACTGCTGATGAAGATGTATCAGGGAGAGAAGTAGCTGGTGGAGAAAAATTATACCCGGCCTCTACTGAGGGAGTGAGTGGCGGCAGAATGGCCAAAGGAGGGAGCTCAAAGACCGGAGCATCTGGGTCCGGCTGCGTCGGCGGTCGGAGTCAAATCCGACGAAAGATGGACCCCTCTCCCTCAGTGGCGGAGGCTTGACACTTCCCTCGGGAAGGCTCGGGATCTGCCATACCCTGAAAAATAAAGAAAAAGAAAACAAAAGAAAAAGAAAAAGGAAAGAAAACAAAACAAAAAAATGTGAGAAAACAGGAAAATTAAAGTACACGGCGTGTACTGCAGCGTACATGACATGTAGTTAAAAATATAGAGTATCCCGTGTTCTCTGGATAGACATACTGAGTGGAAAAAATAGACCATGTAAAAGTACACGGTGTGTACCGAACATACACGCCGTGTTCTTTCAAAGTGTAGGTAGTCGTGTGTTACAAATGACACGACCATATTTTTATCAGTTCAATGAAAAACCTACATTCCGTGTAGTATAACAACACGACGTGTCAATGACTCGAGGTACATGGCCGTGTAGGGGGTGAGACACGGGCCGGCCGAAAGAAATAAAACACATGGCATGTACCGAACATACACGCCGTGTTTGGGAACATGGGGTGGGAGGCCGTGTTATGGGCCACACACGGAGGACCCAAAGGAAATGATATACATGACCTGTACCAAACACACACGCCGTGTATGTGAAAATGGTGTGTGAGGCCGTGTTCAATGGGGTACTCGGGCATGATGAAAAAGGACACGGTGTGTACCGAACATACACAATGTGTATATTCAAATTCGAAGTATTTTGTGTGTGGCCATATACATATGTACACGGTGTGTGTTCTTCATTCCGTGGCCATGTACTGGTGGAATCCGAACGGTCGGCCGATCCTAAAAACACCCTAAATGACTCCAAAAACTTGAGATAGAGGGTGTAGAACGGTGTACCTTGACCGAGGATCACAATGTGAGAGAAATCAGAGCTTGAAACGCACCAAATCGACAGATCTGAGAGATGGGGGTGCGGGTGGCATTCGGGAGAAGAAACGGGAAGAAGGGGGAGAAATGGGGAGCCACGCGACCTAGGCTCAAGCCGGGTGGCCCGCGGCCTATATAGGCTTGGTACATGGCGTGTATGTCTGGACTACACGTCCTGTATTCCCAATTTGTTTTTAAGAAACATTAAATATACTATATAATAATTAATATTAATTAATTAAAAATAAAAGAAAAATAGGTATATATATATACATAATTAAATGAAAATAAAATTATACACGTAATATAGTGGGAAAATACACGCCGTGTGTTTAGAAATTGGAAAAAGAGAAGTACAACCTTTGGTCCGGTGGTCGGGATGAGGTTCGAACCGGTGATCGGCCATTCCGAATGGAAGCCCTCAACCACTAGAGTGAAGGTTGTACTGCTGCCCATATTTATCATTTATATATATATAGTATATATGCCCTATACACATGGGAAGAAAGAGAAGCACGAAGTGTGGTTTTTATTTAGTAAAGGATGGGGATGAAGCAGGGAGATTAACACGATTTGAAACCGGGTCTTTTGAACCTGGTGCCGAGACTTTTCCAATCCGCCAACTTCACCAGCATGTAATTTCTTATTTTAAAAACGTTTTTCATTTATACTGAAAAATTATGGCGCACATGGCATATATCGAAATGCACATCGTGTGGTTTTATTAAAAGAACAAATGATGGAAATGGGATGGTTGTATGGATTCGAACCCAGGTCTTTTGGAACCGGATTACGATTCTAGCCAACTGGTCCATCCCCATCATGGGTTTTATTATAAACACACACACACACACACACACACACACACACACATATATATATGAAAAATACCACACATGCCGTGTAAATAAAAGGAGGAACATCATGCCGAAGGTAGGTCAGGAGGATTCGAATCGGGGACGGCTCGAAGAAACTCCGGTGACTTTACCATCAGCACCAGCATCATCCCTAGTTATTTATTTCTTATTCTATAGATTAATACTATTAAGATTATAAATTAAAAATATAAGTACACACCTTGTATATAAGTGGGACACGGCGTGTAACCTCTGGGTTGCCTCCCAGGAAGCTCCTTTGTTTTAGGTCGTGGGTTCGAACTACTTACCTTGGCTTACCTGATATTCACGGGGGATAATGGTCCCAATAATGGTCATCCTGGAAATCTAGGAGTTGCAAGTTCTCTCGCTCTTCTTAAGCAGGAATGTCTGGATTTTTAAAGTTATAAGAAATATAGGAACATACCATATCATCCACCAGGGGATCTTCCATGGTAGATATTGAAGAACAATCCTCATGTTTGGATGATGATGCCTACTTGATGGATTTGAGAACATTGTATGAGACTCTCTTGTCTCCTACCCGGAAAATCAGCTCTCCCTGGTGCACATCAATGAGTGCCTTCCCAGTGGCTAGGAAAGGTCTTCCCAATATAAGTGGTGCTTCCTGGTCATCCCCCATATTGAGGATGATGAAATCAGTGGGAAGGATCAGCCTACCCACCTTGACCAGTACGTCCTCCAGTAGCCCCTTCAGATACTTAATGGATCGATCAGCAAGTTGAAGGGATAATTGGGTTGGATTCAAATCATGGAGTCCGAGCTTTTGGAAAACTCTGAATGGCATGAGGTTCACACTTTCTCCCAAGTCGCATAGAGCTTTTCCAAAGTCACAGGGTCCAATTGTGCAGGGAATAGAAAAACTACCTGGATCCTAGAGCTTTGGAGGAATGGAATGTTGAACGATTGCAGAGCACTCCTTTGTTAGTGCAATAACGCCCAGATCATCCATTTTACGCTTATTGGAAAGGATGTGCTTAATTAATTTGGCGTATGTAGGCATTTGTGTTAGGGCCTTTGAAAATGGGATGTTGATTTGGATATTTCTGAACACCTTCATGAATTTACCAAATTGGTGGTCCAGTTTTCTATTCTTCATTTTTTCTGGGAAAGGTAATGCAGGTGTGAATAGTTGGACTACCTCCTTTCCTTTATTCTACAAAGCCTCCTTCTACAGGCTTTTGGATGAGGAGGAGTCAGTATTGGTATGTTCTTCATCATCAGGGGGTGTGGGTGCACCTGGCTATGCTGGTTGGTTCTGTTGGATCTGTTTGCCACTCCGGATCATGATGGCATTGGCCTCCTCCCGTGGGTTCTTCTCAGTGTTTCCCAGTAGTGTACCAGGCTGCCTCCCTGATAGCTGGTTTGCTATCTGGCCAATTTGATTCTTTAGGCTTCAGATGGATTCCTCCTAGTTCTGAAATTTCGTCTCAGCAGTTGATATAAATTTATTCATCAGGTCATCTAACCTTGATGTGTTCTCTTGCTGATATGGCTGGGCAGGTGGTGGAGGTGGTTGCTGCCTTTGTTGGTGCGGGTGAGGGTTCTGGTGCCCTTGCTACTGATAGGATCCCTGTTGGAACTGCTGTCTTGGAAACTGATTCTGGTACTGAGGCTGATTGTAGCCAGGCAGTCGCCGGGGAGGGGGGTTTTTCTTCTGTTGGCCCCAGCCTTGGTTCTGATTATCTCACCACACCGTGTTTTGGTACTGTTGATATGGATTCGACCCTCGATTTTGAGTGAAAAAGCTCACCTGACTTTTCGAAGGGTCAGATGGTATTCCCGGGCATTCTCCCAGATTGTGGTTGTTACCACAGTTGCTGCATGCTGGATGGTTCACCGCATAAACTTGAGGTTATCCTTTGAGATTCAAAGCGTCGATTTTCTTGCACACAGCGTCCAACTGAGCAGCTAACATAGTGGTAGCATAAATATTATGCATACCTCTCTTTTGAGTCCCCCGCTCGGAGTGCCACTGGAAGCTGTTGGCTGACATATCTTCCAGTAGTTCAAAAAGTTCTTCGGGAGACTTCCTCATCACTGTACCTCCAGTAGCAGCGTCCACCATGGACTTGGTATTTGTTGTGAGTCCTCCGTAGAAGGTCTGGACTTGCATCCATATTGGGAGTCCGTGGTGTGGGCATTTTCGTAGCATCTCTTTGAAACGTTCCCAGGACTCGTATAACGACTCAGAGTCGTGTTGTTGGAAGTTGTGGATCTCGTTCCTTAGCGTCACTGTCTTTGATGGTGGGAAGTATTTGGATAGGAACGCCTGGGCTAGCTCCTCCCAGGTGAGGATAGATCTTTGTGGCAGCCCCTCGATCCAGTCTTTCGCCTTGTCCCGTAGAGAAAAGGTAAATAGGTGAAGACGAATGACGTCCTTGGACACGCCATGGTAAAGAAATGTGTCGCAGATCTCCAGAAAGTTGGAGAGATGGACGTTCAGGTCTTCACTGGGTAGGCCTCCAAATTGGACGGTGTTCTGGATTAGCTTCATGATTGCAGGCTTGATCTCGAAGTGCTGGGCCTGAACTGGAGGATGGACGATGCCCGTATCAGATCCGTGGATTGAAGGAAGACCGTACTACATAAGAGTACGTCTTGGAGGTGACTGCTGAGGGGCTAGAGGTTTTAGATACTACTACTCCTGATGGGAGAAATAGGGTCGTTGGAAGAGTTGTTTCGGTTGTTGCAGTTGGCCGTACGCCAGAGGAGGTTACTGCGGCGGTCGTTGGTAATCTCTCAGAAGGAAATCCATGAAGCCTCCAGGGGACTGCTCTGGTAGACCAGCAACAGGAGGCTGCTAAGCCTAGTACTTCTGCTCAGCCATAACATCCATGGCTAGTGCTCCCTCTTCCGTGTACGCCATGGTAGAGGGTTTCTGGTTGTGAATTTCTTTTAGTGCACGCAGATGACGAAGCAGGGTCTGTTCGATCTCCGGGTCGAGTGGAAGTAGTTCTGCTGACTCGGTGCTCCTGGACCGTGTAGGGCGTCTATTCATGCACTTTAAGCTTCTACACAATCACAACACAAATACCAGGCGTGACGAGGGAAATGTAAAAGAGAAAATTTGAAAGGGGATTAGGAAAGATATTTTTGATAATTTTAGATTTTTATTTTCACTTAAATCAATTATTAACAAAATTTAAATCTTAGCACTAAAACCAAACAGTTCCCCAGCAATGGCGCCAAAATTTGGTCTCGCTTGTAGTTATGGATGAAGTTATATGCATCCCAAATCAATTACCGGTTCTTAAAACATTAGTATAACATAAGTTCGGAAATCAGAAGTCAGGGTCCTAGTGTATGGATACGTCAACCACTGCACCAACACTGGATTCCCTTAAATGATAACCCCACTCACTACATTTAACACTATTTCTATTAAAAAGATCATAGTCCTATGTTCTATGGTAGAACCTACTCCTCTGATACCAATTTGTCACGACCCGTCCCCTGGGGCCCGTGCCGTGACTACCCCAAGCCCACATTCCCTAGGCCAAGGGCTGGCGACTAGCACCGAAAGGCGTATTCCCTAAAACAATGAAGACACTTCCTTTAAAACCTATAAACAGATACAACCAAGAACACAAACAGATATGAACACAAGTCAACTATATAGAAAAAAGAGTATTGAAAGTAAAAAGGGGCCAGAATACAAGCCCAACAGTAATGGTACAAGTACAACAGAAATACA
The DNA here is from genome assembly GCA_963277665.1 of Viscum album. NCBI lineage: Eukaryota > Viridiplantae > Streptophyta > Magnoliopsida > Santalales > Viscaceae > Viscum > Viscum album. Next base: position 1,101,656,688 of record OY728123.1, read on the forward strand.
ATACAACTGAAGAAAAAGAAAGGCAGCTACTAGGTCATCCTTAGAGGTTCCTACCAGAAGGGTAGGTACAGATCGACTCCTCAGCACTCCATGTCCACCCATATCCTCTACGTACCATTAAACCATATGGTCCACCTCTCGGCCTCGTCTAACCCTGGTACCCTCAAACTCGATCAGCGCTGTCTGTCGTCTGCACCAAACACAACAAGGTGCGGGCATAGCCCATGGAGAGGTGAGTACCACACAGGTACGCCACATAGAAGAATACCACCAAGGTATTACCACGAAGGAAAGTACCATAAGGTACAGAATTAGCTCACACTTGGTATAAATTTGGTACAAAAGTACAAATGATTAGATGTAACTTCAGAATCATCTTACTCTATTAAGAGGCTCTGCTGTTAACCCACATAGGATCGCTCGGTGATGACCCCCACAGGATCCCTTGGTGATGAACCACACAGGATCGCTAGGTTCCAACCCACACAGGATCGGTCGGTGCTCACCCACACAAGATTGGTCGGTGCTGACCCACACAGGATTTATCAGTGCTGACCCACACAAGATCACTCGGTGTTGACCCACACAGGATCATTATTCATTATTCATGTCATAGCCAACTACTGGGTTCCCGCACTAAGCTTGCTCATCTCTGGGAGGGTCCACTTCTCAAGTCACTGGTAGATACTCCAACTGCCATGAAGTCCCAAGAAAAAGTATCCCAGAGGACCACCACGTCATAGGGGTCTCAACACAATAGACGGTGCGTCAATCAGATGCCCGGTCTGTGAGTTATTAGCCTTTTTGTCCTAAGGGCCCAGTTGGATTCATGCTCGATCTAACCCGAACGTACTCAGAATTTATCCAATTATCCAATAGGGTATACTAAAAGGGACCATCTATTTCCAAGGTTTCCATCACCGCTGACGGTTCTCCAAATGGACGTCCGATGCCAAAGTTATGGTCGATAGAGCAAAAAGTTCGAAGTTGGCCCGGGTCTGGTCCGATCCAGCCTGACCCAGCCTGGGCCGACTTAACCAGATTCAGGTTGACCCAGCACACTAGGTCACGTCCATCCCACTGGGCCCGACCCACACTGGGTGGTGCAGAGGCCGCGAGGGCGGCGCGAGGGCACGGGGGCCGCGAGGGCCTTGGAGGGCCGTGAGGCGGCGAGGCCGTGGGGCCGCATGAAGGGCCACGAGGCACCGTGGAGGGCCACAAGGCGGCGAGGCCATGGGACGGCGCAGAGGCCGTGGGGCAGCGAGGAGCCATAGGGCCGTCACCTTTGTCAGTGTAACACCCCAAGCTTCCATAGTACGTTTCCCTTTAAATAATACAGTAGCTTGTGTTGTTCGCAACTTCGAGTTCAAACACACCACAACCAATCAAACTAGCCGTTATGAATAGTAATGCCCATTTTTTAAAATTTTATAAATTTTATCTTTCAAAATGGACTTCATTTTTGGATTTTTAGTATTCAAATTATCTTAGGGTGATTTTTTGGTATTTTTTCTGAAAATTTTCAATTTTTGATGAATAGTGAAAAACACCGAGTTATAGTTTAAAACCGAATTTTTATTTAAATAATTTTTTATTTTATTTAAATTTATTTTAGGTTAAAATAGATACATAATACCTGTATAAGTTCAATGTGATTCATTGGAGCTAGTTTATAATAATTTTAGATATATAAAAGTTTTATTAAACATTTTGCCGTCTTTTACCCACCGCCTAGGAGAATTTGCAAATTTATATTAAACTTAATTTTACCTCTTTTGTGAGTTGAATTTCAAAAATTTGGGAGACACGGTTGATATCAGTAAGTAATATGTGGTTTAATAAGATGAAAATAATTTTTGGTGAATAGTTACTTTTTACTTTTATTTACCACGGTTAAAAGTAAATAGGGTAATTAAGGGTAAAAATTATATTTTTATTACCCTAACAGATCTACTAATTATATTGGATAAGATTAATTTGACCAAAAACTACCATAGGAATAAAATATGATCCTTTAGGTCTACTTGGATTAGATTAGGATAGTTATTATTATTTTATTTAAAGAAGAGTTAAGAGTTAAAATCAAAGTGTAATTACTAAAACATTTTTAATATAGGGTTACACATAAGATAAATTAGACTATAAATATTCATTAGAAAGATAAAATATTTCCTACATAATCGTATTTTATTTATAATTTTTAGACATTAAATAATTATATTTATTTAAGACACAATGATGATGCAGTAATTACCTTATTAATGAAATATTAAAAAAATTGATATTATAAATATCCAAATAAATGTAATTTGAGACTTTTTATGAATTAAACTAATTTTCTAGGTTAATATGACATGTTAGTGTTGGTTAGATGATTTTGTTTCGAAGAAATAATGCTGTCATAAATTTAGAAAAAACAAAATACAAAATAGTGTAAAAATTGACATAAAAGAGGTTTTAAAACAAATATTATATTATTAATTGATATTCTATTTCTAAAAATATAAGGTTCATCCATAAACTTATATAATGATATGTGTATCATTAATTAACCACTTGGGGGTTCTCTTGGAATTATATAGTATGTTTATTAACCATATAATATAAAAATACAAAGAGACATGGTAAATGTCAAACTATTTAACAAAGAGTTAAATCTAAAAGATAAGGTTAATATAGTCACCCAAACATATCTAAAACCTATTGGTTGAGTGTTTTTTGACCCATATTCACCTTATCCTTTAAAAAATTCATTTTTAGCCATTAGAAACCGAAAATTATTTTTTTATAAAATAATATTTCTAGCTTTTCCTAAGGTGCCCCTCACCCCTCTTATAAAAGGGTACTCCTCCTTCTCTCTAATTAACCCCTTCAAAGCCATTTGGATCAGCCAAAACCTACCCAAATACCCTATAATCTGTCCTCCCTTCATCATAGAGTCCTTCCATTTGTCATAAAGACAACTTAAGGTGCCCTTTCGATCAAATAAAAATAAAGAACCCAAAAAAGAGGTAAATATTTCATCACTTCTTTCAAGTTCCTTTCTTCTTCCACTTACTCTTTATTTGTTGTTTATATTCTAAAATAATAAATCCATTATCTTCTATATACTATGATGTTATTATAAATATGGTAAAACCATATTCATTATTCTATCCATCCTTTGAATGACATGTCACCATACGTGCGTACTTATGGATTACCTTATCCACGTCGTGGTGTAATTGTTATTCAATACATTATTTTTTTATGAGTATAATAATAATGTGTAATTGATGTAAATAATAAATATAACATGATAATTATTCTTTATATATGATATACCATCCAATTAAATATTATTTTAATATCAAAAGAATGATATTGTCGCTCATGCGTACGTACGGATTACTGTCTCAACGAATGAGATGAGATTCATTCCCCATCGTATCCATTCAAGACTAATTTTAATTAGATGATTAAAAATAATGTTTAAAGACTTAATATAATTATGAATATGAATAAGATACATCCTATTCATAACAAACATTACTTATGTAACAAATCATATAAAGGAAAAAAAATCAGTTAACACTCAAAATGATGATAATACTAAGATATTATTAACAAACCAATGTTAAAAGATCATATATGATATCATATTAATGTATATGATTCTTGTATAATTTAATAACAATTATTTCACCATTATACAAGAGGTTAAACAACCCTCAACCACGTAAAAGTACAAGGTAAGGGTTAATTTCACAATCTCTTCATTATTCGAGGTTGTTTATATGTAATTATCTACTGGGACCTCTTTATCATCCACATCCATGTTTCTTAAAAATGTATTTCAAAACATTATTATTATTTTATATACTATGGGTTAAATTCATTTATAACCTTGTTTTAATTTTATAAGATGTTTATAAAAGAATCTTTCTGCCGTTTTCCAAACAAGGTACTTTTTGACCTTTTCGACAAAATTAAGGTAAGAATGTTTTTTTAACTTATACGATAGGTGCGGCTATTTTCTGCCATTATAACATCATCTAAGCTTCCCTTACAAGATTATAATAATATTTTCAAAAATAAATGTTTTCTTTTTTAATTATGTGACTTTTAAATGATTTAAAAATAGAAAGAGACATTTCTCAAAAAAGGTTTTGATTTCATCTATGTCAACCTCCTTTGATAGATCTTAAGTTTGTTTGAAGTTGATTTATTATGATACAAAACTTCCATATTATATTGAAGTTTTTGTGATATTTTTGAAGGTGGATGTGTTATTTCATACCATTCATGGTTTATAGATAAAGTATTGACATTTCATATGCCAGTTTTAATACGAATGTTTATGTTATGTTTAAAACTTTTCAGATGAGGAATGCATTAGACTTAGTAAGTGATGGGTAGATCCCAATATATCTCTTAGATGAATTGGTATGTATCATGAGACAAAATAGTGTCTTGGCACAAAGATTTGAAAAAATCTTATTTGTAGTCTTGGCACAAGGCCTTGAATATGTGGTTATGAAAGTCTGGAATTATGCATTCCATCATTATGAAAGTGGCTATTGATATTGCATGTGATTATTTGACTAGTAGAATATCTATGTGAGTAAGTAAATGACATTAATTTGATATATATTTTCCATATTATGATGAAGTTTATTTTGAAAAGTCTTTTGTTTTAGTTTTATACATTTCCTTAAATGTTTATGCTTATTTATCAAAGTTTTCGCCATTTTGTTATCCTTACTGAGTATTTGAGATCACCCCTTTCTATGTTTTATTTTTCCAAATATTTGAAGAATTATATTATGACTAAACTGTAGGGATAGTATATGGGATCTAAGTGTTTTCTATGGAAACAATGTTTTTTCAGTTTTCTATTTTATGATGTATTGTAAACATTATAAATGTATCTAGTACTTCCAAGGCTACTAAACTAATCGGTATTTCGAGATTTTATCTTTTGTGATCATGCAAATGATAAGTAATAATGCACCGACTCTGGGCTTCTAGGGTCGGGGTGTTACAGTCGCGGTCGGCGATGTGCCGGCTATCTCATCTGTTCATCACCGTGGCACAAAGCCACCTTCTTCCATCATGAATAACACACCATTCAAGAAGAAATATAGAGGGGTTGGGCCATGTTTGTTTGGCCTGAACCCTTGGCATTAGAGTGGTAGAAAGCAGCTCAACAAAAACTTGAATGAAGAATTTCAAACCCTAAAACCTCCCATAATTGATTATTACCAAACCTGCAAAAGAAATCATCCTTTGATCAACTAGTTTGATAATTCATCCGCATTCTTTATTTTAGAAGGTAAGAACATGGGACACAATAATCACACATAATTAAACCCCTACCTCGATGGTTCGGTTGAATATTGTTCGCGGTTGAAATAGATTGGCATTTTTCGATCCCAAAACAAGTCTCCACCAACGACGTCAGTGAGGAGAGGAAAACGATGAAGTTAGTGACAAAAAAGTTTCCTAAATCGTTGGTCTGTTCATCATTGGAGATCCTTAGACAGATTTTGGAGAAAGATTCGTTGAAGGAGAAGAGTTCTTCATTGGCATTCTTCGTTAGAGAATCTATTCCACAAGTTCTCCCCTCTCCTTTTCCAACCCAAAAATCCTCTATCAAAGGATGAAGTGCCAACATAAAATATGATTTAACATTTTAATTGTTGGAACCATTAAGTTGGAATCATTTAATTAGCATAATTAATCAGAGGGTGTGGCACAATTAAAGTGGGGGATGTTCAAGAGACTTCCCCACATTTAAGAGGGAGGTTCAAGGGTTGGGTGGTCCCCATCTTTGAATTCAAATTTGGGGGTTTAGGCTCGGGTGGTGCCCACTACCATAACCCATGTGGGAGGCTTTAGTTCAGGTAGTCCCCCCCTTTATAAAATCCACATGGGAGGTTTCAACAAAAATAAAAATATTAAACATTTTTATTTTATTTTATTCTTCCACAAAAACCCAAAATCTAACTTTCGCCGTTGACCTACTACGGTCGAGGTGAAGGTCTCCTTAAGTGTATACCAGTGCTGCAAGTTCATTGGTGCTCTTAGATTTCAATTCTGAGCACTAGTTCAAAAGTTACAAAAACCCACTCGCACGTTTACTGAACGTACTCGAAGAAAGTTCATAAATTCATTCTGGGCACACCGGGCCTTGGAATCATGCTCCGTCAATTTTTGAAGACTCGTAAAATTGTCACATAACAAAAAAAATTTACATGGAAATTCAGGGACTATACATAACATATGAGACGTTTCATAAGTATATAATGATATCAATCAATAATGAGTCAATGACAATTACCAAAAAGTAGATATAGTCCAATATGTATTTGGTTCACTTACCATTCCCTTTAAGCCTTAGTGGATAGAGTTACATGGTATATTAGTTTTACTCCCCATTCCCATACATGTTTTATCATGATATATAAAGGATTTCCCAATTCATTTGAAAATTATGTAATTATGGTCCCACCCATAAAATGATGAAAAAAATAATATGTGTTCCATAAATACATTCATATTTCTATCAACACTTAATTATCCCCTTGGGAACAATTTTTTTTATAATAAATTTCATAAAAAAAAAATCATTTTCCATCCATGGAATGAAGGTAGAGGGTTTTATTAGATAATATCTCGATATAATCATAAGATTTATCAAAGGGTGTTGATATAGATAAAAAACAACTATATAAGAGGAATAAAATGTAAATGGAGAAAGAAGAAGAAATAAAATCTACATTATATTTATCTTTTATTAATTTTTTAATAAATAATAGTCAATTGAAATTTTATTTGGAAACTTGGATACAATGGAGAGGAAACTTCATTATGAAAAATGGTTATAAAATCTGAAAAATTCCTTCATAAGTAACGGGTTAAAAATGATTATTTTTAAAATTTTATAAATGATCAAAGTTGGATTAAATAAACATAATATTAAAATTAAAATATGATTCCTTTTGTTAAGAATTTAATTTACATCAAGGTAAAACCTAATAAATCTTATAAGTTGAGATATTGACATCCATGAAATAAAGTAAATAATATAGGCTTGGAAGATAAAGATTCGTGATCAAAAATAAAATATCGGGTTTGTTTCCCTAGGTTCATTACATTTTTTTAATTATAAATCAAAGTGCAATGTCCAAGGGTGATTCAAACCAATCCTTCATGATTTCATAAGGCCTGTACGTGTCAATAAAGAGTTCAAGGAATATAACTTTTTAAAATTTTTATGTTTTCTCTTAGTCACTCAACTGACTATAGATTCAGTTGTCCATTATTGAGGTCATTTAGATTCTTTTTATAGTTGGATTATTTATTATTATAGTTAGTTGGTTCTATTAAATTATTAGTATGATTCTTAATGTGTTCAATTTGTTTCTTTTTACAGTCAATTGATTTATTTTTTTGGTCAGTTGATTCCTTTATGTGATCAGATAGCTTCTCTATATTTTTAGTTGGTTTTTTCTTATGGCTAGTTGATTCCTTTATATAGTATGTTAGTTCCTAGATATATTTTGTTATATTATTTAGGAAATCATTTGGTTTATTCTTATATACAGTGGATTTCCTCATGCAATCAATTGCTTTCTTATTTTGGTTAGATTATTTCATATTTAAATCAATTCTTCCTCTATCTGAATAGCTTATCAATATTATCCAACTTCCAAGTGAAGAAGTGATTCATGTTTTATATAAAATCTGAAATAAATTTATTCCTGAGTATGCCTCCATCAACCTTCAATAAACACAATATCAAATTATAGCGGTGGTGAAATTTTTTAACTCCTTCAAAATAGCCATTTCAATAAATCTATTAATGAATTTTGTTTTAATAAGTCTCATGAAATTACCAGTAATTTTCGGGCACATTCAAAAACATTTGAAGTCATGTGTATTATTTTATTAACTATATGGATTAAATACAACATAAATGAGGATTCAATATTTAATAGAATTACCTTAGTCTTTAGAGAAATCTTCAGAAGTCATAATAGTGACTTCATGGGATGTATCTACAGTCCATGTGATGTTTCTCCATCTATTTATACATAAATTATTGGAATGAACTTTGTGGGTGAAATGGATAGTCAATAATATTTCAGTATTTTTTGGTTGGAATGTAATTCTACCACCACTATTCAAGATATCAGAAATTGTAATATTCAACTCTCATAATATTTAAATTATATATGAATTAAATGAATCAAAATTCTCACATCCATGAGCTACATCAACATTCCTGTAGACTATGATGTTAATTTTTTTGATGATTATTATTCAAATAAAAGGGTTAAGTCAAATAACCTGCCTTCATCCAATAATTTACCAAATGAGATATTTTATTTATTCAAAATTGAATGTTTTTAATTTTTAAACATCATAGTTTTTTAACCCTATTTTTTTCAATAAAATATTATTTCCTTTTTGGAAAAATTATCATAATCATTCTCTCATCTTACATTTAGTTTTTTCTTTTATGTAGTTTATTGGATTTTCTATATGTTTAGTTATTTTCTTCTTGTAGTTTATTTCTTTATGCATTCAGAAGGATCATTCTTGTGATCATTTGCTTTATATTTATGTTTAGTTGGTTACTTATTTTTGTTGGTTGGCTCATTCATACTGTTAGTTGGTTTCTTCTTATTGATGGATGATTTTTTGATGAGTTCAATGGGATTATTCTTATAGTTTGTTTATTTTTCCATGTAGTAATTTGGTTAATTAATTTAGTAAGTTTGTTCCTTATTGAGGTCAATTTTTTCATAGTTTGATGAGTTTCTTTTCTACGTGTTGTCGATATCTTCTCAAATTTGGTGCAATGTTTTACTATTTTTTTTTCAAAAATACCATGAATTTTTCCAGAATGTTTTGACAATTTATTTTATTGTAATATTTGAGATTTAAATTATAAATAAATGTTTTTAAAATCTATTTTGTAAGGATTAAAACTTTATTTTAAATTATTTAAAGCCTATTGTCTTATATGGTTGATTCCATATATTTAAAATGAAAGAAAATTAAATGAGAATTAAAATGGATATTTGATCACATTCACCTTTTGGGTTATTCAGGAATATGTGTCTTGAATACTAAATTATAAGTATTTCATCAATTCAAGAATTTTTTTATTTCATTTGAATCCAGTATAACTAGAACCCTGTTTATTAGCCTTGAGTGTTATCTACTTTCTCCTGGGTCTTTCATAATTACAATTCAAGATAAGTTCAATATCTTGGTTCCCTCCTAAATTTTATAGCGTTGTGTCACATTTTTGGTATGTTTTACCCCTTTAATACTTGTTAGTTATCTAAAAGTATTATATGTTTAATCAAGCCCTTACCATCTTGATATCCTTGTATTTTATGAATCTTAATTATTAAAAAGAACCCAACCCCATCATCCTAGAGATGATGCCTTAATTTATTACATTGGTAAAACGAACAATAATTCAAATCACAATAGACTGAATATTTTTATAGCTTTGGAAAACTATACACAAAAAATGTTTTACATTACATTTTGAAAATAAATAAAACATAGAAACTCTTTTGAAAAAATCCATATTATCTTAGATTATCTATAGATTTCAGACATAAAATATATCTTGAAATATGGGGAAAACATGTGAATGGGGTGAGGTTAGATGCTCAATAAGGGTAAAAAATACAACAGAAGAAAACATAAATAATAAGGTAATGTGAATAAAAAATGAAATTAAAATATAATATTGACCATAATATGGTAAAAATAAAAGATGATTAAATAATTATTTATAAATTATCAAATGAGAATTAAACTTATCCATGGATATTATAATAAACAAATAAAAACATGGATTATCAATAACTAATCTCATAATGAGGGAATATGTAATTTGGGACATCATAAACATACCGTCAAGGATTCATCCAAGACACCATAGATAATTGAGTAAGACATCATCCAATAACCAAAATATTTTGTCTCATGAGAATTACCAATGGAACGAGTAGCTATAGAAGGAATCAAATGATGTTTTCTAAGTCCAATTGATTCCTCACATAAATGGGGTCAAACATAATAAACATATATATTCATGTTGAAATTAGAATATGAAATGTGAATAATTTCCCCAATAAATAAATATAACCATAATCTATCCTAGATAATATGGTGAATGGTATCAAGATAGTACATCCCTAGTCAAAACGATCATAAACTATTCAATAAAATATGGTATATGACATCATATGATAACACAATCAATTAAGCATATGAAATTAGCATGAGGGTTACCCATGAAATAAAGTGGGTATTATAATCATGCCATAAGGGATAAAAAATTGGTTTATCATAATGGTGTCTATGAAATAATGGATTTAAATCATATTTAGACATTAATAATGACAAATAAGAATATATATTCATAATTTATGTCCAAATAAAGTTAAAAAATGTAAAAATAGTGTTTAAGAAACATTAGAAATGATCCACTTTGGTGCAATTTGAGGAAAAATATAAGAGAGCCTTTAAAAAAGAAAAATTAATTTTTGTTTTCATAAATGAATAAATGAACAAATATATTTTTTCATGATAAAAAAGTTATTTTATAAAAAAAATGGTGTCTTAAAATAGATTAAGGATTGTAAAGTAAAATTGGTAAGAAACTAGGAAGTTTCCTTTAATTATGTTTGCTTACTGGGAAGAATTGGAAAAGGAACATTACAAAACATGTATTTCCTATAAAATAATTAAGAACTAAGATAGGTATATATATTTGGAATATAAAAAAAATAATTAATAGGATTTCATAGGATGAATTAATAATTAAATTGGGGTAAATAGATAGGGAGCATAACTCGAAGGAAAAAGATATTCCGGGAGAAATTCTTACCTTTTGTCTAAAGGTATTCCGCAGTTTCACATAATATCTTAGATGATTAAATTATATTCATAACCATTTTATCATATATTTTATTTATTATATTTTTATTAAGTTCATTTATGGAATTTTTGATGAGTTATTATATTCAATTTCGTCATTTGGGAGTGTTTGATTCCTTAGTTTTCATGATTGGTTCACTTGTATACATGTATGAGAGATCTTGTAAAATGAGAATAGTAATATAGAATTGAAATTATATGTTATTAATGAAATTTTATAATGTAAATCGGTATAATATACCATTTGTTTCCCAATATGAGGATGATTCATTTGATAAAACATTAATGATAACTGATTATATTATTTTGATATTTTTTCAATCCTCACACACAAGTTTTATTTTATTAATTAAGATTATATATACATAATTGTTATAGATCATTAAATAATTTTTAATATACATTTTAAAATATGGTTTAACCATTATAATGGTTATATGAATATACTCTAAGTTGTTACTATATAATGAAAAATCAGCATCCATGAAGGTTGTGGATCAACACCTCACAGATGATGTTTTCATTTTTAGAACCAAAATGGGTAGAAAATATAATTGCTGGTGGATATACCATTAACACAATAAAATTATAGTATATATATATGATACTCGACTTATTATGTTACTTTTTATAGGGTTGGTGAGAGAATGATATGAAAAGAAAATAAATTTTAAGAGAGAGAGAGAGAGAGAGAGAGAAAAGGTTTTACATCTTGAATGTCGTCTCTATAAAAAAAATACTTGGTGGACTTGGAAATGTTCTTCTGGTGAGACCAGAAAGACCCAAATGTGAGGATGAGGTTTGAGAGATGAATTGAGCAGAATATAAGAAATATCCAAGGTTTATAAGCTATGTGGAGGGGGGGGGGTATTTATAGTGGGGGAGATGAGTGTTTTTTTGAAAATTTTATTCATTTCATTATTATCATGGATCATGACTTTCATTAGTGATGATTACTATGAATAAATTTAGTAAATAGTTCATGAGAGTTAAATCCATTATATTCTTACCTTATCCATACATCATTTATGACTGATTATTTATGTATTTGTTAAAACTCGTAAATTATTGTATTTCACTATTCACAAAAAATTCAACCATTTCAGAAAAATCCAAAGAATTCACCCTAACAATTATTCAAAATTTAGATTTCAAAAAATACTCCATGTTATGATATTAATTTTCTAAATATGATAAAATTAAATTTTAATTAAAATCACCATTTATTCAAATAATATTGATTTTAAAATTATAATTGATTTTATGACACTTTGAAAAATTAATTAAGGTCTCATAAAATTATTTTATAATCATAAGACAACAAAATATTAATTTATTAATATATTTTTTGAATATAAAATTTCATGAAAATAATTAAAATAATTATAAAATTGTAAAAAAAAATTTATTCTTTAAAAATTACCAACACTTAATTTGTAATTTTAAAACATTTATTTACTTATTCTATGATATGAATATTTTATATTTTCATTTATTGGATACAAAAATTTTATTTACACTTTCATAGGAGAGGTTTCAATTCTATTTGTCAGATTAAAATTCCTAATGGTCATACTACTATTCAAATGGTTAAGTTTCTATTCTATCAGAGTAGGATTATTAATTTCTAGAAATACCTCTTATTTAATTAATTGTTTATTTATAAATTTTATATTATGTTCTCTATGTGATTTTATGTGATTTATAATACATCAAATAATTATAAAAAGGTAAATTCCATTGATGAAATTTTGGGTTGTTACATTCTTCCCTCATTCAATAAATTGTGTCCTCATAATTTGAAATTTCACTTCAAAAATTAATGATTGATACTTGAAAATATCAGAATGAAAGAAAAATATTTCTATTATATTCTGATAGAGAGAAACAAAGAACATTTGATTAGAACAAATACCATCACCAAACTATAAATTTTTTATCCATTAAAGGACCTATTATTTCTCATAAATAAAAATAAACAAATGACATTTTTGTTCAAAAATATTTTTTCATAGAATTGAGGGTTTCCTTTTAATATTTAGAGAATTACTTTTAGATGAAAATAACTTAGTTGATTTATTAACATGTCATAATCTCATTATTTTATTGTGATTCGATCTATATCCACTTAATTTTTTAAATCTGGAGATGGATATTCAAGAAATACATTATTCCTAAGCCACATTAATGAATCATAAGATCCAAAAATCATTCCTTCATAACTTAAATATTTATTGAACCCAAAATAGTAAGTAGAGGTTATCCAATATGATAAATCATACATTAATATTATTCAATAATATCCTTAGTCCATTCCATATGTCGTAACATTAATTATCATCGAAAATATGTATGCTCAAATTTAAAGACCAAAAGTTTAGATGGAAGTTCACTAAATTTACAAAATCAACTTACCATAATATTTCCCTAAATAATGTATCTCTTATTATCACATAATAAATATATGAATACCTTAATATCCTTTAAACATTTATAAATCATGAATGATTTCAATAGTAAAATCTTAGTTTTTGAATATATTTCATAAATTCAAGCATCCAATAATTCTAGCATAACATAAATCATCATATCACTAACCACCTTCATCATCACCCATACTTTCCCATAAATATATATTTATCATTATCTCAATATAAATAACATATTTAGTGTTATATTCCATTATCATGTGTTTCCAAGAAGATATACTTACAATAGAATCCCTTCTCTTGATTACATGTACTATTCTTTGAATTCTACCAATTCCTTAAAGAAGAAGTACTAAAGTACAATCAGTATATATCTCATGATAATTCATGAATCCAAAAAACTAAAATAAATTAATTATTCCACTTCAACTATTGTAATGGCATAATCTGGGCCTTGATCTCTTTTATTCCTTTGAGATATAATTCCATGATGATTGGGACATTCATTTTCTTAGTGCCCCATCTCTTTATAGTTCAAGCATTGTATATAGGAATCTTTTTTAGTTACCTTGAAAGCACTATCCCAGTGGAATTTCTCTCTACATTTGTAGAAAAAACCCATTCCATTCAAGAACGTGCTAATGTGTTTCTTCCCCTAATTATCACATTTGAAAAAAATCCATCATTCTTTTCATTTCATTATCCATTTGTTGATATTCCATCCTCTTATTCTCTAGTTTACCTTCATAACCATAAGAAATGGAGAATTATTTCTCTATCTTTATATCAAAAGATATTATATCATCATATGATGATAATGTTTGTGAGACTATTTCCCATATGAGTAGTATATTATGGCCATCAAATAAATGGGAAATCTTTATATTTGGTTTATTTATATAGATGTGACATTCCTTTCTATCCCTTTCAATTTGGATTCATAATTAGCAACATTTCAACAAATTTCTATCATAGACTTAGGCATTGTCACTCCATATCTTGTATTCACTAATAAAATATTTTCCCAATAAAAGTTTCTTAATATCCTTTAATTAAATGTTTGCAATTACCTATTCTTCTTATGTGTTTTTAATCACCATTGATCTGCATCTCCCGATAGATGATAAACTACGATGATGATATTCTCCCTTTCATTACCTCCCAAAGTGAGAAATATATTATCAAGGGAATATATCCATTTATCATCTATAAATAATCTTCTAGTCCCATTGAATAACAAATGTTTTTGTCGTATTGAGCGGTCTAACATTGTTACACCATGTTGTGCTTCATACTGCTCCATATGGGTTAAGTTCTTTTTCATAACCAAAGTCAATTGTCCTAATATATTTATAATGTGTTCAAATACAACTGTAACTCGATCTGCAACATAATTACCTTTCATAGGATGAAAATCCCTACATGGAATACATGAATTTATGAGGTTTCCATTCCTTCCACTAGGTGTCATTTCTCTAAAATGGTCTACACTATATTAAATCATAACATTATGAAACCTACTATATAAGTTAAAACTAGTGAAACACTTGATGTAAATTGAAAATTTAGGTATAAATAAAATCTAAATCATAGTATTGGTTACATTGGGAATAATATCAATGTATTTTATAGTGTTTTGTTCCCTAATATACATTTTCATAAATTTACATTCCAAAGTTTCTACTAAACATGCTTTGATACCAACTATAAAGACCTCAAACCCATCATCCAAGAGCCAAAGCCTTAATTTATTACATTGGTTATATAAACAAGAGTTATCATCCTAAAGTATATAATAGTTTAGTATTTTTTAAAAACCAAAAACAAAAATAATTTTTAAATTACATATTGAAAATAAATACAACATAGAAACTAATTTGGAAACATCATTATTCTCCTACATTATCCCTGCATGTCAGTCATAATATACATCTTAGCATCCTGGGGAAAAATTAAACATAAGAAAGGGGTGATATAATATACTCAATAAGGGTATAAATAAAGTATAATAAAACATAAATATTAAGGTAAGGTGAATAACTAATAATACACGCCATTAAAACATAACCATGGACATAATATGAAAGGAATAAAAACTGATCAATAATTCCATATAAATAATAAAATGAGAATGAAACATATATAAAGATATTATAATAGCCAAACAACAACATGGGTTACTAATAAATAATCTCATAATGAGGGAATTCATAATATAGGGTATCATAAACATACTTCCAAGGCACCTTCTAAGACACCATACATAATCGGGTAAGACATCTACCAATGCCCCAACTAGATTTTATAATGAGACCCAACAATGCATCGGGGGGCTATAGTGGCCCCCCACAAAACATGTAATAAATCTATTTCATTATTCATATGAATTGGGTAAATAATAATCAATATAATCTTTCAAATTTTAACTATCGTTTGAAATTTCAATAATTTCCCCATTCAGTAAACATAATCATAAACTATCCAGAGTAATATGGTGAATGGTATCAAGATAAAACATCCCCAATAAAAATCTTCATAAACCATTAAATAAAATATGGTATATAGTATCATAATAGATCAAACTTATTTAATCATATGATATTAAAATAATGGTTACCCATGGAAAGAAATGAGTATCATGATCTTATCATAAGGAATAATAATTCGACGTATCATAATGCTGTCCATAAAAGAGTTGATTTAGATGATATTTGGACATTAATAAGGTAAAATAGGCATATATCATGATAATTTATGTCTAACTAGAGTGAACACTTGTAATAATAGTTCTTAATAAACTTTCAAAATGAGCCACTTTTGTGTGATTTAAGGAATAATATACGAGAGTGCTTAAAGAGGGAAACAGAATATTGGTTTTCATAAACCCAAAAATGAAAAAAATATTTTTTTCATGATATGAATATTTATGGCTTAAAACATATTATGAAGTGTACTATGAAATGGGTAAGAAATTGGGATGTTCCCTTTATTTGGGATTACTTATCGGGAGGAATTGAAAACAGAACTTTATAAAATATGTATTTCCCATCGAAGAAAGAAGGATTCTACTAGGTAAATATATTTGGAACATAAAAACAGAATGTAGGAGGAGTACATAATATGAATTAATAATTACGTTGTGGTAAATATAGAGGAAGTAAAACCCAAAGGAAAAAATGTAGGATCAAGGAGAAACCCTTACATTATGTCCAAAATTGTTCTTCACTTGAACATAATGTCCTATATAGTTAAAATAAATTAATTAATAATTAAATTAAGAACATAATAAACTTGTATTTGATTTATTATAATATTATTAAGTTCATTTATAACCTTTTTGTAGAGTTATAATATTCAATTTCATCATTCCGGAGTGTTCATTTCCTTGGTTTTCATGATATGTTCACCTGTCTACATGTATGAAAGATCATATAAATTGGGAATATTTATCTAGAATATAAATTATATATTATTAATAAAATTACATAATATTAAATGGTCTTATATATCATTTTTTTAGATATGAGGATTATTCATTAGATAAAACATTAATGATAACCGTTTAGATTATTTTGGCATTTTTATGATCATCGTGCACTAGTTTTGTTTCATTAATTAATATTATATATATATAGTGGTTACAGAATAATAAATAAGTTGTAATATAAATTTAACAATCTGTTTAAACCATTATAATGGTTTTATGACCGTTCTTTAATTCTGTATTATAAAATGAAAAATCACTGTCCATGAAGGGGGTGTATCAACACCTCACGAACGATGTTTCGATTTTTAGAACAAAGGGGAAGAGAATAAAATTGATGGTGGATATACCATTAAAATAAAAAAATTAACATATATATATATATGATAGTAGAGCTAAAATATAACATTGGACTTGGGATATTATGGAATGATAAGAAAACAAATGAAATTGAAACAGAGAGGGAGGGGGGGGATGGTTTTAGCTCTTGAGTATCCTCTCCCTGAGAACCTCCTTGACAGACTTAGAAATGGTATTTTGGTGAGATTATAAATACTAGAACATAAGAAATATTCTTGGGAGATTAATTGGAAAAAACATAAGAGTTATCCAATTATTAAAAGGTTTGATGAGAAGGTGTAGTATTTATAGTGGAGGAGACAAATGTTTTTTGATTATTTTATTCATTTGTTTATTATTTTGGCACAAAACTATCAATAACAATTATTATTATGACAACATAATGTAACTAGTGAATCATAGCTAAAACCAATGGTTTCTTACCTCATACATACATAAGTAATGTCCAAATAATTCATGTATTTGTTAAATACTATAAATTATTGTATTTCACTAATTACAAAAAAATTAACCCAAACCATTTTTTAATGATTATATTTCAAAAATTAAATCCATTATAAGAAAATAATTTTATAAATACGAAAAACAAAATTTTTAATCAAAATCATCATTTATTTGAAAATACTGATTTTAAAATTATATCTAGTTTAATGAAAATTTGATAAATTATTTATGGTCTCATAAAATTATATTATAATCATAAGAAATTAAAAAATTACTTTATGAATAAATTTTCTGAAAATAAATTTTCTTTTAAATCATTATAATAATTTTATAATTCTAAATAAACATTTACGATTTACAAAAATACCGACACCTAATTTATTATTTTTAAAATATTTATTCACTTATTCCCTGGTATAAATATATAATATTTTCATTTATAAGATAAAAAATTTTATTTACACATTTATAGTTGAGGTTACTATTCTATTGGCTAAATTAATATTCATAATGGTCATATTACTATTCCAAGAGTCAAGTTGCTATACCACCAGGATATGTTACTTAATTTCTATAAATACCTCTTATTTCATTCATTATTTATTTATAAATATTGTATCATTTTCTATATGTGATTTTATGTGACTGATACTACATAACATAATTATAAGAAAGAAAATTATGTTGATGGAATTTTGTGTCATTACACTTTTTTGCTATTTTTCGTGAGGTGAGTTTTCGAACTTCTTTTCTTGGTAGCAGATTCATGTTATCCCTTTTTTTCATCTATATATTCAGAGTATATTTTTTTCAATGGGATTTCAATAAATATTGGATAATTAATGGAATGAGCTCTATTAAATTGATTTATAGGGGGGAGGGGTTACTTTCATATGTTAATATATTACTAGATTATTTACAATTGTTTTCACTTGATATATTTAACTTATTGTGATATGTGTATTGTGTATAATATAAAATTGTTATCCCCTATTCTGATTTAATAACCGTTTCTAAGAATAAATTTTTAATCCAACCACACATCAAAGGGTTAATATATATATTCTACTATGATTTGGATGCCAGTGTAAAGTTGTAACTATGTGAAAAAATATATTCATGATAAGTTGATTTAATATGAGCCACCAAAAATTTATTTGTAACCAAATATGTGAATTGTAAGATATTGATGTTTTATACTATTAAGTTTACAATTATACCTTTTTCTATGTTTATTGTGTAGGGGTGGTATGCTGATTATTTTTACTAACTCTGATGTGATATTTTTTCTTTTTAGTGAAAGTGTGGTGGTATATATGTTGTTGTTATGGTGAGATTATTGGGTTATAGTGTTGGATTTGGCCGGAGATGTAACTAGTTGTTGTGTGGTGCCTTATAGTGGAGTCCTTATATTAAAGGAACATGAAAGTGTTAATAATTTAATTATTATAAATTTATAAATGTTGTGTTAAATGCTTGTTTGGTAAATTAATTAACAAATTTAATGTTCCCATATTGGTTGAACATAATTGGAAACTAATTAATGATGTTTGTTAAAAAGGGTTTTCATAAAATATTAATTTAAAATAATTAAATAATGATCAGTTGATTTTATTTAAATAATTTATAAATTTGGATGAATTGGTAAATAAATCTAATGAAATTGAGAGTTGTGTATAATTGTTATGCGTGATGAATTTTATCTTGTTCTTTACAATATGTGGTAGAAATTGTATCATTTTAATGATAAGGAGTATGATATGAAGTAGTGAATTCAAACCTTTAGTACCACATTTTTGTTTTCAATATATATATATATATATATATATATATATATTCTTTTATTCTCATATTCCATTTCTATGCACTCCACCAACATTGTGTATTATGCATCAACTTGTAGATTTTCTAGGGGTGTTTTCCCCAACATTCAGATGGTGAAGAATGAATGGATGATTATCCCCATCATCCTCTATATTATTTCAGTATTAGAATTGGTAAATGGGGTAGTTACTAGAGGATCCTAGATCTTGATAATAAAATAGTTGGTCATGGATGATGAGGTGAGGATGTGATATATATTGGGTTTCATACATGGCAGGAATAGGGAATGAGATTGGTGTCCTTCTTGTTCTTGATTCCCACCTTTCTAGGTTTTGATGTTTCAGATAGATGTGTGCTAATGTAGAAGAGTATTTGGAAGTGGCATGATATGAGTGGATAAAGACTGATACCATACTAGGATTTTGAGACTTATATGAGCTTGGTTCCTGTAGGAGGTTGGGGTATGTAGGGTTGTGACCTAACCTATATTAGAGAAGGATGATACATGATGACTATTATACATGGAAGGGATCATGAAACATGAAATTTTATGTTGGGGTGTGAGATATAATACACAATTAATGAAGTGAAGATAGGTTGATTTTATCAATGTTCACTTGTTATTATCTTACAAAATTATTTTTTTATTTAGTTAGTGATCCACTATGAGGTTGAGATAAATATTTGACTTATTTAGGTGGTGGTTGGTTCTGCCCTTTGTTTACTATGAATTGGTAAGATCTTTTTACATTTTCCTGGGATACCATGGGTATGATCCTACTATGTATACATGTTAATCTCACCCAATCTGAACATAAAATGTTTTTCAGGTTTTTAGGGGTGGGGGGGCGTAGGGATAAAACTAGTTATTGCTAGCTTAGAGGTTGGAGATGTTGTGGAGTTTCTGCTATAGATTTATATTTTTTACATTGGAGATAAAATGTTTATTGTATGACATATATGTGGGAAATTTTAGTTTCTTTTATAATGTTAGATAGTGTTTTCTGGTTTTTAATTTTCCACTCTCTATATCCTTTTCATATATTAAAAGTAATTTCTATCATTTTTTTTATTTTACACCCTCAGATCTAGTCGCTAACCCAAGGACTACTAGATGTGGGTCTCAAGGGTCATTTGTTCACTTCACTACCTACCTAGAGGGGATACCATTATAGGGGGTTTAGATATAGTGGAATAAAATTATTTTTTTGATATATAGGATTGATTTTGGATTTATTCTTTGGTGAGGCATAGATGGATCAGTAGAGTAACAACATTAGTTAGACACAATGTTTTATGTATCTAGAGATAAATAAAAGGAAATCAGTGTTTAGATCTCCCTAAGACACTGTAACAACCTTTGATTTTATGAAATTTTCTTTCATATAAATTTATTTTCTTTGATATATTTTTTTAAATGCAACACTGAGTTTTAACAATACGATACATGGTGTTAAAATATTATTCTTTAATATGATATGTATTTCCTAACCATTCGAATGATCGGTATAAATAGTATTAAATAAATTAATAAAATATATTTTTTACACATCTATATAAAATGAATTATTATTTTTTCAATTAATTAAATATGAATGTGAAAAAATTTGAAAATGAAGAAAATATTTTTCTGAAATAATAATTTTTATGTACACAATTTTTTTATCTATGTGAATTAAATAAATAATTTTTTTAAATTATTTCAATAAAATTTAAATATTATATATTCAATAAAAAATTTAAGATTCATCTTATAAGTATTCTATTCATAAGATAAGTATAAATATAGTTTTATGCTTAAAATGTATTTTATCTAAAAAATATGTTTTGTCACATTTTGTGCTATTATTTTAAAATTAAATATTTTAAATTTTAGAAAAATTATTTGAATAAATAAAATTAATTTTTTATCATCTTTTAAAAATTATCATAATGCGGTTTTCTCTTGAATTATATGAATAGGTAATTTTTTTAGTAAATAGTGTTTTTTTGGTTTTTATTAAAAAACTATCTTTTCATTCAAAGAAATTACAAGACATATTTTATTTTATTATTTATTTAAATATGAAATAATTTTAATTATATATTTATTAATCCATTTTAATTCACTCAAAAAATTCATGATGAATTTTTATATAAAAACTTTTTAAACATTTGAAACTCTTCTCTTTCAAAACATTCTATCTTGTTGCTTTTATAGGATTAATTTTAAATTAATTTTTTTATGAGAATGGAATTTGTTAAAATAAATCACATATTATTAATCATAATAATTTATATTATATTATAACTTGAACATAATTTTTTATGATAATGTATAGTAAAAATAGTAAAAATCAATTACAAAGGTTAGGGATTTAAGGTGTTTACTGGCAGCTAAAATAAAATGATCAGGGGTAAAATGACATAGAAACCTATAAAAGATCAATTTTATGGCCATATTATTACATTATATCATCTAATATTTTCAAATTTCCATTTTTTTTCTTTCATGTCAAAAAATGGGTACACTATTTATTCAAAAATTACAGGTGTGTCACTCTCATCACTTATAAATGGGCACAACCTCTAATATACACATGAAAAATTTAAAGCCATTTGGGTTATCTAAGGATAGCCTAAATATCATCCTTAATTTCATATACATGACCTAGATCCCAAATTTTGATCCTTAATCCATCCTATGAAGCCTTTTGGCGTGTACTTAAGGAGGTTTTCTGAAGAAGATATATCATGCTTAACCGAGAATATTTATATCATTTATTCATCTGCCCCCATAAACTCATATTTATATATTATGATATAATAAAACCATTTTATGCGATATAATAATGTATTATTATGTTAATGGAATATACTATATAAATTTCATCTACCATCAAATTGGATATGAAATCATCATTTGTGTGAATGAGGCACTACAACCGCATAAAAAAATGTTATTAGTTTTCTATTAAAACCTATCAATGCTGGAAATAATGTTGGATTTAGTATTTATAAAATATATTTTTGATATTATTATACTTATAAAATTAAAATATTTCCTCATACTTCTTATAATCAATGTTTTTTAAAAACAATAATATCACTCGTGTGTACGGTAGACTACTGCCTCGCGAACTGATGTGACATATTTTTCATTGATATTTTACTCGGATGGTAATAAGGATAGATTAAATAAATATATATTTAATTTTTATCATAATAAAACTTTTTAAATTATGATATCACATATACCTTCTTACTTTCCTTTATGTGGTTGATACGATAATGTTGTTCGTGTGTGTGGCGGTCTACTACCTCATTAAGTGATGTGGTTTGATTTTCATTAATTATTTTCATAGAAGGTAATTATGATAAATTTAATGAATATATTTCATATATATGACATATCAATTATTCTGTAAATGTGATATTTTTTTCATTTCATCCATTGAGAAAATGGAAACAATATTTATGCGTACATATGACATACCGTCACTATGAATGGTGTATTTCATTTTTTATATCTAAAATTTACCGATTAACCTAAATAAATATTTAATAAATTTATATGATATTTATATAATTGTTATTTTTTTATTATATAACTATGATCAAAGTAAGAGTACCAAAAATAACAAATCAAAACATATATGAAAAACAAAGCACGTATTCCCCAAAGCGTAATTATTATCTGGAATTGTTAACAAACATGTAATAAATGGTCATTATAAAACCATATATGGTATAATATATATAATTATGGTTCTTTAAAATATTTTTAACAAAATTATATTTATTATACAGGTGCTTAAAAGATGTACAATGGAATTCGATACTTAAGGTAAGAGATTTCCGTCCCCATTTTATTTTCTCTCAAACAAATGTCATATTCAAAAAATGTTTATTTTATATTGTGTATATATATCCCATGATTTTTTATGATTATTATCCGGAAAATTATGGGTATTATATATCTATTTTAAGATCCCAATTTTATGTGGTTTACGATTTCAATGTTTCCATTGCAGTAAGGGATTTTTGCCTCAAATTTTATTCTTTGGGACATTCGTCACCAATATTTTTTATGAGGTGTATATAAATACCATTTGAAATGTAACATCATGAAATTATTTATTGTCATGTTAATTTAATTTTTTTTTTAAATTTATTCCTTCAAGGGGATTATGATTTACTGTTATCAATGTGGTAAGGGATTTATGATACAATCTACTCACTTATTGGGATTTTTTTTTCATAAAATGATGAAATATTATGATCTATTGCTAAATAAACTCATGTATTTTTTTATCCTATAAATATTTATTCATATTAAATTTTTAATTCATTTTCCTCTCTTTATGTACACATTATTGCTAGAGAATTTTTTAAATGAAAACCAACATTATTTCTCCTTATTAATGAAATCCCTTTTTTCCTCCATATCAATGATTTCTAAAAAAATAAACATTATAATGTTCCTCTTCGATTGTTTATTTCATTTTACCATTATTTTAATTTTTTATAAAAATTAAAAGAATCATATTTTTTCCCACATTTCCAATTATTTTTACTAAAAATGTGAAAGGAATCACTATTTTAACATGTACGAAATGAATGAACTTTCCTACTTTCATGAACACAAAGAAATTTAAATATTTATTTTTATATTCCAAATGTGATCTTTAGATAATTTTTTTAATTTTTTTAATTTTTTAAAAATAAAATTCACAGTGGAAATGATATTTTCCTAAAACAATTTAAATTATTTTTCAATATTCTATTATAATTATCAATGGTTATTTTCAAAGATAATAATTTTTTAAATGTTTTATGTTTAAAAAACTTTGGAAATGATATTTTCCTTAAGAAATGTTTGAAATTATTTTTAAATATTACTTTATAATTTTCCAATTTTATTTTTAAAGAAAAATATTTTGAAAATGTTTGATGTATTAAAAAGGTGTTTTCAAATTGGAAAGGATATTTTATTCAATAAATGATCCAATATATCATTCAAAATTATTTTCCATCTATGATAATATCCTTTGATGTTACTCATTCTTTATTAGGTATATGATCCAAGGGTACCATTTTTATTGTTTTTTTGAATGGTTTATGTATATGATGAAATAATTCTTACGAAAACCACTTATTCTCCCATAAGTTGTGCTATGGTCAAATGATGAAACTATTAAGAAACCTATTTCTTTTACATAGGTTATGTGATGATGAGATGTTTATAAAAACAATTCTTTTTATGAGTTATATTATTATGAATGTTTTATGAACTTTAGGAACATGTATATGTGATTTTAATTATTTGATATGTGGAACTTATATATCCCTCCAATACATTGGGTAATGATTCAAATCTAAGGAGGTAAAAAAAACTTGAATGGGGAGTAAACCTAGTTCAGTAAGATAATTTTTCAACTATGATAATCTTGGGAGTGAGCATTGACTACTATAAAAGTTTTGGGAGTTAACCAATTCCACTATTATAGAATTTTTAATGAGCCTTTACTAGAATATAAATGATTTTCTATGCTTATATGTATCCCAAAATTCCATGTGTTATGTCAATGTTAAGATCTCATAGATCATATTGTTTTATTTCTTTATTATTCATGTTTTATGAATGTCTAATAATTATTCCATGAATTAATATTTTCATCATGGATATTCAGGTTATAGTTTTTATATGTTATGATCATGCTCTCATACCCTTATTATCATGTTTTTATTATGTATTTCATATTTTACAATTATTAAGAAACAAAGATCATCCATTTTTATGTTTCTTTTCCACAGGTTATGATTATTAGTATTATATGTGATATATATAAGAATAGAGTTATATATGAGGAGCTATGTGGGAGATTATGTAGTTAAATTCTTAACAAGTTGTTTATATTTTAAAGTTACCAAATGAACTATAAATTTACTATCCTCAAGCATGTGTTTGTTTAATGTGATTAATTTTCATCAAAATATTTATATTATTTATGTATGAAAATCCTGGTTCTATACAGTTGTTATCAAAGGAAAGTTTTATTTAACATTTATAAAAAAGGATAATACAACTTTAGTGAAACCCCTAGGGATAATTTTATAGATATTTTTTGGGATATGTATAAGGATAAGTCTATGATGATGAAGAATGTACAGATGATATATAAATGGTATGTATTGATATAATAGTATTATTTATGTTAAACATAAGAAGCATGATAACATTGAGGTTGATAAATTTTATGACATGATTCATATTTCATATTGTAAGAAAGTGGTATTATGGAATAAGATGATGAATCCATGATAATGGTTTAAGAATGAAGTGGGATGATTAAATTGTTTATTGATTAGAATATAAGAATTATTTTATATGAACAATGAAATATTTAAGGATTGATCAGTATAAGTTTTTCATTATAGATTTATATGAATATATTGGACAATACTAATAACCTAGATAAATGATTCAATGGAAATGTCATATTTTAGGGAAAACACATGATTAAGGGAAGAAAACCATTAAAATGTTCCTGATGCTGAGATAAGGATGTTGGGATAAAAGGATGATATATATGAATAATGTAAATTCGATATTATTAATGACCTTGGAACATGTTAATGATTTTTTCGAAATGAATTTTATGTTATCATTGATGGAGTTTATAGAATTATTGTATTTTTTGAATATATTCAATAATATTTGTTTTTATTAAATAAATGAGGAAGTATTTATGTTCTCATTAAGTTTTTATGGTAATTTTGGTTATTATCATTTTTCAATAAATTATATGACCATGGTATTGAAATATTTTGTAATAAAAAAAATTAAGAGATACATTGTGATATTTGGTGGATTAATGATAGGTTTATTTCCAAAATATTAGTGACCTTATTTATAAATTTTGAATTTTGTAAGGGTCATAAGGTTAACCATTTGAGGAATGATTTATGATGAAATTTGGATGGGGTTTTATATATTAATATATTATTTCTCTATATGAAGATTTGTACATATTATAAAACTTGTACTAACCATTTTGTTTATGATAATTAATAGAGATAAAATTAATATAATATCATTATTTTATGTATCTTATTATCCATTAGTGCATAATTCATGAAAAAACATATCTTATAGTAGAAGATTAATAAGAATTTAATCCAGGAACAACCAAAGGATGAGATTGTACTTATGAAATGGAATGAAATTAATTAAGTGTATCTTCTCAGAAAAAGGTCGCAAAATTAGGAAATGGATCTTGATGTAAAATTTTACACATTTAAATTTAAATATAATTAACTAATAGTATTTTAACCTATAATATATTTATGGCTTTGTGGTCATTAACTTTCTCCTGACCATGTTCTATATCACTATATATCTGTATTTTGGAATTAGATTTCACTTTCTTTCTAATTATTTCACTTCCATCCTATGTTATCTTATATGGAATCATATTTTTTTTGTTATTCTAGGTGACATTCACACATCCCTTTATTTCATTTAAATTTTAAAATTTTAACCCCTTTTATGACGTGGGTTTCCCACAAAAGGGATTTCAAAATGTTAAAACATTGATTACTGATCAAAAATTAAAATTAAGAGGATGAAATTTACTTAAGATAGTAGAATATGACAACGTAATATTTTAGGAAATATTTTTTTCAAATAAATTTAATTTTTTAATAGCCTGTGTTATACACAACATCGAGTTTTGATGAAACGAAACAAACAATTAAAATATTATTATTTTATATGATAGTAATATCATAGAATTTAGAATAGAGGGTAAAATTTGGATTAAAAATATTAAGAAAATATATTATTTTTTTGGAATATAAAATGAATTATTTGGTTAATAATTAATTAGAGATGAAATTAAAAGTAATTTGAAAATAAAAGAAATCATTTTCTGAGAAGAAAAATTTATAAACAATTACATGTTTTATATAAATAAATTAAATAAATCACTTTTGGTGGATAATTTTGATTCAATTAATAAATATAATAAGTAAACTTATTTACATTAATATTATTAGTTTTCTTGACATAATATAATAATAAATCCAATTTTACGCTTAAAAGATCTTTTTTTTTCTAAAAATGCATTATTGTCCCATTTTGCACACTTATTTTAAAATTAATTTTTTTCACTATAAGAAAATGTTTCTGTAAAATGTTACATAATTTTTGGGACCATAATTTAAATATAATCTTACATTGAATTTTTGATAATATTTGGAAAATATAAAAATTTCAGTAAATAGTGAAAAATATAGGTTTTTATTAAACAATTGTCTTATCATTAAAAAAATTCACTAGATAAATGTTTTTTAATATTTTTTTAAAAGAAAATATAGTTAAATTAGATATATATATCTATATACATTATTTAAATTTATTTCATTTGAATTAATTCCTTATTTAATTTTTATATTTAATGACTTTAAACTTTCAAAACATTTCACTTTGGAAAACTGCTTTTTTGTCGTGTCCACGAGATTAATTTTAAATTAAAATTTTCCAAATATATGAATTTAATTTGAAAAAATGGATTCCATATTTTTAATTACAAAATTTTATATTATATATTATGTTCAAATTAATTTTTTACCATAACGAATAATAAAAACAGTCCAAATTTATTACCATGTTTAAGGTTAAAATGAGTTTACTAGAGGTTAATCTAAATTGAAAAGGGTTAAAACAACTTAAAAACATACACAAAGACCATGTTATATCAATATTTCAACCATATAGCCTATAAAGTATGAAAATAAATAATTTTGGAGGAATTTTTAGAGTGAGAAACATGGGTTCACCTTTGCCTTAATAAATATTACAAGTGTGCCACTCACCTCACATATAAAAGGCCACCCACCCTCCTCACTACTTCAAACCATAAATTCCATTTTTATTGGTCATAAATTTAGAAAATATAAGATTTAATTCAATCCCCATGACATATATCCCTTATTTTTATCATGAATCCATCCAATGAATTCTTTTGGTTCATACTTATTGAGGTTGTCTGAAGAAGAGGTATCATGCTTAACTGAGCTTTACTATAATTTTTTTCCTTCCACCACCTTAAAATAATCCTAATATTTGATGATAAATTATGAAAATTGTATCCTGTATACTTATAGTTTATTGTGTTAATTTAATAACCTAAATCATTCTCCTCTTCTATTAAATGGGATAAGAAATCATCATTCTTGTGTACGATGGACTAACGCCACGTGAACCGATGTTATTAATTTTTCATCACCACCTCACATTACTAGATATGAATATATATTTAATGTTTATATATTCTATTTATGATATTATAATGTTTATATTATTATTATATCACATCTACTCTCTTACCTTCTAACCTATTGGAAAATAATGATGTCTCTCATGTGTACGACGGAATGTCGCCTCACAAACCGATGTGATGTGTTTTTCATTTTGGTTTCACTTGTATGTTAATAAGGTTTTATTAATTTAATATATATAATTATTTTATAATAATTATTATTATTTAATTTCGTATCACATATATATTCTTACTTTCCATTCTTTCAGGGATATAATAATGTTGTTCATGTAAACAGCGGACTACCACCTCACAAAGCGATGTGATTCATTTTTCACTAATGATTTGAATAGAAGGTAAATATTTTATATTTAATTAATATATGTGATATATATGATATAAAAATTATTATTTAAAATCAATATATTGTTTAAATTTATTTCATTTTATCCATTGAAAAATGTAAATAACATTCATGCGTACGTATGACCTACAATCTCTGTGAATGGAGTATTTCATTTTCTATATCTCAATTTTATGGATTAGTATAAATACATATATAATTATTATATATTATATTTATATCTTGGTTAAAATTCTTGATATTATGAAACCCTGATTAAAGTAAGAGTACTGCAAATAAAAAATCACCACATTCCAGAAAAACAATGTAGTTATTGATCAAAATGTAATTTTAACATAGAATTGTTAATAAATGGGTAATAGATGGTCATAATAAGATAATATATGATATAGTATACATATTTATGGTTATTTAATAAAATTATAATAAAATTATATTTATTATACTAGAGGTTTAAATATGTATGAATGAATTTAAGAAATAAGGTAACAAATTTTCATCTCACTTTTATTTTCTATGAGTCAAATGTCATATTCACTATTTGTTTATTTTATGTGGTGTATATAATACCCATTAATTACTTTTTATTATTATTAACCTATAAATTATGTGGTTATAAATATCCATTTTTGTTTTTCTATTTCATTGGGTTCATAGTTTCAAAGTTACCAATGCGGTAAGAGATTTTCATCTCAAGTTATCTTTTTTAGGAAATATGTTATGTTATGCACCTATCCAATTTTATGATGTGTATATAAATACCCTTTGAAAAAACAAAAAAATATTTTTTTTAATCTCATGATATTTTAAGATTAATGCAATTTCATTACTTCGTGGGGAATATTATTCAAAATTACCAAAGTGGTTTGTGTTATTTTAAAATGTCTCATTGTTTATCAGAATTGTTCTATTTATGATTTAGATGAAAAAAATATGATGATATTTCACTAAATAAACACATTAATGTTATTATCATATGATTATTTCTTTAGAATAATTTTTTCACATCATTTTTCTCTCTATATGTACACATTATTTCAAAATAATTCTTTCAAAAAATTCACATTATTTATATATCAGTTTGAAATTATTTTCTTCCATAATAATGTATTCTGAAAATATTGTCAAATTTTTTTAATGTTCCACTAGGATTGTTTAAATTCATTTCCACCATTTTTTTTAATTTTAAAATAATTCTTTAAATGTAATACTCATATTTTTTTCAAACAATTCTTGTTTGTCTTTTTCCGAAAATTTGAATAAAATATTTATTTTATTTTGTATAGAATGAATGGAAATTTCTTCCATCTTGACCACTTAATCATTTAATGTGTCTTTAATATGTTTTGAAGGAAATTTTCAAATAAAAAAATTTATTAAAATTTTTATATATTAAGAAATATTTATCAAAGTGGAAGGGATATTTTCCTAAAGAAATAATTTAAATGATTTTAAAAGGTTCCTTTTTTATATTCAAAGGTTATTTTCAATGATTTTTTAAATGTTTTTTATATTTAAAAAAATCACAGTGGAATGGTTATTTTCATCAGGAAATGTTTCAAATGATTTTTAAATATTCTTTTATAAGTTTCCAAGGTTATTTTTAAATAATATAATTTTGAAATTTTATTAGGATTTAAAAAAGTAATTTCAATATTGAAAGGCTATTTTCCACAATAAATGTTCCGAGAGATCTTTAAAAATAATTTTACATCTATGATAACATCATTTGGTGTTACTTATTAATTTCTATTCATATAATCAATGGATACCATAATTATTATTTATCTTCATTTTTTATGTTTTTGAGGACATGATTCTCATGAAACCCACTTATTTTTCATTGTTTTTTCTATGGTGAAATGATTAAATGATTATGAAACCTTTTCCTCTTCTATAGGTTATTCTATGATGACATTTTCATAAAACCAATTTCCTATCATGGGTTCTAATATAATGAATTTTTTATGATCTAGTATCACATGTATGTTAGATTTTCATTATATGATGGATAAGACGTATATCACCCTCCAATTTATTGGGTAAATATTGAAATATCATGAGATAAATAGGACTTGAATGTGGAGTGAACCCATTTCATAAATTTCCTTTTTCTATAATGATAGTTTTGGGAGTTAAACATCACAACTATAATGTTTTTGGTAGTGGACCCATTCTACTATGATGGACTTGGAAATGAGCCTTTAATATTATGAAAATGATTTTATATGCTTATTTTAATTCCAAAATTCTGTGTATTATGACAATGTTAGGATCCCATGACCCATATTCATTGATTTCCTTGCAATTTATATGTTATGGACTTCCAATAATTATTACATGACTCAATATTTTTATATTTTCTATATAGGTCATGGTTTTCATATGTTATGATCAAGTTTTCATACTAATATGTTCACTTTATGTTTACATATTTCCCTTTTTTACCCTTTATGATCACCTAAGATCACCGTATATTTTGTTTGTTTTCACCAATTTATGATTATAGGTATTGCCAGTTATATGTGTAAGAATGGTTCTAGTTATGAGGAACTAAGTGGTAGACAATGTAGTTCAATTATGAACTATTTTTTATGTTTCAATGTTTCAAAAGGAATTATATATTTATGATCCTAAAGCATGTGTTTGAGTAATGTAATGAATGTTTATTGGAAAATATTTAATATCTATGTATAAAAATATTAGGTATCTATAGATTATACATGAGTAACCTAAGATTATTGAACACCCTAATAGAGTTAATACTTATTATAGGGTTTAAACCAAGGAAAGGGACATAAATGATGACTATTTGTTATTGTAATTGATTTGACATAATTTTAGGGATTAAACGAACCCAATTTAATAAGATTCAATGATTACCATGACATTGGGTTTAGTGATTTGTTTTGTTCTTGTAATTTGTTTTATTTCTTCAATAATATAAAGAGGGGATATATCTCTTATCTTTATGCATTATTTCATGGAACATTTTAACAATGTGTGGGAAATACAATTATATAAAAACATAAAAATATTAAGGTATGATGGACATGTTCTTGGGATTTTTATATTTGTTGAGGCTCTATTATAATGATATATGATTCAATTTTTTAGGTGGTATATAATATGGTGATGACATAAATCTCTTAAAATTTATGATACTCACATGTAGTATATGGTAAATGTAAGAATTTAGTTTTGAGAGTTTTATTTTTGATGTATTTTTTATAATTATGAATATGTTAATAACCTAGTGAATTTTTATACCTAATAAAGAGAATTGTTTCATCCTTCTATTTTGATAATCCTATTATGGGTTGGTTTGGAAAATACAGTTTAGAATTTATACACATTGATAATAACTTGAAAAAATGACGATTTATTTCTTCAATGGTTGATAAGTAAATATCACTCATTGTATAATAAGTAAAATACTTGAAACATTTATTATTGATTGGTTAACTTTATTTAAATCATGATGTGTTTTTAGGGTTTTGGTTTTATATTTTATAATGATTAAAATTATTTTAGAGTGATCTGGTAACTAGTTTTATTTTTTTATAAAAAATATTATTAAATCATAGTTTTGAAAATAAATTTTTACAGTTTATGTTAAAACATTTTCTAAATTATTATTTATGAATTTAAACATATAAAGGTTCTTGGATTCCTATAATGGTTTTGATAATAGTGTTTTAATGATAAATATTCATGTTTCTAAAAATGATGTTTTTTTGAGGACCTTCAAATTATTCTCCAAGATATTTTAATTCTATAGGGTGCTTGAGAAATTTGTATAGATAAATTTACAATTTTATTTTTGAGTATGTATAGTGTGTTTACTTTTTCAATAGAGTATTATGATGATGAGCTTATAATAATTAAAAGTTATCCATTTTAAATTGATTTAAACCAATTTAAGTATGCTTTTAATGGGTTATAAGATGATCACATAGATAATTTTATATAATAAAATTCCATAGTAGTTTTAAAATTTGAAAATTTTTATTTGAAACTTGTGAGAGTATATTAGGAATTGAAATTGATATTTCAAACTGACATATGTATTTTTTTAATATGTCCATAAATAATACCATTCCAAACATATTTCAATTACTAAAATAAACTTTTCTAAAAACTTTTCTTAACTAAAAATTCATTTGAAGTAAAATATTTATATCTTTAATGGAATATGAAAACATCATGTTTTTTATTTTCAAAATCCTTAACATGAAATTTAATTCCATGCACCAACCTTAATAGAATAGATTTACTAAATTTTTTTATGTGTAATTAATTTAAATAAGGTCACTCTAAGGACTGTAGATTCTAATTGATTATCTTGTGAGACTCAATAAAGAGATAAATTCCACGTCAACTATATATTGTATATAGAGAATACAAAATTAATTATTCATGATTTCAATTGGGAAATGAATTATTAATGAATGATATAAATGAAATTTTCAATACATGTTGATATTGGTGATCCTTGAATACTATAAATTGAGTTTTATGTGTGATTTGTTGTTTTATATTTCATTATCTATTAATCATTAAAGGGAAACATATAGAAATTAACTTAATTGAAACATGAAACATTAATGAAATATTAATATATTTTATATGTTATTTTTTAAGTATTTTATTAATGATAAAATTATACAAGCACTAGATAAGAATAATTCAAATAGAATCACCCATGACATGTGGTTGGAATGTCTCGTATCAGTTGTTGAATCCATGCATTCCATAACATTATTTCTATTATGTAAAATTCTACTATATTTGTTGAAATTATTGGTATGTTTATCTTTATTTACTATAGTTAAATCTATTGGTTAAGCATGCCTTATATTTTATTGAATATAATTACTAATTTTAAAGCTTTCATAAAACAGTTTCTCATAATAGATTCCATGTTTAAAGACTGAAATGAAATGCCTTCATTCTATGCAACCTTATTTTTGGATGAGTTTTAATTCCCTAATATGTTATACATGTGTATTATAAATTTATTACAATACATGGAATCTTTATTTTATTTATGGTATTACAAGAATATGGTGATCATTCTTAGTTATAACCCATTCATATTTGAGAAATTTTTCATGGATGAACCCATTTTTCCATATTCCGATAATGGACAATATTTTATGATGATGAATATTTTTTTTGTTTTATAAGGTTTCATTAGTACAATGGAAAGCATATTTTTTTAATATATGATTCTATATACTTAAGATTATGTTTTTTATTTTACGAATTATCATGAATACGTAGAGTAAATATTAACTTCACAATAATGGGGCCATTTCTAAAGTGATGTAATGTTTAAAATAGTTAAATGAAATCATACTAAAATATTTCTTATATACATCAATAATTTTATAATAAAATATTAAAGTAAAATAATTACAACCTTTATTTACCATGAAATCATGTTTTAATTTTTGAAAAAATTAATAAATAACCTTATATTGATCATGGGAAACATAAATCATGGAAATAATGTATATACAATTTTATTTTTATAATATAAAATAATTACACCTATGTGTTTGAATGTTTTTAGGGATATTATATTGAGCTTGTCGAGTATAATGAAAGAGAACTCAATATATGAAAATTTCCAATTGTGTTTTTGAAACCTATTTATGTAATTTTATTAAAGTGAATGGAAAGATTAGATTTCCTGAAATATTAATTAAAATGTAATGTTATTTATGAAATATTTCTTAATAATCATTTTCATTTAAGTGATCTTTATCTATGAATTTCATTAGTTTTACTAATTTTTGTTACTATAGTTTTAAAATCACCTCTGATAAAAAGTTTAACAATTTAATGTTTGAAGAAAAATGGATGTTTGTAAATATGTAAATGTGAAATGTTGACTTTAAATTTAAACCTAATTCATAGGATAAGAAAAATGAAAAAAGTTGGTCAAAGTATTGGGTTTCCTTACTAGTTTTCTGTAGATAGTTCTATTTCCCTTTTTGTGATATTTGTTTTTACAAAAAATATGAGGTTTTTTGTGATCAAATATTGGAAACACTTTTAAAAAATAAATAATAATTTTAATCTAGTAATTAAGAGGGATATAAAATAATCTGAACATGAATATAAGTAATTCATGCATAGGTACTGTATAAATCATAAAGTATGATTGATTATTTTTATTTTATTGATATGACTATGATAAATAGTGCTCTGAATATTTAATATATGGTAACAATTTAATGAACTTATTAATACATTAATGGAGAGTTTTGTGGCCAGTTTTCATGGTGGAGTGTGAGAGCAGTGGGTATTACAGGTGGATATCACGATAGGCATGGGGGTTCTGAACATTGTGTGGAAATTATGGTTATTCTTATTGTGTGGGGTAATATAGGGTCTTAAGGATGTTGTGTGGGTGAGCGAGTTTGAGAGTGTAATATGTGAGTGAAATGTTATAATTATATATGGTATTGAGGGATTGGTTGGGGTGGTTCCCATTTTTCCTTTTTAGGTTTTTCCATCCATAATAAAGGATCTATTTAAGGGGTATCTCTCTTGGTAATAAGTTTAGAGGTTTTTCGTGTTGGAGTTGGAATGAAATGTGATAGGATCCCTAAATCAAAAGTGGTTAGTGTTTAATCAATATTCCCCTTCAATGGGTTATTCTTTATGAATGTTAGGTAATGAAATTTATTAGTGATGAAAATATGGTTTATGAGGTCCTAGATGTAGTTACTATATTCATAATGGTATGAAGAATCCACCTTGGTATTAGGATTCATAGATTCATGATTAATGCCCCAATTTGTATTAATGGATTTTTTGATACCCTTCTATTGAGATAAAATGTGTTAACCTTCTGTTATACGTGATTTTGGATCTCTTTCTTGTTGAAAAGATTACATGTTTTTTTGTTTTGTTCTTATGATGTGTTCTTGTGTTATTATTATAGAAATGTCCTTGAAATGTATCTCTTGGGTGATTTTCTAGGCCACATTTCTCATTTATTCAGGGATCCATTTTGATTCTTCAGGAAGAGAATTTTCTAAGAGGTATATTATTTGATGTGTTTGGTTCTATAAAACCTTTCATTTCTAATTTTTCAATTTTAGGAAGTGTTAAGAGGGATTTCATGGAGTTTTCTTTGAAATTTCTATATTTACTTTCACGTTCACTTGACTGGATGCATTTTCACTTCTATCGTCTTTTTGATAGTTTGTTTATTTTCATGGTTGATTGATTTATTCATGTAGTTAATTGGTTCGTTCATGTGGTTTGTTGGATTCATCATATGGAATGTTGGTTTCTTGTTGTAGTCATTTAATTTATTCATTCATTTGTTTGGTTCATTCATATGGTTAACTTTCATCTTCATGTGTCCAGTTGTATTTTTCTTATGGTTAGTTGATTTATTCTTATAGTCAAATTTTTCATTTATATGATCAGCTGGATTAATCATGTGATCTATTGGTTTCTTATTATAATTTGTTTTTTTCTTCATACAGTTAGTTGGCCACTTCATGTAGTCACCTGGGTTCTTCATATGGATAGTTAATTTCTTCTTGAAGTTGGTATAATTTTTCATGTGGTCATTTAGTTTATTCTTGCATTTAAATGATTTATTATTATGGTTTTTTGGTTCATTCATGTAGAAATTGGATTATTCATTTGGTTAGTAAGTTTATTTTTATAGTCAGTTCCTTTCTTCATATGGCCATTTTTCATCATGTTACAGTTGGTTAATTTATTCTTATTGCTAGTTGGCCTCCTAATATGTTTTTTGGGTCCTTCTTATGGTCACTTGTTCCTTTTTAGGGTCAAATTCTTTTCTTATTGCGGTTAATCCATAATTATAGTTGGTTCCACTATTTTCCAAATTTTACAGTTTTTCACTATATTGAATTTTTTTTTTCAAAAACACAAAAAAGGATTTTAACACAAATTTTTTTGATTTAAATACTGAATAAAAGTTTTGAAATTTAATTAGGGACTTAGTTTGTTTAAAATATATGAATGTTCTAGAATAACTGTATGAACTAGATATGAAGTCACATAAGTTGTTAAACTGTGAGAGGGAGACGACATGATGGTGAAAAACCAACAATTTTTTTGGTGTTTTAAGAACATTTGGCACACAACTTATCTTAACCATTATACAAGAGTTTCATGGGGGTATCCCTATTGGATAATGGCTAGGCATTGGATTCACTAAATTTATCAAACCATGGACCTAGTCATATGAG
This sequence comes from Viscum album, assembly GCA_963277665.1. Classification (NCBI taxonomy): domain Eukaryota; kingdom Viridiplantae; phylum Streptophyta; class Magnoliopsida; order Santalales; family Viscaceae; genus Viscum; species Viscum album. The sequence continues at coordinate 1,101,694,100 of OY728123.1, forward strand.
TAGTATGCCACCATGGACAGTGACCACACATAGTTCATAGGTGGTTTTTGAAACTACACATCCAATCTGTGTGTCTATTTAAACGGATCAAAATTACCATTTTCCCCTCCTTCCATTAACCCTTAATTCTCATTCCTCCTTCTACACACGCACAATGCCTCCTCTTACCATGGGATCTCCCCCTTCATCCTACCTATGATTTGGAAAACTTAATATGTCTAAGCTCAGAATAGAATGATTCCAACCTCATTTTATCACCTTCAATATGTTTATGAATCATATTTTTTATTTTCTTAAATTATTTTTTCATATTGAATTCTATTTCCATGGGGTCTAAGATAACCTATTTTCTAGGTGGGTTTCCATTTCTATGTTTTTTATCCTTTCTTGAATCAAATACTGATATTCTATGAGTGAATCTTCCTAAGTATATGGTATATTTTATATAAAATTTACCTTAATGTATCCATGTTTAGATTAGGTTGTCCTTATGACACACATTTTACATTTTACGCATTTATCATAAAAATCAAAATACCTAAAATTAAATGCATAGAATATACATTTGATGTTCATTAAACACATTAAAATGGTTTGAATTTTGTGACCTCAAAATTGGAAACCTGATTTGGTGTTCCCTATTCTTTACCTTTACTGTCCATTGGTGCAATTGACGAGAACACAACATTTTTATGTTTACATTGAATCCATTATTAGGAATTGATTAAATGATAAGTAAAGAATTTTTATATTTAAAATAGGGATTTTATACTAATAAGGATGGTGTTAAATTACGAAGTATTCACTTTGTTGAAAAGGGATTTGAATGATATGTGAGACTCCCATAATTAATTTCCATTTACTATGTCCCTTTTCCTTTGGTTCATTTATAAATAAAATGATTAAATTCATATTTTATTAAAAAGTTGACATGGATACTTCACATGAACTATGTTAGATATTAGGTGCAATATATATGTTTAATAGTAATTACTTGATCATCAATTTTCTTCTAATATGGGATAACATGGATGGAGACATAAGGAATATTGAAATGAGTGAATTTTGAATGATTAATTGAATTTTGATATGATCCTATTAATCATTTATTTAAATTAATTATACAAGGTTTTCCAAATTACTTAATGTTTTCATTAGGGAAAACATTCCTTATTACTTAATAAATTCATTAGACAAAACACTCACTGTTTCCTAATTAATTCATTTCACATGAAGTTTCTGATTAATTAATTAGATCATTGGAAATGATGTTCCTTATTAACTAATGAATTCATTGGAATTTATGTTCCTTATTTATTTAAGAATTAATTTGACATAATTTTATCTATTACTTAATCAATTAATAGGACATGAGGTTCCATATTACATAAGGAATTTATTGGATATAGAATTCATTATTACTTACTGAATTCACTAGATATTACGTTCTTTATTATTTATTGAAATTGATGGACATGGTACATTTTATAACTGATACAGAATGGTTGGACTTGAGATTACACATTCCTTTGGTTGGATTCTTTGACATGTTCCCTTATTTAATTATGAAATACTTGTATATTTATCTTCGAACAAGGATATATTTTTGATGTATCATAGGTCATGAGTCAATTTATATAACATGTAATTTTTTAGAGAAATTATGGATTTTTCTGGAACAGGTATAGTTGGTCATGAATTCTATAGTGATCCTGATCCCAACATGGTTTACAATTAAACTGATACTTTATTTTTGACATGCATTCACAACATAAATTTTATAATCATATGATGGATTGAATTTGACACCATTGTTTGTGGACTATCGATTTTTACTCAAACCCTATTTGGGGTGTTGTTTAGTAATCGAGTAGACAACCTCTATACTGGATGGGATTAGGAAAAGTTACCAACTATGAATGGAAGTTCTTCTATACTAGGATATATTAAGGGAGTAAAGAACTGATCTAGTGATCGTGATTCTAGTGGTGCTTATATTTTAGTCTTTTTTTAATTATTTTTAGCATGTATTGTATTATAAACACATTCCCTATTTTGTATATCATCATGATATCATCATTTTTATATGATATGGGTTATAGATTTTAGCAGTTTATTATTATTGCGATGATTTAATTCTTTTTTTCCCTTTTTATTTATACATATGCTATATATAGTTTTAATCCAGAGTGTATAGTCTCCCCACTATACACACTTTAGTCCCTCACTTCTAGTGAGAATCATATATCATACGGGGAGGTATGCTTAAGGCATTATCACTCATTAGATTGGGCACCATTTTAAATACTCCCAAGTCAAGAAGCGATAACGTGTTTTTAGGGAATTATTTTCTTTCCTTTATATGACTATTTTGGGTTGGCTGACAGACGAATAGAAATGTGTTGGAACTTTATAATTAGCTCATATATTGGAATTTCTTACCAATGCATGGGTTAGTGATCACATTATTAGGGATGGAATTGTTTCTCTTGTTTTTCATTATTGTAGTTGATTATTATTTCACCTTGAGTAATTAATTTTTTCTAATGTATAGTGATTTACGAGGTTTATAACTTAGTCTATTAAGGAAGGAGATGAGGTTTGTTTATGAGTCATTTTTGGAACATGGGATTCACCAATCATTAACATGCATATTTTTATACGATTCATGAGTGGTTATGTTCCATTCTTATGTATACCATGAATGTGTGATTATTTGGATGTATTTATGTATTTGTTGATGATGTGGTAGCTTTCTTGTTATAATTACAATGTATGAATGGTTAATTAAAGTTTCCACATCAGCCTAAATGGATTTTTATACATATCTTGATGGTGGAATTCTATTTAATTAACATGGGATCAATTAATGGAATGAAATTGTTTTTAAATTGAATAATTAAAATTGATAGAAAATTGTTACTTAAATAAATTCAAGTAATTGCTTATAAATTCTTATTAAATGGTGTGTCAATTTAAACCTATAAATTATTTTACCACTGTATTTTGGGAGTGAATACTGCTATAATATAATATATATTCTTAACTCGGCCTATATAGGTGAGTTTAATAATCTTATCCCTATGAGATAACCCTATTGTGGGTGTGTTAAAATATTTATAAATTGATTATTAATGGGTTTCAATTAAATGGGATTATAATTGTAATTTATAGATCATTGAAAATATAAATTGATAATGTCATCCCATATGACTGAACCCAAGTTGGTTTGATGGAACCTACATAAGTCACCTTTATATCTTTTGGGGATTAGCACTTAACCCCATGGGGGAATACATGTGATAAATGGGATTGTTATTTAACATGTTCGAAACCAATTATGTGGGGTTAGAAAAAAGTATACAATGAAATATTATTTAACTAACCCCCTTAAATAATAAATGACCCTTTTTATACATTTGATATTTATTATTATGAGGAGTTAGTTAATTAAAATTCCAATTAAAACCTAAGGGTGTTTTATTTATAATTTGAAATTGAAATTTTTGTTAAATAATCCCAGTTGGGATAACTTATTCTTAAATAAGCGGTTTAAAGGAAATTATGAGATATTCTTCCCATAATTAAATGAGGATTCAGTTAAATAAAGATCCAATTACATATTTTAAAACATATTATTATATAATAGTCACTTTTCCAATAATATATATGAGCCTATTAAAATATTTATAATAAATTTTAACTAATACAGTGTCTTAAATGAATACCTTTAGTGGTGTTAATTGATTGAACACTCATGTAATGGTCATAATAATTTTTTTCCTTAAGATGCCTTAGACTAGAACGTGGATGTTGATTGTATGTTTCAGTGGCCTTCTTCTAATGTGTTGGACCTAATGGTTAGGCAGTAGATCCTAGTGACATTTTAGGCATGAAATTAGTTTTAAAATTTGATTCGTTATGTTAATTTTATGGGTTATCTTGTTAGTGGACATCCCTTCAAGATAGAAAACAGGTAGACTGTTGAGATGAGTTCCTATGTAAGTTATGTTTCATTATTTGTCCATTAGAGTGAAACATTACTCCTTGTTGATAAAATGACACACCATGTATTTTAGTGTTAAGTTGGCGATTTCAAACTGGTGGGGTTATTACCGTATACATATATATGGTGAGTGTTATATCCCCATATCTTTATATAGATATTGTGACCCTCTATGGAGAACTCTATTATGAGGATGCTCAAAGAAGATAAGAGCATAGTATTCAAATTCATGGAAGGTGATGTTTTTATACCTTTGTTGATAGTTATTTACCATTGACTATTGATGATTATTTTTCATAACCTTATTTTTAGCTATTTGGATTTTTTTGGTGTGTTGGGTTACATGTAATAGAGGCCTCTGAATGGGATATGGATCTCATCAAAGAGATATATGGACTAGGTGGGTTGGTATGGCAAGCTGGGAGACCTAGAGACCCTTATCATTGACTCATATTACATTTATTTAGTTGTTAAAATGATTGAAGTAAAATTTGGGTGGGTTTGATATAATTTTTATTGATACCTTTCATGTTTCTGTCTTAGCTAAATTCTTGATGCAATACTGATGTATGAGAGGTTTTTGAGTTTTTCTATTTAGGCACGGTGATGATATCTATTTTCAAGGAAGCAAAAAAAGTGATGGGTTTCAATACTAGAATAGATGGGTATGACTATTGGGATGTATGTCCCTATTTAATAATAGTTTTTTGGTTAAATATTTATTTTATGAAATGATGTAGTAAAATAGGTGGTTTTTCAATAAATTAAAGCACATGTGAGGTGACCGATATTGAATAGGAGTTCCTAGGGAGCTCTTGAAATATAAAAACTAATGTTTTTTGTAGCATGGTATTATTTAACTTATTGATAAATGACTCATGAGAGCGTGATTTGATTATTAAACCATGTGTTATGGAAGTTTACACCTAATATATATGGCATGATTAGTTAACATTAGTTTTTCATGGGAACTATATAGAATTGAACATCAGTGATTGACTGGTTATGGGTTGGGGATTGATGGTTTCAAATTTTATGATTGTAGGCTTGTTGAATAGTTTTTTGAGTAATATTAAATTAAATTCCCCTATGATGCAGGATAGTTTGTATTTAAACTGGGTTCCATGAAATGGATGACTTGTGTGTGAATCTAGATTGGAATTATTTGTACATGTGGTTTCAGGTGTTGGTTAAGCCATGTAAATCCTCATTGACATGAGAATGGATCGAGAGAGTGAAAGACACCTATCAATAGAATATTAACATTCTCCATGTCTAGAGATGGTCATTACCTATATCTTCACATCACCATAAGTGTGTTGATATATTTTTGACTATATGTTGAGCTACCTAACTATATATTTATGGTTGTTGGAAGGACTCATTGGGAGTCACACTATTAGAATGGTTTATGGTAAGACATAATGTTGGGAGTAAAACTTTATCCATATGTGGGTGGTAACAATAATTATTCATTGAAACTTTAAAAACATTGAAAGAATTATTCTTGGGAAGTGGGAACGAGTGTGGGGTGATGATTTTGTTAGTTCTAGAGAGTGAGAATATTCTTATCCATCCATTCATTCTGTCCAAGGATTAACGGTGCATGGGTTATGGTTTCTAGAAGTATTTTACTATGGATGAAACATATATAATGTTCCTAAGGTGGGTATCATGATATTAGTAAATAATTAGTAACCCTCATGTGGGAAGGGTCATGATACATTGAGTTTGGTCATTAGACGACAGTTTGGAGAAGTTATACTGTAAGATAAGTAAATTAATGTACATCTAGATTTCTCAATAAATTAAAGGCATGGGATCAAGGGATTCCAAGTAATATTTTGTTTGTTTTACTCACGACTATGTTAAAGGACCTAGATATATTTATAGGCATTTATTTTCTTGAGTGATACTTTGATTCATAAGTTGGAATGCCTTGGATAGACTAATAGGCACTAAATAATTCATTGACTTGGTCACCATATCAGATACCACCTTTAGGCCTAGTCAACGGTTTCAATGGGTATAAATCTCATCTATGTACCAAAATTTTACTTAAAAATTCAAGTGTATGGAATTCCTTGGATTGAAGGTGTTGAGATATATCTTGGGGTGAGTTTTCTACTAAATATGATTTTTTTTTGTAATAGTTGTTTGTAGGAGGTTCGAAATGTGTTTTATCCAAAGGTTATATGAGATCAGTCAAAAAATATGTAATAAAATAGGATATTCAAACATATATATTAAATCTTTTTAGATGAATATTCATTACATTATATAAACCCATTCTTGAGGATCAAAAAGGTATAATGCCTTTGCAAGCATGGAAACAAAAACTACTGGTTGATATGTGAACTAAATAATCTCCCACTATGTTGTTCATAACTAGAAAAATTCATTTAGATATCATACAAAATACATTTCTTCATAACCTAAGGAAAGGAAACATAAGAAAGTTTGATCTCAGATTCTCAATAAGGGTAAACAAGGGAGATACAAAAGAATAAAATGAGCATATGGGTATGAAAACAAGATCCTATCTTTTGGAAACCATAACCTACATATAAAATATTATAATATAGAGTCATGGAATACATATTTCTAGTTCATAAGACATGAATCACAAGGAAAAGAAATTACATAATCCACAATAGCATAATAGTTCTATAAGATATAGAATTTTAACATACACATAAGTATAGAAAATAATTTCCACAGTAGTCAAGCCACACTACAAAGGAATTATAGTGGAATGGGTTCACACCCCAAACCATCATAGTAGTCATGGTCCATTATCAAGACCATCCTAGTAGAATAATTCCTATACTATACCGGGTCCAATCCCCATTCAAGTCATGTATTTCTCATGAGATAGATTTCATTACCAAATGCATTGGATGGAGATATAGGTCTAGTCACATGATGAGAATCATATTTATGTGTGTCACAAGATTATAAAATGTTTATCATATCAGATCCCTTGAAATTAATTGGGTTTCATAAAAATTTCATGATACTGTATCCCTTCTTAAATAGATTTGTTTCATAATCATTTCATCTTTTCATCGTAGTAGAACATGTGAAAAAATAAGCGGGTTTTATAAGAAATTTATCATTAGATAACTGGTGGAATAAAAATAAGTTTCATAAACATATTTTCACCATAAATAGTTCAGAAAAATAGTAAAAATATTTTCCCCAGTTCATATCCCTAGTAAATCATAAGTTACCTCATTTTATATCATATTATATGTAAAATTATTCTGAAATATAAATCATAAGGATCATTTTTTAGGAAGAAAATTTTTCTTTGAAAATCACTTATGAAAACTAAAAAATCATTGAATATTTTGGAAATATTTTTTTGAAAATAATATTGAAAATTTAAAATTAATGTTTTAAAACATTATAATACCATGATGGAGGAAAATTCCATGCATGTCGTACATGTTAAAACAATGATTCTGTTCACATTTTCAATAAAAAGAAAAAGAGAAATGATTGGAAATGTGAAATAGTGATTCCATTCAAAGAAAATTTAAAATTTAAAACATGGGTAAAAATTTATTTAATAAACCATTTTTATAATGATAAAAAAATTTAATTTTTTTATATTATATGGTTTTAGAATAAATGTGTTTTTGACTGAAGTGAGAAATGAGGAAAATTTCTCATAAAAATATTATTTTAATTCCACATGGACATAAAGAGAGGAAAATGAAGGGAAATCATGTATTATCATGAAATTGATAGATGGAAATAAATTACATAAGTTTCATGAGGGATTCATCATAAAATTTTATCATTTGAAACATAATGATAAAAAATCCTGATAAACGATGAGATTGTAACAAAACATAATTACCACTTTGGAAAATTTGAATTGTAAGCCTCGTGAAGGAATAAAATATAATGAAAATTAAAATATAAAGAGAATAAATAAATTAATTATATTACATTTCAAATTGTCTGTATGTAAAACTCATAGAATATTATAGATGTATAATAGGCCATTTGTTTCAAGGAAAAAATTTGAGACAAAGATATATTACCTTAAGTATCAAATTCCTTCATACGTGTTTATAAAACATGTATAATAAATATATTTTTTATTATAAATCTATTATATATATATATATCTTAGAATATATGATTTACTTATTACCTTTTATCACCTGTTTATTAAACATCCCAGGTTAAAGTCTCATTTCAGGCAATAACTGCTTTTTATTTTTTGTATGTTTTGATTTGTTGTTCTGGCTACAATTAAATTGATCATGGATAGATAATATCAATAATTTCAACCATTATATAAATATATTTTTATTTATTATATATATTTTTAGAGTAATCCATATGAGTTATGTATAGAAAATGAGATACATCATTTATAGAGTTAGTATGTCATATATATGCGTTAACACTATTTTAATTTTATTAATGGATTGAATGAAATAATGATAAATAATATATTAATAATTTTTAATATTTTTAGTTAATTCTTATCACATATTTTCATTAAAATTATCATTATTACCTTCCATGTAAAGTGTGAATGGAACATGTCTCTTTGCAAGGTGGTAGTCCGCCATACACACAAATGATGTTGTTGTATCCCAAAAGAATGAAATGTATGAAGGTATATGTGATATAAAAATTTCATAATTAGAATAATATCATAAATATCATATTTAAATATTTAATCAAACATTATATCAATTCGTTAGAGGTGGTGATAGAAAACGAAGAACATCGGTTCACGAAGCAGTAGTCTTCTACACACATGAATGATGATTTCATATCCCATTTGATGGAAGAGGAGAATATTTTAGTTTAAAATATTAATATAAAAACATATTTGTATATCAATAATTCTTAGGGTATTATATCATCATTTTTTAATAAAACATGAAGTAGGTGTATGAAGAAATAAAATAAAATGCTCGGTTAGGGGTGTTGCCCCTTCTTCAAACAACATCTTTTGGGTTACACCAAAAGTATTCTCAGGATTGATTTATGACCAAACTAAGGCTTATTGGATTATAATAGGGAGGTAAGGAAGTGATTTTTGTATTATTTTTCCAAATAAAATTGATTTGGAAGTGTAAAGAGGAGTGGATAGGGGGTCACCTTTTATAAGTGAGTTGAGTGGCACAATTGTAATTTTTTGAATAGAAAAATGTGTATCTGCATTTTTCACATGAAAATATGATAACAAAATATACCATTATCAATAATACAATATATATGGTCTAAATATGGATATACCATGGGTTTTTTACAAGTTTTGGGTTATTTGTAATACTTATCTTTTCAGTTTAACACCCCTAGTAAACCCATTTTTACTTTAACCATGGTAAACAATATTTAATTTTTTACTATTTATTATGAAATTAATTAAGTTAAACCTATTAGATAAAATAAAATATAATGTTTACAAATATAGAATTCATTTTTCCATATTCCATTCATATATTTGGTAAAATTTAATTTAAAATTAATCTTTTGTATGCAATGAGAAAGCAAGTTTTCAAAGAAAGAATGATTAAAAAATTAAATAGATATCAAATCAAAACTCAAAATTGAAAAAGATTATTATGAAATAAATTTTAATAAATTTTATATACTTTGACTTATTTTAATTTTAAACATATTTTAAAACAAAAATTATCCTTATAAATTCTTTATATGAAAAGATCATTTTCAAAAAAACCTACATTTTTTGGTATTCAATGAAAAATTAAACTTTTCCCCAAAATAAAAAAAAACCACCCTATGAAAATTTTGACATGATGATTTTAAAAATGAGATTTATTTTATCACATTTATTTTATAAAAGTTTTAAAAAATTAATATCATTGTTGTTCACTAAAAGAAATAATGAATTTCTTTTTGAGAAAATAGTATTTTTGAAACATATAAAGAATTTATGGAAAATGAAGTATTTTAATCAATATATTTTCTTTATATAAAAACTTTAACAATTATATTAAAAAATTATTTATTATTTATCATATCTCTATGTTTAATTTATGTGTAATAATGGTCATATTTAAATAATAATATTAATGGTCTTTCATAGTTCATTAATACTCGGTGTTGCATGTAACCCAAGCTATGAAATATATTTATTTTGTTAAAAAAAAATTCCTTAAATACCATGGAGAATATATTTGTCCCACATAAAATCAATTAATCCTTTGAAATTATTCCCTTTTATAGAAATAAATGAGGATACTTATACCTCATTAGTTCCTCATGTTCTAATGTAGTTTCTTCAAACTGGTGGTTTAGCCACAAAACCTTGACACAATGAGTAGTCTTGTTTTATAGAAAGATCTATGTATTATAAATAATCTAGACAAGTTTTTCCTCAAAATAATATCATTAGATATTTTTACAACCTCTGAGTTTAGTACATGTGAAGGATTAGGTTTATACATACCTAGTGGAGATACATGGAACATATCATGAATATAAGAGAGGTTTTTTGGATGTTCCAATCGATAAGATACCATCATGATCTGATCAAGAATGTTAATGGGAATAATATAAAATGTTTTTAGTTTTAAATTAATTGAAAATATCATTACACTCTTTTATGGATTAATTATTATAAACACTATGACACAATCATCAAATTCCAGATTACACTAGTGATTGTTGTCATAACTTTTTAGCTACCTTGATGTGTTGATAAATGGATATAACCTTATCAAACATTTCTACAAATATATTAGGTATCAATTGATTTCATTATCCATCTTCATTCCAACACATTGGATCTCTATACTTCTTTCCATATAGGGATTCATAAGGATCCACCTGAATACTCATGTAAATGTCATTGTTGTATAAAAAACTCAATTAGTTGAAGGTGTTGATCCCAACCAACATTGAAATCCATATAACAAGATCTCAGTATACCCTCTTGGGTTTGAATCATTATCTTTGACTAACCATATATATAATGATTATATGAAATGTTGAAACTTAACTCTGTATTCAAGGAATGATGAAGACTTCTCATGAACAATGAGATACAAATTGAATCCTGATGAGACATAATGGAATTTGGTACTCTATTAATCCTTAACACATAATTAATATAAAAATTAGAAATATGATCAAGATATAAGTATTCTATAATAGAGATTAAGTGTGATTTATTTGTAAGGAAATCAACTACAACCCATAAAACATTATTCACTTTAGATGGTTTGCAGAGTTTGATGATAAAATCTATTGTTATGTGTTACAATTTACATTCTATTATGGGTAATAGATGTAATATTTCCTCAGAAATTGGTCTCTCAACCTTAATATATTGATATACCATGCACTAAGAAAAAAACTCTACAATATCCCTCTTCATTCCATCCCACCAAAAAATACACTCTCAAATCTTTATAAATCTTCTTACTTCGTAAATGAATAGGGAATGAAGAACTAGAAGCATCTTATAAAATTTTCTTCCTAAAATCATGAATGAATGAAACCCATATGATATTATTGAATCTTTTCATTCCATCAAGATCTAAGTTAAACTCCAAAATATTTATAACCTTATTTTTTATCTCTATAACTTTAATATGCACCTATTTAGTTTTCAAATAGATATATGGTTGAACAATAAATTTAGAAATATAAGATTTCTCCCCTTCCTTTAGGATTTACATATCCATTCATAAAAAATCCATAAATATTGGATCTTTTTTAATCCTCATCTTGGATAAACTAGAATGATCCTTTCTATTTAAGGCATCATCCACCTTATTCTCTTTCTCTAGGTGGTAATGTATTATATAGTGATAATATTTAATTATCTCTAAACAACCTATAGAGATCATATTCAAATCCTTCTATGTGAATATATACTTTAAAATTTAGGATCAGTATATATATAACAATATTCTATGTAAATATAGTGCCTCTATATATTTAATGGAAAAATACTTCACCTAACTCTAAATCATGATCTAAGTAATTTTCTCATGAACCATCAATTTTCAAGAGGAATAATATATAAACATGTCATTTTATAGAAGAAAAAATATGAATAACTTATTGGATGCATCCATATAGATTACAAACCCATCCCTACTATAGGGTAATTTAATGTTAGGTGTGCTAAAAAATCTTCTCTTTGGTTCCTTGAAATTTTCCTCATACTAATCTGTCCAAAGGAACATTACTCCCTTCCGAGTTAACATGGTTAGAGGATTAGATAGTCTTGATAATTCTCCACATTCGATCGATAATATATATAAACCATTAAAACTATGGACCTCTTCCATCATGGTTGGTCCTGGATAACACTCACAACCTTTTTCCTTGAGGGATTTACCATTACACCCTCATTAGAGATTATACAACCCAAAAATGAAACCTTTTGTAGCCAGAATTCAAACATTGTAAATTTTTCATATAATTTCTCTTTTCTTAGTGTATTTAGTGTAATTCTCCAGTAATATTCATTATCAACATTTTATTTTTAATATATAATAATATCATCTATAAAATATACCACAAACAGAACAATTTAATCTCTAAAGACATTATTCATTAAATCCATGAAGTTAGCGAGGAAATTTGTAAGATCGAATTGAATAAATATATTTTCATAGGGTACATAAATTCTATGGAATGTTTTCTTGTGTATATTATTATAATTAAGAAAAAATTTATGATATCTAGAATAAATATAAATTTTGTAAAAGTATTTCGATCTGCATAGTTGATCAAAAAGGTTATCAATATTGGGTAGAGGACACTTGTTATTGATTGTGATCTTTTTTAGCTGAAGATAATCAATGAAAACTGTCATCAATCCATGATTCTTTTTTATAAAAAAGAAAAGGTGAACCAAAGGTGATACACTTGGTCATATAAATCCCTTATCAAGGTTTTCCTAGAGTATATTTTTCAATTTTCTCAACTCAATTTATGGAATTATATAGGGAGTAATTGAAATTGGTGTGGTATAAGGTACAAGTTCTATTTAGAACTCAACTTCATGTTTTAGTGGAATTGTTGTAATTTTCTTTTGTAAATACATCAAAAAAAATCCTACACAGTAAGAATATTAACACTGTTGAGTTTCTCCCCAACCATATGAGATAAATACCCTTCTATAAAAGGAATAAAAACCCATACAATGAATGTTATTTCATTTGGATTTTCATACTTTTTTTCACACTGATAGAATATCATAGGTTGGTCTGGAAAATAAAATGTGAGTTACCATACTAAAAAATTGATTTATGTGTTATATAGAGATATCCAACACATTCCTAATATTATATCAAATTATGAAAAGGAATAATGACAATATTTTTAGGATGCACATTCTCATAAACATTAAATAGAGAGGAATTATAGACTTGAGATGTGATCATCTTAAAATCAGGGATTTTAACTGCTAATTATGAATCTAATAATTTGGGTAGAATCTTTATAACCTTATAAAATTATTCAAAGATGAAAGAATTGGACAATACAAAGTCAAATAATAAATTACAAATTTCATATTAGATGGTAAGTGTGTCTTTTATCAAGTCTTTATCACAACCGTCATAAAAAATAGTGGTCGAATGGGATTTCCCATCATCTCTAGGCTTAATAGGTTTTTGACTTTGATCAATATTAGTATCATTTTTATTTGGGAAATATTTATCATAATTTACATACTCATTTCATTCAAAACATTAGAGTATGGGAGGTGCATTAATTGGACCATTCTCTCTATTTTCATTATTTTCAATCCTCTTCCAATCACATTGGAATTCAATTTCTCGATGATCGTTCCTTTCATATTTAAAAAAATGACTAGTACCATTAAGATAATTTCATGTATGTTTATTCCCAAATCTTGATCATAAATGAAAGATCATATTCTTCTCTCCATGGTCTTTATATATTCCTTAGAATTATATTTTTCTCATCTTATCAAAACCTTGAGATCGACACGTAACCGCAACATCCATTTACACCGTGATCTCACATTGAAAAATATATTTCAGGATACTAAAGTATCTTGTTGATAATTCTATTTGGTGACATGGTTTTTTTAATTCCCCATCCCAATGGGGATAATTCCATGACTCCCCAAGACTACCTCCAATAGGCCAGTGGATGGGGACTAGCGATGAATAGGCATATCACCAACATGGGAGGCTTTAACCTATGTACCCATACACAAGCACACATCTCCAATCCCATAAAATACTGAAATATAAAACCCACTTAAAAACCAAGAATGAATATATATAAAATGAAAAATCAGAGTATGATATAAAGAAATATAATGAAAATAGGGAAAAATATAAGCCCACCACAAAAATTCTGAAAAAACATACAATTTGAAAAGAAAGATATTGAATGATATCAAATTACTAAAGGAAAACACCTCATTATGTCCCATATCACTAAGCACCATTTGGTATTGGTCCATCTAGTAATTTCTTAAAAGGTCAATCATCTTCACAAGAGACGACACACATGGGAAAAGCCCATATTGGTGTGAGTTTAACAATACCCATTAGGACATCCTAAAACTGAAAAACATACAAAAAGGAATAATAATCATCTATGAATAGGTATTTGTCTACAACACATATTACAAGAATATCCATATATACTCAAGAAATGCGCATAGTCTAAAGGTAAGTCAAAACAGTAATACCATCCTAGGATTACAACTCGAAGATTCCATAAAGCACTCATCCGGGAGAACACACTCCCTGAGTCTGATAGAATGGATGATGTTTATCCGAGAGGTAGTTCTCATTGGGTCTTGTCATAGGAATTAATATGCGAATGTCTAAAGAGATACGATACACATATGGTGATCACTCTTATGGACATGGGTTATACCAACAACTCAGTATAGAATGACTATCTAAGTTGAAGATCGATGCCTATGTTTTTTTTCATGACTATAACACGAACACAACCTAGGGTAAGAAGATGATACATGATATATCTCTAGGACTCATAGAAGGATTCCAACAAACTCTATAAAATAATTCATATTTAATAAACTATTTTTTAGGTGTAGGAGGTGATTCCATAATAACCCTTAAGGAAAGGATATGGGTATTGTAACCAAAAGAAACATGTCTATGATACATAGGATAAGGGATCTATGACAACATTTAATGAGTACATAGTATGTAGTAGGGTTACATGTTGTTTCCCTTTGACCTTGGGTCCTGACCTAGTAAATGGACCATGAACATGTCTATGTAAAAGAACAAAGTATCCTTCCCATGTTCCTCATATCATTTACCGGTACAATTTTGTGCCCATGTATCCTAGGATAAGTTGTGATCATGTAGGAGTACACGACATGCCTGTGGACTTGTACTCTCATCATGTGTCCATATACCCTCTGAGTTATATGTCTATCTCACCAATAGAGACCACATGGCCTGTGATAGGGTCACACTCTGTGTAATCCTAGATTACATACCACATGCATTGTTTTTTTCTAGAAAACTAGGTTCTTATTTCAATGCATGCTCATGCCACTTATTCCTTGAAATATAGGACCAATCACCCTAGGAATAGTGGATCTATCATGATTGTACCTTTCTGTAATCAATCACCAGATTCCAACTATTAGATTTCATATAAAACACCATGTTTTTCATTTATGGTTTTAGGATGAAGAACACCTAAATTGGGTAACTAAATAACTCTAATTCTCTATATTTTCCTATCATTATAACTTTTCACATAATTCCTAGCCTAGATAATATCTTTTGAATTGGTAAACCAAGAAATGGGTTCAGAATGTTTGATTTTCCAGTGAAAGTCAAACTGTGGTCCAAAGGAAATCGACTGTACTAAACAATGAAAAGGGAGAAATGCACAACCATAAACATGAGGGAAAATATTGGACCAATATTCATGTTGGAACCAATATATCACTATTATAATGAAAATGAAAAATCAAAATAATTATAATGAAAATTATCCCAATAAGTCCCTGTAATAATCCAATATCTAAAAATGATCGATACATGAATAAATTAATTGGTCAATTTATTTGAGTTCATACTAGAATCCAAAATGGTTAATGATAACCAAATAAAAAATAAGATCTTGATATGGATATATCACTAATTAATAATGATCATGCGTCATTATCGTTGGTGATATCCTGAATCATGTTACACACCGATCATCAATCCTTGTTTCTTTTGATGTTCAGCTAAGTGAGATCCTCCAACGCTCCCTCAATGGGTTTTACAATGGCACTAGGGTTATATAGATAAAACTAGAATTCCATTATATCCATATTCATAAATAGGATTTAGGTCACTATATAAAATGAATAATAAAATAATTTTACTTAATAATTTTATTTATTTTATGCCCGTGACAACTGTTCCATAAACGCCCTGTGCAAAAAAATGTTATGTCGCACATAGGTTAATACCTACATTATGAACACAACAGTTCCCTTGAAATTCTGATCGGGGCCCCAATTTATAATTAATTCCACTTTTTCACCAAAATAGGTCATACACGTTATTAAATTTAATTAATACCATTCAAACAATTATTCAGGGAATACTGAGTCTCAGAATTACATGTCATCTCAATGCCTTCTCTTGAGAATAATCCATAAAATATCAAAAAATAATACATTGAAAATTGGGGTCATTAAAATCCCCCACCACGGGTATTTACATCCAAAATATTGAAACCAAGTTTTACAAAAAGGGATTTTGGTACTGAGCATGAAACTGGGCCTCCCGATCCTAAATTCCCTCTTATAGATTCATGTGCAGCCACCAGACATGCACTAAAGGAATCACTCACCCATGAAGGATCCTCTCCTTCTAATCGTATATATCCACCAAGTATGTAGAAAAGGTACCTCCAAGATTGATATCTAGATCTCCCCAGTCAATAATGTGTGATGGATCATGTACATAACTCTTTAACTACAACACATGGAAGATGTTGTGTACCCAGTCTAACAATGGTGGTAAAGCTAATTGATACTCCACCTAAACAAATATATGTAGTATCTAGAGATGGATAATTAATCTCAAAGATAGTTTACAACCACATCTAAACCCCCATAATCTAGGTCAATGTGAAACCCATTGGAACATATAGTCTCTATCCTCGAACTAAAAAGGCCCCTATAAAATGTCCGAAAAAGACTTTTGACAGCTCTGTAAAATCCTCATCCACTCCTGGATGATCTGAACCATCTCAGTAGTGGTTCAAAGGAACTCTGGGTCTATAAAGGCAGACTCTCCTAGGTGTGTATGACAATGTGGTGACCTATAGGTCCTTCGATACAAAGTCTCGAATGGAACCATACTGATGGCATAATGGTAGATGTTGTTGTATGAAGGATCCACCAGTGTTAGGTGATTCTCCCATCTATTTCCAAAGGCCAACATGTAAGCTCACTACATTTCCGACAAAACCTGATTGGTTCTCTTCGTATGGCCATAAATATTGTGGTGAAACGTTGAGATCAAGTGTAATTGAGTCCCAAATTCCTCCTGTAATCCTTTCCATAACCAGGATGTGAATTAAGAATCATGTTTAGAAATTATCATCAAGGTAACTACATGGAGTCAGAATATATATTGAACGTAGTGGCATCCCATGTTCCCTATTGAACTCGCCTCCTAAATAGCAAGGAAGTGGGAAAACATGGTTAGCCGGTCTAAGATCACCCATGTGGAATCATGTACCCTCTACATATGTGGAAAACCCATCCTGAATTATGTTGATATTCTATCCCACTTCAACTATGGAACCTCATGGGGTTGAAATAAACCCATAAGAACTCGGTGATAGGCCTTCACTTGCTGAAAAGTAAGGAATCTAGAGGTGAAATCTAAAACTCCCTTTCTTCATACATGGATACCAAAAATAACTGTTGGACTCCTCATGTGTTAATCATGTTTTAATAATCACAAATCTCATTACTGTTAATTAATCTTGATCTTCAGTGCAAATCTTGCTAATGATCTTCAAACTAAACAATAGGTGCATATCATGTTTTTATAATAACAAATCTTAGGGATGTTAATTACTATTTACAAGTTTTATCCATAATTACAATTCTCTCATATATTATCTCTAATGAGTAACCTTAACTCATATTCTGCATATCACTGTCTTAGTCCAAATATAGTTTTTTTGTCTATGTATGGACTCACCGTGAAGGACTCACCGTGACCAGACACCGTGACCACTCACCGTAACCCAGACACCATGAAGGACTCACCGTGACCAGACACCGTGACCAGACACCGTGATCAGACACCGTGAAGAAGACACCGTTTCCATGATCACTGTGACACAGTTTCTTAAGATTTTGCCAATATTATTTTAAGTGATGCTAATGGTCATATTTTTTGTTTTTAATGCAATTAATGTTGTTTAATGCTAGTTGTTGGCTTGACAGGAAACCGTATCTCGTACCTATGAAAAGGGAATCATTCCTACTGCCAGAGCTCATGGAATATAAAGAGGATCGAGCTGCATTAGAGAATATACAAATATACGAGCGAGTGAATGAATGAATGGACACACGCACGCCTGCCACGTCTCGACACATATACATACCACGAGGTGTGCTGGAAGAACAACCAGAGCGTGAATGCAAAGAGACGACTGAACTTACACGGAGAGCTGAGAATGAGAACATAACACAAGAGCTTCATCGACTGTCTCTAAACCAGAAAGTCAAGGAAATAGATGATACTCTGTTTTCCAGACAAAAACCAGAAGAGGACTCAGAGCGAATTCTGATCAAGAAAAGGAGTCCAGAACTGCACGACAATCACTAGAGCCATTTCTAAACTCTAAATATTTTCTATGTGATTTATCTTTTTACATATTGAGCAGTGTGTGTTATTTGCTGTATTTTACACACACACACTGTCTCCTGTACTCAAACTGGAGGATTTGTAAGTCCTCACTCAAATCTCTTACATCTTGTATTTCCCACTGGGATAGTGGTAGAGGTCGTGTGTCACCTGAACAGCTGGTTTGCTGTTGATTTGTTTCCCACAAATAAAAGTGGTAGAGGTCTTGGACCTGGACAGTTTTTTAAACTGTTGTTAACCCCGATCCAGGGTGTGGATAAAATTTCTATAAATT
Organism: Viscum album; assembly: GCA_963277665.1. Lineage (NCBI taxonomy): Eukaryota > Viridiplantae > Streptophyta > Magnoliopsida > Santalales > Viscaceae > Viscum > Viscum album. The sequence goes on from OY728123.1 coordinate 1,101,713,253, forward strand.
TGAGAGGACTAAGTCTCAGCTTGAGACTGAACCTCTTGTTATATCTGATGTGCATATTTTATTTAAGTTTAATGTATACGACATATATTATATTTATTCCACTGCTATTACTTTAAAATACAAAATTATTTTGAAGCTAATTTGATAGTTAGATTAGCAAGTGTTTACACTTATTGTAAATAAGTAGATTAGTTTCAAAAGTTATTTTGATCTTGTGGTTAAACTAACTAAGGCCTAATTAATATTTGATAATCTAAGTGAACATTTACAATCTGTATAAATTCACTATAGTTTAACTTATTTTATAAATTGGGGGATTTTAAATAGACTATGTTTTAACAAAAATTTTAATTAGAACTCAATTCACCCCCCCCCCCTCTTGAGTGTCCACTCCGACCAACATTTGGTATCAGAGGCTTATTTTTGTTTGTTCAAAGATTTTTGAAATACTCTGTTTTTCAACTGTGATTTTAGTTGCATCTCTAAAGATCTTAAATTTATGTTAGTTCTAAATTTTTTCTCTTTCAATTGTCTATCTAAAATCTAGTTACAGATAATATACTAGAGGGTTCTGCTACTAACAGGCCACCTTTCTTCAATGGTACCAACTATGCCCAATGGAAGCTCAAAATGAAAATTCATTTAGAAAGCATAGGTTTTGATATATGGACTGCCATAGAATCAGAATATAAACTTCCCACTACTGCTAGATCCACTTGGGATGAACCTAAAAAGACTGCTTACAATAATAATTGTAAAGTCATGAATTCCCTGTACTGTGCTTTTGGAGATGAAGAGTTTAATAGAATTTCACCTTGTAAAACTGCTTTTGAAATTTGGGATACCTTAGCTGTTTCTCATGAAGGAACAACTAATGTTAAGAAAATGAGATTAAAAACTTATACTATTAAATATGATAATTTTAAAATGAAAACTAATGAAACTATTTCTAAAATGTATCTCAGGTTTAATGAGATAGTCAATACAATGAATTCACTTGGAAAAGCTGTTCCAGCAAAGGAACAAATTATGAGAATCATGAGGTGTTTACCAGACCGATGGAGAGGCACATCTGTTTCAATCAGAGAGTCATGTGACATTGCTGATCTACCTGTTAAAGAACTCATTGGTAAGCTTATAATGTATGAGGAAGAACTTAAGGTGAACAAAGAAGAAGATGATGAACCTAGAAGAAAGTCTGTTTCTTTCAAGACTTAAACTTCAAATAATAAAGATAAAGAGAAGCTTCAAGATATAAACGAAAGTTCAAGCTGTGAAGACGGTGAAAGTGCTTCTGATAGTGATGATGAAATGGCTCACATTGCCAGAAGGTTTAAGAAGTTCTATAGGAAGAAGAAGTTTTTCAGAAAATCAAATTACAAAGGAAAGTATGACAATAAGGAACATTGGAAAAAGGATATGAAAAATCGAGATAAAAGTAATGAAGTTGTCTTTTATTATTGAAAAAGGAAAGGACATATTAAAGCAGACTGCCCAAATCTCAAATTCAAGAAGAATTATGATTACAAGGATAGTAAGTACAAAAAGGCTATGAAGGCTACTTGGAGCACTTTTGAGGATAGCTCCACTGAATCTGAAGTCTCTGAAACTGAACACAGAAATAAGGTAAACATGTGTTTTATGAAAAACACTTCTGAGGTAACAGCTGAAACTCCTGCTTTAAATTCTTATTATTCTGGAGATGATACTGACTTTGATAACATGTCAAAATCTGAACTATTTGAATATTGTGATATGTTAGAAGAAACCTGTAATGAGCTGAAAGACAAATAAAAAGGTTTAAAGAAATAGTATGCTTTAACTGTTAAACATAAATATGATCTTGATATTGAAATGGAAAAGAATTCTCAGTTACATAAACAAAACACTGAACTGAAATTATCTAATGAGCAAATCAGAAAGGATTTAGAGAAATTCACAAATGGAAATGATACACTAACTCAAATGCTAGGAATGAAAGTTGCACCAAAATACACTACCGGAATAGGCTAAAAACCTGAACAGAGACAGTTTACTAAGAATAGATTTATTCCTAAATCTGGACAGAATGCTGCTAATTCTAGTTCTGGTCATTTATATGCTTCAACTAGTTATATTCATAGTTATGTATCTAATAAGGTTTATCTTTCAAAGTCTATTGATTCTAAAACTTTTATGAGACCCATAAGACAAATTTGGGTACCAAAAGCTTTGATTGCTAACCTATCTGGACCCAAGAAGATCTGGGTACCAAAATCATTTCCTATATAAATCTATTTTATAGGAATCCTGCTTAAAGAGATCCTGTAGGAAGACCTGGTACTTGGACAGTGGATGTTCAAGACATATGTCTGGAGACTTCTCATGCTTTAAAAGCTTAGTCAGAGTTGATGGAGGTTTTGTCACCTTTGGTGACAATTCTAAAGGGAAAATCATCGGCTTAGGCCAGATTGGTAACACTGACTCAGTATTAATTTCTAAAGTTTTATTTGTTGATGGACTTAAATATAATCTGTTAAGTATTTCTCAGTTATGTGATGATGGTTTTAATGTTAAATTTGAAAATGATTCGTGCAATGTTTTTAATTCTCAACATGCTTTAGTATTTTCTGCCCTGCGAAATGAAAATGTTTATGCTGTTGATTTAAATTCTTTAGCTATGCAGAATATTACTTGTTTAAATTCATTTCATAAAGAGTCTTGGCTTTGGTACAGAAGATTAGGACACTGCAATATACACTCTCTTAGAAAACTTACTAGGAAGAACTTAGTTAGAGACCTACCCAAACTTGAGTTTCCAAATGTCAAAGTTTGTAATCCCTGTCAAAAGGGAAAGCAACATAATGTTTCTTTCAAATCAAATAAATAAGTTTCAACTTCTCAACCTCTCGAGTGGGTTCACATGGATTTATTTGGACAATCTAGAGTTTCTAGCTTAATTGGGAAGCACTATGTCTATGTCCTAGTAGATGACTTTTCTAGATATACTTGGGTATATTTTCTAGCTCACAAAAGTGAAGCTTGTTCTTAATTTGTTAAATACTCCAAATCTATAGAAAACCTTAGTGGACTTAAGATTAAAACTCTGAGAAGTGATCATGGCCATGAATTTGAGAATCATGAATTTGAATCTTACTGCTCTCACAATGGATATAGTCACAATTTCTCTGCCCATAGGACACCCCAGCAAAATGGTGTAGTAGAAAGAAGGAATAGAACTCTTCAAGAAATTGCTTGAACTATGCTTAATGAGTATGACCTACCTGTTTATTTTTGGGCTGAAGCTATAAATACAGCTTTTTATTTTATCAATAGAGTCTTAATTAGACCTATTCTTAAGAGGACCCCTTATGAGTTGTGGAACCATAGGAAACCAAAGGTTAACTACTTCAAAGTTTTTGGTTGCAAAGTCTTTATTCTTAATACTAAATACAATCTCGACAAATTTGCATCCAAGTGTGATGAAGGAATTTTCCTAGGTTACTCTACTTCTAGTAAAGCCTATAGAGTTTTCAATAAGAGAACCAAGTGTGTGGAAGAATCTATTCACATCAAGTTTGATGAAACTGATCCACATGAGCCTAAAACCTCTCTTAAAAATCTTGAAGATGATCAATTTGTTTTGAACCTTAATGATAAGGACAGTGGACCTATAGTTAAAACGTCCAATTCTGGAAATTTTCCAGAACCTGCTTCGGTTGATTCCCAACCTGTTGAGGAACCTGAAATTTCTAGCCCTACCTTTACTAGATCAACTAGAATTCTGAAGTATCATTCTTTAGATGCTGTTGTAGGAAATATTTATAGAGGGACACCGACTAGAGCTTCTCTTAGAAATCAGGTTGAACATCAAGCCTTCTTGTCACAACTTGAACCTAAAAACATTGATGATGTTATTAATGATGAATTTTGGGTAATTGCTATGCAAGAATAACTCAATCAGTTTGAAAGAAATAAAGTTTGGAATCTTGTTGAAAGACCTAAGGACACTTTCACAATAGGCACAAAATGGGTGTTTAGAAACAAAGTAGATGAATCCATAAACATAGTTATAAATAAAGATATACTAGTTGCACAAGTCTATAGTCAAGAAGAAGGTATTGACTATGAGGAGAATTTTTCTCCAGTAGCCAGATTAGAAGCTATTAGGATTTTACTTGCTTATGCTGCACATCTAAATTTTAAACTATATCAAATGGATGTCGAGAGTGCATTCTTAAATGGATATATTACTGAGGATATTTTTGTTGAACAACCACCTGGTTTTTCAAACCCTCATTTTCCAAATCATATTTTCAAATTATCAAAAGCTTTATATGGTTTAAAGCAAGCTCCAAGAGCTTGGTATGATAGACTAAGTACTTTTCTAATTTCTAAAGGTTTTACAAAAGGAATAGCTAATCCTACTCTTTTTTTAAAATGAATTTCTAAAGATGTTTTAGTAGTACAAATTTATGTTGATGATATTATCTTTGGATATTCTAAAAATTCATTATGTACTAATTTTTCAAAAATGATGCAAAATGAATTTGAAATGAGTTTAATGGGTGAACTTAAATTCTTTCTTGGTTTTCAAAATTTTCAAAATGATGATGGAATTATTTTCACTCAAAGTAAATATAATAGAGATCTTTTAAAAAGTTTTGGATTGGATATCACAAAAAGTAGTGACACTCCCATGAGTACCACCTGTAAGATGGATCTTGATGAAAATGGTAAATCTGTTGATCAAACCACTTATAGAGGAATGATTGGAAGTCTACTCTACCTGACTGCTAGTCATCCTGATATTATGTTTAGTGTGTGTATGTGTGATCATTTTCAAGAAAACCCTAAAGATTCACATTTAAATGTTGTAAAGAAAATTTTCAAATACCTCAAGCATACTCCCAATTTAGGAATGTTCTATCCCCAAGGAAAATCATTTGAACTAGTTAGTTATTTTGATGCTGACTTTGCTGGATGTAAGCTAGATAGAAAAAGCACCTCTGGAACATGTCATCTTTTAGGCAAGTCACTAGTATCATGGTGTAGTAAGAAACAAAATTCTATTGCATTGTCAACTGCAGAAGCTGAATACATAGCTGCTGGAAGTTGTTGTGCACAAATTTTGTGGATGAAACACACATTACTAGACTATGGATATCAATTCAGACATGTCTCAATAAATTGTGACAACACAAGTGTTATTAATATTTCTAAGAATCCTATTTCTCAATCTAGGACAAAACATATTGATGTAAGACATCACTTTTTGAGGTATCATTATCAAAAAGGTGATATCACTTTGGAATTCATTGGTACTGAATATCAACTTACTGATATATTCACTAAACCATTAAATTTTGAAAGATTAGACTACATCATACATGATCCTGGTATGATTAATCATAAATGAATATCTTACTGTTTCTAAGTTACTGTTTTTATGCTCACGGTTTGACAACTCACTGTCTCACCATGACTATATAAAATGCTCACTGTTTCACCATGATGACTATAAACTGTCTCACTGCAATGGTTAGTTTTCTGTCTCACTGGGAGAAGTATGATTATTTTTATTATTTTTATTTTATTTTTACCCGTATCGTGGTAATTTTTATTTCACCGCTATTTGATTTCCCGCGTTTGTGTTTTTATGACGTTTGACATTACCAAATGATAAAACTTAAGTGTTTCATTCGACTCCTTACCCGAATTCTCTCCTGAACCTTCTTTTCCTTCTTGCCCGAACCTTTAGTGAATGCCAAGGATGAAGCATCCATCTTCACCCTCGTTTGAGAAGCGCCACTCTATGAAATAAAGGAGGATACCGAGGATATCTCCCGAAGGACCTCTAAACCCAAACCTGGTAAGCCGTACAGTTGTACCTAAAAAAGAGGTTTTCCCCGAATGGTTGCTATCTAGCTGATCATTAGTTTTGAAATTTTTAAAAGAACAAGGATGGATTGAATGGTTCACTGGGCAGAATAGACCGATTTAACTGAGGATTGTATCTCAATTCTATCAGTATGTGAAGTTTTATTTTGTGTTTGGAGAAAGCTTTTTGGTGACCAGCTAGATCGATGGTCAGAAGTGCTCTTTCTCTTCAATGCTGTGGGCTGGATGCCTAATAATTCCACATGAAGGAGTGTATGAAGATTACCAAAGAGACCCTCCTCCAACAACTGACATCTTTGACCTAGAAACCGCTTTGGAAAATCTAACTGGAAATGGAACCAAGAGAAGGGCCATAGCTGCTGAACGGGATGGGGAGACAAGACTTTTGTTCAAGTTTGTTCAGAATTTGATTATTCCAAGAAAAGGAGATTTTGCTGTGATGAAGTATCAGGATGTGTTCCTGATTCACCTGTTGAAGAATGGCCAGAAGATCAATCTGTGTAAGTATGTTATCAACCATATCTGTGAGCTGATCAATGTAACTTCCAAATCCACCTCCCTATTTTATTTAAGGATGATTTCAGCCATGTTAGTCTCAAAAGGAATGGTTGGACCGAATGAAGAAAAATTAGAGGACTTTTATTTCTGCCTATCCATGCCTATCATCAGAAGGATGAAGATTAGCTAGAATCCATGGAAAAAGCAATGGGTTGAGGATAGTCATCAACTGTATAAAAAGTTTAATCCTGTTGTCTATCCATGAAGTCCTAAGAACCTACATGATCCTGGTTTGGAACTAGATGAAGTGGATGAGTACTCAGAAGAAGAATAAAAAGAAGAAGTAACAGCTGAAGTTCCACCCAAAGAAGAATCTGTAATACCTCCAATGGAAATAGTTCCTGTTGAAGAGGAAAGGGCTGTTATATCTGCTGTTATCCCTGCTGAAATACCTCAAGGAGAGGAATTTGTTATTGAAGAGACTCTTTATGTTGAGAAAGAAGCAAGTCTGGAAGCTTATCCAGTGGAACAATCGGTTCCTGAGGTTATTCTATCTGCTGAAGAAAGAATGGAAATTTCCTTTCAGCTGGCAAGGCAAGAATTTTCTGAAGAGATTAGGAATGATCCTGTGGATCTTGTCCATGTTCCTGAACCTCAAGAATCCGGAAGGGAAGCACAAGTTGAGGGGGAGGATACTCGAAATCCTGATATTGTGGAAGCTGGGTCTGGTGAAGCTTCTCAACCTTATGTCACTTTCTCTGTACACTCTCGGTATGAGTTCCCAAGCTTTTATGATGTGAATAAGTCACAACAAGTGACTGCAACTGGAATGGATCTTTCTTCTCTGTTTCAACTGAAGTCCTTAGCTCATTCAGAACCAGAATTAGAGCCCTAACCTCAATCTAGATCAGAATCTGAGTCTGAAGATGACTCTGACACTCAACCAGAATCTGAGCCTCTACCTTTACCTGCATCCTTACCTGAGCTTCATTCCTTTGTAACCAAAGATGATCTGAAAGCTTTTGGCGAGACTTTGTTAGCTGGTTTTGAGAAAATTGTTGCCACTCAACCTCACCCAGTGACTCAATTAAGTCAAGAAGATGCATCAATTCTCTTGGAAAATATTATCTTGAATATTCAGCCAAGGATGATCTGAGAAATTCAAGAATTCCGAGTAGAGAATAAGCTGCTGAGTGATGATGTTGCAAATCTGAAAAGTATTGTAGCAAGTCTTCAGAATGAGCTATCTGTGAGATCAGAGCCTGCTCCTCTTTCTGCCCCTGCACCTGATGCTGTTTCACCCGAGTCTTCTGATTCCCTCCTTGCTAGGGAGATTGTGTCTCAAGTTCATCCTTACCTTCTATATTTTGATGAAAAGATTAGAAAAATGCACATGAAGATGCTGGAACGCATGAGAGAGATTGTGGATACTCTGAATAAGCTTACAGATGAATACACTGGATGTCTGCAAAAAGTTCTGAAACAACTCAAAGTTCTAACCGAAGCTTTCAAGGCTTCACCTGCTTCTGGTCAGACCTCCACACCTGCTTTGGATGATTCTCTGCTGAGATCCTTAATTAAGGAAAAATTACAGAATGCCTTTAGTGGCTTGGATCTATCTTCTTTGTCAGAAGTAATTAAGAACAGTGATAGAGCATTGGACTTGGTTAGGATCCATTCAAAGATAGCCAATGATGCTCAATAAGAGATCTCCAAGAAAATAGATTTATATCTTTCCCGGATTTTCTCTAAAAGTGACATGACAGATCACTTTAGATATCTTGTGGAAAATCCGAGAATCCCTCCAGTGACTCAAGATTTTAAAGCTCAAGTTCAGAAACATTCAGAGTTCACCAGATTGTTGGACAGATTTCTGGAGAATAAGGATGATTTTGAAAAGGCTATGAAGTATGGTGGTGAAATCATTACTGATTTCATCAATATTTTGAAGCTGTATCTTTATGTGCAGAGTACTACTATAGTTGCTCCAGCTGCTGCACCCCTTAGACCTGAACTTCCTACCTTAGCATCTACTACCATGACAGTTAGCCAAGCCCTTTCTCAGATCCAACCAGTCATTCTTGACCAACCTAAGCCTAGATCTTCTACTACTCCTACTTTGGCTCCATCCGTTTTTTGAAGGTCTACCCTTACCCACGTTGTCTACCTCTTCTATGCCTTCTTCTACTTCAGAACCATCTCCTACTGCTGATAAAGGCAAGACAAAAATGGATCCCTAAAGAGTTTACCGCCTATATTTCTTTTTGATGGGATGTCATTTCTTGTTTCCAGTTTTTACTTCTCCTGTACTTTGTATTATGAATGCTTTGGTTAATGATAATTTCCGAGTTTCATTTCCTTTTCCCTACTTTTTGATAATCCAAAAAGGGGGAGAAAAACCTACAAGAAGTATCAGTTCTATAATAGTATAAATGGGGGAGAAAAACTGCAAGTATCTGTTCTATAATGTTTTTGCTATGCTAGTATCTTTAATATGGCATATCTTTTATATTCTGCCTATATGTGATTTGTGATCGTCAAAAAGGGGGAGATTGTTGGACTCCTCATGTGTTAATCATGTTTTAATAATCAAAAATCTCATTACTATTAATTAATCTTTATCTTCAGTGCACATCTTGCTAATGCTCTTCAAACTAAACAATAGGTGCATATCATGTTTTTATAATAACAAATATTATGGATGTTAATTACTCTTTACCAGTTTTATGCATAATTACAATTCTCTCATATATTATCTCTAATGAGTAACCTTAACTCATATTCTGCATATCACTGTCTTAGTCCAAATACAGTTTTTTTGTCTAAGTATGGACTCACCGTGAAGGACTCACCGTGACTAGACACCGTGACCACTCACCGTAAAGAAGACACCGTTTCCATGATCACTGTGACACCGTTTCTTAAGCTTTTGTCAATATTATTTTAAGTGATGCTAACAGTCATATTTGTTGTTTTCAATGCAATTAATGTTGTTTAATGCTAGTTGTTGGCCTGACAGGAAACCTTATCTCGTACCTATGAAAAGGGAATCATTCCTACTGCCAGAGCTCATGGAATATAAAGAGGATCGAGCTGCATTAGAGAATATACGAATATACGAGCGAGCAAACGAACTAATGCACGCACGCACACCTGACACGTCTCGACACATATACATACCACGAGGTGTGCTGGAAGAACAACCAGAGCGTGAATGCAAAGAGATGACTGAACTTACACAAAGAGCTGAGAACGAGAAAATAACACAAGAGCTTCATTGACTGTCTCTACACCTGGAAGTCAAGGAAATAGACGATACTCTGTTTTCTAGACAAAAACCAGAAGAGGACTCAGAGAAAATTCTGATCAACCAAAGGAGTCCAGAACTGCACGACAATCACTAGAGCCATTTCTAAACTCTAAATATTTTCTCTGTGATTTATCTTTCTACATATTGAGAAGTGTGTGTTATATACTATATTTTACACACACACTGTCTCCTGTACTCAAACTGGAGGATTTTTAAATCCTCACTCAACTCTCTTACATCTTGTATTTCCCACAGGGATAGTGGTAGAGGTTGTGTGTGACCTGAACAGCTGGTTTGCTGTTGCTTTGTTTCCCACGATTAATAGTGGTAGAGGTCTTGGACCTGGACAGTTTTGTAAACTGTTGTTAACCCCGATCCAGGGTGTGGATCAAATTTATATAAATTTGAGAGGACTAAGTATCAGCTTGAGACTGAATCTATTTTTATATCTGTTGTGAATCTTTTATTTAAGTTTAATGTATACGATATATATTATATTTATTCCGCTGTTATTACTGTAAAATAATTTTTTTTTGAAGCTACTTTGATAGTTAGATTAGCAAGTGTTTACACTTATTGTAAATAAGTAGATTAGTTTCAAATGTTAGTCTGATCTTGTGGTTAAACTATCTGAGACCTAATAAATCTTTGAGAAGCTAAGTGAACATTTACAATCTGTATAAATTCACTATAGTTTAACTTACTTTATAAATCAGGGGATTTTAACTAGACTATGTTTTAACAGAAATTTTAATTGGAACTCAATTCACCCCCCCTCTTGAGTGTCCACTCCGACCAACAATAACATTAGAGGTACCAGTACATATCTTACTCACCGGGATGTATCACTAAAGGGGAATTATGAAACTCTCTGAGAACCTACTCTTATAACTTCACTTCTACTATCATGCGACCTATGAAAAGAATGACATGGTCCCCTCTATTAGAAAATGCATCACGAGAATGTCCAGTAGATATTTGAGTATGTAGGGTCTCATAGTAGGAATACCTAAGTTATTCCACCATGAATCCCTAAATTATTGTATGGGTAACAACTATAAAATAGAGGTAAGCTCCTTCATCTCCATCCAGAAGGAATAACTGAAATGAACCCAACTACTTTGATGCCATGTTCATCAACTGCAAATAAGATCTCATGTTTTTGGAATCTACTTCCACATTACCCTTCCCAGGAGTATATTTAATTTTGAATCCATAATCATTAGTAATTATTGAAATCACATATATCTCTAGTTATTATATTTTTAAGAGAAGGCATACATAAGGCTCTTATGATTAGAATACAAGATAAACCTCATGTCCATCTAGAAATGTCACCATATTGTTGGTACGAATACTACCACTGAAAACTCAATATCATGTTTCATGTAGTTATAGTCACATGTATTCAACTAATATGAACCATACTCAATAACTTACTACCTCTGAAACAGATCACAACCAAGATTAGTTCCTCATGCATCACAGAACACTGGGTACGAGAAACCCTCAGGAAATCGCAAGGTGGGAGCTATCGTCAATCTTTGTATTAACAACTAAAAACCTACTAACACCTATCTATCCACAAAAATGTATTTAACTTTCATGTAAAATAAATCATAGGTGCTAATACCTTGTAGAAGTCAGGTAGGAATATATAGACATAGCCAGCCAACATAAGGAAGCTTCACACCTCTGTCATGCTCTTGGGTGGCTCCCAAGCTAACACTATCTCAACCTTGGCCAGGTTCACTTCCACTATGTCTACTATGATAATGTGTCCCAGAAATTGGATATCCGATATCAAGAAATGATACTTCAAGAGATTCCAATAGAATTGGTCCTCTTAGAGTACATCTCAAACCATCCTCAAGTGTCACACATGCTCCTACTCAGATGCTGAGTACACAGGGATATCATCGATGAAGACCACCATAAATTAGTCTATGAAAGGATGAAAGATATAATTTATGAGTCCCATGAACACTATTGGGTAATTCTTCACACCAAATGGAAACAATAAGTTCTCAAAGTGACCATAGTGACATCTGAATTCCATCTTTTAGAAATCCTCATCCCGTACTTGAAACTCATGAAAGAATAATTTAATTTCAAAATTTTAAAAAAATGACACCCATATTAACTAATCAAAGATGTCATAAATACTTTTTATTGGATACTTTATCATCATGGTAACTAGGTTCTAGCACTAATATTCCACACATAAACTCAAGCTCCCATTTTCCTTATTGTAAAAAAAACCAGGCCTGCCCAAGGTTAAGGGTCTAACAAAGCCCTTCATCTATAAGTCCTCCAACTACACCCTATTATTTCAAGGATTCACAGGATCCATCAATATGATGGGATATATATTAGTTTCATCCAAAGGTGTAGATAAATTCATAACTCTTTTCCAAAACTAGGAGGTAAGCCATGAAAATCCTATGAGAATACTCCCTCATACTCTACCACCACTATAGGGAACCAAAAACTCATAAAAAATATTGCACAATGGATCATTATAGAAAAATAATTTGTAATATATTTCACACACCTGTGACATGTCCATCATGTTCTTTCTATGATTCATTTTTACCATAAATGGAAAACCAAGTCACATCACTTTGGACAGACCGTATCCTTTACCCAAAATAGTCAATCTCAGCATGAATTATAGATAATTAGTCCATACCTAATATAACTCCATAATGAATCATTGTGGATAAAAATATATCCAAGAAAAAAATCTCACCACCAAGATTCAGGTCACACTATCATATAAATGAGAGATCCTGGAGTCATCACCAATACGACTCTTCACGCGTAGGGGTTGAGTCAAGGGATCATCCGGAATATCTAAGTCTCTAACCAGATAGGTGGAAAAAAGTAATGACTAGAAACTATGTCTATCAATAATAAAGGTAATAATGAATTGAAACATATCATAACTTGAATCATTCCTGCAACCACTAAGTTGTAATCATTGACTGGATATGGCTAACCACACCCCTACCCTATCCTCCAGCCTCCTAAGCTTGGTGAGGACCACTAGGGGCTGGTGGTATTAACAATTCAGAGCATCCACCACCACTATCTACTCCCAAAGCTCCTCTTCCACATCTTCCACCTTGATGATCTATTATAGAATCTACCTTTACAGGGTACCCATGGTTTCACTATCAATTGTACGATGATTTATAACATCTATTTCATGATGTACCATACCATCACATGAGTAACACCATCACTATATGGAATGATTAAACCCTTATTGTGAGCGCTGAACCAAAGAACCACTTTCCTAGGACCTCCTCATAAAACATCTCGCACATCCAGGTCTCTGAGATTGACCTTAATTCTCTACTGCTAAGGTCTCTACTTCAGTTTTCCAACTATCGCCAACCACTGGCTGTGTCTACTCAGCCAAGAAACACTCAACCACCAAAGATATATCTAGAACCCCAACATATTTATGAATTAATATATGGATAAAACTATCTTGGATGTCATAATTTTTTCCTCACTCGAAGGTCCAAGACTAAAAGAACTAATCCAAGACCATATATGTCAAGTTCATGGAGAGTTTGGAAAACCTTGATGAATACTCATCCAATGTCATGCTACCCTGCTAAAACTGTAGAATGTTATGGATACACATAGACCTTATCATAGATAAAGAGAAATACTCTCTGAAAAATATCTCAAACACTAACAATGATAGAGTCTCTTCAATATAATATTAGGTCAGAAAACTGCACCATTATCCTGATGATCTATAAAGAAGGATCACTGTAGGGATCACCATCTAATTTTATAGTGTACTAACCCAATAAATATAAACTCATGTCCCCACCTCAATCCAGTCCTCATCCACCTATGATTTAGTCTCTCTTCAGAACCTTTGGTGTCTCTATCATTGAAATGTATGATGTTCACTCCGTCTATACACCCCATCCGCTAGTAATACAAGTACCATCTGCTTATCTACACGGGGTGGTATAGCTGGTGCACCACTAAGTGGTAATATATATAGAACTGTTTCATATATAGATTCCTCATAAATGAGGTGATCATCCTTATGATCCTAACTCTAAATACTAGTTGGAATACATTCCAGGGGCATCTAGAAAGTAAATAATATGTGCCACAGTCAATGAGTATATCTTAAAAGATGAATCAAGAAGGAAAAGGAAATAAAAACCCATTCCAATTTTATGTATGTATCATTTTTTCCATTAAGGCAATGTTTTCATGTACTTAGTCAAAAGGTAGGTGATTAGAGTCCTGATATATGGATATGTCAGTCGTCACACAAACATTGGAATCCATATCATGAAATCCAAACTTGAAACACTTAACAATTTTACCCCAAACCAATCTCACAAACCCCAGTCCTAAGTTAGAACCTACTTTTCTGATACCACACATTCATGACCCATCCTAATAGGGCCCATTCCACAACTCCCCATGTAACATCCCAAGTAAATAAAGAATAATACATTTTCATAATTATTAATATATGAGAATTAAGTATTAATTTTACTTTAAAGGGGTTGCTATGTTTGATGGAGTACCCGATATGCAACAATAATTTTTTTTTGAAATCTTATGTTGCACACAAGGTTGGGTCATACTAAAATAATAATATAATATTATTAGTTTAAATGGTATTTAACGCATAGTAGTTGTAATGGAGGGAATGGATAGAACTAACTACAATATGATAAAACATGTTTGTTAAATGTTTTTACATTTATAAAATAAAAGTTATAGGCTTAAAATGTGAATTAATCTAATTTTAATCATAAATACTCTAATATTCTTTAAAAGGTCGATTTTACACCTTTTAAGGGTGAACCCACTTTAAATATATTTTTGATCACTTTTATATGTTCTATTTGAAAAAATAAAATTCTTATTTAGAATTGAGACATCAAAATTTACATTGGGAATTTTTTTTTGTATTTTTATAATAAAATTCATTTTTTAATAAATAATGAAAAATACTGTATTTTAATTCGGAAATGCCTTCTAATCTAATTTATTTATATGGTTAGATTATATTTTTAATTTTTTTAAGGTGTAATTAGATTATATTTTTACTATGTAATCCAATTTTGTTCATTGGAAGTAATTTTAGTTTGAAATTGGACATAAATAAGTGTTAATATTTTGATAATTATTATTTCCTAAAAACACACTTTTTTGTTTTGACAACGAGAATTAATTTTATATTAATTAATGCAACTTCTATGTTTTTAATTTGGTAAAATAGACATCATTTTTTTAATTTGGAATATCAAATATATCTTAGGCTGAATTTTGGGAATATTTCTGAAAAACTTCAATTTTTGATGATAGTGAAAACACAGAGTAGTAGTTAAAAAGCTGAATTTTTCATTTAAATGAAATTTTACCACTTCTGTAAATTGAATTTTGATAATAAAACATACAAGGTTGTTATTATTAAGTAAAATATGGTTTAATAAGATGAAAATAATTTTTGGTGAATAGTAACTTTTGACTTTTACTTACCATGGTTAAAGGTAAATAGGGCAATTCATGGTAAAAAACAATATTATAATAATATAAAATTACCTTAACACTTATAATAACCTTATTGGATGAGTAATGGACAACCCATACAATCCTTGGTTGAGACGTTTGGTCTTTTAAATCCACTTGGGTAAGATAATGATATTAATAACTTTTTTTAAAGTAAAAATAATAATATCATAAACATGTATTATTTCGCTAAACAAATTTTAATGTGGGGTTATTTAATTAATATATTTGAATATAAATATTCATTATAAAGATAACAATATTTCCTACATTATGTAGTTTTTTTATAATTTTTAGACTTCAAATAAATTAAATTATTTATGACACAATAATGATGTAGTGCTTACCTCATTAATAAATGATTTAAATAAATAAGATTATAAAGATTCAAATAATATCTAAAACCAGTTAAATTATTATTGGATGATTTTATTTCAACAATGTGTCATATTATCTTCTACTTTAATAAGTTATGGACATTTAAAAACAAAAAATTATTATATAATAAAATAATATTTTCACACTTTCCTAAAGAGCCCCTCCTCTCTGTTATAAAAATCCCTCACCTGTAACCCATTTCTCACACCCCTCAAGCGCCTTATCTCATCCAAAATCTGGACAAATAAGCTCTCAATATGTAAAATCCCCAAATGATAAAGGGTAAAATGACTAAATGATATGACTCATGTCAACAAGGTGGACCTTCCTTTTCGGGAGCCTACCTGATTAGAACTCCACAGTTAAGCGTGCTTGGCCTGGAGTAGTGATCAGGATGAGTGACCTCCTGGGAAGCTTCTCAGGATGTGTGTGAGTGAGGACAAAACACACTGGAAAGGACAAGTGTTGGCCTGTGTGGACAATCATATTAGTCAGATGACCCGTTCAGGCGTGTGGGTGGACCCTAGGGTGGGCCCCACGTGTCTGTGGGGCAACTGGTGGTACCTGGTGGGCCAGGACCTGATGGCCATGTTAAGGCAGGGTGGCTGTGCTATCACCGGGACCCAGTTTTCACAGTTGGTATCAGAGGAGGAACCCAGCCTTAAGTGCGGTGCACTGCCTGGGTTGAGATGTAGGGCCCACAACGAGGGCGTTGTGCTCTAAAGGGGGGGTGATTGTAACATCCCCAAATGATAAAGGGTTAAATAACTAAATGATATGACTCATGTCAACAAGGTGAACCTTCCTTTTCAGGAGCCTACCTGATTAGAACTCCACAGTTAAGCGTGCTTGGCCTGGAGTAGTGATCAGGATGGGTGACCTCCTGGGAAGTTTCTCAGGATGTGTGTGAGTGAGGAAAAAGCACACTGGAAAGGACAAGTGTTGGCCTATGGGGACAATCATATTAGTCATATGACCCGTTCAAGCATGTGGGTGGACCCTAGGGTGGGCCCCACGTGTCTGCGGGGCAACTGGTGATACCTGGTGGGCCAGGACCTGACGACCATGTTAAGGCGGGGTGGCTGTGCTGTCACCGGGACCCGGTTGTCACACAATATCCCTGTCTTCCTCCTAAAATCTTTACCTTAGGCAGAATGCACTTAAAGAAACCCTTTTGGTTCAAACCAAAGGAAGTTACCCGATTTAAAGGTAACACCTTCTCTTAAGTTCTTTTGTTTTTTTACTTATCCAACCACCTAATATATTTTTATTTTTTTATTTTATAACAAGCACAGTATCCTCAATATACTAGGTTGTTTTTATGAGAAGTATTTGAAGTACACTTACACACACCTCCATCTAATTGGTAAAGAACATACTGTTTCAGTGGATGACAAACTAACTCCTCACGAAACAATGATTGTTCAATCTTCTCCTACCACATCTTATGGTGTCCATTAATATAGAACTATATTTATATATGATATATATTATATTTATTTTGTTTATATTCTTATTTACTTTTCATTTATAGATTACCTTTATGGTTTTCATAGTGGTTAAATACGATAATCTCATTTGAGGAAGTGCGGACTACCGCCCCCTCAAAGTGATATGACTCGTTCATGCCACACATGGAATGTATAAAGGATGGAGTAACTAAGATTATATATATGATATTATAATGGAATTATAATATACCTATTTATCATCATGTTTTCATTCCATTAAATATGAAATAGAAATGAAAGTAGCATTCATACGTACATACGACTTGCCGTCTCTATGAATGATGCATTTCATTTCTTACCTCCAAATTTTATGTACTATTACAGATACATGTATATACTGGATATATATTATATATATGATATCTAAATAAATAATATCATTCTGGATGTAACGAAATTTTGACCACATGAACAACTTGTAATTATACAAAGTCCATTTCTGACTCAAGTACAAAATATCGACAAAATGACCATTATTAACTTCAATGATTAAATAATTTATATAACATGGTAATAAGTGATTTAAAAGGAATTATAAACTTGAAAAAGGTTCTTAAGAAAGTAAAAATTAACTTTAGTTTGTTATTTAGAAGATTAAAGAATGAACGAGTCAAGTCGGACATGAGGTAAGGGACTTCATCTCAATATCCTTTCATTGAGGCATATTTTGTTTTATACACGACATCATTTTATATGCTGTATAAAAACATCTGACATTTCATTTCATTTAAAGGGTATATGTTTCTACGAGGCATTTTACTAAACAACATCAAAATTGTTTCTTTTAACGTAAGCGGTGACAACGACCTTTTCCACTGCCATGAGTATTATTTGATCTATAGCTTCCTTAACAAGCTGTAATGTTTTTAAAAGGAAAATAAATATCATATAATCTTTTTTGTATTTTGGTATTGAAAATGGTTTTGATAATGGATATGTTTTTTCAATATATTTAAATGATATATTGTGATTGAAATGTGGAAATATTATCTTTCCTTTATATTTGTTTTATTTGTTATGAATATGTTATGGTTCTTGGGCATTGTTACGTATACGTGTGGTTCCGTTATAAACCTAGGGTGGGTGAGCTTGAGATAGCTCTCCAATGCATTGGGTAACCTGACAGAGGCAAACATGAATGTTTCTCCTAAGATATTTAGGGAATATACTGTGACAGGTATTCCAAATGTAACTCCCTATGTAGCTGTGAAAGTAACAACATAAATGTTATGGATACCACAAGTTACCTTTATGTTTTGTATTTACTATGTAAATCTTATGATTTCATGATGTAAGTTTAGGATATTACATTATGTATGTATCAATTAACTAAATTTTTCTTTCTTTGTTTTATAACCCTTACTAAGATTTTTTATGCTCATCCCAAGTTTTGAAATGTTTTTTATAGGACTTAATGATGAATAGGGTCAAGGATGGGATCAATGAAAAGTCATGCTTTCTAAAACATGAGAGTTGACATGAATCTTTTTTCAAGATTTTTTATTTTATAAAAAAAAGGAAACTGAGTAGAAGTGTCTACCTTGTAAGTTTTGAGATGTAATGTAATAGTTATGGCATAATTCTCTAAAGCTCTAAACCTGAAAAGATCCTCAATGTGAATTATTCATTTAATTCAATATTATGTAATGTTTAAGGCCGAGTTCTTATAGTTGGTATCAGAGGTCAGTTTAGATAAATTTAGAAGCTAGGATATTGTTAAATTAATATACATAAATTAATTTATGTTAATATTGAAGTGATATAGCATTTAAAAATTACCATGTTTCTTTTCCTAAGATATTTCTGTGTTCAGAATGGTTTTTCACCGAGGAAATAGGGAAGCTATGATGGGATGACATCAGGTGGAATATAACATTCCAAATAAACAACCTGATATGGTCAGAATCAGAACTAAATAGTTTGTTGCTGTGATGGCGCAATTGACTTAGGCTATAAATGGTGGTGGTATCCATGCACGAGATCAGCCAAATCAATCGTAGAGGAACATGTTAGTAGTAGAGCATTTCATGAGGCAACATCCCCATATTTTAGAGGATAATATAACCCTGTGCAAGATAAAGGGTGGATTAAGGAATTAGAGAAGATTTTTGATGTCATGGGGTGTTTAGAACATCAAAAGGTTAGTCTCACTGTTTACCATTTTGAAGGTGAAACTGATCAGTGGTGGTCGATGGTGAAAAACATTAGGGATATTGAGGAGATTGATGCTCTTGTTTGGGATGAATTAAAAGGTATGTTTCTTGAGAAATATTTTTTTTAATGTGAATCATCTTAGTATGGGGAATAATTCCTAGAGTTGAGGTTGGAGGATGACTCAGTGGCTGCTTATGAAGCAAAATTCACTTGACAGGCAAGGTATGCTCCAAATTTCAAACGTGATTGTTGGCATCAGAAAACACGTCCATGTAATTCTATGAATGCTTACATGAATGATCCCTAATCATATCTCATTCTTCAAGATTCAATTTGACGGGTTGTGGAGACTGAATGGAGTTATGGATAAAAATATATGGCCGTTTGAAGTCAGGCTGCTGGAAATGGCCATCTGAGATGATTTTGGGTAAAATTACGGTTTCTTGTGCAAGAAGTGAAATCTTGCACACAAGAATGAATGTTTTTCACACAAGAAGTGAAATATTGCATGAAAGAATGGATTTTCTGCACGCACACATGGAATCTTGTGTGCAACAGTAAAATCTTGCATGGGACATGTCGCGCAAACCTTTTACGCGTCTAATGAGATGTCGTCTTCCACCCAGGCCACACAAAAAACATGTAAGGAAGGTGCACACATGTTTTGAGAGGTGTACGTAATATTATCATCCACGCCCAAGATTATTATGCATCCAAGGTGACGTTAAACGCCCCTTTTCATGCGCACCCGCTGTAGGTCATGCGGAAAAAAACTTGCACGTGCAGAAGTTTACGCGCCCCAAATTGTGTAGAAAACTACTTGCACATGCAAAATCTTATGCGCAACTACTCCCAGGTTCGCCGATAAATACAAGTCCAGCCCCCAACCCTCAGGGGGGATCTTCGAAGGTCTAACTCCACTCTTCTACATATAAGACAACCTCTTCCGTGCCCGCGTGGAAGAATGGAATCCTTCATGTAAGATCTTGCATGAAAGGTCCCATATGGGTCCACTTTCACGCGGGCCCACAGTGGTTTGATCCTTTCCTGGCATATTTTCTACCTAAGTCATGTTCATGAAAGATTCCGTGCGTGCATGAAAAACTTCCAATCTTGCGTGAAAGATTCCATGCTTGTGCGCAAAACTTTCAATCTTGCATGCAAGACTTCAATCTTGCGTGCAAGAATTCAATCTTGCATGAAACGGTACAAAGGGGTTGAATCTTGTGTGCACCTATGCCGAAGCCCTTCCCATCATGCATGCAACCCTCCCCTTTTGCGTGCAACCCTACCCTCTTGCAAGCTACCCTTCCATCTTGCGTGCAGACCTTCCATCTTGGCACTCAGTCCAATCTTGTGCGCATCCCATTCTGTGCATAGACCATCTTTTCTACTATAACTGACCCCATGAAAAATGTAGAGTCTCACCATGAATTTTTTAGGCTTAGACGTTGGCAATTTACATTGTCCCCTTATGCAAAACTACCTTCTACCCATGGGATACCATGTTTTGAGATACTCCTCTGCGCACCATGAAACACCTTGAGTCAGCATATTCCTCTTAGTCCATTTCATATGTCGTGAGTTGAGATTCTCGTTATCAATCGCCCCCGAGTACCTTGATTTAAACCATTCCTTAAGAAACTCATCTGAACCCCATCACCTGAATCCTATGCCAGGTTGAACAAGAGAAGGGATTCCCTTGTAAAAGTCCCAACACCAACCATTTCTAGGCGACTTATTACTAATAGTCATATCTAAATGACTTTAAACTTTAGTAATCCCTATATGAAATACATAGTATGCCTCTTACTCAATATAAGAGATTCCTTGTGTGCCAAGCATAAGATGCCAACAATCCTATCTACATGACTATAAACTGTAGTACTCCCTATGTGACAATCATAGGATGCCTCTTTCTCCAAACAAGAGGTGCCTTATTCTCCATTCATGAGATTACAATAGTCCTATCTACATGAATATAAACTGTGGTACACCCTATGTTCCAAAAAGAAGATGCATCCTGCTCCAAACAAGATATGACTTATGCTCAAAGCATAAGATGCCTAATGCCATGATTACAGTGGCGTAATTTCAGGAGCATTGGAATCCGTTCAAACATTCAATAACTCCACCTCATGCTTTGGGTTTCCTTCATTCGGATCTTCATCCACTTCCATGTCTGAAGGGAGCCCCTAACAGCCTGATCCCATGATGCATCGGCTCACCTACCATCCTGGGCCAACGCCCTGGAATACTTTGGATGACACTTTGAGTCAGGTCCTGTGTTTCGAACATGGTCAATAGTAGACCCTCATTTGTTTGTCCCCATTTCAGGATAACGTGATAAGGATACAATGTTTCGACCACAGTCAATAGTTATCCTCCATCGTTACACCACCCTCACCGCGTTCCGAATGTCGGGAATGTGATTCACCTTTTTCATCTCCCTTTGTTCGGACTAATTCAAATGCCCATGGCATTATCCCTCTTGTGCACTAGTGAAAAGGTGAAGGCCTCAACCCACAAGTGGGTTGGGATGCCCTCATGTCCAGACATGAGGAAGGCACCCAAGCCTCCACCCCGGAGTAAGTCCCAATATCCATATCCCTGAACTGATAAACATGCATAAGACCCTGTTTCCTCTTTGGGCTGCCAACTACGTTTAAGCCCCATTCCACTTCCCACGGATGTACGTTCCGCGACGTGATCGTCAGGAATTTGCTGCCTCTGGTTTCTCACACTGAGCATGACTCACATGTGCTTATAGAAAGTACCGACCATGAAATCCTCTTTAAGAATCCTAGAGTGTAAGCCCCAAACACCCATCCTGAACTACATGGGCTTTGATCCTTACCAAGACAAGGTATGTAGGAAGCCTCCATGAGGTTCAACCTCAACACCCATTGATCCCGACCATCTTCACATCAGTTCCCACTCCTCCTGAACTACATTGACTTTGATCCTTGGCAAGGCATGGTACGTAGGAAGCCTCCCCATGGTTCAATCCCACCATCCATTGGTTCCGACCATCTTTACATCGGTTCACCAAACCCAACATGAACTACATGGACTTTGATCCCTACCAAGGGAAGGTACGTAGGAAGCCTCCCTAAGGTTCAAGCCCAACACCCTATTGGTTTCGACCCCTCATTCATGTCAGACCACATTTTTCCTGCATGATGTTAAACTCCATGATCCTTTTTCATCCTGCATGATGTTAAACTACATTCACCATCCCGAACTATGTGGGCTTTGATCATTGTCTCTTGGATAAGGTAAACAGGAAGCCTCCATGAGGTTCAAACCCATATAGCAGTAAGCCGTTGTGACCCCATCCAGTGGTAAGCCATTGTAATCCCATCTAGAGGTAAGCCGTTTTGACCTCGTACAACGGTAAGCCGTTGTGACCCCATCATGCGGTAAGCCATTGTGACCCCATCTAGTAGTAAGCTGTTGTGACCCCATCCAGCAGTAAGCCGTTGTGACCCCGCCCAGCAGTAAGTCGTTGTGACCCCATCGAGTGGTAAGCTGTTGTGACCCCATCTAGTGGTAATTCATTGTGCCCCAATCCAGTGGTATGCCGTTGTGACCCCACCTGATGATAATTCATTGGAATCCCCAGTCGACGATAAGTTGTTGAAATCCCCAATCGACAGTAAGCCGTCATCAGATTAACTACGAGGTCTTTGATTCCCTACCATATGGATACATAGGAGGTCTCTTAGAGACTCAATCCCAACACCAACGTCATCTTTGAGTCGACTCCATCTCATTATCCATCCACTTTACCTAACCATCAATTACGCTTCTGGATTCCTACCAAGGCCACCACATCCCAGTGAGATCGTGCCACCTCATTACCCATCCCCCTTAACAACAATCAGGTCGCTAACCACATATTATCCCCAAAATTAGTGTTCCTTATAGGGGTTTCACCCACTTGATCCACTCTAGTCAGTGTTCCGATTAGTCTGATCCATCTCCGCTAGACATTAAACCTGCGACATACCCAGTTTTAAACATAGGAAGCTGAGGAAAATCTTAGATACAAGCCTATGGAATATAATTCCCTGCATTCGATGTGGGATGCCTCGGGATTCCGTACCCTCGAGAAGCCCTATAATAAAGGGAAGAAACCCAGATGTGCCAGTGCTCCAGTGCCCAGAAATGTCAGTGATGTCCAACGTGACCACTCCCCGACCAAAGGTTTCAACCCTAACCAGACCCCTTGGAATGTCCCAACAAATGCAGTGTAATTAACTAGTGTCCATGAAAATATGTCACTAGGAAGAGTTTCACGAACAACATATTAAGTCTACAAGGGAGACCCAGACTAGGTGATGGGTTTCAAGGAGGAATCAACAGAAGGAAGAACCAACATCCCATCACCTCATTTCGATCAAGGAGAAAACATACCTGAACAAGGAACAAATGCCACCTGCCTTTGGAAAGAAGGAATGTGAGGCAACAAACAATTTTACGTCCTCAACAGACGGACACGCACGCCCCGACAAAAGAGTCATAAATAGAGATCTTGATAGTAAAATCAACCATTTTTTACTTAGGATAAAATCTAAATTATTGAAGGGATTTAGCTTCTCATGAGTTCAAAAGTTATGAAAAACTTGTTTGATGTGCATAGAAGGTGGAAATGGAGTTTTCTGATGATAAATTCATCTTTGAAAAAAAAATAAGAGGTTGAGGTGGCAGATGAAATTGAAGAACTCTTCAAAAGCGTCTGTTGGTAAGAAACTTAAGTTTACAGTTTGTGAAAATTTTGGTAAAAATCATGATGGGGAATGTCTTTTGAATTCTGGAAAGTGATACCAATGTGGTAAAATGAGACATAAATCTCGTAATTTCACTGAAAAAGATCTAGGTAATGGTAAGACAAAATCTGATTTATAATCAGTAAAATGTTTTAAGTGCAATGAAATGGTTCATTATGCAAATGAGTGTCCAATGGAGAACTCAACTATGGGAGAGAAACCAGAATTTAGTAGAAATGGGTGGTGAAGTCCTTTGCAACTACTTCAATAGATGTTGGTCCATCAAATGAATTAGTATCATGTTCACTATTTGTTTTCTCAGATTATGCCAACGTGTTGTTTGATTAGAGGTCTACACATTCGTTCATTTCTGAGAAGTTTTCTAGTAAATTGGGAATTCCATCTCAAGATATGAATCCTGAAATTATGGTAAAAACACCGAGGGGAAATTTTGAGACAAAAAGAAATTATAAGATACTTATTATCCTTATGTACGAAAAGAATCTTTCTGCAAACGTTATTGTTTTACCTCTAGTAGAGTTTGATGCTATTTTGGGTATGGATTGACTTTCTGTTTGTCATGATAAGATTTAATACAGATCTAAAGAGGTTTCTTTTTAGAAATATTTTCAGTTTGTGTACAAGAATGAACCCTTAATTATGATAACATATCAGGAAGCTGAGAAACTAGTAAAAGATGAAAATTAATGTTACCTTGTACATATTGTTGAAAATAAAGGATCTGTTCAGATTAATGATGTGAAAGTGGTAAATGAGTACCTTGATGTTTTTCCTGATGAGCTATCTGGTATTATACCTGATGGGGAAGTTGAATTTACTATTGACTTAGTTCCTGATGCTAAGCCAGTTTCAAAACCCCCTTATCGAATGGCTCAAATTGAACTTTTAGAGTTAAAGAAGCAATTGCAGGAGTTATTAGATAAAGGTTTTATTCGACCTAGCACATCACCATGGACTGATCCTATCTTTTTTGTTAAAAAGAAATATGGTTTAATGAGACTTTGCATTGATTATAGAGCATCGAATAACATCACTATTAAGAATAATTATCCTTTGCCTCATATCGATGATTTTTTTTGATCTGGTCTAAGGAGCTCAGTATTTTTTGAAGATTGATTTGAGGTCGAGGTACCATCAATTGAATGTAAAGGAAGCAGACATTATGAAGACCGTGTTTCATACTAGATATGGCCATTATGAATTTCTAGTTATTCCTTTTGGGTTAACCAATGCACATGTTGTATTCATAAATCTTATGAAAAAATTTTCCATGAGTTCTTGGATAAGTTTGTGGTTGTGTTCATTGATTATATTTTGGTTTATTATAAAATTAAAGAGGAGCATGAAAGTCATTTAAGGGTTTTATTTAAAACCTTAAATGAAAAGAAAATGTATGGTAAATTCATAAAGTGTGAGTTTTGGTTACAAAAAATTTCTTTCCTTGGTCACATTGTGTCAAAAAATGGCATAACTGTTGATCATGCTAGAACAAAAGTTGTTGAAGAATAGAAAAGACCAAAAAATATTACCAAGATCCATAGTTTTCTTGGTTTGGTAGGTTATTACCAGAGGTTTGTTGAAAATGTTGCACGGTTATCTAGTCCAATGACTGAGTTAACTCAAAAAGGTGTTAAGTTCATCTGGACAAAAGAATGTGATGATTGTTTTCAGGAATTGAAAAGAAGATTGGTGAATTCTCTAGTTTTGGCACTACCTTCTAGAAATGGTGATTTTGTAATCTATAGTGATGCTTCATTGAAAGGACTTGGATGTGTCCTTATGAAGAATGATTAGGTAATTGCTTATGATTCACGTCTGTTGAATCCTTATGAGTTAAATTAACCTACACATTATTTGGAATTAGTTGCTGTTATTTTTGTGTTAAAAATTTAGAGGCATATTTTTTATGGAGTAAAGTGTGAAATATATACTGATCACAAAAGTTTGAAGTATATATTCAATCAGAAATAATTAAACATGAGACAAAGGAGTTGGTTGGAATTAATCAAGGATTATGATTGCACGATCCATTAACATCTGGGAAAAGAAAATAAAGTGGATGATTCTTTGAGTCGGAAAAGTAATGCTACATTAACCATGTTACGTTTGGAATGAGATCCTTTGGTTTTTAATTTGATGAAATTTGTCATAGAAGTTATTGGTGCAGGAAATTACTCTGTTTTGTTTCAGGTGTCAGTGAGATCATCTCTATCAGATAGAATTAAGAATGCACAGAATGAAGACAATGAGTTTCATAAAAAGGTAGAGATAGTTCAGAAGGGTAATTTTCCTGATTTTAACATTGATAATTATTGTATTTTGAGATATGGGAAGTGATTATGCATGCCTTGGGATTCACAGTTGAAGAATGATTTGTTATATAAAGCTCATAGTTCTCCATTTTCAGTTTATCCTGGCAGTACTAAGATGTACAAAGATCTTCAGGAGTATTACTGGTGAGATGGAATGAAAAGATATAATGATGAATTTACTGTGAGGTGTTTGACTTGTCAGTAGGTTAAAGCAGAGCAGCATTTACCAAAAGGGATGCTTTAGTCTTTACGGGTGCCAGAGTGGAAATGGTAAAATATATCCATGGACTTCGTTGTAGGATTACCAAAGACATCTCAAGGTAATAATGAAATTTGGTTTATTGTTGATCGATTGACTAAATCTTCTCATTTCCATCCTATTCTAGATAATTTGTCTCTAGATCAACTTTCTCTGTTGTATGTTAAATAGATAGACATGTTTCATGGAGTTCCCGTATCCATTGTATATGATCGTGATCCCAGGTTTACGTATAACTTTTGGAAAGGCCTTCAAAAGTCATTGAGTACTAAATTAAATTTTAGTACAGTTTTTCATCCACAATCAGATGGGCAGTTAGAATGAAAAATTCAAACCTTGGAGGATATTCTATGTTCTTGTTCACTGGATTACCAGGGAAGTTGGGACTAATATCATCCTTTGGTTGAATTTTAATATAATAACAGTTTTTATTCCAGTATACAGATGGATCCATTTGAGGCATTATATGTGAAGCGGTGTCGAACTCCATCTTTTTAGGACGAAGTAGGTGAAAGGAAGTTAATGGGACCAGAATTGGTAGAAGTGAAGGCAGAAAAAGTTCAGTTGATTCATAAGCACACGAGAACAGCTCAGAGTAAGCAGAAAAGTTTTGAGGATAACTAAAGGAAGGATCTTTATTTTGAGGTAGGTGATCATTTCTTTCTCAATGTTTCTCCATGTAAGAGTGTGATGCATTTTGGAAAGAAGGGAATGTGGAGTCTGAGGTTCATTGGACCATATGAAATCCTAGAGAAAGTTGGATCAGTTGCATACAGACTGGATTTTCCTCCAAGTTTATCCCTGGTACACAATGTTTTTCATGTTTCAATGTTGAGAAAGTATATTCCAGATCCATATCATGTTTTGAGCCCAAAGATAGTTCAGTTGGAAGAGAATTTCTCTTATGAGGAATAACCAGTCCAGATTCTTGACCAAAGAGAGAAAGTGTTGCAGAATAAGGTAATTCACTAGGTAAATGTTTTATGAAAAAACCATATTGTTGAAGAGGCAATGTGAGAATATGAAAATGCTATGAGGGATAAATACCCCCACTTATTTGATAAGTGAATAAAAAATCACGAGGATTCAATTTTCAAAAACGGGGAAGGATATAACATCCCAAGTAAAAAAAGAATAATACATTTTCATATTTATTAATATTTTTGAATTAAATATTAATTTTACTTTAAAGGGTTTTCTATGTTCGATGGATTACCCGATATTCAACAGCAGGTTTCTTTGAAATCTTATGTTGCACTCAAGGCTGAGTCATACTAAAATAATAATAATATAATAATATTATTTTAAATCGTATTTAACAACTAGCCATTGTAATTAAGGTAATGAAAAAAACTAACTACAATATGATTATACAAGTTTTTAAATGTTTTTACATTTATCCAATAAAATTTAGAGGCTTAAAATGTGAATTAATCTAATTTTAAGCATTAATACTCTAATATTCTTTAAAAGGTCGATTTACCACCTTTTAATGGTGAACCCTCTTTAAGTCTAGTTTTGGTAACTTTTATATGTTCTATTTGACCAAATAAAATTCTTATTTAGAATTGATATATCAAAATTTACTTTGGGTAAATTTTTGGTATTTTTCTGATAAAATTCATTTTTTAATAAATAGTGAAAAATACTATATTTTAATTCAAAACTACCTTTTAATCTAATTTATTTATATGGTTAGATAGTCTTTTTAATTTTTTTAAGTTTTAATTATATTATATTTTTACAATGTAATCAAATGTTGGTCATTGGAAGTAATTTCACTTGGAAATTGGACATAAATAAGTGTCAATCTTTTGATAGTTATTATTTCTTAAAAACACGCTTTTTGTTTTGACAATGAGAATTTATTTTAAATTAATTAATAAAACTTCTAGGTTTTTAATTTGGTAAAATATATATCATTTTTTGAATTTGGAAAATCAAATATAGTTTAGGCCAAAGTTTTGGTATTTTTCTGAAAAACATCATTTTTTTGATGAATAGTGAAAACACTTAGTAGTAGTTAAAAAAGCTAACTTTTTCATTTAAATGAAAATTTACCAATTCTGTGAATTAAATTTAAAAATTTGACATATATGTTTATTATTAGTAAGTAAAATGTGGTTCAATAAGATGAAAACAATTTTTGGTGAATAGTAACTTTTGACTTTTACTTACCGCGGTTAAAGGTAAATAAGGTAATTCAAGGTAAAAACAAATATTATAATAATATAAAATTACCCCAACACTTGTTATAACCTTATTGGATGAGTAATGTCTGACCAAGAAAATCCTTGGCTGAGACTTTTGTCATTTGAAATCCACTTGGGTAAGATAATGATATTATTAATTTTTTTAAAGTAAAAATAAAAATATCATAAACATGTATTGTTTTGCTAAAATAATTTTAATTTGGGGTTATATAATTGATATATTTGACTATAAATATTAATTATAAAGATAAAAATATTTTATAAATTATGGTATTTTTTTAATAATTTTTAGACATCAAATAAATTAAATTATTTATGACACAACAATGATGTAGTGTTTACCTCATTAATAAATGATTTAAATAAATAAGATTATAAAGATTAAAATAATATCCAAAACCTGTCCAATTATTATTAGATGATTTTATTTCGAACATGAGTCATCTTATATTATACTTTAATAAGTTTTGGACATTTAGAAACCGAAAATCATTATATAATAAAACAATATTTTCACACTTTCCTAAAGAGCCCCTCCTACCCTTATAAAAATCCCTCACCTCTATCCCATTACTCACACCTCTCAAGCCACTTGGTTCATCCAACATCTTCCCAAATAAGCTCTCAAGATCCCTATCTTCCTCCTAGAATCCTTACCTTTTGAAGAAGCCACTTCAAGAAACCCTTTTGGTTCAAACCAAAGGGAGTTACCCGATTTAAAGGTAACATATTATCTTAAGTTCTTTTATTTTATTTTCCTTCTCCAACCACATAAACTCCTTTTATTATTTTCTTTTATAAAAAAACATATATCATAAATATACTGGGTTTTTGTTATGATAAGGATTAAAACTACACTTACACACACCTCCATCTAATGGGTAAAGAACAGACCGTTTCTGTGGACGACAAACTAACGCCTCACGAAACGATGATTGTCCAATCTTCTCCTACCACCTCTTATGGTGGCCTTTAAGATGGAAATATATTTATATGTGATATATATTATATTTATATTGTTTATATACTTCTTTATTTTTTATTTATAGAATACCTTTATTGTTTCCATAGTGGGTAAATACGATAATCTAATTTGAGGAAGTGTGGACTACCGCCCCCTCAAAGAGATATGACTCGTTCATTCCATACGTGTAACATATAAAGGATGGAATTAATGAGATTATATATATGATATTATACTGGAATTATAATATACCTATGTATCATTATGTTTTCATTCCATTAAATATGAAATATAAATGAAAGTAGCGTTCATGCATACGTATGACTTACCATCTCAATGAACGGTGCATTTCATTTATTACCTAAAAATGTTATATAATATTATAAATACATGTATATACTGGATATATATGATATCTAAATCAATAATATCATTCTGGATATAATAAAAGTTTGACCACATGAACAACTTGTAATTATAAGAAGTCCATTTCTGACTCAAGTACCAAATATCGACAAAACGATCATTATTAACATAAATGATTACGTAATATTTATAACATGGAAATAAGTGATTTAAAAGGAATGATAAACTTGAAAAAGTTTCTTAAGAAAGTAGAAATTAACTTTTTTTTATTATTCAGGAGATTAAAGAATGAATGAGTCAAGTCAGACACGAGGTAAGGGACTTTGTCTCAATCTCCTTTCATTAAGGCATATTTTTTTATACATGAATTTATTTTATACTCTGTATAAACACCTTTGAAATTTCATTTCATCCAAAGGGAATATTTTTCTATGAGGCATTTTACTAAATGACAAAAAAATGTTTCATTTAAGGTAAGAGGTGACAACGACCTTTTTCGCCGCTGCAAGTATTATTTGATTTATGACTTCCTTAACAAGCCGTAATGTTTTTAAAAGGAAAATAAATACCATATACTCATTTATGTATTTTTTTATTGAAGATGGTTTTTATATGGATTTGTTATGTCAATATATTTAAATAATATATTGGGATTGAAATGTGGAAATGTTATCTTTCCTTTATATTTGTTTTATGTGTTATGAATATGTTATGGTTCTTAGGAATTGTTATATATATGGGTGGTTACGTGATAAACCATGGATGGGTGAGCCTGAGATATCTCTCCAATGCATTGGGTAATGTGACAGAGGTAAACGTGAATGTTTCTCTTAAGATATTTAGGGAATATACTATGATGAGTATTCCAAATGTAACTCTCTACGTAGCTGTGAAAGCTACAACGTAGGTATGTTATGGATGTCACAAGTTACCTTTATAATTTGGGTTTACTATATAAATATTATGATTTCATGAGGTAAGTTAAAGAGTTTATGTTATGTATGTATTGATGAACTGATATTTTCTTTCTTTGTTTTATAACCCTTAATGAGATTTTTATGACCATCCCAAGTTTTGAAATGTTTTTCATAGGACTTAAAGATGAATAGGGTTAAGGATGGGATCATGGAAAAGTCATGCAATCTAAAACATGGGACAAGATATGACTCTTTTTTTCAAGAGTTTTTATTTTATTAAAAAAATGGAAACTGAGTAGAAGTGTCTACCTTGTAATTTTTGAGATGTAATGTAAAAGTTATGACCTAATTCTCTAAAACTCTAAACCTGAAAAGATCCTCAATGTAAATTATTCATTTAATTCAAGATTATGTAATGTTTAAGTCCGGGTCCTTATACCCTAGGCCTACCAATAATTGGATAGGGTCTCCCAAATATCATTGGGTAGGCATATCATAAACATGGGAGGCCATAGCCTAAGTACATGAACACACACACACACACACATATATCTAAGCTCATAAAATGCTGAAATGTAATAAAACTACACATCTATGAATTCATATATCTAAATCCCATATTTTGAGTATAATAGTATGTAATGGAATGTAAACATGTACAAAAAAAATCCCACTACAAAGAGTCTAAAAAAATTACAAGCAAAAAAATTCTAGGGACTATTTTCAAGATACCACATGAACACACCTTGGTCTCTCTAGTCCCACTAGACACAATCTGGCCGTGGTATAGCTAGGAATCTTTTATAGTTAAATCATCTACTCAAGAAATGAAACATGCTGGAAATGCCCATGTAGGGGTGAGTCTAACAATACATGGTAGGACACCGTGAAACCATAAAGCATACAAAAAGAATAAAAGTAATCTCTACAAAGGTATATGTATATAACACATATAACAAGGATATCTACTTATATTTAAGAAATACATGTTATCTAAAGTTAATTGACAATTGTAATACCAGCCTATGATTCCATCCGGATGATTCCATAAAGCACTCATCCGGGAGAACACACTCCATGATTTTTAAGGCATGGATGAGATTTAATCTGAGAGGAAAAACTTATAAGGTATTATCATATGAAGTAATACATTGAATTATGAATAGATATGATATAAAAGTGAGGATCATTCTGAAATCTATGGGATATATCAATAACTCAATCTGGAACAACGTACTATGTTAGAGGATCAACTCCTATGTATTGTTGGTCACAACGATGCCAAGAACTCCACCTAGGGTAAGATGATGACTGAGGATATCTCTATAGGCATCACATAATTATTCCAAAAATCCATCAAAGAAGTCATATAGATACTCAAGATTAACATACATGTATATTACATTATTTTAGATGAATATTCAGCACATTATAAAAATACATGCCTGAGGACCATAATAGTTTAGTGTCTTTAGAGACATTGAAATATAATATTCTTACTCAGTGAAATACCTTAAACATATCCCTTAAAGATACTTCCCTTTAGAACTCCTACATAAAAACATTAATCATAACTTGGGTAAAGGTAAAATAAGAAATGAGAGATATCAGAGGTTTATTAATGGTAAATAAATGATATATATAAACATAACATAATCATAATGGTATCATAACATGATCATAAAATTAGAAGATCGTAACCTACATATCAAAGATCATAATCAAGATACATGGAATAATTATTGGAAAATCATAAGAAATAGACCATAATAGAATAAAGAGAACAATACATGATATAATATAGAAGAATAATACATGGAATTGTAGAATACACATAAGCATAAAAAATACTATGTCAAGGATACCTTCTAAGACCATCATAACATGTTAGGATTAGATTAATTACCCATTTACTTGCTACAAGATTGGTATTTCATCCCATGTACTAACTTTTTTTGTGCTTGGGACCCCCCCTATGCACCCTCTATTTTTGGGATTGGGATTCCCTCCAATGTACCCTCTATTTTTGGGTATGGGATTCAATCTCGTGTACCATATTTCTTCATGCTTGATATTCCATCTAATATACCCTCTTGTTTCATGATTGAGATACCCTCCTGTATACCCTCCTATTTCACGCATGGGATTACCTCTCATGTACTCTCTTGATATAGGCTTGTGATTCTCTCCTGTGTACCCTATTTTTTTTAAGATTGAGATTCCCTCCCATGTACCATCTTGTTTATGGCTTGGGATACTATCCCATGTACAATTTGAGTTCCTAAAACATTTCTCATTACCTAATTCATTAGAGGGAGATATAGGTGCCACCCATAACATAATTAATTCATAAAAATGAGTACCACAATATAATAAAACATTAATTATTTCATGACCCATAAAATGATAGGGGGTTCATAAAAATCATATCATAACCCATGAAATGTAATGGGTATCCTAAACATTTCATCATATCATAACCTATGTAAAAGAGATAGGTTTTATAATCATATAATAAACCCTGACATGAATCATGTTTCATAAGAATATAACATGTAAAATATAATCAGGTTTCACAAGAATATAACCCATTAATGAAAAATGGATTTTTTAAGAATATAACCCATGAAAGAGAAATGGGTTTTATACACATATAACTCTTGAAAGTAAATAGGTTTCATAAATATCATTCCATAAAAACATAAAACTTTTAGATAAATAATATGAATTTTACTATAGGATCATATCCCTAGTAAGTCATGTATAACAACAATTGATGTCATCATATATGAAAAATAATTTTGAAATATGTTTTAAAAAAATTTCGTGATAAAAATATATTTTCATTGGAAAATACTTTGACCATAATTTTATATGAAAATAAACATTTTTAAAAAATATAGAGGAAGATTTGAAAATAATATAAAACACTACTTGAACATAAAACATTTTTTAAAACCTCTTTCTATGAAAATATACTTGAAAACATATAAAAATAATAATTGAAAATCATTAAAATCCTTACTTTGAAAATAACCACTGAAAATAAATAACGATAGATTTGAAAATCATTTAATTTTTTTTTAAATTTTTTAAAAAAATTTATAAACCTTTTTCATTAAAATAATTTTGAAAACAAAAAAAACGAATCTTTGAAAACATTAAAAATACATTTTAAACATAAAAAATCTTGAAAATATTTTTTCCTTTAGAAAAAATTTAAAAATAATAAATTTAAAAACTTTTAAGAAATAATTTTCTTTAAAGATAGATCTTTTATATTTGAAAATGAAGCTTCAATTAAATGATATTCATGACAGAGAATAAATATGTACATGTTGAAAATTCCATTTTGTGTCGTAAGAGGATTAGAAAGTACCACCATCAAAAAATGTCAATAAGACACATTTAAAAAAAAAATTCATAAAAATGTAAAAAAGGGTAAAAATATATTTTAAAAATCATAATATAATATTAGAATATTTTTTAAAACATATTTATAAAACATGGTTTTTAAAGACCGATGATTTTCGACTCAAAAGATAAATAATGTTCAAATTAAAAAAATAATTTTCCTAAAAAACATAAATATGAAAGATTATAAAAATGGTACCATTAATTGGATATAAAATGAGAAACCATAAGAGAAAAAAATTAAATATAAATATTTAGAGATTGATCATAATATTTCATTATTGTAAGCATAATCTTAAACACCCATATTAATGATTAGATTGTAGTAATAAACTTTTACCACTTTGGTGTATTTGAATCCTAATCCCCAAGAAAAAATAAAAATACATGATGATAAAAATATAATTACAATAATGATATTAATGATATAAAATTTCAAAGGAAAATATATAAATGTTGTAAAAGAATATAGGTGCATAACATAACATGTGTCTCAAAAAAGGTAAATTGAGACAAAATTACCCTTCAGATTTTGTAATTTTTGATCCATAAAATAGTGAAATATAGATCCTAAAAGGGTTATGTAGATACCAATAAATTTAATTATTACAATAATATAATACATTCATGGGAGTTATATATACCACACAAAATAAATGAGTGGTGATAATGGCATAAATTTCGTATAATTAAATGTGAGACTAGAAACCCCTTTACTACATAAGTAACATTTGAATCATGAGATCCCTAAAATAATAACATAAATTGAAACTTTTAATAAAATGAAATAAATAAAATTCATGATATAACATGTCATATGTATGTATATACACCACACAACAAGAATAAGTTGTTAATATAGCATATGTCTCACAGAAATAAAAGTGAGATGAGAAAACCCTTTACTTATGTATTAACATTCTTCATAAACATTAAAAACTATTATATATTAAAATTAATTTTATTATAAATATACATTTAAAACATATTATTATATATAATCCCTTATATGATTTTCATATGACATTTTATTATATGTTTATTAACAATTTCATGTTAATGTTACGTTGTGGGTAATTAATGATTTGTTTTTAATATATGTTTTTACTTTTTATTCATGATACTAATACATAGATGATGATTCAAATATTTATAGAATTTAATAAATTTAATAAATATTATATATATTCAGTATATATTTATTTATAACATTCTATAAAATATATAAATAATAAATGAAATACACTGTTAATGGAGATGGTAGGTCATATGGAAACATGAATGATGTTTCAGTTTTCTTATCATATTGAATGAAAAAAATAAATGGAACATCTGTATACATATTATACTTATAGTAGAATTATTATGTAATATATATATCATAATTAATTACTAAACCAGTCATTAATACATTCCATGTAATTTGTGAACAAACCACATCACTTTGAGGAGGCGGTAGTCCGTATGCCCACAAACAGATTTATCATATTCCCACGACATGGAAAGTAGGAAGTTATGTGATATATAATAATTACAAATGAATAAATAAATCATATAAATCATATATATCATATAAAAACAATATTTCCATCATTATTCCAAACCATTAAAGGTGACAATGGATGAACGAACAATATCAATTCATGAGGCGGTAGTCTGTCGTACAATCGAATGATGATTGTGTATCCAATTTTAAGGAAGTTTATAAATTAGTAGGTGAAAACCATCACATAAAAATATCATTACATTGATAATACAAAGTTTATTATATAACCATGTAATAAGAAATATTGAGTGGGTGGATGAATAAATAATAAAAGTAATTTTTGAATGAAGTTACATATTATATGGGTAATCCCTTTTGGTTTTCACCAAAGGAATATCATCGTTTTATTTCTTCCAAAATAAGGGATTTTATCATGAGAGGAGTTATGTTAATAGATTATTTATTTAGGGTTTGGATGATCCAAAGTGATTGAGAGGTGTGGATAAGTGGGGGGGGGGGGGGTGAGTGCGCTTTTCATAGTGGAGGTGGAGTGAAATTATTGTAAATAAAAAAGGTAAACAATATTGATATATACCCCTGACATAATGTGTAACATCCTGAGTATCTAAAAGGAATCACCATGTTTGATAGCATACATGATACACCACATTTAGCTTAAATGAACAGCTTACTATTATTATTTAATATTATAATTATCACATAGCCATTTGAATGGTGGAAATGAAAAGAATTAACTAAATTATGAAAATATGATTTAAAAATGTTTATATAATGATTCATTGTTTAAAAAATTATTTAGGAAATTAAATAAAAACCAAATGAATACAAAGGGTTTGTTTTTCTAAAAAAATATTTAAATGCAAATAAGTGAGTTTATAAAATAATTAAATAACTTTTTTTAATTTTATTACTTAAATATATATTTAATATATTAAATTTAATGTTTTAAATTCATCTTATATTCTTTATAAACATGATACATGAACAAATTCATTTTTATGGATAAAAATAGAATTTTTCTAAAAATATAGTTTTACCGCATTTTGATAGAGAACCATTTTTAAATGTATATTTTGACACTTTTATAAGTTGTATTTGACAAAATAAACATATTAATTGGAATAGAGGCATAAAAATTTACTTGAGTATAAGTTTATGTATTTTTCTGATTAAACTCATATTTTAGTTAATAATGAATAATACTGCATTTTAATTTAAAACTGTTTTTTCATATAACTTATTTAAATAGTTACATTGTCATTTTAATTGGTTTTAAAGTATAATTATATTATGTTTTTATAATTTAATTAAAATTTTGTTCATTAGAAGTAATTTCACCTTGAAATTAGATCTGAACACATGTAAATCATTTGATGGTTTTTACTTAAAAAAACCCTCTTTTCTTGTTTTGAAACAGGGGTTGATTTTTAACTAATTTATTCTAATTATGTGTTTTGAATTTGAAATAATGGATTCCATATTTGAAAAAATAAGGTCAAAATTCTATAAATACGTCTCTTTTATTTTTATACATTATAAATAGTAACATCAGTAATTATTTTTATTATCACAGTTAAAGGTAAATCAGGTAATTAAAGGTAAAAAAAATATTATAATAATATAAACTACCCTAGCAGATGTACTAATTTAATTGGACAAGTTTATACTGACCATGATAATTCTCGGATCTATTTTGGTACCACTTGGAGCCGCATGAATGACTTTAATGATTTTATATTATTATATTCAATGAATAATCGTTTTTGTTACAATTTTGTTTTTATAATGTAAAGTATTTTAATATGGAGTTATAAAAGGTATCTATTCGACTATAAGTCGGCATATAAAATATAAAAATATTAAATATATAATTTTAATTTACTTATAATTTTTATAAATTAAATAATTAAATTAAGTTATATCACAAAGATGATGTAGTAATTTCTTAATTAATGAAAGAATCAAATAAATGATATTATAAATATTAAAATAAATATTATATGACATAAATAATTCTATAAAAAAATTTTATATATATTTTACATGTTGGACTGGATGTAAAGAATATTTTTCGAACTTATCTTGCTGTTATGATATTTTTTAAAAGTCAAGTAATGAATAGTGTCGGAATTGACACTATTTGAATTTTAAAATATAGAATAGTTTATTAAATGTTATAAAATCCCTAAAAATCTAAAATTTGGAAAAATGATAAGGATAAGTCATAATATGTCATAAATTACACTTTTTTTGATCTTTTGATATGTTATGTTTATTACATTAACCCACAAATTGTAAATAACATGATATCATGATAAGATTAAAAAGGGTACAATAACGGTTAAACCAAAGAGATAAGAATTAAAAAATAGTAAAAAATTGTCTAATTTAAATTT
Source organism: Viscum album (assembly GCA_963277665.1). Classification (NCBI taxonomy): domain Eukaryota; kingdom Viridiplantae; phylum Streptophyta; class Magnoliopsida; order Santalales; family Viscaceae; genus Viscum; species Viscum album. The sequence goes on from OY728123.1 coordinate 1,101,751,690, forward strand.
TATGATGGTTATTCAACCCAAAATAATCTTATATTTGAAATAATTTTTTTTGGGACCATTCAGAAATGAAATGAAATTTATATTAATTTAATATTTTAAGAGTTTCTAATGGTGCGTGTCCCCTCTCCTATAAAAATGTACCCATTATTATATAATAATAACAATTAAAAATAATTTTTGTTTGAAACATCTCTACCCAAAACACTTCCTAGAATCCATCCCCACATTCTTGAGGCCTTATTTTATACAGTACACCCTCCATAGAGGAGTTAAGGTGTTCCTCAAAAGTGATCAACTAAATAAGAGATATCGTTTTCTTTAAGTATTTATATTTTATTTCTTCTTCCACTTCCTTTAAATATCCTCCAACCCTGATGAAATAATAAAAAAAGAATCCTCAATATACTACGATGTTATTATGTTAATATCATCACCTGAATCTATCTCCAGTTTTAGAAAATTGGAAATTAACTTTTCATTCCTGTGTCAGGCGGACTACCATCTCACGAACATATATAGTTTTTTTCATTAACACATATCCGTAATAGTTATAATGATAGAATCAATGTTTATATATAATATTCATGACATATTTATCATTTTAAAATAATAATAATTCAATTATGTTCTTTTCAGACACATTTTTTTTAATTAATATTCTTAGAGTCGGTTAGCTTTATCGAAGTTCGGGTTTGGTTACCAGTTTAAATTTTTGATGTTTGGAAAAATTATGGGTTTTAGGCTGGTGCATGGAAACCACATGGTTATCAGAAGCCATGTGGTCATCTTGGGTTCCTAATAATCCACTTTTTAATGGGAAGAGACCGCTGCACGGTCCCCGCATGGTCGCTTGAGCTATGCGGGGTAACTGCATGGTTTCCCGACATTAAAAATAATTAATGCATTAAAATAAAAGTAAAATAAATAAAATAAATATATTTAATTGAAGGAGTAAGTATATTAAATAAAATGAGAAGTAGGTGAAATAGAAGTTTAAGATATTTGTTTTTATATTATTATTATTATTATTATTATTATTATTATTGAGAGTAATCATTATTATTACTATTTGAATTAATAATAATAATAATAATATCATTATTAATTCTATTAATATAATGTTTATTAAGTTTATTATTATTATTATTATTAAAATAATAATATTATTAATCGTATTACTATAATAATAATAATAATAATTATTATTATTATATTCTCCTTTTCTTTTTCATTGATTTTTAGGGTTCGTCAGCGTCCCCTTCTCCCCATCGCATAGCCTCCCTTGCGCCTCACCTACCCTCCCCCTTCTCGATCCAACTCGTGCATCTCCCCATGGACGGAATTCTGCACCTATGGAAACCTCCCTCGCATCGCCCCAAGTTCCCTCACACTGCCCCGACATCCACTCACACCCCTCCCTCGCTGGCCGACCCTCCACCGACACTGTGAACATCTTACCCTCTACCTGAATAGTGAACCCCTGACCCTCCTTTGGTCTCCCTATTCCAGAGAACATGACCCCGCCTACCCTTCCTACAGCATCTACCTATCTGGGTATGTATTTTCTTCCCCTTATTTAGGTTTTTTGGTTTTTAGTGGATAGGATGTCCTTTTTAGGGTTTTTATTGTTTCATAGGGTTCAATGTTGATGTCGTATGCTTGATCTTGATCGCTTGCAGTGTGGTCGAGATATAGATAGGGTTTTACACCATTTTTTAGAAGCCTCTTGGTTCAAGGTAGGTGGTTCCATCCCCAAACATTATTATAAGAATTTAATATGTTTATTTGAATTTATAATATTGTTTTATGATTTAATTGTGTGGTACGAATGGTGCTTCCTATTTTTTTGGAATGATTGTGTGTTAGAAATGGATTTTTAATGAAAGATAATGCCATGTTTTATGTGAGTGGTAATGCAATGTTTCTTAAAAAGGGTCTTATGGGTTTTTTGAAGGGTGTGAATCACGTTTTCAAGGGAAATTTTGGTACTAATGGGTTTGGGTGTATGTTTTCAAAGGGAAATTCATAATTCAGAAGTTTTGGTTTTTCATGCATTTCTAAATGTAAATTGTAATTGGTTTAAATGATGAAATACATGAATTGGAATTGGTTCTAGTTTATCTATGGATTTATCAAAGGGGATTTTCCCATAGAATTGGGTGAGTAATTGTATAATTCTTATTGTGCTTGAAAAAGGTAATTTTTTGAATCGTTCAAGCATCAATAAAATTTTTGAAAATGTATTTTTGTGTGAGTAAAATGGTCGATGTATTGTTTTATATAAAATGGTCATTAATTTTAAGTGCTTGACTTTGTTGTGCACTTTTTATTAACTTGTAAACTGTTTTAAAACATGGAAGACATATTTTGAAAGTAGTTTTGGGTTATACAAGGGTCTTTTCCATGGTGTTTTGAGTTGTTGTAAATTTTTCCGATGCGTGTTTGGTCCTGTTGATGTGGTTTCAAGCAGTGGGTATCAAGAACACTTATATATACATGCATAGGTAAGGCATATATATATTCACTCTTTTTTACATAATTCCCTTATGGCACGGGTAATATGTACAATGAAACTAGGGGTATATATATATGTATAAATTCTTGGGCATGTAAGTCAAGGGGTCAGTTTGGGTGGTTTTCTTCACATTGCAGTATATTTGAGCTATGATACCTATTCACATACCTTTAATTTGAAATATGTGATTGCTTGGTAGGTTAAAAAATAAGTTTTATATTTATATAGTATTTTCATGTTATGTGGTCTGGCTTCAATTTTTAGAAACAATTATTTATTTATTTTAGATAATTTATGTAAGTTCTAATGCACGTTTTTCATATTGAATCATACTTTTGACTTTGCTAGAAATAGTGGTGTATTTTTAATACTCAATTGATATTTAATGTTAAATCTTTAAAAGTGGGTTCCATAATTGTTTTAGTGTGTAATGAGTATATTTAGTGTGTTTCCTAGATTTAAACATCTTTTCTATCTTGATTTTAAATGTGTGGTGCCTTGCTTGTGTAATTGTGCTTTTAAATGTTTTTTCGAAATTCAAGGTGTTGAGAAAAAGTGTTTTCTAAATGTTAAAATTCCTTATAAATAAACAAGCCTCGTTTTTCAATTTGATAATGATTTGAGAAAGTGGAAAACCCCTCTTGATTCATTCCCCTTAATTTGAGAAATGCGATTTAAGTGTTAATGTGTGATTTGTGATATGTGAATAGTGTATGGCTTGTGCATTGTTGTGTGATGTAAGGGAAATATTCTTAATGAGGGATATCTATGGTGGATTGTTGAATGTGTTTTTGGATGAAAAATTTGTGTGTTCACATACATTTTCTTGATAAAATCTCACCACTAATTGGAATAGAGCATGTAGGTAACCCTAGGTACTTAGGTGGGAAGACTTGGACTAGAATGAGAGATGATATAGAAGTGGTTCATCCAAGTTTCATCTAGTAGGATTGATGAATAAAACTGTAACTAAATATTTAGATTATGAATGGAGACCACAAGGGTTAGAGGGATATCCCCTACAAGTGTATCATGCACAAGAACACGGGGTTTTGTTTTTTATACCATATTTCATTGAGGTATGAGGTTTCTAAGGTCATACTTGTTCTAGTTATATAATGGTATTGACCATTGTGCACATTTGTGACATGGTTTTTGTGAAATTATTTTCATTTTCATTGATTTAAGCTTGTTGCCTCCTTTGAAAAATCCATGTTTTTAATTTAAACAATTTACATTTCATTTTATAATGTTAATGAATTCTTGGAACTATTTTGAAAATATAGTCGAATAGAAACAATTTCCTTAAAAATGTAAAATTATGAATTGATTTCGAAAAGAATGGAAACGTTATTTTGTTATATATTATATTAAAAGTAGCATTATTTAGTTTCTTTTAAATGGAATGGGCATAGGGCGTCATTGCTATTTGGCATTCCGACTAAGCATGTCGGTGCTCATGCCTACACTATTTTATAGTTTCATGTTTCCCTAGTTTGGATCACTCTTAGAGTGATTTTAGATTTTATATTCCATGGTGACCCACAAGGTCACTTGAGGTATGTTTCTCTTCTTAGTTTATTTTTATTACTACTGCCAATTTATTCAATATCTATTTTTTTATTTTGTTATATTTTTAGGGATAAATTATTCCCAACTGATTTACTTTTATACCTGACACTAGTTTCCAGCACGTGGGTATTGGGAATTCCCTTCAAGCCATGTTGCGGAATGGTTCAGGCACCAGTTCAGATAGTGACGTAACTTTGTTTGTGAAAAAAATAGAACCAGAGAAGGTTTAATTTTTTGGGTCTTATTTCTTGGGAAAGAGTCAAGGTAGTCTGAAGCTAGGATTGTTGGAACTTGATGTTATGGTTATGAGTAAGGTTCTTGGATAGAACAACTCATAGTAGGACTTGAGTTACCAGGGGAAGTCAATTTAAAGTGAGTATTTTGGTCATTGTAGTTCATTGATGTTTGATAAATGAAACGATAGTTGGGTCACTGGTCTCTATGAGATTATAGGGACTAGAAAGCCATGTGGATCTAAGAACATTATCCTAGAACACTCTCCATGATGGTGGTGTGACTGGAATATGGCTGTCAACCATGTGTTTGAGTCACCAATCAGATCTAGTTTACACTTGAATAATCTTGTGACACCTTCGGTTTCAATTTTTTTGAATAACCTAGTTTTAAAAGTGTGATAATTAATTTTTTTTTAAAAAAATGTCTTGATTTGGTTATTGGGTCTCTTAATTAGCTAGAATATTCCCCTGTAAGGATTTGGTGCACAGTTTGAGTGTGGCCATGGGTGATTCTCTATGGGAGGATCCTCCAGTTGATCAGTGTAAGAAAATCATTCTTCTTGAACACCAGAATATGAATCCAAATCACTTTTAGCTTTCTATTGGGTCCTCTCATAGTGGTAGAGTGGATGTGAGAGGAGTTGGAAGAATCTTTTGCCTCTTAGGTTTCTTGGTATGTTAACTAGGTAGTTTGACACATTAGGTCTATAAGTACTATTTGAAAGTGGTGAAATAAACACTATTGGGGAAATGTGGAAGTAGTCTGGAGTTTTTGGTGCATGCTGCTATTTTGAAAAGGGCCTTTGGTTATTTCCTCAATTTCGTATAAGTAAGAGATCATGTAATGTCGTCTGTGTGGGGAATATAGTTATATAATATCCATATTCTGTTAGGGACTTAGGTTAAGATCACTCTCATTGAAATGTCTCTATCGGTTTCAAGGTCCATGTTTAGTGAAACTTTGCGGTGTCATGTTTTTTCTCAACAATAGAGGTGAAGGTTTCACACGCTTTTGAGAACCTTAGTTATAATAAAAGCATTTTTCCTTTGGGAAGTCTTGAAATTCTCTATTTTAGAGGACGATTTCTTCCATGTTTACTTCCTACCAAAGTTTCTTATTTGATGTAAAGAGGTATTATTACAGTGCATCTTCTAATCCTTTATTTCGGTGAAGTGATTTATGGAAGAAATTGACACTGAATATTGCATCATCCGATGGTGCTGTTTAGGTCGTGGTATGGTCACTTATGGCACCAGAAAGAGAAGTTTCATTCAGGGGTTTTTTTAATCCTAACTGTGAGGCAGGAGTTTATTCAATCATTACAGCTCTATCCATAGGTCCTAAGTGATGCTGATATGTAGTCAGGAGAACCATAATGGTGTGAAAGGGTTTGATATGAGTTTTTTTTCTCTATGGTAGATGGAGATAGTTTAAGCCTATGGTATAGTTTTGTTTCAATTGTTCCTATTCGATGGAAGGAGGGGGGGGGGGAATCTTGTTTCCACATTATGACCCACTTGGGTGTAAGATTTCCTCCTTGGTTATAATAAGGTATAGTCATCTCATTTCATTAGAATCTTGGTGGTCGTCTTCCACACAATATGGGTATTATTTTAATGGTCCATGCATAACCCATTCTTATAATGTGAAATTAGTTGTATTTGTATTATTATGGGGGTAATAAACCATTAGAATGTGTTGGTGGTGGTTTTGATGGTCCATTTTATGGGCCCTTTCCTCCCCTCACCTTGTGGTGGGGGTTCCCGGTCAGTGTAGAGAAGTACTCGAGTTTGAATATTCTAGCAAGTTTTTATGGTCGAGAGTCCCATCATGAGTCTCTCTAAAATTCCTCTAGAGTAAACTGGTGTTGGCCTAATTCTTATAGTGTGGAGTATGTTCGGGCCTACCCATGTTAGTGTCCTGGTTCTATCTCGGGTATAGGTTGTTTCTTATGGCTGGGAGTCTGTTCGGGCCTCTTTGTGTCAGTAATTTAGATTCTTTCGTCGTTTCAGATGGACTACCTGAGCTTCTCAAGAATGATTAAGGTGTTTGTCTTAGGGGGTTTGGATTGTGTTCGGTGAGAGGATCGTTTCCTTTAATCAATAAACTGGAGGTGTTTTTACTTTTGGGGGTGGGTGACACTTAGAAGGGATTTCATTTTTGGTCTATGAGCTCAATAGGTAGGTCCCTTTCTTTATTGGTTGTGTTTTTTCCTCACTCTCATTTGTTTTTTATCGGGATTCTCATTGAGGTGAGGAGTATCAGTTCTTGTTTTCTAAACAACCCTATTGTGGATTTATAAGGGTGAAAAGTGTTATTGTGGGAAGAATTGTCACACCCAAACCTTTTTAATTATTTTATTTTATTTAGTTTCTTAGCGTCGATTAATTTTTTCATAGTTCCAGTTTGTGTCCGGTTTAATTTTTTGAATTTTGAAAAATTTGTTGGGTTTAGGCCAGTGATCAATCTCCAATTTTTTTTTGAAGCTGTGCGGTCATCTCATGTACCCGATCAACCAATTCTGAATGAGAAGAGACCACCCCACAGTCTGTTCATGGTCGCTTGATCCATGCGGGGTAACCATGCTATTTACCTACATTAAAAATAATCAATTAGTTAAGATGATAGTAAAATAAATAAAAGAAATAATTTAATGGAAGAAATAATTAAATAAAATAAAATGAGAAGAAGTGAAATAAAAATTTAAAAGACTTGTTTTTATATTATTATTATTATTATTATTATTATGAAGAGTAATTATTATTATTATTATTAGAGTTAATAATAATAATTCTAATAAAATAATAATAATATTATTATTATCTTTATAATTTCTATTAATATAATGTTTATTAATAAGTTTATTACGTTTATTATTATTATCATATTTTTATTATTATTATTATTACTATTACTATTTTAATTATTATAATTCTTATTATTATGGTTCTTTTTTTTTAGTTTTCTTTGTTTTTTTATGGGTGGTCAGTGCCCTCCTTCTCTCCATCACACAACCTCCCTTGCGTTTCACCTCCCCACCCCTATCTCAATCTAGCTCATGAAGCGCCCCATGTCCAGCGTCCTACTCCTCTGGTGACCTCCCTCATGCCGCCCAAACTTCTACTCACACCCCTACCACACTAGAAGGACCTCTTCCAGAACAATGAACCACCATTCCACCACTAGAATAACGAACTTCCAACCCTCCTCTGGAACCACAACCCGTCGAACTCCCTCTTCCGATGCCCATGACCCTGCTGACCCTTCCTACAGTGACCACCTCCGCGGGTAAGGATTTGATTCCCCTTATTTGGGGTTTTAAGTTTTCAGTGGTAGAATGTCCTTTTTAGGATTATTATTGTTTCTTAGGGTTCTATTTTGATTTCATATGCTCGATATTGCTTTCTTGTGGTGTGGTCAAAGTGTAGATGAGGTTACACACCATTTTCCAGAGGCCTCTTCGTTTGAGGATGGTGGTTCCATCCCCAAACATTATTATATGAATTTAATATGTTTATTTGAATTTATAATCATGGTTTATGATTTAATTGTGTGGTACAAATGGTGTTTCCTAGTTTTTTTTGGAAATCTTGTATGTTAGAAATGGATTTTTAATGAAATATAAGGCCATGTTTTGTGTGTTTGGTAAGTAAATATATCTTAAAAAGGGTATTATGGGTTGTTTGAAGGGTTTGAATCCTGTTTTAAAGTGAACTAATAGTGTGAAAGGGTTTGGGTATATGTTTTCAATGGGAAAAAAATAATTTTGTATGTTTGGTTTGTCGTGAATTTCTAAATGTAAAATGTAAATTGTTTAATTGATAAAATGAATATTTTGGAATTAGTTCTACTTTATGTGTGGATTTATAAAAGGTTCATGTCCTATGAAATTGGTTCATTAGTTGTATAATTTTTTTATGATTTAAAAGTTATTTTTTGGAATCATTCAATTTTTGATAAAAATTATGAAAAGGTATTTTTGTGTGAGTAAAATGATGGATGTTTTTATTTATAGAAAATGGGTGATTTATTTTAATTTATAGGCTTTGTTGAAATTTTTTATTAACATTTAAATTGTTTTAAAATATGGAAGACTTTTTTCTAAAATAGTTTTGGGTTATTCATGGCTCATTTGCATTGTGTTTTGAGTTGGTAAATATTTCCAAAGTGCGTTTGGTCCAATTGACGTGGTTTCAGGATGCGAGAATCAAGAACACTTACATGTACATGCATAGGTAAGGAATATATATGTCATATTTTTACATATTTACTCATGGCGCAGGGAATATTTTCACTCTAGATATGGGTATTAATATATATATTTGTATAAATGCATGAATGTATAAGTGTGTGGGGTCGTCTTGGGTGGTCATCATCATGGAGAGACATGTTTGAGGTGGGATCCCTATGCCTTACTCATTAAGTTGAAATCTATGATTTCATGATTATTTTAAAAATATGTTTTGCATTTATATAGTATTTTCATTATATTTGGTCTGGCTGTGATTTTTAGAAGCATTTATTTATTTTTATTACATAATTCATCTAAGATCCAACACAAGTTTTTCATAAAACAAGTTTTTGGATTTATTGAAAATAGTGGTGTATTTATAATTCTCAACTGATATTTAATGTTAAAACTTTAAAAGTGGTTTACTAAATGATTTTAGTGTGTAATGAGTATTTACAGTGGGTTTCCTAGATATAAACATATGTTCTATCTTGATTTTAAATGTGTGGTTCATTGGTTGTGCAAGTGTTCTTTTAAATGTTTTTTGGATCTTAAAGGTGTTGAGAAATAGTGTTTTATAAAATTTTAAATTACTCATAATGAAATGGGTCCAATTTGGAACATTGGGAATAATTTTCAAAAGATTAAAACCCCTCTTGAGGCATTCCCATTAATTTTAGAAATTAAATGAAAGTGTTAATGTTTGATTTTTGATATGTTTCTTGTGTAAGACCAGTGAATTGTCGTGTGATGTAAAAAGGGGAATACACTTAAGGAGGGAGATCAGTGGTTGGTTGTTAAATGTGGGTTTTGGTAAATAATGTGTTGTGTTCACATATGTTTTCCTGATAAAATATCACCACTAATTGGAATAGAGAACTTGGGTATCCCTGGGTACCTAGGTGGGAAGACTAGGACTAGTACGCTAGATGATACAGAAATGGTTCATTCCAGTTTTTTCTATCATGATTGATGAATACAAAAATAAATAAATATTTTTATTATTATTAGAGACCACTAGGGTAATAGGGATGCCCCCTACTATTAGAATGTGCATGATAACACGGGTTGTCATGGTTTCTATACCACATTTCACTGAGGTACGAGGTTCCTCGGGTCCCAATTTTTCTAGTTACCTATTGGGATTGACCATGGTGCTTGTTTATGATGTGGTGTTTGTGAAATATATTTATTTTTTGTTTCATTAATCTTGTTTACTCCTTTGAAAATTATATGTTTTTAATTTAAACTATTTTTCTTTCATTTTGGAATGTTGATGAATAATTGAAACCATTTTGAAAATATAGTGGAATAGAAACGATTTCCTTAAAAATGTAAACTTGTGTCTTGATTTTGAAAAGAATGAAAATGTTATTTTAATATTTTTTATTTTAAAACTATAATTATTGAGTTTCTTTTTAATGGAAATAGCATAGGGCGTCATTGCTATTTGGAATTCCTACTGAGTATCTCGATGCACTTGCCTACTCTATTTTCTAGTTTCTGGTTCCCCTAGTTTGGTTCAATCTTGGAGTAAGTATTGGTTTAATATTCAATGGTGACCCATGAGGTCCCTTGAGGTATGTTTTTATACTTAATATATTTTTATTTCCACTTCTAGTTTATTCAGTTTATCTTTTTTTTGTCTGTCTTTTCTAGGATAAATCATTCCCAACAGCTTTACTTTGATGTACGACACTAGTTTCCAGCCCATGGGGATTGGGGACACCCTTTGGGCCATTAAATGAACTGATTTGGGCACTGGTTTGGATAGAAACCTATCGTAGTTCAAGATAGTTCTTTTCTTCCATGCACATAAACATGATAAGGTCGTTCATGTGTACGTGTGAACTATCACCTCCATGAAGTGATGTGAATCATTTTTATTCACCACATCACTTGTATGATATATATAAGTATATTTAAATTATTATTATGGTTTTAATTATATTATCATTATTCTATAAAGAAAAAATAATAATTATCATATTTCTATAATGATCAATGAAAAATGGGAACGTTACTCAAGCGTACGTACAACTTACTATCTCTATGATTATAACGTTTATCATTTTACATAACCATACTTCATAATTTGATTTTAAAGTATAATATATTTATAAATTTGATAATAATTTCATTAATTTTACTATGGAGATAAAGAAATATTGAACATATAGACTAGTGACATCAAACCATGTTCATTTTAAACTCAAGTACCGAATATCGACAAAACGTCCAATATAAACATAAAGGATTATATAATTTTTATGACATGGTAATAAGTGATATAAAAGAAATAATAAAATTAAAAAAGGTTCTAAAGTAAGTAAAAATTAACCTAAGTTTATTATTCAGGAAGAACAAGGTACATACATGATGAATCGAACTTAAGGTAAGAGACATCATCTCAATCTCCATTCATTGAGGAATATTTTGATAATGTACACCTCCTTCTTTTATAAGGTGTATAATTAGCCCTTTTAATTTTAATTTCATTCCACATTTTTCAAAAGGGAATGTTTTTATATGAATCATTTCACTAAATTAAAACAGGATTATTTTTAACGTATGCGGAGACGACGACTTCTCCACCGCCATAACAATTATTTGATATTTGGTATCCTCTATAAGCATTAAAATTTTTAAAATGAAAAAAGAAATCCATTATTACATTTTTGGGTATTCTAGTATTAAAAATGTTTTTGAAAATGGTTTGACTACTTCAATATCTTGAAATGATTTCTTGTGATTTCAAATGAAATTTTATGATTAAAATGTTGATAATTTCAATATTTTATGTGTTTTGACTATATAATGCTACTTGGACATCTGACGAGTGGTTATGTGATAAACCAAATATGGGTGGTTATGTGATAAACCAAATAAGGGTGGTTCCTTGATAAAACAAGGATGGGTGATTACGTTATAACCTCTAATGAATTGGGTATAGAAGTCGATCATATGATCATTCCATTTAGTGATATGTGTGGAAGACAACCGTATTATTATTTCATTTATGTATGATTATGTGAAAAGTTAAATTCATATTTTATATGTTTCATTAAATGGGTTTTATGGTAATATTTTGGTTACAAAAGGGCAATCAGTGAGATTATATTTAGTGAAGTGTATTTACTACTTCATAATGGTAAAAACTATTACTTTATGATAAATTATTCATAGTTCACATGTTTTTTCAAGTCTAATGGTTTTCCTTCTATGTGTACCCCTTACTAAGCTTTTAATGCTCATTCCAAGTTTTGAAATGTTTTTAGATGATTTAAAGAATAATTGAGTCATGGATGGGATCAAGGAAAAGTTATGTTGTTTAAACATAAAACGAAATCATGTCTCTTTTTAAAAGTATTTGTTTTATAAAAAAATGGATAGTGAGTAGAAGTGTCTACTTTGTAATATTTATGTTGTTATGTATGATTTGTAACCTAATTCTATAAATATATAAACCTGAAAATATATTAAATGTAAATTAAAGTGAAATTATCAAATTATCTAGAGATTATGTATGTTTTAATGATATGACCTTATAGTTGGGATCATAGGTCTATTTAGATTACTTTAGAGGTTTGGGTATTATTTAAACATAAGTAAAAAGTGTTATATAACCAAAATGGTTTTCATATCTGAAAGAGACATAGTTATATAAGATAAATTGAATGAGTTTTAGATAATGTGAATATATATTTTTTGTGTGTTTATCTTCCTCATAAGATAATATAAGATTATTTTTGTTGATATACTCACACTAAAATTTTGGGTTTTAGTAAATGAATGGATCTATAAGGTACCCAAGTAACAATGGATATGAAGGAAAATGTTCTGTTTCTCTGAATAAGAAACTAAATGAAATGGGAGTTGAAATGATAACTCTTGTGGTTATTTTAAACTAACTATCAGGAGTCATTACTAACCACTTTAACCTTGGTAAATTTTCAGATGCATTATAAAATGTTTTAATGGGACGTGAAGATGTTATATATGTGTAAATTAAGGTTATAAATCAATAACCATCCAATGAAAAAGGAAGAGTTCAATTGACTCCAGTAAAGGGAATGAAGTTAATTCCAATTTATCAATTGAATGTTCCAAATGTGAAGAGTATGGTTATTATTTAAATAGGTTTCCTATTAAGAATGTTCAAGAATGGGATCAGTAGGACCATAAAAATATATGTTTGTAAATACCTAATTCCATTACAATTGAAGATGATGAAACAAAAAATAACCAATGAAAGGTATGGATTATTTATTGCCTCATGTTTTAACATTATTTAATCTTAGGAAATGATTCATGTTTTCTTTGTAGGAATTTTTTATAAAGGAATAAGATGTAAAATCATGGTTAGGTTATCATGAAGAATGTAGAATGATTAAAATGTCTCCATATAAGGGATCAAGAGTTATGGTAGATTGTAGGCTGATGAAATGTTGAAAATTATTAATTCTCTTTTATTGATGAGATTACTTTGGAAGACTTTTTTTAGTATATGAAACCTTTAATTTTGTTATATTATTCAAGGAATAATTATCTTTTGTTGTGTGGTCATAATAATAAATGTAATTGATAACCTTTTGGGATCATATGATCTTTTGTTTTAAAGGTGACCAAGGGTTATTACATATTGGGATGAAAAAATGTAAGGTCTGAGATAACCATTGAGGTTAAAATAGGTTATAGTTATTTTTGAGTATATTATCTTATTTTTGATAATGTTATAATAATGATATATTTTTAGAAAAAGTATAACCTGCTGTTTGGGTGACAACCCGTCGTATCCAGTAAGGCTGTGGGAATCAAAACCATAACTGAAGGGTGACAAGGGAGCATCTCCTACCACTAGCCTACATGAGGTCCCTGGTTTGTATAAATTTTTATTTTTAGTTTAATTATTTTTTGGATTATGAATAATTATATTTGGGAGTCATATATTTTATGGAATAGATAACCATGGGATTGGAAAATGATTTGGTGATTAAGTGATTAATGTTATTTCAAAAGACGTTCACTATTTTGGGAACCCTATATGATCAAGTTAAATAGAATATTATAGTATTTTAATGGAGGAGTAATTGTTGAATTATATTTTTGAAGAATATATGAATTTATTATGTACTTATAGATATTTGGGTTATTTATGGAAATGATTAAACTTGAGTGATAATATGTGATAAGGAAATTATTTTTTGGTATTGATATTCAGAGTGATTTATGTTATTTAGAGATAAATATTATCATTTATTCTGGAAGTATATGTTATCAAATTCATATAAATTTTGGGTTTTAATCTTATTTTGGACTATTTTGAGTAATTTTAAGAATATTTATTTTTTGAATGGTATATGTAGAACTTTGGTATTATTGTTGAATTTTGGAGATTAAAAGGACTATGTATCCTTATAAAGATTATTATTTTTGGGGGAATTTTCTGATCTTCTACTAACCATTTTGGATTATGTTAGTGTCTATAGATAGGGGAAACGTATATATCATATTTTTTGGTTTATTTTATTATCTAGAAGTTGATTCTAGTGATTTAGGTGTTCCCAAGTCATCTTAAATACTCATAATTTAGAGAAATAGATGAGTTTGTGGTGGAATTTTATTATTGGATGAAACTCTACTTACCATGTAAGTATATTTACTTATGGTCTGAACCTGATTAGTAAAATAATTCCCCACCTTTATGAAAATGATCTTAAAATAAAAACATTTTCCATTTATTTTTCTAAATATGAAATCAATGACCTTATAACCAATCAAGAATTTATGTTTTTGTGATTGTTAAGATTCTCCGGATCATTTTTTCTATCACTCTCCATTCGAAAATGATTTTTATTTTTACTTCAATATCCAATTTTCCTTACATGTAATCCTTGAATGTGTTATCTCATGTAACCATCTTACTATCATCTTTTTCCATTAAAGTGGTAGTTTTATTAATAATTTTTTGATGTGGGATTGAAATAAAGGTATTTTTAAAAGTCATACCTTAATAACCAAGCCCAAATTCAAATTGTGAGGATGAAATTTCTAAAAGGGTGAGAAAAAAAACATCTCTAGTTTTTAAAAGGAAACACTATGTTCGATATCATAAATGATACGCCACATTTAACTTAAATGAACAATATAATATTATTATTTAATATGATAGTTATCATATATTCATTAGAATGATGGGAATGAAAATTATTAAATAAATTATCAAAATATGGTTTAAACATGTTTATATATTAATTCATTATTTACCAAACAAATTAGGAAATTAAATAAAAACCAATTGAATATAAAGGACATGTTTTTTTGAAAAACTATTTAAATGAAAATAAATTAATTTATAAAATAATAAAATAAAAGTTTTTGGATTTTATTAATGAAATATATATTTAATATATTCAATTTAATTTTTAAAATTCATTTTATATTTTTTATAGAAATTATATAAGAACAAGTTCAATTTTATAGATAAAATTAATATTTTTTTAAAAATATATTTTTACCACATTTTAAGGGAAAACCATTTTTAAAAATAATTTTTTACAATTTTATATGTTCTATATGAAAAAATAAACTTTTATTTTGAATTGGGACACAAAAATTTAATTTTGTTGATTTTTTGGTATTTTTGTGATTAAATTCATATTTTAATGAATAATGAAAAATACTGCATTTTAATTCAAAACTTATTTTTCATCTAACTTATTTATATAGTTATATTATCTTTTTAATTAGTTTTAAAGTATAATTTTTTTATTTTTTTATACTTTATTACAATGTTTTTCATTGGAAGTAATTTCCCAGTGAAATTAGATATAATCACATGTCAATCTTTTGAATATTTTTAGTTTAAAAAAAATCTCATTATCTCATTTGACAATAAAGATTAATTTTTTGTTAATTTCTACAAATTATGTATTTTTAATTTGAAAAAATTGATTCCATATTTGTAATAATAAGTTCCAAATTATTTTAAAAGGTCCATTTTATTTTTAGATATTATGAATAATAATTTTAGTATTTATTTTTATTACCATGGTTAAAGGTAAATTAGGTAATTAAAGGTAATAATAATATTATAATAACCTAAAACTAAAAAAAACATGTCCTAATTTAATTTTATGAGTGTATCCTAACCGTGAATATCCTTTGGTATATTTTAGGACAACTTGGAGCCACTTGGATTACTTTTAATCTTTTATAATATTATATTCAATGAATATTCATTTTTGTTGCACTTTTTTAAAAAAGGTAAATTATTTTAATATGATGTTATACTGGGGATAACTTTGAATTTAAATATTCATTGGAATTATAAAAATATTACCTACATCATGGTAATTTATTTATAATTTTTAGAAATTAAATATTTTAATTAAATTATGTCATGAAGATGATATAATAATTTCTTAATTAATGAATGATTCAAATAAATGATATTTTAAATATTATTTTACATAATTAATTCCATACATGAATTTTATAGATATATTTAAACTGTTTGTGAAGATTTAAAGGAATTTTTTTGAAATTATCATACTGTTATGATTTTTTAAAAGTCGACTAATGAATAATATACTGATTGACATTATTGGTATTTTAAAATATTAAAAAGTTTATTAAATTTTATAAAATTCCTAAAAATATAATATTCCACAAAAGTATTAGTATAAGTACTAATATTTCATTAGTGAAACTTTTTTTGATATTTTGACATGTTATGGTAATTATATTAACTCAAAAATTGAAAATAACATGATATCACAATAATATTAAAAAGGGTAAAATAAGGGTTAAACCAAAAAGACAGTGATTAAAAAATATTAAAAACCTTCATAATTTTAATTTAATGTTTTTAATTTGACCAAAAGTAATCTTATATTATAAATAAATTATTTCAGGGCCATTTGAAAAAGAAATAAAATTTCTATTAATTAAATATTTTAAGAGTTTTCATGGGTACGCCTCCCCTCTCCTTTAAAAAGGTACCCATTCTTCACAAATAATCACAATTCGAAAGCCTTTTAGTTAGACCAATGTTGGATCAAAACCCTTACTAGAATACCTCCCCATGTTCTTGAGGACTTTTTTTAGTCATAAAACCCTCCTTAGATTTGTTACAGTGCTTTTCAAAGGTGATCAACTGAAGAAGAGGTATCATTTTTTTTAAGTATTTCTATTTTATTTCTTCTTAAACTTATTTTAAATATCCTCCAACCATGATGAAATAAAAAATAAAAATCCTCAATATAATAATATGTTATTATGTTAATTTCATCACTTGAATCCATCTCAAATTTCATAAAATATGAAATGATCTTTTTGTTTGTGTATATAGCGGACTCTCACCTTGCGAACCTATATAGTTCATTAATTATTTACATCTTTCAAGACTGGTTATAATCATGGAATAAATATTTATATATGATATTAATGACATATTTATCATTCTAAAATAATAATATTTCAATTAATTTCTTACCTTCCATGCACATAAACATGATAATGTCGTTCGTGCATACATGTGAACTATCACCTCCACGAAGCGATGTGAATCCTTTTTATTCACCACATCAATTGTATGATATATATAAGTATATTTAAATTGTTATTATGATTTTAAATATTTTAAAATAATTCTATAAAGGTAAAATAATAATTATCTTATTTCTATAATGATCAATGAAAAATGGAAATGTTAATCATGTGTACGTACGACTTACCATCTCCATGATTATGATGTTGTTCATTATTCATAACTAAACATAATGGTTTGATTTAAATGTATAATTTATGAATAAATATTATAATAATTTCATGAATGTTATTCTAGATATGATGGACTTATTAACACATAGACTAGTGACATCAAACCATGTTCATTTTTGACTCAAGTACCAAATATCGACAAAACATCCTATATAAACATAAATAATTATGTAATTTTTATTAAATGTTAATAATTTATTCAAAAGAAATAATAAACATAAAAAAATGTTTCAAGAAAGTAAAAAATTAACCAATGTTTATTATTAAAGAAGAACATGGAACATACATGATGAATAAAACTTAAAGTAATAGACTTTGTCTCAATTTCCTTTCATTGAGACATATTTTTGAAAATATACACCTCCTTCTTTTATACAGTGTATAATCAACCATTTTAATTTTAATTTAATTCAAGAATTTTTAAATGAGAATATTTTTATTTGATGTGTTTCACAAAATGAAAAAAGTAATGTTTTTAACGTTTTCGGTGATAATGTCTTTTCCACCGCAAAAACCATTATTTGATATTTGGATTCCTCTATAAGCCTTAATATTTTTAAAAAGAAAAATAAATCCCTCAATCCCATTTTGGATATTTTGGTATTGAAAATGGTTTTGGAAATGGATTTACTACTTCAATATTTTTAAATTATTTCTTGTGGTTTCATATGAAATTTTATGATTGAAATTTTGATAATTGAAATATATTATGTGTTATGATTATATAATGGTACTTGGAAATATGAGGGGTGGTTATGTGATAAACCATAGATGGTTGGTTATGTGATAAACCAAATATGGGTGGTTATATGATAAACTAAGGAAGGGTGGTTACATTATAACCTCTAATTCATTGGGTATGGAAGTCAGCCGTATGGAAATTCAATTTAGCGATATGTATGGAAGTTGATTGTATGGTCATTACATTTAGGTATGATTATGTCCAAAGATATATTTATAAGTTATATTTTTCTTTATATGGGTTTTATGGTAACAATTTGGTTACAAAAAGGGTAAAAAATGAGCTTATATTCATTGAATAATATTTACTACTTTATAAAGTTGAAAAGTATTAATTTATGATAAATTACTCATTGTTAACATTTTTTTCACAAGGCCAAAAATTTTCCTTCTTTGTGCATCCCATACTAAGAATGTTATTCTAATTCAATTTTTTGAATTTTTTTCACAGAATTTAATGTTGAATAGAGTCATGGATGGGATCAAGGAAAAGTTATTTTGTTTAAACATAAAACGAAACCATGTTTATTTTTAAACGTTTTTATCTTATAAAAAAATGTATTGTGAGTAAAAGTGTCTACATTTTATTATTTAAGTTCTTATGTATGATTTATAATATAATTCATGAAATCTATAAACCTGAAAAGATCTTCGATGTGAATTAAATTCAAATTACTGACTTACCTAAAGATTATGTAATGTTTAAGGCTGGGGCCTTATATAATGTTCCTCCAATAATGATCAATATTTGATAAAAGGGATGATATGACCGAATAATGGCCAGAAAATTGAATTTTTACATGGGTATTATAGAGACCCCAAGCTTGACGTATATGTACATTACATTACTTTTGCGGAATATATAATACATAACAAAAACCAACACTCAAGAACCATAATAGTTTAGTGTCTTTGGAAACTCAGAACATAATCTTCTAATCATGGTGAAAGATCTTCAATATCTCCTATAAAGATCTTCCCCTTTTGTTTTCTTACCTAAAAACTTTCTTTATATCATGGGGAAAAGAAAACATATAAAGGGTGAGCTCAAATGATCAGTAAGGGTAAGCATGGAGAAAATAAAACCAACCATATACATTTGAACTTAAAAACATGAACATAATGTTTAAACTTCAAAATCTTGAGTAATGAAATAAAACATGGCAGTACGTAAGGCATGGATCATAATGGAACATCAATCATGATAAAATAGCATGGTAATGAAACATGTAATTGTGTAAAAAAATTAAGCATATGATATTATTTCCATAGTAGCCAAGGCATTGCTGCCAAGACCATCTTAGTGGACAAATTCCCTTTCTGAATCGAATTCACTCCTCGTTCCAGTCCTGTAACACTGAACTTGATTAACTTACCATTCCAACCATGTCTATCTCATGAGATATTAATCTTTACCCAATGCCTTAGAGGGAGGTATAGGTCCCACCCATCTCATAATGAAATCATTCTTTCATGTGCCACAAAATCATAAATCATACGTCATAGCGAAACCCATATAATATAATGGGATTCTTAAACATCATGCCATCATAACATAATCTATAGGAAAAATGGATATCTTTTCATTATAAGAAAAAATAAACCATGTAATTAATGGAGACATTATACTTGAAACATAAAAATATTAAATAATGTCATTTTAGATGGAAAATAGTTTTGATAAAACACTTGAAATAAATTCTTGAGGAAAATATCCTTTCTTCTTCAAAATCATTTTCTTTTCACAAAATTCCATGCAATTTTAAAATAAAAGGGTTTTGTTGAAAATAATTATGCAATATTGTAGAGTAAGCATCATGAAAATGAGGCGTTATGAAACTGTAAAAATCTGTTCATGCCATATAATTTAAAAATAACATTCTCCTTATACTTTTGTCGGAAAATTCAAAAAGTACCTGGTATTATAAACAAAAGAAAGATTCCTTCCAAACCTTGTGGTAAAATTCATAAAAGGGTAAAAATGACTTTAAACATTCATGGAAGAATACTAAACATTTTATAAATTTTTTTTAGAAAACATGGACATGGATGATAAACATAACCCCAGTAAATACTTACGAACAAACAATCTTGGATAAGAATGATATTGGAATAATTATCCCTTACCTTATGTTCGATATGCTTCGTATGTATTCGAACCTCCTCTTCCTTGACTCCCCTCCTTTAAAATTCTTCTTAGGGCACTTGAGTTTGTCTTTTGAGAAAACCATAACCTATATGATGTAACTAGAGAGGTTGAGAAGAGGAATTGGCAGGGGTTGGCTGAGCTTCAAGGCTCAAAAGGGTGTGAAGAGAAGAGGGAATGGGTGCCCTTTTTATAAGGGAGGAGAGGGGCACCTTAGGAAAACATAAAATATTATTTTATAATAAAGTCATATTCAGTTTTTAGTAGCTCCAAATTGATTTATTTCAAATCTAATGTGGGGATGGGTCTAAATACTCTAAACCAATAGGTTTTAGACAAGTTTAGGTTATTATTTTATCCTTATCATTTAGATTTAACTCTAAGTTAAATAATTTAACTTTTACCATGTCTTTTTGTTTTCTTACGCTATATGGTTAATAAAATTACAATAACAAGACAATCAAACCCCAAGTGGTTCATTATTAATATATATCCTTATATAAGTATTTTGGCCGAACTTTAGATTTTTATAAATATAATAACAATTAATAATATAATATTTGTTTTAAAAACTATTTTATGTCAATTTTGACACTATTTGGTACTTGATTTTTATGAAAATCATAACAGCATGATTAGTTTGAAAAAAGTTAATTAAATCAATACTAACATGTAATATTAACCTAGAAAATTAGTTTAATTCTTAAGAAGTCTAAAATTACATTTATTAGGGTATTTATAACATCAATTATGTTAATATTTAATTAATTAGGTAATTACGGCATCATAATTGTTTCATAAATAAATTAAATTATTTAATGTCTAAAAATTATAAATAAAATACCATTATGTAAGAAAGATTTTTATCTTTCTACTTATTATTTATAGTCAAATTTATCTTATGTATAACCCTATATTAAAAATGATTTAGTTATTAAACTTTGATTATAACTATTTTAATTCTTCTTTAAATAAAATAATAATAAATGTCCTAACCTAATCCAAGTGGACATAAAGGGTAATATTTTAGTCCTAAGGTTGTTTTTGGTCGAATTACACTTATCCAATAGAATTAGGACATGTGTTAGGGTAATAATAATATCATTTTTACCCTTAATTACCCTATTTACTTTTAACCGTGGTAAATAAAAGTAAAAAGTTACTACTCACCAAAAATTATTTTCATCCCATTGAACCACATTTTACTTACTGATATCAACTGTGTCTCTCGGATTTTTTAAATTCTAGTCACAAAAGTGGTAAAATTGTGTTTTATGTGAATTTACAAATTCTCCTAGGAGGTAGGTAAAAGACGGTGAAAAGTTCAATAAAATTTTTATATGTCTAAAATTATTATAAAATGACTCCAATGAATTACATTTAACTTATATAGGTATTATGTATCAATTTTGACCTAAAATAAATTTAAATAAAATAAATAACTATTTAAATAAAATGTTGGGTTGTAAATAATAACCCACTGTTTTCACTATTCATCAAAAATTGAATGCTTTCAGAAAAATACAAAAAATTCACCCTAGGTAACTTAGATATTATGAATCTAAAAATGAAGTCTATTTCTAAAGATAAAATTTATAAAATTTCAAAAAGGGGGTATTACTATTCATAACGGCTAGTTTATATAACATATCATTATTTAGTGAAACTCAGTATTGCGTACAACACACGCTATCGTGGAAGGTCAAGATTGCGTGTAATGAAAGCCAAGTCAGGGATGCGTGTAGTGAAAGATCAATTTGGTGTAGCGTACAACACAAGACATGAACGAAATTAAAAAGAATATTTTTAATAAAATCTCAGGGTGTTACATTCTACCCCCCTTAAAATGAATTTCACCCTTGAAATTCATCGGGGTAATAAATGGTTTACTACTCAAAAGTTTTAATAGAAACCCACATCGTAAAAAAGAATAACAAAACTTGTCTTCAAAAACTAATGTATGAAATGTAACAGTTACCAAAATTAACTAATCACTAGGTTTCTACATAGGAGAACATAGGTGAAAATATGGACATGGAAGAAAAATCTAACCATCAAGTTCTGATGGAGAGTGTTAGAGAATATGGATATAAAAAATCCAACAATCACAAATCCATAAATTTGTGATGATCTAAGGTACCATCTGATTAATTAGATATAAGGGAAGTAGGACAAAATTTTTTGGTTTTCAAGATGAGTTCCCTAAAGTTGAAGAATTAGAATTAGAAGAAATACTTACTTTATCTCGGTATAATCTCACTATTGTTCATGCCTTGAACAATTTTCACTTCATCTCTTAAAGAAATGAAGTTGAATTTTTCATTTGTGAAGTGTTAGCAGTTCATTTGATATAATGATGGGTCATTCCATATGTCTCAAACAAAAGGTTAGAAAAAGTTTTCAAATATACATAAGTCTATATATGGCGATATTAAATGTATATGGTTCCAAAAAATGGACTTATACTTCATCTATCATTCCGCTTAATAAAATAAAACTAGTTTCTACTAACTAGGGACTTTTTGTAGGCCATTGGTAGGTGATAAAGTCCTGTCACACTTCAGTTGTGGGTTTGTTCCCAAAGCCTTGTCCGACGCGACATTTTGTTGCCCATCCTGCAGGTTGTCCTTTTTCTAAAACTACATTATAATATCGAAAAATGTTCTAGCCTTAAACAATACTGACTAATGTCCAACATAATCCATTCCAATCATTAGGCTTATCCAAAATACTTCTATCCAAGCTCATAGTATAAAGAAAACAATTACTATAAATGTCCTCTGGTGAGTAGGTGATTACCATCATTTATCCCCCATACATCATACGATATATCTTGTTGTGAATAACTTAATCATGTATTATCTTGAACAATGAATACCCATTGAACCTTAGTGAAAACATGAATTCTGTCAAAATTTAACTCTTTCCACTTACCAAAATACCAAAAATTTTATATACTCAAACCATAATATCACTTAGTCCTTATATCAGTCATGAGCTCATAAATACTATCAAACATCTCATTATCTTCTTATCCCTTCATTATGCGCATATCATTTACTTTCTAAAAATATCTGAATAACCTTTCATGGTTACCGGTACCATTCATCATATACTTTCAAAAACTCAAGGAAATACAACAATGTAACAATCCTTAGATTTTTCTTTATTCTATAGTACCATACTTTATTCATGATAAACATACAATCATTACAATACCTTCTTAAACCACCGACTGAGCTTCATCATTTTATTCCTCAACACTTCTTTCATATCATATATCATTTCTAGTTTCTTCATCATCATCAACATAAATACTACCCATACGACCTTGTTGATTCTCTTCATGAAATTTTCCCTTAGAGCATTTGTTTGCATAATGCCCGTACATTCCACATTTGCAAAATTTAATCATTGTTGATGTCGTAGAAATACCATTATCTTTGTCCTTGGTGTTAACTGATCCTTTTCCTTTACACTTACTGGATTTTTTTCCTTCTTTTCCACACCCAAAGCATCTTACAGTTCCTTTGAAACATTCTCTTGGATGCCTCTTCCCACATGATTTACATTAGGGATATTTAACTTTCTTTCCACTTTGATCATCATGAAACTCCATCTTTCTCTTATTAGCTGAGCCAGGAAACTTACCAAAGTTGACAATATTGATCATATTATGTGATTTCTTATTAAGCATAATAACAATGTTTGGACTTCCAAATCCTGTTTCATTTGGTTGCTCATGAATAATTTCATTCCATTGTCCATCATATCCTCCATTATCATGAATCATCCGGTTTCTATCCATTTTCTAAAACCCAAAAATAATAGTGTGAGAGGCCTAAATCATTATCAAGGGGGAGTAACATCAATATCGAACATCTTAGGTTTAATTATAATATCATTACTATAATTCTAGGACTAAAACCTATACTTATACGTAACCTTAGATACATCCCTAGAGATACCTTAGAAATATCTCTAGGGATCTCACTAAAGTTCTCACATCCAAGTTTCCAAATGTTGACTAAACCTTTCCTCTGATACCAACTGTAGAGACCCCAATCTTGACGTACATGAACATTAAATTAATTTTGCAGAATATATAATACATAAAAAAAACCAACACTCAAGGACCATAATAGTTTAGTGTCTTTGGAAACTCGGAACATAATCTTCTAATCATGGTGAAAGATCTTCAACATCTCCCATAAAGATCTTCCCCTTTTGTTTTCTTAACTAAAAACATTCTTTATATCATGGGGAAAAGAAAACATATAAAGGGTGAGCTCAAATGATCAGTAAGGGTATACATGGAGAAAATAAAACCAACTATATACATTTGAACTTAAAAACATGAACATAATGTTTAAACTTCAAAATCTTGAGTAATGAAATAAAACATGGCAGTACGTAAGGCATGGATCATAATGGAACATCAATCATGATAAAATAGCATGGGAATAAAACATGTAATTGTAGAAAAACATTAAGCACAGGATATGATTTCCATAGTAGCCAAGGCATTGCTTCCAAGACAATCTTAGTGGACAAATTACCTTTCTGAATCGAGTTCACTCCTTATTCTAGTCCTGTAACACTGAACCAGATTAACTTACCGTTCCAGCCATGTCTATCTCATGAGATATTAATCTTTACCCAATGCATTGGAGGGAGATATAGTTCCCACCCATCTCATAATGAAATCATTCTTTCATGTGCCACAAAATCATAAATCATACAACATAGCATAACCCATGTAATATAATGGGATTCCTAAACATCATGCCATCATAACATAATCCATATGAAAAATGGATATCTTTTCATTATAAGAAAAAGTAAAGCATGTAATTAATGGAGACATTATACTTGAAACATAAACATATTAAATAATGTCATTTTAGATGGAAAATAGTTTTGATAAAACACTTGAAAGGAATTTTTGAGGAAAATATCCTTTCTTCTTCAAAATCATTTTCTTTTCACAAAATTCCTTGCAATTTTAAAATAAAAGGGTTTTGTTGAAAATAATCATGCAATATTGTAGAGTAAGCTTCATGAAAATGAGGCATTATGAAACTGTAAAAATCCATTCACACCATATAATTTAAAAATAACATTCTCCTCATACTTTTGTCGAAAAAGTCAAAAAGTACCTAGTATGGTAAACAAAAGAAAGATTCCTTCCAAACCTTGTGGTAAAATTCATAAAAGGGTAAAAATGACTTTAAACATTCATGGAAGAATACTAAACATTTTATGATTTTTTTTAGAAAACATGGACATGGATGATAAACATAACCCCAGTAAGTACTTACGAACAAACAATCTTGGATCAGAATGAGATTGGAATAATTATCCCTCACCTTATGTCCGATATGCTTCGTATGTATTCGAACCTCCTCTTCCTCGGCGCACCTCCTTTATAATTATTCTTAGGAAACTTGAGTTTGTCTTTTGAGAAGACCAGAACCTATATGATGTAACTAGAGAGGTTTAAAAGAGGAATTGGTAGGGGTTGGCCGAGCTTCAAGGCTCAAAAGGGTGTGAAGAGAAGAGGGAAGGGGTGCCCTTTTTATAAGGGAGGAGATGGGCACCTTAGGAAAACATAAAATATTATTTTATAATAAAGTCATATTAAGTTTTTAATAGCTCCAAATTGATTTATTTTAAAGCTAATGTGGGGATGGGTCAAAATCCTCTAAACCAATAGGTTTTAGACAAGTTTAGGTTACTATTTTATCCTTATCATTTAGATTTAACTCTAAGTTAAATAATTTCACTTTTACCATGTCTTTTTGTTTTCTTACACTATATGGTTAATAAACATACAATAACAAGACAATCAAACCCCAAGTGGTTCATTATTAATATATATCCTTATCTAAGTCATTTGGTCAAACATTATATTTTTAGAAATAAAATAACAATTAATAATATAATATTTTTTTTAAAAACTATTTTATGTCAATTTTGACACTATTTGGTAGTTGATTTTTGTGAAAATAAAAATAGAATTATTAGTTTTAAAAAAGTTAATTAATTCAATAATAACATGTAATATTAACCTATAAAATTAGTTTAATTCATAAAAAGTCTAAAATTACATTTATTTGGGTATTTATAACATCAATTCTGTTCATATTTCATTAATGAGGTAATTACGACATCATCATTGTATAATAAATAAATTAACTTATTTAATGTCTAAAATTATAAATAAAATACCATTATGTAAGAAAGATTTTTATCTTTCTAATGAATATTTATAGTCAAATTTATCTTATGTATAACCCTATATTAAAAATGTTTTAGTTATTAAACTTTGATTTTAACTACTTTAATTCTTCTTTAAATAAAATAAAAATAAGTGTCCTAACATAATCCAAGTGGACATAAAGGGTAATAATTTAGTCTTAAGGTTGTTTTTGGTCGAATTAAACTTATCCAATAGAATTAGGACATGTGTTAGGGTAATAATAATATCATTTTTACCCTTAATTACCCTATTTACTTTTAACTGTGGTAAATAAAAGTAAAAAGTTACTGTTCACAAAAAATTATTTTTATCTTATTGAACCACATTTTACTTATTAATATCAACCGTGTCTCTCGGAGTTTTGAAATTCCAATCATAGAAGCGGTAAAATTAAGTTTTATGTGAATTTACAAATTCTCCTAGGAGATAGGTAAAAGACAGTGAAAAGTTCAATAAAATTTTTATATGTCTAAAATTATTATAAAATGAATCCAATGAATTAAATTGAACTTATATAGGTATTCTGTATCAATTTTGACCTAAAATAAATTTAAATAAAATAAATAATTATTTAAATAAAAATTTGGTTTTTAAATAGTAAC
Organism: Viscum album; assembly: GCA_963277665.1. Classification (NCBI taxonomy): domain Eukaryota; kingdom Viridiplantae; phylum Streptophyta; class Magnoliopsida; order Santalales; family Viscaceae; genus Viscum; species Viscum album. The sequence goes on from OY728123.1 coordinate 1,101,778,780, forward strand.
CCAGTGTTTTCACTAGTCATAAAAAATTGAATGTTTTCAGAAAAATACCAAAAATTCACCCTAGGCTAATTTTGATATTCTAAATCCAAAATTGAAGTCCATTTCAACATATTAAATTTATAAAATTTCAAAAAGTGGGTATTTCTATTCACAATGAATAGTTTATATAACATATCGTTGTTTAGTGAAACTTGGTATTGCGTACAACACACGCTCTCGTGGAAGGTCGCGATTGCGTGTAATGCAAGACAAGTCAGGGATGCATGTAGTGCAAGCTCCATTTGGTGTAGCGTACAACACAAGACATCAACGAAATTAAAAATAATATTTTTCATAAAATCTTAGGGTGTTAGAGGTCTAGGTTATTTGGACCCTTAAGTTAATGCTTAACCACAAAGTAGCTCGTATTTACCTTGATCATTGTAATAAATTTTAATTAATTTCAATAATATTTTTGGTCAAAAATGTAGTTTAACTTATTATAAATTATAAAACTCTATGAATAAAAATATGGAATCAATTTTTTAAAATTCAAATCACTAAACTAGATGAATGTAATATAAAAATAACCCCATATATGGGATGGAACAATGGGGTTTTAAATTAGAAACGATCATAAGATTGATTTTTCTTTTATTCGTTTTTAATTTTAAATTGATTCTAATTACCTGAATTGTATTAATAGATATATAATTTATCTAAATATACTTTAAAACCAATTTAAAAGTAAATTCAACTATATAAATAAATTAGAAAAAAAGATGGTTTAAATTGAAATTTAGTGTTTTCACTATCAATCAAAAATTAAAACTTCTCAGAAAAATATCAAAAATTCACCTGACGTAAAATTATGATATCCCTCTTCAAATAATTAATTTTATTTTTTTAGATAAAATATTAGAATTTCATGAAATTTATATAAAATAGGTGCGCCATTAGAAATAGTTAAAATTACCATTTAGAAAAATACATATTTTTATTCAAATAATTAAATTTACTCTCATTTTATACCTACCAAACCTATTGGATGAGATTTAAAAAATTTAATTAAATTAATAATATATAAATTTTATTAAAAAAACCTTAAAATATTAATTGTTTAATATATTGAGATTTTTTTGTACATAGAAAAATTATTTTAATAGAAAAGGAATTTATTTATTTTTAGATAGCTGTTACTTTCATTTTTGACTTATTCAAAACCAAAGGCTTCATTTTATATACATCTGTAAATTAAAGTTTCAAAATTTAGTTAATAATATTCATAAATTAAATTCAAATGGATTGATCGTAACTATAATAATATTTTAATGACAACATTTGTAATATATTTATTTTGGTAAAAATCATCATTTCTTATAATAAAATCTATCGATGGAACTCTGTTTTTTTTGTGTCAAATAATCCAAACATAATTTTTCAGGTAGTAATAGCTTATCTTGGTGTTTTTTTAAGTGAAATAAAAACATAGTTTATTCATATAACACAAGATATATTCTTTGTTGCATGAAACACAGAATATTGAAAAGAATAAATTAATTAGAAAAAATTTTCACAATATCTAGGGGTGTTACATTCTACCACCTTAAAATAAATTTCACCCTCAGAATTTTTCTAGGATATAAAAGTATTAATACATGAAAGTTACTTTCATATAATCCCATATATTAAAAATTAATAATAAAAAATCCTTTAAAAGGGGAATGTTGAAACCATAATGGTTACCCAAAGGAGATCACAACTAGGTGTTCACATAAGAGAATGTAGGTTGGGTGTACTGATTTGAAATGGAAAAAAAGAGTAAATAATTAAAGATAATGATAAAGATAAATTATGGATAGAAATCTAATGACAAATATAACATTAAGTTCCAAAATCCATAAATCTATGATGATATATAAGACCATTAGTTCAATAGAAATAAAGGTACTAGAATTTTTTTTCAATATCCTTTTACTAGAGTTGAGAAATTATTTTACTATATAATAATATAAGGAAATATAATTAAATTATTTTATTCCTTTTCATAGGAGGAATATAAACCTTTGGTTATGTCGTTCTCGATTTCCACTTCATCTATTACTATAATAAAAAAATTGTATTTTTCTTCCCTAAGGTACTAATAGATCATGAGGTAGAATTATAAGTTATCCAATCTGTCTTTAGTTAACATCATGAAAACATTATCAATATAGGTTATAAAACATGCATAAATCTAAATATAGTGAGATAATACTTTAATCTCAAAAACTTAAATTTGAAGTTTAACTTTATCTTTCTATAAATGGTTAATCGTATAACACTTCTAAAAGATGAAAATCCCACAAAATAAGAAGAGAAGTCAATAAATTTCCCAAAATAAACATAACATTGATCCTGAATATATACTAATGTATCTCTTGGTTTTAACATACCAAATATGTGAATAAATTAATCATTTATTCTCTTGAAACATGGTAATTACATGAATTACAATAATTCTTTACTGAAAATGAACACTCTCCATCATAGATTATTTGATATAATACTAAAATTCAAAATTTCTTTTAAATCCATCCATTATAGCATAATATAATTTGTTAATAAATTATTATTAACTTCTAAATGAATCAGTAATATCTAATTTATATTATCCATAATCATCTATTTATCCAACCTAAATATAATTTTATCAACATAAATAACACATTAAGTGTTACCTTACCTTAATCAAAATATCACCATTATATTAAATCTCATTTCTAGTTCATTATCTATATTCCATATATTTCTTCTAATCCTTAGTAGAAAAAAATACTTTATGATTTATATAACATAATTCTTTAATTCCAATACATATACACTTCAATCATATATCTTAATTCTTAAATCATTACTTAGGCTTAATCATCTTATTCCTTAATACCCCTTTCCTAAAATATTAAATATTAATCATGTCTTAAGTTTCCTCAATCTAAATTTAACCATACTTCTTAAGATTAATTTAAATAATACTATTGGAAAATCACATACCTTTCACATTTCAATTGTGATCTTATTATATTCCGAAGTATAATCAATACTTGTGCCACCGTCTTAAACCTCTTCCTAATATTTCCACTTAGGATTTCAATTTTCATAATGTCTATTATTTCCAAATATGAAACAATCAATATTAACTTAGACCCTTTTTGTTCCCACTATGGAATAAGACTATAATTTATAATGTGAGAAACACTTATCAAAGTAGAAAAAAACATAATCATGATAAATTACTTATAGGATGTCTAAATCATGACACCTTATTTTAAATATTTGACACCTTAGACTTATCCTATGAGAAATCCCTATACATTTACTTAGAAATATCCATATAAATCTTAGTAAAGGTTCTTCAACCTAGTTTCCAAAGGTTGAATAAAAAATTCTTTTGATACCAACTATTGTTACCCATACTTAACATACATGAATATTACATCATTTTTTATGAATATTTATCACATTACAAAAAACCCATCCCCAAGGACTACAATAGTTTAATTTCTTTGGAAACGTGAAACACAATATTCTAACTTGGTTAGATATCTTAAAAGTATCCCTTAAAGATATTCCACTTTAGTACCCCTACTTAAAATTATTCTTCATAACTGGTGTAAATGAAACAAAATAAAGGGTTATGCTCATATATTCAGAAAGGGTAAACAAGGGAGATATTTAAGGGTATGATAACATGATCATAACATTATAAGATCACACCCTTTATATAAAATATCTTAATAAAGTGTCATGTCATAAATATTAGTAGTTCATAAGACATTAATAATAAGGTAATCAAGATTATAATATATGAAAGCATAAGATAGGTATAAGACTTGGAATAGTGGCATACACATAGGCATATAAAATCATATTTCAAGGATACCAAATATGTCCTTCATAACCTGTTAGTATTGTTCTAATTAGTTATGTACCTACTTAAATATTGGGATTACCTCCTATGTACTAACTTGTTTTGGGCTTATGATTCCCTCCCATGAACACCCTTTTTCATGCTTGGGATTCCCTCCCATATACCCTCTTTTTTTGGGATTGGGAAGCCCTCCTGTTTACCCTCTTATTTTGGTATTGGGATTCCCTCCAATGAAACCTCTTGTTTTGAGCATGGGATTACCTCTTATGTACCCTCTTATTTTGGGCTTGATATGTCCTCCCATGTACCCTCTTGTTTCTACAATAGGATGCCCTCCCATGTACCCTCTTATTTCAGGCTTGCGATTATCTTTCTTGTACCCTCTTATTTATGAATTTGGATTTTTTATAATGTATCCTTTGATCTCATAAAACATTTTTCATTACCCAATCCATTATATTGAGATATAGGACCCATTGGTCACATAATTAAACCATACTTATGTTCACGAGAAGGTAATAAAATATTCATCATATCATGACCCATAAAAAGATATGGGTTTAATAAACCTCATATCATTACCCACAAAATGATGTTGGTGTCATAAGAACTTCATCATACCATAAACTATAGAAAGGATAAATGTTTCACAATCATAGAAAAATTCTTGAAAGGAAGTAGGTTTCATAAGAATCTACCACTTGGAAGATAACAATGTTTCATAAGAATATAACCCATGAAAGATAAATGGATTTCATAAGAATATAACCTATGAAAGAGAAAAGGGTTTTATGAGTATACAACACAAGAAAGAAAAATGGGTTTAATAATATTATAACCCATGAAAAAGAAATGGGTTTTATAAACAACATGCCATCAAAATATAAACTGTTTATAGAAATAATATAAAAGGTACCCATGGATCATATCCCCATTATTTTATGAGTAACACTAACATATTTCATCTTAGATGTAAAATAAACTTCAAATAGATTTTAAAATAAATTCATGATAAAACAATATTTTATTTGGAAAAAACTTTAAACATCATTTTCTTTGAAAATAAAGTTTTTAAAACATATAAATGATTATTTTGAAATCATTTTTAACACTTCTCAAACATAAAACAATTTTGAAATCCTTTTTTCATTGAAAAAGGATTCTGAAAAATATAAAATAATCTTTGAAAATATTTGAAATCATTTTCATTGAAAATAACCATAGACAACATATAAAGGAGTATTTGAAAATAATTGGTAAAACCATTTAAATATAAATCATTTTTGGAATATTTTTTTTTAAATTACCTTGAAAACTTATAAAGGAAGATTTGAAACTAATTTGAAATATTTTTAGGTATAAAATATTTTTAAATACATTTTTCATATCAAAACCCTATTTAAAACAAATAATTTGAAAAATGTTTTGAAAAAAAACATTATTTAAAAATAAATCTTCAAAAAATTCAACATAATATTCAAATAAATTATTGTTATGATTGTAGATAAATCCATACATGCCAAACATTCTTTTTTACCATAAAATGTTTAAAAAAGTGCCTTGATTGGAAAATGAAAAGAGGATTAATTTTTTAAAAACATTTTTGAAAAGGGTAACACAAGGTAGAAATGTCTTTTATAAATCATATTATAATATTAGAAAATTTATTAATTTTTTTTTACAAAACACAGTTCTAAAAAACACAGATTTCTGACCAAAAGGAGAAATAAAGTTATATTTTCATAAAAACGTTTTCTTAAGTAACATAATAAAAAAATAGTGGAAAATAATAAAATTTCATGGATATGAAATTAATAAATATATGAAAATAAAATTTCATATTTTTCTTTATATTTTTATCATAATATTTCTTCAGAGGAAGCATAATCCTAAAAAATCCTGATAAATGATGAGATTGTTGAAATAAACTCTTACCACTTTGGTAAACTTAAATCATAATCCCCATGAAATAAAAACATTAAATAAATATTAAAATACCATTAATATAAGTATATTCAAGATATAATATTTCAAATTGATGTATATACACCTGGTAAAATAATATAGGTTCATAATGTAACATATGTGTCCAATAAATAAAACTGAGACAAAATTACCCTATTGATTTGGTAATTTTTGAGGCCTAAACTACATGAATGATAGATCATAAAATGGATATATTTATGACCAAAAAATTAAGGATAATAATATTATAATAAATTCATGGGTATTATATACACCACCCAAATGAAATGAGTGGTGGATATGGGATAAGTCTCATAGAAATAAAAGTGAAAATACAAATCGCCTTACCACATGAGTAACTATTCAATTGTGTGATTCATGAAAGAAAAACATAAATTGTAAATTTTAACACCAATAAATAAATTAAATTCTTGATATTAAGCTTCATAGTATATTATATATTCCACAAAACAAGAATAAGTAGTGAAAATATCATATAACTCATAGAAATAAAAGTGAGACGAGAAAACCCATACCTTAAGTCTTGAATTTATTTGTACACATTCAAAACTCCAATATTATGAATATAAGATTATTATACATCTACCACAGAAAAATATTATTATATATAATATGATATATTATTTTATTTTAAATTTTTATTTCACATTTATTAACAATTTCATATTCAAGTTACATTGCTGGTGATAACCGCTTTGCTTTTCGTATATGTTTTGACTTGTTATTATTGAGCCTCCTACATAGATCATGATTTAATTATTTAAAGAATGATATAAATGATATAAGTATATTATATTTTCAATATATAATTATTTTTTAATAATATATTAATTATAGAAATAATAAATTAAATACACTGTTCATGGAGACGGTAGGCCATACATATGCATAAAGGCGGTTTCTGTTTTTTTATCGTATTGAAAGAAAGAAATTAAATAAAATATATGTATATATATATATGTATGTATCTATTATCATTATATTATAATTATTATGTCATATATATCATATATTATTACTAAACCCATCCGTAGTACATTCCATGTAATATTTGAATGAATCATATCGCTTTGAGGAGGTGATAGTCCACATGTCCATAAATGAAGTTAATGTATTCCCAAAAAATGTAAAGAATCAAGTTATGTGTTATATAATAATTATAGATGAATAATTACACCATAAATATCATATATAACATATAAACCTGGTAATTATATAATTATTCTCTACCGTGAATGTTGGTAATGGAAGAATGAATGACATCGATTCGCAAGGCGGCAGACTTCTATACACAAAAATGATGATTGTGGGTCCCATATAATGGATGTGTGTGAGAATATTGATATAAACCATTAAAATAAAATAATAAAAGAATATTTAAAATAATTAGTTTATTATATAATCATAGAATAAGAATAATTGAGGGGTGTAGAAGGAAATAATACAGAACTTCTTATTGAAGGATGTTACCTCTTCTTTGGGTAATCCCTTTTGGTTTCCACCAAAGGACTAACATGGTTTACTTTCATAATAAGGTGAGGCTTATAGTATGAGATTATGGAAGCTGGTAGATTCTATTGGAAGGGGTTTGATGAGATTAAGGTCTTGAGAGGTGTGAGGAAGTGAGGGGTGAGATCCCTTTTCGTAGTGGAGGAGGAGTGAAATTCTTGTAAATATAAAAAGTAAACACTATTTGAGAGGTCTCTCTTAAATCACGTGCCTCCAATAATGAACCATTTTATATGAAAGTGATTTTATCGTTGAAATATTTCTATAAAAGGTATTCTGGACATATTTCAACATTATTTTTCCACCTAAGTTGAATTTTAACCACTAAGCAACTCGTTTTTACCTTTACCACTGTAATTAATATTAATTAATTTCAATAATATTTTTTTTTGTAAAATATTAATTTTGACCATAATAGAAATTATAAATCATGTTTAATCCAAATATATAATCCATTATAAAACATTAAAATCATATAAATGTTAGTAATTAATTTTAAAAGAATCTAATTAACGAGAAAAAAAAACGAATTTTTAAAGTGAAAATGATCAAAATCTTCAGTCATATTTATATCCAGTTTCAACATAAAATTGATTAAAATATCCAAAATTTTATTAATTGATGTATAATTTATCTTCTGAAAATCCATTTTTTTATTTTTTTAATAATAAGCCCACTTTTTTGGGATAAGTGAGAACCCTACAAGCTACCAGGTTCCAACCCTCAATTGATAAACTTCTACAAGAGATTTTAAATTTCAAACTTCAAATTTCAAAACAATCGAGGCTAGCTGGAACCACTAGACCACCGAGTGTGCAATCGAGGATGACAGGACACGCCTTGAGCCGAGTGCCCATACGATGACTGAGGCTGCACCTGATCCCTATCATCGTCAGAACATCATCGCCGAAAACCACACCAACAAGACAAGGCTCTTCGCCAAGATCATCACCAGAACAAATCCATATCAAATAACAATGTCAAACAAACATCACACATCCATTGAAAAACCACATAAACTGACAACCTTTCAGCGAACACCAGACAATCGCATCAAGACTTCACAAATCCATCACACCCCGCATGTCGTCGCCCACGCTAAAACTATGAAATAGGTAGGCCCTGTCGTTGCACACACCAATCGCAGTAGAGGATCATGGGGAGAGGGGACAAACCATAGGAATAAGCCTCAAGCCATCAGAGGGGAAAACCACAAAATTTTTAAACGAGAAGAGTAGATCAGAAGTAAAAAACCAAAATACAGGACACCAAACAACCAAGAGCAAACTAAACCCAACAAATCGTACCCCCACCCCACTATCAACATATATTAGCTCACCGCAACACATGGTTGCTGAAGGGTCAAGGGGGATAGTCCAGTGCTAATATATGCTAGAAGGACCACCATTGTGACTGATGGAAACACCGAGGAAGACACCTAAAAAGACCCAGTACCGAAGCCACCACTGAGCGTATGCCTTCAGACCAGAAACTAGAGAGGAAGAACGAACACAGTTGTGCAGAAAATGATGAGTCACACTGCCGAGCCAGAAGCAGAGAGGAATGAGAAAATGGGGAAACAAATGCCTCAGTGAAGTCCAATGAAACTGATTCCGAAGACAAGAAAACAACATATGACAACATCATAGTAAGTAAGCGAGATGACCAACAAAATCCATAGGAGGATCGCGCCGCTGCAAGGGGATGAAACCCTAGCGCCGAGAGGAGAGTTCTCAAGAGAGAATTCCAGGAGAAAACAGAGACATATTTCTTCGGGATGTATAATTTATCTAAATATAATTTAATTTTTTAAAATATAATTTAAATATCTAAATTTGTTATATGGGAAATCTATATTCAATTAAAATTTAGTATTTTCACTATTCATTAAAAAATGAAACTTATCAGCAAAATACCAAAAATTCATCCAAATTAAATTTCGATATTATTATTTTAAAAATTATGATTAGTTTTTAAAATAATGTTTATAAAAGTTTCAAAAAAATATATTAAAAATTGGTTCTCCATTAAAAGGCAGTTTATTTTCCTTTTATAAAAATATAACTTTTTGTTCATAAAATTGAATTTATATGTAGATTATTCATATCAAATCTATTAGATTAGTGTAAAAAGATTATTGAATATATAATATATAAATTTTATTAAAAAAAATTAATCAAAAGTTGTTTTTTTAATATCTTGAGGTAAAATACTAGTTGTACATAGAAAAGTATAATTTTTTGAAATGGAATTTCATTATTTTCAGATAGTTATCACTTTAATTTCTAACTAATTGATAACTAAGGGTTTAATTTTATATAAATAAGTCAATAATATTTTAAAAATTATGTTAATATTATTCATAAATTCTATTCCAATGGATATGTGTTATCTATAATAATATTTTAATAACAATATTAATAATATATTTTAGTTGATTAAAACTAAGCATTGCATGTAATGAAAGCAATCAAAGTAGATCGACATTGTGTGTAACACAATATAGAAATAGTTTTTCTTATTCTAAATGATAATATAAGTGTTTCATGTAGTAAATTATTAACTTATTGTTTCATTAGATTATATCAAATTTTTTTATTTGATATAACTCAAGCTATGTTAAGTGTTGTGTGAAATGCAAAATATTGGAACTATTAAATTAATTTGAAAGAAATTTCAAAAAATATAGGGTTGTTACAAGTCCTACTAAATAGGTGACTATACGAGGTGTAAGAGGGTATTATATATTAATCATCATGGAATAGATATATGGAACACAACTTAATGAATATTTTCTAATATATATAGGACATGTGATCCAAGAAAACATTTAAGGTGCAGACGAGCTATAGTAGGGTTACATATGATGTCCATTCTACCACGGGTCATGCCTATGTAAACAGACCATTTACATGTCCGTGTAGATGTAAACAATTTATTGTTACCCATTTATCTCATATTGTGTCCCAATACACTATTTTGCCTATGTGTCCTTGTCATGGCCATGTTCGTGGAGGAGTACACAATGTTCCTGTGGCTATATATTCTCAACATGTATCTGTGTACCCTATAAGGTTCACACTGAGATCACTATAGGGGAAAAAACACTATGTCACACACCAATTGATATCTATCTCCCTCTCATATTCTTAGTCCCTACTAGGATGACCCCATATTCCATGTAACCATAGATTATAGGCCATGTGGATCAAGTTTCCAGAAAACTTGGTTCTTCCATCCATGCATGCTCGCACCACCACAAACCTAAGATATATCCTCAATATTAACTAGACTAAAGGATATATATTGACTGAACTTTTACATTATTAATCACTAGATTCCATTTATTCTATTTTCAAAGAAAACGCAAATATTTTTCATCTTATGGTCTCTTGATGAAGAACACCTAAATTGAGTATCCAAATCCTTCTGAGTAGTTTTCTTTATCCATCATCGCAACTCTATCACTTTGTAATAATCATGGATCTCAGATTTTAAATTTTTAGGACAAGAAATGGGTGCCCAATGTTCAATTGTTTGATAAAAATTGAATCACAAGATAAAGGGAATTATCCATGGTGATTATAGAAAAAGGGGAGAAATACATAAGCACAAACACAAGGAATGAACCTTAACAAATATTCATGTTGGACTAGATACAGTTCCCTTATAATGAGAAAAAAATCAAAATAATCACAAATAAAATTTTCCCAATAAATCTCTCCAATAATATCATCCTACAAAATGACTCACCTGTGAATCAATCTATTATTTGATTGATTCAAACTCATCATAGAAACCAAAATAGAGAATGAATAAAAAATTGTGCAACATCTTACCTCAAGATGGATCGATCTCTATTGAAAAATGAGATTATATCATTATTGTTTAAAAGATATTGGATCCTATTGTACATCGATTATCAATCCATGATCTAGTTGACGTTTCCCTAAGACAGATCCTCAAATTCCCTATTTTTGGTTTCTCCAATATGTCTAGGGTTATGAATCAAACCATATAATTCCATCATATCCACATTCAAAAAGATTATTTAGTTTGATGTATCAAAATATTAAGAAAATAATTTCATTTATTTTACCCCTGTAACTAATTTTTCACTAATTCTCCACATCGACAAATATTATGTCACACCTAGGGTAAAACCTACATTTTGAAATCAACAGTTCCCTCAAAATTCTAGTTTATATCCCCCTTTTATAATTTATTCCACTTTTCATGGAAAACTATGTTTTTGTGCTATTAGATATATTAAATATATTTTAAACAATTATTTAGGGAACAATGAGACTCGAAATCACACACCGTCTCATATCATAGTCTTGAATATAATTTTTATAGTATCCAAAAATAATACATGGAAAATATGATTCATTACAATTTTATTCCACTGATTTTTTTATCGAGTATACTTGTGGTTGGATGATAATACCAAATGTGTACCTAACAAGCCTTGTAAAATTTTCCTCATTGGTACCAATGTATTCGTCATCCCTTTGTTTTGGATCAATAAAATGATTCTCCATATTCTTATGAATAATATGAATAAAGAACTTATTAAAAAAATAAATTCCTAAACTCATCCAAATGCATGGATTCAATTTTATCATGTTCCTCTGTGTTATTGATGATATTCCAACATTGATCTTCTTCTGTTCCTAAACAGTAGAGATCCAAAATGAATTTTCCATGTTCTGAACACTATAGAGCATAAAATATCTTTTTATTGGCGTTGATACATTTATCAGCAACTAGAGGATCATCAAATCAACTAATGTATGGTGGATTAATCCCTATAAAAGGCACAATTACTCCCTTTTCCATCCTTTTCTATTTTTGATGTTTAGTAGTATTCATGGTTTGAGAATATTGCGTGAGTATAAAATCAATATTTTTCATTTTATATCCCATGTCTTTTGTCTTATATGGATGAAAATATTTGAATTTTTCATTTAAACCTACATTAACATGGTTCCATTTAGTTTTTCATATTTAAAAAAACTAGAAAACATTGTGTAATCAACAATAATCACAGTGGGGAACCAAATAATCACGAAAAATTAGATATAAGAGGTCTTAATAATGATATCTTCTTTTTAATATATGAAACGTTAAGTTAATCCTAGGTTATTAATAGTCATCATCTATTTACATAATTAAAATGAATCATAATGAGTTTTTAAACTTCAAATTATATCTCCTGGGAGTGTATAACTAGGTCTGAATTATAGACCATTTTCATGCACCAGGTAATGGTTGAGTCCTACTTAATGAACCATTCCCATAATTATTTCTAATTGGTACCTCTATGTTAGAGCCACATCCACATGTAGTATCCAAACAGGGATGTAATTTCACCAAATCCACTCTCTTTATCCTTTACAAAAATCCATGACATTTTCTTATACATTGACTTCTCCTTATACTTATCCTTAGACATGTTCATAGGGATCACAGTAGGTTTTTTTCTTTCTACTTTACAAACACTAACTAAACCAATATTTTTATTCCAAAAATAACAAATAAGAAATTTCATACATAGTTATTTCCGCTTTTTAGATTAATATTTATTACATTACACAAAAACATATCAGAGTACCATAAAATTATATTCTTTTTTGAAATATGGAAACAAAAACTATAGGTCCATAGGTGAACTAAATCATCTCCTACTCATTTCTTAAAAACAATAATCCTTACCATAAATATCATGTATAACAAATTTCTTCATAACTTGAAGAAACGAAACCTAAGAATGGGTGATCCCAGATGCTCATTAAGAGTAAAAATGGAGATACAAATTCATAACAAGAGAATAAGTGTTTTATAAAATGATCATAACATTTTAAAATCATACCATGCATATGAAATATCTTAATCACGAGTTATGGAGTAAATATTAGAAGTTCACAAGACATAAAACACAATAAAATCAATGAACATGTGGAATGATAGAATAACATTGGCATAATTCATAGAAGTGTCTCATAAAAAAAGTATATAAAATAATTTCCATATTATTAAAATATCACTTATAAATCTATTATAGTAGAGTGTGTTCACTCTCCAAACTATCATAGTAGTCAAGGTCCACTCCTAATAAAATTATAGCTACAATTTCCCGGATAGAACCACGCTCACTCCCTATTCCTATCTTATTTATCTCATCTTATATAAGTCATTTCCTATTTCATTATAGGTAGATATATATACCACCCATCCTATGGAAAAATAAATAGTTGTTTTATTATAATTATATCATGGTATAACCCATGGAAGAGAAATTTGTTTCATAATCATTTTTTCATCATTAAACCTTTTGATAAATAATAATAATGTTACCCTTGGATCATCTCCCTAGTAAATCATATGTTATTAAAAATGATTTCATCTTATATAGAAGACTATTTTTAAAGAAAATCATTTGTAATATTTCGTGAGGAATATATCTTTTATTTGAAAATAACTTTTCAAACATAATAATTCATAAAATATTTTGGAAATTATTATTTTTTCAAATAAAATTGAAAAATTATAAATGAGTCCCCAAAAAATTATGAGTTCGTGATGGAGGAAAATTCATTACATAGATTAGACATTAAAATAAATATTCGAATGATATTTTTGATAAAAACCAAATATGATTTTTTGGGAAAACAACATAAAAATTCCATTCAAAAAATGGTAATAATTAAAACATTGGTAAATGTTTCCTTAATAATATATTTTAATAATTTCATTAAAAATTTTAATTTTTTTGGAAAACAATGATTTGGAAGGAATGGTTTTTGACCGATGAGAGTAATAATTAAAATTTTCCTAAAACACATCTTTTGAAATATTGACTACATAAAGGGAGGAAAATAAATGGAAAAATTGTATTTTATAGACATAAATATAGAAGAATAAATTTCAAGAGTTTATTGGGAGGTTGATCATAATATTTTATAATTGGAAACATAATCATATACAATCTTGATAATTTTTGAGATTGAAACATTAAATATTTTCCACATTGGTAACTTTGAATTATAATCCCCATGAGGAAATAAAATTAAATGATAGTTAGAAACATATATTTAGAATAAATAAATTGGTGATTTTTAAAATTGGATATATATATATATATATATACACTTTATGAAGTAATATAGGTTCATAATAGAATATATGTCTTAAGGAATGAAAATCAAGACAAAAAACACATACTTTAAGTCTCAAATTAATTCCTAAAAAATTAAACATATAATATAATAAATATAAGTTTATTATGAATATATTATAGAACCATAAACACACACACAGATATATATATATATATATATCATATCATATATGATTTAATTATGACATTTTATTACCCATTTATTAGAAATTACATATTAATGTCACATTTCTTGCAACAATTGTGTTTTTTTGTAAATGTTATGATTTATTATTTTTTGTCCTCGTACATTGATCATGCTTCCATCTTATAAAAAATTTTAACCATTATAAAGATATAATTTTATTTATTATATATGTTTTTAGATTAATCAATAATAGTTAAAGATATAAAACAGAATACACTATTCATGAAGATGGTCGGTCATATGTACAAATGAAGGATATTTCCATTTTCCCAATAGATTGAAAGAAATAAATTTAAATAATATATTAAATTTAAAGAATCATTTTTATTTGATATATATCAAATATGTTTGTTAAAATCAACCTTATTTCATTCCATGTAAATCATGAAAGAATTGTATCGCTTTGTGAGGTGGTAGTCCTCCGTACATATGAGTAAGATTATCATATTCCCACAGATTGGAAAGTATGAAGGTATGTGAGATATAATAATTATTGAAGAATAATAACACAATATATATAATATATAAAAACTTAATCTATAATTATATCAAATTTATATAGGTGGTGAAGGTATAATAATAACACCAGTTTGTGGGGTAGTAGTTTGACGTACATAAGAATAATGATTTCATATCCCATTTGATAGAATATGAGATGGTTGATGGAAATGATATTAACACAAAAAATATTAGTGTATATAATAAAATTTTATTATTATATAATTATGGTTTATTAATAATTTAGTGAGGTGGAATAAGAAATAACATACAATGATAGATTAGGGGTGTTATGCCTTCTTTGGACAACTTCTTTTGGTTTTCACCATAAGGATTCTTAGTCTAGATTTATGAAAAAATATAGAAAATATGATGTGGTGAGGGATGTTTTAAATATATGTGGGTAGATATTTTCTAAATAAAATATTTTTTTATATTGTGAATAATATAGGATAAGGTGCGTCCTTTTATAAGTTATGTGAGTGGCACACAAATAATATTTGGTAGAGAAAAAGGTGTACCAATTTTGTCTCATGAAAATGGGATAAAAAATTGACCATTCTCAAGAATAGAATAAATAAGGTCAGAATATACCCATAAAATGGTTTTTTGATAGTTTTTTATAAATTCTTAACCCTTATCATTTTATTTTATCCCTCTATAAACCCATTTTTACCTTAATCGTGAAAAATAGTTTTTAAATTATTACTATTCATTATGGTTAAATATTATTTTAAACTTGTTAGTTAATATATATTATGTTGATTCCAAATATTTATTTTTTTTTAAATTCCATTAACAGATTTGGAAAATGTTAATTTCAAATTAACCCAGTAGAAGTGATGAGAATGATGATTTTTAAAATGAAAATGTTCAAATATTAAAATAATTTTATATAAAAATTAAATATTAAAGTGATTATAATGAAACAAATTGGATTAATTAATATATTATATAACTAATGTTACATTTAACCTTGTTTTATAAAAATTACCCTTATAAATTATTCAAATTAAAAGGCCGTTTTCAATAAAAACCAGTCTTTTTCACTATTCACTGAAAAATCGTACCTTTAGAAAAATCCTAAAAGTTCCCCATAAGATAATTTATAAATTTTTAATTCAAAATTTTAAATTTATTTTTTAAATTTAATTTAATAAATGATTAAAAAATTAACATTTTTATTTTCATCAAAAATAAATAAATAAATAAAATTTTAAAAAAATTAATATTTTTAAAACATATAAAGGCATAACAAAAAATTATACAATTTTTTATCAATATGTTTTTTTATAAAAGACCATTATTCATAATATTTTTAAATTATTTATTTCTATTCATATTTATTAATAGTTTTCAAATGAAATTAGTCATGTAATGGTTTGGGGTGAGTGTAGTCTAATGGTCAAATGAGGATTTTCAAAGAAAAGCCGACGCGACCAGACTTTGTTTTGGTCGATTGGAGTAAGAATGTTTTAATAAAATCATGGAATGAGAATATTTTCCTCATATATGATTTGATGCAGTGAGGTAATAGTCCTATTTAGAGTGTTTTTAGGATTCTATGTTTGTTCCTATATATTCAATTCTAATGGTGGGAGTACCGTGGAATGTAACTAGATTTTTAAAGTTCTAATCTGTCTCAAAATGTTCTATAGGTCAGTTAATGAAATCTATAATGTTGTGATTATTTAATTATTTGTATAGGTTTAAGAATATATCATATTAATGTTTCTTCTTTGGTTATGAGTGTTGGATCAAGTTATACCATATTAAGTACCGTATTTTTAACCTAATATTTGGAGGCACATTGAAAATTGGAGATGAAAAATGACTATTTGAATTCAAAATAATGATACAAGTAGTTTGAGTGATGTTTCTATTGTTTCCTAAGTCTTCTTATAGAGGATAAATTATATGGTTAGGGGGTCTTAATACTCTATCTTTTTTACCGTGTAATAATTTTCTAATGAGTCTGAATTTTCATTTGATGGATGTGGAAAATCATAAAGGGAGATTTTGATTGTAATTACAAGAGTTGGAATGACTAATTATGATTTTTTAGATCGTTTTTATGTGCCAATATAATCCTCGAGTGTCTAGAAGGTTTTCATGAGAATTTTATTTTCAGATCTGAATTCTAGGAATGGTATCCTTAGGCATAAGGTTTAAGCATGGTTAGTACTGAAATTTCCACTCAATTGTGTGTTCGGTTTTAATAAGGGGAATAGTTTTCTTTATCCATGAGACTTGTCCTAAAAAAATGTGTGACTCTGAGAGTATGGTGTATGGGTTTAAAAAAAAGAAAAATATGCACCATATCCATGAAAAAATTCTAATAAGGTTTATGATTGTATAGCATGGTTAGAATATAGTTTCCACTAACCATGTTTCAGGAATGTAAGGGGGAATGAATCATGAAAAATGGATTTTCAAAGGCCTTGATATAATTTTAAAAACATACACCTAGCCATGTGAGGTGTATGATACCATGGGTAGTTATCCCGAATGATTGGAACATGATTTACCAAACCATGAATCCAAACACTATGGCTTATTAAAGGGATATAAATTACTTTTTTTCCTCCTTTCTTTTAACACATAATCCTCCTTCGTCCTTCTACTCATGCACAACATCCCCTCCATCCATGGAGATCCTTCTTCCTCCTACCTAGGATTTGGGATGTCTCTTTAGTCTGATTTTGGAATTAAATAACATTGGTCATATTTTCTCACCATCATTAATTTTATGATTCCTCTTGTTTTTATCACCAATTTATCTTACCATATTGGTTATTATTTCCACATGAGCTCATATGCCCTATTTTTAGGGTTTTTATCTATTTCCCCGATTTCCATCATTCCAGTCCAAAGTAAAGGATGATATTGGAAATTGGAAGCTTACTATGTATAAGTTGTTAGTCTATGACTTTTCCCTTAATTTACCATTATTTATATTTTTTTTGTTGTATTACAATTTTTACATTCCAAAAATTTCTCATAAAATATTAAATAACTCAAAGTAAATGTATATACCATAGACTAGATGTTCAATGGTCCCCTTGACATGGTTATAGGTTTGTGACCTCATCTTTTTCAACCCCATTAGATGTGTCCTATTATCTAACATCCTTTACCATTGTTATAATTATCTAAAACACCTCTTAGGTGTATCACAGGTCGCTCCTAAATTGGGAATTAATTAAACAATAAATAATTAATTTCCATATTTATAATAGAAAATGTTTACTTACTCGGACCATATTAAATTATTTTGTATTCACTTTGTTGAAAAGTGAATTGAAGGAGATGTGAGAATCTCATAATTAATTTTCTTTGAATAAGTCTATGAGTCTCTTTATATAATCAAATGATGATGACCTCTATTGAACCATCCATTAGGGTGTGATTTTTTATATGATCATGTTTTTTCTATGTATCCAAAGGGCCTCTAATGGGGTGTTTTCTCATCTATAATGACTAAATGACAAAATTTAATTAAAATTATTGTTCATGGTATGAAAATGTCACTTTTACTTTTAGAAACTTAAAAATTAAATGATTAAAAAAATATTTGATCATAAATTTGGCTTGGATACTTCTCATTTCCTATGTTAAATTGATAACTATAACATGCTTGTTTAATAGTTATGCGTTGAACGACAACCGAGTTTTAACATGAGTTTCCATGGATGGCATCATAAGTCATATTTGAATGAGTGAATTCTGAATGATTAAGCAATGCTGGACATGATTATCCCAATCGTTTATTTAAATTCATTGGATATTATATTACCTATTACATAAAGAATTCATTTAAAATGATGTTCATTGTTACATAATGAATTCATTGGATGTTATGCTCCCTAATACATAATTAATTCATTGGAAATGACCTTCCTTATTATATAATGAAATCATTGGAAATGATATTCCCTATTAATTCATAAATTCATTATACATGACTTTCTATTTTAGTTAAAGAATTAATTTGACATGATGTTCCTTGGTACTTAATGAATTCATTGGACATGGCGTTCCCTATTATATAATTAATTCATCAGACATTATGTTACTTATGAATTAATGAACTATTTAGACATGAAATTACTTATTTCTAATTAAATTCACAGGACATGAAATTCCTCATTATACATTGAAATTTTTGGACTTGGTACTTCTTATCATTTATACGGAATCACTGGAAATGAATTTACATGTTCCTTTTGATTGATGCTCAAGATGACTCCACTAAAAAATATTAAATCACCATATATTTATCATTGAACATGGAGGCCTGGTTATATACCAAAAGTCCTTGGTCTATTTAAATAACAAGTAAATTATGAGAGATAATTTTCTTTAAGACAATGAAGGTATATCCAGAAAGTGATCTGACGGGGAGTACGAGCCTGATGTGGTTCATGTTTACACTTCTTCGATAGTTTTTATATACCTCCAAAAATTAAATTTTTTATTTGTAGGCTAAATTGAATTAGAAAAAATTATTGGTCGCCTACTATGTTATCCTCATACCTTATTCAGGATATCATTAGGGTCCCTAAAAGTCTAATTATACATAGGTTGGGATCAAGGAAAACACCTAGCTATAGATGATAGATCTTTTGTAATAGGGTGTAGTATAGGAGAAAAGGACCGATATACTTCTCATGATACTAGTAGAGTTCTAGTTTTGGTATTTGTTTATTTGTTGTAGCTTATATTGTATTGTATACACTCTCCATTTTATACAACGTCATGATATAATCATTTTTATAAGATAATGGTTGAGGATTTTGGTTTTTTTATTACTATTAGGATGATTTACTTACACTATTAACTTTTTTATATACAATTATAATAAATTTAAAACTTATCTAGTGGGAAAATTCTACCTATTGTACCACCTTTAGACCCTCACTACTAGTTGACTTCCTCTAGAATATGGGGTGGAACATTTGAGGCCTTGTCTCCAACTAGCTTGAGGCATTGTTTTAATGGATCCTGAGTTAGGTTGTGAAATTATTATATTGAATCTGATGTAATATTTATATATCTTTAATATTATACCCTTTTATACATGTTTTATATGACTAATAAACCCTTAAGCTTCATGATATTTATTAGTTGACGTTCTCTTCCTTTTTCATTGTTTTTTTGTTGTGGCATGTTTTGGAACATAATTTCTAGGTAGTGGATCCTTATTCTCCCTTTTCTTATGAATATATCGAATTATCACGATTTTATCTAGTGGGAGGTTAGTACTAATATGATAATTAAAGTAATGAATCAAACTAAATTAAATTGGAATAAAAGGGGTTTAATATAATTTCATTATTTTTTTCATATATTTTTTAATTATTTTCTATCGAGATATATAAATAGTTTTGATATTCACATTGTTTCTACTATCAAAATTATTCACCCATCTTGGAGATAATAATCCGTGACTTTTATTTTAATTTAAACCCCATTAATAAAATGATAAATACATATATTCCTCAATGAAATGTTTTCCCATGAAAATTATTAACTCTGTGAAAATATAAATTCATAAAGATATGATTTAATGTAATGATGCCTATAAAATGAATTTTGGTCAAATACATGAATTAGAATCTATTGTTAATTAATGTTGGTATATTTTACGTTATCCTTGTAAATTTTTGGGTTGTGTGGGGTTGGTATGAAGATGGTGGCAACTATTTTAGATTTAGGATATGCTGTGCCTATTGAAGGTTGGGGGGTAGAAACTTGGTTTTTGTGGTGAGATGTTCTGGATATGGTGTTTTGTTTGGAATTATATATGGTTTATTAGTGTTTTCATCATTGTGGTAGTGTCTTAATAGTAGGGGAATATGAAACTGTTAACAATACCCTGGATGTAAATTAATAAATATAGGATAAAATTCATGATCAGTAAATGAATTAATGAATAAAATGTTAACAAAGGGAATGAACATAAATGAATGAAAAATGAAAATGGTGGCTGGTGTGGGTTCTCATTAAATACATAGAATGTGATGACCTGTCCTCGGGACCTGTGCCGTGACTACACCAAACCCGCCTTCCATAGGCCAGGGGCTGGCGACTAGAACCAATTGCGTAAATCCATAAACTGGGAAGTCATTGCCTTTATAAAAAGCTAACACACATAATCACAACAAACAAATAGAAGCAAAACACTAAGTAAAACTAAATACAAAGGTAGTACAGAAAGTAAAGGGGGCTGGAAATACAATCCCAATAGTAAAGTACAAGGAAAAGACAAAACTTGTAAAACTAAAACAAAAACAGCTGGAAGGTTTCTAGCAGCTCATGGATCGTCCACCACGGAACCTACCTGAAGGGTAGGTACAGATATCCTCCTCAGTGCTCCACGTCTGTCCGTCTCTTCCGAGTACCGAATCATTGTGAGGTCCACCTCCGGGTACCGTCCAGTCCTCATACACTCTGTCATAGTCAGTGCTATCCATCGTCTGCAACCAACACAACGATGTGTTGGAATAGCCCATGCAGGGTTGAGTATAACAATACTTAGTAGGGAACCCAAGACCCTTAAGGTCTCACAATATCCAACAAGGATAAACCACAAAGTATGAATCAAAAGATAACCATTACGTAGGTATATTCCCATACATATACCTAAGTTATCTAGTAACCCACCTCAATCATGAGGAAACCACAATGGTCATTGACTCAGCTCAAACCAAGATTTTCATTATCGAAACCACGGCTGCTGGAGAACTCCTCCTCTGTCGAGAATAATGGGCCTATTGTGACACCAAGGCACTTCTCACTAACCTTAGACTACTGAGGTACGCCTCCTGTCGAGTACTGTGGGTCTGCTTCCAACTACCTATTGGATCAGATTACATCAAATATGCCCAATTGGGGGGGGGGGGTGAATTGTGTCTTTTCAGAAATCTTTGCGGGATTGTGTTCTTCCTTTTAAGAAAAATCAGATGAATTGGCATAGAGAAATTAAAATATCATATACACAAGATATATAGTGTTTCAGGGAATAGAAGGACCCTAGTCCACTCCACCAATGCTCTACTCCACAAACTTGGTGATTTTAACTATTTGGTACTCATTTCAATAGACTTTACAACAACTGAGTATAGGCAGTTGACACCTTTACAATCAATGGAAAAACAAAGCCTTCTTGTTCACTCACAGAACCTACATAGCTTAGTACGAGACGCTGATACCTCAAGAATAGAAAATAGTGATTTTTGTATGCTGAAAATACTTTCAAGATGTTCTTCACAATTGCAATAGCATGCAATTGACAGAAGATGGATCGTCACCTTCACAAATAATGATCTTAATAAAAGAGTCATTCTGAGTCGATCCTGTTGCAGTAGATATAGAAATATAACTCAAAACTTCATCAGTAATAGATTCACAAATGATCTTTGATGTAGAACAAATGAACCTTCTATTGTGATTTTTCTTCTTCATAAAACAGAGCTTTTTTGTTCTCTTGAATCAGCATATTTGAATTCTTGATAGTCACTTTTTTTTCTTCCCTTTTCTCAGAATGATTGAGATATCACATAATATCATTAGTTTCTGTTAGAAGAAGAACATATATATAGAATAATGATAAGTACTTCTCCTACAAATTTATATTCAAAAGAGTTTCCTTTTTAACTCGCGATATTCAAACATTTGAATATACAGAGTATTCGTAACTTCCCTGAAGACTCGGCATATAAATCTACTTTTAATTTGATCTTTAAACCATTGATAAAACGAATTTGAATCAGTTAAAGTCATATTTTAAAATAAGATTTAAATCCAGCTTGAAATCTGCATAATAATCATCTTGCTAAACGTTGCATAAAAATATAGACTTTAAATTCTCCGATGCCAAACTTAAGGTTGAGTTATACTGTATGAATTTTCTGAACGTAAGGTTGATCATAAACGTAGGGTTGGTCATCCATACTTTTCTCTTCAACATTAAAATGTTTGATAAAAGATCCATACTTTTACTTGATCCATAATTTTCCAAGAATGTATGGTTGTTTACAAAAGTAAGGTTGATGAACCATAATTTTGAGAAACAAACGTAACGTTTAATACTTATGCATGGTTCTCTTTCCATACTTTTTTAATATCCCAAATGTAGAGTTCCTTCCTGATGTAGGGTTCTTTTTCATATTTCACCAATAATGTATAGTTCCTCTTCCATACTTTTCTCTTATCTAATAAAGTATACGCTGCATTTTATCCTTATGCTACGTTCCTCTATGTAGGGTATGAAAAGTGTTTCCAGAACATGCTAAAGCATATCCCGAATAAGTAGTGTATGAACAGTGTTTCCAGAACACACTAAATACGAATACTTTATAAATAAAACCTCTTTGTTCAAGAACGTAAATCTTTCATCCAAAAATAAAAACATAATGAATAATAAATTCCTGAAAAATACTTAACAAATAAAATCATTAGAAAATAAATAAGGGTATTTATGAGGCATCAAAATTGTAATAAATAGATAGAGTATTGTTCTCAACATACTCCCCCTTTAAATAAAACATTATGCATTGTTAAAAACAACACTTGCAACAATCTACCCCTTTTTGATGATCATAAAACCCATAATATAATTAATGAAATTAACTTACACAAAAATTAATTAATTACATATAGTTTTTAATTTTAAAAATATAATATTAGATTTAACTTAATTTATCCCTTTAAATTATCCATTTTAATTACTCCCCCAATAAAATGAAACAAACAAAAAACAAAACAAAAAAAAATGTTGTGTTTATCCAAATTTCTCCCCTTTTTGTGATATAAAAAATAATGATAAAAGATGAAGTATAACACATTTAATGTAGCATTGAACTTAAGTAAATGCTGAGTAACTGTTTTTCAGTAATGAAATCTGGATTACTGGCATATCTAAACAAAGACAGTAAAACAAAATAAATATAATGAAATATAATTTAATTAAAAGTAAAAAATTGATAAATACAGAAATCAAAATGTTTCATTGAAATTAAGGAATAGATACAATTATGATAAACACATGAATCAAGGTTTGATCAGGGTATGAAATAGGTTATATCTCCTCTGAACTTCAGACTTGATTTCTATCAACTGTTCTCTAAGTCTACACATCATTCCATCACCAAGAAGAATGATAAGTTCTCTATCCTCTTGAGTCATATGAATGTCTTCAATGAGATTGTCTCTGAAAAACTCTTGAAGTCTTTCTTCCTTCTCTGTAAACAAAAATAGCTTCTATGTGAATTTATTTTAGACATATCTGATTCCTTGTTCACTGGATGTCAACTGATCAACCAAAAATTTTAGATTGTCTAACAGGACTAATAAAGAAGCACTTTTGCATTGCAGATCATGCAATCTGTCACTCATATTTCTCATTCCAGCTATGATAGCCTGAAACTTTCTAAGTAAATCAGGTGAAGTACTTGACCCACCAGCAGTACTAGTTCCAACAAATGTAAATTGTGTCTCCAAATATCCTTTTATTTCTAATAGATTTGACTTCGTTACCATTTCTGATTTCAGCTTTGACACCTCTGTCAATAGATCTTGCTTAAAATATTCTACTTCTTGTTGTGAAACAGTACTATTCTTAATTCTCTGAAATTTGAAATGCTCTGTTTCTAAGGCTCTCCTTAGAGTATCATTTTTTGATTCCAATTGAGACACCTTCCTGTATAGCTATGAAATTTCTTTATTCCCTGAATCAGAGGCATCCTATGCTTGATTCTAATTCTTAGGTTCAGTGTGATGCCGCAATACTAAAGGCAGTGAATCTACATCAGACTTGTCTTTTTCCTTTTCCAGAGTAGGTTGGTCCACATATTTTTCCTCCGAGTCTTTTCCAGACTCTTCCACATAAAAATCCTCTTGAAGTACTTCTGTTTGAGCATCAGAAACATGCTCGTCATGAACATCAACAACTTGTTCTTCCAATGGATTTTCTAAGATAATATCTTCTGGATTATCCTGATGTCTAGGCACTTCCTCACCAGGCTCTGACTCCATTTCTTGTTGAAGTGTAACTTCCACATCAGCTACAACTTGTGGTTCTGATCTTTCAACCTCAATTCTTTCAGGGTCATGTTATGTAACTGCCACATCCTGTTCCTGAGAATTTTCAACAACATTTTCTCTGAAAAATCTGTAAGAGAGTAAGTATCTTGTGGTCAGTACAGGGGAGACAAGTTCCTCATTAATAGGTATTTTCCTTTGAGTGTTAAGTCCCTCATGATTTCTTTTTTCCTAAGTTTCTTCCATGTCAAATCTTATTCTCCTTACAGCAATGCTTATTCTTGATTCAGCTTGTCCCTCCTTGGACTTAGCAGACTGAGCCTGAGCACTCTCTGTTTCATCCTCACCTCTTACTGGAAAAAGTTTTCATTTTATAGTGCTCTATAAATATTCAATATTTCTTAAAGTTCCAGCATTAAACACATTACTGTTATGACAATGCACTTTGGCATCCACCAGTCTCACCATATCCTTCTTAAACAACAGTTTGGAAATGAATCGTCCAAAGGGTAGAAGTTCATTCTAGCATCACTATGAAAAAAATAATTAAGATACCTCACCATCTACCTTAGAAAATTGAATTTGATATCACTGAACAAAATATACATTATATACATGTCTGGATATAATATCTTCTCCATCTCAGACATTCTCGGTGCAATCCCTATTTGAACAAACTTTACTAAAATTTTCTGATTAGACTCCAAGTCCTTTATTAACATCTTAATTATGGATGTAGTACCAAAAATAAAATACATAATTTCCTCTAATTTATGCACATAATCTCCTATATTTTTCAAATCAAACTGAAAGATTCCCTCATGAGGGAAGTTCAAAATCTGACCAATTTCAACTAAAGAGATTGAAAAATACCTATCCTCTATTTTAGCCAGCATAGAGTTCTCATTGTCTCCAAGACTAAACTATACATATTTTTAAGAAATATTGAAGTTATTCCTCATAAAAAAATTCCATATTCTCATAGTTGAAAGTTAGTTTGATATTCTGAAACAACAATGCTTGTTTCAACAGGAGATTCGTCTAAAATATCCATTCGAGATCAATTACCTTTCCTTGTATGATTTTCCTTCCTTCTGAACGCTGTCTCTTAGCATTGATGGTCATGGATTCATCATCTCTCTTAGTATTTTCCATATCTGTGAGAATATCTGAAGGTTTTAAGGTTAGGGTTTCAGAGGTTTGAAAATTAGGGTTGATGAGAAGTGATGCGGTTTTGCGGGTTTGAAAAGGTTTTGGTAGAAAAGAAGCAGTTTAGAAGTCTAAAGGGTTTCTGACAGCCTTGATTCCCGTGTTTTATGTAATAATTACATAGATTTAAAAATAAATAAAGTTAATTACGTGGTGAAAAGAAAATTATTCTGTTTGAAAAAAATAGCCAAATTATTTTAAACAGAATTAAAATAAAGGAACAACATAGTAAAATAAAGCTTTATTTAAAATTAAATAACCCTAGCTCCCCCTTAATAAAATAAAACCTTGTAGTGTAAAGTGGCTTAGTAAAAATATCATCTAATTGACTTTCAGTACTTACAAATTCCAAATATATATCCTTTTTAAGAACATGATCTCTTAGAAAATGATGTCTGATATCAATATGCTTAGTTATAGAACGATTAATAGGATTTTTTAAAATATTTATAACACTAGTATTATCGTATAAAATAGGAGTATTATTAAAATTTAGTCCAAATTCTATAAGATCGTTTTTCATCCACAACACTTGTGCACAAAAACTGCCAGCAGAAACATATTATGCCTCAGTTGTTGATAGGGAAACAGAATGTTGTTTCTTACATGACCATGACACTAATGATTTCCCTAAAAAGTGACAAGTTTCTAAAGTGATTTTCCTATCTAATCTACAACTCCAAAGTCTGCATCTAAATATAAAATCAAATTAAAATCAGATGTTTTGGGATAAGGAAGAGATTGAAAAATAGTTCCTTTTAAATATCTAAAAATTCTTTTAACAGCAATTAAATGATATTCTTTAGTATTTGATTTAAATCTTTCACAAAGACATACTGAATACATTATATCTGGCATGCTAGCAGTAAGATATAAAAAAATACCAATCATACCTCTATATAACTTGTTGTCAACTAATTTTATAGTTTTATCCAAATCAAATTTTATATTAGTACACATAGGAGTTGTATAGGTCTTGCTGTTTTCAAGACCAAACCTCTTTAATAAATCAGTAATATATTTGCTTTGATTCAAAACATTTCCAAAATCTTTTTGATAAATTTGAATTCCTAAAAAGAAATTTAGTTCTCCTATAATACTCATTTCAAATTATTTTTGCATTAACTTTGAAAACTCATGACAAAGGGTTTTATTATTTGATCCAAAAATTACATCATCAACATAAATTTGAACTAATAAAATATTAGAATTTTTAGTTTTCTTAAAAAGTGTTTGATCTTCCATTCCAACAGTAAAATCATTTTTCAAAAGAAAAGAGCTTAATATTTCATACCATGCTCTAGGTGCTTGTTTAAGTCCATAAAGAGCTTTATTAAGTTAAAAAATAGAATTTGGTTTTTGGGAATTTTTAAAACTAGGAGGTTTCTCAAAATAAACTTCGTCCATTAAATAACCATTTAAAAATGCAGACTTAGTGTCCATCTGAAATAACATAAAGTTCATATGATATGTATAATCTAGAAAGATTCTAATGGATTTTAATCTAGCTACAGGTGAAAAGGTCTCATCATAATCTATACCTTCTTCCTGATTATATCATCTAGTTACAAGTCTAGATTTATTTGTAGTTATTATTCCTTGATCATCTTGCTTATTTCTAAAGACCCATTTGGTTCCTATCACTAGATAGTTCTGTGGTCTTTCAACTAATTCCCAGACATCATTTCTTTTGAACTGGTTTAATTCTACTTGCATTGCTATCATTCATCTTTCATCATCTAAAGCTTCTTCTATAGACTTGGGTTCTAATTGGGATAGAAAGGCAGAGAATTCTACAAGATTTCCTATATTTATTCAGTTTTTATTACTGTGTCTAAGTCACATATTATAGTCTCTAAAGGATGATTCCTTAGGGTTCTAGTAAGTCTAGGTAACACACTCATAGGTTCTTCACCATCATGTTCCTCTGAACCGGAATGAATTTCATTTATATCTTTTTCAAAATCATTTTTCAAGTTCTCAAGTCTCATGTTATCATTAGAGTTAGCTTCATCCATTTGATCCGTCCTTTTCTCAAAGGGATCAGATTCATCAAATTTCACATGAACTGATTCTTCAATAATCCTTGACTTCTTATTATAGACTCTATAATCTTTGGAGGTAGCCGAATATCCTAAGAAAATTCCTTCATCAGATTTTGGATCGAACTTACCAAGATTTTCCTTAGTGTTCAAGATGTAAAACTTACATCCAAAAACTTTAAAGTAATTTAGTTTGAGTTTTATATTATTCCAATGTTCATAGGATTTCTTTTTCAAAATTGGTCTAATTAAAACCTTATTCATTATATAGAAGCCTATGCTTATATCTTCTTCCCATAGATAGGTAGGAAGACTGTATTCATTTAGCATAGTCCTAGCCATTTCCTGAATAGTCCTATTTATTCTTTTAACAATTCCATTTTGTTGAGGTGTTCTTGGTGCAGAGAGGGTGTGTTTAATACCCATATTTGAGCAGAAGGAATTAAATCCTTCATTCTCAAATTCTCCACCATGATGACTTCATAATGATTTTTTTTAAAATATTTTTCATTTTGAACAGATTTACAAAAACTTTTAAATAAAGTAAAAGCTTCATTGTTAAATTTTAAAAAGAAAATCCATGTAAATCTAGAATAGTCATCAACTTAAACATATACATATAATTTACCAGAAAAACTTGCTACTCTTGAAGGTACAAACAAATCCATATGAATAAGTTCTAGAGGTTTAGATGTAGCAATTCTGTTAATAGATTTGAAGGAGTATTTGTGTTTCTTGCCAAGTTGACATGCATCACAGAATCTGTCACTTTCAAATTTGAGACTAGGAAGATCAGAAACTAAATGTTTCTTAGATAACTTATGTAAAACATATACATTTCAATGTCCAAGTATCCTATGCCAGATCCAAGATTCATTCACTTTAGAAGTTAATCAATTTACTTGTTGTTTACACAAGGAATTTAAATCCAGGGTATACACATTGTCAGTTCTAGGTGCTCTAAATTTAAGCAATGTATTTTTGAAAACAGAACAACAATTGTTAGAAAAATCAATAGCATAACCATCATCACATAGTTGATATATACTTATCATATTATGTTTCAATCCTTGTACATAAAGTACTTTGTTGATTGAGACAACTTTGGGATCTCCAACTATTCCAATACCAATGATTTTACCTTTGGCATTGTCACCAAAAGTGACAAGTCCACCATCTTTTTGAGTGAGTGTAGAGAAATTCGATGAGTTTCCACTCATATTCCTTGAGTAGCCATTGTCCATATACCATATGTCCTTTTTTATTTTGGGACCATCTCCCTACAAAGGCATTTACACAATTTGATTTGGTACCCATAGTTTGTTGGGTCCAGGGGTGTTAGCCAGCAAGGATCTGGGAATCCAGACTTTCTTTGATTTTATAATTTTACAATATTCAAATAAATCATTTGATACAAAATCTTTCTTAATACACCTTATTTGGGGTTGTCTTAAGAAACAGTTTTTAGAAATATGTCCCTTTATTCCACAGTAATTACAATTTAGTCTTTTTGAACTTGGAATAAAATAATTTTTGTACAGCTTGGGGTTTTCACCTTTACTGCCTATTCTAAATCTTTCCTGTTTAATGACATTTTCCCAATAATTTCATTTAAATTATTTTCTACTTTAGTAAAAACAAGGGCTGCATTTTTATAAGTTTCCACTTCAGTCTGTAGTGATTTTGTAACGACCCAATGTTTTTAATGAAAAATTCCCTTCTTATAAATATGCCATAAAATCACATAATAATGTTCTACTAAGTGATAAGTGACCTTTAAAAATAAGTTTGTCACTTTTGTGTTTGGAATTTTTGAAATCGGACATACACGGTTGTGTTCAAGATGTTTTTTGGAGTTCAATAAGAAAAACATAATTTTTGGTGAATAGTAACCTACCCTAATGAATAGTAACATACCCTTATGAATAGTGATATACCATAATGAATAATAACCTAATATATGGAGGTATAAAAATAATATTCATGTTGGAAGTACGATATACCTATATTTCAGAATGAGTTAATGAATGTTTTTAAACTGGTTTTGATAATAAATTATTATTTTAATTAAATATAAAAATAATCATTTTTAGAAAAATATTTTCAAAAAATGGACTTCCTTTTTGGATTCTACATGTCGAAAAATGGTTAGGGTGAATTGTTGGGAATTTTCTGAAATACTTGAATTTTTGATGAATAGTAAAATACGACAAATTAGAATAAATGCTAAATACCGTATCATCTCTACTGTATGGATGATGTAAGATGATAATCTTGAATCATCCTTGATTATTTTATTATATATGATGATAATTCAAAATTATTCACAGTCTTGGCCTTAAATAATAAACTTATACTTAAAATAATGGGGAAAACCTCCCCTCCCCCACTATAAATACCCCCTCTCATTACCTCTTTCCCACACACCTCTCAAGCCTTTTTACTAGCCTAAATTTTGCCTAAAAATCATCCTAAGCTCCTTCACCACGTCCAAGGCCTACTAGTCTTACCAAAAGGCCAAAATCAAAGGCCTTAAGAGGGATCTCAAAGAGAGGAGATCAAAGGGTAAAG
This sequence comes from Viscum album, assembly GCA_963277665.1. Taxonomy (NCBI): domain Eukaryota; kingdom Viridiplantae; phylum Streptophyta; class Magnoliopsida; order Santalales; family Viscaceae; genus Viscum; species Viscum album. Next base: position 1,101,809,898 of record OY728123.1, read on the forward strand.
ATCCCCTTTCATTTTCAAGTGTTTTGTTTTCAATTTCCTTCTTTTCTTATACCCTCTTCCCCTTCCCTTATCCAAAAGGCATGAAATATATATAATCTCATATATTCTAGATGTTAATCATGTTTACGTAAAAATTCAAGAATCATGCTTCTTATCCTCGCCCTCATGTTCTAAAATTAAAACATCGTCTGCGATCGACATTGTGGATAATGTGTTTTCAATTTCTTTTATTATCCTTGTTTCTAGACATGAAACCATTTATGTTATGGTTTAACCATTATATTATTTATGTTATATATCCTATATATGGTTCTGGAATCCTTATACACTCATGATATCAAATAATAATACAAAACAAGTTAATTATGGGTAAAATTGCTAAAATTAATTCAAGCGTTTGTCATTAATGTCTTATGTCATGGTTATCTTTCACTCCAATTAACCAAATGAATTTTTTAACCTTATTGATGTTCAATAATTCTATATAACATCAATTATTGAAAACCAATTTCATCTTACATTTTATCCGAACTTAAATACATGTTAACTTATCATTAAAACCAAGGAAACAAACGGACCCGAACCATGAAATTCAACCTTATAATCAATCAAAATGGGTATAAATGAACTCAAAAAGGTTATACTAAATATTTTACATGTATATAAGGTTATGGAACTATTGATTAATAAATCTAATTTGATTATTCAGATTGTTAATATCAAGTGGAGAACACCAACGGACTTAAGGTAAGGGATCCTCCCCTTTTTACTCTTAATCAAGATTGCTCTCTATGATTTTCCTTTTTGTGTAATACCAAGTAATGGAGTACATTTATACAAATTAACCATACCGACCTAATGTTTTTATAAGTAATGAGAAAACCCTTATCTCTCTCATCAATCCCTCTTAATTATACACGATACCATGCTAATAAACCATGATGGATTCTACCCGAACTTCCTTTATTCCTTCAGGTTTCTCTATCTTTCTTTTTTTGTTGTCTTTTCTTTTATGTAGAACATAAAAATTCTATTTATATGATCCAATATCATGTTACAAGATCCACCTCTCACTCTCTTTCATGGTTATACATGCTTATAAGTGAATCTCTCTTCGATACATCCCAATAAGCACACTTGTTTTAAAGGAACTTCATGAATTTTTACCCAATTTCAAGAGAACTATACCTTCTGTTTTAAGACACCATTATCTTTGTAAATTCTGTATTTTAATTATGAAAACCATCTTGGTTCAATTCTGGTTTTATATAAAAGGTCTTCTCTACTATTTGTAAAATCTCTATGGTATTTTCCTTAAAACCGCACAAAAATATTTTAATGCCAATGTTTCTAAAATACATCTCTCATATGTTGTCACTTATGTTTGACACCACTTACCATGTTATAAACCTATTTTACCCTATGAAATTCCATGTATTTCTAATTATTTCCTTATATGGACCCTTTCATGATACACCCATTGGTTTTGATTGATTTCATGATTGTGGTACCCAATTCTTTTCATGGGTACCCTTATGTTTGTGTATGGTTGAATATGTATGATTGTATATGTGGTAAGAATATTTATGTGGCAAGGATATTCATGAATATGTTGAGATTGGTGTGCCCAGATAGTGATCCAATGCATTGTATAAGGTTAAGTCTCATGATATGCGATGTGAAACGGGATTGGTGATTAGCCTTGACCCATACTGAAATGAGAAACAGGATTGGTAGTTAGCCTTGACCTATACTAAAGAAATGATTTATGATTCTGCCACATTTATATGATTCCATGTTTATATGATCCCACGCTTATATCAAATGATTTTATAAGTTTGGTGCTTTGGATATCATTATGTGATGCCTCCTAACTCAAATTCTTGAGATGTATCCTTATGTTCTTTCCCTTACTTGGACTTTTAGCTCATCCCTTTATTCATGTGTTCCAAAGGGTACCCTATACAGATGTAAGGTCTCAAAGGAAGTTAGGATCTCATTATAGAGATTAAATAAAGAAGTTTTTTTAGCCCCATGTTTTGCGTTATATGTACCTAGTATTCCAAGACACTAGATTTAACGATCCTTGGCTTGTACTCTGATGAAGAATTATGTTTAAAATCATGAATCATTATATGTAAAAGGCTCGGGTCACTATAGTTGGTATCAGAGGATGATCTAGTTCTTTTTGGAGATTAGGAATAGAGCACCTTAGCGAGAACCTTAAGGATGATAATAAGTATAAGAAAATAGTCCTAAATTTTGGTGAGTATAGAGTAAGTGGTTTGTCAAGAAAATGCATCCTAGTCTAGATACAAGTAGGTAGAGGTGGATCTGGCATAGATGTATCTAGGGGTAAAACCCAAAAACACCACTTTGAGCTAGACTCAAACGGGAACTGGTGCATGAAAAAGGGCCTTTATCCACTCTTGGTTACTACACTCCCAGGGGATATGCTTTGGTAGATTCAATATTTTTGTACAACCAATTATTAAGTGACAAAAAGAAACCCATACGAATTTAAGTTAAGAAATAGATCGAGGATAAGCTAGACATAAACCTAAGGAATCACAAGTCAGGATATAATATTTCTATAAAAGTTCATACTTTTATGTTCAAAGTTTTTTTATTCTCAATAGATAAGTATTCAAGACCTCTAATTATACGTTCCTTTTCATAGTTAATGGCGGGAAATAGAAGAACACGTTCCAAAAACCAATGTGATAGGCAATGTGATGATTTCCCTAATGACATGCATGATGTGACAGAAGTGGGTGCTCAAAAATTCATGGAAGTACTTGATTAGTAGGCTCGAGTTATGAATGATAACTTGAATCATGTGGAACATCCCCCTCCTCCAAGGAAAGAGAAAGTTGATGTAGAATCCTTTATGTGGCAGAGGCCTCCCATGTTTAGCGGGTATTCTGATCCCCTCCTCGCAGAACAATGGATTAACTCCATTGAAAATATATTATCTGTTCTACAATGCTCGGAATAAGAGAAGGTTGTAATGGCAGTCTATCGTTTTGATAGGGAAGCTGATCAATGGTGGAAACCGATCAAAAATACAATGTCCCAATAGGAAATTGATTCCATAGATTGGGAGGAATTCAAGAGGATATTTTTCAAAAAATATTTTCCTCAAACTCTCCATCTCAAGATGGAAAGAGAGTTCCTCAGACAAAAGAAGAAGGAATATGAGTCCATTGGGGTGTATGAAGAAAACTTTACAAGGCTTGCAAGGTACGCCTCTGGCTTTTTCATGAACACTAAAAGCAAGGTGGATCGCTTCTTTAGCTGACTAAAGCCGAGTCTATGAAAAGTGCTGGAAATTCGAGACTTCGACAGCTCTGATGAGATTGTTCGTTGTGCCCTCAATGTTGAAATGGAGATTGGAGACTCTCAGTGGTCTCATGGGCCTAGTGATAAGAAGCGTAAAATAGAGAACAACATGGGTGGTTCATCAAACAAATCCCATGATGGAAAGAATCCTCACTTTCCCGTTTGTAAAAATTGTGGGAAGAAGCATCTTGGTGACTGTCTCAAGGGAACCAGGAATTTCTTAAAATGTGGAAAGTTTGGTCATATGGCCAAGAACTAAAAAAGGGATATGAAAAATCCTGCTAATGTTGAAGAATAAAGGAAGGCTCAGAAAAACACTCAGCCTGCAGTGCAGTGTTCCAACTACAAGGAGCTTGGGAATTATACAAACAATTTCCCTAAGCCGAGGGTTTTTGAAGGAAATCAACAACAACCTCCGAGGAAACAAGGAAGGGCTTATGCTATCACTACTACTGAGGTGAAGCCATAAAAATATGTGGTGACAAGTACACTTGTTATTCATTCAAAAATAGCGAAAGTACTATTTGATTCTGGTTCTACGCATTCTTTCATATCATGAAAGTTTAGTAGAACTATTCAAACACCACCTCAAAATTTGGATGAAATGTTATCTGTGAAAACATCAAATGGGGATATCACTGCATCCATGGTTTATAACTCCTCCCCAGTTAATGTTTGTGGACTGAACATCCCATAAAATCTCGTCATACTTCCTTTAGTGGAGTTTGACGCAATTTTGGGCATGGATTGGCTATATTTGTACAAATCCAATATCAAACATTGGGAAAGGGAAATAACTTTTCACATACCGAAGCATCCTAAGATTATTTACAAGTGCAAGGAGGAAGATGAGCCTCCTTTAGAATATTTATCTCAATTTTGGATATTGCTTCCTTATGAGCATGCATACCTAGCTCAAATTATTGAGACAAAGGAGAGAATCATGCTTGAAGACATGCCCATCGTGAGGGATTACACTGATGTATTCCCTGAATAGTTTCCTGGTCTTCCTCTTGATGGAGAGGTTGAGTTATCAATTGAACATATCCCTGGATCTCTACCAATCTCAAAGACACCTTACAGAATGGCCACCATAGATCTAGAAGAGCTGAAGAAGCAGTTACAGGAGAATATGGAGAAAGGTTTTATATGCCCAAGTGCTTCACCGTGGGGTGATCCAGTCATCTTTGTCCAGAATAAGGATGGATCAATGTGCCTTTTCATTGATTATCATGAGCTCAATAAAATCATGATAAAGAACAAGTATCCCCTTCCATGGATATAAGACTTGTTCGATCGACTTTGTGGGGCCATATATTTCTCTAAGGTGGACCTTCGGTCAGGATCTCACCAACTAAAGGTGAGGAAGGAAGATATACCCAATAATACCTTTCAAACAAGGTATGGACACTATGAGTTCATAATGATTCCCTTCGGACTCACTAATGCTCCAACAATTTTCATGGATTTAATGAATAGAGTCTTTAGATATTACCTCGACAAATTTTTGGTGGTATTTATTGATGATATTTTGATATACTCCAAGAGAAAGGAGGAACATGAGGATCATTTGGAAACTGTGTTAAAGACATTGATAAGGGAGAATTTGTATGAAAAGTACAGTAAATGTGAGTTCTAGATGGAGGAAGTATCATTATAGGGGCATGTTATCACCAGGAAAGGGATATCGGTGGACCCTTCCAAGATGAAGGCAATTGAAGTGTGGCCGAGGCCAACTTATGTAACAGAGATACATAGATTTTTAGGTCTATCTGGGTATTATCGACGATTCCTTAAGAACTTTTCATGATTGTCAAACCCAATGACCAAGATGACAAGGAAGGGAGTAAAGTTTATCTGGACACAAGAATGTGAAGACTGTTTCAAGGAGTTGAAAAATAGGCTTATCAGTGCACCGGTACTCACACTCCCTTCAAGTGGAAAACTCTTTGTGGTGTATAGTGATGCTTCTAAGAAAGACTTAGGCTATGTGCTAATAAAAAATTATAAAGTGATAGCCTATGCCTCAAGGCAGCTAAAACTTCACGAGAAAAACTATCCCACACATGATCTGGAGTTGGCGGCTATGATCTTTGCTTTGAAAATCTGGCTGCATTATCTCTATGGGGAAAATGTGAGATATATACTGACCATAAGAGTCTCAAATATATATTCACATAGAAGGCAATTAATATGCGCCAATGAATATGTATAGTGATTATAAAGGATTATGACTGCTCAATCCACTACCATCCCGGTAAGGCAAACAAGGTGGCAGATGCTCTAAGTAGAAAGGGTCCTGCATCTTTATCCATGATGAGAATTGAAAAGGATCCGATCTTCATAGATTTTAAAAGGATGGACATGGGAATCATTAAGGAAGGAACATCATTAATCCTTTCTCAAATGATTTCTCAACCATCCCTCTTGGAGAAAATAAAGTTTGCTCAAAGAAAGGATGTGGAAATTCAGAAAAGGGTGGAAGCTGTTAAAAATGGGAAATCCTCTGATTTCAAAATTGATGAGGAAGGAGTTGTAAGATTTGGGACACGATTATCTGTACCATCTGATCCAGAGATAAAGAAAGTGCTGTTGAATGCATCACATAGCTTGACCTTCTCTATCCATCCTGGGAGTACCAAAATGTACCGTGATCTCCGAAAACACTTCTGGTGGGATAACATGAAGAAAGATATTTCAGAATATATATCAAGGTGCTTGGTATGTCAAGAAGTTAAAGATAATAGACAAAAGTACAGAGGTATGATGCAACCATGGCCTATACCCATGTGGAAATGGGAAAACGTTACTATGGACTTTTCCATGGGTATCCCGAAGACGTCATAGGGAAATAATGTGATATGGGTTGTGGTTGACCGACTCACCAAGAAATCCCATATCATTACTATTTATGAAGATCTCTCGCTTGAAAAACTTGAAAAGATATATGTGAAGGATGTGGTGAGACTGCACGATGTTCCACTCTCAATTGTCTCTGACTGCGATCCAAGGTTCTCATCCAAATTCTGGAGTAGTCTTCAACATTATTTGAGTATTGAATTAAATTTCAACACGACCTATCACCCCCAAACTAATGGCCAATCTGAAAGGACTATTCATATGCTTGAATATATGCTAAGATCCTGCTCTCTTGAATTCAAAGGTGGTTGGGATCATCATCTCCCATTGGATGAGTTCTCATACAACAATAGTTTCCACTCAAGTATTCAGATGGCTCCGTATGAAGCTCTGTATGGAAAGCGATGTAGAACTCCAACCTGTTGGGATGAAGTTAGAGAACGAAAGCTACATGGACCCAATCTTGTGCAAGAGATGATAGAGAAGGTCCAAGTCATCCAGAAAAACATCAAATATTCTTAGAGTCGGCAAAAGAGCTATGCTAAAAACCGTCAAAGGGACTTGGATTTCGACGTTGGAGATAAAGTCTTCCTTCGAATATCTCCATGGAAGAGAGCCATGCGATTCAGGAAGAAAGGGAAGCTAAGCCCAAGGTATATTGGTCCCTTTGAGATCCTTGACCGCATAGGAGCCATGGCCTATCATCTTTCACTTCCAACGAATATGGATCGAGTTCATGATGTTTTTCACATATCACTCTTGAGGAAGTACATACCTGATCCCACACATATACTAAACTCAGAGGTGGTGCAGCTGGAAGATGATCTCTCCTATGAGGAGCAGCCAATAAATATTATAGATCCGAGAGATAAGGTTCTATGAAACAAGACAACCCATCTTGTCAAAGTGTTGTGGAGGAACCATAATTTTGAGGAAGCAACATGGGAATTGGAGGAAGAAATGAAGGAAAAGTACCCACATCTATTTTTGGACTAGAATGAAAAATGAAATTTCAAGGGAGAAATTTCTTAAGGGGGGAAGAATGTAACGACCCAATGTTTTTAAAGGAAATTACCTTCTTATAAATATGCCATAAAATCACATAATAATGATCTACTAAGTGATAAGTGACCTTTAAACAAAATTTTGTCACTTCTGTGTTTGGAATTTTGGAAATCGGACATACACGGTTGTGTTCAAGATGTTTTTTGGAGTTCGATAAGAAAAACATAATTTTTGGTTAATAGTAACCTACCCTAATGAATAGTAACATACCCTTATGAATAGTGATATACCATAATGAATAGTAACCTATTCTATGGAGGTATAAAAATAATATTCATGTTGGAAGTATGATATACCTACATTTCAGAATGAGTTAATGAATGTTTTTAAACTGGTTTTGATAATAAATTATTATTTTAATTAAATATAAAAATAATCATTTTTAGAAAAATATTTTCGAAAAATGGACTTACTTTTTGGATTCTACATGTCGAAAAATGGTTAGGGGGAATTTTTGGGATTTTTCTGAAATACTTGAATTTTTGATGAAAAGTAAAATACGATAAATTATAGTAAATGCTAAATATTGCATCATAGGTGATATATGGATGATGTAAGATGATAATCCTGAAATATCCTTGATTATTTTAGTATATTTGATGATAATTCTCAATTATTCATAGTCTTGTCCTTCAATTATAAACTAATACTTAAAATATTGTGAAAACCTCCCCTCCCTCACTATAAATACCCCCTCTCCTTACCTCTTTCCCACACACCTCTCAAGCCTTGTTCCTAGCCCAAATTCTGCCAAAAAAACCTCCCAAGATCCTTCACCACGTCCAAGGCCTGCTGGTATTACCAAAAGGCCAAAATCAAAGGCCTTAAGAGGGATCTCAAAGAGAGGAGATCAAAGGGTAAGGATCTCATTTCATTTTCAAGTGTTTTGTTTTCAACTTCCTTGTTTTCTTATACCCTCTTCGACTTAACTTATACAAAAGGCATGAAAGCTGCATGATCTCATATATTCTGGATGTTAATCATGTTTATCTAAAAATTCAAGAATCATGATTCTTCTCCTCTCCCTCACATTCTAAAATTAAAACATCGTCCGTGATCGATATCGTGGATAATGTGTTTTCAATTTATTTTATCATCATTGTTTCTGGTCATGAAACCATTTATGTTATGGTTGAACCAGATTATTATGTATTTTATATATCCTATTTATGGTTCTGGAATCCTTATACACTCATGATATCAATTAATAATACAAAACAAGTTAATTATGGGTAAAATCGCTAAAATTAATTCAAACGTTTATCATTAATGTCTAATGTCATGGTTCTCTTTCACTCAAATTAACCAAATGAATTTGGTAACCTTCTGGATGTTCAGTAATGAAATATAACATCAATTCTAGACAACAAATTTCATCTTACATTTTATCCGAACCTAAATACAAGTGAACTTATCATTAAAACTAAGGAAACAAACAGACCGAAACCATGAAATTGAACCTTATAATCAATCAGAATGGGTATGAAAGAACTTAAAAAGGTTATACTAAATATTTTACATATATATAAGGTTCTGTAACTATTTATTAATAAACCTAATTTGACTATTCATGTCATTAATATCAAGTGGAGAACACCAACGGACTTAAGGTACATGATCCTCCCCTTTTTACTCTTAATCAAGATTTCTCTCTATGCTATGCCTTTTTGTGTAATACCAAGTAATGGAGTAAATTTATACACCTTCCGCATACTTCCCTAATGATTTATAAGTAATGAAAAACCCCTTATATCTCTCATCAATCCCTCTTAATTATACACGATACCATGCTAATAAACCATGATGGATTCTACATGAACTTCCTTTATTCCTTCGGGTTGCTCTGTCTTTATTTTTGTTGTTGTATTTTTTTTATGTAGAAATTAAAAATTCCGTTTATATGATCCAATATCATGTTCCAAGATCCTAATCTCACTCTCTTTCATGGTTATACATGCTTATAAGTGAATCTCTCTTCGATACTTCCCAATAAGCGCACTTGTTTTAAAGGAACTTCCTGAACTTTTACCTAATTTCAAGAGCACTCTACCTTCTATATTAAGACAAAATTATATTTGTAAATTATGTATTTTAATTATAAAAACCATCTTGGTTCAATTCTGGTTTTATATAAAAGAAGGTCTTTTCTACTTTTTTGTAATATCTCTATGGTATTTTCTTTAAAACCGCAGAAAAATGTTTTAATGCTAATGTTTCAAAAATACATCTCTCATATGATATCACTTATGTTTGACACCACTTACCATGTTATAAACCTATTTTACCCTACGAAAATCCATGTATTTCTAATTCTTTCCTTATATGGACACTTTCATGATACGCCCATTGGTTTTGATTGATGTCATGATTGTGGTACCGAATTCTTATCATGGGTACCCTTATGTTTGTGTATGGTTGAATATGTATGATTGTATATGTGATAAGAATATTTATGTAGAAAGGATATTCATTAATATGTTGAGATGGGTATTCCTAGATAGCTCTCCAATTCATTGGGTAAGGTTAAGTCTCATGAGATGCGATGTGAAATGGGATTGGCAGTTAGAATTGACCCGTACTGAAATGAGAAACGGGATTGGCGGTTAGCCTTGAACCATACTAAAGAAATGCTTTATGATTCTGCCACATTTATATGATTCCATGTTTATATGATCCCATGCTTATATCAAATGATTTTATAAGTTTTGTGCTTTGGATATCATTATGTCATGCCTCGTAACTCATATTATTGAGATGTATCCTTATGTTCTTTCCCTTACTAGGCTTTTTAGATCATCCCTTTGTTCAGGTGTTCCCCAGGGTACCCTATGCAGATGTAAGGGCTCAAAGGAAGTTAGGAGCTCATTATGGAGATTAAATAAAGAAGTGTTTTTTAGCCCCATGTTTTGTGTTATATGTACCTAGTCTTACAAGACACAAGACTTAATGATCCTTGGCTTGTACTCTGATGATGAATTACATTTAAAATCATGAATTGTTATATTTAAAAGGCTTGGGTCGCTATAGATTTTATCTTTGATTCATAATATGTATTTTTAGTGTTAATTGAGTCAAACTTTTCAGTTAACTCCTTATATTGTTTCAGCATTGTATCTCTTTTATCAACAATAACCTTTTGAATGTTCTTTAAAGACTTATGCTTCTTAAATATAGAATCATATTTTTATTCAAGCATATTGCAGTAGGTTGTAATTTTTTCATTAGAGTAACTAGATTCAGAACTAGATTCAAAAGAATAGTAAGATTGTACCTCATCTGTTTTTGCCATAAAACACATGTTAGCTTTCAAATTTTCTTCTTCATTCTCTGAGTCTGATTAAGAAGTTCTAATGGAGTCTTAAGATACACTCCATGTTTCTTTCATAGCCTTCTTGTCTTTATGCTCATAATCATTTCTTTTGAATAATTTCTTTCTCTGGTCTTCTTTTAGCTGAGGACAGTCAGGTCTGATATGCCCCATTTTCTTGCATTCATAACAGCTGACTTCCTTTTCATACTTTTGAAGGATTTTCCGAAGCCCTTATTCTTTCTATAGAATTTAGTGAATCTTTTGGCTAGATGAGCCAATTCCATATCAGAATTAGATAAATCAGAACTTTTTGATTTCTCTTTTACACTTTTCTTCATCTTTCTATTTTTTTCTTTGTGATGATACTTTCAAGGCAGTGTCAACTCGTTTGATAAGCACTTTATGCTCATTTTCTTCATCTTCCATCTTATCTTCATACATAATTAATGTTACAACCAGTTCTCTCATGGTTAAATCTTTGACGGGTGTCGACTGCCTGATTGCTGCAAAGATTCCATTCCATTTTGTAGGCAGTACTCTCAGTACTTTTAAAGATTGATCAGCTTGTTTAATGGGATCTCCCAAGGCAGTTATGTTATTGACAATATCTGTCAATATTCAATTAATTTGAGTAATACTATCACCTTCAACCATTATGAATGTATCAAATTTAAGCTTAGCAGTTGCATATCTCATTTCCCTGATATTGTTAGTCCCTTCTTAAGAAACAAGAATAGTTTCCCACATTTTATATGATGTTGGGCATTGAGAGACTCTGTTAAATTCATCAGGTCATAGATCACATATAATTGCATTCATTTCCTTTGAGTTCATATCATAATTGGCTTCAGTATCTGCACTCCATGTTTCAGGTTTTTCGGGTATTTTATATGTAGTTAGGATCTTACAATATACTCTGTATCCATGGTTTTTCAGATAGATAATCATTCGCGATTTCCAACATCCATAGTTTTCTCTATTGAAGTACGATTCTCTGACCATAGACATTACCTCTCTTGTATCAGTCATATTGCTCTATATATAATCACTTTCAGCTTGTTAAGGCTTTATCAGAAAGCTCAACCTCTGATACCAATTGTTGGATCAGATTATATCAAATTTGCACAAGAGGGGGGGTGAATTGTGTCTTTTCATAAATCTTTTCGAGATTGTGTTCTGCCTTTTAACTTAAATCATATGAATTGGCGCAGAAGAAATTTAAATAGCAAAGTCACAATATATATATAGTGGTTAGAGGAACAGAAGGCCCCTAGTCCACTCCACTAACACTCTACTCCACATGCTTGGTGATTTTCAGTATCTGATCCTTGTTTCAATAGACCTTACAACAACTGAGTACAGGAAGTTGACACCTATACAATCTAAGGTAAAAAAATCCTTCTTTTTCACTCAAAGAACCTACACAGATTAGTAATAGAATCCAGTCACTCAAGAATAGAAAAGAATGATTTTTATATTCTGAAAATACTTTCCAGATGTTATTCACAATTACGACAGCATGCAATTGACAGAAGATGGATCATCACCTTCAGAAATAATTTTTTTCACAAAAGAGTCTTTTGAGTCGATCCCGTTGTAGTAGATATTGAAATATAACTCACAACTTCATCAGTAGTAGATTCACAAATGATCTTCGATGTAGAACATATGAACCTTCTATTGTGATTTTTCTTCTTCAGAAAATAGAGCTTTTTCATTCTCTTGAATCAGTAGATAAGAATTCTTGATAGTATCTGTTTTTTCTTCCCTTTTCTCAGAATGATGGAGAGATCACATAATATTATAAGTTTCTGTTCGAAAAATCACATATATATAAAATAATGATAAGTACTTCTCCTACAAATTTATATTTACAAGAGTCACCTTTTAACTCACGATATTCAAACATTTGAATTTACAGAGTAGGCATAACTTCCCCAAAGACTCTACATAAAAGGATACTTTTAATTCGATCTTTAAACCATTGATAAAATGGCTTTGAATAATTCAAAGTCTTATTTTAAAATCTGCTTTAAATCCGGCTTGAAATCTGCATAATAATCAGCTTGCTAACCGTTGCATGAAAATACAGACTTTAAATTCGTTGACGCCAAACGTAAGGTTGAGTTGTACTGTATGCATTCTCTGAACATAAGGTTGATCATAAACGTAGGTTTGGTCATCCATAATTTTCTCTTCAACTTTCAAATGTATGATAAAAGATTCATACTTTTACTTAATCCATACTTTTCCAAGAACATATGGTTGTTTACAAAAGTAAGGTTGATGAACCATACTTTTGAAAAACAAATGTAACATTTAATAATTACGTACAGTTCTATTTCCATAATTTTCTAATATCCCAAACATACGGTTCCTTCCCGACATAGGGTTATTTTTCATATTTTTCCGATAATGTATTATTCCTCTTCCATACTTTTCTCTTATCTCAAAAATTATACACTGCATTTTATCCATACGCTACGTTCCTCCACGTCGGGAATGAACAATGTTTCCAGAACACGCTAATGTAGATCCGGAATAATTAGGTTACGAACAGTGTTTCCGGAACTTGCTAAATGCGAATAATTTAGAAATAAAACCTCGTTGTTCAAGAACTTAAATATTTCGTCCAGAAAAAAAATATAATGAATAATAAATTCCTAAAAAATGCTGAACAAATAAAATCATTAGAAAATAATTAAGCATATTTGTGAGGCATCAAAATTTTCATAAAGAGATAGAGTATTGTTCTAAAGATACCCCCCTTTAAATAAAACATTATGTATTTTTGAAAACAACACTTGAAACACTACCAGGCGCTCCTCCGCTGTGGGTCTGCCACCAACTACTAGGTGCTCCCCCAAATAGGCTGCAGAGGTACTCCTCCTGTCGAGTACCCTGGGTCTGATGACAACTACCAGGCGCTCCTCTACCATGGATCTACCGTCAACTTCCAGGCGCTCCCCATTGGGCTAGTCGAATCAGTCAAGCAGTTGTCAGGTCTGTCAGCTACTAGGTCTCCACACTCTGTCTGCTCGTCACTGGAAGGATGCTCTCCACGAGCTAATGGGAAAAAATGCAACTGTCGTGAAGTGCCACGAAGAAGTATCTCAGAGGTCCGCCATGTCAAATAGATCCCAACACAATAGATTGCGTGTCATTCGGACGCTCTGTCTGTAAGTTATTAGCATTTCCGTTCCTGGGGCCCGATTGTTTTTGAGGTTCAAACCAACCTGACCATACCTCAACTCTATTCAAACCTCATGTAGGGTATTCCAAAGGAACCATCACTCTCTTAGATTTCTGTCACCACAGACGGTTCATCGATTAGACACCCATAGCCCAAGTTGCGGGCTAAAAGGTGTAAACTGGCCATAGTGGGTCCGGGTCCAGTCCGACCTAGTCGGACCGACCCGGCCCGACCTGGTCCGAACCGGGGTATGACCCGATCTGCAGGTCCGACCCGGTCCAAGGGGGCGGCCCAGCCTATGGCGGCCCGGACCGGGGCGGCCCGGCCTGAGGCGGCCCGGCCCGGGGTGGCCCGGCCCGAGGCGAACCGGCCCGATGCGGCCCGGCCCGAGGCGGCCCGGCCCGAGGCGGCCCGGCCCGAGGCGGCCCAACACGAGGCGGCCCGGCCTGCATGGCCTGGCTGACCACACATGTGAGGGGGTCCACACCCCCAATTTTTGATCCCAAACGGTGGTGGGGGACAGTTCTATTTCTCCGCGGGACCCTTCAGGTCCCACCTGTAGCGCGCACTGGCAGCCGGTTTAGCCGGCCACCCCTGGTTTCTCCACCGCAGCGCGACAGTGCTACAGTTTTGTTGGCCTCTGCACGACGCGACGACACCACACCACCTCCACCGCGGCCTGGCCTTTCCACAGACTCCCGCTCCTCTACACGACGTGACGACGCCACGCTTGTTGTCTGGCCACTGCAACCCTTCCTCTCCGCACGGTGCGATGACACTGCGCCCCTCCGGCACCGCCACGGCCCACCTGGCCACTGATCGTTTCTCAGCACAGCATGGAGGTGCTTCGCCCTTGTGGTAGCCCAGTGGCCTTGCGCCGCTGGCTTTCTTCACGGCCAGCTCGTTTTCGGTCACCGCGTGTACCACCTCTGTCGTCATCAAACAAGAACCAAACAAAGGGGAGGGTCAGGCCATGTTCGGGCGGTCCGAACCCTCCTCGTTACGGTGATATCATTCGGTTCTCAAAGCACACAACATACGACAGGGGCATGAAGGGTAATATTCAATCGTATAAATAACCCCTACCTCGATTTTCGCTCGTTGGCGGTAGAAGGAGGTGACGTCATCATTTGTGACTTTCTTCATGGGTTGATTCTTCTCCTTTGAAGTGGATGAAGATGGAATAATATGGCGACGGTTCTTTGTGTCCTTCATTGAGAGGATGTTCTCTCAATTATTCCAAGGCTCCACCAATGAATTATGCCAACCAAAATAAATTAATTCCATAACATTTATTTTAAATGGTTGGCATGAATTCAAATGGATTCAAATAATTAATTAATGAACCATTAATTAATTTATGTGGAGTGGCACACTTATGAAGGAATGTGAAAAGTTTCACCAAATTAATTGGGGGTTTCAGGGAGTTTAAGGGGTTAGAGGAGTTAAGGAGCCCGAGTGGGCCCCACCTAATAACATCCTCCTAAGGGAGGTTATGATCAAATGGGCCCCACCACCATAACCTCCCATGGGAGGTTAGGGTGTGGTGGACCCCACCTATAACCTCCCCTTGGAGGTTTTAACCACCAACAAATAAAAATAAGTTAAGTCTTATTTTTTTTAGTTTTATTTTAAAACCCCAAAGACTATCTTTTACTCTCGTTAGAACGCAACTGCAGTGAAGGTCTCACTAAGCAATCACCGATGCTGTGAGTTCAACAGTGCCATCAAATTTCAATTCTGAGTACCGGTTCAAAAGATATAAAATCTCGTACGTACGTTTACTGAAAGTACCCGAACAAAACTTTAGAAATTGATTCCAAACACACCGGGCCTCTGAATTAAGTGTCGTTAGAAACTGCGGACTCGTAAAATTCCACTGCAGTTAAGAAAAAACAATTTCTATGGAAATTCTATGTATTTACATAGAAAAATGTATTAAATAATGAATGGTGTTCATTCATATGATTATCTAGAAATGTGTCTGAATTTTTAATTGAAGGAAAAGACGCTATGGGTTGTGTCAAGTTGTTCTATGTGGAAAGTTTCATCTACTTGGTGGCATAATGTGGTGGAGATATTATGATGTTAATGATAAGGAGGAGGTGATGAAATATTGATATGAAACCATTATTTCAATTTTTTTGTCTGTGATTTTATATATATATTTTAGTATTTTCATAATTCATTTATATCCACCCCACCCATATTGAGTACTATGTTTCGATAACTATATGTTTTATGGGGTTCTTTAACATAACATCTAGATTATGAGGATTGGGTAGATAATTACCCCTTATTCCCCACTCTTACATCAACAATTGTATCAAGAAATGGCATAGTTTTTCAGAGATCCTAGCTTTTGATGATAGAAAAGATGTAAATTCCTAATAAAGAGAGGATGATATACATTTTGGGGGACATGTGTGGTAGTAGGAGGGAATGAGGTTGATGTTGTTAAAGTTTATGATACCCAATTGCCTTGTTTTTGATGTTTTATATACAAGTTTGGGTATGATGATGATGATGTTGTGGTAGCATATTGTGATATATGAATATGGATTAATGCAGAAACATGATATATATCCCCATGAGATGATGGGCTTTTTAGGGTTTTAGCCCAACCCATATCAGGGAAATCTTGATATGTGGTGATGAGATGACATTAATGCCAGTAGAAGATGTTAGACCCTATAACCGGCTATGGGAGGTTGGGTTGTGACTCAAACCAAATTAGATACATTTGATATGTGATGAACTATATACATGGAAGAGTTGGTAGTGTAGGAAATTTTATATTGGGTAATGAGAGTGAAAACTCATTGGTGTATGTTGATGTGTGAAGGTCCTAAAGGGTTCTTTTGTTTCCCTTGAGTCTAATCAAAATAATAATATATAAAACATAGACTAGTGAAATTTATTAATTAAAATGAAATATAAATTAGGTCAAGGTTGAACCTAAAAGATGATGAAATTAGTTTAATTTGGTTTTCAAAATAATTTTTTATTTAATTTTTTCTATAGAAATATGTTAAGAAAATAAAGAAGCAATTTTTTTTGGAAACATTTTTGGGAAATTGGATGAATAAATAAAAGGAATATAGATTGTTTGGATTAAAATTGGATTTGAAAAGTTTTTTGTGGTTTTATAGTTTCTGTGTTCATATGTAATTTTATTTTAGAGAATAAATTGATTAATATATGTTTAGCTTCAGATTCAAGATAAGGTGGATCCAATGGTCATGGAATCCTCTCTTCAATTCAGAAAACCCATGTTTCCCTTGGTTTGATAATTTAGGATTTCTCCAAATTGATTTTTTCTTGATAACATTATTATACCTAGGTAACCTAATGGGGAAAAAACATGAATTAATATAGGGTAACTGATTGTGTAATTATAAATTACATTTTATATTCAATTAATAATGGTTTTGACAAAAATAAAATAATGGGATTGTAACTTTATTGATGAATTAGGAAAAACCAAATACACGAATAAATAAAATATAATAAATCTAATGTAATGTTCCTCCATCGACTACATAACCCTAGAACATGGTGGTTTTACCCCTTAATACTAGTGATGTGGGATTAATGGGGAATTACTAAATGAAATGAAAATATAATTGAAATTTGGAGGTAACACTGGGGATGACCTTCCAATAAACATCTTATTTCGATAAGATTTGATCTTGAGATCCCTAAGCATCAATAGAATAGAACCATATTTACATAACTATTGGGGGATTAGTATAAATTTAATTGAGTTAATTTGGGATATAAATTCATACCAATATCATAAATTTATTCTCCACATCAAAAAACATCACTCTAGTATTTAAAAATCTACACATTCTGATGTGTTTAAGTCCTGTAATATTGACACAATGTGTGATATATAGTGGGAGTGCCTTCGTCAAATCTGTGTTTTCTAAAACTGTAATGTCAAGTATTTTTTAATATATAATGTAATTTCATAGGATATGAGTATCCATTTATTAGATTTTTTTTGTAAATACTTCCCATGATACACACATTTCATGTATTTGTAAGACTATAAACTAAATTACATAAATTAGTGTACTAAAACGCCCCAAACCATATGTATGAAATACACATATCAATATAAGATTCCATTATTAATATCTTATTATAATTATTTTTATATGTTCTTTAATTATTTGGTTAGTAATCGATAATGAGGTAGGGATGGATACTTTACCTATCTTGGTGCAAGTGGGTGCTGATGTTTGTTCATTGGTGAGTTATTATTCTCTTCAAATTTTAAGGGTAGACCGTGGGTATAATAATATTGATTATGCATGATATCCTCATCATATATAAACATAAACTATATTTAAGGTTTCTTAAGGGGGTTTAAGGACAAAAAACAGACATTATTATCTTGGATGAAAAAGGTGTGGTGGAGTTATAACTTTAATATTCCCTTTAGTTTTTCTTTGGATACATCATTTGTATTTTCTAATATATACAGTGTTATGAATTGATTTATTTTATATTATGTGATTTATTTTTTTTAATTTATTTATCTTCTATATCAATCATTTTCATATATTGAGGGTAATTCCACTCATTTTAGTGTTTTACACCCTCATTTATAATTGTCAACTTAGGGCCTACTAGATGTGGGACAAGTAGGGACCACCTCTTCTCTTAACTAACAGTCTTAGAGGTGTAATTGTGGAGGGGTAATTCCCTAAAGTGGAGTTGAATGTTTAAGAGTTAATTTAAATAATATGAAAAAACATAAATTAAAAAAATAGATGTTGTTAAAGATAAAAACACTATTCAATTTTCATAGGTATAAATTTACTCATTAAAATAATGAATTCAAAGTGATTTTATAAATAAAAACTATATATCATCGGTAAACATTAAATTAAACCCACTTCATAGAGATAACATGGGATATATTTTTAAATCCTTTATTTTCATAAATATTATGAAAAAATACATTCATATGGAAGTATATACAATACAGAAAAGGAAATAAGTGGTGAATACAACATATTTCTCAAAAGATAAATGTAGAGATGAGAAACCCTAATGGTTTTGGAAACATTTTAATGACACACACTAGAAAGATATAATGTTAGATTTTTTATTTAAATAAATAAAATTTCATTAATGGTGTGATAATAAAAATCCACATAGAAGTATATACATCACAAAAAATTAAACTAGGGTTGAATATGGTATGTGTCTCAAAGGAAAAAGGTTTTGATGAGAAACCCTTACAGATTTTGAAACCATCGAATACAAACCCAGTGAAAAATATAACTTGATATTTATTTTAAAAACCCTTTATTTTCATGTAATGTTTTAAAAAATGATTCCTTAGTAAATTATAATCACAAAAAAATAATAATCATGTGGTGAATATGTAATGGGTCTCAATGGAATAAAGTTGAGATGAGAAATGTTTTTTCTTTTATTAAACATTGAATCAAAATTACATGAAAGATTTAAAATTAGATAGGTTTGTAAATAACATGAATTTACTAAAATTTAGTATAAAATAAAAACATAGAACAATATATACCCTATATAAAAATAAATAAGTTGTGAATATAAAATGTGTCTCATTTGAATAAAGATGAGATGGGAAACCCATAACATTAATAAGAAAATTAATGAAAGCACTTTAACATCCTATAAAGTGAAAATAAATATATTAATAAATTATTTTTTAAATATATTCACATATATTTAAATTTATACTCTTAAATTATAATAATTCATCACACATATAATGGTAATTTACTATTATTTTCCTCATATTATGTTAGTAATATTGAAAATTTTGTATAAGTTTCAGAATTGTTATGTCAATACCCATTCATTAATACCAATTTAATAATTAATAAATTAATATAGGTAGTAGAATATTTTTATTCCAATGAATTATAAATTACTATTTTTATTTTATATAAGGAGATGGTATGGTTTCTGAGAATGGAATCTATGACAAAATTGTTTTGGTAATTTTCTTTTTTAAATAAAAAATTTCGCATATTAATAATGGGTTAGATATTAATATTAGAATTACATAAAAAAACAAATTATTTAAATTTTAATATAATTTTTATTAATTATTTATATCTTTATAACTAGTCATACAAGATAGTGGTGTGAAGAGAAATAAGTCATTCATGGTGGTGATAGTCAATATATAACACAAGAGACATTTTTTATTGTTTGCATGGAAGTAAGTAAGGGAGAAAAAGGTTATTCCACTAACATAATAAAAGTTTATACTACTAATTTTACTAATGTTATTATGTTAGTATAGGTTGAATATATCTGTATGAGGTGGAGGAAGAAATAAACACGAAATAATTTGGTTAAAATAGTTACGTCTTTCTTGAATATCCTATGTAAGGAAAATCCTTATGTAACACCCAAAATATACTACTATGTCCAAGATAGATATCTATAAGAAATCATACATTCATCCACATATAAAATATGTTGTCAATTATAAATGAGTGTTCAATATCTTTCTATGGGGATATTATACCCTCAGTCTCATATCGTTTCACCATTAACATAAATAAAAGATAAAAAACTCCAGGAAATAATCATAATAATACAATATCAGATGGAACACATGTCATAAAACAAATAAATGGGCTCCAAATTTAGTAATACAACCCAATTTAATAAGTTTAGGTAGGTAAATAAATAAAATTAATAGCAGTATCAACGAGTACGTCTCGATATTACCTTTAACTTTAAGACCTTGTCACCTCAACTCAATTTCAAAGGGACTTTGCGTAATAACTTGAATATTTATGAATTTTTTTACAGATAAATTATATTTATATGACAGATTTCATAATACAGAACACTATGTTAATCTTGGGCTATACACCACATTGGGTTAGCTTGTGTCACACAGGACACTGAGTTTTCACAAACCCATAATATATTATTAATATAGATATTTGACTGCAAATTTTATATCCTAGATGGTAAACATACATATATGAATTATAATAACAAAATTTCACATATTATATATAATTTATTTATTTAGGGGAAACAAATTGATAAAAAAGTACTTATTTTTTTTCGTAAAGTCTTTATATTTTTTAAAAATTCAATTTTATCAATTTTTTTAACATTAATAATATAAATATTCATATTTTTAGAAAAATAATTTTATAAAATATACATCATTTTTGAAATCATCATATCTAGATAATCTTAAGGGGATGTTTTTTTTATTTTTCTGAAAAGTTTTATTTTATTATGAATAGTGAAAATACTAAATTTTAATAGAAAACTACCATTTGGATTAATTTATTGATGAAGTTAAATTATATTTTAAATTTGGGTTTAAGATAAATTACATCAATTATAAATCCATTTATCAAATTTACTCCATTTTAATTAATTTCATATTTAATTTTAAAATAAAAACGTTGCAAACATTTGAACATTTTCTCTTTAAACCCCTTCTTTCACATCACGTATTCAGGAATATTTTTAAATTAAATTTTATCAATTTTTTACATGGAATTTGAAAAAATATATCATATATTTGGAATAATTAAAATTTATATTATCTATTAATGTAAATATAATTTTTTACCATAATGAATTGTGAAAACTGTTAAAATTATTCACCACGATTAATGTAAAAAACGTGTTTACCAAAGAATTAAACTTAAAATATACATGTTAAAAATCACCCAAAACTTATCAAAAAAACATTTAATGGAAATATTTAGAAATTATAACTTCAATTTTTTATATTATTATAATATCTTATACTTTATACATGAAAAAACATGAGTGTAAATATCCCCTTTCAAAAAATTACTAGTGTGACACTCACCCCACTTATAAAAGGCCAGCGACTATTATCTCTTATTGAAACATTAAGAAACATTTGTATAGGAAATTAAATAACCAAGTAAAATTTATAAATACATAATCTCATCATATAATCTTTATTTTTGAAATAAATCCATCCAATTACAGATTTTAGTGCAGAATTTAATATGACACATGAAGAAGAGGTAAATTTCATCAATGAGTGTTTTTGTTTAATTTCCTCCACTTCCAACTTAAATTATTATTATATAATTATTATATACTAAACTCAGTATATTTCATATAATTATATATTTTTGTTATGTTAATGACCTAAAAGAATCTCCACTTCCATCAAATGGGTTTCAAAATCATCTTTCCAATGTATAGTGGACTACCGCCTCTCGAACAGAAGTCATTTTAATATCCTTTAATACATGTAAAGGCAAAAAATAATATTAGATTTATTATTTTTAAATTATATTAATCAATTTATTATTATTATGGAGTTATTATATCAATCATACTTTCATAATATCTATTTTTTTTGAGAATACGATAACATCGATTGTGTGAACGACGAACTACCACCTCAAGAAGTGATGTGATTTGTTCAATATTTACATATAATGTATTAAGGATGATTTCAATAAAAATATTTGACATATATTAAATAAAAATATTTTTTTACTGATAATATATATGATTTAATTTTATTTCTTTCAATCCTACAATAAAATAGAAACAACGATCATGAGTACATAAGGCATACCATCTCAATGAACTATATATTTCATTTTCATTCATTAAATATTATGAATAAAAATAAATAAAAATATAATCAAAATAGATATAATTTATATCATGGGTAAATTGTTCTAGATGATTAAACCATTATTAAATTAATATGACCAAAAATAAAGAGTCAAAACATACATGAAAAACAAAGAAATTATTACCCAAAACGTAACTTTTGAATGGAATTGTTAATAAATGTGTCATAAAAGGTCATAATAATAATATATGATATGAAATATATAAATATTTATGTATAATATATTTATAATATACATATATTTATTATACCATAAATCTCAATGTGTACGATGGATGTTAAGACTTAAGGTAATGTATTTTTTCCCAATTTACCTTCTTTCAGATAAATGTTATGTTATATGCCTATATTACTTAATGAGGTGTAAATAAAGACCCTTAAACATGTAATATAATAAATTTATTTAATCTCATGATATCTTAAGAGCCATTATATTCTATTCCTTCTTGGTGCTTATGTTTCAATGTTACCAAAGTTTTAATGATTTTATGTTACAATCACAACGTTTATCAGGACTGTTTATAACTCTGTTTCCAGGGGATAAATATTATTATAAATATCTAAATAAACTCATGAATTTTATTATAATATAATTTTTAATAACAGTTTTTAGTTAATATTAAAAATTTTTCATTACATTTAACTTAAAATATTATATATATATTTTTTCAAAAAATATGAGGATATATTTCTCTTTGGTGGAAAATATATTCTCTTCAAAAACCATGTTTTTGTAAAAGGTTTTAAAAAATTATTTATGGTTGTTAATAGTTTTTTACCCATATTTTATTTATTTACAAATTTTTTTAAGGAATTTTCTGGGATTTTTCAAAATAATTCTAGTTTTTATTTTACAGAAAATGTGAAAGGAATATTTTTTTGACATGTAGTGCATGAATGAAACTTCCTATCATCGTGAAAATAATTTTAATTGAATAGTATAGTATATGTTTTCAATTTTATTTTTATGGAATTTTTTTTAATACATTTTATGTTTTAATAAGTTATTTTCAAATAGGAAATGACATTTTCTTCATAAAATGTTTTAAATGACCATTAAAAAATCATTTTCCATCTAATATGACATCTAATGATGTTACATATGCCTTATTACTGATATGATCAAAGGATTACATTATTATTCCTTATCTTAATGGTGTATGTTTCTCGTTGAATGTTGTTTATTAAACCCATTTCTCATCCATGGGTTATATCTTTATAAAATTATTTAGAAACGTTCTTCTTTTTTCCACTGGTTATGCTATGCTAAAATATTGAAATGATTATTAAATATGTCTCCTTTATATATGTTATGATATGATGAAATTTTTTCTGAAACCCATTTTATTTCAAGGGTTATGATATGATGAATTTTTATGACATTGTGTGACACATACATATATTTTTCATTATAATTTTTTTTTGTTACTATATCTCTTTATAATGAAATGGGTAATGATTTATATCTCATGAGATAGACAAAACTAGAATAGGGAGATAACATGGTTCAATAAGGGACTTTGTCTACTTTGATAGTATTTGGGATAAACTGTGACTACTTTGATGAATTGGGGAGTGAACCCATTCCACTATGATATCCTTGAAAATGAGCATTGACTAATATGAAAATTCTTTTATATACCTATGTGTATGCCTAAAATCTATGTTGTATGCCAATGCTATGTTCTCAAGGATCATATTATTTGATTTCGATATGTTCCATGTCTTATGAATTATCAATATTTATTCCCAAACTTAATATTATGATATTTCATACATAGGATATGGTTTAAAAGTTTTATTCTCATGTTCTCATGCCCTTATGTTCATTTTATACTTACGCATATCTTCTATTTACCCTTACTGAGCATCTTATCTCACCCCTTATAATGTTTCCCTTCCCCAAGTTATGAGGAAATTTCTTACATATTATATGTATAAGATGGATTCCAATTATGAATAACATATAGGGATATGATTTAGTTTACCTATATACCAGTTCATTATGTTTCTAGGTTTTCAAATACAGTATATCATTATGGTCCTCAGATGTGTGTTGGTGTAATGTATTTAATATTCATAAACAATTATGTAATATCTATATATGTTAATCTTGGGATGATATAGTTGTTATTAGATGTTAGGTTTAATTAAAAATTTAAAACTAAGATGATAAAACCTTAGTGTGGTTCCTAACAAAATGTATAACAATAATTATATGGATGATTCAATGTATAGGAAAATGTCATCGAATTTTGGTAAAAGATTGAGAGTGTATCCCAAAATTTGTCCCCTTACTTAAATAATGAAATTGAATGTGGATCTTGTGGAGAGATACCTAGTTTGAATAACATTGAAAAGGACACATTAAGAAAGACTCAATCCTCACACTGTGCATAACAACAAGCCTTACTGCACACTTAGTTTGACACTCATGGTGGATATGCATTGG
Organism: Viscum album; assembly: GCA_963277665.1. Classification (NCBI taxonomy): domain Eukaryota; kingdom Viridiplantae; phylum Streptophyta; class Magnoliopsida; order Santalales; family Viscaceae; genus Viscum; species Viscum album. The sequence goes on from OY728123.1 coordinate 1,101,834,796, forward strand.
AAATTAACAAACTCATTGTGAACCATCAGGAAGGATAAAATGGATGATAATTATGAAATAACCAGGATAATCCTAAGGTGTTATATATTTTAAATATGGTTTCATACTATAGATATCATATAAGTGATTTTTCATGTTTATGTTGTACCACACTATGATTATTATTTCATATAACATTCTTATAGGTTTTATTCAATGGATGAAACTTGAAGGAACCGTATTAATGCTGAGTGTGACATATAATGAAATGATTGTCCTACTATGAAACCAAACATTTTGGAAGCTGTAATTCAAAATCTCATTATTATGCTCAGAAAAATTCTCAATATAATAATCATTATTGACTTCAAAATGAATTGATGAGTGATCGGAATTATATTGAGTCATTCAAGAGGAAACATCCACCTTTATTTATTGGATCTTATGATCCACTACTTGTTGAGAAATGGATCAAAACCACTAAAAATATATTTTCCAATTTTTAGTGTCCAAAACATAAAGAAATAATTTTGTCCATCTACTATTTGGATTTTGAAGTGGATAAATGGTGGAATCTTCTCAAGAATATGAGAAAACATTATGAAATTAACTCCATTGATTGAGGTGAGTTCAAGTACTTATTTTTAAAAAATATTCATCCTCACAAACTTCATATAAATATAGAGAGGAGTTCCTCGAGCTAAATCAAGACGATGATAAATATATTTGAAGATATGTGGAAAATGTTACAAACCTTGTGAGGTATGCTTATAGTATTATCATATGAAATAAAATTATGTTTAACCTATTATTCAGTTTCTTAAAACCAATTATTTGATGGTCGTTATCCATAAGAATATTTAGTAGCTATAAATATATTGTTCGATTTTCTATTGAGGTGGAAATTAATATCTGACTTACTTATATATATCATGGATTTTATAATAAAAATAATATTATGTCCAAAGGAAAATCTGAAAACCATGGGGAGAAGATGGTGAGATTTATTTTATGTTTAATGTGTGGGAAGAAACATGAGGGAAATTTTCTTATGGGGATAGTAATTTTTTTAATTATATAAGGGTAGGTCATCGGGTAATTGATTACTATAGTGATGGGAAGAAGTAAGAAAAAAATGAGAATATAGATAAAGATTCAAATAATGAACCTCCAACACTCCATGGTTTTAAATTCAAGTAGTATAGGAATTATGATTACAAATTTCCAAATCCAAAGGTTAATGATGTTGATCGATGTTAACAACCACTAAAGCCATGAGACAAAGGGAAATATTATGTGATAAATATTTATGATGAGTTGTGCAATAATAATGTTGTCAAAGGTACTCTTACCATCCACACTAGAGCTACATATGTCCTAATTGAATCTGGATCTACCCATTATTTCATATTGTAATTTTTTTCAAAAGTAACAAGATTCCAAAAAAATAATTATTTGTAGAATTATTAGTGAAAAAAATTAATGGTATGATGATCACATATCAATTATTTTATTCCTCTTTAATGAAAGTTTGTGTAAATGTGCTTCCTATAATTTTGGTCATTCATAATCAGGTGCAATTTGATGTTATCATAGGAATAGATTGGATTCATTTGCATAAATCCCACATAAATTATCAAATAATGGAAGTTGTGTTTGATATTATAAGCCAACCTATGTTATTATATAAATTTGTTGACAAGTAATAACTTCTAATAAATATTATATTCATATTATTGGAATTTATTCCCATTTCTAAGGGGTTTCTATCTGAAATGGTTAGGGAGACACTCAACATCTATGATATAGATATTGTGTGGGAATTTTATGATGTATTTCTAGATAATTATCCATGTCTTCCAAAAAATCCTGAATTTTATATACTAATATAACTCATACCTGGAGCAATAATTTTTTTAAGAACCCATATAAAATTATCATCGATTGAGTTTCCAAAATTAAAGGAGAAACTCCAAGTGAAACTTTCTTGGGAATTACATTAACTCAATGTGTCACCATGGGGTGCACCTATTATTTCTGTTAAAAATAATGATTGATCGATGTGACTCTTTATTTATTATTGGGTTTTTGGAATTTTATTAGTCAAGAAAAATTATCATCTTACCAATATTGATGAATTGTTTGATCAACTAAATGAATCTCAATAATTTTCCAAGGATGAACTTTGTTTTGGTTATCATCAATTGAGGGTCAAGAAGGATGATATACAAAAGAAATCATTATATATAAGGTATAACATCTAAGAATATATAGTGATTCCATTAGGTCATTACTAATTCCATACTACCATGATGAATTTAATTAATAGAGACTTTAGATATTACCTTGATCAGTTTGTGTTAGTTTTTATAGATGATATTATTATCTACTCAAATAGAAAGAAAGAGAATTAAGATCACTTCATAATGGTTTTAAAGAAACTAATGATGGAAAACAATATAAAATAATTACAAAGTGTGATTTTTTTATTAAGAAGGTTTCTTTTTTGGTCATGTAATATCAATAGATGTTTTATCAGTAGATCAATCAAATACATAGGCTATTGAGAGTTGGTCCTGGCCAATGATAATGACTGAGATATGTTCTTTCCTTAGTTTAGCAGGATTTTATCAATGGTTTGTGGATAATTTCTCATGATAATATAATTTTATGACCACGTTAACTTAGAATGGATCTAGGTTCCTCTACAAAAATGAATATGAGGAAAATTTAAAGGAACTGAAGGGAATATTAGCCTATGAACCTGTGTATACATTACGCTATAGTGGGTAAGGGTTTTTAATATATAGTGATTCATGCAAGAAGGGTTTGGGATGTGTTATTATTCATAATGACATGATTTTAGACTATTATTCTTTAAAATTGAATGTTCCTGAGAAAAATTATCCAAATCATGATTTGGTGTTAGTAGAGGTAATTTTTTCATTAATGATTTGGAGGAATGTTATGGATAAAAGTATGGGGTATATACTGATCAAATAATTTTAATGTATATATTCACATAAAAGGTGGTGAATATAAGAGAAATACGATGGTTAGGGAGGATTAATGATAACGACTAATAAATACATTAGCACATTGGGAATGAAAATATGGTGGATTATTATTTGAGTTGAAAGGATCATCTTAGCTCATCTGTGATGAGGATTACAAAATATCCAGTATTTTTGAATTTGAAAAAGATCAATCCATAATTCCTAATAGAGGGGGAGAATATTATTCTAATCAATTTATGTTAAACCATCTATCCATGTGAATATTAATAAAGTGCAGTAGTAATATTAAGAACAAAAAATGAATGCCATAAATGTTCATAAGCTTAATGTTGATCATGATGTAATGATAATCTTCTGGAACCGGGTATGTGTTACATCTATACAAGGTTTTAATAAGTATTTTTAGTTGATTCTCATAGTTATCCATTATCTATTCATATAGGATGTAAAAATATTTATCGATATTGGAAATATTATTTCTGGTGGGGTGGAGTGAAGAGAGATATCACCGAGTTTATATCATGGTTCTTAGTATGTTATCAAGTTAAGGCTAAAAAAAGTATAAGTGGTTGGTAAATACATTACCCATACCAAAATGTATATGGGATGAAATATCCCTAGATTTTGTCATTTGAATACCCAAAAAGTATAAAGGAAATAATTATATAAGGGATGTAGTAGATCAACATACTAATTTATCACACTTCATCACTATGATATAATACTTCTCTCTAGATCATCTTGGTAAGATATACATTAAGGAAGTGGTAAGGTTGGATGGAGTGCCAAATTTCATTATATATGATCAAGATCTGAGGTTTAACTCAACAATATGGAGAAGCCTTCATGAATATATTCATATGCAGTTGTGTTTTATCACTTTTTATCATCCTCAAATAGATGGTTAGTCTGAGAGAAAAATTAAAATCCCAGATAAATGTTTATATCCTATTATTTGTATTTAAATGATGGTAGGGATAAATAACTTCCTATAGCTGTGTATTATTAAAATAATATCTTTCACTCAAGCATTCATAAGGTTACTAATGAATCCCTTTATGGAATTAATTTTAGAGATCTAATTTGTTGGAATGATGTTAGATAAAGAAAGATATTGGGACCTTATATAGCTGAAGGAATGGAAGATAAGGATAAATACATTAAAAAACATATCTATGTAGCTTAGAGTCAGAATTAAAGTCACTCAAAAAATATCCAGTTTGATTTGGAATTTGATGTTGGTGATAAAGTGTTTCTAATAATTTCTCCATGGAATATGGTTATGATATTCCCAGAGAAAGGGAAACTGAGACATAGGTATATCTGTCCCATTTCAATTTTTTATCATATCAACATGGTATCCAATTCGTTGGTGCTTCAACCAAACCTATCCCAATTTCATGATGTGTTTCATGTGTCTCTCATGAGTTTGTACACACATGACCCTTCACATTTACCGATCTTAGATTTCATACCATTATAGAACGTTATTTCATTTGAAGAAAAATATATGGAGATTATAGATTGTACAAAGAAATTTATAAAAAACAAGATCTCTCACCTAGTCAATGTTTTGTGGAAAAACTACCAGTACGAGGAAGCTATGTGGGAACATGCGTATATGATGTGGCAAAAGTATCCTTATTTTTTTGTATCGGTGTGATGGATTTCAAGGGTGAATTTCATTTTATGGGGGGTATAATGTAACAAACCAAGTATTTATGAACTTATTATTTTAATGTAATGTCAGTTTCTTTGATATATTGAGTTACATGAATCAAAATTTTAATCTTATACTATATTAAACACTAGATTATCTTTCATTACACATGATATTGAGTTTTAAGAAAACTAAGATATTTTATTAATATAGTTGTTTAAATGTGAACGTTATAACCAAGAATTTAAGAGTATACATGAAAAAAGTAATAAATAATTTTAAAATATTAATTATAATAGTTTTATATAAAGGAAACATATTAATAAAAAAATAATTAATTTTCGATAAAGTATTTATACGTTTCGAAAATACTATTTCCTAAACAAAAATGTTTTTTATTTATTTTTATGAACATAAATTAAATTTATTTTTCACTCTTTTAGAAAATTAATTTAATAAAAAAATATTCAATTTTTAATTAATTATATCAAAATAAACTTATTATGAATTTTTTAATTTTTCTCAAAACTATAATTTTTTATTAATAGTGAAAAAGCAAAAAAACTGAGAAAAAAATTTTATTTTAATTTATTTATAAAGATACATTATATTATATATTATTCTCAAAGTAAAATTTGTTCAATTTTTCATCTATTAATATAATTTAGGTTATATTAATAAATTTCTTGTTGAATTTTGATATGAGAACTTTGTAAACTATTGAACATTTTCTCTTTAAAAATCGACTTTCTCAGTACATTTGTGGGAATAATTTTAAATAAAAAATTTACAATTCTATGAATTTAATTTGGAAAAATGGATTCTATATTTGGGATCAAAATAATATATTTTTTCTAATAATGTCAATATAATTTTTTACCATAATTATTAGGGAAAATAGTTAATATTATTTATAGTGATTAAGGTAAAAAAATGTGTTTACTAAAGTTGAACTTAACTAATAATTGTAAAAAAAGACCCAAAAATTATATAAATTCTAATATATGAAAATATTTATACATTATCCAATATAGTGTTGAGGTTTTTACATTATTAGAGCCCTGTGATGTGGAACAATTGTTGCCATAATTCTCCCTTTTAAAACAATTATCAGTGTTCCACTCATCTCACTTATAAAAGGACACACCCTATCCACTATTATTCAAACCATAATACCCTTAGAGATCAAACAATACCAAGAAAAATCACTTCCAAACTCCCCTTATCTCATATTAAAGCCACATTAGGGATATAATTCCAACCAAGGAAGGTTTTTTGTGAACACCTAGGGAGGATACCTAAAGAAGGGGTAACATTCATCAAGGAGTCTTTTTTATTTTTTACTCCACCTCATTCAATAATTATTATAAAATTATGATTATAAAACATCATTATATTGAATATAATGATTTTACTTATTTTTATCACCTAAAACCATCCACACTTCCATCTAATGGGTTTTGAAATCCTTATTTGTGTGTATAGTGAACTACCGTCTCACGAACTGATGTCATTCGTTTCTCCATTACCACCTCTCTACACATGAATTAATAATGGATTTATTATTTTTAAATGATATTTGTGTTTTTATTATTATTTATTAATTACTATACCTCATATACCATTATACTCTCTATTTTGGGGTAATTTGATAATGTCGCTCGTGTGTACGTTGGACTACCGCTGCACAAGGAGATGTGATCTGTGAACAATTTATATAGAATGTGTTAAGGATGGGTTTAATAGAAATATGTGATGTATATGATATCATAATGATTTTATAATGAATATATATATAATTTAATTTTATTTCTTTCAATCTAGTAAGAAAATAGAAAAAATGTTAATGCCTACGTATGGCCTACCATCTCCATAAATGATGTATTGTTTTAATCAAAATGTTTTTTGAATTAGTATAAATACATATATAATGAATATATATGATATATATATATATCATGATTAAAATTGCAGTGATTTTGGAATAATGATCTATGTAAGAGGAAGAAAACTAATAAGTCAAAACATAAAAGAAAAATAAAGCAGTTATTACTAGAAATGTAGCTTTAACAGGTAATTATTAATAAATAGGTAATAAAAGGTCATAATAAAATCATATATTCTAATGTTATAATATATTTATGTTCTTGTTATGGTTACATATCTATATTATTTACTCATACTAAGAATCTAAGATTACCCCTTCTTATGTTTCCTTTCCTAAGTTTATGAAGAAATGTATTACACATGATATATATTAGAATGGTGCTAGTTTTGAAGGTCATAATAGGGGAAGATATGGTTTACATATGAACCAAATTTTTATTTTCCATGTTTCCAAGAACACTGAACTATTATGGTCCTCAGACGTGCGTTAGTGTCATGTAATGAATATTCATAAAACAAATGAGGTGATATATGTAACACCCCGAGATTTTATGAAAAATATTCTTTTAATTTCATTAATGTCTTGTGTTGTACGCTACACCAAAAGAAGCTTGCACAACACGCATCCTTGACTTGCCTTGCATTACACGCAATCGCGACCTTCCTCGATAGCGTGTGTAGTACGCAATACCGATTTTCACAAAACAACGATATGCTATTAAAATATTATTAAAACTAGCCGTTATGAATAGTAATAACCACTTTTTGAAATTTCGTAAATTTTATTTTCAAAATGGACTTCATTTTTGGATTCGGAATATCGAAATTAGCTTAGGGTGAAATTTTGGTACTTTTCGGATAACTTTCATATTCTGATGAATAGTGAAAATTACTAAATTTTAATTAAAAACAACCTTTTTAATCGAAATAATTAATAGTGATAAATTATTAATTTTAGTGGTTTTAAAGTATATTTAGAATATAGTTTTACAATTTAATACAATGTTATTCATTGGATTTAATTTCACATTTATACCAGACATAAACAAGTGTCAATCTTTTGATAGTTATTATCTTTTAAAAACACACTATTTGTTTTGACGATGAGAATTAATTTTTAAATTAGTTAATGTAACTGATATGTTTTTAATTTTGTAAAATAAACATCATTTTTTAATTCATAATATCAAATATATATTAGGCCTAATTTTTGGTATTTTTCTGAAAACTTTCAAATTTTGATGAATAGTGAAACCACTAAGTGGTAGTTAAAAAAACTGAATTTTTCATAAAACTTAATTTTTCCGCTTCTGTGAGTGGAATTTCAAAAATCCGAGAGAGACGGTTGATGTCAGTAAGTAAATGGTGGTTCAATGAGATGTAAATAATTTTTTTTTGTGAATAGTAACTTTTTACTTTTTTTACCACAGTTAAAAGTAAATAGGGTAATTAAGGGTAAAAATGATATTATTATTAACCTAACACATGTCCTAATTCTATTGGATAAGTGTAATTCGACCAAAAACAACCTTATGAATAAAATATGACCATTTAGGCCCACTTGGGTTAGATTGGGACATTAATTATTATTTTATTTAAAGAAGGGTTAAAATAGTTAAAATCAAAGTTTAATAAGAAAATAATTTTTAATATAGGGTTATACATACGATAAATTCGACTATAAATATTCATTAGAAATATAAAAAAATTTCTTACATAATGGTATTTTATTTTTAATTTTTATACATTAAATAATTTAATTTATTTATGACACAATGATGATGCAGTAATTATCTTATTAATGAAATATTGACATAATTGATGTTATAAATACCAAAATAAATGTAATTTGAGACTTTTTATGAATCACACTAATTTTATAGATTAATATGACATGTTAGTGTTTATTTAATTAACTTTTTTCGAATTAATAATTCTGTTATGAGTTTTACAAAAATCAATTACTAAATAGTGTCAAAATTGACATAAAATAGTTTTTAAAACAAATATTATATTATTATTTGTTATTTTACTCCTAAAAATCTAATGCTCGGAAAAATGACTTAGATAAGGCTATATATATTAATAATAAACAACTTGGGGTTCGTTTGGCTTGTTATAGTAAGTTTATTAACCTTATAGTGTAAGAACACAAAAAGACACGATAAAAGTAAAATTATCTAACTTAAAATTAAATATAAATGATAAGGTTAAAATTGGAACCTAAACTTGTATAAATTCTATTGGATGAGAGGATTTCGATCCATCCCAACCTTAGCATCGAAATAAATCAATTTGGAGCTATTTAAAACCGAATTTGGATTTATAATAAAATAATATTTTTAGTTATTCCAAAGGTGCCCCTCTCCTCCCTTATAAAAAGGCACCACCTCCCTCTCTTCCTCACACCACATTGAGCCTTCATGCTCGTCCAAACAATGAAACATTCTTATCTACACTTCCCTAGAAACATCCTAGAGGTTCTGGTCTTCCTCAAAGACCAATTTTAGTGCCCTAAAAGGAGATCTCAAAGAGGCGCTTCAAAGAAGAGGTAATGTCCATTACCGATTCTTTCAACTTTATTTCTTCTTCCACTTCTTCTTCTTAGGTTGTTTCATTATGAAGTAATAAAATCTGTATCAATCATATACAGATATGTTATTATAAGTATGAAACAACCCTATTTCACCATCTATCCATCCTATGGAAAATGAAATCACCGCGCGTGCGTACGTACAGAATACCGTCTCCACACCATGGTGTAATCTATTTTCCACCACCACCTTACTTGGATGGGTATAATGGTATACATAATAACTATATATGATTATTTTAAATTTATATTGATTCTAAAATAGTATACATACAATCCAATACAATTCCATGATCATGAGAACGATATCATCGCTCGTGCGTACGTACGGACTACTGTCTCCACGACGTGATGAGATTCATTCTCCACGTTAACCATTCATGAATGATTATAAAGTATATATAATAAGTAATCATTAAATTTATGAAATAATAATAATACTGTATTTATGTGTATATATATGTATGTAATCTACTTAATTCCATTCAACTCATTAAGGAAACGAAAACAGCGTTCATGCGTATGTACGGCCTACCGTCTCCATGAACGGTGTATTTCTTTCCATTTACTGATCGATTATATATATGTATATTATGAACATATATTATATATAAATCATGTTTTATATTCTGGAATTAATTAATCATGATCTATGTAATCATATGAATAATTACAATTCAAAATACGGATGAAAAATGAAACAATTTTACCCAAAACGCTCTTTAACATGGAATTTACAAAAGAACGGGTAAAATAAAGTCATAAGTGAACCATATATGATATAATAACAATGATTATGATTCTGTAATAAGTCAATGAAATTATTTAAATCATTATACAGGAGGTTCGGACACTTACGAAGCAAATCAGACCTAAGGTAAGGGAAATATCACAATCTCATTTTTATCCAAGATTGTTTATAATTTAGAAATTACTGGGGTGTATTTTATCATCCCCATCCATGTTTCCTAAATATGTAATATTATTTCAATCCACCTACATTTTTTTAAATCAAATTTTACCCTTCAGTGAGTTTTTTTGTAAATTATATGAAAGGAATCTTTTGTCGTTTTTCGTACGAGGTACTTTTTGACTTTTCCGACAAAAGTACGAGAAGAATGTTCTTTTTAACTTATATGGAAAGAAAGGATTTTTATGGTTTTATAAAGCCATATTTTCATGAATCTTCCTCAAAAATATTTCATGACTATTTTCAAGAAAATCCACTTCTTTTAAAAATTCATGACATTTTGTGAAAAGAAAATGATTTTAAAGAAGAAATGATATTTTACTCAAAAATTCATTTTAAGTGTTTTATCAAAACCATTTTCTATCTAAAATGAAATTATTTCATATGTGTATGTTTTAAGTATAATGTCTCTTTTATTTACATGGTTTGACTTTTATTATTATGAAATTATATCCATTTGTTTTATATGGATTATGAAATGATGGGATGATGTTTATGAAACCCATTTTATTCTTTGGGTTATGATGAATGATTTAAGTTTATTTTGTGGCACAAGTAAGAATGATTTCACTATGAGATGGGTGAGACCTATATCTCCCTAAAATTCATTGGGTAAAGATTTTATATCTCATGAGATAGACATGGCTGGAACGACAGGTTAAACCGGTTCAGTAAAACAGGACTGAAACGAGGAGTGAACTCAGTTCAGAAATGGACTTTGTCCACTAAGATAGTCTTGGAAATGAGTCTTGACTAATTATAAATGATTCTCTATGATTATGTGTGTATTCCACAAAGTTTCATGTTTTATGTTATGATTATTGAGATTACATTTCACTACTATTATTTAACCCATGATACGAAATTATGGTTTCTTTTGCAGGTTAAGATTTCCAAAAGTTATGTTCTTATGTATATGATGTGATTGATATTTCTTTTTTTACCCTTGCTGAGCATTTGAGCTCACCCTTTTATGTTTTCTTTTCCCCAGAATATAAAGAAAGGTTTTAGGTAAAAAAAGGAAGATCTTTATTGGAGATGTTGAAGATCTTTCACCACGATTAGAAGATTATATTCCGAGTTTCCAAAAAAACTAAACTATTATGGTCCTTGTGTGTGTGTGTTTTTTTATGTACTAAGTATTCCTCAAAATTAATGTAATGTCCATGTACGTTAAGCTTAGGGTCTCTACAGTTGGTATCAGAGGAAAAGTTTAGTCCACCTTTGGAAACTAGGATGCGATAACTTTAGTGAGATCCCTGGAGATATGCCTAAGGTATATCTAAGGATGTCCCTAAGGTTAAGTATACATATAGGATATAGTCCTAGAAATAAGGTAATGATCTTATAATTTAACCTAAGATGTTAGATATTGAGGGTACTCCCCCTTTACAATGTTTTTTTCCTATCATGATTTTTGCCTCTCACACTATTCTTTTTGGGTTTTATACGATGGATGGAACCCGAAGGAACCGTGTTGATAAATGAAATGGACAATGCAATGATTGTCCTCCTGAAAAAACAAATGTTATGGGAGATGGAGTGCAAAATCTTATTGCTATACTTACACAAGATATGAATCATTCTAGACTTCCAAATGAGCAGAGAAGGGAACAATATTCTATTTAGTCCTTCATGAGGAAACGTCCACCTTCTTTCAGTGGGTCTTCTGATCCACTTGTTGCTGAACAATGGATCAGTACCACTGAAAAGATATTTTCAGTTCTTCAATGTTCTGAACATGATAAAGTCATCTTAGCAGTATATCATTTGGAAGGTGAAGCTGATCAATGGTGGAATCTTATCAAGAATACAAGGAAAAGAGATGAAATTGAGTCCATGGAATGGGACGAGTTCAAGAACATATTTTTCAATAAGTACTTCCCTAGTATTCTTCGAACAAGGATGGAGAATGAGGTTCTTGAACTAAAGCAAAAGGATGATGAATCTGTTGGTATATACGAAGTGAATTTTACAAGGCTTGCAAGGTATGCATTTGTATTTATCACCCAACATAAAAGTAAAGTTGATCGATTCTTCAATGGCTTAAAACCAAATCTTCGAAGGGAATTAGATATAAGTGACTTCATTAGCTATGAAGAAATTGTGCGTTGTGCTATCAAGGTAGAAATGGAAGTTGTTGTTACTTATTCATCTCATAGTTCTGACCATAAACTAAAGATAGATTTCAATGATAAATCTCAGAATAATGGTGAAAGGAAGATGAATGTTTCCTTATGCTCAAATTATGGAAATAAGCATGGTGGAGATTGTCTTAATGGGACATGTAAATGTGTCAAATGTGGAAAGGAAGGTCATCGGGAATTTGAATGCCATATTGATGGGAATAAGATGTCTAATGATGCAAAAAAATGAAGGGATACACAGAATGAACCTACTACACTTCAATGCTTCAAGTGCAAGGAAATGGGGCATTATGCTAATAAATGCCCTAATCCAAGGGTTAGTGATGATCGACATGAGCAACCACTTAAGGCAAAGGATAAAGGGAAGTCACATGCGATCACCATTGGCGACGTTGAATATGACAATGATGTGGTGGAATGATTAAGTGTTTATGTAATGGGACTCCAAAATAATGTTTTATATAGTATCGTGGAATATTGGAATATTTATGTATTGGTCTATTATGGTTTTCAATAATTTTATGGTACCGGTAACCATGGAAAGTGATTGAGATATTTTTGAAAAAAAAGATGATATGAGCATAATGAAGGGAAAACGAGAAAATAAAATATTTGACAGTATTCATGAGCTCATGATTGATATAAGGACTAAGTGATATCATGGTTTGAGTATATAGAATTTTGAGGATTTTGGTATGTGGAAAGTGTTAACTTTTAACTGCATTCATGTTTTCACTAAGGTTCAATGGGTATTCATTTTTTAGGAGAATACATGATTAAGGCCTTCGAATGTTTGGAATGTGACCAACAAGACATATCTTATGATATATGGGGATCAACGATGGTATTAAATCTCTGGTAATCATTTTCACTATATTATGAGAGTGGACTGTAGTATTATGGATAAGCCTAAAGATTGGAATGGATTATGTTGGACATAAGTTAGTATTGTTTAAGGATAGATGTTTTTTCGATATTATTGATGGGATGTTATAGTAATATAGTTTTAGAAGAAGGACAACCTACAGGACGTGCGAAAACCCATTGCGTCGGACAAGGCTGTGGGAATCGAACCCACAACCGAAGTGAAACTGGCCTTTATCGCCTACCACTGGCCTACAGGAAGTCCCTGGTTAGTAGAAAATAGTTTTATTTTATTAAGCAGTATGATATATGAAGTATAAGTTTATTTTTGGAACCATATATGATTAATCTTACCATAATATGGACTTATAACTTTTGCTAACCTTTTGTTTGAAAGAGATGGAATGACCCATCATTCTATCACATGATCTGCTAACACATCACGAATAACAAATTCAACTTCATTTCATTAAGAGATGAAGTGGAAATTGTCCAAAGAACGACCAACGGTGAGACTATACCAAAATCAAAAAAGTATTTCTTTTAATTACAATTTCATCAACTTTAGGAAAATGATCTTGAAAACCAAAAAATGTTGTCCTAGTTCCCTTATATCTGATGAATCAGATGGTACCTTAGATCATCAAAAATGAATAGCTTTGTGATTATTGGCTTTTTCATAGCCATGTTCTCTACCACTCTCCATCAGATCTTGATGGTTTGATTTTTCTTCCATATCCATATTTTCACCTATGTTCTCTTACGTGGAAACCCAGTGATGAGTTAATTTGGGTAACCGTTACATTTCATACTTTAGTTTTTAAAGACATGTTTTGGTATTCCTTTTTACGATGTGGGTTTCTATTAAACAGACTTTTGAGTAGTAAACCATTTATAACCCCGATGAATTTCGAGGGAGAAATTCATTTTAAGGGGGGTAGAATGTAACACCCCAAGATTTTATGAAGAATATTCTTTTAATTTCATTAATGTCTTGTGTTGTACGCTACACCAAAAGAGTCTTGCACAACACACATCCTTGACTTGCCTTGCATTACACGTAATCGCGACCTTCCCCGATAGCGTGTGTAGTACGCAATACCGAGTTTCACAAAACAACGATATGCTATTAAAATATTATTAAAACTAGCTATTATGAATAGTAATAACCACTTTTTGAAATTTTGTAAATTTTATTTTCAAAATGGACTTCATTTTTGGATTTGGAATATCGAAATTATAGGGTGAAATTTTGGTACTTTTCGGATAACTTCCATATTCTGATGAATAGTGAAAATTACTAAATTTTAATTAAAAAAACCTTTTTAATCGAAATAATTAATAGTGATAAATTATTAATTTTAGTGGTTTTAAAGTATATTTAGAATATATTTTTACAATTTAATAAAATGTTAGTCATTGGATGTAATTTCACATTTAAACCAGACATAAACAAGTGTCAATCTTTTGATATTTATTATCTTTTAAAAACACGCTATTTGTTTTGACGATGAGAATTAATTTTTAAATTAGTTAATGTAATTGATATGTTTGGAATTTTTTAAAATAAACATCATTTTTTAATTCATAATATTAAATATATCTTAGGCCTAATTTTTGGTAGTTTTCTGAAAAATTTCAAATTTTGATGAATAGTGAAACCACTAAGTGGTAGTTAAAAAAACTGAATTTTTCATAAAACTTAATTTTACCGCTTCTGTGAGTGGAATTTCAAAAATACGAGAGACACGGTTGATGTCAGTAAGTAAAATGTGGTTCAATGAGATGAAAATAATTTTTGGTGAATAATAACTTTTTACTTTTTTTTACCACTGTTAAAAGTAAATAGGGTAATTAAGGGTAAAAATGATATTATTATTAACCTAACACATGTCCTAATTATATTGGATAAGTGTAATTCGACCAAAAACAACCTTATGAATAAAATATGACCATTTAGGCCCACTTGGACTAGATTGGGACATTTATTATTAATTTATTTAAAGAAGGGTTAAAATAGTTAAAATCAAAGTTTAATAAAAAAATAATTTTTAATATAGGGTTATACATAAAATAAATTCAACTCTAAATATTCATTAGAAATATAAAATTATTTCTTACATAATGGTAGTTTATTTGTAATTTTTAGACCTTAAATAATTTAATTTATTTATGACACAAAGATGATGCAGTAATTATCTTATTAATGAAATATTGACATAATTGATGTTAGAAATACCCAAATAAATGTTATTTGAGACTTTTTATGAATTACAATAATTTTATAGGTTAATATGACATGTTAGTAGTGATGTAATTAACGTTTTTCGAACTAATCATTCTTTTATGATTTTTACAAAAAATAATTACTAAATAGTGTCAAAATTGACATAAAATAGTTTTTAAAACAAATGTTATAATATTAATTGTTATTTTATTCCTAAAAATCTAATGTTCGGCCAAATGACTTAGATAATGTTATATATATTAATAATAAACAACCTGGGGTTCGTTTGGCTTGTTATAGTATGTTTATTAACCTTATAGTGTAAGAACACAAAAAGACACGATAAAAGTAAAATTATCTAACTTAAAGTTAAATATAAATGATAATGTTAAAATAGGAAACTAAACATGTCTAAATTATCTTGTATGAGAGATTTGAGACCCATCCCCACATTATAATCGAAATAAATAAATTTGGAGCTATTTAAAACTGAATTTGGCTTTATAATAAAATAATATTTTTAGTTATTCCAAAGGTGCCCCTCTCCTCCCTTATAAAAGGGCACCTCCTCCCTCTCTTCCTCACACCACATTGAGCCTTCAAGCTCGACCAAACCCTGCCAAATTCTCTTATCCACTTCCATAGAAACATCCTAGAGGTTTTGTTCTTCCTCAAGACCAATTTTAGTACCCGAAAAGGAGATCTCAAAGAGGCGCTTCAAAGAAGAGGTAATGTCCGTTACCGATTCTTTCAACTTTATTTCTTCTTCCACTACTTCTTCTTAGGTTGTTTCATTATGAAGTAATAACATATGTATCACTCATATACTGATATGTTATTATAATTATTAAACAACCCTATTTCACCATCTATCCATCCTACGGAAAATGAAATCACCGCGCGTGCGTACGTACGGATTACCGTCTCCACGCCGTGGTGTAATCTATTTCCACCACCACCTTGCTTGGATGGGTATAATGGTGTACATAATAACTATATATGATTATTTTAAAGTGATATTGATTCTGAAATAGTATACATACACTCCAATACAATTCCACGATCATGAGAACGATATCATCGCTCGTGCGTATGTACGGACTACCGTCTCCACGACGTGATGAGATTCATTGTCCACGTTAACCATTAATGAATGATTATAAAGTATATATAATAAGTAATCATGAAATATATGAGATAATAATGATACTGTATTTATGTGTATATATATGTATGTCATCTACTTAATTCCATTCAACTCAATAAGGAAACGAAAACAACGTTCATGCGTACGTACGACCTACCGTCTCCATGAACGGTGTATTTCTTTCCATTTACTGATCGATTATATATATATATATATATTATGAATATATATTATATAAAAATCATGTTTTATATTCTTAAATTAAGTAATCATGATCTAAGTAATCATATGAATAATTACAATTCAAAATACGGACGACAAATGAAACGATTTTACCCAAAACGCTCTTTAACATGGAATTTACAAAAGAACGGGTAAAATAAAGTCATAAGTGAACCATATATGATATCATAACAATGAGTATGATTATGGAATAAGTCAATGACATTATTTAAATCATTATAAAGGAGGTTAGGACACTTATGAAGCAAATCATACCTAAGGTAAGGGAAATATCATTATCTCATTTTTATATGAGATTGTTTATACTTCAGAAATTACTGGGGTGTATTTTATCATCCACATCCATGTTTCCTAAATATGTAATATTAGTTCCATCCACCTACATTTGTTTAAATCAAATTTTACCCTTCAGTGAGTTTTTTTGTAAATTATATGAAAGGAATCTTTTGTCATTTTTCGTATGGGGTACTTTTTAACTTTTCCGACAAAAGTACGAGAAGAATGTTATTTTTAACATATACGACATGAAAGGATTTTATGGTTTTATAAAGCCATATTTTCATGAAGCTTACTAAAAAAGATTTCATGAATATTTTCATGAAAATCCTTTTCTTTTAAAAATTCATGACATTTTGTGAAAAGAAAATGATTTTAAAGAAGAAAGGATATTTTCCTCAAGAATTCATTTCAAGTGTTTTATCAAAACCATTTTCCATCTGAAATGAAATTATTTCATATGTCTATGTTTTAAGTATAATGTTACTTTTATTTACATGGTTTCACTTTTCTTATTATGAAATTATATCCATTTGTTTTATATGGATTATGAAATGATGGGATGATGTTTATGAAACCCATTTTATTCTTTGGGTTATGATGAATGTTTTAAGTTTATTTTGTGGCACAAGTAAGAATGATTTCACTATGAGATGGGTGGGACCTATATCTCCCTCCAATGAATTGGGTAAAGATTTTATATCTCATGAGATAGATATGGCTGGAACGGCAGGTTAAACCGGTTCAGTAAAATAGGACTGAAATGAGAAGTGAACTCGGTTCAGAAATGGACTTTGTCCACTAAGATAGTCTTGGCAATGAGTCTTGACTAATAATAAATGATTCTGTATGATTATGTTTGTATGATAGAAAGTTTCATGTTTTATGTTATGATTATTGGGATTACATTTCACTACTATGATTTAACCCATGATATGAAATTATGATTTCTTTTGCAGGTTAAGATTTCCAAAAGTTATTTTCTTATGTATATGATGTGATTGATATTTCGTTTTTTACCCTTACTGAGTATTTGAGCTCACCCTTTTATGTTTTCTTTTCCCCAAGATATAAAGAATGATTTTAGGTAAAAAAAGGATGATCTTTATAGGAGATGTTAAAGATCTTTAAACACGATTAGAAGATTATATTCCGAGTTTCCAAAGACACTAAACTATTATAGTCCTTGTGTGTGTGTGTTTTTGTTATGTACTAAGTATTCCTCAAAAGTAATGTAATGTCCATGCAAGTTAAGCTTAGGGTCTCTACAATATATATGTATGATATGTCTCAGTCACTATTCATTTCCCTTCACTATATCCCTTATCATGAAATATACACGTTCAATGAGATATATGTGTAGTGTGTGAGTAATAAGCCTATTTGTATACCACCAATTCTTCCTTAACATGACTGAATATAATATATAACAGTTCATGTCATAAAATATGTAAATTACTAAATAAACAAATAGGCACACATTCTTGGGTATGATGAAGGTAAGGATGTCAATGTCTTTTAACCAAGTACTAAATATAAGAAAACAATGTAGACCCCACCTCTGCTATGGTCATTATTATGAACATCACATAAACCACATTGATTGTGGTCATTATCATCAGATAATGGTAAGTCCCACCTAACAATGTTACTATAATAAGATGAAATATCACAACTTCATTGAATTCACTCACTTATTAGTGTAGTTGATGGGTTATTAACCCACATAAAATAATAAAAAGAGTAATTTAATAGTGATGGCATTTATTAGTGCAAAAAAATGCACTGGGAATGTCTATCATTATCAGTGCTAAAAAATATTGATAAAGGTCACCCGTTATCAATGCTTTTTTAGAACCGATAAAAGGGAAACCTTATTAGCTCTTTATTTTAGTGCTGATAAAGATTAACCTTTATCAACACATTCTTTTTAGCACTTCTAAAGGGTTCCCTTTATTAAATATTTTTTAGTGTTGATAATGGTCCAGAATGAAATGAAATAATTAAACAAATAAAAATACAAAAATTTGACATTTTATTTAATAAAATAATAATTATTATAAATGAATAATTTTAATATACATATATGTAATTTTAAAACATTAAATAATAGTATATATTAAATATATAGATTTGTAAAATGAATAAAATGAAATAATTAGTCAAATAAAAAATTAAAATGAGTAAATTAAGAAAAATCTGAAGAATTTTATTTGATAAAAATGAATAAATTTTATATACATATATATAAATTATAAATATTAATAAATAATATATATTAAATATAATGATATAAAATTAATAAATTTTAATAATCGAAAAAAATTTAATTGATTAAATTACAAAATTATTTAAAATATTATTAGTGAAAATAATATTAATAAAAATGAATAAGTATAGTATATTTATATTAATTATAAATATTAATAAATAATATATATTAAATATAAATATATATAAAATTAATAAAATATAATAATTTCAAACATAATAATGTCTTATTCATTTTTAATGTTGTTTGATTTTTCAATTTAACGTATATCAAACATCCTGTGTTACATTGATTTCACACACACACACACACACACACACATATATATAATTAATGTATATTTATATACAACACAGACAAAAATATATTTATGCAATTAATGAAATATTATTTTGAAACACTTACAACTAATATTTATGTAATTAATTCAAATTTTAGTAAATTTTTTAATTTCATTATAACATAACACATTTAATATATTATGTTTTTAATCATCCTATTTTATGTATTTATTTTTAATATTATTACTTTAAGGGTATTATTTATTACTTTGTAATATTTTTAATATTTTTTTATTTATTTTTGAATTTAATTATTTTTTACTATTTATTTATATATATTTAATTATTATGTTTTAGTATTTTCAATTTGTATTCATATTTACTTTACTGTATATATATATCTATATTTTTTTTAATAATATAGATTTAATTAATAAAACATTTCCTTTTTTCAATATTCCATAAGTGTACTCATTTTTGAATTTTTCAATTTCACTCATTTTTAAAATGCTTGTATTTATGATTATATATCCACTAAAAATGTAAATATTTTTTTAAATAAATATTTATAAATAAATATATATATATAAATGTATATTTACTATATTATAAATGTATATATTTATAATTATTATAAATAAATATAAATTATTTTTTAAAAAAGTATTTATATAATTATAATAAATAATTTATATATTTAAATAATTATAAAATTATAATAAATGTATTTAAATAATTATAAGAATTAATCCTTTATTAGCACTAATGTTTTAGCATTGATAAAGATCGATCTTTGTAAGCACTAAAAAGCGTTGTTAAAAGAAATATTTTTCACAACTAAAATATTAGCACTGATAAATATACCTTTTATGAATGCTTATTAATTTAGCACTAATAAAAAGTTTATTTATCACCAATTTTTTGAAAGTACTGTTAAAAGTGTCAATGGTTTATTTAAAATAACCCTAACTACAACTCATTCACTCATGATTATTATGCTCTCATGGAAGCCCCTATTATCGGTGCGGCTCATCCACATTCCCTTGGATGGATCGAGGCTAGAATCTTATGTTTGTTATTTTCTACTTGTCCACTATCATTGATTGATTTTTTTTGGTTCTTCATTTTTCAATTTTTCACTTTTCTTAACTATGATGAACCCTACATCTCTTGTCCTCACCATCGAAATACCATGAGTGGTTCTATTTCTTATTTTTCATCCTTATACAATGGTAGGAAATAAAGATAATGATGTTTTCATATGGTAAGGTTAGTCAACATATGTTCATGGTCCTTTACGGATAAATAAAATAGATTTTTTAACTACATGATACTACTTTGAGATGGAAACATAATACCCAAGTTTCTGAAATCTAGGATAAAACTATCATATATAAAAATATAAAAAAGATCTTATTTTTTCTTTCTTGGTCTATAACATATAATGTGTTTTCTTCTCACTCTCATCTAACCAAACTAAAACTAGAATTTTTTTTATCTTTTCTTCATTTCAATATCCACTCTTTTACTCTAATATATCCCTCAACTTACAGTTCTTATTCATTCTATTAACACGATCCTACTCTAAATGATCAAGAGAAGCTCTTAAAAAATAACAATGAAGTCACTCATGTTTCCATCACGGTCCAATAATCCCAAATCCTCCTTTTATTAATGTAACTCTCTCAATAAAATCATAAATAGATCAAAATCATGAGGGAAATAGTGAATAAAATACTCAAATGGAACTATTCTATTAGCTGTAGTAGATAAGGACATTCAAGAAAAGTTATAGATAATTTAGAAGAAGTTAGAGGAAGTTAACTCACTATGGATGAGACACCATTGGGCCAAGTAAAAAAAATCCAAATAATCGAGCTATAATCCAAAGGGAATTAAAGTCCCCCTCCACCTACAACCTCTACCCATATTTATTATTCTCAACTACTTCCAACAACCCCAAAATCTATGTATAAGAAATTAAAATTCTACCCCTAGACAGTACTAACCATAACCTTACCTATAAAACAATCCCCCACATTCCTGTCATCATTTCTCAATGTAAAACCTCTCTTTGTCATGAAATCATTGAATTTATATTTCAATGTTATGAAGGACTAATTCAATCCATAGAGTTTCCACTTCATCTTTTACAACAATTCCTTGTTCTGATTGTCCTCAAAACCAGCTGATTTATTTATATAGGTTCTAGGCATAGAGGATTCTTGTGGATGGCATGAACAAATTTAATTTTTAGTTATATTTTATGAAAAATCATTTTTTTGTATTACTAAAAAGTCATGTACAATAAAAACCATAGATTTATTTACAAAAAAAATCGAGAACCAGAATAGGGGGATCATCAAATGTGTTTTATAATTAATTTATAAGTAGATATAAAATTACTTCAATATTTAATTACACATTTTAATGACATGGTTTACTAGATTTCATCATACTATTTTTTCACTGCTGTATCCAAGTGTAGAATTCCTATGGGGATCCACATGGGAACCACACTCTCTGAACATCATGGGAACCAACATCTCTCTCTCTCTCACTTACTTATACCTAGAAAATTCCACAAATACACGTTAAACTCATTCAAGCTTCATATGAGACCACATCAAACTGCATCTCCATACTCTATTGTGAATGAAGCATACAACAGAAAATATTTATAATCAATAGAAATAACTTTTTATAAAAAAGGACCATGGGATTTTCGAATAATGTTTTGTAAATAAGGATTCATTTTGTTAAGGTAGATATATAATTCAATACACTCCATGTATAAAAGTCAATAATTACTTGTATCTTGCATGAAAATTGTTACTATCTTGAACATATACATAATACATCAATACTTCAGTACAACTAACCTTCACTATCTTTATGTAATCTGTTCTTAGATGCTTGATTGTCTTCCATATCTTGATGATATATTGGATTACCTATTTCAAACTAGGCTTCCTCCAATCATTTCGGTTCCAATTTTCTATGATGACATACCTCCCACATGGATTTTATTCATTAATCTATGTCAAAGCCACTACCATGGCATTGAATACCGCATATCCCAACTCATTATTCAAATATTTCGGCATTTCCTTCTCCTCAATTACTACATCTTGAGAACGCAAAAAATGACACTGAAAAATTAATCAAAATGTAAAGAATGATTTTTTGGTTTCTTGATATGCATTTTTCTATACGCCTCACTCGGTTAAATAAAAAATCACATTATCAAAACTCACTCTTATTTTGAATATCATCCCATTGGATCCAATTATAACTCTATAGTTAGGCATACGTGGATGAGAATACTACTATGATGAGTGACCTTCTTCAAATACAAAATTTACACATTTTGTTTTGTGAAAACAAAACACACCAAACAAAATTTTTTATTCTCTTCCCCTTTAACCTTGATAAATTTAAATGGGTACCGATATGAAACTCAAAGGTATTCCTCCTACAACGAGTAGAGCTCTTCATCCATGTTTTTGGATTAATCATTAGGAGACTTTCTTTTGGAATCTTAGATAAATGAATGATTGTAATGCCCTCCCTTCCACCTCAAACAAATACCACAACAAGTTTGTATCTCCTCTAATTCACAGTGAAAAAGGAAACATTTAAAAGGATGTCGAAATCAATAAATGTTTGTAAGTATAGGTAAATGACTATGAGTGGAAGTCATGTTTATTTTAATTTTCATTACATTATTTTTGAAATGTAATATGTTAGAGTCCATAATTACAATTTAAATTAGGTTTTTGAACCTTAGTGGCATTTTGACTTTCATCTCCTAAAAAATTATTATTGTATTTTCTTTCTTGAGAGTCACCCCCATCTTTTTTATGCAGTTTGAAATACTCTGATCTATATTCTCCCAAAAAGATAATTAGTGCCTGGCATGGTATGACCTTTTGTTAGAGTAATACAAGTAAAATAGTTGTATTTCAAAAGAAATATGGGACAAAGATATCAAACCACAACATAAAATTATTACTATTAGAGAGGTATCTCATTATAGAACTTTGGAAACAATATGAAAAGAGGAAGGTTAGTTTGAAAAAGGGTGTCCAATCCATCCTCAAGTGATAGATTTCAGTCAATAATTTAAGATAAGATTAAATTAAGGTTATGAAAGTTAGTTGTACTAGGGTATTGAATTATTATATCTCTGTTTATGATAGAAAACATTTTCTTGAAATATGCATTCCAATGTAGAGTTTTGTGCATGGAGTGTATTGTAATTATTCAAGAATAATTAAATGTTTGACTACTCATGGAGATAATGTCTTCTACACATGATGATGTTACCAATCCCAATGAATAACAGACTACAGATGATGAAACAATGGAGTTATTAGGGGATCAACAACATATTGACGAGAAAACAAAAATGACGAATCATCATGATTATGAATAAATTAATCAAGGAAATAAGTGAGGATATAAAATTTGAGGCCAGTTGGAATCAATGCTTCCAACTTATTAAACCCTACAAGTCAAGGTTCATTTGTTAACTTAGGGATAAAACAAGGATGAATGTTTCAATTAATATATATTCATGGTGTAACATCTAACCTATAATAAAGTAAATCCTTTGGAAATATATAACTATATTGTTACAATATACATTCTCTATTTTATTGAAAATTATATAATGAAATATTGATTTAATTTTAATTATTCCTTGTAGATTTTATTTATTTTATAAGTTTTCATTAAGAAAAGTTTCTTAATGTCCAGTGGAAAATTACATAGAGGATTATATACTATTATAAAGAAGTTACATCTTAGGGATGATAAGGGGAAAATAAATCCCCACCCACCAGTTTGTTATGCACGCTATATAATGCATGAAACATGGTTATATTTTACCAATAATCTTAATGATAAATCATTTCTGGTTCATTTAACTCAATAATATATTTTTTGACATTATTTATTTTATTAAACTTGATTAAAAATTGTTAATTTATATAATAACAATAAGGTGATGAAAATTAAGAATGTGTATCAAAACCAAAGTACCCCTATCGTAAAGAAATGATGCGGAAAACATAATTATAGATTAAATGGGAATATTTTTTAGATAAAAAATAAATGATTATTTTTTTTTGTGAAACACTATGTGTTCCTTTTTTTATTTTTAGATTCATTAATCAAAATCTGAATCAACTTCCACCCCACATCATGTTCTTTGGAAGAAGGATCATGTAAATAAGGATGGTGAATTAGCTGATGAAAATAGAAAAACATTATGGGGAGAATTTTTATATATGACCTAATGGTAATTTTTTATTCCTTATAATAATATTATATAAAAATATCTATTTATGTTCATATTTTTTATATGTTTTAGACATAATAATTAAAAAGGACCATACCAGAAGAAAAACTACTTTCAATGGATTTGATGTGGCCTGAACAACATGGTCTCGTTAGAAGATTATGTTTTGGAGTCTCTCCACAAAGATATTAAGAAGATAAAACCATATGAAGATAAAAATAATATGGTTAAATGATTATAGACACAAATAGACTTAGTAAAAGATATTCTTTAACTATATTTTTTGGGATACTAATGTATAAGAAATGATTAAATAGAATCAGAAGTGGAGGAAAGATCCATAAATGGACCAAATGATCCCACAATATTTGAGGCTAGTCATTCCCAACCTCATAACATAACCATGGAAATTAATTTTTTCGTTGCTCTTTCTCCTAAATGTAAGCCATAGTACATCCGATAACTTTATATTACTAAAATTCTACAGGGTATAGCTGTATGTGATTTGTATATTTCAACACCCACACACCATTATGTTGTGATGTGTATAATGTATAATATCTTGGGAGACCATCTACACCATCAATACCTCCCAAAAAATCACATGAGAATAGGGATTGAGGTAGCGCATTAGCAGAGTACAATGTTTCCCAATCCACTTTGTTTTCTAGATATTAAAATTGTCATTGATGCTATTAGAGATTTAATATCAAAGACATATAATCTTATAAAGATACATGGGGTACGTCTTTAACAATTTTTTTCATTTAAAACCTGTAATAGTTGATGATAAAAGTTCCAATGTGAGGTTTGATATTATTTAAGGATAAATCAGTGGAGAAAAAAATGATGAATTAAGAAAATCTAGTGAATTGATCAAGAAAAAAAACAACCTTTTGAGGGTACCTTCTCCCTGCCATTCCATAGAAACATTTATTATCA
Source organism: Viscum album (assembly GCA_963277665.1). Lineage (NCBI taxonomy): Eukaryota > Viridiplantae > Streptophyta > Magnoliopsida > Santalales > Viscaceae > Viscum > Viscum album. The sequence goes on from OY728123.1 coordinate 1,101,860,606, forward strand.
TCACAACTTCATGAAGAGACTATAATTAAGGACAAAATAATTTATTAAATTAAATATGATGAAGAAATATATGGGGATTCCTTAATAGATGGAATAGGTCTTGAGACTCTAAATGATATTCTCAATCATGAATGACTGGGTGTCTCAGTTTTGAATACATATATAAAGTACATTTTCATAATACATTTGTCGAAATAGTGAGATAATATGTTTTTTAATATTAGTAACTATTCATATTTTGTATGGGAATTTATATCACATCTATATAAAGGGATGATAGTATGATTAATTATTTGGATCCATTAATTCCTATATCATTGCTATGGAAGAACTACCATTGGATAAGAAAACAAATCAAAATTAAAAAGACTATATAATTGATCTTTTTGATAAAAAACGTCAAATGAAAGGCATTGGTATATCACAATAATGAAAATGTAAATATATAAAATCTAATCACATATAATATATTTTTATTTTTTTTCATTACCTAATTGTTTTTAGGGAACATTGAATAATGATCGCATTCAATCTAGACATCCTGAATATTTATTTTTTGGATCCAATGAATGGATATAGATCCAAATGACCACAAATGATGTGTAATGTGAATATGTAATATATTATAATGTAATTTTTATATATAATATTATAGTTATATGTTCATTTTTTTCTATAATAAGAACCGTTTTATGATAGGAAGGTCACTAAATATTGGATAGATCATGGAATGAAGTCGGTGTCTAAAGGGATAAAGCCTCTAAATTATTAAAAATGGAAAAAATTAAGGTATATATAGAAAAACATAACTATCAAAAAATTTCAAAATAAATTTACTTATTTTTTTCAATATTTCTATAGTATCTAAATCAACATAATGACATCAATTGTGGATATTATGTTTACAAATTTACAATATAAATCATACATCATGAATGAACAAGTATCCCCAAAAGGCAATTTCTAAAGTTAATAAAAATTTCATTAAATATAATTCATAATATTTTTTATCTATATTTTCCAAGTACCATCAAGATTTACAAACAACTAGGTACTCAAAATAAGAAATAATTTTATTTAGATATGAGTGGGAAACATAATTTTTTTTCAGAATGCATGCCGACATCAAATTTAGCTGGTTACCTACTATATTTGTGATCTAGTATGATTTATGACCTAAAAAATATATTTGGGGTGAGATTCATTAGTTTATTAATTCTAAGATGTTATTTTTGATCACTTTATCAAGGATTAGCATAATGGAGGAAATAAATTTGTTTAGAAGCACTGATCGACAAACAATAAATTTTTTAGAAATCTCAGATGTGAAGGTGGAGGTTAAGGCAAAGACGAAGGTGAAGGTGGAGGCATAGTCAGAGTCAGAGACCAATATGTAAGAGGATGTAAAGGTGAAGACCAAATTGGAGACCAAGGAGGAGGATGATATGACGCGCTAGCTTGAAAAAAATAATTTTTTTGGGAAATTAAGTAGAATTAGGATCATATCATGATTTTGTTAGAGAAAAATTGTTTAAAAGTGCACACAACACTTTTCACTTAAGATAAGATCCATTGTGAAAGTGTTTTTCGTTCCCTGTTGAAATATTGTTTTTCACCACTAGTATAACTGATTTTTTAAAGGGTATTAATCCACCTATAAGATCATTCTGTGCTAGAAGATTTCATTTAACCACATGTTTTATTGAAGCAACATCTCTATAACTCCCAATCATTAAACAATTATATAATATAATATAAATGTTTGAATAAATATGTATGTAATTAACCACTTAAGTTAAAAGGTGTATGAAGGAACTATTGGAATAAAACCTTCATTGATATATCATGGATAACAAGAAGGGTTTATTTCAATGTTTTTGCTATTAGTTTAAAATTTTCATTTTAATACAAAAATGTGTCACTCATTGAAAACCAGGAAAATTCTATCAAATTGTCTTGATAATTTTTGGAAATGATTGATAATTCAATTTTGATGTGTATAAATGAGTCTCATATCAATCCCACACATGATGCAACTTGTATATATCAATGTAGGTGTTTCCATTTTAAAATGACATTTTAGTAAGAAACAAAAGTGGCATACTCAAATATAAGGAAACAAATTCTAATAGTTTTGATACATTAGGAAAACTATCCATATGTCATTCGGTTTGTGTAATAATTAAACACACCTTAATCGGATGATCGTTGTGACCGATATAACTCCTTGTTTGTCTTTTTATTTGAAATTGACATTAATTTTAGTGAAATTAATAACTAAAAAACTCAAAACCAATAAAAATATTTAATATTTTTTAGAACATTAGGAAGATGATCAATAAATAATTTTTGATGTGTATGTATCATAATCACCTCAATCTGACTCATGGTGTGACTGGTATGATTCAAAGTGTCTGTTATCAGTTTAAAATTTACATTTTAATACAAATATGTTCCACTCACTATAAAATGAGAAATCATGCTGGTATTATTGTGATAATTTTGGAAAATAATTCATAATTCATTTGTGATTTGTATGAATTAGTCTCATGTCAAACACACACGTGATTCCTCCTATATGGCTTAAAGTACTTGATTGTAGTTTAAAATAAAATTTTAGTAAAAAACTAGTATTGGCATAATCAAAACCAATGAAACACATTATTATTATGATACTTTTGTAAAATTAGCCCTAAATAATTTGGGATGCGTAGGAATTAGATACACCCAAATTTGACACACGGTGTGAGTGGTATGACTCCAAGTGCGCCTTTTTATTCAAAATTAACATTAATTTTACAAAAAAATACAACAGAAATACTCAAAACTGAGAAAAAAATTTAGATTGTTCTTATTTACATTAGTATAATGATACAAAAGTCATTTGTGACATATATGAATCACCATAACTTCCATATGACAAACGGTGTGACCCGTATGACACCAAGTGTCTGTTATGAATTTTAAATTGATATTTTGATAAAAAACATTTTCTCTCACTAAAAACTGAGAAAAAACAATCATATTTTCATCATAATATGGTAAAATTATTCAAAATTAATTTTTAATCTTTTTGAATTGATCCTATGTCAAACCCACACATGATTCCACATGTATGGCTAACAGTGTGCGTTTCCAGTTTAAAATAACATTTTTGTAGAAAACACATGTGGCAAACTCAAAATATATGAAACACATTCTGATTGTTTTGAAATATTTGTAAAATAATTTATATATCATTTGGTATGTTTATAAATTGTACACACCTAAATATGATGCATAGTGTGATTGCTATGACTCAAAGTTAGTATTTTCATAAAAAAAATTAACATTAATTTTAGTGAAAAAAACAACTAACCTACTCAAAAGAAAGAAAAAGAAATAATATTGTATTATTACTTTATGAAAATGATCTATAATTAAATTTTGACTCGAAGGAATCAAATATACCTCAATATGATGCATGGTGTGACTGATATGAATCGAAGTGTCTGTTAACAGTTTAAAATTGATATTTTAATACAAAAAGTGTCACTCACTAAAAATAGATAGAAGATGATTGAATTGTGTTTCTAAATTGGGAAAATGATTTATAATTCATTTCATCATTTATGAATAAGTCTCATGTCAAACCCACACACTCTTCCACATGTATAGATTCAATTATGTGTTTCTAGTTTAAAATGTAATTTTAGTAAAAAAAGATGTGTACTCAAAACTAAATAAAAACATTATGACTATTTTAATACTATAGGAAAATGATCTATAAGTTATTTGGGATGTGTAATATTCATCTAAACCTCATTCTTATGCATTGTGTGACTATTATGATTCCAAGTGTGTATTTTTATTCTAAATTGACATTAATTTTGGTGAAAAAAACCACCATACTCAAAAAAAAAAAGATTTCAGATTGCCTTGATACTAGATTAAAATTATATATAGGTCATTTTTGATGTGTAAGTTTTAGGTTCATATCAATATGATGCATGGTGTGACCATTATTACTCCAAGTGTATGTTATAAGTTTAAAATTTACCTTTTGATACAAAAAAGTGCCACTCAATGAAAACTGATAACATGCACTTATATTATCTTAATAATTTTATAACATGATTCATAATTCATTTTTGATTCGTATGAATCAGTTTGAGGTCAAACCAACACAGGATGTCCCCCGTATACTTCAAAGTTCATGTTTCTAATTTAAAATAATATTTTAGTAAAAAAAGTGGTGTAATCAAAACTCAAGAAAAAAGTTTATATTGTTTTGATAAATTATGGAAAATAACCATAAGTCATTTTGGACATATAAGAATTAGAATCACCTCAATATAATACACAGTGTTACTGGTATGACTCCAAGTGTGTCTTTTTATTCAAAATTGACATTTATTTTATTGAAAAAATGTCATACTGAAAACAAATAAAACAAATTCAGATTGTTTTTTTGTACTTTAGTAAAATAATACATAAGTAATTTGGGATGTGTAGGAATTTGTCTCACCTCAATCTGATGCACGATGTGACTGATATGACTCCAAGTGTTCTTTATCAGTTTAAAATTGATATTATAATACAAAAAAGTATCACATACTAAAAACCGAGAAAACAAGATTGGGTTATCTTGATATTTTTTTGAAACCAATTCATAATAAATTTGTGACATGTATGAATTAACCTCATGTCAAACCCATACACGATGCCTCCAATATGGCTTAATGTGAGTGTTTCCAATTTAAAATTACGTTTAATTAAAAAACAAAAGTGGCATACTCAAAATAAAGTAAACACATTATGATTGTTTTGATACCTTATGAAAATGATCCTTAATTCATTTGGGATGTGTAGAAGTCAGCATCACCTCAATCTGATGCACATTGTGACTTATATGACTCCAAGTGTTTCTTTTTATTGAAAATTGACAGTAATTTTAATGAGAAAAATTGACATACTCAAAGTTTACCTAAATACTTCGTTTGGTTTTGGTACATTAGGGAAATGATTCAAAAATAATTTTTGATATGTAGGAATCATTTTTACCTCAATTAGACACACAATGTGACCCATATGACTCCATGTGTCTGTTATGAGTTTAAAATTGACATTTTAATACAAAAAAGTGTCCCCCACTAAAAATAAGAAAACATGAATATATTGTCTTTCTAATTTGAAAAAATGATTCATAATTCATTTGTGAAATGTATGATTAATTATCATGTCAAAACCACACATGATGTGAACTGGATGTCTCAAAGTGCAGGTTTTCCGTTTAAAATGAAATTTTAGTTAGAAAAAAATGTGGTGTACTCAAAACATAGTAAACACATTCTGATTAATTTGATACATTATGAAAATGATCCATAAGTCATCTGAGACATGTAAGAATCATGCACTCCTTAATATGAATCATAGTGTGACTGGTATGACTCAAAGTGCATCCTTTTATTAAAATTGACTTTAATTTTTGTGATTAAACAGACATACTAAAAACCAAGAAAACACATTTAGATTGTTTTGGTACTTAAAGGAAAATGATACATAATTAAATTTTAACATGTCGGAATCAACTGCATCTCAATCCTACACACGGTGTGATTGATATAACTCCAAGAACATCATTTTAGTCAAAACTGACATTAATATTAATAAAAAAATTATATACTCCAAACTGAGAAAACACATTAGGATTGTTTTTTACATTCGGGAAATGATCCATAAGTCATTTTTGACATATATAAATTAGTCACACATTAATTTGAATCATGGTATGATTTTCATGACTCTAATTTTTGCTTTTTATTCCAAATTTATATTAATTTTAGTAAAAAAACGAACATACTCTATATTAGCATTTTTTCTTTTATTTGTGTTAGAAATTATATTTAATTTAAATTCATCATTTTTATCTTATTTTAGTGATTTTTTGTTGTTTCTATCAATGTAGTGTGCTATTATACCACACTACATACCTAGTTTCTACAACTATAGTGTGCTGTAACATCACGTTGGAGTATTCTCCATTATCAACACTACAATATGCACTACTAAAGGATCTATTTACTATTAAATTAAAATTAACTAATAAAGGATACCTTTATCAGCTCTTCAATGAGTGCTGATAAATATATCCTTTATCAGTACTTGTAGAATCCCTAAAAAAGGTATCCATTATCAGTTCTTTTTAAAGTGCCCATAAGGGAAGATTTATCTAAGTTTCCAAAAGCACTGATAAACGATCTCTTTATCAACACTACATTAAATCACTCATAAATTGACTCTTTAACATCACAATATAAAATTTCTAACAAATGGTGATTTTTTCAATGATTTTAAATGGGATGATAAAATTATGATTTATCAGCACTATTATTTACGCTGATAAATGTCTTGGACTTTTAACCTCAATGTGGTAGTCAACACCTTTCTAGTGCTAAAAAGGCATATTCTATCACAATTAATTTCATATTTTACAGTATATGACTTGTATAATCCTATATCTGAAATCATGTATGTGATCTAACCCATACAATCAAATAAGTAATCATATGTAGCACTCGTCATGTTATCACACTCACCCTCAAAGGAGTCATTTAATAACATATTAGAAACCTAGTCATAATGAAACCTAAATAATGGTTCCATAGAAAATTAAATATGATAAAAAATATAAACCATCGAAAGGAACAATGAAACATATCAATAACAATTTACATTAGGCTACAATAAATTAATAATATCGCATATCAAGAAAAAGTTTCAATATCCTCTCACTCACTCACATGTAACGACATCAAGAAAAGTTATGAAGTATAAAAAATCATGATGAAAACATCATATACAAGGCCATATATTGTAACTTCTAATTCTAATTTTATAGACATTATCGTCATGCTGTATCATGTATTCTTTACTTGAATAATTAAAATTTATTATTTTGTTCAAACCACTCACTAAGGATTCATATGACTGATTGCAATTCTATTATTTCTAAAATAAATAGAAACACAAAATGTGGTAATACATTCTATAGTCTTGATAATTTTCAAATTATATTTTAGGCCATATCATGAATTTAATGTTTCTTCCATACAAAATAAATATAATAACAAATGTTATTATATTCTATCTCTCTAGAATAATACAAGATAATGTTATAGTAATTATTTATTATTCTTTGATAATTACATGTTATTACAATTTAATTATGTTCCAAATTTTTTTCATAAAACATAGAAATGATTATTTTTCAAATTGGAAAAGAAATAAAAATACCTGTAATTTAACTATTGTAAAATTATACTCTCATGAATAGATGAGAGAAGGAGGGATTTTCAACACCTATAAACTGAATGAATAATACCTGTATTTATTGGAGGTAAAATTCATAGATTATAGATAGAGGAATTTTGGATTTCCCAGACAAAAGATAATATTCAAAAATAAAAGGGAAGAAAGATTAAAATATTTTTAAGAAGGAAATCATGGTATAAGTTCACAACATTAAAAAATGATATTTAAATTCATCATTTAATTTGTATATTAAGTGTTTCTAAATTGTATTGCATTTAAATCCTTCTAAAACGGAGTTAAAACAATAAATGAGTAAAATAATTCATTTCCCTTTATTTTAGGATTTTAAAACATCAAAAACATGTTATGTTTTCAAACTAGTAAGAAGAAAATGAATAATTGGTTTAAAAATCATGTTTCTCCAAAAAAGTGTGTTTGGTAAGGGTAACTTGGTTTTACCTTATCCAAATCCTTGACGACACATATTGGTGCTGAGTTAACCTTACCAATCCTTTAAAAATTATGAGTTATCCTTACCCATGAGATAGGTTACCATAGTGAATGTTTACCCTTACAAAACCATTAGGAAATAAAAGTTATCTTTATATAGTTCCATGATTACCCTTATTTGTATTTTAAAAATATGGTCATACCTTTACATAATGTTTGAAAGTATAACTTTATCCTTATAAAAATCATATAAAAATGTGGGTTCCCTTACAAAGCCTTTTAAAACACCTTGTTACCAATATGAAACTCTTAAAAATCACCCTAAATTTATGAAGAACCCCTCTACCTTTATGTAATCATTTTACAATATATAAGGGTAATAATTTAATTGATAATTTTAAATTTTCCTAAAAAAGGATCAGGATATTAAACCAAAAGGGTTAATTAAAATAAGGTTTTTAAACCATAATTCATTTTAGAATAATATTTTAGTGAGAAAAAAAATTATGTGCATAAGAGTATTTTAGACGTATTTGGACAGATCATGGCTGAGTTAATTATCTTAATGTATGGGAAAAATTGGGTTTGTGAATGGATACTTTTACTAGCGGGTGGGGTGTTTTTTTTGTAAATACCCATTACATTATATTAAAGACATGTCATTTTTTTAACACCCAGAGAATTCGGTGAATAGGTTTTCCAATAGTATATCCGTTTCAATATTTTACGTTACATGCATCCCTAAGTATTTTGTTTTTTCTATGAAGACGTAGTTTAACTTGTGTTACACACAACATCGAGTTTAAATGATACATTGCATACTATTAAAATAATATTATTTAATATGATAGTTATCACCATGTCATTGAAATGTTGGGTATGAATATGATTAAATAAGTTATAAATATATATGGTTTAGACATTAATATAAAATTAATTCTTTGGTGACTAATTAATTATAAATTAAATAAAATATATTTGAAAATAATGGGAATCTATTTTTGAAAAACTATTTTTATGCAATCAAATGCATTCTACCTTAATAAAAAATAAAAAAAATTTGGTGAATTATTTTAATGATATTTATATATTATATATTACTTAAAAAATTTAATATTTGTATTATGTGTTCTCTAGAAAGAATATAATAATAAATTCAATTTTTTTTCTAAAAAACTACATTTATCTAAAATGCTATTTTCCACCTTATGAAAAAGTGTTTTAAAAATATTTTTTTCACATTAAAATTTTTTTATTGATAAATCAAATTAATTTTTAAAATAATCATGTCAAAAATATCATATGGTGATTTTTTGGGAATTTTCTTATAAGAAATATTTTTCGATGAATCGTGAACAATACTATTTTTTATTATGAATTTCCATTTCATTTAAAACAATTAAAAACATAAAAAATGTTTTATTATTATTTTAAAAGAAAAATTAGTTCAATTATATATCTATTAATCCCATTTATTTAATTTTAATCATTTTTATATTGAATTTGGATATAAAATCCATTTAATGTTTTGAATATTATATATTGGAGAAACCGCTTTCTTGTCTTGTCTATATGATTAATTTTCAAATAAAACTTTCCAAATATATAAATGCAGTTTTGAAAAATTAATTCCATAATTGGAATCATAATGATTTATATTTATAGTAAGTTGAAATTAATTTTTTACCATGATTAATAATAAAAAAATAATTATTATAATTTACCATAGTTAAGGAAAAAATTGGTTTATAGGGTGTTAAAGTAAAGAAAATAAGGGTTAAAATCCCCCCAAAAATAATAAAAGATACATTTTTTGTAAAAATAAAAAACATATATATTCTATAATATATAATTGTTTTTTAGCATTTTGTCATTTGGAAAAGAAAGTAACACCATTTTCTTTTCATAAATTACTAGTGTTCCACACACCTCATTTATAAAATGCCACCCCACTCCTATATTTTCAACAATTTCCAAATGAAGGTTTTTAAAAATTACCTTCCCAAATATAATTCTCACTACCCACATATCATCATAAAAAATTGATTATAAATCCATCCTAGGAATACCTTTTGTGCGATCATACGGATGTTTCTCAAAGAATAGGTAAAGTTCTTCAATGAGCATTTTTATTTTATTTCTTATTCTACATAATTAAATTATTATTAAAACAATATTATATAATAAATTAAGTATATTTTATAAAATTATATTTTTTAGTTAACTTCATGATCTATAAACATCTTCTCATTAATCAAATGTCTTACAAAATAATCATGTGTGTGTATGGTGAAATAAAGCCTCGCTATCTGAGGTCATTCCTTTTTTCATTACGATCTATAAATACTGGATATAATGGTGTATTTATTGTTTATATATTGTATATATGATATTATTATGTTTATTTAATAATGATATCATATATTCCTTCTTTCATCTATTCTCTGGGAATATGATATCATTGCTCATGTGTATCACAGACTACAACCTCGCAATGGGATGTTATTTGTTCGTGTTTTACATGGAAGGTAATAAGGATGGACTAAAAAAAGTGATATATAATAAATAAATTTTTCTTGGTATTGTAATATATTTTTTACCTTCCTTTCATTCTTTCTATTGGGAAAATGGAAACAACGTGCATGCGTACGTATGGCATACCATCTTCATGAATGGTGTCTTTCATTTTATATATCTACCTTTTATGGATCACCCTAAATATATTTATACTGAATATATATTATATTTATAAAATTTTTAATATCATTAATATTATGTAGCAATGATTAATGTAATAGTAAGAAATAATAAATCAAAACAAAATGAAAAACAAAGCAGTTATTGCCCAAAATGTTACTTTAACAAGAAATTGTTAATATATGGGTAATAAAAGATCATGAGAAAATAATTATGGTATGATATATATAAATTTATGGTTCTATAATATATTTATAAAAAATTATGTTTATTATTCAAGAGTTTCTAATGTGTACAAAGCTAGTTGTGACTTATGGTATGGGATTTCTGTGTCTATTTTTCCATTTGTGAGACACATGTCATACTCACCACATATTTATTTTATGTTGTGTATATAATTACCACAAATATATATTGTTATTATAATACTTATAATTATTGGTGTTTTAAAATACATTTTATGGTCTAACTTTTATGTGGTTTATTACTAAAATGTAACCAAAGTTGCAAGGAATGTTTTTCTCAAATTTCTATCCTAGAGACCTAAGTTTTGTTATGCACCTATATTATTCTATAAAATGTATATATTTTAAAATTTTTATGATCTATCTTGAATATACTTATTTTAATTATATCATAGGTTTAATTTAATTTTATTCATTTATGGGGATTACAATTCAAAGTTACCTATGAGGTAAGTGTTTTATATTACAATATCATAGTTTATCTAGATTGTTTATGATTATCTATACAATGATGATATATTATTATCTATAGACCAAGAAAATAATAAATATTATAATATTATATTTATTTAAGTACAATACTTTTTTCTTCATTTCTATCTCACTTTTTACTCAAGAGTTCAAAAGGTTGTTTTTAAGAAAAATCGTCTTTATTTCCTTCTTTAGTTGAAAACCCTTTTATTCCAAAACAATGTTTTTGAAAAAAATTGTTTTTTTAAATATTTTTTAAATTTATAAAATTATTAGGAAATAAATATTTTTCCAATGTTGTACTTTTTTAAAAATATTTTTAATGGAATCATCATGTCATTTTCTAGACAATTCCAGTTTGGATTTTACCAAAAATGTAAAAGGAATCACTGTTTTAACGCATACTACAAATACAAAATTTCCTACCATCATTAAAATTATTTTATCTGAAGCTTCTTTTTTATGTTTTCATGGTTATTTTCAATGAAAAAGATTTCAAAATTATTTTATTAATTTTTTTGTTTTAAATAGTGTCTTTTCAAAGTAATGATATTTTCATAATGAAACATTCCAAGTGATTTTTTATATAAAAATAATTTTACATCTAATATGATATAAATTGATAGTACATAACATTTAATAGGTATTTTAACCATGGATTAATTTATTACACTTTCTCTATTTTAGTGTGCCACCCCGAGTGCCATAGAACTAGGCCCCAAAATAGTGTTCTACATGACCTCAAGTTCATCTCCCCGAATGCAAGAGGCATCTAAATAGTAATGAGGGATAAAGGTGTGTCTATGGGGATACTATTACAGTATAATATTCGGTATAATATAGAATTAAATCATATATATTAAGTAGAAGAAGCAGAATAATAATAATAAAACAACTGAAGTAAATAAATAATCCATGTGGAATTAATAGGTAACATCAGATGTTGAATAATAATAAAAGATACAAAAGTACTAATAAAGATTTCAGGAGTAAAAAAGAATATAGAAGTGTAGTGGAATAGGGTATAATCATAAACAACATGTTATCAAAAATGAAAAATTCAAAAAAACCACTGCAATAGATTCTCGAGCATAGGACTGGTCCTCTGCCCCCAATCACTATTCTAGGTAGCAAGAAAACATTCACACATCAAAAGTAGGTTTCTTCCGAGTATCCATACACTTGAGCATAAATTATACTCTTGAAAAAATTGATTCCCAAGAAGGGATTGATATATAAATCCTACTAGGGTGGCACCCATGGTGTCTAGACAATTCTATTTTGTGTTATAATAAAAATCAATGTGCTGCTATATAATAAGATACAAGAAGATACATAAATTTAATCAACTACAACTTAGTTTGGATTCCCAAGAGGACCCTCATCCCATACCACCTAATTCGGCCTAATCTATATGTCTGAAGATTATACCTATATAAGGAAAAATATATATACAATGGGTTAAGGTATGATAGGCAATCCAATAAGACATAACCCAAGGTTGTGTTTTGTCTTATGGTATAATTCCCATGTCATTACACAAAAGTTATAATAAGGAAAAGGGAACCATCACAACTATATAACATAGAGTAAAAATAATAGTATATGCACCTAATGTATTTCAAGTAGTCAAATAAAGCCCATCAAATCTAAATGTGGATTCTGAGACCATCCCAAGCGATCTAAAAGGAATCCAAGGTACCTCTATGGTACATATGGTATAATCCAATACCACCGAGTCCATTCCAGGAGATCCATAATGGGTCCGTAGTATTACACAAGGAATTGCAACTTTGAGTCAGTCCCAAGTACCTCACATAGGGGACCAAGTATCACTTACGGCATGGTGTATCCATCTTGCCGATGGTTCCATTTATAATTTCTCCACTAGGAAACCAGTATCACTTAGGAGTATAATAATCCTCCAAGGAAGCCTATTCCTAGAAAGCTAAAGCATCTCCCCATACACATCGAGTTGTAACCCCTCGATCATAGAGATTCCATCCATGGGTCCTTAATATGGAACTCATGTCCACACCAGACTCGTATCAAGTGAACCAAACAAGAAAGACACATATTGAGGGAATACATTAATTTATAATTACATACCAACAAAAAAATAATCTCAATACCACATGATCACTATTTAATATAGTTTTTAAATTTAATCCAATCAATATCATCACAATGTATATTACATGGTAATAAACATTTTAATTAAGAAAAGAAGCAGAAACAAGCATATCATTTGAACAATTGCATTTCATCACATGTAATTCAATAACACATGTTAATAATTTGACCAAACCATTTAATACAGTTAAAACTATTTAAATGGTTGAAGTAAACAACTCTTAAAAAAAGGAACATGTCATAATATAAAGTGATAAATTTCACATATTGAAAATCATAAAGAAACTCCAACGCCAAACGAACAAGGAAGGATTAAATCACTAATTATAATTTTTAACACATAAGATAGTGCACCTCTTATGGGGGGGGGGTTATTAAGAAAACAAGACTTTATTCATCCAAAAATAATTTAGAATAAGCACAAGATATGTTCAAAAGGAATGTAACATCATACAATAAGGTGTAAAGGTGTAAAAACAACTATCATAAGAATTTAAATGTATGACACATTGCATTATGAATGAAACACCAAAAATGAAAAATTATATACCTAGAATCTATAAATATAATAAGTATTTAAATACAAGGAAATTGTTATTAAAAATGTATCTTTAGTCATGTCATTTATTATGGAATTACACATGGTAAAAACAATTATTTAAGCATAGAAATTTCCAAGGGAAACCCAATTCATGGTTCACCACCCATCCTAATTTAGTTAACCTATTTGATTTATTTAACCATGGTTCCTGAAACAATCATATAAAATTACATGTTTAAAATGATGTGAAAAGTAGGGAAAAATAGATAGTGTACACAAATGGGTAGCCTAATATAAGGCGAACACCCTATGAATGGGATTTGATATAACCAATGGTAACTAAGGACACTAAAAAGTGACTCAAAATATTTAATATTAATTAAAAAGTTTCACTATAAGGTTATTATTAGAATCACAATAGAGGAACACTAAAATGAAACAAAACAAGTGGGAAAAATAGTATACTCACTAAATCAATTTTATTGTACTCCACATGTCCAATAACAATCTTTGATTCAATCAAGATCTTTACAATACTTCTAACAGCGATGAAATCTGAGAAGGAATGAGGGAGAAATGACAAAAACCCATAAGAGGCATGGAGGAGGTAGTAAATATTCCCAAGATTGGTGGGATTCCATGCTTGGAAGGAGATAAATGAGGTATGAATGAAAAAGGATAATGAAAAAGAAATAAAATAAATATAAGGAAATGAAAAAAATAAAATGGAAAACACTATATTGTTTTTTTGTGCACAAAACACTACGCACGGGCCATACACACAACCTAAAATGATAATGTGTAGCCTTGGCCTTTTCGCACTACTCAGAACCTATAACTGGGACTTTTTAAGGAATTAAACCAAAAAAATGAAATAGTTTTCACTTTAGGAAAATCTGAGACGTGACAACCTCCCATCATTAACAAAACTCATCCCCAAGTTTCCCTTCTGAGTATAGTAGAACTTTGTCAGATAAATTTTCTAGACACTATACACATAAGGCAGACTTCCACTCCAAGGTATAGTCTTGAACACATTAGTGAAATAATATCACTCAGACCAGTGTAACTGACTTTCCTCGTAGAACCTTCATGCTATGATCGATAACATGAATTAGATGCTCCTTGAAGAATTTATCTTCCTCAATCTTGACATCATCAGGTTCAAATGAATGATATGGGTATAGATGATATGGTTGAACCAAAGATATGAGGAAGATGTCTTTAATGTCACAAAACCTATGTGGTAACAAAAAATTATTGGCTAATGGCCCAACTTTTTCCACTATCTCAGAAGAACCAACATATATTAGGGAAAAATTTCTCCGTCTCCTAATTATTATATGAACCATACTTAGTGAAACATGTTGAATGACTTGATGTCCAACCTCAAACTCCATAGGTTTACAATGACAATCAGTATAACACTTTTCTTAGACTGAGCTATAGCCATAATCTTTTGAATCTATTTTACTTTCTCAGAACTCTCCTAAAAGAGACATGAAACTAGTAGAGATACCTCACCTTCCTCAAGACTCCATAGAGGTGAACTACATAATCTAATATAGAGGGCCTCATATAGACCCATCTAAATTGTTTCCTAGAAGCTTTTATTATAGAAAAAATTAACTAGAGGAATATAATTCTACCAAGAACCTTCAAAATCAAGGATACATGCCCAAAACATATCCACTAACACCTGTATAGTCTACTCAGACTTCCCATTGGTCTGAGGGTGATATGTAGTACTCAAGAACACATGTGAAGCCAGTTCCTTATGAAAACTTTTCTAGAACCACGATGTGAAGTGGGTATCTTGGTTCGACATGATAGAATGTGGCACACCATGAGGTTTCACTATCCGTATAATATATATATCCTCCATAACTCATCAATAGAGAATGTCTCCCAAATCATTAGGAAGTGTGTGAATTTGTTAAACCTATATATGATCACCCATAATATATCACTACCATCAGAAGATATCATATATCCTATAATAAAATCCATGCTAACGTCATCCCATTTCCACCCAAGAATGGATAGAGCCTGTAGAAGTCTAGAAGGTCACTGGTGCTATGCTTTTAACTAAAAATAGGTGGATCACCAGGTAATTAATCCCATTATTTACCTTTTCATTCATGGACACCAATAATGACAATGCATATATCTATATAAATTGGTAAGATCATGATGAACTTCCCAAATAGTGGCATGAAATTCACCCATCATCTTTCCATGAATATCATAAGGGACCCATACATGGCCACAATAGAGAAGGGTCTAAATACCATAAAAAACCCAATGATGAGGTGGGTTATCTCATGGGACACTTTCCCTCAAGACGAGTCCCCATGAATTAGTTAAATACCACATTCAGACATGCTCTAGATAAAAGGATGTCAGTACAAGCGTTGCTAGAACTGGTTTTACGTGTTATTCCAAAACCTCAATATGAAACTCAGAAAACAAGTATATAATCTTCCACTCACTACTGGATACCTTTATATCTTTTGTATGAGTCTTTTGGCTCAAAAAATCAACCAAAAAAATACCCATACCAATTGTATAAGCAAGCTCAAAGCTAAAAGAATGCAGGTATTCTACCAAACTGCGCTACCTCATATTAAAATCTTGTTTTATGGAGATTTATTTCAAGATTTTATGATATATGTAACAATGAACCTCTCTCTAAATAGATAGTTACTCCAACAACATAGATCA
This sequence comes from Viscum album, assembly GCA_963277665.1. Classification (NCBI taxonomy): domain Eukaryota; kingdom Viridiplantae; phylum Streptophyta; class Magnoliopsida; order Santalales; family Viscaceae; genus Viscum; species Viscum album. Next base: position 1,101,877,160 of record OY728123.1, read on the forward strand.
TGAACCAAAACTTCTACCTCTAGATCATGTGTGTGATTATTCTTCTTGTGAGGCCTCATCTAAAAGGATCCATATGCCCCGACTCAATCTACATGCATCAAAACCGCACCCAATTAAATTCCAAAAGCATCACAATAGACTATATAACATATTCTTGGCTCTGGAAGAATTATAATTATATTTGATGTAAGTCTTCTATTGAACTGATGAAAATATTTATCACAAAATTCAAACCAAATGAACCAAAACCCCTTGTTAGTTATAGTTGTAAGAACAACTTCTAAGTGGGATAATTATTGGATGAAATTACAGTAATATCTAGAAGGCCCCATGAAATTACCTATGTGGAACACATTCTTGGGCTATTCCTAGGTAACTATTTCACTCAAATTGTCTAGTTCAACTACTACACCTGCCTCAGATATGATATGACCTAATAAGTGAACCTTAATGATCCAAAAGTAGAATTTTATAAGGATCAAATATAGCTAGTACTCTCTCAGTATATTCAAAACTATTTTATGATGATTAGAATGGTAATGTTTGGAGCACAAATACACTAATATGTCATCTATGAAGACTACCATGAATAAATCCATAAATGGTTTGAAAACACGATTCATCAAAGCCATGAAGACTGTTGATGAGTTCTTCATATGGAATGACATAACTAAATACTCGTACAAGGATTACCTTCTCCAGAACATTTTATTTGGTAAATCCAATGGTTATACACACACCTGATGTTAGCTTGAACTCAAATCATTATTAAAGAAAACAGTTTCTCCCTAGATCTGGTCAAAGAGGATGTCTATGTGAGGAAAAGGTTAATAGTTCATCATCATAATTTGGTTCAACCATCTATAATCCATGCATAGTCTAATTTTTTAATCATCTTTATTGGAAAAAAGGATAGGCGAACCCCATGGAGATGTGTTGGGTATGATAGAACCCTTATCCTTGTGATCTTAAAGCTTATTCTTGAGTTCTGCTAGCTTTGAAAGTTCCATCCTATATGGGGGAATGGACATTAGTGTCACACTTGGAACTATATAGATGATGAAATCAACCTCTATCATAAGAGGTAATCCAATGAAATCATCAGGGAAGACATACCTAAAATGATCCCCAATTTGTGGAAATTCCACTAACTACATTCCTTGATCACTCATAAAGATAATCTCTAATCGGGTTATCACTCTCCCTATCCCCATATGTATCGGTCCAACTTGATCTTTCAGGACATCTAATTCTCCTTTATGTGGATACATGCTCCCATAGGATGATGCGAAGGACACTCAATGGTGATAGAAATGCACTTGGTCAAAATAAAGAATGAGCCAATCCATGTTGATAATGATGTTGAAACCAAAAATATCATGGATAAAGAAATTCTAGAAGAAATGGTACACACCTATCTCAAGGGGGAACTCCTGGAACTAGCATATTCCCTCGGATCTGACCGCTAGTGGCATGTTAAGGGACATAACACCATATAAGTAATCAATATCAAGGCCAAGACATTCCACAAGAGAAACATATATAAAATTTCATGATGAAACTATATCAAAAATAGATGAAACTAATGTATAGGATACCAAAATAGTATCTCTAATAGTAGATGGCCCAGAAAAATTCTCTGAAGGCACTGGATGCACTGCATACATAAGTTATAAACCCCAACACTTAGATGCTACCTGAAAAGACTAAGGTGATCTTCTTTGATGGAGCTGATTTTTTGGAGCCTTAATACCTCAGCATGATCGTCTAGTGGAAGAAAAAATACCATCCAGTTGTGGTTCCTCATATATTTTACCTATTAAAGGATCTGATATGGATCCCCTTCCACTAGATGCTGATGGAAAATAATGGTAGAAGCACTAAAGGTGACCCATCCTCCCTCATGATCAATATTCCATTGAGTTCCTCATGCAATGGGGATTTCTATGGTTGATCCTGCTACACTGATGACATATGATAGAGAATTCATTGCCTGTCATCTAGCTAGAACCCCCACCCCCTAATGTACTCTCTTGAAATGAAACTGTCAACTACCTGGAGAACTATCACCCTACCTCAAAACTCAACTTCCCTGGATCAAATGACCAACTTATATAAGATTTCATTCTTTAATAAGGTAATGGTTCAATATATATATAAAATTTTTCAACCTAAATATGTTCACCTATGAGTATACAATATAACTGATCTCATCTTAAAAATACCTCATAGTAATGAATTTGTCAGCAGTTAGAGTTAAAAAAACACTGAAGCTCGGTGAAGCAAGTAGAATACTATAGTACCATCGTGGAGCCTGAATGAAGATGAAAAAAAAATCTTTTGCATAATCCACTATCAATGTATGTTGTAAAAATTGATCATATAAATCCATTTATATGTCTTCTTAAATGATGCCTTGGTAACAATTTGAATGATAAACAACATCCCACCAATTTTTAGAGGAGTCACAAAGAATATAGATAGCAAGGTTCACCCAATACTCTGGAGGAATCTCAATATGGTCAAAGATGGATATCATAGATTATATCCATGAGTCTATAGCATAAGGACTTCCAAACCATATGAATATAGGAGGTTGCTTCTACTGAAATACCCATGTAATCGCTTCCATAGTCAGGGTGGGATTGGGAGAACTTTGAATAGTCTGTATGAACTTGAGAAAACAATATTTAAACTGAGCATCACCTCCCAATAGAAGATTAGTAGGAGGTTCCACATGAGGCACTATAGGAGGTACTATGGGTGGCCTAGGGCCCACAACCTCCAGAGTGTTCTCATCTCCACTCTCTTGGAGAATAAGATGAGGACATTGTGGTGGCATAGATTTACAATTACCAAGAACACACCTTTGATGGGATTTTATAATAGATATTATTGACATGTATGTGAAGAGGTAAGGAGGTCAAGTACAAAGCCTTCCTCTAATAATGTTATAGTAGGTTCAAAAAGAGATAAAGAGGATAGGTTCTTAGCTCACCTTAGATCATAACAAAATAAACAACCAACCTAAAGAGCTAGCTCTAGATGATAATAAAAAGAAGCCTTAAAAGGATCACTAAGACATGGAATACCAGCCATTTCCCAGATAAATATAAATTCATGGTCTCATATTTCAAGTTGAATTTTCCTTTTAATAGGTGTTATTAATTTAATTCAGTTAAACATATAATTTCGTTAAACATATTGAATTATGTGGATCATAATTCCAATTCATATGGGCCCATACACCATATAAAATAAAATTGGATGCCTACTTAATCTAATTTATATAAAAAGATTATACATAATAAACTGGAAGAATGATATATCTTTTTTAAAAAATAGGTACTGTAAGATATAACAACTATGAACAGGAGAAATCACATGTAGATAAGAATATGCATGCTGAAAATAGACATGGCATGAAAATATGAACGAAAATTTAATTCCTATGGTTCCTAGTATGATTCATGTAATAAAATCCCCCATATCATCAGGCTTAAGTACCACAAATTATCATATCAGTAATACCAATATCAATAACAGTAGAAACAAAGTGTGCCACCCAATGGTGAAGTCATATTAACGATAAATGGAATAAAAAATAACTATAATTCCCATCCCTGGTAATTTGGGTGTCCCCTAGACATGAGTTAGCTGTGTCAAAGCATAGGTTAAATTCAAAATTCCTATGTCCTAGGATCTTATCTATCCCAAATAGTAATACAAAAGAAAAATAATCTTATGATACCACTTTGTAGTGTCCTGTCTTGAGTTCCACTAAACCAGGCCCTGAGATGGTGAGCCACATCACTTCAAGGGAATATCCCCAAATGCCAGAGGCTGTTGAATAGAAATGACATCCTTAGGTGTGTATGTGGGGATACTATTACCTAATAGGATTAGGTATAAAACATAATTAAAAAAAATATAACAAGTAGCATAATCATAGGAATTAGGAGATAGAAGAAAAAGCAAATAAATTACCCAAGTGGAAAAAATAGAGAACTACAAAAGCTGGAGTGTAATACATGGTACATAAGTGATGATGAAGATTGAATGAGTCTATATGAAAATATAAGTACAAGGGGAATGGGGCACATGAATAAACATATTTTTATGGAAAACTAAAAGGCAATAAAACATGCTTTAATAGCTTCTTGATCATAGGCTTGGTCCTCTGCCCCCAACCCATCCTAAGCAGTAAGAAAACACTAATGCATTGAAAGTAGTGGAGTTACCATTATACATACCTATGAGCATAAAGTATACTTGGGCACCAAATGGATCCCAATAAGTGTGAGAGATCTAAATCCTCGTAGGCTGGAAACCACAGTGTCTAGACCTTTCCATTTTGTTTATAAATAAAATAAGTGCGACGATATATAATATGGGTTGAGAAGATAAATAATTTTAAAATACTGCATCTTATTCTTGGTTCCCAAGATGAAACCCATCTCATACCACCTTCTTCAGCCTATTATAGATGTTTGAAGAGTATACCTATGTTAGAATATAAATATAAAGGGAAAATATAGGTGAGGAAAACTAAAAAAATTCCAAATATTTTGTTTTTTCTTGGGGCCTAATTCCCATCTCATTATCCAAAATTAATAATAATAAAAATAAAACCATCAAAATGGAATAAGAAAATAGTAGTAATAATAATAGTAGATGTATCTCCTATATTTCAAGCAGTCAAATGAAGTCCATCTAATCCAGAGCTGGAGTTTGAGCCTGTCCCTAGAGATCTAAAAAAATCCTAATTATCGCTATGGTATATTTGCTATACTCCAATACTACCGAGTCCATCCTAGGCAATCCATAAGAATTCCCAGGTATTAGTTTATGTATGATGACTCTGTTTCTATCCCAAGTGTCTCACATAGGGGACCAAGTGTCACCCAAGTCATGGCGTAGCCATCTTGTCGATGGGTCCATCAATGACTTCTCTCCTAGAGAACCAGTATCACTACTTTGATTGTCAACCCAATGCATATCTATTATAAATTCAGGTCATTACCCATTGATCATGAAGAATACATCCATGAGTCCTGAATATGGAACTCATTCCCACTCCCGACCCTTATCAGGTGAACCAAACAAGCAAGGAACATATCGAGGAAATGCATAAATATATACTTGCATGAAAAAAAGGAATCATCTTAATACCACATTCTTACCATGTAATCCAACTATGTAATTTATTCCAATCAATAATGGAACAATTCATAGTGCATGTAAGAATTCATTTATCAAAAACAAGGCATAAGCGACAACCCAATAATTTTTACTATTTCACATCATCGTATGAAATTCTATAGCACAAGCTGACAAGCTACCAACACAATTACAATATTTCAATCCATTTAAATGGATCAATTAAATAGAACTAAACAAAATAAGGAACTCTGTACAATATAATGTGAACAATTCCATATAGTGTAAATCATATAGAAACAACAACGCCAAATGACCAAGCAAGCATTAAATCACTAATCATTATTTTTGTCTTAGAAGGAAGCACACCTGTTATGGATGGGTTTTATTATAAAACCATGTCTTTATTAATCAAAAACCCATTTATCCTAATCAAAAGTTGTTGGAAAAAGGAAAGTAAGATCATACAGAAAGTTGAAAAGGAGTAAAAAAATTTAAATTAGCATTAAAATGCAAGGAATATTTCATTTCGAATAAAACCAAAAAAATTATAAATTATATACATGGAATGTGTAAATAACACACACATTTAAATCCATGTCAAGTTCTATTCATCATGAAACATTAATCATATCAAGGATTATGGAATTATAAAAGGTCCAAACAATTATTTAATCATAGACATGGCGTAGGGAAATCCAATTCATTATTCAACACCCTTACTAATTCATTTAATAAATTTAAAGCATTTAACCAAGGTTCCAAAAAAAACCAAGCAATATTCCACATTTAAATCAACGAGAAAATTAGTAAAAAATAGATAGAACACCCAAAGGGGTGGCCTAAGACAAGGTGAACACCCTATGAATCAGTTTTTACATAACCAATGGTTACTATGGAAAATGAAAAATGACCAAACAAATTAATATGTGTAAAAAATATTCTCCAAAAGGTTCTAACAAGAGGAAAAATGAATCATCCCAAAAAAGACATGAAATGAGCGGGAAAAAGAGTAGATTCACTACCTCAATGTCATGGCACTCCACATGTCCTATAAAAATCTTCTATTCAACTAAGATATTTACAGAGCTTTTGACACTAATGAAATCTGAGAAAGAATGAGGGAGAAATTGAAAAACCCCATGAGAGGCATAGAGGAATAGGACGAAACACCCAAGAGGGGAGGGATACCATGCGTTAGAAAATATAAATGAGGGTTGAAGGAAAAAAGGGAAAAAAATGAAATAAATAATTGGAAAGAAAAAAAATAGAAAAAAAAAATACATTATACTAAAAATAAAATAAAATGGAAACCCCTATTTTATTTTCCTATGGCCAAAACACTAAACACAAGTTAGACACACGACTTGAAATAACTGTGTGTTGTCTGTCCATCACCCCACCACCCAGAACTTACAATGAGTTGTTCAAAGTAATTAAACCAAAAAAATTAAATGGTTTGTACCTTAGATAAATAAGATACATTAAAACAGTATTGTTTATTTTTTTTGATGAAATGATGATTAATAAAACTAGTTCTCTTTGATGGGTTATACCATGATAAATTGATTATGAAACCCACTTGTTTTTCAATAGGTTATGATTTTCAGAAATTAATAATGTATTAAGAAACCCATTTTATTGCATGGGTTCAGATATTATGAATGTTTTATGATGTTTTGGCACATGTATATATGATTTTAGTCATGTGATAGGTGGGACCTATATTTCCCTCCAACACATTGGGTAATGCTTAATGTTGTATGAGATAAAAGTGCACACTAGTGTCTATATCAATTCTGAAATATGGTATATGAGAGGTTAACCAAATCTCTATAGAATGTACATGGGAGGTTATCTCAATCTCAAATAAAGTACACTGGTGGTTATCCCATACCTAACATTTTAGGAATGTCTTGGTTGGTAGTCATGACCAATGATTATCAATAATAATGTATATTCCCCAAATCCATCTCTTATTCCATTGTTATCCTCTCATGTCTCATGTTCGTTGATTCCACTATGATCCATGACTTATGAACTTCCATGATTTATTACATGAATCTTGATTATGATAAATAATATGAAGAATATGGTTTTCAAAAGTTATTTTCATGTTCTCTTACCGATATTATCATGTAATATTGATATATTCCTTGATTATCCTTACTAAGAATATCATCGATTAACCTTAATTATGTTTTATTTTCCTATGATTTGATGAAATTTATTATTTATGATATATTTAATATGGGTTCTAATTATGAATAACATAGTGGGAGATGACATATCTCACTTAGGGTCATGTTTTTTTATGTGTCGAAGCTTCAAATGAAACTAAACCTTTATGATCCTCAGGTGTTTGTTTATGTAATGTAATGAATATTAATATTAAAAGATTAAAATTTATGTATATAATTCGTGGGTCACTGTAGTTGTTATCAAAGGAAATTTTTACGAAACCATTATAAACATGGATTTATAAAAATTAGTGATAACTCTAAGGATATGTATAAGGAATAATCGAAGGATGAGTCAAAGTATAGGAAAATTTCCTATAAATTTGGTAAAGTATAGAGTGGGTGGTTTCCTATAAATTCCATCACTATCTAGACACTACATGTTGGTGTGGATGTGGAGCATAGTTACCAAGGGGTAATTAATTTTAAAATATCACATTATGTCATATTCGATATTCACCTGGTGCATGCCAATGGGGCTTACTGCACACCTAGTTTGACAATCATGGGGGATATGATTTGGAAATTTAAAACTCTTTGTGATCCATATTGAAGGATTTAAAAAGACGATGACTATAAATATACTAGAATAAACCTAAGGTGTTTTATATTAAAAATTAGGTGTTATTATTTATACATTCTATAAGTGATCTTTCATGATTATGTGGTTACACACAATGATTAGTGTTTCTCACACTATTCTTTTGGTATTAATCAATTGATGAACCTAAATAAGTCATATTAATGCTAAATGATATGGAAATTGTGATTATTTTACCCTTGATCAAATTAATTTTATGATGTTTGGGTTGAAAAATCATGTTTCTATGATAATTGAAATTTATCAAGATATAAATCATTCTAGAATTACAAATGAGAAAAGGATAGAACCAAACTCTATTGAGTAATTCATGAGGAAATGTCCACCTTCTATTAGGAGGCCTTCTAATCAACTAGTTCTTAAGAAATGGATGAGATCCACTAAAACGATATTCTCCATCCTACAGTGTTTGGATCATGAAAAATTCAATATGTTTGTCTACTATTGGTAAGGTAAAGAATATCAATGGTGGCCTCTTTTCGTGAATAAAAGTAAGCATCATGAAATTTACTCCATATATTGATAAAGGTTTAATAAATTATTTGTCAATAAGTAATTTCCTCATATTCTTCATATGAATATGGAGATGGAGTTACATGATATAAATAAAAATTATGATTAATATATTATTATTTATGTGGAAAATTTAAGAAGACATACATTGTATGCTCTTGGTATTATCATCCAACTTAAAAGTAAGGTTGATCGATTCTTCATTAGATTAAAACTATGTTTCATAAGGGTGTTAACCATAAGAGCCTTTAGTAGTTATGAACAAATTATTCCATGTTCTATCTAGGTAGAAAGAGATGTTGAGGTTTCATATCAATATCTTGGTTTTAATAAGAATAGAAAATATAATTCAAATTAAAACCTAAAAGTGATGGAGAGAAGAAGATGATAATTTATTTATCCTCAATGTGTGATAATAAATATGGAGGAAATTATCCCAAGGGAACTAGTAAATGATTTATGTGTGGAATATAATGTTATTTGGAAATCAAATATTGAGCCTATGGGAAGAAGTCATCTAATGATCCGTATAGGTACAATTATTTACAGAATGAACCACCCATAGTATAGTGTTTCACCTACAAGGAATATGTTAATTTTGGAATAAATTTCTAAATACAAGGGATAATGAGGATTATAATCCATTTAAACCTATGAATAAAAAGGAAAAAGGTAAGGATTATAGACACAATATGGTTGAAATTAATAATGATAATTAAGGAACACTTATCTTTCACATCGTAGTAGTGAGTTTCATATTTGATTTTGTTTGAATGATCCATATGAAATTCATATTGTTCATTATTTTGTGCGATTTCATGCGATTTTTAGCATTTATTATCTCCCCTCACATGAACTATAGAATAATAAAATCCCATTTGATATTATATCTAGACAAGTTTTAACGTAATCATCCAATGGAAATGTTTTTTACAGGATTATATCATATTTAAGGAATAATGGGTGAATTATATTTGTAACACTATATGTCTCCATGTATGATTATATTAAGTGTTATGGATTCTACCATGGGTTTATAATTTTATAGTTGATCATAAGATAAAATAATTATACACACATCTCCAGGTTTTATATAATGAGATTTAATCATGATTAATGATATGTCAGGAGACATTTATAAAAATAAATCTTGTTGGTTTTGTATATGTTTTAGGGAAAAAATGATTTGAAGAAGAAAGCCTTCATACTTTCTATACATATTATTAAGGGTATTAGTGACCATTAGGGTTTAGTCATACATTTTATGTTGATGTAATTATGGGTTGTAGTGGATCAGATTATGAAGCCCTCACATTTCATTTCTATTAGAGAAGATTTATCTCAAGATCCACTCACCAAAATATAAATTAAATAAGTGGTAATATTGATTGTAATACAACATTCAACTTTATCGAATCAGGATATTAATTTTACATTAATGTTTTGGAATAATAATTACTAATATCTTGTTATGGAATTGATTTTTAGTTCTGTATATCATCCTCAGATAGATTATTAGTCTGAGAGAGGAATTCAAACCCTGGGGAGTTTCTAGGATCTTGTTCAATGGATTTAAAAGGTTGTTTGGATTAGATCCTTATGATAGTATAGTATTATTAAAACAATAACATTCAATCCTGCATTCATATTTCTACTGATGTATCATTTTATAAAAATAAGTGTAGAACTATGAAGTGATGGAATGAAGTAGAATAAATAATGCTATTGGGACCTGATCTAGAAAATGAAATGGAAGAGAAGATCAAAGCCATTTAACATCACATAATATTATAAAAATTTCAAGATAAAGGTTATTTTGATAATAATTGACATGATATAGAATTTTATTATGGTGATAAGGTGTTTATTTTAATTTCTCCATCGAAGAAAGAAGGGAAAACTATGCCCTAGGTAGATTAATCACTTTAAAATACTTGATCATATTAAGATAATATCTTATGTTATTTTACATAAACCAAACCTATCTCAGGTACATGAAGTGTTCCCTGTATCTCACATGGGTATGCACATACTTGAGCCATCACATGTACCAAACTAAGTGGATGTACAGATGGAGCATTATTTTTTAGTGAACATTAATAGGGATTCTGGACCTTAAAAATAAATCTCTATGAAACAACAACACACACCCAATCATTTTGTTTGAAACCACTAGCTTGGTGAATTCATAGGTTAACCTAATGATGTAATGAGGTAGGACTGTCCTTAGTTTTTTGAAACAATGTTTTCCTTTTTATGGAAAAAATTAATTTTATGGGGGGTAGAATCAACATGCCAAGATTTGATGAAATAATTTCTTTTTCAAATAAATTTAAACATATAAATATTTTTTATTACACAAAGCATTGATTTTATTTTTTAAATGCAACATTTAGTTTATCTTTTATTACAAGTAACACTGAGTTTAAATGAAACATGACAAATAATTAAAATAATATTATTTAATATGATAGCATTCACCTAGTAGTTGTATTACTGAGTAAGATTAGGATCATCTAAATTATGAAAATATATGGTTTAAACATGTGTATAAAAATAATTCTTTTCTTAAAAATTAATTACTATTAAAAATAAATTCTTTTTGAAAATAAAGGAAATCCTTTTCAAAAAACTATTTTAATGTGAAAAAATAGGTTATTTAAAAAAAATTAAAGAAAAAACAGTTTCTAAATAATTTTAATGAAATTTATATATTATATATTAAATAATATTTCTATTATTTATTTTTCTTACATAAAATATAATAATTAATCCAATTAAACACATAAAAATATCATTTTTTTAAAAAGAAATGTTTTCTCCTTTTGAACACATATTTTCAATTTTATTTGAAAATTTATAATTTTTTTTTTAAAAAATGAGGTTCATTTTTAAAATCATAATTTCAAAATTGAAATTTTGAGAGTTTTTTTTTGAAAAAAAGTTTTTTATTAATAATGAAAAGTACTAGTTTTTATACATAATTATTATTTCTTTTGAAAAATTTCAAAACATTAAAAAATTTAAAAATGGTTTTAAAAGAAAACCTAGATTAATTATCTATCTATTACTTCAATTTATTTCATTGTAATCGTTTTAATATTTAATTTTGATATAAATTGTTTTTAATGATTTGAACATCTTCTCTTTGAAAACCTTATTTGTCACCGCATCTTATCGATTAAATTAAATTTATATTTTTATAATTATATGAAAAGAATTTGGAGAAAGTTATTAAATATTTTTAATCATATTAATTTATATTATATAATATGTTAAAATTAATATTTTACCATGATGAGTAGTCAAAACATTAATTTGTTTTACCATAGTTGAGATGAAAATAGGTATATCAGGGTTAAACTAAATAGTTAAGTTTTAAAATGACCCAATACATTTAAAAATCCCATTTTATAGATAAATTTTTACCTTATATCTTCTATTTTTCATAATGGTATTTATTTTATCTTTTGTTTGGTTAGAAATATAGGATTGCCTTATTCTTTTCAAAAATTACAAATGGGTCACTCACCTCACTTATAAAAGGCTACTACCTTTTCTCCTATTCAAAAATTAAATCCATTTTTTTTAATAAAATACCAACCCCTATCACTTAATTAATTCCTTATAATCATTATGTAATCATTATTTCTTCATAAATTCATCCTAGGAAGGCCTCTAGTGCAACCCTAATGTGGTTACTCTTAGAATAGGTAACACTCTTCAATTATCATTTTTGTTTTATTTCATCCTCAAACTCCTTAAATTATTATTAAACCATTATTGTATAATAAAAATTGTATAAAAAATATACAGATACGTTTTTATTTTATGTTCATGTCCTAGAAGAATCTCTTGAACCATCAAATGGCTTATGAAATCATCTTTTGTATGAACGACAAACTATCACCTCACGAACTGATGTCAATAGTTTTTCCATTAACAACTCTCAAAACTAGATATAATGATGTATTTAATCTTTATATATTATATATATATATATATTATTATATAATCATTCCATTACATATTTCTTCATACATTCAATTTTTTGGAAATATGATAACATCCCGTATGTGTACGATGAACTACAATGTCACAAAGTGATGTGATTTGTTCACACATTACATGGAAGGTAATGAGATTGTATTTAATTAAAATATGTGATATATTTTACAAAAAATTATTATGTAATCATTTGATATTATTAACCTTTATTTCTTTTATTCTGTCATTAATATGGAAAGAACGCTCTTACGTAGGTACGACCTAACGCAATGTATTTCATTTTCTATATAAAACTTCTAGGGATTACAATAAATACATTTATTGCGAATATATATGATATTTATATCATTATTAAAATTATGGATAATATAGATTCTTGAAAAAATTAATAAGACTAAAAATAAAAAATCAAAACATACAGGAAAAATAAAGCAGTTATCGCTTGGAACAAGAATTTAACATGGAATTGATTATAAACAGGTAATAGGAGGTCATAATTACATCATTTATGGTAAATTATATATATTTATAGTTATTAAATAGATTTATAATAAACTTATATTCATTATACAAGAGTTCTTAATGTGTATGAAGTAAGTCCAGACCTACGGTAAGGGATTTATGTCTCCCTTTTTACTTTTATGAGACACATGTCATATTCACTACATATTTCTTTTGTGTGGTGTATATAATTAGAATGAATATATTTTATGATTCTAATCCTTAAAATTATTTTTATTTACATATAATTTTTATGATTTGTCTTTCTTTGGGATGATAATCCAAAGGTTACCAAAGCGGTAATGGATTTTTATCTCTAACTACTTTCTTGGAGACCTAAGTTATGTTATAGAGATATATTCTTATATGATGTGTATATACATACCCTTTTACATGTTATATAATGAATATAATTATTTTAATGAAATTATATTTTTTATTTAATTTTATTTTTATGGGTGTTATGATTCAAATTTACCAAAGTGAGAAGTGTTTTATGTTGTAATCTCATTATTTATCAGGATTTTTATGATTATTATTCAAATGATGATATATTATGATATATCATTAAATAAATTCATGAATTTTATTATCCTATTCTTATTCCTGGAGAGTACATGTTTTCCCATCATTTAATTCTCTTTATGTACTCAATAGTTCAAAATAATTTTTTTTATGAAAAACTATCGTAAGTTCTATCTTCAGTTGGAAACCTTTTTATTCCAATACATTGTTTTATTAAATAAATTAATTTTTTTTAAAATTATTGAAATAATTTATGAAGGAAATATTTAAGTATGGTTTAATTTTTATAAAAAAATAAATAAATCTACACATCATTTTCCAAATAATGTCTATTGGGATTTTACTGAAAATTTGAATGAAATGTTTGTTTTAATGTGTATGACATGAATGTAATTTCCCAAAATCATGAACATTATTGAATTGAAATCCTAAATTATATTTTTTCAATGTTATTGTCAAATAAAAATATTTCCAAAACATTTTATGAATTTTTAGTTAAAAAAAAAATAAAGGATATTTTCCATAAGAGACAATCAATGTGATTTATTATTCAAAATCATTATCCATATATGATGAAATAAATTAATATTATTTATTATTTATTTGGGATATTAAATAAGTATACCATTTTTATTAACTCTATATATGTTTTTTTTATGAATATATTTTTATTAGTCCCATTTTTCTTCCATAGTTTATACCATTATAAAATTAATATGAAATCCACTTATATTTCCATGGGATATGATTTTTGGAATTGAGGAAATTATTATGAAAACAATATATTTTTTTTGTGTTATGATATGATGAATGGTTTATGATCTTTTGGAGCCCTTATATAATATTTTCATCAAGTGATGAGTGGGAAAAAATATACATCTAATGCATCGGGTAATTATTAATCTTATATGATCTCAAAGGGTATACGAGATGTTATGCCAAGCCTGAAAGAAGGTACACTTGATATTCTCTCTAGCCCAGAAGAGGTTACATGGGAGGTTATCCAAAAAAAATGTTGGTACATTGATGGTGTCCCCAATACTAAAATGTTATGAATGTCTTGGTTGGTATCCTTAACATAATATCTTCTATGATAATGTATTTCCCACAAATTATTGTCTTATTCCACTATTCGTATCCCATAGATTTAATTATATGAGTACATTATGATTCAAGTATTATGAACATCCAATATTTTTTCAATGACTCATGTTTATGATCTACGATAATTAGTGTATGGTTTTTATATGTTATTATCATGTTCTTACACCCATATGCTCATGTTATTTGGTTTTCTCCCATGTATACCCTAAAGAGTATCTAAGATCAACCTTTCTCATTTTTCCTTGATTGTGATATGAAGAAAGGTATTATTTAAAATATTAAGTAGGGTGCATGTTATAAAGAACCAAGTATGAGATGACATAGCTTACTTATGGAGCAGTTGTTTATGTGTCCCTATTTCCAAAGGAATTATAACTTTATGATCCTCAATCATGTGTCTATATAATGTGTTGAATATTCATATAAAATTATTTAATATATATGTATGAAAACCCTAGGTCACTATAGTTGTTATCATGGGATATGATTAATTTCAATTTAGGAATAAGGATTAGAAAACTGTAGTGATATCTCTAAGGATATTCTTGAGGATAAGTATATCGAGGAGTTAATGTATAAGAAAATATCATGGAATTTTTTTAAAGGATAGAGTGAGTATTTTCCAAGAAATTACATGCTTTTCAGGATACTATAATTGGATTTGGCTTAGTCATGGAGGTACTGTAGGGTAATAACTCTAAAAAGTATACATTTATTTGGACTTTATCATCTCTAATTGCACAACAATGGGCCATCATGATCACCTGATTTGACAATCCTGGGTGACATGATTTTGAAATTTAGAAACTATTTATAAACCATATTAAAGGATTTAAATATATGATTACTATGAATGTCATAGGATAAACCAAAAGTGTCATAAATTAAAAAATAAGGTCCCTAATATAGACACTGTAATTTTTTTTTCATTATTATGTAGTTTCCTACTCTCATTTGTATTTATCACGAAATTCTTTTGGTTATTATTTATAAATGGAACCTGAATAAATCATGTTAATGATGAATGTGATGGAAAGTAAAAAAATTATCATCATTAGAATTCAAATTCAATTGGAGTTACAATACAAAATAGTTCTTCTATTATCATACAACATTCTGAAGCTATGAATCATACTATACGTCTAAATGTGTGAAGGATAAAATAAAATTTTATTGATTCCTTCATGAGGAAGCATTCCCCATATTCAGTGGGCCTTCTGGTCTAAAACTTGCAGAGAAATGAATTAGCACAACTGAAAATATATTTTTCATCCATCACTGTTTGGAGCATGTCAATGTCAATTTGGCAGTCTAATTTTTAGAAGGTGAAGTAGATTAGTGGTTAAATCATATCAAGAATAGAATTCAACATGATGAAATTTTATCCATGGATTGGGATGAGTTCAAGAAGTTATTTTTCAATATGTAATTTCATGGTATTATTCATATGATGATTGAGAAGGAGTTCCTCGAGCTAAAGTAAAAGGATAATGAATATATTAGTACCTATGTGGAAAATTTTATAATACCTTCAAGTTATTCTTTTGGTATTATCAACCAACCTGAAAGTAATGTTTACCGATTCTTCAATGGATTAAAACTAAGTCTCAAAAGGGTATTAATCATAAGTGACATCATTAGATACAAAGATATTGTTTGATGTTCTATAAAGGTATAAATAGAGGTTGAAGTTATGTATCGATCTAATGGTCTTGATAAGAAGAGAATAATAAAACCCAATGAGAATTCCAAACACCGTGGAGAGAGGAAGATGATATTTCCTTTATGATTAATGTGGGAGAAGTATTATTGAGGATTTTTTAAGGAATATATTATATGTTTTAATTTTTGAAAGAAGTGTCATCGTGAAATTAAATTTACATGTGATGGGAATAAGTTGGATACAAATGAAAATAAAAATAAATCTTCATAGAATTCACCAAAAACACATTACGGATGCAAATTAAAAGTGTATGGGAATTATAAAAATAAAAAGCCTAATAAAATATCTAATAAGGATGATAAGACAAAGTAACCTATGGACCCAACGGTTAGATGAAAATATTATGAAATCATGATGGTTGAGTAAATAATTATAATTAGGGAAAAATTATCCTCCACTATCCAGTAGGGGTTTTCATGTTTAATTTTGTATGAATAGTCCATAGTAAAATCTTATTGTTCACCCTTTAGTTAAATTTCATGTGATTTTGAACATTGATTATCTTACTCTACATATATTATGGAATAATGAAATTAAATTTTATATTCTATTTGTACAAAGTAAAACCCAATATTCCAATGTATATATTTTTCTATAAGATAAGAAATTATTTATGTAATAAGGGGTGAATTATTTTTAAAAGAATATATGTGTCTATGTGAGATTATATTAAGTGTTTTTTATTCCATAATTGGTTTCTAAGTTTCAGTTTTAGCATAAGTTCAAGGTCTTAGACACCAATTTTGATGTTTTACGTGATGATAAGTAATCAAGGTAAATAATATTTTGGGAGAAATTTATGGAAATACAACCTGGTGGTTTATATGTTTTAGTGAAAAAGTTATTTGAGGAAGAGTTCCTTCACACTTATTGAACATATGATTAAAGATACATGTATGATTTAGGTATTATCTTATCTATGATGTTGAGGTAATTATAGTTTTTAGTCGATCACCTTATGAAGTCAGTAGACATTATTTCTATCAGAGAAGATTTCTCTATGGATTTACTCGGAAGAATAAACATTAATTAAGTGGTAATATTTCTTGGAGTACCTATTTTAATTGTATTCATTCAGGATCTTAGGCTTACATAAATGATTATATGAAGTGTTCAGAAATCTCTTGATATGGAATTGAGTTTCATCAATGTTTATCTTCCTTAAACAAATGGTATGTGTGAGAGAAAATTAAAATGCTTTCTGATATGATAAAATCAAGTTCTATAGATTAAAAATGTTTTTGTGATAAATTATTTCCTCTAATTGAGTTTTCATATTAAAATATATTTCACTCAAACATTATTATGGATCCTTATGAATCACTTTAGGTGAATAATTTTATATCTCCAACATACTGAAATGAAGTTTTAGAAAGAAGAATATTGGGACATGGGATAACTAGTTAAATGGAAAACATGTTACATTCAATCAATAAGACACGTGAGATAAAAAAATTTGATAGAAAGGTTATTATGATAATCATCAACACAATATAGAATTTTATGTGGGTGATAATGAGTTTATTTAAAATTATCTATAGAAGAAAGAACAGAAAACTACTCCCTAGGTAGATAAGTCCCATTAAAATAATTATCATATCTGGAAAGTATCTTATAATTTTGAGCTTCCACCAAACCTCTATTTTCCTCATGATGTGTTTCATGTATCTTTACTAAGGATTTAAATAACCGATCCATCACATGTACTGAACTCAAAGTTTATACTAAATAATCACGATCATTCGTATGAGGAAAAAACAGTGGAAATAATGGATCGTATCGAGATAGTTATACAAAACAAACCACTAATTTGGATAATGTTTTTTTGGTGAAACGAACTTCTTGAAAAAGTTACATGAGAAGATGGACATTTAATTAGGTAGAAGTATCCTCTACTTTTGATACCAAAGTGATGAATTTCAAGGAAGAAATTCATTTTATGGTGGATAGAATTTAACACCCTAAGATTTGAGTAAAATAATTTTTCAGATAAATTAAATCTTTTTGAAATTTTATATTATAGTCAACAAAAATTTCATTTTGTGTTATACTCAACACGTATTTCATCTTGCAGTACACACTTCACTAAGTTCAAACATAACATGACATACTATTAAAATACTATTATCTAATACGATAGTTATCACATAGCCATTGGAATAGTGGGTACAAATAGGATTAACTAAATTATTAAAATATATGGTTTAAAAATTTATATAAATTTAATTATTTAGTGATAAATTAAATATAAATGAAAATAAAAACTATTTGAAAATAAAGGAAATCTTTTTCTAGAAAACTAATTTTATGATAAAAAAACATTCTAACTTAATAAATAAAAAACAATTTGATTGGATTATTTTATTAATATATATATATATATGTATATATTATATTTAATAAAAATTTTAATATTCATTTTATGCATTTTCTAGAAAAAATATATGAAGAAATCCAAATTTCTCTTAAAAACTGTATTTTTATAAAAAACAAATTTTTTTATCTTTTTACACACATATTTTAAAATTGATTTATGAAATTGTTAAAAATTTATAGTAAAAAATATATTTTATTTTTTAAATAATCATTTTGAAACAATATTATGATGAATTTTTTATGAATTTTTTTAGGAAATAAATATTTTCATAAATTGTGAAAAGTACAGGTTTTTATTATGAATTTTTATTTATTTTAAAACATGAAGAAACATCCAAAATTATTAATATAGTTTTAGATAAAAAATAGTTAAATTATATATATATATACACACACATTCAATTTAGTTTTTTGAGTTATTTCCATATTGAATTTTAACATAAAAACTTTCTTAAACATTTGAACATTTTCACATTGAAAACCTTCTTTCTTGTAACATTTAGATGATTAATTTTAAATTAAAATTTACCAATTATGTGAATATAATTTGGAAAAATATATTCATTATGTATAATCATAATAATTTATATTATCTAATAAGTTAAAATTAATTAATAACCAAAATTAATTGAAAAAATATTAAAAAATATTTATCATGGTGAAGGTAAAAATGGGTTTATCATGGGGACTAAAGTAAATATATATGGGTTAAAAATGACCCAAAACATGTACACCACACATTTTATGGGAATATTTAAACATTATCTCTTTTATTATTGATAATGGACTATTTTGAAGATTTTTTTCTTGTGAAAATCTTGGGCACATCTTTTTCTTTTCCAAAATAACATATTGGCCACTCACCTCACTTTTAAAAGGCCACCATCTCTCCTATCCTATTAAAACTTTCAACACTAATTTTTTTCCCAATACCTACCAAAATAAAATCCTTAAATCCAAAATATCATCTAATAAAACTTATTTTGGTCATAAATCCAACCTATCAATGCTTTGGTGTAAGTATAAGGAGGCTACACCAAGAAGAGGTATCATTCTTCAATGAGAATGTTTATTTATTTAATCATTAAACTCCATAAAATATTATTAAAAAAATATGATACAATAAACTTTTTATATTACATGAACTCATATGAAGTTATGTTAGGTAATGGCCTTCAATAACCTTCTCTTCCATCAAATTGGTTACAAAATCATCATTTTTGTTTATGGAGAACTACCGCCTGACGTATCGATGTCATTAATTTTTCTATTGACACCTCTCATAGGTGGATATTAGGATGGATGTATTTTATATATTATTTTTATGAAATTATTAATATTCTATTTTCATGTAATCACATATTACTTTTTTTACTTTCCTTTGTATTGGAATTCGATAACGTCACCTGTGTGTACAGTGGACTACCACCTCAAGATGCAATGTAATTCATTTACGTTTTAAATTAAAGGTAAAAAGGATGAGTTTAATTAAATATTTGATTTATATGATATAAAAATGATTATTAAATGGTGATATATTATTTACCTTTATTTATTTC
This sequence comes from Viscum album, assembly GCA_963277665.1. Lineage (NCBI taxonomy): Eukaryota > Viridiplantae > Streptophyta > Magnoliopsida > Santalales > Viscaceae > Viscum > Viscum album. The sequence continues at coordinate 1,101,897,470 of OY728123.1, forward strand.
TTCCCTTCGGTAAATTGGAAACAACATTTATATATATGTATGGCCTACCGTCTCTAGGAATAGTGTACTTCATTTTCTATATCTACCTTTTTGGATCAATCTAAATGCATGTATAATTAACATATATTATATTTATATCATGTGTAACATTATTTAGACTATTAAACCATGATCAATGTAAGAGTTCCAAAAATAGAAATTCAAAACATACATAGAGAACAAAACAGATATTGCCTAAAATGTGACATTAATATAGAAATGCTAATAAACAAGTATTAAAAGGTAATAATTATATAATATATGGTATAATTTATATTTTTCTGGTTATGTAATAGTTTTATAATAAATATATATTTATTTTACATGATTTTTGAACCTGTACTATTGAACTTGAGAATTGTGTTAAGAGATTTCTATCTCAATTTTTACTTAAGTGAGACACATTCCATATTCACAAACTATTTATTTTATGAGGTGTATATAATGTAAATGAATTTATTTTTTTATTAATATCATTAAAATAATATATATTTACATTCCCACTTAATTATATATCGTTCATGGTGTTTACTTTTCAAAATTTACCAAAGTTGTATTGGATTTTTGTCTTAGATTACTTTCTACATGACCTAAGTTATGTTATAAACCTACATTCTTCAATTAGGTGTATATAATTTCACTTTGACTTGTTATAACATGAATTTAATCCTTTTTATGATATTCTATGATCCATTTAATGTATTATTTAATGTGTATTACATTCAATTTTATTGAAGTGTTAATTGTTTAATGTTACAATCTCAACGATTGTTGAGATTTTTTATTATAATGCTTCCAATGATGAAATATTATAATTTATAACTCAATAAAGTCATGCATTTTATTTTAATGTTTTTATTTACGTATAATATATTTTATTTCTTCATTTTTATCTATTTATCTTCTCAATAGTTTATAATGATGTTTTTATGAGAAATCGTCTTTATTTTTCTATTCAGTTGAAAAGATTTTTTCTTACAATACCAAGATTTCCTAAAATGTTTTATAAAGAGTTATTAAAATTATTAAAATAATTCATTACATAAATATTTACCCATATATTAATTATAAAATAATATTTTGGAAAGAATCATCAGTCCATTTTACAAACAATTTCAGTTTTTCATTTACCAAAAATGTGAATGGAAACTTGGTCTTAATGTGTAAAAAATGAATTTAATTTACCACAATCAAGAACATTATTTTCATTTAATCATAATTTATAATGGTTTATGGTTTTTATCAGAGAAAATTTATTCCTAAAATATTTCATTAATTTTGATTTTAAAAAGATTATTTTTCAATAAAGTATATTTTATTCATGAGACGTTCCAAGTGATTTTTCTTTTCAAATAATTTTCCATATATGGTTACTTACTTTGATATTAATTATGATTTATTGGGTATATAATACAAGACACAATTATTACTCTTTCACTAGATGGTTTTTGTTTATAGTTCAAGATGTTATGAAAATCATTTCACTTCCATGGCTTATACCATGATAAAACACTTATGAATCACAATTCATTTTCTACAAGATAAGATTTGAGGAAATGATAAAATTATTAAAAAACAACTTTTGTTTTATGGGTGTTGAAATGGTTATTTTTTTATGATCTTACGGAACACTTGTGTATGATTTTCATCATGTGATAGGTTAGATTAATACATCCCTAAAATACATTGGGTAAAGATTAATGTTATATATTCTCAAAGAGTACATGAGAGTTTATCACAAGAATGAAATAGGGTACACATGAAGATATCCCAATACTTAAGGAGGGTATATGAGTTGTTATAATTATCCCTAAGTAGGTACATGCATGGTTATCCAAAGAATAAAATGTTATGAAGGTATTAGAGTGTAAGACCCTAGTTTTTATGTTGTATAGATCCTTTTCATTTCAATTAAATTCCCTACTTTTATCTTTATAAACTTTCTAAATATCTTAAGTAATGTTTTCAGATATTTTGGGGATTTTTTGAATCCTGGAGATCTAGTTTTTAGATGAACAACAGAGGCGCATGGTTAGTTCATGATTAGTGCTAACTGTGAACCTCAAACCATCTGAGGAAGGTTTTGACTATTTTAGGACATTGACAAAGGGTGTATATAAGCTCTTCATGGATTTTATTACTATACACTTCATTTCATGTTTAGTGTGATCCCTTGATAGTGTCATGTATATGGTTGGCCCATAGTTTCTTTAGCCATGAAGACAAACTGGGTGCCTCTTAATGTTTGAGTATTTTGACGATTCTCCCTTAGTTCAATATATATTATCTATCCCTAACTTTTTCATATATCTAGTGGAATGAAGGATTTTCCTACTCCTTTTATATCTTGTCCCACACATAATCATTGGATTTTATGAAATGTATCTATATGAACTCTAAATCAATTTTTTTCAATCATGTTTTATAGCCACATATAAGTTATCCACCCCATAAGCTACATTTTTCATTCTTATTCCTATCGATGATGTTATTTTGGTGGGAACTCATATGACTTATTTTTATGGTGTTAATATTTTCTTATATTTTCTTCTAATATAGGACAAACTAATGGCATATAATGTTTAGTAATATACTATAATAATAAGTTATGTGGTCTATGACACATCTTTTAAAGTATCACCTTTTTATAAATTGTCTCCATTGCACTCACACCAATTTCACTAGGGGTTTATCCATTAAATTCTTCTTATGTAATTTAAATTTTATATATTTCATTATATGAACCTATAAATATCCATTTTAATTTATATAGGTTGATACCTCAATGTGGACCACCCATTAATTTTTTTTGTTCTTTATTTATGCCTTTGGTTACCTATTTTTTGATTATCTAAGCCAGTATTCCGGTGCGATTGACTTATAATTGATAAGGAATGTGTTCTTTATAATTAAAAATACTAAAATGAATTTAGTTTATGGTATATATTTATGTATACCACATGGACTTGGAGAATGTAATTATTATTGAATTTATTATTTGTTGAATGTACCAAATATACCTTGTCATGCTTAATGAAATGTAATGGAATGAACATATTAAATGATTATATAGATGAACTGATAACTGGTTGTGTGTTCCTAAATCACATTGTATTATTTAATTATGTGAAATGGAATGAAATTATTATATTATTAAATGACATGATTATTACATGTCCTATAGGTACATATGACATAAATGTAGTGAATATGTGGTACATATTTCCTTCAATCTTTTTATTCTTTATAAGATTGGTCATACATGAGATAGCCTTATATTACTCAAGTAATTACTTGATCCCTTACATGAAACCATTCCGATCCACCGAGATGATTTTTATAGGATATATACACCATGAAATCTAGTTTTATCTTATTACATGAATTCCATGGCACTGTATCGATGAATCACATGATATATTTTAAAAATATTAGACTTCATTGGATACACTCCTCAGATTCAACTTGATGTATTTAGAAATGTGGTTCCATGGATTCACCCCATTGGGCCCAGTCATGAATATCCTGGGATTACTATGGTTTTGATCTATTGAATTAGTTAGACTATTTTACAATGTAATTACTTTTTTTACCACTTGGATCACACTCAGACCCTTATTGCTAGAATACATGAGTTACTACTATGTGTTGGCCAACCCCTGGGGTTAAGGATTCCTTGGATTTACCATGGATCCTTTGTTATTATTATTATTATTATATATATTAGTTCCATTTATACTATAATGTTTTCCATCTATATAAAAAAGATATTAATTTAATTATTTCAATGGTTACATGTTCAAAGACACCATCTGAGGCAGAAGAATGTATGCGTTTTTTATTTTTCACTCCATTAATCTTATATATACTTACCCACTATACAATTTATATTCACCAACCACATTGTACATATTTTATTGGTGGTAGAATGCTGAGATTTATCATACACCATATTGGGGATGTCTTTAGTACCCAAGATGATTATTTGATCACAGTTGTGGATAGGGGGTGTATCCCAAATTGGACACCATACAAGCTTCATGTATTTAGGATAAGAGCTTCGTTTCAGCTGATTGAGCCATAGAAAGTGATGCTTGGATATCATTTTATTATTTTTATTATTCTTTATATCGTGTATTGTACTATCTACTTGATGCCATGTATTAATTCCTTCTATCATGTAGAGACATTCCATAATCATCTTGTAAATGATACCGTTTATAAATTTTGAGTTGATTATTTATTACCTTTATTCTTATTCTTGTTACTTCTTCCTTAATCATTATTATTTTGCGTCCATTGTTTATCCATATATTACTTTCATATTTATATACTCTGACTGGAGGGAATAATATCTCTACAAACACACCTTATCCCCTTATTTCTAGTTGGCATCCTATGGAAAGGAGAGGTGTGTTTTGGTCATGTGGTCGACCGAGTTCAATTCCTCTGGTGTGAAGTGGTTCTAGGATGTCACAAAGTGGTATTAATGAGGTTTTCATTTCATGTATTTTTTAAATTTTTAATAGATATTAGGAATGTGTTAGATCTTAGTCTTAAGACATCCCTAGGAGTAGCTAACCCATAGTCGGGGTAAATACCAAGTTTCATGGGTATGAGAAATTTATAATCCATTTTTTTCTTATTATAGTTGATATATTATCACCGATTGGTGATGGATATGAAATTTAGTTTTTTATATTTTATTTATATTATCCCTTGCACTGATATGTTCACGAGAATTGTAACATTCATCGTTATTGGCACATTGTATACATATTCCATGCATATTTCATGTTATATAGGAGCATTTTACTACATTTATTTTCTATGTTTTTTGTTACTATTGAGTATTACTTACTTTTGATATATTCCTATTCCACTAATATATTCTATAGGGAATTGAAATTGGGTTTTTAAAATGTTAGCATCAATCGAAATAGTGTTTTTCTGTATTGATTGATGGTGGAATCTTACATATCCAATTTTGACCAATGTAAGCTATGCAACCCTGGTTATAAAAGTTGGGATTTAGCTAAAATTACATGACTAAAAATTTCAATTTATACGATGTATGAGACCTTATAAATTGGAACAGGAAATTCATAACATTGATCCATCATATTTTAGCCTTGATATTCTAAGACCAATTATAAGGGGGACTGGTTATGAATAAAGGGGTGTTACTTTCAATTTATAAATTGTATCAGCATTTATAATTTGGTAACGACAACCCCCCTTTAAATAATTATGGTATAATGAATAAAATCATATACTTAATTAAATTTATATTATAACTTATAAATGAAATGATTTCTAGAATATATAGAGGAAAAGTAAAATCTAAACATTGTTTCCCTCTTTAATTGCAATTGGACCTTCATCAACTCGAACCCCTTCTAATCAAAACACAAACACATACCAATAAATCATCATTTTATGTGGGTAGAATGGGTAGTAAGTTGGGTTGTGATAACTTCTTTTATGGTCTTATTCTATTAGTGATCCATCTTCTTTAAAATATTTTTACTAAGGCATCTTATTGGAATTTGTAGAGATACACCACCAGGATGTCCTCATGTTGTATCTGAGGAGGGTAGTGACTATCACACTCTAGAGGTGGTGGTATTTGAGCCACTAGTATTAAATTTAGTAGTAACACCTGAGTAACTACCTCTTATTTCTAAATTGGGAACTAACAATCAACTTTGAGTGGGTTTACTATGATTGGTGCAGTCTATGCTGGGTGCTCCTTGACATTTACCAATAATGTTTGATATGACTCATGAATTTCATATGTAGAAGAATCCCTTATTTTTTTGGAAGGGGGTCCCCAGTATATACATTCGTGGATTGATTCTATTCAATATATCTGTAATAATATGGAGGTTCTTCTAGATAAGAGGTTCATGCTCTCCACTTACCTTCTATGCGATTCTTTGAAGCACTATTTGGATATGATTACCCAAGTTGGCCATCATTAGGGAATGGTCTAGTTAGACTTGTAGACAACATTTTATTATTATTTTACCCCTAAACACTAAGAGAAGATAGATTCTAGGAGTTTAATCCCTTAAATTAGGGTTCTATGACCTTATTGAACTATTAAATTTGTTTTACCATGTTGAAATGCTTTGAATTGCTTCATTCTAGTGATGAGCTATGATATGAAAGAAACTTCAAGGATGGTCTCAATAATTTTTTTCGCTCATAGGTGAATATTTTTCTCTTGTCTAACTTTTTTAGATTGTGAAATATGATATTATTATTGAGAAAAACTACATTGAAGATGATAGTATTGGTCATAGAGGTTCAATGTCATGAAAGGAAAGTAGTTATTCTAATAGCATGAAGCATAGAATTTAGGTTTTCTTCAGAGTATTGGTAGCCAGAGTATCTACAATGGATGCTCCATTATATGCCATCAGTGTAGAATGAAGGGGGCATGTGAAGCCGTAGTGTGATAGATACCCACCATAGTGTTGATATTTTGGTTTTATGGTTCATCTTTTAAGGTTATTCTATACCATTCTTCATGTTTCTATCATAAGAGGATGCTTACCATCTCCAAATTTTAGATAAGGATTGGTTACTTTACATCATACAGGACGGTGTACCTACACTAGATGAGAAGGATGAGGATGTGGCTATGTCTAAGGTATCCAGACTTATTTTTTTAGTTCTAGTAGAGTATACCTAATTAGGGTAGTCCATTTCTAGCTCATGACCATAGATTAGGACAATTTCGTGCATTATATGAGATACCTGACAAGCAGAGCACAAGTCCATCGATAGTACGAGAAACTATTCTAGTATCCTCTACTATTGTATCTACTTTATTCGATACAGGTTCTTCTCACTCCCTTATCTTAGTATCAATATTAGAATGTCTTAGGCTATAAATTTAGTACTTATTTAGGGTGATGACCTTGGAAAAATTATTTTGTGTACGGTCATAGGGAAAACGCCAATGAAAAGATTGTCCCCTTGATGTAAGAATTTCTTTTCCTATGAAAAATCTTATTTAAAGATATAGAAGGAATTAATATCCTTCATTGGATAGACTAGATGTTTATAAACCCTTCCTATGTGAAGTGCTACCACCATAGAGAATCATTTGAAAAACTAAAGGGTGGAATGTATCTTCATAAGGGTGAGTGGAATTTCCATGTTTGTTGACATAGACCAGACCATCATGGGCTAGGAGGATTGTCATCCTAGATAAATAAACTTGTGTGGATGAATAGATAGTGAATATAATAGATTTTCCATTAATGTTTGATCCTGTTTAGGATATATCTCTTGATGAATTTTCTATAATACCTCCAAATATGGGTAGATTTTACGATCAAGATTTTTCAAGGAGTATCTCTAGTATCAATTACTTCATATAGGATGGAACATATGGATTTCCAAGAATTCATGAGATAGTTGTAGGATCTAAAATCTATAGTTTTTATCTGCCCTAGTACTTCATTAAGGGGTTCACCAATCAATTTCACCATGAAGGTGGATGGAACCCTTAAGATTTTCAGGGATTACCAATGCTTTAACTGGACTATAATGATGAACCAGAACTTGTTACCTCTAATAGATAATCTATTTGAAAAACACCTAGGAGCTATAGTTTTATTGAAGATCAACCTAAGTGCAGTATATCATCAGGCATGAGTAAGGCCTTTAGATATAAATTGTCTAGATTTCCGAATTTGGTGTAGTTTATATGAGTTCCTTGTTAAGATTTCAAATCTTATAAATACACCCTCCTTCTTCCTGGACTTTATGAATAGGTTTTTCCATCCCTATCTGGATTTCCTTCAAGGTTTCTGTAGATGACAACATAGTATATTATCATACTTCAAGTGACCATGAAATATATCTTGATATCATATTGAGTACACTGAGAGAGAATTAGTTTTATTCTATGTTCACAAAGTACCACTTCTATATTGGAAAGTATCAATTATTGGGTTATAATATCTCTAAATAAATCATATAAGTTGATTGAGAGTTGGTGTTGGTTTTTTTCTTCCTGGAAGCATCCCAAGAATGTGTTTGATATAAGGAGTTTCTTGGGGCTTGATGGATATTAAAATAATTTCCAACATGATTTATCATACCTTTCTACACCTCTTAATAATTTGACTAAGAATGGTGTGATATTCTTCTGGTCAGAATTTTGTAAGGAATCCTTTCCAAAGCTGAATGGAAGGATTACCTATGCAGCATCCCTACTTATATTAGATCATAGAAGTGGCTATTGAGTGTTCTATGATGCATCAGGCATATAGTTGGGTGTATTATTGATGAATGGGAATGAATTCATTGCATACAGGTATTTCCAATTTAGAACTCACGAGAGTAATTACTCAACACATGACCTCAATCTTTTAGTTGTCATTCATTCCTTGTGTTTTATTGAGGAACTATCTGATGTGAGATTAAGTTTTGGTGTATAAGGACCACAATGTCCTCAAATATATCTTTAAGTAGAATGAATTGAATATCATACTTTGAATATGGGTCAAATACCTTCATCCTTTAGATTTTAAGCTAGCCTATATGCCTATAAAGGTTAATGTGGTAGCTTATGTGCTGATATAGAAAACTCAAGAACAAGAAATTCAAGAAGATATTGCTGAATGGAAGTTAATGGACCATATATCTAATATTTACATCAAGTTTCATAAGTTTCATGAGATTCCATTTCACACAGCCTTATCTGTTACCAGTTCACTCCATGATTTGGTGAAGAGAAGGAAGTTCTCAGACCAATATGGTTTGGTCATATGGGAAAGATTTTTCGGTGAGGACCCTCCTCTAGATTTTGTTTTCAATGGAGATGATATCATTTGTATACATGGGAATATCTTGGTTTCTATGGACATGACCTAGGATTTCATGGGAGAATACCATGATTTTTAGTGGAAATTACACCAAGGTATCTTCAAGATGTATCATGATATGCGTCCAAATTATTGTTGGACTATAATGAAATTTCAGATAAAAGGTTTTATCACTAGGTGTTCCACAATTCCACAGTTGAAGGTGGAACTCTAGTGACCCAATGGATTCTTTCGACCATTACTAGTCCTATAATGGAAATTGGATGACATAAAAATAATTTTTTGACCAGATTTATTAAGGTCTCATCATGGTAGAAATGTAGTTTGGGTAGTCATGGATCGACTAATGAAGGTATCTCACTTCGTTCCTATTTGGGGGACTTTCTCAATTGATGAGATAGAAAGAAGGTATATTTGTTAGATTTTACTCTTACATGGTGTCCCTAAAACTATCTTTTTAGATATGGATTCTCATTTCACATTGAGGTTCAAAAAAGTGTTACATAAATATTTCGGTATATAGTTACTTCTGAGAATATATTTTCACCCTCAGACCAATGGTCAGTCGAAATGAACTATACTGGTATTGGATAACATTGTTTGAGAATGAATCCATGGTTTTCAGAGGTTATTGGGAGCAACATGTTCCTATCATTGAGATTTCCTATAATAAAATCTTTTATAAAACAGTTACGATGGCTCCATATGATACCTTATATAGTAGGCCATGGTGCTCACCTATTTTCTAGCTTGAGGTAGGGAGGCAGTGATTCTAGGTCCTCATATCATGTAGGTAACTTCAGAGAAGGTTTAGTTAATTAGGTAACATATTTCTAATTATAATTCTTGATATAAATCATATATTCATCACCATCTAAGACCTATGGAGTTCATGGATGATGATATTGTTTTCATTTAAATATCACATAGGATGGGTTATATGCATATACAAAGGCAAGGTAACATGTCACCTCATTTTATTGGGATATTTGAGATCCTGGTGTGATTCAGGAAGATATGAAATTTGTTTCTATTACCTCATAGGAACCATTTCATGCCTGATGCCTTCCACATTTCACATCTTCTCTGTTACCTAGACAACCCACCTCATACTTTTTATCTCGATGATGTCGAATTGGATGGATATGATTTTTTAAGGTGTATCCCATACACATTGTAGACCAGATCATGAAGGATATATAATGACGGTATATCCTATTAGTATGGCTGTTATAGATGTATGTCGGTGTTTGTGATGAGACTTGGGAGATAAAGAATGACGAATGTGCTCCATTTCTAGACTAATTCTCAAATGAATCTTTTCCACCCATGGAAGGGAAACTCGAGGATGATCTACTTTAAGGTGGGAATTTATTAATAATCCTGTTTATTATGAAGTATGGATCCTTTTATTTTTAATTTAATTCCTTCATTTTATCCATATAAACCTTCCAAATATATTAATGAAGTTTTTGGGAGTTTCAAGAGTTTATTTGAATCATGGAGCTCTTGTTTTTAGAGGAATAGAATAGGAAAATGGCTGGCACATGGAAGATAAACTATGAACCTCAAACCATATGGCCCAATGAGGGTTCCACATAGTTATTCCAAACCATGAGATGGTGGATTATACCATGAAGGGTTATGACTGATGGTGTGCATGGGCAATCCATGGGGTTTTTAACCATGCGATGCTTTTCATACGATGTTTCTCTATAGTCAATGGTGTGTACACAATCGACACATAGTTTATCCAACTGTAAGGAAAAATCATACACCTCTCAATGTTTGGGAGTTTTCATAAATTTTCTCCTATATTTATATATCTCTCCTCTCATTATCTTTTTGTTATTTCTAGTTGCTAGAGGGCTTCATATCCTCCTTTTAGGTCTATTCTGATTACTAAACCTAGCCTTTGATGAAACTATTTTTCTGGCCTCCGAATCGACTATTTTACATCCTATTGGTTATCCACTAGTAATCTCTCTAATACTTATACTACTTCATTTATTTTTCTTCTTATCCATGATCGTATTTTTGTGAAGCAGTATATACCCTATTTTATTATACGATCCTAGAAATATCACTTGTCATCATTGGAGGTTGAAAATTCAATGAGGGATTCCCAATTAAGGTAAATTATTTATTTATTTCTTTGGTGACCTATTTATAGATTATCTATGACACCGTTCTGGTGATTTTGACTTGACCTTTGATAATGAAACTATTCCTAATAATTAATAAATCATGAAATGAATTTATTGAAATTTGTATATATATATACAACATGGAAATAGAAAATGTAACTATTATTGAATTTATAATTGGTTTCTTGACCCTAATTTTCATTTCCATCCTTAATGAATGGTAATGGAATAAACCTATTAAATGATTATATAATTGAAGTGATAACTTGTTACATGTCCCTAATTTATCTTTTCATGTTTAATGAAATGTAATGGGAAACACCTTTTAAATGATTAAATAAAATGTGTATTACATGTCCTATGAGTATATATGATATAGCTGGAATGATTATATGGTGCCAATTGATTGGAACATTATTCAACTTTATAATAATGAAATGTTTCGAGGTAGCCTTGGATTCCTAAGGGAATACCTTGAGCACTTAGAGGACGTCATCCTGATTCATTGAGATGATTCTCATGGGAGATATTCACCATATAATCTGGTATATTTATTATTACATTAATGTCACAATGTTATACTGATGATTCACCTGACATTGTTTCCATATATTAGAATGCATTTTATACACTCCTTGGATTCATGTTGATTTTTCAGTCAAGTGGCACCATCAATTATCCCTATTGGGCCATGTCAGACATAGAAAGGATTATAGTTGATGAGATATTGGAAATATGTTAGACTCTTTTATAGTGGAAATCCTAGGGTGTACCCCTTAGATTAGACTCAAACCCTTATTCCCAGACTGGATGAGTTACTATAATCTGTTGGCTAACCCATAAGGTAATGGATGCATTGGATTCACCATAGATACTAACTTATTATTAGTATGATCTATTTCAATATCATTTAAAACCTTATGTGCTCCATATATATAAAAATAATCTTAAATTAATTAATTAAATGGTTACATGTTTATAAATATCATATTAAGATGAAGCATGTATGGGATGGTTATTTTTCACATATTTTCTTTCATATATACCTACAAACTATAAGGTTAATATTTACATATTTTATTGTAAATATGTCATTGAGGATGGCCTAATATGTTTTTTATTACACAAAATCTGGTCTATAGTTAGTACCTGATATTATTATATGATTATAGTTGTGGATAGGGGGAAGTGTCCAACTTTGGACACCTGAATTGGTTGATTTCTTTTGGATGTGAACTTGGTAGTAGATGACCAAGATAGAGCTCTAAATTCTTGGATATATTTGGATTATTTATATTATTTTTTAAAAAATATACTATATTTCTACTTACATATATGACTTATTTCTGTTTTGTAGAGACATTCCATCATCAAATTTTATATGAAATAGTTTATAGCTCTTGAGTTGATTGTTTATTTCCTTAATGCTTAGGATTTTCTATTCTACCATCTTCATTAATATTATGATTTTTTTATCCATCAATTGTCCAATCTATGATCCACTCTTACTAGAGGTTATAATATCCTCACAGACACACCATATACCCTCACTCTTAGCTTACAACATCTTGTGTATTAAGAGGAATGCTTGAGGCCATGTGGATGACTGGGTTCAGTTACACAAGAGTAAACCTTGTCCAGAATGTCACATGGTGGGTATCTTTAACATAACATTTTCTATGATTTTGTATATTAAAAAATCTATGAATTGTTAAAATTTTATGCTCTCATGTCTCCCATTCTTTGATTCAATTATGATTCATGACTTATGTACTATCATGATTTATGATATGACTCCGGTTTATGATCTATGATATACAAGGAATGGTTTTAATATGTTATTCTCTTCTTCTCATACAATTATAATAATGATATATTGATATATCTCTTGTTTACCCATAATAAGAATCTAAGCTCACCGTTTTTAGGTTTACTCTCCTAAGGTTATGAAAATATTTATTGTATATGATATGTCTAAGAAGGGTGCTAGTTATGAAGAACATAATTGAATATTGTGTAGGTCACTTATGTAATATTTGTTTTTTGTGTCCTAGATTACCAAGGAATAATACCATTTTGATATTCACCCATGTTTTTGTATAATGTAAGGAATAATGATCTAAAACAATGTAATATATATGTATGTACACACTAGGTTGCTATAATGATCAAATCTATGTGACTTAAAAAGTAGAAAATTATTGTAAAAGTATTACCCATTCTCAATACACCTCTTATACATGCAAACAAGGGATAAATTTTGAGATATTTTAGACAATTTTAGGTTAATTTAGCTTATTAATGTAATTTAATTTTACCCTGGTAAATCATTTTTTACCTAGAAAAAAATTTGTATGATGAAAAATAAGATTAACTATATAACAAAATTTGAACATGATAATTAAAAATTGTAAAATCATTTTTCATGAATGAATTATAGAAGTGGTAATAAAAATTTAAACAATATTATTGTTAATAGTAAAAATATTGTTTTTATCAAAATTCTCTTTTAAGAATAAATATTAATTTACAAAAAAATCTTGTCTAGTATTGATATTAAGGACATTTATTTACTAATGATTCAAAAATTTTGAGTTTTAAAGAAAAAAAGATTAAATGGATCATTATGAAAGAATAATAAATTAATAAGAACCACATTAGTTTTTATTATAATAAAACACAACTTGGGTTCTAATAGTTAAATACTAAATTAATAAATTCAACATGTTATTTTTAATTAAAAAATTTTACTCATTAAATGTTTATTTAGAGAAAATATTTTCATATTTTCATTTTTATACTATAATGATGTAAAAAAATTTATGATACTTGAAAAAGCATTATTTACACTATTCACTTGAAAATAATTTTTTTAGAAAAATTAAAAAGATCATCTTAAGCTAATTTTGAAATTGTGAATCATAAAATGAAGATCATTTTCTATCATTTAAATTTTTAGAATTATAAATTAATCTTTTAAATCAAAATATAAAATAATGAAAAGATGCTTCTATAGGAAATGAATTCTTTAAATCATTAAGTCAAATTAATCTTATTACATATCAATTTATAATAAAATAAATTTAAAATATAGTATTTAATAAATTGAATAATTATATATTAGCATATTCATATTTTAAAATTGATCATTTTAATTTATTAAAAAAAATAAAAAAACCCGAAAAATTATTGTTTGAAATTAATTAAATTTTAATATTAAATGTATTTTACCAGATCTCATTTAGTATTTTTATTTTATCCATAAAATTTTAATCAATTAATTGGTATTTGAAGTCATCAAATAATAATATATACAAAAATAAAATATATAATTTTATAATAATTAATTTTATTACCATTTTATTTACTTTAGGTCGTTCACTTTTAATTTTCATAATGATTTTATTTTCATTTTATTCACCAAATTTATTAATTTTTATCTTAAAAAATAATAAAATTTATTTTCATTTTATTTTAGTTTATTTTATAATGAATCAAAAGATATGAGACATGTTTAATTTATTCCATAGAGAAATACATACTAAAATAATGGGATGTAACAAACATACATTATTATTATCTAATATAGATATATAGTATGTGGTTATATGTTATAGATATTCTCAAACCATCTATGTAAGAATAACATTTTATAGATTTGGGATTTATTACGAATTAATTAAAATAATGAGTGATAAATAATAAAAAATTTCTATTTCTAAAAATATTATTCATAATTCATGTACTAAACATATAGAATTGACATATCTACTCATTCAGGATCATGTTCAAAAAGGAGATATCATCTTGGAGTTCATTATTATAAAATATCTATAACACTATAAAATTTTAGTATATTTTTTATTTAAATAAATAATTTGTTGAGTATTATGTATCACATGTAGAACTGAACTAAAAAACCTTATTATAAGATATTACATTTCAAGGGAAAAATTTATACATTAATAATTTACAATGTTAATTGTCATTAATAAAATTACATGAATTGAAAAAACCACAATTAATTAAAATGATAATAAAATTATTTATGAATAAAACATATATGCTAATTCATTACATATTATTACTTTATGTGTTATAATAACAATGAATTGATTAAAATTCAAGGGTTATAATATAAATAATTAATGGAATGTGATTGTAGACATTTAATATTAAAAATTAATTTTTTGAAGAAATGTTTGATTATGTTATGTGTAATTTTTTCTTAATAAATTAAATTGATCATTTTATTAAAGATGGTTATGATAATATAAAATGCTTCAATTCATTAATTATAGAGTTATATTCTATTATTTAGAAATTGATATGAAATAATGATAAGAACACTTAAAGGTAATAATTATTTGTTTATAAAAATTCAATATCATTATAAATTTTAATGAGAAATTTATAAATTTTTATTTTTAATTTCAAAAAAGAATAATAATTTTTGATTCAGAAAGAATCAATTAAATTAGGATTATTAATTTTGATTTTTTTAAAAAATTAGTTTTTTGTGGAATGGTTGAAATACAGTGTTTACCAATATAGAAAATTTTAAGACATCGATATAGTAAAGGTATCATGCAAAAAATATATGAAAACACTTTCTCAAAAAAACATTTGATGGAATAAATTTATTCATTTAAATATAAGATGTTGAATTTATAAATATATGCTTTACTTTTTTAAACTTAAGTTATATTTTATTTTAATGAAAATAAATTCTATTCAGTAATTAAGTATTCAAAATGATCTATTCAATATGGTATTGAATAAAAAGTAAAAAAAAAACAGATTTTTTAATCATAAATAAATGAATTTCTTGAAAATAAATATTATACTAGATTACGATGTAAATTCATTTTTATAGATAAAAGTGTATTTTCTTATCATTAAACACATATTTATGATAAATAATTTTTACAACATATACAAATTGAATCAATGAAAATTGAATTCATATTTTTATATAATTATATTAAATTTATGTTATAATTTAAAATTTATTTTTATGCATAAAAATAAGTTACCAATATAAAAAATGAGTTATTAAGTTAAAAGTAAGTTATGGTAAGGAGATATATTAATACTAAAATGCCTAAAATATCTTTAAAAATATCCCTTATTTGTTCATATGAGTTTTTTATTGACTAATACTCATATATTTTATATTATTTTCCACTTTTGGATCCACTTTACTCTAGAAGGGATATGTGTTTATATAATGTAATGAGTATTTACAAAAATACCACCCCACTCACTTATAAAAATATCCCATCACCACCAAAAATATTACCAAACCCTATGTCACTTAATTCAACAACTCTACGAATCAATCCATTTCCAATACATCTAGACACATTTTAAAGGTCTTGGTCAATCCAAAATACCATTATAATAAGTCTTAATTTGTTTGTTGAAGGATGATATCCAAGGAAGTGGTAATGGTTTTAATAGAGTAATTTTAAGTACCTTAATTCTTCCACAAAGTCCAAATATATTATACCCATACTATAATAATTACACTATTATCATTAATATACTAAAAATTTATAATTTTGATGGATGAAAAATTTTCTACTTTCCCAATATCCATTCAAAAAATGAAAAATGACATCAGTGTTATATACAGACAGTTGCCTCCATGAATTCCGTATCCATTTTCCATCATTATATTACATGTATTGATATAAAAATGAAATGAAATAATATAAAAAATATTTATGACATTATTAAACTTTTACAAATATAATTTTTCCATTATATTAATAATATAAAAAGTAAATAGTTATCATCAATTTAATAGCCTAAAACAAGCATAAAAAGGATATATAGTAAGTAATAACTTATTAAAGTTCACTTTTATTATCATTATTCAACTATCTCATCATGAATTTGATTTATCACTTTCATATATATTTTTGAAATAATTAATATTATGTGAAATTTGTATTATCATCATGAAATGGGGTGTTCTTACTTATTCAATAATTATAACATGATGTTGTTTTGGTTAGTTTTACCACCTATGTGAATCATGTTATAATGTTTAAGTAAATAATGATACTAAAATATTATATATTGGTGATAGTATTTAAAATTAATTAATTTAAAATGGTTTAATTATCATTTAAATTTTTTATATACATTTTTATTATCTAATAATATAATTCTTTTTATTGATTCGAAATTTCAAAAGAGACTAATTATTATGATTTCAATGAAAATTACATCCATATATTCTAGAAGATGACTATATTACTTCATTACAATATCAAAAAAATAATAATATATACCTTCTTAATTTTTTTATAAGTTTAAACAGTGATTGAGGTTCAAGAGTTAGAACCACCAAATAAAAACATATCCGGAAAATGAATATTTAACAAAAAAAATTGTCGATTTCAACAAAGAATTATTTCTAAAGGGTTAATATGAAACTGTAAGGGAATTTTATTTGGTAATATAAATATAAATATATTTATTATATATATATATCCAAAAAGACTTAATTTTTTTTGTCTAGGATGTCAGAGCATGTCCGACTAAGTGAACATCTAAAGTAAGGGTTTCTTTTCTTAATTTCCCTTTAATGAGATGTTCATCATACAACTTATTTTATTTTATTTTGTGTGTATTCATACAATGAATATATTTTATGATTATTTAAATGAATTTATTTTAATTTAAAAATCTAACTAATTTTCTCTTCAATGGTTTTTTATGGAAAAGTTACTATGATAGTAATGGGATTCCTAACTCAATTTCCTTTCATTGAGTTATATCATTTCTACATTGACTATGTTATGAAAATATTGCGAGTGTTATGTTCTATGATTTTCTTATGTTTTATTTAATTTTTATATTTAATTTCATTTCTATTACATAATAATTACCTTGATTTATTCTTACATCACTTGCATGGATAATTACAAGGGTTTCGTGGCCTCAATTTGAATTCAGCGAGACATATTTTATTTTTTTCATAATTCTTCCATTGATTGGATTTTCTCGATTTAGTGTCCAAAAAAATCATATATTATATTTTATTAATTAAATATATTTAAAATTAAAAATCCATTTTATTCATTAAATGTATTTTTATTCAAGTGATATAAAATTAGTGAATGTTCTCTATCTCTATTTCCATTTCCTAAAACATAATTCTAGTAATGCATTGATTTCCTTTTATATGGGGAAAAACCAATTTGATACAATATAAAAACAGTCTATTCTTAATAATACTTTTTAATATTATATTTTTTGTTCTCTTCTTCAATGATTTTTCATTCAATTTTCACCAATGTTTTATGGGGTTTCTCATCTCAATTTTCGTTATTTAAAACTTAATTGAAATTATACACCTATTTTAATTTATATAGTTTGTATACTATGTTTTTAAAATATTATACCATGAATCTAGTTATACTAATGGTTTTTTATGTTTCATACCATGTCCATTCTCATGAATTTATTTATACTCACGGTTTTTTTAAATTAGTTTTGATTTAAAATCCATAACGGGTTTTATTTAAATTTATTTCTTTAAAGCATTTGAAGCCATTTTAACAACTCTTTATCTTCTATTTTTGTATTCTTTATACTATTTAAGAATATTTCTCTCTATAAATCAATTATTATATCAGTTCATTTTCAAATATCTTTGAATCATTACATGGTTTCAAATGGTATCATTTTAACTCTTTCCGTAGATGTCAAATTTTACTTTCCAAAAAAAAATGTGAAAATAATGTCTTTTAACATTTAACATTAGACTAAATTCTCCTATCATCACAACTATTCTTTGGTATTAATTTACCTTTCCATTTTTTTTAATAATTTTTCAAGGAAAATATATTTTCATTATTCTATGAATAAACAATCTTGAGGTTTTACTAAAATAAAAACATATTTATTATTATATTTAAAAGAATATTTATAATGATATTATAATAGTTTTCATACCTATATTAATAATCTTTAATATTTTTTAGGCTTCTATAGGGGTATTCTAAAATGAAACCATCCCCCTTCCTTCTCTAGTAGGTTAATTATAATTTCATATCTATTTTTTTAAAAAATAATTTCATTTTAGGGGTTAATTATACTATGTTGTAATTTTGAATATTTTGATGTTATCATGGAATAAATATGTAAGGTTTATCAATATTTTATGGGTAATACAATTATGTCAATCTAATTCATCATGAAAGGTTGTATATATCATTAGATCAGGATGTAATGTGGGATGTAATCCCATTTATACTATGTTATGGGATATGGGTGTTTAGACCATGTTCACTATGTTATAGTATGTTGGTCTTTATCCTATGTTCTCTATATTATGGGACGGTGGTCAACCTTTCCCATTATAAGGTGAATTAATTACATGTAAGATTTTATATATGTTATTATTTCTATTCGTATGTTTGTACGACACTATTATGTTATAAAATGAAAGTATCATATTCTCTCATGACTCATTATTATTGAATCATGATTCTAATATACTATAATAGATGAACTTTACATTGATATTTAATAAAGGATATTATTTTTTATTATTACCTATGCGTCACATGTAAATTCCAGATTCTTATGCATGTGTTATGTTTTTTGGAAATTTTTTTATTATTCTCTAATTTACTATGTCTTCTATAAACAAATTATACCATGAATCTTGGTTCAAGATCTATGTTTAATTCTTTATGACTTTTATATGTCATTCCTATAGAAAGTTTTTATATTGTACAACATATTTGAACATCTATGATAACTGGTTATCAATAAATGTGTTTACCCTGACATGGAATTGGAACATAACCCTGTCATGTTTCCACTTCCCCAAGTTATGATGATTAATATTATTTATTCCAAGTATATTAGGGTAACATGTATTTAGTATTTTTTGAATGATGTTTAAGAATTTTTATAGAATAAAAAATTCATGGGGTAATGGGGAAAATAACCATTTTCTAAGAAATGTATTTCTTTTATTACATAATGTTTTTCTTCTAATTATCGAAACCCACAACCCTAAAATTTCATGGATATATAAGTGACTCAATGTTGTTTTATTATTGTATGGATGGTGAAATTTGGGTTATATTAGTTGGTATCAAATCCCTTATATATAGAATATGTTATTATCGCCAGTTACGGGTTAATGGGTCTAGGGTGTCTCAATGGGTGTCAAATATAGTTTATAAAGAATATATTTTTTAACACTAAATCTAGGAGTGTGGGCCTAGGAAGGATTAGTTGGTACCATAATAAGGTTAAATAACAATATAGGTTAGAACATTATTTTTTATTTATATTTAAGTGTTGTTGATACTATCATGGGTTGATAAGATTATTTTCAATGATATGTTTAGGGCAATAGATATCCATTTTGAGGAATTATGTGATTAGATTTTTATGTTCAATAATGATAATTTGTTAGTTATTTAATTTTGAGGAATTGATACCCATTTTGAGGATTAGATAAATATTTGGGTTGGTATGTGATTTGATATCGAGCTAAATATATTTAATTGTTTTAATGTGATAGTATATTTTAGGAATATATTTTTATTAGTGTAGATTACCTAGGGGTCAAAATATTATTTGGTTAAAAGTTGATTTAGGTAAATTTGGTAAATGATTAATATATTTTTAGATTATTTATGATTAAGTTATATATTTATTGGTGTGTGATTTTGAAAATTAATAATGTTGTTTGGGGATAATGGTTAGCATCAAAATCTAGTAAAAATGGTTAATAAGATTTTCGGTATTAGAATATTGTATAATAAATTATGATAAATTTGGGTCAGTAATTTTTAAGAATTAACTAATTTATATCAAGAGGATAAAATATAAGGAAATTTATATTGAATTAAAAGTGTGTTTTAGTATAAGGCCCCGAACTTAAACCTTACTTAATATTGAATTAAATGAATAATTCACGTTGAGGATCTTTTCTGGTTTAGAGTTTTAGAGAATTAGAACATAACTATTACATTTCAAAAGATTACAAGGTAGTCACTTCTACTAAGTTTCCATAATAAAAAAAACTCTTAAAAGAAACATGTCTAGTTCCATGTTTTATATAGCATGACATTCCCTTGATTCCATCCTTGACCTTATTCCACATTAAGTCCTGTGAAAAACATTTCAAAAAAACTTGGGGTGAGCATAAAAAGCTCAGTAAGGGATACAGAAAGAATGAAAACTATTAGTTTTTCAAACATCAAATAAACCATATATACTCTATCAAAGTAATACCTTCACCTTCATGAAGTAGTAAAAACTCTTCACTGAATAAACTATCATTACTTACCTTTTTGTAACCAAAGGATTACCATAAAATCCATAAAAAGAACACATAACATATATAAAGGTAACTTGGGACATAAACATACTTAAGTGGAATAACCATACGGTCGACTTCCACACATATCACTTAATGGAATAGCCATATGGCCAATTTCCATTCATACTTAATGGAATAGCCATACGGACGACTTCCATACCCAATGCATTGGAGGTTATAACGTAACCACCCGTCCTGGTATTCACAGCACCACCCGTCATATGGTTTATAACGTAACCACCCGTTAAAATGTCCAAGTACCAGTATAAAATCATAAAACATAAAACCAATATAAAGGAATGATAACATTTCCACATTTCAATCACAATATATCATAAATATATTGACATAATATAATCCTTTTTCAAAACCATTTTCAATACCAAAATACATAAAAGAGTATATGGTATTTATTTTATTCTAAAAACATTTCGGCTTGTTGAGAAAGCCAAAGACCAAATAATACTCGCGGCGGCGGAAAAGGTCGTTGTCGCCGCGTACGTTAAAAGAAACATTCCTTTTTGTTGTTTTGTAAAACTCTTCTTAGAAAAAGATTCCTTTTGTATAAAAGTAAAAGTCAAATGGGTTTATACACCGTATAAAAGAAAGTTGTGTATAAAACGAAATATGCCTCAATGAAAGGAGATTGAGACGGAGTCCCTTACCTCGGGCCCGACATGACTCGATCGTTCTTTAAAGTCCTGAATAATAAACATGAGTTAATTTATACTTGATTAAGAACCTTTTTAAAGTTCATTCTTCCTTTTATATCACTGATTGCCATGTTGTAAACATTATGTAACCATTTAAGTTAATAATGTTTGTTTTGTCAATATTTGGTTCTTAAGTCGAAAGTGGACTTCTTACAATTACATGTTGTTCGTGTGGTCCAAGGTTCTTTATATACAGAATGACATTCCTGATTTGGATATCATATATATTATATATATCCAGAATATATATGTATTTATAATATTACATAATCATTTAGAGGTAATAAATGAAATGCACCGTTCATGGAGACGGTAAGCCGTACGTACGCATGAACGCTACTTTCATTTCTTTGTCATATTAATGGAATTAAAACTAAATGAGAGGTATGTATATTTTAATTCCAGAATTATATTCATCATTTAGATATATCATTAATTATATATATCCATTATATACATGTACTTTTAATAGTACATTACATTTGGGGATAAGAAATGAAATGCACCGTTCATGGAGACGGTAAGCCGTACGTACACATGGATGCTACTTTCATTTCTATCTCATACTTTAATGGAAAGAAATAATAATGATATAGAGGTATATTATAATTCCAGTATAACATCATATATAATAACTTTAAATCCATCCTTTACACGTCCCACATATGGCATTAACGAATCACATCACTTTGAGGGGGCGGTAGTCCGCACTTCCTTAAATGAAGATATCGTGTTTACCCATAATGGAAACCATAAAGGTATGCCCAAAATGAAAAATACAGAATCTTAAAGAAAAAATAAACATATTATATATCATATATAAAAATAGTGACATCATAATGGCCACCTTTGAAGGTGTTAAAATAGTATTGAACAATCATCGTTTCGGGAGGCAGAATTTCGCCATCCACGAAAGCCGTATGTTCTTTAACCATTTGATGTGGTTGTGTGAGAGTGTAGCTAGAATAAATCTTATAACAACATACTAGTATATTGAAGATACTGGTGTTGTTACAAAAGAAGTAAATAAAAAGGGTTTAGAGGGTTGGAGAAGCAAAATAAAACAAATGAACAAGAGAGAATGAATTACCTTTAAAAGTGTAACTCCTTTTGATTTGAGCCTGAAGGCTTCCTTTGAAAGGATTAATCCCAAATGGAATCCTCTAGGATGAGGAGAGGGATGTGGAGAGTGTAAATGGTCAGGGGTTGGCCGAGCCAAAGGCTTGAGGAGTGTGTGAAATGAGGTAGAGGTGGGGGCCTTTTATAAGAGGAGAGGAGGGGCACTTTTGGAAAGTAAAGAAATATTACTTTATTTGAAAATGTGTTTCGGTTTTAAAAGGTCCCACATTGATATAATTCGCGGATAAGGTGATAAGGGTTCGAAATCCACTCATCCAATTGGTTTTGGACATGTGTAGTTCATAGATTTTACATTATCTTTCACTTTTATTTAAATCGTCAAATAATGATGTCATCGCTGCATCATTATTATGTCATAAATAATTTAATTTATTTAATGTCTAAAAATTATAAAACAAATACTATGATTTAGGAAATATTTTTATCTTTCCAATGAATATTTATAATCAAAAATCTGATCTTTATAACCCCATGTAAATTTTTGTTTCGTAAAACATATTATGTTTGTGTCATTTTTACTTTTACATTAAATAAAAAGTTATTTATGTCATTTCCCAACCAAAGTGTCTCCATGGGGTCCCCAAGTTGAAACATGGCTTGTCTTGGTCGGCCATGACACAACCAATGAGGGTAGGACATGTGTCAAGCTCATCTTATTTTATTAAAGCATTATTTTTACCTTTAACTACACTAATTACCACTAATCGCGATTAAGAACTTAATAAGTTACTATTCACCAAAAATTATTATAATCTCATTGAACCACATTTTACTTCTTAATGACAACCATGTATGTAGGATTTTTGAAATTCAAAACACAATGATGGAAAAATTTCATTTAAACGGAAAATCAGTCTTTATAAGTACCACTTAGTGGTTTCACTATTCATCAAAAATTGAAGTTTTTCAGAAAATTACCAAAAATTCACCCTAAGCTATATTTCATATTACGATTTCAAAAATGAAGTATATTTTACAAAATTAAAAACATATAAGTCACATTAATTAATTTAATAATTAATTCCCGCTGTCAGAGCAAATAGCGTGTTTTTGTGAAACAATAAGTATCAAAAGATTGACACTAGTTTAAGTCCGATTTCAAAGTGAAATTAATTCCAACGACCACTATTGGATTTAATGGTAAAAATATTTTCTAATTTCACTTTAAAACCAATTCAAAATATAATCTAATCATATAAATAAATTATATTAAAAGATGTTTTGAATTAAAATACAACATTTTACACTATTCATTAAAAAAATGAACTTTATCAGAAAGGTACCAAAAATTTACACAAAGTAAATTTTGATGTCCCAATTATAAAGAAGAGTTATATTTGGTCCAATATAATGTATAAGATCGATCAAAACTATATTTAATGACGGTTCTCCGTCAAAAGGTGATAAGTGGACCTTTCGTGAAAATTAGGGTATAAATGCCTAAAATTGAACTCTTTCTATATTTTAAGCCTTTATCTTTTATTGGGTAAATGTAAAAACATTTAAAAACATATATAATCATATTTTAGTTATTTCAATCCATTCTCGCCAGTACAACGGCTACTCGTTAACTAAAATTTAAAATAATATTATTTTATTACTTGTGTGCAACATAAGTTTTCAAAGAAACTCATCGTTGCGTACCGGGTACGCTATCGAACGTAGAACCCCCATTTAATTAAAATTAATATTTAATTCATAAATATTAATAAATATGAAAATTCTTTATTCTTTATTTACCTATGATGTTACATCCTTCCCCCCTTTTGTGAATTGCATCCTCACAATTTTATTCACTTATCAAAATAAGTGGGGGTATTTATCCCTCATAGCATTTTCAGATTCCCACGTTGCCTCCTCAATCACATGGTTTTTCCACAAAACCTTTACCTGATGAATCACCTTATTCCGTAACACCTGCTCCCTGTGGTCAAGAATCTGGACCGGTTGTTCCTCATAAGATAGGTTCTCTTCCAGCTGAACTACCTCTAGACTCAAAACATGAGATGGATCTGGCATATACTTCCTCAACATTGAAACATGAAAAACATTGTGTACCTGAGATAAACTCGGAGGTAAAGCCACTCGGTATGCAACTGATCCAACTCTCTCCAGAATTTCGTATGGTCCAATAAACCTTGGACTCAGCTTTCCATTCTTACCAAATCTCATCACACTTTTCCAAGGAGAAACCTTGAGAAAAACATGATCACCTACCTCGAAAGATAGATCCTTCCTCCGGTTATCCACATAACTCTTCTGCCTGCTCTGAGCTGTTCTCATGTGCTTCAGAATCAACTGAACTTTTTCTGCTATCTCTTCTACCAGTTCTGGTCCCATCAGCTTCCTTTCACCCACTTCATTCCAAAATGATGCAGTTCGACACCGCTTCCCATATAATGCCTCAAATGGTGACATCTGTATACTGGAATGAAAACTGTTATTATAAGAAAACTCAACCAAAGAAAGTTGTTGGTCCCAACTTCCCTGATAATCCATAGAACAAGCTCGTAGCATATCCTCCAAGGTCTGAATTGTTCATTCTGACTGCCCATCTGATTGAGGATGAAAAGCCGTACTAAAATTTAATTCAGTACCCAACGACTTCTGAAGGCCTTTCCAAAAGTTAGATGTTAACCTGGGATCACGATCAGATACAATGGAGAGGGGAACTCCATGTAACCTGACTATCTCTTTAGGATACAAACAGGAAAGTTGATCTTGAAAGAAAGTATCTCGTATAGCAAGGAAATGAGCAGATTTGGTCAAGCGATCAACAATAACCCAGATTGCATTATTACCTCGAGATGTCCTCG
Source organism: Viscum album (assembly GCA_963277665.1). Lineage (NCBI taxonomy): Eukaryota > Viridiplantae > Streptophyta > Magnoliopsida > Santalales > Viscaceae > Viscum > Viscum album. The sequence goes on from OY728123.1 coordinate 1,101,923,534, forward strand.
GTAATCCCACAACAAAGTCCATGGATATGTTTTCCCATTTCCACTCTGGAACTGGTAAAGGCTGAAGAATCCCTTTCGGTAACTTCCGCTCTGCTTTAACCTGTTGACTTGTCAAACACTTCACAGTAAAATCAGCAATGTCTCTTTTCATTCCATCCCACCAGTAATAATCCCACAGATCTATGTACATCTTAGTACTGCCAGGATGAACTGAAAACGGGGAACTATGAGCCTCACATAACAACTCATTCTTCAACTGTGAATCACAAGGCACACATAACCTCTTCCCAAACCTCAAAACACAAACACAAACTTATCCAAGAACTCATGGAAAATTTTATTCATAAGGTCCATGAATAAAGAAGGTGCATTGGTTAACCCAAAAGGCATAACTACAAATTCATAATGGCCATATCTAGTACGGAACGTAGTCTTCGGAACGTCTGCTTCTTTTACTTTCAACTGATGGTACCTCGACCTCAAGTCAATCTTTGAAAAATACTGAGCTCCCTGGAGCTGATACCACTTCATTCGATGGCCCAACATCTGCTAAAGTTGTTACAAAGGATTTTACCACCCCTTTCTGCTTGTAGTCTGGCTGCATTCCCCCATTTGAGTTCTTCGTTGGACACTCGTTTGCATAATGACCCATTTCATTACACTTAAAACATCTTACCGTTGGATTTTCATTTCCTTCTTGATCATCTTCCTTAAAGATACGAGCAATATGACCAGACTTACCACACCGAAAGCACTTACCAGACTTGGATAAACATTCTCCAGGATTCATTTTACCACACTTCTCACAGGATGGATATTTGGTTTTCTTACCTCCTTGCTTCTTTGATGAATTATTCCCCTTTGCCTGCCAACTAGACCTCTTATTCTGTTGTTTGTCATAGAACACCTGATCATCGGCAAACTCCATTTCCACCTTCTCCGCACATCGAACAAGTTTTTCATAACTTTTGAACTCACGAGAAGCTAAATCCCTTCAATACTTTGGCTTTAACCCTGAGTAAAAACGGTTTATTTTACTATCAAGATCTCGTATGAAGTTTGGAGCATACCTTTCCAATCGAGTGAACTTTTCTTCATAAGCAGCCACTGAATCATCCTCCTGCCTCAATTCTAGGAACTGTTTTTCCATCCTAAGATGAACCACCTTAGGAAAATATTTCTCAAGAAACATACCTTTGAATTCGTCCCAGTGAAGATCCTCAATCTCATCACTATCCCTTATATTTTTCACCATCGACCACCACTGATCAGCTTCATCTTCAAAACGGTAAACAACAAGACTAACCTTTTGATGTTCTGAACACCCCATGACATCAAAAATATTCTCCAGTGCTTTAATCCACCCTTCAGCTTGCATAGGGTTAGATGATCCTCTGAATGATGGGGGATGTTGCCTCATGAAATGTTCCACCACTGACATGTTCCTCTGCGGTTGATCTGGCTGATCTCGTGCACGGATACCACCACCATTTATAGCCTGAGTCAACTGTGCCATCACTGCAACAAACTGTTCAGTTCCGATTCCGACCATCTCAGGTTGCTGATTTGGAAGGTTATCTTCCTCCTGATGTCATCCAAACATAGCTGCGTTGTTTCCTCTGTGGAAAACCATTCTGAACACAGAAATATCTTAGGCGAAACAACATGGTAATCCATAAATCCTATATCATTTCAATCATATTATAATTTAACACTTTTCTAACTCCTAAAGTTGTCTAAACCGACCTTTGATACCAACTATAAGGCCCCGAACTTAAACCATACTTAATATTGAATTAAATTAATAATTCACGTTGAGGATCTTTTCAGGTTTAGAGTTTTATAGAATTAGAACATAACTATTACATCTCAAAAGATTACAAAGTAGTCACTTCTACTAAGTTTCCATAATAAAAAAAACTCTTAAAAGAAACATGTCTAGTTCCATGTTTTATATAGCATGACATTCCGTTGATTCCATCCTTGACCTTATTCCACATTAAGTCCTGTGAAAAACATTTCAAAAAAACATGGGGTGAGCATAAAAAGCTCAGTAAGGGATACAGAAAGAATGAAAACTGTTAGTTTTTCAAACATCAAATAAACCATATATACTCTATCAAAGTAATACCTTCACCTTCATGAAGTAGTAAAAACTCTTCACTGAATAAAGTATCATTACTTACCTTTTTGTAACCAAAGGATTACCATAAAATCCATAAAAAGAACACATAACATATATAAAGGTAACTTGGGACATAAACATACTTAAGTGGAATAACCATACGGTCGAATTCCACACATATCACTTAATGGAATATCCATACAACCAATTTCCATTAATACTTAATGGAATAGCCATACGGCCGACTTCCATACCCAATGCATTGGAGGTTATAACGTAACCACCAGTCCTGATATTCACGGCACCACCCGTCATATGGTTTATAACGTAACCACCCGTTAAAATGTCTAAGTACCAGTATAAAATCATAAAACATAAAACCAATATAAAGGAATGATAAAATTTCCACATTTCAATCACAATATATCATAAATATATTGACATAATAGAATCCTTTTTCAAAACCAATTTCAATACCAAAATACATAAAAGAGTATATGGTATTTATTTTATTCTAAAAACATTACGGCTTGTTGAGAAAGCCAATGACCAAATAATACTCGCGGCAGTGGAAAAGGTCGTTGTCGCCGCATACGTTAAAAGAAACATTCCTTTTTGTCATTTTGTAAAACGCTTCGTAGAAAAATATTTTTTTTGTATAAAAGTAAAAGTCAAAGGGGTTTATACACCGTATAAAAGAAAGTTGTGTATAAAACGAAATATGCCTCAATGAAAGGAGATTGAGACGAAGTCCCTTACCACGGGTCCGACTTGACTCGATCGTTCTTTAACGTCCTGAATAATAAACTTGAGTTAATTTATACTTGATTAAGAACCTTTTTAAAGTTCATTATTCCTTTTATATCACTTATTTCCATGTTATAAACATTATGTAACCATTTAAGTTAATAATGTTCGTTTTGTCAATATTTGGTTCTTAAGTCGAAAGTGGACTTCTTACAATTACATGTTGTTCGTGTGGTCAAAGGTTCTTTATATCCAGAATGACATTCCTGATTTGGATATCATATATATTATATATATCCAGAATATACATGTATTTATAATATTACATAATCATTTAGAGGTAAGAAATGAAATGCACCCTTCATGGAGACGGTAAGCCGTACGTACGCATGAACGCTACTTTCATTTCTTTGTCATATTAATGGAATTAAAACTAAATGAGAGGTATGTATATTTTAATTACAGAATTATATTCATCATTTAGATATATCATTCATTATATATATCCATTATATACATGTACTTTTAATAGTACATTACATTTGGGGATAAGAAATGAAATGCACCGTTCATGGAGACGGTAAGCCGTACGTACGCATGAACGATACTTTCATTTCTATCTCATACTTTAATGGAAAGAAATAATAATGATATAGAGGTATATTATAATTCCAGTATAACATCATATATAATAACTTTAAATCCATCCTTTACACGTCCCACATATGGCATTAACGAATCACATCACTTTGAGGGGGCGGTAGTCCGCACTTCCTTAAATGAAGATATCATGTTTACCCATAATGGAAACCATAAAGGTATGCCCAAAATGAAAAATACAGAAGCTTAAAGAAACAATAAACATATTATAAATCATATATAAAAATAGTGACATCATAATGGCCACCTTTGAAGGTGTTAAAAGAGTATTGACCAATCATCGTTTCGGGAGGCAGAATTTCACCATCCACAGAAACCGTATGTTCTTTAACCATTTGATGTAGTTGTGTGAGAGTGTAGCTCGAATAAATCTTATAAAAAACATACTAGTATATTGAATATAATGGTGTTGTTACAAAAGAAGTAAATAAAAAGTGTTTAGAGGGTCGGAGAAGCAAAATAAAACAAATGAACAAGATAGAACGAATTACCTTTAAAAGTGTAACTCCTTTTGATTTGAGCCTAAAGGCTTCCTTTGAAAGGATTATGCCCAAAGGGAATCCACTAGGATGAGGAGAGGGATGTGGAGAGAAAAATGGGCAGGGTTTGTCCGAGCAAAAGGCTTGAGGAGTGTGTGAAATGAGGTAGAGGTGGGGGCCTTTTATAAGAGGAGAGGAGGGGCACTTTTGGAAAGTAAAGAAATATTACTTTATTTGAAAATGTGTTTCGGTTTTAAAAGGTCCCACATTGATATAATTCGTGGATAAGGTGATAAGGGTTCGAAATCCACTCATCCAATTGGTTTTGGACATGTGTAGTTCATAGATTTTACATTATCTTTCCATTTTATTTAAATCGTCAAATAATGATGTCATCGCTGCATCATTATTATGTCATAAATAATTTAATTTATTTAATGTCTAAAAATTATAAAAAAAAATACTATGATGTAGGAAATAGTTTTAGATTTCCAATGACTATTTATAATTAAATATCTGATCTTTATAACCCCAAGTAAAAATTGTTTTCGTAAAACATATTATGTTTGTGTCATTTTTACTTTTACATTAAATAAAAGGTTATTTATGTCATTTCCCAACCAAAGTGTCTCCATGGGGTCCCCAAGTTGACCCATGGCTTGTATTGGTCGGCCATGACACAACCAATGATGGTAGGACATGTGTCAAGCTCATCTTATTTTATTAAAGCATTATTTTTACCTTTAACTACACTAATTACCACTAATCACGATTAAGAACTTAATAAGTTACTATTCACCAAAAAATTATTATAATCTCATTGAACCACATTTTACTTCTTAATGACAACCATGTATGTCTTATTTTTGAAATTCAAAACACAATTATGGCAAAATTTCATTTAAACGGAAAATCAGTCTTTATAAGTACCACTTAGTGGTTTCACTATTCATCAAAAATTGAAGTTTTTCAGAAAATTACCAAAAATTCACCCTAAGCTATATTTGATATTACGAATTCAAAAATGAAGTCTATTTTACAAAATTCAAAACATATAAGTCAAATTAATTAATTTAATAATTAATTCCCGCTGTCAGAGCAAATAGCGTGTTTTTATGAAACAATAAGTATCAAAAGATTGACACTAGTTTAAGTCCGATTTCAAAGTGAAATTAATTCAACGACCAATATTGTATTTAATGGTAAAAATATTTTCTAATTTCACTTTAAAACCAATTCAAAAGATAATATAATCATATAAATAAATTAGATTAAAAGAGGTTTTGAATTAAAATACAACATTTTACACTATTCATTAAAAAAATGAACTTTATCAGAAAGGTACCAAAAATTTACACAAAGTAAATTTTGATGTCCCGATTATAAAGAAGAGTTATATTTGGTCCAATAGAATTTATAAGATCGATCAAAACTATATTTAATGACGGTTCTCCGTCAAAAGGTGATAAGTGGACCTTTCGTGAAAATTAGGGTATAAATGCCTAAAATTGAACTCTTTCTATATTTTAATCCTTTATCTTTTATTGGGTAAATGTAAAAACATTTAAAAACATATATAATCATATTTTAGTTATTTCTATCCATTCCCGCCAGTACAACGGCTACTCGTTAACTAAAATTTAAAATAATATTATTTTATTACTTGTGTGCAACGTTAGTTTTCAAAGAAACTCATCGTTGTGTACTGAGTACGCTATCAAACGTAGAAACCCCTTTTAATTAAAATTAATATTTAATTCTTAAATATTAATAAATATGAAAATTATTTATTCTTTATTTACCTGGGATGTTACATTTAGTGTCATATTTAAACTGAATATATATAGGGATGAAATGAAAGTTTTAAAGGATTGTCCAATTAGGAAGGATTTTAACATGTTTATGTACTTTTATCATAACCATTTTGTCATAATATTTGGATAAAGGAAGGATCATGAAAATTAAGTCATGAAAGGTGATTTTCTAGAAACCCTTTAATCTTAACACATATGAAGTATAATTGGAACAAATGGAAGTGACAAAAGAAAATCATGATAAATTCTTATTGTGAGGTAAAATAAAAATCTTAAACATTATAGTAAGGTGGACGACTCAGTAAAAATTATATCATGAGTTATATTAAGAACACCCCATAAAATTTTAATGGTGAGAGAAATTAAAATTATAAGGGAATAATTTATTTAAGGGGGTACAATGTAACACCTCCGAATTTCATAATGTTTTTTCAATAAAGTAAATAATTTTTTTAGTGTATAACACACAACACAGGACTAAAAAACCATTACATATTATTTTATAAGGGATGTTAGCCATTAATACATTAGGAATATAAAATGTGAAACTTTGTTAATAAAATTACAACAAGTAAAAACCCTTATCTAAATAAAAATATAATAAATGATTTATTATAAGAAACATATATTTTAAATATAAACAATTATTATTTTATGTGTCATAATACCAATTAATTGATTAAAATTTAATGGTTAGAGGATAAATAATTAATGTTATGTGAATAAAGACATTTAATATAAAAAATTGATATTTTTCAAAGAACTTTTTTATGCATTCTATATTTTTTTCTTAATAAGTTAAATTTATTACTTTTTAACTATGATTCATATAATAAATAATTTTTCAATTTATAATTTAATACAATGACATTCATTTAATTTTAAATTTATAGGATGTATGATTAAATACATTTAGACTAAGAAATCATTTTTCTACAAGAGTATTTTCTTATTAAATATTGTAAAGATAAACTTATAAATACTTAAATAATAAATTGATAAAATAATATTTTTTTATGATTCAGAATTAAAAAATATCTTATGATACATTTTTTGGATTTTTATAAACATATTATTTTTTAGTAAATAGTGAAAATATAGTTTTTTTCAAATATTGCAACATTTAGGACTTCATAATAATATAATAATAAATTAACAATATATGAAAGCTTGTTCTATAAAAAATATAATTATCCAAAAAGTTATACATTTAAAAATAATATGTTCAATTTATAAATCTATGTGTCTTTTTTGGGACATATGTTATGTTTTATTTTAAAGAAAATCTAATTTGGACCTTTTTCATTTATTAATTAATCATATTGGTTTTTGTCTATAAATTTTAGTAAAACAAATATTATATTTTTAATTAAAAAAAATAAATATCATGGGGAACAATTATATACATGATTTTTTGGTAAATTCATGTTTATTCTCAATAGCGCATTTCTCGAAAAATCTATTTTTGTTGCCTTAAAGTATAATATTATTTAAATTATTTTTTACCCCCACTAGAAATTAAATATTCAAAAATGGGATACAAAATTTAAATAATAATTTTTTATTTATGTTATAAGGCATAAATTAATTTTTATGAATAAAAATATGTTTCCAATGTAAAAATAAATGAGTTGTTGTAGTAAATATAAATTATAGTAAAAAATAAAATTAAGTGGGAAAAACCAAAATATCTCAAACATTATAAATTATTTGTTTATATGAGAGTTAGATCAACCATGAATCATCCCCACTCCATTATTTTCAATTTTTAGAGATACTTTCTATTGAAAGTGATATGACTTTGATATAAATTATAGAGTATTTAAAAAAATACACCCCTCTAACTTATAAAATGATAGCTTCACCACCCCAATTCCCATCACATATTATTAATATTGGTTTGAACAATATCTAACTAAATATATCCCCAAAACTCATTTCCATTATCTATAAGTTCATTCCACAGACAAAGACAATTATATTAAAGATTAAAGTTTTTTAAGGGAGGATATCCATGGAGGAGGTAATTATTTTAATATATTTCATTAAAGATTATTTATTCATTAATATCCTCAAACTATATTATACTTATACTAGCTATAGATCACTATATACAACTGACCTCAAAGATGGGGTGAATAATTTTTCTTCATTTATGTATTTTATTTTCTTTTCAATTCAACTATAGAATCTCATAAATTTTTTAATACCTACATATATTCTAATAACCTCATCTCTGATAAAGTAATAATAACCAAGAGAGAAGTATACATGATTTAAGGGTTCATAAAATAATCTGAATCTATTTTATGTCTTTTATATTCCCAAATAATGTATCATCTAATATATGCCCATGTTGATACCACATTAATATATTATAAATACCAACTACAATCCTCTTATAACCATTCAGACTCCCCAATCACAAATATCATCATCCACAAATGGTTAGACACCCCAATTTCATGATACTCTATGATAAGTAGTTTGAAAACCCAATAAAATAATATTGTAGATTTGATAAAGTGATAAAAAACTAATTCTTCTTTAGGGAAACTTATTTTACTCTTAGATAATTATCTTCATATAATAAAAAATAGGATTTGTTTTTCCCAAGTTCAACAGCTACAAGATATTCAGTAGACATAAATGTTAACAAATACTACTAGTTTTGAAACTCTTTCAAAATATTGAAGGATTTGGATCTTCATATTCCTCCTAAATTCTCTAGCATTAGTTACTCATCTCTAAATGATGTCTAAGTATAAGGAATTTTATCACTCTCTTCATTAATGATGTGTATCAGACTCTCAAATTATTCTCAAAGTTTAATAAATATTCTTCATCACAAACAATTTCCATTTATATTCATGATAATATATTATAAATATTATTATCAAAAGAAGGACGTTTTTATCTAATATTCCAAATATGGAATTATTATAATTATTATAAATATTAATTATATTCATTTTTAATTTTTAAAATGATTTTAAATTTATCTTCTCATTTAAACGTATTTGAATCTGTGTCTATTCTTCTTATTAAAACACCATAAGACTTAGTTGTTATTACGTCTAAAATATTTAAATATTGTTAACTCATGATCCCAAAAAATATCATAGAATTATAAAGTAATTAAAATCACACTACAAATATGGACGAATTAATGTTGAACCGTGACTACACATACATCATAAAATGTCACTGTTTCTCACAATTGGACTAAAAACTAACGAATAATTTCAAAACATACACATATATTTCACAAGAGTTTAGTCTTATCTCAATTCAAAAAAAATCAATGGAATAATGTATATTTCATCAGTGTAGTGAATCTATACATTTTATCCAGCTTCTTTAGTCCTTGACTCGGCCTTTATTCTTGGAGAGGATCATGATCAATGCGAATGATCATTATATTTGAAATTTTAATATCATTATAAGGAATCTCTGCCTTAAATTAATAATAATATAAATTTTTTATAAAATGTTATTTTTCACCTTGCATAATCCATCACAAATTTTCTACATATTTGAATATCATCCATGTTATAGAAAATTTTCCAATAACATTGATCACGAGGTAATTAGGAGGCTATATAAGTTTTTTAAATTAATATATTTACTTAATGTAGAAACTACACACCATGGAGATCAACTATGAGGACAAAAAAATTCATATAAATTTTTTAACATAATGGATTGACCACAAGTGAAATATATTTAACTTATAGATCAAAACTTAATAAGATAAGAGACTATATAAATTTTTAAACTCAATATATCAACAACATATGAAAAATACCCACCATCAATAATGGACATATATATCGCTCATAAAAGTTTGACATAATGTTCACACATACACTGAATTAGATCAAAAATATATACCTCTACTCTATAATACATACCATTATATGACCTTCATAAATCAGGAATTACCAATATATATATATTCTTCAACCTTTAATTATTTAAAACATAACTCCAAAAAATATCTATACTTAATGGGCTGATATCTAAGACTTATAAACAACCAAAACTCATTCGCACATAGATTATAATCATCCCCAAATATAATTTTCATATAATCTTCCATATTAACTATTTTACGATTGATTTCTTTCAATATTCCTAGTAAAATTCCATTCCCTCCCCTATTAGAACAAAAACTAAAATATTCTTGATACATGTAGTAAATAATGTTTCATCCAAACTCATAAAAAATATCATAGAATCATAGATTCAAAATATAGAAAATAATTCTTGAGGATTTAATCCATAATAATCCTATAATTATCACCAAATCTTGCCACAAACACATATTGAAACATTGAAAATAAATATACTTCATTAAGTGTGTATTTAAATCCCCCAATTAGATTTTATTTTAGATATCATGAAACATTCAGTTCCTCATGTAAATATTTGTTCATATATTTATACCCCATATTGAGAGGATACACAAAGGCATCATTGATGGCTTCACATATCATCTACATATACTAACACAATTTTCTTAACACTAATATTGAACAAACCAAAAATCCATCCTACTTGATATATGTATAATAAAAAATTATTTCCTAGGAAACATGCCTTGAGTAAAAAAACTCTAGGCACACATGGTCTTGCCCTTTGAATAAAAAAAATTAATGTATAACAAAGGAGATCATATTATCTATAAAAAACATCATGCAATATTATACTCAAAATATCATCCAAGAGGCTTCTCATATTAGTTTTTTGAAAAATAAAATTCTTCTTAAACACATCATGATAATCCCATCAGAATGTTCGTGTGAAAAGAACAAAAATAACCCTTTATATCACCATATAATCAACCAATAATAATACATTTTGAATAAGTTTTATATAATTAAAACCAATTGATGTATTTTGTTTTTTTGGAAACCTCATTCTCTAGATTTGATATGGATGTCAAAAAAATCATGATTCACATAGCTTATGAAGTTTGATAGTGTACCAAAAATTTTCTCCCCCTTAATGAATTCAATTATTTCCCAATACTCATTAAATTTATGATATATAATAATGAAAAAAAGAACTAACATCTAGAGTTTACAAAACACATAAACCCATTAAATTCAATTCATTTTAGCATAAATAAAAAATAATAATAGGGAAAATGGGGGACCTCTTTTTTTTGTATAAGTAATATCAATATTAAGAGTATAATCTAGACCTCATCTACTGTTTTCTTAGAATATGAACACTTATTTTCTTGTGAAAGGTATTACTTGAAGTCTTCACCATCTTTACCTCTAGATATTTATCTTTATATGTATCCGTTTTCTTTATCATAGGTGTTAATGAAACACCATTAACATTTTCATGCATCATATTTTCCATGATATATTTTTTGGTTTGGTATGATTTTCATATAATTCATCATTATATTACCTATTTTTTCACACAATTCACATAAAATTTTAAAAATCATCATGTAACTCCATTTTTAATCGTCCTCATTAAATTTTAGATAAATTTTGTGGGCAAATTCTCATGTATACCAACTTCTTCATGTGAATCGACATATTTTTTATAGCTTTAGAATCCAACACTTCAATATCCATTTTCTAGGATATTACTAACACATATTTCTAGATATCTAAGAATTTTTTGGATTATCATGTGTCTCTTTGAAGGAATTAATATTCCATTACTTGTCCACCTTATCCTTTTAGATTTTCTTCCCTATCTCAAAATTTGTAATCTCTCTAAACATTTTGGCCATTTGTTATTTTTACTTATAGTCATATTTTTCACATTTTCCACATAAAACATGTAAAAATACAATTCTATTTTGATTTGAGGGATTTTCTGCATATTAGGTTATAAAATTGAGTTCATACTAACATTTTCACTTAAAGAATCCATGCTAGATATTTTTTCTTCCTTAGAAATGATATTTTATACTAGCATAAGATTCTATTTTTATTTCTACCATCCATAAATCTCATAGAAACCATGAAAAAATGGTCTTTTAAATAGATTCTATATCTATCTAGAATTATATAAATATTTCAATAAGGTAGTGTAAGTATTCTTTTTCCTAGGGGAAGTGACATTCATTACTCTTTTTATCCTTCCTTTAGTATGTAATATTTCCTCTCATCATTATTATTGTTCATAAAAATCTCAATCTTGTTCCCCAATCATTTAATGTTAGATATATAAAATCTATTTTGAGAATGTTTAGGAAAAAATCACCTTCCTATTAGGAAATGTTTGCTATGCTAAAATCGTCCTTAAGTGAAGGTTTAAACTACCACTAAATCGTTTAACAATAGTTTTGAAAACCCACTGTAAAATTGTGTGTCAATAATCTTTTAATATGTTTTTATTATTTTATGTCTCATAATTAATTAATTAATTAATTATTTAAATTTAATTTCATTTTTTATTTTTTAATTCTAATAATTTATTAATTAATTTATTGGTTTTTTTATTATTGTAAAAATCAATTTATTTATTATTATTTTTTATTACCATGCACTAGAGAATTCCATATCTATTATGAAAAAATTATGTGTTGGGTGTGATTTGAACCCCTTTTATCTTGGTTATTTTGCTAAGGCTTTACCACACTAACAGACTCATTATGTAGCGAGTAAATATATTTTAATATACTTATATATATGTGGATATAAAAAAGAAAAAATAAATAACAAATTGATACGAACTAAAAATTAATAATTAATAATCAATTATTAATAATTAATAAATAATAAATAAAATATAAATTGAAAAAAATATATAACATGGTAATAACTAGTAAATAAAAAATAATTAATATTTAATAAAAAATAATTTAAAAATAGTTTTTAATAATTATTAATAAATATTATATATAAATATTAAATAAATAATATACGACTAAATAATATATAAATAAATAATTACCAAATACAAAATATATAAATAATAAAAAATAATGAAAATAAATAAATGGTAAATAATAAATAATAAGTTGATAATAAATAAATTATAAAAATAAAAATAATAAATAATATTATGTGTAAGATCCCAAAGGGACACCCAAACCAAAAATTACGGTTCATTAATGTTTATGTTCAATTTCTAATTTTTCTTAAAACTGTAATAAATTTTATTCATTAAATTATTACAAAATTAGTATTTATTGTGGTTTTTGTTTATTTCTTTAGCATCAATTTGACTTGTTTTGGAGATAAAATAGACTTCGTGCTCAAAAGTGATGGTCATTTGTTGCAGAGTTCTGATTTAAAAGTTATTCAAGAAATATTTTATCATTAAAATTTTTGATAACATATAATTATACTTATTTATAATTAACACATAATAAGGAATTAAAATTAAGAAAAACAAATAATATATGATAGTAAATAATAAATAATAATTAATAATTAAATATTTGTTCATTAATACTTGTTACTTTATTTTTAGCGGTGGTTTTCTAAAAATCGATTCTATTTTGTTATTGTTTCAAGAAAACCACCACTAAAAAAGGATTTTTTTCTAAATGTATAAAATTATTCAGAGAAATAAAAAAATTAGAACCAAATTTAGTGGTGATTTTCAAAAACACCAATAAAAAACCACAACTAATTTTTTTTTCATGAAAATAGTTAGTGGAAGATTTGAAAACTTTCACTAATTATGTTTTTCATATAGTGATTATTCTCCATGATGTTAGAGATTAAAATTTAACATCTATAGACATTTTAAAGTCTTATAATCCCTTATTTAACACATTTTTAACTAAAACACACATGGATTATTTCCTTAATATAACTTCCTCCTTCTGAACCAGCATCTACATAAAATCAAATTCTATCTTCTCAAGATTAACCACCTACAAACTATTCCATTAAATTCATAAAAAATTGATATTTATTTTATATCATACTCTTCCTTATCAGCTTCTTTCATCTAATTCTACTGAATCAAATTTCTATTCTCCTTCTTGATCAAATTATTGTTCTCCACTGCTATATCCAAATACCCATTTAGTATCTATTCTAATTTACTTCTTTCTTCACCATCATCATCACTACTTGATGAATCAAATACATTTTCAAATATATTTATAAAATTATACACATAATCTAAATATATACATTGTGATAAAATGTTTTCTCACACTTTCCAATAAATTTATCTTCAAATTACTATAATACTTCTTCTACATCACATCCATTTTCTATTTATAATGATTCTCATATCCCCCATAAAATTTAGATTTAGTTTCCTTCTTCTTTGGAAAACCATAGGTAAATCTTACTAGGATATAATAATTCATTCCCTTTTTTGATCCTTTTTTTCTCCTTCAAGTTTCATTTTACGAATCTCATTGAAAAAAGTGAAAATATCTTATCGAATTAATCCCGTTCTTTATAATCTTGAGAATCATATGATTCATAAAATTCATCTTCTTTGACTCTTTATTTTCTCATGACCTGGCCTAAAATCTCATATTTTCATTTATTTTTTAATGAAATATTTTCCCTCATATTATAATATATGAGTATGTTGTGTAACTCATGTGTTGTGAAATAATATATTTCTTTACAGATATAATTATTAAATTAAATTGATCTCAAAAATGCCTTATTGATTTTTAAAATATTATAAAATAACTTAGATTCTCACCAAAACACCAGATGTTTCCTACAATCATATTGGCTACTTTAAATTAGTAACTAATGATCTAATTATTATCCATTTTGTGTCTCTAAATTTACTCCCCTAGACTAGTAGATTTTCTTTCTAGACATTCATATTTATTTCATAACAAATCTTTAATTTTTTCTAGATCAATTTATATTGTGAAGACCTATGGGATTGGAATTTTTTTATATATACAGTAATATTGATTTTGGATATTTTGGATCTAATTCCATGTTACTCATATCAGTTTGAGTCATACGAGTACCATTAATAATGGGAAGAAAGTCCATTGTTTTAGCATCTCTCATTTTATGACTAAGTGATATGAGGTGGGGTAGCATACTAATACTATAGAAAAGATAATTATTTTCTTTCCAAGTTTGATTAGCCTTGGTTTTCTTAATTCGCAATTTCAATTTCTTAGAAATGTCTTTAGATCCTTATATGGAAGCATGACTATATGGACACTTATAGATCACTAGTTTGGGTAGACTATAAGGGGGGGAGGGATGGGGTGAATCAATAGTATTATATTATAAATTATATCTCAATTAATTTAGAATTATTGAACCTATTAATGTTCTTGATTAACCCAATATTACCACACACCATCACCACATGTGAATAAGTTGTAGTAGAGAGATAGATAGAGAAACACAATGAATTTAAAAGGATTGACATAAAATCTAACTCCATGCCAAGATAATCCGATGATCCACAATAGATTCTAAAAAATATACACATGTAGTTATAATGTTACTTCATTATAAAGTCATAATTTAATCCTTCGACAACTGGTTTGAAGCCTTAGTAAAAAATCTTCTACTATAAAATGTTTTAAATACCCCCATTTCAAAATCTTCTATGGTGACTTGATAGAACCCCAAAATCAAACAGATATTCACCTTTGATATTATGATTTAATGAATTCCTCATTCCTTTGGATTTTTTTCCTCATTGATAATGATTGTCCTCTCTATAAAAAATTAGATATGGTTATCCTATGTATAACAAATATAATGGATTAATAGAAATTAGTGGTGAATAATACTATTTTAATAATAACTCTCACTAAATCTTGATCTATTTGGATGTTCCTCTTCCTTCTAGATACATCTACTATTGTTCAACTACTCCAAAATATCTACTTGATAAATACTAGTTTTCTTTATCCTCACTATATATGTGTATCATGCTTTAAAATAATTCTCAAGGATCGAAAAATATTCATAATAATCTATTATTTCCTTTAAATTCACAACAATAAAATTTCAAATATTATTATCATAATATAATACCTTTTATCCCATAGTATAATTTTGGAAAAATCATAATTTTTGATAGTGTGTATTCTCTTATTTTTAAATAAATCAAATGATAACTAATTTATCTTTTAATTTAAAATAATTATAAACTAATTCGAATATTTATACTAATACACTTTAAGATTTTACTTTTATTCTATTAATAATATTTAAAATTTTTGATCTCTAAATATCTATAAATCTCATAAAATTTTAAATCCATTAGAGTCTTCTTCTAATTATTCATGTATTCATACCAAACTATGGAATTAGCAACAATGGGAAACTTTATAATTTCTCCTAAGTTGATTGAAATCTCATCACCACCTTCAAAAATACCATCTAAATTTCCCCATGGCCTATTCTAAGATGAATTCACAATTTTATATGGTGTAGTTTCCATTTCTTCAACATTTTTCACATTGAATTCAGTTAAAAATTTTATAGTGGTTTTTTAATATTTTATTCTTGTAATGGATTATGATCAAGTTAAAAAATCATGATATTTTAACATTCAATATTTGTATAATCATTATACGATAAAATATATTTATTGTTTAAAAATTTTAGAAATACAAATTTTCACCCAAAAAACTACATTAGAAACTCTCTAAGTACATGAAGAAAACCCACGAGGAAGATAATCATTAATAAAGATCGACCACGACACATACACATAACCATATATATTATTCAAATTTATATATTTTCCTTAGGTACAAACATCTAACAATGATTATTGATCATAAGGTATTAAAGTAAGAATATATATTTTTCAAACAAATGGATCGATAATATATGAAAATTTTTGACCATGCAGATCATACATGAGGCACACAAGTTACTGTATACATTTTTAAACCAATATATCGAAGGAATTATCCAACTAATGACCATGAAAATTGATCATGTGAAGAAAAAAAATCAAATTCACACATTGAATGATCTCAAATATATACTAATGTTGATCAATCATAAACAGGTCTTCTCATCAAATATTACCTTTATTTAAACCTTTAAATCCTAAACTATTATTGTTATTTTATACTTCTATAATGAATAATTCTTAAATTAATTAAAATTACCATAGAAACTATTTGGATAACATCCTATACTTCTCTAAAATCTAGACTCCTAACAAATTCACTTATAGAATCATCAACCAATTACTTATTTTTACCATAAGCCTTAATTTCATTGTTTTGGATTATGTATTTCAATATTCTAAGTCATAATTAAATCTATAAATTATAATTACTAAAAAAAATTTCTTGATAAATTTATCATATTTGTTCCATCCAAATTTTTTAATAAATAATCTTGAAGAACATTTACAAAAATCATAATAATAATTCTTGATGATTTAATCCATAATAATCCTTTAGGAATATCCATTTATTATATAGAACATATATTTAAACATAGATAACAAATAATTTCATATAACGGTAAATTTAATATAATAATTATATTGATATCATTTTTATAAAAAATTTAATTATGTAAATGGAATCACTATATTGTATATTTCTCCAACCAATTAAAAAAAATAAAATGTATTTTGTATTATGTGTCGATGGCCGCCTCCATGAATGGATTATTATTATTTTTATTACCTCCTTACTTGACTAGTTAAACAAACATATTTAATGAATATATATAATTTTTTAAAATTTACAAAAGTTCATGAATGAAAAGATGGCCACTTTAAAAATATTTTCAACAATAAATGGTCTTAACAAAATGAGCCATCGAAAATGAGCATATTGAGGAAATTTTTTCAGTAGTATCTTAATTATATTATCCTATATTTATATTTTTCGACTAACTATTCATGAATTTTATTTATCACTTTTATAACATGTTTAATAAATAATTACGCATCTATTAAAGTGTTATTATCATTAAGAAATAATATTTTCTTACTCATTTTTCCATTATAAACATGTTGTTGTCCTGATCGATGTGTCCTATTAATTGAATGATGTCATAAATATTATTTGATGAATGATATGGGAATGTTAAATACTATAAATATTTTATAAAATAGATTATTTTATTATTTGTTAAATTATCTATAATGATAATTCACTTATTTTTATTAACCATGAAATTTATTTATTTTTATGGAATGTTTTTTTTAAAAACTCATCATTCCCTATAAATAAACACCACAAGTTCCATGAAATGACCACAAGAAACTATAAACATTAAAAAACATAATTTACTCCTTATTTAACGTTATATAGATCATAAAACCTTGACTAAGGTTAAAGGACCCAAACCTCTTAACTATAATATATGTGGAAAACTAAACAGTTGACACAAAAATGTTGATTTTAACAAAAAATTATTACAAAAGAGGTAATAATAAATTTTAAGTGAATTGTATATTATATATATGGTTTTAATATATATTTAAAATAAATAAAAATGTATTATATATAATGATACAGCATATACTAAAAAATGAATGTTTAAATTTGGGGTATCGTTTCTCAATCTCCCTTGATTGAGATATATATCATCTTCACTAGGTGATTTTTTTTTTGTATACATTCCATGAGTGATTTTAATTTATAATTATTTCCATGAATTTCATTTAATTAAAAAAATATAATGTTCTCTTCAATGGGTTTTGATTCAAAAGTTACCAATATAGTAAAGAGATTATTAAATCAATTTCCATTCATTAGGTTATATCGTTTATTCAATGAAAATGTTATGTAAAGACTATGTGAATTATGACCTAATATTATTTTAGGTATTATGTTCACTATTTATGTGAAATTAATATTCTTTTATATAATATATAACTAGATATATTCTAACATCACAGGTTATTTCCCTTTTAATAATTTCTTATTCTCAATTTCAATTATTTGAGACATGTTAGAATTCCTTGACCATTTTTCCTTTTATATGTTAAATGTTTTATTAAATTACCCATGAATATACCATATTATGTTTTTCATTTAAATCATGGGATTTAAAAATTAAATTCAATTTTAGTCTTTTAATGTCTTTTTATTGGTGTTTTATAGAATCCTTCATGGTTCTTTATCTTCATTTACATTTCTTGTGACATATTCATGTTATCCAACTATTATAATTTATATGATGAAAAACCACCTATTTTATATATTATATTATGATTATATCATTAATCATGTAATTTGACTTTCTATTTTATGGTATCTTATTAAAGGTATTTTGATTAAAATTTAACCAAATCCTGAAGGGTTTACCCATAATAAATTTCCATATTGAATACATACTTAATATTATGCCACTATATCTAGTTATATAGTTTATATAATATATATATCTATATATTATATAATTAATATCATTATACTCTTTGTATTTTATGTTCATTATGATGATTTTTCTTTCAAGGTGCTTATGATTTTAAAAGTTCAAATGTGTTTTATGTAAATTAACTATTTTTAAAGTTTTGAACTCTTTTACCAAACAAATTATATACCATATCTACATTGTTTTTATTTTTTAAATAATGTTCTTATTTGTACATAAATAAATTTTAAATTTATTCTAAAATATATTTTTCATTTTAAATGTTTTAAAATGGAATTTGTTTAACACATTCATATTCGTCACATTTTATTTTGTTTTCAAAAGTGTGAAAAGAATGTTTCTTTGATATTTATCATTTCATATAATTTTCCCACAACCACAAACATGATTATTTAATAATATTCATTTCGATTTTCATTCTTGTTTTAATGAAAATTGTATTTCTATTGTTCTATTAGTTTTTTAAGAGTTACCAAATGAATTTGATATTTCACCTTTTTTTAAATCACATTTCTAAAACATTGATAATAATATTTCTCATCAATATAAACATAATTTAATGTTTACTATGTTTCACTTGGAATATTATTTAATGACACCATCCAAATTCACTCTTTAGATGGATTATAATAATGTATAATTGATTTTTTCCATAAATTACATTTCTTTTAATGGGTTAATTAAGCTAAAATGTAATCATGAATGTTTTCAAGTTCCTATAGAAGACATATTTTTGGCATTTCATTAAGATATGGGTGGGAAATTTATACCCCAAAAAGGGATTTGGTGATTTTTTATATCTCATGATATCAGGATAGGACATGGGTGGTTATCCCAATTCCAATTTCTTATGGGACACATGCCATTAGCCTATGACCAATATATCATTTTAGGGGTGTTAGCCAACCCCATTATGTTTTTAATTTCTTAGTTCTTAGCCTTGACATATATTATGATTTTTTTATCCTTGTTTTTATGCCACATTCTTTTTTATAAAGATTACATATGATATAATTTTATGGATAATGATTACTGACTCATATTTTTTACAATTAAATAATTTATGTTTATGTTAATGAGCATTTAAAATAAAAATAAATTTTGATGATTATATATATAACACACTTATTGATATATTATTATTCCTATGTTAAAATCTTATGGATATTGGTTGACGATTCTATTATTAATCATGTCTCATTTCAATGATCTATATGTTGACTCGTGTTTTAGGATCCATTTTAGTTTATGAATCATTTATTTTATGTCCATGAAGTTCTATTATGTTCTCACACCCATATAAACATATTATAAACACCTATATTCTTTGATTGTTAATGTCTATGTATACCCTTTCTGAGTATTTAAGATCAAGATACTTATTCTTCCATTTAACTGAGTTATGGAGAATGATATTTTGTAAGATATTTTTACAAGGGTAACATATATGTAAAATTTTATTAAAGATTTTGGAGACATATTAAATAATAATAAACTATTGGTGTAGTTTGTAAAATAGACATTTTATGAGAAGGAAATAAGTTTTCTTAGTTAATTTCTTTTTAATTCTCTATATTTCTAAACCAAAAAAATCATGACTATGTAACTGGTTCAATTTTGGTTATTATTTTTGTAATTATGGATGGTTAAAAGTGGGTTTCTTGAGTTGATATTAGTGCTAGAATGTAATGATTATTTTTTTGGCACCACATACGGGTGTGAGGGTTCATGTATTCTCAAGAAAAATTAATAGATATGATCACCAAAACATTTGAAATATCTATTATTTAAGATATCACGATTAATTAGGTAATGATATAAAAAAATTATTTTTTTATTTTGGTTCTCTATAAGGTTAAAAATATAGTATCTTTTTGTTTATTATTATATTTTCAAATATCTCACTATTAGGAAGATAGAGTTTCCTCTAGTGAAGCTTAATAAAGTGATGTGATGATAAAAATAAATTTTTTACTACTAGATATTTAAATATCCCTCAACATGATCAGTTCATAAGGAGATGATAGGTTTTTAATGTTGTTTTCACTAACATTGATATATTAAAAGTTTCACAAATAATTTATATTTTATGTTTATAAGGATATAAGAAAATTTTAATTCTTCCCATGTTGACTATACAGAAGGAATTAAAAAAAATTATGGGTTTTGTTGAATTCAAAATTTATCTTAATATGGTGATAAAAATAAAACATCATCTAAGGTATGAATTTAGTTTTATTAGTTCTTGAATTAAATTTGAAGAAAGAACATGAAGTGTGTTACATTATCATATTCTATTATGTTTCAATGCATAATAAAACATCTTGGCGGTTCTTTCTTGAGATGTGAGGAAATATATAACAATCCTAATGATGATTTAATGAATATGTATATATGAAATCTTAAAATTATAACAATAGGTTATCTTTGAATTATGTCTCAGATCATGGATCATAAAATCTTATCAAGTATTATTAAACCACTTCGCATTCAATGTGAAGGTATTATTTAGTATTAATTTTATATTTTTTAAAAGTTTTCAGACATCTTATATTGATCTATATAAAACTACAGTTTTCTTTTGAGAAAATGAAAGTTAATATTTCACATTCTCCTGTGTAATTTCATTTCTCAATTTTAAAAACTTTAATTTACTAGGTTAATATATTATTATATTTAATTTTAATTATTTTATGATTATATCTCAATGGATCCGTGATGATAAAGATGAAAACCTATATTAGACAATGAACAATTATTTTAGGGGGAATGAATAACTACACGAGTCACTAATGGATTTGAGAATATTGAGGTTTCTTTATGTAGAAGATAGTGTTATTCTAGAAAACATTCCTCTTCTAAATCTATTTGAAATAATTATCAGGTAATATAATGGGATATTTATGATATATAGATGATGAGTAAAATAATGTTTAGATTAATGATTAATATAGGGTGTCTCAACTATTGTAGGATGATCATATGAGATAACATGTAGTATCATAAATGTATTAAACAATTAAAATGCTTAGATAATGAATTTCTAGTTAATCCTAAAGTAATATAGTTTTAAATTAAATTAAGAATAATACAAAATCATACTCTGAAATCATTTAATTAACGAAAAAAGTTTTTATATCAATCTAAAATCAATTTAATTAGATTAATTTTTTAAGTAGATTATGATCATACTTTTTTTGAGTTGTATTTGTTGTTAGAAAGTCATGAAGAGGTGAAACACTTTATTTCAAAATTATTTGTAGAAGAACATTTCATTTGATGTGTATGGTGATGTTCCAAATATTGTTTGGTTATGTATTTTTTGTTTTTAAGATTTGTACACATGTAGCACAATTGTCAAATATAATATTTTTTATGAAGTAAATATAAATATGATGATTTTTCCTTGATCTTTTAGATATATAAATGTGTTGGTGTATGAAGGGATACTTTCAATAACATTTTATTGAGTATAGAAGGCCTTGATACAGATTATAAGAGGTCAAATATGAGCATGAGTTAAATTCTTTACATATGTGAAGGTAAAATGGGAATTTTACTACCTATATAATGGTAAAATGGGAATTACATTAACTGCATAATGGTATAATGAGAATTAAAATTTCCCCATAAAGGTAAATTGTGAAACCTAAATAAAGTTATATTGGGAATTTAACTACCAACATAAATCTAAAATTTTAATTTCATTACCTATGTAGGGGTTAATTGAGTTTATATTATGTTGTGTAATTGTACCAAAAGGGTTGCATAATAGTACTAAAGTTGATACATAAACGTACTAAAGAAATTTATAGAGGTAATATTTTAACTTTATCAAGGTATTAAAGCATAGGGTAAAGGTACTTAGGTCACTATATATGGTTAACCTAGGCGGTGTAAAGGTAATTCATCACCTATTTAAGAGTAACCCAGGCTACATAAGGGTATTTAGAAAATTAAATAAGTGTAGTTCTGGAATAAAAGAGTTTACATAAGTGTATCAAGAGACTTGGGTAAAATTAAGTGTGGTGTAAAGGAACTCATGTAAGGGTTGATCCCAAAGTTCATATGGGGAAGAACTTATAACATTTACATAATGGAGACAATCCACCATTAGTTGATACTACTAGAAATCATGTAAATACACCTGGAATAGGGTTCTACAGCTAAACATGATACCTATTGGTGAATACACCAAGCATGCTACTGCCATATATGCTTCCATCAAGTGTTACTGCATGACATGCTACCTATGGGGTTTCACCTTGTAGGAAGACACCTCTAGGTTTTCTACTGTTAGGTCAATTACTGTGAGATACATAATTAATTACATAGTGTACAAAAGTGTAGCTTGGGATTCCATTGTAATTTTTGAATCCTCAATTCATGGATGTGAGGTTGTGTGCTATGAAAAACATAATATCCATTACTTTATGGAATAATAGACGGGTAAGTTCAGATAATTAAGGTATGAATTAATATTTTCTTTCATGCATGACAACCATTTTATAACTAAAACAAACATGGATTGTTTCCTAAATTGATATTCCTCCTTTTGAACCAACGTCTACTTAAAATCAAATACAATATTATCACGAAAATTTATGAATCAAATACATTTTCAACTATTATCTTTCATGATCAGATTATTATTCTACATATCTATATCAAATACAATATTATCAAGAAAATTTATGAATCAAATACATTTTCAACTATTATCTTTCATGATCTGATTATTATTATCCATATCTATATCAAAATTCCCATTCAGTATCACTTCTAATTTATTTCTTTTTTTACAATCAACATCACTAATTTATGAATTAAATAAATTTTCAACTATATAAATAAATTTACTTGAATCCTCTTAATATCTACTTGGTGGTAAAATAATTTCTTACAATTACTCATGAAATTCATTTTCAAACTACTTGAATGCTTTTTCTACTTCACATCCATTTTCTATTTCTAATGATTCTCATCTCACCCATAAAATTTAGATTTATATTCCTTCTTTTTTATAAATTCATAGGTAAATTGTTTTATGATATTATAATTCATTCCCTTTTGCGTTCACAATTTTCCCATCTACTTTAATTTTAGAAATCTCTTTGAAATAAGAGAAAAAATCATATCAAATTAATCCACATATTTATTATCCAAATAATAACATGATTCAATAAATTCATCTTATTAGACTCTTAATTTTATCATGTCCTTGAATAAAATCTCATATTTTCATTTATTTTTCAAAGAAATAGTTTCCCTTATCTTATAATATATAAGTATGTTGTGTAACTCATGTATTGTCAAATCATTTATTTCTTTTAGGGAAATAATTTTTAAATTAAATTGATCTTGAAAATTACATATTGTCTTTTAATAAATAAATAGCTTAGATTCTCACCAAAACCCTATATTTTTCATACAATCTTATTGGAAAATTTAAATTAGTCATTAATGATCTAATTTCTAGCAATTTTATTTCATTGAATTTACTCCCCCAGTATTTTATCTTTTCTTTCTAGACTTTTATATTTCCTTCATAACAACTATAGATTTTTTACTAGATCATATTTATAATGTGATGTCCTATGACATTGGTATATTATTTTTGATAAATATATTTATATAGAATTTTGATATTTTCCATCTGAGCCCATATTACTCATATTAGATTGATTCATATGAGTACCTTCATCGATGGCAAGAAACCCCGTTATTTTAGAATCTATCAATTTATTAACTAGTGATAGAAGGTAAGGTGACATCCCAATACTCTAGAAAATATAATTATATTCTTACAAGGATTTACTAGACTTTTTTATATAATTCACAATCTAAATTTCATAGAAACCTCTTTAGATCCTTATAGAGAACCTTCTCTCTATGAACACTTATAGAGACCTAAGTCAGATTGAATATAGAGTGGGGTGGATCATTAGTCTTATATTATAAATTATATCTCTTTAAAATAAGAATTATTGAATCTATTAATGTTCTTGATCAACTCAATATTATCACACATCCTCACCAAATTGAAGAATTAATAGTGAAACAAAATAAATTTAAAAGGTTTTATATAAAATACAAATCAGTGCCATGATGATATGATGACCCACTATGGAATCTTGAAAATATACCCATGTGGTTATAATACTACTTCATTAGAAAACCCAAATTTAATCCTTCAAAAAATGGTTATAATAATTAGTCAAAAATCATTTATTATATAATATTTTAGATACCCCAATTTTAAACTCTACTATAGTGACTTGATATACCCCCAATCACAAACATATTCTCTTTTGGTAAATTGATTGAAAGACCTCCTTCTTCCTTAGTAATTTTTTTTTCTATTTCTTAATGATCGTTGTCTCCAAAAAATTAGATATAGTTATGATATGTAAAAAAAACTCTAAGAACTTCAATAGATATCAAAGGTTAATAACACTATTTTTATAAAAACTCTCACTAGATCATGAAAGATTTGGATGTTACTCTTCATTCTAGATACATGGGATGCAGTTCAACTACTCCAAAATATATCCCTAATACATATTATTTTTCTCACTAATCAATACATATGTTTATCATGATCTAAAATTATTCTCAAGGATCGAAAAATCATTATAATCAACTATTGTTTCTATTGAATTCACAATAATAATATTTCAAATAATATTATCATAATATAATAGCTATTATTCCATAGTATAATTATGGAAACACCATAAATATTGTAAATATTTTTTTTAAATAGATTAATGGATAACTAATTTATCTTATAATTTAAAATAATTATAATCTATGTCCAATATTTATACTAATCCACTTTAAGATTTTACTTTTATTCCTTTCATAATATTTGAATATTTTTATCTCATTATCTTTATAAATCTCATATAATTTTAAATCAAATAAAGTCCTCCACTACTTATTCATGTATGCATACCAAACTGTAGAATTTATAATAGTGTGGAACTTTAGTATTTCTCATAGTTTGATTAAAATATCATCACTGCCTTCAAAAATAACACATCTATTTCCCCATGGCCTATGCTAATATGAATTCAAAATTTTCTATGGTGAGATTTCCAATTCTTCATCATGTTTCACATCAACCTCAGTTACAACATTATTAGTGTGGTTTTAATATTTTATTCTTAGAATGGATCATGCTCCATTTAAATGATCATGATATTTGAACATTCAATCTCTTCATAATCATTATATGATTCAATTTATTTAGAGTTTAAAAATTTTTAAAACACAAATTTTTAATCAAAAAACTTGATTAAAAACTCTATATATACAATAAGATAAACCGAGAGGAAGATAATCATTCATAAAGATCGAATCTAACACATACACATGACCATATACATTTTTCAACTTAATAGTGTAGGACCCAGAGACGTCCTGATAGAGGATGGGTGAGTCAGTGTGCCAAATTTTCTTTTAAAACAAATATCTTAATCCAATGTTTGTATGAACTCATTAAACCTATATGAATTATGAGAACATAAAGAAAATATTCACATGAAAAGAGACCACACAACACTTTTAATTGGTTCACCACTAAGGGATACATCCAAGAATCATATGCCGACGGTGTGTCAGTCATACCTAAATACACTAATATTCACTAGTTTGTGGATTACAAGGTTTGATCACAGTCACTCGGTGCCAGAATCACTGCCTTTACAATTGTTTAGGGATTCCTTACTGCTTCCCTCGGAACAATTCTATCAACTCCCCCGAGCACACTCTTTGAGAGAAGTTTGAATCATTTTACCAACTTGAAGGTTTATTCAATGATTTGGTATTAAATACTTTGTACCTAACATAGAAAAAGACTATTCATTCACTATAGAATAGGGTTAATTCTCTTTGAATTATCTATTCACTAAAAATAGATGTTCAAAATGGATCTTCGCAAAGCCTCTTTGCAAGTCACATTCATTCACGAAGCACCCTTTCCTACGCGAAACAACTTTCCTTCACAAAGCATCCTTTCCTTGGTGGAACAAATTATCTTGGTGATTCTACCTTGACTTTGTAGAATAGTCTTTTTAAAACACACTGTGTCGACGCAGAATACCTCATCATCGTGAAGTTTACATTTGAAAAAAGCATGGGCATCTGTTAAGACTAAAAGTATCTTCAGGATGCACTGGATCGCATAGATATCCAAATTCACAAATCTCCTCACAAACTCAAAGAGTCTCTGGATTTTACCTTAAAAATATAATTCAAATGAAGAGGGGTAGCCTCATATTTATAGGCTCAACCATTCACAAAGCTCCACTTCCAATTTGTGGATTTTTAGTAACATCAAACATGTCTTCACGGCGCTCCTCCCATCGTAGAGAACCATGGATATCATCTGTTCTCAAAGAAAATTGTCATCATGAAGTCTTCCATAAATTATCTTCGTGGTTCCCATAAAATTCTCAAATAATTCTTCCAACGATTGTAGAGACCAAAAACTCGTAATCACGAAGAACTTTGATTCCAATCGCGAATCTTGTTGTAATTAGGAAGTACATCATCAGAACACTTTATGTCTTTGTGAAACAAATATATCAAATCCAATCTTCAAAAAACACATTCCTCTTAAATATTTTCATAAGGCCTATAAGAAAAAAAAATTTCACATTGAATGAAAACTTTTAAATTTTGGACCCTAAAAATTTGGCAAACACTGGGAAACTACACCACCTTTAATACTACTTTCGTCTTGAACTATATGATACCTTTACTTTCAATCTCCCCAATCATCTATGTAAGGATTTCCAACAAACAAAAACCATACTCCATTTCTTTCATATAAAGATCGTGGTTCCAAAAAATAGATCGTCCACTGGTAGAAACATCTAACCATGATGATTGATCATGAGGGATTCTAGTAAGCATATAAATTTCTCAACTCAATGGATCAATAATATATGAAAATTATGGACCATGAAGATTGAAAATGAGCAACAAAAGTGAGTGTATACATTTTTCAACTCAATGGATCAATCTTAAGATTGTATTATCCTATAATGAATAATTCATAAAGTAATTATAGTTACCTTTGAAATTATTTGGATAATTTAAAAACCTTATTAGAAACCCAAAATAATAACAACTTCACTTAGAATCATCAACCAATTACATATTTGTTCCATCATCCTTTATTTTTGTGTTTTGGATGGTTTATTTCAATATTATATGTCATCCTTAAATGTATCAATTATAATTTTTAGTAAAACATTCTTCGTACATGTATCAGATGTTTTCTCATTAAAATTTCAAATAAATATTCATCAAGAACATTTCTAAAAATCATCACAATAATTCTAGATGATTTAATGCATAATAATCCTCTCGGAATCACTACTTATAACAAACATATATTGACTCAAATATAATAAATAATGTCCATATAATAGGAAATTTACTTGAATAATTACATTGATATCATTAGTATAATGAAGTCTAATTACATTAATGGAATAACTATATTATATATTGATCCCATCAATTCCAAAAAAATTAAAATTTATTTTTTCTTATGTGTTACTGGCCACCTCCATGAATGAAATATTTTTTAATTACATCCTTACTCAAATAGTTAAAAAATGTACTTAATGAATAAATATGAAATTTTTATATTTACTAAATTTCGTGAATGGAAAATTAGACACTTTAAAAATATTGTTAAAAATAAATGGTCTTTATAAAAAATTAGCCAACTAAAATGAGCATATTGAGGAACTTTGTCAGTAATAACATATTAATATTATCCAATATTAATATTTTTCAAGTAACTATTACAAAATTTGGGTTATAACTTTTAGAACATGTTTACTAAATCATTAATCATCTATTAAAGTGTTATTATCATTATAAAATAAGGTTTTCTTACTCATTTTTTGATTATAAACACGCTGTTTATGAAAACCCTGCTTTTTATTACACAATTAAACATAATTTATTACATAAACTTTATTTGATACAACATAGAATATCGAGAGGTATAGTGTATTTGGGGCTTAGGATTATTACATAATAACATAAAACAAGAAAAAAACATCTTTATTGAAAACTTCCATTACATGACCACTATATTCTCTCATACTTAGCATTGCATGGGATAACCAGAGAACATGCATAAGAAAAGGGTGAGATAAAATCCCAGTAATGGAATAAACATAGAGTAACATGAGGAATACAATACATGTTAGACAATAGGCATATCATTAGATAACAATAGAAGCATAAACATAAAGTCATGATAAATAATGATAATCATTACATGGAAATGTGGCAACAATACTTAATATAGAATTAGCATGAGCCAAGGCTCATTGCTCATGGAGCATGTGTAAATCCTCATTGCACATGTTGCACGAGTAAAAAATTGTATCACTTTAATTAGAATGATTAAACACCCATTGCACATGACGTATCACGATACTATTCTTAACCCAATGCATTGGAGCGCTATAAGGGCACACCCTTATAAAACATTTCATTTCATGCATAAGTGTTCCACATGGATCATATAACATGGATTCATAAAACATAATAATTTATTCCATGATAAAGGAATTTGGAATTAATACATGAATATTTATAATCAATAAGTAAATAATTATAAAGGTGAATACCTGTGACAGAGAAATGGGCATGATATTCACTATATAATGACGTTGGCTTGGAAAATCGGTGCAATTTTGGCAGAGTAACGACATGACATAAGAATTCATAAAAATGGTTGGTGAGAGAGAAAGGTGAGTCTCATAGTTTTTACATGAATTGGATAGTAAGGGGATCATATTGATATATGTCACAACTATTGAAATGGAATTTAGAGTCATGATACAAAATAATTTCTTGAATGTAAAAGA
The DNA here is from genome assembly GCA_963277665.1 of Viscum album. Lineage (NCBI taxonomy): Eukaryota > Viridiplantae > Streptophyta > Magnoliopsida > Santalales > Viscaceae > Viscum > Viscum album. Next base: position 1,101,953,561 of record OY728123.1, read on the forward strand.
AGAGAGATAATTTGTTTTTCAGAATTTTGGCATAGTAACAGGTGTACATGGGAGGCATTTAATGAGAGAGAGAGGGGTTTCCCATCATTTAAAAATACAGAGGGATGTATAGGGGAGGTTAGAAACCATACCTAAACATTTATAATTGAAATTAAAAGGGCACAAAAATGTTAAGAAAATAGGACAAAAATGAGAAAGGAAGAAAAAACCTTACTTGGAAGTGTGCTTCCAAAGGCTTGAGAGACGCTTGAGAGAGGATTCATTAGAGTCTGGGGAACCTTGGGAGTTTTATAGAAAGATTAGATAATATCTTGTAAGAACTCAAAAGTCTTTGAGTGGGGAGAAAGTGGGAGCTTGGGTGGGTTTATATAGGAAAGGTGAGGGGATTTTTTATTACTTAGGTTTGGGACACCTCACAATAAACTAATCCAAACCACAAACCAGACCATGGTTTTTGCCCTTGGTTTTTAGAAAAGGGAAGTGTAAATAAATATTTTATAAGGCGAAAGTCTGAACTTCTTAAAATAACGGGGTTTCTTATGTGGAGGTGATTCACACTCCCAAGGAAATCAATTTAAAAAGACAAGTTTTTTAATACGCCATGAAGGGTCCATTAATGATTTGTAAAATAAATCGAAAAAACCCAAAATCACATTATTTTAATGTCAAAACATATATTGGCCAAACATAAGGCTTATAGTATTTTATTACATCACTATTGAGTCATTTTGATGTCATAAAACACATTATATATTTAAACAGTATTTAATTGTTTACCCAAAAATTTGACTGTCTCAAAAAATTATGAAAAAATCAACATTGGAAAATTTTGACATCCTGATTCCTGAAATAATATTTATTTTATCAAAATAATTTTCTAAATAATTTAATTTTCACTTTTAAAATAAAAATCGATATTTATCCAAAATTCAAGGGTTTTGACAAAAATGGCTTTCAAAACTTATTAAAAATTACGATTTCATTCATAAAATTATACAATAATTTACATATTAATAAAAATAAATTTAATAATAATAATAATTTATTAAAATATAATTTAATTCATACATCAATTAATTCATCAAAATAGATTTCTTATTTGAATATTAACCAAAAATACTATTTGTGCTTTAAAAACCATCTATAATGTAACAATAATAAAATGAAAGTATATTCATTATTATATACAAAAATAATGTACCTGACCACAGTGATAATGTCTTGTTACACAACCCCATATAACCCCTACATAAGACCGAAGGGTAAGGTGTGTGATAGTGACCGGCTCTTGGGGTGGCTTGGATAACATTTCCTGGGTGGGAATCTCTATCAACTTCCACTTCTCTCATAGGCGGTTCCGCTCGAGCTTAACATATTAAAGCTCATATTGGGCTTGGTCAAGAGAAAATCCCAAAGAAGAAACAGCCTTTCCGAGCTCTGACTAATGGGCTTTGTATGGGGCATGTCTACTTGATGAGGCCATCACTTCCTTTGTCTATGTAAATTGGATTTATTAAAGCCCTATATTTATACTAATTGTGTGGTCACTTTTCAATGACTATATTAACAACGGTAAAAATTCATAACAATATTTTAAAATACAAAAACATAAAACCAATGAATTTGACATTTTATATAAACATTTTACATAAAGATACATTTAATTTGATCAAGACGAATTTCTATTAATGAAAGTTTCGGTCGTTACACTGTTGTATAGATTGAATTTTCATGTTATATAAATGATGTTATAGATTTTATGTCACGAATGATTATGGAATTTTAAATAATTGAAATATTATACAAAATAGATTAATTTAGGATTTTTTAATTAATCTATAATGTTATTTCACATATTTTTATTAATCATTAAATTAAATTATTTTTATAGAATCAAATTTATTTAAAAAATCATCATTACCTGAAAATCAACAACAAAAGTTCCATGAAATGACCACAAGACACTATAAACACGAATAAAACATAATCTACCCATTAATTTAAATTCTATATATTATGAAACATTGACTTATGTGTTAGGACCCGAACCTTAGAACTGGAATATATGTGGAAAACGAAATAGTTATAAAAAAATGTTGATTTATGAAAGAATTTTTACCAAATATGTACTAATAATTTTTAAGTGAATAGTATATAATAATATATATATATGTGGTTATAATATATATTTATAATAAATATAAATTTATTATATAGGATGATATATCATATCTTACACAATTCATGTTTGAGGTCTTGGTATAATTTATTTTCATTTACATACACTTCATAATCACTATGTGTTTTATTTTATGTTGTTTGTATAATTGCTGTGAATTATTTAAATTGAAAATTATTTCAAATAATTTAAATGAATTTAAAATTCTATATAATTTTCTCTTCAATGGGTTTTCATTCAATAGTTACCAAGTGGTAAGGATATTCTTAAATAAATTTCCATTCATTGGGGGTATAACCTTTATTATTTTACAATGTTATGTAAATACTATTTTCATTATGACCTTATAATAATTTAGGTTTTAATTTCACATTTTATGTGAAATTAATATTATTTTATATAATATGTAACTTAATATATTCTTACATCACATGTCATGATCCTTTTAACAATATCTTTTTATCAATTTCAATTCTTTGAGACATGTGAAAATTCTTAGACCATATTTCCTTTATATGGTAGTATTTTTCTTAAATGACCCATGAATATACTATATTTATTTCATTAAAATCATGGGATTTGAAAATTAAAATCTATTTCAGAGTTTTAATGTCTTTTTATTTGTGTGTTATAGAATCCTTCATAGTTTCTTATCTTCATTTCCATTTCTTGTGACATATTCATGTTATCCAACTATTATAATTTATATAGTGAATAAGATACCTATTTTACATATTATACCATTATTATATAATTAATCATGTAATTTAACTTTCAATTATATTCTCTCTTATTAAAGGTGTTTTAATTAAAATTTAACCAAATCCTTAATGGTTTCCCATCATAAGTTTTCCACCTTGGAGATATGCTTCATATTACAGACCTATATCTGGTTATATAGTGTATATAATTTCTATTTACGTAGTATATAATTAATTTTATTATAATTTTGGTATTTCAAGTTCATTATCATGATTTTTCGTTCAAGAGGCTTAATATTATAAAAGTTTTAATGGGAATTATATAAAATCACAACGTTAAATGTTTTAAACTCTTTTACCCTACACATTCTCTACCATATCCATATTCTTTATATTGTTTAATGAATGTTCTTAACTATAAATAATGTTTTTTTAAAGTCATTCTAAAATAACTTTTTTCATTCTATAATGATTTAAAATGGAATGATTTTAACAATTTTATATATACTACATTTTATTTCTATTTAAAAAGTGTGAAAATAATGTTTTTTAACATTTATTGTTTTATATAATTTTCCCACCACCATAAAAATTATGATTTATTTATATTCATTTCCATTTTTTGGTTTTTTCAATGATAATTTAATTTCTTTTATTTTGTTAAATGTTTTTATGAGTTTCCAAAATAATATGATATTTCATCTTTTTTATATCACATTTAAAAAATGTTGATAACAATATTTCTCATCTATATAAATATAATATAATGTTTCTTATGTTTCACTTAGAATATTCTCTAATGACACCATCCAAACTCCTTATTTAGATGGATTATGATAAGGTATTATTGATTGTTTTTCCAAAATTACATTTAATTAAATGGGATAATTAAGCTTTAATTTAATATCAACTTTTTTCACGTTCCTATATTAGACATTTGTTTGATATTTGATTAAGTGATGAGTGGGAAATTTATAACCAAAAAAGGGATTTAGTAATATTTTTTATCACATGATATCAGGATGGGAGATGGGTGGTTATCCCATGTCTAATATGTTATGGGACATAGTCCATTAGCCTATATCCAATATGTCACGAGAATGGATTTACCATATCCCATTATATTTTGAATTTCATGATTCTTAGCCTTGACATATATTATGACTTCTTTATTATTTTTTTTCCACATTATTTTGTTAAAAAGTGTACAAATGTTATAATATGATGGATAATTATTAGTGACTCTAGTTTTTTACTCTCATACAATTGATAGTCAAGGTAATGATCATTTATAAAAAAATATATTTTATGCTTCTGTATGTAACATAGCTATTGATATATTATTATTCCTATGTTATGCGCTTATGGATTATGGTTGATGATTCTCTTATCGATCCTATCTCATTTAATTTATGTATACCCAAAATCATGGTTTATAATCTTTTTTAAGTATGAATCATTTACTTTATTTCCATGCTCTTCAATTATGTTCTCATACATATATGAATATCTTATGAACACTTATATTCTTCAATTATTAATGCTTATGTTTACCCTTTCGGATGATTTAAGCTCAATATAATTATTATTCCGTTTAACTAAGTTATTAAGAATGGTATTATGTAATATATTTTTTCAAGGGTAATATATTTGTAAAATTTTATTAGATATGTTTCAAACATATTGTTGAATATTAAATTCTCAGTATAGTTAGTAAAATAGATATTTTGTGAGAAAGAAATAGTTTTTGATAGGTAAAGGTTTATTTCTAATTGTTGATAAATCTAAACTAAAAAGGACATAACTATGTATCTGGATAAATTTTGTTCATTATTATGGTAATTATGTATGGTTATATTTGGGTTGAATCTGTTGATATTTGCACATGTATGTAAAGATAATGTTTTTAGCACCAAATCCAAGTGTGATTGATCAAATATTCTAATGATCAATTAATAGATATCATCACAAATTTTATTTAAATATCTATTATTGAAGATATCAGGATTAATTAAGGAATGATATATATAAAATATATTGTTATTTTTGTTCTCTATAATGTTAAAAACTTATGATATTTTTTTTATGACTTGTGTATTCTAACATATCTCTCTATTATGAGGATAGAGTTTCCTCTAATGAAGCTTACGAAAGTGAAATTATGAGAATATTAAATTTTTTAATACTAGATATAGAATTATCCTTCAATATTATTAGGTTATAAGGTGATGTCATGTTTTTAATGTTGTGTACATCATATTTGAGATATAGAAATTTTCTCAAATGATTTATAAGTTATGTTTACAAGGATATAAAAAATTTAAATTCTTACCATGTTAACTATACTGTAAGAATTTAAAAACATCATGGGTTTTATTTAATTTAATATTTATCTTAATATTGTGGGAAAAATACAATATCATATGAGGTATGAGTTTATTTTTATTATTTCTTGAATACAATTTAATGAAAGAACATGAAGTGTGTTACATTACCAAATAGTAATCTACTTTGATGCAAAATAAAACATCATGGTGGTTATTTATAGAGTGAGGAACCATAAAACACTCATAATGATGAGTTCTAAGATAAGTATATATGGGATATTTCAATTTAACCACTAGTTTAACAATGAATTATATCTCCGAACATAGATCATAAAATACTATCAAGTATTAATAAATAACTTCATATTCAATGTGAAGGTTTTATTTAGTATTAATTTTCTATATTTAAAATGTTTCAATCATCTTATATAGATCTATATGTAACTATATTTTTCTTTTTATAAAAATAAAGATAATATTTCACTTTATATTATGTAATTTGATTTATTACTTTTAAAAACATCAATGTATTTGGTTGAACTATTAATATATTTCAATTGAATTATTTTTTATTTCTATCTGAAAGTCTCCATGATGATAAATATAAAATCCTATCGGATATAATGAGAAATTATATTAGGGGTGATCTATAACTACACCAGTATGTAAAGACTTAGAGAATATTGATGTTTATTTATATAAAAGATTGTGGTATTCTATAAAAAAAAAATCCTTTTCTAAATCTATTAGAAATAATGTTCAGGTTATAAAATGGTATTTTGATGATAGATGGATGATGAGTAAAATAATTTCTAGATTAAGGATTAAAATAGAGTGGCATAATTATTTTAATATTATAATATGAGATAATATATAGTATCATAAAGGGATTAAAATATTCAAATGCTTAGATAATGAAATTATAGTTAATAATGAAGTGATATTGTTTAAATGAAATTAAAAATAATAAAAAATAATACATTAAACTCATTTCATTAATGGAAAATAATTTTTATATCCACATAAAATTAATTTAATCATTTTTTATTTTTTAGTATACGATGATCATAATTTTTATTTGTGTAATATTTCTTGTTAATAAGTTATGAATAGGTGAAAACATGATGTCAAAACTAATTGAAGAAGAATAATTCATTTGATGTGTTTGGTGATGTTCACAAGATTATATGGTAATATATTTTATGTTTTTAAGATCTATAAATAAGGAGTAAAATTTTTCAATATTATATTTTTTATGAAGTAAATATAAATATGATGATTGTTGCATTTATCTTTAAGGTAAATACATGTGTTAGTGTGTAAAGATATACTTTCAATAAAATTTGAGGGAATATGGAATTATTCTATTTCGATTATAAAAGTTAGAGTATGATCTTGAGTTAAATTCACACCACATGTTAAGATAAAATTGGAATTTCACTACCTATATTATCGTATTACAGGATATACATTAACTACATAATGCTTTAATGAGAATTAAATTTCCTTAATAATGGTAAATTGTGAAACCTATATAATGTTAGATTGGGAATAGAACTACCAACATAAAGATATATTTTAAATTTAATTACCTATGTAAGGGTTAATTAAGTTTATACTATGATGAAAAAATGTACCAAAAGGGTTGAATGAAGGTACTATGGTTGATGCATAAATTTACTAAATAACTATGTAGAGGCAATCTTGTAACTGTATAAAGGTATTAACACACAGGGTAATGGTACTCATGCCACTATATATGGGAAACCTAGGTGGAGTAAAGGTAATCCATTACCTATGTATGAGTAACCTAGGTTTCATAAGGGTATTTTTAGACATTCCAAAGGTTAATTATAGAATAAAGTAATTTTCATAAGTGTATCAAGAGACTTTTGTAAAAGTAAATGTGGTGTAAAGGAACTCATGTAAAGGTTGATCCGAACTTCTGTATGGGTTGGAACAAATAACATTTACATAAAGTTGATAATCCACTATTGGGAGATACTATTAGGCTTCATGTAATTACAACTGGAATCAGGTTCTACCACTAAATATGATACCTCTTTATGGTTCCTCTATGTATACTACTTCCATATATGTTTCTATCAAGTGTAAACACCTGGAATCCTAGCCTTGGATTTTCACATTCTATCATGCAACCTCTAGGAATTCTACTGTTAGGTATACTACTCTGAGATACTCAATTAATAACACAATGGTCACATGTGTAACTTGAGACTCCATACTAATTATTGAATCCTCCAATCATGGATGTGAGTTTGTGGGTTATGAAAAACATATTATCCGTTATTTTATGGAATAAGGGATGAGTATGTTTGGATCATTATGGTATGAATTCATATGTTCTTGCACGAAAGACAACTGAGTTATAATGAGAAGATACTATATTCATTACATTATGCTTCCAACATGTGATTTATTATCATTGAAAAATATTTGTTTGATATTTACAAGAAATACTGAGTCATGGATGTTAATGTTGTGTTGAGAAGAAAAGCCAATTTTTTTTGGAATTATAATTGAATGCATGATACAGGTTTTAGGAATGCATAACTAATTAAAGATTTATTTCATGGGTTCAATAAATAATGATAATGTTTGTCACAACCCATCCCATGACGACCTTCATAGCTAGGGGAAATCTTGGTGGAACAACCCAAAGCCTACCTATAATCGGTTATGGACTTGGGACAAGTGTAACATCGCAAGTATTTATGAAATAATAAAATTTTCATACCTATTTATATTTGTGAATAAGATATTAATTTTTATGTTAAATGGGACTCTTTTTTTATATCTTACTTTACACGCAACATTATGTTTCTCTGAAATCTTACATTGCACACAACATCGAGTTGTACTGAAAAATAATACAATAATAATATTATTATTTTAAATGGTAGTTAATGCCAGTCATTGTATTGAAGGTAATGAACATAAATAACTATAATATTATTCCACATGTTTTTTAATTTTTTTACATTTATCCAATCTATTTTAGAGGCTCAAATTGAGAATAAATTCAAATTTACATATTAAAAACTCTAATATTTTTAAAAGATCGTTTTACCGCCTTTTGATGGTGAATAATTTTTAAATATGTTTTTTGAAATTTTTTTATGTTATATTTGAAAACATAAACTTCTTATTTGGAATAAGGAATAAAAATTTACTTTGGTGGAAATTTTGGTATTTTTTTAGATAAAATTTATATTTTAATGAAGAGTGACAAATACTGCATTTTAATTCAAAACAATATTTTTTTTCTAATTTACTTTTATTAATAGATTATATTTTCATTATTGTTAAAGTATATTTATATTATATTTTTCTCATTTAATCCAATTTTGGTCATTTTAGATAATTTTACATTGAAATTTGATATAAACACATGCCAATCTCTTTATGTTTTTTACTTTTAAGAAATTCATTTTCTCTTTTTGACCAGAGGAATTAATTTTAAATTAATTAAAGAAATTTTTGGGTTTTCAATTTAAAAAAATTAATTCCATATTTGGAATAATAAGGTATAAATTGTGTAAATATGTCCCTTTTATTTTTGGACTTTATGAATAATAACTTTGGTAATTTTTATTTACCATAGTTAAAAGGTAAATCAGGCAATTTAGGGTAACAAACAATATGATAATGATACTAAAATTACCCTAAAACTTTCCAAAAGCCTTTTTCATGAATTAATTTCAAGAAATATCACCTAAGGGTCGTAATTGATTCATTTAGTTAACTTTTTTCCATGAATGTGATGAAATTAATTTTAAAACAAAAGAAAGTTACAACAAGTCACTCTCTTATCTCTTATAAGTATAATAATTTTAACGTAGTGATAAACTTGATGAAACTTCATAAATAAATAGTTTAAATAAATATAATTAAAATATCTACATTTTTTGAAATTATTTTTAATTTTTAGAGATTAAATAATTTCCATAAATATTAACACAAAAGTGATGCAATAATAATTTTATTAAGAGAAATATCAACGAAATGATATTATAAATACTAAAATAAATAATATATTAAATAATTTATTCCATCCATGATTTTTATAGGTGAATATTACATGTTATAATACTATTAAATTCTTTTATTTTAAGTTAAATCTAGGTTTGGATTATATTTAAATTTAGTGAAATTAATAGTGTAAAAATCGACATAATTAATATTTTATAAAAATAGTAATTCATGAAATTATTTAAAAATTTTAAATGCCTTTTAAAATTTAAAAAGTATCTATTTTAAGGTATAAAAGTTAATTAAGTGTCCAGTTATGGGAAATTGATTCCATATAATTGTTATTAATAGCCTATTAATAATTAAAATGTTGTTACCTCACCTAAAATTAAAAGAGTGTAATTAAGGGTAACAAGAAAGGATAGGGTTTGAAATAAAATAAATTCATTTATAAAAATTATTTGATGATATTATTTAGAATTATACTAATCTCATATTCTAAGTAAATTAATTTTGGGCCATTTTAAATCATAATTTATTTTATATTAATTAAATAATTTAATACTTTCTAAGGGTGTCCCTCCCCTCTCCTATAAAAGCCACCCATTCCTCTCTTTTCCATGCACTATAAAATATTTTTGTTTCAAAAAATCACTAAATAAAACCATTCCTACAATACCTGAACTCTTCCAAGAATCCTTACTTATTAAAGAAAGACTCTCAAGGAAGCCTTTTGGTATAAACAAAAAGAGGATACCCGATTAAGACGTAACACCTTCTCTTATGTTTTTTACTTTTTATTTCCATTATACACTAACTATACTTTTCATATTCTATTATTATATAACAAAAATAGTATCATAAATATAATATTATGTTCTTATGATAATTTTTGGATGAAAACTTACATAGAACTCCATTTAATGCGTAACGAACATACCATTCCTGTGTACAGTGAATTACTACCTCACAAAATAATGATTGTTCAATTTTTACCTACCATATATCATGGTGGACATTATGATAGAAAAAAATATTTATATATGTTATATATTATATTTATTTTTTATCTGTTATTCTGTAATTTATATTTAGAAGATTTATGGTTTTCATGTTATGTAAATATGAAAATTTCATTTGAGGAAGTGTGGACTACTTCCCCCTCAAAGTGATATGACTCATTCATACCATACATGGAAAGTATAATGGATTGAGTTTATGAACATGTATAACATATATATTATAATGAAATTATAATCTCCATAGTTATCATTTAGTTCTCATTCTTTAAATATGACATATAAATAAAAGTAGCGTACATGCATGCGTACGACCTACCGTCTCCATGAACAATGGATTTCATTTATTATCTACAGGAATTATGGATAATCTAAATGAATATATAATGGATAAATATGGAAAAATATTTTAGATATGGGGGCATTTGACTACATGGAAAATTCACTTCAAAAGAAGTTCATTTTCGGCGCATGTACTGAATATCGACAAAACATCTGATATAAACATAAATAATTATGTGATTTTTATAACATGGTAACATGAGATATAAATGGAATAATAAAAATGAAAAATGATATCAGGAAAGTATAAATTTACCTATTTTTATTATTCAGGAACATTACAATTGTATGTGACGAGTCGGACTCAAGTTAAGGGACTTCGTTTCAATCCACCTTCATTGAGGAATATTTTGATGCTATACAAAATTTTATTTTAAACAGAATATAATATACCCCATTAACTTTTAATTTCATTCAAATAGAATTATTTTTATACTATTTATTTTACTAAATGACAAAAATGATTGTTTTTAACGTATGCAGTGACAATGAATCCTCTGCCACAGTAACCGTTATATGATATTTTCTACCTCTATAATACTTTATGATTTTAAAAGGAATATAAATCCATTATTACCTATTTGGGTTTTTTGGTATTGAATACAGTTTTGAAAGTGGATTTACTATTTTAATATCTTGAAAGGATTTCCTGTGATTACAAATGATATTTTATGAGTGAAATGTTGATAATTGAAATCTTTTATGTGCTTTTATTATATAATAGTACTAGGAAATTTGAAGGGTGATTATGTGATAAAATAAATATGGGTTGTTATGTGATAAACCGAATATGGTTGGTTCTGTGATAATCTAAGGATGGGTTGTTACGTTATAACCCCCAATGCATTGGGTTTGGAATTAGGATATATGGCACTTTAATTTAGTGATATGTGTGGAAGTCAACCGTATAGTTATTACATTTAAGTATGTTTCTGTCCCAGGTTACCTTTATCTATTATATGTTTCTTTATATGGTATTTATGGTAATATTTTGGTTACAAAAAGGGTATGAAAAGAGATTATATTCAGTGAAGTATATTTACTACTTCTTAAAGGTGAAAATTATTACTTTATGATAAAGTATTCATGGTCTTCATGTTTTTGAAATACTAAATGTTTTCATTCATTATGTATCCCTTACTGAGATTTTTATGCTCATCCCTAGTTTTGAATAGTTTTTCATAAGACTTAAAGAAGAATATATTCAAGGATGGGATCATGGAAAATTCATGTTTTTTAACCATGAAATGAACCATGTTTATTTTTAAAAAGTTTTTGTTTTATGAAAAAATGTATGGTGAGAATAATTGTCTACTTGTAATATTTAAGTAGTTATGTATGAGTTATGAACTAATTTTCTAATGATAAAAACTTAAAAATATTCTCAAAGTGAATTTTATTCAAATTGTTTACTTATCTTAAGATTATGAAACATTTAAGGCCAGGGTCTTATAGTTTTTTATCAAATGTCAGCTTAGATAAATTTAGGAGTTAGAATATTTGTTAAAAGAATATCCATAAAGTATTTTTACTTTGTAGTCAAATTGAAATGATATAGCATTTGAAGATTAAAATGTTTATTCACATAAGATATTCCTGTTCAGAATGGTTTTCCATATCAGAAAAATGCGGCTTTTCTAGGAAGTCATACAGAGGGATATAACCTTCCAAATCAATATCCTGAGATGGTCAGAATCAGAACTGAATTGTTTGTTACAGTTATGGCTCAATTAACACTGGTGGTAAATAGTGGTGGTGTCCATGCGTGGGATCAACCAGATCAACCACATAACAATATGTCGATAGTGAAGACTTTCATGAGGAAACACCCCCATCAATCAGAGGTTCATCAGAACCTGTTCCAGTGGAAGGGTAGTTTAAAGCACTAGAAAATATTTTTTATACAATGGGGTGTTCATAATATCAAAATTTAAGTCTTTATATTTATCATTTTGAAGGTGAATCCAATAAGTGTTAGTCAATGATTAGAAATATCAAATGAAGTGAATATATTTATGCCATGGAATGGGATGAATTTAATAATACATTCATTAGGAAATATTTTCCTAAGGCTATTCAACTTATGATGGAAAATATATTCATGGAATTTAGAAAATATAAGGAAAAATATGTGGCTGTATATGATGAAACTTTCACCCATTTTTCAATGTATGTCCCAAATTTTATCCTGCAAATTGATAGTAATATAAATTGGTTTTACTCAGGATTAAAGCTAAAATATCTAAGGGAGTTATCTTATGATGAGGTCAAAAGCTATGAGAAACATGTATGATGTGATGAGAAGGTAGAAATGGAGTTTCTTAATGATCATGTGTTCTATGACGGAAAGCATAAAAAGCAATCCAGTTGGAAGGAAATGGGAAGTAATTTATCAAAGAATTCTAGAGGTAAGAAAAATAAATTTCCAACATGTGATAAGTGTGGTAAAATTCATCATAGAGAATGTATATCAATGTTTGGGAAGTTCTTACAATGTGGTAATATTGGTTATATTATAGGTAACTGTAAACAAGATGATCAGGAAGGAAATGAAAAACTAGCAGTATGATGTTTTAGTTTTAATGAGTTAGGACATTATTCCAATGTGTGTCCAAAGTTGATTACCTAGGGTAGAAAACAGTAAGATCGAAAAAAGTGTAAGTCAAAATAGTTTTCTACAACTAAAGTTTATGTGGGACCATAAAATGTTGTGGTAATAGCTCCATGGAGCTCATAATTTTTCAAATATTGATTTGAGGTCTGGGTACCATTAGTTGAAGGTGAAGGAGGAAGACATTCCATGCGATGATTTTTGATCAAGATACAGGCATTATGAGTTTTTAGTTATTCCCTTTGGGTTATCTAATGCACATACTATATTTATGAATATCATGAATGGAGTCTTTTATTAGGTTTTGGATCAATTTGTGGTTAGTTTATAGATGATATTTTGGAATATTCTAAAAGATGCGAGGCACACGAAATTCACTTAAGGACTGTTTTGAAAACCATAAATGAAATGAAACTATATGAATTGTTTAGTAAGATTGAATTTTGGATTAATACAATTTATTTCCTTTTATATATTGTTTCTAAATATGGAATAACTATTGACACTTCTAAAACAAATGATATTGAAGAGTGGACAAGACCTACCAAAATCACATAGATTTAGAGTTTTCTTGGATTAGGGGGCTTTTACCGAAGGTTTAATAAAACGTGTTTTTGGTTATCTTTCCCACCAACTAAGATAACATGTAAGGAAGTTAATTTTATATGGATAACATAATCTGATTATTTTTTTATGAAGTGAAAAGAAGATTGGTAAATGATCCAGTTTTGGCCATGCCTTCCATGAATGGTGAATTTATTATTAATAGTGATGCATCATTGAAGGGACTTGGTTCTGTCCTAATATAGAATGATAAGGTAATTGAATATATTTCATTTTCATTGAAACCTCATGAGTTGTATATAGTTGATGTTGTTTTTCATTAAAAATTTAGAGGCATAATTTGAATGGAGTAAAGTGTGAAATATATACTGATTAGAAAATTTGTAATTATATATTCAATCAGAAAGAAATAAACAAGATACCTAGGAGATGGATAGAATTAATCATTTATTTTTATTTCATGATTAATTTCCATCTAGGGAAGGAAAATAATGTGGCTGATTCTTTGATTCAAAAGAGTAATGCCACATTAACCGTGCTATATTTGGAAAAAGATCCTTTGGTTATAGATTTGATGAATTTTTTATTGGAAGTTGTTTTTATATGGAATTAATATATTTTGTTTCAGGTGATAGTGAAATAATCTCTTCCAGAAAAAATTATACAAGCATAGATAGAGGACAGTGAGATATAGAAAAAAGGTAGAATTTGTTCAAAAGGGTAAGTTACCTAAATTTAACATAGATAAATATTGTGTTTTGAGGTTTGGAAAGAGATGATGTCTGTCTCATGATTCATATTTTAAGAAAGAGTTGTTATGTGAAGATCATAGTTCTCCATTTTCAGTTCATCCAAGAAGTACTAAGATGTACAAATATCTTCAGGTTTATTACTACTGGGATGGAATGAAAAGAGATATTTCTTACTTTAATTTGATGTGTTTGAATTGTCATAAATTTAAAGTAGAATGACAGTTACGAAAAGGGATGCTTCATCCATTTCAAGTGTTAGAGTAGAAATGAAAAAATATATACATGCATTAATTAGTGGGATTACAACAGACATCTAAAGTTAACAATGCAATATGGGTTATTGTTGGTCAATTGACTAAATCTACTAATTTTATTCCTATTAGAGATACATTGTCTCTGGATATACTTTCTAAGTTGTATCTTAAAGAGAATGTCTGGTTATCAAGAGTTCCTTTGTCCATTTTAATTGATCGTGATCTTGTGTTTACATTTAACATTTGTAAATTCCTTCAGAAGTCATTGGAAATTTAATTAAATTTTAGTACGACTTTTCATTCTCAATCAGATGTGCAGTTAGAACAAACAATTAAGTCATTTTAAGATATACTATGTTCTTGTTAATGGATTACAAGGTAAGTTGGGATCAACATCTTTCATTGGTGGAGTTTTCATATAATAACAATTTTCATTATATTGTATAGATGGAATCATTCGAAGCATTATATGGAAGGTGGTGTCGAACTCCAACCTTTTGGGATGAAGTAGGTGAAAGGATATTGATGGGACTAGAATTGTTAGAAGATATGGAAGAAAAATTTTAGTTGATTTAGAAGCACATTGAGACAACTTATAGTAAGAAGACATGTTATGTATATAACCATAGGAGCGATCTTTCTTTCAAGGTAGGGGATCATGTCTTTCTATAAGTTTCACAATAGAAAAGTGTGATGAAGTTTGGTATGAAGGGAATCTATGTATGAGGTTCATTGGACCCTATGAAATCGTAGATAAAGTTATTTTAGTTTCCTAAAGAGTGTCTTTAAAACTGACATTATCCCAGGTATACAATGTTTTTCTTGTTTCAATATTATGAAAATACATTCCAGATCCATCAATTGTTTGAGTCAAATGGTAGTTCACTTGGAAGAAAATATTTCTTATAAGGAACAACTAGTACAAATTGTTGACCACAAATAGAAAGTGTTGTGGAATAAGGTGATTCATCAGGTAAAGGTTTTGTAAAAAAACAATATGGTTTATGAGGAAACATGGGAATATGAAAATTCTATTTGAGAGAAATACCCCCACTTATTTGATAAGTATATAAAATCTTGGGGGCATAATTTCTAAAAGTGGGGAATTGATGTAACATCCCATATATTTATAGAATTATATATTTTTCATATCTATTAATATTTGTGAATAAGATATCAATTTTATGTTAAATTGGACTCTTTTTTCGATAGTGTACTCGACACACAACATTAGGGTTTTTCTCAATCATACATTTTTCATAATACTAAGTTATACTGAAAAATAACATAATAATAATAATAATATTTTAAATGGTAGTTAACTCATAGCCAATTTATTGGCAGGAATGAAAATAACTAACTATAATATGGGTTCACACGTTTTTTAAATGTTTTTACATTTATTAAATGAATTTTAGAGGCTTAAAATGAGAATAAATCCAATTTTATGTATTAAAACCTCTAATATTTTTAAAAGGATATTCTACCACCTTTTGATGGAGAAACATTTTTAAATCTAGTTTTTTAAACTTTTATATGTTATATTTGACAAAAGAAAATTCTTATTTGGAATAATGACATCAAAATTTATATTTGTGGAAGTTTTGGTATTTTTATGATAAAATTAACATTTTAATGAATTGAAAAAAATACTGCATTTTAATTCAAAATGACCTTTTCATCTAATTTATTTTTATTGATATATTATATTTTGAATTTGTTTTAATGTATGTTTAGAATATTTTTTTATCATTTAATCCAATGTTGGTCATTAGATGTAATTTCACATTGAATGTTGATATAAGCACATGTCAATCTTTTGATGTTTTATACTTTTAAAAAACCCATTTTCTCGTTTTCATAATAGAAATTAATTTGAAATTAATTACAAAAAATTTTGTATTTTCAATTTTGAAAAATATTTTACATATTTTAATTATATTTTCAGTTTTTTTAAAGTGGTCCCTTTTATTTTTGGAATTTTGGAATAGTAACTTCGGAAATTTTTATTTACCATAGTTAAAGGTAAATCGGGATATTTAGGCTAACAAACAATATGATAAGAATAATAAAAGTACCCAAACACCTAAAAAAATCATATTGGATTAATTAAAGTAGACCAAATTCACCTATGTATAGGAATTTATTCATTTAGTGCACTTTTTCCCAGGAAAGTGATGCGAATATTTTTAAAACAAAAGAAAATGACAACATGTCACACTCTTATCTCTTATAAGTATAATAATTTTAATATAGTGATAAAAATGATGAAAAATAGAACTTAAATAGTTTCCTAAATTAAATTATCTGTATTATGTGAAAATATCTATAATTTTGAAAGATTAAATAATTACAATAAATATTAACACAACAATGATACAACAATTATTTTATTAAGAGAAATTTATAATAATTGATATTACAGGTATTAAAATAAATATTATATGAAATAAGTTATGTCATACATCATTTTTATAGGTGAATATGAAATGTTATAAGAGTATAAATTTTTTTTCAAGTTGTATATCTATTTGGAGTTTATTTATATTCAATGAAATGAATATTGTAAAAATTGACATAATTGATGATTTATAAAAATAGTTATTTATTAAATTATTTAAAAATCATAAAATGTTTTGAAATTTAAAATTAGATATGTTAAGGTCTAAAACTCAATTAAGAGTCCAATTATGGGAAATTGACCCCATATAAGTGAAATTAATAGTCCATTAATAATTAAAATGTTGTTACCTCAATTAAAAATAAAAGAGAGTAATTAAGGGTAAAATGAAAAGTTAATGTTCAAAATAAAATATATACATGTCTAAAAACAATTTAATGAGATTATTTTAAACAATCCAAATATTATATTTTAAATAAATTAATTTTTGACCATTTGGAATCGAAATTTATTTTATATTAATTTAATAAATTTGTTTTTGACCATTCCTCTCTTTTCCTTACACTCTCAATTTTGTTTTTATTAGCCAAAAACTTCCAAAAACTCTTACAAGAATTCCTAACCTCATCCTAGAATTCTCACGTAAGGAATAAATCCTCTCAAGGATTCTTTTTCGTATTAACCAAAAGACGTTACCCGATTAAGAGGTAACACATTCTTCTTATGTTTTTTACTTTAATTTCCATTCTACACTCCCTGTATTTTTCTTCTTCTATGAATATAAAACAAAACCACTATCCTATATATACTAGGATGTTTCTATGATAATTGTTTTACCTAAACTTACACACACATCTATTTAGTGGGTAAAAAAATTCTATTTCTATGTAAGGTGAATTACTGCCTCACAAAATGACGATTGTTCAATTTTTACATACCACCTCTCATGGTGACCATTATCATTTAAATAATATTTACATATGATATATATTTTATTTATTTTATGTCTATAATTATGTAATTTTTATTTAGAAGATAATTTTTTTATTTGCAGGTCATGTAAATATGATAATTTCAATTGAGGAAGTGTGGACTACCGCCCCCTCAAAGTTATATGACTCGTTCATGACATAAATGGAATATATAAAGGATGAAATCAATGAACCTATATAACATATATTATAGATATATTATACTGGAATTATAATATAAATATGTATCATTTAGTTCTCATTCTTCTAATATGATAATGAAATAAAAGTAGTGTTCATGTGTATGTACGACCTACCATCTCCATAAAAGGTGCATTTAATTTATTATCACCAAATATTATGGATATTATAAATACATATATACTGGATATATATGGAATAATATTCTAGAGATGATGGACATTTAACTACATGGTAAATTTATATCAAAACAAGTTCATTTTTGACTCAAGTACCAAATATCGATGAAACATCCGATATGAACGTAAAACATTATGTAATTTTTATAAAATGGTAATAAGTTATATAAAAGGAATAATAAACTAGAAAAAGGTTATGAAGAAAGTATAAATTAATCTAATTTTATTAGTCAAGAACATAACTATTCTAAGTGACTAGTCGGACTCAAGGTAAGGGACTTCGTCCCAATATCCTTTCATTGAGGCATATTTTGGTGTTATACACCAAATTATTTTATATGTTGTATAATGAACCCCTTTTAATTTTAATTTAATTCAAATATTATCTTTTTTCTATGAAGAGTTTTACTAAATGACAAAAATGAATATTTTTAAGGTATGCAGCGACAAAAACTCCCCTGCCTTGGTAACCGTTATTTGATATTTGGATTCCTCTATAAGCCTTAATGTTTTTAAATTGAAAATAAATCCCTTATTCCTTTTTGGGTGTTTTGGTATTGAAAATAGTTCTGAATGTGGATTTACTATATTAATATCATGAAATGGTTTATTGTGATTTCAAATGATATTTTATGAGTAAAATGCTGATAATTTCAATCTTTTACATGTTATGATTATATAATGGTAATTAAATATTTGACAGTTGGTTATGTTATAAACCAAATACACGTGTTTACATGATAAACCATATATGGGTGGTTTAGTGATAAACAAAGGACATGTGGTTATATTATAACTTCTAATATATTGGGTGTGGAAGTCGGTCGTATGGATATTCCATTTAGTGATATATGTGTAAGTAGACCCTATTATTATTCAATTTAAGTAGGTTTATGTCTCCATTTACCTTTATATTTTATATGTTACTTTCTATGGGATTTATGGTAATATTTTTATTATAGAAAGGGTAAGAAATGATATTATATTTATTGAAGTATATTTACTAATTCTTTTTGGTGAAAATCATTACTTTATGATAAAGTATTCATGGTTTACATGTTTTCACAAGACTAACATTTTATAATTTTTTGTATCCCTTATTGATATTTTTATGCTAAAACCATGTTTTGAAATCTTTTTCACATGAAATAAAGAAGAATAATGTCAATGATGTGATCAAGGAAAATTCATGTTCTTTAAACAATAAACGAACCACGTTTCTATTAATAAAGTTTTTGTTTTATGAAAAAAACAGATAGGGAGAAGAAGAGTCTAATTGTATTATTTAAGTTGTTATGTATGATTTATGACCTAATTATATAATGCTCAAAACATAAAAAATATCCTTGAAGTTAATGTAATTCAAATTCATGAAAAATATCATGATTATGTAATGTTTAAGGCTGGGGTCTTTTAACATGTTCCGATGAGGAATAACTAAAATATAGGTCCTTTGCCTAAGGTACCTATACATATATACCCAATTTTTTCTAAGTGATGTTTCATATGAATAATAAAATTTTACATCACCAAGATTAAAACCATGAATGAAATAATCTCTATCAAAATACATCATATTACAACATTATAAGACAATGTGTAAATGGGGAAAAGGCTTGCCCTACTAAAAATGAATTCCAAATATTAAAATAACTAGAATATGGAATTACAGAAGGGATCTTAGCTATTGATATCCATATATGCTACCATAAATGGTAAATACACTAACATGTCACTAAGATCCCATGATGTCTCTCTAGATTTGTCTATCATCTTCACATGGCATGTCACATGCGTGTAAATCCCATTCATGGGTGAAAATATAAATACACCTTAGGTCACCCTAATTACCAAAGAGGGAGAAATAGATAGATACAATAGAACTCATATCAACCCATGGAAATAGGGAAAATAAAATACAAGATATAAACTCATAAAGAAACACAAATTAATGATAATCGAGTCCTATATCTTCACATACCAACATAGGATGATGAGTCTATCAGTATTTCTAAAGGTGCATCTCTGATTCCCAACATCTCACGTATCTATTCGAGAAATCCATGTCGAGGTCCTATACCTTTCCACTATTACATAGACTTATTAGGCATAATATCTAATAAAGGACTCACAAAGTATTTCATTAAGTGTTCCACTTTATTGATATAGGATCCACACCCTTGCATGTCAGGGGATACCACTTAGTTGGTAGAGGACCCAAGCACTGGTATGATCGAGGTTACCTCCCAATAGATAGAGAAACCCTACCCTACTATTCCTAGTGGGTACCACTTTGTAGATAGAGGATTATTTAGCTGATACTATAGGGGTAATGAATTTGTAGATAGAGGAATATGGGGGAACGAAACCCCAGTTTAATAGGGGGTACAAACCCTGAAATCTCAGGTGATCATCCCCAGCCACCAGCATTAGTCACGTGTGGTCTGAAGAATAATCATAAATTCATATGAGAAATATTGTAAACCCCTATGATGTCTACCATAAAATTTTATGCATAACACTACTCTAGATAGGGGACTCCCAATAGAAAATATGGGTCTATAATATATATAAATATTCTATTCAAAAGACCCTTAAAATGTAAACTGTGTGTTCTTATGGTCAGATGATGTGTTCCCTATCCTAGACACCTAGACTTTTGTTCACCTTCAAATGAAACTCCTAGCCATGCTGTACAACAAAACCTATGCCAATAATGACCCTAAATTTTCTTACATGACTATTAAATATTTTAAAAGATAAACAACATATAATATTTACAATCCTGGAATAAAGGATTTCTCTCTTGAAAAAATTAGGAACAAACATAACATAAGAATAAAAAAACATAAAAATTTATTTAAAATATTCTCCTTTACACTTCTATATCTCATGTTCTCTTTATTATATGTAGTCACCCAAGGATATACATTAAATAAAGGGGTGATCTAAAATCATATTAAGGTGGTGAATAAGGATGTGAATAAATATTACATGGGTGAGCATAATAATCATTATCATAACATAGTCATCAGATAATCATAAAATCATTGTAGGAAGCATTAGATAAATTCAAGGAATGTGAAAATTCATAATGGTGAAACATCATGTTTTAGTGGATAAATACTACACATCATTGTGAACAAAGCTGTCATCATGTTCACACAAAAAATATGTGCATAATCATAACATCACCATTGTGAAAAAGTATAACATTATATTCACACATAATACACATTATCTCATGAGACACATGATATTACTCAATTAATTATAGAAAAATATAATTACATTCCTACCCATCACATCATGATATTTACATAATTATGCATGCCACATAGAACGTATGGCAATAATATTCATGAATTAAACCATAAAAATAAATTTATTTCATAAGGATTTTATGAATCAAGATTTCATAAATAAACTAGATATTCAAAAATGAAAAAAATTAAAAATACATTTATTTATAAGAATCATCATTCTTGAGAGTTGAAGTAACAACTAAAGAAAAGTCAAAGATTTGTTTTGGAAAGAAGGGTAGTTTTGGAAAATTATTGTGTTTGTCAAAAAATAAATTAGAAAAAATGTATATATTTAAAAAGAAAATCGAATAATAATATAAATATACTTATGAAAAAATTATAAGTATATTCAAACCAAATATGTCAAGATAGAGGGACAACCCAAAAAAAGAAGTTGGTTTTGATAATCCCGTTACTTTATGTCTAAATTTATTTTTCACTGGTGATTTATAACTAAGATAATGAAATTATATTCATTAATTACTGAATAAAAAACCAATTATACATGAAATATATTTATTATAATTTTATTATGTTCATTTATGGCCCTTTAGATGAGTTATAGAGTCCAATTTCATAGTTCGTGGAGTGTTTTTAACAGTTTCCATGATCTATTTTCTTGTACATAGTTATGTACAAATTTTAAAAGCAGTATAATTATCCAAAAGTGAAATTAAGTGTTATTAATGAACTTATATAATTATAAATTATCTCATATATTATTTAATTTTATTTTAAGAGGATGATTCATTAGATAAAATATTAAAGAAAATGATTAATTTATTTTGGCAGTTCTTTCAACCATCACAAATTAGTATCATTTTATTTAATATTTTGTTTCATATTGGATATAGATCATGAAAAAAGTTATAATTTTTATAGTAAAATATTATTTAACCATAATTATATTTTTATGATGATAATTGAATTCTTTAATGGAAAAAAAACACCATCCACTAATTTAGTGAATCGACACCTCACAGACAATGTTTTCATTTTATAATAAAATGGGAAGAGAAGAGATTTGAAAATGGATATTCCACTAATAATATTTAAAATAATATATATATATATATAGGATAATGGAGTTATAATGCCACTTTTTTATTATAGGGTAATATAGGACAATAAAAATAATATAAATTTAAGTTAGAATGAAGGAGGATTTTAACTCTTAACTATCTTCTCCTTAAGAACATTTTTAAGGCACCTAGGTTTGGTATTTTTTTTAGAATAACATATTTTGGACATGTAGATGTGTTTGGGTAATGTAATTGGGATGAATTTATACAATATACAAGGATTATATGGTGTGGGGAGAAGATGAACCGATTGGTATTATTTATATGGGAGGTTATGGGTGTTTTTTATTTTATTAAATATTTTATTATTTTGGATCAAGACTATCAATAGTTATGATTAATATAACTAAATATAGTAAATATTTTATGATAGTTTTATCCAATGGGTTTTTAAATCATCAAAAAATCATCCATGATTCAATAATTCATGTATTTAGCTCATAACCTAAATTTTTGTATTTTACTATTCCCCACAAATTAAACTATTTTGGAACAATCCCGAAAACTCTCCTTGAAAAATTTAAAACATGTAGATTTCAAAAATGAGACAAATTTTATGAAAATAATTTTATAAATATGGTAAATTTAATTTTTAACTAAAACCATCATTTATTTGTAAAATATCTATTTTAATATTATAATCGATTTTATGAACCATTGAAAAATAAATTTTGGTCAAATAATTTTATTTTAAAATTATTATAAAGTAAAATAATAATTAATGAATCTATTTTATGAAAATAAATTTTTATTTCAAATCATTATATTAGATATATAATTGTAAATAAACATTTATGATTTAAAAACATATCAACAGTTAATTTATCATTTTTTAAAACATTTATTTAAATATAATACAATATAATTATATCATATTTTCATTTATAGGATGCCTAAATTTTATTTATAATTTTATAGGTGATGTTGCAATTCTATTGGTCAGATTACTATTTCTAATAGTCATATTACTATTTTAATTTTCAAGTTACCATTCCATTGATATAGGTTCCTTTATATCAATAAATAAAACTTATTGGATAATTATTTTATGAGAATGTGGTTTTTATTGTGTGTTTTATTTGATTTATTTGTTTTATACTATGTAAAATAATTAAAAGAGGAAATTTTTCACTGATAAAAATATGGGTTGTTATGGTACAGGTTCTACATGGTGCGTCTCGACCACATGGGGCTTACCCATGTGATCCTAGTTTTTCCTGTGAAAATATGGTTGGGCCTATATACTTTGGTTGGTGTCATGTTCTAGGTCATGCCTGAGACTGTGTACTCTTGGATTACACAACAAGCCAGCAGTATAGGGTCACATCTCATTTATGGTGTCATAAATGATTTGTTATATTTATCTCCACCCAAAACCCTAGCTGCCACATCGCAGGGACTATATTGCATCTGTTATTCACATTACATGTTGTGTGGTCAGGTTTTTCATAGAAACCTATGTTCCTTTATAAGTATCCCAAGTCTACCTTTTTTTTCTGAAAATACCACCATTTTAACATGTGAAATTAGTAGGGTTAGCCTCTAGCTCTCAATCTCAAACCTTTGAGGGAAGATAATTGAAAATTCATTCTCCAGTTGACGAGCTGGTGCACCTCCCATCACTAGTATAAATCCAAAATCCACATATATGCCACCCATTACCCACAATACATCCCGATACCTCTATAAATCACTATCCCAATCACTATTTTCACAAATATCATGTAACTGGGTGTTCATTCATGCTCGAACCCTCCCTGGAAATGTCTAACTTTGACCTTATTGGTAAGTGATAAATAATGAAAATAACTAAAGTAAAAAATGCACATAAAAACGAAAATAAAAAAAATTTAAATCATGTTCGGACCATGATAACGTTAATGTGATATCCAAGTGTGATATTAAAAAATAAGAGAGTTTTATCAGATTTATCAAAAAAATTCCGTATGGGTCTTGTGAAGATCAATTGATTTTAGATCATATAAGAATATAATTAAATCCATTATTCTCAATGTTCCCCATCATGATCAAGGATCAATTTTTTGGTGAGGAGTGTGTTCTCCATCGATGAATGCGATCTACTACATTCACCAATTACATCTCCATCCTCCAAAATCAAATCACTTATCCACATCCTCAGGTTTTCTAACACCAACAAAGAATTCTCCCCTCTTACCCTCCTTGGATTATGCAAAAAACCCTTGGGAAACATCTTAATGATGTATTTATATAGGATTTGGTAAGGATAGTTAATTTAATTAAAATAAATACATTATTAATATATTTTATTAAACACATTTTCCCAGGGACACCTTTGACAAAATGTTTGACATCAACCAACTTTAGGTCATTCCTTAGATAAACCTCACATTCTAGAATCAAACATGCCCTTAGATTTCTCATCATACATATCTAAAATTATAAAATAATTTTTTTCAAAATAATGTGTCTGTGTGCATTAAATATATATCAATATATATTAATATATTAATTCAAGTTTCTAAGACACAAAAATCTTTTTCTGAATATGAGGAGAAGTCCATATATATACACAACAATATTCAAAGAAATAAATCTGTAAAATCAAAGTCATTGAATTATACCCTCATTCATTTATTATCACCCTAAATAGATCAACATACACAAAAGGGTGGGGGTATCGAGCTCCTATCAAGATCTCATGATCCTGGAATCACTATTGTATTCTTTTATACTTCTAAATCACAAAAAGAAAGGGAATGGTTTCTCTACACATGTCCTATCTAATAGATCCTCGATCCCAACTAGGTTCTACATGAAGGTGGATCCTTCCACGATGTCTGCCTCTCCCTAGTCAATCATGTTGATAGAATCACTCACGTATCTCCTTAGATATGTAACATAGAATAATTCATGAACTCTCTCCATCTATGGGGGTAAGAATAAGTGGTATGAAACCTCACCAAAACTCCATAAGATCTCAAACAACCTAATAAATATCAATGATTTCTTTCCTCATGGGAAAAACCACCACAATCTTCATCGTACAACGACTCTCTGAAAAAATGGTCTCCCTTAATGAGATATAAGGGTATATGACATCAATATTTGTAATAATTATTTCTTCTCTATATTTTACTTATTAGCTAATGGATCACATGAACCTTTCTATCATTAACAACACTATCTCTATCCCAACAAGATATGTGTCACCAATATCAATAAGGAATAAGGTTGAATTTCTAGGTCTTCCATATAGGGAATCTAAATGTGTCATGATGATAGTTGAGTGATAGCTTTTACTATAAGTTAAATCCACCAATTTAAAGTGATAAAACCATGTCTACTCAAAGCCTAGCACGTAGTCCATCATCAAATAATCTAGTACATTGATTATTCACTATGTATACCCATCCATATATGGGTAAAAATTTGTTCTCATTCTAAAATATGGTCCAAAATCCTCTTACAGGATTCTCAAAAAACATGATGTGAACCGAACATCATGGAAAAAGATAATAATTGAGTTAGCCCCATGAATTTTGGGGATCTATCACATTTATTACTTTCCCAAACTATCAAATAAAGTTATATATTAGTTGGTCAGAATGTGTGCCGACTTAGTAAGTCAGTCAACAATCATCTAGATAGAATCATTTCCTCTCATTGTCTTCATAGGACCTATCAAAAATTCCATAGATATTCTATCATATTTCCACTCTAGGGTCTCAAGAGGCTTTGTTAAACATTTAGGATCTTACTGTTCATATTTCACCTGCTGACATGTGAGACACTAAGAGATAATCTCAGTAATGCTCCACCTCATTCCAACCTACCACAACTACCACTGAAGTTCATTGTACATTATTCCACATCAGGATGTACAACAAATGGGTATCTTTGAAACTCATTTTTCAATTCCTCTCACAACATGTTAGGAACCACCATGAATCACTGAAATAGGATGTTGTATCCTCTCATTTTGAAAATCAAAAAGGTGTAACTCCTGAAGTTATCTAGTCATGTATAACCTCAGTGTTAAGATCTCCCAACTAAGCCTCTCTCACATGTTCATGAAATGGATGATTCACGACCATCAAGTGAAGAAATAATGAAACCCTATCCACCCTCAGTGTTAGTTGCAATTAATCAACCTGCAGAAATGAATCCTCCACCAATACATAATTAGAATTCATTCTAAGGGAATTAACCACCAAGTTTACCTATACTAGATTATAAGATATCTAAAATTCATAGTCAATAAGAGACTCCAACCAGTACCACCATCATACATTATGATATCTCGAAGTGAATATGTAACTAAGATTATAGTGGTTTGGGAAAACAAAATACTCTTATCTAGGAGACAATCCCTCTACATTTTCATAGAGAGGACTACCCCAAATAACTCTAGTATAGGTGTTGTGTAGTTTTGATCCTATGGTATGAACTACCTTTACCGATATTTGATTAATTCAATCATCTATAAAAACATGAAACTGAGCCTATATCTATAGGTATTGAAAAATAATACATACTCAACACTATCATTTGGTAGTTTCAATAATAGAGAACTCTTCAGCCTTAGATTTAGCTCTTTTAAGGCTCTTTGAATCTTCTTGTTTTCAGAAAACATTTTCCCTTTTTGTGTTAGGGTGGTTAAATGGGAAATAATATTGGATACTTATTCCATAAAACTCATGTATTACCATACCAAACCAATAAAAATACACACCTTTTACATGAACTTGGGGTGATTTCAAAGAAATTACCACATCAATATTTAATTGGTACATATATAATCCATCTGCAGAGATGAAATTCAAAAAAAAACCTCACATATCCAAAACCGTCCTTTAAAGAGATTTTCATAAATCTAGTTCTCCCAGTGTAAATCTAGGACCATACTCAAATAAAAACTATGAACCTCATATTTTTTTAGAATGTTGGTGCCTTAGTCAAAGACCTATGCACAATTTATTGAATAAAGAAAAAACAAATTACATGATTCTGAATGACATAATATTATTACAATCTTTATCATTAAAAGATAGAAAATCACCAAGAAAATCATCCATCCATGAAATGACCTATTTGACACACTTTTTGTCCAGAACATTAGAAACCATGTTCACTTCACGAATGGAATGGGTGTCAATGTAGTTGATTTCCATGAGCGAAGAAAGACAATTTATCCAATGGGAAGTACGCGGACAAGTAAGGTGCACCAACCTCTTCCAAATATCTTTGAAAATAGTGGTTGAATCACTTTCAATCCAAATATTGTTAGAACAATTTTTTGGGAAAATTAAATGGCATATATCACCCATATCATTTCCCCTTCCAGAGATGAGGTGTAATGCCCCGAACCTAGTTACCCAGAGTTGGTGCATTATTATATAACATTGGAATGATCACAAAAGATCAAATCCTGGAAGACTGATTAATTTAGTATCCTTGGAAGTAATATATACATTCATAAGGTTTAAATTACATCATAAAATTAAAAACATACAGAAAAATTGTTTCTATAAACAACACTGAGATCCCATAGACTATCCCTACAGGTCAGTCAAAATATACTTCTTTTCATCCTGGAAAAAATAAAACATAGAAAGGGTTGAGCTCAGATGCTCAATTAGGATAACAATATAGCATAAACTTTCATAAATTAGCATAAACATTTAAGGAAATGTATAAAACTAAAACGAAGGCCTTTTTAATATAAACTTCATCATAATATGGAAAATATAAATCAAAATAATACCATTTACTTACTCACATGGATATTCTACAAGTCGAATAATTACATGTAATATCAATAGCCACTTTCATAATGACAGAATGCATAATCCCAGACTTTCATAAACACATAGTCAAGTACTTGTGCCAATATTAGAAATAAGATTTTTTCAAGACCTTGTGTCAGGACACTAGTTTGTCTCATGAGACATACTGATGCATCGAGGATCTATAGCGAGCTCCACCCGTCACTTATTAAGTCCAATGCATTCCTCATATGAAAAGGTTTAAACATAATATAAACATTCATATTAAAAAAAGCATATGAAATGTCAATAAATTATCTATAAACCATTAATGGTGTAAAAATAACACATTCGTAGTCAAACATATCATAAAACCTTCAATACAATATGGATGTTTTGTATCATAATAAATCAACTTCAAATAAGCTTAAAATCCATCACCAGATGTTGAAATATATGAAATCAAAACCTTTTTCAGAGATATATATCTTTCTATTTTGAAATAATTTAAGAAAAAAATTATTTTTAAAATATTATTATAAGCTTTGACGCTGTTATAAAAGTGAAAAATAGCGGTACCCACTATATAAGTAAAAAAAGGCAATTTACCTTAATTTTGTTGAAATGGTTATTAATGAACTTATTTGGAAAACGACCGAAATATTACTTTATAAACATCTTATAAAAGTAAAAATGGGTATAAATGTCACGACCCGTCCTAGTGGGGCCCACGCTGTGACTCCCCAAGCCTGCCTCCAATAGGCCAGGGGCTGGTGACTAGCATCGAGTAGGCATATTACTAACATGGGAGGCATTGCCTAAGTACCCGTACACACGCACACATCTCCAAGCCCACAAATGGTGAAATGTAAAAAAACACTAAGGGAAAAAATTAATGCATACAACTAAACCCAACCAATAGAGTACGATGAAAGGTGGAGTACTAAAAAGTAAACTTGGCTAGAATACAAGCCCACTAAAAACAAAAGTCTGAAAACTGCAAAGTCCAACCTATAAACACAAAAAGGCACTGGGACTACTGCTTGTAGTCATAAGATTTCCTCGTTCTATAGGGAACTCATAAAGCTCAGTCCTGTCCTGGTCTTCCCTGGACTCTGTAAAAGGTTTCTCATCTACACAAGACACCATACATGCGGGCAAAGGCCGTGCAGGGGTGAATATAACAATACTCAGTGGAGGACCCCGAAAACCAAAAAGTAGTATAAAAAGTAAAGGTAAAGTAAGCTATGCATAGTATATGTCTGCATAACATATAGAATAAACCAGATATACTCAAAACCAAGACCCATGGTCTAGAGACAAGTTAGACAACCACATACCCTCATTAGGGATTCTGTTCTAAGATTCCTTGATGCACTCGTTCCGGGAGAACATACTCCATGAGTCTTATAGCTCTGATGATGTCCATCCGAGAAGTTCTGTTTCTCAGGAACCATCATGAGAGGTAGCTACACTCATTACATGAGACCCACTCTTGAGTGGGAAGGTTACAGTAGGTAGATGCACTCATTATGGGTGACACACTCCTAAGTGGGAAATATCACGATACATAGATGAGGATCACTACCAGGGCCTTGGAGGATACTGCGACTCATCCGAATTCACCAGTTAGGTGATACACAAGCTAGGTAGAGGACCAACACCCGATAGAGTTGGTGAAATTGATTCCTGACTCTACCTAGGGTCGATAATGGATAGAGGATCTCGATCAGGGCCTCTCAGATGGATGCCTGACTTTATCACAGAAAGTCCTACTGAAGGGATCATACTCCTGTGTGAGGAAATCATGCCTGAAAGTCAGGGGAACGAGAAGAAGGGGAACTAACCCAAATGAAAGATGTCCAAGATTCAGTGAACAAGAGGACCATGCTGTTTTCCAAAAAGTACACAGCATATAGAAAAGATACACACCGTGTTGTCTGACCCCGGGTACTACCCATGTACAACGGACCGTGTCATAGGCTGGTTATGTAGAAAAACTGAGTACACGGTGTGTAGTACGACGTACACACCATGTCCGAGTGACTGGGGTTGGCCCTGTGTATGCTGGCCATTTTCCCGTACACGGTCATCAACCCATGTACTCCAACCCGTGTAATCGGCACACAGGGTGACCCGCACTGCTGGCCTCACCTGGCCATGTGATGGAGTACATGGTCGTGTACTCCATCCCATGTCCGTGTACCACCTAGGTATACACTGAGTTCCGGATATCTGCCTCTGACATGCTGTACAAGCTGTGTCTCCTGAAGCTGTGTAGATCATCCCGTGTCCGTGTACTTCCCAAATACATGCCGAGCTTCGGGGAAATTCCAACACGCTGTGTGACCAGGGTCACACGCCGTGTGATTCCTCTCTGACCCCCTAGAACCTAGTCGTCGCTAGTACTACAAAGAGTGTTCTTCGGAAGTACACGCTATGTATTCTGAAAATTTCCAGAAACACGAACTTCCGCCATCGCACCTCCAGTGATGATCCGCTCGTCATTCTAGTCATCCAATAGCCGCGAAACTTCCAGGTTTCGGTCGCCCTGACACCACGAAGCTACTCTTGATGTATTCTGAAGTTCAATCAGCCTCGAAGACATGTTTTCATCTTCCCACGTGAAGAACGATCGTAGAACTCCCTTTTTTGATCCAGTCCGATTCGTCGTCCACCACCATCGTCGCACCTCTATGAGGTCGTTGCAGTGTCAAACCCTCGATTTGGGATCGTTGCATCGTATAATGGATGCAAAATGATCTGTTTTTCATCTCCCAGTGAAGAACGCATTGAAAGCACGAGAAAAAAAGGAGGAGAAATCCAATAAACAATGTGAGGAACAAACCTCCACCGTCATTCGTCACGACATTGATCCTCTCCCGTTAGCAGGATTAAACGGAGCAAGAATCAACAATAACAAAACAACATGGATCTATTCCCCAAATCATCCTGATAAAACCCTCCCTTAGAAACGAAATAATCCATAGATCAACTTGTTCGTGGTTGATCCATGTTCGCCGTTTAAAATCAAAAATGGGGAAAAGAATTCAAATAACAAACCCCTACCTTTAGAAATGATCAATCATTGATGAAGGTGTTGCGCTGCCTTCGCCATCGAGATCCTTGAACTTTATTGGCACAGCGATTCTCGACTTCGATCCGTCGTCGTTTGTCGCCAAGAGTTTCCTCCAACACCGTGTGGATTCTGCAGAGGTTCTTCTAAAACTTCTCCCACAGGAAACATTATATTATCCCAATAAAAGGGGAAACTTGTTTGTCACTTAATTACGTGGTGGTATTAATGAGCCCAACCTTCCATTTTTGCATAATCATGACGCACCATTAATTTAGGAAACATATGTTCCATTTACCACGCTGTAGCAGATGTTTCCATAAAATAAAGAAAATTAACTTGTGAATTTAATTTATTTCATTTTACTTTAAAAGGTCTGAAAATTATCTTTTTCCCTTGACCCGTGCCGGTCGAAGTTAGGCTCATTATTAGGTAAAGTAATTTTCCTGGACGCAACGATGCCCTCATATTTTTAATTCGGGCATCCGTTTGGAAACTGCCACTACTAAGCACAAGTGCCGGCTCACATAACTTCAAAAAGTTCGAACCACCATTTCGGGCTCACTGGACCTTAGAATGATGTGTCGTTTTCGTTCCCAGTCTTTAAATAATTATATGTAATATTCAAAAATAAGAAACGGAAAAATATGAGATATTACATTCTTCTCACCTTGGGGTTTATATCCCAGAAAAGCCAAAACAAAGGCTACCCAAAAAGATGAGGGTACTAGGCACAAATATAGGCCTCCCGCTCCCACGCGCTCTCCTAAAGATTCCAGTGCTGCCATCGAACGTGCACCAAGGGAATCGATTATCCACAAAGAATCATCTTCTGCTGATCCTCGATCTCTACCGGGTACTCAGAAAAGGTCACTCCATCCTCAATGTCTAGCTCTCCCCATTCGATGATGTGCAACGGTTCATGCACATACCTCCTCAGCTAAGACACGTAGAAGACATCATGTACCCGATGCATCTGTGGCGGTAGATCTAGGCGGGAAACCACCTCTCCATCTCTGCACAGTATCTGGAAGGGTCCGATGAACCTCAAGGATATCTTGCCGCCTCGACCAAATCTCTGTAACCCTCATCGAGGTGAGACTCGACGAAAGACATGGTCTCCCTCTTCGAACTCCAGAGGTCTCCGTCGTCTGTCAGCATAAGACTACTACTAGATATGTGCAGTCTTCATCTACTCCTGGTTGATCTGATCTTTCTCGGTGGTAGCTTACACCAACTCTACAACCATGAGTACTGACTCTCCGGGATTGGTACAAGAAAGTGGTGACCAGCAGGGTCTCCCGTACAAGGCCTCGAACGGTGCCATACCAATGGTGGAGTGGTAGCTATTTTTGTATGCAAACTCCACCAGTGGTAGGTGGTCCTCCCAACTATGACCAAATCCAAGATACAAGCTCGCAACATGTCCTCCAGAACCTGAATGGTCCTCTCCGTCTGACCGTTAGTCTGGGGATGGAACGCCGTGCTCAAGCATAGCTGAGTCCCAAAACCCTCCTGTAATCCCTTCCACAACCGGGATGTGAAGCGGGAATCTCGATCTGAGACTATAGTCGAGGGGATGAATTGAAGCCGAACTATCTCCAACATGTAGAGGTGTCCCAATCTCGCTACAGAACTCTACTCCATGATAGCTAGGAAGTGGACCGACTTGGTGAGTCGTTCAATGATCACCCATATGGAATCATGCCCCTTGGACGTACATGGTAATCGTGTCATGAAGTACATCGATATTCTATCCCACTTCCACTCTGGAACTTCTAGGGGTGAGCTAATCCTGTTGGAACCTGGTGCTCAGCCTTCACCTACTGGCATGTGAGGCATTGAGAAATGAAATCCACTACTGCCTTCTTCATGCCTGACCACCAGAACTGTCGTTGGAGATCATGGTACATCTTTTCCACCCCAGGATGTACCACCAATGGGGATGTAAGAAACTCCCTCAGGACCGCCTCCTGCAATGCCAATGGTACAATAGTTCATCCTCTGAAAATAAGTACGTTCTCCCCACCTTGTGAATATCCATCAGGAGCATGTCCTATGGATAACTGAGCACGTAAATCCACACAGTCGACATCCCCAAGCTGTGCCTCCCTAACTCACTATAAGAGTAGAGGGGTGACAACCATCGACTGTAGGTAAGCTGTACCCTCTCCATCCACGAAGGATAATTGGAATGCGACTAACTACTGTGTCGCCTCACTCAATAGTTGTGATCTCGACCTTCTTCTAAGAGAATCCACCACCTTGTACCCCTTTCTAGGCGTATAGATGATCTCGTAATCGTAGTCATGTAGGAACTCTAGCCATCATCTCTGTCGTAGATTCAGATATTTTTGCGAAAAGATGTACTTGAGGATCTTATGGTCAGAGTAGAAAATAAACCACTCATCCATTAGGTAGTGTCGCCACATCTTCAATACAATAAATACCAATACCAACACGAGATCATGGGTCACATTGTTCCTCTCATGTGTCCTAAGATGGCGTGAACCATAAGTAATCACTGCATGCTGCTGCATCAGGACACAGCCAAGCCCAGTCCCTGATGCGTCGTAGATAACTACGTGCTCGACGCCCTCCTCTGACAATCTCAAGACTGGGGCACTCATCAAACTCTACATCAACTGCTCGAAAGCCTACTGGAATTTCTCTGTCCATATGAAGGGTTTCCCTTTCTTGGTCAGGGATATCATCAGTTCTGATATCCAGGAGAAGTCAGGGATGATTCTTCGGTAATATCCTGCCAACCTAAGGAAGCTCCGCACCTCCGTCACGCTCCGAGGTGGATTGCATGGTAACACAGCCTCCACCTTGGCTAGGTCCATAGGTACTCCATCTACTGAGATGACATGTCCCTGAAAGTGGACCTCTTGAATCCAGAACTGGCACTTCGAGAGCTTCCCATAAAGCTGGTGCTCCCAGAGTACGTCCAGAACAATCCGTAGGTGTCTCGTGTGCTCCTCCTCTGATGCCGAGTACACGAGGATGTCGTCAATGAAGACCACCACAAACTGGTTCAAGTACGGCAGGAAGACCCGGTTCATCAGCCCCATGAACACTGTGAGTGCGTTTTTCAGGCCAACAGGCATCACCAAGTACTCATAGTGACTGTAGCAGCATCTGAAAGCCATATTTGGTATATTCTCGTCCTGCACTCATAGTTGGTGATATCCTGATCTAAGGTCAACCTTCATGAACTATTGTGCCCCTCTTAGCAGATCGAAGAGGTCATCGATTCTCGACAGTGGATACGTGTTCTTCACCATCACCTGGTTCAGGTGCCGGTAATCCACGCACATCCTCAGACTCCCGTCTGCCTTCATGGAAAAGAAGACTGGGGTCGCCCAAGGTGAAACGCTGGGTCTCACAAAACCCTTTCTCTAAAAATCCTCCAACTGCACCCTCAACTCGCGAAGCTCTGCAGGAGTCATCCGGTATGCCTATGAAGAAATTAGTGTCATCCCAGGGTATAAGTCGATGCAAAAGTTGATTCCCCAGCGGGGAGGTAATCCTGGAACATCTTCGGGAAAGACATCCTCATACTCCACCACCACTGCTGGGAACTGAGAGATCACAACATCTACTGCTCCGAGGGTAAGGCTAGCCAAATCATGAGTGATCGGATACACCCTCCTACGAATGAGACCATTTTTTGCTGCTTGGGTTTCCTTTTCTCTGAAAAAGGAAAACCTTGTTCCAACACGGAGGACACACCACACTCTTTGCCTAAAACAGTAAATCTGGGCATGGACCGAAGATACCCAATCCATACCGAGAATGAAATCGTAAGGCATCGACGCTACCACCAAGAGGTTCCAACCAAAACTCTCACCTTCAATGGAAAGATCACACTATCTTCAAATGTGTGTGATCGTAGAG
This sequence comes from Viscum album, assembly GCA_963277665.1. Taxonomy (NCBI): domain Eukaryota; kingdom Viridiplantae; phylum Streptophyta; class Magnoliopsida; order Santalales; family Viscaceae; genus Viscum; species Viscum album. Next base: position 1,101,989,165 of record OY728123.1, read on the forward strand.
TCTCCTCCCGTAGGTGTCTCCAAACGTAAGGATTGAGTCAAAGGTTCTACCGAAATCTCGAGGTTTTGTACAAGACATGTGGATATAAGGGAATGACTGGCACCTGTGTCTACGAGTACGGAAGCTAAAGTAGAAAATACATAGATCATACCTCGACTCTTCCCTGGAGCCCTTGGGTTTCATGCCTCGACCGCATGCAGCTGTCACCCCAACTCTCTGAGCCTGGTGTGGACCTCCGGGGGGTAGTGGTGGAAGTAATTCGAAGAGTCTGCCACCACTAGATGCTCTCCCTGCTCCTCTGCCACGTCCGCTGTCGGGCGGGTCTTCTTGTTCCATTCTATGCCTCTACCTTGGTGGTCCATCCACCTCTTCCCTATCAGCAGCTCGGCGGGTCAGGAAATCTCTAGCGAGATTTCCCCAACTATCGCATGTGTATCATCACTTATCCCTAGGCTGACTGGATCCATCCTAAGAGCCCTAGACTATCAAACCTCTGTCCTGCATCCTCCTATGACATTTCCTATGTCCATATCACTATTCCTGATGTTGACTCCCTGTTACCGGGGTCTCCGCACCTTTCTGCCTACTACTGACTACCGGCGGCTGTCTCTGCTCCGCCAAGAAACTCTCGATCACCAAGTCCCGCTCGAGCACTCCAATTTAAGTCAATACGCATAGAGGCATGACACTCGCTCGAATGTCACACCATAGACCTCGCTCAAAGGTCCAAGCTCTGATGTAGTGATCCCTGACCATATCCATCGAGTACCAGGAGATGTTGGTGAACCTTGATGAATAGTCAGCTACTGTCATACTGCCCTACTACAGCTGAAGAAGCTCTTGGATGAGTACATATCTCAGCATAACTGGAGATAACTCCTCCCTGAAGAGTCTCTCAAACTATATCCATGATAGGGTCTCCTCGTCGTGAGTCTGTGTGGTCAGACTCCCCCATCGTCCCACCAGACCCTAAAGAAGGCTTTCTCCTAGGATCACCATCTGGTCTGCTGTTGTCCTCACTAGATGGAAAACTATAGCCACCGCCTCAGGCAAGTTCTCAGCCGCCCGAGGGTCGGGATCACCTTTTAACCTAAGGTGTATCTGTCTCTGGAACACGTGGAGCGCGCTAGGCCTGCGCTCCTCGCCGGTCATTACTGTAGGTACAACTGGCTTCTCTACTGGGGGTGGTACATCGAGTGCTCCACCTGGTGGAAATGCATGGGTAAATTGACCCTGTATCAAAGCCTCGTCACTGATGGGGTCGTCCTCGTGATAGTGCTACTTAATCCTGGAGGGTATGCCTCATTGAGGCATCCTGTAAGGAAACATGATGTACCATGGTCAAAGAGTATATCTGGATAGCTGACACAAAGGAAATGGAAAACACAAACCATTCCTATATGATGCATGTACCTTTTATTTCCCCCACAACTAGTGTTTTTGTGTATCAAGTCGAAAAGTAGGTCATCAGAGTCTTGGTGTATGGATACGTTGGCCGCCGCACCAACACTTGAGTCTGGCATGAATGCCGAACCCGAAACACTTAACACTGTTCCCCCAAACCAAACTCACAGACTATTGGTCTTAAAGTAGAACTGGCCAACTTTGATACCACTCTTTCATGACCCGTCACAGTGGGGCCCGTACCTTTACTCCCCAAGCCCGCCTCCAATAGACCAGAGGCTGGTGACTAGCACTGAGTAGGCATATTACTAACATGGGAGGCATTGCCTAAGTAACTGTACACATGCACACATCTCCAATCCCACAAATGATGAAATGTAAAAAAACACTAAGGAACAAAATTCATGCTAACAACTAAACCCAACCAACAGAGTACGACGAAAGGTAGAGTACTAAAAAGTAATCTAGGCCAGAATACATGTCCACCAAAAATGAAAGTCTGAAAACTGCAAAGTCGAACCTGTGAACACAAAAAGGCATTGGGATTGCTGCTCGTAGCCATAAGAATGCCTCAGCCTGTAGGGAACTCAGAAAGATAGGACTTTTCTTGGTCCACCTTGGACTCTGTCAAAAGGTTGCTCATCTGCACAAGACACCAGATGTGCGGGCAAAGCCCGTGCAGGGGTGAGTATAACAATACCCAGTAGAGGACCTTGAAAACCACAAAACAGTACAAAACGTAAAGGTACAGTCAGCTATGCACAGTATATGTCTACAGAATATATAGAACAGACCAGATATACTCAAAACCCATACCCGTGGTCTAGACACAAGTCACACAACCGCAAACCCCCATTAGGGATTCTGTTCGAAGATTCCGTGATGCAATCGTTCTGGGAAAAACACTCTCCACGAGTCTTATAGCTATGAAGACGTCCATTCAAGAAGTTCTGTTCATCGGGAACCATCATGAGAGGTAGCTACACTCATTACGAGAGACACACTCCTGAGTGGAAAGGTTATGGTAGGTAGATTCACTCATTATAGGAGACACACTCATGAGTGGGAAAGATCACGATACACATATGAGGATCACTACCAGGGCCATGGAGGATACCGTTACTCATCCGGATTCACCAGTTAGGTGATAAAACAGCTAGGTAGAGGATCAATGCCTAGTAGAGTTGGTCATGTCGATGCCTGACTCTACCTAGGGTTGGGAATTTATAGAGGATCTCGATCCGAGCCTCTCAGATGGATGCCTGACTCTATCACAGAAAGTCCTGCTGAAGGGATCATACTCCTATGTGAGGAAATTATGCCTGAACTTCAGGGGAATGAAAATATGGGGAACTATCCCAAACGAAATATTTCCAATATACGGTGAACAAGAGGACCATGCCATTTCCCAAAAAGTACACAGCCTGTAGAAACGATACACTCCGTGTTGTCTGACCCTGGGTACTGCCCGTGTACAACGACCAATGTCATAGGCTATTTGTGTAGAAAAACTGAGTACATGGAATGTAGTATGATGTAAACAACATGTCTGAGTGACTAGGGTTGGCCCCGTGTACGCTGGCCATGTACCCTTACACGACCATCAACTCGTGTACTCCAACCCGTGTAATCAGCACACGGGGTGACCCGCGCTGCTGGCCTCACCTGGTCGTGTGATGGAGTACACGGTCATGTACTCCATCCCATGTTCATGTACCCCCTGAGTACACGCTAAGTCCCACGTAGACACCTCTGGCATGCTGTACATGCCTTGTTGCCTAAAGCCGTGTAGATCATCCTGTGTCCGTGTACTTCCAAAATATACACCGATCTTCAGGGAAATTCCAACACGCTATGTGACCAAGGTCACACGCCATGTGATTCCTCGCTAACCCTCGAAACCCTAGTCGCCGCCAGTACAACACGAAGTGTTCTTTGTAAGTACACGCCATGTATTATGGAAGTTTCCAGAAACACAGACTTCTACCGTTGTGCCTCCGGTGATAAACCGTTCATCGATCCGTCTGCCCGATCACTGTGAAACTTCCAGGTTTCGGTCGCCCCAACACTACGAAGCTGCTCCTGATGTTTTCCGACATTAGATCGGCCCCAAAAACATGTTTTGATCTTCTCTCATGAAGAACGCTCGAAGAATTCCCTTTTACAATCCGGTCCGATTCATCGGCCTCCATCATCGTCGCACCTCCGCGAGGTCGTTGCAGTGTCGAACCCTCGATTTGGGATCGTTGCATCACAGAATAGATGTGCATAGATCCATTGTTTGTCGCCCCGTGAATAATGTGAAGAATACAAAAGAAGAAGGAAACAGGCGGGAGAAATACAATAAACAATGTGAGGAACAAAACTCCGCTGTCGTTCGTCACGAAATTGACCCACTCCCATTAGCTGGTTTAAACAGAGAAAGAATAAAAAATAACAAAGCAACATGGATCAATTCCCTGAATCATCCCGATAAAACCCTCCTGCAGAAATGATCGAATCCGCGGATAAAATTGTTCATGGTTGATCTGCGTTCGTCATTTAAAATCAAAAGTGGGGAAACAAATTCAAATAACACCCCTACCTTTAGAAAGGATTGATCATCGATGAAGGTGTTGCGCTGCCGTCGTTGTCAAGATCCTAGATCTTCTTTGGTTCAATGATTCTCAAATTCTATCCTTCATCGTTCTTCACCAAGTGTTTTCTCCAACACCGCGCGGATTATGCAGAGGTTCTTCTCAAACGTCGCCCACGAGCAACATTCGATTATCCCAATAAAAAGTGAAACGTGTTTGGAACTTAATTACCTAGAGGTATTAATGAGTCCAACTAGCCATTTTTCCGTAATAATGAAGACTCATTAATTTAGGAAACAATTGTACCGTTTATCTCACTGTAGTGGATGTTTCCTTAAATGAAATAAAATAAACTTGTGAATTTATTTTATTTCATTTTACTTTAAAACATCCGAAAATTAACTTTTTCCCTCGACCCATGCCGATCGAGGTTAGGCTCATTCTTAGGTAAAGTCACCATCACGGACGCAACGGTGCCCTAAGATTTTTAATCCGGGAATCCATTTGGAAACTACCAAAACTGCGCACAAGTTCCGGCTCACTTAACTTAAAAAAGTTCAAACCACCATTCCGGGCTCACTAGACCACGGAATGATGTGCCGTTTTCGCGCCTGATCTCGAAATAATTCAATTTAATATTCAAAAAAATAAAAAAAAATACGAGACATTACAATAAATGAATTTAAACCATAGTCTATAAAATAGTAAGAATTTTTTGCAGTACATTTCTAATAAACATGGATGTGGATGATAAAAAGGTCCTAGTAGATACTTACATAAAAACAACCTCAGATAATAAAGGGATTGTGAAATATTCCCTTACCATGAAATTTAACTTGGTCGAGGGTAGGTTAACCTCCTATATAATGGTGAATTATTGTAGTAAAATTATACACAAATCATATACATTAATATGATATCATATATGATCTTTAAAAATTTCTTTGTTAATAATATATTTGTATTATCGTTGTTTTGGGTGTTAAATGATTTGTTTTCCTTTAAATGATTTGTTACATAAGTAATGTTTGTTATGGATAGAATGTATCTTATTCATATTCATAATTATATTAAGTATTTAAACATTATTTGTAATCATCTAATGAAAATTAGTCTTGAATGGATACGATGGGTAATGAATCTCATCGCGTTCGTCGAGAGGGTAATCCGTACGTACGCATGAGCGACAATATCATTATTTTGATATTAAAATAATATATAATTGGATGGTATATCATATATAAAGAATCATTATCATGTTATATTTATTATTTTCATCAATTACAAATCATTATTATACCCATCCAAATAATAATGTATTGAATAACAATTACACCACGACGTGGAGACGGTAAGCCGTACGTACGCACGTATGGTGACATTTCATCCAAAGGATGGATAGAATAATGAATATGGTGGAAAAATATTTATAATAACATCACAATATATATAAGATATTGGATTTATTATTTTTGAATCGAAACACCAAAGAAGGAGGAAGTGGAAGAAGAATCTAACTTCAAAGAGGTGATGAAATATTTACCTCTTCTTCGGGTTATTTATTTTTATTTGATAAAAGGGCTTCATAGGATGGATTTATGAAAAAAGTAAGTCCTCTAAGATTAAGGAAGGATATATAAGAGGGTATTTGGGCAGGGGTTGGACAATAAAAATGGCTTTTAAGGTGTGAGTTAGAGAGAAGGGGAGTGCCCTTTTATAAGGGGGTGAGGGGCCCCTTAGGAAAAGCTAGAAATATTATTTTATAATATTTTTTTTTCATTTTATAATTGATTAAAAATGAATTATTTAATTTCTAAAGTGGTTATGGTTTAAAAAAACTCAACCAATAGGTTTTATAGAAGTTTGGGTCACTATATTAACTTTATCTTTTATATTCAACTCTTAGTTAAATAGTTTGACATTTACCATGTCTCTTTGTATTTTTATATTATATGGTTAATAAAATTTAAATATACTTCCAAGAGAACCCCAAGTGTTTCATTAATGATATAAATATTATTATATAAGTCTTTTTTCCATTTCTTAGGTTTTTAGGAAAAAAATATCAATTAATAATATAATATTGGTTTTAAAAACTCTTTTATGTCAATTTTGACACAATTTGGTATTTTGTTTTTGATGAATTCATAATAGTATTTTTACTTGGTACAAATTCATATAACCAACTATAACATGTCATAGTAACTTAGAAAATTAGTGTAATTCATAAAAAGTCTCAAATTACATTTATTTGGATATTTATAAAATCAATTATTTGAATATTTCATTAATTTGGTAATCACTACATCATCATTGTGTCATATATAAATTAACTTATTTAATGTATAAAAAATATAAATAAAATACCATTACGTAAGAAATATTTTTTATATTTCTAATGAATATTTATATCCCAATTTATCTTATTTTTATCCTTATATTAAAAATGTTTTAGTTATTAAACTTGGAATTTAACACTTTTAACTCTTCTTTGAATTAAATAATAATAAATGTCCTAATCTAATCCATGTGAACCTAAAGGATCATATTTTATTCCTAAGGTTATTTTTGGTCTAATTACACATATCCAATAGAATTAGGACATGTTTTAGGGTAATAATATTATTATTTTTACCCTTAATTACCATATTTACTTTTAACCTTGGTAAATAAAAGTAAAAGGTTATTATTCAGCAAAAAATATTTTCATCTTATTGAACCACATTTTACATATTTATATCAAATGTGTCTCTCATATTTTTGAAATTTAACTCACAGAAGAAGTAAAATTAATTTTTATGTAAATTTCCAAATGCTCCTAGGAGGTGGGTAAAAGAGGGTAAAACGTTCAATAAATTTTTTATATATTTAAAATTATTATAAGTTGACTCCAATGATTAAAATTGAACTTATATAGGTATTATGTACCAATTTTTATATAAATTAATTTTAAATAAAGTAAATAATTATTTAAATAAAATTTTTGTTTTAAACAATAACTCAATGTTTTTCACTATTCATCAAAAATTGAATGATTTCATAAATATATCAAAAATTCACCCTAAGATAATTTCGATATTATGAATCCCAAAATGAAGTCCATTTTGAATGATAAAATTTATAAAATTTTAAAAAGTGGGTATTACTATTCATAATGGCTAGTTTGATTGGTTGTGGTGTGTCAGAAGTCAATGTTGTGTACAACACACGCTACTGTATTATTCAAAGAGAAGCGTACCATGGAATCTTGGGCTGTTACATTCTACCCTCCGTCAAATAATTTTTCCCTCGAAATTTCTATAATATTACTACATAAAAAGTCTCAGGTGGTTCTTCATAATAAGTTCCTCGGGTTCCCTTGTTGCCTCTTCCATCATATGGTTTCTCCATAGAACTTTTACCAGATGAGTTATCCAGTTTTTAGCACTTGTTCTCTTGTATCAAGAATGTTGACATGCTCTTCGCAATAAGACAGATCAGGTTCCAGTTATAATTCCTCATAGGTGAGCACATGTGTTGCGCCAGTCATGTATTTTCTTAGTAGTGATATGTGGAATACATCATGAATTTTGGGGAGACTTGCTGGAATTTCCAAATAGTAAGCTACAACCACAATTCTTTCTATAATTTAAAAAGGTCCGATGTACCTAGGACTCCATTTTCCCTTCTTACCGAAATGTATAACACCATTCCATGGAGACACCTTCAAGAAAACATGATCACCTACCTGAAATTCTCAATCCTTCCTTCGGTTATCTGTTTAGCTCTTCTTCCTACATTGAGCTGCTTTGATGCGGGTTTGTATTACCTTCACATTTTCCATCATTTCCTCAACATGATCTGGGCCTACATGTTTTCTTTCACCAACATCATCCCAACAAGTTTGTGTATGACATCTCTTTCCGTATAATTCTTCATATGGTGCCATCTAAATACTTGAATGGGAGCTATTGTTATAGGAAAATTCTACTAGAGGTAAATATTTATCCCATATACCTTGAAAGTCTTGTGAGAAATATCTCAACATGTCTTCTAAGGTTTGAATAGTCTATTCTGATTGTCCATGAGTTTGAGGGTGGTAGGCAGTGCTCAAACAAAGTTCAGTATCCAGGGATTTCCAATTACTTTTATAGAATCTGGATGTAAAAGGTGGATCACGATCAGAAACAATAGATAGGGTAATCCATGAATTCTTACAACTTCATTAATATATAGTATTGCTAAAAATTCAAGTGGTAAATCATCTATTATAGAAAGAAAATGTGAAAACTTGGTAAGAAAATCAACAATGACCCATATTGGATCGTTCCTTCTAGGAGCGTTTGGTAGCCCCATGACTAAGTGCATCATGATATCATCCCATTTCAACTCAGGTATGGGAAGAGGTTGCATGACTCCTCCAGGATATTGCCTTCCAGCTTTTACTTGTTGAAAAACCATACATCTTGACACAAAATCCGCAATCTCCCTCTTCATGTTGTCTCACCAAAAATTTTCCTTCAAATATCTATACATTTTAGCACTACCAAGGTGTAAAGGGAAATTGGAACTATGATCATCATACAACAATTCCCTTTTTAGATTAGGTATATCGGGAACACAAATTCTCTTCCCAAATTTCAAAATTCCATCTTCATACCCAAAGTCACTCAATCTCCCATCATTCATTGCTTTACTCTTGTTTTTAAACTCTTTATCACTGGTCTGATAACTCTTTATCCTTTTTAGTAACGATGGTTTGGAAACCATTTGAAAAAGTATTGATGTTTCACCTTCCATGGTGATTCCCATATCCATCTTTACTAGATCCATGTAAATAGGATCCATTTCAACTCTCATCTTGTTCACAACTCCATTTTCTTTTCTTCTCAAAGCTTCTTCCACCTTATTTTCCTTCCCCAGGTTGTAGTGTATCATGAAATCATAATCCTTTATTAGTTCAAGCCATCTCTGTTGTCTCATGTTGAGTTCATTCTATGAGAAAATATACTTCAAACTCTTGTGATCGATATATGTCTCACATTTTTCACCATAGAGATAGTGTCTCTAAATCTTCAAAGAAAACATTACAGATTCTAACTCAAGATCATGAGTAGGATAGTTTTTCTCATGAATTTTTAGCCGCCATGATGCATATTCAATAACCCTATCATTATGCATAAGGGCACAACCATGTCCTTTCTTTGAAGCATCACTATAAATAACAAACCCATCATTCCTTGATGGTAGAGTCAATATAGGAGCGTTGACTAATCTTCTCTTAAGTTCTTCAAAACATTCTTCACACTCTTTTGTCCAAAAATATTTATCCCCCTTTCGTGTGAGATTTGTTAATAGGTTAGCTAACCGAGAAAAATATTAAGTGAAACGTCAATAATAACCTACTAAACCAATAAAACTGCATACCTCAATTATACTCATCGGTGCTGGCCATTCTTGGATTTCCTTGGTCATAGAAGGATCAACATAGATTCCATAATTAGAGACAATATGTCCAAGAAAAGAAATCTCCTAATGCCAGAATTCACACTTGGTAAAATTCCCATATAATTCATGTCTTCTAAGAGTCTCCAAGATAATGCTCAAGTGATTTTCACGATCTTCGTATATTTTGGAGTATACCAAGATATCATAAATAAATAAAACTAAAAAGTCATATAGATATTGCTTGAAAACTCTATTCCTTAGATCCATGAATACAGAGGGTGCATTAGTTAATCCAAAATGCATTACTGTAAACTCGTAATGCTCTTCCCTGGTTCTAAATGCTATTTTCGGAATGTCTTCCTTCTTCACCCACAATTGAAGATATCCAGATCAAAAGTTAATCATTGAAAAGTATTGAGCTCCATGAAGTTGGTCTAATAAATCATCAATGCGAGGTAGGGGATACTTGTTCTTTATTTTTATAGCATTGATCTTTCTGTAGTCAATGCCCAACCTAATAGATCCAACATTCTTCTTAACCAAAAGGACAAGGGCACCCCATGGAGAAACTCTAGGGTGAATAAATCCTTTATTACTCAATTATTCTAGTTGTTTCTTTAGTTATACTAATTCCATAGTGGCCATTATATAAGGCATCACTAATATAGGCCTTGATCCAGAAATTAAATCAATGGAAAAATCAATTTCTCATTCTGGAGGATGTCTAGGTAAATCTTTTAGAAACACATCAACATATTATTTCACAATAGGTACATCCTCTATTTGAACATTACTTTCCTGACCAAAAATTATTTCATTCTATTCCTCCCCAATAATTAAATTTAGTTGAGCTACTGGGGGTTTTCTAGATAAGAATTAGGTGGTGACGACTCTACTATAAAGATAAGGTGTTCTGTATCATCATTATCAAAATAGTAACCTTCTTGTTCTTACAATAATTTTTTGCATCATGGTCCGAAAGCCAATCTATACCGAGGAATATATCAAATTAAATAATTGGTATGACTATGATATCAGTAGATAATGAAAATTTATAATCCCTAATGGGGACCGATTCACAAAACATTGTTGCAATGATACCTCCCTTGGGAGTTTTGACTGAATACTCCCTTGTTAAATCAAATTTGAAATATCTAATTTTCATAGAAATATGGGAAGATATGAAACAATAGGATGATCCAAAATCAAATAAATCATTTGCTAAACTTTAGGAAACCATTAAATTACCTTCCACCACGTATGTTGGAGCTTCAAACTCAGCAGTAGTGATAACATAATCTTGGCCTTGATCCCTTGGAATTTTCTAAGGTAAGTTCCCCTAATGCTTAGGAAATTCAATTGCATAATTCCCCCTTCTCTACAATTGTAGCATTCAATATCGACAACCTCTTTCTCCCCTTTTCAATCAAGAGCTTGGTGTCCTTTTTCACCACACTTGTAACAGACTCCCATTCCCTTAAGGCAAGTACCAGGGTTTTTATTCCAACATTTACAGTAGGATGGATATTCAAATTTTTCCCTTCTTCCCCTTATTTCCATTTCCAGAGTTTTCAATAGATCTCTTCTTCTCTTTCTTTGATTTAAAGTTGTAAGACTTAGAGAATTCATTTTCTATCTTGACAGCACATGAGACAATATCTTCGTATGACAAGAAGGATTATGAGACTAATGCTCGATAGGGAAATGGTTTTAAACCATCAAAAAATGATCAATATTAATTCCTACGTTACGTATATAATCCGCATCATGCCTTTCTAACCTTGTAATGTTAGCTTCATACTTTGCGACATTCTCATCCTCCTTTTTCATCAGACTCAGAAATTGTCTTTCCATATCCACTTTATGGTCATGAGGAAATTATTTTTCTAATAATTGTTTTTTAAACTAACTCCATTCATTATTTGATACTTCATCATCTTCCTTTATGTTTCGAATAAATGACCACCATTGATCAGCATCTCCAGTGAGGCGGTAAACTGCATTGATGACATTTTCCCTTTCGCTACTCCCCAAGCTATGGAATATTTTATCTAAGGAATTTATCCATTGCTCAGATACTAGTGGTTTTGTACCCCCATTGAATGTTGGTGGTTGTTTCCTCCTAAAGGAATCTAACATTGATCCTCCATGCTGCGGATCATGGTGCTCTATATGGGTAAGGTTATTATTCATAACCTGAGTGAGTTGTCCCAGTATGGTGATTAGCTGATCATCACTAGTTGAATCACTAGCTCCAATATAATTATCTTTATTAGGAGGGAAATCCCTATATGGAGTGAGTGCATTGATACCATTTCCATTCCTTCTACTAGGTGCCATTTCTAAACAATGGCATAAACTAGATTAGTTTATGAATCGAAAAACATAAATCCAAACTTTTAAAACAATTAACATAAATTTATCAGTTTATGGATATAATCCATAATCGTAAAAATGTTTTCCTTGAGGAATTATATACTCTGAAACCTTCATAATGGTTTGTAAATAAAATGAGAATTATCCTAGGCATATCCCCTGGGAGTTTTTTAACCAAGAGTGCTGCAAGGCTCATTGTCGTACACCAGTTCCCGTTTGAGTCTAGCTGAAAGCGGTGTTTTCAGGTTTCACCCCTAGGTACATCTGTGCCAGAGCTGCCTATACCTAATTGTATCTAGACAGAGATGTATTGCTTTGAAAAACTCACAAAATCTCTACAATACCAAAATTCTAGGAAGTTCTTCTATACTATTCCTCAAAGTCTATCTTAGGGTAAGGTGCTCTAATCAGATATTTTATAAATCTATATTCCAAGGTTTGTACAAAACTTCCTTTGATACCAACAGTAACACCCCGTCCCTAGTTACCCTAAATCGGTGAATTAGTACATAACATTGGCATGATCACAAAAGATCAAGTCTCAGAAGTCCGATTAGTTTAGTAGCCTTGGAAGTATTAGATATATTCATACGGTTTACATTATATCATAAAATGGAAAAATACAAAAAAATTGTTTTCATAGACAACACTGAGATCCCATAGACTATCTCAGTAGGTCATTCATAATATACATTTCGAATCCTGGGAAAAAATAACACATAGAATAGGGTGAGCTCAGATTCTCAGTAAGGATAAAAATAAATCAGAAACATTCAAAAATATTTATAAACATTTAAGGAAATGTATAAAATTAAAACAAAATCCTTTTCAACATAAACTTTATCATAATATGAAAAATATAAATCAAAATAATTCCATTTAATTTCTCACATGGATATTCTACTAGTCGAATAATCACACGCAATATCAATAGCCACGTTCATAATGATGGAATGCATAATGCCAGACTTTCAGAACCACATAGTCAAGGCCTTGTGCCAAGACTAAAAATTAGATTTTTTCAAGGCCATATGTCAAGACACTAGTTTGTCTAATAATACCTACTAATGCTTCTCGCAGCTACAACAGGCTCCGCCCATCACTTATTATGTCCAATGCATTCCCCATATGAAAAGGTTTAAACATAACATAAACATTCATATTAAAAATAGCATACAAAATGTCAATAATTTATCCATAAACCATGAATGGTGTAAAAATAACACATCCATAGTCAAACATATCACAATACATTAAATACAATATGGAAGTTTTGTATAATAACGAATCAACTTCATATAAGATTAAAATCCATCAAAGGATGTTGACATAGATGAAATCAAATTTTTTTTAGAGAAATATCTCTTTCTATTTTGAAATCATTTAAGAAAAAATTTATTTTGAAAATATTCTTATAATATTGCAGGGGATTCTTTGATGATGTTACGACGACATAAAATATCCGCACCCACCGTATAAGTTAAAAACAATACATTCTTACCTTAATTTTGTCGAAAAGGTTATAAAGGACCTTGTTTGGATAACAACGGAAATATTCCTTTATAAAAATCTTATAAAATTCAGACAAGGGTATAAATTACTTTAACCCATAGTTTATAAAATAGTAAAAATGTTTTGAAATACATTTCTAAGAAACATGGATGTGGATGATAAGTAGGTCCCAGTACATACTTATGTAAAAACAACCTTGGATAATAAAGAGATTGTGAAATTATCCCTTACCTTGTAATTTTCCTTGGTCGAGGGTAGGTTAACCTCCTGTATAATGGTGAAATAATTTTTATAAAATTATACAAGAATAATATACATTAATATGATATCATATAAGATCTTTTAACATTTCTCTGTTAATAGTATCTTAGTATTATCTTTGTTTAGCGTGTTAACTGATTTGTTTTCATTTATATACATTGTTATGTAATTAATGATTGTTATGGATAGGATGTATCATATTCATATTCAGAATGATATTAAGTCTTTAAACATTATTTTTTATCATTTAATGAAAATTATTCTTGAAGAGATATGATGATGAATGAATCTCATCACGTTCGTGGAGACGGTAATCCGTACTTACGCATGAGTGATAATATCATTATTTTGATATTAAAATAATATATAATTGGATGTTATATCATATATACAGAATAATTATCATTTTATATTTATTATTTACAACAATTACACATCATTATTATACCCATCCAAATAATATTGTATTGAATAACAATTACACCACGACGTGGAGAGGGTAAGCCATTTGTACACACGTATGGTGACATGTCATTCAATGGACGGATAGAATAATGAATATGGTTGTAAAACATTTATAATAACATCATAGTATATATAATATACTGTATTTATTATTTTAGAATGGAAAAAAACAAAGAAAGAGGAAGTGGAAGAAGAAAGGAACTTGAAAGAGGTGATGAAATATTTACCTCTTCTTCGGGTTATTGCTTTTGATTTGATCAAAAGGGCTCCACAACATGGATTTATGACTAAAGGAATTACTCTAGGATGAAGGGAGGACAGTTTAGAGGGTATTTGGGTAGGGTTTGGATGAGCCAAAATGCTTTTAAGGTGTGAATTAGAGAGAAGGTGGAGTGCCTTTTTATAAGGGGGTGAGGTGCACCTTAGGAAAAACTATAAATATTATTTTATAATAAAATAATTTTCAGTTTCTAATGGCTCCAAAAAATGAATTATTTAAAGGATAAGGTGGGGATGGGTCAAAAAACACTCAAAAAATAGGTTTTAGATTGGTTAGGGTCACTATATTAACTTTATCATTTAGATTTAACTCTTTGCTAAATAGTTTGACATTTACCATGTCTCTTTGCATTTTTATATTATATGGTTAATAAACATACAATATACTTCCAAGATAACCCCAACTGGTTCATTAATGATTCAAATATAATTATATATGTCTTTTGGACAAACCATACTATTTTAGGAATAGAATATCAATTAATAATATAATATTTGTTTTAAAAACACTTTTATGTCAATTTTGATACTATTTGGTATTTTGTTTTTTGTAAATTCATAATAGAATTATTACTTCATACAGAATTCATTTAAATAACCCTAAAATGTCACATTAACCTATTAAATTAGTTTAATACATAAGAAATCTCATATTACATTTATTTGGACAATTATAATATCAATTATTTTAATATTTCACTAATTATGTAATTACTACACCATCATTGTGTCATAAATAAATTAACTTATTTAATGTCTAAATAATATAAATAAAATACCATTATGTATGAAATATATTTATCTTTATAATGAATATTTATAGTCTAATTTATCTTATGGTTGACCCTATATTAAAAATGGTTTAGTTATTAAACTTTTAATTTAAAACTTTTAAATATTCGTTGAATTAAATAACAATAAATGTCCTAATGTTACCCAAGTGAACCTAAATGATCATATTTTATTCCTAATGTTGTTTTAGGTCGAATTAAACTTATAAAATAGAATTAAGGACATGTGTTAGGGTAATAATAATATAATTTTTATCCTTAATTACCCTATTTACTTTTAACCGTGGTAAAAAAAAGTAAAAAGTTACTATTCACTAAAAATTATTTTCATCTTATTGAACCACATTTTACTTACTAATATCAACTGTGTCTCTCGGATTTTTGAAATTAAACTCACAAAATCTGTAAAATTATGTTTTATGTGAATTTGCAAATGCTCTAAGGAGGTGGGTAAAAGACGGTAAAAAGTTCAATTTTTTTATATATCTAAAATGATTATAAAATGAATCCAATGAATTTCATTGAACATATATAGTTATTATGTATCTATTTTGACATAAAATAAATTTAAATAAAATAAATAATTATTTATATAAAAATGTGGTTTTAAACTATAACTCAGTGTATTTCACAATTCATCAAAAATTGAATGTTTCCAGAAAAATACAAAAAATTCACCCTAATCTAATTTTGATATTCTAAATCAAAAAATGATGTAATTTTTGAAAGATAAAATTAATAAAATTTCAAAAAGATGGTATTACTATTCATAACAGCTAGTTTGATTGGTTGTGGTGTGTTAGAACTCGAAGTTGCATACAACACACGCTATTGTATTATTCAAAGAGAAGCGTACAGTGGAATCTTGGGGTGTTAAATGAGGCCATTCCACACCTGCCAAAGAAGAATCCATGAATCCTTTTACATGAACTTGGGTGGTTTCTTAGAAAGTACCACATCAATATTTACTTGGTACACATATAATCCATCCTCAGAGATGAAATTCTCAAAAAAATTTACTCACATATCCAAAACTGGCTCATCAAGAGCTTTCCATAAATCTAGGTCTCTTAGAGTAAATTTAGGACCGCACTCAAATAATCACCACGATACTCCTCCATCACATAATAAATGAGTTTTCCTTAATGAATACTAGAAAAAATCAGTACAATTATAGATGGAAGAACTAGTTCATATGTTTATATACATAATGGTGGGATTTTTCACACTAAATGGAATCCCCATTTACTCATAATGTCCAAATAAAAATTAGAAATTATTCATGAAAATATCATCCCAATGAACCTTCAACTAATCATAGTATAACACATGATCACTCTTTGAGAACTGACTCATGCCTCTCAACTAGTCGAAGATATCATAAATCCTCAAAAGGGATATTTTTCATTTTCAATACCCAATACTAGAGATGATAATAAACTAAAATACTCAATCTCATGTCCATATTTTTCACAATCAATATAGGTACTTCCCTTGGGACACACTAGGTCTTATGAACCCTTCTCTCAAAGTTCATTAAAATATACCCTTATCCCCCAGAGTATATATGTGGACATCTAATATTCTAAAAAAGATATTGATGTGTAGAATCTTCCTACTTGTAGGGACCACTCTCATGTCCAAGAGATCCATTTAACGTATATAGTTGAATCTCATCTCATATGTCTATATGCACCAAACTCATCTATGATGATAATCAATATAGGAATGAACTATGGGAAAACTATCTATTCCTAAGATAATGTCATAAGTTTTAATCATGAAACCAAGTGGTCCCAAGAGAAACTCTCACATTTGAGTTCTATCTCACACGACCATTAGATATGAGATATCAAATAATCACTACGTATATTACCCTATAGTCATAGATACAATGGAAAAAAATCTACTACATTCTCCTACCCTCACACACAATATAAGGTGATTGAGAAATTAATCATGTTTGTTTCGACTAGTATTGGATAAATATTAGAATATACATAGATCATACATTGAATCATCTCATGTGAATCCAAATCACAACCATCCTTAGAACACAACTTCCCATGACCCCAACTGCCACCTACCTAGGCCCGATGTGGACCCCTTTGTAGTGGGGGTGTAAGTAAAATGGGGTTTATCATTCCACCTTCTTCAACTCACTTTAGAGATCAACCTTTTCCTCTACTATCACTACCTATCTATAGTATTTCTTTCCAGGCCTATGAAATCCCAGTTCACATAACTACCTCTACCATAGTTTCCTATCCAATATCGATTTACCATCCACATGATTTTGGGTTAAAAAACTATGTTTCATGTGGCCTTAAACATAAAAAACATGGAATTTTACCCCTATATGATAACAATATCCTCTATGAACACCCTTTACTATAGGTCCACATTTATTTTTTGCACTATGGGGTGGTCTTCTGCTCCAAGACCCTCATAAACAGTGCCTACTAGCCATTGCAGATGAATCATCCACATGATGTCCATCACTAGATCCAACCAATTAGATTCCCTCTTCCCTAAAGATCTACATAACTAGATCCCTCTAAAGAACTCCATAATAAGTATATATTCACAATGATACAATACTGGAATGGATGTCTCTATGGAGGTCCTCCTCCAACTTCTATGCTAGAAAGAATCCTACTCTTACCATGTCAATGGAGTATCGCATTAGGATGGTGAACCTCACAGCATACTCAGAAACTGTCATATCACCCTGATATAGTTCAAGAAGATCCTGGAACCTCATAGAGCACATGAAAAAGGGTAATACTCATAAAGAGAAAACTTAATGATGTGCGACCATGAGTGAATAATCTCAACATGGGTATGTGTCACTAAAAACCATCAATTCCCTACTCTACATAGAAAGGCTATATGCTAGAACAACTATCCGATAAAATGGGGTCTGTAAAAATTTAAAGACTCGTATGAATTACTCAGTCCAACCATTTACTTCTTAGGTATTTGGATCTCTAGGAAACCTCATAAGTATTTGGTGCTATAACTTACATAGTGCACTTAGGATGTAAACATAACCAATCATCCCTAAATGTAACATATAATACTCAAAAGATGGGGATGATGCTCCATTCCTTTGTGAAGGGAACACATCACAAGATGGACCCTGAACTATGGCCTCATCGCACAATGGATCTTCCTCAAGATCCTGCATTAATAACCAGGTTTTTTGTATTCATAGTGTCATCCTGAAGGTGATCAAAATGTACCATATTTAAATGAGCATATGTATATATATAAATGAAGATGAATGAAGAAGGGAAATAAAATTTCTCAATTCTATATGATGAGTTTTCCAATAGTTTAATCCAACCGGGGTCTCATTATTCCGAGTAGATGAGGAGCTAGTTGTATTTTTTGTGAATGGATATGTCTGTCACTACATTAGTAACGTATTCCGTAGTATAAAAGATACACTTGAGAAACTTTGAAACTATTACCCTAAATTATGAACCAATCCCCACCATGTTTATCAATCGAACCCCAATATAATAATAAAACCCTACGATAACACTATGTAACAACCTGAAAAACATGGTCCATCATGCGGTCAAAATACAGGAATGGAAACCCCAATACTGCTGGTAAGAGTCCTGGGTTTGGTGACTAACACCAAGAAGGAATAACTAAAATCTTATTAGTTTAATTAAGGTAATTGTATACGTGCACCCAATTTTCTCCACAAAAAAGTCTATATGAAAAGTAAAAGACTAAAATATTTAGATAAAAACCATGCATGCAATGATCATATTTAAAATGAAACGGAGTAGGACTATATATTATAATGTTTAAAGTGGAAAAAATGCCCATATGGAAATGAAGTCCCAATATATCAATAATATGAATAAAGGAAAACTAAAGAGGACACATCAAATGGTCTCCTAATCCACCCACCATACATGGTCAATGTGACTATATATTTACATACACCAAAAATACCTCCATTGATTTTCTTACAATCTCTATAATTTATGACATAAGAGGGAAAATCCCATATAAGGGTGAGTTATTATATAACCAGTAGAATTCCTTGAAACCCCAAAAGTAACCAATGGAAAAATAGAATTCAATTCATATCAACACATATAATGAGGGGGAAAAATTATATATAAGCCCATAAAGAAACCAAAATGAGAGAGAAAAGGTATATCCATCTCCACAACGCTACTTAGGATGATGATTTTACATGTCATTCCATAGGACAATCTCTAATTCCCAACATCATGTGTCTCTATCTTAGAATTCCATGTGGAAGAGTTGTACCTTGAAATTGATCCACATACAAAGGGGAATAATATTTAATAGAGGACCATCACAATAGTTCATCTAGGGATTCAACTCAATAGTTGGAAATTTCACACCGTGGTAAGAAAGGGTCCACCACTCAATAAGTAGAGGAACTATTCCCTGGTTCGATAGGGGGTACTACTTAGTAGTTACTGTATCTACACCCTATTTTGATAGAGGGTACTACAAGGTAGATAGAGGACTCACTCAATTTTATGATAGGGGTAAAATTGAGTAGATATAGAAATATGAGAAACTCATGACCTTGATATACAAGGGGGTTTGCAAGCCGGACATATCTCATGTAATCCCACCTGATCACTACTATCGGTCAGGCACAACCTAAAGAAGCGTTATTCTCGAAAAAAATTATGTCGTATCCTTAATTTCCCCATTAATTCTACCATAATATTATATATTGAAAGAATCTCATGACAAGATACTCACTGGAGAAATTTAAAGTAAATATAAAATGGATATGCTATGTGAAATCCCTTGATAAATGTTCTTGGTGTGATCCAATGGTCACAGGGAGTATGGCCTCACCAAGACACCTATCCATGTCCTCACCTACATATATATTTTCAAGTTGTGTATTACTACACAATATGTATCGATAATTAATGGTGTGTCTCATACATTTTTGAGACTTCCCATGTCGTCATATCCATTCCCTTGTATGTCATGTTGTACCCATATTATTTTGGTCGTTCCAAAATTCCTAGACATGAAGAAGCTCATGTACACGCATAGTAGACCCAAGATGCTAGAAAAGAGTCGAATGGTATATATGGTGTCATAAAAATGTGAGATATTTATCTCGAAATAAAACATTATTTGTCACAACTAGAGGACTAAAAAATGAATTATTCAAATTAAAAATGGTGTCATTGGTTCTCCCATGTAAACATATTTTCCTTCATGTATATCTATGATCTATATTCCTGAATCCAAATTAAACCATTTGATAACCCAAAATAAAAGGGATCATATATGATCATCAGGATTTCAGATCATATTTCTAATAATCATAAATTCATTTAAAAGATGATGATCAATCTATCATCCCATCTCCATTACGGATCCCAAATCCACAAATAAATTATCTCCTACCCACATTCCAAACATAACAGTCTTCAAATAACCATCCCTGTCAATATTTTCACAACCACTATGATTGTGGGGGTTTTATCATTCTTGAACACAACCCATCAATTTTGAATCACAAACTCATGGTCAAAAATCAAATAAAATGTTGAGAGTTAGGGAGAAATTCACATAAAAAAGTAAATATATCATTGGGCTTGTGTTATCATAAAATTATCAGTTAAATGGGATATATAATGGTGATATAAAAAATGAAATAGTTTTATTAGATTAATCAAACCAAAATAAGGCAGTGCTCATGTGAAGATCAATAAATCATACATTAAATAAGAAGATGGTTAAATATATTAATCTAAAATAAAATATGAAATTTATACATAAATACTCTATCCTACCTCAATATAGGATCTATTTTTGTGAATAGAATATTCTCCATCGAAAAAGGAGATCCACTATGTTTGTTCCCTGCTGCAAAATCCACATTAAACCGGTCTCTAATTTATATCCTTATGTTTTCTAAATTCCAAAAAATAATTCTCTCTTTTATTACTATGAGGGTAATGTGGATAACCTTATTTGAATTTTATTATAATGTTTTAAAGAGTATTAGTCTAGGTTTGTTTACTTAATTAAAATAAATAAATAATTGTTTTATTATATTAAACGCCCCAGTCAATGGTCACCTTCTATGAAAATTTTGAAGAGAACAAAAATTATGTTTCCCCTTGGATAAAACTCATGTTTTGGAATCAAATGTGGTCTATAATTTCCCATTTGAGTTTTATAAGACTTGGGAAATATTGTTTTCAAAACTATCCACACACATGAACTAAAATATATTAGTATTTTTAATATATTAATTCTTAAGGTATCGAGGAACCCTAACACCTCTCCAACTCTAAGTATAAATTCATATTTATATATATAAATATACCAAGAACTAAATTATTAAAATTGGAGTCATTGAAATGTGATTATTCATTAACCGCGTGAGTAAGAGATGACAATTCCTGAATTTCATGGTTATTAAATTTAATGAATCATGGAAAGATTTGTAGAATAATTATCACATAATTAGAGAGTTCATAGATATTTAAATATCAATGGATTAATGGAATAAATCATGATCTTTCAACGGATTTATATCAAATTTTGAATGGGAATTTAGATGATTTTAAATTAGAGACAAATTTGGAATGAATTTATTGATTTGAATGTGACCATCCTATTTCCAAAGATCATAGTATTTACATAATTCAAATATTAATATATTAACTATGGAATTTATGGAAATATTATTTATATATATTGAATTACAATACAAGAATAATTAGAGTGACAAGTAGAGGTTGGGCATTGTGATTGAAAAGGAAAATATTTATTTGTCAGTGAAGGGAGAGATTTGACATAACATATGTTGAAATTTATTTTATTTAACTAAAAGGGAAAACATTAATAAGCAATGATTAAAATTAAGAACATTTAATTTCCACTTAAGAAGAAGAAAATAATAAGATTTATATAGTGGAATAATATATTTTATTAACATTATTCCAAATTACATAGTATGTATCATATAATGTATTATTATATTTTTAATGTCTGAAGATAATTTATTAATTCCATATGATTACTATAAGAGAATAATAACAATAAATATTATAGTCCAAGAGGGACTCAATTAAAAACGTCTGATCTTTCTTCAAGGTGGTACAACCCATCATATTGTATAATAGGATATCAAGCCTACCCTTGATTTGTACCTGGTCGATTCCATGAGGATAGGTTCATGAAAATACAAATTTTTTCATTATAATGAAAGAAATTTTACATGTGAGTTGGATAATAACCACAACACACTAGGGATATATCCATCCACACTAAAGGTGAACCTAGTTAATAACCTATGGTGTTCATTTTCCATTATTATTTTATGTTCATACTTTCTAAACATAAGTAAAGTAGATAAAACAATCCATCACAAATTATGTGATAAAGGTATCAAAATGAATAATAGTTTAAAGTGATAAAAATTCTTCCAACACTGGTTTAATCCCATTAGTTTTGTCATCCCAAAGTGAACCAAACAATTAGTATCATATTCATAGGTCACACCTCATATTGGATTATATAATTTGAATATTCATGAAGATTTACTTTCTATTATCAATTCATAATGGAGTGAAAACTTTGTGGAGTTATATAACTTATATATCATAATTATATCTCATCATATAATTTTAAGAATATAATATTTAAATAAGTGAGAAATATAAATAGATTTTCCATCTTATAAAAAATGGATGATGAGTCAGTTGACCAATATATTGTTGTAGAACAAGAAATGTAATGCATGAGTTTTAAAGATCTAATAGATTATTATACTACCAAATATAATAAAAATAGTTTTACCTCATGTATTTTTTAATTCCTACATGAAGAGGACGTAACAGAAATATCATTTCAGTATTTTCGTAAAGAAAATCCAATTATTAGTGTATGCGATCACATTTTTAGATAATTAAATTTTGAATAAATCTCAACATTGAATGATATGATGAAAAATTTTATTTAGTATACAATCACTCTTTTCTTTTTACCATTTAATGGAATGAAATAATATATCAGTAAGATTAAATATAATCCTATAAACTTGGACAATGAATTTGAATAAAGAATGAAATCCAATACCAAGATCTCCACCCTAATTAGAGCTAGTGAAGAATATATTATTGAATTTCAAGAATGAATATCTTGTTTTTATGAAAAATAGATAAATAAAATTCAAGAGAAAAATAATTTCATGAAAAGTTCCCTAAATTAAATGAATAGTATAAGGTTATATTTATTGGCATGAAATATCTACTTAAGATCAAATAAAATTAGATAAAATATCCTGAAAATAAATGACTAGAAAAAATGCATGATGATGATGTTTTAAAAGATAATTATTAATATGGATAAATATTAAACTATTTGGGGGATGATAAATTAATTTGAAATATAATATTCCTTAAACATGCTTCCAAATAAGAAAATGTTGAAAAATTTCATGATAAGTCTTAACAATTGGCTAAAAGAAGAGATGTTACAACATGAGCTTTATTCCCACAAACATCTATGGAGGATTCTTATACTAAATGGAAATCATATAGTGGTAAGAACAAACTGAAATTTTCTAATGATAGATATACAACATTATCTAAGAAAAATTTATTATTCATATCTATAAATAATTTTTGTATTAATTCTAGTTTTATTCATAATACATGTTCAAGATGAAAACCTATTAAAATGTGGATGGATAAAGGTAATGAAGTTCTCAAAAATAAATATATAGTGAAGAAAGATGAATTAATAAGAAAAATTTCCCTTAAATAATCCTAGAATTTGAGTGAACATAATCAAAAATATAAATTATTTCAATTTAGTCAGATTGTTATTCTAATGAAGATATCAATTTTTTTTTGCTACATTAAGTTCAATGAAAGATTTTGGAACATGGAATACGATTGGTAATATAATAAGATATTATATTAAAATCAATTTATTCCTACATACAGGTAGTCAAAATAAGTAATGAATAAAAATCTATAGAAGGTATGAAAGAATCTACTTTTTATATAGAGATATGAATGTTTGAAAAATTGATATGGGATTTTCACTGTTAGTGGTAACTGTGAGGAGGTATATACGTAAAAATCATTCAATAATGCCACAAAAACAATTCATAATAAAAGACCATAGAAATGGGTGACTAAAGATAATACTTATGAAATAATTATGATTAAATATTAATGATGAATATTCCCATGTTGTTTACAAATAATATGGGTAGGTCAAACTTGGAGGAAAATTAAAATAATTTTGATACTCAGAAAAAAACAAAGTAGATGAAAATTGTTTCTACACTGAATAGAATAAGAATATTATTTTATGGTATAATAGGTCACACTGTGGGTCACTTAAATCGTGTCATGAATATAAAAATTAATCTAAGACTGTTAATAAATAACAGAGATGAACAGTTACATAAAAAATGGACAGAAGTGATAAAGACCACACATGAGGAGCTATGTGGATCTAAAATAAAATCTATGAATATTCCAAAGGAAATAAAATTAATTTATATAGATAATTATGATAGGGTTTGAAAATTGGATGAAGCATGGATGAATTATGTTGTTGAATAAAGCTAGAAGATTCCACATGAAGAAAACAAATTTCAATAGATCTTGTCAACGAATGATGGAAAGAAAAATCAATGAAGTTCTATGAGGAATGGGACACATTATAGATAATTCTTTATTCATAAATTTATATTAATAAAAGATGTATAACAATATCCATAAATAACCTACTGGTGAATGTTCATTGATGGAAATTGTGAAAAGTAAAATTTTTCACAATATTTCCACTATATAATGTAAAGAAACCATAATACCCAAAACCTCCAAGAAATCAAACAAAAAACACCTGAATATTTTCCCTCTTTTTTAGTAGAAAATAATGGTCTATCATGTTTACAAACAATTATCAAAAATTTTATCTCAATAAAAATCAAATGAGGTACACCTTTTCCCATCCACTTTATATTTTCCAATTATTTCAGAGAATTGAATGTTATTTACAAACTCAGGGGAGAAATGATTTAAAGAAATGGTAATTCTATATCTAGAAGTTGAAATATTCACTCCAATATTAATGAAAACCACTATACTTGTTTGATTTATCTATTGATATATTAAATATTATATATCTATAAATTCTCAAATATCATTATTGATAAACATGGCCAAATTATTCTAATAAAAATTAAGTCACATCCTGGATGAGGTCACAAAAATTAGTATTCATGATAATTGTAATTATGTAGAATAGTGATGATAGGATCCATATTGATTATGTAAAGCTGGATTTCATCACTTGAGGGGAAGTATTCTCATATATTTCCATAGCCTTATATTTCATCAAAATATGACATCTTTGGAAGGTACATATTCATAATGAAAATGATAAGTTACGTGTTTTGACACTCTTATCCTTACAAGAATAAATGAAATGAATATATGAACATAATAAGAGGAATTTGAATAATTTAATAAAATATAAAATAGTTAAATTATGAAAATTTTCTACCACTTAATTCAAGAAAAAAAATTAGTATAATTTAATTTTTTAATCTCGATTAAGATGAGTGAATGAATTTGAAGTTGAATTTATCGTGATAATTTTTTTAAGTGGTATAAATTTTTCCACTCACCTTTAATTAATAGATATCAAAAATTTTATTTCTCCCTAAAAAAATTAGAATAGTTTTTGAGTAAAGAAATAAGGTATACTATATCATTTGGTATCCTATTCAAAATTGGGAATGAGAAGCATTGATGTCTAAATTAGATAATAATTTTTCTAAAAAAGGTTATCCCAAGTTTATTACATAAGAATAAATTATGGAAAATTTTGTTAGAATGATATGATGACATCATATCTCAGAAAATTTTCATTTTTTCTCAATAAGGGGGATAAAATATAATTTAATGGGATTAGAGATGAATAAAATATATTGACATCCCTTTTTATAAATTATTATTGACTATTATTACAAATGGAGGGAGTGATTATCCTATAATTTCATGTGTTTTATTTGTTCTAAATAAGTCATTAGGAGATGAAACACTTTATTTCAATAAGAATCGTAGAAGAAGACAATATTGAAAGTGCATTTTGGGTTTCACAATCCTAGTTTGTAATGTTGTAAATGTTTTTAAAAATATCCATATACTAGAAGTTTCAAGGCCATATAATATAATTATAAAGTTGAAAATATAAATGTGATGATTTTTATATTTATTTTAGAGGAAACGACACATTTCTTCGATTATTTACACACTATCTACAACATTTGATGGAGGATTAAAGGCCTCGATATTGATTATGAAATTTTGGAGAATAGCTTGAGTAAGATTCAAAGTATTTGAAGTGGTAGAATTATAATTTAACTACCTATGTAATATTAAAATGGAAATTTAATTACTTATGTAAATGTATAATGGGAATAAATCTACCCATATAAGGTAAATTGGGAAACCTATGTAAAGAAAAATTTAGAATTTCACTTCCTATATTATAGTAGATTTGGAATTTAATTATCAATATAACGGTAAAAACTGTTTATACTATGCTGGGTAAAGGTACTAGAATCATTTTGTAAAGGGAATTATGTTTCTGTGTAAAGGTGTTAAACAAATTTGTAATGTTACTCAATTTGCAATGTAAAGGTACTAATGTTCTTCATAATAGTCCCCCAGTTCCTATATATGGGTAATCCAGGATATGTAAGGGTATTTGGTGACCTACTTAAGGGTAAGAGTGGAATAAATGATCGTTTTAAAGGGTATATAATGACTTTTTAAGGGAAATTATAGTGTAAGGAAACTAAGGTAAGAGTTAATACCATCTCGTATAAGGGTCCGAAATAAGAAATCAAATGTAAAGGTAATGAGATACTATCGGGTGTCACCATTGGGAATCATGTACTTCCAAAATACATTAGGTAATACCTCCAAACATTATACCCCTAGGTTCTACCATTAAGCATGATACCACTAGGTGATACTGTATGGAAACATACCACCACATGCTACCATCATGCATGCTACCAATAGTTATGATACTTCCATGCATGCTAATTTTAGGTGAGATACAGTAAGGTTTTATAATTTGAGAAAATAAAATAATATAATAGTGATCATGCATGCAACATGAGCTTCCACACCAGTTGACGAATTGGATGTGTATTGAGATAAAGCAAGGTATTAGGAAAAACTGAGCATTCATTATTTCATAAAATATGGTATGGAGTTCTGAATATTAATGCTTGAACATAGATTCCCTTATATGAATAAGGATAAAATTATAATGATAAGATACTACATTTAGTGCATTATGCTTACAACAGGAGTTGTGTTCTCATTGAAAAAGTGTATTTCGATGTTTACATTAAATAATGAACCATTGGTTTTCATACTATATGAAGAAAAAAGCATAAATAATTTTAGGCATTAAAAATAAATTAATGACATGGGTTTTATGTATGAGTAATGGATTAGTTGTTGATTCTATTAGTATATTTAATAATGTGAATGTGATTATTCCTTAAATATGTGAGGAGGAGCATAGAATGATTTAATTCCACTATTAATTAATTTTAATAATTCTGGATGGATTTGGAGAATATTTTCATGGAAAAAATGGTGTAATGAATATTTAAATATAATATCATGTATCAAAGGAGTCACATGTTTTTTGGGATATAAATAAAAAATTTTATAGGCATTCATAGGTGTATAAATAAGAGATTAATTAGGAATCACTTGGCCGATTTGAATGAGATGATCCTGTTGCTGATTATCAAAGGAATTCCATAATTAAAACATCTAAATATTGACTATTATATTATTAATGATAATATTAACATTTAGTGAATATATATTTTAAAAGAATGCAAATTATTGGTAGAGTTTTGACACTATGATTGAAACTGGATTAAAACTTATTCCAATAGATATATTTGATTTATAATCTATAGAAATTATTCTGATATATCAAGGTGAGATAAATTGAAAAACCAGTGATATATATCAAGAAAATACCATGTTCACTTAAGAATAATAAAAATAATAAAATAATTAGATATAGAGAGCGGTATACATTCATTTATCAACCATAGGCCAATGTACATAGTATCCAACTGATAATATTATCCTATATTGTATAATTTTTAATAACATTGAGGTAGACCATATGATTTCTTCATGTGAAGAAGAATATAGATAATAATATTCAAATATGGTCAATTCCCCTCATGTGGTATAAGCCCAATATATTTTACAATGGGATCTAAATCCCCCTCCAGTTTTATAACTGGTCTATTCCAAGTGAACATGTTCAAGTTCATATGCTTACCTTTTTATTTATAGATAATAACATGAAGGTTTTATATGAGTAGAATAATAACCATTGTACACTGTGAATTTTTCATCCACACTGGAGGCGAGACTCCCTAACAAACCCTAGTGTACATTGTGATGTATTTTTTTTCATGCATACTTTATAATAATCATTAGTGAAGATAATAGAATCATGCAAAGAACAAGGGTAAATTTTTTCAAAAGGGATCCAATTTTAAAGTGATTAGCCCTCATACAACACCAATTAACACCCATTCTCAATAATATCATCCTAATGTGATCATAATATTTGAGAAACAAGGAAAAATTATAATAGTTTCTATAGATTTAATATACTTGAAAAACCTTAAATTTAATGAGATACCGAATGATTTATTTTATTTCTTTAAATAATGTTGTTATTTCATTTGGGTTCACAAAATTTAATAGTATATAAGTTTCGTGAATTGAATTTTACACTTTGACTAGGTGTATATGATATTGTGAATTTGTATAAAGTATTTTTCTTCAATTTTATATTGTTATAGAATTCATAAAAAATCAATAAACTAATTTATTAATGATAAATGTTATATCCTATGAGAATTGATGATTTAATCATTCTTTGATATAGGGTTGGTAAATTTATAGATTATTACATAATATATACATTTTAGAATATAAGAAAAATACAAAAATAACAATGGAAGAGAATTGTATTGATGATGAAAAATTTGACAGTATATATGTCTTGTGATTCATGTATTAAGGATTGAATTGATATCATACCAGGTTTATTAGAAGATTAAAATCCACAAGAACACCTTAATGTACCCGAAGGAGAAACAATAATATAATTTACACCAAATAATTATCAAGTATACGTAGTTAAATACTGAGAAACCCATACATTTAAAGGCTTGATAAACAAGAAAAATAAGAAATATCTTAACTAACATAAAAATTTCATTTCAAAATAAAACATTAATAAAAGAATTGATGAAGTGACGGATTATCTAACTATGTTTCAGGAAGAGATAAATCATTTTCATGGAAGTATTGAAATTTTCATGGATCACATGGATAAAAATATATTTAATTACCTTTATATAATTATATCATACTTGGTAGATGAATTAAATAAGATTATATATTCCAAGACTGTTATAGTAGAGAATATGAATTTCAGTAATTCCTGGAATAATAAATTAGAAATAAGATCATATCTCACTCTTTTTTTTAACATTTAAATGTTGAGTGTTATTATATTTTTACCATTTCTCATCACTGATGAAATTTACAAGGAATTTTTTGATACATCCCAAAATAATTGTAAATAATATTAGAGGAAACATCACATATCTCAGAAACAATTATCATCAAAAAAGATATGTTTACCCAAAAATATCAATTTAAACCATAATCAGAACTATAGATCACTAATAAATTGATTAAAGATGTATAAATATTAATGGATACTGTGGAAACATAAAAAATCATTAAATGTGAAGAAATATAAACCATTAATAGGATTATTTTAGGTTTTGAGTGGGATATCTAAAAATATTAATGACCTATATAGAAGGTACAAATTCTTAATATGAAACCATGTATTTATTTGGCACCATCAACATTCTAGTATGTTTAATCCCAACAATCACAATGAATTTTTTTTCATTAAATTATATAATAGAAGCTGAATCATTTTTAGAAAATACCTTCAATATAAATTTCATGAGCGTAAAAACATCTAGAATCGAAGAGTTTTTAATATTGTTTAGATGTTACAATTCATACTAATTATGTTTTACATAAGATAAATAATGTCCACTATAAAAAAATATCCACACCAATAATTTAATGAGATGAATTATATTGAAAAGGAACTGGTTTTTGACTAAAAACAATCTAGTTTCAAGAATTTCGTTACAGGAGTGGAAAAGGATATACTGAGGTAAAATAGAATGATAGTTTTTATAAAAAAATGGTAAATCCTAATTTTTTTTAATAATTTTTCATTTTATTATAGAATTAATACATACAATATTATATGATTTATCTTTTCTAAAATAACTACCTAATTTATTTGTTTTCATTTTATAAAAATATATGTTGTGAATAGTTTATTGTATATTGGTTTAAAAATACAAAATGTGTTTCAACACTATTGAAAAAATAGACTATACCAACTGTATAGAACCATTGGTATCAGTTCCCAAAATGATGGTTTAGCCTATGATAATAGTTTAGAGGGCCATTGGTTGATTTGGTTTTGGGATAGAACTATCCCAACAGTTGACCGCAAACTATTGGGATAGGTTATGTAAAATAAGAAAAGAAGCAGAGGATTGATCCCACGACCTCCACCATATATACGAAGGACCTAACCACTATGCTATAATTGTATTTGTAAATATATTTTGATATATACATATATATATAAATAATTTATTTATTCAATTTATTTAATGTATTTCACAAAAAAATCATAAAAAAAGGGTACCTATCCCAATGGTTTTCAAAACCATTGGGACAGGCCTATCCCAACAATTTTGTGAACCGTTGGGATATGTATTCTTGTTTTTTATCTATCCAAATGGTTTTATAAAACTGATTGGGTAGAACTACCATATCTCAATGGTTTTGATGAACCATTGGTATAGGACTATGTTTTTGGGTTCTATCCCAACAGTTTTACAAAATCGTATAGATAGCCTTACCCTATCCAAACAACATTAAAGAACTGTTGGGATATGACTATGTCATTTGGATCTATCCCAACCATTTTAAAAAATAGTTGGGATAACATTATATTACATGAAATATCCCAACAGTTATGAAGAACTATTTGTATAGGAACCCCAATCCCAATAGTCTTTAAAAACCATTGGGATATGGGTGTTGGTATAGGTATGACTTCCTCTAGTGAAAATAATTATGTTTGAAATATTTTTATGTTAAATTTTGTTTTCTTTATACCATGTTATTATAATTTGATTAATTTATTTATATTTATATAATTTTGATTTTACTATTTTTCATTGTTAAGTGGAATATATTTTAGGATCATTTATGAAAAAATAACTGATTTTGGATAGGTAAAAATTTTATTATTTATAATTTATTATATTTTTTTTGTTTAAAAGTTAGTTGAATATAGAATTTCGATACTTTTAGAGGATTTGGAAATAGAGACACATGCATTTTATAGTAATTCATCATTTTACTTGATAAAAACTATATTGGAAACTCAAAAAATTGGATGAATAATCTCACAATGCATTAAGAATCATGGAAATGAATCTGTATTATTTTTTGGGTGTTATAATCCCTTATTTTATAATCTCATTAGTTTGACTTTCAATATGTGTTTTTATCAAAATTAATCACTTTCATACTATATTATTCATTTGAGTTTCCTTGTTTATTGTATGTTAACAAATAAATTAAAATCATACTAATATTGTAATAATCTAAATCATTCAATGAAGATAAACAGTCAGTATAAGAGACTTTTATAAAGGATAATACTATAGTAACTATTATATTTACATAATTTCAAGATAATACATCAACTATAACATTTTATTTGATTATGTTAAGATAACAGTTAGTGTATACTACATTACATTGTCGTAATATAGATAGAGAACACAATAATGGATAATATAATACATGATGTAGGTTTTGACAGACCGATAATTATATAATACATAATTTCATGAGATAATGTCACTACCGAAACACATTTTTATGGAATGGTATGCGATAAAGATGTCCACTAAATTCTGCTCAATGTTTAGAAATGCAATCAATGTTAGAAAAAGAATGAACTATCATAATATAAATGCAGAAAAAACAAATTAAGAATAACGTATCAAGACTATATGTAGGTATAAAAATATAATGAATGAATTATTAGGTGATAATAAATATATAAAACTCACTACATTAATTGATGATTTGTTTCTCATTATAGTTTAAAATCCCTCGGTATATTTTAAATCGATGATTGATGAATTAATCATTATTTGAAGCAACAAAAGGAAATAATAAGTTAGAAGTTGTGGATACGTAAATATTTATTTTAAATAAGGAATATTACTTAATATATAATGACACCATTTTTGTTCTTGTATTTAGAAATTAAAATGGATGAGAACCAAATTAGAACTAGCTAATAAGATCAAGTTACATCAATCATGATTTATTTATTACTTTTCAGCTAAGAAACAATGTAGTTAGGATTGTGTTACATCATATATTCAATATTCATCTATGTATTTGTTATCCTACTATTTTTAATAAATATTTATTTCATTTATTTTAACATTTTAGCATTATTACCAATCATGAACATCCCATTTAGGCATGAAATCACATGGCCACAAGTGAGCTCTTTGATCACCAAAGGGTAGAAATTATATATGAGGGACGATAAATATTTCTTGAGGAGTGTTTTATATATTAATAGCCCATTATATCGAAGAAAAAAATAAATATTAAAATGTAAATATAAATAGAATCCAATGATGAAATTCATATTTTATAATAATAGTATCCAAAATATTTCCATAGTAGACATAAAACAAAACCACAATCTATTGAAAAATTCAAATATCATTTCATTCAAAGTAAAAATAAAATTTAAATTAAATTAACATGTAAAAATACCTCCACTGAACTCTAATCGTGATCATAATTAGCTTTAAGATTTCTTCCAACATCATACTTTGGCTATTGATGCCTCTTTTATTTTCTACAAGTTGGGTGGAATATTCTATAATCACACGAGGTTTTTATATGTATGGAGTGATAATAAATCCTTATTAGAAAACATTATACCTTGAGGCAACCCTTGGAGTTTAATTGTGTCACACATAAATATTGTAACGAACTTAAATAATTTATCAATATAATATGAAGTATTAATATTAAATATTAGGTGACCAAAACGATGCCATAATAATATTTTACCTATTTTGGTTAATGTCAGTAAAACCATAGGTATCAAATTATAAATTAAAAAAGTTGAACAGATGACTCGTGTCATCTTATATGTCAAATAAATTTCATCTCATGTAATCCTTAAATATACTAATGAATTATCAAAAAAATGGATCACATTCTAATTTTTATTATTTCTCAGCCTATCCTAAGGCTTATTGTGAGTGTCCATCATAATGAAGATTTTTTTTTTAAATTTATAGGATCATAAAATCCATATATATCCCTATTTTGGAATTAAAACAACCAAATTTTGAATTCAATTATCATGAAAAATAAACCCATTCACTTTTTAAAAAACAAATACCCCTAATTTCAAACACACATTTACACACAAATATATCAATTCACGTAAGAATAATTCAAACTAAAATTATAATAAAAAACAATTTCTTATTGAACCTATAATTTAGTAATAATATCCATATTTTATTTTCACTTTGTGCTATTATAAAATTAATTTCAAAAAACTTTAATCACTTCACATCATAATTATACCATTGAAAAAAATACCATAATTCTTAACTAGATCTTCCAGATTATTGAGGATGCTTTTTAATATTAAATTTATGTTTCTCATGAAAATATACTAATGAGAATATAAATAATTGATTTTAAATAGTAATAATATTAAATGTTTTTATCTCAAACAACCTAAAATCTACATATTATAAACAAGAATATAAATTTTTTATGATGCATTAGAAATATAATGTACACTGCTTGGGGAGGGGGTGAATCGGTCTTGAGAAACTTTGAAAAAACAAATTCCTTCATTTTATTCAATGTTAATCTCTTTAAATCATAATTGTATAGGAAAAAATAGATGACATTGCATATTTTTTAATTAATCCAACCTATAATGTGGGTGAGTGTATCCCTTGTGTCTAATGTTTTTTATCAAACACACTCATATCCTACCATCTATTTTCAATAAGATTCAAGAATTAAGGGTATAACATTGATTCTAGTATAGTCACTATCCCCAATTAGTTTTTGAAAAACACCAACTTGCTACACAATGAAATAATAGAAACATTTCTCAAGGAAATATCACCTGAGTAAAAATGTGCCACCAGTGGACTATCTAATCCTGATATTCTTCATTATCTCATAGTCTATCAATACCCAAATGTAGTCCTCTTTACATGTTTTTTAAAAACTGTTCAAGTATTATCTCAGTAAAATTTTTATTATTTTAAATTCCTTTTATATTCTCATTAGTCAATCATAATAAAATTAAATTGTAAAATTACAAAAATCCAAAGTAAATTCCAATAATCATTATCTTGGAATCCATTATTCCTAAAAAATTCATGTGAGCTTTCGACCCATGATCCTCAATACATAAATAAATCTCAACTAATCTAATGGTTCTACCTGCCATAATTATTAACTATTATTCAAAAAATTAACCATGATTATCTAGTTTAAATTAATAACTTATTCCCCATAAAGTGTCAACATTTTATCTCCATTAATTATTTTCCAAATCAACATATTTAAAAATTAATAAAAATTAAGATAATTTCTTCTCAAATAATTCTAATTTAATCTACTTAAATGTTTTTCTTGAATTATGGATAATGAAAAATGTAGTTATATTGAGGATATAAATAATAGATTACCATGTTGAAATATAAATAACATAATATCTTAAAAAAACAGAATAACATTAAATAAGAAAAAAATATTTCATTATATCAAAGTGAGTAAAAATATTTTATATATCCCAAAGAATGTATTTTATAGGATAAAATATATATTAAATATCACATATTAGCCTTCCATTTTTTATATTTTATTTTTATCATCAATAAATTTCTACAATATTCACTAGATCTTTCTTATATATTCATTAAAAAGTCATACATATAACTTGGAATATCTTACATATCATTCAAAATATGTTACATATACCAATAAAAATATTTCATATTCAATATCTATGGATTTTAAATAATATAATTAATTATAAATAATCTTACACTTGTCACCTGAATGGCCTGAAGGCATTATTTTTTATTTTATTATAGATAATACTCCTTTTAAGGGTTTAAAGGGAACACGTACATGACCTGTAGGCCCAAGGCACAAGGCCCGACATGACTCGTAATACATGACCCGAAGGGAAAGAGGCAAACCATGGCCAATACATGACCCGTAGGCCCAACCCACTAGAACTTCCCCTCCCCAGCTTATGTATCATTGATTTCCTTTTAGCTCCCCACCTTCATTGCAGATTGGATAGCATTTCCCCGTACAAAGATGCATGGTGCCTGGCCCCGATGGCGGTTTCCATACCCTCTCATTCTTCCAATCCGGTAAGCTCTGCTTCTGGTGACTGCTAGTGGTTCTCTGATCCTCATCTGGGGCCTACTCTGTGTGAACTAGGCTACTTCATGGTCTTCAATGGCCCGAAGGCCCTATGGCCCGAAGGCCATTGATGGCTCAAAGGCCCTGAGACCTGTAGGCCCAAACCGGTGACCCAAAATAATGATTTTTAAGAAACATTTCAATAACATTCCAAAACTCATCTCAAATGTTTTTTAACATTATTGTATAATCTGGTTGCACCATTCTAAGAATAAATCTATCACATAATAGTAGATATAACATAATAAAAATAGGTTGGGAATCTAAAAAACATATCACAATACCATTGGGGAACTGATTGTACATCAATTTAAATCCATAGATTCAAATATGACTTAGTTGGAAGTATTTTAATGAGAATATTACTAATTTTTTACTTGCATAGAAAAAATTATAGCTTCAATATGCCTCTATTATACTTCTCTCATTGAAAATGATACTTGATATCAATGTACTATGATATTAAATAGTGAATTGTATTTTTGGATAGATTTATAAAACATTGGTTACCTCAACTAATAATCAATAGATGTTAAGCACTATAATTTATATAATGAAGTCAAGTTATCATCCATATCATAAGTGTAGCTACATATTATTTAGACACAATTTCAGCATCATTGTAACCTGTGTAACTTATAACTATTTCATAGAATGTCATTCCACTCATCATTCATGAATAATGGATTATCGAAATGATTTAGACTTTACATTAACCACATGACTTACCTTGTTTTCAAATTTGAAAAATTATAGGTATAGAACAATATTATTCTTATAAAAAAGAACATAATTAATTTTGACATATCTCATAATCCTCTCAAAATCATGAAAATGTGATTTTTTTAGTTTGTAATGATACCTAGAAAAAAATCAGACAAAAATCCTTTTAATGACCTTGAGGCGATGGAATAAAAAATACTAATAAACATAACATTTAATTCCCTCTCATTATTACCTTTACATTCATAATGTTTTCTCAATATTTTACTGAACTAAATTTGTGTAGACACTTCTATTTATTCCTCCACTATATAAATTTTCAATAACTCCTTGATATATTATTCTTGAGAAATGAAATTTTGACCAATACCATGGGTAATTTTTTTTAAAGCAATAAATTTTTAATCTCATAAGTAAAATAAATACCAATATAATTCTCCATTTATATAAGAAATTATTATCAACAATATTCCTCGTTATTAGAAAATATTCTATCATAAACATAAAAACTCACAATGATTGATGTGGTGTGGATATTCTAAAAATAATTTTCTATAACCAATTATACATTTAAAAAATTAATGATTCACAAGTATTCATCTATATTTAATCTACAAGATCTTGAGATTTGACTCAATACCTATAGATCCTTTTAAAAATTTTATACATTACTATAATCTACAACAAGAAAAAAACCCTCACATTGATGTTTATATATCTCTTTATTTTTCATTTAATTTAAAAATAATGACTTTATATAATTTTAAGAACATTAATGTTTCATTGAAAATTAATTTTAACAAAAAATTGGAAGTTATCAAGCATATAAATAGATAACAAATTTCATAAAAATAAATTACTTTAATTATTTAGTAACCCTTCTACAATGATCTGGCTTTACTTATAATAATATTATCATTGATAGGAATCATTTCCATGAACTCCCAATTTATTCCAATGTTGTTGTTCCCCATAGTCATAGTTAGAATAACCCATACATCATCTTTTAAATTTGATCAATCTCTCCATTTATATCTTGATTCCAGTACTTTTGTTAAAAAGTCTTAACAATTGTTTGTGGTTCAACTTTTAAAATTAGAATATTGTTAATATATATTACTACTAATGTTCTTGTGTTCAATCCATGACTCAAATATTTAATGAAATATTTTGTATTTTCATGTTTTTAAATCCTTAATTATTCCCTATGGTTTATCTATTAAATTATTCATCACTAGATAATGTTGAATCTACATTATTATTAAGAATTTTTGAATTATATTCTGACTATATAGTAGGTTTTGTGATGAACCCATCTATTTTATCACAATAAATTAATATTCTTTTAGTTATTATTAATTATAAAATAAATTCACATCATTATATGTGATATGATAGGGATAATTATGGTTTTATAATATATAGGTTCTTTCATTTAATTTATATCCAAGGGATATTCTATCTCTTTCCCTCTCAACTATCTTTCCCCCATTTTCCCATCTTATTAATTAAAATAGACTCTCAAATACACTCAACTAATTCAATTTTTTAGTTATTAATATAATTTATATTAGGTTTAATATATAAATTTAGACTCAATAAGAACAAATTTTGAATGATATTTGTTGGGTTGATTCCTTAAAATCATAAAATTCTTAATGCATCATGCATAACTAACATCGTTTTTTGAATATCAGGAAGAATCTTATTTTTTATTTTAGTAACTCAATTTTTTATGAAGTATAAGGTAAAAAACACAAGTCTTATTCTATTTTTTTCAAGGCACTATAATTAATTTTTTGGAATACTCATTTAAATTTTCTAATGTCAATCACCATGAAAAAATATGATTTTTCTTTTCAACATCTATCCTAGAACTATAAAACATTATAAGAGATTTTGGGGGAAAAAAAGAAATAAATGTCATACTAGTGAATTCATTAGTTAATGTGAAAGAATACATATAACACCTTAGGATTTTATGATACATTTCTCTTTGTATAAATTTAATTTCATTGATATATTTATTTAGATACAAAAATGAGTTTATTAAAACCATGATATACTATTGAATTATTATTATTCTATTTTATGGTTATTTCCATGTCATTGGATTGGAGGGTATGAATAGGAATTACTAATTTATTAAAAGTAATTTTCCAAATATGTATAAAAATAATCCATATGTTATAAATTTGTAGAAATTAATATTAAAATATTTTATATTAAATGAGTGGGTTTTTTCAGAAAATGCTTTTATACACAAAATGTATTTTTTTTTAAATTTTATTAATTATTACTAATGAGTTATTTTAATGTAACTATTCATTTTTTATATGAAATAAATTATTTTAATATTCATTTGTTTATTTTTACTAGTAATTGAATGAAGGTAAACTTATTTTAATGCTTTCAATGCATTTTTATAAAAATTGATTTGTTGTGTTATTCACGATTATTTTAAAATTAATTTTTATCACATACTGAAATTTAAAATTTTAAAATTTATTCAAATTTTTTAATCATAATAATTAACATTATTAAATAACTTTAACATATTTTTTTTCATTATGAATAGTAACGTTGGTAAAAATACATTTATCAGGGTGAGATAAAAAACATGTTAAAAGGGTTCAAACTAAAACAACAAGGGGTAATGTTTCCAAAAAAAATTCTAAATCCTATTAAAAGGTAATATTTATAACTTTTCTCATCTGATATTCAATTTGGGTAATTTTTTATACATTTTACTCAATAATATATTTAAATATTTTAATCATTAAATACATTCCTAGTGTGTCCTCTGCCTCCCTTATAAAAGAATGAAACCTCTCATCTCTTCCTCACACTAAAAGAGCTTATTTTCCTTGCTAATAACTATACAAATAAATTTTAAAAAACCAACACCAGATTAAAGAGGCCCTTTTTTATCTTAATACCATCCTTTAAAGGCTTAATTTGAAACCTAATACATATTTCTCAATTAAGAGGTATAACTCTAAACCAAGTACTTTCAATTTCATTTCTTATTTGAAATTATATAAACCTATTTTATCCATTGTGAAAATGATTAATTTGTTAACATAAATATATTTAGATGTTATTTTTTGATTGTGAAACATTTATTTAACTTCTTCTTCATCAAATGGGAAATGAAAGCATTGCTCATGTGTATGTGCGTGCTACCACCTCATAAAACAATGCATTTTGTTTTTAATCACAACAAATAATAGTGAGATATTATTATGTATTTAATGTTTATATATTATTGTTATGAATTAATTATATTCCAAAACTATAATAACTTATTTAACTTCTTGACTCCCTATCCTCTAGAGAACTAAAACATCACTTATTCATACGTGTGGACTACCTCATCCATGAAGAAATATAATTAATTTTTCATTTATATAATATGTGGATGGTAATAATTATATATTTAAAGAATACTTATGATATTTATGATATAATAATGATTTATTAAAGGTTAATTTTATTTTATCTATGATCCATTCTATCTGTCAACAAGTGAAACAACCACTCATGTGTGTGAACATACTATTGTCTCCATGAAGTGATTTAGTTCATTTTTCCATCACTACAATATATGATTTATTATAAAAATATATATTATGAATGAATATGAAAATTATTCAATTTTTTTAAGAAATGATTGATTCATGGGCATGGTGGATGTTCTGAAACCAACAAACCAAAACATGCATGGAAAATAGAAAACTTTTCACCTAAATGTCCATTTAAAAGAAGATGTTTTGATTAAAAAATAATTGCAAATTATAAATGGATGGTATACAATACTTTATATGTGAATATGGGTTTTTAATATAAATATAATAAATGTTTTTTATTATATAGTATATTTTAACACATATAATGAAAGATGGGATATGAGATATGGGTTTCTATTAGAATTTCATTCCATTTTAGGATTTTCAAATCTAAATTTATGTTGTTGGTATTAATATAGATCTTAAACATTAAAACTCATATATTTTTTTCTCCTTTGGGAATCCTCTAATTTTTATGAATTGTATCAATTTTTTTTATTTCTCTATTAAATATATTGGGAAACAAATTTGATGAAAATTTACCCTTATTTCCATTTTGGTTGATGGATTCTTCCTCCATGACAATTCTTTTAAAAAAGTAATGATAGTTTTTACATATAATTAAAATTTTGTAAAAACTTATTTTTCATTACACTTTGTTATATTTTACAATAAATTAAAAGGAATCTTTCGAAATTATATTTCTTTTTTGAAAATTTTATTTCTTACTTTTTACAAGAGTGTGAAAATAATTATGTTTTTTAGTATATATAGAGTGAATGGATTTTTCGTCACTCATGATACCTCATTTATTTTAATCTCACTTTATAATATTCCATGTTTATATTAAAAAATAATAATTATCTCGATATTATATGAATTTTCATTTATAATATTATCAAAAGAGAATGGAATATTTCTATTTCTTTCAGTGAAAGGGTTGAATATTCTTTTAATCATATTTTTCATCTATTTAAACACACTTAAAGGATTTTTTCTTTACTAGGTATATGATCTTATGATAAAATCAACATTATTTCTATTTATTTCCTATAATTATGATTATTTAGGTATGATTCATTGAAACCCATTTCATTCCCATGGGTTAATTAATTTTCAAGTAAACCTTTAAAACCCCATTTCTTTCCCAAGATTTATGCTTTGATGAAATGATGTAATGTTTATGAAACCCATTTCTATGCCATGGGCTACGATTTGATGAATTGATGAATGTTTTTTATATTTTTAGAAATACATGTATGGTTTTTATTAGGTTATGGGTGAGACCAGAATTTTATTGCCCTCCAATGCATTGGGTAATAATTATTTGTCATGTTTTAAAAAGGAGTAGACTAGGGAGTGAATACAATTAAATAATAGACTATGTATACTCTATTTATCTTGGTAGGGGGAATTTACTATGATAATTACGGAATTATGAGTGAAACCAATCCACTATAAATAAATTTCCTATGATCCTTGACTAGAAAAATTATTTTTTTATTATTTTGTGTATTAAATTAACTTATTTCTTATCCTTTTGATATGTTATAATAGATCCAATTAAATTAATTAATTTTCATTCCAAGTATAACTAATGTATTTTGTTATGAAAAATCATTATTCCCTCATTAATGATTAATGACCTTTCATTAATTGGGTATGATTTTACCATGTTATGTTCTTTTTATCATGATCCTATGCGTAACATATACTTAGTTATCAACATTAATTTATATCTCCTATGTTTAATCTTAATGAAAATATAAGCTCATGGAATGTAATGTTTCTATTCCCTATGATATGCAGAAATGTTTTAAGATGGGTATGTCTAAGAAGTGTACAACGTGAGAAGATTGTTTTGGATATTTTTGATGACCTCTCATGAAATAAGATACTAATGTGTTTAGTATCAAAAAATACTAAATTTATATGGTCCTTATGTATTATTGTAATAAAATTTGTTCAATTTTATATATAATGTTCTAATATTTATATACGTTAATCTTGGTTCACCTTAGTTTTTATCAAAGTGTGGACTAATATTTTTTAGAGATTAGGATGAGAGAAAAGTCTTGAAAATCATGGGGATAAGTCTATGTATATGATAATATCTTGATAATTTTTAATCTATTGATTATGTGGTACTACTATAAAATAACTCACTCTCCAGAAACACGAAATGGTTTGTGAATATGGAATATATGCACCTAGGTGTAACAACCCTTAATATGGGAAATTGGGTATTAAATCAATTGTAACTAGTGCACCATGAGTGGGACTAAGAAAAAAAAGTGATGATATACTCTTGGGGATATGATTCAATTAATTCAAATTTCTTTATTAACCATTATAATATATTTAAATAGGTCATTACCATGAGGAAACTTGGTTAAAACCCTATTTTCATTGATTGACAATAAGGTGACATCATTTGTATATCATATGAATCATTATTCATGATTATAATATTACTCATTATGATTATTTTTTCACACACTATGTTCATTTTTTGTTTTTAGTCAATTGTTGGAACCATGTGGAATTATGTGAATAAAAAATGTGATAGTTACTGAAACATTTTTCATTGTGAGTAATAGAAGTAAATGAGACCTAAGATGAAAAGTCATCCAACTATGAATAAACAAATCTCTTAATCTATGAATTGTAACATAAATCCGAATAAACAACTAAATAGTAAAATAAAGGAATAACACCATATTTAGTATTTTATATAGCAACATGTAATTTTTTCATTGTTTCCTCTGATCCACTTATTACCAAGAAATGGATAAATGATATAGATAATAAATTATTTGTTATATATTGCTTAAAAAATGAGATGGTTATTTTATCATTGTATTATTTTGAAGTAAAATATTATCAATGGTAGACTATTATTATGTCTACAAAGAATGGAGAGGAAATTGAAACCATGATACGAGAATATGTCAAGTTTATATTTTTAGTTTTAA
Source organism: Viscum album (assembly GCA_963277665.1). Taxonomy (NCBI): domain Eukaryota; kingdom Viridiplantae; phylum Streptophyta; class Magnoliopsida; order Santalales; family Viscaceae; genus Viscum; species Viscum album. The sequence continues at coordinate 1,102,032,288 of OY728123.1, forward strand.
TTTTCCCTATAAGTTCTTCAAGAAAATTGTAAGGGAAATAATTGAAAAAAAAATATTATCAATAAATCAATATATATGAGGAAAACTTCACTATAGATTCTATGTATGATTTTAGTTTTATTATATATCCTGAATGTAAAATTAAAGGATTCTTTATTTTATTATGACCAATTCAAAAAAAAGACATTGGTTATATGAAAATTTTATAACTGTGAGGAAATTATTCAATTTTATATCAAGATATAAATTTAAATTAGAGACTCTGAGTGTTCTCATAGTATTGGGGAAAAATATAAATATTTAATTTTAATTAAATTATAATAATAAAACCCATAGAGGAAATAAGATTAATCTACATTAATGTAATAAGTGAGGAAAGAGGCATGTGGGATATTTTTGAATGGTGTTTGGTGAAAATTATAAGTTTGTAATAGAATCCCATCAAAAATAATAATATCAAAGTTATTTGAGGATGACAATCAATAAAAGGAATGGTGAAAATTAATTACCAAACATGCCACCAAAACTCATATGCTATAATTAAAATAAGTATGTAAATTCTGATAATCAATACCTAAATATTATTATTGATGATCAATTTTTTTTATAAACATCTAAATCCAAGACGAAAAGGGAAATATCATGAAATCATGACTACAGAAGTGGGTCTTAAGAACAAAGTCTTGAAATGTAAACATACCATCTATTCTAAAACTGATTTTTTACATCATTCTCGATGTGTCCACTCTTTTATATCTAAATAGTTTTCTAATGGTATCATGTCACCTCTTCAATTACTATATATTGATGTAGTATTAAATTTTTTTACAGAATGTTCATCACATCTATAGCCTATATCTCATATATAATATACATGTAAGGGATTGTGTTTCTTAAAAATATTTTGGTTCTCACTCTAGTTGAATTAATGTTATTTTTCTCATAGATTTTATTTCTCTGTAAATATTCCTTATTAATTTTAATTTAATTGAAGACATGTATGATATTAAAAATCAACCTATAAATAATGTCTTAAAATGAGGATTAATATGAACATACAATGGTTGTTAGTTACATTATATGGGTATTACTACCTACTAATGAGGAATATTTATATGACTTGATTGTGGAGAAATAGATATAAAAAATAACATCAATCATCAGTATTATTCTGATGTATTTCCTAAAGAATCTCATTATTTTCTCTGAACCATAGAATTATGTATTCAATAGAACTCATACAAGGTGATACACCAATTTTCAAGACTCTATATTAAATAGAAATTACTGAGTCACAAGAATTAATGAATCAAATATAGTAGAATATTAATAACGGATTCATATACCCAATCACATCACCTTGGGGTGAACATGTTTTTTTAGAAAGAAAAACTATGGGTCAATGTGTCTTTTAATTGATTATTATAAACTTAATAAGATCAATGTACATAATAAGTATCCTTTACAATATAACAACTTTGTTATGATCATTTATATGAATATCAAGACATCTGAAAGCTTCCACTTCATCCTAGATAACATAAATTGAAAAAAAGTGTATAATATAATAATGAAAATATTTTATTTGAGGCATTGGCATTATAAATATATAGTAATACTATTTGGATTTACTAATTCCCTTATTATCATCATGTATTTAATGAATATTGTCTTCATATATTACCTAAATCTATTTACAGTAATCTTTATATATGATATTCATATATATTAAAAGAGTAAGGAAGATAATTAAGATCATTTGATAATTGTGTCAAATATATTAAGGTAGGGGATATTTTATGCCAAATTTTCTATGACTTAGGTTTGGATACAAAAAATATTTCTTAGGTCTCATTATATATTGTAAGGGTATATCAGTGGATCCTTCAAAGATAGAAGTTATTTAGAAATGGACTAGCCCAACCATGGTAATCGAGATTCATAGTATTCGTGGGTTGGATGGATACTACTAACACTTTGTGATATATTTATCAGGACTATTTAATCTAGTCACAATGTTGACATGCAATGGAGTTAAGTACATGGGGAACATGAATGTGAAGATAATTTCAAGTATTTAAATATATGGGATTTTACTAAATCTATTATCAAAATACAATGTATTAGATAATGGTATGTGATCTATATTGTGGAAAAAATATGTAATTGTGAAGTTACCTTATGTAAAATTATATTTTGATATCATATGCCTCTCACCAATTGAAATTTTTGTATATAATTTCCCTAAATCATGATTTGGAGTAGGAGATAGTAATTTTTTCATTAAATTTTTTTATTAATTATCATTATAGTGGATTATACGATATATATACTGATTATAAAAGATATAATTATATATAATCACATGGAAAGAGTTAAATCTGAGTCAAATGGGATGGTTATGAATTATTAAATATTATAAAATCTAAAAAGACTACAACCCTAGTAAGGAGAACAAGGGGTATAATTCTCTAAGTCAAAAATACCATGATAGTTTTTATGTGATGAGGTTTGACTTCAACCCGATAATTATATATTTTCAGAATATTGATTTGAATTTTTTTTCAAAAGGGGACATGTCATATATTTCATATATGAATGATCGACCATCCATCCATGTGTGGATTAAATAGGTAGAGAAGGAGGGTGTGTAACTATAGAAGAAGGTGATATATTTTTTTTAGTTTGGCCATGATTTTGATGGAATGATAAGGCTTGGGAACCTTCTGTGTTCCCTTTTAAATCAATACTTGAAGAAGTAGTTTTTTAATGAAGCTCATAGTTGATCATTCTCTATTAATCATGTAAGTACGAAGATGTATAAAGATATAAAAGATTATTTCTAGTGGGACAACATGAGAATTGATATTTTAGAGTATATATTTCGATGCATTGTGTGTTACAATTTTGGGGATTAGAGATAGAAGCCTAAGTGTATGTTACAACCATTACCAACACCTAAATAGAATTTCATAAAAATTATTGTGGATATTTTTCACTGAACTCTCCAAATACTTTAAAGGGAATAATGATATTTAGATTTCAGTTGATCACCATATGAAATCAAAACACCTATTTTTTCCATTAGATATGATTTCTATCTAGATCATATTTAATTTATATAAATAAAGGAAGTGGTAAGATTGCATGGTGTACCAAATTTTATTGTATCTTTCCTAGATTTGAGGGTTACAAAAATGTTATGGAGAAGTCATTAGTAATATTTGTACACAGGGATGAATTTTACCACTACATATCATCCTCAAGAATGTGTTCTATATTAAAGTACCATTAAAACCCTATATGATATGTTTATATCATATTATATGGATCCCAATGGTCGTTGAGATCAACACCTTCCTTATAAAAACTTTTTGTACAAAAATAGATTTTATTTAAGCATTCAGATGGCCCCGTAAGGAGCCTTATATGGCATAAAATGAAAAATTAAACTTTAATAAAAATAAGTTATAGAATTAAAATAATTGGTACTATATAAAACTAAGGAAAAATAAGATAATTCTAGAGTCCTTCAGCTGCATGTTAGGGAATCACATAATTTTTAGAAAAGTCACACCGACAATCATCAATGATATCTAGTGTTTTATATTTTTGAAAAGGTATTATGAAAAATACCCCATGGTAAAAATATTAAGAGATTTGGAAATAAGTGAAATTTGAACCCTTATTATTTAGTCCCATTAAAAATTCTTGATTATATTAGGATGGCTGTTTATCATTTGGAACTTCCACCGAATATCTCTGAAGTTCACAATGTGTTCCACATAACATTCACGATGAAGTACATATATGTTCATTAAAATATATTAATAATAGAGGTTATATGACTAGAAATTATATTTATTGTGAAGAAATGCCAGTTGAATTATTTTATTATAGTTAAAAAGTTTTATGAAAAAATGCTACTCACCATGTTAATGATTTTAGATGAATCATAAATTCAAGGAAGATACATGGGAACCTGAAAATGAGATAAAGGAGAAGAATCCTATGTTGTTTTTATAGGATTGAGGGAAATTTGGGAGAGAAATTATTATAAATGGACATAATGTAACACCCCTATATTTTATTATATATTTATCTTTTTATAAATTTAATCTATTTGATAACTTGTTTTATATGAGACATCGAGTTTAAATGAACCGTGACATACTATTGAATTATTACTATTTATTTGATTGTTCTTGACTAGCCATTGGATTAGTGGGTATGATTAATACTAACTAAAGTAGGTAAACATATTTTTTTAAAAAAATTTATTAAATGAATACATTATTTTTTCAATAGTTAAAAATTTAAATAAAATCATTTCAAATTAAATGAGTTTTTTAACAGAAAAACAATTTCAGACACGTAATTTGTTTTTATTTTAATAAATTAAATTAATAAAAATCTAAGAAATATTTTAATGAATTTTATATATTATATAATCAATAAAATGTTTTATTATTAATTTTATAGTTTTTAAATGGAAAATAATGAATGAAAAATGAGTTTTATACTTAAAAGTGAAATTTTCTAAAAAATATTTTGTTGTATTTACATACTTCTTTTAAAATTAATTTCTCCAAGTTATAAATTTTTTTTAAAAAAAAATATATTACATATTAAAGAATATAATAATTAATATTATTTATTATGTTATACATAATATTTATTCATTATGATTAATAAATTTGGTGAAAATTTGTTACAGCACTAAGTGTTAAAACGTGTTAAATGATTTAAACTAAATTGATAAGGTTTAAATGGATCAAATAACATCACTAAAACCTATTATATGTAAATAATGTGACCATATATCATGTTATATTTTATTTTTATTCTTTTTTGAAAACTTCTTCTGAAGTAATATATTAATATATATTAATCATTTCGAAAATTCCTAGCCTTCCCTCTACCATCCTTATAAAAGGTTCCACTTTTCCTCTCTTAGAGACACTTCAAGAGCCAAATAACATAGCCAATACCAACCCAAATCATTTAATAAAATAACTTTCCATGGATTAGAGGTCCTTTTTTATAATAATACCAATTTTTAAAGGTAAAGGGGCAAGCCAATGTTGGTTTCTTAGTGAAGATGTTGAAATCATAACCGAGTAATTTCAATTTTTATTCTTCTTCCACCATTTATAAACTAGTTGTATCTATAATAACCTGATAAATACAATATAAAAAATATATTTATATCTTATTTTATCTATTTATAACCCATTATGGATCTCTTAGTCCATTAAATTAGAGATGATATCATCTTTCGTGCATATATGTGGACTACCACCTCACAATGTGATATATTTCATGTTTCATCACCACCATTCTTGGTTGGTTTTTATGATGTATTTAATATTTATATATGATATTTATGCCACTTCATTGGTGGATTGTTGGTGAAGGAGAGTGGTATAACACACTGTTAATTGGGAGGATCAGAGTTCTAATCCTAGGAGTCTTCTTTTGGGGCGAGCCTCTCCCCTAGGATCCACCCTTCTTGCCGGGTCGCTCAGTTTCAACTGGGTGGAAAAAATGAGGTGCGAACCAATGTTCTGAATGATTTCTTTGATGAACCATTTCTGATTGGGCTGTCACCCTCAGAGATGCTCTACCATCTCGGCTGGGAATGACTCTTTCCCTAGATGGGGCTCTACCTTAGGGTAGTGACCTCTTCGTTGGGGAGGGGGTTACCATGTGTGGAGGGTTCAAAAAGGCCACACCTGGGAATTTTCTTTTTTAAGAAAATAAATGGTATTTATGAAATAATAATTATTCAATAATTATAATATCTTGTATACCTTCTTATATTCCAATTCATTGGAAAATGATAATGTTGCTCATGTATACTTCTGGGCTACCACCTCCACGAGGTGATGTGATTCATTTTTCATATCATATTAACATATATATTTATAAGAATATATTTGATGAATATGTACTATATATATATATGATATAATAATTATTATATGATGTTTAATTATCTCATAAATTTCTTTTTTCCCACAATCAAAAAGTAAAATCACCACTCATGCGTACGCGTAGACTACCATCTCCATGAAGTGATGTAATTAATTATTCATCACCACTTTATATGATTAGTTATTAAAGTATATATGATGAATAAATAATATAATTGATTTATTACTAATATTCTTGAGATAATTAAATAATCACCTTGTGTTATTTATTGGTTCCATAGAACCGAAACATGCATAGAAAACAAACCAGTTTCCCCCCAAATAAAAATTTTATGAAAGACATTTTAATTAAAGGATAATTAAAAATTATAAAGGAATGGTAAATAATAGTTTATGTTTGAGTATTGTTATAATATATATATATATAATATTTATAATACTATACTTTTTAGTGTATACAATGTAATATGGAACATGCAATAAGGGTTTATGTTACAATCTCATTTCATTTCGGTATTGTCTAAGAAAAATTCCAATTGGGGAAAATTATATGGAGATTGTCCTTTAAAACCCATAAATATTCTTATCATATAGTTATTTGTTGATTTTTTTATTATAACCTTTTTAATATCTATGGTACATAAAATTATCTAAAATTTTTTTTAAATAAAAGTCGACCTTATTTCCATTTTGGTTTAAAATCATTTTCTTCCATGTCCATTCTCATCAAACTTTTTTATAGAATTTTAACATATACATGCAAATTTATAATACATTAAATTTCATTATCTTTTACTTTACATAAAAATGTTTAGAATAATCTATTTAAATAAATATTTTCCAAATAAGACATTTTTGACTTTGTGTAAATGATTGAACATAATTTTCTCTTTTTCCAAATACGTTATGCATAGATTGTCATATTGACTTTATCCCTCTTTTATTTGAATATTATATTACATGTTTCATTGGTTATTTTCAAATAAAAATGTTTTCTAAATATTCTGTTATTTATTTGTTAAATTATTATAAAAATAACATATTATTATTATCATGATTTCAAAGAATTGTTCTAATATTATTTTAAAGGTATTTTTCATTTATGTCATGATCTTTAAAGGACTGTTCTTCTTCAAAAAGGACATGATCTTATAATTACATCCAATTTAATTATATGGATTTATTATAATGATGATTATTTAAATATGATTCTATGAAATCCATTTCATTCCCATGTATTAATTAGGTTAAGATGAAACATTTATTAAACATATTTCTTTTCCATGTGTTATGAAATAATGAAATGATGTAATTTTTATAAAAACTACTACATTTCCAAGGGCTATTATCTGATGAATTAATTAATGTAATATGATCTTTGGGAACACAAACTTATGGATTTTATTATGTGATATGCGGAACTGGAATTCTATAGATGTATAATACATTGAGTAAGGAATAATATTTCATAAGATAATAAAAAATATGATGGGGAATGAACCTTATTTAGTAATGGACTATGTCCACTACGATTTTATTGGGAGTAAACCTTGACTATAAAAATGATGGAATGAGGTAGGAAACTAATACTCTATAATATTCTTGGATGTGAGGCTATGCGACCACTAAAAATAATATTAATATAATTTTCCCTATTAATATATAGTTATGTCATATTAAATATTATAATATTATATAATTCACATGCACCACATTATAAAACCCAATAAATTTCATTTTACTATTTTAAACATTAAATTTAAAGAATAAAAATGATGATATGGATTGAAAATATTACACAGAGATAAAAAAATATAAAATAAGATAACTAACATATGACAATTTATATAAACTAGATCTACCAGAGTAAAACAATATTGTAGATATACATCAAATTATAAGTTATAAAATATTAATTTTGAAAATTAAAATAAAAATTATCTTGATATAAAATTTATGGTAATGAGGAATTAATTAATTTCAAGGTCTTGATAAAAATTAGGGAACCTATATGATTGTTTCAAATCATAAAATTGGAAGAGTAATCTATTCGTTGGAAGAATAACTTGTTCGTTGAAATAGAAACTGAATAGTTAAGAATTATAAATTGACCATTTTAGTGTTATCCTCACCTAATGAATTATATGTTAATATTTAAGAATTTTATAAAATGAAAATATTACATATTTTTATCATAGTATAAGTAAATAAATGTTTCAAAAATTATAAATTAACTACTTGTATTTTTGTAAAATGTAATTGTTTTAATTTTAGTTTTTTTAATAAATATAACTAATTAAAAGAAGGTTTATTTTGATAGAATATATTGCTAAATTATTATTATGTTTTATTGTAAAGATAAGATATTTTTATGAGACCATAAGAAAATTTTCCGTATTTCTAAAAAATGATCATAATATTCAAATTAGTATTTTTCAAATAAAGGAGGAATTTATTAAAAAAATAAATATGACATATTTATAAAATTATTTTAATAATAAGAATTTATTTTTTCAATATAAATTTCAAAAAATGGTTTGAGTGAATTTTTAATATTTTTTAAAAATAGTAAATATTTTTATGAATAGTGAAATATGATAAAATTTGGTATTTAAAAATAAGAGAATAATACATTTATTTTTGATTCATGGATAATGTAATCACCCATTAGTTTGAACTCACATGCACCATGTAATGTATATAGTCACAAGAATAAATACTATTGGTTCTTCTTGGTAAAAAATAATAAAATAATGAATATAATATTCCAAAATAACAGTGTTCTCCCTTTATAACTATCACATATTCTCCCCACATATTTTATGCCTTATAGCTTACTACGTTTCTTCCCAAATCTCTTTTAATCCCCCCCAATGTCTTTGTTCTTATGGTCTCTTAAAACTAAAAATATAGGGTTCCTTAAGTGGAAGCCTAGGATGAGGTATTAAAATGAGAAGGTAATACCCTCAACAAAGTCATTTATTTTTCACTTCCCCATAATCTGCCAAAACAACAACAACAATAAGTTTTATTGAATAAGAAAACCCTAGTACCACACTTTGGATCAAGGATGAGGACAAAAAATAATCGGGGGATGAAATAATGAAGTCCCAAAGAGTTATTAATGAAACAATAACACAATATTGGGGGAAGGGGACCATACAAGTAAAAATAAAGATGAATTCATAGAATGAAGCTCTAGATGATATATAATTAGTCACTTTATTTCCCGTGCACCAGGTATTATTGACTGATGTACCTCCAAAATTAGATTCATACACCTTCTGACCAGGTATGAGATTGAATAGGTAGTGGAGATACAACCATGAATAGAGTTGAATATGGGAAAGGATTTAGTTTCAATGGTATCAAGAATGACATTCTATAACGCATTTGATTCAGCCTAAATAGAGTCTCTACACCAATAGAGTTCATGAATGAAATGAATACTGATCCATTACCACCATGTGAAATACCTCCACCCCATATCATATAGAGTGTAGTTTTACATGAAACATACCTAATCCTGTTTTGAAGTGAGTTAAATGTATGTGTAGAATCTCAATAAATCCTTGAATGTTTAATTATGAATGACATGCATTGTTCTAATTAGAAATATTTAAATTCATTATGACTTTAAAAGACTTTTTTATTTATTCTTGGCATTAATTTAGAGATCTTGTCCCCTTATCAAATGAAAATTATTTAAATTGATTTGTAATTAATCAACTACACAGACATTAAGAACTCTACATTCAAAATTTTATATATTTTTTAAAATTTCCTTGAATGATTCCCATGAGAATCATCTTTATTATAGAGGATGTAAGTGTTTATAATAACCTATTATATTATTGAAAATAATTCTAACCTTTATTAGGGACTCATAAATAGATTTATCTTCATGTTTTATCACATATTCCAATAGGAATCTATATAATCAAAGATACACTATAATTATCATTTTATATCCTTCATATATACTATGAATATTTTCTTATATTCCCATACAAATTTTCATCCAATAAAATAGAGAATTTACTTTCCAAATAAATCAGAAAAGGTTAATTTCTTCCATAACTCAAAATAATTTTATTATTATTAAAATATCATATTGAATACTCACTTAGAATTGTAAACCCTCATCAAAATGAATTATAAAAATTAAGTCAATGGGAGGGAAGTGTAATACACATAGATGTTATGATATATTTAACTTTATAAAAATTTAAAAATATCAATAAATTTCTTTACATTTAACACTAAAATTATGTGAATAATGTTTAAAAATAAAAAAATGAAATGAATCATATTATATTTAAATGAAATATAATTATAAAAAATAATTCCCTTAGGAAATCCTATTGATCCAAAAAATGGGTTTGAAATATATTATTCATAAGAATTATTTTTATTATGATTGTTTTATTTAAGAGTTATATTTATTTATTTTTAAATTAATTAAGATTATTAAACATATAGAAATATTATTTAAACATTTATAAAATGATTTCATTGGTTATCATCTCATTAGAAATTAAAATAAATTTATTGAAAGTCAAAAATAAGATTTGATTTTAGAAAAACTATTTTATACACACAGTTTGTTTTTATATAAATAAATTGATATAATCATTATTGATTTAGTATTTTATGTAATTTTATATTTTTTTAAATAAAATCTGTATCATAAATTCAATGGATTTTTATTGGAAATGAATGAATATAAATTTAGTTTTATGTGTACAAATTCAGTTTCAAAAATTAATTTTGTTTTATTTTGAGCAATTATGATAATATAAGTTCCTCCAATTATAAAAATTTAATATTATAAAAACATATCCATATTTTTATTCATAATTTCCAAATTTATTAATAAGAAGAATTTAATTTTTTCTCATTATAAATAGTATCTTAAGTAAAAAATACTTTTTTCAGTAAACATTAATAGTAGCTAATGTTGGGTTCAACTAAAATGATAGGGGTTAAAATAGAAAAAAAATATAAAAAATATTTATTATATTGTTCTAGATCTTATATCATCATATCTTTTAAATTGAATCACTTTGGAGCCAATTCTATATGAGTGTGAATTTATTATATTTTAATATTTCTAGTATTTACAAATGTAGCACTCCCCTCACTTATAATAGAGAATATCCTCTTCCCTTATTCCCATAGAACATGAAGACTTTATCTTCATAAAACCCTAAAAAGAACTATTCTGAACTTTTCAATACATTTCTAGTGTTTCTTTTCCTCTTAAAATACCACTCAATGGGTCTTTAAGAATATATTCAATATATGTTTTTCAAAGAAAATCTATAAGTACTTACTAATCATTTTAAGGTTTCTTTATTCTTATAAATCCTATAAATATTAAATAACAATATAAACATGATTACATGAGTATACTAACTATACTCAAGTGTTTTCATTTTGATGGTATATAAATTTCATATCTCATATATATATATATACATAACTAACAATAAAATCATCACTCATTCGTTTGTACAGACTATCATCCCCACGAAGAGATGTATTTTATTTTTCATAATTGTATCTCATTGATGGTTATATTGATTAATTTAATGAATATATATTATTTTTAAAAAATATTTATTTTTCTTTAATTTTATAATATTATTTACCTTCATACTTACCCATCTATTAGAAAATTACAATGTCACTCATGCGTACGTGGGGACGACCACCTTCTAGAAGAGATGTGATTATTTTTTCAATACTATTTTACATAGGTGGTAATAAGGATACATTATATATACATATATATATATATATATTATTTTGGATATAATTATGAATTTGAAAATGTGAATTATAATCTTTCATTCTTTTTTTTATCCATACAAAATTAAAAATATCACTCATGCATATGTTTAGACTTCTATCTCCTCAATGTTAGGCAATTCATCTTTCCCCATAATTTTTTGAGTATTTATAATAACATTAATAATAAATATATATGATATTTAATACATTATTTAGAATTTTTATATGATTAAACCTTGACTAATTTGTAGGGAATGAAGTCATCAAACCAAAACTTTCTATAAAAATGGACCAGTTTTCATTTGAATAATTTTTTAATGGAAAAATATTAATAATAGAGTAATTAAAATTTATAAGAGAATTATATATATTAATATATATATGAATATGGTTTTTATTATATTTATAATAAATCTATATTTATTATTGCAATTAAAATATGATGAATCACATCCTTGATCATATGTGTCTGGTGGAGATTCCCTAAGGCAGTGATGATTGAGGCAAGGTCACTCCCTCCCAAGTGGGGGGGGGGGGAGATCATCTTTGTCCTTCCCCTTCTAAGACCTATACAATTATCCCATTCACTAACCTTTAATTACTTCCTCTTTTTCAAATGATTTCCCTTTTTCCAAGGTTCTTGACCATCATAATGGCTCTCCACAGCTCACGATTTTGATAAAAGAATTCAACATAGTATCAGATATTCATAGTAATATGATTTTTGATCGCTTTAAGAACCATCGACCCTAGATAGATTCATTTGAAATATTTTTATATGAATCTTTGGGTCTTCAAGATCACACGGTGGTGGGTACACTCAATAAGCTCAACCTTATGATTTGATTTTCGTTTAAGGATAAGAATATTACTGCCTGGTCCTGCACTCCTTGAACTATTAATGGATGAATCTTTTATCTCCATCACTAGTCTTCCATATTCAACACAAAAAGTTATATACCATTAACATTGATGTGGGTATGATTCCATAATTTCCATTACCTTTCCAGAATCAATCGATTTTCATTATTTTGTGGAATATAGTAGGTAGTTACTTATGTTCTGATTGTTTCACTACTGTTGTTTTAACTTAATCTCCCATAGTTTATTTATTGAGGCTGATGTTTTAAAGCCTCTAAAAAAATGGATTTGGATATCAGTTGGATAAAAATTACAATGGATGAAATTGGTGGTCTTTGACTCATGGCCTATATTTTTCTCAAACTGTCATCTGTTATGACATCAGATCTATGGATACTGTCACAAATATAGAGAATGAAAATGATTGGTCTCTATATCAAGACAACCAGTTGGGTTATGGGCACATGTATACCTCGTGGAAAAATAGCATGTTTTGGATGGTGATAGTTTAGAAATGACTGTGTAGGTGTGTGGGGATGTCTTAGAGGACATAGGACCCCTCATACCATAGGTTTTAGTCATCGAGGAGACCCTAGTTGTTCAAGAAGTCCATTCTCAAGAGGTACTTAATAATTCTGAAGGTTATTAGCTCAGGCAGGTTTCATGACCTACTATGGTGCCTCCAGTCATAGTGAAGGTTGAAGAATATATAGATACAAGGCCATATGTCATGGATGTCTTTTCTCACATGAGGCATGATCTATGTATCAACCCTTTACCAAATCAAGGTAGGTCAGGGGTAGCTGCACATGTGTGTGTAGAGGATATGGAGGCCTCCATGGATACTAATATAGAGGGAAACCAGTTTCATATAGTGTTATCGATGAATCATATGTGAACTTTAATGTCTGTGGTGTCCAAGGTACATGTGGATATCCTCAAGGTTGGGGTAGCGGGGACACTAATATATAACCCCAATTTATGGGATGTGGCTTTGTGCATCCCATAAGTTCTTATATTATAGTGAATTTCTTATAGGATAAACCATCCTATGCTTATACGGTTAAGTTTGTAGGTACAATTATCCATTCCCAAAATCAGTTTGAAGTGATGGGTGATGAATAATGTAATACATTTGAGGAAGGGAATGAAGTGGAGGATATCCATAGTGAGAAAACCCCAATGAGTTTGGTAGTTTAATATGATGGTATGTATTCTGATTCGGACTCTACCGTTGAGTCCAAGGAAGTAGACATGAAGGGGGACTATGTTACATACTTTTCAAGGAAGGGAAAGAACAATATCATCGATTTAGATGGGTTTATCAAGCACTCTATGAGGCTGAAAATAAGGGAAGATTATTATTTCATACCTAGTCCTACCATTACGCAATACTTATGTAATGTAAAGCTACCTTTGATGGATTCCAGGAAGGCGGAGGAAAACACTACTAATGAGCTAGAATATCTAGTATGAGATTCTTCTATCTCCAAAAAAAACTGGCTAAAAAAGAGGTTGCTAAATTTGATATTAAATTGAGTGGTAAGGAAGTGATGGAGTATGATGAGTGGGAAAGCATCATCAATTTTACTAATGATTTCATTGAAATGAGCCTTCAGGACATTTTTAAAAATGAGGAAGTTAACAGGATGGTTGGAAGGTATATTAAGGTTAGTTATACAAAGGAGTAGAGTGAATGGATACAAAAATATGTTTGCATACTGGGACATGGATTCAATGTGAATAAGATTTCATTAGAAGAGATCCTTTAAAAATGGTACAAGATGTCATTCAAAATTTATAACTTTTTCATTGATGATCCGAACGAGAATCCAATAGTTCTACAATAGAGTCTTTTAAGAGTTAATATCTCTAATAATCTTAAATTACAATTCAAATATTCATCTATTATATATGAGGTAGGGTTATTATATTTCATGTACCTTACTGGTTTCCCACTTTTCCATAAAATTGTTTTTCATAATAAAAATATTTTAATACTAGTGTATTTATTATACATGAGCTTTGAAATAATATGAATAAAAAAATTCATTAGGTGATGTATTTATGTTACAATTTTGTTTGGTTCTAGGAATTTCTATATTCAATTTATATTATGGGAAATTATATAATTATTTCCCTTTAAAATAAATTTTTTTATAATCACATATTTAATAATGGTTTTTTCATGAATTTTTACATTTTCAATTATTTTTCACATAAAATGACAATGAAAATGTTTTCAAGAAAAAAAAACCTTATTTCACTTTTTGTTTGGGAATCTTTCTTCTATATATATATATATTCTCCAAATTGTTTTAAATGAATGTTTCTACTTTGATCCCATGATTTTTAATGTCATTTTCTACCATATTTTTAATTATTTAAAAAGGTTAAAACGATATCTTATAGTTATTTTCCAAATGATGTAATTTATAATTTTATGGAAAATGTGAAAGGAAATAGTGTCAATATTCCCTATGGATTTTTATATTTCACTATGGATATTCCCCTATTATTCCATCTACTTTAATATATTAATTATTCTGTTGATGATATTAGGATGATTAATTGAAACATGTTTCTTTCGTATGGGTTAATTAGGCTAAGAAGAGATAATAAATGATGTTATGATACCATCAAATTCCTTTATATGGATGGATTGGGATTATATTATGACGAGATATATAAAAAAAATATTTTTTCCATGGGTTATTCTATAATAATATAAAAAGATGTTTATGAACTTATGGAACACATAGATATTTTTTTCATCATGTGAAAGGTGGGCCTAGAATTTTATATCCTTCCAATTCATCAGGTAATGATAAATATATCATGATATGATATTTACTGTAATGGTTAGTGAACCATGTACATTAATGGACTTTGTACCAAATAATTGTCTTGGTAGTGATCCTTTACTAAAGAAATGATGAGGTGGTTAGTGATCCCAACTCAATACAATGGTATCGTATGGGATACTTGCACAATGAAATTATTTTCTTTTAATGTGATTATGCCAAAAATCATGATAATATGTTCTTATTCATATGATATAATCTCATGAACCAGGATTAATTAATGAAGATTCGCCAATTTTATTAATCATGAATATTAAAATAAGAAATCCTTATTCATTGACTCACTATGTATTATCTATGACTAATTGGGTTTATAATATTTTCATTATAATCATGATCACATAACCTTATGAATAATTTATACCTGTATATGATCATCATTTTATGTAACACATGTTTACACATGATGAGCATATGAGCTCACCCTTTCTTTTTTATTCATCCCTTATTATGAAGAAAGTCTTTTAATAAGAAATTCTTAAGAAGATTACTATGCGATAGGAATAATATGGTAGATGTTGAATAACCCTAATGATAAAATATTATAGTGTATCTAGTCTCCAAATACACCAAACCTTTATATTTCAAAAGATTTTATTATTTTGAAACATATCGAATAATAATTACTTAAAAAGGCCATTAAAAGTGACAAAATAGACTTTTATTTTACCTAAACATGTTCTGACTTTTGAAGTGCGGTTGAAGGCTCTATGATTTTTTCAGTTCTAAACAATTTCTATTAAAGGCCCCCATTAAAAGAGATTAAAAATTATTATTAAACTGGTCTTTTAAAAGTTCTTTTTTTAAAACTGTTAAGGGACCCTTTTGACAGTGGTTTTTAGTGGTGTTAAAGGGTCCCTTTAATGGTTCTTTTTTATCACTGATAAAGGTTGTGCTGTTAAAGGGGATAAAATTGTATTTCTCTGAACCTCTCACTTTATCACCAGTTCCATAACACGTTTAATAGTGCTTCCCACCCCGTTATTAGGGATTTTTACCACACCACCCATTTTATCAGTGCTTTTTGAATTTATAGCCTTATTTGTGCACAAATGGATTTGGTCCCTAAACCTATCATTTGAATAAAAAATTATTTTACCACTAAGAAATGTATTTTTTGTCTTTTTAATGATCTTTCCATTTATTAATATACATTTTTACATATATTTTTTAATCATATATTTATATAATTATTTTTAAATACATTTATAAAATATATGTGTCATTATGATATATATAAAAATATGTAACATAATATATTTAAATATATGATATATTATATTCATTTATATATTCTTGAATATAATATAAACATATTGTAATAACCCGGTTTCCCCCAGGTCCTTCGGTTTTGAAAATAAAGTGTTGAGGTGTTCTGCTAACTACTAGGGGCTTACTTGAAGAGTTTTCCAAATTTACAGTTTTTCCATTAGCATGTCAGTGTGTCAACATGTTAGTACATTGGAATGTCAGTGCATCGATGATTTGGGGGAATAAGCATCGGCGAGTCAGGGGCATCAGCATCGGTGAGTCAGCGGTGTCAGTATTGGTGAGTCGATGGCATTAGTGTCGGTAGGTTAGGGCATCGGAAGGTCAATGCATCGGTAGTTTGAGGCATTTGTAGCTCAACGTAGGTAGGTTAGGGCATTGGTAGGTCAAGATGTCAGTGGCCCAACATTAATGACTCACCCATCCGTGACTCATTTCTATCTTTTCCTAGTTTATCTAGATTCAACCCTATAATGCGTTTTTCTCTATTTAATGTTATTCGATCAAATCACAGCTATATCCTGGTCTCTCTCCACTATTTTTAAGTGAAATTAATAAATCTCAATTAATTCCAACATGTGAAACTGCCGAGTCACGTGTTCAATCCACGTTCTAACTTTTATTTACATTGAAATAATCTCCCTGATTTTAGGATCTGGACTCTTATTATGCCAAGGTACTCCGTTACTTCATCATTTTCATTTCTCTTGGCGCACCTAGTTACATCCTCCTAATATGATTCACATTCCAATTATGGATCCCTTCATGCTCAACCTTGGAGTTTTTTCTTACAAATCTCACCATCTTCTATTCATAGCACAAGAAGGAACTTCGATTGTTGATCATCCAAGTAGGGATTTTATTTGGATTCTCTTTAATTTTGAATCTTGTAGGGTGGATATATTAATGGTTTCATGTGAGGAATGATTATATAATATTATTGAAATGATAATTTAAACAAGGATTTAATATGATCAAAAGATAACTCTTATAAGTAAATTAATGGGAAGGGTGTGTCTTGATGTTTGATCACACTTTTTAGTTGTTATATTTGATTCTTTTTATGGATTTTTGTGGCAATATGGATTCTAAAAAATCATGAAAATTGGTGGTCTTCTCTTTCATACTAGTGATACCCAATCTTAATGATGGTGATATGAAAAATGAAAGTAACATGAAATATTATTAATTATCTACACTCATTTAAATAAAAAGATATCACTAGGATAAAACCTCTTCTATGATTACCCGAGTTATATTAATGTTGAAAATAAAGAACCCTTGTCGGTTAAAGTGGAATACGTTTGGTTTGGTGGTTGTGTTCACATGCTATGTGTTCAGGTCTGGGTTCTATGGCTTTGGTATATGGGGTAGTACAAGGGGTGTGTGGGTGTATCAGTCTGAGAGATTGATTGATTGTTGAATGAATAAACATGTAAATGGTGGGCTTTTCCTTTGTATGTTGGTGTTTCAGTCTAAGAGATTTATTGACTTCCGAATGGGTAAACCTATAGATAGATGAACTTCCTTTCTATTGTGTTGTGGTCTCGAAGCGATGTCGAGCAGTGGGACTATGATATAATTGTGGACTCATTATGCAGTAAGAATGCATTGGTGATTTTTTTTGGAATAGGAGAGGTAGAACTGGGTTATGATTGAAGGAATGGGCTGTTTTAAATTGAAGAGATATGTTTGATGGTAGTTGATCAAGGGTGTGCAATGGGACTGCAAGTCTAGTTTTTTTCTATTGTGAAGTGGGACTTTAAGTCTAGTTTTGTGTTATTGTGAAGTGAGACTATAGGTCTTGTTTTTTACAGATGTGTAGTGGTACTGAAAGCGTATTTTTGTGTTTTTGTGCAGTGGGACTGAAATTCAAGTTTTGTTCCATTGTTCACTAGGACTGCAAGTCACGTTTTGTGTTTTTTTGAAGTGAGACTACAGGTCTAGTTTTGCGATGTTGTGCAGTGGGGCTGTAAGTCTAGTTTTGTGCTGATTTGTAGTGGGACTGCAATTCTAGTTTTTTGTTGTGTAGTGGGATTGAAAGTATAGTTTTGTGTTGTTGTGTATTGGGACTGCAATTTTGTTTTATTGGTTTCTTGATGTGTTTAAAGTTTTTAGTTTCTTGGTAGTGTTCTAATGATTAAAGTGAATCTCCCTAAATAAATAAATGGTAATTTAACAAATAGGGGGATGGGTTTTTCTTTGGTAGTGGGTGTTGGATGTTTGTGAATATAGGAGTAGAAGTAAATTTGTGATGGTTTGGGATTGTTATCTGTTCATCTGAAACAGTTAGAATGGGGATGCAATCTTGTTTACAGATATATATATATATATATATATTGTAGTTTCTTGGTTTTTCAAAATGAATCCCACCCTTATTGAGCACTATGTACCAAAAACCTCCATTTCATGGGTAAGGGTGTCTTTCCAAACATCCTGATGAGAGGATGGATGCCTTGTTAATAATTTTATTCCTCACACCCTCTTATGGATCTTGCTGCTTGGTTGTATCCATGAAGTATATAACAACTTAAGGCTTACCAAAGTCCAAGATCCTTTAAGAAGAGGTTTGTTTTAGATGAGGGACGCAAGTGTTTCAAGGCCAGGTATGTTTTCCCAATTATCTTTTGGATGAGGCCCTGGTGTCTTCAGAATATGTAGTGGTTGTTGTGCCCCAGGTGTCTGTGGGGATGGATGTGTGTAGTTTGAGGCCCAAGTGTGTGCGGGCAGGTAGTAGCAGTGGGACTATATGTGGGAATAGTTGTAGCATCAAAATGTCATATCATTAAGAATGTGCAGTTAACTAGAGGGAAAGTGGTGTGTGGGGAACCTATATGTCGATGTGATTATATTGATACTTTAATTTATTTGTGTTACCTGGGTGAGTATGCCTCAGTGAGGTTGGTCTAGTTTGTATTCATTGGTAAGTGTTTGAGGTTCTATTATTTTTCTCATATGGTTATTAGTTTGTTCCCTAAAATGTGAACAAGTTGCATTAGTTTCCCTACTAAGTATACCTATATGCTCACCCTATGTATGTAAAACTATATTCTAGTTTTCAAGAGGACATTGAGGATTGCACTGAAACTTACTAGCTCGGGCGTTGGGATAGTTTCTATTTCTGCTTATTTTCCTTCCTTGTTGGTACATTATTTGTGAGGTTTTTTCCTTGTATTAGTTTTACTTTTTTCATACATGTGAGGATGTATTCTTAGATATATATTTATCTTTATTCTTTGGTGTTGCGGGTATTTACCATCGGATCTCCCGATCTTGTTCTATAAAAAGGGTAATGCCTTCAATTTGTTTGAGATTCTATACCATTGGTGCTAGTCACTACTCTGGGGTCTACTAAAGGTGGGAATCAGAGGAAATTATCTATCCTTAACATTGAAGAAGGGAAGAGCACTTTTCCATCCCTTCCCTCATCATGGAAAAGGCGGGTTGTGAAAGAATGGTATCATAGGATGTTTAGAGATAGGATGGTGTTCAGGGTTAGACCCAGTGTGTATTTCATGGGATGGTAGGGAAAGAACATTTGAAAATATTTGTGCATGAAATAGGCTAGGTAAGACCAGCTAGGACCTGGGATTTTATCCACCCCTGTGATCCGATGCAAGGACTCTGGACCTACTAAATGACCAGGTGGGACTACAATGATTTTAGGGTAGACCCACTAGGAAAGGTATATTCATCATAACTTTTGTTCTTGTATGTCTTGGGTGTTTTGGGAATTTCAAATAAATAAAAAGTTTAAACAAAATTTAGAAATGAAATTTCCACACTACTCAGTCTTAGGAGTTTTTTTTTTTGATTTTTTAGCTATGGAACCCGTATGTCATCCAAGAGTAGTACGAGTAGTCAAGGCTCAATATGTTTATATTCTTCATTAGTGGAGGGAATATTGAAAGGAAGAGGAAGACCAGTGGTAGAATAAGATTTAGGAATTCCAATGAGACACTCTAGAAAAGTACATGGGTAGTGTCTCAGACATGGATATGGAGAGATAGATCAATGAGTTGGTGATCGCTTTCAGCATGATGCGGGTTTTGACAAAGTACTGGGTTCCTCTACCAGTGACCCAGATGTAAGGAGTGGTTCACCAGTGGTTGACACTTTTCCTCTGGGATAAGAAGGAAACTGAGGTTTTGTGGAGTAACTTTGAGAAGGGGTTATGGGTAGAATTCATTTCTTCCATGATGAAGGCTGAGAAGAGACAGGAGTAGATCTCCCATCAGCAAGGAGGTATGTTGGTAAGGGAATTGGGGATCAAGTTCAATGATCTCATTAATGTTTCTCTAGACCTATTTCAAGATGAGGAGTCATGGAAAATATTCCTCGAGAAGGCACATTGAACTTCTCTTTATTATGCTTTTACTCCATTCACTCTGCCAACGTACTTGGAGTTTTGGAAGAAAGTTGAAGTAGTAGAGAGGATGCACAAACTGGTAGGTGTGCTGCAAAAAGGGAGGCAGCCAAGTTTGTCAAAGGGTAAGGCTATCTCTAGCAGTTATCCAATGTTAGGGACTTCTAGGTTTCAGATAGTAGGGAGTAGGCCTCAATAGTTCCAATTCTGATCCACCAGTCTCTGCCCATTCTTCGCAAGCCTAGGGATAAGATACTTTATTTGTGGCAGCTGTGGGAATTTCGGAATCAGTTCCCTGTCTGAGTGTAGTATAGTGTGGGTGGAAAAGTTCAATGCCCCCCTCAGTAGTAGCAGTATCCAAATAGTCCTTTCCAGTAGTAGGGGAAATGATCTCCCACTCCACTGAGGGTAGAGTGCGCCAAAGGAGGCCGTCCTCAGGGAGATCTTCAGGGACCTTGACCCAGGGCGTGGTCGGGGTGGTGGCAGAAGGCCAAGGGGAAGAGGAGTTGGGTGTGGGAAGTTGCACCCTGTAGAGGAAAAAGTTACAGTGGGTCCAGAAGTTGTTCGAGGTATGATCATTCTATTTAGTACCCTTGTCTGTTCCTTGTTTGATTCATGAGCTTCACACTCATTTATTGCATCCAGTCTAGACCATGCCTTGGGTCTAGACATTGAATGAATTATTATGACCCGGATGTTGAGTACACTATTTGGAGGTCATAACAGCATATTTGATGTTTTTTGAGGATGTAGACTGATGTTGGGGTCACATCAGTCCTGTGGGGATCTTCTTCTACAACAAATGCAACCGTACTATGTCATACTAGGCATCGACTAGCTGTTTTCTATGCACACTATTATCTACTACTTCTAAAGAAGGGTCGGGTTCTCAGCTATGGGTAGACATCATGTAGCTTTAGTTGCTGAGAAGAGTTTCTAGGAGGGAAGCCAGCATGTGGAGCCCCTTATTTCCTTTTTAAATAAGCTGTCAAAAAAATCAACAGACATATAGATTGTGGATGTTCTTGTAATTTTTAGTGAGTTCAGAGACATCTTCCCCAAAGTGGTTGTGACTCTTCCCCCTTCAACTTGATGTTGAGTTCAAGATAGACTTACAACCCAGTTCCCATTTTATTTAGATGGATCCTTATAATATGTAGCCTTATAGGTTGCAGGAGTTGAGGATTCAGGTTGATTACATGACGAAGGGGGGTTTTATCTGAAAAAGTATGTCTCCATGGGATTCTCGAGTGTTGTTATAAAAGAAGGAAGTTGGTGGTCTCAAGCTATGTATAGACTACCAGAGACTGTATTTGGTGATGGTTAAGTTCCATTACCCCCTCCCAAGGATTTATGAACCTATTTAAAAGTCTAAAGGTGTAGGTTGGATTACTAAGATCGACCTACAGTTTGGATATCACCAGTTGAGGGTGAAGGGGAGTGACATCTCGAAGACTGATTTCAGGTGCAGGTAGGATAATTTTTTTTCGTTGTTATTCTGTTTGCATTACGAACGCACCAGCTGTGTTCATGGGACTCATGAAATATATCTTCCATGAGTATCGGGATTAGTTCTTGGTCGAGTACATAGATGACATCTTGATATAATCAAGATCATATGAGGATCACACCAAGCACCTAAGGACAATTTTTTATGTCCTCTGACACCACCATCTTTACGGGAAGATGTCCACGTGCACGTTTTGGACACAAGATGCACACTTCCATAGAAACAGGGTGTCCTAGGAGGGAATAGTAGTGGACCCATCGAAGGTCTAGGAAGTTGTTTCTTGGGAAACACCCCAGAATGTGGATGAAGTTTATATTTTCTTGGGTCTGGTATATTACTAATGTAGGATTATACCGGACTTTTCTTGTGTTCCGGATCTGTTGAAAACATTAACTAGAAAGGGCTAGGCTTTTGTATGGAGTGATAATTGACCATATTCTTTCACTTATCTAAAATAGAATCTGGTCAGTTCCCCAATACAGATGTTTCTAGATGAAGGGGTAATGTTTGAGGTGTTCTATGATGCTTCCTGTCTAGGCTTGGGGTGTGTGCTGAGGTAGTAGTAGGGAGTGATCTCTTATAGGTCTAGGCAGTTACGTACTCATGAACATAACTATTCCACCCACGACATAGAACATACATCGGTCATGTTCGTACTAAATATTAAGTGACATTTACTCATAGAGGAACACTTATTGGTATTTATAGTTCACAAAATATTGAGGTATATGTTCTCCCAGTGGTACCTAAACCTACAAAAACAGATGTGGATGTAATTTCTTTAGGGATAAAACTTCGAGACATCATACACCATGGGAAAGGGGAATACAGTGGACACTTACATGAGTAAGAATTCATAGAAAGATGTAGTTCGGAAGTCCACCGATGCTTGGAAGGTATTGGAGGAGTTGGCTGCTTTACATATCAGCATGAGAGTATAAGATGGTAGTGGCTATTTGTTTCAGCTGACAGTGCAATCTTCCATGGTATGATAGGTGGAGGAGTCTTAGTGGGGGACCTAGAGGTTTATGTGAAGCATCATCATGTTATCCAGGGTGATACACTGAAGGGATGGTAAAAGGATAGTCAGAATTAGATGTTGTTATGTGGGTAGCTGTTTGTCCCAGTGGCGATGCATGAGGGTGTTCTCAGTGAGTTGCATAACTCACCCATGGTAGTTCATCCAGGAGTCCCTAATATGTAGGGGCTTGGGAGGCTAGATTTGGTGGCCTAGAGTTAAGCGGGTAGTAGTGGAGTTTGTGGAAAGTTTCCTCATGTGTCAGTAGGGGAAGGCTGAACACTATGTTCTTGACAGTCTCTTATAGCCCTTAGATGTCCCCAATTGGAAGTGGGATGGCGTCTTGATGGATTTTTTCATAGGAATACCCTGCGATGAGGTAGGATGTGTTTCCATCTGGGTAGTGGTGGATCGACTAATGAAATTGGATCACTTATTGGTGATTAAGGAGTCGATCACAGTAGATGCCTTAGTAGATAAGTATGTTGGTGAAGTGTAAAGACACCATGGGTTCCCAAAAGCCGTCATTATAGATTGGGATACATGATTTACTTCAAGATTCTAGAAGGTATTACATCATGCTTTTGGCACCTGGTTATGCCTTATCAATGACTTCCACCATCATACAGATGGGAAGACAGAGAGGGCCATACAGATGTTGGAGGATATGATGCGAGTGTGTGTTCTAGAATTTTTAGGATCGTGGGTATGACACTTGACCATGGAGGATTTTTCCTACTATAATACATTTCACTCTACCATTCTCATGGAATTGTTCGAAGCCTTGTACGAAATATCATGTTGTTCACCCATTTTTTAGACAAAGGCTAGGGAGGCAGGCATTTTTGGCCCTAAGGTGGTAAAAAGCATGATAGATAAGGTTCGACTTTTGTGTGAAAGGATGATGGAAGCTTAGGACTGGTTGAAGTCACATTCTAACCATAGGGGGAGACACTTGGAGTTCTAGGTTGGGGACCAAATGTTCTTGAAGGTCTCCCCTCAGCAAGGAAAACAAACATTTAGTAAAGTGACTAAGCAATCTCCCATGTTCATAAGACCTTTTGAGGTGTTGGGATGAGTTCACATGGTGTCATAAAACCTGGTGCTTCCACTGTAGTTGGAGAGGATCCACAATGTCTTTCATATCTCTTAGCTCAGTCGATATATACACGATTAATCCCACATCCTTGACTGGGGAGATTTTGATATCGATGATGATGCAACATTTATAGAGAGACTAGTGAGAATTTAGGATTGTAAGGAGAAGGTGCTTCATGGATGGGATATTCCTTCAGTTTGTATCCTATAGAGGTATGGTTGCCTCAATGAAAGTACTTGGGAGTGAGAAGCGCAGATTCATTCCCAGTACCCAGAGTTTTTTTGAGTTTTTCTCTTTGTTTTTCCTTGTTCCTTGATTATGATGTAATGTTTGAACTCTCTTGCTATATGATATGTTGTTTAACTTTTCTCAGATTTCATGTGAGAATTCTTGACTATAGGGAGGGGATAACCTGGTCCCTAATCAAGATGAATTAATGTAGATGCGATTAAACTTGTGAGAGTGAGTTAGTTCCACCCAAAGTAGATAATATCTTGACAGAGAGAAAGGAACTCTCTAGTCTACATATCTTGATAGTGTGAACCATAGAGTTTGTATAATTGCTTCATGAAATTGAAGCCTTAGTGTACCCACAATTGTTTAGGAGAAATATGTGAGAGAGGTGTTCCGGGATGTTTAGGTTTCCCCTCCAGTTTTCAAAAAATGGTGGTTTACTCTTTAGAGGTATCTTAAGGATGTTTTTTAATACCTATTTTCTTCTATGTTAGTTTTAAATTATCATGGAAAAGAATAGTTTCAGAAGTATTTGATGTAATAACCCGTTTTTCCCCCAGGAGCTTCCTTTTTGAAAATCCAGTGTTGAGGTGTTCTGGGAGCTGTCAGTGGATTACTTCTAGAGTTATCAAAATTTAATGCTTTTTCCATTGGCATGTATGTGCGTCGTCATGTTAGTGCATTTTCCTGCCAGTGCATTGGTGTTTCGGGAGAATCAGCATCAGTGAGTCAAGGGTCTTAGCATCAGTGAGTCAGGGGCGTTGACATTTGTGAGTTAAGGGCCTCAGTGTCAGAAGGTTAGGGCGTCGGTAGGTTGGGGCATCAGAAGGTAAAGACATAAATAGGTCTAGGAATCAGTAGCTGAGTGTCAGAAGGTCATGGAATTCATATGTTGAGGCTTCGGTGGCTCAACATCGGTGACTCACCCATCGGAGAGTCATTTCCAACTTTTCCCAATTTTTCCAATTTCTCCACCGTAACATGTTTTTCTCCATTTAATGTTAATCTATCAACTCACATCCATCCACTGGTCTATCTAAAACACTTATGAGGGGAATGATTAAATCTCAATTAATTCATATGTGTGAAGCCACCCAATCGCGTGATGAGGCCACGATCCAAATTTCTAGTACTTTGAAATACTCTCCCTGATTTTAGGATCTAGCCTCTTCTTAAGGTGAGATCTTATCTTCTTTATTCCTTTTCATTTCTCTTGGTTATTCTAGAGACTTACTCAAAAAAAGAATCATGCGACCGTGTTTGAGCCCTCCCCACTCAACCTTGCCATTTTTCCGGCAAATCACGTCATCCCCTGTTCTTAGAACTAGAAGGAGCTTCAATCATTGATCATACAATTAGGGATTTTCATTGGCTTCTCTATAATTGTTCATCATACGGGGTGGGTATATTAATGGTTTCTTGTAAGGAATGACTGGATAATCTTCTCGAAATAATAATTTAAATAAGGATTTTATATGATTAAGAGATAACACATATAATTAAAATAATGGGTAGTTGTGGCTTGATGTTTGATCGCATGTTTTATATATTATCTTTGATTTTTTTATGGATTATTGTTTATGTATGAATTATAAAAAGTAAAACCTTCAATGGTATTTTCTTTAATACCAGTGATACCCTATCTTTATTATGATTATTTGAATAAT
Source organism: Viscum album (assembly GCA_963277665.1). Lineage (NCBI taxonomy): Eukaryota > Viridiplantae > Streptophyta > Magnoliopsida > Santalales > Viscaceae > Viscum > Viscum album. Next base: position 1,102,058,908 of record OY728123.1, read on the forward strand.
AAAATTAACTTGAAATATAATTAATTGCATACACTCGGTTTAATAAAAAGGTTTACCTAGGATCAAACCTGTTTTATGATCACCCTGGTTATATTAAAGTAGAAATTAAAAAATCATATTCTGTTAAAGAGAAATACATTTGGTTTGATGGTTGTGGTTATGTGTTCTGTGTTATGGTATGGGTACTATGGTTTTGGTATGTGTGGTGGTACATGGGGTGTGTTGGTGTATCAGTTTTAGAGATTGATTGATTCTAGAATGAATAAAATTATAGATGGTTGGAATATCCTTTATATGTTGGGTGTTTTAGTCTGAGAGTTTATTTACTGAAGAATGGATGAACTTTTAGGAAGATGAACTACCTTTTTGTTTTGTTGTGTCCTTGAAGAGACATAATGAAATGGGACTGTAGTATGGTTGTGAACTCGTTATGTAGTGGGACTGCATTGAGGATTTGTTTGGGAAGTGGGGATTCATGGATGGGTTGTGAGAGAAGTATTGTGTAATTTTAATTCAAAGAGAGATGTTTGATGGTAGTTGGATGAGGATGTGAGGTGGGACTGAATGTCTAGATTTCTTCTATTGTGTAGTGGGACTAAAAGTCAAGTTTTGTGCTATTGTGGAGGGGGACTGTAAGTCTAGTTTTGTGTTGATGTGTGGTGGGACTTCAAGTCTAGTTTGGTGCTGTTTTTCAGTGGGACTACAAGTCTATTTTATTTGTTGTTGTGTAGTGGGTCTGCAAGTCTAGTTTTGTGCTATAGTGGAGTGAGACCGCATGTCTATTTTTGTTCTTTTGTGTCATGGGACTTCATGTATTGTTTTGTACTGATGTGTAATGGGACTGCAAATTTTGTTTTATGTTGTTGTGCACTGGGACTGCAAGTCTAGTTTTGTGCTGTAAGGTAGTGGGGATGTAGTTCGGTTTTTTTGGTTGCCTGGTGTGTTTATGGTTTTTAGTTTCTCAGTATTTATGGAATTATTTATGTTAATTAACTTAAATAAATGAATAAAAATTTAAAAAAAGGGGGATGGGTTATTCTTTGGCAGTGGGTGTTATACAGTTGTGCATATAGGAGTAGCAACAAATATATGCTGGTTTGGTCTTGTTATCTGTTCGTGTGAAACCCGTTTGATGGGGTTGGGTGTTTGTTTACAGATATATATATATACATATATATATATATACTATAGTTCCTTGTTTTTTCAATAAGCACCCCCACCCTTTTTGATCACTATGTTCAGAAAACCACCATTTCAAATGGGAGGGTGTCTTTCCCAACATCCAGATGGGAGGATGGATAGCTAGTTACTGATTTTATTTCTCACACCCTCTTCTGAATTTTTTTCTTGAGCATATCTACGTAGGCTGTAATGGCTTTAGGCTTACCAAATTCCAAGATCCTCCACGAGAGGTTTTTTTTCGGATGAAGGGATCAGGTGTTTGCAGTCCATGTATGTTTCCCAAGTATCTTTTAGATGAGGCCTAGTTATCTTCGGGCATGGCAGTGGATGTTTTGGCCCAGGTGTATGCAGGCATGGATTTGTATAGTTTGAGACCTATGTGTGTGTGGGTAGGTTACAATAGTGGGACTGCGTGTGGGATGAGTGGCAGCATCAAGACATCAGATAATTAGGAATGAGTATTTTACCAGTGTGGAAGTGGCGTGCGAGGTACCCAAATGTTGATGTGTTTATATTTTTACATTACTTGATTTGAGTTTATTGGGTGAGTGTGACTTGATGAGGTTTGGTTGATTAGTATTCCTTGGTATGTTCTTGAGGTTCTACTATTTTTCTCATAGGGGCATTAGTATGTTCCCTCACTTGTGCACGAGTAACATAGTTTCCCTACTGAGTATACCTGTATTCCCACCCTACGTATATTAATCTGTTTTTAGGTTTTCAGGAGGACTTTAAAGACCACGCTGAACCTTAGTAGCTCCAGTGTTGGGATGGTTATAGTTTCTACTTAGTTTTCTTCCTTTTTGGTACATTATTTGGGAGTCTTGTCATTTTTTGTATCTATTTTACTTTTGATCATACACATGTGAATGGATTCTTGGAATTAGATATATCTTTAGTCTTTGGTGTTGTGGGGATAAAATAGCTTATCTCTCAATATTATTCTATAAAAATGGTAATGGAATCTATTTGTGTGAGATTCTATACCATTGGTGCTAGTTGCCACTCTGGGGCCTATTGAAGGAGGGAATCAGTGGTCATTATCTCCCCTTCACCTTGAAGAAGGAAGGGAATGGAACTTTGTTATACCTTCCCTCATATTGGAGAAGGTGGGTCCTGACACATATATCCGTTTATTAATACGCACATATTTGTATATTAAAAAATTATAAATATATTTGTATATTGTAAAAAGTTTTCAGATATTGTTTTAAATACATTTTTAGAATATATATTTATTTAAGTATATTAGAATATACAAATAATATATATTTTTCAATTATTGACACACATATGTTTATATATAAAAATCAATTATATAGGTATATATATACATATTATTTCATTTTCATTATGTATATAAAAGGGAAATTTTTTTAATTTAATTAAAATTATTTATAAATATTTAATTTATTGATTAAAAAATGTATTTATGTGTAAATATGTTGATAAATGTATTTATAAAAGTTTTTTATTATAAGTGAATATACGAAAATATATATATATTAAATTATAAAAAAAATTTATAATGAAGAATGATAAAATTTCAAAACTATAATATCAATATGAATGAAATCCCTATAAATGAATTTATCCCCCATTGAAAATAAAAAGGCTACCCCTTAATCGAGGATGAAATTCCATTGAATGTTAAATAATTGGAGTAACCTCACAAGAAACTCGGTTTTGGAGGCCTTATATGACTTTTTTGGCCTCAAAAAAAATACTTAATGGGGTTCCCATGATCAACGTAGTGTAGATATTGATTTATGAATCGATTTGATATATGGTAGAGCCAAAAAAACATTCAGATTAAATATAATGGTCGTTTGATGTTTCAGTTATGTTTTCAACTTATTTTAGATCTTTTATATTTTTATTTTCTTCATCCAATTGTTACTCAATGATTATTAATCGATAATAATATAATATTTATTAGTTGAAAATATTTTTTTAATTATTTCATTTCCCATTATCACCCTATTCCTTATATATTATGTTTAAATGCCAATTCAGCCTTATCTAAAACATACTTAAAAAATATATATTATATTTATCTGAATATAAATATATTTATATATTTATATATTATTTTTAAGGAAATATCTAATTTTTTTAGTATACCCATTATTAGTGCTAGTAAAAAAGGGATGATAAAGGGGGTATTTATTAGCACTTATAAAAAAGTGCTGATAAATACCCCCTTTATTAGTTTTTTGTACTAACACTATTAAAGGGGTCCATTATTTTTCCTTTTTTATAAAAACAGATAAAGGGAACAATTAAATAGTATTTTTTTTCTTAGAGATGTTAAAGACCCCCTTTAACAGTGGTATAAAAAAGATCTCCTAAAGACCTCCTTAAATAGCACTTTTAGCTATCATTGGATACAGATAGTTTTGTAGTAGTGTTTCATCTAATGTTATGAAAAATTAATTCTTGTTATGTTCGTGCCTCTAAAATTTTTATCATAATAGGTTTAGTTATATTTATAGATTAGTATTAGAAACTATTTGTGAAAACATTGGGAATAAGTATATATATATATATAATGACATCATATTCATTTGGTAATGTTGATTTTGTGTGGATTTATAGCATTGAAATCCATATCAAGATACCAGAAATTGGATGTGGATGTGGAATAGATGGACATTGGGGTAAACAACTAGAAAAAGGCTAGTTGATTATCAACTCAGTATTTTTTCATTGTATATTGTATGGTTCTAAGAATTCACATACAACTACATAGAATCAGGGGAAATTCTTTGGTTAATTCAAATTTTCTTCTTGAAAAATTGTGATGAAAAAATATGATAAAATAAATGAAAACCCATGAAATACCATAGTGATTTTAGATGAGCATGCCATGTCATATGTTGATAATAAGCTATCATAATTTTGGATATCTCAAAAATGAATTTCATAATCATGTGATTTATTTATCAAATTATTGATTTCTGAAACTCACATTTAGCATTTTAGTCTTAGTCAATGGCTACAACCTGTTGTGATCTTGTGAAAGATTGAATTCATAGATAATTTAATGACCATCCTCCTCATAAATTAAATTATATAAGAGATAAAATTGGAATATAATGATTATGCCTAATCATCTATCACATAATAGGATTACAAACATAAACCTAGGTGAGATTCCTAACTAAAAAAATATGAAAATAATATTTATTTTTAGGTATGATTCAGTTAAAAATACCATATATCGAAGAATATTTATCTTCCAAAATGTTTAGAATATTGGAAGATGCACCTGGGAAAATTTCTAAAGGGAAAGAGAATATTTTTCATGTGTGAAAAAGAAGGGATTATGGTATTAAATTATTAAGAAAAGAATGATGAGTTCTATGGTTTGAAATAAAAAACATCCTAAGATAACATTTATTGTTTAGTCTCTTATATGTTGTGAAATTTGGAATTATCTACGTTAGAACCATAATATAATGATTAACACAAAGTCCATGGAATGAAAAATGATATTTCTATCACTTAAATGGATCATGATAATTCAGGAACACATATCCTCTAGCCTTATATAAATGGATTTCATGATGATTTTGGTAATAATATGTGCTATGAAAATATTATTATTCATAATTAAATAGATTTTTATTTTGTTTCTATTACTTATTATCTCAATATATATATTCCAATAATTTCATTGAATAAGGATATGGAATTTAATATTTTGATTAAAATTATGATTTTATATTTTGTGTGTGGATGAATCAGAACATAAAATTTTAATTAAATCCATTATATAGATCCTAATACATATTCATGAGGGATATTTATCACAATGTTTTATAGGAAACTCAACATTGATGATATTCCAATAATTTAGGAATATTGTGATTTATTTCTTACCACATTCCCAATATTCTCTTGAATCATGATGTTGAGTTTTCAATAGAACAAAAAACTAGTGTTGAACCATTTTAGAGTGTCCCTATAGAATTTCCCCATTTTAGTTGTTGGAATTCAAGTATCAACACTAAGAGTCTCTTGAAAATGGATTCATAGTCACTCAGGAATCACCATGAGGTGTTCCTATTATTATTTTTATAATAATAAGGATTGGTAAATGAGTATTTAGAATTATTATCAAGAAAATAACAAGATTACTGTCAAGAATAAGAAACCTATAACTCGTGTTGATGAATTGTTAGATAAATTATGCAGATATCAATACATATACAAAATGAACTAGATTTTGGATATAATAAATTAAGGGTAAAGAAGGTAGATATGAATATGATATCCTTTCATAAAAGGTATGCACATTTTTAATTTATGTTAATGTAATTGTGACTTACCAATTACCATGTTATCTTTAAGGATTTAATGAAATGATTATTTGGAGAATACCAATAATTTTTGGTAATACTTATAAATTATATTCATAATTTTTCCAATAGAAAATATGAGAAAGAATATCATTTGAGGATTGTGTTAAATACCTTATGGAGGGAGAAGTTGTATTCCAAATTAAACATGTGTGAATTATAGTAATAGGAGGTTACATAAATGGGTTATATAATATTTAGAGAGAGAATATGTTTAAACCTTCATAGATGAAAAATAATAAGCAATAGCCCAAAACAACCATGATGACTGAGATCTATTGTTTTATTATGTATAAAGGATATTAATGACACATTTAAAGATATTTATAAAGGGTATATAACCCAGTGACCATGTTGACATGGAAAGGATCCAAATTATTCAAGAAAGATGAATGAAATGAATATTTCATAAGGCCAAGGAGAAGGTTGGTCAGTTCACATGTACTCACACTAACCTATAAGAGATAATTATTTGTAACCTATATTGGTGAATCAAATATGTGATTGATATCAATTCCTATAAATAATTATATGTTTCTAGCTTTTTCATCACACCAATAAAACATTCATGATCAATATTACCTCACTTGTGATTTGAAATAGGTAGGGGTAACTTTTTCCATTGAAAATATGGATTCATTATCATTGTAATGAAAGGTGTGATATATATACAGCTTATAAAAACAATTTGTATATTTTTGTACTAAAAAATTTGAACCGATGAAAATTTATATGAATTTATTTGATTAAATATTATAACTACTCAATAAATTACCACATTGGGAAGGTGGAAAATGTGGTTTATCCTCTATGTGAGAAATAATATGCCAATTTTTTCATAATAGAGATCAAAAGAGATACAATACTTATTTATTATCATAGTATATACCTTAAAATATTAAAGGGGGATAAATATCATATCTTTATTATATATATTTTCAATCATCTATTCATTTCATTATTCAAGGGGCATATAAGAAAGAGGTAGAGATATAGAAAAAGGTGAGTAATGTTCCATAGTTCGACCATGTTTGTGCTGGAAAGATATGACTTGCGAATAGAGTATGTGCCTATCAATATAAAATTGGAATGAGTTTTTGGGGAAGCTCAGAGTTTATTATTTTATATATAGGAAGTATGAATATATATATATATAGAAATGAAAAATTATTTTTTGTGGTATGTCATGAAAAAATGGATATTTTAGAGAATGTATCTTAATTATTTGAATACCATATTGTTAAGGATGATGGAAATGAGTCTATAAGAATGATATAAACATTAAAAAAACATTAGTGTAAATCGAAAAATAACCATGGATATCATCATTGGACTCCCCAATGAATCTAAAGGGAATAACACTATTTTATTTATTGTTGACCGACTTATAAAATAAGCACATTTCATTGCTATTAGGGAATATTTATATTCTTATCATCTCACCAGGTTATGCACTATGATGCTGGAAATATTGATATGAGTACCACATTCTATTGTATCTAATAAGGATTAGAGATTTACTTTGATGTAATGAAGAAATTTATAGATGGAGTTAAATATGGGATTGTTCATTAATACTTAATATCATCCTAAAACACTAAGTTAATAAAAGAGGTCCATTTAAACACTATAGGATTTAATGAGTTCTTGTTCTATGGATTTTAGTGGATTTTGGGATCAACATCTTGGTTTGGTATTATTTTATTACAATAATATCTTTCACTTGGGAATTCATATGGATCCATTTGAATCGTTCTCTAGAATTATGCAAATAACTCCAATGTGTTGGGATAATGTTGGAGAATGAAAACAATGGGGATCCAAGATAGATATATAAATGGAAGAGAACAATGGATTAATTTTATTCCCCAACATGGATTCTTATGAAGGATCGAATATATTCTTCCTCATGGGTTTTACTTCTTGAGCATGATATTTATTATAAGTAACAATTAGTAGATATTATGGATCATAGTGAGGTATTTTTTTTAAAACAATACCACTTACTAAGTAAATGTTTTGTGATCAAACCATATACTTAAGGAATCTATTTGGGAGCCTAAGTATGTGATAAGGTAGTAGTATAATCACTTTTTTGCACCATAGTGATGTAATATTGAGGGTCAAATTCTTATAATAGAGTAGAATGTACCACCCCAGGATTTTATAATATATTTATCTTTAAATAAATTTGAGTTGTCAGATAGATTTATTAACATGAAACACTAAACACATGTGATTATTTATTATATATAATAAAATAAATCACATTATATGCTATTTAAAAAAATATAATTATCTAAAATATTTCACATAGGAAAAACTATTGATATTATGAACTGTTTTTAAAATATTTTGATTATATGATTTTTTATCATGTATGTTTTGTTCAATGGTTACTTTATATTAATTAAAAGTTAATTCAGAGTACTAAATAGATAAAAATATTGTAAACAAAATTATAAAATTAATTCATTTATTAGAAATTGGTTAGAAATCAATATAAATGCATTTGAAGGTTAAAAGAGTTGATTTTATGAAAAATAACTTTTATATACATGATTTTGTTTCTTAACACATTAAATTAATAATAAATTATTTTTTATTTAAGGAAATTTATAGAACTTTTATTTAATAAAAAATTTATCATTAATTTAATGGTTTTAATGCAATGAATGAGAATAAATTAGGTTTTGTTCTTAAAAATTATTTTTTATAACTCTTATTTTTTAATGATATGTGTGGTTAATTTAAAACTAATTTTTTAAAATTATATAAATTGATTTTCATAATTTTTTTTCCTAATTAGAGTAATCATATCGAAAAATTTAAGTTGTTCTATTTCATTTTTTTCATTATGAGGTGTTTTCGAGGAAGACATTCAATACATTGGTAAACATTAAAATGGGTTAATGTGGGGTTAAACTAAAGCGAAAATGGTTAAAATTTCCTAAAAACTTTTATAAACTCTTTTTATTGAGTTTTATTATATTTTTTCTCTTCTCAACTTCATAATTGAGTCACATAGGATTGAATTTCTCAAGACATTTATTTTATTATATTTTTATATTATTCATAATTACAAGTCAATCACTCCCCTAAGATATAAAAGGGAGACTTTTATAATCTCTTATCCAAAAAACTAGATCAATTTAAAACAATAAAAAACAAACTAAATTGCTTCCCAACTTCCCTATACACTCCCTTATGGTTCTATAAAAGTCCAACCGAAGGGTTTTTTATTTGATATTAAAAATGTGGTTTCAAAAATAATTAGTATATGTTATTACTAATATTTTTCATGTTTATTTCTTATTTCACATCTAATAAGACTTTTATAATATTTTCAATAAGATGAAAACTCTTTATTTAATGAACCAAAATTTTGTTTTGTTAATGGTACATCAACTTTATATCTCCCTTGTATTTTTCATAACCATTTATCTTGGATGGATATATAGATAAACTTATTGATATGTATGATTTATATAACATAATTATGTTTCTATAATTATATGGTACTATCTACCATCAGACCGACCCATCAGCTAGAAAATGGTAATATCGCTCATGAGTACATGAGGAGACCACCTCCATGAAGCGATATAATTCGTTTCTCAATAATGTTTTATGGGGATATTAATAAGGACATATTATGTTTATAGATATATGATATTTATGATATATTTATGATTTTGGACATGTGAATTATTATTTATATTCATTTCATTCCATCTTTTTAAGAGTGGAAACATCACTTGTCCATACGGACTACCGTCTCTATGAAGTGATGTTATCCATTTTTTACAACCAAAATTTATGAACGAATATAAATGTATATAAAATTAAAAAATATTATATTTAAAAAATTCTTGAGATTATGGAGATGATTAAACCATGAACAAGGTTCAAGGTCTGAAATAGTTGAACCAAAACATGTATATAAATGGACAAATTTTTACATGAACAATGAATTTAAAGAAGAATTATTAATAAAGTGATAATAAGAATTATAATATAATGATATAAAGTAATATATAATTATATTTCTTTTGAATAGATTAATTATAAATATATATTTAATTTAAATAATATTTTAATTAATACGAAACAAGGAAATACTCTAGGTATGGGATTTATGTCACATTAAGTTTTTATTTCAAGATTTTCTATGTTAAATTTACATTAATTGAAATTATAGGAGACTTATCCTTTAAATACCATCAATTTTTATCCTAATTTCATTTCTATTGGTTTAATGAATTCCTTAAATTTTCATCCCTTTCATACATAATATGACTGCACAAATATTTCAAATAAAAACTAACCTTAGTTCTCTTTTTATTCAAGAATAATTACCCTCTATATAATTATTCAATAAAATGTTTTCAAATAATTATTTTAAAAATATCCAATGAATTTTTCATTTCAATTTTAAATATATGTGAAATTATTTTAAAAAATTTAAAATTTAACCTATAGAAATTTTCTAAAGGTGGTAGTTTTGAATTTAATCAAAAATGTGAAAGCAATATTTATTTTAATGATTACTACTAAAATAGATTTCTAGAGATTAATTTACACTATTATATTATAATACTACTTTTCATGTTTTATGGTTAATTTAAAAGAAAATACATTGTACAATATTATATGAATTTATGGTATTTAAAATTTACTAAAAGAAAGGGACGTTTTCAATTAATTTGCAAAGAATATAATAAATACTTTAATAGAATATATTTTCAACTATGTCAATATTCACTAAGTATAGTTATGTTTCATTGGGAATATGGACTTATTACTCCTCAAAATTTTATGTATGACTTATGGTGATGATTATCTAAAAATTATTAATTGAAATATATTTCTTTTCCATAGGCTAATTTAGTGGTATTAAGATATTGAGTTCTCTTATAATACCACCCAATTACTTCATCTGGATGGTTTATGATTATCTAATGATGATATGTTTACTACCCCTATTCAATTTCCATGGGTTATGCTATGATGATATGATGAATGTTTTTGGTTCTTTTATCACACATATGTATGGTTTTCATTATGTAACATATAGACCCAGGATTATATATCTCTCCCATGAATAGGGTGAATATGGATATCTCATGAGATAATATTTACTAGAATGGCAAGTTAACCTAGTCTACTAAGATAATTTTTCAACTAGGATAGTCATGGGACTGACGCTTAACTAAGTTAATGATGGAATGTGGAGTGAACTTAAATAACTATTATGGCCTTAGATGTGGACCTTGACCAATGAAATGATTTTTTATGTATATGATTGTTCCAAAAAAATCAATATGATACATTATTTGGTTATTATATGATCCCATAGATCAATATTGATTAATGATGATTCCTCACTATTTTTAATCACTTATTTTGAAATGATATTGATTTATACCATAAATCCAGAGTTGCGATCTCTGAATAATTATGTATAAACATTTTATATTATAATCATGAACTCATACCCATATGTGTATCAAATGTATGTATATGTTCATTGATTTAGGTCTCCCATGTTTTCCCTTACTAAGAATATGATATCACCACTTCCTCTGTTCCAATTTTCCATATCATTGAGAAATTATGAAATAAAAATTTCTAACATGGGTACTATTAGATAAATAATTTTTGGGATATGTTAATGTTTTTCTTTAAATTGGTTAATTATGTATATAATATTCAAATACACTAAAACTTTGTAGTAATTAAGGGTGTATTATTATGAAATGTATTGAATATTCATAAAAAATGATGAAATATTTATGTATTCTAATGTCTCACAAAGAAGAATGGGTTTTCTATGTTCCTTTAAAATATAAAACCTATTCACATCAACAGTTCGAGCTCCTTTGTTATTGATCGAGTTTTTCTGATCTATAGAAATTGAAATAGATTTGTCAGGCGAAAACCTATGCCGTAATAAAAACTATGGGGATTACTTGGTGATAAAAGTAAAACTAATTGGTGTGTGGTGTGAATTAGTGTTGATACATTTTTTATACTTCAATTTAATTATTCTTATACAGAATCGATCTATCTATTTCATAATGGTGTAAAAAATTTAATAAATTGCATAATAGAGATATTAATGAGGTTCACCACTAATACAAATAACTAAATCCCTGGTGTGTGTTAGGTTTATCTCTCACAAAAACATCATAATTTTAATATAAATAAGAATAAAATTAGTGGTTATATCCTTGAACCTATTATAATCACTATCACTAAACTATTTAAAAAAATATTTCCAATTTGTATGCAAATAAAATAAATGAAACATACATAAAAGAATCATAATTAGAGTAAGTTAAAGACACTAATAGAATATCTTTAGTTGTACTTATTCCTCCCCTCCTTTTCTATCAACCCCAGAAAGTAGCTATGTTAGAGTATTTTTTCATCATAATAATTAAAATATTATCTCATATACATTTTTATTCTTCTCCAATCTATTTATATTCTCAAAATTGAATCATAAAAAGTCAAAAAATTAAGATTTTGAAATCCTAATTAAATTAAAAAAACCAAGATCTAGGAATTTTTATTTCCTCAATAGAAACACATGATTTTAACCCCATTTATCGCAAACCATAGCAATCTCTAAAATAATATATTGGGTATTCCTCCCATGATCCTTAAATAATTTTTCAAAATTTTTCTTGATTCTATCATTTATAGTGGTCAAGATTATTCATTATAAAACCTATATCTTTGAGCTTAATTAATGATTTTTCATATCATCATATTAGAAAATCATGAATAATTATTCCATGATATTATCAATTAATTGACATTTATTCCACCTAAATGTTCTACATAAAATGTAACTAATAAATATTGTGATAACATTTCAGATATAATGATCATAAAAAATATTCATATATAGTTATCCTGAAATATTTCTCTTTTAAAATTGAGAAACCAAACATAAAAAATTGAAAATCATTTTTATCACTTGAAATATATTTTGTATCATTCAAAACATGTTATTTATACAAGAAAATTAAATTCATTTCCCATATAATTTAATTTTGGAAGATATTACATTTGACTATGAATGTTAAACTTCACTTGATATATCATGCATGTCGATGAAAATATATTATATATTCCATCTAAATATTTTCCTCATTTGATTTTTTATCCTTAATATCATTCAAATTCATTTTCCAAAACACAAACACTAAATCCTAATTATAAATATACATTACCTCGTCTTAAAAAAATGTTAAATCCTTTTCAGGGAATCACTACCTTCTTCCCATTGCATCTCCATCTATTTTAACTCAATTAAAATGCATCAGACCTAATTGATATATATTGAAAAAAAACCACCAATAAATTCGTTCATAATATTGCATCAAACGTAAAAAAATCTTTAAAACAAAACAATTATTATAACATTAACATATTTATCATTAAATACTCCATTAATGATTACATTAATTTCCCAATTCATTTAATGATAACAAATAATTTTAAAATTATGCATGAAATTAAAAAATTTCATCAATAAGACACTATTATAAAGTATTCATAACATATAATAGGACATGAATAATTATTCTACATCATTCAAATTAATTTCTCAATCTATTCATTTCAATAAAATTAATAACTCCAGAAAACAGAGAACATTTATATAAAATCAGTCTATAAAAAAATATAATAGGTCACTACCTCACACAAGAAGTAAATTACACATAAGGAATGAATTTTCATTTCCTTTTAGAACATAATAAATAAAAAAATTAATAATACAACAAGAAAAGTAGAAGAATGAAAATATTATAGTGTCTAAAATGGGTCATGATTGGATAAAAGGTCTTTCCTCCTATATCTATTTTTGATAAAAATAAAAATACATTAACATATATTTATTATAAATTATGACGAAGAGGATATCATCACTTGTTGTTGGAGAGGGAAAAAGTGATCCTAATGAGGTGAAAAATTATTCATTTTCCCATAAAATGAGTAAAATCGAAATTAAAGATCAAATATAATATCTAAAAGGGCATAATTAACCTATATAAAAAAATAAATAGTAGGTGGATAAGTGCCCAATAAATAGACATCAGGTTCCTTATGTCCAAAAAAGGTACCCGTCCCATATTACCTTTATAGGGTACATGGTACCTTGACATTGAAAACCCTATTCCAGTATCTGTGTAAAATCAAGAATGTTTTAGTTTTGTACCCCTCTATATCCACCGTCATCCTCAACCCCCAAAATTAATTTTAAATAACACAAAATAAATTTATAATCTTTAAAAATCAAAACACTCTTAATAATTTTTTGATAGTTAAAACATCTAACCATAGTGTATCGATCTTGACTATTTTAGTACAAATATGGTTCCCACTTTATTATATGATCATAGATACTATGGGGAAAGTGACAATGGACTAATCCTTTTTACATATTTGGTGAATCAAATACACAAAATATTCCTATTCCATATAGGGATATTAAATAAAAATAAAAATAAAGGAAAACATTTGGCATCCTTAAAATAACTCTAAGAATTATTCTTCATCCTCTGAGGAGAGGAATGAAAATAATGGTGATTTTAGATTATAATAAGGGTCACATAGAGAGTTATCTATCATGAATCAATAAATCATAAACAATATAGAAGGAAAATAAATGAACTCACATTCCATTTAATTTATATAATTTCTATCATAATTGGATAAGGAATAATCAATATGGAAATGTAAATAACTGAATTAACATGCCATTTATTCAATAGACTAAGACTTAAATTTATAAATAGATAATATTAGAGTGAAAAATTAATGTATAATAATTATAAATTAATTATAAATGAAGGAAATTATTAATTGTTAGACATCATGATATCATGAATCAAGATACATTTACTTCAAAGACCTTCCATGAGACAATTTAAAACTATTGGTAAAAACCCATTAGATTCGGCCAAATGGACTATTTTATGTGACATGTATATGCATAGATGATACAATTATAACCAGAGGCCACCCATAACTAAATTTATAATTCATAACTCATATATCAAATAATAAATTTTTTTGATGAACCAATATACCTTACAATCAAATATCTATTTTGAGAAAGGGATACATATTTGTCAATATTTTCCCAATTAATCAAATAAATTTAATATAAATACCTTATTTAAAAATGGAATAATATTTATAAAATTATAATATACATTGTAAAATAATAAGTATGTTTAAGATAAAAAAGTTTCTAAAATAATATAATCAAATTTATGTGATTTTTTAAGAGATAGTAAACAATCAAAAAAGAACGTAAGATTGTATAATACTTTTTACTTTCATAGAAAAATTTAAATTGTTACTATTTTAAAAAAACATTAAAATAAGAATTAATCATCATTAATAAATATGAATTAATATTAATTTTTTTTGGAATTATATACACAACATAAAATTGTTACTATTTTGGCATTATAATATAATATATGATTTTCTTATAAAATTTTCCACCAGTTTGTTAATAATATTTCATCGTGTATATTATTTCGGGAGTTAATTGCCTTGTATAATCATGCATGTTTTTCCATGAATGTTTTACTACTTTTACCTTGGTTATAAATAAATAAAATAGATAATGATAATAATTTTATAAATATAATATTTTACCATTAAATAAATTATTTTTATGAACCTTAAAATGTGGGCTTTGAAAATGAATCGTGTCGCTTCGTGGAGACGGTAGGTCATACATGCACAAGAGTGATGATATCCTTCCCTTAACTGGTTTAAGGGTAAAGAATAGGGTGATATATTATTATTGTATAATAAATATAATTTTATATATATCATATATATTCCTAAAATTTATCTTTATTACTTTCTATTTATAAAATAATGGAAAAATGAATCAAATTTCTTAATTAGGTGGTATTATGCAGTATGAATGAGTAGAATTATCATATTTTAAACAACAAGTATAGTAAGATGTTATATGTTATATGTTATATGTTATTAAATAAGTATTATAATATCATAAATATCATAAAAATGTTTTAAATCCATAATTATATCCATACTTTAAAGGTGGTGATAGAAAATTAATTACATAGATTTTGTAGGCGGTAGTCCACTATAGACACAATTGATAGTTATGTTTCCCATTTAATGAATAGGGAGATGGATATAGGGAATGAATGTAAAAATAGAAAATATATGTATATTTAAGAAACTTATTTTTTTTATCATCATGTTTCAATAATATTAGGATGATTTTGAAGAAGAAATAAGATAAAAATGCTCGTTTTATTAATATTCCCACATCTTCAGACAACTTCTTCAGGTTTGCACCGGAATCTATTATAGAAAAGATTTATATTAAAATATGGGATCTATTATTCTTGGATGGGGTCAAGGATGTTATTTGGGAATTTATTATATAAAAAACTCTTTGGATGTTTGAATATGGGGGAAAATTGGATGACTTTAAAAAGTAGAAGATATGACACACAAGTAATGTTCAAAAAAAAATCAATTACACCCACGTTTTATCATTTAAAAAAGGGTCATTAATAAATCTTTGATTTTTTAGGTCTATTTATGTATGTAAAAGTGGTGTTTAATTTTCTTACTTCATATTAACCCTTTACGTTTTTATTTTATTCCCCAATAAGTCATTTTTTACCTTAACCATATAAATTAATTTTTACTGATTTTCCTACACATAATATAAATGAATTAAGATGAAATAAATAGATAAAATAAATTATTATGATTAATAATATTAAATAAGTTTTTACAAATTCAATTCATTTAATTTGAAGAATCTGATTAAAAATTATACACGTAGACACCATGGAAAAGAAGGGTTCCAAAGATAAAAATCTCATAAGAATAAAATGTTTTAAAATAAAAATTTAATATGAAATTCACTAAATTATCCTAATTTCTATTAATTATATTATAATATATCTAATTTTACTTTAAAACCCATTAAAAATATAACTTTTCTTTGTAAATAATTTAAATTAAAATGAACTCTTCAATAAAAAATTAGTATTTTAACTATTTATCATAAAATGAAACAGTTCAGAAAATTCCTAGAAATTTACCTTAATATAATTTTTATGTTCCGATTTAAAATATTATGTCAATTTTTTAAAATAAATTTTCTTAAATTAGAAAAAATTAATTTTAAATTATGTTCCCAAATCTCAACCTTATTTCCTTTTAGAAAAATCATGTTTTATCAGAAAACATTTAATTTTCCTTAAACAAATTATTATTATTATTTATAATCAACAGATATCAATTTTTTTTTATAATTCACGTACAAATAATATATTTTTAATAATTTAGTTATTATTAATCATACCCTACCACATAAAAACCAGGGTGTAATGGTTATTTTTAAATAATTTTTTAATAATGTACATTAATTAAAACTCAGTGTTGTGTGCATCAAAATATATCGAAGAGAAATAATTTATTTTAAATAAAAAATGATAATGTCTTGGGGTGTTGCATTAATCCCTTATAAAAAAATTCTTATTTAAAATTTCATGTATATTACCTTCATAACAGATGAATGTAGTTCCTTATGATAACATTATTTGGTTCCAATATTGCTTCCTACATTTTTTGATTTATCCAAATATCCTTATCCAATCAAGCTAAATGATTCTTTAATTCATTATCTATAGTATAAACATTTTTTTGGGTTATTCATAGCAATATTGATCAGGTTCCAATAATATTTCATCATAGGTGATATCAAGTGTTGGGTCTAACATGCAATACCTTGATAAGGATATTTGGAACACATCATGCACTTTTTAGAGACCTGGTGGAATTTGAAAATGATATGAAATTAATGAAATTATTTCAAGTAATTAAAATGTTTATATGTACTTAGGGATCAGTTTCCCTTTTTTGATGATTCTTATCTAACCATACCAAGGAGATACTCTAAAGAAAACATGATCTCCCACATGGGATTCGAAATCCTTCCTCAAAATTTTGGTCTATCTCTTCTTACAATAATGAGATGATTTAATATGAGACTAAATAAAATTTTCCTTTGTTTTAGTCTCTTCAACATGTTCTAGTCTTAAAAGTTTCCTTTCACCAAATTCAATCCATCATATTGTATTATGACATCTGTTTTCACATAATACATCAGATAGTTCCATTTGAATACTTGAATGGAAACTATTGTAATCGAAAAAATATACCAATGTTAATTATTGATCCTCTACACATTGAATTTCACAATAGAATGACCTCGAAGTTCCATAATTTTTTTTGAATATTCCTTTTCGAATTTCTATTAGTTTTTGGATGGTAGGTCTTGCTCAAATGAATCTCATTATCAAGAGACTTCTGATGGAACTTCCATAATTTTTATGTAAAAGGCAGATCATAATCCTACTCAATAAAAATTGGAACATCATGATGTCTTATATCATCATTAATATATAGCATTATGAGACCCTATAAAGAGTAAATATACTCTTATAGAAAATAAAATCTCATATTTTTTTAGTTGGTCAATAATAACCCATATTAAATAATTTTTCCTAGGAGTCCTTGGAATTATTTTGAAAAATTCCATTGTAATTTAATCCCAATGTCACAAAGGAATAGTAATAGTTTTCATTACTCCACTAATTTGTTTTATCGTATCCTTGACGTGTTGAAAAAAACATCCTGATATGTATTCAATTTGTTTCTACTTTATGTTTTTCCACTAAAAACATTTCCCAAAATCATTATACATTATTGTGGTACTAGGGTCTATATAGAAGTTTGAGTTATTATTATCATCCAAAAATTACCTTTTTATCATTAGTATAGATATAAAAATCAATATATTTCCAAATTTTATAGCACCATCTTCACAAACAATTACTGATAATTTTTAATCATTCAATGCTTCAATTTTCATCTGAAATTCCATACCATCATATTAATGAATTTTTATATTTTATAATAAATATGGTTTCAGAATCATTTTAAAAATAATTATGTCTACCCTTACATAATAATTTCAATATCCATCTTTAAAAGATTTTTGAATATTGGATCCCTCTCAATCCTCATTTGGGTAGGAATCCATGATCCTTATTTCTCATAACATCCACTATGTTATTTTCCTTCATCAAGTGATAGTGGACCAAAAAATCATTATCCTTGAGTATCTCAAAATATAACTATTGTATCATATTCATTACTTTTTTTGAAGAAATTTTTATTAGGATTTTATGATCCATTTATGTCTCAAATCATTCACTTTAGAGATATTGTCTTCTTATATTGGAAGAAAATATTCTATTTGGCAACTCAAGATCATGGGTTGGGTAATTCTATTCATGATTCTTCACTTTCTTTAATGTATATTCAAAAAAAATTCACTATTAATTAGGAAACCACCAAGGTATTTCTTATATGCATTATTATATATAGAAAACACATCACTTCTAGATGGTAGAGACAAAATTTGATCATTTAACAATCTTCTATTTGGTTCATAAAACCATGATTCACATTCCTTAAAAAAATAAAAATTCTTTACATGTAAGCTTGGTTAGTAGGTTATCCAATTATGAAAAAGTTTTGAATTAATTGATGATATTAACCTATCAAACCAAGAAAAATTTATACCTTAGTAATGTTACATGATTTAGAACATTTTATGACTTTAGTTGCCATCATATGATCAATCAATAATCCATTCATAAATAGAATATGTTCAATAAAATAAATTCATTGAATCCATAATTTATAAATTCAAAATTTTCCATATAAATCAATAATCTTAAGAGTCTTAAGAATGATACATAATTGAATCTCATAGTCCTTGTAAATTTTAGAATACAATTATATATCATCAAGGAATACCAAAAAAAATAATCAAGATATTACTTGAATTAAATGTTCATTATATCCATAAATACACAGGGTTTATCAGTTAATCAAAATATATTTACTATAAACTCATAATGTCCATACCTCATTTGGAATTTTATTTTTGTAAATATCTTCTTTATATGAAAGATACTGATGATACCTATAATGAATTTCAATACTTGGAATATATTTGGATCCATTTGGTTGATCAAATAAGTTATGAATTTCTAGAATAGGATACAATTTATTTATCATAATATCAATGTATTCACTATAATAGATGAACAACCTCATGGATCCATCTTTATTCTTAATGAAGAGAACATGGGCTACCCATCGTGAAACACTAGGGTGAATAAATCCCTTATCACACAACTCTTATAGTTTTGTTTTCAACCCTCCTAATTCCACAAAATCCATTCTAAAGGGAGTAATTAATATTGGTCTTTTGTTAGGGATTAAATAATTGAAAAAAAATCAACTTCATGCAATGTGGGATGTCCATGTAAAATCATAGTAAATACATCAATGTATTCTTGTAAAATATTTATTTCCAAAATTTTATTATTACCCTCTCCATCTCTAGATTATGTCTATTATTATACCCAAAGAATCATATTCAATAGATATAATTGTGGTAGATATAGACATTTGAAGATGATGATTTATCTTCTTTAAAGATAAGGAATTAAACATCTTTATCACAGATCGTAATTTCCTTCTTGAAAAAAATCTTAATATTTTGAAATATAGTCCATAATAAGGATTATATATAATTTGACCATAGGTATCATAATAAGGTACTTAAATAATTAAAATTTATGTGTCATAATGTCGACTTCCGAAAACATTCTTTTTGAAGTGAGACTTCCACTTAACATTTTGATTGGCGAATGCCTTCCTAATGTGATAGAAAAATATATGATTTTAAAAGTAAACATGGAAGATATAAAAAATATAGGAATCAATAATAAAATATAGAATTCACTAAATTTTAAGATAGTATTAAAGAACCCTCCATCACATAATTGGGTACTTCCACCTCATATATAGTGATCAAATTAGCTTGGCCTTATCCATTTGACCTTTTATGTGGTATATTACCTTTCCACATTGGGACGTTTTTTGCGTAGTGACCATATCCCTAATATTTAAAAACTAAAATTTAGAATTTACATATATCTATATATATTATTTATCAAAATTACTATTATCTAAAAATATATAATAAACTCCCATCCCTTGAAATAATTTTCCATGATGATTCTTTCCACATTTCTCACAAGATTCAAATTGCTTCATGGTATTTTTATTATTTGACACATTACATTTATCTTTATGGCCAGTCAACCACTTATTTTATTATTTTACATTAAATATGTAGTTTTTAGAGAATATTTTCTCTATTTTTATGGAACATAAAATGATTTTATCATATGATGAAAATGTTTGAGAGACCATAACCCTTCATATAATAAGATTAATACCTTAATAGAAATGGTCAATATTTCACTCCATATTTTGTATGAAATTAATAGAATACCTAGGTAAACTTTTAATGGTATACTTATTCTAAAAAATTCATTCTCATTCCTTTTTCTTTAAGATATGTAATTTCCTCTAAATTTCAATTTGTAACTCATGAGGGAAATACTTTTCAAAGAATTACTCTTCAAAATACGTCTATTACATGAGTTCTATTTTAACTTACTCTCTAGTATTCCGGATCCATGAACAACATTGATCAGCATTGACATTGATAAAATACACTACATGTGTAACCTTATCCTTTTCAACTCATCCCATCACCACAAATATATCATCAAGAAACTTGATGCACTACTCAATTACCATTGTATTAGAAGTACCACCATATGATAATGGACTTTATCACATGAAATGATCCAAAAATGGAGAATAATGTTTTGGAATATTTTTCTTCATCATATAAAGGTTATTTATCATAACATAATTAATCTACCCAAATATATCCATGATTTTATCAGTTCTAATTCCAGTAAGATTTTCTTCTACAGCGAGGAAATATCTAGATTGGCCATGAGTATTGATATCATTCTTCCTTAACACTATTATATTATGTTCTAGATCATTAAATTAATAATTTGAAATCATAATTTATAATTATAAATATTTTATAACATATAAAATAAATTAAAAAATTTATTCATTATTAACCTCAAAATCATAATCTTGGTATCTTTAGGGATATCGTAGTTTTTAAATCATTTATTATGGGTTGTAAATAAAATTTTCATTATCCTAAGAATATCCCGATTTAGTATCCAACCATGTGCAAATTGAGACTAGAAAAATGTTTTAATTTTATATTTATTACCCATTGATATATCTCTACCAAACGTACATCCACTTGTAGTTTATAGAAAGGGATGTATTGCTTGGAAGAAATATATAATCGCTTCCTTAAAAAAGATTTAATATTTTCTTATATAGTTATACTAAAATTATATCATAGGGTTATGTTCCCTAATATGTGTTTTCCTTATTCAAGTTCACAATATTTCTAAAAAACATCTTCTAATACCAAATTTAATGACCCCAACTATAGTATCTGATATTCGATGTCTAAATTATTAAATTAGCTTGGATTTATGGGTAATGATGAAAAAACCCTGATTAGTTTAGTAGTTTTAGAGAATAATATAAATAAAAGATACTAATTTTATAGAGGGAAATACAATAAAGATAATAGTAAAGCAAAAAATCTTCCATCCATAAACTCATTCTAATAATTCCTCTTCATATCCTAGGGAAAGGAAACAAAATAAGGGTGAGATCAAATTATTTGTAATAGTTACATACAATAGATTTCACAATGAATTAATAATTTATAATCAATATGGAATGGTTAATAACTAAAAAACATTAAATTTAACCAATTACTTGACAATCATAATTGGACAAGTCATAATCAACATATGAAGGAAAATAATCGAAAACACATGAAATTTAATCAATAAGCTATGAATGAAATGAATCCATAGATAATATCATTGTAAAAATATAATAGATAATAATAATAATAAAATTCTATATGAAAAAAATTCGTAACTATTAGAATTCACGATCGCAGTTGTCATGATACACCTACTGTCAAGACCTTTCACTTGAAAGATTATAACAATAAGTAAAATATCATATGATTTGACCAAATGAATTGTCTCATGAGTACTATTGAGGAATTGAGGGGAAATATTTAATCATTTCACACCCATAAATACATGTCCAAATAATTATTAGTATATCTATTATTAAATTTAATTCTTGAATCAATATTACTTATAATGAAATATCTATATTCGGTAAAGAATATAGATTTATCAATATTTTCCTAGTTAATCAAATAATATTCAAGTAAAAACCAAATGAAAAAATATTAAATTTTAGAAATTTAACATATCCATCATAAAATAATATGTATATTTAATATAAATTTATTTCCCAATGAAAAAATATCACATAAAGTTATTATTTCCAAAGAATGTAAACAATCACAAATGGAAGTGATATTGTACAGTAATTTTTACCTCTTTGGAAATATTTAAAATTTAACCCCATGAATAATAAATTTAATAGAAACATTAATAATCATGAATTAATATCTATTCATTTTAAATACATAAAATTGGTAGTATATAAACAATATAAAATTCAATAGGTGCATATCAAAAAGTATATATCATTGAAATGGAAATTGAGATGAAATCCCTTACCTCATGCTTTCTATTGGATAAAAACGATTTAATCTCATTTATAATGGTTTTTGAGAATTTTATTAAATCATAGTAGAACCATAATACTATTTATAATAACATATATGATTATATTATATCATATTACCACCACTATTGTTAATAATAATTCATTTGTTTTTTTATTTCTGTTGTTATTTGCCTTGTTTTCTCAAGTGTATTTTTTCGTTAATGTTTTGGTTTATGTAAATAGGATATAAACAAATCTTTTAAATAATTATAATAATTTTATAAATGTCATATGTATCATGTAGATACAATATTATAACCATTCATAAATGTTTCTCATTGAAAATGAATCATATCAGTTTATAGAGATGTAGGTCGTACGTATGTACAATTGACGATATCATTCCCATAATGGGATAAAGGATAAATAAGTGGGTGATATATTAATATATAATAATAAATTTAATTTGATACATATAAAATATATTCATTAAATTTATCCTTATTTACATCCTTTTAATGCGTATGTGAAAAAGGAATCACATCATTTCACAAAGTGGTAGTCCGAAAAAAATAAGAGGGACACTATCATATTTTAAATAGAATGAAAATTATAAATTTATAAGTGATATTATATTATATAATTAAAATACTATAAATAAAATATTATAAATTTGTTAAATCCATCATTATATCCATCCTTGATTGGTGGTATTGGAAAATGAATCAAATCGGTTCGTGAGCCGATAATCAATCGTACACATGATTATCAGAGTTTTTTTCGTTTGATAGAAGTGGATATGTATACATTTAATTAACATGAATTAATAGGGTATAAGTACAATGCATATTTTTATTTTATTATTTAATCACAGTTTAAGAATATTTTAAGGAGGTTTAAAAAGAAACAAAATAAAAATTCTTATTTAAGTATGATGCCCAATTTTTGGACAACTTATTTATGTTTGAACAAAAATCATCCCTATGATATATTTATTATGAATACAATGAGTCTTTGATGTTCGTTGGGTAATAATGATATTATTTTTCGAGGTCTAGGAAAAACCAAATGGACTTGGATGTATGAATCATGGATAATATGTGTTCTCTTTTATATGTGGTGAACATGACAACAAAGAAATTTCAAAAAATAATAAATTAAAACCTCTTTTTAGATTAGGAAAATACTAAAAAATTGTACATTATTGAACCATTTATGATTTAATGTCGTAATATGTCCCCAAATAGAGTTTGGAATTTTATAGGTATTTTAAAAATTAACTTTTTAGTGCTTCCCTGGTAAATCAGTTTTTACCTTAACTGTGGTGTTTAATTGTAATTGATTTTACTATTCATAACTGTCGAAAATTTAGTTGAAAATATTATATAATATAAATTAATTATATTAAAAATATGGAATCAATTTGTTTAAATTCAATTCACTGAATGATCATAATATAATTTAAATTTAAACCTGTAGATGTGATGAAAATTTGGTTTCCAAAGAGAAACCTTTCATTTCTATAAAAGATTTTAATATAAAAATTCATTATTAAATTGATTAAATTGAAATTAATTACAGATATATAATATAATTGAACTAAATTTTTTAAAAACTAATTTAAAATATAATTTATCTTTTTAAAAAATTTAATGAAAATTCCTTTTAAATAAAAAACCCCCCTTTTTCATTTTTTATGCAAAAATAAAACTTCTCAGAAAATCTAAAAAATAAAACCTAATATAATTTTGGAATTATGATTTAAAAAAACTAATTTAATTTTATAAAATAAATTTTCTAAAATTGTTACTATCAAATTTTAAATTATGTAACAAAGGAAGGACTAAACCACCTTTTAGAAAAATAATTTTTTTCCGAAAATATTTCATTTTATTTCAAATGATTCTTATTTTATTTAAAAAAATATACATTTAATTTATTTTATACACATATAAACCATTTAATTATCCTAATATATTTATTAGTATTCATACCCTCCAACTTAATGGCTAGGTAATAATGGTCATGTTTAAATAATATGTTGTAAGATTATTTTTATTTAAACATTGTATTACGTGCATCATAGGCTATAGAAGATATTGAATTTATATAAATGTAAATAGATCATAATATCTAGTTGTGTTATACAGAGGTATTATCATGCATGGGAAGAACCATTGATCATCCTAAATGAATAAATTCGGCATTGGGACCCATTTTAGTTTCGTGTTCCTATGTATCCTCTTGTTCATGTCCATGAAACTGTAAAAAATATACAAGGGGATTATTATTTCACCACAACATATTATTAATGTGATAAGAAACATTAACCCACCACTCTATAAAATATATATATGGTTTCATTACTATATCATCAAATTGAAGCACATAAAAATTTTAGGTTCACAGTTATTATTTTATAACTGTTTTAAGACATCATGTATGAAACTATAATTCGATGAAATAGCAAGACGATATGAATCCAGAAAAATCCTCTATAAATACTCTAATTGAAACACACCACTTCCTCAAATCATTAAAAAGGAGTTTAGACCAATGATAGTTACTTTCAGTTATGGGATCCTCCCTGTACACTTGAGGATGTCGACTTGAAATGTGGATAATTGATATTACTAAGAGGACACTGTATATAAAAACCCAGGAAAAATAACTTTATTTTATATATTTTACATGGTATAAACAATACATTTTATAAATAATTATAATATTATTCCATAGATCAATAGGTTTGGTGTAATTAGAGTCTAACCACATAAACTTCTTATTTTACACTGGCTTCAATAATTTATTCTTAAGTACACCATACAAGGAAATCAACTAAATGTATCATAAGAAAATATCATCCATAAAACCTTGGGAATGGAAACATAAGAAAAGGGTTATTCCAAAATTCTTAGTAGTGTATGAATAGAAATCCTATCAAGGTTGAGTTCATAAAAAATACTCTTAATGGAAATATATTAGCATCATGAGAAATAATCATAAATCGTATGTGAGATTCAAAGGACATAGAAGGGGAACATAAAACCAAAAAAGATAAAAAACAAAACATAATTTTCATGACATGTATTAAAAAAATATGATAAACCATGAATTATTAGAGAATGATATTAGAATTTGTAACATATTTCAATTGTGTCAAAAACATTACCGCAGAGAAACATTACTCTCCTGCATCACACACATACACCCAAACATAGGGTAAAAATTAATTACACTCATGTATACATAACCTTCCTAATTCATACAGTAATACTCATACTAGAAATTTTTTTTCATGAGTATATATACCTCATGAGATTTCTTCTTTTAACCAATGCATTAGACAATGAAATAACAACCCATTCATCATCATCCATAAATTTGAGTGCCACTTGAAAATCATTCAATTATCACATCATAAATAACCCATGGAAATTAAATGGGTCTTATAATGTTTTTAATGAAATTCATTCATATTTAATAAAGAACCCATATAAATACAATGATTTTTAATAAAAATATCAAATTATTGTAATTCACCATTCATAGTATAAAGAACTCAAAAATAAATATGGGTTTTATAAAATTTTGATATCGTATATCAACATTAATTAAACCAACTAACATTGAAATCTTGATCAGAAAACAATTATTACATGGTACAATAAAAATGGTAGGTGGAACATGAAATATAACACTATTTGAGGTTTATATTTCTAAATAAAGAGAGGAAAATGATAAAAAAATCAGAAAATAGTTTTTATGAAAAACATTTGTAATTACAGTAGTAAAGATCTTAGTCACGAGTCTCTTTTCATAAAATCATCATTTTTTTAAGAAAGGTGAAAATAAAACACCTCATGAAAGTGTATTTGATGTATAAACTATTTTTACCCATATTTATATGGAATAAAATAATTTAAAATGGAAAATAAATGAATATAGTGAACATTCGGGTGTGAGAACCTGGATCTTCATTTTAGGTATGTTTTTTTCTGGTCATTTTTGAGAAAAATAGGAAAACAAGGAAATTTTCGAAGTACACGCAGTGTACATTATAGGTACATGTCATGTACTTTGATGCAGCGCCAGGCCGTGTGCTAGCCATGTTCGGTCCAAACTCACCATGTGCAGGGGCAATGAAGAGGCCACTTAAAGCGGAGTACATAAAGGCCAAGTACATGTAGTGTACCCCAGAAGTACACACCCTGTAGTTTCTTTTTTTTTCATTAAACGGACCGGGGTTGTGCCTAATCGTTGAAAACACCTTCTTCTCCAGGTTCCTTGACCCAGAGTGACCCATACGGCCACGAACATTCTCCGAGCCCCTGATCCTCCTTCTGTTTTCCGAATCAACCACTGTCTATTGCATTGGAACTGCAGCGGTGATATCTTCCTTCTTCCTGAGTTTCATTCCATGATTTTCCCTATTTCTCAAGATATCGTGGGTTGTACGTTTTGTGCGTTTTCATAGATCTACACCATTCTAAGGATAATCAAGCCTCGTGGTCACTGAATATTGATCTCTTTGCACCAAGGTGGGTGGTTTGTGCCTTACATTTATAGGTCCTTGAGTTTTATGTGAAAATTCCACCAATACCCATGAACGGGGTATTGCGTGTTTACCTTTTTGCCCCTGTTGTTTTACTTCCATGCTTGTATGCTTGTGTAGAGGTAATTTGATCATGTTTGTGGATAACTTCTATGCTTGGATGTTTTTCCCATGCCTTATTTTGTTTACAAACCTTGGTGTCTTTTTAGACTTTGGCCGTTATACCGGTTTTCCATGCCTTGTGACTATAGAATGGAATGATAT
The DNA here is from genome assembly GCA_963277665.1 of Viscum album. NCBI lineage: Eukaryota > Viridiplantae > Streptophyta > Magnoliopsida > Santalales > Viscaceae > Viscum > Viscum album. Next base: position 1,102,086,940 of record OY728123.1, read on the forward strand.
TCTTCACATGCTTGTTTTTTTGTAGACTGGTTAGCCAAGTAGCTCAATAGGAACTTGTTAGGAATCACATTCCATGCATTCATTCCATGCCATCTAGGGTGCATTAGCAATTTAATGTTGTTTTGATAGATGTTGTGTAGATTATGCATGATTTTGTGATAGATGCTTGGATAGAATCCCTACAGTTTGTTAAAGAAATTGTTTGTGTTGTACATCACTTAAATGAATGCCAAATATTTATTATTGAGGTGTCATGGGCCCTCATGAATCAGAGATTGATGGATCATTGACTTTTTTACGTTTTATTTGATATGTAGGAGAAGTCAAGGTTTGATTTTCAGGGAGTATGGGCCCTCAGAGATTAGAATTTACCACCTCCATGTTTGTTTTTTTTTGTGTTTTCTGGGCTTCAGTGTAGTTTCTAAGCTACTTCCCAGAAAAAACCCAGAATACATGGCGTGTACTTTACTAAACGTCGTGTATTTTTAAACCGTGTCACTGATTGTGTGGGCAGAAACACGGTGTTGTGAAAAAGGTTTTAGGAATGCACCGTGTACGGTCGTTACACGCCGTGTAGTAGTGAGCCGTGTACCTGGTCGTTTCACTAACAACATGGGTCAGGGAAGCTCGTGTAGAACACATCATGTTTGTTATGAGCATTCCATGTAGCCCTGTTCTAGGTACCCGACCATGTCACGAACAACATGGTTCAGTGTTATCTTCTCCTATACACACCATTTTTTTTGGAACACGCCGTGTAAGGTTCAGCCGTGTAGCCTGCCGTGTAACTAACAACACGGGTCGCCAAAACCTTATTTAGTACACACCGTGTCCTTAGTGAAGACGTCGTGTAGTCCAGGGTTAATAAGATAATTTGAGTTAGTCATGTAAAGAGACTCAGGTAGGGGGATAGAGTTCAAGTACACACCGTATATGGGAACAACACGCCGTGTAGGTTGGGGTGTTACACGACCAGTGGTGGCAGAAGTACACGCCCATGTGAATGGATTTAAGGAACACACCGTGTAGTTTTAAACACACCATGTAGTCGTGTTGTGTAAAACTTGAATGTTTCTTTCTCATGTTCCCATCTTGTACTCTTGTGTTCTTACTCTTTGATATTCCTGATTTAAGGTGTGCTTTTGTTATTTCAGAGCTATGCCACCGAGACGTCCTCCGGCTGTACATCAGCTGCCAGGCGGTGATCAGACACCAGATATGGGAGATCGGGGACCTCCTGTAGATCTTCCTTCTATGCCAGCCTTGGCACCAATAGTTACACTCGTTGCAGGAGCTGATGCGCAGTTCAGGGATGAATTCCTATGGATGATGCAGACCTTTCCGGGAGCACCGCCTCCTACCCCGTCGATGGCTGAGTTGACGCGGGGATTCTAGTAGCAGCATCCTCCTAATTTCTTAGGGGATAGAGGAACCCATGCTGCAGAGTCATGGTTAGAGGCCTTGCTGATGATCTTCGAGCATCTAGAGATACCTCCAGAGAAAATGGTTAAGCTTGCTACTTATATGCTCTGAGACACTACCAAGAGGTGGTGGGAGGTGATCTCACAATCCGGGCACCAACAGAGTATGTCATTAGATGATTTCTGGTGCATCTTCTATGATTAATTTTATTCGGAGACATTGAGGTCCAACCGAGCCCCCGAGTTTATGAGTCATGAGAAGGGTACCATTTCTGTTATGGAGTACTCATCTCGTTTTACCAAGATGCAGCGCTTCATGCCGATTCCTGCAGGTGATGAGTTGTTCCATGCTAGGAAGTTTGAGGAAGGTCTCAGGAAGTAGATCTGTTCCCAGGTGTATATCTCCACGTTGAATTCGATATCCTCTATCGTTAACATATCGCTGATCACTAAGTGAAATATGAGGGATTCTGGAGTAGTGAGCTAGGGCGGTTCTACATCTAGAGTCAGTGTTACTCCTATTGATAGCAAGAAGCACCGCATCGAGTCTACTCGAGATGATCAGGGCAGGAAGAATGTATCTTCAGGCAGCTAGGTTGTTTGCTACCAGTGTGGTAGGAGTGGGCATACTAGGCCTCAGTTCTAGAGAGACACGATGAAGTGATGATATTGTAGCAATATGGGCCATCTTCAGCGTTTTTGTCAGATCTTCTGACCTACATCTGGTGGTAGGGGTTCTTCTATGACCCCATGTACAAGAGATGTATCACCAGTTTACCACTAGTCTGGGAACTTGAGTTCTTCAGGCCGTTCTGGTAGAGGTGGAGGTCATGGTCATTGTGTTCAGTCACTAGGTTACTAGCGACAACAGAGTGGATCAGCTCAAAGTGGTTAGCCAGGGGCTAAGGGCTACGGTACATGCCAAAATTTTGCTGTGGAGCGGACGCATTAGGAGTAGGATCCCGCCCCTTCTACAGTTCGAGGTACGATCTTAGAAGCCTCAGTTTGTTCTTCATCCCTTTTTGATACTGGTGCTTCACATAGTTTTATCTTTGTTTCTTTTTTGGATAGACTTGGGCTTTGTATATTTTCATCTACCAACATTTTGACTCTTGATACACCATTGGGAATGAGGACATCTAGAGTACGTCAGTGCAGAGAGTGCCCTCTTGAGGTTGCAGGATGTCACTTCTTATGAGACCTCTATGTCCTAGAGATGACTGGCTATGATGTCATTCTCAGAATGGACTGGTTAGTTCCTTTCCAGGAAGTCGTAGATTCTATCACCACAAGGAGAGTTTCATATCACCAATGGGTGGATCCTTCCTTCATAGATGCGAGTGGGATGTCCAGGCGAGTAGAGATGGACCATAACATCATGGGCTTGAAGGAGTTACATCCCATATTTCCAGTCTTTATCTGGATGACCAGGGGACTTCACAATTAGATTTTCTTCCAATGGTGGATTCTTTTAGGGATGTATTTCTAGAGGAATCTTCAGGTTTTCCACCGGAGCATGAGGTAGACTTCTTGATTGAGCTCATTCTAGGAGCGGTACAGGTTTCCATTCCTCCTTATAGTATGGCTACACCTAAGTTGCAGGAGCTCATGAAGCAGTTGGAGGAGTTGCAGGCAAAGGGTATCATCCGACCCAGTACTTATCCTTGGGGTTCGCCTCTCCTGTTTGCGAACAAGGAAGATGGAACCCTTAGGCTTTGTGTGGATTATCAAAAGCTGAACCAGGTGATGGTCAAGAACCGATATCCCTTGCCGAGGATTGATGACCTCTTTTATCATCTTTGAGGAGACTGAGTGTTCTTTATGATTGACTTGAGATCTGGTTATCATCAATTGTGTGTTAGACCATCATATATACCTCTTAAAACCATCAAGAGCAGGTGTGGTCTGTACGAGAATATGGTCATGCCATTCAGTCTCACGAATGCGCCAGCAGTTTTTATGGAACTAATGAACCTACAGTTCCATCCTTAATTGGATTCCTTCATGGTGGTTTTCATGGATGACATCTTGTTGTACTCTCACACTCGACACGACCATGCTACCCTTCTTGAGATCGTTATGAGTACACTGAGAGAGCATCAGTTATATGATAAGCTCTCGAAATGCCTTTTTTGGATGGATCAGATTCAATTCATGGGGCACGTTATCTTAGAGACATGTGTATCAGTAGACCCAGAGAAAGTGAGAGTTGTAGTTTCCTAGGAGCAATCGAAGAATGTTTTTGAGGTGTAGAGATTTCTAGGTATGGATATATACTACATGAATTTCATACAATACATTTCATGCCATTAAACACCACTGACAAGTCTGACCAAGAAAGCTGCGAAGTTCTTATGGTCATATTTATGTGAGTCATCCTTTCAAGATCTGAAAGGTAGGCTGACGTTAGCACCGATACTAGTGTTTCCAGAGCCGGGAAAGAGATATACAGTCTACTGTGATGCTTCAGGTGTCGGACTGGGAGCTGTTCTTATGCAGGGAGATGGTGTCGTTGTGTACGTGTCTCAGAAGTTAAGTCCACATGAGAGGAACTTCCCAACACATGATCTAGAGTTGGAAGCTATTGTTCATGCCTTATGCTATTGGAGACATTACCTTCTAGGAGAGCACCTTGCTGTTTCCACCGACCAAAAGTGTCTCAAGTACATCTTCACTTAGAGTGATCTGAATCTGAGAAAGTGAAGGTGGGTCGAGTATCTTCAGTCCTTCAACTTTGAGCTTGCCTATATGTCGAGAAAGGGTAACACAGTAGATGATGCGTTGAGCAGGAGAACTCAGATTCAGGCAGTTCAGGAGGCCATAAGTGAGTGTTAGCTTTTGGATATGTTCTTTGAGATTCATTTGGAGGTGCACGACAGACAGGGCCAGACTTTTATTTCTTCTGTGACTGTTACCTCAACTCATCTTGATCAGGTACAAATGAGGTAGATTTCAAACTCAGAAGGCCTAGTCCTGTGAGAGGGTGTGTCAGGAGAGGACCCTCTTCCTGGATGGAGAGTGGTAAAGGATGAGATCTTTCATCTCTAGGGATGCATATGGGTGCCAGCAAACATACACGATGAGATGATGAAAGATCTTCATTATTTAGTTTTGGAAGTTCATCTTGGCGTCACCAAGATGTATCATGATCTACACCGCTAGTACCGGTGTCCAGGTATAAAGATAGATATTGCTGGGTTCATCAGGATATGTTCTACTTGTCCGCAGGTGAAAGCGGAGCTTCAGCAGCCAGCATGGATTTTACAGCAGTTACCCATTCCCGAGTGAAAGTGGAACGATGTGGCGATGGAATTCGTGACTGGGTTATCGAGGTCACCTCATGGGAGAGATGCTATTTTGGTTTTCATCGACAGGCTTATGAAGGTTGCTCACTTCTTTCCAATCAAGGAGACCTTCAGTGTTGATGATCTGGGTCGGTTGTACATCTGAGAGATTGTACGTTTGCATGGAGTTCCACACCCCATTTTTTTAGACAGGTATGTGCATTTTACATCTTGGTTCTGGCAGGGGCTTAAGAAGGCTTTGGGTACACAAGTACTTTTGAGTACAACATACCATCCCTAGACATATGGACAATCTGAGCATACGATTCAGGTGCTTGGGGATATGCACCAAGCTTTCATTCTAGACTTTGGAGGTTATTGGGAGAATAATATTCTTCTTGTGGAGTTTTCCTATAACAACAGTTTTCAGGTAACTATTCAGATGGCACCTTATGATGCTTGGTACGGTAGGACATGCCGATCACCTTTATGCTGGCAGGAGGTAGGATAGGTAGCTTTGATGGGACCTCATCTTATTTAGGAGACCTCAAAGTACATAGGGTTTATTTTTAAGAGGATGGATATAGCACAGTATCGACAAAAGTCTTATGTTGATCAGGGGAGATGACCTATGGAGTTAGAGGTCAGGGATTAGGTTTTCCTATGTGTTTCACCGAGGTTGGGACACCAGAGGATTTGGAGACAGGTTAAGCTTTCACCAAGGTATGTCATGCCATTTGAGGTTTTGGAGAGTGTTGGGATGGTTTCTTATCGGTTACAGTTACCTTAGAGGTACCGGGATATGCATGACGTCTTCTACGTTTCTCAGCTCAAATGTTACTTTTCAGACCCGTCTCATGTCTTTCAACCTGAGGAGGTTGAGATCGAAGCGGATTCGTCATTTTAGGAGCATCCTATCGAGATTGTTGATCGCAGTATGAAGGTTCTTCGTGGCTGGTTTGTTCCTCTGGTATGGGTGCTATGGCAGCACGGGCGAGTATAGGATGAGACCCGGTAGAGGGAGGCCGATGTACAATCGTAGTGGCCAGATCTGTTCGGGGTGTCTTATTCTATGCAATGCTTGGGAAATTCAGGGAAAATTTTCTTTAAGGGGGGGGATGTTTTTAAGAACCCATATCTTCTTTTCAGGTATGTTTTTCCTTTTCTGATCATTTTTTAGAAAAAGAGGAAAATTTGGAAATTTTTGAAGTACACGCCATGTACTTTGATTCAACGCCAGACCACGTGCTAGATGTGTTCGGGCCACACACACGGTGTGTAGGGGCGATGAGGGGTCTACATAAAGCGAAGTATAGAAAGGTCAAGTACATGTCGTGTACCCCATAAGTAAATGCCATGTAATTTCTTTTTTTCATTAAACGAACTAGGGTCGCGCTTAATTGACGAAAAAGCCTTCTTCTCCACGTTCCACAACCGTGAGTGACCCGTACGGCAACAGACATTCTCTAAGCCCCTGAGCCTCCATCTATTTGCCGAATCGACCACCATCGATTGCGTTGGAACCACATTGGTGAGATATTCCTTCTTCTTGAGTTTTATTCCATGATTTTCCATCTTTCTCAAGATATCATGGGTTGAACGTTTTGTGCATTTTTGTAGATCTATGCCATTCTATGGAGAATCAAGCCTCGTGGTCAAATTATATTGATCTCCTTGCATCAAGGTAGGTGGTTTTTGCCTTTCCTTTATAAGTCCTTGAGTTTTATATGCAAATTCCACCAATACCCATGAACGAGGTATTACATGTTGACCTTTTTTCCACTGTTGTTTTCCTACGATGCTTGTATGCTTATGTGGAGGTAATTTGATCATGTTTGTGGATAACTGTTGTTCTTGGATTTTTTACCACACCTTGTTCTGTTTACGAACCATGAGGTCTTGTTATCCTTTGGCTCTTATACATGTTTTCCATGCCTTGTGACCGTAGAATGGAATGATATTCTTGACATGATTGTTTTGATGTAGACTGGTTGTCCAAGTAGCTCTGTAGGTGTACTTTAGCCTTAGAGAATTATTATGCACTGACTGGCATGGGACCGTGAGGACCTGGTGCTATAGAATATAAGGTATAGACTAAGTGATCTTACCAGAGAGTCTTAGATATTATAGGCTATATGGGGATAGACCGAGTGAGCTTCCTCAGAGAGTCTTGGACATTATAGGCTACATGGGATAGACCGAGTGAGCATCCTAGAGAGTCCTGGATATTATAGACTACAGGAGGGTAGAACAAGTGAGCTTCCTCATAGAGTCTTTACTTTGTTTGAATCTATTTAAAAACATTCCAGGATAAAGAAGGAATTGACTGAGTGAGATTTCTTAGAGAGTCTGTGATAGACCAAAGACTACATAAGGTATTGAATGAGTGAGCTTTCTCAGAGAGTTTCTAGACCTTGGGGATATAAGAGGGTTAGATCATGTGATCTTCCTCAGAGAGTACCTGACTACCCAAGACTATAAGGGGAATTGCCCGAGCGAGCATCCCCAGAGAGTATTATAATTTTGTATGACCAAACCAGAGGGGTTAGGCGGACTGCACTACCCAGAGGGTTGTTGTTACTTCATAGATAGGACCAGAGGGGTTGGCTGTGAGTACTTCTCAGAGGGGTTCCTGTTCTGATTAACTGATTTCTTCTCTGCTACTTTTTGTTTTGTGGATTGATTACTGTTCTATATCATCTTGTTACTGCTTATTGTTTACTGCCTGATGTTTACTATTACTGTTTACTACTTACTGTACTATTGTTTTCCATATAATCTCTGACTGAAAGGTACATATCTTCGGGTGGTTGCCTACTGGGATTAGTCTCACACCCTATTTAGGACATTCTTTTGGGCCCAAACAGACTATGTTGTTGCAAGTATAGACAAGGGAAAGTTCCCATCGACTTATGGTACTTGATTTCTTTGGAGTAGGAGAGCATGAGACCAAGCTGAGGCTTGCAATGCTGAGGTGTTTCTTATCATTTTACTTTTCTTTGTACATTTTTTAGTATAGTATTCAGCATTGTGACTTTTTTGTCTTCTTTCCTAGAAATATGTATTGTGAGTAATTTAATATATAAATGTGTGCTCTAACAGTTTATTGTTTTAGTCTTACGTTGTTTATTGTTGTTGGATATTTACTGCTTTTGTTATTGTCTACTTTGTTTACTTCCACTGTGTACTCTTCCAATGAGGGCATAGTTTCCCGACTATCACACCCAAGGCCCTCACTTCTAGTCGGCAGCCTCTGGTATTTGGGGATATTCCCTTTAGGCCATGTGACCAACCGGGTGTGGGGCGCCTTTGGGTGGCTTCTGGAACCGGGACGTTACATGGGGTATAAATTCAAAACAAATACAAATAATTCAAATGAAAAATTTATAGTTTGTAAAGCACTTATCTTGAAACTTGATCTCCATAGATTTATTTAACCTCATATATAACAAAATTAATTATCTTAATCACCTATTTCAAATCCTTATTTATTTACATAATGATTTATAAAAATAATTTATAACTATTCTATACATATATATTACTTAGTTCTTATCAATTTTCAATTCTGGGTGTGACATATATTGATCATTTTGAACTAGTTTAGTAATCATGGTGTTTTTTCATTCATCAAATATCTAATTTTATAGTATCACTATATGGTAATTTGTCTATGATCCTTAAATATGAAATCATTGAAGATCATGTTTCTGTGATCTATAATAAACATGTGTTCTTACCTTAATTAACGAGTTTAATAATAAATTATCATTCTATGTCAAAAATCAAAATTCCAATTTATTATTTATATCATATATAATCAATAATTATATTCCCATAGTCATCCATGATATTACATTATAGAATTGTTCAAGTAAGTGGTTGAACCGACCCAATAAGAACATACTATAATTTATTGGATAAGCATGATTACAAGGTAATTTTTATATAATATAATTTTTATAGATGAATAAATATATAATTTATGTGTTTTTATTGTTTTAAATCATATTTAAATTGATTTTGATAAATTATAAGAATACTAAATAAAAAATTAATAGCATTACTTTGTGATGGAGATTGTCTACATGTACACATGTTTAGCATTATAATTTCTCAAAAAAAGAGAGGAGATAAAAATAGATATTAATTTTCCTTATCCAAATCATAATTACATTATATATATGTATATATATCATAATTTTTCATCATTACAATCATTAAAACCATCCCTTTATAGATAATGATAAAAAATTGAAGACATCACCTCAGGGAGGAGGTTGTCATTACAACACCCGATCGACATTAATTTATTTGTATAAGTTTACGAGAAAGAATAAATAAGGTTTGTTCCATTAATAGAAAAAAATAATAGTATGTTAATTTTATATATTTCATTATTTTATGTTTGTTAGAAAGGGATTTAAAGAAGAATATTAAAAAGAAATGATTAGAAAGTGGTTATACTTATGTCAGGAGGTTGAGTTTTATAATAGAAATACCCATGTAAATGGATACATCCAGGCAAAAATTGGTGAAAAGAGGCAAAAAGACATTTCATAGTTCTCTAAGATGGAAAAGGACATATTTTAAGGAAAAAATATAAATGGAATGGTTTAACCTAACATGGTAGGAGTGATCCCATTTTATAAGTGAATAAAATATAAATTTTTGAAAACCCATTACATTTTCAATAGTGTAATGATACTATTCAAGGACAAAATACACAAAAAGGGAAACAATATTCATGGAGGTGTTGTTTGGTCTATCTATACAAGAATCATCCATTTAGAAACATATTTTTTACATGTTTTTTCTCATTTCCTCTTAGTAAATCATTTTTACCATTTTTAATTTTATGGGGTTAATTAAATTTCACACTTAGTAATTAATTCTAATAAAAATAATTAAAATTTACCTTTTATAAAATTTAATCATGATAGTTTCAAATTTAAAAATAATTTTATCAAATAAAATTCCTAGCAGTTTGAAATGTTAATTTTAGAATAAATGTAAATTATGAGAAAAAATAGAATTTAAGAAAAGTCCATATTAAAGATTAAATCATATATCTAATCAATAGTTATCAAAATTAAATGTTTTCTAGATTGATATTTGATTATTTAAAAAATTATTGATTTCATAACAATGAAAAAATATATTTTTTTCATTAATATGTTGAATAAATAGAAAATATAAAAAACTGTTTTTTAATTAAAATAGTAATTTTCATTTAGAAGGTTAAAAATGGGTTTTAAATAAAAAAAATTATATTAAAAATTAATAAATTATTCCTTGAAAAAATATTTGGAAAATTTAAAATTTCTAGGTCTTTTATATATTAAAGTATTTTAATAAAATTCATTATGTCTGAAAATATGTAATTTTTAACTATTCTTCTTATATCAATTATTTTAGAAAAAAGACACAAAAATAATCTTAGGATAATATTGATATTTGGAATTCAAAAAATAAATTAATTATACAAAATTAAAGAATAAATTTTTATTTTAATTAATTTGAATATATTAATGAAATAGTGGGAAAATATTTACTTTAAAGATATGATTCTTAAATTTCTATGTCTTTTTTATTATAGTTTTCATAGGTTAGATTATTTTTTTAATTGAAAAATATTTTTTAGCAATAATATATAATACAAATTTAATAATTTTATTTAATTAATGTATTGTGGTTTTCATTTTATATTCGCATTGAATGTAAGACTAGCCACTTAGCAAGGTATTTAATAGAGGAAATTTATTTACTAAAATTGTGGGATATCCAAGTAAAACCTCATATCATAGTTGTTTCTGACGCTTTTTCCAAGGTGTACATATCCGTCTATGGAGGAGGAACAACTGTTTCCCCGCATTCTAGCTTTCCAAAGGTGGGCAGCATTCATAGATTATTCAGGGACATTTTCTCCTTGATCGAAACAGAATGATGGGATGTCGATTCTTCCTTCCGAGGATTCCTCCAGGGAACTCATCGCCCATTCCGAGTCTCCCTTATAGACTAAAACATTTTTTTTAAAACTCTCCCTAGTACCATGTCTTCATGGATCCCGGTTAATTACATTGATTCCGTCGTGACATTTCATGGGGTTTGGTTTTGGAAATAACCTTCTATTGGGGAGTTGTCACGTTGGACATCACTGGCATGTTTAGACGATGGAACACTAGCGCATCTGGGTTTCTTCCCCTTATTATAGTGCTTCTTGAGGGAATGGAAGCCTACAACAGCCAACGTGGAATGAGAGGAATTATATGCCATGGGTATGTATCTATGGTTATCCTCAGTTTATTTTTTTTAACACAGGGTATGATGCATGTTTAACATCTAGCGGAGATGGATCAGACTGATCAGAACACTAACTAGAGTGGAATAGATGGGTGAAACACTAGTGGAAACACTAGTATTTGGTCTAACACGTGGTTATTTACCTGGTTACTTCTAGGAGCAGTGAAGAGATGAATTGGCATGATCTCACCAGGATGTGGTGGTTGGGGAAAGAATCAAGATGTATAATGGATGGTTAAGTGAAGTGGATGGAGAATGGGATAGATTCAACTTAGGGATGATGGTGATGTTGGGATTGAGCCACGATGAGACTTCCTATTTATCCCCGTGGCAGGGAATCAAATTCCACGTAGTTCAGGATGGGGGTATAGAATTGGGGTGTCCGCAGAGGACAGTGACCCGATGATATACTTGGGCTTACACATGTTTATCAGCCCAAGGTTGGTCTTATGCCCGAGGGGCATACTAGAAATGTGGGTACCAATGGAGGGGACTACAATAGATTACTGTTGGATGGGGTTGCAACGGCTTACCTCTGGATGGTGTCGCAACAACTTACATATGGATGGGCATCAAAACTTCTTACCGCTAGATGGGGATCGCAATGGCTTACCGTTGGATGGGGATCACAATGGCTTACCGATGGATGGGGGTGAACCTCATTGAGGATTCTGACTTACCCTGTCTAGAAGACAAGGATCAAATACCACGTAGTTTGGGATGGTGGATGCAGTTTAACTTCATGTAGGAAAAAAAGGGGCATGCAGTGGAACGTCATGCGAGACGATGGTGGCCTGACGTGAAGGGGGTCGGAACCCGTGGTTGTTGGGCTTGAACATTGAAGAGGCTTCCAACGTACCTTGCCATTGCAAGGATCATAGTACACATAGTTCAGAATGGTATTGGTGAACCGACGTGAAGGTGGTCGGGACCAATGGATGGTGGGACTGAACCCCAGGGAGGCTTTCTACATACCATTCCTTGGCAAGGATCAAAGTCCATGTAGTTCAGAGTGGGATTGGTGAAATGACGTGAAGGTTGTCGGGGCCAACGGATAGTGGGCTTGAAAATCAGGGAGGCTTCCTATGTACCTTTCTTATAACACCCCTAGATTTCATAGTATGCTTTTTCTTCAATTTAATTCAATAACTTGTGCTAGCTGCAACAACGAGTTTAAGTGTACTATGACTTACCAAACAAGCCGTTCAAAAAGTGGTTATGAATATTATTAACTATATTTTTAATTTTAACATTCATATTTTGGTATTCTTAGATATAATATAAGGACAATTCAATTTTTCAGATAAAAGAACTATTTTTCAAAAAATGCAATTATACGTCCTATTTAATGGAGAATATTTTAAAAAAAATATTTGACACTTTTATATAATCAATTTAATGAAATTAAATTATTCTTTAGAGTTGGGATATAAAAAAAAATTTTGGATAATTTTTTTGGAACTTTTTTGATAACTTTCATATTTTGAAGAATAGTGAAAAATACTAAGTTTTAATTAAAAACCACATTTTAAATCAAAATAATTTATAGTGTTAAATTATGCATTTGAATGGTTTAGAATATAATTAGATGAAATTATTATCATTTAATACAGTTTAGGTTATTATATGTAATTTTACATTTAAATTTGACATAAACACAAGTCAATCTTTTGATAGTTTTTACTTTTTAAAAAACCCGCTTTTTGGTTTTGACAACGAGAATTAATTATATATTAATTAATCCAACTTCTATGTTTTTAATTTGGTAAAATATAGTTAATTTTTTAATTCAGAATATCGAAATTATCATCGGGTGAATTTTTTGTATTTTTCTAAAAACATTCAATTTTTGATGAATAGTGAAAAATACTGAGTTATTGTTTTAAAACAGCTTTTTCTTTAAATAATTATTAATTTTATTTAAATTTATTTTATGTCAAAATAGATATATAATACCTATATGTTTTATATGTAATTCACTGATGTCATTTTATAATAAAATTATATATAAAAATATTTATTGAACTTTTTACCGTCTTTTACCTAGATTATAGGAGAATTTTCCAAATTTCATAAAACATAATTTTACCACTTCTATGAGTATAATTTAAAAAATCCAAAAGGCACGGTTGACCTTAGAAATTAAAATGTGGTTCAATAAGATGAAAATACTTTTTTGGTGAACAATAACTTATGACTTTTATTTACCACGGTTAAATTTAAATAGAGTAATTAAAAGTAAAAAATGATATTATAATTACCATAATACATGTTATAATTATATTGGACAAGTTAAATTCGTCCAAAAACAACTTTAGGAATAAAATATGATCCTTTTGATCCACTTGGAAAAGATTAGGACATTTATTATTATTTTATTTGAAGAAGAGTTTAAAGTGTTAAATTCAAAGTTTAATAACTAAACCATTTTAATATAGGTTTATAAAAAAGTTAAATTATACTATAAAAATTCATTATAATGAAAAAAATATTTCCTAAATCATGATATTTTATTTATAATTTTTATACATTAAATAATAAAAAAAATTTAGTATACAATGATGATGCAATAATTACCTTATTAATGAATGAATAAAATAATTGTTATTATAAATATTAAAATAAATATAATATTAATGTTGTTAAGACATACAAGAATATTCTAAGTGAATATGAAATGTTAGGTTTGATTGAATTTATCTTTGTTCAATTAATAAAGTTGTGATTACTTAAAAAAACAAATAATAAATATTGTCAAAATTGACACAAATAAGTTTTTAAAACAAATATTATATTATTAAATTATATAATCTTCCTAAAAATCTAAGGTTTGGCCAAAGGTCTTAAATAATATTATATATGAAATTAAGGAACCACTTTAAGTTATCTTTGAAGTTTATTGTATATTTATTAACCATATAATGTAAGAATACAATAAGACACGGTAAAAGTTAAACTACTTAACTAATTGTTAAAAGTAAAAAATAAGGTTAATATGGTGACATAAAATTGTCTAAAACCTATTTTATAAGAGTATTTAGACCCATACCAATCTTATCATCTAAATAAATAAATTTTTATCCATTAGAAACCTAAAATTATTTTATAATAAAATAATATTTCAAGCTTTTCTTAAGGTTCCCTCACCCCTCTTATAAAAAGGTTACATCCTCTTCTCTCAAAATCACACCTCCAAATACATTTGGATCAACCAATACCTACCTAAATATCCTCCCAACTTCCATAAAATAAACATATAGTCCTTAATTTGATCAGAAATCCATCCTATGGAGCCCTTTCGATCAACTCAAAAGGAAATACCTGAAGAAGAGGTAATAATTTCACCACCCTTTTTCAAGTTCTTTTCTTCTTCCACTTCCTCTTTATTTTTTGTTTACATACTAAAATAATAGCTCTGGTAACTCCTAAATACTGTGATGTTATTATAAATATGGTACAACTATATTCGTTATTGTATCCATCCTATAAATGATAGTGTCACCATACGTGCATATGTACGGCTTACCGTCTCCAAGTCTTGGTGTAGTTTGTTATCCAAAGAATTCATTATTTGGATGGGTATAATAATTCGTATAGATGATGTAAATAATAAATATAACATGTTAATAATTATGTTTATATGATATACTATCCAATTACATATGATTTCACCATCAAAATAATGATATTGTCGCTCGTGCGTACATACGGCTTACCGTCTCCACGACGTGATGAGATGTCATTCCCCATTGTAAACATTGAAGAATAATTTTTATTTGATGATTAAAAATAATTGTTAAATACATGATATCATTTTGGACATGAATAAGATACATCCTATACATAAAAACACTACTTTTGTAACAAAGCATATAAAGGAAAACGAATTAGTTAACACCCCAAATGATGATACTATTGAAATATCATTAACAAAGAAATATTAAAAGATCCTAATTGATATCATATTAATGTATATGGTTCTTTTATAATTTAATAACAATGATTTCACCATTATACAGGATGTTAACCTACCCTCAACCAAGGATATGTTCATGGTAAGGGTTAATTTCACAATCTCATTATATTCTGAGGTTGTTTTTACGTAAGTATCTATAGGGACATATTTATTATCCATGTCCATGTTTCATAAAAGAGTTTTCAAAGGGATTCTTTTTAAGGGAATATTTTAATAAAACATCATTTTAAATTTTTTAAAGATTTATTCTTCTAAACCTTTCTCATTAATTTCCATATTTTTAAAATAGTTTTAAGGATTTATTTATATGGACATGAATGTTTTTAAATTTTAATTCATTTCAAAAGATTCAAAGTGGTATGGGACAATTTGATTCAAAAATATCTTTTAAATGAATTCTTTTATAAATTATGCGACTTTTAAATTATTTCATGAAAAAGGGATATTTCTCTCAAATATTTTTGCTGATCATTTTCAACTATGTCAACATCCTTTATGGGATGTTATTCTTGATCAAGGTTGATTTATTATAAAAATATTCTATATTGTATTGAAGGTTTTGTGATATGTTTGACTGTGGATGTGTTATTTTTATACCATTCATGGTTTATGGATAAGGTATTTACATTTCATATGCTAGTTTTAATATGAATATTTATGTTATGTTTAAACTTTTTTATATGAGGAATGCATTGGACTTAGTAAGTGATGGGTGGAGCCTGTTTTAGCTCCTTAATGCATCGGCAAGTCTCATGAGACAAACTATTTTCTTGGAATAAGTCCTTGAAAAAATATTATTTGTATTATTGGAACAAGGCCTTGACTATGTGGGTATGAAGTATGGAATTATGCATTCCATCATTATGAAATTGGCTATTTGATATTGCATGTGATTATTCGGCCAGTAGAATATCCCTTGAATAAGTAAATGACATTACTTGATTTATATTGGTAATAATATATAGAATTTTATGTTTAAAGGTATTATGTTTTAGTCTTATACATTACCTTAAATTTTTATGCTTATTTATTAATGTTTCCTCTATATTGTTATCCTTACTAAGTATCTATGCTCGCCCCTTTCTCTGTTTAATTTTTCCCCAGAAACGAAGAAGTATATTATGACTGACATGCAGGGATAGACTAAGCGATATAAATTTGGTGAATGGATACAATGTTTTTATTGTATTTTATTTCATAATGTAATGTTACATTCAAGTATGTAATATATTTTCTAAGACTGCTAAACCGACCAGTCCTTCAGACTTGATTCCTTGTAATGATGCCAATGTATTAAAATAATGCAATGACTCTAGGTAACTGGGGTCGCGACATTTCATTGGATTTTCAAGGACCAAAGTCCACATTATTAAGAATGGGTTTGGTGAACCGACTCGAAGGTGGTCGATACTAATGGATGGTGGTCTTGAACCTCATGGAGGCTTCCTACATACCTAACCTTGGAAATAATCAAAGGCCATGTAGTTCAGAATGGATTTTGGGAACAGACATGAATGTGGTCGGGATCAATGGATGGTGGAATTGAACCTCAGGGAGGCTTTCTACGTACCTTTCCTTGGTAAGTTTCAATGTCTACGTAGTTCAGAATGGTTTTGGTGAACCGATGAGAAGGTGGTTGGGACTAATGGATGGTGGGCTTGAACCTTAGGGATGATTCCTATGTACCATGCATTGGAAATGATCATACTCCACGTAGTTCAGAATGGGTTTGTGTGTGGGGCTTACACTATAAGCTGACCTAGAAAGGATGTCATGGTCGATGCTTGCTCTAATCCCACGTTAGTCATTCTCGGTGTGAGAAACAAGAGGCATCAAAGACTAGACAATCACGTCATGAAAGGTGATTCCGTGGGGATTATATTTATTTAGAGGCCTAAAAAGGAAACATGGGCTTACACATAGTCAGCCTCCCAAATAAGAAACAGGGGATTATGCGTGGTTAGCATCCCAAAGAGGAAATAGGGGCTTACGCATGGTTAGCAGCCCAACGTGATGGATATTGGGACTTACTCCAGGGTAGAGGCCTAGGTGGCTACCAATCCCAGCAAGAGAGGGATTTATAACCAAAGAAAGTAGGTCATTGATGCCCAACCCCCTCTCTAGCCCATGGCACTGAGGAAGAGAGGAGGGGTAGGGATCCTACCTCCCGCAAAAAAATCTAGGGGCTTACACAATGGTTATTGCCCTATCCCTGAAGACAATAGTCACTCCAATAAAAATGATCTCATTTCAGGTGAGGAATGATTTCACTCCCGTAGAGACCAATGGGCGTGCAGAATATCCAAGGTGGCGGAACCCGCCTACGACACATGGGAAAAGGTCACAGTTTAACGTCATGTGCTAAGAACAATAGTGCATGTTAGTTTAACATCATGCAGCTCGGACGGGGTGGGTGCACTTCACACCCCTTAGGACTTACATAAATGATACCCACCCGCCCTTGAGGAAGGGAAGGAATCAACAATGGTATGTTGAAGGAGTGTAATGGAGTGATCTATTGAGGGGTCCATATTACCGTGACTATGTGAAGAAGAAATATTTGTTAGCAAGAATATTAGGGATTTTGTGCGGCATACGCATGGAAGCATCCCGGGTGCCGCTAAGGAGCGGAAATGGTGAATGGGGACGCTTCCCATAATGTCTTCCTCATGTCTGTCCATGAGGGAATCCCAACTCATTGTTGTGTTGAGGAATATAATTGAGGTCCACACCTATGCTCTAGTGCACAAGCAGGATAATGCCAAGGGTGTTGGAATCAGTCCAAACAAAGGGAGATGAAATGTGTAAATCACATGCCCAACATTCAGAACGCGATGAGGGTGGCATGATGATGGAGTATTACTGTTGACAGTGTTTGAAACACAACATCCATATCGCATTAGCCTAAAATGGGGACAAACAAATGATGGTCAACTATTGACCATTTTTGAAACACATGACTCAAATTGAAGATTTTTCCAAGGTCTTTTGGGGCATTGGCTCAGAACGGTAGGTGAGATGAGGTGGCATGGGACCAGACCATTAGGTGATCCCTTCAGACCCAAAAGAGGATGAATATATCAATGAAGGATATGGAAATCGTGAGGTGGTGTGATGGAATGTTTGAATGGATTCCAATGCTATTAATGTTAGGCCACAATGATCCTGGCATGATGCATCTTATGCTTAGAACATAACACATATCTTATTTGGAAGAAGAGGAATCCTATTATAGAATTATAGGGCATGCTATAGATTATAGTCATGTAGAGATGAATTTTGGAATCTAAAGCTTGGCGCATAAGGAATCTCTAGTTTATAGAAAGAGGCATCTTATGTTTGGAACATAGGGTGTACTACAATTTATAGTCATGTAGATAAGACTATTGGAATCTAAATATTGGATCATAAGGAATGTCTTGTTTGGAGCAAGAGGCATCCTATATTTTTAAAGTAGGGAGCACTATAGTTTATAGTCATGTAGAGAGGTCTATTGGAATCTTATGCTTGGAGCATAAGGCATATCTTGTTTGGAGAAAGAGGCATCCTATATTTGTCACATAGGGTGTACAATAGTTTATAGTCACGTGGAGAAGACTATTAGGAAAAAGGTGCATGGGAATGGATGATGTTGGGGCTTGCACAAGAGTGTCCCTTTCTGGTTCAACTGGGCATAAGAGTTGTGTAATGGGGTTTGGATGAGTTACTCGAGGAATGGATTGACTGAAGGTAATTAGGGAATTGATGATGAGAATCTCAACTCAAGATGTGGGAAATTAACCAAGAGGAATATGTCGACTCAAGGTGTTTCTTGGTGTGCAGAGGAGTATGTCAAATCACGGTATTCCATAGGTGGAAGGTAGATGCACATAAGGATGAAATGGAAAATGTCGGCGTCGCGACCTGAAAACATCGTGGTGCAGCATAGGTGCATGAAATATTGGGCATCTTGGCACTATTGCGTAGTACATGGATGGTTGGCATGCAATAGGGAAGGATTTTCATGAAGAATGGAAGTATTGCGCACAATAGGGGAGGTGTGTGCACAATATGGGATATGTGCGCACATTTGGGGGTCATGCGCGCAATAGCGAAGGAATTGGATGCAATAGGGGAGGTTGGTGCACAATAGATGATCTTTGCACGCAATAGGGAAGGTGAGTGCAATAGGGGATCCGTGTACACAATTGGGTAGGAGTTTTGTGCAATATGAGGGGTTTGCGCACAATGGGGAATGTGTGTGTGCAATTACACAGGTGCAACATTGGTGCGTGAAAAATTGGGCATAGTGGCACTATTCCATGTAAAAAATATATTTTGCACAAAAAATTGGGAATGGTGTCCCCTTTACGTGAAAAGTGATGTTTTTCATGCAAGATGGTGGGTTTTCCGTGAAAGCACCAGAAATTAGGACTTACGCGCATTACAGCGGCTTCCGACCTCCGGGGGCCCTCTGGGAAGAAGAGGGTGAACTTGTATTTATAGGAGAATCCTTGAATGTCAGTTCATGTAAAATTCCATTCCAATTTTCTGCACAAAGCTATTTTAGGTGAATGATTCATTTTTTATGATCAGGATTCCATTTTATGCGCATGATTCTGTTTTTACGCACAAATCCATACTTTTCCCCAAAACCAACATGGATGGCCATTTCCAACAGCCCAACATCGAAGTGCCTTAAATTCTGATCCGTTAATCTGTTTGGGTTCCATGACCAGTAAAATCGAAGCTTGTAGAATGATCTATGACCTGGGATTATATATTAAAGCTTTAAATGAATTACATGGAATAGTTTTCTGGTTCCAACAATAGTATTAAAATAATAAAAATAACTCTGAAAGAACTACAATTATTATCAGAGTATGAATAATTGATAAATAAGAATGTTTTAACAAATGAAATGTGGAATCATAAAGTTGGACCTCTCTAATAATTGACTATCTATCCAATGTCATAGAATAAATAAATAAATAATAAAATGGATGAGGATATACTACCATCCTCAAGCCACATTCAAACTTGATCATTGAATACTCATCCAAGAGATCCTACTAAATTATCTAATCATGGGCTTCTTCTCTTCCTAAACCTGATATTTCTGATGTATACTCAGTAACCCAAGTTCCATATAAACTCGAGTATGATTTGATTAAAACTCAATAGGCATCCACCAATGGGTTCACATGTAAAAAAATAAAGTAATGTATTCACAATTTATATGCTCAGGAAAATAAATAAATTATATTTAAGTGATCCAAAGGATCAATGGTGACACCAGAATCAATCGTACCCATTGCAACACCATCTTGAGTGTCTTTAAGCATGATACCTATCCTCTAAGGTAATCACATATTACCCTAGAGTATCATGAACTTTCATAAATATGATGTAACCAATACATCCTTGTAAATATCCTAGAAATAATAGATAAAAACAAGATCAAATACATATCATAAGATGTATCCTTGGAATCTCATCATTATAATATTAAAATCTAGATCATCATAGGTAATTTCAAGAATCTAAACAGTACATGATTATTAGAAGCTAATTCTGGAAGGTAATTCTTAGAATATTATCATATTAGGTGAATGATATGGATACTTTATGGTATCATAAGATTTCAATATATAAAAATAGATATATCCTACTAAATATCCATGGAATCCAAGTCATCAAGTGTAACAACCATATCCTAGGAATACAAGGTGTCCATAGTCATTAGGTTTACAAGTTTCATACTATTAGTCATAGTAATCTCATAGAATAAAGAATAGAAGTGGGATCTTTGGTGTACTTTGAATTCAAAAAAATTAGATAAAATAGTGAGATCCCAGGTAGTAACCAAGAAAATCAGGTCGTCAGGGGTATAAATTAAATCCTAAGATGAATATAAGGTTTCTCATTCATAAAAAACAAAAAGATATTTCATGCCTCCTGTAATATATCATATTTTTGGTCCCAAAAGGTACATTAGTGATATATTTTTTGAGATGAGGGTGAATAAAGGTATGAATTGTTTTTTAATTTTCCCACGTACCTATGAAACCCTCACTATCCTAATATATCATAACATCACTTATTAGTATGGTCACTCTTGTGTTCATCTGTCTAAAAATGATATGATTTATTATTTTTCTTATCATAGACTTATTTTGATATGATTGATGATTTCTCAATCCATACTAACTGATAGTCATCCTATTGAATATAAATTATTCTTTTACAAAGGTCAATTTTTTTCTTAGTTAAACTGCACTGGGCTACATCCAAGGATGACACATTGATGTTTTTTCAAAGATCCAAAATCACCTAATAACTATTCAATGGTGGATTTACAATATTTCACTACTAATATTACTATAGATACTCCATTTATAATGTTTAGGGATAGGTCACTGTCACCCAAGGGTCACTCCCTTTATCCTCCACCTTTTCTAACAGATTTAGGAGGACAATATTTTAACCACGCCAGCCAATACATGGTTCATTATCTGGTTGATGTTGTACTAACTAATGTTTTTTTATCATAACACTTCTCTTTCACAACTAGGTTTTGAATGTTACTATTTGAGAAGCATCAAAATCCATATTTATCACATATTCAAGGAATATTCACTTCTTTTAGAAAGGAATATAATGAGGGAAGATCACTTTCTATACTATTCTCCTGATGAAAATGTTAATAATATTTTTTCAAAAACTCTTTATTCTTCCATAAAACTCTTTCACCTTTTCCAAACTCCTAGATTCTTTTGAATCATATCATATGTTTTGAAAATCTCCAGTTTATCAAAAATTATTCTTTTCTAGGAAACTCTTAACATTTACAAGACTTTCAATCCGCCATAATATCCCTTATACATATTTACATAGTTTCTTTCATTATGAAACTAATTGTATCATTTAATAATCACTTAAGATGTTAATTTTTGAAACTAATGTCCCAATTAATGCATTTGTGACACTCTCTTGGTCAAACTGACACATGTACTTTCTTCACAAAACTCATGTTATCATGAATATGACATGTAAGAAATACCTGCACCTAACTCTTTCAATAATCATATATTCAATATTTTCTTTATGTATTTATACTTCAAATGATAGGTGTATCCATTTATTAATATAAATTTTCATACCACTATGAAACTGCCTTGCACACCACCCTACTTTTGTGAAATATTCTTCATACACTAAACATAAATAATCTAGCATTTCCTTTCAAACATAACTCCTATATTTATATGGTTCATGTAACTTTGTCTACTTTAAATAATTCAACCTTCAAAAACACTACAAACCTTAATGAAAACCATTCTTTTACAAATATAAACAAGGAAAAAACTCACTTTCACAAAAAAATTCAAATATTCACACAACTCTTCCAACTCATGAAATCCATTTAATAAATTCATACCATTACTATTTTCCATTCCATCATGAATATTAAATTTCACAAAACATTGTGAAAATAATATTATGTTTCACATAATTGTTTTACATCCATGAAAATTATCCCTTTACAATTTTTCTTCATATGTATTTTATTCATCAGGTTCATTAAAAATATAATCTATGTGAACCTTCTTACTTTTTTATATTTTCCTATAAAAACAACCCACATTCACTCAAACTTATCTATTCTAATTAAAAATTGAATATATCAAGGTATTAATGGTCCCAAAACTTCTCTATGAAATTTTTATAATGTATCCCTATTTAGTTTCTCTTTAATCTTGGATAGCTTCATGTTTTCTCTCTATGAGATCAGAATATATATTCCATGAACTCATATTGGTTCAAAGAGTCCAAATATTTCCATTTATTAGAAACAACACCATCTCATCAAAAAATTGAAATAGATAACATCAAATCCAACATTATCTATCACAAAATCTAAATAGGAACACCACATAAAATATTACAACACAACAAGGCTGACAACAGAGAGGGTTGATAATGAATCTAACATAAGACATTTAGGAAAACCAATTCCCATTATTGTGAAACAATACCCCCTTTAGATTTTTTTGGAAACAGTCATATGGTTTATTTTCCTATATCATGATTCCAACTGAAAAGCCTTTTTCAATACTAACTATCTATGAAAAACAATAAAAATTATTTATTTTTGTTGGAAATTGATGTCAACTATTTCACAATGTGTGGTATATGAGAGGGCCACTTCCTTCATAACCACCATGTAACTACATTCATCATGAACCCCATAGGCTAAACCATAAGGAACCATCAAATCTAAATTCAAATCTTCAACATAATAATATATTCATACATAAATTCCTAAAACCCTTATGAAGGGATGGTTAGGAACACACATGCATCCATGATCCTTTCTACTCCGTGTAGAAAATACCAATGGATTTATGATCTTTTCTGTCCAACATTAACATTGAATCAAAAGTATACATAATAATTTATGTGATTAAAATAAAATCTTATTATACATATTCCATGGGAAAAGTGTGTCTCCTTTAGTATTTATATCATTCTCCCCTTTTCTTCAAGATATTAGATGTTATAGGCTTCCATATTTTGATATAATTGAGACCAGACATTAAATAATTTATAATTTTCTCCTTTATCATCTTTATTCCTAGGGGTATTTATACTCCACCGTTTTCATCAAGATCCATGCATCTAATGAGGATTGACAACTCACCCCTGTGATCTGTAGCACCATCTAATATTATATCCACTAGTAAGATGCACATATTTACTTCTTATCCTACATCAATGATTCATATTTAACTTTCTATTTGATCAAACTCTTTAGAAAAAAATAATTTTTCTTATATATATTTTTTTAAATAATATTTTTAGCTGGTGAGATTAACAAACAGAAAAGACACATTAACTAAAATTCAAAGACTACAGATTCATGAATTACTATAGGAAACATGTATTAAAGTTAATTGTAGGACCGAAATAGTATATGTAGATGCTCAAATACAATAGGGGGGGGGGGTGAATTGTAAGTTTAAAAACATTCTTTTTTAACCTTAAGAAAAAATATGTTTAAAAAAGGTAAAAAAGGTAAATTCCCAAACCCTTTTTAGTTCTAACTTCAAAACAAATATGATTACGGTCTTAAAATATGAATCCGAAATAGAAATTTAAGAAAAAATTTCATAGTGAAAGATTCCACCTTAAAGCGTATTGAATCTTATTTATCCAAGTAAGTAATACTACAAGAAATTATAAGAAAGTAAAAGAAAGTTATACATTACTTCTTAATGAAAATAACATAGAAATAAAACTTTGAACAAAAACATAAAACAAGTAGTAAATATTTTAACCCAAGTAGTAGGGTATCCATCCACCTTGGATAATGGTCTATTGATTGATACTTTCAAGGAATTATAACTTACCCACACCAGGGTGATCCCTCGATAAGAATATTTGTGTCTGTCTTTATATCCCCCCAATCCCTCGAACATTAATGTTTTCAGAAACTCTATCTTCCTATCCCAGGAAGCCCTAGATGGTACTCAGAAAAAATCAGTGTCGCATGCAGCAAGATGAACAAGTTCTTCATGGTTGAACAAGATGTTCCTTAAATGTATAAAGCCTGAGAGTAATTCTCTCTATAGAAATCACTTCAAAGCATGAAGTCTCTAGGATCTTGGAATAATTATGTACTTGTTCAAATGAGCTACTATTTATAGGAAAAACTTCAACGGTCGACTCCCTCCTCTAATGGTCATATTTTCCATGAATCTCAGAGGGACCTGTATATGTTTCACTCAACCAAATGTTAGTTAGAAACAAATTTTATGACATCGTTTCATACATAAAAAATCATATTTAAGAAAAATGATGTATCTTAACCAAATACGAAAATCCTAAATCAAGAGAAAAATTGGAATCCGCAATCTAAATGTATAAAATATTTGATACTATAAACATGGATAATCAGATTCTATTTTACAAGGAATTTAGAGTCTTAATTATGAGGAATTTGGAGTCTAAATTATGAGGAATTCAGATTCTGAATTATAATGAATTTGGAGTCAGAATTCTAAATAATTTGGAGCCTGAATTTCAGGGAATTCAGAGTCTGAATTTTAGAAAATTTGGAGTCTAAATTTTAGAGAATTCAGAGTCTGAATATTAGAGTATTATGAGTCTAAATTTAGAAAATTTGGAGTATGGATTATAGAGAATTTAGAGTCTGAAAAGAGTAGAATCTATATCCAAGATTTTATAAAATTATGATATTTTAGATAAGGATTCAAAATTTTGAATTAGTAATAAAATGAACATTATTTTGAGGGAACATAAAATGAGACAATGAAAAAAAGGGCAAGGATAAAATTTTCCTTTGAGATAGGAAATTTTCATTAAGAAATTAATACTTAGAGAAATATAATTTTCCTTAATATAACTTTTTTGCGATTTTCAAAACATAGTGGAATGGAAAATTCATAATAAAACCTTATTGACTCAAAAATCACCCCATTTTTGGAAAGTAGAAGAAACCCCTTTGAAAAAATAATACAGGGGATAAATATTTATATTCAACTCTCAAATGAAAAATGTATCTCCCTTTATTTATGAAAGATTATGAAAAAAACAAACACCCCTTTAGGTTTTGGAATCCTTATGGTTTATATTTTTTACTTTCTTAGATAAGTTACTTTTTCTTGTATAAGAAATTCATCTTTAATTATACTCCCCATTAGATACACTCCCCTGGACATAGGGAATACTATTATCTATACTTAGTATTATTTTGATCATTATTTTCACCCCCATTATGATTTTATAAAAGGAATAGAGAATGAAAAAATGGTACCTGAAATATTAGAGTTATACAAAATGAAAAAAATTAAAGGATAGATTTTTTTATTATAAAATGAAAAATTGATACTGGATAAAATAAAACAAAATATCGGAATTGGCAGGAAAAATTATTCATCATCATTTTCCTTCCATATAATATTCTTCAAGATAGATTTTAACTTCTTGAGATCCTTCTAATATTTCTCAAACCTCTTGAGAAAAATTTCTCAGTCCTGATTATTCCTTTCCAAAGCCTTACTTTTTCATCATGAGACTTAAAGATTTATGTCTAAGAAATCACTACATTTTCTTACTAATTAAAATTTTCTTGCAACACTTCCTTGTGTTCCTATTATCTCTTAAAAAAACTGAATTCAACTTCCCATTCAAATATTTATCCTCTTTCTTCCAGGCTAGTTGCTCAAGATTCAGTTTCCCTGTAAAACTTGTAGTTTTATTTTTGATCCTATCATCTGAATTATCAAAAGAATCATTCATTAAATCCTGTAATTCATCAAAAATTACCCTGAATTCAAAAGATCGTTTAGACCATTTTTCTATTTCCTTACATGATCTCCTGTAAGCATCATTACCAATGTGAATGGTTTTAAAATATTCTCCAATCTTGATAAACATTTCCATTACCATGTTTAATGAATACAACTTCTGATTGAAGGTGTGTTAAAGCAGATAAAATCGAGAATCAATAATAGGAATTAGGGGTATTATGTTTTTTGACCTCTTTAAATACTATAAAACCATATCTCGACCCATGGAATATGATTCAGAATCTCATTCCCTTACAAGGGAGGATTTATTGTCTAGCTATTCAGATTTCCTCTTTGATAAACCACTGACATCCTTATTAACAACCACCACCTTCTTCGGTGTATCATCAACCACTGAATTTTCTTTTTCTACATTGTAAGTAGTCTTCTTATCCCCTGGAGACTCAATATCGATATCTAAAAGATGTACTATTTTATCTTCATCAACCTATTGTTTCTCAGTATCTTTCTTAACATCATCAGGTTGGATGAAATAATGGCTGCTACTCTCATCATTAGAAGGTTTATTAACCTCTCCATATTCATCATCCTCTTTTCCCTAGGAAATAATTTTGGTTGACTCAACCTAGGATATCCGGATTGAAATATTTTCATAAGGACTTTCCTTCTCATGATTTTATTCAACCTGATTTATCACATCATCACTCTAACAATCATCATATTATTCTACTATTTATTCTTCCTGAACAATCTCTTATTCCACTTTATATTATAGAATTGAAAATTTCTTTCCCATAGTCTTTACTAGAAATGATTCATGGAGAAAGGATTCCAGTAACTGAATCTATCTAGAGTCTTTTTCTATATCCTTGTGAAGTGCTTAACAAATCTCAGCTTCAGATATTTTCCTCTTAAACTTATTTTTAATTTCCTTTTGAGATCTTCAGCAGCTTAAATTTTTAGTGATTTTTCATCATCAATATCTATTACAAAGCTTGTATATCCTTCTTTCTTGTTGTTCTTATGTTACCTCTACATAGCTACTACTTCATGAGGGAATGTTTTTTTTTTGGTTTTGGAAGAGATGACTGAGTTTCTGGTATAGCTTCTTTTTCCTTGGGTTCTGGTTCTTTCTCCTTTCTATTCTTATGGTCTTTCATAGATGTTTCTGATAGATCCACTTTATTAGATAAATATTCAATCTCACTTTCAGAGGGATCATAAAACTCTAAATAATTGTTATTAAACCAACATTCATCCTCCTCAACATATCATCACTTAACAACATGATACTAATGGTTCGTGGTTTAGAACTACATGGAATTTTGAAGGATTATATGAAGAGAAATAACTTGATAATATGGAAAGATACATGAATATTTGTTACTTTGGAGGTATATTCCTGATGTTGGGGATACTCATAAGAATTTACTTCCCCAGGTTCACCTTTCTTTGGTAAACTAAAAAGTCCAGAATGATGATATCACTTTTCATTAAGTATCCCTTGTATAATTTTCTTAGAATTAAGAATCCATGTACCCATAATTATAGAAGCTTTATGTTTGTTGAAAGATGGTTAATATTTGGTGATTTGACTCCTTTGAGTCCAAGTCACTCTATTTCCTTTTCATTTTCAAAACTAACCGATTGATCTGGAAACTTGTGAGTATCAAAAATTTCCTCACCTTCATATTTAACTCCAAGAATATTTTCTTCCATATTAAAATATAGGGAATAGATTTTTCCATATCTTATGAATGAAAAATTCTCCCTTCCACCTTCTTCATAAAAACATAATGTATAATAAAACTGTGTTAGTAAGTCAGGGTAATCTGGATCCTGACTATTTTGCTTGGCTGCACCAAAATTCTCCCAAACCTTCAGATTAATATTTTTTGTAATCAAGGAATTATACTTATTAAATAATTTTGGGTCATCAAACATTTCCATATAGATTTTCCAATCCTTGATTTCCTTGACTGAAGACATATTTTTTTCGGGGAAGCTTCCAGTGACATTGAAAGTGTAAGAAAACTCAGAGAACCAAAATGGGATATTTGAAGAGGGGTAGAGCGTTGGCCTAGAAGAACATGAAAATTGATGTGGGACAAAGAATAGGGGGAATTTATATATAAATTTAAGTGATATTTAAAATTCCCAAATTGATAAAAATGTTGAAATACCCACAATATGATCTAAAAATTGAGATGAATGCAAAAAAAAAGATTTTTTAAATTTTATTCTTTTGAGGTTTTAATGAAAAAAAGAATTTAAGGAAAGTGAATCTGATATAGTTTTCCTAAAACAAGATAAAAATACCAACAAGTACGAAATTCAATTATGAAAATTTAAGTAAGGAAACATGTCTTCTGGATTTTCCAACAAATTTTTATTAATGAAAAGTATTATTCCGATGAATAATAGATTTTGAAGGGAATTTTTTGATTCTGAAAAAAATGACTATGAGAAAAGGAAAAATTGGTCATGAAAAATTTGATTATGAAAAAAAATTTGGATATGAAAAATTTTATTATGGAAAAAAATTTGGTTACAAAAAACATGATTAAGGAAAAAAATTTGTTACGAGAAATTTGATTAAGAAAAAAAATTGTTATAAAAAAGATGTTTAAGAGAAAAAAATTGGTTACGAAATTTTTTTAAGAAAAAACTTTTGGGAAATAAAAAATTTGATTATAGATTTTTTTTGAAAACAGGGAAATGTACTCCCCTTATGAAAATGAATTTCTCAATGTAAGGATATGAGTTTGAACAAAAAGTTAATATGAAATATTACCTTATAGTTATCATTCCTAAATTTTTTTTAAAGTATTCAAATATATTAGAGGGTAATGATTTTCTAAAAATATTAGCTAGTTGATCTTACATTTTGACAAATTGAAGAATGATATCTCTATTAAGTGTGTGATCCCGAAAAAAGTGATGCCTAATATATTTGTGTTTTTCACATGAGTTATTTGCAAGGTTTTTCCTTAGAGAAATAGAACTTGTTTAATCGCAAAATATATGTTTTTTTGGTAAAACACATTCCATAGTCTTTGAGTGCATGTTGCATCCACAAAACATGAGGCCAACAAATTCATGTTTATACATATTGAGTGTTAGTAATGGAAAGTGCTACTAAGTTTTTCTTCTTTCATAACCAAGATACAAACTAATCTCTTAAGACGTGGAAAGTTCCGGATGTAGTTTTTCTCTCCATTCTAAATCCACAAAAATTAGCATGTGAATATTTTTTTTAAAATAAAATCATTTCTAGAAGTATAAAAAAGTCTTAGATCCATTGTTATCTTTATACTAAGAAAAATTATTTTAAATTCTTTTAAATGACATTCCTTTGGATTATATTGTTATTTTGAAAATAAGTATACTGAAAACATTATGTTTGTATGACAAGCCATTTTGTATAATAAATATCATATCATACATCTAAAAGACGTTTGATATACAAGTTTCCCATCTTCATCAATATATAAAGAATTTGAGGTTTCGATTGTAGTTATTATACTTTCAAGGTTTTCATATCCATAATTTTAAGAAGATCTTTAATATACTTATGTTATGATATATAAGATCTTTTGGGTTTCTGAGAAATTTGAAATCCTAAGAAAAATGTAAAATCACCCATCATACGCATCTCAAACTCATATTTCCTTAGATTCACAAATGAATCATTAAAGATTACTGAGTTGAAAAAAATATAATGTCATCCATATAAATTTGAACAATCCAAACATTTTTCTTTACATTCTTTATAAAAATAGTTGGATCAACAGTTTCCATAACATAATTTTTTTGTAACAAAAATCTTGTATGTCTATCATACCAGGATCCAGGGGATTGTTAATGACCATATAAAGCTTTGGTATATTGGAACACCTGTTTTGGATGTTTTGTGTCTTCAAAGAGAGTAGGTTTTTCAACATAAACATCCTATTGAACTTATCCATTATAGAAATCCCATTTCACATCCATTTGAAAATGTATGAAATTAAATAATGATGGAAAGGCATGTAAAATATGAATAGATTCAAGACCAGCTACTGAAGAATAAGTTTCTTCATAGTCTATTCCTTCTTTTTGATTATAGAATTCAGCAACTATTCTGGATTTATTTCTCATTATGATTCCATTATCATCACATTTAATTATAAAGACCCATTTTACTCTAATTACAGAAGTCTCCTTAGGTATTTCAACCATGGTCCAGACATTGTTACTTTCAAATTAATTTAGCTCATCTTGCACGGATTTAATCCAATCATCATCACCTAAAGCTTCATCAGTGCCTTTTGGTTCTAATTCAGAAAGGAAATATAGATGTCCTACTTCATTTATTAAGGAAATTATAGTCCTTACATGTTGATTTACATCACCTATGACACTATCAGTGGGATGATTTTTAAGAAACAACTGATATGGTTTTTGTAAAACATGTTCGTCAACATAAGATAGAATTTTTTGGGGGGTAAATACTTCCGATTTTTTTAGGTATTTTACTTATAAGAAGAAAATTCTATCAAAGAATAATCATCAGTTTTTGAAAATAATTATGAGGATTTAGGTTGGGGTTTTTTAGAAACAAAATGATCAGTTTCATAAAATTTAATATGCGCTGTTTCTTCAACATTACAAGTATTTTTGTTAAAAATCTATAATCCTTAGATGTAGTGGAATATTCTAGGAAAATTCCTTCATCATATCTGGGTATGAATTTTTGTAAGTTATCATTATAATTCAAAATGAATACTTTTAAACTAAATAATTTGAAGTAGGAATGTCTAGGACTTCTAAAGTCCATAACTCATAAGGTGTTTTGTTAAGAAAGGCTCTGATTAAATCTCGATTTATAGTATAACAAGTAGTACTAATAGCTATAGCCCAAAAATGTTTAGCAATAAAATATTCACTGAATATGGTTCTAGTTATCTCTTGAAGAATTTGATTTATTCATTCAATAACACTATTCTGTTGAGGAGTTCTAGGGGATAAGAAGTTAGGAGTAATGCCTTTTTTACTACAAAAAGATTTAAAATATAAATTTTTTAATTCTCCTCTATGAACACTATGAATACTTATAAAAGGTTTTTTTTCTCATTTTTAGCTTGGGATCTAAATGTTATGAAATAAAATAAATCTTCATATTTATTTGCTAAAAAATAGACCCATGAAAATGTAGTGTAATCATCAAGTAAAACAAAAGATAATATTTTTCTCTAATACTTCCTGTTTATGTTGGTCTAAAAGATCCATATACACAAATTGTAATTCATTAGAAGTTTAGGCCATACTCAATGATTTAATACTTTATTTATGTTGAATTCTATATTGACATGGTTTACAAAACTTTTGAAGAATCAAATCTAAGCTCAACTAGATCCTTAAAAAGACTTTTATTTGAGAGTTTTTATAGGTTCCTAAGGTTACCGTGTCTTAGTATGTTATGCCATAACCAATATTGATCTTCCATTGCACTAAGTAAAGGTAGATATTGGATCCTATGGTCTTCTATGTTTCGTATATATACATTATCTTGCCTATGAGGAGAAAGAATAAACTCTTCCTTTGCATTTTGTACGAAGAATTTATCATTCATAAAATTCACTAGGTAACCTTCATAACAAAATTAGATTATACTAGTGAGGGTGTTATTGAGACCTTTAACACATAAAACATTCGAAATCAAAGATTCTCCAAGAATAACAATGTTAACTATACTAACAATTTCTCCCTAACAATTTTCTCTGAAAGTTACTTTTCGTCCTTTCGTCTTGATAATATTTTAAAAGAATATTTTGTTACAATTCATATACTAGGAACATCCAATATCCATGTAATGTGTATTTTTGATGGTAATTTCTTTATTTTCCTAAAAAAATAGAGTTAGACTTTCAGAATCTAAAATTTCTTGGATCTAGAAATTTAAGTGAGTAGAATTTTATGAATCAACATTTGCATAGAAAAATATTTTTTATAAAAACCTAATGATTTGGTTTTATTTAAAGAAATTTTTTTCACCCAATGTACACCACATTGAAACTTAGTGAAAAATAGAGAACACTGGGGAACAAAATAATTATTACTAAAAATAGGTTTTAAGTGAGTATAACCAAATCCAGGACTATTCCTTTGAAGACGAATTTGTGAATACATTTTATCAAATTATTTCCTTCATGAATTAAAATTGGATAAAAGATTCATTATGGAAAAAATTTTGGATTTTATTCTGATGAATATATTATTATCTTCAAATTTATTAGTTTTTGAAATTGAGTTTTCCACCAAAATATTTTTCTTATAAATAACACTTTCAATATCCTTAGAATGTTTATCCTTCTATGAAATAACTTTATTAAGGTTTTTAGAAACACTTTTGAAATCATAAGTTCTCTGATCAAGATCCTTATAAATATCTAATAATTCTTTAGTTAAAATAGAAATTCTAGAATTTGATTTATTTAACTTTTTTTATCTTACTATTTTCATTTTGTAGTAGTTTAAAAAATCTAGAAACTTCTTCAAATGAAATTAAGGTATTATCTTCAGATGAGTAGGATTCATCATCTGATGAATCATAATATTCTTCATTTTGAAAATTTGTATTTAAAGAAATATTTTTTAAGGATTCAAAATTGTGTACCATATCCATAAGAAAATGATTTTCAATAGGTACTCTGCCTATAAGATCAATATTCTTCTGACCAAAAGATTCATAATCTGAAGATTCATTTGAAGAGTCACCACCACTGGCACTCCAAGTGCCATTTGATTTCAATACTTTCTTAGCCTTTTCTTTTTAGTACTTCTTTCTGTTTCTCTCAAAACACTTTTCCTTCTTATCTTTTCTTTTAAGAATAGGACAACCATGTCTGATATGTCCTACCCTTTTACATTCATAAAAGATTACTTAAGAATATTTCTTGTCATTTATATCATTATTTTTATATCTATACTGAAAATATTTCTTTCCCATACGATTTTTCATCCTTCGAGAAATATTATCTAATTAATTCTCAGATTGATCACTATCACTAGATTTAGTTATAACAACAAATATCTTAATTTTGGATCTATTTACTCTTTCTAGAATCTTAGATGTAGTAGTGAAAAATAAACATCCATTATCATTCTTATTTTTGATGAAATAATCATCTATCTTCATCTTTATTTAATTCGGAATAATACTTTCAAATAACTCATCAATATTAATTTTAGATATTTCCCTATTTTCATCAACAATTTTCCTTTTTGATTCCCACTCATTGGACATGATATCAATTATTTTATCTATAAGAACATCATCATAAAGAACTTTATCTCCCATATATTTAAGACTATTTAAAGTGGTTATAAATATTTTTTTGTACTTTGAAAATAGGTTCTCCAAAAGAAAATAAGAATCCATGATTTTCAACACTTAACATAGATCTTCTAGCTTCTATGACATTTGAAGTCCCAAAACGCGTAACATCATGTTTCTTCCAAATGCAGTTGGAAGCATCCTAAGAAGGTACATGACTATATATATTCCTGGTCATAGAAAAAAATAATTTATTACATACCTTATAATCTAGTTGATAATCTAGCTTTTCTTGGTTAGTGATGGTTTTGACCTCTTTTTCTTATATTTTTTATTCTCCAGAAAAAAAAAATTCCAACCCCAGTCTTAATGATAAAGGTATTAATCCTATCATTCAAATATTCATAATCATTACCAGCAAATATTGATATTCTTATAGGATTAAGGATATCAATTGAACCAATATGCATACCTTCCATTCTATAAAAAAATAATTTTCCCAAAAACATATTAATAGTAAAATTTTACAAACAAGGATAAAAATATTTAAGAAAAACAAGAACAAGTAAATGTTAAGTATGAAAATTTAGAACAAAGAAAACATCAGTAAGAAAACTTATATATGAGTATACATATATCGGATAACTCCTCTGATACCAATTTTAGGATAAAACTAGTATATGTAGTGCTTAAATTAAGGGGGGGGGGTGGTGGATTGTAAGTTTAAAAAATTTCACTTTTAACCTTAAAGAAAACTATGTTTAACAATGTTAAAAAAGGTAAATCACAAACCCCCTTTTAGTTCTTAACTAAAATAAACTTACATAGGGTCTGGAAATATGAATCCAGAAGATAAACATAAGAACAAATTTCTTTGGGAATAATTTTACCTTAAACATGTTGAATATTATTTACCTTAGTAAGTAAAAGTAAAAGAAAGTATAAAAAAGTTATAATTTCAATCTTAAAAATAATTTAGAGGAAATAAAATGTAGAACCAACATAAGTAAAAAGTATGAAATCTTTCAACCCAAAGATTAGGGTACCCAAAAACCTTGAATAAAGGTCCCTTGATTTATACACTCAAGAAATTCTATCTTACGAACACTTGGGTAAGCCCTCAATAAAAAATTGGAGTATGTCTTGCTATCCAGGAAAGGCCTCGAACATTATGGTAGTCGGAACGTCTATCGTACTATACATAGAAGCCCTACATTGAACATAACAATAATCATAGTTACATGATGCAAGCCAAAAATGTTATTCACGGCTGAACAAGAAGTTCATTAAATGAACAAATTAAGGTAGTGTTTCTATCTATAGAAACCACTTCACAACATGAACTCTATAGGATCTTGGAATGATTATAAGCACATTTAAAATGAGATCCTATTTATAGGAAAAACATTAATGGTCGGCTCCCTCCTCTAACATTCATATTTTTCCTAGAATCTCAGAGAGACCAGTACACATGTCACTCAACCAACGGTTAGTTAGAAACAAATTGTATTATATAATTTCATACTTAGAAAAGCATATGTAAGAAAAATGAATTTTCTTAACCAAATATGAAAATATGGAATCTATAGAAAAAATAAAATCCAGAATCTAACGGTATAAACCATCGATTCTAGAAAATATGGATAATAATATTGTTTTACAATGAATTTAGAGTCAGAATACTATAGATTTTAGATTCTAAATTCTAAGGAATTCAGAGTTTGAATCATGAGGAATTAAGAGTCTAAATTTTGAGGAATTCTTAGTCTAAATTCTGAGGAATTCAGAGTATGGATTTCAGAGAATTTGAAGTTTGAAATTTATAGAAATTAGTGTCTTAAAAAAGACTCTATATCCATAAAATTATAAGAATATGATATTTATTATAAGGATCTGAAATTTTTACTTAATAATAAAATGAAATTGATTGTGAGAGAACCTAAAATGAGACAATTAAAACAAGGGTAAGGATAAAATTTTCCTTAGAGAATGGAAATTTTCCATAGATAAAAGAAATTTTCCTTAAGAAAATAATCCTTAGAGAAAGATAATTTTCCTTAAGATAAAGTGTTTTTAATTTTTTAAAACATAGAAGAATAGAAAAGTCATAAGGAAATTTTATTGACTCAACATTAATAACACTACATTTGGCCATTATACTCACTTTTATAAATAAATCTCAAGAAGAAAAGATCTTCATCTTATTTCATATAATTATTCCATAATTATAATTAATCTATAGAGATAATATTGATATCAATTGTTGAAAATGATACCAAATTTAAAAGATTGCATACATGATGAAAGCTATTTTTCATTGAATCACTATTGATACCATATTTTGAAATGATGACCCATTTTTTAATAGTTTGACACCACTTAATGTATTCTACTTGGTAAGGGACTTCATTCCTTACCCAAAAATTTCCTTTCTTTATTTAATAGTGATACATTCTATTATATTTTTATCTCAACCCCCTTATTTTCTTAACTTTGTCACTAAATAAAGCACATAAATTTAGTATGGGAGTTATCTATTCATAGAATACTATTATATCATAAGAAAAGATAGATGATATCTCATTATATATTTAGAAAAATAAAACATGAGATCTAATTTTATAGTCACACCCTAAATTGACTATCTTAAGGATTATAATTTAGAGATATCAAGTTATCTTAACATCAATAGATCATGAATCCTAATACCACTTGACATTAACTGAAATATTATATTTCAAATACATATGGTAATCATTATAACTCCTTGTTATTTCCATTTTTTTCTCATTCATTAAAATTATAGATATAGAAAAACTTCTTCTTGTAATCAATTTAATCAGTTGTAACAATATACTATGTCAAATAATTAATTTTATTCTCTTAATGAAACATAACCATAGATGATATCTCCACAGAAAACTAAAATAATTAAATAAATAGTTGATATAATTTAAAAAAATATGGATAACAGACATTCACATCCTCAAATTGAGGAATGAGTAAGGTCTCAGTGAAATAACCCTTCAAATCCACACATGCCTTTTTGAATTATTAAATATTAGGAATGTAATTTCATCCCCTAATAAACATATACATCTTCCAGATCATTCAATAAAGTAATATTTGTGAATACCATAAAAGTGTCTCTCCTTTGAGTGCTTTCACTTATAAAAACATCATTTTGGATCTTTTCTTTAGACTTCCCCTATTTTGTATTTGGAATTACCTATTCTTCATAACCCCACACACAAAATATTTTTACTTGAATACTCATACCATGAAGGACATCCTCACATGTTTCTAATTAGACCTGTATTCTAAAAATATTCATATATGTGTTTTAATTCCTTCCCAATTTATCAACTTTGAAAACCCATGTCATCGTTCTATTCATATTTCTAACATGAAGGTATTTTTCATTATATTCAACTTCCCATGTATTTTTATTATTTTTCTATGAACCTTATTATTTAATAATAGAGTCAGATCCCATCATT
Source organism: Viscum album (assembly GCA_963277665.1). NCBI lineage: Eukaryota > Viridiplantae > Streptophyta > Magnoliopsida > Santalales > Viscaceae > Viscum > Viscum album. The sequence continues at coordinate 1,102,124,057 of OY728123.1, forward strand.
AAAATAATATTGTTTCCATTTATTTGGACCTCTTATAGTTATCTTATTTTCTTCACTTGTGGAACAATTTTAACCCCCCTTTGGAATACCTTGATTTTTTATTCATTGAAAAGAAATAAAAAACACCTCATATTTTTTTAGCTTTTGGATCATTCTATACATGGGTATATAACATTTTCACCGTTTAAATAAATTAATTCAATTAACTCCAAATTATTTTTCCTTATTTATTGGAGTGTTTATATGAGAAAACTATTTTTTGTGCTTTATGAAACTTTTTGTGAGATCCTTTATTTTCCCCCCATAATAGTAAATATTTTTTTAATCTTAGAAAACATAATTTTAAAGTAAACATAATTCACATTCATTATAGGAATGGAGGAATCCATTGAGGCATTTTTGTTTCAACACTCTCTACATTTTCTAGATATATAACCATTGTTACGACATACAAAACACATACCATTAATAGCATACCTTTTATAGTCACTCCTCGATAGAGATGTTGGTGTAATGTATCTCATTAAATAATTGATCCCTTCAGATTCAATGAAAACAATCATGGAATGCCCCATGATTCAATTATAGTATCTCACAGTGGGTACCTTCCTCCATGTTTCATCTATTTTATGTTAATAAAAATGATTTCTCTTACTTGATAACTCTATATTTCCACATTTATGAAGTACACTTGTTGACTCCCCCATGAGAGGGATATTCGTTTTCTCAATTGAGGTTCTCAAACATTATTTGACATCCTTGAACTTCTCATACTTCTCCTTCAATCGAGAAGTAAAATCTGTCAAGAATGTTCTTACTTATTTTTTGGCTATTTACCTCTCTTCCAATTTTTTTAAGAGGGATAATGGTATATTCTTTTCTCCTTCTCTACAATAATTTTTGTTTCCACTTCATGTGATATTTCCTCAAGGAATTCACTTTGACTCTTCATTTTTCACCAATCATTAATATTTCATTATTTTGGTAAACATTTACTTCATTTATCCTTTCTTTCTCAAAAAACAACTCTACTATATGTGCAACCAATTCATACTTTAATTCAGTCAAATAATGGAACAAAATAAGAAGAATATTATATTTATGAAAATACTTATACACATTCACATTAGAATATATAACCTCTAATTACTTTTTTGAATGATAATTTTTCTCTCCCTTGGATTTTTGTCCATGTCAATTTTCCTTTAATTATGCCTATTTTAGTTAACCTCAATTTTTAGTGCTTCAATATGGATCTGCTGAGATTTATTCCTCTTTCTAAGCTCTATTTTTTCTTTCTTCTTATCCTAAATAATAAGCTTTGATGTGTTAATAGCTTCATCCTTTATATATCTTGACATATCAAAATCTTAAGTTGTTCCAATATCTATTAGCACATTAGGATCCTCAGACTATATTGCAACATCATTGTATGAGAATGTAAATACACAATCAGATTCATACATGCATTTAATTTGTGAGTTTTTGGGATTTTTTATCTTAATAGCTCATATCTCAAAGACTATTCCATTGTATGTAATTTCTATAGATTTTAATTAATCATAATGTTTATTCATGTTCCCATGTCATATGGGAAGAATAAATTTAAACTCTAAATATAAATTAGATCAATAATAAAAAAATAACACCACATGAAACAATTTCCCTTGACTAAAATTTGTTGTAACCACAAGGTTCGGTAATGAGAGATTACCTAGGAGAATATGAAACATGTTCATGTTTCCACAAAAAAACATGAGACTATCCCAATACTAACAGATCATGACCTCAATTCTTAGTAGGGTTAATCTTTTTTTACCTATTTGTTGATGATATAATTGATTATAGTTCTTCTCATAGAATTATTTTGATTATATAAATGATTTTTCAATCAAAATACACAAATTTTCAACATATATAATATAATTAATTCATTCACTCAAGAAAAAATAATTTTACTTGTTTCACACATAGTGGGTTGTGTCCGAGGATCACACACTAACACTGTGTCAATGTCCCAAAAACCTTAAATAATCATTACATGGTGGATTTAGTCTAGTTAAATACCATTACTAGGTTCAATCACATTATAATATTTAGAATTGGATCACTACCACCCAAGGATCGCTTCCCTTTTTCTCTTCCTTTTAACATTTCATTAGGAGGAAATAATCTACAGAAAACAATCCAATGCATGACCGAGATATCTAGTTGATATTGCAATAAATATTTCTCATTGATCTACACACTTATCATTCACAACATGGTTTTGAATGAAACCATTTTATTAGCATCACTTCCCATTTTATATGCATCATTAATGACTACCAACTTCTTCTCTTAAGGTATTCTTGGGTTAAATACACTTTCTATAATATTTTCTTGATGTGAATGCCAAAAAAATATCTTTCATGAAATACTTTATTTCACTATGAAGCTCTTTAACATTTACAAAAAACCTTATCTATTATGAAATCTTTATTGTTTTGTGAAACACAACACTTTTTCACAGCATACTCTGTGATGAAAAACTGAAAAAATTTGTCAGTCTTTTAATATTCTATGAATAACCTTTTGTCATATGTACACATATTTTTGCTCTACACAACTGATGTTAACATTACTACTTTTGACAGGGAGTTATTTTTCACAAATTATGACTATGTGAATGTATTCATGAAACTCTCATAGTAAAATATAAAAAAGTAATTTCTTCACACAACTCATGTTTTATGAATTCTCCATAGAAGAAATCCCTTCATATATATAATTCAAAAATTAGTGCATATAGACCATCATTGAGTATAGAAGCGTATATTGATAAGGGTAGACCCCTATTTATAGATATTATTAGTCTAGTATGTGACTACCTTGTACACCACCCTCTTTTCATGAAACCTTCATGGTCTATTAAACACCATTGATTTTACAACACGTTTTGTGCTTATATACATTTTCATTTCCATTGTTTGTAAAAATCTGTCCACTTCATGTAAATCCACATTTGATAATAGTCTATATTATCACGAAAACACTTCCATTTCCAAATACTAACAAGGAAAAATCCAAACACCATTTTTATGGAACTTTTTATATGTTTGCGTAACTTTTCCTCTTTATCAAACTCTTTAAAAAAATTATTAACTTTTAATTTTTTTGATGCTTCCATCACAAATTTTAAATTTTTAAAAATATTGATAAAATTATCTTAACTTCCATGAAATGTCTTAACTTGTGTGAAAGTCCCTCCTTTTCCATTTTTCAAGAAAAGGATTGTAATAATCATGTTCACGCAGCTTCTGATCTTCATGATCCTTCTTCCTTCATTCCACTTTCCTACACAAACTTACCACACAAACTCAAAAACTTTTATAATGGTTGTTTTATGAATATATCAAGGACTTGATGGTGTTTGAAATAATTCATGAACCTTTTATAATGCATTACAGTTTGGGTGATCCAATTTCTCATATAGATTCAACTTATCTCTTGGTATAATCATAATCAACATTCTAGGCTCATACATTTCTTCATATAATCTGCCACTTTCCCTTTATCAAAAACACCTCTATATCATGCAATTATTGACATGGTGAATAATAAATACACCAACCTTTATCACTCCATGTTAATGGAAATACCACATCTTACACACCAAGGATGAAAACTATAAGGGCTAATGAAAAATACAACACATAGCACTTTGAAACTCAAATTCTCATTGGTGTCCAACACATGAAACCAATTATGAATCTGAGGACTAGAATCCACCTTGTTTCAACACAAATAATATTACCTCTCTAATCTATAGCAATAAAAAATATCTATAAAACATCTACCAGGTTCTCATATCATCAAAAAAACATTACAATATCATTTAATTCTTTATTTATAAGGTTTCACCTAAAATTTACAATAAAATTTCAACCGTTATACCCCTTTCTAGGGTCAAAATATCATTGGGTAATTGAAAGGATCCTCGATGACTCATTTCATATTGAGTATTAAATATGGGCTCCATTACACAATAATAACCTCTTGGTAAAATCATTTCCCTCATAGGGTATAACAACTCTCATTGTCATCATGATTGTTTGAAGGAATCATTAGCCTAAGAGAAAACTTTATACACAAATTCAATAACACCCATATATGATTTTTAGCCATCCTAGGCTAGTCCCCTCACTAAACCTTCCAAAATAATACATAAGAAATATCTATCCAAGAAAATAAATAATATTAGTTAGGTAATACTCACCCCACTATCAAATCATGTTTCCCATCATTCTATGGAATCTCAAATCTTATTCTAATCTACCCTCCGATTCTACAATGGAACATGTAGTTGTAGATGTTAGGTCCATCACTAATACCTTATAATGGAATATAATGAGACACATGTAAACATACACCATGTATTTTCATTTATTGTAATTTTTAACCATCATATGGTTGAAGTATTAAATAGAACCCATTTTCAATCATTCCCCTAACCATTAATGGACATTTCATTACTATTTTCAAGGGTCCTTGATGGCCCATAATTTTTTTATTAAAAATTTATTTTAATTTAATTAAATGATTTTTAATTAGGTAGTTTGATAAATGATTTTGGACATAGCACACAACACATGATTAAAATAAAATGAATAAACAAAATAAATATTTATAGGTACTGAATACCTCAACCAAATCCGTTAATCATTTAATAATAGACTAAGAAAAATAAACAAATCTTGTACAAGCTAGCCATCCAACACCCATATATTTGAGGAAATATCATAGGCTATAACATTTAATACTATTGATTATGATAAATTAAAATTAATTTTACCTTTTAATTTAAATAGGTATAACGCATAAAATCTCCCTAAGAGGATTAATTTCCATGAAAACATGAATAAACACTCCCAAAAGGTCCATGATATATTCTTAAAACTATTATAGGAAAAATATATAACAATCAAGATTTATTGATTATAAATATTAATTTAATTGATGAAAAACCCATAGATAATTTATTAGGGGGTGTACAGTCATTGAAATTGAGAACATAAATGTTTGTATATCTTCATGGGATTTCCATTTCTGATATTGAAAGTAGTGTGTTCCCTAAAGAGTTCATAAATGAATCTTAACAACCCATAATTTAACTAGTAGTAGGGGTTTTGGCATCGAATTTGAGGTTATTCCATAATTCTTGGTGTTGCACCACATCATTTTAAGTCTATTTCAAAACATCCCATATAGAATCCTATATAGGGAATGGGGTGTAATGATGCAAGATTTCACTAAGAATATCATAAAATAAACACTCTTTCAATGGCTTGTTCTACACACAACATTGAATAGAAAGATTCCCACAATATTATATAAAATATTATAAAAACCATAAAACTTATGGTAGATAAAAATATAGTAATAAATTACAAATTACTACAAAATTGTATTGAGAAAAAAAAATAGATTTTTAAAATGGAATATATTTAATAAATATATTTTCTCCTTATAAAATGAATTTTAATTTAAAAACTAAATTTATAAATTTATAAATTTTAATATTTTAATATTTTATTTATTCTTGAAATAATCTGGCCTAAATTATCCTATGTTCAAATTTTGATATTTTTCTAAAATAATCCGTTTTTAGGTGAATAGTTAAAAATATACACCTTTTTCTAATACCATTATTTATATCACTTGAATTTTGTTTAAAAAAATTATATTAAAATATATTTTGTAAATTAATGTTAATCCTTTTAAAATTATGTATTTAATTTATAGAACACAAGTTTATTGTTTTTGAAATATATGTAATTTTTTACCCTAAAAACTACATTTTTTGTATTAAAAATTAAATATCATAAATTGTATAAAATAAATCTATAAAAATATATATAATGTTTTAGATCAAATTTTTCATATTTTTTGATAACTTTTATTTAATTTTATGGAATAATATTATGATTACTATGATTAAACTTATCTACCATGGAATGCCCTAACCTATGTCGCTCGAAGTCATTACCTTTATTACATTGAAATTGATACAAGAAAATAAAATTTCAATGGTTCTAACAGACTAACAGTTTTGGGAAATTAGATAACAATCATAATACCCATATTACATTGGGAAAATAAAATAAGTCATAAATAATAAAAAAAGCTCAGCATCCTTTAAACTAATTCCACGAATTCATCTTCACATCCTATGGAAAAGAAACAAAATGAATTTGTTTTAAAATTATTAGTAAGGTTAATGTACATTGGAATAAATAATAATTCAATGAGAATAATTAATATGGAAATTTAAATAAGTGAACAAATATTCCATTTATTCAATAAAGTGAGAATAAAAAGTATCCATATAATTTTTCCTTTTGAAAATATATTGGATAATAAGAACTGAATACTAAATAAAGAAAATTTTTATTTATTAACATCATTATTCCTTAGAACCTGATACCTTTATCTTAAATATCTATCTTAAATTTTTTTTTAAAAATGCTGGGTGAGAGCCCATATAATTTTGGCAACTGATTAATCATATGAGGATACCAATGCATCGTGGGGACTGAATGAACCAGCCCCCAACCCCTATGGATTGCATTAACCAATAAAAAACCCCTGGGTATTACATTAATCGGTATAAAACCATGTTATGAAAGTCAAAATAAGTTTTCATAAATATAATAATAAATTTAATTCCTAAACAATGTGCCTAATCAAATAATTTTTTGAGTAAAAGATTCATATTTATCAAAATTTTCCAAATTTAATAAAATAGTCATCAATGTAAAAAAACTGTATGTAAAATTGGTTTAGAGTTTAGGAAATAATCATACCCATTTTAGAAGAATATATATATTTAATATAAATGAAATTTAAAATAAAAAATGATTATAAGTAAGTCTTTTCTTTATGATAATAATAAAAAACACAAAAGAATGTGGGATTACAATGATAAATTTTACCACATAGAAATTTTCAAGACAAAACCTATAATATTAGATAATTAATATTGATACTTAAAATACAATGAAGTATGAGATAATCATGATATTAAATGAAAAATTAGTTGTATATACACCCCATTTAATTGAAAAGGTTTATAATGACAATTAATACTAAATCACTCATCTTATGTATCAATTTGCACACAAATCTCTATATTCTAGAATAATAAAAATAATTTAATTTCATACATGTTTGATAACCTATTTTAAGATTAAATTTAATTTTATTTTACATATTTACTTGTTATATACAATTACAAGATTAATTAAGTACAAGTAAGACGTTTTGACCATATTCTATTAATGTTTCAAAATCTACATTTGTACGTAGACTATGGTCATATAGGACCTTATTTAAACATATTAATAATAATAAACACTAATTAATTACCATAATAATAAATAAAATATAATTTTAAAACCAATCAATGAATATGTTTATGTAAAATTAACTAACGTTATGATCTTGGAGACAATATTCCATACGTATGCATGAGTAACATTAACATTTTTCAATGAACCTTTTGGAAATAAGGAAATTAATATTCCTCTTTAAATAATTATAATTGTATCTTAAATAAAATATTATTAAATAATAAATAATTTTCTATATAATTATTGTGACGTTGAAGGATTCACATCACTTCGAAGACATGGTAGTCCACACATCCATGAATGACATTATGACTTTTTCAGCATGTGAATAAGTATTAATAAAAATTATATGTAATTTTACAAGAAAGGTAATTATATAAATAATATAATAATGATTTAATATATATCTTATATATTAATTATATATGTATTTAGAGTGATTCATTATAATTGGTGATTTGAAATGGAATTCATCATTCATGGAGACGGTAGGATGTATGAACGTATGGCCGCCACTTCTATTTTCTTATCATATTACAATAATGAATGGTAATATATATATGTATATTATAATTCCAATATTATATTTATTTCAAATATGAAACGTAGTTTTATTAAATCTATACTGAATAAATTCCTCATAATGTGTGAATGAATTAGTTCACTTTGAGGAGGTGGCAGTCCACACTTCTGAAAAAGATGTTATCAAATTTCTACAAAATGTAAAGCAAGATATTCATTATTATATAATAATTATAAAATAAAAAATACATTATAAAAATCATATATATAATATATAAAAAATAAATCCATCACTATTACCAACCATGAATGGTAGAAATGAAAGAACAGATGACATCAATTGGTGAGGTGGTAGTCTGCCATACACACGAATGATGATTGTGTATCCTATTTATGGATGTGTGTGAATGTGTAGGTTTCAATAATATAATAGAAAAATCCAAAAATATTTGATATAATGAGGAAGTAATATTATCATGATATAATAATAATTTAAGGATTAGGATATGATACAAATCCAAATTTCTCGATGAAGAACACCACCTCTTTTTCAAGAAACTCTTTCTGGTTTATAATAAAAGTCTTCTTAGGTTATATTTATGACCCAAGTGATTCCTACATGATTATGGGAGATTATTTGTGCATAGTGTTTATGAGATAAATATCTTGAGAGGTGTGGATATATGTGGGGGATGAGTGTTTTTTATAACGGGGGAGTAGCATTCTTGTAAATAAAACAAGTAAAGAATATTGATTGGAATCTCTTACATCATGTTCCTATAATTTCAAGCACAACAAATTAATTGTAACAAGGAACCACTAGTTCTAACCATGTGGAGTCGAGAGAGAATCCACCTACCTTTAGGGTTCCCGAGAAATCGACCCACGAACAACCGCACTTCAAATCCGGAGAATTCACCACCGAAACCTCTCAAGATCCCCTCCCCTAACCATAACACGCCTCAAAATCGTCATCTAAGGAACCCCCAACCCACTATCTACACACATTAACTGTAGATCTAGAAAACCTAGAAAGAGGGGGAAGTAGATCTATAGGAAAACACAAGAGAAGCTAGATGAGAGACTTACTAGGGAGAAAACACCTTGAATCAACCTTGAAACCCCTTCGAAACGCTTCAAAAACGAGTGGGAGAGCACCACTAACCCCTGAGAACCCAAAAACCCGAGTGAGGCTCAAGTGGGAGGAAGAGAGGAGTGAAATGAGGGAATCCCGAGTGAGCCCGGAACTTATAACCCTAACTTTAAGTGACCGCACAGTTATCCCACACAGTTTGGAAAACCGTTCTCTAACTGTGAGCATGCCATTGCCTTGAGATCCAAGGTACACAGGGTTACCTCGCATGGTTTGGAAATCTGTGCGCATGCCATGCAAGGCCTACTGTCTCGAGAAAAAGGGTCTGCACGGTTTCCTCGGAAACCCACATGGTTTCCACTAACTGTGCTCAAACCGTGCACCCCTTAAAAAGCCTCCAAACTCATCCAAAACCATTTCAAACTCTCAGAACCTCTTCCCAACTCATTCCATGCACTTTAAAAACATAAAAAATCATAAACAAATGCCACATACCTCAAACTGGGGGTTCTACATTCTACCCACCATTGGACTTTCCATACTCAGAAAGTAGTGACCCCGCCCTTTGCTGAAAGGGCTCGAGCCACTGCTCGACCATCTCTTTCTCCCACTCCCAAGTATCCTCTTGAATCTGACCATGTTTCCACAAAACAGAAACTAAACTGAATTTTTTATCAAGCAAGACTTTCTCTTACTTATCAACCACCCGCACTGGAACATGCACCAATGAAGCATCCAGTTCTAGCTCAACATGATCCCATCGAATCAAATGGTCATGATCCGACTGATAATTTTTCAACTGTGACACATGAAACACATTGTGCACCGCACTAAACCGTGGTGGCAAATCTGAATGATAAGCCACCTCAACAACCCGCTCAAGAACCTCAGAAGGTCCAATATAGCTCATAGATATATTTCCCCACTTCCCAAACCGATGATGTCCCAACCTAGGAGAGATCCTCAAGAACACATGATCACTCACTTGGAACGACAATGGCCATCAACGATGATCCTCATACGATTTCTGATGAATCTAAGTCGTCTCCATTCTCTTACTGATCAAATTGATCTTCTCCATAGTCTCCTGGACAAGTATCGGTCCAACCATCGAAGAGTCACCCATTTCCACCCAACATAGTGAAGAATGACACGACCACACGAGCAATGATTCAAACAGAGCCATCTGTATGGATGCCTGATAACTGTTACTGTACGAGAAATCAACCAACGAAAAGTGATCCTCCCACGAGCCACAAAAATCCATGACACAAGCCTGAAACATATCCTCAAGAGTTTGTATCATCCTCTCGGATTGACCATCCGTTTGAGGGTGATACTCCATACTCAACGTCAACTACGTTCCAAGGGATTTCTATAAGGATTTCCAGAAATGAGAAGTAAACCTCGGATCTCTATTTGATACAATCGAAACTAGAACACCATGCCTCTTTACCACCTCCTGGATATAGATTTTTGAAAGATCATCCACCATATGAGATTCACGAATCGGGATGAAATGGGATGACTTCCTTTGCCGATCCACTATCGCCCAAACGGTATCGTGCTTCTTGACCATTCGTGGAAGACCTGTGAATAAAATCCATCGCTATCTACTCCCACTTCCAAATAGGGATTGTTAAAGACTAAATAATTCCTTCTAGCCTCTAATGCTCTTCCTTGACCTGTTGACAAGTCAACCATCTCAAAACAAACTCAACCACACATCTCTTCATACCAGCCCACCAGAAATTTGCTTTCAACACTTTATACATCTTTTGAATTCCAGGATAAATAACCCACCTAGGAATAATGAGACGCCCAGAGAAGATCCTCCTGATAAGCATCTGGTACAACCATACGATTCCAAAAACAAAAAACTGAATCTCCATTCAGTTGCCAACCCTCAATAGTCTTCCCACCATTGAGTCTTGACCCCACGATCACATACAAAAAATTAGATATCTATGCCTCTCTAACCAGGCCAACCAAGTAAGGAATCAACAAAACTGGAAAGAAGACCTCTCTATCGCCCTGGTCCTCACATTCCTACCCCATATCAGCTATAACTGACCTCAATTTCCATTATTCTAATGCCTGTTTCACCACCTGAGCATATGATTTTCTACTTAATGAATCCGCCACTGAATTTCACTTACCCGGTGTGTACATGAAGTCAAAATCAAACATCTAGAGATATTCCATCCATCTCCTTTGTCTCAAGTTCAAATCCCTTTTTGAGAAAATGTGCTTCAAGCTCTTATGATCTGTATATACCGTGAATTTATCATTGAAGAGATAATGACGCCACACATTCAAAGAATTGACCACTGCTGCCAACTCCAAACCATGAGTTGGGTAGTTCTTCTCATGCACTCTGAACTACCATGATCCATATGCAACCACTTGATTCACTTGCATGAGAATGCACCCCAACCCCGATCCCCATGCATCACAATACACTACGTACCCTTATCATGATTATGGAAAAACCAAGATTAGTGTTGATGTAAGACAACCCTTTAGCTCTTCAAAACGTTGTTGACTCTTTTAATTCCACCGGAATAAAACATTCTTCCTTGTCAAAGATATCATTGGCGAAGAAAAATGTGAGAAATCAAGAACAAAACGCCGATAATACCCAGCTATACCAAGAAAACTACATATCTCAAACACATTGTTTGGCGGTTTCCATGAGATAACAACCTCTATCTTTTTTGGATCCACAGAAACACCCCTTTTAGAAATCACATGCCCAAGAAAAAAAACTTCCTATATCCAGAAGTCACACATTGACAATTTGGCATACAACTGATGATACCTCAAGATCCCCAGCACTAGTGCCATGTGCTGCTCATGCCCCACCATTGTCTTTGAGTACACCAAAATATCATTGAAAAACACTACCACAAATGAATCCAGATATCTCTAAAATATCTGATTCATCAATTCCGTAAACACCTCTGCAGCATTCATTAGACCAAAGGTAATAACCACATATTCATAATGGAAATATCTACTTCTGAATGCTGTTTTAGAAATATCCTCTTTCCTCACCGACAATTAATGGTATCCCGGCCTCAGGTCGATCTTGGAGAACCACTGGGCTCCCCCCAACTGGTCAAACATATCATCAATTCATGTAAGTGGATATTTATTCTTTATCCTAACTTGGTTATGTATACGATAATCAACAAATAGACTCAAGGTTCCATCTGCCTTTTTCACAGACAACACTAGCGCTGCCCACAGAGACGTGCTAGGCCGGATACAGCCTTTGTTGTGTAACTCTTCCAAATCGATTTTCAATTCCCACAGTTCAGCTGGTGCCATCCGATAAGACGGAAGTGAGATAGGACTGGTCCCCAGAAGAAGATCAATCATAAACTCCACTTCTCTTACAAGTGGTAACCCAGAGAATTCATCAGGAAAACATCCATGAAATGATCCACTACTGCTGGAGGAACACTCAACATAACACCCTATACCGATTCCAAAGACAACACCGCAAACTAATATGATAACGTACCCACTGATGGTTCCAACAAACTCGTTGCACCCTACCTTTCAAGCTACTCTCCTCTAAAGAGATTTCTAACACCATCGTGTGTCGTAAAAGCCACTGTCTATGCATGATAGTCGATGTGGGCATTAAAAGACACCATCCAATACATTTACATGATTACATCATAACCATTCATCTCAAGCATTTAGATGTTCCACACTATCTCAACCTCGCCCACAATGATACAACATTCTCTACACAAGAAATCTCGACACTCTCTTTGACCCAGAGGAGTTTGATGTTTCAAAACCACGAGAATCGTTTCTTCCCTTAAACCCAAAAAATCAACCCCACGCAGAGTAATAAATGAGTGTGATGTACCCGTATCAAACAATACTTGAATCAATGTATAATTTAGAAGAATAGTACCTTGCACCATGGATGGTCTCGACCGATCATCCACCACAACCTGCTCAGCTCCAAACACAGGTTTGCTTGCCACACTATGCTCTTTATAGTTCTACTGAGGCATCGTGGTATACCGAGAATCACTATGACCCACTTTACTCTACTGTCGAGGGGTATGATGCTGCCCCCGTCCTGTTGAAGCATACGACGTTTACGATCCCTGAGGAGTTTCACATGCACCCGACATTGGAGCATTCCAACAAAAACGCTGCAGATGGACCAGCTGCTTACAATTATGACATGCTCAAGGTTGGGCCATACAATCCCGCTAAATGTGGCCTACAGAACCACACTAAAAACATCCTAGCTTTCTTTGGGGCTTCAGAGGAAGATTCATCGATCCTGCTATCAGATTATATGTTATATTCCCACCCTGGGAGTAAATGCCCCACTTCCTCTTGAACCGAGCGTTAGAGTTCCCACTATTCTCCTTGGGTACCGCCATGCTTCCCCTGCCCGGAGTGCCCAAGTAATCTCGATCAGCCACTGAGGCTTTATACACCAACTCCGAGTAATAATCTATACACAACACCGCTATCTTTGAACGGATTTGTTACCTCAACCCCTCTTCAAGGATCCTTTCCTTCAATGACAAGCTACTCGCCACCTCGGGTGCACACTGCACTAAGTTCATAAATATAGCTGCATACTCCTTCACCAACATCAGCTCTTTCTTCAAACTGAAGAAATGAGTCATACGGTGAATTCTATACGTATGTGGGTAGAATTGTTTGTTAAAAAATTCATCGAATCTATCCCACATCATACCCTGGTCTATCTGATTCTTGGACTTCCAACTCCCACCACTGAAGGGAAAGATCTTCCAACATATATGTGGCCAACTTCACCTTTAACTCCACCAGTGTTCCCAAGAACATGAAGATCTTGTTTATTCTATTCAACCATGCTTCTGCACTTTCTGTCTTTGAATCTCCCCTGAAGATGGGTGGATGATGCTTTTTAAACTAAACCGCATGATCCACATGCCTTGGTTCATCCCTTCTATTTCCACTTCCCATAGATTGGAAAGCTTGCACTATACATTTCACTAGCTTCTGGTTCACCGGAGGCTCAGGTGCAACCATATTCTTAGCAGCCTCCTCCGGTTGGTCTCTACGATGCCTAACCGGTGCCATATCTATAAACAGAAAACAAACAACCATGAGGCTCACTTCCATAGACAACACAAAATCCCATTTCAAAAAACATTTCACAACACTACCACAACAAGGCTTTCCACCAGTTTACATTTTTCCACATGTTCCATGTTTCACCATTTTGAAAACCAAACCAATTTCAAAATACCAATTTATTCACATTACAATTTCGCATTACATCATAAATAATTATACCCCAATGAAATATGCATCCTAGAGGGAAGTCATTTATACCATGCATGTTATGCTCGTCTCATTGGCTACACCCACGACAATGAGATATCCAATGCCTATAAGTGTCTTCAAAACACATATGTACCCAACTGCCTGGTAACTAGAATTTCATAATAAAAGGGCTACCTACGTCCTTTTATGCTATACATTCCAAGTTCCGACAATCCTACACCTCGCTACCATCCCGACTCAAGGAATATACCATAATGAATGTCAACACCAAATCCGAGAATCAACTCCAAATGACCGAACAATCTGATACCACATGTAACACCCCACCCCTAACCCATTGGCTTGAGGAGGCAGTGAGGGTTACTTGCCATTAAGTGACATCCACAAGGCGTTAAAGGCTGGAAATAAATGCTGAGGCCTCCAAGAACAATTGGGGAATGATTTTCACTTAAGACAAAACCAACCAAAAAACGACAACTTAATGATGCATGTCGACAAAACCAAACTCATACATTACCCAAGACAACTAGATAATCCATAATATCATATTCCAACACAACCCAATACAACATCAGGGTACAGAGTGGAAGACTCAACAAGAACACCAAGAGCCATGACACCACCACAGCTCCACACCAAGATCCAAGCTCCAAGTTCCACCAAGCCATCACAACGCACCACTAAAGAAGGTTGATGCCTTACCTTTTCCCACGTTACAGTAAAAAACATCTGAAAGGACACCAACATTCCAAAGCAGGGGGTGAGTACTAAAACTTAGTAGGTTTTCCCCGAATGACTTCCCTACACATGCCAATAGGATACAATTGTTAACACATTTATATAAAACAATCACAAGTGAAACCATTACCATAAGCCAACCATGATCTTACCAAGACATCACACCCAACCCAAGCAATCAAAGGAATGAAAACTGACAAGCCAAAAACATTCCAACATTTACCCATTGGCACAACAATTCCAATCTTGCAAAGAAGTACACAATAAAACAATCATAACGGTGGTGCTTCCGTCCAACCCGTTTCATCCATTTACATCTAGTGGATCTTTCCATCCAATTATCATTGATGGTGGTCCTTCCGTCCACTATCCATCCACCTTTATTGTAGTGGTACATGCCACCCACTTCCACACACAAAAATTCAACAAATCACAATGCAGTGTATAATCCATCATGGTCACAACAACCTCATGTAATCATCCAATTCCATTACATGTCAATTCACTTCAACAAATCACCCATTTATTGAAAATAATTTCCATGCCAAACCCTATTTCAATAAAAAACCCCTTTTTATTGAAAACCATTTCTGTCAGTCATTTCCATAAATCAACCATAGCACATAATTTTAAAATCTCAATTTTAAAATCCACAACAAAAGCATTTCACCAAAAAACACTATTTTTCCAAAAAATCCCAAAAACATCACCCAATGGATTTTATTCCAATTTCGCACATCAAAACACAATTAATTTCAAGCAAAAAAAATTATTTCTAACAAGGAACCAATAGTTCTAACCAAGTGGAGTCAAGAGAGCAGCCACTTACCTTTAGGGTTCATGAGAAATCGACCCACGAACAACTGCGTTTCAAATCTGGCGAACGCACCACCGACACCTCTCTAGATCCCCTCCCCTAACCATAACAATCCTGAAAATCATCATCCAAGGAAACCCCAACCCAGGATCTACACAAAACAACTGTAGATCTAGAAATCCTAGAAATAGGGGGAAGTATATCTAGTGGAAAAACCAAGAGAAGAAAGAGGAGAGACATACCAAGGTGAAACCACCTTGAATCCACCTTGAAACCCCTTCGAAATGCTTCCAAAATGAGTGGGGGAGCACCCCTAACCCTTGAGAACCCAAACACCCGAGTGAGGATCAAGTGGGAGGAAGAGAGGAGTAAAATGAGGCAATCCTGAGTGAGCCTGGAAGTTATAACCCTAACTTTAAGTGGCCGCACGGTTAGCCCGCACGGTTTGGAAAACCGTGTGCAAACCGTGCACACACCACTGCCTCGAGAGCTGGGGTACGCACGGTTACCTACCACGGTTTGGAAAACTATGCACTGGCCGTTTGAGGCCTACTGTCTCGAGAACAAGGGTCTACATGGTTTCTAGGGAAACCCACATGGTTTCCACTATCCGGGATCAAACTGTTCACCCCTTAAAAAGCCTTTAAACTCATCCAAAACCATTTCAAACTCTCCCAACCTCTTCCCAACTCATTACATGCACTTTAAATACATAAAAATGTATTAGAAAGTCCATATACCTCAAACCGGGGGTTCTACAACAACCACATAATTTATAGAAATTAATTTAAAAGTAATCCTGCAAAGGGGATGAAAAACGGGGTTTTAAAGTAAAAATGTTCAAATGTTCACTATGTTTTTATATCTAAATTCATTAGAACAATTATTAAAATTTCCTATATTATATTAATATATTTAAGATTTATCTATTCTTACTTTAAAAAAAATAAAAAATATAATTTCCCACTATAAATTATTTATTTGAAAAATCATTTTTCAATTAATATTTTGTATTTTCCACAATTCATCATAATATGAATCTTCAGAAAAAATTCAAAAAGTTCAACCTATACTAATTTTTACATTAAAAATTAAAAAATGAAGTATATTTTTACATATAAATTTTATAAAATATCTAATTTTATAGTTTTAAAATTGGTGCATAATTAAAATCCTGAAACATTGTCTTTACAATTAGATAGATTTTTATGCATTAAATTGGATTTATTCTTGTATTATGAATATCAATACAATTGAATGAATGTAAAAAAAGTTGAATATATAATGTATAAATTTCATTAATATCATTCCCTAATCTTTATTAATTTAATTTATTAATATTCAACATGTTGGTGGGCATAAAATATTTTTTACTAAAAATGAATCAATTTAGTTTCAATAGTGTTCTTTATTCATTATCTAACACGAATTAATTATATAAACATATCTAGGTAACATTTTACAAATTCAGTTAATCATTTTCATATATTTCATTACTATGTATATTTGATTACTATGATATTTAATTATTATATTAATAGTATAATATAGTTTTGTAAAACTCATTCTTGGTTGTACTGTAAGCTATCATCGGGGTTCCATATAGAGAAAACTAAGAAGAATGTTGCTTGAAATGAAAGATAAACTCAATTTTTAATTTTTTTAAGGATTAACATGGTGTTTTAATAAATAATCATAGATATACCATTAAATATATTCCTAAAGGAAAATATTATAAAATAATGTGGTTTTACATTCTCTCTACCTTAAAAAAATTACATCCTCATAATTCTAACATGATGTCAGTAATGGAGGGATTGATATTTGAAAATACTATTCCTGAAAATACTACTTTATAAATAGGTTTAATAAAAAATATTATCACTAAAATGGAAAATGAATTGTGATGGTCACCACATAAAATGGCTTTTGAATAGGAGAACATTAGTGAAAAATGGTCATTGAAGTGAAATATAACTATCAAGTTCTTCGAGAGAGTGATAGAGAACTAGTTCATGAGAAAGTATTTGACCAGAAATACATGAACTATAGTTGTTAATTGTCATTGATATCATAAAAAAGATGATAATAAGACAACTTTTTTGAATTCAGGACTATTTTTATAATGTTGAGGAATTCCTTCATTCCATAAGAGTTATGAAAATATAATTTCATTATATTTTTATATTTTGTAAGAATAGTATTTTCCATTTGTTGTACCCTGAACTATTTTTACTTCATCTCTTATAACAAGTTTCATCATAGGGTGAATTCTTACATAAATATCTAAAAATACATCAAAAGTTCCACATAAACCATTTTATAAAAGGTTAACCCTTCCAACAGATTATGATCCAATATTTTACAATAATTTCAAAGGTAGTTAGTATCATAAAATTTAATTTATCAATATCAATTATAAATTTATAAAACATCATTCTCTCATCGTCAGGATCATATTAAGGATTATCTCTCCCTTTTCCATTTTGTTTTCAAAAAACATGATAATGAATCACTTTTCTTGGTACTAATAAACACATGTTCTAAAATCATCAGTGAAATAATACTTTATTAAAACCCTTAAATATTTCATAAATATTATGATGAGAATATTATTAATTAAAAATGTAGAAAACATATTTATTATATCTAATTTAATTATTTCACATCAGTTTTGTCAATAACATATGCCTGAACTTGATCCCTTAGCTTATTCTGAGGAATATTCCCTTGAATCTTGGGAATTTCTTTTTCATAGTACCCCATATACTTGAATTTGTAACACTAAATAATAATATTTTCTTTTTCCCATATAAGGTTTTTAACCTAGTGACCCTTTTATCCAAACTTATAAAGAAATCCCAATCATTTCAATCATTTTTCAGGGTGGTTTTTTTCCATAGTTATCACATCATTGGTATTTCTTCATTCCCTCCTTATATTTTGAAACATTTGCCTTTTCATGGTGTTCAAAATACCTATTCTTCACATGGATTCCATTGAATATCTATGATCATGAGAATACCTCCTCTATTTTTATGTAACATAAATTATTCATTTGTAGGGAAAAAGGATTGATACAACATCTCTCATTGGAGACTTGTCCTAATCACTTAAAAAATTGTCAATATTTCATTTTATGTTGTGTATGAAATCTATAGGATAAATTTATAACCATATAAATTTAGTTACATGCAATGAAACACTTTATTCCTCCTTTATCTTTAATATGAGTAATATTCTATTCATCTCATTTGATTACTCAGGAGGAAATATTCTTCATATAATGTATCCTTAAAAAAGTCCCATTCCTTGAGTACTATTTCATATTACTTTATAGTATTCTGGATATGATACCACCATTGATCCTCATCAATATTGATATAATACACTGAATGTGTAATCTTTTCCTTTTCACCACATCCCAAAGCTATAAATATCTTCTCAAAAAAAATAATCCATTTTTCAATGGACATTGGATTATCAGTCTTACTAAATGTTGTGGGCCCCAATTGGATAACAAAATCCAAAATCATGGAATATTATTGTGGAATTGGTTTCCCCATCCAAGAAAGGTTAAGTGTCAAGACCGGATTATGATGACCTAATATATCTATAACTTTCTCATTTCCAATTCTATATATTTCGACTTTGTTAGTAGGGAAACCTCTATATTGGCCATGAGTATTGATACACTTATTCCTTCCATGTTTCATTTCAAAAAACAGTCATATATTATATTATACTATAAAATTATAATCTTTTTATAATTTTAAATATGGAATAATACATAACATAAATTGAAAAATTTAGGCATAAATAATCCCATAGTCATAAACACAGTTTCATTGGGACTATTCTTACTTTCAAATCCATCATGATGATTTTAATGAAAATGTGAATTATCGTAATCATATCCCCTGGGAGTGTCAAACTAGTTTTGGAATAAATTTTCATGAACTAGGTTATGCTGGAGACAATTATGTCACACATTTTGACTATTGTTACCCCTAGGTACATGTGTTTCAAAACTATGTCCACATATAGAATCGGGATAGTTATGTATTTCTAGGATAAGACACATAATCACTATCATACCAAAATTTAGGGATGTTATTATATAGTTATCCTCCAATTTTATAATATGTTTATGTTACCAAATATAGGTTTTCCTAAATCAATTCCCCATATTTCCTACTAAATTTATCTAATACTAGTAATACACAGAACCCAGTAGCCTAAAGTAGGTGCATTACTGTATTATATTGGATTTGATACAAAAAAATCATGTACCAATGGACTTAATAGTTTACCAATTTTTCAAAACCAAGTTACCTATATAGTAAAAATATTACTTTGGTTAAATAAAATATTTCATAAATAAATTAAAATCTCACCATCCTTGAAACTAATTCCAAGAATTCATCTTGATATCCTATGGAAAGGATGAAAAATAGGTGTGAGGAAAAATTCTCAGCAAAGGGTAAAGTATATCTAAAAAAATAATGAATCAATAAGAATAATCAATAAGTAAAGGTGTATAATTGAAGACACATTTCATTTAGTTAATATGTGACAATAATATTATTTTGTATATTTTTTTCATAGTGAAAGTAATCAGGATAATAATAAGTGAATACCGAATAAATGAAGTTGATAATTATCAGATTCCATGTTTACTAGGCACAGGATACATTTTCCATCAATATCTATCATTAATATAGTTTAAAAAATACATGGGTAAACCCATCTATTTTTTCAAACAAATTCTTCTCATGAGACTACTAATATAATGTGGGGCTTGAATTCTCCGATCCCGAACCCATAGGTCTTTCATTAACAGGTCCCAAGTTCATAGGGATTTCATTAAGTAGTCCCCAACCCATGTAATTTATATCTAAATCATTCCTCATATATAAAATAATAAATTTAATTCATAATCAATGTTTCTTATAAAAATATCCATATTCAGTAAAATATATAGATTTATTAACGTTTCCCCAATTATTCAAATTGAATTGAAAGAAAAAAATATAAAAATGGATTATTTTTTAGTAAATGTTAATATAAATTACATAAGAATATGGATAATTACTATAAATTTAATATAAAATAATATGTTTTAAAAAGTAATTAGTTTCATCAATATAAAGTTAACAATTAGAAAAGAATGTGGGATTACAAAGATATCATTTACCACTTAGTAATTTTCAAGTCAAAACCCCTTTAAATAAATATTTAAAATCGAAACATAAAATACCATTAAGTATGAGAGAATCTTTCTATTTAATTAAAAAATTTAATTATATACACCACATTAATGTGAATTGGTGAATAATGAAAAATATCTCTTAGTCAAATGTAAATTGAGATGAAATATCTTACCTTAATTCAGACTTTTCATAATTGTACCTATATTGATGAATAATAAACAAATGTTAAATATTTACTTGTTTTAAAAACTATTTAAAGTTTATTATTAGTTTTATTTCATATATTAACAAGTTACAAAAATTTACACAATCGATTATTTTTAAGTTAGATGTTTCACCATATTCTCTTTATGTGTCAGAAACCCCATTGATAGGTAGACTATTGTAAAAAGGGTAATTATTTAAACATATATGGAATAATAATCATGAAAAAATTATAAAATTTATACATAAATTATACTTCAAAAACCAATAATGGATTATGGATCTATAAAATGAACTAATGTTACGATCATGGAAATGGTAGTTCAAACGTACTCATGAGTAATGTTTTCATTTTTCAGTGATAATTATTGAAGAAGGAAAGATAAATTTAAATTTATAGAATTATATTTATAATTAAATTACATTATTATTTAATCATATATACATTTACATAGAATTATTCTGAAGGAAAATAAATCACATCACTTCAAGGAGGAGATAGTGCACACATCCATGAACGACATTATCACTTTTCCAAAGGGTAAAAATGGAAATGATATATTTTGTTATAATAAAGGTAATTATTTCATTAATATCAAAATTATTTCATTTATATCATATATATTAATTATATATATAATTTTTGAAATATATACTTTTTTGTGATTGGAAATAAAATACATTGGTTCCTAGAGATAATAGGTTGTAAGTTTGCACGAACACTGCTTCCATTTTCATTTCATACTAAAAGATTGAAAGTTAAATTATAATTATTTATATTATAATTTATTATCATATTTTTTTCACATATATCACATATTTTTATTAAAACCATCCTTAATAAATTCCTCATAACTTTTGAATGAATCACATCGCTTTGAAAAGGCGGTAGTCCACATATCCTCAAATGATGTTATCGTAACTACATAAATAAAAAACCATGAAGGTATGGGTTATATATTATTTAAATAATAATAAAGTAATTATAAATATAAAATATAACACATGTAAAAAATATATCCATCATTATTTAAAATCATGAATGGTGTTCATGGGAGAACAATCAACATTGGTTTACGAGGCAGTAGTGTTTAAACGGGGATTTTGTATCCCATTTAATGGATATTTACGATAGTGTTGATATTAATAGATTCTTAAAAACATATAAGTAAATTTTAGATAATAATTTAATTATATATCATTATATAAAAAGATTTTATGTTGTATATAATGAAACAAACAAACATTCTTGTGGAAGAATGTTGCCCTTTTTTTCAGGTAACTCTTTTTGGTTTATACCAAAATACTTCCTTTGTAGAATTTATGTCAAAAGTGAGGCCTATTATATTAGGTTATGGATATTTGGATCTTATTTTGGTGATGTTTATTATGATCCAATGGGCTTGAGGGGTGTGACAAATTGATGGGTGATTGCCTTTTATATTGGAGGAGTGGAATTCTTGTAAATATATAAATGTAAACACTGTTGGGAGGTCTTCCTTACATCGTGTGAATCCAATAGCAATCCATTTTATATTAACGTTAGTATATAGTCGAATTATTTCCATAAAATGTATTATTTACATGTTTATAGGTAATTTAGCACTATAGAATAATGTTCAACCACAAAGTAAATTCGTTTTTATCTTAATCATTGGAATTAATGTTAGATACTTTCATTAATATTTTTGATCAAAAAATATTAAACATAGAATAAATTAGAAATTAATATTATTTAAAATAATAAATTCTTTTATATGAATTCCAATCAAAGAGGTGGTAAAAATTAATTAAAAATTAATCCCAGAGACAGGATGGGACAGAGGGGTTTTAAAGAGAAAGTGCTCAACATTTTACTATATTTTTATATCTAAATTAAATATAAAAATGAAAAAAATGACCTATATTATATTATTTTATTATAAATTTTTATAATAATATATTAAAAACCAATGAAAAATAAAATATTACAGTATAAATTATTTAGATGGAAAGCAAGTTTTCAATAAAAATTTATTATTTTCACCATTCATTAAAAAATGAAACTTCATTGAAAACACCAAAAGTTAACCCTAATATAATTTTGATATTATTATTTAAAAAATAATGGTTATTTTTATATATAAAATTTATAAAATTCCCAAAAATTTGTTTTAAAATAGGTGTGCTTTTAATCAGTGGGAAAAATACTTTTAGAAAAATATTGTTTTTATGCATGAAATTGGATTTATTCTTATCTCATGCCTATCAAACAAATTTGGTGAACATAAAAAAATTTATTGAATATATAACATATAAATTTATTTATTATTATTCATTAATAGTGATTAATTTAATTTATTATGATAAAACACCTTGGTGGGCATAAAATAGTCTTTCCTAAAAACACATACTTTATATTCAATTGGGTTTTACATTCATTTATAGAACCAAATAATTTTATAAAAATTTTAAATAATATTTTATAAATTTAGTTAAAATTTTTAATATATATCATTATAATTTCTAGTGGATAAATATCATAATAAATGATATTATTAATATTATATTACAATTTTTTAAAACATGGTCTTGTGTGTACTGCAAGCTAAATTCGGCGTTCCATGTAGAAAATGGTGAGAACAATATTTTGTGTAATTATAGAAAAACACATTGTTTCATGTTGAATAATCTTAATGTGGTAATCTTTATAAATAATTCTAGAAAAAAAATTAATTTTATTCTAAAAGTAAAATATTATAATGTCTTGGGGTGTTACAAGCAACAATAACAAATAAGACTATAATTTTTCATGAATTATTATATTACAATTGTGTATTTAATTATCTAATAGATTAATTTATTCGTTTTTAAATAATGAATATGATGTATTTTTAAACACATATATCTTTATATAAACACTTACATAATTGTTAATTGATGATTAATAAGATTAAGAACACATAATGGTAAAAAATCCATTTTATTATAATTTTTTTTATTTTTTATGTTTCAATATAAACCTAAATATTGACTTATTTATAATTTAAATTAGATCATACAATATTATATTTTGGTTCATTTTACTCTTGTTTTGTAATAGTGGTAATTTCATATGTTTAGTAAAATATATGTTATCTAGGTAAAAACCTGTTACCCAATAAAAAAACTTAAAGTAAATAATCTTTAAGAAAATGAATTAAAACGAGGTTAAAAAATATGTAGAAATAATAGGATGTGTATTTTTCACAACGATACCACACCACACTCAATATTTTATAAATTTTTCACTCCACGACTCTTGAGCATTATAATTATATTGTTCAAATGTAAAGGGTATTCACAAAAGTGGAATTTTATTCAATTATAAAAGGGGATAAATTCATCCCATTAAATTATCCACTTTTTGTTTGTAATGTAATTTAAAAAATGAGAATACATTCCATTAGAAATAAAAAATTCTTATATAGGGGGGTGATGTCAGAGTAAGGAAAAAATCAATAAATCATGGCGCTCATGTGTTAGTTGAATAAGGTGATTATTCAATGTGTAATAGGTCATATTTTCTTCAATCCAGTACAAACTTGTTGGGAAGTAAGAGTTATTCCATATATGATCACTTCATAGGAAAGTAACTTCATATTGGCTGGTTCCCTAAGAATGAATGGTTTGTATAATAATTTTTGATAGGTCATAAAATTTTCAGCAATTTTCTTCTTACCTGATTTCAACATTCCCACTCCATTAAATTTCATCCAGTAACGGAATTCTATTCATGTTTTATCTGTCTAGGTGGACTTGGAGGAGAGGATAATGTTTAAAAAATACTCCATTGCATATTCATGGAAAAAAAATTAAAACATATGTGGATATTTAATGATCATTTCAACATAATTACCATGATTTGGGTATTTAATGATTGGAAGAGGTCTTTCATGGGAAGGGGATACTTCAACTTTGTTTTCCCATATTATGAGAATTAGTGGAGAGCATGGAGCATCCGTTCCACCCCATAAATGTTTTTACTCTTTATATCTGTTAATGGTATTGAATATTTGATTACAAAAATGGTAGTAATACTCATACGTAATCATGTATTAACATATCTAGTCTCCATTAGTTGTTCATTAATCCAAAGATAATTTGAGACATTTATTCTGTGGTTGGAAACCCAATAACATTTGAAAGAAAAAATGATAATCCCCGGTTTGAGTACTTTTCATGAATTTCAGTGGTGGTTGAAATTGATATCCCGGTTGATGATGAGGTGGTTCTCACCATAAGGGATCATAGTATTATTTTATAGATTTAATATGAGAGAAAATCAAAATTATTCCAGGATGGTAATTTCTTTTGTTATCCTTCATCTAAATGAAATACTTCCAAATTATGTAGATTGTGTAATGAAAAGGAGAATTCAGATATAAATTTTAGAATGGTCAATGACCAGGGTAATGAGATGTTTCATCCACCTACACCTCTAATATCATTTTAGGGTCTCCCATTGTGATGGGGGACCCCCCGATAGAAAAGATAATTGAGAAAACCTCTATGAACAGATATAACCTTAGCTTCAATCACACACCCCTTCTAGAGATGATTATTGGTATGGAAATCTACATGGATAATATTTTAGGTATTTCAAGAGTGGAGGTTCCTTACAGAGCCCTCCACATACAATAAGCCAACACCCTCTTTAATGGGAATGGTATGTATATAAACTATAACATGGATGTACCTACACATGTGACTACTTTATAAAGAGAATCACAAGTTTTAGATATTCTAGTTGAAGGTAGGGAGGTTGCACATTGGTAAATCATTACATTGAATGTATATCTACATCAAATATAGCTCCATATTTTTTTTGGGAAACTGTCTGAGTTGGTTGATTCCCCCCCCCCCCTCAACTTGAGTTTTACCTATGTCTAAGAAACACTAGTATAAAATTAGGAGAAACATCAATATCAAATTGGCTGGGATTCTTTATTCCCAATTTCTATCTGTAGTTCAAATAAATTCATACAAGGGAAAATCCAAGAACATAATCATTTGATTCTGTAGGGATACACACATACACAATTCAATGAATAGAGTATCAGTTATTTAGTCCCAATTTATGTAAATAAATCATGGTAATATACCTGAGAGAAAATACAAGAACATATTGCATGGATATATTTGGTATTACCATATGTTCATAACACACATGTTCTCATACAAGGAAAATCCTAGAACATTATATTCAAATCTTATAGGGAGACTCACAAGAGAATATACAAGAGTACGGTTCGAAACGTTTACGCTTCCATGTTTATAGTATGGTCTCACTTCATTAGAGTGACCGTTTAATTATGGTTCCCTTAGGAAAATCTTACAAGAGGAGTCTACCTAAACACACGCCTATGGGATTTTGGTAGTCCCCTAAAAAATTCACCCCCTAAGTGGAAGGTTGTGGAATGATGACTCTAAAACCCATCATCCCAATGATAATGTGACTTGTGAAAAGTGTGATGAGATCTTAGGGTTAAAATATTATTAGAGAAGAAGAAAAGGTAAGGAAAATAATATCATAATGTCTTTACCAGGAGAAAAGGGGACTCAAATTAGAGTCATGATTGACTTCAAAATGTGAATACCCTTTATTATAATTTTCAATGACTTGGGCACTCTCCCACAGACATTCAAGAATAGATTATTTCTTATTAAAACATCTAAATATTTTCATATATATTTAAAGAGTTAGTTTCTATGAAGACATGATATTCCGAGACTTGGTGTGCACAGAATAAATTTTATAAATTTATTAAAAATATTTTTATATTATACATTAAAAGTTATTAATATAATTGGTAAATCTATTAAATGGAATTTCAGATCAAAAATCCAAGACCATGGTTGAGTCAAGAATAATGTTTTTATACTAGGAGTGTCTTATCATAGGTCGGTGCAGGGTGTTTAGATACCTCTCTTTTTGGTGATACGTTCACTGGATTAATAAATTAATTCATTAATTAATTCTAAACTAAACATAAATTCTTAAAGTATGATTCTTTAGTGATATTCCTAGTTTTGACCTCATAATCCTAGGATATTCTTAGAGCTTCTTCCCCTCCTTATATTGGAGAATCACATTGGGTGATGATGAAACTTTTGCTCATAGTAGATTGGGATGTATAAAATGAAAAAACATCCTTAGATCATTGGAAAAAATAGTCTTTGATGACAAAAATCCAATCTTCAGGTAGGACTCTTTAATTTTCATTATGCTCATTTTGATAAAATTCATTCAGTAGATCGATCACTTTTGTTGATCTACACCAATTGTGGCCAATTTCATTCACCCATGTGCAATTTTTTTTCTAGTTTCTCTCTTAAATTATCCCTATTCTTAATCAATTTATAATAATTATTTTGAAATTTTGATAAAAAAAATGTTCTTGTTCTTTTTCCCCCAATTTCATCACATTCATCACTAATAGGACCCTACCTTCATGGTTCAACGTTTTGGGGAGGTACTGATCCTGATCACGCCCATAGAATCATGAAGAAACGACAAGATAGGTAATGATGGATGATATAATAAAAGATCCGGAATGGTTTTGGGGTTTGGATGATCACATGTATGACTGATAGAAAATCATTGATATCCGAATTTCAGGGGGTATGTGTTACGTGAAACTTCCTAAAAAAGATCAACAAAATATGATTTTCAGCCCCTAGATTGAAGGAAATTATTAACTACACCTAGATATGCTAATATTGGGTGGGGAGTAGGTGAGATATGTGGAAGAATGACCTAAATCGAGGTGTATAAAGAGGATATGAAATTTTATGAAAATCCATTATACATGTCGTGTCTCATGATGAACACATGAAATTTATCCCCCTAGTTGCATTGGAAAAAGGTTTCATAGTATTATGAAGGTGTAATGGGTTGTATCACTCACACATGTCATACACCTCATCCCTGTATGGATGATCCATGAGATGAATCACATGGGTGTTATCCCATGAGACGAATCAGATGGGTGGTACCCCATGTGAAACAACACACTATGCACCAAAGTACATATACATGGGCGCAAGTACACATACATGACTAAAAGGACATGGAATAGACCATGATAGTTTGTACATGTCGTGTAGTACACCTACATGGCATGTAATAATACATGGATTTTGAGCCAGGTTTCGAAAAATGATATGGTGAGGTGGATGATTGGGTCCACCCATCATGTACTACATGGTTATCTATGATGAAACATCAATGATCCGTATCTCCTTCATTTGGAATTTGGATTTTGGACCATCAGTATCCTATCATGAGTTTTCATCTATGAAGAATTTTATGGGGCACCTATATATGGAATTTGGGATATGATGTGGAATTTTCCTGTAAAAATTTTTGGTTAGGCTTTTCATGACAACACTAGTGATCATTCATGGTCACTAGTGGCTTCCCTAGTAGAACCCACCAACTACGATATGCATGGTTCCATGATAAAACTTATAGTGGAACCCTCATGTTGAGTTGGGAATGGGTCATCTACCAAATCCTAGATCGGAACCCTCTTGTTAGCACATGGCATGGTCCTCAATGACTTCTTGAGTAGAACTCTTCAGTTGAGCTGGAATGGGTCCTCAATAGATTTACATGTGGGAGCCACCAATTATTGTGGGAATGGGTCTATGATTACTAGAGTTTAAACCTCTTATCATCATAGGGCATGGGTCCTCAAAGACTTCTATAGTTCAACCATTTAGTTTGGTTGGGTTTTTGTCCTCTACCATTGGAGTAGAAACCTATATCTTGAAAGAACATGAGTCCTCCAATTACTATCAGAGTGGAATCATCCTCTTGTACCAGAGAATTGGTCTTCTACCAAGATATTGTATCCCCTCAACATTGTGACATTATGTAGAGGTGTGTTTTGACGTGGATGGTATCTTCTAGGAAGATGTGGGAGATGTTGTACTTCATTGATGAACATTTAAAACTATTGGTGACTCTTATTGATGGGATTCATTGTGATATATTGATCCACATTATCTATCATTTGGGATTATTTTGACTAATCACATATATATATATATATACACACTTATGTATCCATAAACTATGATTTAGTTACTCTTCTTCTATGGGATGTAAAGATTCACATGGTATGCCATGTTCTTTATATGGATAGATTATCATGATTAGATGAGCCTACTCTCCTACTATTGGTAGAAGAGACTTGATGTGTTGTTCATATAAACACTGTGAGGATCCCCTTGTGTGTTGATGATGTTAGTATATATTGGTTTGGTCTGAGCTATTCTCTTTTACTATGTTTCACATCATATTCACTATATATAATACTCATTTTCATTTTATATATCTTACTAACCCCTTCATATTTTGGGTCTCCAGCTGGATATGTATATAATCATCCCTGCATGGTATTTTTCCACATGTGTCATGTATTATGCTGATGATAGACATGTCAATGGTGGCTTCATAGGAGATTAGGTATAGATAGTACATTGGACCACATACGATAGTCACATCTTGATGGTAAAGAGATGATAATTATCAAAATTTGAAATTCCATTTTTTTCTAGTTAGCACTTATTTCTGGTTGTGTATGATTTTTTCCCTGTACTTATTATTTTAAATTATCATACTCATATACTCCCTCAAAGTTTTTCATGCATGGTTTTGCATTAGACTTCAAATTCTTTTACATTTACTATATCTACACTTTTCCATCAATATAAAGTGTGCATGCATATAGGTACATATGAAATGTCCTCCCAATTATAGTTATGACTTTAGAACTATTCTCCAACCCATTTCCATTAGAGGTGGGATTTGGGTAGTGGAAGATCTATCCCCGACTTGGGTCGGGTTGTGATAGATTGGTATAAAAGGTGGTTTCATCCATGGGAAAATGTTTGGAGTAGTTCCCTTATAAGGATTTTGTTGTGATTAGGGAAACCATGTCAATGTTTCTTAAGTGTTTCTCTCAAGATATGGAATCCTGTGATGGTGCATACAGAAAATGTATCAATTTACAAGGGCATTGACTAACTTCTTATTGACTCGTCATACTGAGACATTGGTTGTAGGGATTGATGGTACTTGCATTATATAAGATTCAGTATTATTCTATCCTTATTGAGTCATCTACCCATTGATATTTATGTATATATATTCTTATTTTACTATGGTACATCATGATAACTTTCAAGATACCTCAATGATGAAAGTTATCCAAGATACTAGTTCCATAACATGAGGAAGATTCAATGATCAATGACACCTCTATTTGGGGACCATCCTACAATATTCTTCCTCTATTTGGGTATGTAGAGTCACCTCCACCTATCTAGAAATAGATCTTACAATAATAGTAGGTTTATCATGTGTACTGGCCTACCATGTACCTCGACTTATAGTGCTAGAGGCCACTGATGTCCCACAGTGATACCGATCCTCTAGAAGTAGTGGATTGTGTCGAGTGTGTGGTCTGTATCATTCAGTTCAATCAAACACAATAAATCTTGTGGTATCACTAGTATATATCCTTTTCCATAGATAATTACATCATTGGTGGAGGCTTGTCACAATAATTCATGACGAGTCGAAACATTCATTGCCCAACATCCACTAGCTATTCTGTGAGGTGTATTACCCCTATTTTCTATGATCAGTTTAGAGTCAAGAGGTTTTGGGGATATGATAAGGAGGGATAATACTGGGTGAGTATGTATAGAGGTTCACAAGCATTACTCAGTACTCCCTTGACATGATCCGAGATTGCTACTTTCGATCATTGAAGTTTGAGGAAGGATTATGCCGATAGATCTATGCGATCATAGTTACCTTGTGCATCCTCACCTATAATTATGTTTCAGAGTGGGAAATAATTATAGATATATTTCAATAAGAGGAGTTTTAGATATCTATATATGGTAGTGGAATTCAGAAAGTGGATTCATCTATAGTGGCTAGTAGGTGAGAGTTGATAGGATCTCGACGAAGGTGATCATTTCATGATTAGACTTAGGCATTTGTTCAAGCAATACAGTGACATAACATAGCACCTGGGAAGACTGGAGAGGTTTGGTTCTATTATTCTGATGGTTGAGGGCTTATAAAATGAAACAACCCAACAAATTTAGCTAACTAATGTATGCAGGTAGCAAAGGGACTTCCACGATAGAGGTAGTGTCATGATCAAGGTGGTCCCTAGGGAGGTGGAGCAAGAAGTTTAGAAAGAGGAACTATATGTGGTGGAAAATTATATTATTTCCACTCACCACAATCATGAAATATCCATTGTTATGATCATGGATCGGGTAGTTAGGGTTTTGTATAGTTGTAGGCTCTAGAGGATTATGACCCCACATTTCACGAGAAGATTAGAGGTATAATGTATTTTTACTCGACTCATTCTTCAATATTAGTTTAAAAAGGATGTATTAATTCCATAATATATATAATTTTGGTGTGAGTTATAGAGATATATGATAATTTGTTATCCCAACAACTTTATCTTGAGGTTCCTATAGTAATAACTTCTTCAGTATCAATTATCTTCTGGTAGTGCGAGTTATCTCTTGGTGAAGAAAGGTTCACCTGGGCCCTTTGGGTCCTTGGGATTGTACCGAATGACAAAATCATGCATATGGATTGTTTTCAAATGGTATGATACCATATTTAATATCCAGAAAAACAATTTATATGGTACTACACTGACAGGATGAGATTCTCCTTTTCTGGTGAGATAGATCTCATGCCAAAGAAAGTAGGTTTTCTAAGAAAGAGTTTGTATCCCATCACCCATTAGTTGGAGAGTGTATCCCTAGGTTCAAAAGGCTATTTTGGTATTTTTATTACATTAGTTTTGGACTTTTACATTGAATTATTTCCCTATGTCATTATAGAAGTACATAATTTGTGTGGTATGGAGTTTTACATCACCTTACATCCCAACACTACATTGATATCTTCTATGTCATATCTAATGGTCCTTACCAAGATCTAGGAGCTGCAACATGAGTTAGTAAACCATCGAGAGAAAGGATTCCTAAGAACCAGTGTTTCCCCATGGTAAAATATAGTGTTTTCCCGAAACTATTTGATGGGATATTTCATCATTGGGTCGATTGTCATCTCCTGGACATGATAAATAACAAGTACCCATTGTCAAGGATTGACAACCTCTTTGACTACTTTTACGGCATGAGATAATTTTCGAATATTAATCTCACGTCCAACTACCTATATTTGAGGGTTTATGAGGATTATATTCAAAATCATTCATTCTAATGTCGCTACAGACTATATGAGTTCCTAGTGATTCCCATTGGTGTGATGAGTTCCCCAATCATGTTTATAGATTTGGGGAACCAAATATTCTAGCCATACTTAGACATATTTTGGGTCATCTTCATCGATCACATACTTATATACCCTTCATAAGAGGAGGATCATGCATAACACTTGAGGATAGTTCATATATTTTCATTGAGAGCATTAGATTTATAAAAATCTCTCGAAGTGCCTGTTCTGGATAAAAGAGGTTCACTTTGTGGGGAATTTAATTTTTGGTCATGGTTCATCCATATACCCATTATGATCAAATTAGTTCTTTCATGGGATCCACCCAAGAGTGTGTCACATGCATAGAGATTTCTTAGCGTGGAAGGGTACTATAAGTGGTTTATGGCAATCTTTTCTAGAATTGAAACCCATTTAACCACTCTGAAAAAGAAAGGGAAGTCATTTTCATAGAATGAGAAATATCTTGTGGCCTTTAAGGAGTCGTCACTAGGTTTGATAAGTGATACCATATTCAGAATACCAGAGTTGGGAATGGAGTACGTACTATATTAAGATGCCTTGACAGCTAGGATCATCTGTGTGTTGAAGCATCGATAGGAAATTATCTCATATGGGTTGAGGTAGTTGAGACCCCATGAGAATAACTATGTTTCTCGTGACCTATAGATGGGCGCAGTAGTCTTCCCCATGAAGATGTGGAAGAAATAACTTTTATGGGAGTTCCTTGTGTTTTTATCAGACCATCAAAGTCTTGGGTATGTCTATAAATAGATAGAGCTAACCCTGATGAAAGATATCTATACTTCTCACCTATCCAGACACTCTGGTGTGGGTAAGATATAAAGATACCTTCTATGAATGTTTTGGTGGTCTATAATCAGATAGGTTATTGATAATTTTATCTCTCGATTATTCACCTTTGGTAGGTGAATGTTCAGCACCAAATTTCATCAGGTTTTTTTAAAAACCCTTGAAATACATTAGTTGATGTGTGGTAGAATTTCCATGGACATTTTAATAGGACTTTCAGACACATTGAAATGTCATGATGTCGTTTGGGTGATAGTTGACTGATTCAAGAAGTCTAAACAGTTTTGTTCCATCTGGTAGTAGAGTTCTATGGAGAGATTGAGGAAGTTATATGTATGGGAGATTATTCACCATCATAGGGAGGCCTTCAATAGTTTCTCTAATCATGACTCATGTTTTACATTATGATTGTTGAGAGGCCTATTGGATGAATTCTGAAACCAAATGAGGAAGGGTACAACCATTAACACCAAAATTGATGGGCAGTCTGAGAACAATATCCAAGTGTTGGTGGATATGTTTAGGGCTTCTAGGATATAGTTCTAACATAGTTTAGAGGATCAAATTTTATTGGATGAGTTTTCATAATACAATATATATAACTCTTCCATTGGCATGGAGTCATTTGAAGACCTTTATGAGAGATCACGTAGGAAACCCTTGTGCCTGAAAAATATTATTGGGAAATATATTGTTGTCTTAGAGATGATGAGAATGCCAATGGAGAAAGCCCAAGACATTGGTGTGAAGATGAGATGGCACTAAGAAGGAAAAAATATTATGCATATCTCCATCATAGACCCTTGAAGTTTGAGTAGGGGGACAACATTTTCTTTAGATTCTCAGTATGTCAAATATGGTGAAGTTTTGGCTTGGGAGGAAAGTTATCCCCAAGGTTCATTAGGCATTTAATTATCATGTAGAGGGTTTTTGAGTTTTCTTAAAATGTTTCCCTACCCTCGCCACTTGAGAATATGCATGATGCCTTCTAAATGTCACAGTTGGGGAGATACTTGTACGACACCATGAACATCATCTATGGGGGTGATCTAGACCTTGACGATTGAGACATTATTTTGGATCACCTAATGGATATTGAGCATTGATAGGAGATGACCCTACATGTACATATTATCCCCTTATATTTCATTTTGTAACATTAAGGGAACATGCATAAGAGCACCATGGGGTAGGAGATCCTTGTGAGGGATTAGTATCCCATGTTTTTTGTTTAGTTTTTATTTTTATAGATTAAAAAAATAAAGGTTTCAAGGATATAGAGACCTATTTTTTCCTTGTAAGAATTTGAAATTTATATATATATATATTTCCAAACCTAGGAGCTGAGATGAAATGCGATTTTGAGGAATGGTGTGCCCAGAATAAATTTTATAAAAATAAAAAATATTTTTTTATATAATACACATTCAATTCATAAAAAATATAAAATCCATTAAGAGTACGATATTATTATATATATGATACAATGTTTGATTTTAGGACATAGTGTTTATTTTCGACTTAATGTGGGTTAGGGTGGGGTGTTTGGAAACCTCACTCATTTGAAGTATGTTAAGTGGATTAATTAATTATTTAATTAATTATTTAATAAATTTTAACATAAATTGAAAATCTAAAAGAATAATTCCCTATCTATATTCCTAGGGCTATCTTCCTAATCATGGGATCCTCCAAGATATTCTTACCCTAATTCTGTTGGTGAATCACATAAGACGATGATGAAACTCTTGATTGGAGAAGACCAGGACACAAAAAATTAAAAAAACATCCCTAGATAATTTGTGAGTGCATTATTAAATGAGAAAAATACAAACTCTATGAAAGCCATGGAAATTTTTTGTTTATACCATTATTGATTAAATTCATTTAGTATATGGAAACCTTTCTTGGATCTGTGCCAATTGTGGCCAACTGCATGAGCCCGTGTAATGAAATTTAATTGTTAGTTTAGTTTTCTCAGCTGAACTATCCCCACTCTTGATAAATTGACAAGAACAATTGGACATAAATGGTTACGCCATTATTTTTATTATGCCTTTCTCTCTCAGTTGATTCAAATTATTCTCTGGTAGGGTCCCTCTATCCTGGTACAGTGTTTTCGTCCATTACAGAGCCTGATCAGACCCCTAAAATCACAATGGAATGATAATAGAGGGACAGATAAATGATAAACTAGTAGATACGGAATGGTTGTGAGCTTTGGATGATTTATTAGATTATCGGTAGCCAATTCATTGATAGTGGAAGGTAAGGGGAATGAATTATGTGTGATAGACCAACAAAGATCAACATAATTGGATTTCCGACCACCAGATGGTCAAAAAAATGAAAGGTACCTAGAATCACAAATAATGGGGTAAGCATGGTGAGATGCATGCAGTAATGGCTGGAATAAATTCATATAATGAAGATCTGAGATTCTATGAAAATCTTGACTACACTCCATCTATCATGATGAAAACACGGTGTGTATCCCCTGGCTCTGGAGACTAGGTTTTCAAAGGATTATAATGAAGGTACGATATGTAACCCTCCTACATTCCATGTAAATCATCCCCATATGGGCAATACATGTGATGAATCACATGGGAGGCACACCATGTTATGTAAGGCATTATATATTGTAGTATACTTATACATGGTGAAGTACAGAGACATGAGCAGAAGGAGACATCTTGGTCCCAGATAATTTGGATACACCGAGCCATCCACCTTCCTGGTGTGTACTTATACATGGATTAGAAGACTTGGGCTTTCCAAATACATATCCAAGAAGTGTATCAGGACCAAATTCCACGTGGTTCCCCTAACAGACCATTTACTACTTCGTTCCTTCTAAGGAAACATCATGGTTACATATATCTTTTGTTTGGATTAGGAGTTTGACCTGATAGTATACTATCCTATTTGTATTTCAACTTATAATGTGATGGTTTCCATAGTTTTGGATTTTGAAATATGATGTGTAATTTCATTGGTAGGATGCTTGGTTTGGTGATTCCCGATGATGCTAGTGTTCATGCAGGATCACCAATGGCTTCCCGAGTAGAACCCTTTAGTTGGGATGGGCATGGGCCCTCATTGAAATTTAGAATGTAACCCTCGAGTCATGATAGAAATGGGACCTCTACCAAATCTTAGAGTGGAACCCTTCTATAATAATATATAATGGGTCCCCTACAAACATTCTAAATCAAACCATCCAGTAGAGCTGAACATGGGTCCTTGACGACATCCCAGGTAAACCCTCCATTGATATGGCAATGGGTAATTGATGGATTCCAAATTAGAACCCTCTAGTTGATATGTTCATGGGTACTCGATAAATAGAGGGGAACCATCCTATCAGCACAGGGAATGGGTGCTCGAGGACTTCCATATTGGAACCCTCCGGTTGAGATGGTCATGTGTCCTTTACCACTAGCGTTAACCCTCTTTCTGGATAGGGAATGGATTATCCATCAACTATCATCATGTAACCCTCATATTGTACCAGAGCATGGGTCCTATAAAGGGAAATTGTGGACCCTTGACTATGAGTCATAGGGATGAGATATGCCTTGACATGGATGATTACTTTTGTTCAAATGCGTGATATGTTGGGCATCATTGATAGGCATTTGGAAATGTCGGTTTCTCTTCTTCCTAGGCTGATATATGAGATTGAGATTCCCTTTATCTCACATTTAGGATTATTTTTAAAGAATATATATATATATATAATTCTGTATCCATACCCAAGGATTTTTTTCACTCCCTCCAAGGGATGTGATGTTTCATGGGATATACAATGTGCTTTCCATATTTAGCTTCTCATTGTTAGATTAGTATACTCTCAAAATATAAGAGGGCAGGACATGATGTGTAGTTAATCTAAAAAATTTGTTGATCCCCTTGTGTTTCGATGAGGATACTCTATTTTGGTTTGGGTTGGTTTGTTCTCTTTCACATTTTTCAGCATCATGTTTACTATTTATAGTCTTTCTTTTACTATTTATTATCTTACTTCTCCCCCTTCAAGATTCTAGGTGTCATATTGGGTATGTATATACACATAAATACATGGGATTTTCTTGCATGTGTTAAGTATTATAAAGATGACAGACATGATGGTAGTGACACCATAGAAGCTTAAGGATACCTGGTACTTTAGAGCATGTACGGTGGTCATAGCTTGGCGATCTAGAGATGAAATCACTCAGTATTTTAGTTTCCATTTTTTTTTCTTATTGGGACATATTTCTTGTTCTGAGTTTAATTTTAAATTTAATTTTTAGTTTATACTACCATTCTCTTGTACTTTTTATAGGTTTTTCATGTGTAGTTATTCCCTTATTTTTTGTTTCTCTTACATTTACCCCCTCTGTAATTTTTATTTGATAATATTGTGTCTCTATGTATAGGTACATAAATAAATGAATATACATGTTAGTTATGTCTTCGATTATATTCTCCATCCCCTAGCCTATGAAGGCTAGATTGGGGTAGTTGTGGTTTAATCCCTAACTTGGGTAGGGACATGACACATCCACAACCCAAAGAAATTTCATTATGAAAAAAAATCTGAACCTCATTGATCGCGATGAACCAAAAATGATGTTTGGAAACTATAAGTATTAAAAATGGGAACTCCTTGGATACAACTATGTTTTTAAAACATCCATGAAATTGTTGTGTAGAATATATGGGTCTTAAAGGATGACAATATTCATTTACACTCTTAAAAAAAACCCAGCAAGCCATCTCATATTGATTTTTCATGAAGGGTGTTGATCTCTCCCAGAAATTGTTCTTTGACTCTAATTACTATTTCAAAATAATAGATCTTGGAGGGATTTAGAAATGATTTTTGTCCATATTTATAACAATAGAGTTATCTTGGGGACTTTTACACTACTTTAAGACCAGAATAAAAATGTAACCAACATCAATATGTTTGAAGCATCTGAGTTATATTCTTGAATTGATAAATGTCTCATGGTTGATGTACCCATTATTGGAGATTAGTTGACATGGGTTATATTGATTTTCCATGGGATACAATCTATTAAAATGGATATATTCCTTTTTCAACAAGATGATTGGACTGATTCTATTAAATTATCTTCTCTAATTCTTCCAAAATGAAATTCTAATCATAATACTATGGTGGATGACCTCTTCATAAGTAGGATAAGGATATCCACCTTCCATTTAACTTCAATAATGAATGAATTCTGGTTTCTGGATGTAGTTAGATTGTTATGGATTCATTGAATATTGATACCCCATGAACCCTTAGCAGATTCTATCCTCCAAGATAAAAAACATAGTAAATATTATTAAAAAATGATTAAATGTTCTTTTTTAAACATTGAAAATTATACCAATGCTAATAATATTCACATGCTGCACTAACAAACCATAAATCAGAATAATAATTGTCCCCATGAGGATGAGGACCGTACTCTCTCAAAACTAGATGACTTGTTAGATCTCAAGGAAAAATTGTCCTATTGTTAATATAATATCATATGGATAAGGTGTTGAGGTAGAAACTCAAATTTTTTAATTTATTACATAGGGAAACAAATTTAGGAGATGTTTTACATCTGTCACCATAAATGAATTGTTTTTAGCTCAATAATTGAAATGTCTAATGTTATCACTACCTGCATTGAAGATCTGTACTCAAATAAAGGGGATGAATACACCCACATGACGATTGAAAATATAACTCCAAACATTTATTCACCACAAAATGAGAATCTTATTTAAATATATAATCAGAAATAAATAAAATAAATTTTATTCTCCTTCAATTTTGATATTGTTATAGGACTTGATGAATTTACCAATTAATTCATCATGTTTAATTGGGACGTTGTGCATGCTTGTGTTTATAATTTTGTGAAGGAATTATTCAACCATGCCTCCATGAATCATGTATTATACTCTAATTTTTTTGCATTGGTACTAAAAAATAATTTATTTTGGACATCAAGGACTTCAAGCATGTTTCCATTGGGAGAAACATCCCAAAAAATCATTTGCAAAATCATTTCATTAAGGTTGGGAGAGATTGAAAGGGGGTTCATCTCTTCAAATCAATTTGGGTTTGTGTTAAGAAGGAGCATCTAGAATTCCCTTATCAAAACCCTTGAATATGTTACCATAATAATGAAAAGAATGAAAGATTAAAAAATTTATCTAAAAATTGACAATGTCGAGGACTTTGACAAGATTAAATGGATACTTATTTTTTAAATTATTAGATGGAATTTATTTTCCAGCACTTTCATTAATTTTATCAACTCTATTTTTAAATGTTAAGGCTCCATATTCTAACCAATGGGTCCCATTGAGGATTTTTAAGTGTTATAGGTTGCCAGGAAAGGGGACTCACCCTATAGTTTCCTATTTTTAAGGGATGAAGATTATCTAAACATTATTATAAATGATCTTGTACAATATATTCCTAATGAAAAAATTAAGGCTAGAAGAGGGATTTGTAAACACTCACATCCTTTTTATGTAGATTAAATCCTCTTTTTTGGGAGAGATGAAAAAGGAACCATTTCATTCATAAGGGATATTATGGGAACTGTAAAGAGGTTTTCGGATAGGTTATTAGTAGGAATATAACATTTGTCATTTTGGGTTATACGGTGAATATCTGAAAGTATTATAAAGTTGAAAAACACTCAGAGTGAAGACAGGATTAGTCTATTTTACCTACCTTGGGGTGAATCTCTTTTTGGGAAAGGTAAATTGAACTTAGCTATAAAATATATGCTCCTTGATAAAATCCTATGTGGAATCATTGAAATGGGAAACAATGCCTCAAGCAAGGATAATTTGGGCGATCAAATCATTAACAACCTCCATGTTTCTTTATTAATTCTCTATGTGTATATTTCCCAAAAAAAACATTAAGGATCTTTGATCTTTTACCAAAAATTTTGTCTCAACTAGATCCATCTATGAGAAAAAATTTATTACTTATTCTTGAAAAGATTTTGTAAAACACATTCGCATAGAAGGATAGGGAATTAAGGATTATAGACTCTTTAATTAAGAACTCCTTAATAAATTCACATGGATACTTCTCACCTATGATAATAATTACATGGTGTTACATTCCACTAAATTCACCAAAAAATATTAAATGGATACTCCACATATATATTTTCATCTATCTGATCATACATCAAATTCACTATTTAGGATCTCATAAATGTTTGAATTGGTTGTTTTGCGCATGATCCAACCTTAACTATGGGACCACATCATCATTTTCTAGTCCATTTACAGAGAAAGTGCTGGTCCTCAATTTCATGATAAAATTTTCTATTTCTAAAATTAAATGATATAATGATTTACATGGTTTTTTTATAGATTATATCAATATACTTGTTAATAGGTTTCTGTATATTGATAATGATTCTCTACTCTAGTCACTAAACCCATTATCAATTTCAGTGATGAGGTTATTAAAAGGCACAGTTGTGAATGTTTTATTATTTTTCTATCATGGATCCTCATATTTATAAGGCCTCACCCTATATTAACACTATCGATTTGGAAAATATATAGGAGGAGGATGCCTAATCACTGTATACTACAATGTATAGGTTTTACCATCAAACCTTACTATCACCTCTGTATGCATAATGAGGAGAGGATCAACCATGTGTTGTTATATTTCATTTTTTCATATAGGATATATAAAAACATCAATGTTTTATTTTGATTGATGATGATCATAAAAAACTATAAATAAACGAGGTCTTTAATTATTAAACTAGTCTGTAGTGAACAAATATAGGGATAGTTACTCACAACTTACATTACTACCCTTTCCTCACTATAAAGGGATAGGTACAATCTTTCCATTGAAATCCAGAGACCCTCCAACTATGTGGGGATCACATCCATCCACATGGACGTCATGGATACCTCAATAATTCAAACATGTTCAATTAA
The DNA here is from genome assembly GCA_963277665.1 of Viscum album. Taxonomy (NCBI): domain Eukaryota; kingdom Viridiplantae; phylum Streptophyta; class Magnoliopsida; order Santalales; family Viscaceae; genus Viscum; species Viscum album. The sequence continues at coordinate 1,102,165,461 of OY728123.1, forward strand.
AAATGAGATTTTTGACCATTTTATCTTGATGTTATTTGGTTTTACTAGAAGGGTGAGAGAACATATGTTGATGAAGTCCATTAGATGGACCCCCCTGATCTCATCTTGGTTTAAATTTAATGTTTAAGATGTGGCTTCATATTAACCCTGACCCTCAAGTATTGGGGGTGTATTATTCACTCGTAAAGGCTTCAATAATTTTTTTTCTATCATTTTTAGTAATATTTATTCTCTAAAAGATGAATTCCTGAAAATGATTAAATCTATAAGATATACTTTTCATAATGGTTGTAGGATCCTATGTCTAGAATTTGATTATATTGTGGAAGTGGGAATTTTGAAGGATTAGTCATGAAATATCCCATAGAGAATGATTTCATTTTAGATTGAATGCCTCTATATTAGTGAATATATCAAAATTTATGTCACACATACTTATAGGGAAGGTAATTAGGTTGTTGATGCTGTTTGAAATAGAGACATTTTAAAGGAAATATCAAGATGGTTCATTGTGATCCTGGACTACAATTCACATATCGTGTTAGTGGATGCACATGATGACTTTCATAATATCCCTTCTAAACCCCCTTGTAATGACACTTTCACATGTCAATAATAATCTTTCAAGGAATAGGTTCACCCAGATCCAGAATGTATTATATTATACTTGTATACCTACCCAATATTCCTCTTCTATAAGTCCTCTTCATTTCCTAAATCCCATATTCAGTACTAGTTAACCAACATCCTTAAATTCTATGGATTTCATCAAGAGGAAGATCATTATTTTAATGTATGAGTTACATACACCTTAAATGTTCTTATTAATCATTATTATACCAACATACGTAAAAAAATTTAAATATAATGATATGATAATCATTAGATTGTTTAATTATTATTGGATCAATGGATTAAACCTTATGAATTCCTTCCCATGGACTTATAAAAATAAAATAATGTTGATTGTGTGTTGTATGGACTACCACCTCCACCAAGACACATCTTTTATTTTTCACTGGTGCATCTATTCACTAGTTATAGGGATGGAATTGAAGAATAAATGGAATTATGTAATATTATTTTTATTATCAATAGAAAAATTATAATCTATCTTCATTACCGGTATTTTATTGGGAAATGAAAACATTATTTGTGTGTTGTGCAAACTACTGCCTCCATGAAATATTGTTTTTTATTTTTAATCTCCTTTATCATAATTTATCCAAAAACACTTTTATAATTATTAAAAAAGTAATATAAAAAAATAATAATTTTTCATTTATAATGATATTATACACTTCTATTACTATAAACACCCATCGATGAATTGTGTGTTCATGTTTTGATGGGTTTAACCACCCAGATGAACAATACGATAAAACACTATCATTGAGGACAATGGAAACATAAATACTAATATTAATATAAGTTAACAATAAAATAATTATTTTTATGTTACTTTAAATGTTATATCTAGTATTTCACTTAGTATTCAAATATCATCTTCACGTACTAAAATTATTGAAATAAGGATACACTGATTAAATTTCTTTTCATAACAAAAAATATAAGAATCTATATATATGTATATAAAATATTAAACTAAATGATCCACAGAAAATGAAATATATATGAACATGGTTCCTAAGAAGGTATAAAATAAACATATTTTGATTATTCATATATATAATAAGTATTTTGATACATAAATAATACATCCGAATTTTATAATATCTATATCATTTTACAAAACCATGGTTGAGGACCCTAATGGTTTAGTGAATTTAGAGAGTAGAAACAAAATATTCTTATTTGTTAAAATTTAATCATCATATCCCATGAATATGTTTTGACATAGAAATCTATAAATTCAAACACTACTTAAAACTTTTCTTCATAATCTGGGGAATGGAAACACTAGAAGGGGTGAGATTAGATTCTCAATATTTGTAAGAAAAGAGATAAAAATGATCACACAAACTTGAATTGAGAATGGGTGTATATGAACATGATAATTAAATTTTTAAACCATACCCTAGATATTATAGATCATTAGCTTGAGTCCTAACTTAAATCAAAGAAGATCATAAAATAAAATCCATAATGTAAGAAAAGAGAATGATACATGAAATCATAACATTAGCATACGAAAGATATTTGTTTGAGTTCACATAACAATAAAACATTGTGAACAAGTCTAAATAAAAACAGGATCAATTATTCTATTAAGGACATGAAATCATGTCTTTTCATAATCATATAGACATGAAATCCAGGCCTACACATAAACTTATGAACATGGAATCAGGTTCATGGATAAATATTTAAATCATGATAATAAATAATTACCCAATGAATTTGTTTTAAATATAGGTCCCATCCATATTTTGTTTATAATTTTACAGATATCCTTGGTTATAACGTAACTACCATATGGGGTTTTAACATAACCATCATCCTTGGTTATAATGTAACCCCCATTAATGGTTAAAAACTAACCACCATTATTTTTTACAATGTAATTATCATAACATACTGAAAAACATAAATATTTGTGCCAAAATATCATAAAACATTCATCATATAATAACCCATGAAGAGAAACATGTTTCATAAAAAATTAAACATAGGATAACTCATAGAAAAGAAATGGGTTTCATTAAAATTTCAATATTTCAAACCCCATGGAAATGTAATGAGTTTCATGAGAATATTTTTATCATAATAATAATCCACCATGAAAAATAATAATATTTTTATAATTATATTATATCAAAATTAAATCTTAAGTAACATCAAAGGATATCATATTAGAAGGAAAATGATTTTCAAAAATCAGTTGAATTGTTTCCAGATGAAAATAAACTTTCCACTTTGATAAAACATATTTAAAATATAAACACCTACCCACTATTAAATAAATCATTATATTTGAAAATGTTATTTAAATATTTTAAAGGAGGTTTTAAATTATTATTTTTTCATGGTGGTAGGAAATATTGTTCATATAATACATATTAAAATGATGATTCCTTTCACATTTCTAGTAAAATCCTAATGGGTATTTTTTGGAAAACAACATGAATTTTTTTGAAAAAATTAGGAAGGAAAAAATAGGTAATAATTTCATTAAATAGTAATTGTATAATAGTAAAAACTTTATCTAAGTCATTTTATAAAAAAATGGATGTGGAAGAAAAGTATTATTGATTTAAGTCATAAATAAAGAAGATTTTTTATAAAAATAATTAGTTTAGTCTATTCAATACCTAAAGAGGAAAATATGAATGTGAAATTTTACATCCCTTGAAATAAATATAATAGAATTAAATTCACGAGTTTCTTGAGATCTATATCATAATACTTCATTACCAGTGGTGTAATCATAAACATTCTAGATAAATAATTAGATTGTAAAATAAAACCCTAACCACATTGGTATTGTTTGAATTGTAAGACCTAATACAGGGAGAAAGAAATATATGGATATGTAAATAAAAATAATTTTCATAATTATAAACATAATTTAAATTCATTTTCAGAATATACACCATAAAAATTATACATGTGGTTAATATGACATGTGTCCTGTAGAAATAAACGTGAGATGAAAATCCCTTAACAATTTGGAAACACTTGAATCATAATTACCATTAAATAATAATATAAAATGAATCCTTATATATCATTAAAATATGTAGGTTCCTGATATAAAATTCATAACATTCAGTTTATATGAAACAAAAAATGAGTGGTGAGTATGGATTATGTCTCCCAGAAATAAAAGAGATACTATAAATTTCTCACAATAAGTCACTAAATTTATTATACATATCATAACAGCAAGAATAATATATATATGTTTATTATGAAAATATTTTATAACCCATAATCATATATATCATACCATAAATGAATTACTTATAACCTTTAATCACCCATTTGTAACAATCCCTTGTCAAAATCATGTTTGGAGTAATAACTGCTTCATTTTCCATTTATGTTTTGGTTTTGCAATGTTATTGAATGTACATTGATCATGGTTAAATAATTTACATTATTTTATCCCTGAAAAAAGTAATATATATTAATTATACATGTATTTATAGTAAAAAATAAAAGTTATAGACACAAAAAAGAATTACATTTTTCATGGAGGTAATTGGTCATACATACACATTAACGATGTTTCTATTTTCTCGATGGATGGAATGATAGGAAATAAAATATTAATTCAACTTTATTGGGGAATCGTCATTTATTTTATATTATTTATATAAATATAATCAGTATTTATTATAATCCTTGTACGAATAAAATGAAAAAAAATCACATCGCATTATGTAGATGGCAATCGACACTTACGCACTAGCGACGCTACTGTTTTCTAATGGATTGTGAGGTAATATGGTATCAGTGATATTATAATTCAAAAATTATAATAATTACAAAAAAAAATTATATAAAATATTAAGTCCATAATTATCACTAGTCATTATAAGTGGTGGTGGAAAAATAATAACATCGTTTCACAAAGAGGTAGTTTGTCATACCCATGGTCAATGGTTTCATTTACCATTTTATAGAAAATGAAATGGATATAGGTTGTCCAATTAGAATAATAACATATCGGTAAATGGGATATGATATATTGGTTATATATTTATTTTTGAATAACATTTTATGGGGGTAGAAGAATAAATAAAAAAACCCATGTTTATGAATTTTACCTCTTCTTTGGAGAACATCAATAGGTTTATAACTAAAGCCTTATTGGGTGGGTTTTATAATAAAAATACGATTTATAGGATGTGTTTTTGTAATTAAGTAATTTATTTGGGAATTAATTGTCTAAAAAAATTTATTTTGGACTATTAATAGTAGAGGAGGCGGTGTGGTATTTTATAACGGTCAGAGAGGACACACATAGAACTAGTTAATGGAAAAATTATAAACACATTTTTCTCATGAAAAAATCATCCAAAATGGATTATTTTAGAACCATTGATGTGATAAGGTCTAAATATTTTTAGTTAATATTAATTTTCAAGCATGAAAATATTTGATCTAATGCAAGCATGAATTGTCTGAAGCATGGAATGTATGATCCCACACAGGTGTGAAATATCTGATATCATGCAAGAAAAAAATTCCAGAAGGATGAAATGTCAGATCTCATGATAGGGAAAATATTATTATCACATGAATGTGTGAAATTTTTTACTTCATGAATGCATGAATGTATAATATCATTGAGGTAGAGATGTCACATCCCATGAAGAGCGAGATGTATGATGATATATAAGTGCAAGATTCCGGATCTCACATAGTGAAAAAGTTTAAATGGATTTCATGAAGCTCCAATCAATTTTAAGATAATCTTGCATTGAGATATTTGATGCGCGTGATGAGAAATCATGATTGTCAAAGGATCTCGTGGATATATCTCACCAATCACATGAAGAAAAATAAAAATCGAAAAAATAGGTATCGCACAATCATATAAAACTATGCAACCATATGATTAAATTAGTATCTAGAAATTGTATCTTGATAGTAACTAATGATTATTTTTGGATCTCGTAATGGACCATACAATGAACCAAAAGACAACATCATTGACTTTTACATGATTTTCAATTGATCTCATGATGGGATCTCAAAGAGCGTGTGATACTGATTCATGTGGTGGTGGAACAGATAATTGCCCATGTTTTTTTGAATTAGAGAGGTATAATCTCTCCTATAAATTACTAATGACTCATCGATGAGAGGTTATAATGTTTTTCTTAATCAATTTATCTGAAGAAAAAATTGATAAGGAGTATCATGGAGGGATATCATGAAGGAGTTTTATTGAATGATATCCTAAAAAAGTAAACATGATTGACATCGCGTAAGGGTTGTGCGTGATCTGAAAAAATTATCACATAAAATGGTCATGCTCTTTTATCTCTCACAACGTGTGAATATTTCACTTACTAAGATCTCACACAAGGAAATAATGTTTCTCATGCCCAATCCTTCACAATGTAAAAAAGTGTTACATGCCAAGATATCACGTAAATAACAAAAGGGTCTCATGCCAAGATCTCATTTAGGGGTCATGTTGTAGGATCTCTCAAGAGAGTGATATTCCATAATATCTCATAAGATTTATGTGCCAGGATATCATGTAATGGTTAAATGTTTGTATATCATGAAAATATCTAACTGTGTTACATGCTAGGATATCACACAAATCATGGAAAGGGTTATGCCTTAGGATCTCATGAAATAAGTAACACACTTGGATCTCACGCATGGGTTATGTGCTAGGATCTCGCGTAAGGTGTTATGCATCAGGGAATCATGAGAGTATATCATAATATACTCCTGTGAAAGGATATATGTGCCTATATTACCCTATAAGAAGTATCATTTTCATATTCTAGTTTAGAATAAGAGAATGAAAACAAAGGATCATCATCATTCCATTATAATTGAAGAATGGGTATATTCACTAATACATGCTAGGTAGTGAAAGGAATAATTTTAATATATAAGATATCATACCAATTTTTGAGTTCATTATTAGTGTTTCAATAATATGGAGATTAATTTTCATGTTTTATGTAAAGTGTAACTGTTGGCCCAAGGTTTTTTCACAGAAGTGAAAAAGTAGCTGAAAAAGAACATCAACGAAGCATCTACCTACAATTAAGGATTAATTCATTATTTATAATAAAGGGACATGCTTTTCTATAAACTATTTTGGAATCCTTTATAATTTAGTGATAAAAGGAAGGTGAATTAAGTTATCCTTTCAACCAGTAGTGAGACATCGAAAGAGATATTGTGGGAGTTACCCTTGGGAAGCATTTATTTATCTCGAAACATTGTGAATACAATGAGCATGGTGATAGATCTAATCTAGCCCAAAACATGTTTTTCTGTTGATCATTATAGGATTTGGCACATCATCACAATGCCATTTTATTATCCTTAGTTATAGACTAGTGTGGGTGAACCATATAATTTTTTTTGTTGTGCATTATTTCATTTCTATTCATACATCGATGCAGGAAAGGGAGAGAATAGTGTTTTTATGAAGAAAAATGATTTGAAGGGGAAATTATTTTAATAAATCATACCATGATTTACCCCTCCCATAGGAGAGTTACCCTAGTTGGGATATCAATTGGTATACACTAAATGTAAACTTCATTGTTTCTCTCTAAGGGGATTTAGTGAAGGATGTCAATCCTAAATGGATTGCAATAGTCGATGGAAATAATTTTAAAATATGGTATCATAAAATTCATAACTACTACAAATATTTAGAAATGGATGTATTTATAGTATAAATACATGGTATTTTTTCTAGTTTTGATAGTGGTTTTTTATCCGAATATGATCGAATAGAAATTTACACTAATACTAAAAGAATTAATTCATTAAGAACATCGCGATGTAGTGATATATATAAAATGGTAATTTCTTGTAAAACATTAAATTATATGTGTGAAAATTTTCTAAATATTTATGAGGATGACTCATGTTTCATTGAAGGAAATATAAATGTTTTATGGACCAAGTATGAGGATCGTAGAATTCCCCATAATGTGTCAGTAGATTCATTATTTGAAAATGCGAATGTTAATGTAGAGGATATGTGTGGTCTTGATGAATTTATGTAATATTTAATGATTATTAAGTGCCTATTGAGATGAATTCTACATTTTTTCAATACTAATATTTCTATTTTGGAAAATAAAGATCCAAATGAGATAACATTTTATAGTTTATATATTACTCTTTTCACATAAAAGATAAGAAAAGATGATAATGTATCTGTGGAAAAGGATAAATCTAAATAGTTTGAATTATATTCCAAGATTAAAGTCCCCATGGAATATGGATAGGAAAAAGATTATGAGGATGCCGTGATGTCATACCCTTCCTAAAATCTATGAATAGGAAGAAATAATGTTCAAGGGGAAACTACCAATTTTATACATTAAATGTGGAAATGGTTGGAAATATTGAGGCAGTGTAACACCCCGAGATTTTATGAAAAATATTATTTTAATTTCATTAATTTCTTGTGTTGTATTCTAATCCAAGATTACCTTGCGCTATACGCAACACCGTATTAGCTTGCAGTATACGCAGGATTATTCATGGACAGTGTTACACACAATTTTTATAATAGTTATTCTATGCAACATTGAGTATATATATATATATATTAAACGTATAAATGAAATATGGTTGGATTCTGTTATACGAAACAACAAATGATTCTTTCACAACACGCAACCCTGACTTGGCTTGCATTACACGCAAACGCGACCTTCCTCGATAGCGTGTGTTGTACGCAATACCGGGTTTTAATAAACAATGTTATATTATTATAATATTGTCATGAACTAGCCGTTATGAATAGTATTAACTAAATTTTGAATTTTATAACATTATTATTCATCTTACACATTTCTAGAACATGGTATAAGAACAAAATAAATTTTTCGGGTAAAATAAGTATTTTTCAAAAAATGCAGTTTTGCCGCCTTTGGGTGGCGCACCCACTTTAAATCTGGTTTTTGACATGTTTATAAGTTCAATTTGACAAAATAAAATTCTTCGTTGGAATCAAGAAATAAAAATTTACTTTGGATAAAATTTTCATATTATTCTGGTAACTTTCACATTTTAATGAATAGTAAAAACACGCTATATTTTAATTAAAAACTTTTTTCATCGTAATATCTTATGTGGTTAAATTATAATATTGAATGGTTTTAAATTATAAATATAATATATTTTTACCATTTAATATAATGTATGTCATTAGCATTGATTTTACCTTGAATTCGTAGGTTAAATCAATTCAATCTTTTGCAATGTTTTAAACAAAAACCCGTTTTTATTCAACAACGAGATTAATTTTAATTTAATTTCTACAACTTCTGTGTATTGAATTCTAAAAAATTGATTCCATATTTGGAATCATAGGCTCCAAATTATGTTAATAAGCTACTTTTTATTTTTGGGAATTATGAATAGTAACTACGGTAAAAAATTTTTACCATAGTTAAAGGTAAATCGAGTAATTAAGGGTAAATATAATATTTTAAAATTACCCTAACAAATGTAAAAATCCTATTGGATGACTAAAAGTCGACCCATATTACCTAAAGGTCGGATTAGAATCATTTAATGGACATTTGTCCATGAAAATAACTTAATTATTATTAAAACCAAAGAAAGTGACAACATGTCACTCTCTTAAATCCTATAAGTATATTAATTTTAATTTAGTGATAAACTTCATGAAACTTCGAAAATTAATAGTCTCCAGAAAGATAATGAAATTATATACATCATATAAATTTATTTATAATTTTTAGGGATTAAATAATTGTCATTAATTATGACACAATAGTGATGCAGAAATTGTTTATCTAGTGAAAAATCAAGAATATTGTTTTTATTAAACAAATAGTGACCATAAAATGCACAAATACCTAACCAAAACGTATTGGCCATGTAAATGTAAACCATACGCATCCAATGGTCGAATATGTGACCATTTGGAGCCTTATAAAAGCGATTATGACACTTATATTATTTTATTTTAAATGATGCCAAGGTTGTCACCTTCATAATTTAATAAATATAAAAATTTAAATATTGTGATTTTAAGATGATAAATTCGAGTAACAGTATTATTGTGAAAGGTAATAGATATATTTTCATCATAGGATTTTATTTTTAATTTTTATGCAACAAATAAGTATATTAAATAATTATACAAAAATTTTGTAGTATTTATTTTATTAAGAGATAAACCAAATAAATGGTTTCAAAAATAATAAAATAAATATTATATGAACTATTTAATGTGCTCCAATAATTTTTAAGATACATATGGCATTTTATGAATCTATTAAAACTTTTAGTTCGAACATATGTTCTGTATTTATTTTATTTAAATTCAAATAAATGAATAGTGTCAAAATTGACACTATTGTTATTTTATAAAAAAACATATTATAAAATTGATTAAAAATCAAAAAATATTTCAAAATTATAAATTTAAATTTAAATGATCTAAAATGTTATTAAGAATCCAATTATGTAAAATTCACAACAAATAAGTAATTATTTGTTATAATTTAAAAATTAGAATGTTATTACCACAAATAAAATTAAAATGATTAAATAAGGATAAATCATGTTGATAATGTTTAAAATAAATTCCTAACATGTCTAAATTATATTGGTTGATGATATTACAACCTTATCTTATCTAATATTCGAATATGAGTCATTTTTGGAGGTTTTTATGTGGGGTTAGATTTATTATAAATTAATATTTTTGAGAATTCCAAAGGTGCCCCTCTCCTCCCTTATAAAAGGGCACCTCCTCCCTCTCTTCCTCACACAACTTTGAGCCTTCATGCTCGGACAACCCCTTCCAAAATCTCTTCTCCACTTCCCTAGTATCATTCTAGAGGTCCTGGTCTTCTTCAAAGACCATCCTAAGTTCTTTAAGTGGAGGTTAAGAAAAGGCACGTCAAAAAGAAGTAATATCCATTACCGAACTTTTTCAATTTCCTTCTTCTTCAACTTATTCTTCTTTAGTTATTTCATGATAAAGTAATAACATCAGTATTTCTTATATACTGATATGTTATTATAAATATGAAACAACTCTAATTAACCTTCTATCCATCCTACGGAAAAAGGAAATCACCGCGTGTGCGTACGTACGGAATACCGTCTCCACGCCGTGGTGTAATCTATTTTCCACCACCACCATAATTGGATGGGTATAAAGGTGTAATGAGTAACTATATATTATTATTATAAAGTGATATTGATACTGAAATATTATACATACACTTCAACACAATTCCACGACCATGGGAACGATATCATCACTCGTGCGTACGTACGGACTACCGTCTCCATGACGCGATGAGATTCATTCTCAATGATTAACCATTCATGAATGATTATAAAGTATATATAATAAGTACTAATGAAATATATGACATAATAATGATACTGGATTTATGTACATTTTTATGTATGTTATCTACTTAATTCCATTCAATTCAATAAGGAAACGAAAACAGCGTTCATGCATACGTACGGACTACCGTCTCCATGAACGGTGAATTTCTTTCCATTTAATGATTTATTATATATATGTATATCCTGAATATATATATATATAAATCATGTTTTATGTTCTGGAATTAATTAATCATGATCTAAGTAATCATATGAATAATTACAAGTCAAAACACGGACGACAAATGAAACAATTTTACCCAAAACGCTCTTTAACATGGAATTTACAAAAGAACGGGTAATATAAAGTCATAAGTGAACCATATATGATATCATAAAAATGAATATGATTCTGTAATAAGTAAATGACATTATTTAAATCATTATACAGGAGGTTCGGACACTTACGAAGCAAATCGGACCTAAGGTAAGGGAAATATCACAATCTCATTTTTATCCGAGATTGTTTATTCGTAAGTATTTACTGGGCTGTATTTTATCATCCACATCAATGTTCCCTCAATATGTAATATTGTTTCCATCCACTTACAATAGTTTAAATCCAATTTTACCCTTCGGTGAGTTTTTAGTAAAGAATATGAAGGGAATCTATTGTCGTTTTTTCGTACGAGGCACTTTTTGACTTTTCCGATAAAAGTACGAAGAATGTTTTTTTTAACTTATACGGCACGAACGGATTTTTACGGTTTTATAAAGCCTTATTTTCATGAACCTTCCTCCAAAATATTTCATGACTATTTTCAATAAAATCTCTTTCTTTTAAAATTGCATGATGTTTTGTGAAAAGGAATTGATTTTGAAGAAAAAAGGATATTTTCCTCAAGAATTTATTTCAAGTGTTTTATCAAAATTATTTTCCATCTAAGATAATAAAGGGTTCTGTTTCTATCCATATTTTTACATTGACTTGACTATGTTGTGATGGAATTATGTTTATGAATTCCTTTATCTTATATGAATGGTTTTATGATGTCATGTTGATTAAGAATCCCATTTTTATTACATGGGTTATGCAATGTTGTATGATTTATGATTTTGTGGAACACATAAGAATGCTATCATTATGAGATGGGTGGTACCTATATCTCCCTCTAATTCATTGGGTAAAGATTTTATATCTCATGAGATAGACAGGGCTGGAACAGTAGGTTATACCGGTTCAGTGAAACAGGACTGAAACGAGGGTTACTCGATTCAGAAAGGGACTTTGTCCACTAAGATAGTCTTGGAAATGAGTCTTGACTAATAAGAAATTATTCTCTATGATTATGTGTGAATGCCACAAAGTTTCATGTTTTAAGTTATGATTATTGTGATTACATTTCACTGCCATGATTTACCCCATGTTATGAAATTATGATCTCTTTTGCAGGTTAAGATTTCCAAAAGTTATGTGCTTATGTATATGATGTGATTGATATTTATTTTGATTACCCTTACTGAGCATTTGAGCTCACCCTTTTATGTTTTCTTTTCCCCAGGATATAAAGAAAGGCTTTAGGTAAAAAAAAGGAAGATCTTTATGGGAGATTTTGAAGATCTTTCACCACGATTAGAAGATTATGTTCCGAGTTCCCAAAGACACTAAACTATTACGATCCTTGTGTGTGTGTTTTTGTTATGTACCAAGTATTCCTCAAAAGTAATGTAATGTCCATGTAAATCAAGATACGGGTCTCTACAGTTGGTATTAGAGGAAAGGTTTAGTCAACCTTTGGAAACTAGGATGTGAAAACATTAGTGAGATCCCTAGAGATATTTCTAAGGTATGTCTAGGGATGTCCCTAAGGATAAGTATACGTATAGGATATAGTCCTAGAACTATGGTAACGATATTAGATTAAACCAAATATGTTAGATATTTAAGTTACTCCCCCTTTATTATGATTTTTTCCTCTCACACTATTCTTTTTGGGTTTTAGAAAATGGCTGGAAACAAGGTGATTCACGATAATGGAGGATATGATGAACAATGGAATGATATTCTTCATGAGCAACCAAATGAAATGGGATTTGGAAGTCCAAACATCATTATTATGCCGAATCAGCAATCTCATAATATGATCAATAAAGTAAAATTTGGTAAGTTTCCTGACTCGGATAATAAGAGAAAGATGGAGTTTCATGATGATCATAGAGGAAAGAAAGTTCAATTTCCCCTATGTAAATCATGTGGGAAGAGGCATCAAGGAGAATGTTTCAAAGGAACTGGAAGATGCTTTAGGTGTGGAAAAAAAGGACACAAAGCCAGTAAGTGCAAAGGAAAAGGTTCAGTTAACACCAGGGATGAGGATAATGGTATTGCTACGACATCAACAATGGTTAAATGTTTTAAATGTGGAATGTACGGGCATTATGCAAACCAATGACCTAAGGGAAAGTCTCATGAAGATAATCAGTATGGTCGTATGGGTAGTATTTATGTTGATGATTATGATGAGACTACAAATGATATGTGAGATGAATGAATTGTTGAAGCTCAGTCAATGGTTTAAGAATTTAGTGGAATGATTACATGTTTATCAAGTGTAATGTTGTATAAGTAATCTCATGGTACTATGGGATAAAGAGACATCTAAGGATTGTAACATTGTTGTCTTTCCTTAAGTTTTGAAAGTATGTGATGAATGGTACCAGTATTTTTGGAAAGTAGATGATATGCGCATAATGAAGGGATAAGACGATAATGAGATGTTTGATTGTATGCATGAGCTCATGATTGATATAAGGACTAAGTGATATCATGGTTTGATTATAAATAATTTTGAGGATTTTGGTATGTGGAAAGTGTAAACGTTTAACTGCATTCATGTTTTCACTAAGGTTCAATGGGTATTCAAAAGAATACATGATTAAGGACTTTGAATGTTTGGAATGTGACCAACAAAACATATCTTATGATATATGGGGATCAACGATGGTATTATATATCTGGTAATCGTTTTCACTATGTTATGAGAATGGACTACAGTATTATGGATAAGCCTAAAGATTGGAATGGATTATGTTGGACATAAGTTAGTATTGTTTAAGGATAAAAGTTTTCTCGATTGTATTGATGGGATGTTATAGTAATATAGTTTTAGAAAAAGGACAACCTGCAGGACGGGCGAAAACCCATCGCTTCGGACGAGGCTGTGGGAATCTAACCCACAACCGAAGTGCGACTGGCCTTTATCGCCTATCACTGGCCTACATGAAGTCCCTGTTTAGTAGAAACTAGTTTTCTTAAGCAGTATGATATATGAAGTATAAGCCCATTTTAGGAACCATATATGATTAATCTCACTAAATAATGAATTATGTATATTTAATAACTTTAGCTAACCTTTTGTTTGAGACAAATGGAATGACCTGTCATACTAACACTTCACGAATAACAAATTCAACTTCATTTATTTAAGAGATGAAGTGGAAATTGTTCAAGGCACGAACAACAGTGAGATTGTACCAAAATAAAGTAAATATTTATTCTAATTCAAATTCTTCAACTTTAGGGAAATGATCTTGAAAACCAAAAATGTTGTCCTAGTGCTCTTATATCTGGTTAATCAGTTGGTACCTTAGATCGTCATAGATTTATGGATTTGTGATTGCTAGCTTTTCCATAGCCATGTTCTCTACCACTCTCCATCAGAACATGATGGTTAGATTTCTCTTCCATATCCATATTTTCACTTATGTGGATACCCAGTGATTAGTTAACTTGGGTAACCATTACGTTTTATAATTTAGTTTTTAAAGATAAGTTTTGGTATTCCTTTTTACGTTGTGGGTTTCTGTCAAAGAAACTTTCAAATAGTAAACCATTTATAACCCCGACGAATTTCGAGGGCGAAATTCATTTTAAGGGGGTAGAATGTAACACCCCGAGATTTTATGAAAAATATTATTTTAATTTCATTAAATGTAACACCCCGAGATTTTATGAAAAATATTATTTTAATTTCATTAATGTCTTGTGTTGTATTCTACTCCAAGATTACCTTGCGCTATACGCAACACCGTATTAGCTTGCAGTATACGCAGCACTATTCATGGACCGTGTTACACACAATTTTTATAATAGTTATTCTACGCAACATTGATTATATATATATATATATATATATTAAACGTATAAATGAAATATGGTTGGATTCTGTTATACGAAACAACGAAGGATTCTTTCACAACACGCAACCCTGACCTGGCTTGCATTACACGCAATCGCGACCTTCCTCGATAGCGTGTGTTGTACGCAATACCGGGTTTTAATAAACAATGTTATATTATTATAATATTGTCACGATCTAGCCGTTATGAATAGTTTTAACTAAATTTTGAATTTTATAACATTATTATTCATCTTACACATTTCTAGAACATGGTATAAGAACAAAATAAATTTTTCGGGTAAAATAAGTATTTTTCAAAAAATGTCGTTTTGCCGCCTTTGGGTGGCGCACCCACTTTAAATCTAGTTTTTGACATGTTTATAAGTTCAATTTGACAAAATAAAATTCTTCTTTGGAATCATGAAATAAAAATTTACTTTGGATAAAATTTTCATATTATTCTGGTAACTTTCACATTTTAATGAATAGTAAAAACACGCTATATTTTAATTAAAAACAACTTTTTCATCGTAATATCTTATGTGGTTAAATTATAATATTGAATGGTTTTAAATTATAAATAGAATATATTTTTACCATTTAATATAATTTATGTCATTAGCATTGATTTTACCTTGAATTCGTAGGTTAAATCAATTCAATCTTTTGCAATGTTTTAAACAAAAACCCGTTTTTATTCGACAACGGGATTAATTTTAATTTAATTTCTGCAACTTCTGTGTATTGAATTATAAAAAATGGATTCCATATTTGGAATCAGAGGGTCCAAATTATGTTAATAAGTTACTTTTTATTTTTGGGAATTATGAATAGTAACTACGATAAATTTTATTTACCATAGTTAAAGGTAAATCGGGTAATTAAGGGTAAATATAATATTTTAAAATTACCCTAACAAATGTCAAAATCCTATTGGATTACTAAAAGTCGACCCATATCACCTAAGGGTCGGATTAGAATCATTTAATGTACATTTGTCCATGAAAATAACTTAATTATTATTAAAACCAACGAAAGTGACAACATGTCACTCTCTTAAATCTTATAAGTATATTAATTTTAATTTTGTGATAAACTTCATGAAACTTCGAACATGAATAGTCTCCAGAAATCTAAGGAAATTATCTACATCATATAAATTTATTTATAATTTTTAGGGATTAAATAATTATCATTAATTATGACACAATAGTGATGCAGAAATTGTTTATCTAGTGAAAAATCAAGAATATTGTTTTTATTAAACTAATAGTGACCATAAAATGCACAAATACCTAACCAAAACTTATTGGCAATGTAAATGTAAACCATAAGCATCCAATGGTCGAATATTTGACCATTTGGAGCCTTATAAAATCGATTATGACACTTATATTATTTTATTTTAAATGATGCCAAAGTTGTCACCTTCATAATTTAATAAATATAACAATTTAAATATTGTGATTTTAAGAAGATAAATTCGAGTAAAAGTATTATTGTGAAAGGTAATAGATTTATTTTCATCATAGGATTTTATTTTTAATTTTTAGGCAAAAAATAAGTATATTAAATAATTATAAAAAATTTTGTAGTATTTATTTTATTAAGAGATAAACCAAATAAATGGTTTCAAAAATAATAAAATAAATATTATATGAACTATTTAATGTGCTCCAATAATTTTTAAGATACATATGACATTTTATGAAGCTATTAAAACTTTTAGTTCGAACATATATTCTGTATTTATTTTATTTAAATTCAAATAAATGAATAGTGTCAAAATTGACACTATTGTTATTTTATAAAAAAACATATTATAAAATTGATTAAAAATCACAAAATATTTAAAAATTATAAATTATAAATTTATATGATCTAAAATGTTATTAAGAATCCAATTATGGACAATTCACAACAAATAAGTAATTATTTGTTATAATTTAAAAATTAGAATGTTATTACCACAAATAAAATTAAATTGATTAAATAAGGATAAATCATGTTGATAATGTTTAAAATAAATTCCTAACATGTCTAAATTCTATTGGTTGATGATATTACAACCTTATCTTATCTAATATTCGAATATGAGTAATTTTTGGAGGTTTTTATGTGGGGTTAGATTTATTATAAATTAATATTTTTAAGAATTCCAAAGGTGCCCCTCTCCTCCCTTATAAAAGGGCACCTCCTCCCTCTCTTCCTCACACAACTTTGAGCCTTCAAGCTCGGACAACCCCTTCCAAAATCTCTTCTAAACTTCCCTAGTATCATTCTAGAGGTCCTGGTCTTCTTCAAAGACCATCCTTAGTTCTTTAAGTGGAGGATAAGAAAAGGCGCGTCAAAAAGAGGTAATATCCATTACCGATCTTTTTCAATTTCTTTCTTCTTCAACTTCTTTTTCTTTAGTTGTTTCATGATAAAGTAATAACATAAGTATTTCTTATATACTGATATGTCATTATAAATATTAAACAACTCTAATTAACCTTCTATCCATCCTACGGAAAAAGGAAATCACTGCACTTGCGTACGTACGGAATACCGTCTCCACGCCGTGGTGTAATCTATTTTCCGCCACCACCTTAATTGGATGGGTATAAAGGTGTAATGAGTAACTATATATGATTATTATAAAGTTATATTGATACTGAAATAGTATACATACACTTCAACACAATTCCACGACCAGGGGAACGATATCATCGCTCGTGCGTACGTACGGACTACCGTCTCCACGACGCGATGAGATTCATTCTCAATGATTAACCATTCATGAATTATTATAAAGTATATATAATAAGTACTAATGAAATATATGACATAATAATGATACTTGATTTATGTATATTTATATGTTTGTCATCTACTTAATTCCATTCAATTCAATAAGGAAACGAAAACAACATTCATGCGTACGTACGGACTACCGTCTCCATGAACGGTGTATTTCACTCCCTTTAATGATTTATTATATATATGTATATCCTGAATATATATATATAAATCATGTTTTATGTTCTGGAATTAAGTAATCAGGATCTAAGTAATCATATGAATAATTACAAGTCAAAACACGGACGACAAATGAAACAATTTTACCCAAAACGCTCTTTAACATGGAATTTACAAAAGAACGGGTAATATAAAGTCATAAGTGAACCATATATGATATAATAACAATGAATATGATTCTTTAATAAGTAAATGACATTATTTAAATCATTATACAGGAGGTTAAGACACTTACGAAGAAAATCGGACCTAAGGTAAGGGAAATATCACAATCTCATTTTTATCCGAGATTGTTTATTCGTAAGTATTTACTGGGCTGTATTTTATCATCCAAATCCATGTTCCCTCAATATGTAATATTGTTTCCATCCACTTACAATATTTTAAATCCAATTTTACCCTTTGGTGAGTTTTTAGTAAAGAATATGAAAGTAATCTTTTGTCGTTTTTTCGTACGAGGCACTTTTTGACTTTTCCGACAAAAGTACGAAGAATGTTTTTTTTAACTTATTCGGCACGAACGGATTTTTACGGTTTTATAAGGCCTTATTTTCATGAACCTTCCTCCAAAATATTTCATGAATATTTTCAATAAAATCTCTTTCTTTTAAAATTGCATGATGTTTTGTGAAAAGGAATTGATTTTGAAGAAGAAAGGATATTTTCCTCAAGAATTCATTTAAAGTGTTTTATCAAAATTATTTTCCATCTAAGATAATAAAGGGTTATGTTTCTATCCATATTTTTACATTGACTTGACTATGTTGTGATGGAATTATGTTTATTAATTCCTTTATCTTATATGAATGGTTATATGATGTCATGTTGATTAAGAATCCCATTTTTATTACATGGGTTATGCAATGATGTATGATTTATGATTTTGTGGAACACATAAGAATGGTATCATTATGAGATGGGTGGAACCTATATCTCCCTCCAATGCATTGGTTAAAGATTTTATATCTCATGAGATAGACAGGGCTGGAACGGTAGGTTATACCGGTTCAGTGAAACAGGACTGAAACGAGGGTTACTCGATTCAGAAAGGGACTTTGTCCACTAAGATAGTCTTGGAAATGAGTCTTGACTAACAAGAAATGTTTCTCTATGATTATGTGTGAATGCCACAAAGTTTCATGTTTTATGTTATGATTATTGTGATTACATTTCACTGCCATGATTTACCCCATGTTATGAAATTATGATCTCTTTTGCAGGTTAAGATTTCCAAAAGTTATATGCTTATGTATATGATGTGATTGATATTTCTTTTGTTTACCCTTACTGAGCATTTGGGCTCACCCTTTTATGTTTTCTTTTCCCCAGGATATAAAGAAATGTTTTAGGTAAAAAAAAGGAAGATCTTTATGGGAGATTTTGAAGATCATTCACCACGATTAGAAGATTATGTTCCGAGTTTCCAAAGACACTAAACTATTATGATCCTTGTGTGTGTGTTTTTGTTATGTACCAAGTATTCCGTAAAAGTAATGTAATGTCCATGTACGTCAAGATACGGGTCTCTACAGGCAGGGTTCCCCAATAATTTTCAAGAATATCATGAGGACAAATTGAAAATTCAAAATTATAAGACATTATCCTACGTCAAATTTATGATAATTTTTGAAGGAAATATCTTCAAAAAGAAGAATATTCTTTCACAATAAAATGATCGTTCAGAAGAATCCAAGGAAGAGGAGATGGATAACTGCTATAATTATGGATACGATTCTATTGAGTTATTTATATAAAGATCCCTAAAAGGGATGAAATTGAAAATGGTGAAGAATAATTTGAACAAAGAATTTATATATAGGATGAAATCAAATCCTCTCTTGAGGAGATAAATGTTTGGAGAGCTAAAATGAATGATTCCAATAGAGTGGTTCATGATAATAAACATTATAAATATAAAATTGAATAATATAAGTATGATCTAAATGGGGAAATTAAAAAATATAAGTAATAAATTCTATAGAACTCAGAAAACCTTGTGGAGTAAAAGGTGAATTGTTATGAATTGAAATGGGAAGTTGATAGTTTGACAAACATTGGAAAAGTTCAAATCAAATGTATCGAAGGACATGAGGAGGAAGTTTTCATCCTATAAAGGAAATTAAAAGATCATTAGAAAATCTTTTCCTTGAAAAAGTAGGTCAAATTGTAGTATAAAATGGAGTAATCGAGTTTAATGTTCTACTGAAATAGAGAAAGGGATGTTAGGAGAAGAAAATGATATACACAAACAATACAACTATAATGGGGATTGATCAAAAATAGAAAGTAGAAATGGTTAAAGTTATACTACAAGAACATAATTTAATATTTAAGATTTCTCTCAGTAAGAATCAGAACCATGAGATTCATAGAACCCAAAGGAAAACTAGTAACGCAGTAGAGCCATATAGGAATGCACCCAACATTAGATGTTATTATTTTGGAAAGACGAGACAGTCACAAAATATATGATCCATATAGAAGAGGTACTGAAGGAAGAAATACCAAGATAGGCATCCATTCAAAGATTATTATTTGAGGATATAATTTTATGGTTACTATTTTGGGAGTGCATGATTCAGACACATACAATGATATTTCCCATCAACAATACATAGAAATGCATCGAATTAGACTAAATGCGGTCATAAGATTATACTCAATGTATCATCAAATGATATAAAAATGAAAATATTGTTTTAAAAATTGAAATACGACTCGGTTTTATCATACCCTAATGAATATCAGGATTATCAATCTATAATATTTAAGAATCAAAAACCATGGATAAAAAAGAAAAGAGGTGAGTATGCAGTGAATGTATAGATTTCCCATAAATAATTAAATCATTATGGTGTATGGATTCTTAATAGTGGATGAACATCCCATATGAAATGTAATAAGAATATTTTTATTGGTATAAAATATGATAAGGAAGGTGTTTCGAAATTTTAAAATGATGATGGATTGAAGATTATTGGCTCAGGAAAAGCCCAATTTGATGAAAAAATGAGGTGTGTTGATTTCTTAGTTTATAAAGGTATTAGTAACAACATTTTTAGTATTAGTCAACTATGTGACTTGAGGAATTATATAATATTTAATAATATTATTTTTATCATAAAAGGAAGTGATTTTGGAATTGTTCTACATGGAAAAAGAACAAATTGGGACATCTACTTTGTAAGTGGAGAAGGATTTATGTGCTTGTTATTCAGTGAAGAAGAAAATATGTTGGGAAATCAATTAGTTATCAGTATTTTAAAAACATTCATGGAATATCCATTAAAATGTTTTGTATCTCGAGATCTCCCTAATCTATCTTGTGATCATACTTATATGTGTGATTCTAATCAACATTGGATGATTGTCAGAAAAAAATAAAATGAAGAAGAACCAAAGTCAACAAGAGTTCATGAATTTGTGCACAAAGATGTATGTGGACAAATATAACCATGATCCCTTGAAAATAATAGGTATTATGTTATTTTTATTGATCATTTAAGTAGGATTTTGTAGGCATTTTTTATTCCCCATAGGATATATGTGATTAGATTCCGGATATAGTATCAGAGTGAATCTTAAATGATTATTGGACAAATGATTTTGATTTTTCTTAATGATCATGGCACATAATCCATATATAGTCAGGTGGAAGATTATCTTGAAAAACCTGGGATAATATTTAACTATTCAGCAGTGACAACTTCTCAACAAAATGGAGTGGTTGATAGGAGAAATCAGATCATAAACAACATGGCCAAAATAGTGCTTATTGAAAAGAAAACAGTAGAGAAATTCTCGATAGAATATATCATGACATCGGTCTATATATCAAATAGGGATATATTATGTTTAATGATAGAAAAAACTCTATATTATTTGGGTTATGGGAAGAATCCCACATTTAAATACATTCATATCATTAGATGTAAATGTTTTATTCTCAACAAGGATAGACACGTGAAATTAGAATCATAAAGAGATGATGGGATATTTCATGGATATTTCAGAAAAATAAAAGCATATAAATGTTTCAGAACGTGTCTTGGAAAGGTATTTTAATGTAATTATGTTACCATAGTATTGAATGAAAAAACAATTCAATAATACAATGATCAATTTCCTGACAAAAGTGATGAAAAGTAATCACATCAGGGGGGTTTGAAAAAGAAAAAGATGATTCAAAAGAATATTATGATATTGAACATGATGAATTAAAATACATGTCCTCACAACACCAAATTATTTGAGATAAAATTGAAAGACAAAACATCATTGGTGGTCAGTCTCTTCCAGTTCAGACATGTAGAAATAAATTGTTATAGTAAGAATCTTTCCAATATCAGGTAGAGCCAAAATGTTTTTAAGGAAGTTGTGGGAGATTAGAACTAGGTTTAGGATATAAATTAAGAGAATTACCGAATAAAAAAAATCATACATGGGAGATTATTTAAATACTAATATATAATAATTTCATTGGTTCCAAAGGGGTCTTTCTCAGAAAGAAAATTAAGATGGAACAATTATTTGAAAAAAAGAAAAATTAGTGCGAAAATTTTAATCCCAGATAGTGAATATTAAATTTTTATAGCATTTATAACTATTGGGAGGTTAGAAACAATATTCATATTCTTGGACATAACAATGCAAATAAGGCATAATGTTTTCATATGGACATCAAGTCAGTGTTTTAGAATGGGTTTCTCGAAGAAGAAGTTTATATTTAGTATCCAGATGGTTTTCTCATTCATGAAGATACGAATTGTTTTTGGGCAAATAATGTGATATATGGGTTTTTGTAAGAATTGAGAGCTTCTTATTCAAGGCATGATTAGTTTTTTAAAATTCTTGGTTTTCATATTGGTATTTTTTTATCATAATATATTTGTCAAAAATGACATTAATCAAAGGATTATTGAGATGGTGTATGTTGATGACATGTTTTTTGGTGTATCATATGAAGCATTATGTATTCTATTTTCGGAATTCTTGAAAAGTGAGTTCTAAATTTCATTGATTAGTGAACTAGGATTTTTTCCTTAGTTTACAAGTCATACAAGGATGGAAGGACACGTTTATTTGACAATAAAATTATTCTATATAGGTTAAGAGAATATTTTGAAAGGATAATTCAATGAAGATGAAGACTCGAGTAGCTACGTGAATGAAACTATCATTATATGATGAAGACAAAGCGGTTAATGTCATAGAAAAGGAGAGGATCATCAGAATTATATTATACATAATATCCACATGACCATATATTGTTTTTTCTACATTCCAAGCATAAAAATATCAAATTAGTCTTAAGGAAACCAAATTTATTTTAGTGAAAATAATTCTTTTCTATATCAATAGAATAATGGATTTCAATTTTTCATACAATGAAAAATATTACCAATATTTATTGGACTATACAGATACAAATATGGCTTGTACAATATAGTATAGAAAATCTACATCACGTGGAAAATTCGATAAGGGAGTATTATGTATTTCTTAGCTTATCAAGAATGAAAATTAAATTTCATCTTACATCGTAGAATCTAAATAAATAATTGTTACTCAAACATTCATGTATTTATTATAGATGAAAAAACATGTTGATTATATTGAGTTGAATTGAAGTCCCCGATCAGGATCCTTCATGATAATACAAGATTTATAAAGCATATAAAAACTTCATTCAATCAGTAAAAGATAAATCAAATTGAAATGAAGTATCATTTTACCAAGTTGATTGTGGATCATGTGTTTGCGAAGTTGGATTATTTTCCAATAGAACTACATTTTGAAGATATTTAGATGAAGAAAATACCCTAAGAGGCAATTCAATGTCATTGACTTTCTCTTGGAGTTAATTAGATTCACCACACTTTAAAAAATATGGATGTGGGACTCCATCCCTCTTATCCATGGATGAATTTTCCTTTTAGTTCATTGAAAAATTGGTAGAAAAATTCATAATCTAGATAAGGGAAAAGATGATATAGGGATCAGTGAAGTGGGGGGGGGGGGTTAAATTTGATGATGGTAAAGATGTTTGATAAAAGATTATATATAACAAAAAAGTGATTCATGGTGAAAACAACAAACTCTTTTTTTTTCAAATGAAGTAATTCATTGAAGGAATTTTTATTCTAGACTTGTTTCTCTGGTTAATCATTGATCATGTGGTTTTAGAGTGTGTGTTTAGTATATCATTGTTTTTATCTGAATCACTAAAAGAAAATTTTGGATGAAGATGTATGGAGATTAAAAATGTTATCGATAGGTGAAGTGTATTCAATAAAACCAAATGTAGAGATTGTTGTAAAAAATAATTCCTTGTAGTGATTTGGGATTATAGTATTTGTTGAAAATTTTTAGGTTGTTGACATGGAATGATTTTTCAATGCAAACATGAAATATATGATCTCATGAAAGTTTGAAATGTCTAAAAAATAAAATGTATGATATCATTAAAGTGTGAAATAAATGATATCACACAAGCAAGAAATATCTAAATAATGAAATGTATGATCTCAATATAGTGTGAAATGTCATGTCTTGTGAAATATAAAAATATTTGATCTCCTCAAAGAGTGAATTCATGATCTTATAGAGGGTGAGATGATTGATCTCACGAAGAGAAATATTTATAATCTTGTAGAGGGATAGATGTCCGATCTCATGGAGGTATAAGATTCTTGACCTCATGGAGTAAGACAGTGTGAAGATATCTCATGAATTTTTAAATTATAGTCAGATGGTATCTCATTGGTATCTCGAATATCACATGAATAAAAAACATTATTGTTAAAGGATCACATAGAGATATTTTGAGAAGTCCACAAAGATAATTAAAATACGGAAATGAAATAGGTATCTTGTGGTTGTTCAAAATCATGTGTCCACATGATTGAATTTGGATCTCATAATTAAATATTGTGAAGAACTAATGATTGTTTTTTGATCTCATGATGGATCACAAAATGAACTGGAAGAAAACATTAATAACTCTCACCTAATTATTAATTCATCTCACAATGGTATCTCATGGAGACTGGGATACCGATTTCATCATAGTGTAATTGATGGTTGATCATTTTTCTGGAGTTAAGGAGGTGGTTACTCACCTATAAATACCCAATGATCCATCCACAAGAGGTGATTTTGTTTTTCAGAATCAATTTATCTAAAGAAACATTTGAGATGGAGTCTCTCAGAGATATCTTGCAAAGGATTTTTGTAGAAAGATCTCAAAAAGGAGTATATGAAATTGACACCATGTAAATTCTATACAATATCTGAATAAAGTCTCACACAAAAGGGACTCATGATTATATCTCGTTCACTGTGAAATTGTGCCTCATGCAAAAATCTTTTGAAAAGAGTGTCCCTTGCACAGATCTTAGGGAAAACTCAATAGTATTATGACCAAGGTACTCATTGAAAGATCGAAAGGGTCTCACACTTGAATATCACCCAAAAGTTATGCACAAAGATCACACATAAGGGTTACACAATAGGACGTTATGAAAGGGTTACATGCTAGGATCTTTTCCAAGGGTTACACATTATGATCTCACACAATGCGTTAAAGGGGTAACACTCCATGATCTCACACAAAGTCTGAATGGGTTTATGCTTCCGGATCTCCCACATGGGGTTATATGACTCGATCACACACTATGAGTTATGCTCTAGGATCTTGCACAAGGGGTTACACATCTGGGATCATGCCTGGGTATCACATGAATATTGTGCAAGGAGATATGAACCTACATTATGTTGTGAGTTGTATCATTGTCATATCAAAATTTTTGAAGTACAAGAAGAAGAATATAATGTATTTTCATTAATAAAAAATTCTTCCTAAATGATTTTATTCATTGATAATTCCAAGGTAGTGAAAGGAATACATGGAATCCATATAAAATCCTACAAAATCTTTGGTTCATAATTTTGATGCCCATGATAAAGGGAAGTTTCTTCCATGTTTCTAAAAAGTGGATGGGTTGCTTCAAGGTGTTCTCATAGTAGTAAAGGAGTATTATAAAAATAAATTCAATAGATATTATACATATAACTAAGGATTTATTTATTGTTTGTAATGAATGGACCTACATGACCATAAACTGTGGGTGGATCCTTTCCAAAGATGTGAGTAATTGAAGAAGAGAAATGTGGTCCTTGTTGAGTCAATAAGATTTTCCTTATGAATTTTCCATTCCTTCTTGTTTTGAAAATCAAAAACACCTTATACTTAAGAAAACCTATATTTTACTTCACTAAGGAAAATTTCCTTCGCAAAGGAATTTACCCCTATCATATTTGCATTGCTCATATCACTATTTTTCTTAAGTATAAAAATCAGATTCATACCTAAAACCTCGGAATCATATAATAATAAGATATGAAGCATTCTGTTTTTGGATCCAAATTCTGGGTACGAACACTAATGAAGTTCCACTCTGAATTTTGGATACAAACTCTAATGAAGTTCCACTCTGAATTTTGGATAGAAGTCTCACAAAGTGAAACTCCGAATTTTGGAATACGAACTCTCACAAAGTTCAACTTCGAATTATGGATACGAACTTCTATGAGTTTGACACCGAACTTCTATGAGTATGACTCTGAACTTCTATGAGTTCGACTCCAAAATTCTATGAGTTTGACTCCAAACTTTTACTAGTTCGACTCTAAACTTCTACTAGTTCAACTCCTAAATTATACTATTTTGACTAAGGAATTCTACTAGTTCGACTCCGAACTTCTACTAGTTTAACTCCGAACTCTATAAGTTCAGATTCTGAATTCTAGTGAAACTAGACTCCGAATTTAGTTAGAAATTCATACTCTTTATTTCTACATAATTCAGCTTCCGAATTCCTACAAAACAGAATACGAATATATTTTTATTATAGACTCCGAATTATATTTTGGTTAGAATCTGAACGTTTTATTTTCTTGCATTCTGAACATCAGTTTTACTTATGCTTACTCATTTTTCATTACAAAACGATGTCATTCTTTAAGTTATTGACTAGCTGTTGGTTGAGTGACACCTGTACAGGTCCCTATGAAATTCAAGGAAAAATATGACCATTGTAAGAGGGAACCGACCGTTGTAGATACAACTTTAAATAGGAGCTCATTTGAACTTGCTCAGGTCTTTTGGAACTTTTGGAATATTGGTGATCAGAACTGCCTGATGTGATTTCTAGAGAGAGGTACATGCTCTTATCAACTCTCAAAGCTTCGTGCGGAAAGTTGGAACGGCTTGTTCAAACTTTTCCTTGTGAAGAATTTCATTCTGCGACTCCGATTGTCGCTGATTACAATCGAGGGCTTCCGGGGATAGAAAGACAGAGGTTCCAACACATTGAAGTTAAGGGCTTCCTTGGTGAGGGAGACAAAGGTGCTGACTAACTAATAGTTGAGGGCCTGCGAGGATAGCAAGATAGACTCTGATCTTCGTATAGAGTGCTTACCCTGGTGTGGGTAAGACAAACTTTCTTGAAAGTATAAATCAAGGGACGTTTATACAAGGTTGTTGGATACCCTTCTCCTTGGGTTAAAAGAGTTATTGTTTGTTACTTTTAGTTCTACTAATTTTTTTCTGCTGTATTTTGTATTGTTAATGAATGTATAACCTTCTTATACTTCCTTACTTGTACTTTCATATAATTATATTATATACGCCTTAAGGTAGAATCTTAATCGTTGTAACTTTTGTTAAGTTTCAGTTTCGGAATCACTATTCTAAAATCTAGAAAGTCTTTAGTACTCATAGAGGTCTTGTGAATTATCTTGTTTAACATTTTTAAACATAACCATTTTAAAATTTTACAATGGAATTTTTAAAAAGGTACATTTCACCCCCTCCTGTATTTGAGAATCTCATTCTTATTTTGATCCTACATTTTGTATCAGTGAGTATATCATACTCAAAGTCATACCATACTATCAATTGGTATCAGAGGAGGTGAACTCATACCCTATACCAATATAACACTTGTTAACAGAGAATTAGTTCCATCTAAATTAATCTCACGATTAGATTCAAAAGATAATTCTCAGATTCCCATTCTCGA
The DNA here is from genome assembly GCA_963277665.1 of Viscum album. Lineage (NCBI taxonomy): Eukaryota > Viridiplantae > Streptophyta > Magnoliopsida > Santalales > Viscaceae > Viscum > Viscum album. The sequence continues at coordinate 1,102,193,752 of OY728123.1, forward strand.
ATTCACATTTTCCAGATTCATACTTTTCCGAATCTATTTTTTCAAACTCATAGTTTGGATTCAACTTTTTTGCTAAGAGATAAAATTTTTCCTTACTTAGAATTTTTTTCATTGTTTACAAACTTTTTATTCTAACAAGTTTGTGTGCCAATGGTTTTCTTAAGGATGGAAGGTTTAAATGTCAGATCCATCGACAACTAAAATCCAACCAGACCACCAATTGTTTATGGTAATGATTATGAATATTGGAGAGATCGTATGAAGGAATTCATTATCAATACTGGGGTAGATAACTTTGTCATTCTTACCGGTAGATACAAAATTCATGATAAGGAAGTTAGTGCATTTACTAATCAAGAAAATCATTAATACCAACTAAACTATAAAGTATTAAATACTTTAATTTGGTCAATGAATTGGAATATATATAGCCCAATTTCTTCTTGTGAAACATCTAATTGTATATGGAAGAAACTTGAAGTTACTAATTTTGGTACATCTAAAGTGATTGAGACTAGAAGAGTTGTGAATAGAGCTGAGTATCCTGGTTTCAATTTTCTTTATGGATAACCAAATTTTAAGGTGCAATAGAGATTCATGACCATCATGAATAGCTTACAATCAATGGGAGAAAACGTTCTAGATAACGAAGCCCTTGTTGAAAATATCATAGATATTATGCCCAATGAGTGGGAATCCAAAAGGACTGCAATTGATGAGAATAAGAAGGTTACTCAAATTTCTCTTGATGAGTTGTTTGGAACTCTTCTTCAACATGTGACTAGAATGAAGAGAGATGCTGATACTATAAAGAAGAAGAATGGGAATGGTAGTTTTCCTTTTACTACAACTTCAAATCACATGAAAGCTAAGACTCCCAATAGAGTTAGTAGATCCAAGTATAAGAAGGTTATTATCCAATCATAATCTAGTGAGAGTGATGTCTTAGAAAATGAGTTAGCTAATCTTGCTCGAATGTTTAACAAGATAACTAGAAAGAGAAATTTCCAATCCAAGTATAAAAAGAAGGAAAGGAAAGATAATAATGATTTAGAGGTCACATGCTATGAATGTACGAGATATGGACACATAAGACCAGATTATACTATGCTCAAAAGAAAAGAGGGAAAAGAAAGACATTCTGAAAGGAACAGAAAGAAGTATTACAAGTCCAAATCTAAGAAAGTTCTGAAAGCCAATGACACCTGGAGTACCAGTGGTGGTGACTCTTCAGATGAATCTTTGGATTATGAATCTTATGGACAGAAGAATCTTTGTCTTATATATATTCTACTTATTGATAATCATTGCTTTATGGCTAAGGTACAAAATGCGTAATCATTGAACAATGTTTCTTTAAATGCTAATGATAGTAAATATTTTAACTATTCTGATGAAGAATCTTCTTCTGATGAATAAAATACTTTACCTACCTATAAAGAAGCTTCTAGATTTTTTGAACTTCTTGAGATTGTGAATTCAAAACTCATGAAGAAGCTTGAAAAGGTAAACTCTAGTAATACTATTCTTACTAAGGAAATATCAGATCATTCTAAAGATCTTGATAAGAAAAATGATAATTTTGAAAGTATTTCAAAAAATCTTGATGAAGTAAGTTATGAAAAGAATAAAATTTCTAAAGAACTAGAAAACATAATTTATAAGAACGATGTTTTCAAGCCTAGCTCTAGTTCAAAATCACATGTTTTTGAAGACAAGAACTTAGTAATAAAACTCAAACCCGAAATACTTTCTTTGAGGAAGTGTTTGTAAAAATTTACATTAGGTAAGGAAAATTTTGATAAAATGTATTCACAAATTCAACCACGAAGGAATACTTCTGGTTTTGGTTACTCAATTTATAAACCAATTCTTAGTAACAACTAATTTGTTCCACAAACTGCCCCATTTTGAACAAAGTGTCAATGTGTTGGTCACTGGGAAAAGAACTGTTCATTAAACAAAACCCAATCCTTAGGATTTCATAAGGCTTATTTTTCTATGAAGATGTGGGTACCTAAAATTTTTCATTCTGACATTTCTAGATCCAAGAAAGTCTTGATTCCAAAAACCTAACTTTTTCTTATTTTAAAGAAAATAGGGAAAGTACCAACAAAAACCCTTGGTACATGGATAATGGATGTTCTCGTCATATGAGTGGTAATAAAATCTATTTCGAAAATATTATGAAGACAAGAAGAGGAAAAGTAATTTTCGGAGATAATGCTCAGGGAGAAATTATTGGTATAGGTAACATTGTTATTCTTGAAAAAACTTTGATTTCAAATGTTTTGTCTATTAAAGGTATTATGAAAAACCTCATCAGCATAAGTCAATTATGTGATGAAGGATACCTTGTGAATTTTAGGAATGATAAGTGCTTAGTACACAATTCCAAGGAAGAATTTATTCTTTCTTCCCATAGGCAAGAGAAGTTTTACACACTAAACTTAGAAGACCTTAGGAGCTAAGACTTACCTTTCCTTAGAGCAATGGAAGATCATTCTAGGTTATGGCATAGAAGTTTAAGACACTGTAACCTTAGGAACTTATGAAAACTTTGAACAAAAGGTTTAGTTAAGGATATACCGGATCTTAGATTTGATTTCTCAAAAGTCTTTGAACCATTTCAATATAGAAAGAAACATAAATCAAGTTTTAAATCAGTCGGTGAAGTCTCAACAACTGATGCAGTACAACTAGTGCATATGGATCTTTTTGGTTCAACAAAAAATGGAGGCAATGGAGGCAAGTATTATGTATTTTTTTTGGTTTATGATTACACTAGATTTACATGGGTCTATTTTCTAGAAAATAAATCTGAAGCTTTCTCTTATTTCAAAAGTTTTATAGACCAAGTCAAAAATGGGAAAAACTTTCAATTGAAAACTATTCATAGTGATCTTGGAGGAGAATTTCAAAATTCTGATTTTGAAACTTTTTGTAGTAAAAATGGTATTACTCAAAACTTCTCAGCACCCAGAACACCTCATCAAAATTGTGTTGTTGAAAGAAGAAATAGAATTATCCAAGAGATAACTAGAACCATGTTGAGTGAGTATTCTGTAGCTAAATATTTTTTGGGTTGAAGCTGTAATTACTTATTGTTATACTATAAATCGAGTTTTAATTATACATTTTCTTAATAAAACTCCTTATGAGTCATGGAATGGTAGAAAACCTAGAATTCCGTACTTTAAGGTTTTTGGATTCAAGGTATTCATTCTAAATACTAAAGATAACTTACAGGAATTCGCACCAAAATATGATCAATGAATTTTCATAGGATACTCCACAACTTCTAAGGCTTATAGAGTTTTCAAAAAAAATACTTGTACTGTTGAAGAAATAGTACATGTCAAATTTTATGAAAATGATCCTTTTGTTTTCAAACAACCCCAACCTACATCTTCAGATGTGTTTTCAAAAACTGAATATCAACCTGTGATAGAAAATCCTTCTGATATGGAAAATGTTCAAGAAGACACGTCTGAAACATTTACCCCATAAGATATCCTATGCTACGTTGATGAACAAGTATTACAAACCCCAAATCAGTCATTTCAAAAGAATCATCCCAGTGATAGTATCATTGGTGTTCTAAATCAACCTGTAAGTACTAGAAGTTCCTTACAAAACAAAGTATAACTTCTAGCATTCCTTTCCCAATTTATACCAAAAAGCACTGATGAAGCTTCAGGTGATGAAGATTGGATTAAAACCAAGAAAGATGAAATAAATGAATTCTAAAGGAATAATGTCTAGACCTTGATTGAATGACCTAAGGAAACATCTATTATTGGAGTAAAACATGTCTTCATAAATAAATGTGATGAAAATGGAGACATCGTTAGAAATAAACCTAGATTAGTTGCTAAATTCAATAATCAACAAGAATGAATAGACTATGAAGAAATCTATGCTCCAGTTTCTAGACTTGAATATATTCGTATTTTACTCACCTTTGCAGCATTCTTCAATTTTAAACTTTTTCAAATGGATGCGAAATTTTCTTTCCTTAATGGCTATGTTCAAGAGGAAGTTTTTGTTGAACAACCTCCTGGATTTGAAGATACAAAACATCCTGATCAAATTTTTAGACATACCAAAGCTTTTAATGGCCTTAAACAAGCCTGAAGATCTTGGTATGATAGACTTACAAGATGTTTGATTCAAAATAACCATGTTAATGGAAATGAATATCCAACCCTTTTTATAAATAAAGATAAGAAAAATGTTTTGATTGTTCAAATTTATGTTGATGACATTATATTTGGTTCAACTTAGCAATCATTAACTGATTCCTTTGTAGATCTAATGAAATCTATGTTTGAAATGAGTATGATGGGTGAGATAACATTTTTCCTTAGTTTTCAAATTTCTCTAATACCAAAATGAATCTACATATCCGAACAAAAGTATATTAATGATCTTCTAAAAAATTATGGGTATGAGAAAACTAAGAGTATAAGCACTCCTATTGGTACCTCAAACACACTTGATCTTGATGAAGCTGGGAAATCAGTAGATCAAACATATTTTAGAGTTATGATAGGAAGTCTACTTTACTTGACAGCAAGTCGACCAGACTTGATGTTTTCATTATGCTTATGTGAAAGATATAAATCCAATCCTAATGAATCTCATTTAATAGAAGTTAAATGAATTTTTCACTACATAAAGGGAACCATGGATCTAGGACTATTTTATACTTCTGGAAATGATTTTGTTTTAAAAATCATTTCAGATGCTGACTTTGGTGGATGTAGAAACGATAGAAAGAGTACAATTGGAACTTGTCATTTCTTAGTATATTCATTAGTTTCTTGGTCATGCAAGAAGCAACATTCAATAGCACTCTCCACTACTGAAGCTGAATATGTAGTAGCTAGAAGTTGTTGTGCTCAAGTGTTGTGGATGCAACACACACTCACAGATTATGTCTTGAGTTTTACTAAGAATCAAAATTTTTGTGATAAAACAAGTTCCATTTCCCTTATAAAAAACCATGAACATCACCCCCGTGAAAAGCACATGGACATTAGGCATCACTTTCTTAGAGATCATACACTTAAAAGAGATATTATTCCTCAGTTTATCGGAATGCAAGATCAACTTGCTGATATTTTCAAATAATCCTTACCCTTCGATAGATTTGAATACAATAAACATGAGTTAGGAATGATAACCATGAGATAATATTCCTTCAATAACTTCATGTTCAACCATTCTATTTATAGTAATAAACTCCTTTTCATAGAGGGGTGGGGGTACATCTCTTATGATGTTTTTCAAATTTTTTTCGAAATGAGTCTTTCAAAATGTTTTGTAATGAGTCTTTCAAAAAATTTTATAATGAGTATTTCAAACTTATTCGCAATGAGACTTTCAAAATTTCTCATAATGAACCTATAAAAAATTTTCAGAATCAAAATTTTCATAATGAAGCTTTCATACTGGAAATTTTCGTAATGAAATTTTCATACTAGATATTTTCTCATTAAAATTTTCGTACTAGAAATTTTCGTAATGAAGTTTCCGTACTAGAAATTTTTGTAATGACGTTTTTGTACTAGAATCATAGTTATGAGAATTTTCATAATGAGGATTTTGTAATGATAATTTTCATAATGAGAATTTTGGTAATGGGAATTTTCGTACTCATACTTTTTTGTACTAGAGTTTTGGTACTCAAAGCTTTTCCAATAAAATTTTTCGTAACGAGTTTTTTGTAGTCCAATTTTCATCAAGAAGAACATCACCTATCACAAATAAACTTCGTAGAAAATCCGAAATCTATAACTTCCTTAGGTTATTTTAATCGTTTTTAGTTGCTGATATTTTGATTTTCTTAGAAAATTTATCTGATTTTCTTCTTCTTAAATCTAAATGTTTTTAAAACGTCAAAATATCAGATTCATGATTTTCTTGTGGGTATGATTCCAACCGTCAGATCAGATCAGAGATTGTTTCAACCATTAGATTGATTTTGGATGTTAAAAGGTCAGCTCCATCGCCTATATAAAGGGGATACTCATTTGTGTCCCATATTGTCTTCAAGAACTCACATGCTAAAACTCTACCTCAGTTCTTAAAGGCCGTTCTAAATCATTCAATGCTCCTCCATTCTGAATATCTGTAGAAGACGCTTCCCAAGATATGTCTTCGATGAATCCAATCTCTAATTGGTTAGTCTACAGGGAAAGGATGGTTCGTCTGAACTTTTTCAGTGAGTATGATTCTTTAATATCCAAGAATATTAAACTCAATGGTTGGGAAGATTTTTGCGTATCCAAACCAGGGGATCAGGATTCTATTTATATAGATTTCCTTGTAGAATTATATAAGTCTATTTCCTAATATGAAGAAGATGGAAAAGAGATGTTTTATTTTAAGAGGGATGGTATGACTTACAAGTTATCTTACACCAAGGCAACAAGCTTGGTGGGGTTGGGTTATGATGGTGAAGCAGAATTTTGGTCACATTAGTTACCGGATGTGCACAGAAGTTTTGTCAAAGTGAAGGCAATGGAATGACTTGGACTTAAAGATGAAAAAAAAGTAATGGTTTCTCATCTTTCCACCAACAACCGGATTCTGCAGTTGTGGGTTCAAGGGTTTTTCGTTCCAAGAAGAGGAGATAAGGATAACCTAAGGAAAAGTGTTATTTACATCTTGGATTTCATGGTAAACCTAAGAAAAATCAATTTGATGAGGCATGTTCAGATTACAGTTCAGAATATCAAGAATGGAAATTTGAGAGCTCAAATCATTATGTATCATACTCTTATCTCCAAGCTTGTTATTCGGTGTCTTGATTCGTTCAATGTTACATGCACTTCCAAGCGAAGAATTTGTAAGATAATGCTGATAAGTGATGACACTTTAAAGAGGATGAAAGCTGGGTTTTCAAAAGATTCAGGTGAGTTTTACAATCTTCCAGAGGAGGAGGCAGAAGCCATTCTAAAAAAGGTAGAGAAATCAGAACCGTCTAAGAAGGCAGGGAAGAAGAGGAAGCTGAAGGAAGCAGTTGCTGAAGGTAAGACTCCTAAATCTAAGGAAATCCAATCTGCACCTCCCAAGCTGAAGAAATATAAAGCATATCCAGATTAGGTGGCTGCTAAATGGAGGGAAGATAAGTAGAAAAGTAATGAAGGGGATCCTCAGTTCAGATTGGACCCAGCTAAGGCTAAGGCCTTAAGAAAAAAACGTTGCGGATGAGTTAGAGAAGCATGACAAAGAGAAAAGATGAAGAAGAAGGTGTCTAAAACTAAAGTTTTTCAATATATTTTGAGAGACATAGAAATATCCTCTTAGAATATTCTTGTACCAAAAAATTTTCTTGTTCAACCATTACTAGAGACCCCTGGAAAGAACTACTTCACTCCGAAAAAATCTAGAGAGAAAGAGGTTGTTGAAAGAGTAGAGGAAGAGGAAGAATTAGAAGTAGATGAATAACTATAAGAAGATAGTGGTGACCTAGATGACTTGATTAAACAAGTGGAAGAACATCAAGAGAAGGCAAATCCATCATAAAAACTAGCACTCTGAACTTCTTAGGCCGAGTCCTCAAAGCTAGTCACTCTGGGGAGGGGAGTTAAGGAATAAGGTAAGGAAGATGAAGACAAGGAAGAAGAAAAATAGAATTAATCAACTGAGGAAGTAAGATATGCGAAGAATTATCTTGAATAAAGAGCAGAGAATGAGAAACCAGATGAAGATAAGATTGGTCAAGTATCTGAAAGTGAGGAAGAATCTCATGATGAAGAACCCATTCTGAAAGTTGATAAGGGGAAGAAAGTGCTTATAGACACCCCAAAAAATGATATAATAAGGAAGAAGGATGTTTCTGGATCTTCAAGAAGTAGGTTGGTGGAAATTAATGAAGAACAATCCTTAAGCAAGGTGTCTGATTCCAAATCATCAACCCTGAGTCATGATTTTGTTGTTGAGTCTTTAAAGAATTTGGTGAACACAATTACGATCTTTCCCACCATATAGTCCAGATGTTAGATGTTTCAAAATATCCTAAATCAGAAATCAGAATCCTTATCCATGGTGATGGAAAAGTGTGTAAAGATTGTGGCTGATCATAGAAACTTCTTTACCAATTATGTTGTTCACAGAAAATATTGCAGAAAAATCACTATATGGTAAATGAAAGTTGATGATGACATGGTTGAGTTTGATCATTTTCAGAATGATGTAAAAAATTCTTTTGATATTGAGGATTCCATGATTAAGAATCTTCAGTATAAGCTGACCCTTGAGAAAAATTCTCGGAATCAACGGGTGAGGGATTTGAATGGAAAGCTTAACTCGGTTGCTTAAAACTTGAAAGGGGAAAGAGATCTTCAGATTGAGATCAAAGAGAATCTTGTGAATCTGGATTAAATTCTTAAGGCATAGTCTGAGTTTCGGAAGGCTCAAGATGAAAGGATTAAATCCTTAGAAAAACAAGATAAGGAGGACCTAAAAGACTTGAAGAACCTAAAATCCCTGTTGAAGAAGTTAATCCCCAAGGAAAAGGAGGACAAATAGACAAATCAGATTTTTTGTTGTAATGTCTTTCCTTTTAACAATTCATTAAAATCTAATGAAATATTTGGTTTGTTGTATCTTTTGTTTTTATGTACTATTGTTTCAGGTACTTTATTTATTTTCCATTCCCTTCAATTCTTTTTGAAAATCACAAAGGGGGAGAAGGAAAAATAACTACTCAAAGGGTGAGAATTAAAAATATAAAAGGTAGTAGAAAGATTTATATTTCAATAACCCTCCCTAAGTAAGGGGGAGCTTATCTAAGGGGGAGTTCTTATTACGAAGTTTTTCATTCCCATGATAATGAAAACTCTATTCCGGAAATTCAGAATACAATCCTTAGAGTTCCTAAGCCTAAGGGGGAGTTAGTTGTATTCTTCATAACCTATGGACAAAGGGAGATAAGTTTTAATTTCAAAATCTAAATAAAATATTTAAGACCTTATATTATTTTTCGAAAGGTTGTTTTTGCTTTCCAAAAAGGGGAGATTGTTTAGTCAAAAAGGTTTTCCTTATGACTTTTCCATTCCTTCTTGTTTTGAAAATCAAAAACATCTTATACATAAGAAAACCTATATTTTACTTCAATAAGGAAAATTTCCTTCCCAACGGAATTTAACCCTACTATATTTTCATTTCTCATATAAATATTTTTCTTAAGTATAAAAATCAGATTCATACCTCAAACCATGGAATAATATAATACTAAGATAAGAAGCATTCTGTTTTAGGATCTGAATTCTGGATACAAACACTAATGAAGTTCAACTTCGAATTATGGATATGAACTCTAATGAAGTTCCACTCTGAATTCTGGTTACGAACTCTCGCAAAGTTCAACTCCGAATTCTAGAATACGAACTCTCACAAAGTTTAACTCCGAATTATGGATAATAACTTCTATGAGTTCGACTCCAAACTTCTATGAGTTTGACTCCGAACTTTTATGAGTTGGGCTCCGAACATCTATGAGTTCGACTCCAAAAATCTACTAGTTCTAATCTGAACTTCTACTAGTTTGACTCCGAACTTCTACTAGTTTGACTCCAAACTTCTACTAGTTCGACTCTGAACTTCTACTAGTTCGACTCCGGACATCTACTAGTTCGTCTCCAAACTCTATTAGTTCAGATTCTGAATTCTATTGAAACTAGACACCAAATTTCTTTTGAAATTCAGACTCCATATTTCTAGATAATTTAGGTTCTGAATTCCAACAAAATAGAATCAGAATATATCTTTTTTATAGACTCAGAATTCCATTTTGTTTAGACTCCTAACTTTTTATTTTCTTGCATTATGAACATTAGTTTTACTTATGCTTAAACTTTTTTCATTAAAAAAATGATGTTGTGATTTTAGTTATTGACTACCCGTTGGTTGAGTGACATGAGTACAGGTCCCTCCGTAATTCAAGGAAAAATATGACCGTTGGAGGAGGGAGATGACTGTTGGAGCTTCACCTATAAATAGGAGCACATTTGAACGTGCTCAGGACATTTGGAGCTTTTGGAATTTGGGTGATCAGAACATCCTGAAGTGATTTCTAGAGAGAGAGGCTTTTATCAAATCTCAAATCTTCGTGAAAAAATTTTGAATGGCTTGTTCAAACATTTCCTTGCGAAGACTTCCTTTGTGGGACTCCGATTGTTGCTGATTACAATCGAGGGCTTCTGGGGATAGGAAGACAGAGGTTCCAACACCTTGAAGTTGAGGGCTTCCTTGATGAGGAAGACAGAGGTGGCGACTACATGATAGTTGAGGGCTTATGGGGATACCAAGACAGACTCCGATCTTCATATCTAGGTCTTACCCTGGTGTGGGTAAGACTAACTTTTTTGAATGTATAAATCAAGGGACCTTTATCCAAGTTTGTTTGATACCCTTCTCTTTGGGTTAAAAGAGTTATTGTTTGTTACTTTTAGTTTTACTACTTGTTTTTTCGCTACATTTTGTATTGTTAAGGAAAGATTAATTTTCTTATACTTCCTTACTTTTACTCTGATATAGTTAGATTCTATATGCTTGAAGGTAGAATCTTAATCCTTGTAACTTTTGTTCAGTTCAATTTTTGGAATCACTATTCTGAAAACTAGAAAGTCATTTGTACTCATAGAGGACTTCTAAATTATCTTGTTTAACCTTGTTAAACATAACCATCTTTAAAATTTCCAAAGGAATTTTTGAAAAGGTACAATTCACCCCCCTCTTGTATTTGAGAATCTCATTATTATTTCGATCCTATGTTTGGTATCAATGAGTATATCATACTCAGAGTTATACCATCCTAACAATCCTTTCCACCAACAGTTACCAATCTAAGGAGATATTGAGTGAGTGACCATTTGAAATTAGTGATTTATCCCTTAACAATGTAATGATAGTGATCCTAGGCGTATAAGTGATCTTTCATGAGCCTTGTTTGGGCAGTCAAACGTAGTGGATTTGGTACATCGAGAGATTATCATTGTATGCTCCATAGACATAGCCAAATCCAGGTGAACTAAGTAATATTAATTTGTCTCAATAATTCTTTAATTTCTGTTAATCTATTCCTATGGGGAAGGGAGATTATAGTGTTTTTTATAATGATGAAACCAGATTTGTTGTGATAGTTGTTTTAATCTATCATGACCTGATTCACCCCCTTATGGTATTTAACCTATTTGGGATATCGAAATAGAATTGATTACAAATACCTAAATTAGATTAATAATATTATAAATTATCGACGGTTAATTATGATATCATTTTAATGAATAATTTAACAATATAAATAATTCTAATGAAAATGCAGCTTTCAATAATTATCAATATTTTTCACAATTAAATGAAAAATTAATATTTTCAAAAACTTCTAAAAAATTTACTTTTAAATAATTTGGATACATAGATTTAAAAAAATGTGTTTATATTTTCAAATAATTTTTCTAAAAGTGGAAACATTAATATTTTTTTCATAAAAATTAATAAAATCATTCCATTAGATAAATGAATTTTAGAGCATATAATGAATTTTCCTAAAATTAAGTTCTTATATATCATGATATTTTATTTTTCAAATTTCATTATAATTAATTTTAATTTTTTTTTATTCATATTCATAAGACCATGTTTAATGGATAGGTTATGTGGTATTATTTAAAAAATATTTTGAATAGTATATTATGGTTCATAAAAACTCAGTTTTGTGTGTAATGAAAGATATAAAATAAATTAAATTTATTTGAAAAATTTATAAAAACTATGGGAGTTGCATTAAAATCCCTTTAAAATATATTTCAACCCTAAAATTAATCACTCCAGAAAAATGAGGATATGTCTGCCTCATCATATACTCAGTTTCCCCCATAGTTTCATCAATTTGGTGCTTTCACCACAAAACATTGACTATGTGAGTGGACTTATTTCATTGAAATTTCACACTATGATCAAGAATCTCCACCAGTTGTTATTCATGGGAAATATAATGATATTTCCGGTTGACTTTTGAGTTCTGTACACATGAAGGGTCAGATATGTACTTCTTTACGAGAGATAAATAAAACACATCATGAACTTGATAGTGATTCTGTCAGAGTGATAAATGATAAGAAAACAACCCTTTTTGATAAAAATCCTCAAAAAGTCCAATATACCTATGTTGTAACACCCTAAACCCAGTTACCTAGAGTCGGTTCATTATTAAATAACAATGGCAAGATCATAAAAGATCATGTCCTGAAAGACTGATTAGTTTAGTAGCCTTTGAAACACTAGATACATTTATAAGTCTTACATTACATCATATAGTAAAAATCTAAAACAACATAGTATCCATAGTCGACACCCATATCCCCTCAGAATATCCCTACAGGTCAGTCATAAAATACTTCTTCACATCCTGGGAAAAATAAAACATAGAAATGGGTGAGCTCAGATGCTCAGTAAGGATAACAATATTTTGGAAACATTCATAAATAAGCATAAACATTTAAGGCAATGTATAACAAAATCAAAAGCCTGTTAAACTTGAGTGTCATCATAATATGGAAAAGATAAAAAAGAAATAATTCCATTTACTTATTCACATGGATATTTTACTAGTCGAATAATCACATGCAATATCAATGACCACTTTCACAATGATGGAATACATAATTCTAAACTATCATAACCACATAGTCGAGGCCTTGTGCCAAGATTAAAAATATGATTTTATCAAGGCCTTGTTCCAAGACACTAGTTTGTCTCATGAGACCTATCGATGCGTCGAGGAGCTATAGCGGGCTCCACTCATCACTTACTAAGTCCAATGAATTCCTCATATAATTTTTTTGAATAATAACATAATCATTCTTATTAAAAATAGCATACGTAATGTAAATACTTTATCCACAAACCATGAATGGTATAAAAATAGCACATACACAATCAAACATAAATCATCCAATAAAATATGGAAGATTGTATTGTTACAGATTAACCTCAATCGATAATAATGAAGGATATTGACATAGATGAAAATAATCATCAAAACTATTGAGATAAATATATCTATTTTTCTTGAAAACAATTAAATGTCACACAATTTGTCTAGAAGCCATTTAAAAATAGATTTTTGAATAAAAGTGTCCCATACCACTTTGAATATTTTAAATGAATATTCATTTGAAAAAACTAATGTCCATATAAATAAATCCTTAAAAACATTTTTAAAACATGGAAACTGATGAGAAAGATTTAGAAAATAAAATCTATAAAACATTTAAAATGATATTTTTGTTAGTGTTCCTAAGTAAAAGAGAGAAACATTAATACAAATAATTGAGGTAATAAAAAATTTATAATATCATGAGAATAAAGGGATCCATGATATACTATGTCAAATTACATTATATACAACATATAAAAGTGAATTGGTGTATAACAACGAAGAAGTCTCAATGGAATGTAAATTGAGATGAAATCTCTTATAAAGACCATATCCTTAGGATAAGGATAAATCAATGACATAATTATATGTGACAAATATAAATACCCTTAATATGATTGGATATTCATTTTAAATCAATCAGAGGACATTCACACATATTCTTGTAAAAACAACCCCAATGAATTGGATGTTTAACTCAATAAATGGGGATTGAGTTAAAATTACTCTTATCAAGTTCATAAAGATGACATGAGAATTTATCAATGGAGTGATTATGTGTATCAAAAGAATATCCACAGAAAGGGTAGTGGAAATTATGACATAAGAAAATTAATAGTGATTCCACACATAATCTTGGAGTAAAATAATCAATGAAGTATGCATAAAGCCGAATGAGTGGAAATTGAAATTTCAAATTCCCTTATCAATTTGGTAACATACTAATCATACACCCATGAAATAAGGATCATTAAATTATGATTTAAATATCCATAAATTAAATTATATTACACAATGAATACAATCATAGGTAGTGCACACACCACAATGCAAAAAATAAGTGGTGAACAATGGAAACATCACGGAATTAAAAGTGAGATAAGAAACCCCTTACATTATACTTTTTCTTCAGTTGAGGGCAGGTTAACCTCCTTTATAACGGTTAAATATTTTTTATTTAATTATACAAGAATCATATACATTAATATGATATCATATATGATCTTTTAACATTAATTTGATGATAATATCTTAGTATTATCGTCGTTTCGGGTGTTAACGGATCCGTTTTACTTTATATTCATTGTTACGTGAGCCATATTTTTTATGTATAGAATATATCATATTAATATACATAATAATGATATGTCTTTAAAAACTATTTTTAATCATCACATGAAATTTAGTCTTGAATGGATATGAAGGGGAATGAATCTCATCGCGTTTGTGGAGACGGTAATTCGTACGTACTCACGAGCGACAATATCATTCTTTTGATATTAAAATAAAATATAATTGGATGTTATATATTATATAAATAATCATTATAATGTTATATTTTATATTTACAAGAATTAGACATCATTATTATACCTATCCAAATAATAATATACTGAATAACAATTACACCATGTTGTGCAGACAGTAGGCCGTACGTACGCACCTATGGTGACATTTCATTCAAAGGATGGATATAATACTGAATATGGTTGTACCATATTTATAATAACAAAAAAGTATATAGAATATACTAGATTTATTATTTTATAATGAAAATAAAAAATAAAGAAGAAGTGGAAGAAGAAAAGAACTTGAAAGAGGATGGTGAAATCATTACCTCTTCTTCTGGTTCTTCCTTTTGATTAGATCAAAAAGGCTCCTTAAGTTGGCTTTATGACTAAAGGAAGGCCTCTAGGATGAAGTGATGTTAGTTTATAGGATATTTGGTCTGGGGTTGGCCGAGCCAAAAGGCTTAGAAGGTGTGAATTAGAGAGAAGGGGGAGTTCCCTTTTATAAGAGGGGTGAGGGGCACCTTAGGAAATATTTAAATATTATTTTATAATAAATTAATATTCTGTTTATAATGGCTCCAAAGTGAGTAATTTCTAGACTAAGGTGGGGAAGGGTCTAAATCCTTTCAACCAATATATTTTATACAGGTTTGGGTAACTATATTAGCCTTATCATTTATGTTTAACTCTTAGTTAAATAGTTTACCATTTATCATGTCTCTTTGTATTTTTATATTATTTGGTTAATAAACATACTATATACAACCAAGAGCACCAAAAGTGGTTCATTAGTGATACACCTATCATTACATAAGTTGTTTGGCCAAAGGATAGATTTAAAAAAATAGAATATCAATTAATAATATAATATTTGTTTCAAATACTTCTTTATGTCAATTTGGACACTATTTAATAATTGATTTTTATGAAAGTAATAAAAAGTTTCTTAAGTCGAAATAAATTCATTTAATCAGTAATAACATGTCATATTAACCTATAAAATTATTTTAATTCATAAAAAGTATAAAATTACATTTATTTGGATATTCATAATATCAAATATTTTAATATTACACTAATTTGGTAATTACTGCATCACCATTGTGTCAAAAATAACATTAATTATCTAATGTCAAAAATTTATAAATAAAATACCATTATGTAGGAAAGTTTTTTTATATTTATAATTAATATTTATAATCCAATTTATCTTATGTATAACCCTATATTAAAGAACTTTTAGTTATTAAACATTGATTTTAACTCTTTTAACACTTCTTTGAATTAAATAATAATAAATGTCCTAATCTAATCCAAGTGGACCAAAGAGGTTCATATTTTATTACTAAGTTTGTTTTTGGTCGACTTACTTAACAAATAGAATTAGGACATGTGTTATGGTAATAATAATATCATTTTTAACCTTAATTTCCATATTTACTATTAACTGTGGTAAATAAAAGTAAAAGGTTACAATTTTAAAAAAATTATTTTTATATTATTGAACCAAATTTTACTCCTTCATATTAACCGTGTCTCTAGGATTTTTGAAATTCCACTCAATGAAGTGGTAATATTATGTTTTATGTGAATTTGCAAATTTTCCTAGGAGGTGGGTAAAAGGTAGTGAAATGTTCTGTTAAATTCTGATATATCTAAAATTATTATAAATTGACTGCAATTAATTACATTGAATTTATATATTTATAATGTGTTTATATTGACCTAAAATAAATTTGAATAAAATAAATAATTATTTAAATAAAATTAGGTTTTAAACTATAACTTAGTGTTTTTTCACTATTCATCAAAAATTGAATGTTTTCAGAAAAATACAAAAAATTCATCCCAGGCTAATTTCGATATTCCGAATCCAAAAATGAAGTCCATTTTAAAAGATAATATTTATATAATTTCAATGATTGGGTATTACTATTCATAATGGCTAGTTCTATTGGTTGTTGTGTGTATTAGAACTCGAAGTTTCGTACAACACACGCTACTGTATTATTCAAAGAGAAGCATACCATAGAAGCTTGGGGTGTTACATTCTCCCCTCCTTCAATAAATTTCTTCCTCGAAATTTTTAAAATTGGGCTTGGGAATATAATGTAAAGTCCCACATCAAAAAAATTGTCAATAAAACTATCACTTTAAAAGAAAGAAAGGGAATTACAAAGGTCACCCGAGATAACCTATACAAGGATTCCATGTAGAAAAAAATGGATATAGATGATAAAATAAGTGTCAATTTCTGATCGAGAGGGATAGAAAACATGTTCAGGAGAATGTTAATAACAAGAAAACCATAATCTTGTGATGAGACAAACGGTGATTAGTTTCCCAGTAGGAAAATTAAATGGACAATATTTTTTTAAGTTAAATTACATAAAGATATGGAATTCATTTATGAGAGTGAATAAGAACATAAAGATATATATTTTATTTTTAAGTAATGTTTCCTTCTTTAATAAATTTCTACTACTAACTCATTTTTAAACAATGATTATTCAAGAAGACTTGGTCACACAAGAAGATCTAGAATGAACTTCTTATAGAATCACATGATCCACAAAGGATAAACTATATATTTACCTTGTCTTTAGAGATTAATCAATACCAAAACAGTTATTATAAGATCTGATGATCCCCCAAAGGGATATTCTATTAGAGATAGAAATAGTAATCTTAATTTCTAAAATTAAAACAACAATACCCCAATGTTAAAAAATAACATTCAATAACCAATTTTTCTTAAAATACTTCAATATAATTCAAAATAATATTGAAACCCAAAACATAGAAGAATTTGGTTGTGTAGTATTCCACGTTAAATTGTATCTCCAAATGACATCAACTACTCTTAAATTCACATACATAAAAGTAATTAACCTAATCAAATATTCTCTATTATAGGTTAATCATTTTCATAAATAACCCAAATCATTATAAATCCACAATAAAAACATAGATAAAAATCCACCATTACTCCTCAAATAAAATCCCATAGTATTCTATTTTCCTTGGGCATATACTCTTCCCAAAAAAGCGAACATCTTCAAAAAAAAATTTATCACTTAATCACAAAATAATTTTCCGATATTAATGGTATTCATTTGATAAGACTTAAGATCCCAAATCAACTTATTATTGATCAATAAATTCATTTTACTAGAAATAATTAGTCACACTAACTAGGGACTTCATGTAGTCTAGTGGTAGGCGATAAATCCCAATTGCACTTTGGTTGTGGGTTCGATTACCACAACTTTGTCTAACAAGATAGTTTGTCACACGGTCTGCTTTTTGTCCTTTTTCAAAAACTATATTTTATAACATTACAAAAATGAGATAAATTCCTCCAAATAACCATAGTATAATTGAACCACAAATGTTATCTAATACCTTGCGTTTCCATCCCAAAATATAAAAACATGTAATTTCCTCAAACCCAAAGATCATATAAAACCAAATGGTCATTTATAACTCTATCCACAAGAGAAAAGATAAGTTTCCTCAAATATCACTCTCACATAAAAAAGTCCCCCAGTGATGCCATCATCATTACATACTCTCAATGATTTCATAACCCCAGATATGGGAATTTCTCCTAGAATCTTCCCAGCGATGGAGGATTCTTCATATGATGATCATGGGTGGACTTCAGTTAACATTGTGGAGATGGTAAACCCCTACATGGTTCCTGGTGATAAAGTGCGTCAGACCGATCCTCCCGACTTCCAAGCCGATGCCAGCATCGAAGGAGCCAGGGTTATGTCAGTCACCAGAATGTATTGGTCAGTGATTCCAGCCATAACATGCATGGTACCAAGATTAGAATGCATTCCCAACACAGATCTCAACACGTGCTGCATTCTCATCTCGTTTCACCAAAACCGCATCCACCTCCATTTGTGCTACTTGATTAGGTATAGCCACCACAACTGTGCTATGTTTAGCCACATCCTTCCATGGATATACCTTAGTTATCTGGCCCTCATTTGGTAGTCACTATATGCAGTTCAGTTGTTGAGAAATGATACATTTCCATTACCAGTTAGCCTCTGGTTCAACAAGAAGAGCCTATCAAATCTTTTCCCACAGATCGACCTCTTATCAGCAGGAGTGTACTCCTAGCATAGAATTATGATATTCTCAAGTATCGTTCAAAAATTCATGTTAATCTCTCTATCCTCAATGATCTCCACCTATCAGTGGATTTGTGAGAATCCCTTGTAAAGTATTCAAAAGGCCCCCTTGAGTTTGAGACAGAGGTAGCAGCCGTAGAAGCCTTTCATGTTGAGATTGTCGAGAATGAAAAATGTCAAGACCTCATCACATTATCTAGAGAAGATGAAGGTCTTCTTATACCAGGGCACATACAACCACTTTAAACCACTAAACATTTCAAAAGCATGGAGGTCCACTGTTGTATTTTTGACATGGGATTTGGGATGAACCTTATACTGACCTGGACACTCTGAAAGATGAGACTGTCTGAGGTAGATATGAATCCCTCTGACCCAAAAATTAAAATTTATTATAGTATATAGCATATTCTAGTTGGAAAAATACACATGGAGACCCAGTTTGATGGCTTAGTTTCCAGCACTATGTTCATGGTTGTTTCACCAGACATAGTTTACAATGCGTTGATGAGTTGGACATGGCTCCAACTACACATGAAAATCCCTTCCTCATATCACCAATTCATTAAGTACTCCCTTAAAATTTGAGTAGGAATACACCAAGGTGATGGATCTTCCTTTTCCTCTTTTGAAGCTTGCTACTTGGATGCCAAAAATAAAAAGAGTGTGGATGAGAAAATTCAGGGTAATGAAGTTGAACACGCTACATCAGTGACTAGCCCATTGACATACCTGGATGTTGCCTAAATTTTTCTAATTCACTAATTGGAGGCCATGAACCTAGAATTGGGGTAGTTATTTGTGGTCTCTGGAATGAGGGGGAATCACATTCCCAAGTCTAAAGAGCACCAGAATATCACATCGTATTCTTACACAAATCAGGCCAAGGTGATCCAAGAGCCCCCCCTACTCTGATAAGAAATCAAGATCTCCACCCCATGGTAATGACAATATGACATACTTTCTTGTTATGCAGTGCGAGGATAAATTGGCACAATCCGAGAGGAAATTATTTCATTGATATCATCAAATGTGGCCCCTTGGTTCAAAGTCCAGATAGGATTAGGTATACAAATTTTATCACTATGGTTTCAGTAGTGCAAGAGTCCTTGGATGAGGTTTCCACTACTGCCCAGGCCGACACCAGTGTCCCATAAAGGTCTGTCAACTCAAAAGAGTTGCCTCGAATGGATGATCATTTAACCATGGATGAAGAAGATTATTTGGAGGAAAAACCTCCTACATTCCAAAAGGGTTTCTCTACCACAACAGATGAATTGGTAAAAGTGAACCTTGGTAATGAGAATGATTCACAACCAATATTGATCTGCAGCACTATGCATATTGAAGAGAAACAAAAATACATGGATTTCATGAAGAAACATTAGGATGTATTCTATTAGAGTAATAACAAGATTCCCAATCTATATCTTAATGTCACACTCCACCATCTCCGTTTTCTAGGAAATCATCATAGGTTCAAACAACCTCCCAAAAAGA
This sequence comes from Viscum album, assembly GCA_963277665.1. Classification (NCBI taxonomy): domain Eukaryota; kingdom Viridiplantae; phylum Streptophyta; class Magnoliopsida; order Santalales; family Viscaceae; genus Viscum; species Viscum album. Next base: position 1,102,213,866 of record OY728123.1, read on the forward strand.
TGAACCCTTCTCAGGGTGTCATGATCATGGTCGAGTTTGATAAGCTAATCCGAGCCCACATCGTCAAGGAGGTCCAGTACCCTATATGGTTTGCTGCTATTGTTCACATCAGGAAGAATAGAAGAAAGACCAGATTCCGCATTGAATTCTAGTATCTCAACTGTCACAGTCCAAAGTATGACTTTCCTCTTCCTTTGAAAAACTGTTGATTGATTCCACTGTCGGGTTCGAGGATCACTCTATCATGGATGGGTGTTATGGATATAATAAAACCCGAATTTCCCCTGAGGGTGAAGAGTTTACCACCATTAGGGAACCAAAAGGAACTTTCTGCAACTAGGTAATTCTATTCAGTCTAAATAATGCTGGTGTGACCTATCAATGTTCCATGAAATGCATATTACAGCAGATCCCCAAGACATTGGTGGAATGATACATGGAAGATCTAGTGGGTAAATCATTCTAGCATGAAGACCATATCATAAATCTTGAGAAAGTGTTCGTCTTCCTCCTTTCACGCCATATAAGGATGAACCCCTTTATGTGTGCCACTGGGGTCACCTCTAGGAAGATTCATGCATTCATTATTAGATACAAAGGCACTGAGATGAATCCAGAAAATATCAAGTCCATAAGTTATATATCTCATCTGAGAATATTTAGAGAGCTCTAAGGCTTTCAAGTCCACTTATCCTATATACGCTAATTAATCGAAACTATGGCTGGAAAGTGTAATCACTATTCCTATATAATGAAGAAAGGTGATGATTATGAATGAGATGAGGAGTGTCAGATAGATATTGGGGAAATCAAGTAGTGCCTATTATAGCGTCCGGTTCTAATTGCACCTATTGTCAGAAAATCATCTAGTCCATTACGTGACCATTATAGAATGGCCCATCAAACTCATTCTCACTTAGATGAATAATGAGGGAATAATGAACTATTTATATTATCTTAGCTACATGCTTCTTGATATAGAGACTAGATAATCCTCTCTCAATAAGAGCTTCCTCGTGCTGGAATTTGCAATACAAAAATTGTGAAATTGCATGCATAACCACGAGATGAATATAGTGTCCTATGTGGATCTACTAAAGTACATTATGAACTTCCCCATGTTGGTCAACAATATATCTTGGTGGGTAGTAATCATTCAACAGTTCGACATCTTGTTGGTCCTCGAGAAGGCTTTCCAGGTAAATGCATTGACATATTTTCTTGCTTCCCATCTAGCTCTTGTAGAGTAGTCTCCGGATCTTGAAATTCTAGATGAGGCAATCATATCTATGGATCAAGCCATTCTTGTTTATAAAATTCACTTTGATGGATCTTCCCAAAGCCCTATAAGTAGGATATTCAATGATCCCATACTCAATAGAGTAGTTCTCTGTATCGTCTTCATCATGCCTATAAAATATAACATTCCCTATTCATTCCCGTTGTTATAAGGCTATACCAACAATGAGGAAGAGTACCAGTTTCTTTTCACTGGTATCAAGATGGCCCTATAGATTGATGCTCCCCACCTATAGGTGAAAGGGGACTCTGAACTGTTCATCAAGAATATCAACGATGACAACGTAATTAGGAATCTGGAGCTCATACCGCTATTAGATTGTACTCGCCAGCTAAGGGACTTGTTCCCTTCTCAGTGAGAAGTTATTAATGTCCCTTGATCACAGAACAGCTGAGACGATGCCTTCTACAGCCTATCACATATCTTGTAGAGCCTAACAACGATTATTTGATTATCCTTGTGGTACATCAAAGTGTCATTACTCATGTTTCTTTAGATGATGATGATATCCCTTATGTAAATGACATTACCACTGATGCCTACATATCAAGATCTCAAGGCCCCTTTCCACGGGTTTGTAAGTCACTACTAACTAGATGAATCACTTTATTAAGAATCTCTTGCATGGTAATCTCCCAAAAAATTGAGTCGAGCGTGAGTAGATCTGAAGACATACAATGCAGTTCAACCTCAAGAGTCGTCCCAGTCTTGAGTAGATATTCTAAAGACGTGGGTTTGATGGAATTATGTTATGTTAAATTCAAGGAGGTGAGATTTCTTTGGCCATGTAGTTAGTTCATTCTAGTTCCCGCATGGCTCATCAGGCTGGGCCAAAGAATTCTCATCAGATCTGAAGATTGGAATATTTTTTCCCACCATGATCCATGAATGTATTGAGTTTTTCTAGAGGTCGCATTCATGACATATCCATACTAATTTTGTGCATCAACTGACAAAACCTCTCTATAATACAATGCACTCTTGACCCTTTGTAGTCCGAGGACTTGATGTTATACGAACATATCCACCGACAATAGCTCACTAGTGCGTGTTCATCCTGACTAATATAGATTTATTTTCCATGTGGGATGAAGAAATAATTCTCAGGTAAGTCAAGGTCTGTTGTATCGTCGACTTTGTGAGCTCCAATACCATCCACCAATTTGGAGTCCCTTAAATCATCATTACCAAAAACAACCCCAACTTCCATGATGTTGAATTGAAGACATTTTATGTCAAATAAAACATCCATTTTAATCATACCTATCGTTATCATGTGTATGAAAACGGAAAGATTGAGGAATTTAAAAAAACCATCTCTAACATTTTGTTGAAGATGGTTGGTCAAAATAAGAAGAGTCTGCAAAAAATCTCTCCAATGATCTCTGGTATTTCGAAACGATAGCTTGTAATTCCACTCAGGTGACTCAATTTTCCATGGTTTACGAAACAGAGGTAGTCATGACCATTGAGATTCTATTACCCTAATTATGAACAACTATCTATGATCGGAAGACACCAAACTGAGTATCTGAAATCTTTCTAACAGAACTGGAAGCGATCGACATGTACAATCTTTTTTCCTTACACAATATTGAGAGACAACAAAACAAGATATCTAGGGACTTCAATCAAAAAGGTCACCTCTCCTCTTTCTTACATGGTGACCCAATATTGGACATAAGAACACCAATAATACCTCGTAGAAACCCACTGAAGTTGGAGCCGAAATGAGAGGGACCTTATAGAATTCACATGGCTTACCCGGATGATGCATAATCCCTAGTCACCAAGAATGGAAATCCTCTACTCCTCCCAACAATTATAAATTCCTTAAGCTATATTTCACTTAAGAGTATTACCCATCACCCCCCATCTTCACTGCATGACGTTAAACTACGTCATTCATCTCATATGAAGGACATAAAATTAACTAGAACTCATCCCGCAAGATTATAAAATGAAAAATGGTCTGAGTTCTATAACCTTAAACTAAGACCCCCCATTCGTCCCTCAAGTCATTAAATTACATCGCCTTCCAGGCTGAAGGATGTAAAACTACCTAACACTCGTCCCATAAGATGATAAACTGAAAAATGGTCTACGTTCTATGACATTAAACTAAGATCTCCTACATTTGTGTCACCCAACATTAAACTGTATGACATATTCATGAACTACATATGTCTTGATTTTAATCCTTATGGGATATATAGGAATGCCCATACCATTCATCTGTGGCCTAGCCTCAAGTACCATGACCCTTTTAGGATTTTTGTCCCATGTTCTCACATAGGACTGTGCGGTGTGGTATGGACACTATGTCCCAATTCACATCGGGTTATTTTCCACACTACAAACTTCCCCTTGAGTCACTACTCCCATATATGTCATTGTCGCATATCAGTAAACTACATGGAATTTTCATAACTATGTGGTTCTTGATTCCCATCCTCATGGGATACGTAGGAATGCCCAAAAATATCATCATTAGGTCTAGTCTTGTTTTAGAAAAACCGCATATTACATCTGGACCTTTATCCTATGTTCTCCGAGAGTGTATATGTGGCATATGTGGGTATATTTCCCCATTCACATCAGTTTTTCTACAACCACACCACAAACCTTTCTCTTGAGAGATCTCATTACCCCTTTCCTTCACTCATCTCCTTGGGTTGTCTGATCATAACGGGGCCCCTAAACCCTTTTTGATTCCCATCCTATTAGGATACATTGGAACTCTCATACATTTTCTATTCTGGTCCATCCCCAGGTACATCAAATCATTCCATACTTCCGGCCTATGGGCCCAAAATCTATCAGATGTAAATAGTGTGGTCAGGACCTATTGATACCTAATTCAAATTGGGTTTATGATATCCATGGAATGTAGCTACCTTTAGGTATCTTCCTTAAATTATCCTACGTCCTTGTCTCATGACGACAAATTGCACGAAATATTCATTAACTATGAGTGGCTTGATTCTCATCCTCCTGGGATACATAGGAACACCCATGCATTTCTCCTTGGGATTGACCCCAGGCTCATCAACCTATTTTCCACTTTATCTCCAGACTTCTATTATGCCTCACCAGTGTGACCAAATTCAATGTGGTTTAGTACATAGAGTGTTGGATTTTATATGAACATATTTTGATCCATTTCCATGCTTCAGATTTCCATTTTATTTGGGTTTCCATCATCTTTCACATCCAAAGGGACCCCTAAACAACATGGTTTCTTGGCCTTAGTTCACTCCTACAGTGATGGACCAATGTCCCTAAGGATTCAGAATAACAATTATATATATGTACCTCATTTCGAATATGGTCAGTGGTTGACACTCATTTGTTTTATCCCATTTCAGGTCTCACGATATCGATAATGTGATTTGAATTTGGTAAAAAATTATCCTACATCATTAAAATACCCACATTAAGCCTTAATTATTTGTCAAGTGATTAATGTACCTTTCTACTCAACCCTGATCATGTGGAATTTTTACACCCTTCGTGTTATCCCTCTATTCACCAGTGTGTGTTAAATAGGCTAAATCAATATTGTGGGGGTCATCATAGAATCCACACCGTCTCCCCCATTTGTGTATTCCATGTGTTGAAAGGATCTCCTCCACCATTGTTTCCCACATCGAGCGTACCTAATTCGGTCTTAGGGATATGGATAAGGTTTTTGCATACATGGGAAAGCCACACCCCTCATGGTCTGAACTCTATAACCTTAAACTAGGAGCCTCAGTCCCTTCGATCAAGAATCAAAACTTTAAACTATGGGAATGGAAATTTGTGCTGCGGTGTGGACTATTTTTTCCATGTTCACATCGGGTCACTTTATGGAACCACATCACATATTTTTGTTTCGGGAAAATTACAATTTTTGGTTCGAGATCTCTGACCATAAACAAAGATCCGTTGCATCTTTATTGTGTGGTGCTAAACTATGTCTTATGTTCCCAGGTTGTGTAATGATAAACTACATAGTGATTCAATGTATTCACTCGAGAATACGTTGACCATTTTGGTATTGGCCAATTGTGATACCACCTCCATGAACTAAATGTGGCTTGATTCTTATCTTTATAGGATATGTAGAGATGCCCAGACTGTTGTATGTGGTCCAACTGCTATATAATGAACCCTCTTGTCCCATTTCGGCTCGAGTCGTCAGATGTATGTGGTGTGGTGTGGATATATTTCCTAATTAATGTTGGGTTTGCAGTAGCCACACCACATGCATCTCTTGAGTGTTATCCACTTCTCTATCCTTACCACATGATAATAAACTTCATGGGTGTGTCCCATGCACATGAAATTAAAATTCCCACCTTACGGTCTAAGATCTATGACCTTAAATTAATATTCTTTCTATCCATGTTTGTATGACATTAAACTGAATAAAAATTACGATATTATTCTTTAGAAGAAGATATCTACCTATCCATGAACTATTTGTGGCATGATTCCCATATTTATTGGAAATGTAGTAATTCCTAGACTTCTTGTCAGTGGTCTAGTCACAACTACTTTTTCCATGTTTTCCCCTTTCAGTCTGATATTTCTCAAAAGGTACACGGTGTGGTGAGGAAATCTTTGATCCTCTCATGAGTTAGTCCTATATGATGCTTAAACTACATGAGTAATGTTCACACGTTTCATATTGCTTCATTTATGTTTTCATTATCATTCACATACAAAGGGACCCCTATTAATATAGATGTTCAGCCTTATTGCTCACCTACAGCTTTGGGCCAATGTCCCAATGAATTTTGAACAACATTGTGAGGCAGGTTCCATGTTTTGAATACAGTTAGGGGTCAACCCTCATTTTTTTGTTCCCATTCTAGGATAACACAAAAAGGATGTTGTGTTTCGAACACATTCATCATTTTTCTTTCATCATCATGCCACTCCCACTTTATCCTAAATATCCAATGTTGTCACTTGTATGTTTAATGCCCCTTTTTGTTTTATAGATCCTCAACACAACTGGTGTTGTAACTGTGTGCATTCGCGCGCGTTGAGTAGTAATGCTGGGTTGTCTAGGATTTTCCCCACATGACATTTACCTTTATGAATATACACTCTCGTTATTCTAGGAATTCCTAACAACACTCCTTGTTTCCTACACACAGTAAGGCTCACGTAGGCTTTGGGGGTCATGGTATGGTATTATCCATATACGAGACAGTGTGGCCCCTAGGTCCTTCCATATGACCTTAATGTATGACACTATCATCCTCACCACATGACATAAAACTATAGACCATTTGAGGTCAAATCCAAATAGGCCCCCCCCCCAGATTTTGGTCTAATCTTGATTCAGAATGATACACTCACCCCGTACACTTTCATTATGGTGGAATAATTTCAAGAGTGTCGGACTTCATTTGAACATCCAAACACTCCACCCCATGCTTTGAGCGACCCTTATATAGATCTATTCCCTCTCACATCTTATAGAAACCCATAATGATTAGTATTATGGGCTTTTAGGCTCTGCAACCATCCTAGTACAACGTTACAGAAGTCATTGGATGCCACTTTGAGTTTAGAACCGTGTCTTGAATATGGTCAGTGGTTGGGCCTCATTTGTTTATCCCCTTTTTGGCTAACATGATGCAGATGATGTGTTTCAAATTCCATCAATATCAATCCTCTATTTTCATTCCATCCCCACCACATCTAGAACATGGGGTATCTTAATTTATACTCTCCAATCCCCATTTTTCAGACTTATTCTAATTTCCCATGAATCATCAGTCCGGTAAACTACATTACATGGGAAAGAGTGTTTTGGTTATTTTTAGGACCCTATTACTCATCCAAGACCCCTCTATTATTTCAAAAAAATTGTGTGGTAATCCAAACCATATTTGTTTTTGAACGTTTAGTTTGTGCTTTCATACAAAATGTGAACAATTTTGTTGTATTCCCTTATTTCTCACACAAGGTATGGACCACGTGAGATTAGGGATATATTTCTAATTACTTTATATTCATGGTTAGAATGAACTAAAATGATCAAGAAAGAAAATAATCAGTCCATTCATGCAGTTCATAATAAGAATGTAAGAAAATGAAGATTTCTTTATGAGTTTGGCCAAAACATGGACCTTATGGATCATCTCCTTTGATGGATTTCTATAACGCTACTACGTTTTGGATCATATCCTCTAGGGTTACTTCCTGCAGTTTGAGATCCCTCTCTTCATCAGTATATGCTGAGTAAAACTCATTATATTTTGCCTGCACAGATTCCTATTCAGCTTGGAACTCAGTCATTTGATAGCTCGCCTGCACAAATTGCTCTTGGGCATCTGCTAGCTGGGCCCTCAACTATTTAATGAGCTCATAATGAATCATGATAAATGATGATCTTTATTTTTTTCTATTCAAGGAATAGTAATTTAAGCTTAGATTTATGGAACATATGGTTATTCTTTGATTCCTTCTTACACTGAGAAATATTGGCGTGTTGTCTTATCTCCCATATTTTATCCTCTATATAATCATGAATCCTTATATGAAGATGTTGAGCATCCACCCCTCTAGCGTAGAGAAAGCACAACCGCGTGTGATGTCATTCCATTCATATCAACCATTATAGATTTGATTCACTGAGAAAGTGTTTTATGCACTTACATTCCTTTCATCACGTCAAATGGCTCTCCTTGTCTGCATTGAGATGATAGTTGTTCATCTCATTAGGCTCTGCAGGAATGTAATCAGGAAAAATATATTGGAGTTTAGCAGCGGGGTCCTCTTATTTCACTCTCTCCTCTCTAGTGACCTCACTCGCACCATCCTAAAGCTCAAACCTAGAAACATAATCCCCCATGATCACCACTTCAATATCACTAAGTACTAGGGTGGGACCAGTTTGAATAGTTGTCTATGTGAGAGCAGTTGTAATCACTAGTAGGGCTCCTACATATGTTCCAAACTCAATAGTTTGTCGATCCTCCTGCCTTATGATCACTACATTGGGAACCAATATCTTAGTTATCTGAGTTCCCCAATAAAATATAAGATCCAATGAATATAATGACATATAAGAGCTATGTGAAGCAGTATCCAGTGCCTACGTCACGATAGGAGCTTCCACCACTAGAGATCCCTCAACACATATTAATTCGATCATCGGCACTAGCACTGGATAGTTAGGAATTTAATGAATATCTTGACAATAGAAGGATGTCATTTCATCCCTTATTTATAGTTCATCACTTCCACTTCATCAATTGTTGGTTCCCCACCCTTCTCCATCCCAAATGTAGGCTCATGCCGATGTTCTGCCATATCCATGGGTAAATCTTCATCCGCATCAAAGAAGGATTCCTAGATATCATCGTCGATGTGTTACTAAATTGGATAGAGTTTGGACAATAGATTCATGTTATAAAATGATAAAGGCAAGGGGAGATAAGTGTTGAAACTCACCTCAAGCTGTTCATCAAGTTCTACATCAGACCCTCCGATTTTTCTTCTCTCACATGGGCTTCCTTGGGAAACAACTATTTCTAGAGGTCCCACCTCACCGAGACCATCACCCCCAACTTCCTCCTCTCCATTTCTTCTTCTTTATCTACCTATTACTATTCTCTCCCTACCTCTTCCACTTCTTCCTCCTCTTCACCCCCTTCCTCTTGTTCATCCTCATCGTTATCATCCCCAAACATCATCTTTTCTAGGCCATCCCCCAGGTCAAGAATAAAATTCACAAGGAGGAGGTGCTCTTTATACCAGCCTTTTTTTCATGATACATACACATAGATGTTAGGTATGGATGTTGGTGATGAAATTGTACCATGTTCGGCACCTGGATGTGCCCTATTTCTAGTAAGGCAAGCCCTGCGCTCACCAGTCTCCATCATAGGTCTTAAGTGGACATAAATTGTCATAGAATATTCTAGGAATACCATAGAGATGGGAAGATGATGTCATTGGTTTGGTTTAAATGATGCCTCAGTCTCTTCCCAGGGAGTTCCATGGCTGGCCCATAAGGCTTCCCATTGTGCCACCCTCTTCATAGGAGGAAGGCACACTCTCGCCTCACGATGCTATGACTGAAAAAGATCCAACCCACATCATTCAAACTATCTGTATTATTCTGTGTCTCACCTATCCAATAGTACCTTGTCAGCATCACCACTATCCCGACACAACACTGGCCACCTTGATTTGTTGAATTAATTTTTATAGAATCACATTTGGGTACATTTTTATCCAATGGGAGGCATACTTTGTTGAAAGGCCAATGTTGAAATTGGTCAGAGGAATAGTTATGACTTCCCCAAAAATTGTGGTCATGCACATGATCCATAATTGGAAAATGATGCAAGGATATTTTTCTTCTGAACCTCTGTATATAGTTTCTTGTGCATCTACTACATGCACCTTATTTTATTTGAAATTCTTGTCGGAACATATGGTTTGCAGAATTTTTTTCCGTTAATCTGGTCTACTGGTACGCCTCCCCTCATACATTACTAGTACTCCCTATACTCGAATGTAACATTCCAATAATCTAACATCTAGATAGATGTTTTTTAAATGGATGAAATTTTATGTTGGTATGGTTTCCTATCCTGATTTGGATCCCTTACACTTTGAGTGTCAATAGGATGATCCTAGAAATGTTCAGTAAGATGGTCATAGACTGACACCTAGAGGGAGAATGGAATTCAGAATTTTATACCCACTGCAATGAGCTGCAACCAAGCCATGAAGAATCTAGAATTTCCCACACATCACCCTGGGCATGATCCTGTTATTAATTCGTCTAATAATGTTGTAAATCCAGGACAATATGAGAATCCCCAGATTATCCGTGTTCATGGTCTCCATGATTCCAACCATCCCTAGAATTCTTGTACAATCCCCTATCCTCGTATCCCACACTAGAAGAATCCACCCTCTTAGAAATGATGCAAGGAACCCTACATATCATACATTTGGGTCTGGAATTTCATTTATGCCGAAGCCCCAGGATTGGTAGTCGCCTGCTACTAGGACCATCTATAATGATCTAGCCTTCCCCCTATGTGATTTGTTCAGGTATTACTTCCATCGGCCTAGCATTTTCAATGTCTTGTGCTGTTTCAAAAACAAATGGAACCACCCATAATAAGACATATATTTTATGATGTACTTGATTTGCAGCTTCTCCTCAGCAAGCTCCAACAAATTCCATGTCAGAAAAGGGGTGTGAATAGTATCACACCAATCTTTCTCTATTGGATAGAACACATCATATTTGTACCCTTATATGGGAATTACCCCTTTGCAATTAATATCCCAAAGACTGATTCCTACCTCCCCGTGGTAGAGGTGGAAGGTATTGGTGTTGTTAGACCACTAGCTAAACAATTTTGGTACAAGGCCCTAGTGAAGGTAGAAGTGAAACTACAATGCCCAAAAAGATTAAAAAAACATGATAGACCATAGCTATACCCTATTCTACACCCATGTCTAGCATAACTAGTACACCCATGACCATTCACTCATAAAATTTCCCCCATACATGAAGTACCAGTATTTCCAACCATTTGATTAATTGGTAATTCTATTTCTATAGGTTCTCGCACAATGAGCCAAAGATTCCTCGAAAATTGGATCGCTTCCTAAAACATTCATGCTCTTTATATTCAAGATATAAATTTTCATGTCTTTTGTTTCTCGAGTATGGTGACTATTGAATTTAATGTTGAACTTTGAAAGGATATCCTCACGTGTTATCCATGATTGTGGCATATCCGTCTCAAATCCTGGCTTCAACACCTCGTCCAAAATAAATAATTACCATATCGGTAGACTATCACTCAAATCATAATTCTTTCTGATCTTGCATCAACATACCAAAAAACATCGTATTATAGGACACGACCCTTCTCACATAAAGGATCTGAGGGTTTGGGATCATCTAGGTCCTCCTAGGATGTGAACTATCATCCCTCTCTGCATCATTTGGTTCAACATCCATTTCCGTCAAGTCTTGAAAATCACAACTTGTTTTGGGAAAATGTAGAGGGTTTAGCACGCAAGGCAATATACTGCGTGCAAGAAATCAGATTGGAACAAAAGAATATGTAACTCTTCCAATAATGCAGAGAGGGTCCAAGGTCTTTCACGCATAAAGAATGATCTTTCATTTCGTATAGAAAATGTACTATCAAGAAAGAAAGTCATAGTATGGAACCTACCCCCTAGGGTGTTTATAGGTGCATACAAGCCCTTTCGCATGCCTGAAAGTGGGTTGCGTGCCTAATGCCCATTTTTCTATACACCAACGGTCAGATGCTCTATATTTCGGCATGACCCTCATAATAGGTCCTTTGGGTCCCCCTTTAGCTATTATTCTAAGGGGGGAGGGGGTATGTTTTGTCACCGAATTTTGGATGGGGCCGTGAACAAACACTATTGAGAAAACATATGGCATTTTTTGAATCTAGGGAGAATTTTGAGACGCCCTGGGGAGGTGGACGCAAGATTGTAAATGGTTCCCAAAATCATGCACACCTAATTTGTTGTCAAATGGAGCCTTCTACAAAGACCATAAAAAAATCCAAGTCAATGACACAGAAGAATATCCCCCGATGTGTAAGATTCCTATATGCCAACAATCTCTTCCATGACCAATGAAACATCAAAAGGACTCTTTCATGAAACTCCTCTTGCACACTGTCACCAAAGTTTATTCATATAAATTTAAATGGACCCCCTTCAACACACCATTACAAAAGGAAATGTGACCCTCTGATGCACCAATTTCATCCCTTCCACGACTACCAGAAAGACACGGACTCAAGTTATTGGGACTTTCACGACAGGTCCCCCACGAATCCTCCTTCAAATGATCCCACTAGGGCTTGATCCTATACCATTTCCTTTACACTAAGGAATTTTCATGCACACAATCTCTATTTCATGCATTTTTTTCTATTGTTTTGTGTAAAACATGTGCACAAGGTCTCCTCTTGTGCGAATTCAATTGTTTTAGAGACATCCACCCCATCTTGCACGTAACCTTTCATCTTGTGTGCACCACTTCGATATTGTGTGTGCCCCTCCTTGTGAACTCCATGTGTCTTCCTTAACCTAAGGCACCATGTCTGAGGCCCTCTGACGCATGGAATGCCTATCATGTGCATTCTTCTGTCATACGACCCTCCAGGTTTGTACAAAGTTATTTCAAGGTCTTTTGGTAGGTGATTCATGTTGCATTTCCTTTCATCAGGCTTCGTTTCATAGGAACCATAATGTCTATTTATTCTTTGCATATCTATCCTAACACGATCTCCTCAATAAATCACTCCAATACCCCATCTACATACCATATTTTTGGTGCCTTCCCTTAACCAAGGGTTAAATCACACAAGTTATGTATGTCATAGGACTGAGGAGTGAATCCCCATTGTCTAAACTGTATGATGTTAAACTGCCAAGCATTATCGTCCCCAACACGTGATGATAAACTATAGAATATCCCCATGCAACATACATGGCGTTCCCCACTTCAGACATTTTCCACGCCCACTAATCTCCACGAGAGTGGGATATTACTCACATGGGATGAAATCCTATTTGCATTGAATGACATATGTCAGTAGTGAAGCGAAACCATCCTAGTGTATGCATCTAGACTTTCTCACAGGAGGTAGCACACTCGCTCCTCCTTGCCTCTTCTGAGTGCCGAGACCATAGGGGATATTGGCATAGGGGAATCTCGATACCCCATCACTCTCCCTTAAGGATTTATCTCTATCGAGCCTCCATCCTGGAGTAAGTCCCAATATCAATCTCCCTGGGCCACTAACCATGCCTAAGTCAACTCTTTTCCTTATGGATGCACCTTTCACAACGTGATCATCATACCCTTGTTTCCTCTTGTTTCTCACACCGAAAAAGTCTCACGTGGTCTTAGAGTAAGCATCGACCCTGACACACCTTTTTGGGATGCATTAGTGTGTAACTCCCATTCCCCTTCAGTCCGAACTATGTGGACTCTGATCTTTACCCATTCCAGGGATGGTACATAGGAAGTTTCTCTAAGGTTCAATCACGTCATGCATCGGTCCCATCCAATTCATGTCGGTTCACCCTCATGGGGAAGGATGTTAAACTATACGACCCTTATGTCCTTCATGAAGTTAAACTATATTATTTTGAACTACATGGGTTTTGATCCCTATCTATAAGACAAGGTTCGTAGGAAACCTCCACGAGGTTAAACCCCTAACACCAATAAACATCTACATCCCCTTTGTTGGGACCCCCATCCTTAGTCCATATTTTAGTGATGTTATAACAGTTCCATGGAAGCTGACCATGCATTGTCATCACAATCAATTAATACTCCTTCAACAATGATTTACCCTCTTGTGATGGGTAGCTAACCACCCGTATTCCCAAACATGTCGTCAGGTCACTATCTATTGTGTACACCCTGATTCCATGCCCCATTGTAAACTATGTGGAATTTGATTCTCCACAACATGGATAATTATGATTCCTCTTTTGGGTTCAATACCGTCCCTCATGTCCCATCATGGTCTCTCCCTTGAGCATTTTTGTTTTAGGAAGGCTGTGCCTTATCCTCGAGGGCTCCATATCCGTCAGGTCCCATCTATGCATCCATTCTCATGGACCACCTCCTTAGGTGTCCCATCTCCCACAGAACTATGTGGACTTTGATCATTTATATTTCTATGTTTGATTCATAGGAATCCTTTCGGAGGCTGAATCACAACATCATCACCTTCTTTACATGGGTAACACCCCATTTATCCTATCAACTTTGTTCAAAAATCTGTCATCCATCCTGATTCTTACCTGGGCTGCCACCTCCCGGTGAGATCATGTCCTCTATCCCATCTCCACTTATTTCAGCATCCATCCAGCTAACCACACATAATCCACCCATAATCCATAATAATATATCCAAGAGTGTTCCTATTTCGATGGGTGTCTAACCACGTATAAGCCCCACACAATCCATAATCATCCAACCAAGTGTGTCCCTCTTGTGATGGTCTATTAACCATGTCTATACTCCAATGTGTGTCCAGGTTATTATCCTTTATGCACACCTTGATTCATCACCCTCTCAAACTACATGGGTTTTGATTCTTTTTCTATATACAGGGTATATAGGAAACCCCCATGAGGATCGAACTCAGCTAGTGGTAATCCTTGGTGTCCCCCTTATAGGGACCCAATCATCCATGGATACGTCTTTATTGGACATTTTCATCCACCCATCTGGTCCCCTACCATTAATGTTCAGATTAGTCAAATCCATCTTAGGTAGATGTTAAACTCACAACATACCCCATGTTAAACATGGGAAGTTGAGTAAAACATTAGGGACATACCTATGGCATATAATTCCCCGCACACGACGTGGAATTACATGGGCTTTTGCATCCTCGAGAAGCCCTATAATAAAGGGAAGAGGAACATGCATACCAATGTATCAGTGTCTAGACACACTAGTGATGTCCAATATGTCTACTCCCCTGAAATATGGTCTTTGACTATACTTTACTCCTTATAATGTCTAGAATGAATCAACATAAATAACTGGTTTCCAAAACATGTGGCATTGGGAACGAGATACACAAACAATGACTCAAATCTATGAGGGAGACCCAGATTATGTAACGAATTCCATGAAAGAATCCATAGAAGGAGAGACAGACATCCCATCATCCCATTTCGATCAAGGAGAAAACCTCCCTGAAAAAGCTATGGATACCTCCCATCTTTGGAAATCAGGAATGAACAACCAGCGCATCACGTAAAGACGGCGGGCACACCCATGAAAGCATTAATAACAATGTTTTTCAAAAAATAAGTGTCATTTAAAATATCATATGCTTGATTTGCGGTATTCTTAAAATGTCACCATACAACTATTTCATCTAAGAGTATTATTTTTTGTTATTTTTTATCAGTGATGTGATCCATTATTGTTTAGATCTTTCCTAGTCCTTGAATTCTTATGATTTTTTTATTCAATGTCTTAACTTTGTGATCAATATTTATATCTCTCCAATGATTAAACGGTGTTCACCTAGATGACATATTTCAATCACATAGGTAAATTATAGACAAATATTTATACCCTTTATTTATACAATATAAATACCATATGTATAATTATCTTGGTTGAAGGGTGTTTGACTAGAATGTTACTTAATATCATTAGATACCCATTTATTTTCATTGGGCTTACCATGTTAGAATTATGGACATAATTATTAATTTTTATTATAATTGTAACACCATGAGATTTTATAAGATATATTCCTTTTAATTTCTTTCATATCTTTTTTGTACGGTACACCAAGATTATCTTGCACTATATGCAACATCGTATTATCTTGCAGTATATGCAACACTATTCTTGGATCGTGTTACACAAAATTTCAATTTCGTTTTATAGATGTTATTCTATGAAACATTGAGTATATATATATATATTCAATGTATAAATGAAATATGTTTGGATTCTATTATACCTAACAACAAAGGAATCTTTCACTACATGCAACCCTGACTTGTCTTGCATTACACGAAATCGCGACCTTCTTTAATAGCGTGTGTTGTATGCAATACCAGGTTTCACTAAACAACGATATGTTATATAAAATATCCATTATGAATAGTAATACTCACGTTTTGAAATTTTTGAAATTTTATTTTTCATAATGGACTTCATTTTTGGATTTGGAATTTCGAAATTAGCCTAGGGTAAATTTTTGGTATTTTTCTGAAAACATTCAATTTTTGATGAATAGTGAAAACATTGTGATTCTATTTAAAAACTGACTTTTTATTTAAATAATTATTTATTTTATTTAAATTTATTTTAGGTAAAAATTGATACATAATACCTATATAAGTTCAATGTAATTCATTGGACTCATTTTATAATAATTTTAGATATATAAAAATTTTATTGAACTTTCACCGTCTTTTACCTACCTCTTAAGAGATTTTTGCAAACTTACATAAAACATAATTTTACCACTTCTGTGAGGGGAATTTTGAAAATTTGAGAGACATGATTAATATTAGTTAGTAAAATGTTGTTCAATAAGATAAAAATAATTTTTGGTGAATAGTAAATTTTTACTTTTATTTACCATGGTTAAAAGTAAATAGGGTAATTATAGGTAAAATTATATTATTATTACTCTAACACATGTCCTAATTCTATTTGATAAGTGTAATTCGACCAAAAAAACCTTAGAAATAAATTATGACCATTTAGGTCCACTAGGATTAGATTAGGACATTTATTATTAATTCATCTAAAGAATAATTAAAATGGTTAAAGTCAAAGTTTAATAAATAAATCATTTTTAATATTGGGATATAAATACGATAAATTCGACTATAAATAATCATTAGAAATATAAAAATATTTCATATATAATGGTATTTTATTTATAATTTTTAAACTTCAAATAATTTAATTTATTTATGACACAATAATGATACAATAATTACCTTATTAATGAAATATTAACATAATTGATGTTATAAATACCCAAATAAATGTCATTTGTGACTTTTTATGAATTAAAATAATTTTTTAGGTTAATATTATATTTTATTATAGATTTAAATAATATTTTTCGAACTAATCATGCTGTTAGGATTTTCACAAAAATCTATTACCAAATAGTGTCAAAAATGACATACAATAGTTTAAAAAAAACTATTATGATATTAATTGTTATTTTTTCCCTAAAAATCAATGGTTCATCCCGATGACATAGATAAGGATATATATATTAATAATGAACCACTTTGGGATCGTTTTTCTTGTTATAGTAAGTTTATTTACCATATAGTGTAAGAAAACCAAAAGACACGGTAAAAGTTGAATTATTTAACATAGAGTTAAATCTAAATGATAAGGATAAAATAGTAACCTAAACATGTCTAAAAAATATTGGTTGAGAGTAGTTGCAACCCATACCCACCTTAGCTTCGAAATAAATCAACTTGGAGCAATTAAAAACTGAATATGACTTTATTATAAAATAATATTTTTTGTTTTTCCAAAGGTGCCCCTCTCCTCCCTTATAAAAAGGGCACCCCTTCCCTCTTCTCTTCACACCCTATTGAGCCTTGAAGCTCGTCCAAACCCATAAAATTTCTCTTCTAAACCTCAATAGTTACATCATAGAGGTATTGGTTTTCTCAAATGACCAACTCTAGTTCCCTAAGAAGATGTTTAAAGGTGGTGTGTCGAGGAAGATGTAATCTCTTCTATGGACGCTTTGACATTTCTTTCTCCTTCCACTTATTTTTCTTTAGTTGTTTCATTATTAAGTAATAACATCAGGATTAATTATATACTGATATTTTATTATAAATATTAAACAACCCTATTTGACCTTCTATCCATCCTACAGAAAATGAAATCACCGCATATGCATACGTATAGAATACCGTCTCCATGTCGTGGTGTAATCTGTTTCCAACCACAACCTTACTTGGATGGGTATGCTTGTGTAAATAAATAACTATATATGATTATTTTAAAGTCTTATTGATTCTGAAATATTATACATACACTTCAATACAATTCCACGATCCTCGGAATGATATCATTGCTCGTGCGTACGTACGGACTACCGTCTCCACGACGTGATGAGATTCATTCTCCATGTTTACCATTCATGAATGATTATAATGTATATATAATGAATAATAGTGAAAAATATGAAATAATAATGATACTAGATTTATTTATATATATATATATGTATTTCATCTACTTAATTCCATTCAATTCAATAAGGAAACGGAAAACAACATTCATGCGTACGTATGGCCTGCCGTCTCCATGAACGGTGTGTTTCATTTCATTTCTCTCATGATTATATATATATACTTAATATTCTTTTATATTCTAGAAGTATGTAAATCATGATATAATTAATAATAATATCTAGAACAACAAGTCCAAACATGTACGATAAATGAAATGCTTTTACCCAAAACGCTGCTTGAACATGGAATTTACAAAAGAACAGTAATATAAAGTCACAAGTAAACTATATATGATATCATAACAATGAATATGATTATTTAATAAGTCAATTACATTATTTAAATCATTATACAGGAGGTTCCCATATGTACAAATCATATCGGACCTAAGGTAAGAGATAATTATTCCAATCACATTCTTATCCGAGATTGTTTATTCGTAAGTATTTACTAGGGTTATTTTTATCATCCATGTCCATGTTTTCTACAAATGCTTTCATAAAATGTTTAGTATTCTTACATGTATGTTTAAAGTCATTTTTTCCCTTTTATGAATTTTAACACAAGGTTTGGAAGGAATCTTTATATTTTTTTACCATACGAGGAACTTTTTGACTTTTCTGAAAAAAGTATGAGGAGAATAATTTTTTAACTAATACAAAATGAACGAATTTTTATGGATTCATAACACCTTATTTTTATGAAGCATACTATACAAGATTTCATGACTATTTTCAACAAAATCCACTTATTTTAAAATTGCATGGCATTTTGTGAAATGAAAATGGGTTTGAATAAGAAAGGATATTTTCCTCAAGAATTTATTTCAAGTGTTTTATCAAATCCATTTCCCATCTAAGATGAAATTATTTCATAAGTGTATGTTTCAGGTATAGTGTCTCTATGATTTACATGGTTTCACATTTCTTATGATGAAATTATATCCATTTGTTTTATATGGATTATGTTATGATGAAATGATGTTTATGAAACCCATTTTATTCTTTGGGTTATAATGAATGATTTATTGTTATGTTGTGGCACAAGTAAGAATGATTTCATTATGAGATAGGTGGGACCTATATCTCCCTCCAATTCATTGGTTAAATATTTATATCTCATGATATAGACATGGTTGGAATGGTAAGTTAATCCGCTTCAGTGTTACAGGATAGGAACGAGGAGTGAACTTGATTCAGAAAGGGACATTGTCCACTAAGATGGTCTTGTCAGCAATGCCTTGGCTACTATAGAAACAAATCATGTTATAAATGGTTGCCACAATTACATGTCTTAATCCCATTATATTTTTTCATTATTGATGTATCTATGCCTTATGTACTGCTCTGTTTTATGTCATTGCTCATGATTTTGATGTTTAAACATTATGTTCATGTTTTTAAGTTCAAATGTATATGGTTCGTTTTATTCTCTCCATGCTTACCCTTAATGAGAATTTGAGCTGACCCTTTATATGTTTTATTTTCCTCAGGATATATAGAAAAGTTTTAGGTAAGAAAACTAAAGGGGAAGATCTTTATGTGAGATGTTGAAGATCATTCACAACGATTAGAAGATTTTGTTCCGAGATTACAATTACACTAAACTATTATGATCCTTTAGTGTTGGTTTTTTATGTATTAAGTATTTAGAAAAATGAATGTAATTTCCATGTACGTCAATCTATGGGTATTTACAGTTGGTATCAGAGGAAAGGTTTAGTCAACCATTAAAAACTAAGATGCGAGAACATTAGTGAGATCCCTATAGATATTTCTATGGTATGTCTAGGGATGTCCCTAAGGTTTTGTATAACTATAGGTTACAGTCCTAGAATTATGTTTACTATCATGAATAACCAAGTGTGAACCTAATATGTCATGGATTAAAGAATTTCTGATAAGTTAAAAGTCCCAAATGTAAATTTTTATGATTACATGGTTCCTCATTATTTTAACTATTTATTACACCATGGTTTTTGGTTTTAGTCAATGGAGGGAACCAGAAATAATTGGGTCAACATTGAATCCAATGGAAAAATTGGTGATTATGAGAAAAGAAATTGTGTAATGCCTAGAAAGAATGATTTTGTTATATTTCCGAAGCAGTCATTGAGATATATGATTAACAAGGTGATCTTTAGTTGTATTCCCAATTAATCAAATAATAGGAAGATGGACTTTTATGCATGCTCACATGTTGAGGAGAATAGAGAAAGGAAGGGTGATATTTCTAAAGAAATGAAGAAGAACCTTGATGAATACATCAAATGGAGGGGAAGATGTCATCTGTGTGGAGAGAAGGGTTATAGAGTGACAGACTGTTATGGAGTTCAATGCCTTATCTGTAGAGAACATGGGAATTACCCAACTCAATTCTCTGATCTAAGAGGTTACTTCTAAATCAAGGAATGACTTATTCATTTAAAATCATTGAAGAGGATGGTTTTAAGTGTTTCGGTATTGGTATTCAAGAATAATGTTGTTGAGGTACTTTTATGGTATATTGGAATACCTATATATTGGTCCATTGTTGTTTTCCATAAGAATATGGCATCGGTAACCATGAAAAGTGATTGAGATATTTTTGGAAAGAAGATGATATGCGCATAATGAAGGGACAAGGACAAAATGAAATGTCTGACAGTATTCATGAGCTCGTGACTAATATAAGGACCAAGTGATATCATGGTTTGAGTATAAATAATTTTTGGGATTTTGGAATGTGGAAAGAGACAACTTTTGACAGCATTCATGTTTTCAACTAAGGTTCTATGGTAATTAATGTTGTAAGAGAATACATGATTAAGGTATTCACATGTTTGGAATGTGACCAACAAGATATATTGTATGATATATGGGGGATAAATCATGGTATTCAGATGCTCGGAAAATGAAATTTCTAGTAATTGTTTTCTTTATACTATGAGCTTGGACAAGAGTATTTTGAATAAGCATAAATATTGGAATGGCTTATGTTGGAAATAAGTTAGTATTTATTAAGGATAGAACATTTTTTGATATTATTGATGGGATGTTATAATAATGTATTTTCAGAAAAAGGACAACTTCCATGATGGGAGTCAACCCGTCGCGTTGGATAAGGCTGTGGAAATCGAACCCACAACTGAAGTGAGACAGGCCTCTATCTCCTACCACTGGGATAAAAGAAGTCCCTGGTTAGTAGAAACTAGTTTTATTATATTAAGCAGTATGATATAGTATGTATAAGTCCATTTTAGGAACCATATAAGATTAATCTCACTATAGATTGACTTATGCATTTTTGATAACTTTTTCTAACCTTCGGTTTGATACAGATGGAATGACCCATCATTCTATCACATTATCTACCAACACTTCACAAATGAAAAATTCAACTTCATTTCTTTAAGAGAAGAAGTGGAAATTGTCCAAGGAACGACCAACAGTGAGATTGTACCAAAATCAAGAAAGCATTTATTCTAATGCCAATTTCTTAGAATTTAGGGAAATGATCTTGAAAACCAAAAATGTTGTCCTAGTGACCTTATATCTAATGAATTAGATGGTACCTTAGATCATCAGAAATTTATGGCCTTGTGATTTTTGGATTTTTCAAAGCCATGTCCTCTACCACTCTTCATCAGAAGTTGATGTTTATATTTCTCTTCCATATCCATATTTTCACCTATGTTCTCTTATGTGGAAAACCCAGTGATGAGTTAATTTGGGTAACATTTACCTTTCATACATTATTTTTTGAAATCATGTTTTACTATTCCTTTTTGTGATGTGGGTTTCTATGAAAGGAACTTTCAAGTAGTAAACGATTTATAACCCCGATGAATTTGGAGGGAGAAATTCATTTTAAGGGAGGTAGAATGTAACACCGAGAGATTTTATAAGATATATTCTTTTTAAATTCTTTGATATATTCTGTTGTATTGTACACCGAGATTATCTTGCACTATACGCAACACCGTATTAGCTTGCAGTATATGCAACACTATTCTTGGATCGTGTTACACAAAATTTCAATTTTGTTTGATAGAAGTTATTCTACGCAACATTGAGTGTATATATATATATATTTAATGTATAAATGAAATAATGTTGGATTATATTATACACCACAAAAAAAGGAATCTTTCACTACATGCAACCCTTACTTGGATTGCATTACACGAAATCGTGACCCTCCTTGATAACATGTGTTGTACGCAATACCGGGTTTTACTAAACAATGATATATTATATTAACTAGCCGTTATAAATTGTAATACTCACATTTTGAAAATTTTGAAATTTTATTTTTCAAAATGGACTTCATTTTTTGATTTAGAATATCGAAATTATCCTAGGGTGAATTTTTGGTATTTTCTGAAAACATTCAATTTTTGATAAATAGTGAAAACACTGAGTTACTATTTAAAAACCAAATTTTTATTTAAATAATTATTTATTTTATTTAAATAAATTTTAGTTAAAAATTGATACATTATACCTATATAATTTCAATGTAACTCATTGGAGTCATTTTATAATAAGTTTAGATATATACAAATTTTGTTGAACTTTTCACTGTCTTTTACCTACCACCTAGGAGCTTTTTGAAAACTTACATAAAACATAATTTTACCACTTTTTTGAGTGGAATTTCAAAAATTTGTGAGAGATGATTAATATAAAGGAGTAAATTATGTTTCAATAAGATAAAAATATTTTTTGGTGAATAGTAACTTTTTACTTTTATTTACCACCGTTAAAAGTAAATAGGGTAATTAAAGGTAAAAATGATATTATTAATACCCTAACACATGTCATAATTCTATTGGATAAGTGTAATTCGACCAAAAAAACCTTTGTAATAAATTATGACCATTTAGGTCCACATGGATTAGATTAAGACATTTATTATTAATTTATTTAAAGAATAATTAAAATGGTTAAAATCAATGTTTAATAAATAAAACTTTTTTAATATAGGGTTATAAATATGATAAATTCGAATATTAATATTAATTAGAAATATAAATATATTTTCTACATAATGATATTTTATTTATAATTTTTAGACATTAAATAATTTAATTTATTTATGACACAATAATGATGCAGTAATTACCTTATTAATGAAATATTAACATAATTGATGATATAAATACCCAAATAAATGTAATTTTAGACTTTTTATGAATTACACTAATTTTTTAGATTAATATGACATGTTAGTATTGATTTAATTAAATTATATTTGAACTAATAATGATTTTATGATTTTCACAAAAATCAATTACCAAATAGTGTCAAAATTGACATAAAATAGTTTTTAAAACAAATGTTATATTATTAATTGGTATTTTATTCCTAAAAAACTAACGTTCATCCAAATGACATATATAATGATATATATATCAATAATTAACCACTTGTTGTTCGTTTGGTTTGTTATTGTTGGTTTATTAATTATATAGTGTAAGAAAACCAAAAGACATGGTAAAAGTTAAATTATTTAACTTAGAGTTAAATCTAAATGATAAGGATAAAATAGTAAACTAAACTTGTCTAAAACCAATTTTTTGAGAGTGTTTGCAACCCCTCCCCACCTTAAATACAAAATAATTCACTTTGGATCTATTAAAAACCGAATATAACTTTATTATAAAATAATATTTTTTGTTTTTTCAAAGGTGCCCCTCTCCTCCCTTATAAAAAGGGAACCCCTTCCCTCTTCTCTTCACACCCTATTGAGCCTTGAATATCGTCCAAAACCTGCCAATTTCTCTTCTCAAACTCTCTAGTTAAAACATAGAGGTTCTGGTATTCTCAAAAGACCATCTCTAGTGCCTTAAGAAGAAGTTTAAAAGAGGTGCGTCGAGGAAGATATAATCTCTTTTACCGAGTCTTTCACGTTTCTTTCTCCTTCTACTTCCTCTTATTTAGTTTTTTAATTATAAAGTAATGAAATAAGTATTAATTATATACATATATTTTATTAAAAATATGAAACAACCATATTTCACCTTCTATCCATCCTACGGAAAATGAAATCACCGCGCGTGCGTACATAAAGAATATCGTATCCATGCCATGCTGTAATCTATTTTCGACCACCACCTTACATGGATGGGTATAATGGTGTAAATAAATAACTATATATGATTATTTTAAAGTGATATTGATTCTTAAATATTATACATACACTTCAATACAATTCCACGATCATGGGAATGATATCATCGCTCGTGCATACGTACGAACTACCATCTCCACGACGCGATGAGATTCATTCTCCATGTTAACCATTGTTGAATGATTATAAATTATATATAATGAATAATAATGAAAAATATGACATAATAATGATACTGGATTTATGTATATATATATATATATGTATGTCATCTACTTAATTCCATTCAAATCAATAAGGAAATGAAAAACAGTGTTCATGTGTATGTACGTCCTACCGTCTCCATGAACGGTGTGTTTCATTTCATTTAGCTCTATATTATATATATATATATATAGAATATTATTATATATTCTGGAAGTAATTAAATCATGAAATAATTAATAATAATATCAAGAACAACAAGTCTAAACACATAAGATAAATGAATTTATTTTAACAAAAAACGCTGCTTTAACATGGAATTTACAAAAGAATAGGGAATATAAAGTAATAAGTAAACCGTATATGATATCATAACAATTAATATGATTATGTAATAAGTCAATGACATTATTTAAATCATTATACAGGAGGATCAGATACGTATGAAGCATATCAGACCTAAGGTAAGGGATAATTATTCCAATCTCATTCTTATCCGAGATTGTTTATTCATAAGTATTTACTATGGTTATGTTTATCATCCATGTCTATGTTTTCTAAAAATGTTTTCATAAAATGTTTCGTATTATTCCATGTATTATTAAAGTCATTTTTACCCTTTTATGACTTTTACCATAACGTTTGTAAGGAATCTTTCTATTTTTTACCATACGAGGAACTTTTTGACTTTCCAACAAAAGTACGAGGAGAATAATTTTTAACATATAAGGCATGAATGGATTTTTAAGGTTTCATAACTCCTAATTTTCATGAAAATTACTTTACAATATTTCATGACTAGTTTCAACAAAATCCTCTTCTTTTAAAATTTCATGTCATCTTGTGAAAAGAATATGATTTTGAATAAAAAGGGATATTTTCCTAAAGAATTTATTTCAAGTGTTTTATCAAAATCATTTCCCATATACGATGATGTAATTTCATATGTGTATGTTTCAAGTATAATGTCTCTATTATTTACATGGTTTCACATTTATTATGATGAAATTATTTCCATTTGTTTTATATGGATTATGTTATGATGGGATGATGTTTATGAAACACATTTTATTCATTGGGTTATGATGAATGATTTAGGTTTATGTTGTGGAACAAGAAAGAATGATTTCATTATGATATGGGTGGGACCTATATCTCCCTCCAATGCATTGGGTAATGATTTATATCTCATGAGATAGACATGGATGGAACAGTAAGTTAATTTGGTTCAGTGTTACCGGACTGGAATGAGGAGTGAACTCAATTCAGAAAGGGACATTGTCCACTATGATGGTCTTGGCAGCAATGCCTTGGCTACTACGGAAATCATATCATTTTCTTAATGGTTTCCACAATTAAAAGTTTTAATCCCATGATATTTTATCATGATTGATGTATCTATGCCTTATGTGCTACAATGTTTTATGTCATTGCTCAAGATTTTGATGTTTAAAAATTATGTTCCTGTTTTTAAGTTCAAATGTATATGGTTTGTTTTATTCTCTCTATGTTTACCCTTGAAGAGCATTGGATATCACCCTTTATATGTTTTCTTTTCCCCAGGATATAAAGAAATGTTTTAGGTAAGAAAACTAAAGGGGAGGATCTTTATTGGAGCTGTTGAATATCTTTCACAATGATTAGAAGATTTTGTTCCAAGTTTCCAAAGACACTAAACTATTACTATTTTTGAGTGTTGGTTTTTGTTATGTATTAAGTATTCCTCAAAAGTAATTTAATTTCCATGTACTTCAAGCTATGGGTCTCTACAATAATACTACATTTTAACAAGATATGAAATTATTTTTTATTCCAAGGGTTCATTATGAGGTGATGAGTGAACCCCATTTTTTCCCATGAGTTCATTATAATATCATGGTTGATTGATTTTGACTAGAACACATATGTATGGATGATGATAGGTATATTCTTTTATCTCCCTTGGTTAAAAGTTTAAATCAAATGTGATATGTATACATGAGTAAAATTATGTTGTCTCGCAAGAATGGGTGAAAGTGTGTGACTCACAAAATTGATGAATACATGAGTATAGTTATGTTGACTTATAATAACGGGTACTTGTGTGAGATTCAATAAGCTAATGTTTCCATAAGCTTATTTTTATTCCATAATTATCTATGTATTCCATGTTTCTATGAAATATTGAATTTCCATGATGTATTATTATGTTATGTCATCCCCATGAGTTTTTTGATCTATAATATTTTTGCGTATAACTCTCCTATGTATCCTAGTTATACTCATATGATCATCTTTTTCTCACTTATGATATTTTATTTATAACTAGTATGTTTTAGATTTTTGGGAATATGATCTCACCTATTTTTTATGTTTCCCTTTCCTTAGGTTATAAATACAACAAAAAAATATGCAATGTCTATAAGAACATCGTATGTGCATAATTTTTGGGAGACACAGATGACTTATTGTGGATTAATAACATGCTTATAGATTGGAAAAAATTAAAAAATTATTAGATAATACATGTGTTTTATTAGCTAATGTTTTTTTTAAATAATTTTAAACTCTACACCTGAATGATCGTGAAATTATATTGTAATGTCATATTTTCCTTAATAAATGTAATTGATATGCTCACGTCTAAGTGAACTAATGTTGGTTTCATAGAAGGGTTTAGATAAATTTATAAGTTAGATTATTTTATGAATATAATTTAAGGTATTATAACTTAATATTGATCAAAATTTCACAAGCATAGATATAAAATTATATTTGTTGAGGTAATATTTAATTTTTTATGAATTCGTATAAAATAACATTAGTGAATGACTTATGGGTACATAAAAAAGATAATTCTAATTATTGGAAATCATTATGAAATTTTGGTGGAGTTGATGTAGTGTGGATATCCAAGAAATTTATTCCCTTTCGAGATTCAAGAATGTGGATACAGCTACGACATAGTTGTGCCTTGTGGTAATTACCATAAAAGGGCAAGATGTGTATCATCTCAATGATTACTCATGTGAATAAAGAGGGGATTTAAATGTAAACATCTGTTTGGATACTCATATGGTATATTCTCTTGCTTATCACATTCCATTTAGATGAAAATATGATGGATTATTTTTTCCAATGAATTAGGCATTGAAATATGAGAGAACCCAACCTGATGAATCATAAAATGAATTTAGTATTATTTAGGATGAATTGGATGCTGCTACAATAATTTTAAAGAGTAATAAAATTTGAGGATGAAATTTTCATGAAATTGATATCTAATAATTACCATATACTACTAATTTTTAATCACTCATGATTAAATCCTTTTGGTTTTAGTAATGGATAAATCCTATAGAAACCATGTTATCCATGGATTTCATTAACATACAGTGATTTTCCTAAAGAAAAATATAACAATATATGATATGGATTGAGATATATTGAAGTTATTACTAATAATATATCACAAATGATGGTTAATAACCTGATGTTATTTGACCTTTTAAACCCACAAAAAATATTGGTATGGAGTCATAGGGATGTTCAATTGGTGAACATTATTATGAAAGGAAGATTCAAAGTCATTTTTATGAAAAACATTAGATGAATCATAAATAAAAACATATCAATGGAATAGAGATATTTTTAATTTGTATATGTTAGGAATTGGAGGAACTAATTTTTTAAGAAACTCAATGGTCTTAGTGGATATGGTGCAATGAAAAATAGTTCATATATATATAAGACTCTCTGTTTAGTTTTTTAAATGATGAAAACATGGATATTATAAATTTTAATTATCTAATCAATGGGATGAAAAAGATAATAGAATCAAAAAATTTCCAAGATAATGGAAAAAATATGATCCCATAACTAAAAAAGTTGGTTCTGATAATGATATTGAAAGAGAAACATTAATCTCATGCTCAATAAATGTTAGTGTTATGTTTGTATCTTATTTAACGAACACCATGGTACAAATTTTTTTAATAGGCAAAAATATCCCTTGACTAGATGGTTAATTATAATGATTTAGTTATATTATTAATATATACATATTGTATAAGTCCAATATAATAGATATTTATATCTATGTTATTTAAAAAACTATATTATCCTACCATTGGTCAAATTTTTTGTGATATTAGTTTTGTATTTTTTATTTTGAAAAAGTGGCCCTAATTATTTCCATGATAGGAAAATAATATCTGTAAACCCCCCATGATCACCTATTAATGAAATTATAGCCATAAACCCCCAATAAAAAAAATAAATTCCATTATATTGTGGTATTAAACAAAAATGGTTAGAGTAAACCCAACATTAGTTATATTCTTATTATGGGGATAAAATGATTTCCCTATTCATAATGAAGATATTAAGGATGAATCCATATTATAAATTAAATTAGGGTTCATTATTATCTTCTGTAACCCATTAAATATTTTATTATATTTAAATAAATGATTTTTCATCGATACAGCTAATTAAAGGGGGTAGAATGAAATGACCAAAAATTCCACTAAGTGTTTTCCATAAATATATACTATATTAATACCTCACTCTACATGAATCAAATATCAAAAACAATTTTTCTAATATTATATATTGAAATTATAATAGGCTAAAACCTATAACATATAAAAATATAGAAATAAGTTGGAAATGGATAAATAATATTATGAACAATTAGAGTTCTAAAATAGTATTTGTTTTCAATAAATATAATTATTCATTATATACTGAATAATGGGTATTTATCCCCAATGTTACTTAATATCACTGGACACATATTTATTTTCCCAAAACATAAAATTTTATAATATATGTTGAATTGTGAATGTTTTCCATATATAATTTCATTTGAAAATCATATTAACTGTGTTTTGTATTTATGAGTTCATTATGATGTAATAAATTTAACCCATTTTATTTCCACATGTTATTAGTGATATGATGAATGATAGATTTTAGTGGGTATAAATATGTATATAATGATGGGTGTTGTCCTATATTTCCTTATAAATCATTGGTTAGATCTTTAAATCTGAAAAGATATATATACGCAATTATAATTATGTTGTTTTGAAAGTGTGGGTAAATGTTTCTCACATCGTAAGGTGATGTATACATGGGTGAAATTATGTTTCATTGGAAGTGTGGGTGTAAAGTCATGAATCCTAACAGAAATGTTTCTATATGTTTATGTTTATTCCATAATTCAATTTATATTCAATTTTTTTGTTAAATTGATTATTTATGATGTGTTCTTATGTTAGGGAATACCTTATAAAATCAAATTTTTGATCAATTATCTATTAGGTATAACATTATTATGAATCCTAATTATAGTTAAATGATAATATTATTCTGGTATATGATATGTGATTGTTAATGTATATGTTTACCGTTAATGATCATTTAAGCTCAACAATTTTTTATATTTCATTGTCTATAGGTTATAAAGATAAGAATAGAGCCCGAAACATCTTGAAGAGTATCATATGTATAGAATTTATCCGAGATATATAATATTTATATGAATTAAGAATTTTATTATATAGTGGGAAAAAAAGTTCATTTGATGAAAAATATATGAGTTTTCATACTTACTGATTTTTTAATCTCTACAACTGTAAATATAATAGATCATGTGAATGTATTATGATTAAATATTATTTTTATTCATTTAATTGAGAAAATACAATATTTGGGTTCTATATGGGGTAGTTTGATGCTGGTATTATAAGTGAAAAAAATAACTCCACCGCTTTACAATGCCTTTTTTTATTATGTGTAATAATTCCTAGGAAACGCAAATCCTAGATGAATCTAATACCAAATCATACAATTTTATCGTAAATGAACTATGGAATGACCATTAAACATCATAAAAAAACATGGGTTTATTATATTATTTCACTTATTTAATTTATTTATATATTAAATTCATAATACAGAACTAATTTTAAATTATAAAATTCCACATAAAATAGAATAAAAAAGGAGTATATTTTTAGGGTTATTCTATATTTTGGAATTGTTTATATAAAAGCCGAAATATTATTAAAGGAATCCAATATCCTAAAAAAAGAATGTATAAAAAATTTATATTGTTAATCTATTTATATATTTAATAAAATTATATCAATTAATAATGAATCTTATTGGAAAAGTAATTCTAGGACTATTGATGATGAGGAGATCCCAAGCAGGCCAATAAGGAAAATTTTACACTTATTAAGAGATTTAGATCAATAATTAAGAGAATAAAATATGTAGTTTAAATAAGGGAATAATTTCCAAGAAATATATATTTTGGTATTGGTAATTGAATTTGATAAATGAAATTGAATCAATTGAAATCTAATATAATTGGATATAAACTTTAGGAAAAAGAATGAGTTAAAGGTTGAAGAACTTAGGGTTTTATTTTCAAAAAAATATAATTTTTAATAATGATTCAAAAAAGCATGTTCTTAAATCAAGAAAATTTCATAATTATAATTTCATGAAAGAGGAATATATTTCATGAATATATGAAATTTTTTAGTAAAAAAAGGGTAAAATAGATAGTGTATTTCATAAAATATTCTATTTCTCAAATGATCATAAAGATGAAGGAGGAAAGTGACTTGTTGGATAAAATATCTCATGTATTCAAAGACGTGATTCCCATTATAAAAAATCTCAAATAATAGTTTAATTATCATAATGGAAAAAAATAAAAAATATCAAAAAATTATATGATTAATTGATCTTTTCAATGAAATAAGTAGAAGAATCCAATTTCAATGTAAGCATATGATCAATAATTCCAAAAATTTAGTGTTTTATTATGTTTTTGCAACACATGAACTTCATTTATAGTAATTGAACAATTTATTTTCATGAAAATATAGTACTATTTCTTTTTAAAAAAATTTCTTTAAAAAATATATATTTTGATAGGATTAATATAAATGTTGATCTTATTATTTAAAAATAATCAAATGATGACATTTTCAAAATTTAAAAAAGAAATAATATTTTATGGATTAGTGAAAATGTAGTATTTAACTAATCCGAATTTTATTTTTAATAATTTTTTATAATATGTTAAATTTACCATGTAGTGATTATAAATTTTAAAGAAATAAATACAATATCCTTGTGGGAGAAAACATATATTTTTCATAAATTAATTTTTATGTGCACAATGTTTTTCAATTTTTTTTAATTAAAATAATCTCTAAGAATGAGAGATTTAAATGAAATTTGTAGAATATATATATATATATATATTAAAATTCATATAATTATGAATAATATTATTATAGTTAATGTAATATCATATTATACGTGAAAATTTCATTTTAATAAAAACACTTTTTATCATATTTTAATGGTTTCCTTATTTAATTAATGTTTCCATTATCATGAATGGAATTTTATAAAAAAAGTATTTGTTTAATAATAATTTCTAAATTCCTTAATGAGTTCACTTTAATTTTTGGATATTTAGAATAGTAACAATAGTAAAATTTGGTTACCATGGTAATGGTTCAAGCATGATTATCAGGGGATAATCTAAAAACATAAATGTTAAAATGATATAAAAGATTGTTTAAAACCTAATTATTTATATTATTTTTACCATACCATATCACATTATCATATGATTCATTTTGGAGCTAGTTTTCTATGAAATATACTTACTAAAATTTTGAAACATTAAATAATTACGTGTTTACCATTCACTTCACATACAAAAGGGAACCTCCTCCCCTCACATTATTCGTGAAAATAGATCCATTTCGCTCAACCAAACGCTAATTTTTTTCCCAACACCTATGCTAGGTTATTGATGTGTTTGTATCGTAAAATAACAACCCTTGGGCCCCTAAAGGGGATATCTAAAAGATATCTTTCAAATTAGAGGTGATCATCTTAACCCAACAAATCTATCTTTATTCTTCATTTTCCACCTTAAATAAAGACATAAACATTCCCATATAGAAAACCAATCTAAAAATTATAAAATGATATTAAAATTTTAATTTCTTAATAATTATTGAACTTATTCTCAATTAAATAGAAAAAAACCGTTACTCATGTGTTTAACAAACTATCCCTTCCTGAAGATATGTAATTGTTTTTCCATCACTTCCTCACATCAACAGTAATAATGAAAAAAATAATGATGATATATGATACATACTACGAAATAATGATTATAGAAATTTAATATATCATCTACCTATATACCCTCATTTCATTAAAAAATCATAATTCCATTCATCTGTACATGTTGACTATCACCTCTACAAAGAGATGTGGTTCATTTTTCTTGTCCTATTTTCATTGATGATTAAAATTATATATATAATAAATATTTATGATATTTATAACAAGATTAACCCTTTGAATATGATGTAGCCCTGATCAATACAGAATGAAAATGCTAATGAAATCCAAACATACATGATAAACGTATCTATTATCACCTAAATTATTCGATAAGAATGAAAGATTGTTGACTAATGGGTGATAAAATGTTATAACTTTATGATATCATAAATATTCATATGTTTCTGGTCTGTATGTAGAATTAAAAAAATACATAAGAAGTTAAATCATGTTTAAATATATATAATTATCAATTAATGGGTTTATTAACTAAATTTCAATTTAAATATTTATTAAACTACTTCATTGATTATGTTATGAAAAATTATGTGTGAAATGGATATTCCTATTTTTTTGTTATAATCCCAATTTTTTTATTTAATTTTTTTACACAAAACAACTTCAATGATAAATTTACATTTTATTGATATGATCTTTGTGATGGATTTCATCTCAATTTCCACTCCATTGGTACATATTTATTATTATGAACCAATTTTATTTTATGCAGTTTTTATGCATCATCATTAATGTGTATAACATGAATATATTTTTATTAATATTATTAAAGTGTCAATTAATGTTTACTCTTTCAAGGGTTTAAAATATAAAAATTAAAAGGTAACGAAATAATTTATTTTACAATCTTGACTTTTGGGATGGAATATATTTTCATTAAAGGAATATTCAAATATATCCTTCATAAGATCCATATATTCTCTAATCATATTGTTATTTAATAATTTCAATTTTTTCCGGATTTCATTTTCTTTTAGACATGAATTGATCAAAGAAACATTTAATAAAATATTAAATCATATTTATCCTTTCTTACTCGGCTATATGTCTCATCCATGAGTATATTTTTAACAATTGTATTTGAGAAGTCATATTTATTTACTCAAATGAATCATAAAAAAATTATATTTTATCATTGTCATTTAATGTTTTAAATTAATATTTATAATGGTTTTTGAAAAGATCATAATTTACTTTATTTACAAAAAATTAAAAAGAATGCTTTTTTACCATATACAAAATTAATTTTTTTTATAAAACATAATCATTTTAAGATATTTAACTTTTTTGAAAAAATATGACATGGTTCTTAAAAGGTAATTGTTTTATGAAAAGTTATTATTATTTTTATTCCATTTTATTTTATTCTCTAAGAGCTAGATTTTATTACTATATATACTTTTCTAAAGTATTGATGTTCATCTGTTATATCTTGATTGATTTTATGATCATTTACATTCTCTTGAAACATTTCATTTATTATGGTCATATTTCATTTCATAATAAATTACTCTTCCAT
Source organism: Viscum album (assembly GCA_963277665.1). Lineage (NCBI taxonomy): Eukaryota > Viridiplantae > Streptophyta > Magnoliopsida > Santalales > Viscaceae > Viscum > Viscum album. The sequence goes on from OY728123.1 coordinate 1,102,247,984, forward strand.
ATCCATATTTTTTGTATCATGGATATTCTTATTTCATAAACATTAATCCATTTCTACAAATAGTATTTTTAGAATGAATGTTATTTGATTGACTCGTGAAATTTTAATATTGTATATTAATTACCCAATACAGATATCCATTGATAAGGAATAATGTTTATAAATAAAATAGTACATTTGATATTTGAATAATGCATTGTACATGTAGTTATGGGTTGGGCCTTGTTATAGATATCCCATCTACGCATCACATGTCTCTTGAGAAAAACAAGTTTTAGGCTTAATATGTGGGTTTATGGTGTAGCCTACATAATAGTTTTTATAATTAAGAAATGATTTTATGTTACCATGTTTTTTGATATCATGAAGTCCAACAATATACATTTTCATCATTGGTAAATTAGTTATTATTTTCAAAGAAATTATTAAATTTATATTATCAATGGAAATATTTCAAGCCCTATTTGTTTATTAAATTGGATGTGTTCTCAATTATTGAACATAAAATATTGATTATTAATCATTTACTCATGATAGTCTCTATTGTATAAAACCATTACTTATCATTTTAGCTCAAACATATTTTTCCCCCAGGATATGAGGAATGAGTCTGTAAATGAGTTATTAGAATACACAGTATTTAATATTACTATGTTTAAATTTTTATTTCCAATCCAAGATAAAAATTAGGCATGTATATAGTCCCTCAATAATATTAAACTATAGGTCATGGGAGACATGATCCATTGTATCTTATTACAATGTATTAATCTATACACCAGACATGGGTTTCTAGAGTTGTGTTGTTATAGTTTGTTTTAGAGAATATTAAATAGAATAATTGGGAGCTAGATTTAGGAAAGTATTGATTAGCGAACAAAAACCTATGATAGAATTTGAAGATATATAACATTTTATGATAATATCATAAATGTCTTGGTAAGGTATATATCATGTGGTTTCCCAAGTGATACATCTATATCTAGAATATACAAGTGGGTGTGGTTGTAGAATAATTGCGTCTAGGGGTAATAACCTGAAATAGATTTGATAAAGTATATCTCGACACTATTATTTATCATGTTGAATGGTTCCTTACCATAAAACTGGTTTGAAACTCCTAATTTATATGCCTTAGTTCATTCCCATCCCCTTTTTAAACCATATTGAAATATTTTAAAATATTTTTTAAATTTTGAGGATATTATTAAAGAAACTAGGTAGGTAATTATGAAATTACATATGCATAAATTTTCAATTTTTATTATTTTATTAAAAAATATTTATAGTGATAAACTATTATTTAAAATTCAAAATTTTATAAGACAATTAATTTTATGAAATTGTTTTGAAACAACATCTAACATAAATAATTTTTTCATTAATCATGTAAAATTATGGGATTTCCCTGTTGATCAAGACAATACCATTGGTATTGGATCTTTTTAGGTCATGGTCATATAAGGGAAGACAACCTAGTTTATGACTAAAAAACATTCACAAATATAGAAACATAATGTTCCATAGTAATATACCCAGGTATTGGATCATTTCATGTTATAAAGTCTACAATAGTCTAGTAGAACTACTAATTAGGTGGGAGGTTAGAAATGGATTAATTCCCTTCAAAATGTATTTTAAGACTTAAGATACAATGAAATTGATAATTTTATGCTAATAGCGCATTTCATTAATGTTTATTATGATCAATGGTGGAGTTTGTTGGATTGTAATATAGAGATAAGGGTATATTAGACGGAACAATACAAGAGGTGGGGGTGAATTATATGTCTAAAACATTATATTTAATACACTTAAGATTGAACCTAGTTCAATAAGTCATAAAATAATACAATTCACAACCAATATACTTGAACCTGCAGGTATTGGATCTGATGGATATAATATTTTGTAATATCACAATTAATGAAAAACAATTGTATTCGAATTGAATATAATGATCAGAGTAATACAAATATAAATTATTCTAACATACAATGTATAAAAACTATTAATACAATATGTATTTAAAGAATCATAATTGAAATGACTAAATGGTAAAAGAATATGTATAGAAAGAAGAAACAAAGTGATTCCCTTTCTATAATAAATACAATCAAAATGAAAATTTATTACAATTCTTTTTTCCAAATGAGTATGACATCCTTTAACCTATGATAAAAGGCTTATCTTTACACCACCTTGGAAATCCATTGATATAATTATTGACGCGACCATCTTATTATCCCCAAAAGTCTTTGATTAATAAGGTAATCAACACTTATGACTTTCAAACACTTTAAATCCCTCGATATGATGATCAGCATCATGTCTTCCTATCCCGGGAAGCCCTCGATTAAGATTTTAATATGTACCTATATCTTTCAAACACTTGAAAACCCTCGATACAATGGTAAGTAGCACAGTAAAAAACAAAGAACATATGGAAATTAAAGAAATTGGAACAATCTGTGCACTTCTTGTATCTTCGAGGATTTCACACAATGCAAGAGAGAAGTCACACTATCAATATTTAGAACTTTATGGAAGCAAAAGTTTTTTATTCTAGTTTGAATGACCGCATGTTTGAATGACTTAGGTTGAAACAGTCATATTTCCACCGACTGTCATATTTCTTTGAAAAAATCAAAGGGACTTAGACACCATGCATTACAATGGTAAAAATAAATAATATACACAACATCATTTTGATTGGTAAAAAACCAAATCAACATCATCGTTTTAGTTAGAAAATAGTATGTAAAAATGTATGAAACAATGAGTATGATAAATATGTAATTGGTATTGAAGTAAGAGAAGTGTGTAATGCATTTCATATGTATAATATATAACATGGTTACTAGGGTTATCATGACAACATTTCATATCGTGACTACAATTTATAACCTGGTTACGATTCTTAATATGAATACAATACATGACCTGGTTAGGATTTTTAGCATGGTTGTGATTATTAGCATGGTTATGATGCATGATATTTAATCTAGTAACAATGCTTGAATAAAATATATAATAAAAGTATTATACATAACCTGGTAATGATGCCCTATTACATTACATATTATGATCACGATGCGTATCATGGTTACGATACATTACCTAGTTACAATACATAACCTAGTTAAGTTGCATGAACTATTTATGATACATGATCTAGTTATAATATATAACCTGGTTATGATAAATGACCTGGTTATGATACATAAGGTGGTTACAATATAATACATAACCTGGTTATGATGCACATGGTTACGATGCATGTCGTTACAATGGAAAAAAAACATATGTGATTACAATTGTAAAACTATAGTACATGATAAAAAAAATATTATAAGAAAAAAAACATATATGAGTTGGATATAAACATCATTAATGATTACAATTACAAAGAAATATATCAGGTTACATTGTAATACAACATACATGTTTATAATAAGAATACAACATATATGAAAAACAATTTAAGTGATTACAATTGTAAAAAAACATTCATGTTAAACACTATATGTGAATATGATATGTCTAATTTGTGAATTACAAAAAAATGATTGATGGGAATGTTGAAACACGTTTTTACACAATAACATTTATCTAGAATACTAGGGTGGAATAAAAAATAAAAAATATGGAATGTAGAGATTTTAAAATAATTTTAGTCCGCAAATATTTCCTCCATGAGTAGCGGACTAAAATATGTAGAAAGTTCATCAATCTATATGAAAGGGAAGAAGAGTGTGCTGCAGAGTACAAGGATACCCTTACAAGAATAATCACTTTTTCTACAAATTAAATATTTAATCAATAAATCATTATTGATCATTTATTTAAATGGATTATTCTTATCCAGCTAATGCTCCTAGTTTCTCTGACATTTTCATCATATACTGAAATGGTATTATGTGTCAATAATATAGATAAACAATTTTATATATCAAATATTTTCAAGGGAGAAAAGTATAAAAATAATTCATCCAAGAACCATGAAAAAATGAATAAATCAGAGAAGTGGAAGGGAATGATGTAATTTATATCATGTGAAAATTATGGAAATAAAAATATTTGAAACTAATTGAATTGCATGAGAATTTGTTAGAAATGTATAAATAATGATCATCTAGGTAAATTAAATTTAAGGAAGAATGAATCCTCTGATATCCAATTCTTCAACTATAGAAAAATGGGTAATTATTCACAATAATGCCATAATGGTCAAGGAAACCTACAAAAAACTAGGCAAAGGGGAGAAGGCCAAGCATATATAATCACTAAAGTTATGGTTCAAGTTCTTAAATATGTGGTGGTGGGTATGTTAATAATATAATCAAATTTAGATAATGATTTATTTTTATTATAGATATTTAAACCCTTTTAAATTTTTCTTGTTTTCCTAGAAAATTAAATATTTCCCTTTTAACTTAAGAAGAGATTTTATAGTTGAGACTCAAAGTGAAAATATTAAAACATTAAGGATTTAAATCAATTCTTATTTTGATACATAGATTTACAATATTTTTATACATGATTATTATACCTATGGATGAATTTGATATAATCTTTGTTATATATTGGATTTTAAAATATAATGGAAATAATTATTTATAAGAGAATTAAAAAATAATTTTTATTGATGATGTGGAATTCCTTATCATTAGAGGGGAGAATTCATCATCTAGTCTAGATCTATATTTTCCTATAGTAAATCTTTTAAATGAGATTTTTTGGAAGAATAAAAGACACAATCTATAGATAGTAAAGTTAATATTCAAATTAATTACATACCAATTATAATATATATATATATATAGGTATTTATTAAATAATTAACTTGATATCTGTAAGAGTGTGAAGCATGGTTGTGCATTTATTTAATCCCAAATAAAAAACCTATATCAAATTATCCATCTATAATTGTAATAGTGCGATTAGTGATGTTTAATAAACAATTAATGGACTTGTGTGATTGGGAATTATAAACCATAATGTTTCTCTATGGGGAGACCAGGTTATTTTCATTGAGAATAAAGATAGATCGAAGCATCTATTAAAATATTATAGGAAAATAAATTTCATTACTATAAAGAAAAATTATCCTCTACCTTACATTGATGTTTATTAAAATAAACATCATTGATCGCAATATTTTTTAAATATTTTCCTTCTTTCTGTGATTTTTAAATTGCAAATAAAGAAGGAAGGTATTCCTAAGATATCATATCATATATGGTATATAAATTATGTATTTATAGTAATTACATATATATTGAAAAATTCACCCTCTATTTTAACAGATCACAAGAATATATTATTCAAATAATATAGTAAGATTTTGGTATTAATTATTGATATCATGGAGTACTCTAAAAGTTGTGAGTACAATGAGAATTAATTTCATATCATTATTGATACTCATAAGGAAACGAGTTATATGGTAAATTTGTATTGTTTATACTCTATAATCCAAAAGTTTCTCTTTTGTGGCCACATTGTCCCCAGTGATAGAATCTTAGTTGATCCTGTGAAGAAAAATGAATTCAAATAATGTCATTAACATACAAACATAACTATGTTATGTAGTTTCCATTGATTGTCATGTTTCTATCAGAAATTTTTTCAAATTTTTTTTTGATTATTTATCCTTTTAACTAATAATACATGTAAATGGTCTGTGTTTATATGGACAAGGAATGTGCATAAATTTTATATTAATTGAATTGTAAATTTTTTAGTGATCTAAACTAAACTATTCTATATGAAAACCCCCAGATTTGTAATATTTATTGGTGTATATGATAAGAGACATTGTTTTTTTCCTAATTAATAATGATAACGTTATTTCATATGAATCAATGTAGTTTAAGACTCCTGGAAAAAACTATCCAATGCACAATCTTATGATAGAAACTATAATTTTTATTTGATGTTACAGATACATTATATTTATAGATAAATATGTGACATTTATAAAGATAACAAGTGGTTATAATAAAATATTTCCTATAAATAAATCTATATGAGGAAAAAGTGGTGGATTTAGATATTAAAGGATTATGATTTGTCAATAAAATACTAACTGGGGAAGGAAAATAATGTAGCATATGCATTGATTATGAATGATCATAAAGTCCCAAAAAAATTAGGGTTGACAGGAATCCAATGTTTATAGATTTAATAATAACAGATAATGAAATTAATAATTAAAGGAAAAATCCATCCATTTTAAAATGTTTTCCAAAATATATTTATTGGAAAATATAGAATGTTTTCAATGTAATAATGGGAATTTTCCAAAGATAATTAATTCTAAAAAAGATGGGAAATTGTTAGACCTTGTTTATGAAGACGATAATAAAAAATTTGCAAATAGGTTATGATTTAACACTATAAATAATATAAAAAGGGGAATTATTAGTGGATTCTCACAGATCAAATATCTTTAAAGACTATAGTAACACAAGGATCTATATAGATTTGAAGGAACTCTTTTTATATGATAATATGAAGCGGGACAGTACCAATTATGGATATCGCTGATTGGTGTTTCAATAAGTAAAGGATATGAGACATTATCATAGAGGACTCCTATGACCTCTTCTTATTACTATGTGAGAATGGGATAAAAATATTTCAGAAATTTTCCCTATATTACAAATGAATCTAAGAAATAATAATTTCATATGGTTTATTGTTGATCACATTATAAAATCTATACATTATATATATATATATATATGAAAATATTTACCTCATTTACACCTCACACAGATCTATATTAATGATTGTCAATGAATTCATGGAGAACATATTTAAATTGTTTCTGATTGTGATCCAAGTTATTCATGAAATTTTGATAAATGTTTTCAGGAGGCCCTTGCTACTGAGAATCATTTGAGAAATGGCTATCCTTCTAAAACCAATAGACAGTTCAGAAGAACTATTCAAACATTAAAGGACATGTTGATGTTGTGATCACAAAACATTCAATGTATACAGGGTCATAATTTATTATTTATGGAGTTTCTATATAATTATAACTTTAATTCATGTATTCTAATGGGGGTTTTTTAAGTATTACCTGGAAAGAGATTCCGTACACCAACTTGCTAGGAAAAAGAGGGTGAAGGGAAGCTTGTAGTCCCAAAAATTGATGAGGAAAAAACATCAAGTTAAATAGAATTCAAACCAATATTAAAGTATATAAAATAATGAAAAATACCTATACAAATTATATATGTAATTATTTTAGAATTTTAATTTTTTGAACAGACGTTCTTGATTGTTTCTCCATATAAGGGTGTTATAAGTTTTAATGATAAAGGGAAACTATTCCCCATGTACAACCGACCATTTTTGATTATAGAATGAATTGTAGTCTTCAATTAACATTTTATAATTCAAATTGAGCTTCTCTAAAGTTCATGATGTGTTCCATTTCTCATTTATAATAATGTATATGCCATACCCAATACATGTTCTAGCCAATGAAGAAATTGAATTGGAACCCGATCTATCTTACGATGAAACAAATTTCTAGATTCTTAACATTTTAAAATAGTTTTGTGGAAGTTGAAGTATAAAATCATAAATTTACTAGAAATATATCATATAATAATGGAAGAAACATGGGATCCTCTTGATTGTATGAATATGAACTACCCTCATTTGTTGAGGAAGTAATATCCAAGAAAACTTTGATGATGAAATTTTTTTAGGTGGGAAGAATGTAAAACCTTTTCTTTAGTAATAGTATGTGAATTTTTTTATTAAAATATAGTATAATACAAAAAATTTATATTTCTTAGGATAGTAATTCAAATTTGAAAGAATGAATATCAATTTTGATCAAAAAATGTGAATATAAGCCTAGAATTATTATTTTAAATTCTTCTTTAGAAATAATATATTATAGATAAATGAAAATGTAGTATATAAAAAACTCCATTTATTTATAATAACTTATTATAATATGTATAATTAAATATTTATTTATTATCCATTTGATATGAATAAATAGAACATCAATTCTTTGCAAAAAGGGATATTTTTCAACAAACTGGTTTTAAGTGTATAATGTTTTCCCATTTTAATTAGTTAAAATATTCAATAATAATGTTAAATTTAAGTGAAATTTATAGATTATATATAATAATATATTAATTTAAATTTATATAGTGATCATTACTAGACATATAGTTAATGTAATACCTTTTTATGCATTTAAAATGCTTTATCAAGAAAATATTTTTTCAACATATTTTACAGGTTAATTTTTTAAATTAATGCTTCTACTTATAATAATGGAATTTGATAAAAAATAGAAAATTTTTAATAATAATTTCACAAATTTTTAACTAAATGGATTTCATTTTTGTTCATTATGAATAGTAACAACAGTAAAAAAAATTTACCAAGATTAAGGTTAAAACATTATTATAAGGGGTCTATGTAAAATGATAAAGGTAAATATGACCTAAAAACATGTCTAAATAATTTTTGTAGGAGGTTTTTATGTTATACCCATATTAATTTATATTATGAGAATTTTTGGATCTATTATTCAAATAAAGGAACATAATAATATTTTGAAACACTAAAAAATTACAGATGTGCCACTCAGCTCACTATAACAGGGCACCTCCTCCCCTAACTTATTCAAACCTCTTGATCCATTTATCTAATACAAGATATAAAAAAATTCTATCATAAAAAAATTATTTATGATATAGTGGTTTTTTTGCACAAAAATTTCAACTGTAGGATCCTTAATAGGAGATCTAAATGACCTCTTTGAAAGATGAGGTAATCATCATAACTGATCAGTTTCAACAACCTTTACTTATTTACCAACCATTAAAATATAACAAAAAAATTGTCTCTAATATAGTAAGATGTTATTATTTTAATGGACTGATATTTATATATTTACATATCAATAAAATGGTAAATTAAACCTTCACTCATGTGTACGAAAAACTACCACCTCACAAAACAATGCAATTGTTTTCCATCACTGCCTCACATGGATAGCCACAACGATGAAATAATTATATATATTTTAATTATGATATAATAAGGTTTATTTAAATTTAATATATCATCTGCCTTCTTACATTTACACCTTCTAAATAATGATAGTGTCTTTCATGTACAAGTTTTTACGAACACCTCTACAACGTGATGTGATTCCTTTTTTCAGGTACACCTTTCATGAATAATAATGAATTATTATATAAATTTTATATATTAGTTTTATATCATGATTAAAATTTTGGATATTATGGGATCATGACCAATACAAAAGGACCATAACTTTAAATAAAAACACACAAGACAAATGAAGTAGTTAACACATAAAATAATGATAATAATGAATTTCTATTAACAACTAGATGAAAAGATGTTATAATTAGATCATATAAGATGTTTGTAATATATAAATTTATTTGTTACATAATAATTATAAATCATAAAACTTTATACAATATATTAAAGTATGTTCATCTAAGTGAAAGCGTGTGGTAAGGGGTTTCTAAATCAAATTTATTTTCTTTGAGTTATACCACTACACCAATGATTATTTTATTTTGATATTATGTGTAATTAACTTTGAATTTTTTTATGTGGTATTGAATTGTATTTTACTTGTATTTTTTTAAGAATAATAACTTCATTGATAAGTTCTCAATAAGATAACACAAAATTTTTAATGGATTTTATCTAAATTTCCACTCTACTATGATAGATTTAGAATTATGAAACTTTTTTAATTTATGTGGTTAATATACTTCCCCTTTGATGTATATAACATGAATATATATTTATTCAAGGTAGTAAATGTTTTAATTAATTTTTACACTTTCTTGGTGTCATAATATAAAAGTTTACAAAGTGGTAGAAATTTATTTTACAATCCCATTTTTTTGGGATTATTTATTTTTACTGAATAAATGTTATAATATCTCATTCATAAAGTAAAGATGTTTTATTATACTGAAAATAATTAATGATTTTCCTTGTTTTCATCTAAATTTTATACTCTTTGGAACATAAATCACGATACGAAACATTTCAAAAAAAAAACTTATTTTTCTTTTTGGAAGAGCATATTTTTCTTCCTATCCATATATTTCGAAATTATTTTACAAAAGGCCTTTTTGATTGCTCATATGATTTATAAAAAAATTCTATGTTATCCTTGATTTGTTTTAATAAATGAAATGAATACTTATAATTTTATCTAAAAGTTTCATTTTCAAATTTCATTTATAAAATGTCAAAAGAAAGATTTCTTTTTAAAATATATGAAGTTTACAGAATTTTCCACAATTATTACCATTTTATAATATTTATATTCCTATAAAAGTTTCAAGTTTTGTTATATTATCCAAAATACATGATTTTACTTCAAAATATACATTTCAAAATAATTGATGGCCCTTTATCATCTCTTGATTGATTTTTTATTCATGTACATTCTCACAAAACATTCAATTTCTTATGATCATCTTTCATTTCCTAATACATTTACCTTCTATATCCATATTATTTTTATCATGTATATTTTTAATTCCTAAACAATATACCATTTTTAGATATTAAGTTTTACTATTTAATTTATTTTATCAATAGGGGAAAATTTTGAAATTATATATTCCTTACTTTAATATGGATATTTTTTAATAAGGCCATTAATATTTGAATTAAATTGATCATAAAATATATGAGAAAGGAATTGGATATACTATTATCGATGTAGCCAGATTATAGTTATCCACTCAATGAATTCATAGGTTTAATGAGACAAACAAGTTCCCTAGCATTATTAAATGGGTTTTTGGGATATAACGACCTATCAACTAAAATTTTATTGGTACAAGGAATTGGTGATAAGATATCATGATGTCAAAGAATATAAAATAAAAAATAAAAAAAATTATTTATTGAAAATTTAGTTGTTATTATATATGATATCGTTGTATTTATATTCTCCATTGATTTAATTTTTTCTCAAGTTGTTGATTAAATGACATGTGTTTTTATTAATTAATCATTACATATAAATTATTACATATTTACCCTAGATAGATTCCACTATACAAATCCCTTACTGATCATTTGACCAAACCCTTTTTTTTTCTTTTCAAAAAGTTATAAATTATAAATATTTGAATTAGTGTTAAGTATATTTATTATTTACTATTCCATTTTTTATATTTTTTTCTAATGTGAAATGGAAATCATGTATCTATTTGGTATCCAAGACTACCAAGCTTATTGATCTTTGGTGATGTGATACATTGTATCTTACTCTAATATATTAATGTACTAACCGAATATGAGTTTGTGGAGACATATTGTTTTATTCGTTCCAAATGTGTTTCACTAATTTTTTTAAATATATAAATATGTGTCTATTTATGGTGAAAGATTAATCTTAGATGATTATTTTTGAAAACTTCCTCAATATTTATTAAATGTGATTTTTTATGTGATAATATTTATGAAAACTAAAGGATTGTGTTTATATATATAGGTATGTTTTCTAAAACTCATTGAAAAGTCATTGAGTTGGTTGATAAGTATGATAATTAATGATAAATTTTAAAATATTTATTTAGGATAGATAAGTGTTGAATTACCACCAACAAAGTCTTTATATATAATAAGTGAAACATTTTAAACATCATACAAACTCTATGTAAACATTATAAACTCCTTTTTATTTTTTTGATCTTTTGTAAAGGATTTGAGAAAAAGTGTGAAGAAACAGTAACGTTTTACAGATGGCATCTTCACACAATCGATACTCATAAATAATCCATTGTGTTTTACTTATGGTCAGTTTTATATTGAGATGATAGCCACATTATTGAGACGTTTTAGTGGTCATTTTGGTGATTAGGGTGCCTCAAATTAAAAAAGAATGTATAATGACAAAATTTCTTAGAACACACCATATTCAGTTTTTTTTCATTTTGTTAATATTTTTGTTATGAATGAAAATGGAAATAATTTATGTTTCTCCCATTATAATCATTTTTTCATTGAACACAATTCTCCAAGTTCAATGATAATTCTTTTAAATATAAATAAATTTAAGAAGAACGTAATAATTCAATTGAATTATCAATATTTTAATGTTGATTTTAATTCATTGAAGATGAATCATATTAAATTAGCATAATCATTTAAAACATAGATAATTTTTTAGATATATTTTTATATAAATAAAATGATGATATGATATCCATACTAGAAGTAGGAGTTCTATAAAGGAAAGATAAAAGATATCATGTTCGTAGATATTTTTCAGGTTAAATAAGTGATGATTGTGTAGGATTTCAAAGATTTAAATTTGGTAAATTTTTAGTATATTGAAAAGAATATTTTAAAGGGGAATCAAATGTTATTAAATAAGGAAATATATTGTGAATATATTTGAACATTTTAAATGAGAATATTTCCAATATCTTAAGATCAAGGGTGATTCCAAATTCAAATGAAAATAAAATATTCATAAAATATTATTCAATGAAATACATGTGTCTATGTATGTATATATTAATATATTAATGTATTAATGAAATGGATGGAAATACAAATTAATTATGATCTACCAAACACTATGAGATAGTTATTGAGGGACTGTTAGTTTTAAATATTGAATAGAGAGATTGACAATAATTATGATAGATCTATTTTAAGAAAATGTGTTTCATCCCTAAGTATTTGGAATGATGATGTTCTAGATCATTCAAGATCGGTGGAGAAAATTTCTTCAGAACAAAAGTGTTGATCATAATTATCTCCCATTGAATATCTTTAATTATCTGTACACAAGTGCACTATAACATTTACATTGATAAATTAAAATCATGACAAGGACACATAGAATTATCCTGAAAGAATAATCTTATTTTTTATCAGTAGTTCAATTTTTACAAAGGATATTATGGCTGAGGTGTATAACTATTTACTATAGATGATTGAAATTGGGGTATCTAACTAATTATATAAGAGAACCATGACAAGGGTGTCGAACAAGTTACTATAAAATTTTAGTTGGGGTGTTTAATAATCGACTTTTTTAAAATCGTCAATATAAAATATAGAATCTATTATAGGGGATCTGACTAACACAGAAAAATGTTTGATTTTATAAAAACATCTTATATGTAATATGATCCTCCGCTTCAATCATTACTACTATAATTCTGGTGAGGTAATGAGATATTTTGAGTGGATTGAGAACTGAAATTACTATTTGACGGTGAATTAAAATGAAATATTTCATAATATAAAACCACTGATTTAACTCTTCCCCCTTAGTGGTCAATCTAGCCAAGGCCACTATAAGTGTTATCAAAGTGCATGTTCCCTATAAAATTCCAAAAACATTATTTGATAAATTAAGAATAATAATTAATTTAAAAACAAGGTTGCTACAACTTATAATGTAATTAACTATTATAATTTTAATAATAAGATTCTACCCTACCTTATATATCTTGGTATGGAAGTGAGACATATTTCAATAGTGTGGTTTTCACCCATTAATGAATTTATTACTATAGATCAACTATAAAATATAAATATACAGTAATAATTGATTTTTTGAAATTCCATCATAATGTCTCTATCATAAATTATATATACAAAGCTTAGGGGTGTTAAAACAATATAATGAGGTCTACGAAAAATTAAAAAGATGTTTTTATGAAAATTTCAAATTCAATAAAGAAATTATACAAGTATGGAATATTAAATTAAATTACAGAAATATAATTGGTGATGATTTAATTTTTGAATAATTTTCAATGGTAAATGAGATTGTGAAAATAATTTGGGGTTTTAGAGTGAAACTAGATAATTGCATCACTGTTAAAAAAATTGATGAAGTGTTTTCCAGATCAATTTAATTTGTCAATATCTAACTGAGAATAAATAGATGATTTCATAACAGATAGTGTACACAACATATTCATTTTTATTTCTTGAGGAAAACTCTAGTTTTACAAAGAGAATAAATAGATTACCAGGATTTTTAATCCACGAAAAAGTAAAAAACATAGAATAAGAGGTTTTATAATCAATTGATTTAGATACATTGGGTGATGAATATCATTGTGAAATAATTTACCTTATATCGATAGGATTCAAAAAGGTATATTTAAATGAAAATCAAATTAATCACCATTATGATAGAATTTTGATTGCATTAAGATCATTTATTATTATTTTATAAGGATGAGTTATTTTATATCTAAATATAATTAGGAATATAAGAAATTTTAAGAATATAAAAATGATGAAAAGAAGAAGATTAATTCCAATAGTAGAAAAAAAATATTGAGTAAACTAGAAAAATCTAATTATTCATCATGTATCTCTTCAGATCACTAGATTAATCTTCTTTCTAAATTTGAAAATGTATTTTACTCATAAAGAAGTTATGATGGTGGTGAGGAAAGAACATAACATGAGTGGATACTAAAAGAAAATTTATATGTAACTCTACTATAAAATACAATGATTAAGAAATAAAAATAATAAAATTGGAGAAATAAATAAGAAAATTTACACTAAAATGAATAAATATGATAGAAAAGAAACACCAATTTTTAATTATAACAATAACTGATTGATGGAATCCAAATATAAAATCATTGAAATTGATGTTGGAGGGAAGATGCCTATAATGGAAGAAGAACTTGATGGGGGAAAATCCATGTGTCTCTATGTCAATGGTGAGTTTAATAAATTTATTTAAGAAACCATTAGGTCTATTAAATATATAGGACAATCTTCTCAAGCTACTCAGAAGAGGAGTCTTATAGAACAAGGAAATTCAACACAAAATTAGTTAAAATTTATATATGATATGTTTTTATATATAGAGGTTAAGAAAGATAAAATTATATTAGGAAAAATAAAACAGAGAGAAAATATTTAACATAAAATTATGTGAATAATATTCCTTCTAAAACACATGTCTCTTGAAAAAAAAGATCAAATTGGGAAAAGAGATATCCAATAAAGATTAATAGATATTCTATCTAGGTGGAAGATCACAAGTCATTGGTAATTATTGGTGTTATGGAATGTATGAAAAAAATGCAATTCTTGTGACATGATATTTCATTACCATGAATGAGGTAAGAATCATGGGGGAGATTTAGTGGAAGAAATTGGATATACTTTTCAACAGAAAGAGGTTTTGAAAATAAATACAATGAATTTTATAACTCGGAATAGGTTCAAAAATTAGGAGGAATTCAATTATAGATCTGTCCTAGGGGGTAAAAATGAAGATTATTGAAAGTAAAAATTATTGGGATATAATCCTTATGTTGTGAAATAGATTAAAATTTATAATTCTAAAGAAGGCGATGGATGAAAAATTATGTCATTCAAGAAGACATGTATGAAGAATAAACAATGCTGAGAGATCTATCCTGGTATATTATAAATATCCAAGAGACCAAACAAAGAAGATATATATTCTAAATTAAAATTACAATAAAATTGGTTACATATAATAAATATAGAATTCATGAGAATCGTTCCAAAAATACATATCTAAATGTTCAATAAAAATTATGTGAAGGGTGAGGTTAGTCTAAGAATAGAATAAAATATTTTATTTCATTTATATCCATCCAATAATATAAATTAATAAAAACGATATAATGTCACGGGAATGAAATCTTCTTAACCTCTGACATGAAGAAATATTCTTCAAAAAATCTAATGGATAAAAAATATATATGAGAAAACAAATATATTGAGGTATTTGAGAAGAATAAAAGTGATGAGAAGGGAATGAGTATGAATTCCATGTTGATAAAAATCTCTCCTCCTGAGTGCTACTTATAATGAACAAATATGTCCACCAATATAGCCAAAATCATTTTCTTATTTATTCTAGAAAGAATGGAATTTAAGGATAAGTGGTAATTCTATCATTACTAAACCAAATTAAGTAGTTAATATTTATAGATTATTTAAACCCCCTGATGAAATTGTTAGTGGATCCCTTGAGGAGGGAAATTTAGATAGCATCAAATATATCACATGCTATGTGAATAAAAAGATTAAAAAATTAGAATATGAATAGAAAATATAGTGTGTGACATATTTTAATTACACTTATATCTATTGTTATTAATAATATCTAACATATTTATTAAAGTGGTATTTAATGATGAAAATATAAAAAAGCTGGAATTTTATTACATGAATATGAACTCTTTTTAATAAATAAGTTTGAGATTATTGAAAATAATATATATAACTAAAAATAATATATATAACTGTTATTCATTTCATGGATTTTTTATATTTTTTCTGGTTGCATATTTCCCATGAAAATAGTATTATAAACAATTCACTTCATTGAGTTTTGAGAATTGTATCACATATATGGAATTATATTGACATTAATGATGGTCTTGGATATATCTCTCTCATAATCTACATTTATCTGCCCATGTATTCACTGAGATAATTAAATATAGGCTCTTTTGTAGGAGACACATCTGATATCATCAAACTCTCTCATGTGGCTCATATAATTTTTTAAAAGCAATTAGTGAATATAAAGTCATAAAAGGATGATATTGATGAGTTGAGGAGTAAACATTGTCCATTTTCCTGTATTGTTAATAAGGGTAGAAGAAAATATCACATATAAACATAAGTATGTTGTGACACTAAAATAAGACACATAGGAGGAGATAATTATTCGAAAATTGTTTGACTAATTTCTTTCAATATGTCAATATTTTTTGGTTCTTGAGAGAGGTGATTGTTATTGGGTTTTAATGTATATCATCCTCAAAATTCTTCACTAGTAATAATTTATGGGTTTATTTTCAAGTTATCTAACGTAATGTGTTGTTGTATATAGAGGAATTTTATATAACAGCTTAGAAGAGGTTTAGAGATGGTTGATAAGGCCAGGAATTGATGAGAATATATAGTTGTGTATGAAATGTGTGACATAACATTCAATTGGAATTTTGAAAACAAGAAGTGATACATTATAAACATTATAAAATAACTTTTTATAAATTATATACTCCTTCATAAACATTAGTTAGGATACGTGTAATGGTTCTATGAAAAGTGTGAATATATTTAAAGGTTTCACTATAACATTATTCACATGACCTATCTTCTTAGTGGATCAATTAAGTTGTACATGTTATAGTTTTCCTATTAAAAATAGAACCTCCTTATAGAGATAATTAAATGTGAATTTTTATGCTTCTGATGTCTAAAATGATTGAAGAAGGGATAATGATTGATGTACTATAGACCATGCTACAGAAAATTTATGGTGACCATTTAAAAAATTCCTCTGATTGGCGAGGAAAATGTATTGAATTTAAATCTCCCCCATTGTTATCCTTATTCATTCATATTCCTTTTTTTTCACAATACGTCCTATTAAAATGTATGTCATTAAGTTTCATCAAAAGTATTTTGATGCTGATTTTAATTATTTGAGGATTGTTCAGAAGACATAATAATAAGACTTCAGGAAATTGATAATTTTTAGATTCATATAAAGATGAATAAAATACTTAATAAGATTAATTTAGTAATCACAAGGTATAAATGGAAATTATTCATGATAACTTGCACATATAAAATTTGAATGGATTTAAAAATTTGATTTTTGGAGGATTTAAATGAACAATATTTTATAAATCATTATGAGATCTCAGATAATATTTTAAATGGATATCAAAAGAGTTTTAATGAATAAATTAAATAGGTATATCATTGATTGGTTTAATTGAGTTGATCACATGTATAATAGGATTAAGAGGATTTCCAATTTGAAATGGAAATAGAATATTCATATGTTATTATTCTATATATATTCATGTATCAAAGGAAAAGAAGTTTCTTCTAATTAATTGATAACATAAAAACAATATTATATAATTTTTTTAAATTATATATTCTAGTATTAAATAGAGAGAGATTGTGGGAGATTTGGAATCCATAAGGAATATTTCTCGGGAAGTAGACTTATATCTATACGCATTCATAAATATATGTATGTTTTTCTTCCATATTATAGATAGAAATAATTTCAAGACCAATAGAGTCAATTAACATTATATTCCATTTAAGATCTTAGATGACTTGTAAATAGGTTCACCAAAACCCTTAAACTCATGAAGGATAAAAATCACAAAGAGTCATAGAAGAAACCATTAAGAAGGAGATATTTTTATAACCAAATCATAAATAAAGAAGATAAAATTACATGTTTTTCCAAACAGTTAGTGAAGAGGCATGGAATTGTGGGTTTTAGCTAATTGGTGAAGAGAACTATAACATGGGTGGATAACTAGTTGGAATAGAATTGTAGTTTGGGTGTCTAACTAAAAACTTTTCTAACTACTTTTGTCTATAATTAAGAATCTATATTGGGGAATTTAACCTACATATAAAAGACTATAATTTTATACCATAACTTGTAAATTCTATGTGCTTCTATCTCATTAATTACTAATAAACATGAATAGAGGTTGCGTAATATCTTCAAGGGGATGGAATATCATAATATATTCAAATGTTTGAATCAAAATAAAATATTTTGTAAAATAAAACAACCAATTAATCTCCACTCTTAGGGGTAAATGTGGACTAGGGTTGTATAAATTATCCTTCTATTTGTGATAATTAATAGAAGTAAAATTATTCCATCTCATATATAAGGAAAAATATTGTTCCACCCTAAAGAGAATATTTTATAAGAAAATATTGTATTATATATGTTGATATGTCTCAAAGGTAAGAGAAAAATATAATCATGGAGAATCCCATGACAATGGAAAATTTGGTAGCTTCTAGGAAAACTAAAAAAGTCTTCCTATATGTAGTAATGTTGAATAGATTTTTTATACATGATGGTATAGAAACATGTGATTGTTTTTTGGGATTCAAGGAAACACAAGTAGATTCTATTTAGATTTAATGGATCACATTAGTTATTGTGAAACTGGTGGAGGATTTGAGAAACATAGTCATTAAGAATAATAGATAATGTATGTTTAATAATTAAAAAATTACTATCATGTTATCCTTGACTCAAGTGTAAATTTTAGAATATATTAAATTGTAATTAAGTTGAAAATTTAGTATTCATACAATGAAAAAAATGTTACTTCAATAAATAGATTTCAGAGGACATATAAAAAACATATCTACGTGGAATGTAACATCTAAAAGAGTTCCTAATCCATAGAAGATGCAATAAAGTATTAGAAAAACAAAATGAAGATTTAGAAAAATGAAATTAATTCACCTGTTTTTAAAATTAGATGATATTATGTGAAACTAGAGTTCCAAACCATGGTATATGATATAAGATCAAATATGTCTTTTTGTGTTTGTATGATGGTATGGATAAGGAATAACCAATCTGAAAAGGGTCATAAATTAATTTATGGTAATAATATCTAATATACACAAGGTTGTGGTTTAGATTCTATGGAAGAGAACAAACATAAATAAGTAGAGAAAATATTGGATTCCCTTAAATCTAATTAAGATAAAAAATTGACTTCAAGATAATAGATGAAGGGGAAATGGTGGTCCATAGTGACTCATTGTTCCCCTCAACATAAGTATTACATAGAATAACCCTCTCCTCATGTACATTAAATATTTGTAACATTATTAAAGAGTTATAGAACTCTATGGTGTAAGTGTTCTCTTAATAACAAAACAAATCTACAAAATGATCTAGTTTAAGGCCTAAAATTACATGAGGTATTTCAGTCTAGTTTTGAATCAAGTCTGAATTAGAATTTAATGTTGGATTTTATTAATGAATTTTATAAAGAAAAATAATACTTTGGATAATGTGTGGTGCACAAATACATATTTTAAGAAATATATAATTCTATGCTAAATTTTCCATTCAACAAGTAAACTATGGTGAAATAAATAGTGATATTAGGCTACTAAATAAGATGACTATGTAGTCATAGATACATGTACAAATTTAGTGTCTAGTTATTATTTTTCTAACAATTAGTATTATTTGATTAAATATTTCAATATAAAGTTATCTGATATCCATGAAATACTTTACAAAACAAGTGAAATCTCTATAACAGAATGTATGTGTAAATTATTTTCAAGAGTGTAGGTTTTAACTCAAGGGGAGCTGATCATGGATTTTAAATGATTGATCAACCTCGTCTTAAATATTATAGAACCTATTTGAGTTTTGATGACGTGGAATAAAAGTTTAATTACATGTTAGGAATTTCAAAATGGAATTTAACTAACCATAAAGTGTTATATTCTCAAATATTTTTTGTAACTCCCCAAAAGATGACATTATATTTATTTTAGAGTAAATTTATTTTTGTGATAGCCTTTAAGGCACACAACACCGGGTTTAAATGAAATGGGATACTCTATTTGAATATTATTTAAAATGACCATAATAACCAAAAAGTTAAATTAGTTGGTACGAATAGAATTAAAATATGAAAATTATATATTTTATACACATATATGTTTTATATATTATTTTTAATTAAAATAACAAAAATTTTGGAAGAAAACAAAACGATTTTTAAAAACATTATTTTTTATAAAATAAGATTTAGTTGTGCTTCATAAACAAGATTAAAAAATAATTTTTACAAATTTTATTAAATGATTTGAAAAAATAATCTTGATTTTTGGAAAAATATAAAAAATTATCCTAGGGTGATGTTATTTTTTTTCTGAAAATTATCATTTTTGATGAGTAGTGAAAAATACTGAATTTTAATTGAAAACATCCTTTTCACTTAAATAATTTAAAAGTTATAATTATTTTTATAATTAATTGTAAACTTAAAAGAGATGATTTTTTAATAAATTATTCTAATTATGCCATTTTAAAAATTTTAATACAGAATATTGAAATAAAAAATATTATATACTTTTGGGAATTTTCCATTTTAAAAAACATGCTCTCATTATGTCTGTTGGAACAATTCAAAATTAAATTTTACCACATATACAAAGGTAATTTGGAAAATAGATTTTATATTTTGAATAAAAATAATTTATAATATCTAATAAATTCAAGTTATGATTTTGGCCTAAATTAATTGTGAAAACAATAAATATTAATTACCATAGTTAAGGTAAAAAATGATTTATGGTGGGTTAAACTAAGAGGATTGGGGTTTAAAATAATATTATAAATTTTCCAACGCCCATTGGATGGAAATATTTCTATCTCAAATATTTTAATTTGGTTAATGGACTGTTTTTGTATCTTGTTACATGATAAAAAATATGGTATGATTAATCATTATTAAACAACATTTGAAATGAGCAAGTCACCACACTTATAAATGGACCCCCATATCCTATCTTATTCACACCATAAAATCATTTTTGATATGAAAATACTTTCCCAAACAACTTCTAAACTGATCACCTATAATCCCGAAATAGTTAGTTTGGGAAAAATTCTATCCTAGGAAGGCTTTGTCGAAAAGATATCGATTATACTCGAAGAAGAGGTAATGTTCATTAACATGCATTTTTCTCTTATTTATTTAACAACCTCGTTAAATTAATTTTTAACCATTATGATATAATAAAAATATTATATTAAATATACTATTTCTAATAATAATTTAATTACCAATAACCACATATAGTTCCATCAAATGGGTTATGAAATCATAGGTCATGTTTTTGGCGGATTACCACTTCATGAATCGATGTAATTCGTTCTTCCATTACCAACATTATGGTTGGGTATGATAATGGTTATAAATTATATATATGATATTTATAACATAATTATACCTATGTATTCATTATATAATATATAAATGTTTAC
This sequence comes from Viscum album, assembly GCA_963277665.1. Taxonomy (NCBI): domain Eukaryota; kingdom Viridiplantae; phylum Streptophyta; class Magnoliopsida; order Santalales; family Viscaceae; genus Viscum; species Viscum album. The sequence continues at coordinate 1,102,269,885 of OY728123.1, forward strand.
TCTATATTCATTAGGGGATACGATGACTTTTCTCATGTGTACGACAAACTACCATCTCGTGAAACAATGTTATTCGCCATTCACTAACACTTGACATGGAAGGTGATAAGGAAAAATTTAATGATTATATGTGATATTAATGAAATAATTATAGAATTTATCTAATCATAATCATTATTAAAAAATATATATAGACCATTTTTTTCAACCATTTCACTCAATGAGAAATGATTATATAGTTTGGGTACATCTGGCATACCACCTTCATGAAATGATGACACTATATTCATTATCAAACCACATAGATTAAACCTATAATTATATTTAAAGATATGATATTTTATATATGATATTATTACCACTCATAAAATATAATATATTAATTAACATTATTTCAAAAGGATAATTGGAAGTTGGAAATGTTACTCATAACTATGTACAACTGGCCTTCTCTATGAACATAACGTACTTAATTTATCAAAAATGACTTTCATGGTAATTTTTAAAAGTTTTATATATGTTTTAATATGATAGTTATTTTATTATTATTATTATAGACCTGATAAATGTGTATAATATTCTTAGGAAACAAGATATTTCTTAACAAAACACACATGATAAAACATGAAAATTAACAACCAAACCAAAACAATTAATATAATATTATTGACTAATGGGTGATTTTATTTTATAACAAGATCACATATGAAATTATAAATATTAATATGGTTCTATTCTAATTTTATATCATTCTTATAAACAATATAAAATAGAACAAATAATGTTCAATCAAAAGGAAGCATGAAGTAATGCATTCCATCTCAATTTACATTCCATTGAGACTACTTTTTTATTATTCTGCAATTCAATTTTATGTGGATTATATAGATACCCATTTAAATGAAATATCCGGATTGATTCATAATTCATGCTATTTTATGTTTCACTTTATGTCATTTCATCCTAGGTAATTTTACTTGAAAATTAACAAATGTTAAATGTTGTTGTACAATATCACATTCTTTTTTAATTTGTTAACATTCTCATTAAAAATATTTTTTTATGATCATATTTCATTAAAAATTAAATTTATCTAATATATATATATATATATTATTTTGCGATGGATATGGTCATTTACAAAATAGTATACCATTTTTACATATGTTGTTTACTTTGAATGTTGTTTAATTAAATGGGGAAATATTGATTAATTTATTTCATTTACTCAATACAGATATTTGATAATAAGAAATATTGATTCATTAAATAAATAAATTATTTAATTTATGAGGAATGTTTTGGACATGTAGTGATTGGGGGATCAACGTATTATCTATCCCCATGATTCTTCGGTATTTATTATGGGGGAAAATATGTTGGCCAAATTAAATGGTTTTCAACCTGTACTATATAATCTATCTTGTGAAAGGACATGACAATAGAGGTATCATGATGCCTAAATAATGGAATACAATAATTAATAATTATCATTATTGATAATTATATTATTATATACATATTATATTTTCTCAATGATATTATATATGGATGAATTTCTTTCCAAGTGTATTGATTAAATGGAACGTTTTTTTTTATTTTTTTACCTTTTTATATTGATTATTCATTATATATTCATGCATTCCAATTTTTTAAATTGAATGTGTATTTGGTATTTACATTTCTATATTGATTATTAATTAACGTTTAATGAATGATTCCACTATGGTTTATCCTTACTCAGCATTTGAGATCACATTATTCACTTTCTTTTCCAGAAGATAAGAAAAACAGATCATTGAATGAGTATTTCAAGAATACAATTTATTTTTTCAGATTATGCACTATGTTTTAATTTATTTTACAAGTGTGAAATGTGTATCATGTATGTATATGGTTCTCCAAAAATATCAAAATTGATCTTTCCATCAAGATTTGATTCCTTGTTTCCATGCCAACGTATTATAGTAAGACGTTATCTCTGGGATACTCGGGTCATGGTCGTTACAGTTTGTATTAGAGTAATTTTAGAAGAAACGTCGGAAAAATATATTGTAGAAACATAGAATAGGGACCATAACCCTATGATAGAATCTGAGGATATTTGTTAGATGAAATACTAATGTTTGGGTAAAGAAGAGATCATTTAGTTTTTCTTTGAAACATTCTATGTATGGATACTACTAGTGGACTTGGTTCTAGTATAGAGGCACCTAGTGGTAATATATCCAAAAGGATTCATTAGGATGGATCACATCATAACCATATGAATGAAAATGGGCCTTATTATGCACACAGTTTAAAACTCTCAAGGTATATGCACAGATAATTCACATTTTCTTTACAAACCATTATGAATGATTTGGAAATAAAGGCATCTCCAATGAAACCATTTTTTTTGGATTTTTTGACTATTAATACATAAATTTTAAATTGTTCTATGTGTTACAACATTTTTGGAAATATAAATTATTATTTAATATTTGTAGTTTTATGAGAAAATAATATTTTTTTAATCATTTTAAAAGGGAATCTGGAAGAAAGAGGTGTATTAATACTAATGTAAAATGTATATATTAACCAACTATGTAAACCAATATACATGCCATTGGAATGAAAAAAATTATGGATATATAAGGGAAGATTAATAATGTTATGATAAATATTTTTTCCTTGATAAAACAACTGATTCTGCAACAATATTTTCTTATGATGGATCGCATTATGTGATTGAAACCACCATTATTTAGTGGGACTACAAATCCAATGGTATCTGAGAAATGGATTATGTATTAGAAGAAGATAGTTATGTAATTAGGATGTAGGGAAAATGAAATATTACACTTGAATTTCATAGCCTTAAATGATATTTTGATCAATGGTGGTTATTGACCCAGAATACTGTAACACCCCAAGATTTCATAGTACTATAATTTTTTCAAAGTAATTCAATAACTTGCGCTACACACAACACCGAGCTCAAGCGCACCCCAAATTACCAAACTAGATATTCAAACCCTTTTATAAATTGTCTTATATCAAATTTGAATTTTATATATTCCACATAAATTTTATCATCCATATATTGTGTTTCATAGACATAATATAAGAACAAATTCTTTTTTTCAGATAAAGGAAGTATTTTTTAGAAAATGAAACTTTACCACCTTTTGATGGAGAACCATTTTAAATCCAATATTTTAAAATTTTATATATTCAATTTTACAAAATGAAATTCTTTATAAGAACCGGGACATAAAAATTTAGTTTCAATAAATTTTTGGTGTTTCTTCTGATAACATTCTTATTGGGGTGAATTGTGAAAAATAATAAATTTAAAATAAAAACAACTTTTTAAATCAAAATAATTTATAGTGTTAAATTATAAATTTGAATGTTTTTGAATTATAATTATATTATATTTTTGTCATGTAATACAATGTAGGTAATTATAAGTAATTTCACATTTAAATTTGACAAAACACTTGTCAATCTCTGGATAGTTTTTAATTATTTAAACCCCGATTTTTAATTTTGAAAATGGGAATTAATTTTAAATAAATAAATTAAACTTCTCGGTTTTGAATTTTTTAAAAAATACTTACTTTTAAAATTCATAATATTAAAATTATCTTCAGGTGAATTATCGGTAATTGACGAAAAACATTCAAATTTTTATGAATACGGAAAAACAATTCATTATTGTTTAAACCAACATTCTATTTAAGAAATTAGTTATTTTAATTTAATTTATTTTAGTTCAAAATTGATACATAATACCCATATATGTTCAATTTAATTCATTAAAATAATTTTTAAATATGTTTAGATATATATATCTTTATTGAACTTTTAACCGTATTTTACCAACATTCTAGGATCATTTGAAAATTTGCATAAAAAATAATTTTACCACTTCTTTGAGTTGAATTTAAATACTCCTAGAAACACAGTTAACCTCAATATATAAAATGTTGTTCAATAAGTTGAAAATATTTTTTATTGAATAACAACTTTTGACATTTATTTACATTGATTAAAATTAAATAGGGAAATTAAGGGTAAAATTGACATTATAATTACCATAAAACATGTCCTAATTTTAATTGATAAGTTTAATTCAAACCAAAACAACCATAGGAATAAAATATGACTCCTACGGTCTACTTGTATTAGATTATGAAATTTATTATTATTTTACTTAAAGGAGAGTTAAAAGTGTTAAATTCAATGTTTATTAAATAAACAATTTTTAATATAGGGTAATACATAAAATAAATTTACTATAAATTTTCATTATAAAGATAAAAATATTTTCTACATAATGGTATATTATTTATAATTTTTAGAGATTATACAATTAAATTTATTTTTTACACAATGATGAAGTAGTAATTACCTTCCTAATGAAATATTATAACCGTTTATATTATAAATATAAAAATAAATAAAATTTAAATGTTTTGATGCTAGAAACGAATTTTATAGGTTAATACGACATTTTAGTATTGATTAAATAAATATATTTGAAGTGATATGGTTGTTACGAATTTTACAAATAGAAAATACCAAATAGTGTCAAAATTGACATAAATTAATTTTTATAACAAATTCAATATTATTGGTTGATATAATATTTTTAAAATTCTAAACTTGTCTAAAACCTATTAGTTGATATTATTTCGACCCATAACCACCTAAGGATCTAAATAAATTCATTTTGAGCCATTATAAACCAAATATTATTCTATAATAAATTAATATTTTAATATTTTCCTAAAGTGAACCTCTCCCCTCTTATAAAAGGGCACTTCCCCTTCTCTCAAAATTACATCTCCAAATCCATTATGATCAAACAAACCCTTCCAAAATATCCTCCAAATGTTCCTCATATAAACATAGAGTCCTTACTTTGATCTAAAAGCCTACATATGGATCCCTTTGGTCAACTCAAAAGGAAACACCCGAAGAAGAGTTAATAATTTCACCACCCTCTTTCATGATTTTTTTCATCTTTCACATACTCTTTACATGTTGATTCTATATCAAAATATTAACTCACATACCAAATGCATATTGTGATGTTATTATTAATGTGTTATAACTATATTCATAATTCTATCCATCTTATAAATGTCAAAGTCACCATACATGTGTACGTACGACTTACCGTCTCTACATCGTGGTGTAGTTTGTTATTCAAACATTTCATTATTTGGATGAGTATAATAATGAGAATAACTGATTTAAAAAATAAATATAACATGTTTATTATTCTTTATATATGATATAAACTAAAATTACATACAATTTCACCATCAATATAATGATATTGTTGATCGTGGATATGTAAAGATTACAGTCTCCACGAACGAGATGAGATTCATTCCACATCGTAATCATTCAAGAATAATATTCATTTTATGATTAGAAATAATGTTTAATAACTTAATATCTTTCAGTATATGAATAAAATACATCATATCCATAACCAACAGGGCTTATATTACAAAGTATATAAAGGAAAATAGATCAGTTAACACCTGAAATGATGATACTACTAAAATATTATTAACAAAGAAATATTATAAGAGCATATATGATATAATATTTATGGATGTGGTTATTTTATATTTTAATAACAACGATTTAGATATTATATAGTAGTTTAACGTACCATCGACCAAGGAAATGTACAAGGTAAGGGTAAATTCCTCAATCTCATTATTATCCGAGATTGTTTACGAGTAAGTATTTATTAGGAAATATTTATCATTAATGTCCATATTTCATTAAAATGTTTTCAAAAGGAATATTTTAGGTTTTTATGGAAGGTTATATTTAAATATATCATAATTTTAAATGTTTAATGTATTTATTTTTCTGAATCTTTTTAATTAATGTCTATGTTTTCAAAATGAATTTAATGATTTATTTATTCGGACATTATGGTTTTAAAATGTCAATTCCATTCAATGTTTCAAAGTGCAATGGTACACTTCGATTCAAAAAATACTTTAAATGTACTCCTTTCTAAATTATGTGACTTCTAAATGATTTTTTTAAAAAATAAAGATATATTTCTCTCAAATAGTTTTGATTTCATCTTTTTCAACATTTATTGGTGGATTTTACACTAGTTTCAAGTAGATTGAATATTATAGAAATATTCCATATTGTATTGAAGGTTTTGTGATATGTTTGACTATGGATGTGTTATTTTTATATCATTAATGTTTTATGATTAAATTATTAACATTTTGTATGCTAGTTTTAATATGAATGTTTATGTTATGTTTCATCAGGTCATATGAGGAATGCATTGGACTTAGTAAGTGATGAGTGGAGCCCACTATAGCTCCTCGATGAATCGGTAGGTTTCTTGAGTGAAGGTAGTGTCTTGGCATAAGGCATTGAGAAAATCTTATTTTAGTCATGGAATAAGGCCTTCACTATGATTTTATGAGGCCTCTAGTTATGCATTCCATCATTATGAAATTGGTTATTGATGTTACATGTGATTATTTGAATTGTTGAATATCCATGTTAATAAGTAAATGTAATTGTTTGATTTATCTTTATAATATGATTATTAAGTATAAGTTTAAAAGTCTTGTGTTTTAATTTTATACATTGATTTAAATATTTTATGCTTATTTATGAATGTTTCCACTATATTGTTATCCTCACTGAGCATCTGAGTGCATCCCTTTATTATGTTTTATTTTACCAAGATTCCAAGAAGTGTTTTATGATTGATAATTAGGGTTAAGACAGGGGATTAATGGAGTTATAGAAGGATCATTTATGTTGTGTTTTATTTTCTAATGTGTAATGTAACTTTCATGTATGTAATCTATTTTTCAAGGCTGCTAAACTAATCGGTCATTCGGGACTTGATTCCTTGAAATCATACCAATATTTTAAAATAATGCACCGACTCTGGGATTCTAGGGTTTGGGTGTTACAGTTAGTATCATAGAATGGTTAATATAATCCATGGAAACTATATTTAGAAAATATATGATTAGAGAACATTACCATAAGATAGAATTTGAGGATTAGTATATAAGAACTTCATTGAATTTTGTTAATGTAGAGATTTTTCGTATTTTCCAAGAAATACATCCCTTTTTGGATACGAGAAGGTAGAGGTAGCTCTGGTATAGATGTACATTGGAGTGAAAACATTGACAAAGAGTTTCAGGCTTGACCCGGGGAATCCTGGTATATGACAATTGGGCTTGATGTACTCTTGGTTACAAACCTCCCATGGGATATGTTTCAGATAATTCACATTTTCATTACAAGCCATTATGAAGGATTTAGGAGTAAATACTTACTCAAATAAAACATTTTATTATTATAGATTATATGCATAATATTATAAATTTATGTTAGGTATTTTCATTTTTGTAATTATTAATTTCAAAACTATCCTAGTGTATGCCATTTTTTAGAATTGGTTTCTAGTTGTATGAATGATAACTGCAGCAATACTCATGATCCAATGATTAAGAAGGATATTTTCTTTCATGGTATTAAGCCAACATTTTGAAGGGAAATAATCTCCCTCATATTCTTATCATATGAAGAAATAGTATCATGTGTTAATGATATAAGAATGAAATTATCCAAGTCATTTGTCTTTGAAGGGATTCTAGAGAAGAAAAGGATGGAATAGAGAAAGATGGATAAAGGGAAGAATAGAAAGTAGGATTTTCCCATATGTGATAACTATGGATGTAATCACCTTGGTAAATGCTTGATTTGAATGTGAGTTTGTTATATGTGCGGAGAAAATGGACACCAAGTACGTGATTTCAAGGTTAGGAAAAAGGTTTCAAATGTACAATGCTTCATCTGCAAGGAGTTGGGACACTATGCAAATCAATGTCCAAATCATCGGAGTATACCTCAAATGTTGCTCTTCGATAATAATCAAGTTATTATACTACCGAAGATGAAGAGGAATTCCTGGATTTCACAAGTTGTTATTAATTTATTTTTTCATTCCAGTATTGTTTTAATGACGTACATGTTTTAAGAAATATAGAGCATATAAGGATTGTAATGCAGTGCTATTTCTTTAAGGAGTTTAGATTGTGTGGAACCAAGAAAAGCAACTCATTAATAGGTTAATTTTTTTGGAAAATATATGGTTGAGTGAAATATTAAACATAATATGGTTATGATAACGAGGTAGTGATTTTGGAATAATATATGACTGATTTGGATAAATTATATTGGATATTCTTAACTACCTTGAAACTGATTAATGATTTGTGTATTCCATCATTGCTAGAGTTTACAACATTTTTCGATAAGAAGAGTATATCCAGTATTCTATATGGAATAAGAGAGCATGGATGTAATCAATATGGTTTTATGGTAAGTCAGGGTGTTAAAGTGTTTTAAATGAATACATGATGAAGGTATTCAGATGTTATTACGTGGGAAAAAAGTATATTCATTATGTTTACATTTATTATAAATTTTGGACTGTGAGTTTGGACAAAAGTATTTTAGATAAGTCTATATTTTGGAATTGATTATGTTTGACATTGGATACTATTGTTAAGGTTAAATCATTTCTTGAGAGTATTTTTGGATTTTCATAAAAAGTACAACCCGGAGGTTGGGCGACAACACATCACGTCTAGAAAGGCCGCAAGAATTGAACCCGCAACTGAAGGGCGACAAGGGTGGATCACCTACCACTAGCATAAGTGATTTCATGGTTGGTATAATTCAGTTTGATTTAAATAGTCTCACAAATGAATTATAAATTCATTATTTTTTGAACCCTATATGATTAGGACAACTAGAATATTTGTGAATTCTATTATCTTTTAGAGTGAAGATGATTTTGTGGTAGGAATTAATTAAATGATGAAACTCTAAATGTTATGTATATTTTATAATCTTATTATATGAATAAATTAATTCTAAAGCTTTAGGGAAGGGATCTTAAAACCAAAAATGTGTTATTCTAATACCTTATGATTTTTTGAACTGGTGATCTTTTAAATCTTCATAGATTGATGGATTTGAGGCTCTCAAGTGTACACTTGTTTGTGATTAATGACCTCAATCACTCCCTATAAATATTTAAAATTTTCTTCCAATTCTGTGTCCCTAATTTCAAACAAAGATCTTATAATCGAGATCATAATTTGGTGGTGACTTTTTCATTTCATTTTCCCAATTATTAAGACTAAATTTTATTAACCCATTTTTCGATGTGGGGTTTTCTATAATGGTTATTTTCTATTTTAACTTTTTATTTTCAAATAAAAAATTCAAATTGTGGGGGTGCAATTTATTGAAGGATGGGATAATGTAACACCCCAGGATTTCATAGTATGTTATTTCATCAATGTAATTCAATAACTTGCGCTACACACAACAAGGAGTTCGAGCGTACCACGACTTACCAAACTAGATTTTAAAAAGTTTATATGAACAATATTATCTAAATTTTATGTTTTATATATTCCATATAAATTTTAACATCCATATTATGTGTTCCTTAGACATAATATAAGAACAAATTCAATTTTTCAGATAAAGGAAGTATTTTTCAGAAATTGAAATTTTACCACCTTTTAATAGAAAAACCTTTATAAATCCAATATTTGGAACTGTTATATATTTAATTTGACAAAATAAACTTGTTTTTTAGAATTGGGACCTATAAATTTATTTTCAATAAATGTTTGGTGTTTTTCTGATAACTTTCATATTTAGTTGAATAGTGAAAAATATAAAATATTAATTGAAAACAACATTTTTAATCCAAATAATTTATAGTGTTTCATTATAAATTTTAAAGGTTTGAAAGTATAATTATATTATATTTTTATCATTTTATACTTTTTAGGTCATTATAAGTAATTTCACATTTAAATTTTACATGAACACATGTCAATCTTTTGATTGTTTTTACTTTTTAAAAACACACTTTTTGGTTCCTACAACGGGAATTAATTTTAAATTAAAAAGTTAAACTTATATGATTTTAATTTGGTAAAATAGACTTCATTTTTTAATTTAGAATTTCGAAATTATCCTTGGGTGATGTTTTGGTATTTTTCTGAAAACATTCAGTTCTTGATGAAAAGTGAAAAACACAAAATTATTGTTTAACAATAACTTTTTATTTAAAAAATTAGGTATTTTATTTATTTTATCATAGGTTAAAATAGATACATAATACCTATATATTTTAAATGTAACTCATATGATTCATTTTATAATATGTTTAGATATATAAAATTTTATTGAACCTTTTACTGTCTTTTACCCACCTTCTAGAAGTATTTGAAAATTTGCATAAAAAATAATTTTACTGCTTCTGTGAGTTGAATTCAAAAAATATGAGAGACACAGTTAAAATTAGTATGTAAAATTTGGAGTAATAATATGAAAACAATTTTTATTTAATAGTAACTTTTGACTTTTATTTACCACAATTATAAGTAAATAGGGTAATTAATGGTAAATATGATATTATAATTACCCTAACACATTTCCTAATTCTATTAGATAAGTTTAATTCACCCCAAAATAAACATAGGAATAAAATATGATCTTTTAGGTCCACATGGATTTGATTAGGACATTTATTATTATTTTATTTAATGAATAATTAAGTGTTAAATTCAATGATTATTAACTAAACCATTTTTAATATAGGGTTATACAGAAGATAAATTCATCTATAAATATTAATTATAAAGATAAAAATATTTAATAGAAAATGGTATTTTATATATAATTTTTAGAGATTATATAATTAAATTTATTTATGACAGAGTGATGATGCAGTAATTACCTTCTTAATGAAATATTATAATAGTTTATATTTTAAATATTATAATAAAAATAATTTAAAAGTTTCGATTCCATACAAAAATTTTATTTGTTAATATTACATGTTAGGCTTGATTAGATAAATTTTTTCTAAGTGATATGGTTGTTAGGACTTTCACAAAAACAAAATACCAAATAGTGTCATAATTGATAAAATTTAATTTTTAAAACAAATACCATAGTATTGGTTGATATAATATTCTTATAATTCTATGGTTTAGAAAAAGGGATTAAATAATATTATATATGTTATTAACGAACCACTTGATGTTCTTTTGGATGTTTAGAGTATGTTTATAAACCATATAGTGTAAGAATACAGGAAGACACGGTAAAAGTTAAACATATAACTAAGAGTAAAATCCAAAATATAAGGTTAAAATGGAAACCTAAACTTGTATAAAACCAATTGTGTGAGAGGATTTCGACACATAAACTCCTAAGGCTAAAAAAGTTCATATGGATTCATTATAAACCGAATAGGATTGTATAATAAATTAATATTTTAATCTTTTCCTAAAGTGACCCTCACCCCTCTAAAAAAAGGTCCCTTATACTTATCTCAATATCACACCTCCAACTCAATTTGGATCAGCCAAAACCTACCCAGATATCTTCCCAATTTCCCTCACATCATCCTAGTTTCCATACATTGATCTGAAAGATAACCTAACGATACCTTTTGATCAACTCAAAAGGAAACAGTTGAAGAAGAGGTAATAATTTCACCACCCTCTTTCAAGTTATATTCTTCTTCCACTTTCTATTTATTTGTTGTTTCCATACACAAATAATAACTCCTAAAATTGCAACATACTATGATGTTATTATTAATATGGTACAACAATATTAGTTATTCTATCCATCTTATAAATGACAGTCACCACACGTGCGTGCGCACAACTTACTGTCTCCAGATCATGGTGTAGTTCGTTATTCAAACACACCATTATTTGGATGGGTATAATAATGAGTATAACTAATATAAATAATAAATATAATAGGTTAATTATTCTATATATATGATATATCATCCAATTACATACGATTTCACCAACAATATAATGATATTGTTTCTTGTGTATACTTACAGATTACCGTCTCTACGAACGTGATGAGATTCATTCCTCATCGTAATAATTCAAGAATAATTTTCATTTTATGATTAAAAATAATGTTTAAGAACTTAATATCATTTTGGATATGAATAAAATAAATCCTTTCCATAAAAAACATGGATTACGTAGCCATGAATATAAAATAAAAAAAATCAGTTAACACCCGAAACGATGATACTCATAAAATATTATTAACAAAGCATTATTAGAAGATCATATATGATATCATATTTATGTATGTGGTTATTTTATAACTTAATAATAATGATATAAATATTATGCAAATGGTTAATTTACCCTCAACCAAGGAAAGGTACAACGTAAGGGTTAATTCCTTAATCTCATTATTATCCGATATTGTTTATGAGTATGTATTTACTGTGACATTTTTATCATCAATGTACATATTCATAAAAAGGTTTTCAAAAGGAATCTTTTAAGGTTTTATGGTAGGGTCTATTTAACTATATCATCATGTTAAATGTTTTAAATATTTATTTTTCAAAATATTTTTAATTAATGTCCATGTTTTGAAAAGTATTTTAAGGATTTATTTATATGGACATCATTGTTTGAAAATTTTAATTCCTTTAAAAGTTTCAAATTTATATGGGACACGTTGATTATAAAATGTCTTTAAGATTCTTATTTCTAAATTATGTGACCTTTAAATGATTTCAACAAAAAATGGGATATTTCTCTCAAATAGTGTGGATTTCATCTATGTCAACATTCTTTGTTGGATTTTACACTTGTTTGAAGTTTATTCATTATGATACAAATCTTCCATATTGTATTGAAGGTTTTGTGATATATTTGACTGTGGATTTGTTATTTTTATACTATTCGTGGTTTATAGTTAATGTATTAACATTTCTTGTGATAGTTTTAATAAGAATGTTTATGTTATGTTTTATCCTTTCATATGAGGAATGCATTGAACTTATTAAGTGATGGGTGGAGACCACTATAGCTCCTCGATACATTAGTAAGTCTCATGAGACAAACTATTGTCTTGGAACAAGGCATTGAAAAAATCTTATTTGTAGTCATGGGACAATGCCTTGACAATAGGTTATGAATTCCGGAATTATGAATTCCATCATTATGAAATTGGCTATTGATATTACATGTGATTATTCGACTAGTAGAATATCCATGCTAATAAGTAAAACGAATTATTTGATTTATCTCTACCATATTATGATGAAGTTTATGATTAAAAGTTTGTTGTTTTAGTCTTATACATTTCCTTAAATTTTTATGATGTTTAGGAATGTTTCCACTATATTTTTATCCTTACTGAGCATATGAGCTCACCCCTCTCTTATGTTTTATTTTCCAAGGATTCAAAGAACTGTTTTATGTTTGATAAGTGAGGTTAAGCTAGGGAATAATGGAGTTCTCAAAGGATCATTTATTTTTTGTTTTATTTTCAAATGTCTAATGTAACGTTGATATATGTAATCTATTTTCCATGACTGTTAAATAGATCGGTCATTCTGGACCTGATTCCTTGTAATAATGAAAATTTATTAAAATAATGCACCGACTCTTGGCTTCAGGGGTCAAGGTGATGCAATACTATGAAGGAATAGATAATAGAACTCATAGAGTAAAAGAATTTAAGGAGAAATTCATGGAATAGTTTTTCTCTCATGAACAAAAAATTGAAATGATGATAAAGTTAATAATATTATATAATTTTTTGGAATAATGTGGTTTGGCATATGAGTATACCATTAAATGAATTTCGTGGTTTCCAATGAATTACATTTGGAACATGAATTGAAAGATTGAACATTTCATTGAAGGGTTTATGCCAAGTCCCAAATGGTTGATGGTCTCTCAAAAATTTTCATCATATGACGAAATATTTTGACATTCCATTAGAATGTATAAATAATATTATATAAGCAATATATTTATGGGGGTCAAGGGAATAAGAGGTCATCTAAACAACATGATAAAAATAATATGTTAAAGAAGAATAGGGGGATGGATCAATTTCCAATATATGAAAATTGAAAAAAGAAATAAAATGGGAAGTTATAGAAATGAATGTGACTAAGTTATAAGTATGTAGATATGTATCATATAGATCATGAATAGAAAATAAGAAACAAATCAATGATTTCTAGTTTTTTAGATATATGGAAATCGAGAATTATTCACAGTAATTTCCTAAGCATTAATGGATTCCACTCAAAAAGAGGCCGAGTGGAGAAGTCTAAGCTTATATAACCACTAATTCTGATGTTGATGTACCAAATGATGTAGTGATAGTTACTTTAATACTTTATTCAAATTTATCCAATGATATATTTTATTCTTTATCCCCGTACTCTTTTTTATCAACCATGTTTTCCCAAAAACATCTTACAATTAAGAATAAATTTTTGAATGGAGTTATTATTCGAAACACATAAGGGAAATATCATTAAAACAAGGTTTTGTTGTGAAATCCCCATTATGAAAAATAAACATGATTTGTTTTCTGAACATATTATATTAACTTCAGTACAATTCTGTATAATCCTTGGTATGGACACTCTTTAAAAATTCGATGCCAAAATTTATTGTAATAATAAGGGAATAGCAATTATTGAGGAAGATATATAATTAATTTTATTTAGATAAGATAATATATAATATATTCATATCTAGATCCATCCTAGTAGTTATACTAGTTGGTAATCTTGGGAAGAAGATAAAAAAATCTAGATGGATAATAGAAACGTAAAATTGAGCATACAACTATGGTGAAGATATTAATTATTTTAATTCTTAAGGAATTACCTAGACATCCACTATATCAAGTATTCTAGTTTTCCATTGATTTAATCAACGATGAATGATCAACATGAATGACTACCTATAGAATGGCCACTACGGAACTAGTATTGTTGAAGAAAAAACTAGAGGATTTGGGTGATAAGGAATATATTTTCCTCATTGTTTCACCAGAGGGAGCCCCTATTATCTTTGTTAAGAAGAATGATGGATCCATTTGGATGTTTATTGATTATAGGGAGATCAATTCTATTATGAAAAAAGTTACTAATTCAATTTATTGATGGGTTATTTTATCAACTTCTAGGGGACCAATAATTTTAAAAAAAATTATCTTTGTTCGAGGTATCGTCAATTTCCAGAAAATAATTAATACATACCAAAAAGTTGTTTTTAAATGATTTTTAGATATTATAAGTTTATATTAATGTCATTTGGATTGGAAAATTCACCCTTTGTTTTTATATATCTAATGAATAGTGTATTGAAGGAATATATTGATGATTTTGCTGTGGTGTTCATTGATGAAATTTTGGTGTATTCTAAAACCTATGAGATCCATGATAATAAAATTAGGATCATTATTGAGATTTTTAGACTGAAATAGTTATATGGTAATCTTAGTAAATGTGATTTCATTCTGTAAGATGTTTCTTTTCATGGATATAATGTCTCCAAGGAAAGAATCTTAGTTGATCTAGTGAAGATAAATTTAGTCACAGAATGGCCTATAATAACAAAGCAAACTAAGGTATGTTGTTTCATTGGTTTATCACATTACTATCAGTGATTTGTTCATTGTTTTTTTTCTCTATTTTCTAACCTGAAAACCAAGATTACATTTAATGGGGCCATGTTTATTTGGAAAAAGGAATGTGAAGATTGATTTGATGAACTAAATATGAGATTGGTCAATGCAATGATTTTGTATCTACCATTTAGAAATGATCGGTATGTAATATATTTTGTTGCACCGGGGAGGGACTTTGTAGATTAATAATTCATGATGATAAATTTATTTCATATATATCAAGGAATTTAAAGGCTCATGAACACAGACTATCTAACCCATGATCATAAATTAGTAATAGTAATATTTTCTCCGATTATTTTGATACATTATCACTATGGGGTAATATAAAATGCATAAAAAAATTATAAAATAAAAAAATAAATATTTTAATAGAAATAACTTGGCATGAGGTAAAGGTGATCGCTTAATCTACTCAAATATTATGACTTATTAATGAACTACTACCCTGTGAATGCAAATAAGGAAGTGAATTCATTGAGTATAAACGATCCTAGAATTCTAACCAAAATAGGAATTGAGATTAATCCTATATTCATGGATCTAATAAATATGGATTAGAGAAGTACTAATTAAGTAGAGACATAAATAATTATTCAAATTATTGTGAAACCAGCTTTATTTAAAATGTTAAAAACATTAAAATCAAATAATGAGAACATTCTTAAGAAAATTAAAGCTAGGAATGTTTTGAAATTAGTACAATTTATTTGTTTATGGTTTCTTAAATTTTTGAAAGATATTATGTGTTAAATATATACCTAATCTAAAATGGGAATTTTTTTATGACTCTCACATATCATATTTCCCTAGGCACCCTAGTACCACAAATATGTATAGAAATTAGATTGATTATTTTTGGCAGGATATAATGAAGTTTGATATTTTTTATTATGTTACCATATATTTATTCAATCAACAACTTAATGTTTTGAGGAAAAATCCTATAGGATTCATCTGACATATTCCCATTCTTATGTGGAAATGAGATGAAATTACTAGGGACTTTGTTTCAAGACTACCAAATAACTATAGAATGAATGATGAAATATAGGTTTCCATTGATCATATAACCAAATTTTCATATTTCAAGGTTTGAGGGAATATTTTTCTCTTGAGAACCTCCCAAGAATCTATATTAATGATGTTTTAAGTCTTCATGTCTGACCTCATTAAAATTTTTATGATCACAGTCTCTATTTGATATTGAAATTCGGAAAGATTCTTCAAATGGCTCTTGATACAGAGCTTAATTTGTGCACTACCTACCAACATCAGACTGATGGACATAACAAAATGTCAATAATAAAATTTTATGATATTTTAGGTTCATTTTAACTTGAAATTCAAGGCACGTGAGATTAGTATTTACCTTCGGTGGAGTTTTTCAATAAAAATAGTTTAAATTCATGTATTCAAATGGTGACATATGAAGAATTTTATGGAAATAGATATTTTACTCCATCATGTTATGATGAAGTTAGTGAAAAGAAACTCATAGCTCTAAGAATATTTTTAACATAAAAAAAGAGAGTTAAAAGCTATTTCGGAACACATTAAAGAAGATCATTGTACACCGAAAAGTTATTCTGATAATTGGAAAAAATATTTGGATTTTTATGTGAGATATGATCTTTTATAGAAAGTATATCCTGGAAGGGTTCTATATGTTTTAGTAAGAAAGGGACACTATTCCCCAGATGTGTTGAACCATTATAAATTATTTAATGAATTGGAGTTGTTGATTATTTTTTTGGTAATGCCTACAATTCCCTCAAAAGTACATGGCATGTTCCATATATCATTATTAAGGAATTACATACCAGACCCAAAGCATTTACTCACCTCTAATGAAATATAATTTGAACATGTTATATTATACTATGATGAACCCATCCACATTATTGATATAATAGAGAGTTTATTGAATAATCAAAAAACTAATCCTATAACAGTAGTTTTTAGAAATCACAAAATAGAGGAAGCAATGTGGGAGCCAGGGGATATTACAATGAAAAAATATCATCTATTTAGAAGATAATATGAAATAATTTCAGGGAATAAATTTTTGTAGGATGGAATAACATAACACCCAGATTAATTATAATGTATTTCTTATAGAGTAAATTTAATTTCATGATAACCTATGATGCACTCAACAATGTGTATAAATAAAACACGATACTCAATTAAAATATTAATTAAACATGACCATAATAACCATGACCTTAAATTAGTTGGTACGAATAGAATTAAATTATAAAAATATGTATTTTACACATCTATATATTTTACCTACAGATTATAAATAAACATAATAATAATTTTAAAGAAAAAGAAATGGTTTCTGAAAACCCATATTTTCTTTCTAAAATATTGTTTAGTCATTCTTCAGACGCATGATGTAAACTTATTTTTTACCATAATTGAAAAATTTATATTAAATAATAAATTTATTTTTTAAATCATAATATCAAAATTATATTTGGTTGATTGGTAGTGTTTTTAAAACAATGTATCATTTTTGGATGAACAGTGAAAAATACTTACTTTTAATTTAAAACAACATTTTTGCTTAAAAAGTTTATAATGTAAAATATTATTTTTAAATTATTTTAATGTAAAATTAGTTAAATATTAAATCAAATAATACAATTTTGTTAATTGAAATAATTTTCATTTTGAATTATGTTATAAAAACCTTATACACTTTTTGATATTTTCTCTTTAAAAACTCTTTTTCTGATCATATCTACAGGGTTATATTAGAATTAAAATTTTCCAATTCTATGATAAGAATTTTTATATATTTCATCAATATGATTCATGAAAAAAAATAGAATATCTAAAAATTTATACTCAATTTTTATTATTATAACTAATAGTAAATATAAAAAAATTCATGGTTAAGGTAAAAACTTGATTTACCAGGGGTTATAAAAGAGGATAAGGGGTAAAATTGAACGAAAAACATGTCCAAAACCCATTTTGGAAAGCTTTATACCTAATATAATTTGGGATGGATTATAGACCATTTTTAGAATTTGTGACATGATAAAAACATGGGTATGATTAATTTTTTTAAACAATTACAAGGGTTCTAATCACCTATTATATGAAAGGCCACCCCCTATTTTCTATTCATTAAGACATCAACATCATTTTTCAATAAGTTACTACACAAATAAATTACCAAATTTTATCCACTCCTCATAGAATAATTATTTTTGGAATAAGGCCATCCTAGGATGCCTTTGGTGCCATCCTAATGAATATACGTGAAGAAAATGAAACATTCATCAAAGAGAATTTTTAATTTATTTATTTATTCACCTACTCCAATTATTATTAAATTATTTTGACATAATAACATCAGTATCACCCATATAAATTTATTTTCTATAGTAAGGTAATTATCTATAATAACTTCAACTTCCATCAAATGGGTTATTAATTCATTGGTTAGGTGTACGGTGGACAACCGCCTGACGAACTGATGTCATTAGTTCTTTCATTTCCACCATTCACATTTGGGTATGATGATGGATATCAAATATATATATATATTTATATTTATATGATATTTATAACATTATTATAACATTTGTTTTTTATATCAGATATACCTCTTTATTCTCCATTCCTTAGGGGATAAGATAACGTAAATTGTGTGTATGATGAACTACCACCACACGAAGTGATATGATTTGTCTTTCAATAATTCCATATATAGAATGTTATAAGGGTAAAGTTAATGATTATATATTGTGTAAATGAAATAAGTATTACAGTCATGAATTATTGATCATTCTGAAAAGATAATATATTTCATTTTATTTTTACCATTTCACTCAATGAATGATTAAAATGTTGATTGTGTATATGTGGACTACTACCTTCACAAAACAACGTGTGTATATATTCATCAATACAATCAATAGTTTATATATATTAGTATATATAAATAAATAATATGGAATATATGATATTATTATCTATATTATAATATAATATATTTGTTACCATTTTTTTGTAATGATCATGGAAAAATGGAAACATTACACATTTGGTGTATATACTACCCCATTCATATGTAATATAATAATTCAATCATAGTTTATGGTATTTTAAGTTTTAGTTTAAATAATTTCATCAAAGGGTATTTTATTTCAAAATTACTCTGTGTACAACGTTATAGTAAAATCCAACTTTCTTTCACGACTCTCAACTTTATCTTTAAACAATCACTTTCTTATGACCAATTTCTTTGGAAATTTAATTTCTCCTAAGCATACATATTACTATGTGATGTATATGATTATTTCTTAAAACATATGCCATTTTTACATGTGGTGTTTTTTATGAAGTTCTATTGATTAACTTGGGAAATATTGAAAACTTTTATCCTTTAATCAATACATATATTTATTGATAAAGAATATTGATTCATGATTTCAGTCAATTATTTGATATATGGGAAGTGCTTTGGACATAAAAGAACGGGTGATACCTAGTATAATATAGATCCTAGATTCATGATAGGCTCATGATACAATAAAATTTTTCTAAATTAAATGGGGTTCTACTTGTATTATTTAAAATATATTTTTAAAGGTCTTGACAGTAGATGTATCATGAAACGTAAGATAGTGGAATCCAATAATTAATAATTTACATCATTAAAAATTAAATTATTACTATCTATGATATTTTTAAAATGATATTGTAGAATCCCATGTAAATTAAGAATAATACATTTTTATAATTATTAATATTTTTGAATTAAATATTAATTTTTTCTTTAAAGGGTTTTATATGTTCTAGAATGTACCCGATACGCAACAACAGGTTTCTTTAAAATGTTACATTGCAGACAAGGTAGATCCATACTAAAAATAATAATATAATAATATTATTTTAAATGGTAGTTAATGCCTAGCCATGGTATTGGAGGGAAAGAACAGAACTCACTACAATAGGATTATACATGTTTTTACATTAATCCAATAAAATTAGGAGGCTTAAAATGTGAATTAATCATATTTTAAGAATAAATACTCTAATATTCTTTAAAAGGCCAATTTACCACCTTTTATTGGATAACCCTATTAGAATCTAGTTTTTTTCACTTTTATATATTCTGTTTGACAAAATAAAATGATTTTTTAGAATCGAGACATCAAGATTTACTTTGGGTAAATTTTTGGTATATTTCTGATAAAATTCATTTTTTTAAATAAATAGTGAAAAATACAATATTTTAATTCAAAACTATCTTTTAATGTAATTTATTTATATGGTTATATTTTCCTTTTAATTGGTTTTTAAATTTTATGAGATTATATTTTTAATCTGTAATCAAATTTTGGTCATTTTAAGTAATTTCACTTTGAAATTGGACATAAATAAGTGACAATCTTTTAATAGTTATTATTTCTTAGAAACACGTTTTTTGTTTTAAAAATGAGAATTAATTTTAAATTAATTAATGAAACTTCTATGTTTTTAATTTGGTAAAATAGAAAATATTTTTTGAATTCAGAATATCAAATATAGATTATGCTGATTTTATGGATTTTTTCTGAAAAACAACAATTTTTTATGAATGTTGAAAACACTGAGTAGTAGTTAAAAAGCATATTTTATTCATTAAAATGAAATTTTACCACTTCTGTGAATTGAATTTCAAAAATCCAACAAACAGGGTATATATTAGTAATTAAAATGTGGTTAAATGAGATAAAAATAATTTTTGGTGAACAATAACTTTTGACTTTTACTTACTGCCTTTAAAGGTAAATGGGGTAATTAAAGGTAAAAACAATATTATAATAATATAGAATTACCTCAATAGTTGTTCTAACCACATTTTATGAGTAATGTACAAAAAAGAAAATTCTTGGGTGAGAATTTCGACCTTTTAAAGCCACTTGGGTAAGATAATGATATTAATAATTGTTGGCGCCAAAATATTGCACGAAAGGAAGGGACGGAAAAGAATGCCGACACGCTACCTTGCGAATCACCGACACGAAGCACCCCGAGCATCGCGGTCTCGCGAAGCTCCATAGGCAGTACCTCTCCACGAACGAATTTGACGTTCGTGAGCCCACCGCGAAGCTCTAGATGCGGTACCTCTCCGTGAACGAATTTGATGTTCGCGAGACTACCGCGAAGCTCCAGAGGCGGTACCTCTCCGTGAAAAAATTTTCCATTGCGAAGCTCTAGAGGCGATACCTCTCTGCGAACAAATTTGATGTTCACGAGCCCACCGCGATGCACCGGAGGCGGTACGTCTCTGGGAACGAATTTGACGTTCACGAGCGTGCCACGAAGCACCGGAGGCGGTGCGGGAGTTCTGCTTCGTGGCGCTTCTTGCCTATAAATACTAGGATCCCCCTGAGTCCCAGGGATGGACAATCTGACCTTTCGGCTTCTCCTCTCCCGAATCACGAAGCACCCTTTTCCCCCGGGAATCATGGGCTCCACGAGGTACTTCTACTTCGTGTGATGCCTTCGCTTTGTCTCGTTTTGATCCCCTCTTCCGAGAGGGATGCCCTTCGCGAAGCTCAGGGGCCTTCGCGAAGGAGGGGGATTCCCAAGGGAACCTGGGAAGCCGTGGAGTGTTTATAATTCGCGAAACACCCAACTTATACTAGTGATCCCTATGCTAATGCAAGATTGCTACACATCGCAAAGAACACTACTTCACAGCACCCTGCTTCGCGAGGCACCTCCTCTTCGCGAGGCCGTGCTCCGCGAATACTATTCTACTTCGCGAAGCACCCTCCACTCACACCTATGCCCCATGATATGGCCAAGGCACTCCGCTTCGCGAAGCACACTCTTTTTCTTGGAAATTCCGCTTCCCGTACGACCCTCCAGGTATGCACGATGTGATTTCAAAGTCCCATGGAAAATACTACTCATAGCGTTGCTTTGCCTAATGCTTCTATGCATAGGCACGCTAACAAATATTGCTTCTTCACATAGCCACGCTAATATGGACCCCTCGATGGTTCTCTCCACAAACCCCTTGACCATGGCCTTACTGGTTCCTTCCCTCCCCCAAGGAGAAAAGGGTACTAGTTATGTAAGTCCTAGGGGTGTGGAGTGAACCCACCTCGTCCGAGCTACAGGAAGTGAAACTGCCAAGCATCACGTCCTCAACACATGACATTAAACTGTGACCCGACCTCATGCCTCGCACGAACGGTCCCCCCAGGTCGAACATTTTTTATGCCACTCATCTCCATGGGAGTGGAATCACCCCTTCACAAGGGATGATATTTTCCTTATTGGAGAGGCGTATGTTATCAGGAGAAGGGCGACCCTAGTTCCCCAACGGATGGCTGCACCCCTGCATCTCCGTACTTCCCCACTACCAAGGTCAGTGGAGGGCGTGATAGGGAATGAGGCACCTCCCATCATTAGTCCCAAATCCCTTTTTCGTTGTGCTTTGCCGCACTTCGGGACTCTATCCTAGAGTAAGTCCCAGCACTAATGGGCCGCATAACGCGTAAGCCCCTCTTCTCTTCTCACAGATGCACCCTTCGCGGTGTGATCGTCAGGTCCTTGCTGTCTCTTGTTTCTCACACCGAGCATGACCCACGTGGGCTTAGAGTTGGCATTGGCTATGACAATACCTCATCCAGCATAACGTTAAACTGTATGCCCTTGTCCCGCATGACATTAAAATGCACACCCATTTGAACTACGAGGTCTTTGATCCATGTCAAGTCATGGTACGTAGGAAGCCTCGACAAGGTTCAAGCCCACCCGTCATCCAATTCACGTCGAGTTCTACCTTCGTCAAGCATGACGTTAAACTGCATTCTAGTCTGACGGCAAGCCGTTTTCACCATACGAACTATGGGGAATTCGATCCATGTCAAGGCATGATACGTAGGAAGCCTCCACGTGGTTCAAGCCCACCACCCGTTGTTTATTCACGTCAGGGTTCACCCTATTCCAGCATGACTTTAAACTGTATTCTAGTCCGACGGCAAGCCGTTGTGACCAATCCGAACTACGAGGACTTTGATCCATGTCAAGGCATGGTACGTAGGAAGCCTTCAGGAGGTTCAACCCCACCACTAGTGGACCCCTGGGTCTACTTTCACATCGGTTCACCGATGAAACCCTTTGAACTACGAGGTATTTGATCCATGTCAAGGCATGGTACGTAGGAAGCATCCCTGAGGTTCAAGCCCACCTCTCATTGGACCATGGTCCACCATCACATCGGTTCACTGACGAATTCCATCATTTGAACTGTGAGTTCTTTGATCCATTTCAAGGCATGGTACGGTAGGAAGCCACCCCGAGGTTCAAGCCCATCTCTCATTGGACCAAGGTCCACCTTCACGTCGGTTCGCTGACGAATTCCATCATTTAAACTATGAGGTCTTTGATCCTTGTCAAGGCATGGTACGTAGGAAGCCTTCCAGAGGATCAAGCCCACCACCCATCGGACCAAGGTCCACCTTCACGTCAGTTCGCTGACGAAGCCCCTCTGAACTACATGTTCATTGATCCATGTCACGACATGGTACGCAGGAAGCCTCCACGAGGTCCAAGCCCACCACCACTAGGACCCTCCTGGTCCTCCTCATTCACGTCATCCTTCCGATGTCCACCCTGAACTACGTGGTCTTTGATCCATGTCATTGAATGGTATATAGGAATCCTCTCAGGGGTTCAATCCCACCACCTGTTGGTCACTCCGACCTTCTTCACGTCGGTTCATCCACACCCAGGCATCCTAGTGTGTAAGCCCCACACCATTTGGACCAAGGTCCACCTTCGTGTCGGTTCACTGACGCATCAGACCAAGGCCCAGCTTCTCTTTGGTTCACTGACGACATCTATCTGAACATGGTCTACCTTCATGCCGGTTCACCGGCACCATCCTGAACTACGCAGACTTTTATTCTCTGCCACGTGGAGACGTAGGAAGCCTCTTCAAGGCTCAAGCCCAACTTCATTGTCTCCCTTGCCATTGTCCCTTTCAATTCCCCCTCCACTTCATTCATCCATCCATCATCCACCCTGATTCTCACCCGGACCATCATATCCCGGTGAGACCATGTCGGTCCGCTCCTCTTCATAGCCACCCATGGGCTGGTCCCGGTATCGGCACCCCTTCAAGGGAAATTCCTCAATCCGATCCATTCTAACTAATGCTCTGATTGGGTTGATCCATCTCTGCTGGACGTTAAACTCGCGGCATACCCTGTGTTAAACACATGAAGCTGAGGAAAACCTCAGACATATGTCTATGGAATATAATTCACTGCGCTTGATTTGGGATGCCTCGGGCTTCCATGAACTCAAAAAGCCCTGTGACCAGGGATAATAGACAGACATGCCAGGTCCCCAGCATCCAGACATGCTACTGATGCCTCAACGTGACTACTCCCCCGACAGAAGATTGCTGCCCCGACCGGACCCTTTGGAATGTCCCGATAGAAGAAGTGTAATTAACTGGCATCCATGGAAACATGGAACTGGGAAGAGTTTCACGAACAACGTATTAAATCTATGAGGGAGACCCGGACTAGGTGATGAGTTCCAAGGAGGAATCCTCAGAAGGAAGAACCGACATCCCATCATACCGTTTTGATCAAGGAGAAAACGTCCCTGAATAAAGGGCGAATGTCGCCCGCCTTTGGAAAGCGGGAATGCGGGGAAACAGTGTAGCGTGTCCTCCTCTGCAGACGGACGGATGTGTGTGCCCCGTAAAAAGCGTCGGAAACAGAAATACTGAACCTGAAGTGAAATTATTCTCCTCAATGTGGAGATTAGTAGCATTCGAGACACCAGTAGATTGACGTGTCACTAGATCCAGATATCTGGTGCCTGGTCTCACCAAGCAAATAGCGGGCCTGCCGTGAAACTCACCGGATGTCGGGGCAGTAGAACGTCGGGCACTCCATTCTGCAACGTGTTGGTGTGGATCCTTCTTACAGACATGGAGAATGGAAGGACGTTGGGGCACTGGTTGTTAATCCTTTTCCTCGTAGTGCTAATGAGTTGATCCCTTCGTTTCCTAGGAACCAGGTTCCTGTTGCGGAGACACGATCACCGCCCGCTCGCCTACGTAGGGGCAGGGGCAACACTGGCACATCCACCTTGCATGGAACTGCTACCGCCATGACGGACGCTACCTCATGGAAGACAGGTGCCCACATCACCTCTCCCCATCAGAGATCATCCAACGAAGGGTGATCAACAACCTTGTATGCAGGTACGAGGAGGAAGGGGTCATCCCAACTCGGGATATGGCCCGCCTGGACCTGGAGGCATCCAGGACCCGCTGTCAATACCGCCCTAACAGGCCGCACAGGGATCCCTTTCTCACCACCCAAATGTTCAATCGTTTCGGGATCCTGTCCCCAGAACGCCTCAACGACTCCTCGCCTTACGCTAATGAGGCGGGTGATTTCTGCCTCGGCCCGATCAGGGTCTCGACCCAAGAGCTCCAGGCAGGGGCTCCCATTCAGCCACGTCAGCACCGTCGTCTAACTTCGAAGGAAGAGCAGGCAGGCCATGCCCCTACACCACCTACGCCAGCTCGTCTGACCCGACGTCAGCACCGGGCCCGGGCTGAGGATGCTCGCCTAGATGCGTCGACGTCAACAACTACAGTGGCCTGAGCCACCACCGACGTGCATCATGGAGTCCCTGCATACACTAAGAAGGGGCACTCCTCCACTCAACCAGGATCGAGACCCCAACCGCCCCACGTGCAGGCTGGGTTGACTCTCCGGGTTGCAGGCCTGAGTGGTGATCGCCACGAACTAACCCGCAGTGATGTCACCCCATATAGAGGCCCTCCCCATACCAATACTCCACAGAGCGTGGGCCTTCCTCGCTCCGAAGCTCGTTATGGAGGTATGCCTCGTGCTACCCCCATAACGAAGGAAGACCTGCCCCGCGGCAGTGACACTCGGCATGGAAACCTTTCTCGCGCCCACTATACAGGGTATGGAGTCCATCCTCCTGCCCCCAACCACCGATCTAAAGGCACTGTCCATCCGGTTCTTCATTAACATGGGGGAACTCCCTACATCCTCTCTGCAACTGGCGAAGGTCCTCTCCCCGGCAACTTGGGGAGTGAAGGTTAGCCTCGCTCCGCCCGCATCGACCATGGAGGTCCTCCCCATGCTCCTGCCGATTCCAAGAGAGGCTCCGCCCACATGGGTGCTGTCCATGGATGTCTTCCACATGTACCCTTTGACATTTTCTCTGGTTCCCCTCGCACCTTGGGTATCACGAGCGGGGGCCCTCTCCGCCACGATGCCATCGCCGCCCCAAGGCTACCTATTAATGATCAACCCTGTCCCGAAGAGCCACCCCGGGGCAGGAGAGCGGGTCTTCGCCGCCACAAGAAGAGTCCTGGGAAGGGCCAGGTGGAGATTAAACAGGCTCGTTTCTCGGATTCTGAAGCGGAATGCGACTCAACGATGGAACCTTCTCCCCGCTCCTCTGTATCAAGGACTGGGACAGGAACCAGGCGCATTACCATCATTCTCTCGGAATGTGAGGTCCACCAGATTCCCATCTCTCTTATCAGGTACATCCAAGAGGAAGAAATCGTGGAAATTCTACAGGTCTCGACCGTGCAATCACCACCATTGTCACGAGGAGCGCCCTCTACCTTTACCAGAGATCACAGAGAGCTATTTTGGGGGCCAATGGTGGTAGAGCGACGACATGACCTATCACTGGAAGCCACGACTCCTGTGCTGGAAGCTGTGGCTATCTGACCATCGTATCGTGACATCGTGGCCAGGGCACCTCACTCTTCAGAGGATGGCTTGGAATTTGGCGGCTAGTCAGCTCGTTCGCCGTATTCTCTGCCGCCGAGTTTACTATCCCAGAGGTCCGCCTCGGTACCACTACCGGTCCCACAGCCACCCCCAGTTGACGAGTGGGGAAATACAGGGCCAGACCCCGAGTCTGAACCCAGGAGTTTCTAGAGCATTCTCACAGCGGATTACTTCCCGGAGAAGTTCTGGATGACGACGGCGCTGAACACTCATGCACCAGAGTCCCTTACCCCTGAATAAGTGGGGTGATTTTGTTGAACCCTATGGGAGACACACTTCCGCATTCGTTAGGAGCGGGTGGTGTACCCCAGAAGTCAAGAGCACTTTGAATAAATCGACGAGCAATGCCGCCTGATTGATTTGGCCGCACTCCTTATGGCTCAGCACCCTGAGTCACAAGGCTGTCAGAGCGCCCTTCAACGGAAATGTGTTCAGAGTTTCAAAGTACTCTGCAGAGTCATCAGGGAAGCTACCCCCATGTGCAAGTCTGTGGTTAGGGACACTATGATGCTCTCCTCTTCGACCCTATCTGACGACAGCCCGATTCGTTATGCGACATTGAGGACATTCCATCGAGAGGGGTCATGGTACACATGGCTGACGTAGTGGACAAGGAAGAAGAGCTTGAATTTCTTGATGGAGACTTACCCCCCGAGGTCATACCGTCATTGCTGGACCCATCAGGGAGGGTTACCCGTCAGCAGAGGAACCTACTAGGACTCCCTGTACCCACTGAGTTGCTGGTACTCGATCGAAATAATAGCAAGGGTAAAAAAGCACGTCAGAACTGTCAAGAACTCCGACCCGTCTGCCTCTGTGCAGAAAACGGACGAAGATCCCGAGAAGGCAACGTTATGCCAGCAGCTTGTTGAGCAGAAGAGGCTGGTTGACGAACTCTTGGCTGAGCGCGCTGCAGAGCGGCGACCCAACTATGGTCATCCCAGGCCGGGGCAGCACGGGTAGGAACAATTTCCCCCCGGTGAGATGCCTCCAGGAAACCCTGATCATGCTACTTCCGCAGACAGGGCAGAAGCCGGAACTTACGGAAAGAGGGCGCGATACGTCTCGCCAAACCCCCCCCGAACGACGGGGCAATATGAAGAATCCAGTCTGGGTTCCCCCAGTCGCCCCACAGGTGGTTCCGCCAGTAGATCCACGAGTTTCCAAAGACATCTACCGTGTTGAAGAATATGGCAATGCACTTGTGATTAGGGATCCCTGTCAAGACAAGGACCCCCACCTAGAAGATCTTATAGCGGCACTCACAGCCCACCTCGAAGCATTGGAAATGCGGCGGGTGGCGTTCCCACCGGATGGAAAGCCGTATCCTGCGTGGGTGGATGATATGCCCGCACCCCCGGATTTTGGGAACTCCACTTTCTCACCCTTCAATGGGACAGGGGACCCGCCACAGCACTTGGCACATTTTTCTTCCAGGTGTGGCCCCATGCTTGGGACCCCGGCCCAGCAAGAAGCCGCCAAGCTCCGATGTTTCATACATACATTGTAAGGTCCCGCATTCTTCTGGTACAACCAGCTCCCTATCGGATCGGTGACCAGTTGGGAGGATCTCCGACGACAGTTCCTATACCAGTTCAGCTCCACCACGCGGAAGACCAGCATTGCAGACCTCTTCAAGTGCAAGCAAAGGCATGATGATTGAGTAACATATTTCATCGCCCAGTGGAAGGGACTTACGTATTCCCTCAATATGCCACTAACTCAGGAGCAATTACTGACGATGTGTGTGGTGAACGTCAAAACGGAGCTAGTACCCTCCCTAATTACCCAGATCTACTGTGGAGGGTTCAGAGATTTCTCAGATAAGGCTCAGTGCTTTGAGGAGGCTCTGCAACAGGCTAGTCAGGGACGTTCCTTTCCCCCTATGATCCCAGCCAGGAGGACCGCCAGAGCCGAACCCACCGCGGTGGCCCAAATAGAAGCCCCTAGGCAGCTGGAATTACTACCAGTGGCACCATCTCCGCAACCCCGCAGAGGTCCTCCACATGAAGCAGAGGCTCCTGCCCAGCAGTGACCGTCTCCGAATCGATAGGTTCTCCCACGCAATGCGCCACCTCCACCTAGCTGAGAAAATCAGGCGCCGCCTCCTCGGCAGACCCCTCCGGCCCCTCGTCAGGGCCAGTCCCCAAGGTCCCCCTATCCAGAAAGAAGGCACCAGACTTATTCGTTCAACGAAAATCAGGTCCCTGGATACTTCCGAAGTGCTCTAGATCAAGGTATTGTGTGCTTGTCAGAATGCAGAAGGCCGGCAGAGGCGAATCTCACTGATCACCCCAACTACTGTCCTTATCATCTGATTCTGGGGCACACCCTCAAGAAATGCTATGTGTATAAAGACTGGCTTCAAGTCCAGGTCAACAAAAACATAGTTAGGTTGGTCCTGTCACCAACACAAGTGGCGGGTATCTTTGCAGGGTCAAAGATCGATAGCGACAACGAAGGCGAGTGGCAGCAGGTTCCCAGCCACGGATCCCGGAAATACGATGACTGGATGGCTCGAAAAACCACCATCTGTGCCCATGGTATCATTCGGTCGCGCCTGAAGCAGCCAGAACCTTTAGAAGAAGTAGCCAGTACCTCCGCATCGTCTTTACAGCCGACCTCTTCCCAAAAGGGAAAGCAGCGACGACGCAAGAAGAAGCAACGCGCTCCGCCAGTGCCATCGTCATCCCGCACTCTCGGTGACTTTATGCCCCCTAAATGGGGATTCCTCCCAGAATCCACGCGGTGGTGGATGACTCATCGAGCGACAGCCAGGGGTACGCTTCGGTTAACACCGTGGAGCTGGTAAAGCCCTATATAACTCCCTATGAGGGGGAACTCCAGGCGAACCTCCCCAATGTTTCCAGCCGACGTCAACGTCAGCGGAACCGCAACCACGCCGGTCATAGAGGTACATCAGTGGGCACTTTCATCCAAACCGTGCAAGATACTGAGACCAGACAACAGGCTCAGCGCAGAGCTCTACATGCACAACCCCATCTAACTCCCTCAGCTCTACCTCCACCGCCGTTTGTGCTACTAGATCAGGGAGAGTTGCCTCGTTCATATCACAGTCAGTCTCTCCCGGCTACAGGCCAACCTCAGCTATCCGATAGTAGTCCGGAGAGTACTCTCTAGGCTTCAACTAGTAGGCAGCATGATGTACCCAGTACTAGTCGACCACCGGTTCAACCGGTGGGACCTGTTATGCCTCCAACTTCCGAATGACCTCTTGTAGGCAGAGGTTCGTGTATGACATGAAAGTATGATGTCCTGAAGCACCTGGCCGGCATTCCAGCAAGGCTTTCTATCCTTGAGGCCCTTCTCCTGTCATTGGAAATGCGCGAGGAACTTGTCGAGGCCCTAAGGAGCCCCCTCCAGTTTGAGACGGAGGTAGCAGCTACAGAAGCCTTCCATGCCGAGACAATTGAGAACGCCGAATGTCAAGCGATTATCTCATTCTCAGATTAAGATGAGGACCCACCTATTCAGGGGCATATTCGCCCGCTGAACATCAATGACCACTTCAATGGTGTGGAATTCCACCGCTACCTCGTTGACACGGGTTCCGGAATCAACCTAATTCCGACTCGTACATTCAGAAAGCTGGGTCTGTCTGAAGGTGATTTAACTCCCTCTGACCTCAGAATCCAGGGGTACGACAGGACCGAGCAAACTCCAGTCAGCAAGATCCGCCTGAAGACTCAGTTCGGTGGCTTAATTTCCAGCACCGAGTTCATGGTCGTCTCTCAGGACACCGCCTACAACGTGTTGATGGGTAGGACATGGCTCCTTCTGCATGCAGCGGTCCCTTCGTCATATCACTAGTGCCTCAAATACTCACTCAACAGTCGAGTAGGCAGGCTCCAAGGAGATGTGTCTCCATTCGCCTCTTGTGAGGCCCGCTATCTCGATGATGATTATTTCAAGAGTAAGGATAAGAAAATCCCAATAAGTGAGGATGAACCCGCCCCAGTCACAAGTGACCCCTGGGCAAGCATGGATGATGCCTACATCCTACCGATCCACCGATTGGAGGCCACAACCCCCGACATGGGGCAATGTTTTGTTGTTTTGGGTACACAAGGAAGGCATGTTCTCGTGTCCAATCGACGGTGGGAAATCACCTCGTACTCCTACATCATCCAGGCTCAGGTGATCCCAGAAACTCCTACCCTTATACGGTACCGTAATGTCATGCTTTTGACAATGGTGGTACGCCATACATGTCTCTTCTGCTGGGCTAGAATCATCCGACTCAGGCCGACACGTCACCACTTCTTTGATATCATCAAACGTGGCCCCTTAGGCTGAAGGATAGATGGGGTAGGGTCTACTAACTTCATTTCTATGGTCTCAATGGCGAGTTAGTCTCCTGATATGATGACCACTGCTACCCAAGCTGGCACCAGCTGCCCCTCAGGCTTTGATAGCCCATAAGTATCTCCCGTCGCGGGAAATCACCCCATGGGTGGAGAGGAATACCTGGAGGATGCTCCCCCTGCCTTTGAGGAAGGAGTCTCTGCCACGATTGATGAACTGGTATAGGTGAACCATGGTAGCGAGGTATATTTCAAACCCACATTGATCAGTGGAGCCATGTCCCCCGAGGAGCGGCAGTAGTACGTAGACTTCCTCAAACAACATCGTGACGTGTTTTCCTAGAGTTACAACGAGCTGCCAGGACTAGATCCCCAGGTAGCCATTCACTGTCTGGGCCTCCCGGCAAACCATTGTGGGTTTAAGCAGCCTCCCAAGATGATGAACCCTTCTCATGGTGCTATGGTTGAGTCCGAAGTTGACAAGCTTATCAAATCCAACTTCGTTAAGGAAGTCCAGTACCCCAAGTGGCTTGCCAACATTGTGCGAGTCGGGTAGAAGAATAGGAAGATCAGAGTCTGTATCGACTTCCATGACCTTAATCGCAACTGCCCAAAAGATGGCTTCCCACTCCCGGTGATAGAGTTATTGATTTATGCCACGACCGGGTTCCAAGCTCTCTCTTTCATGGATGGGTATTCCGAGTACAACCAGATCCGGATTGCCCCCGAGGACAAGGAGGCCACTGCCTTCAGGGCTCCCCAAGGTACCTTTTGCTACAAGGTTATGCCATTTGGCTTGAAAAATGTAGGTTCCACTTATCAGAGGGACATGCACCACATATTCAAGCCGATTCTTGGGACGCTGGTGGAATGCTACGTAGATGTCCAAGTGGTCAAATCATGTCAGCACCAGGACCATCTCAAAGACCTTGAGAAGGTGTTCTGTTTCCTCCGTTCCCAAAACCTGAAGATGAACCAGTTGAAGTGCGACTTCGGGGTCACCTCTGGGATGTTTTTGGGCTTTGATGTTAGATACCGAGGTATTGATATCGACCCAGAGAAGATCAAGGCCATCAGCCAAATGCCTCCCCCAAGAAACATTCGGGAACTTCAAGGCCTCCAAGGCCACATAGACTATATACGCTTATTCATCAAGAATCTGGTCAGCAAGTGTAATCCCTTTTCCCGGCTCATGAAGAAGGGTGTCGCCTACGAATGGGATGAAGAGTGTCGGACCACCTTTGAGGAAATAAAGCAGTATCTGCTCCAACCTTTGGTTTTGATGCCACCCGTCACTGAAAAGCTGCTGGTCCTTTACATGACCACCCTGGAAAGATCCCTCGGTGCACTGCTTTCCCAGAAGAATAACGAGGGTACCGAGAATAGTCTCTACTATCTCAGCCACATGCTTCTCGATACGGAGGTCAGATACTCCCGTATCGAGAAGAGCTTCCTTGCGCTCGCCTTCTCCGTATAGATGTTGAGGCATTACATGCAGCACTGTGAGGTACAATTGGTCTCCCTGGTAGACCCATTGAAGTAAATCCTGAACCGCCCCATGCTGACTGGCCGACTATCACAGTGGGCGGTGATTCTCCAGTAGTTTGATATCAGGTTCGTACCTTTGAAGTCCATTAAGGGGCAGGAGTTGGCAGACTTTTTAGCTACCCATACAACATCCGCGGATCAATCCATGGACATGGATTTTAATGATGAGACGATCCTCTCAGTCGATCATGCCGTCCCGTGTTGGCAAATGCATTTCGACGGTGCCTCCCGGAGCCCCACCGGTAGGAGGCTCAATGATCCTAAGCTCAACAGAGTGGGCTTGGGTATTTTCTTCATTACCCCTGCACAATCCGTCCTACCATACTCGTTCCTATTGTCAGAAGGCTGTACGAACAATGAGGCAGAGTACCAGGCACTCATCATCGGCCTCGAGTTGGCCCTTGAGATCAATGTGCCCCATCTACATGTGAAAGGAGATTCTGAGCTGGTAATCAAACAGGTTAATGGCGTCTACGTCGTTAGGAAGCAGGAGCTTGTACTGTTGCTGGAGTACACCCTCCACCTAATGGCCCATTTCTCTTCTCGACCAGAGATCACCCATGTACCACGGTCACAGAACGGTCAAGCAGACACCTTGGTTGGCTTAGCCGCATCGCTCGCAAAACCCGAGCAAGATGATTTGATCATACATGTGGCACACCAGAGAGTCATTTCCCCCGTAAAACAAGAGGAAAATGATGGCCTGCGGGTAAGTCATATCACCGCCGGACCCTCTACGTCAGGGGTCCCGGGTTCATCAGACACAGTGGTTGAAGCCACTCCTGACTGGAGGGAACCTTTTGTCGAGTATCTCCAAAATGGTTGCCTCCCGGAGGACCGGGACGAGCGCGAGGGAATCCGATGCCGCACGCTGCAATTTACCCTCCAGAGCGGCCCCAGTTTTGAACAGATCCTTTATAAGCAAATCTTCGATGGCGTCCTCCTCCGTTGCATTCAGGGAGTAGATATTCCTCAAGTTATGCAAGAGGTTCACACCGGTTCCTATGGCGCCCATCAAGCTGGGCCAAAGCTGTCCCATCAAATCCGGAGGTTGGGGTACTTCTGCCCCTCTATGATACCCGATTGTATTGGGTATTCCAAGAGATTACATGCGTTCCAAGTTCAAGCCAACTTCCTACATCGGCTGCCGGAGCCCCTCCACCCCACCAAGTACTCTTGGCCATTTGTGGTATGGGGACTTGATGTAATGGGACCATATCCACTGGCAACAGCCCGCCAGTGTAGGTTCATCCTGACTGCTACAGATTTCTTCTCCAACTAGGAAGAGGCAGTTCCACTCATTGAGGTCAAATCCCGTTCCATCGTCGACTTTGTAAGCTCCAATATTATCCACCGGTTTGGGGTCCCTCACGTTGTCCTCACCGATAACGACACCAACTTCCGAGTGGCTGAACTGAAGAAATTGTACACCATGTATGGCATCCGTTTGAACCATACCTCCCGCTACCACGCACAGGCAAAGAGACAAGTCAAGGCGTTCAACAAAACCCTCTCTAACATTCTGCAGAAGACGGTTGGTCAGAATAAGAAAAGTTGGCCAGACAAGCTCCCCAACACCCTCTGGGATTATCGGACGATGACTCACAACTCTACCCAGGTGACCCCATATTCCCTGGTGTATGGAGCTGAGGCCATCCTACACATTGAGATCCAGCTACCATCGTTATGCACTGCAGTCTATGATCACCAGACATCAGATGAGGTAGCCGAAATCCGTCTAGCGGAATTAGACGCACTGGATGAGAACCGGCTTCGTGCCCTGCACAATCTGGAAAGGCATCAGGATAAGATAGTGAGGGCCTTCAAAAAGAATGTTTGTCTCCGTTGTTTTCTACAGGGTGACCTAGTACTGGCCCTTCGAGCACCAATGATCACCGGTAGGAAAACGCCCAAGTTAGAACCCAAATGGGAAAGCCCTTTCATCATCTATAAGGTTTACCCCAATGGAGAATACTCCTTGGTGACCACGGATGGAGAGCGCATAACCCCTCCCACCAATGAAAAGTTCCTCAAGCGATACTTTGCCTTGGGAAAAAGGGTCCTACATGACCTTAAACTGCATCTTCGTCCTGCAAGATGATAAACAGAAAAATGGTCCGAGCTCTATGACCTTAAACTAAGATCTCCCCCTGTCCTTACTATAAGACGTTAAACTACAAGACAGTCAGGCCTTCCTGACCGAGGATCATCCTCCGGCCCCTTATCCTCCTCGGGCCCCCAGCCCCCGTCCTTACTGTAAGACGTTAAACTGCAAGCCAGTCAGGCCTTCCTAACCAAGGCTCAGCCTTAGGCCCCTTGGCCTCCTCGGGCCCCTATCCTCTATCCTTACTGTAAGACGTTAAACTGCAAGCTAGTCAGGCCTTCCTGACCAAGGCTCAGCCTCAGGCCCCTTGGCCTCCTCGGGCCCCCGACACCCATCCTTACTGTAAGACGTTAAACATCAAGCCAGTCAGGCCTTCCTGACCGAAGCTCAGCCTCAGGCCCCTTGGCCTCCTCGGGCCCCTGGCCCCCGTCCTTACTGCAAGACATTAAATTGCAAGCCAGTCATGCCTTCCTGACCAATGCGTAGCCTAGGGCCCCTTGGCCTTCGTCGACTCAGACTCTCTTATGGGATTGTACGGTGTGGTGTGGGATTACATCCTCATCCACATCGGGTTACCCGCCGTACCGTACATATACCCAGTTGAGACACATTTATCGTCCAGAAAAATGCTAAACCGCGCCTCAAGAACTACATGTTGCTCGATTCCCATCTTAATGGGATACGTAGGAATGCTCATACGCCTCGTCTTGATCCCAGACCCAAGCTTTTATCTTCCCCTATCCCCCCTGGGGATAGTTTCCTTGGAGGATCCTTGCGTAGTGAGGAGTAGGCTTTCTTATCCCCGCTCATACAACCCCGCTTGTACAAGGATATTAAGGGTTTCACCATGTGACACCTCCCGTTATTCTATCCTCCCACATCCTCACCGCATGACGCTAAACTGCATGGCCTTCAAGAACTACGTATGGAATGATTCCCATCCTAATGGGATATGTTGGAACGCCCGGGCATTTCGTCCGTTGGCCCAGCCCAAAAGCCAAATTCTTCCCCTCGGGTCAAGATATATGGCAGGGTGCAAACTTTTTCCCCAACTCACATAGAGCAAGCCTCGACCCGTCTGCACACCCCCTGGAGATGTTTTCCTTTTTCGTGGATGGATACAGCTATGCTTCACCCACTCCTTGACTGGGATTCCATCATTTCTGCACACCCGGAGGGACCCCCAAGAATGACCTGGGTACTACGCCCAAGGGCTATCCTACCGATACAAGCCAACACCCCCGAGGGTTTTCAAGAAACAATCCGATACAAGTCCCGCGTTGTGAATTTGGTCAACGGTCGATGCTCATTTGTTAATCCCATATCAGGTCACCATAGGAATGCTGTGTTTCAAACATGGTCAACAGTGTCCTAGATCTTCGAGTCTACCCCGAGATGTCCCATACATCGAGTGCAGTGATTTGTTCTACCGCATCGCGAAGTGACAAACTTCCCTCTGTGTGGTTCTAGTGGTCGGGCCCACGACCCCGAATCCCCCTTAAGGAATGTACTGCGTGGTGTAGGATTATGTCCTCATTCATGTTAGGTAACTTACCATGCCGTACACACCCCCTAATTAGATATAGTTATCTCTTTCCCCATCCTCATGTAAGACGTTAAACTGCAAACTAGTCAGGCCTTCCTGACTGATGCCTGACCTTAGGCCCCTTTTCCTTCTCGGGCCCCTTCCGCCCAACCTCTTACCCGGGATGTACGGTGTGATGTGGGAATATGTCGTTATTCACATTGGGATCATGTACCATTCCGTACGCCTTCCCTCACGAGGTCCACCCTCAGGCCCCATGGCCTCCTCGGGTCCTCGGCCCTCGTCCTCACGGCAAGACGTTAAACTACAAGCAGTTCAGGCCTTCCTGACCAATGCCTAACCATCAGGCCCCTTGGCCTTTTCAGGGCCTCGTCGCATGTCTTCTCTTATAGGATTGTACGGTGTGGTGTGGGACTATGTCCTCATTCACGTCGGTATCATGTACCATG
This sequence comes from Viscum album, assembly GCA_963277665.1. Classification (NCBI taxonomy): domain Eukaryota; kingdom Viridiplantae; phylum Streptophyta; class Magnoliopsida; order Santalales; family Viscaceae; genus Viscum; species Viscum album. The sequence goes on from OY728123.1 coordinate 1,102,307,288, forward strand.
TCGTTCGCCTTCCCTCACGAGGCCCAGCCTCATGCCCCTTGGCCTCCTCGGGTCCCCGGCCCTCGTCCTCACTACAAGACATTAAACTGCAAGCAGGTCAGGCCTTCCTGACCAATGCCTAACAATCAGTCCCCTCGGCCTTTTCGGGCCCCGGCCCAGGCCCTCTCTTATAGGAGTGTATGGTGTGGTGTGAGATTATTTCCCCATTCATGTCGGTTTCTTCACCGTACCGTACACCTCCCTTGTTTGGGGGTTTATTACTCCCCTCCTCGTCTCTTATGACGTTAAAATACATATAGAGAACTATGTGCGACTTGATTCTCATCCTCATGGGATACGTATGACCACCTGAATGTCTAGGATTTGGGTCCAGCCCCATCTCTCGGGAATCTTCATCCCATCTTGGCCCCTTGGTCCACCCTCCCTCCATGAGAGGATTATACGGTGTGGTGTGGGATTATGTCCTCATTCACGTCGGTCTCTTAATTACCGTGCCATGTACCTCTCATTATCGAGCTATTTCGTCGACCCTTTTCAGTGGTTCACCAATGTGCCTAAGAGTACTCTATTTTATTACATGGAATGCCAAGCTTTACTCGGACACGTCCGCACCCTCTTTCTAGGTATTGTGTATCCCTGCATCAGGGCTTCCATCATCTTTCACACCCAGAGGGACCCCCACGAACTGACTGGATACTACGCCCAAGGGCTCTCCTACTGTTACGGGCCAACGCCCCCGAGGGTTTCAGACAAAAAATCGATAAAAATCCCGCATTGCGAATATGGTCAGCGGTCGATGCTCGTTTGTTGTTCCCACCTTAGGATAATGTGATATGGACGCTGCATTTCCACCATGGATAAAAATTTTCCTCTATCGCCACGCCAAACCATTAAGCCCAAAATGTCGGGTACACGATTCACACCCTTCATCACTTCATTATGTCCAAGTAGAGTCTCAGAACTCTTGGTACTTTTCCTCTGTGCACGTTTGCGCGTTGGGGAAGCAACCCGTGTCAAAGGTGTCCTTTGGGGCTCTCTACCAACTCCCCTTTGATGGGCACCCCAAGTATTGTAATAAGGATGCCCCCCATTGTTTCCCACACTGAGTTTATCTCACGTGGGATTAGGGATCGGGTTGATGTCTGTGCTAACTTGGGAAGTCGTTACCATTCATGGTCCGAGATCTAAGACCATAAACTATGATCCATCTAGAAATACGTTCAGCTTGATTCCCATCATCATGGGATACGTAGGACCTCCCGGACGCCTTGTCTTAGGGTCCATCCCATTTAGGGAGTTAGTCTCTACCCCCTTGTTTCACCTCTTACCTCTATATAGGCCCCTCGGCCTAAGGTCTCCCTCTCCAAGTGGTGTACAATGTGATGTGGGATCATGTCTCCATCAATTGTGTTTTATAACACTGCACACATTCCCCACCTAGAATCGCCTCTGCTATGTCTGCGTTGCATGACGATAAAATGCACCCTTGGTCCTGTCACACAACCCTGAACTGTGACATTATCATCCTAGCCGCACGATAAAAAACGGAACTCCATTTTGTTGACCTCGTTATAGAGGACATCATGTTTGGTATTGGTCACGTGCCAAGCCATTTGTCAACGCCTATCACGGCTTGATTCTAGTGGCCACACCACGACCTACTACTCTAGGCCTGTCGCTTCACAAAAATAAAACCACTCACCTTAAAGGAAAAACAAGATTTATCAAATTCCTGCTTCTTTTAGTGCAAGGGCCACACCCGCACTCCCCTTTTCCCCTAGTAATGGTATCTCACCACGTCACCTTTCAGAACTATATATGGCTTGATTCTCATCCTCATGAGATACGTAGGAGCGCCCGGGCACTTCCCCGCGGGCCCAGCCTACCCTTTGTGTTCGGTCCCTCGACTCAAGCATTTCCCTAGAGAACGCATGGTATGTAGGGCTTAGGTCCTCATTCACATCGGGATTTGTTTCCTTATGTCCCCTGCTCCCTTTACCCATTTATTGTCTAAGATCTATCAAGAACTACGTGAGGCTTGATTCTCATCCTTATGAGATACGTAGGAGCACCCGGGCCCTTCCCCATGGGCCTAGCCTAACTTTCTCTTTCGGTCCCTTGACCAAAAACCTCTCCAAATGAGGTCGTGCGGTATGATATGGGATTGTGTCCTCATTCGCATCAGGTTGTTCACCGCACCGCACACACCCCCTATTCCCATTCACTCTTGGTGTTTGAGTTACTCCACCATGTGCCTCTTTTGTTTCCTCCCGCCCTTTGGTCCGAATTCTACGACCCTAAACTAATATATCCTTATGGGAAAGGACTCTGCTCCCTCTATCTAATACATCTCATTGTCGTATTCAGATGTGTTTTGACAAAGAGCCCGAAGTGTGGGATTTTCATGGGGACATTCCCCTCGTCCCATGACCAAGCTTCGTGAGCTCTCTATTTGGATCCTCATCCTATTCCACATCCAAAAGGACCCTCAGACGACATGGATACTAGGCTTAAGGGCTCTCCCAAAATGCTGGACCTAAGGGCCCTCCAATCGTTTCGGGCCAACGTCCCTACGGATCTCTGACAACATTTGTGACATGGTCCTGTGTTTCGAACATGGTCAACGGTTGACCCTCATTTGTCTATCCCCATTCTAGGCTAACGCGATATGGATACTGGGTTTCTGCCACAGTCAACAGTTATTCTCCATCGCCACGCTGCCATCATCATGATCTGAATCTCGAGTGCCATGATTCACACATTTCCACTTCCTCATGTTCAAGTGGAATTCCATCATACTCGGCTCTTTCTCTTCACGCATCTAGGTGCGCTAAATTATCATGTTAGTGTCATTGGTCAGGTATTCACTGAGTGTCCCTTTTCCCTAACCTTCCCCTTTCTATGTCGGGAATGTCCCACCACTACTTCTTGTTTCCCACACCGAGCATGAATCATGTGGGCTTAGTAGTTTTGGCAGGATTTGTACCCACACGGTCGGGCTTCTCATCATCCCGCATGACATTAAACTGCACTTGAAGAACTACGTATGTCTTGATTCCCATCCTCATGGGGTATGTATGAATGCCCGACCACTCTACTTCAAGCCCATCATAATCCTCACTCTTGGTCCCTCGACCTGAAGAGTTTCCTCCAGGGGTATGTGGTGTGATTTGGACTCCAAGTCCTCATTCACATCTGTTTCATATCTACCGCACCACATGCTCCCTGGGATATTCCCTTTTATTCCTCATCCTATCATATGACGTTAAACTACAGGAGTCCATATGTCCTCAACGCATGACACTAAACTGCGGTTCTACCCTGAACAAGTTCAGGATGCCCCATGTTAATCATGGGATGCACCAGAGCCTCTACCAGAGAGGATTTCACCTGTCAGTGTTGGTCTATAACTGCATTGTTCTTCCAGAACTACGTATGTCTTGATTCCCATCCTCATGGGATATGTAGAGACACCCTGGTATATTGCCTAGGGTCAAGACCATAGAATCATTAATCCCATCATTCCCCTTTCCGGCCCCCTCGTCGGACCCCTTTCTTGAGAGGCCCTGTCCCAAAGAAGGAAGGATCCATGACCAATCCAACGTGCCCATCGGGCGTACTCCCACCATGGTGGTTTAACTACCTATGTGTTGGATTCTGTTCAGACAAACCATCATTCTAGATTCCATGCTTTTTGTTCCCCTTATTCGGACCCTCGTCCCCTTTCATGTCTGAAGGGACCCCCTAACGGCCTGGTCTCATGCCACATCGGCTCACCTACCATCCTGGGCCAACGTTCCGGAAGACTGGTCATGTTTGGTAGGACCCCCTAACAGTATGGATGTTTGACCTATGGTCCGCCAACTGTCCTGGGTCAATGTCCCGAAGCATTGACCGACAATATTTGTGACATGGTCACATGTTTCGAACATGGTCAATGGTTGACCCTCATTTTTGACCCCATTACAGGCTAACACAGTAAGGATACCACTTATCGTCCATGGTTAATGGTTGTCCCTTATTGTCACGCCATCCCCATAGCGCTCCGAATCTTGGGCATCGTAATTCACGCTTCCCGTTTGCTTCTATTCGAACTGATTCCAGTGCCACTGGTGTTGCACCATTCGTACGTGAGGGCATGCTGAAGAAATGGTAATTCGGATGTTCTGAAAAGTTCCTTCTCCGGTCAAGCCTCTCCCATCTTTCAGAAGTCCTGATTGGTAATCCAAATCCCGGATGCACGGAGCATGGTCTCCACTCCTATGTTAGGTGGGACGAGAAGGAAACTATCTCATATTTCTCACATCGGGCTCGACCCACGTGGGCTTAGGGAATTATCACTGAATGTCCCGCAAACATTGTAGGGATGTAACGAGGCGATTCAAACAGTGGAAATCGTGCGCGCTATGGCATTCAAAACAAAGAAAGAAGAAATTGAAGCACTAAAGTACCAATAAAAGGTTTTTGGTTTGTTACAATACCCGGGCGTCGACTCCCCCCATGGACGGGTTGACCCTGTCAAAAGAGCGTTGCAGCTCCGCCACCCGTTGGCTTATGGCGTCCAAGGCTTACGGCTACTGAATCAGCTCCCACTCCTCCTCAGTAGTGGCAGGGCGCAGTTCGTCAGCCTTGGCTCTGGCCCTCTCTACCCCAGCCTGAATGACAACCATCTTTTCAGAAGCCTGCCTCATAAGCTCCTCTACCTCTACCAGCTGGGCCTTTAACTGGAAGATCAGCTCATATTTCGCATTAAGAGAGGCTAAGTGCTCATCCTCCCGGGTCTGCAGCTGTTGGACCTCACTTTCAGCCTCCCAGAGCTTCGTGATTCTTATCACCTTCCTCCGCTGCCAGCCCATGTTGAGCCCATGATCATGCTATCGGATCTTCTCAGCCATAAGATCTCGGATGAGCACGTGAGGACGTTGGGAATCCACTCCGCCAACGCACAGTACACGCAGCCGTGAGTGAAGTCTGTCTATTTCGTCCAGCCACAACGATTTGGGGGGTGTCCTTGATGAAGCGCGTGATTAGATTTCATGACCTGCGGCGGACTATGATGTTGACTTCGTCGTCGGAGGCCGTTTCGTCCCAGTCTATGTGATTGGCAAGCTCGTACGCAGGATACGCCTGCACGAAGTCCTCAGTGGGATCTGCATCTGGCGTTGAATCCAACGCGACATCTGGTGCCGAAGCAGGCGCCACAGGACTAGGACCGGCCGACCGATCCTCTTCATTGGAGTCCACCTCGATGACCTCAAGCACGACCCCACTGGTGGTCCCACCAGTGATGATGTGTGTTGCAGCTTGGGGAGATGGGGGGACTATCGCCACCATCACCGGCATGCCCCTAGGAGGGATGCCACCAAACATCCCAACTAGTCTTGTCACAGCATCCCACGTCATTCGAAGAACTATACGACAAAGAGGGACATAAATGTTAGTTGTCATAGTCTATATATGACGACAAGTAAACCAGTAGAGGAAACATATGGAGATCGACCTCCTAGTGCTTCTCTTGAGCCGGTACTGACCGGACCCTGAGGCGAGGCCCTCCGTATACTGTTGGAATGTCTGGAGATTCCAGTGGAGCCACCTCGGGTGCTCTGGTACCACCAGACGCGGAACTGGACGCAGCCATAGGCATGAGTTCTGAAGGTCCCGCATCATCACCCGCCAAGGGGTGAGAACGAGGCCTACGAACAAGTTCCTCCTACATGGCTTAAACATCAGTGAGAAGTCCATAATGACCCAAGAACGGACCATAAGGAAAGAAGTTCAGAATGCTACCTCGAGAGCCTCCGCGAAATCGTCGGAATCTGAGCCGTGATCTCTGACCCCGCCCTCCTCCAATGGGCTCCCTCCTCCAGCCTCATCCTCTCGAGAGGAGTCCTCTGACTCTTCCAGTAGGGGGAAGAGCTCCCTTAGATCGGCGGCTATTAACTGTGGGGGGACCGTTCGATTCAGCAGTTCCCTCACCTGGTCTGTCATTGGGCAAAGGACACCACTAGAGTGAACGTAATCCTCCAGGTCGTCCATGTATTGCTCTACCTTTGCCGGAGATGCCATGAAACCAGCCCAGACTGGGCCTATGCCCGGTAATTCCATCCTAAGGTGATTCAGGTGGGCCCATATCTCGGGTGGGCTGAGGAATTTCCGGTTGACATCCCAAATGTCCCAGGCTTCTTGGAAGACGACATCCTCTGCCATGTCGATATGACGCAGTCGCTTCCCCGGGACCTGAGTAAAATATCATACGAAATCTCCTCGGTGGCCGCCCCTCTGGAGGGCCCTGCTCTTCCGGAATCACCAGATCTTCCGCTTCTGCCACAACCTCGACCGGTACGGGTCTCGCTGCTATGGCAGCCCTGGCACTGCGAGAGGCCCTAGCTGCCCTCCGACCCCGACCTCGAGATATAGGAGGCTCACCGTCACCGATCCAAATAGTTGGATGCATCAGCATCTCCCCTGGGTAAGAAGCTTCCCATCTAATGGCATACTCCCTCACCAATCCGAAAGTAGCGGTGGATGGAGGCAATGGAATTCACATCTTCGCATCTTCCCGGGTGAACATGAGCCACATCTACCTCATCACACACGGGTGCTCCTTGTGATGCACCTCTGAGTAGACCTGTGGGGATAGCTGCTGGAGGCATCAGAACTGCCTCGCAAGCCGATGCGGGGTGTACGGTTCACAGAGTGGCTCACGATCTACTCATGCCACCCAAACTCCACCTTGAAAGGCCTGGAGGAAACCCTGATGTTCTTCCGTTCCCCGCCCGTTGTCAGTATGTACCCCCATCGGCAATGGGAAGGGGTGGAAATTAAACTCATCATCCCTCCACACCCGATTCAACACCATCGGCACAGTTAGTTTGAACCGGAAGCTCCCGACCACATTCAGGATGGAGGGGAGGAAGATTGATCCCGGCTGCGAAGTAGGGTTTGGATACTCATAGATCCCCCTGATGTGCGCAGCAATCCACCCATACAGGAGGTGGAAGGGCCCGCATATCCTTGGTGGATTCTTGACCTCGCTAATGTGCCGCAGCATTCTGTATAATTTGGCGAGCATTGGAATCCCCAGATTGACCCGCGGCCCCATGGCCAACATGGACGCCATAATAAACGAGCTGGGCCGCACCCCCATGCTTGTATCCCTCACCGGTAGAATCCAACCACAGATGAGAGCCACGATGAACGCCGCCAGCTTGACTATTAGATGTTGTTCAGTGCTGACACTAAAACCCCATGTCTTCCATTGGCTTTCCTCCAAGACCCGCCAATACAAGTTCTCCTTACCCTGTTGGTCCACCCTCGGACAAGTTTGAGGCCTCGGAGGGAACTCTCGATTCTCTAGGAAATTCAGGAAGCACTTGAACCATTTCTTAAAATGGACATCCCTCACTGCCTCCCTGTCCTCTCCAAGTACGAGTGCCATCAGCACTGACGCCAGTTGCGACATTTTCTCTGTATCCTCCCATGCGCTCATGACAGGGAGGAACTCATCATACATGGCCCCCAAGATCGGAACCCTAGAAATCTGGTGGAAATCCCACAGGCTGATGCCCACCTCCCCATGATGCAGGTGAAAGGTATTGGTCCTAGATGACCATCTCCTCAGGAATTCCGGCATTAGTTGTTTCGGTTGGTAAATGTGGAATTGGGAGGCCCATGCCGCCTCATATAACCCCACTCTCTTCAGATCGGCCCCAAACTCCTCGCATGAGGTGCCTACCTAGTAGGCTGTGGCCCAGTCATCAGAAAAGTTGCCGCCCCGGTGCAGGTCCCACTCATCGGACCATCCTTTGTTCGAATCCTGCAAAGACGCCTTCATCATGGTACGTTAGAGAGGAGGGGACGTCTCTGGTTGTAGTGTCTTCCCGTCAATATTGTTCACGTGGTTGTAGAGACAGTCAGTGGTAACGGGTGTGAAGTCCTCCTACGCATGACCATAGGCCTCCCTAAACCATTGGTGCTGACATGGCGTGCTCCTAAACCACAAAACTGGTTCGTCCCTACTCGCCTCAGGGATGAAGACGTAACCCCTCAACCCGAAGCCGTACAATGGTAGCTTCTTACACTGCGTATAATTCTTCTGATCCTCTGATAGTAGATCTGTCAAAGAAGCATGGTCCGAGTGGCTTCGGACCATCTCCCCAAGGTCTGGACAGTTGGCCATCTCTTCCCGACGGGCGGCGTCTACAAGCACCCCCAATACAGCTTCTCGATGGGCCATTTCAGTTACGGCACTCAGAAAAGAATTTTTTCAGAACGGATCACGATGTTGGATCGCAAAGACGGATAGTGAAGGTCGGTCGCGAGACCAAGCCATGGAGTCTGGCCTAGGCTAGCAAACAAGAGTTCGCTTGGCACGGTCGCGGAGTCAGAGACCCGCGGTTTGCCACGAAGCTCGACTCACGGAGAGCAGGTGCGGAGTACGCGGAGTTTCGCGTAATCAAGAGCACAAAAAGACAAGGAAATTGCATGAAGACAAAGGAGGTCGACCCCCCTAATTATAGGTGGAAAACCCAGAGCATCAAAGCGCGCCTCACCCATACGGAGCATCGCGGCACGTCCGGATCCGTGGCCCCGGTCAGCACCACGGGCCCTCTTCGTGAAGTCGCATCGCGAAACGCTGAAGATTTTGGCGATTTTCCCTCAGACTTCGACCCTTCACCCTCCCCGGCTCCAAGTCTGAGGGGAGGGGGGGAATTTGTTGGTGCCAAAATATTGCACGAAATGAATGGACGAAAAAGAAGGTCATCACGCTGCCTCAGGTAGCACCGACGCGAAGTACCCCGAGCATCGCGGTCTCGAGAAGCTCCAGAGGTGGTACCTCTCCGCGAAAGAATTTGACGTTTGCAAGCTCGCCGCGAAGCTCCAGAGGCAGTACCTCTCCGCGAATGAATTTGACATTCGCGAGCCCACTGCAAAGCTATAGAGGCAGTACCTCTCTGCGAACGAATTTGACGTTCATGAGCCCACCACGAAGCTCCAGAGGCGGTACCTCTCCATGAACGAATTTGACGTTCGTGAGCCCACGGTGAAGAACCGGAGGCGGTACCTCTTCGCGAATAAATTTGACGTTTGCGAGTGCGCCACGAAGCACTGGAGGCGGTGCGGGAGTTCTGATTCGCGGCGCCCCTTGCCTATAAATACTGGGCTCCCCCTGAGTCCCAGGGATAGAAAATCTAACCATTCGGCTTCTCCTCTCCCGAATAACAAAGCACCCTTTTCCCCCAGGAATCATGAGCTCCAAGAGGTACTTCTACTTCACGTGATTCCTTCTCTTTGTCTCGTTTTGAGCCCCTCTTCCTAGAGGGATGCCCTTCGTGAAGCTCAAGGGCATTCATGAAAGAGGGGGATTCCCAAGGGAACCCGAGAAGCCGCGGAGCGTTTATGCTTCGTGAAACACCCAACCTGTACTAGTGATCCCTATGCTAAGGCAGGATCGCTACACATCACGAAGCACACTGCTTCGCAACACCCTTCTTCGCGAGGCACCTCCTCTTCACGAGGCCGTGCTCTGCAAATACTGTTTTACTTTGCGAAGCACCCTCCACTCACACATATGCCCCATGCTAAGTCCAAGGCACTCCGCTTCGCTAAGAACACTGCTTTGCTTGGAAATTCCGCTTCCCGTGCGACCCTCCATGTATGCACGATGTTATTTCAAAGTCCCATGGACAATACTACTCATAGCGTTGCTTCGCCCAATGCTTCTTCATATAGGCACGCTAACGGCTATTTCTTCTTCGCATAGCCACGCTAACGTGGACCCCTCGATGGTTCGATCTACAACCCCCCTTGACCACGGACTTTCTGGTACCTTCCCCCCCAAGGAGCAATGAGTACCCGTTATGTATGTCCTAGGGCATGTGGAATGAACCCACCTCATCCGAGCTGCAGGACGTTAAACTGCCAAGCACCACGTCATCAACACATGACGTTAAACTGTGATCCGACCTCGTGCCTCGCACGAAGGGTCCCCCAGCTCGAACATTTTTTACGCCACTCGTCTCCATGGGAGTGGAATCACCCCTCCACAAGGGATGATATCCTACTTATTAGAGCGGCGTATGTTCTTAGGAAAAGGGCGACCCTAGTTCCCCAACAGATGACTGCACCCCTGCCTCTCCGTACTTCCCCACTACCAAGGTCAGTGGAGGGTGTGATAAGGAACGAGGCACCTCCCATCATTGGTCCCAAATCCTTCTTTCGCTACGCTTTGCCGCACTTCAGTCCTCCATCATGGAGTAAGTCCCAGCACTAATGGGCACCTAATGTGTAAGCCCCTCTTCGCTTCTCACGGACGCACCCTTCGCGGCGTGATCGTCAGGTCCTTGTTGTATCTTGTTTCTCACAACAAGCATGACTCACGTGGGCTTAGAGTGGGCATTGGCCATGACAATACCTCATCCAGAAAGACGTTAAACTGCATTCCCTCGTCCAGCATGACGTTAAACTGTATGCCCTTGTCCTGCATGACATTAAACTGCACACCCATTTGAACTATGAGGTCTTTGATCCAGGTCAAGTCATGGAACGTAGGAAGCCTCCACAAGGTTCACCCCCACCCTTCATCCAATTCACGTCGAGTTCTGCCTTCGTCCAGCATGACGTTAAACTGCATTCTAGTCTGATGGCAAGCCGTTGTCACAATCCGAACTATGGGGACTTTGATCCATGTCAAGGCATGGTACGTAGGAATCCTCCACGTGGTTCAAGCCCACTGCCCGTCTTTTATTCACGTCAGGGTTCACTCTCGTCTGGCATGACGTTAAACTGTATTCCAGTCCGACGGAAAGCCGTTGTGACCAATCCGAACTACGAGGGCTTTGATCCATGTCAAGGAATGATACATAGGAAGCCTTCACGAGGTTCAAGACCACCACTAGTGGACCCCAGGGAATAATTTCACGTCGGTTCACCGATGAAACCCTTTGAACTACGAGGTCTTTGATCCATGTCAAGGCATGGTACGTAGGAAGCCTCCCTGAGGTTCAAGACTATCTCTCATTGGACCAAGGTCCACCTTCACGTCGGTTCACTGACGAATTCCATCATTTGAACTACGAGGTCTTTGATCTATGTCAAGGCATGGTACGGTAGGAAGCATCCTCAAGGGTCAAGCCCATCTCTCATTGGACCAAGGTCCACCTTCACGTCGGTTTTCTGACGAATTCCATCATTTGAACTACGAGGTCTTTGATCCATGTCAAGGCATGGTGCGCAGGTAGCCTTCAAGAGGTTCGAGCCCACCACCCATCAGACCAAGGTCCACCTTCACGTCGGTTCTCCAACAAAGCCCCTCTGAACTACGTGGTCTTTGATCAATGTCACGGCATGGTACGTAGGAAGCCTCCACGAGGTCCAAGCCCACCACCACTAGGACCCTCCTGGTCCTCCTCATTCACGTCGGCCTTCCGATGTCCAAACTAAACTACATGGTCTTTGACCCATGTCATGGAATGGTACGTAGGAAGCCTCTCAGAGGTTCAATCCCACCACCTGTTTGTCACTCCGACCTTCTTCACCTCGGTTCATCCACACCCGGGAAGCCTAGTGTGTAAGCCCCACACCATTTGGACCAAGGTCCACCTTCGTGTTGGTTCACTGACGCATCAGACCAAGTCCCACCTTCACTTTGGTTCGCTGACGACATCCATCGGACCACGGTCCACCTTCATGCCGGTTCACCAACACCATCCCGAACTATACAGACTTTGATTCCCTGCCACGGGGATACGTAGGAAGACTCTTCAAGGCTCAAGCCCAACTTCAATATCGCCCTTGCGATGGTCCCTTGCCATTCCCCCCTCGACTTCATTCATCCATCCATCATCCACCCTGATTCTCACCCGGACCGTCATATCCCGGTGAGACCATGTCGGTCTGCTCCTCTTCACAGCCGCCCATGGGATGGTCCCGGTATCGGCACCCCTTCAAGGAAAATTCCCCAATCCGATCCATTCTTGCTAATGCTCTGATCGGGCTGATCCGTCTCCGCTGGACGTTAAACTCTCGGCATACCCTATGTTAAACAGAGGAAGCTGAGGAAAACCTCAGACATATGTCTATGGCATATAATTCCCGGCGCTCGATGTGGGATGCCTCAGGCTTCCACGTCCTCGAGAAGCCCTGTGACCAGGGATAATAGATAGAAATGCCAGGCCCCCAGCACCCAGACACGCTACTGATGCCTCAACGTGACTACTCCCCCGACTGAAGGTTGCTGCCCGGACCGGACCCTTTGGAATGTCCTGACAGAAGCAGTGTAATTAACCGGCGTCCATGGAAACATGGCACTAGGAAGAGTTTCACGAACAATGTATTAAATCTATGAGGGAGACCCGGACTAGGAGACGAGTTCTGAGGAGGAATCCGCAGAAGGAAAAACCGACATCCCATCATCCCGTTTTGATCAAGGAGAAGACGTCCCTAAATAACGAGAGAATGTTGCCCGCCTTTGGAAAGCGGGAATGCGGGGAAACAGTGCAGAGCGTCATCCTCCGTGGACAAACGGATACGCGTACCTCGGCGAAAGAATCAGAAACAATAATGTTTTTTTATGTAAAAATAAAAATATCATAAACATGTACGGTTTTGATAAAACAAATTTAATGTGGTGTTATATAGTTTATATTTTTGACTATAAATATTCATTATAAATCTAAAACTGTTTCCTACATTATGGTTTATTTTAAATTATTTTTATACATCAAATAACTTAAATTATTAATGACACAATAATGATGTAGTGTTTTCTTCATTAATAAATGATTTTAAAAAATAAGATTATAAAGAATAAAATAATATCCAAAACCTTTACAATTCTTATTGGATGATTTTATTTTGACCACAAGTGATCTTATATTCAATTTCAATATGTTTGGAACATTTAGAAACCGAAAATAATTTTATAATAAAATAATATTTTCACACATTCCTAAAGAGCCCCTCATCCCCCTTATAAAAAGACCTCAGCTCTATCCCATTACTCACACATATGAAGCCCATTGGATAATACAACCTCTTCTCCAATAAGCTCTAAATATCCCTCTCTTCCTCTTAGAATCCTTAATTTATTCAGATGAAATTTCGAGAAATCCTTTTTTTTCAAACCAAAGGGAGATACCCGATTTAAAGGTAACAACTTTTCTTAAGTTATTTTGTTTTATTTTTCTTCTCCAACCACATAACTCTTTTTATTATTTTATTTTATAACAAAAACAGTATCCTAGGTATATTAGTTTGTTTTTATGATATGTATATGAACTACACTTACACACACCTTCATCTAATGGGTAATTAACATATTGTTTTGTGGACGACAAACTAACACCTCACGAAATGATTATTGTTCAGTCTTCTCCTACCACCTCTTATGGTGGTAATTAATATAGCACTATATTTATATGTGATATATATTATATTTATATTGTTTCTATTCTTCTATATTTTTCATTTATAGTATACCATTATGGTTTCTATAGTGGGTAAATACGATAATCTCATTTGAGAAAGTGCGGACTATTGCGCCGCGATGTGATATGACTCATTCCTGCCATATGTGGATCATAAAAAGGATGACGTTACTAAAATTTTATATATGATATTATAATTTAATTATAATATATCTATGTATTATTATTTTTTCATTCTATTAAATATGAAATTTAAATGAAAGTAGCGTTCTTGTGTACGTACGACTTACCGTCTCCATGAACAGTGCATTTCATTTCTTACCTCCAAATTTTATGTAATATTATAAATACATGTATATAATGGATATATATGATATATATGATATATAAATCAATAATATCATTCTATATATAATTAACTTTTGACCACATGAACAACATGTAATTATAAGAAGTCAATTTCTGACTCATGTAACAAATATAAAAAAAAATGACCATTATTTACTTAAATGATTACATAATGTTTATAACATTATAATAATTGATTTAAAAGGAATTATAACATGAAAAAGGTTCTTAATAATGTATAAATTAACTTTAGTTTATTATTTAGGGGATTAAAGAACAAACGGGTCAAGTCTAACATGAGGTAAGGGACTTCATCTCAATCTCTTCTCATTGAGGCATATTTTGTTTTACACACGACTTTCTTTTATATGATCTATAAAAACATTTGACATTTCATTTCATTCAAAGGGAATATTTTACTAGGAGGTGTTTTACTAAATGAAAAAAATGTTTCTTTTAATATTAGTGGTGACAAAGAACTTTTCTACCACCACGAATATTATTTGATATATGGATTCCTTAACAATCCATAATGTTTTTAAAAGGAAAATAAATAACATATAATCATTTAAGTATTTTAGTATTGAAAATAGATTTTACAATTGATTTGTTATGTAATTATTTTTAAATTATTTATTTTTTATTGAAATTTCCAAATTTTATCTTTTCTTTATATTTGTTTTTTGTGTTATGAATATGATATGGTTCTTGGGAATTGTTACGTATACGGGTGGTTCCGTGATAAAACTATGGTGGGTGAACCCGAGATATCTCTCCAATCCATTGGGAAACATGATAAAGGTAAATGTGAATGTTTCTCCTCAGAGACTTAGGGAGTATATTGTGATGTGTATTCCTATTGTAACTCCATACGTAGTTGTGAAAGCTACATCGTAAGTTTGTTCTAGATACCACAAGTTACCTTCATGTTTTCTGCATACTATATAATTATTATGATTTTATGAGGTAAGTTAGAGAGATCAGGTTTTGTATGTACTGATGAACTAATGTTATCTTTCCTTGTTTTATATCCATTAATGAGATTTTTATGCTCATCCCACATTTTGAAATGATTTTCACAGGACTTAAAGATGAATAGGGTCATGGATGGGATCAAGGAAAAGTCATGCTATCTAAAACCTGGGACTAGACATGACTCTTTTTTTCAAGAGTTTTTATTTTATAAAGAAAATTGAAACTTAGTAGAAGTATCTACCTTGTAATTTTTCAGATGTAATGTAATATTTATGGCCTAATTTTATAAAATAATAAACCTAATAAGATCCTAAATGTGAATTATTCATATAATTCATGATTATGTAATTTTTAAGGTCGAGTACTTGTAGATATTACTCTAGAGTCATCCATTCTCACATTATTGACTAACTGGTTAATGTTTTCATTTATTTACCTGTACATATTGATTATTCCTTACCTATTCATGTATTTGAGTAATTTACATGGCATGTGTGTTCAGGTATTTACCTTTCCAATTGATTATTATTTAATTATCCAAGAATTATTCCACATTACGTAACCATTACTGAGCATTTGGTCTCATCTTTATTTTTTTTTCCTTTTACGAGTATATGTATAAGTGATCTTTGAATGAGTTTTTAGGGACCCAATTTATTTATTAGTGTTATTTACTATGTTTTACATTATTTTACAAAACGTAGAATGGGTTTCATGAATGTATCTAGTTCTCTAAAACTACTAAAATGATATGTCCATTGTTATTTTATTCCTTTTATATATGACTACATAATAAAGTAAGACATCGACTCTGAGTTATTAGGGTTAGGGTCATTAAATTGAGACATCATACATTCCTATGAGTTAATTATGAAAACATGTAATGATATCAACAGTTTTATTTTTATTTTAAAATTACAAATTTCAATCTTATATGGTTTGTTGGTATTAAAAAGTGGCATGGATTTATTTAAAGTGCTTAAAATTGAATCATGTTTCTTATACTGAGCCTTATATTAGTATGATTAGAGGAATTACTAATAGTCTAAATCCCCAGTTGTAAATTCATTCACTGCATGAATTCTAGTTTTCAAATATTCTAAGAAAAATACTCTTAGAGGTTGTTTCTATAATTATTAAATACAACCATAAATATTAACAATTGGTTTCATAAAGTGGTATAGTGAAGCATTTAACAAAGTGGAAGACCAAAAATATGTATTAACTATTTTATATTTGGATGAAAAAAGAGTTGTATTCAACCAAATAAAGATGGATTTTTTTTCAGGGAATTGAAATGTTTAGTGGGATAAATTTTGATATTATATGATGATATTCCATTTCAATTATGTTGAAAAATGGGGAGTTCTTAAATCCTTATTCCATATAAAAGGTCAAAGGAATAATATTTCGATATATTTCAAAAATATAAAGGTAATGATTGTTTAATCCCTATGAGTTGGTTTTTTATTTTTTAAAAATACGTGTTTAAGATAGACCAAGGTGCATTTCATAGAAGTTTAATCTTAATTTGGATAAATTTATTCTTGAAGGAGTCATCTCTAAATGGAAATAGGTTAGATTTTTTCAAAAGTCTCTATAAATAAGTTTATATGTATGCTAGTATGAAATATTTTAGTAAGTATTATTATACGCCATAACAACTTTGGATACATTTTATAATCTATTTGGTTGATTAATTTGGAAAATTCATGGAGCACATGTTTTTTAGAAGAATCTATATCGAGGAAAAAACTATTCCATAGAATCGCAAGCTATGCTATGGAATTTGATTGATACAATTATACACTATGTAGTTCCAAAGGTTGTTCCATGAGTAATATTTCATGAGGTGTAAATATAACCTAAAAATTATTTTGAAAATACTCCATATGTAATTGCTACTTTATTTGGTGATTTAATTAAGGTTGGTAAAAATTAATAATTGTATAACCACTATTTTGGAAACATTTGAGTGTTGAGTCACTCTAAAGGATACCACGTAGTCTCAATGATAACCCTAACATTTGTCTATGGAGATTCCATGTGAATATAGTGTACCATAGTGAAGGAGACATCATGGTGATGTGGTCATGGTACAAATCAACACAAATATATTTATTAGGAAAGTGAATAGTGTTTACTTCTTGATACAGTAGGGGAAATTTAATGCAATTTATGATGTAAAAAACTCATCATTTTCTCTAAACTTCAATATATGAGTCCATACCATATAATTAATATACATAAGATAATTTTATAGGTTATAGAACAGATGTAATTGAAATGAAAAAATGCATTGACATATATAAAGGAAAAGGTGTAGAACATGTCTTAGAAGATAGAGATATGCCAGGGGGTATATTGTGTCAAGATTACTCAAAAAACGTTTAATGGTAATTAAAAAGTTTAATAAATACATGTATTTAAACCAATAACTATATATATTTTATATGAATAAAAACCCCAACCATTAGGCATCACGACATACCGATATCCCACATCAATGATTAATAAAATATGTCATTTTCATACAAATATCATGTGATATAGAATGCATGTGTCTAGTAGTAGGTATGAGTTAATGATTACCAATTATAAATGATTCCATACTGTATAATAGATTATGTTGTAGTATTTTTAATGTTTTAAGGAGTTTTAAGGAGATCGTTATATGATCTTGTTTTATTTATATGGAAGATAAATGCGTGAGATTTATAGACCAGTTCAATAAATAGAATGCATTGTATGAGAAGAATTCCACTCTATAATATTTTTTTAGCTCACATTGTACACCATAGTGAAATGTTCTATATTGTAGTGAATGTATAAAATATTATTATAAAATATTATTACAACACCATAGAAGTAGGTATCACTCCATAGTAAATTAGTTTTCTTGAAATATTTTAAATCATATAAGGGAATTATTTTTGGGCCTTGCTCAAATTTAATGGATCTAAATACCAACATTAAAGTATGTGATAAACAAAGAAGACACTGAAATTTAAAAGAGAAATGATAAATAATTTGAACCATCATATTAAATGAAACATGACTATAAAAATACATGTATTAGTATTGGGTAGAGATCTTAAAATGGAGACATATTAAAAATACAAACCTTATAGGGAAGGGGGATTTATTGTGTTTATCAATGAAATAATGGAAATTTTTGAAACCTATATAAGATATTACCAAATAACAAGAAGAATAATAAGATATCACCATATATTAGTGATGAAGGTGAATTCCATTATTTTTTCTTAATGCAGTGTACTTGATTTTGTGACATCTCATATAATATATATTTTTGTAATAGTGATAGTCATATAAGATTATAATGGATTAAAAAAATGATTCTTGTGAAATACAATGTAATGGAGATGTGTCTCAATTTGATATTCAGAATATGTTGTGATAGAATAAAATATATAAAATTCACTCATCCCTAATTTTTTTCATTTATATATAATAGGTGATATTGTTCTTATCATGTGAGACAACGTTTTATAATTTCATATAATAGTGATAAAAGAGAGGGGAATTGTGTGGGATGTAATCTCAAGGTCATAATGAATCAACCTTGAACATTATAAGGGTGGTGATCCCTAGTTTGATTGTAATAGTTAAAACCCTAATTATTGAGATTTCATGATTTGGTATATCGATGAAGTATCAGTCACATGATCCTTGGATTCTCAAAACTATTGAACCATGTATAAAATACATATGTCATGTGATATTTATGTTGTTTCTATATCGTTCATGAAATTAACTATTATGTGGGTTTAAAAAACAGTCTCCAAACCCTTAGATAATTTATTATGATTCATTTTATTACACATTAAAAATCATTCATTCCATAGGTATTTGGTGATAGTGGATTAACGTCATTGTTTATAACTATTATCATGGAGTTAAGACGTATCATGTGATGTTGTTCCATAATTAATGGTATTGTGATGTGGACTTTGAATAATAGATTGTATCCACTTATAACAAGTCATAGATGAGGCATGTTTGAGTTTTAGGTGTGTATTATAATTTCTAAATAACATCCCCCGCTAAAATCCATTTCATAGGGATCCATGAAAGGCCTTATAATGGGAATTTTATTTCATTAATTATAATCCATTAATAAACCTACCTCATGGCCAATATTGGACTTACCATGGGAGGTTATTTAAAATTCATTATAGGTCATCAAACAACATCACACACTATTGTATGGGATTAGAGGCTTTTCTACAACCCACTTCTTCAAGTTATTAGTATTGTTGTTAAGACCATATCACATACACCCAAGGGTATGAACTACTTTTAGTGTTCACCACCCCCAATTCATTACCCGATGTTTGAATATTCCAACTGATCTGATACTAATTTTATGTCCCTCAAGGGCCTTAATTGAATGATACCCTAAAATGGATGAATCAAATCATGTAACACAATCCCATTTAAATCACTTTTTTACCTCTCAATACTTTGTTGATATTGAACTCTAAACTAAAAGACTCACACTATTTAATCTTCTTTTCAATGTAGATATGAAAAACACTATGATTGGCCATTTGCATAAAAAAATATTCATTAATATTGCATCACCCCACTTTCTGTTTGTGTTATGATGGGTATAGAGACAATATAAATCATATGGAACACTTAAAGTTTTATTTAGTTAACAACTATAGGCTAATCTGAAGAGAATTTGAAAATACTATTTTAATTAAACAAATCACTAAATCTGAATTCTTATGGTTTTTGGGCCACTCCAATCGAGGATCAATTCCTTCAAAAATCTAGTATTTATATATTATATCTTAGGAATTACATCCCTTTTAATTATACTCTCCATTATCTATACTATAATAAAGGATATAAAATTTCCTCAAAAGACAATAACAATAACACCTATTATTTATAAATTTCCCAAAATATTGAGATGATTTCATTAGATATCCTATTTATCAAAAATAATATATAGTTATTATAACCATAAAAAATACCTACATTTCATGGAATGGCCTAGAATTAACTTCATGACTTTCTAGAATAATCATGGTATTCCTCGTCTTCAATGAAATGTAGTGATATATTATTTTTATGCTTCATTAGAAATCTACTCAATGAGTATTAACCACTCTCTATATTTATTTAAAAAATAATAGTAAGTCACATTCCCCTCTAATTATCATTATTTAAAAATATCCCCATATTCAATATCTCTATCCTGATATACTATAGTATATTTTGTAAACATGTAACCATTAATAAAATGGTTCAAATTAATTATATTTTACCTACCCGACATGGTATTTATCTATGTGTACTAAAAACATTAATGTGAGATTGTATTAATATTTTATATTAGTTAAGGATGTAATATATCATTCATTTTTAGTTTTAAGGGTTTCTACAAAAGCCTTTGACTATAGTGGAATACCTAATTATATGGCATAGTCATCCTGATATATACATTCACCATGGTGTAGAAAATTCTAAAAAATCAAAGAATGTGATATCAATCAAATATTTATTCCTATACTTGTCTCTTATATCTTGGGATCCTATTGTGATGATCGATAAATATCACAGATTTATCTTCCAGAAAACTAACCCATGTCTATGGAATAATCTCAACAAAACTTCTTTGAGAACTGAACAACCTACAATGTAATCCTTTTTCTACCGCATGGACACATGTAGTCTTGGAAGTCATGAAATAATATGCACTTCTAGATTCCCACTTTTTATGTATCAAGATTTTTTTTTTGTTGTGGATAGAGTATCTTCATTAAGAATACAAAATTTAAATATGGTTTTGTTCCTAAATATTGTTAATTTTTATTTATATAACACTTAAATAGTCTGAGGATTACCTTTAGACAATGAGGTAATTTCAAGATTACATATGCATATGGTATTTCTAACCTTAAAGCAATAAATTCCATGATGAAGCTCTATTTTAGTGGTATTGTCTACTTATCCACTCTTTTACAAGTCAATGTAATTTCCATCACCTGTAAACATAAATGGATTCCTTGTGTAACCCCTTGCACATCTATATTCCATGGTGTGGCCTCCAATATTTTGACCTAGCCTAAACCAACTATTGTCCCACATTTTACTTGTATATATAATGAAACTATTATACTAATAAGTATATTAAATTAAATTATCACATAACTCCAATGATAGATACTTGTATCAGGGCCACTTAATTGTTGTAATTCTTATACTATATTCCATTTCATTTATGTGCACTCTAATTTCACTAAATTTGGGGTAATAATTGAGCCTCAATGGCTACCTCCATGGTGACTCACTAGTCAGATGGCCATAGACACAGGATGTCTGAATTTCCCTTAAAAAACCATAGTTATGGAACAACAAATAATGCTAAAATATATGGAGTAATTTAATAATACATTTGAAAATATAAAAATACCTCAAGAAACCTCATTTTGAAGTATCCATGGGTACTATGGTGTGGGTAATTCAATAAATAAAATACTATGGCGTAGAAAGTGGTTCATTGACATAATTTATATCCTCTAGATAGATTTTTTATATCATATTTCAACCTTATCCATGATCTATTCCATTTTCAATAAACCCAATAACACTAATTCTACAGTTTAACGAAATTTATTTTATTGTAGACTCAATCCTTTAGAATTCTCTTAAAAATTTACCTATCATTATTCAAGGGGACATATATACACATTCATACATCTTCGAATTGGTGTTATTTATTCCAAGAATCACTCCATACATCTTAAGAAAGCATTTTCAATAAGTTCACCATGAGTCATCATTAACAGAAATTGTTAATTAATACAAAACCAACTCAAAATGTTCTATCATATTCTATATAATTCATGAAAAATATCTATCATAACCTAATGATTCCTCCATTCCCTTTTAGAATGAGGACTCAAATTCTTATCCAAACCAATTATTGTATGATGAAGAAATAAGGGAATGAATGAAGTACGAGGTATGAGGTTGAATAAACATGAATTTTGAGAAACTAAATAAGAAAAATACTATACCTATTCAAGGGGATATAAGAATAATGGAGTGGGGAACACCTTGATTGGCCTCTTCTATTGGAGAATTAGTGGGAGACTTAAAAACATGAGTTAGGAAGTGGGATGTTATCCAACAAAAGAGGCCAATGAAGGTGTCACATCCTTCATTATTCCCACTTTTAATGGAATGGGAAATGATATGTTCTCCCTTTTAATGAATTATAGAATGTTTCTTCATTTGGAAACATAGTTGTCCAAACCTTGTGTTAACCCTGTAGTTTTCCTTATCTCATTCTCCCAAATCACGTGTTTTTCCCACATAGTTATCCAAATCATGTGCGAACCATAAAAATACACACTAAGATGAACTTTGATTTTTTATTACAATTCCCAGCAATAATGATCCAACTGTGCATCACGCCACTAGGCAAAAACATATCACATTACTACTCATAACTATTTGATAACCATGCACAGGGTTAAAATAACTTTTGAAATTTCAAAATATTAACCAAAGATTCTAAGATTTACTCATGAACCCAAAACATCTCTCAAACCATGGTGTATATTCATAACTGTCTTTGAGAGATTCTATGAGTCTCAAAATTCTAATCAAAATCATGGTTCACATAGAAACACAACCTTTTATGTCATCTTTTCAATTTCCACTTAAAATTTAAAACAAAAAAATGTTTGAGGTTTTACATTATCCCAAATAGATCTAATCTCATCACTAAGTATACTTGACAATATTTCAACAATCAATTAAGAACTATCCAAGTCATAAATTCATGATCACATCATTACGTTCATCCCTAGATCACTGAATGATGTCCCACTACTCAACTCCAACAGAAAAAAATATTCATAAAAAATGATCTACCACTCTCCACTACCACTAAATCATCATGAAAATGATTAATTATTCCCATAAACCCTGAGACAATATAGCTGGTTCAACTTATGGATTATGATTCTCCCCATCATATGTTTGTACTCAAAAGGATATTTCGAATAAATTTTGATCAAAACTATCATAATTTCTTACTAAAAATGAGTTTTCTGTGGTCCAATAACATGATCAATGGTATTTACAGAAAACACTAGAATTTAAATAGAAGGAGTTATGAAAGCACTTTGGAATAACCTTTTCTAGGATTTCTCATCAACATATTCCAACATGTTTCCACGCTACATGATTCTAATACCTATATCACCCCATACATGATGAGAATTTCTAAACACCAGTGCTGAATTATGCACCTAAAAATCAGTGCAATTAAATTTTTTGATCAACAAAAAAATTCATCATTGTTCTCCTATTAGGATTACATGTATGTATCCCATCTAACTCACCTTTGAATCTTATAAAAATCACCATTGAACCTGATACCACTTCATAGACGCTGCAAAAAACCAAATCCAATCATTTTAATGGAGTCTAGGTTCTATGTCGAACATCCATCAACAAATTTAATCAAACTAATAACCCAAACCAAATGTGTTGTAATCTTCAATAGACCATGCTCCATCCATTAACACACATAATATGGAGAGATTACTGTTCGTCTCATACCCATGTCTCTCCAGAAACACAAAACACTAATTTTTATAAAATCACCTAGAATATTATACATAGAATCTCTTAATATTCTAAATGTATCATGGTTAACACCCATTAATTGATAATAGTGTACTCTGAATCATATCGACTTTTTTATATACCCCATTTAGGTAAACCTCAATATATTCAATTGTCACATGTTTTTTGCTCCACTAAAGTAACTTTCAACATCCATTCAATCCACAACACCATCCTTACATAGATTCATCATCATATCATGGAAAATAAATGGATATTGACAATACTCTGAGACACCAATCCACATAGAATTTCATAAAAAATAGCAATCATCCACTAACGAATACAATTTTATTGGATTGAAACACAAGAAAAGAATTTCCTAAACATATACTAGACACTAAGACATGTCAGTTTCATCTAATTAGAATAAACATCTACAATCCTATGAAAAATTCCTAAACATATACTAGACACTACTACATGTCTGTTTCGTGATATCAATTATAATTTAAAATTACTAAACATATACTAGACACTACTACATGTCTGTTTCGTCTAATAAGAATAACAGTCTACAATCCTCTGAAAAATAAAGGCATTTCACTAATTTCAAGGACTAACTTGTGATTTACTACCTCCTGATAATCATTCCAAAACAATAAGTGTCAACCCACACTTAAAAAGAAAAATCCAAACATTCAGTATTATTTTTCACCTTTTTTTCAGAACCAAATCCAAAACCACTAGGTTTACTAATCTTATAATTCAAAACCGTAGAATCCAACCCTTCATACCAAAGTACCTCAAGATACTTACGTCATAAACCCGATTAATATTCATAACTATTCCATATATCTTACAACACCTCAAATTATACAATACCATAAATTGATGAATCTAACCATGCTTGACTTGTATAAGTAACTCACAAGAATATGCTAAATGTTCTTTCAAGATACCCACGCTAATATCACCTATCTCACAAGTAAACTAGGTCACATCCTAGAGGCACCAATGTCTCCCTACTATCCCATATATAATGTATCACATAGGTCATAAATAAATGGTTAACATCCATTTTCCATTATCTAACATCATAATGGAATTCACATGCTAACAAACCCATCATAGGTTTCACACACACACACAAACACAGATATATATATATATATATCATGCATCACATGGAACATCATCTACCCACTCTAGGGTAACATAAAAATAAAGAATCTAGATATATAACTACCCCTCTTTTACTATAATATCACCTATCAGAATATCAAAGAATCCCCTAAGATGATTTCTGTTGAGTAAAACCATAGTAAAATGATGTGGTTAAGTGGTATTCCATTATGAAACTATATGGTAGAACTATATATTATTTATTTTTAACACAATAATTAATTTATCCTAATGTCCTTTTGGAACCAGAATTATAATGACCCAAATTTTGTTAATCATAGAGTAATTCCATTCTTGCATCATCCCACTAAGGGTAATGATATATATCTCTCATGGGGGGAAAATGTATCCATATCCATGTATCACCTCTTTGAATGATCCAAATTACCTTTTATTGGAAAAATATATACCATAATACAATTTAGTATAATTCCACCAAAAAATATATAGTAAAACACCATATATGTTTCTATTTATATTTAAACATAAAAAAAATCTTCCATTGGTGATATTAGTCATAAAAAATAACATGAATGTAATATTAGTGTTACATTCCATGATAATGAATATACATATGCCTCCTAAAAAATTAACAAGATCTAAAACCATAAAAATAAATCTCATACACTAAAATTATTCATAAATAAATATCATAACTATAATATGGATAACCAAAAACAATAATAGCATCTCCCAAGTCACAAAATCTTCCCAAATTAAACGGTGTCCATGATGCACTATAATGAGGTCCATTACATGGTCTACCACAATCCTATATCACCTTTTTACCCACACACTTAATAGTTAGATGAAATAGAAAGAAACTTTGACACCACATTCTAATACCCAACTTTCTCTAACCACTCAACTGTCATTTGGAACGACAAAATGAAATTAACCTCAAGTGAACCTCCTCATATACAGGAGGATACCAAAATGTATCATGTTTTTACAGTATTATTAGGGGGATACAAAACCCACATATTAGTGTAAAAAATATGAAAATAAAAAACCAATATCTATTATAATGATCAGAGTATCCATGATTCATAAATAATATTGTTGTATCAAATACGATATGAGAGAATAAAGTCACATGTTTATCACCTACTAGGGTGATCATATGTAAAAAATAAATTAAAGAATAAAATATTGGTGGATTTACACCATCTATCATACTTATCTTATCTTGATCTCAAAATCCCCATTCACGATATAAATCTAAATTTTATGATCATCGGCCTATAACATACATAAACATGCGATAAGTGATGTCTTCTTTGAAACCCATGTTCCATGGATTCCTAAGTAGGGTGTTATGGAATCTTAGTAAGGAACCACCAATGGAATCCCAATCAAAACTATAGAATTAGTATATCTGTAAGTGATATTATCAACTAAATAAGTATATTATATGTAATAATTATAAAATATACACAATCGATCAATGGGTTCTTAGGTGACACCCAAAATAAACCATTCCTACTTCGACCAATGTTAAATTATCACTAAGCGTGATACTTATCATTGGGGGGATACAATTCACACCCTTATTTCTCATAGATATACCTACACTCTATTAAACACTTAAACTAAGGAAATGTATAAGAAATATATTATTATAGTAATATTGATGATAAAGCATTGAAATTATCCATGTAATCTCATTATATCGGGTTCAAAATCCTATAAGAAATAGGTAATATCTACCCTATTGTTAAATAAGACTCAAAATATGGATCCCAAGAGGGAATCCAAGTCATATCATTATATATAGCTCTAGGAGTTAATCTATGGAGTATCCTAAAAATATTATATAAAAAGAACGTTTTGATCCTATGGAGAATCCTAGGTATCTAAACCATCAGTTGTAGTATTTACATCCATGGTATACTATAATTCTGGAGTACTCAGGTATATAAACTATACCATATAAATCTTATATATCACATGTTATCAAGCATTCAAACTCAATCAATCATGTACTAGGATTCAATAATCATCTGATGTAACAACCAGATCATACTTGTGTCATAGGAAACCTTTTCATCTAGTGTAAACAGGATATCTTAAACCATTCCAAAGGCATATTATTCATTAAAAACACAATGGATTTATGTCAATAAAATA
This sequence comes from Viscum album, assembly GCA_963277665.1. Taxonomy (NCBI): domain Eukaryota; kingdom Viridiplantae; phylum Streptophyta; class Magnoliopsida; order Santalales; family Viscaceae; genus Viscum; species Viscum album. The sequence goes on from OY728123.1 coordinate 1,102,333,972, forward strand.
ATATCTCATGTAAATATATATCAATCAAGGGGAATGAATCCACCATAATTAATATAAAAAATACTATCTTCACATGGAATGACCATAAATCATTGTTATCAAAAAACTATTAAGTTGTTATATAAGTTCCTAATATATACCATCATCATCAATTCCTATGTTCAAATGTGCATCCTTGTATCTATGATATAATTTACACTGGTCTACCCTTCACTAGGTTTATAATATCACTAGGCCTCTCATTGGATTCTTATACATCTCCTTACAATCCAAATTTTTAAATTTGACTCCACTATCCCATACCATACTTTTGGCATAAAAAAGTCAAATAGAGATCATAGAATCGATCATCATTTTTATGATGGTATCAATGTATCATTGTCCTCCTAGTAAAATTCATAAAAGGAAGGTGAATTAATATTAGTATATTCTATAGAGTCCTACAATGTATGACCTCTCACCTAAAATATCATATTTCTATACATGTTTTAGCCACTTAGGTACTTATATTCTAGTCGGGGTGGAGCACTCACCCCACTCTCTAATCATCTAGCCCATGGAAATATGGATTCTCAAGTCCTGTAATGTTCTACCCATGGCTTAAATGTTGAAACAAATGAATTTCCCTTTCAGGTAGATAACTCCTTTAAACTTAAGGAAGCTACGAGAACCAATCTCATGATCTATTTTGTCAATCCATTTTATATAACTCATATATATCATATTGTTCAGGTATCTAGTAAAACCAATTTTGAATCAATCCTTGGTCCATTATTGGTCGACACATCACTATAACATCAAATATTCCTCATGGACCTTGGAACATCATTGAACCACATGAAAGTTAATTTTGTTGAAAAATTATTTATTTCTGAATTTTTTCCACTCACTATGGTATGACTAAACATCACATGCTACATAAAAAATACATAAACCATAGTAAAATTCAAACTGACCATATAACTCAACTAAGGGAATTTTTCTTTTCTGCACAGTCTGATGACTCTTTTGAATGATCATCCAACCCAATTGGAAAATTTCCCTCCATTAGAGGCCTAATATTATGCAATAATATTTAATAAATTAATTAAAAAAATTTATAATTATTTTTACCATATAAATTTAATTATTATGAAGCACAATATATTACTAATAAATCCCATCACATTTAAATTTCCACCAAACCCCCATGGAAGGTCCAATGCGAACTCTTGAAAGCTTCATTGGAAAACCCCTAACAGCTAACACCAATTATGCATCCATTTTAATTTAATTTTAAAGAAATAATATAAAATTATATAAGGAAACATAAATGTATCGAAATGTTGAATAACATTATAGCAGAATCATCTTGAGAAATATTCCACCCATTCCCTATTTAAAATCCATCATAAAAATATTATTCCACCATGATTTATGCGAATCATCTCTCAAACCCCTAGTGGAGACTAGAATGTTTAAGGGAAACAATAGGGGTAGGAATGATTAAGGGTAATTGAGAAAGACTAACCACCAGCAAGGGAGACATGATAGTAAAACCTCCCACATTAATGAATAATAGAAATATAATGAATGGTTATAGAGTCCCTAGCATGGCGACCTAATAGAAGGTAGGAGGATGCAAAGAGACCTAAAACCCCAAGGATGGAAATTGGTATTCCCCCCTGTTTAATAAATTCAAAAAAACAACATTATTTTAACCACTTTTTTCAAATCCATGTGCCAAATATAATGTTAGAACAACCCCAAGATCCCTAATTACATGGATTGGCTAATGGGTTTTCCAAATCATTCACTAATATTGTTGATCCCAATTGTGTTGGAAATACAGGTTTCATTTGGTTTCTTTTGGGAAATGTGCTAAATGTGTCTCACATCCCTTTGAAAAAAACAATGATTGATTTCCATATATGCCATCAAATAATTGTGTGGTATATGTGTACCAGTTAAAAATACCTTTTGAAATTTAAAAATTCCACTCAATTTTCCTATAATTAATTGGATCACCCACAACACAACTGAGTTATCAATAATTCTATAAAACCACCTCGAGGAGATGATTCATCTTTCAAAATTAAAATTGCAATACATGTTTTCCAATAGACCAAGATGTAGATTGAAAATTCAATTTCTTGTTGAAATTTTGAACATATTAAAAGGAAAAGGGTTTTATATAAATATCTCAACCAGTAGTAAAGACTACATTAGTTTCATAAATACTCTATATTATCCCATCTATGTTTTTGTAAAGATGAAAAATTTGATTCAAAAAAAGAAGAAGCCAATTTATATAAATAATATAAAACATATATCTACAATATTATTTATCTAATATCTTTTTTAATATATGCACATGATTAAAATTATCTTTCAACACATGTGTCCCAAATAATAACATATCACCATCTTGTTTTCAATATAAAGGAGAATATTGTTACTTATATAGAAATAGAATAATTAATCTTTCTAAATAGATGCATGGGAAGTAAAATAATAAATAAACCCAAGTAGGGTCACACACTCTTCCATATCACCTTTTGAATCAATAATAGATCCGTGAAGGATATCCTCACAAACCAGGATAGTATTCTCTAATTTATCTACTATCAGTGGAAAATAATCTATACACAATTTCACATCAAAACAAAAAAAATTTCAATGCCTTGTAAAAATAAAAATGTGATTATAAATTCATAATAAAATATGATACAATTGGGTGTCCCATGAAATTTTATTAATTAATTTATATATTTATTTCTTTACTCCTTAAATTATTCATTATCGTTGAATATATGAAAATGTTCCACTTTAGTGAACTGATCAACATGACCAAAAATCCATCCTTCCTTTTTAGCGACCATTTGAAAACCATCAAAAAAATTAGTGATAAATATTTCATTTAAATTTTTTAATACGTAATGAGTGATGCTTACCTTTTGGTTTTTATGTTCATCATTCACCATTTTAATGGTTATTCATATCTAAATGAAACCAAACCTTTTCAATATCATACCCGACCTTCAGAAATATTCTGAACATTACAATTTATTTCAAAACAAACTAGATGAACTGGACATAATTGAATATGAAAATCTATAATCACTTCATCTCACTTATCCATTATAAGAAAAAACCATCTAGATAAATATAAAAGACTATACTATCCCTAAATCGTTCCACGCATCGACTCCCCGCCATACAATCTTATAGAAACAAAAACATTCACTCAGAATCTATACACTATTTCTTTTTCACCCAAAAATATCAAGGGAAATGTATTGGATAAAGTTTCTTGAACAACTCTTCTTCCTGCAAATCAAATTTTTTATATTTTCAAAAGTCCATTTTTAGGGTTAGCAAGAAAACTTACATTTTATTATTTTATCTTTAAAAAGTATAAAACATGTTCTAGTCCAGAAATTGAAATTGAAAATAACAACTTTCACGAATAAAATATTCATCACCCCATGTGAATCTCAAGTCACTAGCCAAAATCAAGTCGTATACCTATCACCTCAAACATAATGTCCCCCCCATCATCACCATGCTGGAGAGACCCACCTGAATCCCAATCACCGTCATCATCATCTTCAGTAATGTCTCACAAAGTTCCTCATTATCATTGTCAATATCATTGACACCAAACCAGTTCGATTGTCATCATCATAAAACTTGATCAACTTTTCCTCACTCCCTAGAAACATCAATATATACTACTTACAATAGTGACATGATTTGGATATTCTCATTTTACTAATTATCTAAATCTACGTAATGCAAACTATATAAATAGTTGGTAAAAATAATCTAATTATTAGAAGTATATGTCTGGTCAAAAAAATTGAGATTATTAACTCCTCTCCCCTATCATAAATTTGAATCTGATGACGCAAATTTTTTAAAATTTTTATTCTATGATTATATATATATTTATATAATTTTACTTTAATAATAAATAAATCCCCTCATTCTTAAATGTTTGATGATTTTGGAATTAAATAAAAATAATGATAATTTTTATGAATTTATATTCATTATACCAATTTAGAATATAAGTAAACCAAGTACACCTTAAATTTATTATTTTACATGATTATTATCTAGACACTTATCATACATAAAGGTCATACCCACTTTCCTATGGATGAAACCAATGAAGCATAAAGGTAAATTACTGGTACCTAAGATTAAACTTCTAGTTAGTGTCATGTATTTAATGTTCCTCTAATTTTTAATAAAATTGTGATCAAGTTAGAAGATAAATAATTGTATGGAACTCAGAGATCTTCTGGTTAGCTACAACCATAAGATTCCAAGGTAACCCTAATAATGGATTTTATCTCTAGTACATGTGGTGACCATTTAATGAACAATTAAATTAATGAAATAATTTATTATCACTGATTTCCCAGGCCAAAAAAAGGATATAATGTCACAAGTGGTAAATGTTCTATGAAGAAGAAGGTGGAATCAAATGTCATAAAGGGAAGAAAAAATTAATCCCTGAATATAGATGGAGTTTAGTCCATATACATGGGGATATCAAGAGAACAAGAGCTTAAGAAGACCAAGAAAGCATTGAAGATTCCTAAAAATTTATCTTTCCCCAATTAAATGTTAGAGAACTCAATATAGAGATGATATGGATTTTTTTGTTGAATTTTATTATTTATTAGTTATGTTGGATTACAATAGTGATGAAATATTAGAGGGATTATTTTTTATCCAAGGATACTTCCACCAACCATTTTATATAAGGATTGATTTATTAAAATTTAAAATCTATATTTCCTGATTATACTAGAATTGTATGTTATTATTTATATTATGTGGTTTCTACTGCATATTTTATTTTACTCATTTATTATCTTATTCTTGGTTTATATACAGAATCCCTGATACATACATAATTTTCCGTATGGTGGAGGGAAGTAAATATTAGTATGACTATGATCCGAGATATGTAGATTCTTGGTTGGGAAAGAGAAATAATTTAGTGTTTATTTTAATTTCATATTTAAGATTAATTACCCGTGTAGGGGAAATAAGTTGAGATATTGGCTAATTTTTGAGATAGAGATTTTAACTGAATTAATTATCATTTAAAATGTTATGTGATAGAATTTTAATGGTGGGAATACTATTTTAAATATATAATTCACATAATATTTTAATTGAATTAAAATACAATAAAATAAATTTTCTCTATTTAACGGTTCAAATAAAAGCATTTCCACTAATGATATAACCTTAGTTACATTGTATGAAATTTATATTCGGAATATTTTTGTTTCCTATGAGGTACACATCATCCACTACATTAACCTGATATAGCTTCATGGGAGACAAAAATTTTAGTTTTTCATTTTTGTGAATTTTATTGAAAGTTTTTTAATAAATTATTAGGTATTATTATTCTCACGTCTTTAGATAATCTTGAGGTTAATAGGACTTCACTATATATATATATATATTGAAATCTAATATTTATTAAGAAATGGAAATAGAGTTTTTCTCCATTTCATTGATATATTCCCACCCCTCTCTACTTCAACTAGAGCTTCTTTTAGAAGTGTTAAAATTGAAGAATATATAGAAAATTAAATAAAACCCCTAGATAACCATATTCCCCTAATCTCAATTATCAAAATAATAATTTTTGAAATAATGAATAAAAATATTATTTTAATCTTAATAAATGTTTAATCAAAATTGTACCCATTTTAAATTGATTACAAGGATAAGAAAAAAGTAGTCAATTAAAATGGATTGTAAATGGGTAAAATAATTTCAAACCAAGAGGAGTTTCAGAATATAGGATTAGTTAGAATAATTTACCATTATATATTGATGTTTTAGTAAATTAATGGATAAACAACTTGAAACCTTGAGAGGTCATAATCTATAGTGACCTCTAAATTACCCTAGATGTTTTTCCAAGTTGAATGAAATATATATATAAGGAATGAGATATAATTGATAAAAAAAATATACTTGATACACACTATATAAATATTGCGAGAGGTTTATGAAAATGATTACCAGTTTCCTACATGAAACATCTATGTATCAACAATTCATAATGTTCTTCTATAGAGGATTATTGTACAATAACCAGAACATACTAGACGATTCTTTAGGGAGAGGACTGATTGAATAATATGCAGCTGAGGTATGTGAGTTGATAGAGAAGTCATCCTATTACTATTAATAATTTTAAAAAATAATATCTACTCAATGTGTTCATGGGGAAAATTTTTAATTATTCGTTTCTTGAAACATTAATAAAAGATACATCCATTTTTTTAATATGATATATGAAACAATTTGTTGTATATTCATTATCTACACATCCCTAGAATCTATAAATTTTACCATTCATTAGATCACTTCATAGACTATTATCCTCAAGTATAAGAAAAATAGAATCATGATATCATCTACCATAGATAGTTCTAATAACAAAATTTCCATGTATTAAATGATTACTTTATAGAATGATCTAGAGAAGGAAATCAGTGGACTCAATAGCAACCCATATGGAATAATTATTAATAATCATACCATATATGAACATTATAATGGACCAAATCTAATCATTTTATAAAATACCAATAGTAATGACATATTCAAGATCCTACAAAAAAAAATTTTGTGAATCTTGGTGGATTAAAAATAAAAACAAAAATATACCATGACAGCTCATGGATCTGAACATAAAGAATTGAAAATTCAAATGGTAATATTCTCACCCCATTGAAATGTTTGGTAAAATAAGATTAACTAAAACTTCAATTATGAAAATTCCATAAAACAATAGGCAATGTTATTTCTCTTTCATTAAGAAATTGTAGGAATTTATAGTGTAGTGATGAATCATCACTTAAATATGAACATGGGACAATACAACCAAATGAATAAGAACTAAAACCTAGAGTGAAATAAATGGAGGAACCTTCTATGACAGAATTAGTGAATAAGGAAAAATTCTAGGCTAATATGTAGATTCTACCTCAACACTTAATACTCTTAACTTCATAGATGACTCTACTAAATAAATCCATTGAATATGCTCTACAAAATTAAGTATTTTACACCTTCATGAATATGGATATCCACATCCCTCTAGGCATGAATAAATTCTTAGAATACTGTATTCAAAGAATAGGAGGCTGGTTAGAGATGAAATGTAAATATTAGGTAGGAATTTTTATATCATAATTAATCCATTATTAATAAGAAAATTTCATGATCAATTTACGTTTACTATTTATAAAGTATATGAATATTTATATTCACAAATTCCATATGTTATTTATGCGAATCAATAAATTTCTTGAATATTATAAGTATTTCATCGCTATATATGAGAGGGGTACATCCATATAGAATTTTCAAATAATTTCCTAATGAAGATAAAACTTATGATTTGGGAGTTTTGGATAATATAGTCATAAAGGAGGTTTATTATTCACTATGGAATTTTATATCCTAAATATAGATTAAAAGAGATAAACATATCATTTCACATCTAAAGATGATCCAAAAAATGGGAAAAATTAAAAATATTCATAAAAGAACCCTTTTATTAGATTTAGTGAAGAAACTATGATTTTTAATATTTTAGACTATATTAAATTGATAATAGTCGAGAATTAGGTTTTTACTCATTTTATTATGAATCAAACATTTTCCCACATGAAGATATATAGAGTTAATATGAAAAAATAATTTTCAAAGAATCTATGAATTAAATAATATTTTTATATAAGCCGAATTTTGAAGATATGTTAATTCATGAATCTATCTTATGTAAAATCAATATTGATGAAGAATTGCAAAAGGACATTCTTAAAATATACTTAAATCCTTCACTGAATTATCTCATTTTCACTTGTTGTTTTCATGTATGGTTGAGACTATATTTTCACCATCATAATAACAACCACCCAATCTATAATTAAAACTACTTCCATTATATCTAAAAAATCCTATATTATGGAGGAATAAAAATTTATATTTTAATTTCCATTAAAATGGAATCTAATTTGGAATAAACATGTTTACATTTTTTGAAATAATAGGATATGGATATATTTTACACACTATGGGATATTAATAAAATTAATATTCATATTTATATGCTCGGTATTGGACAGGATATTGAATCAATACCTATGAGATTTCAATTTTGGAGGTTAAACCCAATGAGAAAATTAGTACATAAAAAAGGGATCTAATACTTTTATGAGATATAATAATATACCCAGTATAATACCCAGGATGGGTGAGTAACATCTATATTGTTCTAAAAAAGACATGGATCACTATTTTCTAGACTGAATATAATGTTTTAGTTACCTATAGGATTTAAATATTTGGTGGTTTTATATTGATTATAGAAAACTGAGCACTGGGACTTTAAAAAACCACTTCCATATTCAGTTTTTGGATCACATTTTAGAATAATTTTCTTGGAAGGGTGATTACTATTTTCATGATGGATTTTAATGTTAATTTCATGTTACTATCATAGAAGATGAGAAATACTTAACTATAATCATGTGTCCCTGTGGTATGTTTTCATATCGAAGGATGAATTTTGGATTATTATATTCCTTATCTACATTTCAGTGCTACATGGTAATAATTTTCCAAACCATATTTAAATATTCATATAGGTTTTTCTTGGTGACTTTATCTGAAATAATTTTAATAAATATCATCATAATTTTTAAACTATTTTAAAAAAATGAATCGAGATGTTATTTTTTTTGAATTCTAAAAATCCTCATTTTCTTGTGGATAAAAGAAATTTCCTAATGCAAAATATTTTCCAAGAAGAGATTATAGTTGAAAGAAAATAATTTGGTATGATATCAAAAATTTTATACCCCACTAAAATAAAAAAATTTCGATTTTTACTAGTACATCATGGATTTTATAAAAGTATTACTAGATATTTTTAGTAAAACTACATTACCTTGGACTAATCTATTTACAATGATATATATTAGAGGAATAATGTATAATTTGTTTTTATAAAATCAAAGATATTTTAACCAAAAACCATATCATCAGTTCACCAACATGCAAAGAACCCTTTGAGGGGTTATTTGATTCCTATGACCTAAAATTAGGAGAATAGTTTTCACAAAATATCAATAGACATGCCAATGTGATAGATTATTTTTTAAAATCATTGTTTTGTCTTAGATTAACATTATAACCACTAAAAAGTATTTTTTAATCATAGCACTATTTCTATACATATTTCATTAAATTTTATTGTTAAGTATATTAATATTCTATATTGATCATGTATCGCTCTTATACATAATGAATACATATTATTCAAAAATAAGGATAATGTGATAGATGCTTCATCTATTATAATTAAATATAGAGATCAAGTACCTGAAATGTTTTGAAAACTTATTTATATAGAATATAAGAATACATCCCCACACTATTAAGGATGAAGTACATACAGAAACAATATCGAATGTTTCAATCCTTATTGAGTGGATTTATGAGATTCCTAGTGTTGTGTAATGTTATGCGGACATGGTACTCTACTTGGTCACCTGAAAGATAACTTCCGTATTTTCAAAGATCAACTTTCTTATAGTAATGTCTCTCGAAAAATACTATGTAATGGATTTATAAATTTGTAAAATTTTTAGTGATCATGTTATAATGAGGTGTATAATAGATTAATACGTAACATTTAATCTCAAATTAGTCAACACACAAGCAAGAATAATCCATTTTGGTCGTCATCTCATCGCTAGAAAATTGATAAATGATGTACTATTTTTGACCTTCACTTTTTAAAGAGTCACATAATTTTTTTTAAATCAAGTAAAAATAAACCATTCACTATAGGATTTCTAAAAGACAATAAATTCATCATGAACCATTAATTTTTAGTGAATTTGTTTTGTTTTTTAAAGGACATCATGGGTATATTTCCTATTTATTTTGGATTTGCATAAATCCTCTTGGTAGTATTTTGTGTTTATAAATGGATTGACTCTTATGATAATAGAACTGATGATTCATGAGTGATTATAGTATTTTAAAGATCATATTTTATTATGTTTTTAATTTTTTTTCCATCATTATTATTCATGGAACAAGCCTTAGGAACTGAAGTATGGAAGAAATCATGATAAGGTATGGAGAGAAATAAAGAACTACAATTATTCCTTTCACAAATTCAGTAAATTTTTTTTAATTGTTTGAAAAAAGATATGAATATTACATTAAAAAAATTATAAGTAAAACATTGGTGAAAATTTATTGAATAAATATTTTTTATAATTTAAAAAAAATATTAAAAAAATCTAAAAACTATTTTCGGAATAATCTTTTTGGAAAAAGAGATAATGAAAGTTAGTTTTTCTTGAAAAATTTATTTTGAACTATTTAGTATATATAGATCAAAAAATGAATGGAAATAATTTATTATCTAAAAAACTATATGATAATAAAATTAATTATTTTCTTGAGATATAGATAATAATATTTCATCATTGAAAGCATAATCATAGACAATCACAATATAATATGAGATTGTAAAAAAACATATTACCACTATGGAATCATTTAATCGTATTAAATGTGAAATAATGAGATTAAATGAAACATATATTTTCATAAAAATAAGTATATACATGATATAACATATCAGAGGGGAATTATATTCATCTCATAAAGGAAGATAGGTGCATAACATAACAGATGTGTCTAAGAAGAAAATTGAAATAGAAAAACCCCTTACCACTATGGTATCATTTAAAACATAAAACACATTAAATATATATCCAAAATTGGATATGTCAATAAAAATAAATAAAAGGATAACTATTATAAAATAATTTAATATAAATTATCTATATCACATTAATAAAATAGGTGGTGAATATGGAATGTGTATCATAGAAGTTAAAAGTGAGATTGAAATCCCTTACCACTTTTGTAATCTTTTGGATCGTAAACCCCAATAAATAATAAAATTGAACTAATCATTAAATATAATTTAGACAAATATATAATATTTATGAAATTTCAATTTTTCCGAATAGACACCACATAAAAGAAACACATGTTGAATTTTTAGGTCTCAATGAAATAAAAGTGTATTTGGAAATCCCTTACCATAAGTCTTGGCTTCCTTCATACACATAAGAACCTCCAATATAATAAATATCTGCTTATTATAAATAAATTATATTATATTAAATATATATATCTTACCACATAATATTTACTTATCAAATTTTTACATATTTATTAACAATTGCATGTTAAAGTATTAATATAGGGAATATATGTTTTTTTCATGTATGTTTTGATTTGTTTTTTTGTCCTATAACATTGATCATGGGTTATAGTCTCAAAACTGATAATGATGCTGTTAATATTATATATATTAATTATATGTGTATTTAATTTATTACATAAAACATAGAGACATAAAATAAAATACACTCTTCATAGATATGGTAGGTTTTACATATAGATGAACGTTGTTTCCATTTTCTCTAAGGATTGAAAGAATGAAATTTAAATAATATAATACCATTAATTATTTTTATTTCATATATATATAACATATTTTACTTAAAATAATTTTTATTTCGTTCAATATAAATCATGGAATAATCTTATTGCTTCATAAGGTGGTAGTCCTATATAAGCACGGACAATGTTATTGTATTCCCAATGAATGAAAGGTTGGAGGGTTTATGTGATATGTAAATAAAAATAATTATAATAATTTCATAAATATAATATATAAAAATTTAATCCATAATTATATCCATCCAATAGAGGTGGTTAAAGAGGCAAATGACATTAGTTCGCGAGGTGGTGGTTCTTTATACACATGAATGTTGGATTTCTAAACCATTTTGTAGAAGTAGAGATAGTTGTTTGTTATTCATGTATCATAAATACATATCATAATATGGAATATAATATTTTTTATAATATAATATGTTTTAATAATAATTTAACATGATATATGAAGATGTTAAATAGAAACACTAATTGATGAACTTTACCTCTTCTTCCGGAAACCTCTTAATGTTCCACCTAAGGCCTTATTAGGTTGGACTTTTTTCCCAAAATAAGGATTTTATTATGAGATTATGGAGGTACATACAAGATTTAGGCTTCCATTGGTTGAAACAATGGGGTTTGTATATGAGAAAGGGATAGTAGAGATGGTGTCCTTTTATAAGTTAGGTGAGTAGCACACTCACAATTGTATATAATAAAAATATCTGTCCATGTTTTTTACTTTTCAAAATGTTAAAAAATGGTAATTATATATCCTAGATGATATAGTATCAAAAAATTTAAATCCAAAGATCTTTTTAAAAGTTATGGATCATTTTTAAGACTTTTATTTTTAGTTGAACCCCTAGGTATGTCTATGTTTACCTTAACTATGGAAAATAATGTTTACTATTTTTACTATTGATTATGGTAAAAAATTAAAATTACATTATTATATAATATAAATTATTCATATAATAAATATGAAATTAATTTTCCCAAATTATATCCACATAAGTGGAAAATACTAATTTAAAATAAAATCTATAGTCCCGATGAGAAAGTAGGTTTCCAAAGAGAGAATGTTCAAAAGTTGAAAACGTTTTTATATCAAAACTCAATATGAAAATGACTCCAATGATAGAAATTAAATATATATATGTATATATTATTTGACAATTTTTTTTATTAAAGCCATATTTAAATAAAATTTATTTTTTAAAAATATTTAAAATAAATAATAATTCATATTAAAACACTTTATTTTTTACAAGTCATCAAAAAAAGTACATTATTAGAAAAATTTAAAAAAAATTCAACCTAAGATAATTTTTACATGATGGTTTTGAAATTTAAAATTATTTTTTCAAAAAAAAAATCCTCAAAGAGTAAATATATAATTTTAAAATATGTTTTACAAGGGTTAAAAAAACTACTTTTTAGAAAAATACAGTTTTTATTCGTATTACTCGATGTATTCATTTCTCTTGTCTTGAGATCACATAATATGATTGTTAAAAAATTTATTGATCATAAAATATATAAATATTATAAAAAAAATTCACTAATAGTTACATTGTAAATTTAATAAGGTACAACAAATTTGATTTCATAAAAATAGTTATTTAGAAAAAGATTCTCTAATTAATTGACCAGAATACCCTCTCTAACTGGTACCTGACTCAACACGTCACATACAATAAGGTAATTTTAGATCCCTATAGGCTAGGTAATAGAACTTTTAAATAAAACAAAAACTATAGGGAATTATTTTTCCAATCCTGAATCAATTACATGACACATATATAAACAAGATGAAGAAAAGCAATGGAAGATAAATATTTTCTATAACTGAAACCAAACATCTCAAGAGTAGAAATAACGTCTAAGTTAAAGTATAAAATATAATAATAATATATAAAAATAATAATACATGTGAAATTTTGGAAATTCTTCCACCATATCACCACCTTTTACCCCTCTATCTTACAAAAAACATCATCATCTCACTACGGTGCCTTTCATTTTCCTATATAAACCATCGAATAAGTTTGTTGACTGTAAGATAACAAGCTCAATAGGTTATCACTTAGATGTTTCATAAAATTTAACTATACAATAACCTATGTGTGTTCATTTAAATAAAAACATTCCCTGATATGAAGTAAAGTGGTTTATATCAATATCATGGTAAATATTACCCTTTTCCCAAAATTAATAAACATCTGTTGGTATATAAATTTAAATATTATTTTTCATTTATACTTCATTAAAAGAAAAATTATTCATATCAAATCAAAATAGTATACAATCAAGAATAGGTAAATAATGAAAATGGTCTTAATAGTTCATTATAGAAGACTACTCATACTACAATAAATGGTTAGTTCACAACGACTCCCAAGAACACATGCCTCAAGAGAAGAGGAACACCCCAAGATTGAACCCTCCCAACAATGTCAAGGAAAAGTCCCCAAAACCATAGTCATAGATAATATAGAAAATCAACATGAGATAAACTACCAATATTAATATGTATTATAGAACTATGTTAATCCTTCACCTACGTACCAAAGGATTCCCATGTGAAATATTTCATAAATCATTTAAATGATTTTAAAATACCACATTTACATTTACCAAAAATCAAGGAAACCCAAAACTTTATCAAAAATTTATTTATACACAAAAAAAACATGGCAAATTTGTTTATAAATCACTTTATAAAAATGGGATAAATACAGTTCATCAACATAGTCTAGAGATGGAACCAACTACCTCAAAACTCAGGGGTGAAAAAACCCAAAAGTTTCCAAAAGAAGATAATGAAACAATTAAAATAATGTCCTTATAAATAATCTACACATCTTATAATTTATTAAAATTCTTATAAATGGTTGATGGAGAAGAGGATATGACAATTAACTAAATAATGCAGATCCTTCGCACCACAAACAAAAAAAGAAACAACCCCCCGGAACAATATAGTACCACAATTCTAGAATAATGGCTGATAAAAAATCATCATGGTCTGATAGATCTAATAATGTGATTTTAGGGTTCTATCATGATCATGGAAATTAAGAAGTATAAAGGCTTACATTCATCGAGATATTCAATCTAACCACCACGATGATCAATCATCGAAAAGATCAATCTAGATCAAATAGGGACTCCAAAAATCACTAGAAGAGAGACATAGGTCTAGATCAAGGCGGGATGTGGAAGAATTAAACAAAATTTCATTAAATTGGCACCTAAAATCTAACCTCCCAATAGCCACAAAGTTTTTAACACTTTTACACATCATTTAATCCTTGGAGAACATGTATGCTGAAAAACATATCGCCTTTTTTTTAAATAGACATATTTTTATTACTTGTTGTGAAACCATTACATGTTGTGAAACACTTTTAGGTTGTGTAAACATTTCCTGAATTGTGTCTAGAGACCGAGTACACATCCTGTAACTCCATTACTTACCATATACTAATCAAAAATACAATAGAAAACTACAAGTACTTACAAAAAAACTCAAAAACACATCATGAATTCTCTAATATTAGGGAAAACCCTGAAAATACATAAAAAAATTTATACTAAGACTCCATTAATTAAAAAAATACATCTAAGAACTATAATTCCATTTCCCCACCAAATTATCTCCATCCTCATTTGAACCAAGATGCACCCAATTAAATATGAAAATATATAATGGAAAAAAATTACATGAAACTATGTAGAAGGATGTTAAAAACTCCCCAACATAAGACTGTTCATCACCAAGAAGCCACATTAATGAATGGAGTCTGATAAAGCGGTAACACCACTTCCTCCAAATCATCTATTCATACTCCACACCTCTTGGGAATATGGCCCATGTCATCATAACACTCTGACCAATAAAATATACATCTCATTCAAGTAATTCACCTAAGAGTCCATGATATATACTATCTACTCCAAAATAGAAACATGGGGCTGTAAATCAATAACATCACAACACAGATTGTTAGAGGGATTGGATGATATTTACATAGATGTAATGAATGGAAAATATTAGGAATTCCTATCAACTGAACTATAAATTCTTAATGATAAAGAACCTTCCCAAGTCATTCAATGATCTCGAATGATCCCACATATCTAATAAGCACATTAACCTATTTTATAAGTCATTACTGAACCAACCAAGGAAATAATTTCAAGAAAACCCATTCACCTATGGAATATTCCCAAGGATGAAACTATATATACAAATATGTTTTCAATTGACTCTGAAATATAACTAGATGTCAATGTATATCCTAAATCTTTGTGGACGTCTCCTAAATGAAACTCGATCCCTTTAAAGAAGCTTATAGGACATCTACTCAGTAGATAAGTGACTATCAGGGAAGACCATTGAAAATCCTCAAGAAGATACATTATAATTTATGAGTAATAACTATTGTTATAGGAAAACTCAGCCAGTCCATAATGGATTTCAAATGATCCATCAATGTCAAAGACATATGCATGAATAATATTCTCAATAATTTGAATTATATGCTCTATTTTAACATATGTTTGTTGAGGATAAGTTATAATATGTCTGAACTGAGTCATCAAAATCTCATGGATACTTTTCTATTACCTCAATGTAAACTGAGGAACCCAGTCCAAAATAATAGCTTGGGGAACCCCATGCAGCCTCACATCATTCTGTACATACAGATTTCCTATAGAATCAACTTTTGTGGTGTCTTTGATCAGAATAAAATGAGACGCCTTTTTCAACTGATCAATCACAAAAAAGATTGTATTCTTACCTTATGTAGTCAAAGGTAATCTTATAAAAAATTATGGGAATACCTTTCCCCATTTCCAATCTGGCACCAAAAGAGGCTATAGAGAAAAAAACGGTTTCAGATGATCTGACATTATCTTATATAAAGTGTCACTACGAGACACATAATCTATAATGTCCCACTTTATACTTAGATGATAGAATCATTGTATTGTTGGATCTGAATCTACGGATTACACACAAGAGGGGGGGGGAATTGTGTCTTTTCAAAATTATTACAATCTCTTCAATTTAGACAAATTCTGTCCACTATCCTTTAGCACGATTAAATATGCAATGGAAAAAGTAAAAGCATGAACATACGGATGTATAGTGGTTCGGGGAACAGAAGGCCCGTAGTCCACTCCACCAATGCTCAAATCCACGAGCTTGGCGATTTTCACTATCTGGTCCTCGTTTCCACAGACCTGTTCACAACTGAGTACAGGCAGTTGACACCTTTACAAGTTTCAGGCAAACACAGCCTTCCTGGTTCAAACACGAACCCACACAGCTTAGAACGAGAAGCTGATCACTCAAAAATAAAAAGGGTTTCGATAAAGAAAGCACTTCTCCAGTTGTTCTTCACAATTGCAACAGAATGCAATTGACAGTAGATAGATCATCGTCTTCAGAAAATAAAGATCTGTAATCAAAACAGTTCTGAGTCGATCCAGTTGCAATAGATATTACAAGAAACTTCACAACTTCAGCAGCAGTAGATTCACAACAGATAGTCGATGTAGAACACGTGAATCTGCTATCAAGATCTTCCTTCGGTAATAAAGGTTTTACACTTCTTCTCGATCACCAGAAAAGAACGCCTTCACACAGTCTCTGTTTCTTGCTCGTTAAAAGATCAATCTATATATTTCATACACTTTCCTGTGTATATATATCCAAAGTTTCCAATATAGAACATAAATATTCAAATCTGAGAAAATCTTCCGCATAAATAGATCCATGAAAATCTCCTTTAGATTCGCGATATAAAAAAAATGAAATAACAGAGCCGTTGTAACTCCCCTGAAGAATCGGCATAAAAAGCTCCGTTTAAATCAATCATTAATCCGTTGAAAATCGTCTTTGATTCAGTCAAAGTCGTACTTAAGAATTGGCTCGAAATCCGCTTAATAATCCGCCTGTTTGACCAATGCAAAAGGAAATATCGTCTGTCAAAAATATCCCGACGCCAAACGTAGGGTTGATGACGTAGCTCCAAACGTAGGGTTCACAAACGTAAGGTTCAGAACGTAAGGTTCAGAACGTACATACTTTCTCTTCAGCATTCAAACGTAGGGTTGATCATCCATACTTTGTCTTGCTTCAACTCTCCAAAGAACGTACGGTTGATTATAAAAGTAAGGTTGATGATCCATACTTTTGAGAAACAAACTCAACACTGAAAACTAACGTACGGTTTCTCTTCCATACTTGTCCAACAACAAAAACGTAAGGTTCCTTCCAAACATAATGTTCTTCTTCCATACTTTTCAACAACGTAAGGTTCATTAACCATACGTTTCAAAATAACGTATGGTTCCTTAATCATACGTTTCTTTTAACATAAAAAGTAAACTTTTCATCCATACGTTACGTTCATCAACATAGGGTATGAACAGTGATTCCAGTACGCGCTAAAACTGATCTCGTGCTACAGTGATTCCAGAACGCGCTAAAATTGATCTCGCGCTACAGTGATTCCAGAACGCGCTAAAATTGATCTCGGAATAAATGAAGTATGAAATCTCGTTATATGAAATAAATAAATAAAATAAATTCCTGCAAAATACTCAACGAAATAATTAGTAAATAATTAAGGGTATTTGTGAGCATCAAAATCATCATAAAAAGACAGAGTATTATTTAAAATAATCTCCCCCTTTAAAAAACATTATTTTGAATTGTTTGAAAACAATACATTGCTCAACAATCTCCCCCTTTTTGATGATCACAAAACCCATAAAATAATAGAACTAATTTAATTTCAATCTTTATTGAAAAATTAGTTTTATAAAATTTTAGAATTTTGAAAGGATTAAAACAATATTTAACTATAATAAAATTTCTCCCCCATAAAAATAAATTTTCAGCTAAAAATAGATAAAAGATAAATGTCTTATATATCCAAATTCTCCCATATATCCAAATTTCTTCATAGGAAACAAATGAATTTAAATGTTGTGTTTATCCAAATTCTCCCCCTTTTTGTGATATCAAAAAGAATGAAAAATTACGGATTTGAACACATTCAATATTGCACTGAACTATAAGTAAATGCTATAATTAACTGTGTATGAATAAGTGAATTTGTTATACTGGCTAACTCAATCATAAATCAATAAACAACAAAAAAAAAGAAGTAAGAAAAGAATTTTCATTCACAAGCTGTTATATATAAACGATTGTGATATACAGAGGAATCAAGGTTCATAGATAAGACAGGGAAAAAGGTGTCTATCTCCTTTGAATTGCGGTCTTTATCTCTGTAAACTGTTCTCTGAGCCTCTTCATCATCCCATCTCCTAACTTGATGATAAGATCTCTGTTCTCTTGAGTCATATGAATATCTTCAATAAAATTAACTCTGAAAAACTCATGCATTCTTTCTTCTTTTTCAACAAAAAGAGCCAGTTTTTCTGATAACTGATTCAAAAGAATCCTAATCGGTTGCTCTCCAGATGTCAACTGATCCACTAAAAATCTCTGATTATCTAGCAAAACTGTCAAAGGGGCACTATTACACTGAAGATCGTGTAATCTGTCACTCATATTGCTCATTGCTGTAGTAATTTCTTGAAATTTCCGAATCAAATCAGGTGAAGAGCCTGATCCACTCACAGCACTGTTTGCAACAGACTCAAATTTTTTCTCCATGTAAATCTTCAACTCAGACAAATCATCTTTCTTTACCATATCTGATTTTAACTGATCAACAGCATGCAGCATATCAGTCTTAAACAAATCTACTTCCTGTCTTGAAACAGTACATTCTTTCAGCTTCTGAAACTTCAACTGCTCTAAGTTCAGAGAATTTCTGAGACTAACATTCTCAGATTCTAACTGAGAGATACGCTTGTACAACTCAACAACTTCTTCTTTTCTCGAATCAGGGGCACCCTGTGCTCGATTCTCATGTCCAGAATTAGGTTGATGAAGCAGGTCAAGTGGTAAGGAATCTGCATCTGACTGTTCTTTGTCCTTGTCCTGACAAGGTTGATCCACTGAACTATATTTTGAAGCCTGAAACTCTTCCACTTAAAAATCTTCCTGAAGTACCTCTATATTAGCTTCAGAAGTATGTTCATCACGAACAGTAGTCTCTCTGACTTCTACTGATTGGTCAAGAACAATATTTTCATGTAAATCTTGAGGTCGGGCCACTTCTTCACCAGGCACTGCCTCCATAAGTTGTTCTTGTTGAATTACTTTTTCAACAGCCACAGCAGCAGATTGAGGTTCTTTTTGAGTTTCTGTTTGAGCTGCTGGTTCCTCTATCGGTGCAGTCTGCTCCACAACAGCTTCTCTCACAAATGAATAAGAAAATAACGGTTCAGAGGATTTCAAGGCAGGAGAGATAATTTCTTCATCAATTGACCTCTTCCTTCTAGATTGAAGTCCTTCTTGACTTCTCTCTTCCTCAACTTCCTCCATCTCAAAACGAATTCTCCTTGGCACTGTACTAACTCTTGATTCTGCTTGTCCCTCCTTGGACTTAGCCGGTTGAGCCTGAGCACTCTCCGAGTTTTCCTCAGCTCCAACAGGTAAGAGTTTTCCTTTAATTGTGCTCTAGAAGTATCCTACTTTCCTCAAAGTTCCAGCATTAAAAACATTACTGTGGTGACATTTCACCCCAACATCTACCAATCTGATCATTCCTCTTTTAAACAAAAACAATGAAATGAACCTTCCATAAGGGAAAAAGTTCATTCTTGCTTCACTCTGACAGCAGTAACTCAGATATCTTATCATAAACCGAGGAAAATTAAACTTAATATCACACATCAGAAGATACATTATGTACATGTCCGGGTATAGGATTTTCTCCATCTCAGCCATTCTTGGTGCTAAACCAGTCTGAACAAATTTTACCAAAATTTTCTGATCGGGCTCCAAATCCTTAATAAACATCTTCTTTATCACTCTGGTTCCAAACAGAAAAGACATAATGTCTTCAGACTTATGTACAGAATCTCCAATATTCCGTAAATCGAAATGAAAAACTCCTTCATGAGGGCAGTTAAGAATTTGACTTATCTCTACAGATGATATTGAAAAGTACTTATCCTCTATTTGAGCCAATAAACTATCCTCTGTATCTCCAAGGCTAAACTGAACAGTTCTAAAGAAATGTCTCATTTCTGCCTCATATAGAAACTCAGAATTTTCACTATTAAAAGCTTGCTCAAAGCTTTGAAACGACAACGCTTGCTTCAACAGTAAATTAGTTTCAAACAGCCACTCTAAATCTATGACTTTACCTTGCAGTATTTTCCGACTAACTACCTTAGGTTTCTTTGCAGCACTGCTCTCGGCTTCATCTGGACGCTTAGTCTTTGCCATTCCAACAACGATTTCTGAAGGTTCGTAAGTTTAGGGTTTGAAGATTCAGAAAAGGGTTTTGGAGCAGATGTGCGGTTTTAGGTTTTCGAAAGGGTTTCCAAAAAAGGTGAAGCAGTTTAGAAGGTGAAACGGTTCTGACAGCCTTGATTCCCGTGTAATCACTAATCATTACTTTTATTTAAAACAAAATAAAATTACTTATAGCGGGAAACAGAAATTAAGCAGAATTCGAAAACAGAATAAGATTTAAAAAAAACTATTTAAAATTAAATAAACCTAACTCCCCCTTAATAAATTCAAACCTTGACGTGGGAAGTGGTTTAGTAAAAATATCTGCTAATTGATTTTCTGTATTTACAAATTCTAAAAATATATCCTTTTTAAACACATGATCTCTTAAAAAGTGATGTCTTATATCAATGTGCTTAGTTCTAGAATGACTAATAGGATTTTTTGAAATATTAATTGCACTAGTATTATCACATAAAATAGGTGTATTATTGAAATTTAATCCAAAGTCCATAAGAGTGTTTTTCATCCACAACACCTATGCACAGCAACTACCTGCAGACACATATTCTGCCTCGGCTGTTGACAGGGCAACTGAGTGTTGTTTCTTACTAGACCATGATACTAAAGACTTCCCTAAAAAGTGACACGTTCCTGAAGTACTCTTCCTATCTAATCTACAGCTTCCAAATTCAGCATCTGAATATGAAATTAAATTAAAATCAGAGGTTTTTGGATAAAGCCGAGATTGATAAATAGTACCTTTTAAATATCTAAAAATTCTTTTAACAGCAGTTAAATGGGATTCTTTGGGATTTGATTGAAATCGAGGACAAAGACATACTGAATACATTATATCTGGTCTACTAGAAGTAAGATATAACAAACTACCAATAATACCTCTATATAACTTGTTGTCCACTGATTTTCCAGTTTCATCCAAATCAAGTTTTATATTAGTTCACATAGGAGTTGTAAATGGCTTGCTGTTTTCAAGTAAATCAGTAATGTATTTGCATTGATTTAAAACATTTCCAAAATCTTTTTGAAATATTTGAAGACCCAAAAAGAAATTTAATTCTCCCATCATACTCATTTCAAATTCTTTTTGCATTAATTCTGAAAATTCATGACAAAGAATTTTATTGGTTGATCCAAAAATTACATCATCAACATAAATTTGAACCAACAAAACATTATTTTTCACAGTTTTCTTAAAGAGTGTTGGATCTGCCAGTCCAACAGTAAAATCATTTTTCAAAAGAAAAGAACTTAGTCTTTCATACGAAGCTCTAGGTGCTTGTTTAAGGCCATAAAGAGCTTTAGTAAGTTTGAAAACAGAATCTGGTTTTTGAGAATTTTCAAAACCACGAGGTTTCTCAACATAAACTTCCTCCATTAAATAACCATTTAAAAAGGCAGATTTAACATCCATCTGAAATAATTTAAAATTCATATAAGATGCATAGGCTAAAAGGATTCTAATGGCTTCTAACCTGGCTACAGGTGCAAAGGTCTCATCATAATCTATTCCTTCTTCTTGATTATATCCTTTAGCTACTAATCTTGCTTTATTTCTAGTTATTATCCCTTGATCATCCTGTTTATTCCTAAAGACCCATTTAGTTCCTATTACTGGATAATCATGTGGTCTTTCAACTAACTCCCAAACCTTATTTCTCTTGAACTGGTTCAATTCATCCTGCATTGCTATTACCCAGCTCTCATCATCTAAGGCTTCTTCTATGGTCTTAGGTTCTTGTTGGGATAGGAAAGCAGAGAATTCAACTATGTTTCCAAGGTTTCTTCTAGTTTGAATACCAGTCTCTAAGTCACCTATCACAGATTCTAAAGGGTGATTCTTTAAGGTTCTAGACTGTCTAGGCATTACATTCAAAGGTTCTTCAGTGTCATGTTCTTCTGAACTAGACTGAATTTCTTTTATATCATTTTCAAAATCATTCTTTAAACTCTCAAGTCTCATGTTTTCATTAGAATCAGGTTCATCTATTTGTTCTATCCTTTTCTCAAAAGGATCAGATTCATCAAATTTCACATGAACTGATTCTTCAACAATCCTTGACTTTTTATTATAGACTCTATAAGCTTTGGAGGTTGCAGAATATCCTAAGAAAATACCTTTATCAGATTTGGGATCAAATTTACCAAGATTATCTTTGGTATTCAAGATGTAAACCTTGCATCCAAAAACTTTAAAGTAATTTACTTTAGGTTTTTTGTTATTCCATAGTTCATAGGGTGTCTTTTTCAAAATAGGTCTTATTAAAATTCTATTCATTATATAACAAGCAGTATTAACAGCTTCCGCCCAGAAATATATAGGTAGGCTATATTCATTTAACATAGTTCTAGCCATTTCTTGAATAGTTCTATTTCTTCTTTCTATAATCCCATTCTGTTGAGGTGTTCTTGGAGCAGAGAAGGTGTGTTTAATACCCATGTTTGAGCAAAAGGAATTAAATTCCTGGTTCTCAAATTCTCCACCATGATCACTTCTCAATGAGATTATATTAAAACCTTTTTCATTTTGAATAGATTTACAAAAACCTTCAAATAAACTAAAAGCTTCACTTTTAAATTTCAAAAAGAAAATCCAAGTAAATCTAGAATAATCATCAACTAATACATAAACATATAATTTACCAGCTAAACTTGCTACTCTTGAAGGTCCAAACAAATCCATATGGATAAGTTCTAGAGGTTTAGTTGTAGAAACTTTATTAACAGATTTGAATGATGATTTGTGTTGCTTTCCAAGATGACATGCATCACAGAATCTGTCATTTTCAAATTTGAGACTAGGCAAATCAGAAACTAGATGTTTCTTAGATAATTTATGTAAAGCATATATATTGCAATGACCAAGTCTTCTATGCCAGATCTAGGATTCACTTATATTAGCAGTTAAGCAGTTTACTTGTTGTTTACACAAGGAATACAAATCCAAAGTATAAACATTATCAGTTCTGGGTGCTCTAAACTTAAACAGTTTATCTTTAGAAACAGTACAACTATTGTTAGTAAAATCAACAGTGTATCCATCATCACAGAGTTGAGAGATACTTATCAGATTGTGTTTTAACCCTTGTACATAAAGTACTTTGTTGATTGAGACTGTCTTTGGATCTCCAACTATTCCAATACCAATAATCTTTCCTTTGGCATTGTCACCAAAGGTGACAAGTCCTCCTTCCTTTCGAGTAAGAGAAGAGAAATTAGCTGAAGTTCCACTCATGTGTCTTGAGCATCCACTGTCCATATACCATATTTCTTTCTTTCTTTGGTGACCTGCTACCTGCAAAGACATTCAAACAAATTGCTTTGGTACCCATATTTTATTGGGTCCAGGAGTGTTAGCAAGCAGTGATCTGGGTATCCAGATTTGCTTTGTTTTCTTAAAATTGATTGAATCATAAAGATCATTGTAAAAATATGCTTTCTTAATTCCACATATTTGAGGTTGTCTTAGAAAACAGTTTTTAGCTATATGACCTTTTGTTCCACAGAAGTTACAAATAACCTGTTTAGTGCTAGGAACAAAATAATTTTTGTATAACTTAGGTTTTTCTCCTTTACTTCCAATTCCAAACCTTTCCTTTTTAATTACAGTTTTTCCAAGTATCTCATTTAAGGCGTTTTCTCCTTTTGTAAAAACTAATGCAGCCTTTTTATAAGATTCTACTTCATCCTGTAGAGTTTTTATTTTTGATTCAAAATTAATTTTATTTGAGTCGGCAGAGTTGTATTTGTCAATTAATTCCTTATGTTGTTTTAGCAATGTATTTCTCTCATCTGAAATAGCTTTATTCAAGTTCTTTATAGATTTATATTTTTTAAATAATGAGTCATACCTTTCTTCAAGCATATTGCAGTAAGCTGCAAGTTTTTTATTTGAGAAGCTTGTTTCAGAGTTTGATTCATTATTTGAGTCAGAGGAGTAGTATGAGTGTACCTCATCAGTTTCAGCCATGAAACACATATTTGCTTTTAAATTGGCTTCCTCCTTCTCTGAGCTTGATTCAGAAGAATTACTTGAGTCTTCAGAAACACTCCAAGTAGCTTTCATAGCTTTCTTGTCTTTCTGCTCATAATCATTTATTTTGAAGAATTTCTTCTTCTTTGCATCTTTCAATTTTGGGCAATCCGGTCTGATATGTCCCATCTTTTTGCATTCATAACATCTCACTTCCTTGCTATCCTTCTTGAAGGATTTCTTGAAGTCTTTCTTCTTACTGTAGAACTTTCTGAATTTTCTTGCTAGCTGAGCCAGTTCTTCATCCGAATTTGATGAATCAGAGCTTTCTGATTTAGCACTTACTTCTCTGTTCTTCATCTTTCTATCCTTTTGTTGAGAAGTCACTTTCAAAGCAGTATTTTCCCTTTTTATGTAGACTTTATGCTCATTTACCTCATCTTGCATTTCAGCCTCGTACATCATCAATGTACCAATCAGCTCTCTCATAGTTAGATCTTTAACAGAAGTTGATTGTCTGATTGCTGCAGAGATTCCATTCCATCGAGTAGGAAGTACTCTCAGTACCTTTAACGCTTGATCAGCCTGCTTGATTGGTTCTCCTAGAGCTGTTATATTATTGACAATTTCTGTCAATCTTCCATTCATCTGAGTGATGCTCTCTCCTTCAATCATTCTGAAAGTATCGAATTTTAATTTAGTAGTTGCATATCTCATCTGTCTTACATTATCTATTCCTTCATAAGCAACAGCTATTGTTTGCCACATTTCATATGCAGTCGGGCATTGAGATACTCTGTTAAATTCATCCGGTCCTAGACCACAGATGATTGCATTCATAGCTTTTGAATTCATGTCATACTCAGCCTCTCTAGCAGCACTCCATGTATCGGGATTTTCAGGAATTTCATAGGGAGTCATAATCTTTGAATAGACTTTGTAACCAAGATTTTTCATATAAATAATCATACGTGATTTCCAGCAGCCATAATTATCTCCATTAAAGTAAGGTTCTCTGACCATTGACATTCCCTCTCTCGTATCAGCCATGATACACTATGTATAATCTTTAAATACTTCTAGCTTGACAAGACCTTAAAAATAATAAGCTCCTCCTTTGATACCAATTGTTGGATCTGAATCTACGGATTACACACAAGAGGGGGGTGAATTGTGTCTTTTCAAAATTATTACAATCTCTTCAATTTAGAGAAATTCTGTCCACTATGCTTTAGCACGATTAAATATGCAACGGAAAAAGTAAAAGCATGAACACACGGATGTATAGTGGTTCGGGGAACAAAAGGCCCCTAGTCCACTCCACCAACGCTCAAATCCACGAGCTTGGCGATTTTCACTATCTGGTCCTCGTTTCCACAGACCTGTTCACAACTGAGTACAGGCAGTTGACACCTTTACAAGTTTCAGGCAAACACAGCCTTCCTGGTTCAAACACGAACCCACACAGCTTAGAACGAGAAGCTGATCACTCAAAAATAAAAAGGGTTTCGATAAAGAAAGCACTTCTCCAGTTGTTCTTCACAATTGCAACAGAATGAAATTGACAGTAGATAGATCGTCGTCTTCAGAAAATAAAGATCTGTAATCAAAACAGTTCTGAGTCGATCCAGTTGCAATAGATATTACAAGAAACTTCACAACTTCAGCAGCAGTAGATTCACAACAGATAGTCGATGTAGAACATGTGAATCTGCTATCAAGATCTTCCTTCGGTAATAAAGGTTTTACACTTCTTCTCGATCACCAGAAAAGAACGCCTTCACACAGTCTCTGTTTCTTGCTCGTTAAAAGATCAATCTATATATTTCATACACTTTCCTTTGTATATATATATCCGAAGTTTCCAAGATAGAACATATATATTCAAATATGAGAAAATCTTCCGCATAAATAGATCCATGAAAATCTCCTTTAGATTCGCGATATAAAAAAAATGAAATAACAGAGCCGTTGTAACTCCCCTGAAGAATCAGCATAAAAAGCTCCGTTTAAATCAATCATTAATCCGTTGAAAATCGTCTTTGATTCAGTCAAAGTCGTACTTAAGAATCGGCTCGAAATCCGCTTAATAATCCGCTTGTTTGACCAATGCAAAAGGAAATATCGTCTGTCAAAAATATCCCGACGCCAAACGTAGGGTTGATGACGTAGCTCCAAACGTAGGGTTCACAAACGTAAGGTTCAGAACGTAAGGTTCAGAACGTACATACTTTCTCTTCAGCATTCAAACGTAGGGTTGATCATCCATACTTTGTCTTGCTTCAACTTGTAAAGACCCGTAAAATTCAAGGAAATTTTTTTCTTAATTTTCTTTAGAATTTTACAAGAGCGCGGTTTCAGACGGCACCTGATTCCGAGGCCCGGAGTGCCCGGAATTAATTTCCGAAATTTGGGCTCGGGTACGTTCAGTGAACGAACGAGTGGGAATTCCTAACTTTTGATCCGGTGCTCGGAATTGAAATCCGAGGGCACCGATGAACTCGCAGCGCCGATATTCGCTTTTTGAGACCTTTTCGGAAGTTGCGTTTGTTGCGGGTTGAAAGTTACGTTTTGGGGTTTTTCAGTTAAGTTAAATAAAATTTGTGCAAAACAAATTTTATTTTAACTTATTTTAAAAACCTACCAAAGGAGGTTGGAAGTGGGACCCACACCCACTTAACCTCCCTTGGGAGGATTAAGTGTGGTGGGGCCCACACGAACCCCCTTTTCTTTTCAAATTCTCTCAACATACTTAACCCCCTTCTTTAATGACCTATGTTACTCTTAATTAATTTTGGGAGTTAACTCTTTTTGAATTTCAAACATTTGAAATTCTTTTGAGTTATGTGTTAATAAAATAAGATGTAATCTTATTTGTTTATGGGTTGTTGGTTTATTCCCTTGAATACTTTTTGAGAGCTCCTCTTCATCTTCAAGCTCTGACGAAGAACGAAGATCTCTCAAACTCCGACGAAGAACGACGCCTCTCTTCTTCGTCCTCGGTGTCTTTAAAAAGGGAACGCCGCCCCCTCATCGGACCTTCTTCGTCGACAAACGAAGATCCGCCAACGACGTGTCTCTTCGAACGCATCCCTTCGTCATCGGATTTGACGAACGGCTTCCGCGACACCCGACCTCCGCGACGCCGTCTTCCGCGGAACGTAGAAGATTCTTTGAATCTCAAACCAGATGTAGGGGATGTTATTTATTGATTATTTTATTCCATTCTTGAATCATGGATTTTAGCATGACTAAACGTGAGGCTTTTGGATTTTCTTTAGTTATGTTATTATTTAACGTGAGGGGGGTCGGACCGCATGAACACGGCCGAACCCCCCCTCCTTAGTTCTCGTTTTATTCATGCGGGTGGAAGCAAGTGGCGTGGTGCCGTCGCACCACGCGGATGAACATGCTTATATTTTTCCGCAACGCCGTCGCGCTTCGCCGAGGAGAGTCTTCAAGAACGCGACGCCGTCGCGCCGCGTTGAAAAGAATCGAAGCACGGCGAAGGGGCGCGGTGCCGACGCACCGCGCCGGATGACGAACGCCGCGGCCGGTTCCGGGCCGCGGCGGGACGAGAAGACCGCGGCCGGTTCCAGGCCGCGGCGGGACGAGGAGACCGCGGCCGGTTCCGGGCCGCGGCGGAAGGAAAGACCGGCGGCCGGGCCGCCGGCGTCGGAAGCCGAAGAGGGGACCGGATTTTCCGGTCCCGTTGGAGAAGACCGGCCGGCGAACTGGCCGGCCGGATGCCATTAAACCGGGGAATTAAATTCCCCGGCCGGTTTACTAAACCCCCCTCTTAAAGAGAGGGGGGGCGGTTTTTAAAGGAGGGGGGGGCAGCCGGCCCCCCGGTTTCGCTTCAGCAAGCCCCCCACGAGCGGGGGGAATTTTTTTTTTAAAAAAAACGGCGCGGCTATGCCGCGCCGTCAGAGGGAAAAGCGGGGGAGTTTGTCCCCCCGCGTGCGGCCACCCCGCGACCCGCCGCCGCCACCGCGGCCCGCCGCCGCCGCCACCGCGGCCCGCCGCCGCCGCCGCCACCGCGGCCCGCCGCCGCCGCCGCCGCCACCGTGGCCCGCCGCCGCCGCGCCGCCGCCGCCGCGCCGCCGCCGCGCCACCCCCGGGGGGGGGGGGGGGGGGGGGGGGGGTCGGGCCGGGTCGGCCCGGACCCGGACCCCCCCGTTACGGACCAGTTTCGGTTTTTGGCTCATAACTTGAGCCTCGGACCTCCGAATGACGAACCGTCTGCGGCAACGCGATCCTTGGATCGAGACGGTCGTTTCGGTATATCGCACTCAAGGTTTCGGTTTACTTTGAGTTCGGCCGGGTTGGTTCGTTCACGAAACCAACCGGGCCTTCGGAGGGGAAACGCTCATATCTTGAGCTACGGACGACCGATTGACGTGCCGTCAGTCGCGTAGTGTTCCTCTTAGTGAGACGGATCTTTTGGCATACTCCGCCCGAGGTTTGGACGCAGGTGGAGTACGGTCGGGTTGGTTTTGCCTTAAAAACCAACCGTGCCCCGGAGACGAAAATGCCTATAACTCTCAGACCGGGCGTCCGATCGACGCGCCGTCTGTTGCGTTGAGTTCCTGTTGACGATACGGAACTTTTGGATACATCAACTCTGGTCTTTGTGACAGTTGATGTATCAGCCTCTCGGCTCGTGGAGCGGACCCTCCGTACGAGTTTGCTGTGTGCGGGAACCCTAGTGCTGGCTGCGACTGTTCTACTGCTACGACTACTACTGTGACTGCGACGACGACAGTACAGAGATCCTGTGTGGATTTGACGACGACAGTACAGAGATCCTGTGTGGATTGGACGACGATAGTACAGAGATCCTGTGTGGATTTGACGACGACAGTACAGAGATCCTGTGTGGATTTGACGACGACAGTACAGAGATCCTGTGTGGATTGGACGACGACAGTACAGAGATCCTGTGTGGATTCGACGACGACGACTACAGCACTCAGCGATCCTACGTGGATCAGTGCTACAGGTTCTGTGTGAGCCCGATCCTGTGTGGGTCCTTGCGCTCAGCGGTTCTGTGTGAGCCAGCGCCTACAGGTTCTGTGTGAGCCCGATCCTGTGTGGGTCTTCTGCGGGGGTTAGTTACCTATCGATCCTTCGTGGGTCCGACGACTTAGATGGATCAGTGATCATCTTTATCGTCCTTGAAGAAGTATACCTGTGTGAGCTGAATCCTGTTGTTTTCCTGTGTGGATTGTGTTGTGCAATCCTGTGTGGATTATATTTTGCTTCCCTTTGTGGATTACGTATACTTTCCTGCGTGGACTGAGTTGTACTTGGGCTCGGAGGTTGGAGCGTATCTGAATTGATGACTTAGGTATATGTATGGGCATATACCTAAGCAGTGTCGGTTGTTACTTCGTGATTGTACTTTTCTTTGTGGTTTATCCTTTGTGGATTTGAGAGACCTTCAGGGGTCTCGGGGTCCCTACTGAGTAGCTTTTACTCACCCCTGCACGGGCTTCGCCCGCACTACGTTGTGTTGGTTGCAGACGACGGACAACGTTGACTTAGCTGAGGCTTGTAGAGCGGGACGGTACCCGGAGGTGGACCACTGGGCGGAACGTGCACGGAGCGGACGGCGGGACCCGTGGAGCAGAGGAGCTATCTGTACCCACCCTTCAGGTGGGATTTCCGGTGGACAGCTCGGAGTAGCGGCTTTTACTTTACAGTTGCTGTTTTTCCCTTTTTGAGTTGTACTTTACTTACAGTTTGGGTTTGTATTCTGGCCCATCAACTTTTCCGCACTTTCAGTTGTACTCTTCTTGTTTAGTGTTTACTTTCCGCTTGCTTACTCTGTGGAGTTGGTTACTTTTCAAAGGCAATGCCTTCCCTTTTTACTGGGATTTACGCCTTGGTGCTAGTCGCCAGCCCCTGGCCTATGGAAGGCGGGCTTGGGGTAGTCACGGCACGGACCCCGAGGGCGGGTTGTGACAAATTGGTATCAGAGGAGTTCGGTTCTACCGCGAACTCTGATCTTTTCTATGTGAAGCAATAATGTTTAGCGTATTGAGTGTGGTTATCAGTCCAGGGAGTCCAGTGTTGGTGCGGCGGCCGACGTATCCGTACACCAGGACCCTGACTTCTGATTTCCGACTTAATGCACGAAAACATTGATTGCGTGTGTGTTTCAAGTTTTCTTTGTGATTACTTGTGTCAGCTCACCGGGTATACTGATCTGCATTATGAAAGTCTCAAGTTTTCCTTGTGATTACTTGTGCCAGCTCACCAGGTATACTGTTCTGACTGTGGTGCTCTTGTTCTCCTTTTCAGGATGGCCCTGCGACGGCAGCCAGCTAGGGTTCCGAGAGTCGAGCGAGACGACAGCCCACCGAGCGACGAGGCCTCGGTGCAGGGCCCTTTGCCAGTAGTGGCACCGGCGGTAGCTTTACCCGCCGATCCCCCGATGCTTCCAGCAGCAGCCGCTGACGATGCACGTCGCCACAGCGCACTGCATGAGTTTCAGCACCAGCGACCGCCCAGGTTTCGCGGGGAGACGGATCCCCAGGCAGCAGAGGACTGGCTGGAGGCAGTGGTTCGAGTGTTTAGGCTAGTGAGGACACCAGCAGACCTCATGGTGATCCTCGCTGCGAGCCTACTACACGCAGCAGCAGGACGATGGTGGAGCTTGATGCTCCAGGTGCACGATGAGGCATCCTTGCTCTGGACGGACTTCGAGAGCCTCTTCCGCTCTGAGTTCGTCCCGGCCACCCTCTGAGCGGTGCGCATCCAGGAGCTTCTACAGCTGCGGCAGGGCAGCATGACGGTCACCCAGTACTCGGCGAGATTTACCGATCTCTCGCGCTACTCGACCGACATGGTACGGGACCCATTCTTCCGGGCCCGGACCTTCGAGCAGGGTTTGAGACACGAGATCAGGGCATCGTTGATCTCCCTCAGCATACCGACTCAGACAGGAGTACTGGAGCGGGCCCTTCTGATCGAGAGCTTCCTTGCTGAGTCTACACCAGCACAGAGACCCACCGCAGGGCGGCACGTGGCTGAGTCATCTGCAGCAGGTAGTCGACGGATGACTCAGGGGTCCAGACAGACCAGACCTCAGGGCACTGGCTCAGCAGTGCAGGGCACACAACGCGGAGCCAGTCTTTCGAGTGGAAGACAGTGCTATGCATGCGGCGGGCGAGGCCACATGGCTCGTGACTGCCCGACCCGCCATGCGGAGGAGCAGCAGACGGTTGAGGAACCACCTAGGCAGAGGCAGAGGTTCGACCGTGGCGGTCCGCAGGGAGGAGGCGGACGAGGCAGAGGAGCTGGACGAGCAGCTGGTGGTGGCCAACGCTTTGAGGCTCTACCACCACCACCACCAGGAGGTCCACCCCGACCGCAGGGGAGAGCTCAGCTTCAGGCAGCCGAGGCCTTCGATCATGGAGCTCTGGGAGCCGATGGACAGGAGCAGAACTAGTGGATACATCCTTTGTACTTCTGGTTCCTTGTTGCTTTTGTGTAGCGTCTTGTATTACGAGCTGCAATAATAAAAAACGCATACCTTGTGATGTTTTCGTTCCTGTCCTCTATCGTAATGTTACTAAGAGGTTCCAGTTTTGGCTGTTGACTTGACCCTCACTTGTGAGACATCTACTGGAGGAGACCCAGTTACCACACACTGATGCCGACAGTGTGACTCAACCCTTGGAGGCGAGAGTAACGGTTGAATCTCTTAGTAGTAGCGTCGAGGCCTTACGACGTCATCCTTAGTATGGATTAGTATCATCCATGTTAGGATTGACTGTTTTAGGCAAAGAATGTGGTTCATCCAGGGGATGAGACCAGATTTCTCTTTTCGGCAAAAGAGAAATCTTGCAGCTCTAGTGGGACCGGAGATGGTCCGGGCCACGTCAGAGGAGGTCCATGTCATCCAGGAGCGGGTCCTACATGGGCGATCGATTCCTCTTGTGCGCAACAGATGGCGGCACGGGAATCTCCAGGAGAGCACATGGGAGCGGGAGGCTCAGATGCGTGCTAAGTACTCTCTTTTGGTTTCCCTAGTTTTTGATGTAGCTTTACGGGGACGTAAAGCCCTGAGGTGGGAGTAATGTAAAGACCCGTAAAATTCAAGGAAATTTTTTTCTTAATTTTCTTTAGAATTTTACAAGAGCGCGGTTTCAGACGGCACCTGATTCCGAGGCCCGGAGTGCCCGGAATTAATTTCCGAAGTTTGGGCTCAGGTACGTTCAGTGAACGAACGAGCGGGAATTCCTAACTTTTGATCCGGTGCTCGGAATTGAAATCCGAGGGCACCGATGAACTCGCAGCGCCGATATTCGCTTTTTGAGACCTTTTCGGAAGTTGCGTTTGTTGCGGGTTGAAAGTTACGTTTTGGGGTTTTTCAGTTAAGTTAAATAAAATTTGTGCAAAACAAATTTTATTTTAACTTATTTTAAAAACCTACCAAAGGAGGTTGGAAGTGGGACCCACACCCACTTAACCTCCCTTGGGAGGATTAAGTGTGGTGGGGCCCACACGAACCCCCTTTTCTTTTCAAATTCTCTCAACATACTTAACCCCCCTCTTTAATGACCTATGTTACTCTTAATTAATTTTGGGAGTTAACTCTTTTTGAATTTCAAACATTTGAAATTCTTTTGAGTTATGTGTTAATAAAATAAGATGTAATCTTATTTGTTTATGGGTTGTTGGTTTATTCCCTTGAAAACTTTTTGAGAGCTCCTCTTCATCTTCAAGCTCTGACGAAGAACGAAGATCTCTCAAACTCCGACGAAGAACGACGCCTCTCTTCTTCGTCCTCGGTGTCTTTAAAAAGGGAACGCCGCCCCCTCATCGGACCTTCTTTGTCGACAAACGAAGATCCGCCAACGACGTGTCTCTTCGAACGCATCCCTTCGTCATCGGATTTGACGAACGGCTTCCGCGACACCCGACCTCCGCGACGCCGTCTTCCGCGGAACGTAGAAGATTCTTTGAATCTCAAACCAGATGTAGGGGATGTTATTTATTGATTATTTTATTCCATTCTTGAATCATGGATTTTAGCATGACTAAACGTGAGGCTTTTGGATTTTCTTTAGTTATGTTATTATTTAACGTGAGGGGGGTCGGACCGCATGAACACGGCCGAACCCCCCCTCCTTAGTTCTCGTTTTATTCATGCGGGTGGAAGCAAGTGGCGTGGTGCCGTCGCACCACGCGGATGAACATACTTATATTTTTCCGCAACGCCGTCGCGCTTCGCCGAGGAGAGTCTTCAAGAACGCGACGCCGTCGCGCCGCGTTGAAAAGAATCGAAGCACGGCGAAGGGGCGCGGTGCCGACGCACCGCGCCGGATGACGAACGCCGCGGCCGGTTCCGGGCCGCGGCGGGACGAGAAGACCGCGGCCGGTTCCAGGCCGCGGCGGGACGAGGAGACCGCGGCCGGTTCCGGGCCGCGGCGGAAGGAAAGACCGGCGGCCGGGCCGCCGGCGTCGGAAGCCGAAGAGGGGACCGGATTTTCCGGTCCCGTTGGAGAAGACCGGCCGGCCAGCTGGCCGGCCGGATGCCATTAAACCGGGGAATTAAATTCCCCGGCCGGTTTACTAAACCCCCCTCTTAAAGAGAGGGGGGGCGGTTTTTAAAGGAGGGGGGGGCAGCCGGCCCCCCGGTTTCGCTTCAGCAAGCCCCCCACGAGCGGGGGGCATTTTTTTTTTTAAAAAAACGGCGCGGCTATGCCGCGCCGTCAGAGGGAAAAGCGGGGGAGTTTGTCCCCCCGCGTGCGGCCACCCCGCGACCCGCCGCCGCCACCGCGGCCCGCCGCCGCCGCCGCCACCGCGGCCCGCCGCCGCCGCCGCCGCCACCGCGGCCCGCCGCCGCCGCGCCGCCGCCACCCCCGGGGGGGGGGGGGGGGGGGGGTCGGGCCGGGTCGGCCCGGACCCGGACCCCCCGTTACGGACCAGTTTCGGTTTTTGGCTCATAACTTGAGCCTCGGACCTCCGAATGACGAACCGTCTGCGGCAACGCGATCCTTGGATCGAGACGGTCGTTTCAGTATATCGCACTCAAGGTTTCGGTTTACTTTGAGTTCGGCCGGGTTGGTTCGTTCACGAAACCAACCGGGCCTTCGGAGCGGAAACGCTCATATCTTGAGCTACGGACGTCCGATTGACGTGCCGTCAGTCGCGTAGTGTTCCTCTTAGTGAGACGGATCTTTTGGCATACTCCGCCCGAGGTTTGGACGCAGGTGGAGTACGGTCGGGTTGGTTTTGCCTTAAAACCCAACCGGGCCCCGGAGACGAAAATGCCTATAACTCTCAGACCGGGCGTCCGATCGACGCGCCGTCTGTTGCGTTGAGTTCCTGTTGACGATACGGAACTTTTGGATACATCAACTCTGGTCTTTGTGACAGTTGATGTATCAGCCTCTCGGCTCGTGGAGCGGACCCTCCGTACGAGTTTGCTGTGTGCGGGAACCCTAGTGCTGGTTGCGACTGTTCTACTGCTACGACTGCTACTGTGACTGCGACGACGACAGTACAGAGATCCTGTGTGGATTTGACGACGACAGTACAGAGATCCTGTGTGGATTGGACGACGAAAGTACAGAGATCCTGTGTGGATTTGACGACGACAGTACAGAGATCCTGTGTGGATTTGACGACGACAGTACAGAGATCCTGTGTGGATTGGACGACGACAGTACAGAGATCCTGTGTGGATTCGACGACGACGACTACAGCACTCAGCGATCCTACGTGGATCAGTGCTACAGGTTCTGTGTGAGCCCGATCCTGTGTGGGTCCTTGCGCTCAGCGGTTCTGTGTGAGCCAGCGCCTACAGGTTCTGTGTGAGCCCGATCCTGTGTGGGTCTTCTGCGGGGGTTAGTTACCTATCGATCCTTCGTGGGTCCGACGACTTAGATGGATCAGTGATCATCTTTATCGTCCTTGAAGAAGTATACCTGTGTGAGCTGAATCCTGTTGTTTTCCTGTGTGGATTGTGTTGTGCAATCCTGTGTGGATTATATTTTTCTTCCCTTTGTGGATTACGTATACTTTCCTGCGTGGACTGAGTTGTACTTGGGCTCGGAGGTTGGAGCGTATCTGAATTGATGACTTAGGTATATGTATGGGCATATACCTAAGCAGTGTCGGTTGTTACTGCGTGATTGTACTTTTCTTTGTGGTTTATCCTTTGTGGATTTGAGAGACCTTCAGGGGTCTCGGGGTCCCTACTGAGTAGCTTTTACTCACCCCTGCACGGGCTTCGCCCGCACTACGTTGTGTTGGTTGCAGACGACGGACAGCGTTGACTTAGCTGAGGCTTGTAGAGCGGGACGGTACCCGGAGGTGGACCACTGGGCGGAACGTGCACGGAGCGGACGGCGGGACCCGTGGAGCAGAGGAGCTATCTGTACCCACCCTTCAGGTGGGATTTCTGGTGGACAGCTCGGAGTAGCGGCTTTTACTTTACAGTTGCTGTTTTTCCCTTTTTGAGTTGTACTTTACTTACAGTTTGGGTTTGTATTCTGGCCCATCCACTTTTCCGCACTTTCAGTTGTACTCTGCTTGTTTAGTGTTTACTTTCCGCTTGCTTACTCTGTGGAGTTGGTTACTTTTCAAAGGCAATGCCTTCCCTTTTTACTGGGATTTACGCCTTGGTGCTAGTCGCCAGCCCCTGGCCTATGGAAGGCGGGCTTGGGGTAGTCACGGCACGGACCCCGAGGGCGGGTTGTGACACAACTCTCCAAAGAACGTACGGTTGATTATAAAAGTAAGGTTGATGATCCATACTTTTGAGAAACAAACTCAACACTGAAAACTAACGTACGGTTTCTCTTCCATACTTGTCCAACAACAAAAACGTAAGGTTCCTTCCAAACGTAATGTTCTTCTTCCATACTTTTCAACAACGTAAGGTTCATTAACCATACGTTTCAAAATAACATAAGGTTCCTTAATCATACGTTTCTTTTAACATAAAAAGTAAACTTTTCATCCATACGTTACGTTCATCAACGTAGGGTATGAACAGTGATTCCAGTACACGCTAAAACTGATCTCGCGCTACAGTGATTCCAGAACGCGCTAAAATTGATCTCGCGCTACAGTGATTCCAGAACGCGCTAAAATTGATCTCGGAATAAATGAAGTATGAAATCTCGTTATATGAAATAAATAAATAAAATAAATTCCTGAAAAATACTCAACGAAATAATTAGTAAATAATTAAGGGTATTTGTGAGCATCAAAATCATCATAAAGAGACAGAGTATTATTTAAAATAATCTCCCCCTTTAAAAAACATTATTTTGAATTGTTTGAAAACAATATATTGCTCAACATGTATAATGTCAAAATACCAGTTTTATTACCTGGATTAAGAAACTGTATAAAACTATGGTATTCAAACAAAATTTAGCACCTCACTGATGTTGGGAGAAAAACTAATCCACAAAATGGAGAATAACATCTATATATATAAACCAACTAGGAATGATCTCCCCACCATATAGGGTGTCCCAAATTCCTTTAAACCTGGAACTCTACTGCAGATTCTATAGATTTGACTCATAGAGATATGATGACAACTAATCACTGGTTATATCCAAACATAAAACATCACCCTGATCATCTAGATACAACTATGAAATATTTCTTGTATGGTTCCACTCTTATATCGATTCCTAAACATGTTTCCATAAAACATTAATGACAAGAGAATCTTCCATTGCATTCCCCAACTCTCGGGTATAGGAAATATCTAATTCAAAATACTAATGGTATTAAACCCACTACTTCTATCTATAATTAAATTTATTCTAAGAAAACATATATCTTCGACTCTTATAGTCATAAAAGACTATGAATCCATCACAAAAATTATAATACTTCAAACACATAAGCGTATAAAAAACTATGTAAGGATCTAAATACTTTTTTGGTTAACTATTATAATATGTCTTAAGAGTGAGAGTTCCATAATCAACGTCATGATTAACCTATATAATCACACCACCCAAACCATTTCCAGAAGATTCACAAAAAACCACATACCCCTTACCAGGGTCTGGATAGATCAAAATAGGTTCTGATCTTATAATTATATATATATAATTAAAATAAGGCTTCAATTTTGAATCCCATTTGAATTTCACCCCTTTATTATTTAGAGAAGTAAACGGTTACACCAAATTAGAGAAAACATTAAATTTTTTGACAGTATCTAGTAGGACCAAGGGAGCTTTAAATTTTATAGAAATTTCATTGATCTTCCCATGAAAACACATCCTTCACCTTCTCATGATCAATTGATAATCCATTATTAGAAATCATGTCCCCTAAGAACTTCACTTCTTGAATATATAACCTACATTTTTATGCATTCAATATAAATAGTGACTAATTTGGATATCCAAAACCAAACTCAATTGTTCTTGTTCTCATGCTCACATCTTAAAAATATCAATGATAATCTACATAAATACCACAAAAATATTGAGATACCAATTAAATATATAATTCATAAAATCCATGAAAAACATTAGTATAATTTTTACGGACCAACAAAATCACTAGATATTTATAATGGTCATACGTTCTCATGAAATTCATCTTTTGTGTACCACACTCCCGATCAATGAGATGATAATAACCTGACTGAATATCAATCTTTGAAAAAAAACATTCAACCATTAAACTAATAAAAATTATTATCCACATGATGGAAATGATACATTTTCTCAACCATCACCTGGTTCAACTTTGGATAATCCACACACAATCTAAGAGAACTGCCTGTATTACTAGGAAAGAGCATTAGGGCTGCCTATGGGAATGAACCAGGATGAAGAAAACCATTTTGAACCTAGTCGACCAATTGAATCTTGATCCCTTTCATCCCCATTAGTGTCATATGATATGAAGGTATCAATATTATATGTGTGCCTATCACTAGTTCAGTTGTAAAATATACCTCCCTCTTGTGATTAAGCTGATACAAATCAGATTAAAAAATAGTAGGGAACCCCCAATTGAAAGAGGGAAGATCAATGATATAGGGAACTTCATTATGATCAACTAAAACAGGCGACAAAAAACTATGGTGCATTGAGAAATAACATCTTTCATGGCTAGACCTTGGCTCCCACTTTCCCCAAAATACTTGTGATCTCCCATCTACCAAAAAATTGATACACGATAATGATAACAATCAACCTTATCTTGAGGATACATAGTCCAATCCATCTTGATGATGACTTCAAAGAAATCCATATTAAGATTAAATACTCTCAAAATAGCTCTATGTGAGATTTATATAGTGCACAATAAGGACATAAAAACCCCTACTATTTCCACTTCTCAATTTGTATCAATAACTCCATAAAAAAGAAAATTTGTTCTATTGGGAGGTTATGTATATCAACGAATCATCCAGATATAAATGATAGGGATGAACCATTATCAAATATCAGAATTTCTACTATGGATGAAATAATGATGATACCTCTCACTATTTCTAAACCTGTATATTCCGTCATAGAAAACACATATACTATGTGATGGTGCTTCACTATTAAGTACAATGGTTGTATCATTGTATTATTTGAAGTATCTGACTATTTTGTAGTATCTTTTGAAACCAATGATCCCAAACTATATCAAGGTATAGTTATAGCCTTTAATAAATTGTGTAGATGACCATAATTTTCGTAGTTGTTAAAATATAATCTATTAAAGGAAATAAATAATTCATGTGTCCAAAATTTAAACACTAATAGAATTTGAGACGTACACCACTTGAATCAATTGTAGGTGTCGAAGATTCCTACTACCAAGAACCACCTCCATCGCACCTTTGATGATCCTTCCACTTTATCTATTCCCCGAGAATGCCACTAAATCTTTCAGAAATTTGAGGAGATTGCGAGGAATATCAAAAATTTCAAACCATATTAATCTCTTCAATCATATCCCTTTCAACTGTCTATGCATAGTTGTAAATCTTCATCATAAATGCCTTTGATCTGATATCTGGTCGCAAACCCTGTATGTATTTTTGAGCCTTCAACTGGCCACTCATAACTTACTCTAGTGAAAAAAGACCATATCAGCAAAATAGTTTTTATATGATTCCACTACATGATCCCCCTAATTAAATGATATTAACTCAATAGATTTCACCATTATTAGTGACTCTGCACAAAACTGATGGAAGAATAGATTCTCAAAAACTTTCCACTCCAAGTCCACATACTTATCATCATGTACCATGTATTCCCACCACCTCCTTATGGGATACTCAAGTCTGAATGCTACACACTTACCCTCGATATTATCATGTGTTTCCAGAAATTCAAAGAGCTAATAAATCTTTTCAATATAATCCTATAGGTCACGAGCATCATTCATACATTTAAAGGATTATGTATTTTTATGTAATAACCCTAGTAATTGATCCATATCTCCTATATTTTCTATTGTACCTCAAAAATGAATTCAAAACTTATGGAAAATTCTAGTTGACCACATAGACTGCCTGCACAAAATCCTAAATAAAAGTTAGGCCCATAATAAGATTTCCTTGAGGAGAAACAACGACACCCTCCTGAGGAACTCATAGAACATGTCTCAGAGTCATACCGCTGCACACCAAAACAAAATAAAAGACATGACAATAAAAAAAACCTAGTTTAGACTAGAAAACAGATAATCAACAATTAGGATTAACACTAGGAACAAAAAACAATATACACACATCCCAGCATCCCAGGGAAACGTGAGTCTCATCAAGGAACAATATTTCCATGAACATACCGTGACATACAACTCATGTCTGGAAAATCCTATCTCTTGTCAACCAAATATCTCAGTATAAGGAATCTTGAGGATATACCACCTCTAATACCATACAATAATGAACAGGCTCGAATACCCTCTCAATGTAGTACTTGACCTGACAAATCAGAAACTCAAAGGGTGTTCCATGTATCCACATGCTCATGTCTCGCACCCATGCATCAAAAAACAACTAGAGGGAATGATTTATCCCATACTATCGAAACTACATGTCAAATATATTAAAATTTTAGAATTTTAAAGAGGATGATAAATATATTTCATGAATAAAACCAATCCTCTAAATTGTAGAAACAATATCCAAGTACAATTCCAACAATAAAAACTAATAATATAGGAAAAACCAACTACTCCTTGTGATATCATGGGAAGCCTCTCACAATCTCACCACCATTTATCCATCCAGCTAATAGAAAAACATTCCACCTCAGTATGGTACATTTATATTCCCTCTATAGAGAAATATACAAAGCCCAACACCCTACTAAATAACTATATAGGGTGTGAGATAATAGACTCAGTGGGTTCTCACACAGGTGTTTCATAACATGCCACTATACAATATCCCAAGTATTCTATTATAAAATAAAATGTGTAATTATAATCAGTAAAGAAGATTTATTAAAATCATGGTAAATATTTCCCTTTTCACAACATTTCCAATTCAAAGGCCAGAATATCGATTTGAAGGATATTTTCCATTTATCATTCATAAAAGTACAAATCATTAATATCAAATACAAAATAGTATAAATCAATTATTACGTAAATCATTCCAATTAATTGAATGAGTCAAGCTAGAAGTCTACTCATATGACAACATATGACTAGTCCACAACAAGTCCCAAGAACACGGGGTTAAGAAGCAGAGGAGAAACATCTGAGAAAACCACTAAAAAATATTAATAAAAGTCTCTAGAACATCATGCATAAGGATAAGAGAAGAAAACCACGAGATAACCTCCTGAAAGTAATATGTAGGATAGCTATAATCTAAATCATCCACCTTTCTTTGCAAGGGTTTCCATGCAATGAATTATATAAATCATTTAAATTCATTGAAAGTACCAATGTTCTATTTACAAAAAACTAAGGGACACACAAATTTTTCAATAATTAATTTAATAAAACAAATAAATCAGTCCTAATTCATTTATACATCAATTTATAAAAATTAGAGCAATATCGTTCATCATCATAGTCTGGAGATGAACCCACCAACCATAGAGATCTGGGATGCACATGATCACATTGGAACCACCAAGAATAGAATGAAACAAAGAAAAAAATGACCTAGAATCAATATAAAAATCTTACAATTGATTACACCTACCAAAAGGGATTTCCAGCGAAGAGGAAACAACAATTTTCTCATGAATGCTCACCCTCTACACAATAGCCAATAAAATAAAATGACCCTCAGAATAATATCTCACTCTATATATAGAATAATTAAAGAGGAAACACCATCCTTGGACAATAAATCTAATAATGACACTTTGAAACACTACCATAATCATGTTAACAAATAAATAGAAAGGATTAATTTTCCAATGATATTCAGACCATCCCCCATGATGATCAATCACCAAACGAATCAATCCAAATTGAACCGAGACTCACAAAATCACTCAATGAGTTCCTTGGATCGAGATAAATGATGTTTGTAGAAGATGGAAATAGAATTTCATTTGGGAATCACCCAAAAATATAACCACCTAATAGTTACATGATGTGTAACTCCTTTACATTGTGGGTAATCAACAATGATCATGTACACTGAAAAACATGTTGCCTTTTTATTAAAAACCAAATTTTTATTATTACACGTCTTGTAACCATTACACATCATGTACCACATTCACGCTGTGTAAATAATTTAAAACTTGTGTCTAGAGACTATGTATAGAACATTTAACCCCATTAAATGCCATTTTATTTCCCATAACACAACAAAAAAACCGAAGCTCCTAACACAAAAAATAAAAAAACCTCAAACTTTCACCTAACTTGGGAAGAAACTTACAAAGGAATTAGAACATTTATACCCATGATCCATTTATTCATAAAAAAATTCATCCATAAAATTTAATTCATTTTCACCAAGATTTTATCTCCATCCTCAATAGTCTCATGACATAACCAATTAAATAAGAAAACGTGTAAAGGGAAAGGAATTACCTATAAGAGGTAAACAAGTTGTTATAGCTTCCCATTACTTTCAAAATGTTTTTATTTTCATTTATAATTAGTTGGTCACACATGAATTCATTAAATACTCTTATGTAAACTATATATTTTCATTATTTAGTTAATCATATTCATATCTACCATTCCTAGGGCTAGGTGAAAAATATCATTTTAAATAATAATATTTTAATAGTATAATACTTGTGGTTCCATGTAATATCGGGTAACATATGTGTTTCTTGTAATGAAAGATAAATATAGTGTTATGTGAAATGAAATATAAACTTGATATTGTTTTTAAAACAATATTAACATAATGTTATGTGTAATGGATTCTAAACTCTTTGTTGTATATAAGGAAATATGGACACGATTTTTTCATGTAACATAAGATAAAATCTTTGTTGTGTGTAACACAAGTTAAACACAGTGTTGTGTGTAACAAAAAATACAAAAAATATTAAATTTATTCAAAAAAAATTCCTAAAAACATAGGGAGTTAGTGATAATATCAGTGATCATAAAAAATGACATCGAATAAATTTTATTAGAATTATATTCAAGGAGATATATGATAATACTCTTGGAATTAAATTCATAAGTGTACCACGTCAGTCACTCTCCACATATATGTGACACCCATTTCGTGTTATTATTTCAACTTTCTATGTAGTAAATATAGTCTATTTTATGAAAAATATACTTACTTGATTCTTTCCACCAAACTAGCCCTATATCCTTTGCAATAAAATTATCATACCCACTCATATAATCATTCCCAAAAGTCAAACATTAAGCTCTAGACTAAGATATCCCCATATTTTTTTAAATTTCATCACTCCCCTCATAATATATTTTTAATGTTTTTCCATTTTTTATGTTTTTAGGGCCTATAATAGTCTGATAATTGGTACACACTTGTAGGTAAATATGGTACAAAAATGAATTAGATTTGAAAAAGGAACAAAAATATATAGAATTAATTTTATAAAGATGATAAATATTAAAATAAATTATATTTAAATTCTATTATGTAATAAATATTCACATTTAAGTGTTGAGTGAAAAGATTTTTTGAGATATTATATGAAATAAGTTTTAGAAAATCTAACCCCATTAAGGGTATCAATCATCTAAAAGTGTTCATAGGTATACAAACATTTCATATTATCAAAAAATCCAATTTTCATTAAAAAATAACATCTAAATGTTGAAGCCATGATACGATTAATATTCTATTAGAGAAACAAAAATTTAAATGAAATAGAAAATTTAAATAGAGAAATATACCCTTAATTTTAATAATTTCCATGATAATGTGTGCTTAAATATG
This sequence comes from Viscum album, assembly GCA_963277665.1. NCBI lineage: Eukaryota > Viridiplantae > Streptophyta > Magnoliopsida > Santalales > Viscaceae > Viscum > Viscum album. The sequence goes on from OY728123.1 coordinate 1,102,378,297, forward strand.
TGTATTCTATCACAAAAGTGTGTAAAATGAAAAATATAATTGAAAAGTAAAAAATAAAATTTATCAAGTTAAAAAGATAAAACATAGAAAGAGAATGAAAATCCTATCTAACTGAGTAATGTATGCCCCCACCCACACTTTCAGAGTATATAGTGTCCTCACTAAAATAAAATATATTGTTGGATAGATGGATAAAACACGGCGGTGTCACTGGAAGGATGCTTCTTGAAGGTGGAGTTCCTCAACCATTAACATTAGAATGGGTTTGTGAAATTGATTTGGTCATTTCACATTAACATTGAATGTTTGATTTAATTTTATATTTTGAACATGTACCACACCTAATGGATAAAAATTGGTAACCGTGTGTGGGCCAAACTAGTAGGAACAAATCCTACCTAGTTGCAACTGGAGCCTTTTATTAAAAAGGGGGACCTTTTTTCCATTGTGGAATTGGCAAGGAAGGATTAGGCCTTCCTGGGAATACTTGGATTCCTCTTTATAGATCTGAGAGATTTCATATGATTCTCATAGAGTTTCCTCTATTACCTGAATCTATAACCTCATATGCTCACATTCATCTAAGAGGTAACTATTTCATTGTTTAAGAGCCCAATATTCATGTTTATCTAATTACACAAATAGTTTAAAATCCTTCCCAAGAAATATCCTACAACGTGACATTCTAATTGGGGTTTTAAAAGATATGTGTTATGCCCAAAGTGTATCGTCCAAGCATAAACATTAATATTTTATATTGTGTTGTAGTATGTTTCAATGATTATCTTAACATCATAATTTGAAATTTATTCGTTTCTGTTAGTCTGTGGGTGATATGATTTAGAGACATTATAAAAAACCCATACATATATGGATTTTTCAATGTTTTGATTACTGAAATGAGAACAATGATCGATAAGGATGAATCTTTGAATAAAAACCTATTGAATATTTTAAATCTCACAAAAATCAGATACTACTTGACTGATTTATTTAAAATTACCATTTTATTATTAAAATCACTTTTTAGGAATAGTGAGAAACTAGTCCCGATCAAACTAGAGGTGAATCTTCATAAGAGGAAACATATCCCTCAAAGCATAGCCTCAACCTATCAGTGATTTTCTCTCTATATGGTTTCCTGTTCTTAATCAATACTTCAACATCAAGGTCATCACTGATAATATCCTCAAAGAGATACACTATTTTCTCCAAAGACCAAATATAATCTTCTATGCTAATATTCCTGTCATTAAATACTCTAATCAGGATTATATCTTATTTGTCGATTCAATTATAATGCTCATTGTTGAAATCCACTTGAATATGCCTTCCCATCATCTTAGCCTCTTCTTGTGGGATGTTGACATAAAGATATTCATCCACCATTTCCTCTTCAGAGTGAAGGATATATTATTTAGATTCATCTATCATTTCATAAACGTTTTTATTATCATTATATCTCAAAAGTAGCATGTCATTACAGATTTGCAAATCCATAACTTGGACTTCTCCTGCACGAAAATTGTGGAAGCCGATGACACTTTGTTCTCAGATGGTCTATATTTTTTACATGATTGTGTTTCAGTATGTTTTGGTAGATGTGAGTAGTCCTTGTTCCCCTCACATTATTCTTCTTAGGGATCATCCCCTATTCATGAGACCTAGAAAATCTGGATTCCTCCTCAGACTCCACACCTTCTATAGTTTCTCTATCAGGATCATAGGGCAGATCCTGTACAAGCACATCGGTGCCCATACACTCAAAGGTGTTGTGGGTATGAAAAATATCTCGGGATTCATTTTTTCTAGTATCTCTTACATCCATACATTTAGATACATAGTTAATAGTAGATAATATATATATAAATCCAAATTAACTTTGAAATTTCCCTATTATGTTAATAACCCATGAATCGAATATCTAAAAAAATAACATGGGTTGTTGGGGTATTTGATTACCGATAGAGATATTACCTATGAATTAATAGTGAGTGTATAACATAAAAAATTGTTGATCATATGCATAAAATATTGGAAGATATACTCAAAATTCATGTATTTTTTGAGTTGTACGCTGAGAGACAAAGTGGACCCCACACCCCAATTTGTGACAAAATCTAAACAATGTGGTGAACTCATGGTCAAGGACACACCGATGAACAACCTGGTCAATAAAAATTCTCTACAAGTATGGGTAATCCCAAATGTACCATCATTACTAATCATTATGTTTTTGGGATTTTAATGTGATAAAATATGTTGAGATCCTAGATGCTATCAATAAATTCACAATATATGCATACCAAGGGGTATGTTCCACTACATCAAAAAGGGTCCCCATTTGGGAATAATTCTCAAATAGAGAGGGATGAGTCAACCTAGAGTCCAGTGGTGGGGAAATCATAATAATGTGGTTAACTAACAAATTTTTTACACCTCTATTTTTTTATAATATCTAGGTCAATCTTCTTGAGGAGGGGGATACACCATATGAGGAGGGGCTTAACATCATGATTCTAAAGGGAAACCCAAAGGATAGTGTGATTAGAAACCACAAATAATTTTGATCCAATAATATATAAAATAAATTATTATCAGGAAAATATGATATAAATACTTCACTTTTAGAATTATTTTATTTTATTGGGTATGTTCACAGATACAAGAGGCTTATACAATGACATGTGGACCTTTCTCAACATTTTGTGACAAAACTACCCCAAATACAATGTTTGAGGTATAATGCATTAGTTTAAATGGGAGATTTCACCTTGTTTGTGAGATTATAGAATTTTTTATGAGAATCTGATTTAGTGAATTAAAATATTATTCAAAATTTATTTTCCAAAAAAAACTATTTTTTTTAATTCATGATAAGGGATGTTTGATCAAACTAAATGTTATAATTAATTGATGGTAAAACAAGCATGAATTGAAAACTATCGCACCTCACAAAAACATTTTGTAAATATAAGGGAGGAAATTATTTCAAATTTTACTTGTCAAATTGAATTCCACTACATGAAATAACCTTCCCAAAAATTATCCCCTACAGTACCATGAAATGGAATTTCTCATAATTTAGTAAAAGACCATTTTCAATGGAAAAAATAGAATACAAAACACATGTATTTCAAGTAATCATCAAAGTAATATCCATAAACATTCAAATCATTCATAAAACATCCATAATGTACTCAAGGTGTTAGGAAAATATACACAATATACAATGATGAAAGGTACCATGAGTATTATAATTACAAAATCATGTCATTATAAATGAAAATTTTCTAAATTTGATGGTAAATGATTTATTTTATTATAATTAAATGTATATATGGATTTAAAAATAGCATGAATGTCCATCAGGGAAACAATAATGGGACATTCCAAAAAATATTTCAAACATTTGGTCAATAATAGGCAGAGGAAAGTGTTCTTTAAACATGGAATGATTTTGTCGATGGTAGTTAATACAAACTAAACTAATTTTTTTCACATGTCAGGGAACTAATTAATTCCATTCATTTGTAACTATCATTATTCTATTTTTATCAAGAAGTATTTTCATTGGGATAACACATTAATTATTAGATATGGGATTGATGATCCCAGTATCCCATAATTTTATAACTTCCAATTTTACCACTTCTAGGAGGGAAATATTTAACTAGTGTTGATCTTACCTTATCCTAGTTATCTAAAATTATATGGTGCTAAAAAATAGATGTGTTAATACATGAAATATCATCAATTTTACATCATGTATACTTTTTACAATTTCTCAAATGTTCAATCATTTTTTTCATGCTTTGGATAGAGATTGAAAGCATTAATGATGGTAAATTGGTCAATACTCACAAGATATGCATATTTTAAATTTGATGGAAGTGATTTATTTCAAATATCAGTGATATTTGGATTGAGATAAGGGATTTTGGGGAGTTATTTCAATGAATCTATTTGTCCACTCTTTAATATTATCTATATAAATAGAATGAATAAAAATGATACTTATAGATTAATGAACGGTCGTGAATACAACAAAATAGACACTCATCAATTAAAATAAATATTTTTCACTTTTTTTAAATACACACAATACATAAAGAGTGAATCACAACCTAAATAATCTAATAGTGAACAAGAAAAAGTAATTCAGAGTTTGGGCTGTGGAGAGAATGTAGTTTGTGTGTTTCACTAGAGGGAAATTCTGTCAAATATATTGGAAGAGAGGTGTGATCTTGAGCAAGTTCTTCATGGAATTAGGAATATTGAAAAATAATTTTTCATACCCAAAAAAATAGAAAAAATACCATCCTAACCATTAATAATTATCTTTGTTATTTTATGTACAAGCCTTCCATGCATGAGAGGGGAATTTTGTTTGATCTAGTTATCTTCCATCTCAAGAGTATATAGGTATTCATGAAATATGAGATTTTTTTCTCATACATGGATGTACTCAATCCCTACTATAGGGTGTATTATTATATGATTAAAAATTTTCATGATAATTCATATTGGTTAAATCTCTCAAACCTGTAGATAGGTATATAGAGAGTGAGGCATCAAATTAATTGGTTCACCTAAATCTAGAATTATATCAGAATATAAGTTCTCCCATGGGATGAAAGGTTTCATAAAATTTCCTTGATCATTTATTTTGGTTGAAATCACTAGTTGTATCATGGATGATAAATTCCTTCCAAGGTTTAATCTCCCTATCCCCCTTAGTAATCGTCTATAACTGAATATATCATTATGAAATTTGGTATAATGATGATTTTTTATACATCTATAAAAGGACTATTTTCATGTACATTTTTAAATGAATCCATTTTCTCTTAATCAAGTTTGTTATAATAATTTATCATGGATGGATAGTGTCTTTTAATAAAGGGGATATAAATAGTTTGTTTAGGGGAATCGTTTATAATGTATTTTTACTCTTATTTATTTGTTTCTCTTTATAAAAATCTTTTGATGGTATAGAAAGAAGTTTTTATGAGGAGGACATACCTGATGTGAAGAATAACTAGAGGGACAAAGTTATTAGACACTATCAAGTGTGATTGAACAAATATTTCAATTTTCCTTGTGATTGGAAACCAGTTGGGATGGTAGTCATCTTGAAACTAGAATTTGGATTTCACCCATTGATTTTGATACTTATCATAATTTGTTTTTTATGATTGGTATGGATTCCTTGTAGGATTTTAGGAATTATAGATTATTTGGATCAATTTGTTTCATATTATCATGAAGGATGGTTTCTGGATTTAGAAGGGGTGTTTAGAAAATACATTGTTGTAGTTTGTTAATTTATGGGTGGTAGTGGAAGATGACTACTCTACAATTGGAGTTTCTAAAACTATTGTGGTTTGTTTGAATACATACATTCTAATAGGATTTCTTTTCATTCAACCCAAATTTGGATGGATCTATAGTCATTTCTAAATGTGTTATTATAGGGGATTCCTCAGAAGATTCCCTCACGACAGTCAAAAGGTCCTCTCAATTAAAGACACTAATCAAAATAATTGGTGTTGGTGGAATATATTAAAAAATGTATTTGAGGATTAGGTTTTCATTTTCCATGGGAAAGAGTGTGCTTATGGATTAGGGTATTTACCTCTTTAAAATTTATTCACAACATTTTCTCTAATTCATAACATTTCACTACATGGATAGCTCTAATGGCTATACTAGACCATGTACCAAAATTCATAGTGCATTGTGACATGATTTCGATGAGATTACTTGAGGTGATTAAGGTCTTACCTACTCGGGAACCACCCACAGCATCATCAATCATGTTATGATCAATTTGGATTAAACCATTATAAAATTATTATACAAATTATGATCTCTTTTTTTGGAGTTGTAAAATACATTAAGAAATTTTTTAATGTTTTCTCAATATTCATGATTTTTTTTCTATTTCATTGAATTATTAAAAAATATTAATTCCTTATTATTGTAGTTTGAGATTATATAAGTTATTTTTCCTGAAAGAGGAATTTCATGTCCACCCATCCTCTAATTAGGGAGTTAAAATAGTGTAAACAACATTTTTCATTGAATTATAATGAGAAAGGTAATGGATTATGATTAACCAATTCTTTGTCCATGTTCATGTGTTTTAACATTGAACATATAGTATGGAGTTTCATTAAGTTATTTATTGCGGTTCTTCAACAGAAAGTCTATGAAATTTTGGTGATAAATGAATGATTCCAATTTTTAGATCAAAATTAGGTTCTTCACCTTGTATTTTAATGTATATGGGTAGGATATCTTTATCAGTTGAAGATAATTACATTAATATGTGATTATTTGTGTAAATATTATGAATTTTATTTTAGTATTGATTTTAGTTTAAAAATAGGATGTGGGATTAGTAAAATTTTATATTATATGTTTTTACTCCTTTAAAGGATCATTCAATGATTCATTGTATTGAAGAAATATGATCCCCTTTGGTTTAATATTTAAAGGAAGAAGTTCACCAAATATATTCAAATCATATACAAGGACTAAATAAGGAAAAGTTTATAAAACACTATTAAAGTGATGGAATAAAATAAGCATATAAATATTTACCAAAATAAATAACGTTTTTATCAAAATTGAAATATGAAAATATAAGTGGTCCTCGTAAATGGTGTCAAAATTTGACCATGTCATCATGAAATGTAAATTTGATTATGTTTTCATGGTTTATTTATAGTATAAATACGACCCTATGTTTTCTATATAAGATTATTTATGAGTTTAGATACTTTATTTTGAATATTTTTTCAAAAGAAAACTACAATTATGGGAGGTTTTTAAAATAGTTTAAAAAATATTAATTTAAAGAGTTTAATAGTTTTAAATAAAATGGGTGTTTTTATAATTGTTTGAGAATGATGTTGATTCAATTTCACTACAAATATTAGTTATTTCACTATTATAAAAATTACACATGGTTATGTATAAGTCTTTGGTTAAGTGTAATCAAGATCTCAATTCCCCTCATGCATTTTAAAATGATAATCACAGAACCAACCCTTGAATTGACAGTAATGTTTTCAAGGATTGGAACCATAGAACAGAATGAGGGCATTAAAATCATACTGAAATAGCATGTCTGTCTGAGAGAAAAGGGATTATTGTTTCATACAATCTGAACAACCCATGATTACCTCATTAATCTTAGCTGAATCAGTGTCGACATAAGAAATGTTTCACTTGATTAAACCCAAATAATTCAATCAAGGATGAGCCATTTTATGATAAAAAATAAATTAATTTGTTTACACACACATTACCTAAAAAATTGAATAAATAGTACCAAAAATCCCAATCTAAGTGTTTGTAGATTGCCTAAAATGACCACTCACAATTTATCTCTCTATTGATAGTAAGTGGGTTATTTGGTGGAACTTCTCATTCTTCCTTGATCTACAAATGAATATAGCGGCCTCAAAAACAAATAAGACTAATAGAGTGCTCCTTTAGGTGCCCAAATTGGTAGAGCATTTCCTTCTAGTTGAACTTATAAATGGATTTCTTAAGGTATCATTTTTTTGGCAAAGTAGAAGGTGGTATTGGGAACCCAGATTTCACAATACATCTTGGATCATTATTTTGGGAGACCATTAATATTCTCAATCATTATTAAAAAAAGTTGTCTCCCCATTTATTTAATATATCCACTAAAAATTTGGTTTCATTTGGAGGACTATATCTCGAGATATGGCGTAATTACATAAGTGACAAAAAAAAATGTGAATAGTGAATATTTTCATCAACTATAGTTCATTTTGGGAATTAAATTAATAAAATTGATAATTTTAGTCTTCTATATATATATCACACATATAGTATCATATTACACCAATTGTAAGCCCAATTTAATGAACAAATCTTCTATAGCATACATTTTAATCCACATATGTGCCTTAGATCATGTATAGTTTCACCCATTTTCTTTAATTTCACTGTGGGGTCTCCAAATCACGTCAAAATGTAATGAATATATGAAAAAAAATCAAAATTTCACCTCTAATAAGTGATTAAAATTAAATAATTATAAAAAATATTATGTTCAATTAGATATTACATTTTAAATAAACAATACAAAATCAGTTTGACATATTGGTGTGAGGGTGGAAATGAAGCATGAATCACTATGTTATAATTTAAATATGTATGGGATGTTATATTTTTTAGGTGATTCTTTAATATAATAAATTATTTTTTGATGATTTAGGACCCTTAAAATGTAAAGGCCATCAATTTTATGGGAGTACATGTATTTGGTGCATGAAGAAAACTTTAGGGGCTAGGTAGAAGGAGGTACAAATATATCCTCTAGAGATACTGAATATATAAGAGTTATAAATTCCTAAAAATAAAATTAACCCTAAGAATGTATAAAATTCAAGGAGTTACCCTAAATAATTCTGAAGAAATGAGTTCTATGAACTACTAATGTATAGAATATTTCAACAAAAATGTCTTATAAGTGAATATCTAAGTGTTATTATAATGATGTGAAAGATTAATTTGCATCAAGTGTTGAGAAAAATTCAATGTATATGTCTCTTATATTAGATAAAAATGATTCAATTTTTAGAATATAATTGTAATATAAATGTTTCATGTTCGAATTACGCTAAATCCTTAGACGTGAATTGTATAAAATACTGGTTTTTGATAGAAAATGCTTACAGAACCTATGATACATAATGGAAATAGCATTTTTCATAGGGATGAAACTCTTTATGCATAATATTCAGTAAAAATTAAATAATAGTAATATTCTAGGTAGTTTAATATATTTATATGTCATACCTTTTTTATTAAAATATATATCAAGAAGGATGATAAGTAAAATAAAATTACATAATTAATTTATTTTCATCTCTATACTAAGGATTACCAGATAACGTTGACTATATAGATAATATCTAGTTCAGATAGAGAAATTGAAGGCATAAAGTGATTAAATTGATAATTTATTTTCATTTCATGGATAACTCAACAAAAAATATAAGTGAACTCCTATGTTTTATAGGACATGGGAATAGGTAAAAGAAACCAGATGGTATAAAGGACATAAAGAATTGATTCATAAATTAAGAGGAACTATGTCCCATTTTTTTAAAAAAGTCAAGATAACTAGATTGTGTCTGGAAGATATCATCATTAGATATTTTTAAATATCCATTGATCCCCTTTAAACGGTAATATAACTCACTCTAGAGAAGATTCAATGAGTTTTGTATATTCAGTTTCATCTTCTTTTGTTACTTGGTATTACTCTAATAATGGAATAATAGATTAATTATAGTCAAGATAAGGAAACCTATGCAACCCATTCATTGTAAATATTATTTCATTTAATTATAAAATATTCCTTGAATGGTCTTGTTGGATGGTTTTGTTTATTAATCATAGTAGGAATATTCCACTTCATATTTTTTTCCTTATATTATTCATTGTTTCCACACATAAGAACCATGACCTACTTAATTTTCCAAATCATTTATGAAAATTATGGTTAGTTTGATTGTAATTAGAGATATTTTATTTCATTTCTGGGAAATAACAGAGAGTTTATTGATTATTTCACTACGTTATTTAAGACAAATTCACCAAGTGAGGAACATTGGATGAGCATTTAGTCATTTCTGGGAGATTATAAGTGTTTAATTTAATTACTTATGATTTAGCAGGTATGGTGAGGGAAAATTTGATGTGAGAGAATTATATTAAAAATTGATTTGATGCAGACTGTTACTTTCAAATAAAAAATATAAACAATTATTATCCATTATCTTATAAAAGTTAAACTATGAAAATCACATTAAGAATGCATTAAATATCCTACCTTTCTAGATACAACCTATGTCACACTATACTATTTTTAACTTTTTTTAATATTTTATTTTATTTTATTCCCCATAAATATTCTAAATTATAACATGATTAAAAAATATACTTTATGATTTTATAATTAGTGAACACTATAAAATTCTTACATATTGATATTGATACCAAATATAGAGTGGATATACAATAATGACATACCCGTGGTTTTGATTAGGATAATGCATCACATATAGTTTAATCTTCTAATATTTGAATGCCACTAATCATCTAACCTACGTCACCAAACAACCTAATCATGTGCTATAAGAATCAAAATATAATTAGTAAATCAGCCCTGGTACTAATAAAACATGAATATGTGTTTATGTCTACTTCTTCTAAAAATATTGAAAAAAAAATCCTCACATTTAATTTCCCATGTAAACATCACCATCATAATAGTTAATGTTTTTATTAGATTATATTGGTGATAGAATTAAAAAATAAATTGATTAAAATAACTAATATGGAAAACACTAGATTTCATATCAATTGGCATTACTCAACCTACCTGGTCCCTCCTGACTAATGACAATCCAAGTTAACCACCACAATTCTTCCCAAATTATTCTAGGGATGGATGAATAGAACTGAGTGGGCATATTAAAAATGGAAAGCCTTATCCTAATATAAATACCCACACATGTATGTTCATACACAATAGAGTAATGAATAATGAGAGAAACTGGGATAATAAATTCATTAATGACCTCTAATAAACCAAAACATAGTATGATGGTACATATTAAAATTAAAAAATAAAAAATAAAAACCAATCAAAAAGGTATGTCAAACATGAAATCTAAAGAGAATATTGTCCCATCATGTAACCACTGATGTGTACCCATAACATGGTTAACACTTCAATCATGAACCAATATGAACCAAATGTTCTTGGTCAACCTAGAACACCATCAATCATTCCATAATGTGCATAAACCAGGATATGTGAGGGATAATACTATAAAATTGTGAGTATATACAAACTCATTATGACACCTTATAATCAATAAAGATACAAAGCATCAAGAATGGGTTTCATCTTCTAACCAAAATAAAGAGTCCAATGAAATAAGAAACCATATATTCTCATAGAAGGTACTCATGTGACATAGTGAAATTTCAATTTTCACATCTTATAAAAATAATTTCATGTGCCTTACAGTATCTCTATTTCAAGACAACTATCAACTCATTCAACCAATCAGTATTTGTAATAGGTAATCCTATGATCATATAGATGAGAATAAATACCTACTCCAGTTGTGGAACCAAGGCCTATGTGATTACTTATCGTAATATTAAATCAAAACTCTATAAATATTGGATCCCTGTCTTATATAGGTGAGTGGAAATTCTTACTCAATCTAATTCACATGTAGAACATCCAATATAATTGGAAAGCATTAGGTAAACATGGGGACTTCCAACCCCTTTCGTTATAGGGTTGGATTAAATTGTGTCTATATGATATGTTAGGTCATCAAGAAGGTATTACATTAACTAATACATCTTAGGTAAATCCATTCCCTATAATTCTACCACAATCGATCATGCTGTAATCTTCAATTATCACACTTTTCATTCGAGTGTAAGGCCACCTTCGTATTCCTGATAGATTCATAATTAGAAAATGACTACTCATTGGTTTTTTATCATCCATGGAATCATTTATGGTGTTATATAGTCGAGTACAATACGTTTCACCCCAAGTTGACATATTCTCCAGGTACAAAAATACAAAAAGCCATGCAAAAGTATGACTATATGAGGGGTGAAGGGTAAATGACAAATATATTTGTTAGATTCTCCTAGTTCTTACCCCTATAAATATTTATTTATGTGAATGGGGTAATATGTTATATGGTTCATCTACATGGAATGAAATATTTAATTTCCCATAAAAACCTAGCCACTACTAATCCCAAAATGCCTTGTGTGTGTTTTTCTAAACAACACTCCATGTAGTCAGGGATTTACCATATGCATAGATTTTTACAAAATATTCCCCAGTTACAAAATATTCACTATGAAACTCATAAACATTCCAAAAAATAGTTTTTATCATGATCGTGTTGACGCTATAATATTGATTCTTTCTATAACACCCCCAAAAAGTGATCATTATTTACCTACCATGTTGCTCACTCATCCTTAATCATGAAACAACCATCCTTATTCCTTCCCTAAATACCTATTACCATAAAAAATCCTATTCCACATTGTATTCCTCAATTATAAACATAAAATAGTGATCCATGAAACCAATAATTGGTCACAGAATGATTTTTCAATGAGAAAGGATGAATAACTTGGCGAACTGTATACAAAAAATGAATGCATAAAGAAGAGATGAGGAAATCAATAAAAATAAAAAAAATATAGACTCAATGATGACCATATGCGATCATCCATCCTATATTGTTGAATAATCCAAGGAAATATAAATTATTGAATGTTTCAAAATGAATGATTCAATGATAAAAGGTTCTCAAATATATATATACTTACAATGCTATGCAATGGTTAATTTAAAGTTCGGTTCTAGATAAATAATCCCATGATTAGTAACATATAAAATATTGGGTAAAGATCCAAAAACAATAAAATTCCTACCTCAATTAATATTCATTAAATGTCAAAGAATGAGATATCAAGTGATGAAATTAGCAGTTACACTGTTTTCTTTGATCCATGAATCCTTCTTGAACGGCCAAAGAAGATTATCCAAACAATGGTTCTCCCTCTACATCTCAATTTTTAGGGTTTTCACCTAACCATAGAGAATATCTATTAGGGGTGTTGAATATAGGACTCACAAGTTCAAATATTTATTTAACAATAGTTATTATTTAATAAATACTTCTATAATATTCCCACAACAAATAATCACTATAATATCCAATGAAAATATAACTTATATCTCACCTAGTGTAAAACAACTGTTTAAAAATTATTGGAAATCATTTTTTTCTCCTTACAAGACTCAAATATGCAACAAATCCATTATATCCCAAAAACTTTGGGAGTCTGAATATATATATTAATTATTTTTATTATATCGATATTAGTGTTATATGATTCATGAAACTATACACCAACTTCATGAATATTTCCGAACATATTTTTTAAATTATTAAAAGAATATAATTAAAAATAATTATCATTAAACAATCATGTAATTTGATGATTTTCACCCAAAAATTACAAGAATACTCAAATATTTTATGTTACTGGTCCTGTATCTGATTCTCCAACTACCGAGAAATCTCTTGAAGATTCTGATTATGACATAGAATTCAAACACGGGGAAAAACATTCCCATTAGATTTTCTCCTATAGAGCCTTGATCATCAATTGGTATTAAAATATTTTTGATCCATAATTGATTTATATATACCCACATTAAATAAAATATGATAGTTTATGAATATATTTCATCATCTCTAAAATGTGTAAGATCCCATGCTCTCGTTCTACTTGCGGATGTAAATCGAGGTGTATACAACCACTACAATCCTACATAGAACTAAAATTTTATGACGAAACATGGGGAATGATTTACACAATTAATTGATCAAAAAAAACTAGGCTGAGGTGAGACCATCATGAACACATGCTCTCCCTCTCTGAAATCAAAATCCCTCTAAAAACAATCCTTATCAGAGTTTTGATGCCTCTAGTTTTTCATCATCCACTCCTAGATGATATTCACATTTTTTCCCTCATAATAACTCTATCCTGAAAAGTATTGACTATATAAACTTTGAATAGAATACTGGTGACCTATAATGGCTCCAAAAATGGTCTTGAAATTGTGTCATGCCAGTGTAGAGTGATAAATCGTGTTTTATAAAAAACTGCTAAGGGTAGGTGATCCTATAAAAATTCGACAATGTTGAAAATTCAATACCATATAATTTCACCATTGAATGGAATAGTATACTAATAATTGTCATATAATTCAGGTTTTAATATCTTTCCAATTCAAAGCTGAGTTCTGGATTCCTCCATTAAATATATCCACAACCAATACTTGAAATAAGCATCACGGTTTGAGACACTTGTCAAACAATCCCCTAGAATATAGATGATCTTTATCATATACAATTTTCATGATTTTTTAAATACCCTCACTTATAATAAAGATATATTATATCTCATTATAAGAATATTAATTACATTACATAAACACACACCTAAGGTTCATAATGATATAATTCCCTTAGAATCATGGACATATAGATGGTCCATAAGTGTAATAAATCATCTCCCACTATTTTTTCATAACTATAACCAATTATAAAAATATCCTATATAATACATTTATTTTTATCCTAGGTTAATTAATCATAATAAAGGGTGAGAACTTATGCTCTGTAAAGGTAAAAAAGAAATATAACAATATAACATGAGTATACGGGTATGAGAACAATTGACTAACTTATGAAAATGATTCAATGGATATCATAGATCATAAACACGAGTCATATAACAAATCTTTTTAGTTTATAATCCATTAATAATAATGGAATCATATTAAATCATCCCAAATATAATAGCATTTTATTATTAAATAGATTTGTGACATATACATAATCGAAGAAAATCATCTGTCAAGGGAACCCACCAAGACATTCAAAACATGTAATGAATCAGATAACCAACCATGTACCATGTTTTTTCCAAGGATAACCTCAGGTGTACCCTCTTTCAGGGATGGGCTAACCTCCCATCTACCCACATTTGTTCATGGGATAACCTCTCATGTCTCCATTGAGCTTATATAACATTAACCATTAGCCAATGCATTGGAGGGATATATTGGTTCGAAACCACACATAATGCATAAAGGGTAGTTAAACTAGAACATAGAAAATTTATCATACGATAACACATGAAATTAAATGGGTTCTATAAAATATTTCATCTTAGCATAACCTGTGGAAAAGAAACATGTTTCATAATAATTTCCCTATTTCATTATAATATAACCCATGGAAATGATATGTGTTTCACAAATATATTTTCATCATTAATATAATCCATCTAGGGAAATAATAATTATGGTATCCTTAGATAATATCACTAGTAAATAATAAGTAACATTAAAGTATTTAATTTTAAATGGAAAATGATTTGGAAATAAAAAATTATTTAGATCATTTTATGGGGAAGATATCCTTTTTATGATAGAAAAAACATTTTAAAACATAAATAATTTTAAAAATAATTTTCTTTATAAAATAACCATCAATAATTATAATGGAATATTTTAAAAATTAATTGGTAATGATGGTACAAAATACATTTCATCTCTTATGGTTTAAAACAAACTTTCCATTCACATTTTCGGTAAAATCCAAATGAGATTTTTTTTTTAAATCCACATGAAGATCCTTAATTTTTTTAAATTCTAAAATATTTAAAAATTTATTTAATAATAATTCTTTATAATATTAAAAAAATAGAAATAAATTTCCTAAAAATGAATATGGAATGAAAATATTTTTTAACCGAAGAGAGAAATAATGTTGGTTTTATTCAAAAATATTATTTCAGAATATTGAATACATAAAGAGATAAAAATTAATTGGAAAATGTATTACAAAGGAATAACCTAAGGAGAATAAAATTCATGAGTATCATGGGTTATGGATTATATGTTTTCATCATTCTAGGAATAAATGTAAACAATCCTGAAAAACATTGTGAATGTACCGTAAAACAATTACCTGTTTGGTAACATTTAATCATAAGCCCCATGAATAAATAAATGTAAATGAAACAAAAAATATAATTTGAATAAATAAATTCATGATATTATTTATCAAAATTTCTATATATACACCTCATAAAATATGATAGGTTCATAACATAACATATATCTAAAAGAAAAAAAATTGAGACAAAAATCTCTTACCACTTAAGTGACTTTTAAGCTATAAACATAATAAATGATATATTATAAAATTGATTTTTAAATACCTATAATTTTTTGAAGAAGAATAAAAAAATTCCATTTTTGGTTAGTATACACACCACATAATAGAAACATTAGGTGAGTATGGAATGTGTCTCATAGAAAGTAAAATTGAGACGAAAATCCCTCACCTTATGTCTTGACATCCTTCATATATGTTAAAAGAGCCTATATAATAAATATATGTTTATTATAAAAATATAAAATATATATAATCATATATATAATACCATATATTATTTACTTGTGACCTTTTATTACCTAATTAACAACAATTCCTTATTATAATTGTGTTTCGGATAATAACTCCTCTGTTTTCATATATGATTTAATTTTTTATTTTTGGTAAAATTAATTTAATCATTGTTTAATTATCTAGATAAAATTAACCATAAAATAAATATATAATTTCTTCAATATAAATTTATTTATATTAATCTAAAAAATTTATATATATAAAATGAAATACATTGTTCATGGACACGGTAGGTCATATATACACATGAGTGTTCATTCCATTTTTCGACGGGTTGAAAGAATGAATATTAAATGATATATTTCCATTAAAAATTATATTAATTTAATATCTATCACATATTATGATTAAAATAATCCTTATTACCTTTTATGTAAATCATGAATAACTTGCATCGCTTCGCAATGAGGTAGTTTGTCATACACACGAACGATGTTATCGTTTTCCCATGGAATGAAATGTAAGAAGTCATTTGCAAAATCATGATTCCAGAAGCATAATATAATCATAAATATCATATATAAATAATGAATCCATAATTATATCCAACCATTACATGTATTTATGGAAAACAAATAACATAAGTTCGTGAGGTGGTAGTCCTCCAAACACATGAATGATGATTTCATAAACCATTTAATAGATAAGGGGAAAGATTATGATTATTGAATTATCATAATAACATATAATTATATGTAATATATTTAATTTATCATATAATCATGGTTTAATAGAAATTTAAAAAGGTGTATGAATAAATAAAATAATGTGATTGATAAGGGTTCCTAACTCTTCATCAGAAAACATCTTTTGGTTTTCACCAAAAGTTTTCTTAGGTTAGATTTATAGAAAAACTAATGAATCATTGAAGATATGATAAAATTAATTAATATATTTGGGTATTTATTTCTAGAAATAGTTGGTTTTTAAATTTATAATAAGATTGAGGAGGTGTTGTCTTTTTGTAAGTGTGGTGAGTGGCACAATTGTAATTTCTGAAATGAAAAAGGTATCTGCAAATTTTTTACATTCCAAAAGGCTCAAAAATGGTCCATTATCAATGAAATAATATATATAGTCAACTGGTTTCCATAAATATGGTTTTGGACATGTTTTTTTGGCAATTTTCACCCCTAATATTCTATTTTATCCCCTAGGTAAACCCAGTTTTACCTTAACGACAATAACTAAATTTTTATTCTATTACTATTTATTATGGTCTAAAATTAAGATTAACATATTATATAATAACAATTTGTATTATTACAAATTCTTAATTGATTTTTTGAAATTCATTCTCATAAGTGAAAAATGTTAATTTAAAATTAAGCTTGCATAGGCAATGAAAAAGAGGTTTTCCAAAGAGAAAATGTCGAAAAGTTTAAAAAGTTTTTATAAACATATTCAATATTAAATAAATGACAATGACATTTTTTTAATAGTAGATATATTATTTAAAATTTTCCCTTTAATTAATATTATTTTTTTAATTTTTTTTAATTTTATTTAATATGAATGAAATTTCTTAAAAAACTAATACTTTTACTATTAATTTAAAAATTTATCTTCAAAAAAATGTCCAAATTTAATCCTCACAAAATTTTTAATTTTTTATTTCAAAAATTATTTTTTAAAAATAAATTCTCAAATTATTTAATAAATTATTTTAAGAATAAGTGTTCAAAGGATGACTCAATTTCATTTTAGAAAAATACAAATTTTAAGTGAAATATTAGTGTTTTTTATTCTCTGGTGAAAAATAGTAGGAGATTAATTTTAAACATTTTATTGAATATATAATAATAAATTATACTAAAATCATCCAACAAAATTAATTTTTTAAAATTTACAGTAAAATTCATATATGTGGAAAAAATAGATTTTTAAAATAATATTTCATTTTTTTTAAAATAGTTATGATTTATATTAATAATTAATTGGTAACTAAATAATTCATTTTATATACATGTGTAGACCATATGTTTTTATAATTCAATTAACAGTATTCATACCCACTATTCCAATGGCTAGATTAAAACTATCATATTAAATAATAATATTTTAATAGTATATCACATTTCATTTAAACTATATGTTGCAAAAAAAATCAATAAAAACATAGTGTTATGTGTAAGGAAAGATAAAATAATGTTATCATGTGATGAAAAATATAAAAAATATTTACCATATTAGGGAAGAAATATTTCAAAAAATATCAGTGTGTTCCATTATATATAAGATGAATTTATCCCTTGAAATTAATCGCTTTGTTACTAACAACTATGGTAAACTCTACCTCATTACATCCTAAGGTTCCAATGTATCTTCCGCATGATATTCGTTTCACATTAACACATTGACTAGGTGGGCGGTATTGTTTCATAAAACATTCCCTATTCTTTCCATAACATCTATAGGTTTTTTGTAAGATATATCATTCTACCATGGTATATTCCATGAGTCTGGTTTATGTGATGGATTAGTTATGCACTTCATCAAGAGAGATACATAGAACACATCATGAACATCAGAGAGGTTTGCTGTAAGCTTCAATCGACCGGATGCCATTTTGATATGGTCAAGAATTTCAAATAGACTGGTATACATAGGTATTATCTTATCTCTGTATCATAAAAACAATTTCCTCATTTAGTTTTGATTTGATCAATTTACACTTCATCTCGTTCTCTAAAAAATAAAGATCAATTTTTATATGCCCAAAAAACTAATGAATTATATTATCCATAGTTGAATGATAAATTAATATATGTATCCTGTTTTATAACACAATGGTTAGCACATTCCATCAAATAGGGATAAATCTTCATTTGGTGATGTAATAAACGATTCTTTAAAACCTTTTCCAAATTCTACCTTAAACCATTTTAGAAATGGTTATCCTTTTGACCCATACAAAAGATTAAAATCAAAAACATTAGAAATAAGTTCACTGGATTATTAAAATTATCTAATCATTAATCCCCCAAAAAATATAAATTAGATCTTATTTTTTACATACAAAACATGTGAATACATTCATCATGTATTCCATTGAAACATGGTAATTACCTTAATTATCATATAACCTTATTGAAAAATTAAATGCTTATTCAGTCCTTAATATAAAACATAGATTAATGGATATATTTATTTATTTTTGAAAATGCTGTAAACTTCATCAATGATAACATAAAACACCTTTTAAACAAATAATAAATCACTTTTAAGTTAATTAGTAATATCAAATTTACATTATCCGTATCAATCATCTATTTGTCCCAAAAATAGTTATCCCAATAATAGGAACATATTATGGGTTATATTTCCCTTAATAATTTGTCATTCATGAAATATAACCATTACATTAAATACATTTTCTAGGTCAAAAGCATTATTCAAAATGTTCTTGAAATACATTATTAACAATTATATTAAAAAATCCTTATATATTTCATAATTAATGAGTTCTAATACAAAAACACTACAACTATTTGAATTCATTGTTAATCCATTTACTAGGCTTCACCATATTGTTAATTAATACCTATTTTCTTTCATATGTCATTTGTTGTATATTTAAGAGACAATAAATCCAATACTGTTACTTACGTTCTGATTATCTCCTTGATATTTCCATCTAGGAAATCAATTTTTATAATTCATATACATTCAAAAATTATAACATTCAACAATAGATAATTCATTAGTAAAAATAATATTCCCATCCCTTATGTCAACCAATATTTTAATTTTTCCTCGATAATCCATTCCTTCACGTCCTCATTCTCCATACCCCAAACATCTTATTGTTCATTTGAGACCTTTTATTATGTTAATATTCTCACATTATTGGTATATATTGAACCAATCCTTCTTTCTTCCATGGTCTTCCCCACCAGAACATTAAAGAAAATATATCCCTCTATTCGCTAATGAGTGTGGGAGTTGGATATGGTGAAAATGATTAATCATATATCAAGGTTACTGATTAGGAATAATGAAAATATCATTAACTTGAGTCATCAACCAATTTGGTTACACATTAAAAAAACTATATGAAATTCAATTCTAATCCAATTCCTTCAACTTCACACCATTGACTAAAACTAAAAATCATAGTGTGACTAAAAAATAATATTTGGGAACCATGTTATCATGACAAATCACTTATAGTATGTCTATGTAGTGACATTTTCTTTTTAATCATTGACACATTAGGCATAAAATTGGTCATTAATGATCATTATCTCTATAAATCCATCATGATTCTTTTTAGAGAGATTTTGAATTTCCAAAGCATATCCCATAGGTGGGTTAAATCAAGGGTAATGCAAGAATGATTTATATTCACCATGTGATGACCGAGTCCATCTCAATGAACCCTTTTCGGAGTTATAACTCATAGGTACCTCTATTCCAAAGCCACATCCACTTCTAGTATCCATTCAAGAATTTAATTTATTATATCCCACTCTCTCTATCATTTAAAATATTTTAGGATATTTTCCTATAATTTTCAGCATCCTTATAATTATTCGTAGATGTTTCCTTAGGGATCTAGTTAAATTATTATCATCCTAATTTCTAAATCGTAACTAACCATTTCATTTTAGACCAAATATAAATACCCTCACTTATCATACATATATATTACATCATCTTAGATCAAAATTCATTACATTACACAAACACATATTGGAGGATCATAAAGGTATAGTTCCTTTGGAAACATGGAAACATAAAAACGTTGTGCATAAGTGAGCTATGTCATCTCCCCTATGTTATTTAAAAATAGATCCCTTACTAGACATATCATACATAATACCTTTCTTCATATCATGGGTAAATGTATCACAATAAAGGGTGAGCTCAGATGCCCAATAAGGGCAAATAAGAAAGATATCAATATAATATTAGAATATGATTATGAGAATTTGAGAATAACATATGAAATATATACCTTTCATATAATATATTTTAATCAAGAGTCATCAAATAAATCATTATATTTCATAAGACATAAATCATATTGGAACCAAAAAATGTGTATCATGAGAAAAAAAATTTGCATGAGACAAAGATTTGGGGTATATATATAATGACATTAAATATAATGTCAGGGATACCTACCCACAAATTCGTAACAAGTTACTATTAGGATAAACACACATGAACCGACTTTGGGCTTTGTATAACCTTCCATGGTCCCACTTTTGGTCTTGGGATAACCTCTCATGTTACCTCTTTCGGGTTTTGGATAACCTCATTTATACCCTTTAATCTGATATAACATTAATCATTAATCAATGAATTACAACGATATATAGTGCCACCAGTCATATAATTGAAACATTTGTGTCCTATAATATCATAAAATAATCATCATATCAGAAACCATGAAATTAAAGGGTTTTAATAAAACATTTCATTATAATAGATCCCATGGAAAAGAAAATGGGTATCATAATCATTTCATCATTTCATCATAACATAAGCCATGGAAAATATATGGGTTTCATATAAATCATGACATTATAAATATAAAAAATAATGGGAATAGATTATATTGAAATACATGGATTATATCCACATAAAATAATAAGTAACTTCAAATAATTTCATCTTATATGGAAAATGATTTTGAAAGAAACATCATTTGCATCATTTCATGATGAAGATAACCATTCCACATTGAAAAGAAATTTTAATACATAAAACAATTTCAAGATTTTTTTATATGAAAATAAACAATAAAACGTATAAATTTTGAGATAATAAATTTATTTTTCATGGAAGAGGAAAATAATGTTCATGTATTATGAGTTAAAACAAATATTCCTTTCACATTTTCAGTAAAATCCAAATATGCATTATTTTTTAAATGACATAAATATTCCTTTTAAAAAATATTCTGAAAAGTATAAAAAGGTTAAATTTTATAATAAATCCTATTTAAAATGTTAATATATATATGCAAATAATTTTAGAAAACATGGATATTTAATAAAATGGGGTTTCCACTGAAGAGATAAATAAATTTGGTTTAAATTAAAACCATTCATTTTAAATCATGAGTACATAAAAGTATGAAAATTAAGGGAAAATCTTTCTCCTTTGAAAATAAATAGATAAGAATAAAATTCATGAGTTTTTTTAGAGATGAATCACAATATTTCTTCATCTGAAGCATAAACATAAATAATCGTGATAAATTATGAGATTGTACCACAAAAAATTACCACATTGCTAAAATTGAATCATAATACTGTTGAAATAATAACATTAAATTAAAATTAAAATATAATTAGAATTAATAAATTCATTATATTAGTTTTCATGTGTGTTTAATATACATATCATACAAAAATATTGGTGCATAACATAATATATCTCTTGAAGAATAAAAATTAAGACAAAAATAATTTTCCACTTTGGTAACATTTGAACTGTAAAACCCATGAAAGATACATCATAATATAGATATTTAAATCCCTGTAATTTTATGGAGAATAATCATAAAATACATTCACAGGAACAATATACCCAACATTAAATAAACACATGGTGAATATGGCACGTCTCTGATAGACAATAAAAGTTAGACCGAAATCCCTTACCATAAGTCTTGACTTCCTTAATACACATTATATACAACTATATAATAAGTATAATTTTATTATAAATATATTAAATAACTATAATTGTATTTATCAGACACTATATTATTTAATTTTTACCTTTAATTAATCATTTATTGACAATTCATTGTTAAAATCACATTTTTGGTCATAATTGCTTTGTTTTTCATGTATGTTTTTAATTCTTCTTTTCAGTAATCTTAATCTAATCATGGTTCTATAATATCTATAATTTTATCCAAGACATAAATATCATATGTATTAATTGGAAATTTTGTTTTATAAATCTATAAAATTTATGTATAGATAATGAAATATGTCATTCTTGGAGATGGTTTGTTGTACGTAAACAAGAACATTATTTACTATTTTAATATAGTTTGAAATAAATGGTGTTTAATATTATATAACCATTAAATATTAATTTTTAAGAAATATATATCCCATATTTTCATTAAAATCTTCCTAATTACCTTCCATGTAAATCTTGATCGAATACCATCTTCACGAGGTGATAGTCCGTCGTACACATGAACATCGTTGTCTTATTCCCATGGAATAGAAATTAAGAAGAAATCTATAATATAAATATTCCAATATAATAATAATATCCTTAATTAGTGATATAAATAATAAATACATCATTATATCCATTTATTATAGGTGGTTATGGAAAATGAATAACATCAGTTAGCAAGTGGTAGTCTTCCATACAAATGAATGATGACTTCGTGACTCATTTTATGGAAGAGAAGATGAATTTAGTTTACTATATTAATTTAATAACATATAAATATATTTAAAATACTAAGTCTATCATATTAATATTATTTAATAACAATATAATTTGGTGGAGAGAGAAATAAAATAAAACACTTGATTAGGGATGTTACCTCTTCTTCGGATAACTTCCTTTAGATATTACAAAAAGTATTATTAGGATGACTTTATGATCCAAATAATGCCTATAGGATGATAATTGGTAATTAAAGAAGTAATTATGGTAGTTATTTGCCTAAATAATTTGTTGTTAATGTGTGAAGAGAAGAGGAGAGGGGTGTCTATTTTCAAGTGAGGTGAGTAGCGCCCTAGTATCTTTTGAAAAGAAAAAGGTGCGTCCTTGTTTTTCATATGAAAAAGGGTCCAAAATGGAATATTAGAGAACCTATAAGAACTTTGGTATAAATATGGAAACAATAATGTGTTTTTGATGAATTTTGGGTCATTTTTAAAGCTTATATTTTAGGTTTAACATCCATGTAAATCCATTTTATCCCTAACCGCGTTAAATAATTTTTACTATTTTTACTATTTATTATGGAAATAAATTAGATGAACTTATTGGTTAATATATATTATTCTAATTCATAATATGTTATCTATTTTCTGAAATTTGTTTCATATAATTTTATATTTTTAATTTAAAATTAGCCTCATATCCTCAATGAGAAAGCAGTTTTCATTAGAGAAAATGCTCAAACGTTTATAATGTTTTTATATAAGAATTCAATATAAAATTGATTAAAATGACCTAAATTGTAGTAATATACATATATTATTGAACTAATTTAAAATCTCAAAACCATATTTAAACAATTTCTATGTTTATAATTATTTTAAATGAAATGAAAATTCTAAACAAAAACATGTATTTTCACTGTTAATAAAAGACAATATATTCTAAGAAAATTCATGAAACATCAATCAAAGATAAATTTGAAATGATAATTTCAAATATTAAGTTTAAATTTTCATATAAAGTTTCTAAAATTTTAGGAAATTAATTTTAATATAGGTTGACAAATTGTGACAAAACTGAATTTTAGAAAAATACAGTTTTTTAAAAATAGGATTAAATATTTTCTATTTTTTATAAAACACATAAGATGAATGTTAATTTTTTTTAAAAAATATATAATATACAAATTTATCTAAAATAATTCACTAAAAGTTATTTTTTTTAATTTATTTATTTAAAATGTGTTCATGTTCATAAATAATGTTTATTGGAAGTAGATTTTATTTTATTTTCCAATAGTTTTGATTTACATTTCAAATTAATTGGACAAAAACAATTAGTTTTATTTACATATATAGAACATATATTTTCATAATTTATTTAAACCACATCCTAACCATTATTCCAATTACTATGTGTTATATATAATATTAAATAAATATTCATTAATTGTATTTATGTATTAATTTAAACTTGGTGTTGCTTGAAATGAATGATAGACTTAGTGATATGTGTTATTAAATATAAAATTTAGTTATTATTTAATTCAAATTATCAAAAATATTTAATTTATATTAAAATATATTATTTCCAAAAAAACACAGGGTGTTACAATTTTATGAAACCCTATTATCTGTTAGAAGGAAAGGGGGCCTGGTTAGTGACTTGATCTATGATTACATAGAGATCGTTGTGAACTTCACCAGATGTGGAAATACTATAACAAATTCATGGATATACTATCAAACATACATTTTAGTAACAAAAAGTGTTATGAAATACAAGCTTGAACCAGATTCTTTTCCATCAGCCATTAGTATATGACACATTTAGAGATGATCTCTACAACAGTAATCTTCATCCCTAGCCACTGAAAATGACCATTGAATATATTAGAACTTATTTATGACACCTAGGTGTAACATTGTGTTACATTCATAAAATTCCCTCAACACATCATCACACGATGTAATTATCTCATCAACTAGATAATTATTGGCATTAAAAATATTGATTGAAGGTGTGAATCTCCTCCCTCATCCACTAAATTCAACTACAACAAGTCCCTTTGATCTGAAAACTCTTCTAGAAACTTATAATGATATTTTATACTAAGAGAACAAACCACAAAATTTCCATTACATTTAGTATAAACAATATTTAATTAATATTCATTTAATAAATAAAGACATCATATATACCTTATATGGAAATCAATATAAGTGAAATTATACCTAAGAATTTTGAAGTTAATGTAAAAAGATAAAATTTCTCTCCGAGACGGTACTCTCACCATGTCCTCATGGTGAACGGCATGGTTTTCAGATCTAATTCATGGGTCACATAGTTATTCTCTTAAAGTATCATCTATCATGATCCATATGAACATACTATTACTTCTATAACAAAACCATATCCAATTATATCTCTATAGGAATCACAATTCACAACATACTCAACTCCCTCCTCAACTAGTCTCTTGATAGGTTCACTTTTCAATCACTGTCGTATATCATAAAAGTCCTCCTAGAATTTCTCATAACAAAAAATGGATACCACTTTTAGATCATGGTACATAAATTTTCAAAAGTACTATATAAATATGTAATTAGTATCTGGTAATATTCAACCTACCCAAGGAAGTTCTACACCTCCGCCACACTCCTGTATCACTCTCAAGATAGAACTGTCTCAATCTTTTTTGGGTCGATAGCTACACCATCCTTTAAGAAAAAATTTCCTTTGATGTGGAACTCTGTAATATATAACTAACATAGTGAGAGTTTCTAATATATCTAAATATCTTTAAATATTTCTATTTTAATCCTCATATTCTATATATTCTTATCCTCAGATGATGATTTAATAAGAATATAATCAATTATTACCACAAAAAATCAGTCTAGGAAAGGTTAAAAAATGTAGTTCATGAGTATTATAAACACTAAAAAGGAGTTAATCATCCTAAGAGGAATTAATAGTCTCCCATATTGATAATTGCAACATCATAATTTGGTATTAATTATGTTTTTCTCATGATCATATATCTAGTGATGAACTGACCTAATGAAAATCTTCTAGAAACAATTTTCCCTCATTTATTTTATGAAAGAGTTCATCAATTCTCCATAGTGGATACATATTCTAGAAAATAACCTATTTTCGGTGATGATAATTAACAAACATTCTAAAACTCCCATATGCATTTATAGTGAATAATATTTGAGATTCCTATAAGAACACACTTAGTCAAATAATTTCATTCTTCTAGAGATCCAATAATTGAACCCTAGACCCCTAAAACTAAGTAGGTTCCATTAAATGTTCTACTAAATATATGATATTTGTCTTTGAGAGAAATATAATAAGTTATTCAAACTCTCTATGTAGAGTTATTCTAATCAATTCCTCAATAAATACATTCATGTAGTGCACCACCACTTGGTAAAGTGTACACCTTCTATGTATATTGCACTTAGGTTCAAGTTATCCAACTGATGATAAATTTTATATAACTTCTTCACTATAATATTATATAATTTAACTGGGAAATACTTCTAAATAGTGAAGTAACACCTTTATCCGACTACCATAATTCATCTCACCATTAAGCAGAACCAATCTATTAGGGCATGAGCTATAAAGAGTCAGTTCTCACCAAGATTGAAATTATGTGGTTTCATCATTATTTCAATGATAATCTACATGAATATCTCTAAATAGATACAAGTAACACAATCTATAAAATTTAGTTATTATAGAAGAATCCAATGAAAGTTTCTCTAACCATATGGTCTAGGATATATTATCCATTAGAATCTCTACAACTAAAAAAAGTTATAAGGCCATGATCGAATTGATCAAACCCATGCCTACCCATACTAACACGAATATGAAAAATTAAAAGATCAAACTTTTAATCATTATATGATCTTCTAGGTCATAAGAGACAACTAGATATAAAAACCCATTAAATGATTCTCCAACTCTATAATCATAGCATATATCCCTTAGAAGTTGTGGAAGTGGTATTAGGTCATAGCATTGACAACCTCCTACTACGTAACACCGCAAGATTTTAAAATATAAACATCATGTTTGATTGTGTGTATGAAATGAAAAATAATTCTTAGAAGAGTATATAACACACAAATACTTTATTATATATTTATTTTTAAATAAATTAAATCTTTTTGATATCATTTCTTACATCAAACAATGTGATTAAACAAAACATGAAACTCTATTAAAATATATTTTTTCATGTCCATTATAACATTTCTGTTAAGTAGGTGGATGTGAATATAATTAAATAATGTAACTAAATTATTTAGTTTACACATGTATAAAATAAATTCAATGATTACAAATATATTATAAAAATATATGGACCATTTCAAAGAGAAATAACAGTTTTTTAAAAAACTATATTTTATAATGGAAGATTATTCATGCTTTGAAAACATAATTTTAAACAATTTTTTAACAAATTTATAAAAATTATTCCTGAAAATAAAAATAATATATCAAATATATATGTAAAAATTATTTTTGGGTAATTTTTATAAAATTCTCTAGAATGATAAATTTTTGTATGAATATCACATTAGAGAATTTTAATTGAAAAATGATTTTCATTTTAATTATTTATAAAATTATATTATATTATAAATAGTTTTTAAATTAATATTAGTAAAATTATATTATATTTTAACTAATTTAATAAATTTTAATAAATTTCATAATGATTTTTTATAATAAATCATTCTAAACATTTCTGAATGTTTTCTTTGGAGAACCACTTTCTCGTTACGTCTGTGTGTATAATTGTGGATTTTATTCTGCCAATTATATTAATTGAACTTATAAACATTTATTAAAAATTTGAAATCATAATAATTTATATTATCTAATATGTTAAACATAATTTTTGACCATTAGTAATAGTTACAAAGAAATCAAATTTTATTATAGCGATTAAGATAGAAATGAGTTTATCAGTGAGTTAAACTACAAGGGTATGGAAAAAATGAAAAATAATAAATTAAAAGTCTTATTTTATGAACATATTTTGACCCTATAATATCTATTATCCTATAAGGACCCATTTTTATTCTTTTTTACAATGTAAAAACACGAGTGTAATTGATTCTTTTCAAAAATACAATCTGTGTCCTCTCACCCACTTATAAAAGGACACCCCACTCCTCCCTTATTAACACACTAAAATCCATTTGGTAATGAATATAAATGGAAAATTATTTTCCTCACAACACTTCCCCTATCCTACAGTAATTTTAAGAGATAATAAAACTAATCTAGAATGACTATTGGTTATACCTAAATAGGTTTCTCGATGAATATGTAATGTTTTTAACTATGAGTTTTTGTTTTTATTCTTCCTATAAATCATATAATATTTTTGAAATATTATAAAAATATAAAACTAGTATCTAATATATAATTATATTTTTTTATTAATGGAATATCCTATATCAATTTCCAGTTTTATCAAATGGAAAATGAAACATTTAATTGTGTGTACATTATACTACCACCTCGTGAACCGATCTACTTCATTTTCTATCACCACGATTCATGGATGGATTTATTGAGTAATTTAAGATAATTATAGGATATTTATAAAATATTATACATATTTAATTATCATATAACATTTAAATTCTTAATTATTAATTTTTGAGTAATTTTATGACGTCGCTCTTGTATATGGTGGACTAATGCTTTGTTACATATAAGTTATTACAGATATAATTTAATTAATATAAGTGATATTTATGATCTAATAATTATTCATGAAATATAATATAACATATAACTTTTTTCCATCCAATCCATTAGAAAACAATAACATCACTAATCCGTATGTGTGGACAACTGCCTCCATATAGCGATGTGAAATGTTTATCAATCTATTTTTACATAGATGGTAATAAGGTATGATTTTTTAAATCTGAATTAAAAAATATCATAGTAATGATTCATAAAACATAAATTAACATTTAATTTATTTTCGTTATATCTTTCCAGAAAAATGGAAACAGTGTTCGTGCGTATGTACGACTGACCATCTCCATGAATACTGTAATCTTTTTTTATCTCTAAACATTATATATTTCTCAAAATAAATATATTATTAATATATTTGATATTTTTATCATGGAATAAAGTATTTATATTATGTATCCATGATCAAATTAAAAAAAAATAACTGAACCGAAATAAAAATGAAAGAAAAGTAATTATCACATGAAATAGTGATTTTAAAAAATAATTACATATAAGCAATTAATAAAAACAATATGTAAGTCATATATGTTAGGATATATATTATTATTGTCATCTAATTAATATTAAATAAACAAATATTTATTATTCAAGGGGTTCAACAACATATTTTTGAAGTTGAACACGTGTTATTGGTTTCTAATCTCACTTTTACTTTTGTGAGATATATGCCATAATCATCACTTATTCCTTTTTGTGGGGTATATAATTACATTTTCATATGATGTATTGTTAATATTTTTATATTAATGATATTTAATTTTTAATTTTATGTTATTTCGTTGAGGTTTCAAATAATTTAAGAGTTACCAAAGAGGGGATGGTATATTTCACAATCTCATTTCTATTCATGATTTTTGATGTATCCCTTAAGATAAATCTTTGAAATTTCTAATTTAAAAAAATTTACATTATTATCCTATATCTATTCAGGAAATGTTGTAATTAATAGTACAAATTTCGACCCTTTTTTTATGATAGAGATAATTTTTTTAGAAAATATGACTTTATTTCCTTCTTCGATCAAAAATCATACTTCATGAAAATATGAGATTTATAAAAATGTTCAAAAAAATGTTTATCCTTTTTGAAAATATTTAATATGAAACATTTTAAATTATCTAAAAATTTTAAAAAATTAAAAAATTCTTCTTGTTTTTTAAAAAAAATCATTATTTGGCATCTACCAAAAATGTTAAAGGAATCATTTTTATAATGTGTATTGTATGAATATAATTTTATTTCACCATGAACACTAACTTTTTCTTGTAAAATTATAATGTTTTTCATAGGTTAATTTCAAATGAAATTATTTTAATGATTTTTTGAACTTGTATATTGAAAAATATTTTCAAATGGAAAATATTATTTTCCTAAAAGAAATTTAATTAAATTTTTATGATATTTGTATTTATCAGTGATATAAATACTTTATTATACTTAATGTCCACTCTAGATATGTTTTATTTGTTGTTATTTCGATGTAGTTGAAGTGTGAATAGGTTGGAGATATATTAAAATTTAATTTATTAATTTTTTCCTGAAACAAAGTGTGTGTATATTACATATAAAATATAAAATTAATTAATTTAATATTTTATTATATAAATAGATGGGATTAAGAAATTTCATAGTTGGTGAATGTTAATTGTCATAAAATACCCTTTTAGAATACATTTGTTGCACTGTGAGGTTCCAAGGATAGAATCCCTCTAGTGATGATTCCACAACCCAACCCAACAGGGCTTGAGTTGTGACTCCGCAAGCCCGCCTCCAATAGTCTAGGGTCTGGTGACTAGCACCGAGAAGGCAAAAACACACAAAGGGAGAATTAGCCTAAGGTACATGTATAAACCGACGTACATACACCTCTATGAACCAATACACATATATATATAAACTGAAAATAAATGCATGAATACATCAAACCAACAACTAGAGTACATCAATAGTACAAAAGGGTAAACACATGGCCCACAGAAAGAAAACTGAAAAAAAAATTCCAACCTACTCAGAAGGAGGGGATTGTTGTCAAAAGCACTAGCCAAAATTCTCCTTACCCTAGCTCCAATCAACACCCCAGTCTGTCTAGCTCACTATGTTTTGCCTTCTCTAGGTCCTCCTGGGACTCTATTTAATGGTATGTGGTCTACAAAAGACACAAAACATGTGTGGGAAAAGCTTGTGTCAGGGTAAGTATAAAGATACTTAGTATGAACACCAAAAAACCCAAAAGTAATGTGAGTAACAGAAAGGCATCAGTCATCTCGTCCCAACGAGAGGGAACCTGAATGAGAGAGAAATCCCATCTTGAGACCGTCCATATCTAAACTCAACTAGATCACCCAAATAGTAATATGCCCATAAAAATACCAAGAACATCCAGATATACTCATCTCAGGCCCCAGGCCCCATGAGGGTCTAACCTCATCACCAGTGATAGGTTTGACTCGAGGATATAAGGAATACCAATAACTATGGGAACACACTCCACATGCTCTGTCATCCCAAAAGAAACACTTCTGAGAGGTACACTCAACCGGGTTACATCGCCATCCCAGAGGGCCCATCCGAGAAAACACGCTCTTCAGATATCATCACAAAGAACGTCACGCTGAAACAACAGAACACAAAACTCCTCAGATAGGGGATCACTCCAAGGTTACTCTAGGGGATTCTATAACCCAACCTGATCAAACAAATATCCCACTGATAG
The DNA here is from genome assembly GCA_963277665.1 of Viscum album. Lineage (NCBI taxonomy): Eukaryota > Viridiplantae > Streptophyta > Magnoliopsida > Santalales > Viscaceae > Viscum > Viscum album. The sequence continues at coordinate 1,102,410,364 of OY728123.1, forward strand.
GGGATCACTCCCATGATTCTTTGGGGGATACCACAGCCCGATCTGACAATCCACAGATCATATCACTTAGATAGCAGATTGTCACCCATGTAAAGGTGGTCACGATGATTCCAAGAACCCAATCTTGTATTTCTTTAATTGTAGGGGTTCAAAGAAATGAAACCACAAACCCTACCAATACCACACATTGAGTAGGGGATCACATTATTGAGGATTCCATATGCAAACGGAAAACCATATTATGAGTATGGGATAATATAACTAACAATACTACAACCCTAAAAATACGGACCACTACATAAGGGATAATATTTTTGATGATGCCTCGAACCCTATGGGGATATCTTGATAGATAGGGGATCACTACCCTTGAATAATTAGTCACAGTTATACCAAGAAGCCGATCTAGGGAATCGAAGCAAGTTGATCCTATCCCGGACTATCACACCCTGACCCTAGACTTCCCCAGAGCCGGTGCAATTTCAATAAAATATGGTATGTGAATTTTTTATAAAATAGAATTTAAATAATTACACACTGTGTTCCAATAATGATGATCTTTTCGAATTAGGTCATGGAGAACCAGATACCAATATTAAAATTCCATCAATACTGCATAGAAAAGACTTCATAAAGAAGTCACCAATCAGTGTAATTCAAATATAGTAAACCTATAAAGGAAAATAGATTGAAACGTAGGGTGAGAATTTGAATTCCCAAGATGGGATTTTTAAAATAAAACAATATTTTAACTAAAATCTCTTGAAAAAATTCTTTTAAAATCATTCATAAAACATTTTCTGAAGGAAAGCTACAATAAATTAAGCACAACAAGTCATTTTTTCCAGAAATTACACGTTAATATTTCATCAAATATTAATTGGGTTACAATGTAACATGTTATAATCATAATAATGGTCATTAAAAATATATGGTGTGAAACATATAAATCAAGATCTATTCTAGCGTTAAAAATTGTGACATGCGAAAGTGCAATTAAGTAATTTACAAATGGAAGTAATAAATTATCAGAGTTACACATAATTTAAGAACGTTAATTTCTTCCCTTACTAACTGTGAAACACAGATTGGATGATAAATCTATGAGAGCTAAATAAACATTATGCCATTATTATTTACTTCATTTGATAATCATAAGTATATGCACTTAACGTAGTACATTCTACTAGTCAAATATTTAATTGGTAAATTAAATACCATAAAGATAATGAGGTATGTTCATATTCTAGACTATGTAATGGCCTCGTTGAATGAACAAAAAAATCTGTGTCAATGCCTCGTGCCAAGAGAAATAATCAAAATTTGGAAAGGCCTTATCCAATTCCACATCTATTTGTTTAATGAAATCTACCGATGCATTGAGGGGATATAGTGGGCCCCACCCGTCACATACTATGTCCAATGAATTCCTCATTTACATAAATAAATGTTTCTTATACCACTTTGATTTAATAAATTACGCATTACATATAATTCAAAGTATCACATATGTAATTTGTAATTACTTTTTATTCAATGTATCCCATACCACTTTGAATAATTTAGTTCATTAATCCATAAATGGTCAAAACAATGTGATTAAACTCTAGCATTTACATATATATAATGAATCATGAACTTAAGTGTCAAAACTAAAAACTACATGGAAATTAAATAAATGACATGTATGGTTGGAAAATTATAGCACACGTGACAATAAATAATGAACCTAGATTATAGGTTTTAACACATAAAATGACAGCCCTGAAATTCCAATCCCTTTTTACAAAAGTAAACATATTGTACTCCAAAATGGGAGTTAATCATGGATTGGGTACTTAAATAATTTAAACGTAAACAAGATATTTAGTGTTAGGTATTATATACATAGTTATTTAAACTCCCATTACTCGAATGTTTATGTATAAGCATACTAGAAGGGTTCTCCCAAATATTTAAACATAATTTTATAAATTGAAATGCATGAAAAACAATAACACCACTTTTTAACAAATACCCTCTAGTATTATCAAAATAAGTGTGAAATCTATATACATATAAGGTTATAAATAATGGGTTTTATTACTAAAAAAAATACCAAGCTGATTCTTGAAAATATTTTACACTTCAATACAGTTGCTTTAACCTTTTATAAATCCATTGTGAACTCATAATGTAAACACATATTATATATAATATATATATATATATATCACCAATTTTACTTAAGGGTGTTTCAAAAATTATTAAGAACCCAATATATTATTTATGTATAGTAAAAACATAATATAAACCAAAGTTCAACATCAACATCCATAATATAAAACAGATGGAACTATTTCATTAATAGTTATATATATATATATGTGTGTGTGTGTGTGTAAGAATATTTATTTATTATTAATTTCTCCAACTTAATACACCTCTAAACCTAACATGGTTTTTATTCATTATGAATTCGATTAGAGTAGGGGATTTTATTTCATTAAATAAAGAAATTGATATGGTCTTATTATGAAAACATATATTCATAGTAGTATGTATGTGTTGAAACCAAATTTATGTACAAACGTAAAACTCCATTGTGATTTTCATGGAAAAACATTATTAAAAAATAGAAAATTATTTTTATAAGATCAATCATGAAAATTATGAGGTTATAAGAAAAACTATATGTATATATATATATACATGTATATCTATAAACAAACCCTAAAAAAACATATCAAGTTAATCCTAGGTCCCATACCTGCTTTGAAGAAGGAGAAGAGGGTGAGAGGAGCATTATGGAGGTGCGAGAGAGGAATAACACCCATAGGGTTCATGTGGAAAATGAATTATACATTATATATATATATATATAATTTTAAGGTAAACTTTCACGGAAAACAGAGGCACCTCGGTTTAAACAATGACTGGTGCACTCGGCCTTGTGGAAAATGATAAGGAAGAAGGGTCACCCAATGTCACAGGTGTGGAAAAAGAAAACAAGAGAGAAGAGTGATCTACTAGTGTAGCACATGTGGGAGAAATAAGAAGAAAGCAAAAAAGATAGGGTGTGGAAATTAATGGAGGACCAATATTTAGCCAAAAAATATTCCACCGGCTGAGGTGCATCCACATGTTTTAAAATAGATGATCGGTCAAGATTAAACCTCGACTCAATCGAATGGATACGACATGAAACATATTATAAAATGGCTTCAATGACCGAGATTAGATCCAAACCAGATCATAAGGCTAATAAAAGTAAGGTATGAAAGCTACAACTATGAGGATTCAATGGCTGAACTGACCGGATGACATAGATCTCCCACGACAAGATTGGACAATCCATATAAGATTCCCACTAAAAAAGGAATCCCACATTGAATCAAGACATATTCAGGCCTTCATTTAGAAAGATGGATCTCTTAGCATGAGTTCAAGAAATCCACCTCCCCCCTCCTTGGTACCGCCCCATACCAGGCTTCTGCGGGTGCAATTCTGCCACCAACCCTACTGTCGTGTCGCCCCGCATGGTAGCGCTCTCTGGCACCCTTCCACACACACGTCCATGCATGGTTAGGGCCTACCATGCTTGCAGATATGCATATCTTATCATACACATTGCGTGCACAAACCCATGCCATTTTATAGGTAATATGAGTGAGATTCCCACCAAGGCGTTGAGTGGTTTGGCCTTCTAAGATCACACTCAGCTAGGTGGGGGAATCACCTAATGTTTTCATAGTAAAATATATTTTTTGATAAATAGAAAATAATTTTTCACATACATATATAATTTCCTTCAAACATAGAATAAAAATTCTCTATTATGATAATAAAAATTCCAAAAACCTATATTTTCCATAGTCTATAAAAATTTGAGTTTTAGAAACACCATGGTTAAAAACCAAGGTTTAATGTATAATAAAAGAAATCCCAACCAATACTATATATAAAATCCAAACATAATTTTAATTAAAAATTTATTTTCATTCATCCTAGGATAACACATTTCATGGTAATTTTCTAAAATATGTGATGTACTTAAATTCATAATTCACTAAGTAATGGTAAAATACTAAAAACAACCATAGTCATTAATTTCATTTTCCCAAATAACGATTTAAAACTTAAAAATATGTTTCATGGTACCAAAACCAACAAGTATCAAGTACGTACTTCTCTTAGTATTTATTTCAAAACAAAATCATTATTATTCCAACCCATTTTAATGTTATAACTTAAATTCATTGTTTAAACAAATGGAATACTCATTATACCTTGATAATTTAGATTAAAGCACTAGAATAACCAAAGTCTATATGGTCACATGGCTATTTAGAGACACAACAATCACTTAAAGGCAGAAACAATCGAGTTTACTATATATCCTTACAAAAACATTATTGGGGTGTTCCAACTTCAGGAAAACTTAGAAAAAATGGTTCTCATCAGTCGTATGATGCTTATCATGGTTGTTGTGGTTCTGGATATACTGATGTTCATCATGACAGATCTGAAGGACCCCCACTATTTTCATGGGCTTTTTATTGTATTGGGTTATCTCCCTCTGATTTTAATAGGTCTCTCAGTAGGTATCCTAGTGTTGTGAGGTTCTTTGGTCTTATTGTAATGCATTCATTTTCAGTGTTTCATTAAATAAATAATGTCTTCTGCATATTTGTATGTATTGATTTGGAAAATATGATGTAAACTCGTACAATATTGTTATTACATAATAAATAAGTTTGGGTCATCACATTATCCCCCATTAAAAGAATTGTGTCCTCACAATTCTAAAATTACTCATTCTCATCAACCAGCAAATCTAGACACACATCACTTCCAATATCCCTTCACAAAGTCGGACAACGTGGGAAAATTTCTGATTATCTCCAATTATATCCCTAGAATAGTCTCTATTTCCTCGACTTCTATGGTCTATATTCCCCGAGAGAATCTAGGATTAGCCATATCCATAAAGCATTTGGGTTTATAGGGAGAGGCTTGTGCAGTGTAAAGATCATATATTTGAGAGTGGGCTAGTTCCCTATAAATCCCTCAAAATACATCATGCTTGAAAACTTCGACGTCGAAGAGTATCCCATACATAGTAAAACATAGGACTTGGAAAATATAGACTGCTCGATAGACACCCTCCAATGTATCTTCCTAAAACATTCTCAATACTTGGGAGTTCTCTAACAAGGTGAAACTATGGAAGAGACCTTCGTGGTACTTCACCCTCTTACTATACTCTGTAAATTGAGCATTTGACATTCAATTATAGATGTAGCTCTCTCCCTTAAAGGAATATGGGATATTTGATCTGAGGGACACTTTATAAATGTGTTTGTAGGTTAGGCACATGTTCAAAAATGGATGGTCTATCCCTGAACATGACTAATCAATTTTACATTCTAGTAATTCGGTAGGGAGTGATAAGAGGATGGTTGGTGAACCCATGTCTTACATCTAAAAATTTCAAGAGACATGTTTTACTGAGTAAGTCATAACCATATTAAAATAGAGACGTTATTTTGAAAAATCATGTCAAAGTACCAGAACCTAAAAAATAACATTTATTCATTTAAACAAGTTTTAAAAAACTGCAGGTGTTACATAACCATTATCTCCCTCTCAAAACTCAGTGGTATGGAATTCATGAAATTCATCGTGACATTTCATCATAGGTACCACATGTATTGGTGATTTCCCTAGTTTATAGTAAAGAGGCTCCCCGAATCAGTTCCAAAATATTCAATATATTTGGTCCAGATGCCACACGGGCAACTAGGATCAACCTCATGGGTGCATCTAATGTTTATTGTGAGAGAAGCACGACGTGTATCAAGATCAACAACATCGGTGTGAACATGAAATTGATAAAATGAATGGGAAGACTCGTCCCAACAAATTTCGATGTCCGTAACTTGACCACGAAGAATTTTGTTCATGATTTGATATAGGTGTAATGCTCATAGGTCACCCTCTTGGGCATCCTCTTGGAAGTATTCTTGAGATGAAGCATTACATCCTAGGGTAAAGACTTTATATAAACCCACAAAGTATTTTCCCTTATGTCCATAGAATGTGAATTGAGAATTAATTATAAAAAGTAGTCTAATCCTCCTACTATGTGACGTTGGAGTACACAAGGAGAATTGGATATACGGTAGAAGTGTTTTCATGACAAACCAATGTTTTCAAAAATTACATAGACTTATAAACATGATTTAATCACTATAGTTTTGAATACATCCGTTGGAAGAGAAAGAAGGCTTGATTTGTCTGCCATCTAAAAAATTGAAGAAAAATTAAACTTATTAAGACATAATATAGTTTTTAATGTTGTTCTAATTTTCTAGTGTTTGCTAATCCAATCCATTGATACAAACCATCATGACCCAGCCGCAGATGACCCCAAATCCTGTGCAGTTTCAAAAAAATATGGTGTGCAATTTTTTTATAAAACTGAAGTTGAATAGTTACACATCATGTTCCAATAATGTAGATACTTTTGGTTTAGGTCCGTGAGAACCAGATACAAATATTACAATTCCATCAATATTTAATAGAAAGGAATTCATAAAGCATTCACCTATCAGTGTATCTCAAATTTACTAATCCTACAAAAGAAAACAGATTAAAATGTAGGGTGAGCATACAAATACCCAGTAAGGGGGTTCTTAAAATAAAATAATATTTCAAATAAAATATTCGGAAAAAATTCTTTTAAAATTATTCATAAAACATTTTCTTAAGGAAAGCTGCAATACATGAAACACAAAAAGAAAATTTGTCAAAAAATTACAAGTGAACATTTCAAGGAATCTTAACATGGTTACCATGAAACATGTTCCAAAAAAGCATGCATATACAAAATATATGGTGTGAAACATATAATGAAAAAATTATTCTATCAATAACAAGTCTGACATTCGAATGTGAAAGTAAAGAACTTAGATAGGGATGTAATACATGATCAGAGTTGTGCATAAGATAATATCTTTAATTCCTTCCCTTACTAACTATTAATCATAAATTCACTGATAAATCTATGAGTGTTGAATAGAGATTATGCCATAAGAATCTACTTCTTTTGATACACATAAGTACATTCTCTTAACCAAGTATATTATAGTAGTCTAATATTACCTGGTTAATTAAATATCATAATCATAACGAGGGATGTTCATATGCAAGACTTTGTAAAGGCCTCATTCCAAGACCATAAACTCTATGTCAATGCCTCGTGCCAAGAACAATAATAAAAATTGTGAAAGGCCTTATCCAATTCCATGTCTATTTTTCTAATAAGACGTACAAATGCCTCAAGGGGATATAGCGGGCCCCACCCGTCACATACAATGTCCGGTGCAATACTTATTTCTTTAAATCAATGTGTCTCATACCACTTTGATATTTTAAATTAATAATTAGATATAATTCAATGTGTCACATACTACATGAAATATTTAATTTCTCATTTCATATTACTCAATGTGTCCCATACAACTTTGAATAATTTAGTTCCTTAATCCATAAAAATTCATAATATTTTAATTTCATTCTTTATCATTTAAATATATATACTGAATCGTAAAGTTAAGTCTCAAAACTAACAACTATATGAAAATTTAATAAATGACAAGTATGGTTGGAAGAATATATCACATGAGACAATATCTAATACACATAAAATACATGTTTTTTCACACAAATGACAACCCTGCAATTTCAAAACCTTATAAAAAGTAAACATATTATATTCCAAAAGGTAAATTCATCATGGATTGACAACATAATTAATTTAAAGGAAAAAAAATTATCCATGTGAGGTTTTATAAAAATAGTTGTTTAAACTCCCATTACATGCATTTTTATGTATAGAAATACCACAAGGGTGCTCCCAACTATTTAAACAGAATGTTATAGAATGAAAATCTTAAAAATCAACCACACAACGTTCTAACAAACACCCTCTAGAATTTTGAAAATAAGTGCAAAATCTGTGAACAGATAATGTTATAAATAAAGGGTTGTATAACTAAAATAAATACCAAGTTGATTCAAGAAAAATTTTCACACTTCAAAACACTTGTGGTATCCTTTTATCTATCCATTATTAACTCATAATGTGATCCGATATTAAATACACATAATATAAATATATATATCACCATATGCACTTAATTGTGTTTCATAAAATCTTAAGAACCCAATACATAATTTATTTATATTAAAAACATAATTTAAACAAAAGTTGAACACTAACATACAAAATGTAAAACTGAGGGTATTGATTCAATAATACACACACAAAAAACACACACAAACATATATATATGAAAGAATACATATTTATTTTTAATTTCATTAACTTAATCCACCCCTAAACCTAAAATGGTTGTTATACATTATGAATTCTGTTATATTTGGAGTTATAATTTCATTAAATAAATAAATAGATATGGTTTTTTAAGAACGGATATATACATATGTGTATATATGTTGTGAAACAAAATTTAGGTACAAACATAAATCCCCATAATTATTCCCATGACATAAACATTTTAAAAAATAGGAAATAATTTTTATAAGATCATTCTAGAAAATCAGGAGGTTATAACAACAACAATATATATATATATTTATTTAAAACAAAACACATCAAGGAAATCCTAGGTCCCATACCTAGTTTGAAGAAGGAGAAGAGGTTGAGAGGATCTTTATGGAGGCACTGTAGAGGATGAACACCAAAGGGTTTCAAGTGAAAATTGAATTATACATATAAACTGTATATATATATATATATATATTATTTTAAGGGGAACATGCCTTGATAACTGAGGAACCTCAGTTTAAAAAAAGACTGGTGCACTTGGCCTTGTGGAAAATGAGAAGGAAGGGGGGCACCTGAGGTCACGGGTGTGGAAAAAAAATAAGAGTGTAGTTAGAGCTACTGGTGTGGTGCATGCGGGTGGATGAAGAAGAAGGTGATGGGAGAGGGAGCGAAAAATAATGGATGAACAAGATTTATCCAAAAAAAGGACCAACAACTGAGGTGCATTTTTAGGTTTTAAAAGAGATGATATATCAAGATTAAATATCCACTCAATAAGATGGATATAGTGGGAAAAAAATTATAAAATGGCTTAAACATTCAAGATTAGATCCAAACCGGATCAGATGACTAAAAAAATGGTGTGTAAAAAACACAGCTGTAAGGATTTGATGACTGAACCGATCAGACGACTCTGATCTCGCGCTGCAAGATCAGATAGTCCAATTCTATTTCCCACTAAAAAAAGATGTCCCACATCAAAACGAGATGAATTCGAGGTCAAATTTATTATCTTGGAGCCCTCATCATGAGTTCATAAATCCCCCTCCCACTCCCTGATACCTCCCCATATCGGTCTTCTGCAGGCGCGCTTCTGCGCCCACCCCTACCGTCATGCCTCCCCGCATAGTGGCGCGCTCCGGAACCCTTGTACACGTACGCCTGTGCACACTTAGGTTCTAATATGCACACATGAATTCATGGCTAATCATGTAATGTGTGTGTACATCACTAGGCCATTTTCTAGGGGATATGAGTGAGATTCCCACCAAGGCCTTGAGTGGCTTGGCCTTCTAAAGTCACCCTCGACTAGGTGGGGGACTCACCTAATTTTAACATAGTAAAAATTTATTTTTATAAAACATAAAATAGGTTTTCATATACATATATAGTTGCCTTAAAATAGAGAATATAAATTTTCTATTATGACTAAAAAATTTTAAAATACAATATTTCCCTTAATTTAGAAACATTTTAGTTCTAAAAACACCCATGATAAAAATCATGGTTTAATGTATCATAAATTAATTCCCAATTAGTAATATATATAAAATAAAAACATAATTTTAAATAAATCATTGTTTTTATTTATCCACGGTTGAAAAAAATTCAAGGTAATTTTATAAAACATTTTATGAAATTACATATCTAATTAACTATGTAAAGGTAAAATACTAAAAACAACAATATTCATTAATTTAATTTCCCCAAAGTACAATTTCAAAATCAAAAATACATTTCTTTGTACCAATCCCAAGTAGTATCAAGTACATACTTCTTTTTGTATTTCTTTAAAATTTCAAGGGGTAGGATTCAACCCAATTTTAAAGTTATAACTTCAATGCATACATTAAACACTTGAAAATTCATTATATCATGATAATTTTAATTAATCAACTAGAATACCCAACAACTATATAGTCTTATGGCTATTTAGAGACTCAATGGTCACCTAAAATATGAAACAATTGAATTTAATTTAAGGAATAATAACCACATAACTAGGTTTCTCCAACATCAAGACAACATGGGGAAGATGGTGCCCATCATTCGTCTAATCCTTAGCATGGTTGTTGTGGTTCTTACTATACTGAAGTTCATTGTGATGGATCTGAAGGCCCCCCACTATTTTCATGGGGTTTTGGTTGTATTGGGGGGGGGGCCTCCCTGTGATTTCAATATGTCTCTTAGTAGGTATCCTATGGTAGTTATGTTCTTTGTTCTAGTTGTAATGTAATCATTTTTAGTGTTTTATTGAATAATGAATGTCAAGTGTTTATTTTCATGTAATGTTTTGGATATTATGAAGTAAAACCATAAAATATTGTTATTACATAAGAAATAATTTCATGGTATCAAGCAGACTCACCAAAGTGATGCCACAACTCTATTTGAAATTCATCCTATCGAGGGGATCAAAATCGTGTATGGAGTTTTAATGCCACACAAACCCTCAGAGGAACTAACCAAGGGAGTTCACTCAATCGAAGCTGGTCCAAATGCCTCTAACCCTAGTTACTTACAAAATTTCCACGTTGCACACATCATATTCCATGACCAAGACCACCATCACGTTCTATGTGAAAAAACACACATGATAGGCTATTTACTAACCTGAAATGGAAAACTGGTGAAAATATAATATTCACCATGGAAAGTCCAATCAGGGCCACACCTTGATTCCAAAACCCATCAAGTGGATCACAGAGTTGATATCCCCCTGAAAAAACATGAGATTGACAACTCATTTGTCAAAAACAGAAACCAGACGAAAATGTCATGTTTCACCGTAAACTCCCAAACATGGCCTCATGGTTCCCACACCATAATCTTTTCATATCACCCAAAATAATTCTTGAAATATCATTTTTACCATCAGGATTACAATTCCCCTGATAGCGTGTCAATCATATACTCCATGCAGAAGTTATAATGGGTGGAAGATGAATAATAATAAAATATTAATATTATTTATATGTTTTGTAAACCCTAGACAGGAACTGTAATCATTAAAATTTACAATAAATTTTCAAAGGGTTATTCTCAATTCAAGGAACTCATCGCTTCAGATGGATCAAAAATCAGACTTCCGGTTTGCGAGTTATGGGGGTTTAAAGAACCACTAGAAAAATCTGGTCGGACCACCACTGGGTCGCTGGAAACAATCATCGCTACCTGACTAGACTACCATGTAGTCACTACCAGAGTGATCATAGTACCTAACTCTTGCCGTAATCTGCTATGCACTAGTGTCCTGTCACTGGATTCCACCATTTTCACTGCTGGAATCTAGCCACGCCGCCAAAAAACATCTATGAACCACCAAGAGCACCATGGTGCTCTAAATTCTGATCTGGAACATGTTCCTGAAAGCTTAAGACCCTAACTACACAACCTTTATGATGATTTCAAAAAACACATAAGCAGGATCTAGGATTATAAAACTCAAACCTCCTACCTCATGGGAAAAACACCCAATTTTGAGCCTGGATCTTCTCTCTTAACCTGCCCCTGCACGATCCGAGAGCGTTTTCATCATAATTAGAGCTGGTCAGTGCTTCATTTTCTTGATTATCTGGTTCATCACTTGATGGGGGAGGGATACCACTACTGCACAACAAAAATGAGGGGGGAGAGATTAGATTGACTTATTTTATTTTTAATTAATTAAATAATTCTACAATTGTCTATGCCCTCGAGCAAACCTTCCGGTGCGTAAAAGATTATGAGACCCCTAAGGTAAACACAATGTTATGAACTAAACTGTGCACTCAGAATTTTGTTGTGAGGATCCATTCAAGAGTTATTCAAACTTATTCCCATAAATAAATAAATTTAATTAATTACCAAAAACCCAATTGGTCACCTTTTTCTTCAGCAGGAATGTGCTCGCAAAGCACACACCCCGCCTAGGGTAAACTACACCCTCCAAACAAAAATGTACCTTTGGATTTGTGATCTGATCTACCATTTAGGAGGTAACTAATGTCCACCACATTCATAGTATAAAAAAATGTAATATTTTTATTAAATTTATTCTAGGCACACAGGGATGTAGAATAACATGATGTCTTCACACCTAGCTCTAGAAGTATTCATATGAATATTCCAACGTCTGATAGGGTAAAACCCAAGTCACTACATGATCCCCATCTTAGTAATTTTCTCCCTAAATATCTATAATCATGAAAAATGAATCCAAACTCAGAACTGGGTTTCCCACACCAGCGATTTCACCAAATAACACAACAAACCCCCAAGGGTTCTCATGGTGCAAACGAGCATACACTCTAGGGAACCCAAGGACTTCCCAACACATTACCATAACAAAAACACACAAGCCAGAGGGAATTGTCCTCCACACCTCGATACTATACACTATGGGTGGCACTGACTCACCCACACTATTTTAATCACATCACAATAATGCATCTCAGTGGGGGAATGATTCCTTTTCTTCGATCATTCGAAGCACGACGAACAACACCAACATATGGTATTACCATACCCTGAACAAACCTCAAGCAAGAAACGGAATGGAAACAGTACTTCCTAAAAGTGTCTGTCAAAACTACAATATAATTTATAAGGAACACAAAACATACCTTTGTCTATCTTTAGAGCCTTTGGTTCAACAACCTCTAAGTCATGCAGTTTTCATCGCCCTTGTCCTCCAACTCCCTGAGCCCATCGTGGACCACCAGCGAAACATCCCAATTCTGAAAGCCATCTAGAGGTGCCCTGTACCTGGTTGTTCACATGGAATCAAGCACATTTTCCTAAACTCCAGAGGATTCCAACTGGCTATGAGGGCTTGGGGTGTTTTTTAGGGGAAACGATTCCCTCATTAGCAGAGTAACATAGTAGAAACAAACAGATAACAATAGAGGAAGCAGTAAAAAATGTAATAATTAAACAACAGAAGTAATAAAAAACTAGAGAACACATATATAAATGATTCATGATACACATGTATAGGAAAATGAAACAGAGTCACAATGATGAAAAACAGTACTAAATCAAGCTACAAAGGAGAAACAGGTAAACAGCTCCCCAACATCACAAGCCTCAGCTTGGTCCCATGATCCCAAGATCCACAAAAATAAAGTCCCTGAAGTAGAAGGGTGCTTTCCCTTATCTTGACCAGCTACAATATAATTTTTTTGGGAAAAAATCATTACCCAAATAGGTTGAGAGACAAATCCCAGTAGGAAACCACCCAAATATATGTTTCTAAAATTCAGTCAATATACATGGAATGCAATAAGATAAATGAATTAATAAACAAGGATGTACTTAAAATTAAATAATACAACATTTTAAATTACATCTATTTTCATTTATTAGTTAAGAAAAAAATAATCATAAGTAACCCTCTAGGAAGTACTCACAAGATAACCCCTCTGGTTCAACCAATCAAACAAAAATATCCATCTGGGAAGTACTCACAGTCTAACTGTCATGACCCTTCCTCAGGGCCCGTGCCGTGACTACCCCAAGCCCGCCTTCCATAGGCCAGGGGCTGGCGACTAGCACCAAGGCGTAAATCCCAACAAAAGGGAAGACATTGCCTTTGAAAAGTAAACAAGCACCACAGAGTAAGCAAGCGGAAAAGCAAACACTAAGTAAGAACTGTAACAAGATGTGATGAAAGTAAAAGGGGCCGGAAATACAAGCCCAACTTTAAAGTACAACTGAATGGGAAAAACAGCAATTGAAAAGTAAAAGCTGCTACGCCGAGCTGTCCACTGGAAATCCCACCTGAAGGGTGGGTACAGATAGCTCCACTGCTCCTCGGGTCCCGCCATCCGCTCCGAGCACGTCCGCCTAGTGGTCCACCTCCAGGTATCGTCCTGCTCCGCACACCTCCACCACGATCAGCGTTGTCTGTCATCTGCAACCAGCATAATGTAGTGCGGGCATAGCCCGTGCAGGGGTGAGTATAAGCTACTCAGTAGGGACCCCAAGACCCCCGAAGGTCTCCCGAAATCCACAAAGAAAAAACCACAAGGAAAGATGCAATCATGAAGCAACAACCGACACTGCTTAGGTATATGCCCATACATATACCTAAGTCATCAATTCTTGTTCGGCTCCAACATCCGCGCCCATGCACAACCCAGTCCACATAGGAAGGAAAACGTATACCCACACAGGATAGCACAACACAATCCACAAAGGAGAGTAAACAGTAATCCACATAGGATAGCTCAACACAATCCACAAAGGAGAGTAAACAGTAAATCCACACAGGATAGCTCAACACAATCCACAAAGGAGAGTAAACAGTAAATCCACACAGGATAGCTCAACACAATCCACAAAGGAGAGTAACACATGATTGAGCTCACACAGGTATACTTCTTCAGATGATGATAAAGATGATCAATGATCCATCTAAGTCGTCATACCCACAAAGGATCGATAGGTAACTAACCCCCGTAATGACCCACACAGGATCAGGCCCACACCGGACCTGTAGGCACTGGCTCACACAGAACCGCTGAGCGCTGACCCACACAGGATCGGACCCACACAGGATCGAGCTCACACAGGACCTGTAGCACTGATCCACGAAGGATCGCTGAGTGTTGTAGTCATCGCAGTCCACTGAGGATCTCTGCACAGTCGTCGCTGCAGTCCACTGAGTATCTCTGCACGGTCGTTGTCGGAGTCCACTGAGGATCTCTGTACAGTCGTCGCTGTCGAAGAAGTAGTCACAGCCAGCTCTAGAGTTCCCGCACATAGCAAGCTCATTCGGGAGGGTCCGCTCCACGATCCGAGAGGCTGATACATCAACTGACACAAAGTCCGAATTTGATGTATCCAAAAGTTCCGTATCGTCAACAGGAACTCAATGTTGTAGACGGCGCGCCAATCGGACGCCCGGTCAGAGAGTTATTGGCTTTTTCGTCCCAGGGGCCCGGTTGGTTTTTAAGGCAGTACCAACCCGACCGTACTCAACCTACGTCCAAACCTCTAGCGGAGTGGGCCAAAAGATCCTTCTCACATAGCGGAAAACAACAAAGCCGACGACACGTCAATTAGACGTCTGTAGCTCAAGATATGAGCATTTCCGCTCCGAGGGCCCGGTTGGTTTCGTGTACGAACCAACCCGGCCGAACTTAAAGTATTCTGAAACCTTGAGTGCGATATACCGAAACGACCATCTCAATCCAAGGATCGCGTTGCCGCTGACGGCGCGTCGTTTGGAGGCCCATAGCTCAAGTTACTTGCATTTGACCGAAAATGGTCCGAAAACGGGGGGTCCGGGCCCGGGCCGATCCGGCCCGATCCCCCCCTAGGTCGGCCGAACCGGGTCGACCCGACCCGGTCTGACCCGGACGGACCTGGCCGATCGGACAGGCCTGGCTCGGCTCGGCCGAGCATCCGAGTGGCTGGACACCGTGGGGCGCCGCCCCCGCGGTTTGGAGGTGTCGTGGCCGTCGAAGGGGCCACGCTGGACAAGGACGCGACTTCAGCAGCGTCCCGTGCGGGTGAGCTGGACCCGCGCGGCCGCAGGTCCGCTGGCCGCCGCCGCCCCCAGCAGCTGGCGGCTTCCGCGGGCCACCGGATCCGCTCTGGTGGTCCGATTCCATTCCTGTCTGCGCCGCTGCTCCTCCTGGGACACGTTCTTCACTGAAGAACCATCAAAATTATATTGCGGCACGTTCTGTCGTCACCCGTCAAATCCTCACAACAACGAAGAATGGCGGAGGTTTGTCGGGCAATGTTCATTTGTCCCGCACCCTCCGTGTTAGATAAAAACAACGGGAGAATTTTATTCAACACATGAAACAAAAATTTTAATAAATTAAAATTGTTCATATGAATCCGGTTCAATAATTTTTTTAAAGAAACATTCACGGGAATATAAAAAGGGGTCATTCCAAAATAAATCCCTACCTCGTCAAGTCGTCGCACGCATTCTTTGCGGAGTTGCTCGTCGCGGAAGAAGGGGATCGTCGCGTCGTCGCGGAAGGGCGTCGCATCGTCGCGGAAGGACGTCGCGTCATCGCTGAATCCGGCGTTGCGTCGATGAACTCAATGGACCAAGAAACAACAGATTTAATTATGAATAATTAAATCCGTGTTTTGTTAAAAACCACAATAGAGATTTTAAAAAGAAAACCCGAGATCTCTTACCTCAAGAAATTGGAGATCGGAGATCGGGGCGGGGAAGAACGTCTTGGATGAAGTGTCGTCAAACTCCGAGGGTGACGGCGTTATTCGCGTTCTTCGTGTTTTTCGCGATGGAGGATGAAGGCTCAAGAAGTCTTCCAAGGCCTCTCGACGTGCAATCCTCCAAATGTTGTGTTGGTCTTATTTTATTATTATGCAAATGAACGAAAAAGGGTAAGTAAAGACTCAATTAATTCGTAGAATTAATTCAACGAAATAAATCGTCCAATTAATTCAACGAAAGAAACAGCCCAATTAAATGGTGCATTAAGAATTTATGAAAACGCATCAGTTGACTTTCATAATGACGGGTTTTCGCGGGTGCGTTACTTAGCGGAAAAGAAACGGCGGGTCTCGTGCGGGCCCCACCTCACAAATATCCTACCTAGAGGGTAGGATATTTCTAGATAGCATCCTATCCGGATCAACTCAGCTTAAGCCGCTTTTAAGTGGCTTTAAAGTGGCTTCCAAGTGGCTTAAGTGAAATAAAATAAAGTTTGTCGAACAATTTATTTTATTTCTTAACATTATGCCTGAAAATTAAAAACAACACCTGAGCAAACGCCACTCCGGAAGAGGCGTTTCTAAGAAAATATCGGTGCTGCGATTTCATCGGTGCACTCAGAATTCGATTTCGGGCACCGGTTCAAAAGTTAGAAAAACCCGCTCGTCTGTTCACTGAACGTAACCGAGCCAAAGTTCGAAAAATGATTCCGGGCACACCGGGCCTCGGAATTCGGTGCCGTTAGAAACTGCGTTCTTGTAAAATTCTAAAGAAAATTAAGAAAAAAATTTCCTTGAAATTTACGTGTCTTTACACTAACCCCTCTAGTTCAGCTTTAGAAAAGACTCTATGAGGAAGCACTCTCCTTCAATTCCCCATTTGATCACATTTTGGTAACTATAGACACTCTAGGGAATCACTCAACTTCCAATTCCCCATCTGGTCTCATAATGAGGAAACTACAGATACTTCGTGGGAGGAATTACATCCATCTCCCATATGGTCTCACAATGTAAAGTAAACAAACACTTAGGAGAGGCCCTCAACATCCATTCTCTATATGGTGTACCACACCAGGATCCCACAACCCTATGTATGCAATCATGAACCAATGGTATAAGGTTTCAAAACTCAACCTCCAAAACTAATTGGCTAAATATTCTAAAACATTTCACAACATGTCAGATAAAATCACTCCATCCTAAAAACCCTAGGAATGGAAAGAAAATAGCATGATTGGAAATGCTAGACCAAATGGTCAAAAACAAACAAGCATGGGACAAAAAATCCATATAATGGAAATTAACCCTATTCATAATCAAACAACTTCTAATTAATCATAAACGGCATAGTAGACATTAACAAGATTAAAATACTTAAACACACAATACCTCGAATGAGGGTATTGGGAATTTTTTCTCATATAACTCAATGAAGAACTACTGAAAGGTACAAAACACCTACCTTAGTGTTGTACAGATGATATACGTGATCCTCAGACATTGAATTTCCCTATAAATCCATATATATACAAAAATGCTAAAAACGATCAACTGTGGATATCTCGTGAAAGAGGAGAAATCAAGAGAGTATGTTCTATAAGAAATAATAACCCACTGATACGATACAAACCCAAATAACAGAGTTCGATTCATTTAATTTATGGTGAGTTGGGCGCTTAGAGAAGAATCAGTGGCCTCGTTCACCCCTAGATGAGACAAACAAAGAAGAAGTGCATTCTCAAGATTAGATGTGATCCCGATCCCTTTAATGAAATAAAAATAATGTACATATTAATTTTTTCAAAATTACACAACATGTACTTGCCTTAACTAGCCTTCTCTTTAGGAGGTCTCTAGGTCACCCCACATGAGCATGTGCTCGTCCGTTACATGGCCAGCACACGACTACCTGTGAAAACCGTGTACACAGTGTGTAATTATAATTACACGATTTGTACACCAGAAATTTTTAGAAACTATTATTTTTCAAAAAGAAATAGGAAAATAATGACATACCTAAAAACAAGATGTGGGTTCTTACAAACATCTCCCCTTAAAAAAATCAGTCCCCAAATGTCCCTAAGAAGGCAGTGTAGAAGAAGAATAATCAAACAACTCTGACCACTGTGATTCTACATCAGCCTACCTCTCCCTAGTCACATCTTGTACCCTCCCATGCTGCCATAACTCTCATACCAGAGGAACATACTTGCCACTGAGAAAAGTTTCATTGGGATCAACAATCTAGATTTGATGCTCCTCGAACAATGCATCCAACTTCAACTCAACCTCCTCGGGTTGAGGGACATGAGACGAGTTTGAGATGTAATGCCACAATTGAGAAACATGGAAAACACTGTGCATAGATCAGAACCTATGAGGTAATTACAACTGATAGAAAATCACCCCAACTTGCTCCAAAACCTCAAACGGTCCAACATATCTCAATGAATGCTAACCCTATCTCATAATCCTCAAATGTCCCAACCTTGGTGTGACATGATGGAAAACCTGATATCTGACCCCGAACTCTAGAGATCGTCTCCGTCGATCAACATAAGACTTCTAATGAGATTGTGTAGTATCTATCCTTTTCTAAATCAAAACTATATTCTTTGTGGTCTCATGAACAAGATGATGTCCTAACATAGCTGTCTCTCCTGCCATTAGCCAACATAGAGAGGATCGACATGGGCTACCATTAAAAGCCCCATAAGGTGCCATCTGAATAGTTTCTTGAAAACTATTATTTTAGGAGAAATCCACAGGAGGTATGCGCTTCTCCCAAAAACCTCTAACATCAAGGATTCATGTTCGAAGCATGTCCTCTAGCACCTGAATCGTACGCTCGGACTGGCCATCTGTATTGGGGTGGTAAGCTGTACTCAGAAGTACATATGTACCCAAGGCCTTCTATCATCCCTATGAGATCCCATAAGTAAAATGTGTGTCCATTTTTGTACAATGGAGTGTGGGTCCCCATGTAAATATACAATCTACCTGATGTACAACATTCCCATATCAACAACACTGAAGGTCCCCTCGATCGGTAAGAAGTGATACACCTTCATGAGTCTATAAATGACTTCCCAAACTACATCATTCCATCGAGGCAACCTTTGTAACCCTGTCACAAAGTACATCACTACATCATTACACATACACTCGGAACTGGGTAACTGCTGAAAAATCCCTTCTAGTCACCGATGCACTACCTTTACCAACTAATAGGTGGAACACCTCATGAAAAACCCTGAAACATATCTCCCCATACCTAGCCACCAATACTGATGGTCCAGATCTCGATAAATCTCGGTGACACCAGGATGTACTAACCTAACAGATGAATGAATGTCCCGCATCAGATCCTCATGTATGTCTGCCGACACCAACACGCGCCCATGAAAATACAAGATCTCATCCTCGTCTATGGTCCATCCAGTAGTAGGTTCCCACCAAACACACTCTCCCAAAGGAATAGGCCTTCAGAATCTGATAGCTTCCACATTCGAACTAGATCAAAAAGAATAGAGGTAAAGACCACAGAATAAAGAAACATCTACCCATGTCCATCGTGAACCTCCAAATGTATCTCAGAGAATATAGCCAGAAGGTATCACTCACTTTTGGCCTTCTGAACTTCATATATCTGAGTCCTCCGGCTCAATTCCTTAGACACTGCTTTTCCTTTTTGAGGCATGTAGGAAAGCTCAATGTCAAAGGAATGAAGGTACTCAACCCACCTTTGATGTCTCTAATTCAATTATCGCTGAGTGAAGATGTACTTGAGACTTTTTTATGATTGGTGAAAACCAAAAAATTCTCTCCCAATAGATAATGTCTCCAACAATGTATGGAATGAACAACTACAACCAACTCGAGATCGTGCAACAGGAAATTCCTCTCATTTGGTATCAACTTTCGAGACCAGTACCCAATGAATCCTCCCCCCTACATAGGAACGTCTCCCAAACAAGTACATGATGCAACCTAGTACACATTATAGTTGTTTCCCAGCTTTGAAAATATTAGTATCGGTGCTGAAGTCAACCTCTCTTTTAGCTTTTAAAAGGTTGACTCACAATAATTTTTCCCCAAAACCATTGCACCATTCTTAGTCAGGCTTGTTAGTGGAGCTGATAAGCATGAAATATCCTGTATGAAATGTGTGTAGTATCTATCTATCCCTAGAAAGCTTCATACATCAAGAACATCATTCAGATACAACCAAGAAACTACTACCCTCACTATCTCTAGGTCTACTAACACTCCTGTCTCTGAGATAACATGACCAAAGAAGTGAATTTGGTCCATCCAAAAGTGACTATTTGAGAGTATAACATATTACTGATGCTCTCATATTGTATATAAAATGATCTCAATATGTGTGGCATGGTCATATCGAGTGTAAGAGTACACCAAGATATTATCCACAAAGACTTCCACGAAATAATCCATGTATGGATGGAACACTCGGTTCATTGGTGCAATGAATGCTACAAGCACGTTTGTGAGACCGAATGACATAACATCATACTCATATAGACCATAACTACTCTAAATGGCTATAAGAGGTATATCAGATGGTATAATGTGCAACTGACGGTAACCAGATCTCAAGATGATATTTGAGAACACCTGAGATCCTCGAAGCTGATCAAAGAGATCATCAATCCTCAAAAATGGATATCAGTACTTAACCATCAAATGGTTCAATTTATGATAATCCACACAACGTATAAGGTCATTGTCCATCTTCTTCACAAACAGGACATCTAAACACCAAGGATATGTATTGGTTCAGATGAAAACATTAGTCCGCAACTCCTCCAACTACTTATTGAGCTCATGTAACTCTGGTGTGGCCATACTATAAGGGGGAATAGACACTGGTTCCACTCCTGGAACGCGATCAATAGAAAATTATACATCTCACTCTGAAGGAAAATCTGAAATTTCCTCTAGAAATTCATCTTTGAAACAATCCACCATTGGAGGAAAGTCCAACTATGAAGTCCCCTAGTAATCAAGATATAGAATATCAATTTGGGATGTAACTTCTCCCAACCCATGATATTCGAGTCCCTCTCAACTTTCCTGGAAAACCCATTAGCCCTTATGATGAAAAGATCTTCCCTCTGGTGATGTGAAACTCACCCTACAATGTTATAAATTAACCATATCCTAGAGGGTAACTAACCAGTTTATTCTAAGAATGAAATCATAGCCTATCATATTGAATAGATAGTTGTCTTCTAGGAACTACAGGAGGATCTGCTGATAATCCCAGATCAGCCATGTCCAGTGTTTGATCACTACATTGTATCTAGCATACAATTGGAGGGTGTCTTGGTGGCATGCCTATGCATGGTCAATTGCACACCCTAGGATCATGATTTATCGTGGAATAAAACTTACAAGTCAAATGAATGAAAATTATAAGGAAATAATTCAAGTTTATTAAAGCATGGATACACGACGTGTATTACCATTACACCACATGTTCCTTTTAGCCTTCATATGGGTGTGTACTTCCACCAAAACTGGTTGTGTAGCATCCCATACACACAGCATGTTCTCCCAAGAAACGGTGTGTACTTGATTCGTTTCCCCTGCCTGAGTTACTCTACATGACTAACACACACATTTTCCCTATAATATGACTGCACAATGTGTTCATGCAAGACACCGCATGTAATCAAAGTATTTTAGCTTCCCATGTTGTTAGTCACAATGGTAGACACATTACTGCCTAAACACAACGTGTTTATGCCAGAAACTGCATGTACTAGGAGGATTTTACCGCATCATGTTGTTCGTTACATAGACGTATACTAGGGTTATACTACATGTCATGTTCAATTTTGACACGACTCATATAACCTATATTTTATCCGTACATGTCATTAGTCACACTTGTGGACACATAGTTTACAAAACAAGATGTGTACATCCGGTACACAGCGTGTTGCACCAAAGATATCACAACAGCGTGTCTCTACCCACATAGCCAATGACACGGTTAGAGAGTACATAGTGTGTACATATAGTACATATTTTTAAATTTGAAAAATAGTTCCCTCCCAAACAGAAGGACACATGGCATGTATATATGATTACACACCATGTACTCTGGGTTTTTCCAGACAGTAAGCCTCAAAAACTACTTTTAAACACAGAAAAACACTTTAACAAACATTAAAGTTCCAAATTCTGATCCGTGAGGGCCTATACTCCCCCAAGAATCAAATCGTGGAATCATAACATGTCATATAAAAGTGTAAATATGTTATGATCCACCAAATTCCAGTCCAGGAGGGCCGATAACACCTTAGGAACCAAAGGTTGGCGTTCAATAAAATGAAACCATAAACAATAGAAATACCCTACCAAGTAGCAGGTATTCTATCAAGGTATATATTATAATAGAATGGATTTATAGCACAACATCCATCACAACAACATGAAATTGGTAATGCATCATAAATGACATGGCAAGAATGCAAGACATGTGATTTATAATAAGTGACTATATGATGCATGAGATGGCCTACCCACATCTCATCGGGTTGAAATAGATATAGAACCTCAATAGTATCAATGGTAACATCACAAAACATGTGAATCACCCAATGGAGAAATAAAATCAACTGTAATAATTGAAAAAATAGAAAATAGTAATATACAAGGTAAATCAGCTTTTCCCTGTACAGGGGACAACCTATATCCTTGGAAAAGGTTATTACCAAGTACCTATTCTTTATTATCCCTATTTATAAGGCTCCAAATAGTCACTCAAGAAAAAAGAATAGCCTTTGATACAACTTTATTTTGTCACAGTTCCAGAAGTCGTCCAGAGGATCCCCGTACCCAGTTGGTCAAATGGATTCAAGTACATTTCCCCAAATGCAGAGGCTTATGACTATCAGTGAGGGTCATGGGTGTGAAACTCCGGAAACTATTCCATAATTGGCAGAGTAACGTAGTGGAAATAAAAAAATAAGAATAGGGAAGAAGTAAAACATTTAATTAGTAAAAACCATAAATAATAAACAACTGAAGAACACATATATAAATGATTTATGATACATATGTATAGGAATGAAGTGAAACTAGTCACAATGCTCGAATACAATACCAAACCATGTTGAAAAAGAAGAACAAGTAAACAACTCCATATCATCGCAAGACTCCGCTTGGCCCCATGCTCCCCATATACATAACAATTGAGTACTTAAAGTAGAGGGGAACTTACACTTATCTATACATGTAATAATATAATCTATTTGGGCCCAAAAGAATAACCCAAACATCGTGTGAGACGAATCCCAGTAGGTAACCACCCAAATGTATGTGCCTAACAGACAGTGAATATACATGGCTGACAAAAATCTAAATGAAGAACTAAACATAGATGTACTCAAAAGTAAACAATTCTACAGTTTCCATTACATCCCTTTTAATTTATTATTTAAGAAACCAATACTCATAAGTTAGCATCTGGGAAGCACTCACAGCCTAAACCCTCTGGTTTAACCGATTAAACAGAAGCAACACTCTGGGAAGTACTCACAACTAAACCCCTCTTACTTAGCTATTGTGAAGACTCTCTGAGGAAGAAATCACCGTCAATTCCCCCTATTCTCCTATATCGGTTACTATAGACACATTGGGGGGGGACTCAACATCCAATTCCCCATATGGTCTCATAATAAGGAATCTATAGACAATGTGAGGGAACACTTATGTCCATCCCCCTTATGGTCTCCCAACGTAAAATAAACAGACACTTGAGAAGCCCTCTGCATCCATTCTCCCTAAGTTCCACTACACCAGGATCCAATAACCCTATGTAAGAAATCATGAGAATACGGTATAAGGAGGCCAAATTGAACCCCAATAACAACTTGGATAAATAGTCTACAACATATTACAACATGTTAGATAAAATCACTCCATCCTAACAACACTAGAAATTAAAAAACAAACAGCCGCACTAGTAAAGATAGAACAAACAATCAAAAATAAACAAGCATGGGAAAACACATCCACAACATGGTTATTAACCCGATTCACAATCAAACATCTTCTAATCAAACATAAGAGGCATAACATGCATTAATAGGGTTAAAATCCCTAAACACTCAATACCACGAACGAGGGTATTGGGATTTTTAGAACATATCACTCAAAGACTATCTTTCAGAAGGCACAAAACTCCCACCTCAAGAATATAGAAATGACATACGTGATCCTCAGGCCTTGAATTTACCTATAACGTCATAGATCTACAAAAAAAATGCAAAAAGCGTTCAACTAAGGATATATCATGAAATAAGAGAAATCAAGAGATGAATTTCTAGAAGAATGAAGAACACACTGATACGATTCAAACAAAACCAAAAGAGTTTGATTTGGAGAACAGATGTCGATTTGGGGGGCTCATAGAAAAATCGGTATCCACATTCGCTCCAGGATGAGACAGATGAAGGAGAAATGAGTTATGCCGATTAGATGCGACCACATTCCATTTAATGTAATAAAAAGAAAGTACCCGACATGTTCTTTAAAAGACCATGGTGTGCACTTTATATAATGGGCCTCTACATTAGGTGGTCTCTAGGTCACCTGACACGGCCATGTGCTCGACCATTACACAGCTAGCACATGGCTACTAGTGGCAACTGGGTACATGGCATATACTTATAAGTACACGATGTGTACTCCTGAAATATTCAGGAACTCCAATTTTTCTAAAATAAATATAAAATAAATACATACCTGAAATGAAGATCTGAGTTCATACAAAATAGGGGTGGTTGTAGCAGCAACTCATACCATCTTCCATCTCCCGCTACTACACCAACTCGGTCACCACATCCACTACCTTGTGGACCTCAATACTCGAGATGCTACCTCTTCCAAGGAAGCATGTCGTCCGACTCCATATAAAAATCATGGTGGGTTGTAAAATCGCTAGTGAGATGTCCCCATCCATCACTAGCGTAACACCACCTCTCTTATGACTGACAAAAATTGGCCTGAGACCCCAAAGAGCATGAAGCCTCAGATCATCCATCACGGGGTCACCTCTTGAAATGTTAGGAACATCTGGACCCCTATACCTGTGGTCAACTACTATCTTCTGAACTTGTTGTTGATGTCTCAGCTCCCACTTTCCCAACACTAACGGTTGGAATCTTCTCAAACTGAAATCTTACAACCACAAAGGCCCGCTCCAGCACTCCAACATAGGTGGGTAGGCACAAGGAAACCACACCTTACCGGATGTCTCTGCGTATGACCTTCTTGATGGTTTGAGACCTAAATAACATGTATCAAACCATATATAGGGAGTAAAACCACATGCTTGTAAACCATTCTGAGTACTATGACACAGCCATGCCCTCCTGCAGAACCTATAGAATCTCCTCGAACTACACTGACTTCAACATAACCAGATAGAAGTCTTCCCTAAAGATCCACTCAAACATTGCCCATGTGAGGGTATCATCATCTTGGGACTACGTCCCAAGACTCCAACATCGCCCCTCTGAACAATGCCTAAGGCTCATCGCTATAACCATCATTTGATCTAGAGGTGTCCTCAATAGGAAGAAAACTCAGATGACTTCTTCGAGATAGACATCAGCTACTTGGGGGTCCGGATCTCCCCAATACCTCAGAGGTCACTACCTCTAGAACTCATGAAGCATACTCACCCATCATGCATCCTCATCCTACTATTCTGGAACAACCAACAGCTCGAATGGTGGGGATCAACTAGAGGAACACTGGGAGGTTCGGCCTTCAGACCTATGTCCTAGTCCAAAGCCTCTACTCATGGATGTTCATCACCAAAATCCCGATACAGAACCCTTGCTAGCTATCATCATGGAGTAATTCTGAAATACAATCACGATGAAGCATAATAAAAGAGTAAATATGGGGAGCTGACTAATGATGGATAAGAAAATCCCAAAACCCAGTCTTATGTGATGCATGTACCATTATTTTCCTACTCCTTGTGTCCTAATGTCCCAAGTTCAAAGGCTGGTTATCATAGTCCTAGTGACTGGATACGTTCGCCTCCACACCAACATAGTTGTCCCTAGCATGAAAACCGAATATGAAACATCATAATAATGTCGCTATGCAATCCAATACGAGCTACCAGCTAGACCAACTATGATCTGAGGTCCCATAGGTGGAACCTCCTTTGTCACCACTCTATCACGACCCATGTCAATGGGGCTGGAGCTGCGACTCTCCAATCCCCACTCCAATAGGCTAGAGATTGGCGACCAGTGCTGAGTAGGCTATCACACACATGGGAGGCATTATCCTAAGGTACACATACACACACACACACACCCATATACACTTCCATGCAATAGTGTATATATATATATATATATTTATATATAAAATCAAAATAAATTTATTAATACATCTAACCCACAAACATAGTAAAAAAAATTACAAAAGGGAAAAAACATTACCCTACAAAAGAAAACTAAAAAAGTATCCAACCTGCTCAGAAAGAGTGGCTCACTGTCAAAACCACTCACTAGAAAGATCCTCAACATAGATTTGGTAGACACCGTGGTTGGTTTAGCTTACTAAGATATTCCTACTCCAGGTCCTCCTAGGACTCCGTTGAAAGGATTTTGGTTTGCAGAAGACACAAAAAAAGTGTGGGAAAAGCTCGTTCATGGGTGAGTATAATGATACTAAGTAGATGCCCCAAAAATCCCAAATGAAGAGTGAGAAACTGCGAGGAATTAGTCTAATCATCCCAGCCTGAGGGAACCCGAATGAGAGAGAAACTATTTCTCGAGACCATCCCCAACTAAACAGATCTGGATAGCTCAAACAAGTATATGGCCATACTTATACCAAGATCATCTAGATATACTCGTATCAGGCACCACGCCCCATGAGGGTATGACCTCATCACCAATGACATGTTCAACTCGAGGCTCTAAGGAATACCCATAACTTAGGGAACACACTCCATGAGCTCTATCATCCCAAAAGATAGACGTCCGAGAGGTACACTCAATCAGGTTACATCGCCATCCAGGATGGCCCATCCGAGCAAACACGCTCGTAGAATATCATCACTATGAACGTCACACTGAAACAACAGAACACCAAAATCCTTGGATAAGGGATCCCTCCAAGGGGCCCCTAGGGGATACTAGAACCCAGCCCTACCCAAAAAATATCTCACCGATAGGGGATCACTCCTAGGATCTACTGAGGGATAGCACAACTCGATATGTCATTTCACAGATCATATCACTCAGATAGAGGATCTTCACCCATGTATAGGTGATCATGATGATTCTGAAAACCCCCTCTAATATATCTTGAGATGTTGTGGATCAAACTGATGATACCAAAAACCCTACTGAAACCAGACACTGAGTAGGGGACCACATTACTGATGATGCCAAAACCCTATAGAAAAACACACGTTGATTAGGGTAACATATAACCAAAGATACCACAAATTTACTAATTTGGCCCACTATATAGGGGATCATATTCTTGATGATGCCTAAAACACTACAGGGTTTTCTTGATTGATATTGGATCATCACTAGTGGATAATCAGTCACAGGTATACCGAGAACCCAATCTTGAGAAGCGATTCTAAAGGATCATGCCTCGGACTCACCAGAGGGATGTAAAAACACCATCTGAAATTCATCAAATCGAGGGGATCAAAAACATGTACCAGAGTTGTAATTCCCCACAAACCCTTATAGGAAGGATTCAAGGTAGTGCACTCAACTGCTACTAGTCCAAACGTCTCTAACCTAAGTGACCCACAACATCGCCACTCTGCACACCTCCTAGGCCCAGACTGAAGCCACCATCACGTTCTACGTGGAAAAAACACAAGATAGGCTATTTACTCACTTGAAATGTACAACTAGTTAAAAATGTACTATTCATGATAACATGTCTGAGCGAGGCCAACACCTTGATTCTGAAACTCATCAAGCTGATTGCACTATTGTGATCCACTTGGAAAAATTCACGAGGTCTACTACGCGTTCGTCCAAAATGGACACCAGATGAAAAAGTCGCGTTTCTCTGTAAACACCCAAAATAGGCCTTGTGGGACCTACAACCAGACCACAGTCCCATCACAAAAATCTATCTTGAAATCTCTAATTTACCATATGGATCACAATGCCAGTGACGACATGTCAGTCAAACGGCCCGTGTTGTAGCTATGTGGGGTTGAAGTTGAATAAAAAATAATATTAGTATTATTTCTACATTTCGTAGCCTCGAGCCATAAACCCAACTCATTGAAATTATATAGATATGATCAAAGGGTCCGCACCAATGCAAGAATTGTGTCACCGTAAACATCTCAGAAATTATACTTCCAATTTGCGAGTTACCTGGATTAAAAAAACTCTCAGAATCATCTGCCCGGACAACCGTTGGGTCGCTGGAAACAACTGATGCTGCCTGACCAAATCACCGCACCACCCCATCAGAGCCATCACACCACCACTCTCTCACCAAAATCCATGGTTGTACACCATTAAATCACTAGATTATGCCATTTCTGTCGCCAAAATCTGGCCACGCCGCTGAAAAAATTATGTGAACTGTCGGGATCACCCATGTTCTATAAATTCAGATATGAATGATTTTTTCTGAATGCTTGGGAACCAAATTACACAACCTTTAAAAAAATTTGAAGTAAAAAAGATACATAAAATATATTTGGGATTTTAAAACTCAAACTTTTTACATCACGGGAGAACCCAAACGTTTGAGCCTAGATCCGCGCTCTAAACCTGTCGTTGCATGAACCGGGAACGTCCATCATATCAATTGGAGCTCGTTGTAGAGACCCGTATCTTGAGGTACATGGACATTACATTACTTTTGCGGAATACTTGGTACATAACAAAAACACACACACAAGGATCTTAATAGTTTAGTGTCTTTGGAAACTCGGAACATAATCTTCTAATCGTGGTGAAAGATCTTCAAAATCTCCCATAAAGATCTTCCATTTTTTACCTAAAACCTTTCTTTATATCCTGGGGAAAAGAAAACATAAAAGGGTGAGCTCAAATGCTCAATAAGGGTAAACGAAAGAAATATCAATCACATCATATACATAAGAACATAACTTTTGGAAATCTTAACCTGCAAAAGAGATCATAATTTCATAAGATGGGGTAAATCATGGCAGTGAAATGTAATCACAATAATCATAACTTAAAACATGAAACTTTGTGGAATTCACACATAATCATAGAGAATCATTTCTTATTAGTCAAGACTCATTGCCAAGACTATCTTAGTGGACAAAGTCCCTTTCTGAATCGAGTAACCCTCGTTTCAGTCCTGTTTAACTGAACCGGTATAACCTACCGTTCCATCCCTGTCTATCTCATGAGATATAAAATCTTTACCCAATGCATTGGAGGGAGATATAGGTCCCACCCATCTCATAATGATACCATTCTTATGTGTGCCACAAAATCATAAACCATACATCATTGCATAACCCATGTAATAAAAATGGGATTCTTAATCAACATGACATCATAAAACCATTCATATAAGATAAAGGAATTCATAAACATAATTCCATCACAACATAGTCAAGTCAATGTAAAAATATGGATTGAAACAGAACCCTTTATTATCTTAGATGGAAAATAATTTTGATAAAACACTTGAAATGAATTCTTGAGGAAAATATCCTTTCTTCTTCAAAATCAATTCCTTTTCACAAAACATCATGCAATTTGAAAAGAAAGAGATTTTATTGAAAATAGTCATGAAATATTTTGGAGGAAGGTTCATGAAAATAAGGCTTTATAAAACCGTAAAAATCCGTTCGTGCCGTATAAGTTAAAAAAACATTCTTCGTACTTTTGTCGGAAAAGTCAAAAAGTGCCTCATACGAAAAAACGACAAAAGATTCCTTTCATATTCTTTACTAAAAACTCACCGAAGGGTAAAATTGGATTTAAACTAATGTAAGTGGATGGAAACAATATTACATATTGAGGGAACATGGATGTGGATGATAAAATATAGCCCAGTAAATACTTACGAATAAACAATCTCGGATAAAAATGAGATTGTGATATTTCCCTTACCTTAGGTCTGATTTGCTTCGTAAGTGTCCGAACCTCCTGTATAATGATTTAAATAATGTCATTTACTTATTACAGAATCATATTCATTGTTATGATATCATATATGGTTCACTTATGACTTTATATTACCCGTTCTTTTGTAAATTCCATGTTAAAGAGCGTTTTGGGTAAAATTGTTTCATTTGTCGTCCGTGTTTTGACTTGTAATTATTCATATGATTACTTAGATCATGATTAAATAATTCCTGAACATAAAACATGATTTATATATATATATATATATTCAGGATATACATATATATAATAAATCATTAAATGGAAAGAAATACACCGTTCATGGAGACGGTAGTCCGTACGTACGCATGAACGCTGTTTTCGTTTCCTTATTGAATTGAATGGAATTAAGTAGATGACATACATATAAATATACATAAATACAGTATCATTATTATGTCATATATTTCATTAGTACTTATTATATATACTTTATAATCATTCATGAATGGTTAATCATTGAGAATGAATCTCATCGCGTCGTGGAGACGGTAGTCCGTACATACGCACGAGCGATGATATCGTTCCCATGGTCGTGGAATTGTGTTGAAGTGTATGTATACTATTTCAGTATCAATATCACTTTATAATAATCATATATAGTTACTCATTACACCTTTATACCCATCCAATTAAGGTGGTGGCGGAAAATAGATTACACCACGGCGTGGAGACGGTATTCCGTACGTACGCACGCGCGGTGATTTCCTTTTTCCGTAGGATGGATAGAAGGTTAATTAGAGTTGTTTCATATTTATAATAACATATAAGTATATAAGAAATACTGATGTTATTACTTTATCTTGAAACAACTAAAGAAGAAGAAGTTGAAGAAGAAAGAAATTGAAAAAGATCGGTAATGGATATTACCTCTTTTTGACGCGCCTTTTCTTAACCTCCAGTTAAAGAACTAAGGATGGTCTTTGAAGAAGACCAGGACCTCTAGAATGATACTAGGGAAGTGGAGAAGATATTTTGGAAGGGGTTGGCCGAGCTTGAATGCTCAAATTTGTGTGAGGAAGAGAGGGAGGAGGTTCCCTTTTATAAGGGAGGAGAGGGGCACCTTTGGAATTCTTAAAAATATTAATTTATAATAAATCTAACCCCACATAAAAACCTCCAAAAATGACTCATATTCGAATATTAGATAAGATAAGGTTGTAATATCATAAACCAATAGAATTTAGACATGTTAGGAATTTATTTTAAACATTATCAACATGATTTATCTTTATTTAATCAATTTAATTTTATTTGTGGTAATAACATTATAATTTTTAAATTATAACAAATAATTACTTATTTGTTGTGAATTGTCCATAATTGTATTCTTAATAACATTTTAGATCATATAAATTTAAATTTATAATTTTGAAATATTTTGTGATTTTTAATCAATTTTATAATATGTATTTTTTATAAAATAACAATAGTGTCAATTTTGACACTATTCATTTATTTGAATTTAAATAAAATAAATACAGAAGATTTGTTCGAAATAAAAGTTTTAATAGATTCATAAAATGTCATATGTATCTTAAAAATTATTGGAGCACATTAAATAGTTCATATAATATTTATTTTATTATTTTTGAAACCATTTATTTGGTTTATCTCTTAATAAAATAAATACTACGAAATTTTTGTATAATTATTTAATATACTTATTTGTTGCATAAAAATTAAAAATAAAATCCTATGATGAAAATAAATCTATTAACTTTCACAATAATACTTTTACTAGAATTTATCATCTTAAAATCACAATATTTAAATTGTTATATTTATTAAATTATGAAGGTGACAACTTTGGCATCATTTAAAATAAAATAATATAAGTGTCATAATCGCTTTAATAAGGCTCCAAATGGTCAAATATTAGACCATTGGATGATTATGGTTTACATTTACATGGCCAATATGTTTTGGTTAGGTATTTGTGCATTTTATGGTCACTATTAGTTTAATAAAAACAATATTCTTGATTTTTCACTAGATAAACAATTTCTGCATCACTATTGTGTCATAATTAATGATAATTATTTAATCCCTAAAAATTATAAATAAATTTATATTATGTAGATAATTTCATTAGATTTCTAGAGACTATTCAGGTTCGATGTTTCATGAAGTTTATCACTAAATTAAAATTAATATACTTATAATATTTAAGAGAGTGACATGTTGTCACTTTCTTTGGTTTTAATAATAATTAAGTTATTTTCATGGACACATGTCCATTAAATGATTCTAATCCGACCCTTAGGTGATATGGGTCGACTTTTAGTCATCCAATATGATTTTTACATTTGTTAGGGTAATTTTAAAATATTATATTTACCCTTAATTACCCGATTTACCATTAACTATGGTAAATAAAATTTACCGTAGTTGCTATTCATAATTCCCAAAAATAAAAAGTAGCTTATTAACATAATTTGGACCCTCTTATTCCAAATATGGAATCCATTTTTTAGAATTCAATACATAGAAGTTGCAGAAATTAAATTAAAATTAATCCCGTTGTCGAATAAAAACGGGTTTTTGTTTAAAACATTGCAAAAGATTGAATGGATTTAACCTACGAATTCAAGGTAAAATCAATGCTAATTACATAAATTATATTAAATGGTAAAAATATATTCTATTTATAATTTAAAGCCATTCAATATTATAATTTAACCACATAAGATATTACGATAAAAAAAGTTGTTTTTAATTAAAATATAGCGTGTTTTTACTATTCATTAAAATGTGAAAGTTACTAGAATAATATGAAAATTTTATCCAAAGTAAATTTTTATTTCTTGATTCCAAAGAAGAATTTTATTTTTTCAAATTGAACTTATAAACATGTCAAAAACCAGATTTAAAGTTGGTGCGCCACCCAAAGGCGGCAAAACTGCATTTTTTGAAAAATACTAATTTTACCCGAAAAATTTATTTTGTTCTTAAACCATGTTCTAGAAATGTGTAAGATGAATAATAATGTTATAAAATTCAAAATTTAGTTAATACTATTCATAACGGCTAGTTCATGACAATATTATAAAAATATAACATTGTTTATTAAAACCAGGTATTGCGTACAACACACGCTATCGAGGAAGGTCGCGATTGCGTGTAATGCAAGCCAAGTCAGGGTTGCGTGTTGTGAAAGAATCCTTCGTTGTTTCGTATAACAGAATCCAACCATATTTCATTTATACGTTTAATATATATATATATATACTCAATGTTGCGTAGAATAACTATTATAAAAATTGTGTGTAACACGGTCCATGAATAGTGCTGCGTAAACTGCAAGCTAATACGGTGTTGCGTATAGCGCAAGGTAATCTTGGAGTATAATACAACACAAGACATTAATGAAATTAAAATAATATTTTTCATAAAATCTCGGGGTGTTACATTTAATGAAATTGAAATAATATTTTTCATAAAATCTCGGGGTGTTACATTCTACCCCCCTTAAAATGAATTTCACCCTCGAAATTCGTCGAGGTTATAAATGGTTTACTATTTGAAAGTTTCATTGACAGAAACCCACATCGTAAAAAGGAATACCAAAACTTATCTTTAAAAACTAAAGTATAAAACGTAATGTTTACCCAAGTTAACTAATCACTGGGTATCCACATAGGTGAAAATATGGATATGGAAGAGAAATCTAACCATCATGTTCTGATGGAGAGTGGTAGAGAACATGGCTATGGAAAAGATAGAAATCACAAATCCATAAATTTGTGACGATCTAAGGTACCATCTGATTAACCAGATATAAGAGCACTAGGACAACATTTTTGGTTTTCAAGATCGTTTCCCTAAAGTTGAAGAATTTGAATTAGAATAAATATTTACTTTATTTTGGTACAATCTCACTGTTGTTCGCACCTTGAAAAATTTCCACTTCATCTCTTAAATAAATGAAGTTGAATTTGTTATTCGTGAAGTGTTAGTATGACAGGTCATTCCATTTGTCTCAAACAAAAGGTTAGCAAAAGTTATTAAATATACATAAGTCATTCTTTAGTGAGATTAATCATATATGGTTCCTAAAATGGGCTTATACTTCATATATCATACTACTTAATATAATAAAACTAGTTTCTACTAAACAGGGACTTCCTGTAGGCCAGTGATAGGAGATAAAGGCTAGTCGCACTTCGGTTGTGGGTTAGATTCCCACAGCCTCGTCCGAAGCGATGGGTTGTCGCCCGTCCTGCAGGTTGTCCTTTTTCTAAAACTATATTACTATAACATCCCATCAATAACATAGAGAAAACTTCTATCCTTAAACAATACTAACTTATGTCCAACATAGTCCATTCCAATCTTTAGTCTTATCCATAATACTGTAGTCCACTATCATAACATAGTGAAAACGATTACCAGAGATTTAATACCATCGTTGATCCCCATATATCCTAAGATATGTTTTGTTGGTCACATTCCAAACATTCAAAGTCCTTAATCATGTATTCTTTTGAATACCCATTGAACCTTAGTGAAAACATGAATGCAGTTAAACGTTAACACTTTCCACATACCAAAATCCTCAAAATTATTTATAATCAAACCATGATATCACTTAGTCCTTATATCAATCATGAGCTCATGCATACAATCAAACATCTCATTATCGTCTTATCCCTTCATTATGTGCATATCATCTACTTTCCAAAAATACTGGTACCATTCATCACATACATTCAAAACTTAAGGAAAGACAACAATGTAACAATCCTTAGATGTCTCTTTATCCCATAGTACCATGAGATTACTTATACAACATTACACTTGATAAACATGTAATCATTCCACTAAATTCTTAAACCATTGACCGAGCTTCAACAATTCTTTCATCTCACATATCATTTGTAGTCTCATCATCATCATCAACATAAATACTACCCATACGACCATACTGATTCTCTTTATGAGAATTTCCCTTAGGGAATTGGTTTGCATAATTCCCGTACATTCCACATTTAAAACATTTAACCATTGTTGATGTCGTAGCAATACCATTATCCTCATCCCTGGTGTCAACTGAACCTTTTCCTTTGCACTTACTGGCTTTGTGTCCTTCTTTTCCACACCCAAAGCATCTTCCAGTTCCTTTGAAACATTCTCCTTGATGCCTCTTCCCACATGATTTACATAGGAGAAATTGAACTTTCTTTTCTCTATGATCATCATGAAACTCCTTCTTTCTCTTATTAGCCGAGTCAGGAAACTTACCAAATTTTACTTTATTGATCATATTATGAGATTGTTGATTCGGCATAATAATGATGTTTGGACTTCCAAATCCCATTTCATTTGGTTTCTCATGAAGAATATCATTCCATTGTTCATCATATCCTCCATTATCGTGAATCACCTTGTTTCCAGCCATTTTCTAAAACCCAAAAAGAATAGCGTGAGAGGATAAAATCATAATAAAGGGGGAGTAACTTAAATATCTAACATCTTTGGTTTAATCTAATATCGTTACCATAGTTCTAGGACTATATCCTATACGTATACTTATCCTTAGGGACATCCCTAGACATACCTTAGAAATATCTCTAGGGATCTCACTAACGTTTTCGCATCCTAGTTTATAAAGGTTGACTAAACCTTTCCTCTGATACCAACTGTAGAGACCCGTATCTTGACGTACATGGACATTACATTACTTTTGCGGAATACTTGGTACATAACAAAAACACACACACAAGGATCGTAATAGTTTAGTGTCTTTGGAAACTCGGAACATAATCTTCTAATCATGGTGAAAGATATTCAAAATCTCCCATAAAGATCTTCCTTTTTTTTACCTAAAACATTTCTTTATATCCTGAGGAAAATAAAACATAAAAGGGTGAGCTCAAATGCTCAGTAAGGGTAAACAAAAGAAATATCAATCACATCATATACATAAGCACATAACTTTTGGAAATATTAACCTGCAAAAGAGATCATAATTTCATAACATGGGGTAAATCATGGAAGTGAAATGTAATCACAATAATCATAACTTAAAACATGAAACTTTGTGGCATTCACACATAATCATAGAGAATCATTTCTTGTTAGTCAAGACTCATTGCCAAGACTATCTTAGTGGAAAAAGTCCCTTTCTGAATCGAGTAACCCTCGTTTCAGTCCTGTTTCACTGAACCGGTATAACCTACCGTTCCAGCCCTCTCTATCTCATGAGATATAAAATCATTACCCAATTCATTGGAGGGAGATATAGGTCCCACCCATCTCATAATGATACCATTCTTATTTGTGCCACAAAATCATAAACCATACATCATTGCATAACCCATGTAATAAAAATGGGATTCTTAATCAACATGACATCATAAAACCATTCATATAAGATAAAGGAATTCATAAACATAATTCCATCACAACATAGTCAAGTCAATGTAAAAATATGGATAGAAACAGAACCCTTTATTATCTTAGATGGAAAATAATTTTGATAAAACACTTGAAATGAATTCTTGAGGAAAATATCCTTTCTTCTTCAAAATCAATTCCTTTTCACAAAACATCATGCAATTTTAAAAGAAAGAGATTTTATTGAAAATAGTCATGAAATATTTTGGAGGAAGGTTCATGAAAATAAGGCTTTATAAAACCGTAAAAATCCGTTCGTGCCGTATAAGTTAAAAAAACATTCTTCTTACTTTTGTCGGAAAAGTCAAAAAGTGCCTCGTACGAAAAAACGACAAAAGATTCCTTTCATATTCTTTACTAAAAACTCACCGAAGGGTAAAATTGGATTTAAACTATTTTATGTGGATGGAAACAATATTACATATTGAGGGAACATGGATGTGGATGATAAAATACAGCCCAGTAAATACTTACGAATAAACAATCTCGGATAAAAATGAGATTGTGATATTTCCCTTACCTTAGGTCCGATTTGCTTCGTAAGTGTCCGAACCTCCTGTATAATGATTTAAATAATTTCATTTACTTATTACAGAATCATATTCATTGTTATGATATCATATATTCTTCACTTATGACTTTATATTACCCGTTCTTTTGTAAATTCCATGTTAAAGAGCGTTTTGGGTAAAATTGTTTCATTTGTCGTCCGTGTTTTGACTTGTAATTATTCATATGATTACTTAGATCATGATTACTTAATTCCAGAACATAAAACATTATTTATATATATATATATATATTCAGGATATACATATATATAATAAATCATTAAATGGAAAGAAATACACCGTTCATAGAGACGGTAGTCCGTACGTACGCATGAACGCTGTTTTCGTTTCCTTATTGAATTGAATGGAATTAAGTAGATGACATACATATAAATATACATAAATCCAGTATCATTATTATGTCATATATTTCATTAGTACTTATTATATATACTTTATAATCATTCATGAATGGTTAATCATTGAGAATGAATCTCATCGCGTCGTGGAGACGGTAGTCCGTACGTACGCACGAGCGATGATATCATTCCCATGGTCGTGGAATTGTGTTGAAGTGTATGTATACTATTTAAGTATCAATATCACTTTATAATAATCATATATAGTTACTCATTACACCTTTATACCCATCCAATTAAGGTGGTGGCGGAAAATAGATTACACCACGGCATGGAGACGGCATTCCGTACGTACGCACGCGCGGTGATTTCCTTTTTCCGTAGGATGGATAGAAGGTTAATTAGAGTTTTTTCATATTTATAATAACATATCAGTATATAAGAAGTACTGATGTTATTACTTTATCATTAAACAACTAAAGAAGAATATGTTGAAGAAGAAAGAAATTGAAAAAGATCGGTAATGGATATTACCTCTTTTTGATGCGCCTTTTCTTAACCTCCACTTAAAGAACTAAGGATGGTCTTTGAAGAAGACCAGGACCTCTAGAATGATACTAGAGAAGTGGAGAAGAGATTTTGGAAGGGGTTGGCCGAGATTTAAGGCTCAAAGTTTTGTGAGGAAGAGAGGGAGGAGGTGCCCTTTTATAAGGGAGGAGAGGGGCACCTTTGGAATTCTTAAAAATATTAATTTATAATAAATCTAACCCCACATAAAAACCTCCAAAAATGACTCCTATTTGAATATTAGATAATATAAGGTTGTAATATCATCAACCAATAGAATTTAGACATGTTAGGAATTTATTTTAAACATTATCAACTTGATTTATCCTTATTTAATCAATTTAATTTTATTTGTGGTAATAACATTCTAATTTTTAAATTATAACAAATAATTACTTATTTGTAGTGAATTGTCCATAATTGGATTCTTAATAACATTTTAGATCATATAAATTTAAATTTATAATTTTGAAATATTTTGTGATTTTTAATCAATTTTATAATATGTTTTGTTTATAAAATAACAATAGTGTCAATTTTGATACTATTCATTTATTTGAATTTAAATAAAATAAATACAGACGATATGTTCGAACTAAAAGTTTTAATAGATTAATAAAATGTCATATGTATCTTAAAAATTATTGGAACACATTAAATAGTTCATATAATATTTATTTTATTATTTTTGAAACCATTTATTTGGTTTATCTCTTAATAAAATAAATACTACAAAAATTTTTTATAATTATTTAATATACTTATTTGTGGCATAAAATTAAAAATAAAATCCTATGATGAAAATAAATCTATTACCTTTCACAATAATACTTTTACTCGAATTTATCATCTTAAAATCACAATATTTAAATTGTTATATTTATTAAATTATGAAGGTGACAACTTTGGTATCATTTAAAATAAAATAATATAAGTGTCATAATCGCTTTTATGAGGCTCCAAATGGTCAAATATTCTACCATTGGATGATTATGGTTTACATGTACATGTCCAATATGTTTTTGTTAGGTATTTGTGCATTTTATGGTCACTATTAGTTTAATAAAAACAATATTCTTGATTTTTCACTAGATAAACAATTTCTGCATCACTATTGTGTCATAATTAATGATAATTATTTAATCCCTAAAAATTATAAATAAATTTATATGATGTAGATAATTTCATGATATTTCTGGAGACTATTCATGTTCTAAGTTTCATGAAGTTTATCACTAAATTAAAATTAATATACTTATAAGATTTAAGAGAGTGACATGTTGTCACTTTCTTTGGTTTTAATAATAATTAAGTTATTTTCATGGACAAATGTCCATTAAATGATTCTAATCTGACCCTTAGGTGATATGAGTCGACTTTTAGTCATCCAATAGGATTTTGACATTTGTTAGGGTAATTTTAAAATATTATATTTACCCTTAATTACCCGATTTACCTTTAACTATGGTAAATAAAATTTACCGTAGTTACTATTCATAATTTCCAAAAATAAAAAGTAGCTTATTAACATAATTTGGACCCTCTGATTCCAAATATGGAATCCATTTTTTATAATTCAATACACAGAAGTTGCAGAAATTAAATTAAAATTAATCCCGTTGTCGAATAAAAACGGGTTTTTGTTTAAAACATTGCAAAAGATTGAATTGATTTAACCTACGAATTCAAGGTAAAATCAATGCTAATGACATAAATTATATTAAATGGTAAAAATATATTCTATTTATAATTTAAAACCATTCAATATTATAATTTAACCACATAAGATATTACGATGAAAAAAGTTGTTTTTAATTAAAATATAGCGTGTTTTTACTATTCATTAAAATGTGAAAGTTACCAGAATAATATGAAAATTTTATCCAAAGTAAATTTTTATTTCTTGATTCTAAAGAAGAATTTTATTTTGTCAAATTGAACTTATAAACATGTCAAAAACCAGATTTAAAGTTGGTGCGCCACCCAAAGGCGGCAAAACTGCATTTTTTGAAAAATACTTATTTTACCCGAAAAATTTATTTTGTTCTTATACCATGTTCTAGAAATGTGTAAGATGAATAATAATGTTATAAAATTCAAAATTTAGTTAATACTATTCATAACATCTAGTTCATGACAATATTATAATAATATTACATTGTTTATTAAAACCCGGTATTGCGTACAACACACGCTATCGAGGAAGGTCGCGATTGCGTGTAATGCAAGCCAAGTCAGGGTTGCGTGTTGTGAAAGAATCCTTCGTTTTTTCGTATAACAGAACCCAACCATATTTCATTTATACGTTAATATATATATATATATATACTCAATGTTGCGTAGAATAACTATTATAAAAATTGTGTGTAACACGATCCATGAATAGTGCTGCGTATACTGCAAGCTAATACGGTGTTGCGTATAGCGCAAGGTAATCTTGGAGTAGAATACAACACAAGACATTAATGAAATTAAAATAATATTTTTCATAAAATCTAGGGGTGTTACATTTAATGAAATTAAAATAATATTTTTCATAATATCTCGGGGTGTTACATTCTACCCCCCTTAAAATGAATTTCTCCCTCGAAATTCGTCGGGGTTATAAATGGTTTACTATTTGAATGTTTCTTTGACAGAAACCCACATCGTAAAAAGGAATACCAAAACTTATCTTTAAAAACTAAAGTATAAAACGTAATGGTTACCCAAGTTAACTAATCACTGGGTATCCACATAGGTGAAAATATGGATATGGAAGAGAAATCTAACCATCATGTTCTGATGGAGAGTGGTAGAGAACATGGCTATGGAAAAGCTAGAAATCACAAATCCATAAATTTGTGACGATCTAAGGTACCATCTGATTAACCAGATATAAGAGCACTAGGACAACATTTTTGGTTTTCAAGATCGTTTCCCTAAAGTTGAAGAATTTGAATTAGAATAAATATTTACTTTATTTTGGTACAATCTCACTGTTGTTCGTGCCTTGAAAAATTTCCACTTCATCTCTTAAATAAATGAAGTTGAATTTGTTATTCGTGAAGTGT
Organism: Viscum album; assembly: GCA_963277665.1. NCBI lineage: Eukaryota > Viridiplantae > Streptophyta > Magnoliopsida > Santalales > Viscaceae > Viscum > Viscum album. The sequence goes on from OY728123.1 coordinate 1,102,452,022, forward strand.
TAGTATGACAGGTCATTCCATTTGTCTCAAACAAAAGGTTAGCAAAAGTTATTAAATATACATAAGTCATTCTTTAGTGAGATTAATCATATATGGTTCCTAAAATGGGCTTATACTTCATATATCATACTGATTAATATAATAAAACTAGTTTCTACTAAACAGGGACTTCCTGTAGGCCAGTGATAGGCGATAAAGGCCAGTTGCACTTCGGTTGTGGGTTAGATTCCCACAGCCTCGTCCGAAGCGATGGGTTGTCGCCCGTCCTGCAGGTTGTCCTTTTTCTAAAACTATATTACTATAACATCCCATCAATAACATCGAGAAAACTTCTATCCTTAAACAATACTAACTTATGTCCAACATAATCTATTCCAATCTTTAGGCTTATCCATAATACTGTAGTCCACTCTCATAACATAGTGAAAACGATTACCAGAGATTTAATACCATCGTTGATCCCCAATATCATAAGATATGTTTTGTTGGTCACACTCCAAACATTCAAAGTCCTTAATCATGTATTCTTTTGAATACCCATTGAACCTTAGTGAAAACATGAATGTAGTTAAACGTTAACACTTTCCACATACCAAAATCCTCAAAATTCTTTATAATCAAACCATGATATCACTTAGTCCTTATATCAATCATGAGCTCATGCATACAATCAAACATCTCATTATCGTCTTATCCCTTCATTATGTGCATATCATCTACTTTCCAAAAATACTGGTACCATTCATCACATACTTTCAAAACATAAGGAAAGACAACAATGTAACAATCCTTCGATGTCTCTTTATCCCATAGTACCATGAGATTACTTATACAACATTACACTTGATAAACATGTAATCATTCCACTAAATTCTTAAACCATTGACCGAGCTTCAACAATTCTTTCATCTCACATATCATTTGTAGTATCATCATCATCATCAACATAAATACTACCCATACGACCATACTGATTCTCTTCATGAGATTTTCCCTTGGGTCATTGGTTTGTATAATGCCCGTACATTCCACATTTAAAACATTTAACCATTGTTGATGTCGTAGCAATACCATTATCCTCATCCCTGGTGTTAACTAAACCTTTTCCTTTGCACTTACTAGCTTTGTGTCCTTCTTTTCCACACCCAAAGAATCTTCCAGTTCCTTTGAAACATTCTCCTTGATGCCTCTTCCCACATGATTTACATAGGGGAAATTGAACTTTCTTTCCTCTATGATCATCATGAAACTCCATCTTTCTATTATTAGCCGAGTCAGGAAACTTACCAAATTTTACTTTATTGATCATATTATGAGATTGCTGATTCGGCATAATAATGATGTTTGGACTTCCAAATCCCATTTCATTTGGTTGCTCATGAAGAATATCATTCCATTGTTCATCATATCCTCCATTATCGTGAATCACCTTGTTTCCAGCCATTTTCTAAAACCCAAAAAGAATAGTGTGAGAGGAAACAATCATAATAAAGGGGGAGTAACTTAAATATCTAACATCTTTGGTTTAATCTAATATTGTTACCATAGTTATAGGACTATATCCTATACGTATACTTAACCTTAGGGACATCCCTAGACATACCTTAGAAATATCTCTAGGGATCTCACTAACGTTTTCGCATCCAAGTTTCCAAAGGTTGACTAAACCTTTCCTCTGATACCAACTGTAGAGACCCGTATCTTGACGTACATGAACATTACATTACTTTTGCGGAATACTTGGTACATAACAAAAACACACACACAAGGATCGTAATAGTTTAGTGTCTTTGGAAACTCGGAACATAATCTTCTAATCGTGGTGAAAGATCTTCAAAATCTCCCATAAAGATCTTCCTTTTTTTTACATAAAACCTTTCTTTATATCCTGGGGAAAAGAAAACATAAAAGGGTGAGCTCAAATGCTCAGTAAGGGTAAACAAAAGAAATATCAATCACATCATATACATAAGCACATAACTTTTGGAAATCTTAACCTGCAAAAGAGATCATAATTTCATAACATGGGGTAAATCATGGCAGTGAAATGTAATCACAATAATCATAAATTAAAACATGAAACTTTGTGGCATTCACACATAATCATAGAGAATCATTTCTTGTTAGTCAAAACTCATTTCCAAGACTATCTTAGTGGACAAAGTCCCTTTCTGAATCGAGTAACCCTCGTTTCAGTCCTGTTTCACTGAACCGGTATAACCTACCGTTCCAGCCCTGTCTATCTCATGAGATATAAAATCATTACCCAATTCATTGGAGGGAGATATAGGTCCCACCCATCTCATAATGATACCATTCTTATGTGTTCCACAAAATCATAAACCATACATCATTGCATAACCCATGTAATAAAAATGGGATTCTTAATCAACATGACATCATAAAACCATTCATATAAGATAAAGGAATTCATAAACATAATTCCATCACAACATAGTCAAGTCAATGTAAAAATATGGATAGAAACAGAACCCTTTATTATCTTATATGGAAAATAATTTTGATAAAACACTTAAAATGAATTCTTGAGGAAAATATCCTTTCTTCTTCAAAAGCAATTCCTTTTCACAAAACATCATGCAATTTTAAAAGAAAGAGATTTTATTGAAAATAGTCATGAAATATTTTGGAGGAAGGTTCATGAAAATAAGGCTTTATAAAACCGTAAAAATCTGTTTGTTCCATATAAGTTAAAAAAAACATTCTTTGTACTTTTGTCGGAAAAGTCAAAAAGTGCCTTGTACGAAAAAACGACAAAAGATTCCTTTCATATTATTTACTAAAAACTCACCGAAGGGTAAAATTGGATTTAAAATATTGTAAGTTGATGGAAACAATATTACATATTGAGTGAACATGGATGTGGATGATAAAATACAACCCAGTAAATACTTACAAATAAACAATCTCGGATAAAAATGAGATTGTGATATTTCCCTTACCTTAGGTCCGATTTGCTTCGTAAGTGTCCGAACCTCCTGTATAATGATTTAAATAATGTCATATACTTATTATAGAATCATATTCATTGTTATTATATCATATATGCTTCACTTATGACTTTATATTACCCGTTCTTTTGTAAATTCCATGTTAAAGAGCGTTTTGGGTAAAATTGTTTCATTTGTCGTCTGTGTTTTGACTTGTAATTATTCATATGATTAATTAGATCATGATTACTTAATCCCAGAACATAAAACATGATTTATATATATATATATATATTCATGATATACATATATATAATAAATCATTAAATGGAAAGAAATACACCATTCATAGAGACGGTAGTCCGTACGTATGCATGAACGCTATTTTCGTTTCCTTATTGAATTGAATGGAATTAAGTAGATGACATACATATAAATATAAATAAATCCAGTATCATTATTATGTCATATATTTCATTAGTACTTATTATATATACTTTATAATCATTCATGAATGGTTAATCATTGAGAATGAATCTAATCGCGTCGTGGAGACGGTAGCCCGTACGTACGCACGAGCGATGATATCGTTCCCATGGTCGTGGAATTGTGTTGAAGTGTATGTATACTATTTCAGTATCAATATCACTTTATAATAATCATATATAGTTACTCATTACACCTTTATACCCATCCAATTAAGGTGGTGGTGGAAAATAGATTACACCACGGTGTGGAGACGGTATTTCGTACGTACGCACGTGCGGTGATTTCCTTTTTCCGTAGGATGGATAGAAGGTTAATTAGAGTTGTTTCATAATTATAATAACATATCAGTATATAATAAATACTGATTTTATTACTTTATCATGAAACAACTAATGAAGAAGAAGTTGAAGAAGAAAGAAATTGAAAAAGATCGGAAATGGATATTACCTCTTTTTGACGCGCCTTTTCTTAACCTCCACTTAAAGAACTAAGGATGGTCTTTAAAGAAGACCAATACCTCTAGAATGATACTAGGGAAGAGGAGAAGAGATTTTGGAAGGGGTTGGACGAGCTTGAAGGCTAAAAGTTGTGTGAGGAAGAGAGGGAGGAGGTGCCCTTTTATAAGGGAGGAGAGGGGCACCTTTGGAATTCTTAAAAATATTAATTTATAATAAATCTAACCCCACATAAAAACCTCCAAAAATGACTCATATTCGAATATTAGATAATATAAGGTTGTAATATCATAAACCAATAGAATTTAGACATGTTAGGAATTTATTTTAAACATTATCAACATGATTTATCCTTATTTAATCAATTTAATTTAATTTGTGGTAATAACATTCTAATTTTTAAATTATAACAAATAATTACTTATTTGTTGTGAATTGTCCATAATTGGAATCCTAATAACATTTTAGATCATATAAATTTAAATTTATAATTTTGAAATATTTTGTGATTTTTAATCAATTTTATAATATGTTTTTTTTATAAAATAACAATAGTGTCAATTTTGACACTATTCATTTATTTGAATTTAAATAAAATAAATACAAAAGATATGTTAGAAATAAAAGTTTTAATAGATTCATAAAATGCCATATGTATCTAAAAAATTATTGGAGAACATTAAATAGTTCATATAATATTTATTTTATTATTTTTGAAACCATTTATTTGGTTTATCTCTTAATAAAATAAATACTACAAAATTTTTGTATAATTATTTAATATACTTATTTGTTGCATAAAAATTAAAAATAAAATCCTATGATGAAAATAAATCTATTACCTCTCACAATAATACTTTTACTCTAATATATCATCTTAAAATCACAATATGTAAATTGTTATATTTATTAAATTATGAAGGTGACAACTTTGGCATCATTTAAAATAAAATAATATAAGTGTCATAATCGCTTTTATAAGGCTCCAAATGGTCAAATATTCGACCATTGTACGCTTATGGTTTAAATTTACATGGAAAATAAGTTTTGGTTAGGTATTTGTGCATTTTATGGTCACTATTAGTTTAATAAAAACAATATTCTTGATTTTTCACTAGATAAACAATTTCTGCATCACTATTGTGTCATAATTAATGATAATTATTTAATCCCTAAAAATTATAAATAAATTTATATGATGTAGATAATTTCATTAGCTTTCTGGAGACTATTCATGTTCGAAGTTTCATGAAGTTTATCACTAAATTAAAATTAATATACTTATAAGATTTAAGAGAGTGACATGTTGTCACTTTCTTTGGTTTTAATAATAATTAAGTTATTTTCATGGAAAAATGTCCATTAAATGATTCTAATCCGACCCTTAGGTGATATGGGTCGACTTATAGTCATCCAATAGGTTTTTGACATTTGTTACGGTAATTTTAAAATATTATATTTACACTTAATTACCCGATTTATCTTTAACTATGGTAAATAAAATTTACCGTAGTTACTATTCATAATTCCCAAAAATAAAAAGTAGATTATTAACATAATTTAGACCCTCTGATTCCAAATATTGAATCCATTTTTTAGAATTCAATACACAGAAGTTGCAGAAATTAAATTAAAATTAATCCCGTTGTCGAATAAAAACGGGTTTTTGTTTAAAACATTGCAAAAGATTGAATTGATTTAACCTACGAATTCAAGGTAAAATCAATGCTAATGACAAAAATTATATTAAATGGTAAAAATATATTCTATTTATAATTTAAAACCATTCAATATTATAATTTAACCACATAAGATATTACAATGAAAAAATTTGTTTTTAATTAAAATATAGCGTGTTTTTACTATTCATTAAAATGTGAAAGTTACCAGAATAATATGAAAATTTTATCCAAAGTAAATTTTTATTTCTTGATTCCAAATAAGAATTTTATTTTGTCAAATTGAACTTATAAACATGTCAAATACCAGATTTAAAGTGGGTGCGCCACCCAAAGGCGGCAAAACTTCATTTTTTGAAAAATACTTATTTTACCCGAAAAATTTATTTTGTTCTTATACCATGTTCTAGAAATGTGTAAGATGAATAATAATGTTATAAAATTCAAAATTTAGTTAATACTATTTATAACGGCTAGTTCTTGACAATAATATAATAATATAACATTGTTTATTAAAACCCGGTATTGCGTACAACACACGCTATCGAGGAAGGTCGCGATTGTGTGTAATGCAAGCCAAGTCAGGGTTGCGTGTTGTGAAAAAATCCTTCGTTGTTTCGTATAATAGAATCCAACCATATTTCATTTATACGTTTAATATATATATATATATATATATATACTCAATGTTGCATAGAATAACTATTATAAAAATTGTGTGTAACACGGTCCATGAATAGTGATGCGTATACTGCAAGCTAATACGGTGTTGCGTATAGCGCTAGGTAATCTTGGAGTAGAATACAACACAAGACATTAATGAAATTAAAATAATATTTTTCATAAAATCTCGGGGTGTTACATTTAATGAAATTAAAATAATATTTTTCATAAAATCTCGGGGTGTTACACTCATCGACACTTTATTTTCTAGATTAACCAATTCATCACTTAAAGGATGAGGGAGTCATCCATTGTGAAATGAAAGTGATAGGGGGGAGAAGACAAATTTATTTTATTTTTAATTAATTAATTAATTCAACAAACATCAACGACCCCAACCAAACCTCCTAATACAACAAAGATTAGGTCTCCCCTAGGGTAAACTTGGCGCCCCGAACTCAATGGTGCGCTTTCATTGAGAGGAATCATTTATTAGTTATTGAAAAAGATATACAACAATAATGAAATTTAATTATTTATGAAAATGGAACTGGTAAACTTTTTCAACTGTAGGCTCGTTCCCACAATGTTAACACCCTACCTAGGGTAAACAATACGCTTCGAACACAACTGTGCCCTCATATTTCTGATCTGATCTAACATTTAGGATATATCTCATCTCCGCCACATGAATAGTATAAAAAGGTAAATATTTTTATAAAATCTATTTTTAGCACACTGGGCCTCACAATAAAAATCCATATTCATGCCTAGCTCTAGATTTTTTCATAGGAATATTCCAAAGTCTGACAGGGAAAAACACATGTCAATACAGATGATCTAAATGTGATCCTATGATCTCCAAGAAACACCACTTGATCTTTGAGTTCTAGTGTGGTGAGTCAGTTTTCATGTGTTTTTTTCTTAATTACTCATTAATTGGTCTTGAAGAAATCTCTCATGAACATCTTATTTTCGGGAGGGAGAGAGAATAGGGAGTTAAGAGAGAAAAATTTGTGCCTAAATATTCCATATTCTCAATTTTGGATGCTCTATACAATATAAATGACCTCTTATGTTATGTAAAAATGTTATTTAATTGCATATCCTCCAAAAAATATTATTTATTATCTTTATTAAATCTCATTAATTATAATAGTTGTATAATTATTATTTTTGTGGTGTGTTCCAACTTGCATAGTAAAAAATATTTGATGATGGTCTGGTTAATTAATATTTTCACCAGACTCAGTCTTGGTCTATTTTTACTCATATAGAATTTATTGAACAACATAATAAATATTTAATTAATAAATAAAAATTATATTCATAATTTAGAAAATAAACAATTATTTAAAATAATAAATTAAAAAAATAATATTTTATTCCCATGCCGGTGAATAAATATTTTTTTAATTTATGTGATCAATATATCATGAATAAAATCATTCTTATGACTTGAGAATAATATTTATTCCATTAATTAAATTAAAATATAATTTAATTAAGATCAATTAAAACACATAGTTTGTGACTTTCTATGATTAGTTTGGATTAGTATTCGACTGGATGGCTTAAAGGCCAACATTACTTTCTAGAAACGGGTCAAGGAACCCAAGAGAAAAAAGATAATGTAGAAGCACAAAAAACCATATATGAATTCTCATTTAGTAATATAATACATTTTCAAAAATATCTCATCAACAAGGTTTCAAATCGATGTCCCCAACATATATGCTCGATATGTATTCCATTACAATTTGAAATAAACATATTATTACATCATATCTATGGAATTTAATGAAACGGTTCTATTCTAGTAAAAGGATCGAGATATCGGAGTCTATTAAGTAGGAAGGGAAAAATCCTTCCTCAAATGATTTATCAATGACATGTCACACATGACAGATCCAATGTATTCAACTAATACAATAACTGTTATCATCATTGTTTATAAAAGACATCTACATACGCGAGTTGCAACATGCATTGATAATAATCTTTAAGTGTGGGGACCATCACACAGACTTGTAGATAGGAATATTCAATTAACCCAAAACACGAATAATTACTATTTGTGGCTCTGTTCTCATAATCTATCATCTTGGAGGTAACCATGTATGAACTTCATGAGGAGAAGCCTCATCAGCTTATGAGAACTCACACCTAATAGTCTATATAATGTGTGTCCCATCATAGTATGTTATCTAACCATAAAACATTATTTTAGAATATCATCATAGATCGTCATGGTTATCACCATAGCGGGGTACTGCTATGACCTAATCAATGTGACATGTACTCTTGGAAATTATTTCATTATATTCATATAGAATAACAAAAAACATATAATAAGAAGTTTTATTTATATTTAATACATAAAATATACATGTAATAAAAGTGTAAATAGTTACTGTTAGGAAACCAACTCCAAGAAACTATAATTGGACTAGAGATAACTTATTAGGATATTAAGTCCACTAGACGTCACATAATAGTCATGTTTCTGCTAAGTTAAGTATTTAGTAAAGGGGTCCACCATGATGTCTTCTGTATAAATATTACTCACTTAAACTTCACATATCTGATAAAAATCTTACAATAGATGATACATATGATGTATGTTCTTCATTGATTAATGTTTCCTTGATTACTTTTCAAGATCCACCAATGCATTAATATCACAATAGAGGTTGATAGGATCTCTAAATCTATATTCCAAATCACGATCTTGGACGAAGTAGTGCATCCATTATACTTATTTAGCTAACTAAAAATCATTAATATACCTATACTCAGCTATAGAATATAGAACAACGACCTTATTTTTTCTATTCCATATCAAAACACCACTATTCCATATTTTGAATTATATATTTTGTGACTTCATGATATATTTATCATTTTTTTAAAAAGATTTTGTATATCCTTTGATGACTATTTCCTCATCTCCTACATAAAATAGGAACATATACTTAGTGTGACTCAAATAATTAAGGATAGTCTTGACTTCTACCCATTATGGTAACCAGGATCATCTAGATATCTTCATTCCACAATTAATGAATATGTGACATCTATCCTAGTACATAGAGTAACATACATGATTGAACCAATCGTCGATGCATATGGAAAACTTGTAATTCCATTTCTTTCCTCAAGGGTATGAGGAAAGATTTTCATAGAAAAATGAATTCCATGTGAAACTGTCAAAAATCCCCTATTGGATTGTTCCCTACTAAATCTCATTAGTATCTTGTCAATTTATGTACTTTGGAATAGGTCAAGAAACCTCTTGGATTTATCATGATGGATCTTGGTCCCATGAATATATGATGCCTCACCCAAGTCCTTCACAGAAAAGCATTTATCTAACCATGGAATAATAGAATATAATACCGGTATTTCATTTCCAATGAGTAATATGTTATTATCATATACTATTAAGAAAATTACTGCACCCCCAAAAAATATTTTATAGACACATAGATTTCATTCATTATTTATGGATCAAAATTTTGTTAAAGCTTAATTAATATGAATTCTCCATGACCTAGATAATTTCATTAATACATAAATGAACAATTTCATATTTGATACCTTGTTGTCATCCTTTTGAGTCATAAGCACTTTAGGTTGTGTCATATAGGAATCTTTCTGAAGGTTCCAGTTAAGGAAATCTATTTTGACATCAAATTTTAAAATACCATAATCATGAAAATCCACAATGAAAAGTAGAATTTTAATGTATTTTGTTAATGAAAATAGTTGAATGGATTCATCATAGTCAATTCCATAACACTTTTTAATCCTTTTTTGAACATGTCACACCCTATAGGTTCTATATTTTCCTTCCAAATACATTATATTCATAAATAATTATTTGAAACCAACTTGATTTAAATTTACTGGAGAGTCTACCAAACTTTAGATGTGATTTTTTTTTAAATCTTGAATCCATTTCATAACATATTTCCTCTATCCACATGGAAATATATGTGACCCTTACTTGTTCCTTGTATGTTAGAGGATCATTACTGTTAACTAATAACGAGTCTCTATCCTAAGTGTCTATAAAAACATATCGGTATTGTTCTATAATATTTCTATTACTCCTACATAGTAATTGTGTCTCTGGAACAATTTCATCTACCATGGGGCTTTGTGTAATTTTTTAATCTACCAACTCTTGGGTATCTTGGGCCTACAAATCCTCAAAGTCTATCTCACTCCTACTATATCATTTATAGATAATGTACACCTCAAGGAATGTTGGATATTTAGGAACCATGAGCTTTTTGTCTTACATAATTTATAGATATTATCCCTTTTTTTCATTGGATATCCTATAGAGATACACTTTGTTCCTTCGGGTGAATGCTTGATACCTAAAAAGGCCATAACAATTTATTTTACACCCCACACATGTAAGTAAGACAACATGGGTTTCCTTCCATTCCATATAGGTTATGGTATATCATAAGATACATTTTTTTGGCACATAGTTTAGTACGTATGTTGCAGTATGTAATGAATATCCCCAAAAGGATAATGGAAGACTCACATGACACATCATTGATTTCACCATATCAAACAATGTGAAGTAACACTTTTACATAGACCATTAAATTCAATTGTATAAAGAGTTGAGAGTTGATATAAAATCCAAAATTTCCATAAATAAACAATTAAGTATTGATTAAGATATTATCCACTATATTCTGATTGATGTTTCTTAATCTTCGTATCAATATCAATCTCAACATTACTATTGTATCCCTTGAATTTATAAAAAGTGTCTGAATTGTACCTCATTTTGTTGAAATATCCACATATCATAAAATCATTAGTAAATGTTATGATGTATGAGTAACCTATCATTTCTTCAATAAAAAATAGTCCCCACCCATATATAATAACTAATTTTAAAAGATCTGTTGACCATTCACCTTTCACAATAAATGAAGAATTGGTCATTTTTTTTGTAAAAAAACATGACATGAACTAAATGGGTTCTATTTAAAAGTATGTAAATATCCATCTTGATGTAATTTAGTAATGTTATTATTATTTACATGACATAACCTGTGAGGAAAATTGTGGGTGTGCTGTGAGTCTTGTTATGTAACTTCATTGTCTATATCCTTTATTTTATTCTTGTAATCCAACACATAAAGACCACTGTTTCAATGTTCCATTCCTTGAAAAAGGATATATTTATAAATGTAGAAAAATTTCTTCCCAAATCTGAAAATAAATCCATTAACCACATGTCTGCATATAGAAATGATGTTTTTAGTAACTGAAGTCATGAAATAATGACCCATTAAAACCTAGATCATTCATTTTAGTAATGTCATGTGGTAGTCCCCAATATCTACATCAATAATCTTAGTTCTGCTGGCTACTCAATGATCTTATTTAATTGGTTATGATATTTGAGTATACATGGTTCATTTATTTAAAGACATATTTGAGAACAACAAGCTATATCTAATACCCAATTTGTTGAAACTGATAAATTTCACTTAATACAAAATTCACCAAAAGATTCCCTTTGATTCTTTGAATGGGTGTAGTTTTTCTTCAAGTGGACCTTATTTCCACATCTGAAATACTTAGCATTATGTTCCCTTTCTTTCCCCTAGATTTTCCACTTGGTGGAAGGGTGAGAAAAATCTTTGGTCCTGATGATATTTTCATTCTCTTTCCATTTTTCAAAAAAAAAAGAAGAAATGGTTTTCACATTTTTTATTCTAATCAACTTGATGAACAAGAGTATGAAGATATGGAAAGGAATTATCAATGTTTTTCATATTATGGTTCATAAAAAATATGGATAATCTTTATGAGAGTGATTCTAGAATGAGTTCAGTGCACTATTATTTGGGGATTTTAAACCCTAGAACCTCTATGTACTCACTGTATCCAATGCTCTTAACTATGTGAAGCCCAATTGGGGAACCTCTCCAAGATTTATCTGATAAAGCGACATAAAAATCTCAACCCATTAATAACATGATCTCTCTTGGGAAATACCACATAGGTTCTCAATTTTTTTTATGAATCCATGTTTTTGGGAGACATAATTAGTTCAATAAATATTGATGAAATCATAAAACAATGAATGTTGACAACATCAATAAATTGTTTTTTATAGACAAGGAACTATTAAACACTTACCTTTTATTAGGTAGATTAGCAATCGAGGATTCTTGCATGTAATATTTCCATTCAGGGTGTATCACAACCCAAGGTGTCTAAACCACTACTAGAATCTACTTCCAGTTTGGGGGTAATCTTTCTCTAATACTATTTGTAGGAATAATGCGACTGATGAAATATTTATTTTATTATACCACTAAAACATAATATTATTAGTTCTTTTATTTATTACAAATTAAGTGATATATAATAAAGTAAATATATTTTTAATTTTTTAAATCTCCCACAATTTTATTAGTTCTCACTATCCCATGCCATTGAACTCAGAATGTCTAGTTACTTTAACTATTTATTGAAAAGGATCCCAATTAATTTTCTTAATGATCTACAATTTGGCCTTGAAAACCATAATAAAGTAAATAGGTAGGTGATTTTACAAACTACGGACATTACACTACTTGTTCTGTTTAGTGGATTCCCCTTTTCTGAAATCATGATGTGGAATTCTTCAACCCTTTCTTCAAAATATCAATTGAATGTACTTCATCTGTTAAACTGAATACAATTTCAGTTAAATCAAAAAAAAATCTCATGATAAATCTTTTATAAAATTATGTTTCTAGACATTGGGCATGTATTACACTTAGTTATATGGTTTAATTCCCAATCATATAATGTAAGTCTTAGTTTGGCTTCATATTGAATTGATGGATTTTAATTTATTATCCCTAAATTTTTATTTTTTTATCCTTCACATGTGATGTTAATATTAAGTAGGTGTTATTTAATTAATTAACCATGTTGGATAAAACACTTACACATAATTCATTTAATTAATTTATGTCTCTTTGAATTCAATCATTTATTTATGTGATCGTGTCCTTGTATCCATAAAAAACAATTTTGTAGATAGAAATAATTAATTTATTAAATGACCCATTCATGAGCAATATCAAACAGTTGATTTAATAATAAGATTTTAAATCAACCTTATAACTTCGGAAAATAACTCTTATTGCTGTTCTTGGCATGAGTTATAGCATTCCCGCTATCCATATATATATCACTAGGGTTGGCATCATTATGGTTCTATCTTGAACTACCACCACATACATTGTGATGCTCCATTAATTACAAATATTTATTACATCCTTGATGGATAGAGAATCCAAAGGATTGCTGAAATATGATTACATAAATATCCCTGGACACATATGTCCGACATAATAATGGATGGATATATGACTCACATTTCATAATTTAATTTAATATTAATAATTTCAACCTCTTGCAATAAAACAAATTACACCATCTAACACATACATAAGTTTTGGTTACGCACTTGAATGGTCATAGATGAAAAAAATATGGAAAAGTAAATGTATAAAATTTATTTATTTTTTCGTTGTATTATTATTTAAATAAACTCACATTAATTAATTAACTAATTAATTAATTTTGTAATTCACATTCAAATTTAATGATCATATGATTTTATTTTGAGATACTCATTATTAATGAAATTCATGAAAAATAAATAGAAGAACTAATAAAAAAATATTAATTATAATAAATTAATTTATTATTTAAAATTATTTAAAATCATTATTAAATTATGAAACACACAATGATGTTCCAATAAATTAAATACGGTTTTATTGTTGCAATTTTTAGATTTAAAGTAATTTTAATTTATTCCCATTAATGTTAGACTACATGACATGTAGATGGAGATACATTCCATGTGCCGAGGTTCTAGTATATCCAACTCACATGCATGGAGATTTGGAATGTTAACTAAGCCAGACAACATAGTTTTTACATGCCAGCTGCACACTCGGTAACCGCTTAATGTGTTTGAGGTCATCCTGGACAAAATTAACTGTTTAATAAAAGAACCAAATTTAATTAATTTCTCATCAAATATCATTATAAGGAAAATGTGTGTATGAAATGTACATTGGGTGCACATCATGTAACCCAGTTTTACTGGCCAAATATTTTCTACTTTATAATTGAATATCCATTCATTCTTCATTTTTTCAAAAAACATCATGAAAATAATAAATTCAATGAACATGATTAATATGTCCCTAATATGATAATGCTAATAATTTTAAAAAATTAAAAACATGAAAGGAATACCTATCAAAAATATCACATAGATGAAAAATAAATTATATAATTATAAATTTAAATGTGATTGCTCTGACACCACATGATGGTTATAGGCATAGTGGAATCATTCAGAGGTGGGTTATATATTAAAATTTATTTAATAATAATTTGTTGAAACAAAGAGGAAGGATATATCATATCAAATTTATAATTAATTTATGTAATATTTAAGGATATAAATTCATGGGAATTAAAGCATTATTAATTAGTGAATGTTGATCATTAAAAAAGAGCCCTTTAGATTACATTCATTACGCTTTGGGGATCCCACGATAGAATCCCTCATGTGGTGATCTATAGGTTCTCCTATAATCTCCAAACAACTCCAGTATATCTCTGGGTGCTTGCGTAGTGAGTCGAATTTCAGTCATTGTTTGTTCTGGATCCCTGGATCATCAGTATTGATGAAATATATCTTAAACTTCTTGTTCATAAAATGAATAGAGACATAAGTTTTTAGAGGGAATTTGTTGTTTTCAACAAATCAATATTCACAATATTGGATTCTGTATACAATAAAAATATCTGCATATTTAAATAGTAGGGCTTTAAGATAAAATATTATTTAATTTCATACTAACTATTAAATAACATTTTTTACCATTAATAAATCTCATACCACAGAATAATAATTATATTATTATTATTTTTTGGAACATGCCAACTTGCACAATTAACAATGTAATATAATGGTCTTCTTAAAATATTTTTATCATCGGACTCAGTTTTGGTTTGGTATAACTCTTATAGCATTTATTGAACAACTAAATAAACATATTATTCATAAATTTATATTTTATTCATAATATATTGATTAAATATTTTTTAAATATTCAAATAATAAATTTAATATATTTTTCACAAGCTGCTGAATAAATATTTATTTAATTTATGCAACAAATAATAATTATATAAAACTATTACTTGGAAATGAGAATGATATGTATTAAATTAATTAAACTCAAAGAGCATTTAATTTAGATCAATGGAAACACATAGTGTGTGACCCTGTTGGAATATTTCAATTCGAAATTAGGCGGAGTTTCTTATAGTAAAAGATTACTATTTAGTAATGGGTCAAAGAACCTATGAGAATGAACATAATGTATAAATGTCGACAACCATATTTGAATGCTCACTGTGTAATATAATCTCAATGTTATAATATCTCATCAATCATGTTGCATATCTATGCCACCAACCTATATGGTCGATATGTCTTACATGGACAATCTAAAATAATAATTCATTACAACATGTTTGTGGAATATAATGTCATAGTTCTATTCCAACGAAAGGGGCCGAGATATCATCTTTTACAAAGATGTAGGGGGGAAATCATTCATTCAATTATTCATTAATGACATGACACTAAAGATGCACCCAATATATCCAACATCATCAGGATGTATTATCCCTCGGGTCTATGAAATGAAACTAAATTCAGGATTTTTAACATGCATTAATAATAATCTCAAAGTAAAAGGACCATCACAAATTCCCATAGATAATTATATTCAATGACACAAAAACAAGAGGAATTCCTATTAGTGGGTATGTTCTCATAATCTGCCATCATGAAGATTACCGATTGAAAACTCCACTGCAAGAAGCCTCTTCCACTTATGAGTACCCTTTCTTGGACATATATGTACTACATGTCCTATAGTAGAACATTATTTTTCTAAAGAATATTATTTGATAATATCTTCATAACAAATAAAATTTCTCCTTATATCGGGGAACTGCTATGTCATTATCAATGCAACATATACTCTAGGAAATAATAAGATTGGATCCATATGAAACAACAATCAATATCTAATAATAAGTCTTATTAATATTCAATACATAAAATATACATTTCATCAAAGTAAAAATCGTTGGTCCTTGGATACTAACTCCAACAGTATCGATGCTATCTTTATTATTTCTAGAGATGTTTTATGACTAATTTGACAAGTAAGGTACAATTTCATTACCATTCCTCTTATTAATATAGATTTTTTATGATTTTGTAAATTGATTGGGGTTAGTGTTAACATTTCATATGTTATATTTTCAATATGAATGTTTATGTTTACTATGTTCCACGCATTTCATTTGAGGGGTGAATCAGACTTATTATGTAAAGAGTGGAACCTGAAATTACATATCTCCTAAATGCATCGATGGGTGTCATGAGAATTTATTTCATGGGTATTTGGTTGAGGTATACCCATTTATGTATGATGTCTTGTAATGAGGCCTTGATAATAATAATTCTTGGAATTAGTCCTCGAAATTATGTTTAATATGTCTGGAATTGTGAATTATATCATTATGAATTCTTTAATTGACATTCCATGTGATTATTTGACTAGTTAGAATATATGTGGTTAAGATTCAATCTCATTTGATTATTTATATTTAATTATTTGGTTATAATTTATTCTTAACATATTGTGATTATTATATTGATTAAATAGAATGTTTTTTCAGTTATTTACCTTGAGATTTTAATTATTCCTTATTTATTCATAACTATATATATTCACATACCCTTACCGAGAAACGGATCTCACAACATTCTTATGTTTTATTATTCCCAGGATTCCAGGAAGTGTTTTCCGATTGATATTAATGAGTATGCTATGGGAACTAATGTTGATCCTTAATAAAATTATTATTGTTATTTTATGTTTTGAAATGTAATGTGAATTTCACGTACATATTTATTTTACCAGGACTACTAAACTGTTCCATCATTTGGGGTATTATTTCTTGTATCAAGTGACAATGTAAAAAATTTTACCATCAGATCTGATCTATTCTGGTTAGGGTCACTATAGTAGGTATCTGAGTAATTATAGTGAAAGCATTGGGAACTATATTTTAAAAAACATATATTTGGAACCATTACCCAATAATAGACATTGAGGATAATTATAATAAATAATACTATTTTTTTTGGTAATAGAGTTATTATATGGTTTTTCATAGAAATACATGATCTTATAGATACTAAAAGTTTACAGGGGTTCTAGAACATATGTACCTAGGAGTAATAAATTCAAAAAGTGCACATTGGGTTTGACCTAATAATCACCCGGTGTTTGACAATGGGCCTTGATGCACAAATAGTTTTACACTCAAAGGGGTTATTCCTAAGATAATTGTAACATCGTAGATAAATAAGGAATAATACTCTTTTTATATTTATTAATATGTTTGAATTAAATATTAATTTTACAGAAAGGGGATGCTATGTTCTATAGCAAACTCGATACGCAACAACATGTTTCTTTGAATTCTTATGTTGCACACTAATAATATAATATATTTATTTTAAATGGTAGTTAACTCCAAGCAGTTCTTTTGGAGGTAATGAACAAAACTAACTACAATATGATTATACAATAAATTTTAGAGGATTAACATGTGAATGAATCTAATTTTAAGCATAATTTACATTAAATGGTTGATTTACCGCCTTTTAATGGAGAACCATATTTAAATCTAGTTTGGGTAACTTTAATATATTCTATATGAATAAATAAAATCCTTTTTTATAATGGGGACATAAAAATTTACTTTGTGTAAATTTTTGAAATTATTCCGATAATGTTAATTTTTTAATGAATAATGAAAATATTATATTTTAATTCAAAACTGTGTTTTAATCTAATTTATTTATATTTATAGATTATAATTTTAATTTGTTATAAAGTGTAATTAAAATATATATTTACTATTTAATCTAATTTTTTTCATTGGAATTAATTTCACCTTGAAAGTTGACATAAACTAGTGGCATTCTTTTGATAGTTATTTTTTCTTAAAAACAGGCTATTTGTTTTAACAACGGGAATTAATTTTAAAAATAATTAATGCTAATTTTATGTTTTCAATTTTTAAAAATAAAAATCATATTTGAATTTGGAATATTAAATAAATCTTAGGCTGAACTTTTGGTATTTTTCAGAAAACGTCAATTTTTGATGAATATTGAAACCACTTAGTAGTACTTAAAAAACTGACTTTTTCATTGAAATGATATTTTACCACTTCTGTGAATTGAATTAATAAAATCTAAAATTCATGGTTATTATTATTATGTAAAATGTGGTTCAATAAGATGAAAATAATTTTTGGTGAATAGTAACTTTTGACTTTTATTTACTAAGATTAATGGTAAATAGGGTAAATCAAGGTAAAAGAATATTATAATAATTAAAAATTATCTTAACACTTGTAGTAACCTAATTGGATGAGTAGTGGCCGACCATGGGCATCTTTGGGTCGATTTTGGAACCCCATGGATGTAACACCCCGAGCTTCCACGATACGCTTCTCATTCAATAATGGAATAGCTTGCATTGTACGCAACTTCGAGTTCTAAAACACCACGACTAATCAAAGTAGCCGTTATGAATAGAAATAACTACTTTTTAAATTATAGAAATTTTATATTTCAAAATGGACTTCATTTTTGTATTCGGAATATCGAAATTAGCCTATGTTGAATTTTTGGTATTTTTCTGAGAACTTCTAATTTTTTATGAATAGTGAAAAATACTTAAAAACAACTTTTTTAATCAAAATAATTTATAGGGATAAATTATACTATTTAGTGATTTTAAAGTATAATTAGAATATATTTTTACCATTTTATCCAATGGTGTTCATTAGAATTAAATTCACTTTGAAATTTTACATAAACAATTGTTAATCTTTTGATATATATTGTTTCTTAAAAACACGCTATTTGTTGTGACGGCGGGAATTAATTATAAAATTAATTAATGAAACTTATATGTTTGGAATTTTGTAAAATATAAATCATTTCTGATTTCGAAATATCAATTATAGCTTAGGGTAAAATTTTGGCATTGTTCTGAAAAACATCCATTTTTGATGAATAGTGAAACAACTAAGTGGTAGTTAAATAACTGATTTTTCGTTTAAATGAAATATTACCACTTCTGTGTTTTGATTTTCAAAAATCCGACATACATGGTTTTCATTTAGACGTAAAATGTGGTTCAATTAGATTAAAATAATTTTTGGTGAATAGTAACTTTTAAGTTCTTAATCGCGATTGGAGGTAATTAGTGTAGTTTAAGGTAAAAATAATGTTTTAATAATATGAGATGAGCTTGAAACATGTCCTACCCTCATTGGATGTGCCATGGCCGACCAAGACAATCCATGGGTCAACTTGGGGACCCCATGGATCCACATTAGTTAGAAAATGACATAAATACCTTTTATTTAATGTTAAAGTAAAAAATGACACAAACATGAAATGTTTTACTAAAACAATTTTTACATGGGGTTATACAAGTCATATTTTTGACTATAAATAGTCATTGTAAATCTAAAAAATATTTCCTACATCATAGTATTTCTTGGATAATTTTTAGACATTAAATAAATTAAATTATTTATGACATCATGATGATGCAGCGATGACCTCATTATTTAACGATTTAAATAAAATGGAAAGATAATGTAATATCTAAGACCTAAACATGTCCAAAACCTATTGTATGGGTGGATCTAGAACCCTTATCACCTTATCCTAGAATTATATAAGTGTGGGACCTCTAAAATCCGAAACACATTTTATAATAATGTGACTTTTCTTTACTTTCCAAGAGTGCCCCTCCTCTCCTCTTATAAAAGGCCCCCACCTCTACCACCTCATTCACACTTTCAAGCCATTTGGATCAGCCAACCTCTGCCCAGATACTCTCCCAACATCCCTCCCTTACTCTTAGAAGCCTCACTTTGGTCAGAATTCGTCCCAAGGAAGCCTTTGGCTCAAATCAAAAAGAGTTACCCAATTTTTAGGTAATGTCTTCTCTAATGTTGTTTTGTTTTATTTAGCTTCTCCAACCCCTTAAAATCTTTTTATTAATTTCTTTTGTAACAACACCAGTATCCTCAATATACTAGGATGTTGTTATAATAATTATTCGAGCTATAATTACACACACCAACATCTAATGGTTAAAGAACATATTGTTTCTGTGGATGGCGAATTTCTGCCTCACGAAACGATGATTGTTCAACACTCATAAAACACCTTCAAAGTTGTCCATTTAGATGTCACTATATTTATATATGATATATAATATGTTTATGTTTTACTTATGCTTCTGAATTTCTCATTTATGGCATACTTTATGATTTCCATTATGGGTAAACGCGATAATTTCATTTTAGGAAGTGCGGACTACCGCCCCCTCAAAGTGATTTGAATCATTAATGCCATATGTGGGATGTATAAAGGATGGAGTAAATGTTATTATACACTATATTATAATGGAATTATATTATACATTTATATCATTATGATTTCATTCCATTAAATACGAAATAGAAATGAAAGTAGCGTTCATGCGTACGTACGGCTTACCGTCTCCATGAACGGTGCATTTCATTTCTTACCTCTAAATGTTACGTAATATTATATATGAATGTATATACTGTATATATATTATATATATGATATCTACATCATGAATATAATTCTGGATATAACGGATATTTCACCACATGAACAACTTCTAATTATAAGAAGTTTATTTTTGACTCAAGTTCCAAAGATCGACAAAACGACCGTTATTAACTTAAATAATTACATAATGTTCATAACATGGTAATAAGTGATATAAAAGGAATAATGAACATGAAAAAGTTTCTTATGTAAATATAAATTAACTCTAGTTTATTATTCAGGAGGTTAAAGAACGGTCGAGTCAGGACAAGACGCAAGGTAAGGGAACTTCTTAACCCAACATCATTTCTTTGGGTTAATCTCCTACTTTCAAATTATGTCATGATATTATTTTGTATTATTTTGTATTTTTACTTTCTTTATGTGTACCTATAGTGAATATACATAATATATCTATTTTATTTTAAAAATTACCTTTTTAAGGACTTCGTCTCAATCTCCTTTCATTGAGGCATATTTGGTTTTATACACAACCTTCTTTTATATGGTGTATAAACCCCTTTGACTTTTACGTTTGTTCAAAAGGAATCTTTTTATACAAAGCGTTTTACTTAACGAAAAAAAGGGAATGTTTTTCTTTCCATACATATGCGGCGACAACGACTTCTCCTCCGCCATGACCATTATTTGAGTTTCGGCTTCCTCTACAAGCCATCATTTTTTTAATGAAAAATAAATACAAAGTTTTAACTTTATTTTATTTTGGTAATGAAAATGGTTTTTAAAGAGTGTTTATTATATGAATGTGTTGTATTGATATCTTGTGATTGAAATGTGTTAATGTTATGTTTCCTTTATGCATGTTTTATGTGATACGATTATGTTATGGTTTTTGATATGTTTAAAACTATTCATATGAGGAATGCATTGGACTTAATAAGTGATGAGTGGAGCCCGCTATAGCTCCTCGATGCATCGGTAGGTCTCATGAGACAAACTAGTGTCTTGGAACGAGGCCTTGACAAAATCTTATTTGTGGTCTTGGCACGAGGCCTTGGCTACAAGGTTATGATAGTCTGGCATTATGCATTCCATTATTATGAAAGTGGTTATTGATATTGCATGTGATTATTCGACCAGTAGAATATCCATGTGAAGAAGTAAATGGCATTATCTCATTTTACTTTTGCCATATTATGTTTATGTTCAAGTTTAAAAGGATTTTGTTTTAGTTATACATTGCCTTAAATGTTTATGTTTATTTATGAATGCTTCCGTAATATTGTTATCCTTACTGAGCATCTGAGCTCACCCCTTTCAATGTTTTAATATTTTCCAGGATGTGAAGAAGTATTTTATGAATGACCTGCAGGGATAGTCAGAAGAGGATATGAGTGTGGACTATGAAGACTTTGTTATTATTTTTTCACTTTATGATGTAATGTAACATTTATGAATGTATCTAGTTTTTCCAAGGCTACTAAACTAATCGGTCTTTCGAGACTTGATCTTTTATGATCATGCCAATGTTACGAAGTAATGCACTGACTCTGGGTAGCTGGGGTTGGGGCATTACAGTTGGTATCAGAGGCAGTTTAGTCCTAACCTAGGAAGCTAGATTTAGATAAACTATGATTAGAGCACATAGCCCGAATATAAACTTTAAGGATTAGTATAGAAGAACTTCCTAGAATTTTGGTATTATAGAGATTTTTTGAGTTTTCAGAGCAATACATCCCTGTCTGGATACGAGCAGGTAGAGGCGGCTCTGGCACATATGTACCTAGGGGTAAAACCCGAAAACACCACTTTGAGCTAGACTCGAATGGGAACTGGTGCATGACAATGGGCCTTGCTGCACTCTTGGTTACGACATTCCTGGGGGATATTCTTAGGATAATTCTCGTTTTCTTTACAAACCACTATGAACGGTTATGAGTATATATTTCCTCCAAGAAAACCTTTTTATGATTATGGATTATATCCATAAATAGTTCAATTTATGTTAAGTATTTTATAAGTATGGAATTATGTATTTTAATTCATAAACTAATCTAGTTTATGCCATTGTTTAGAAATAGCGCCTAGTGGAAGGAATGGAAACCGTATCAATGCACGCACTCCGTGTAGGGATTTCCCTCTTGCTCAAGATAATTATTGTGGATCTGGAGATACAACTGGTGCTGATCAACTTATTACCATACTGGGACAACTCACTCAGGTTATGAATAATAACCTTACTCGTATGGAGCACCCTGATCCGCAACATGGAGGATCAATGTTAGACTGCTTCATGAGGCAACAACCACCAACATTTAATGGGGGTAAAAATCCATTAGTAGCTGAGCAATGGATAAACTCCGTAGAGAAAATATTCCACACCTTGGGGAGTAGTGAAAGGGAAAAGGTTATCATGGCAGTTTACCGCCTCACTGGAGATGCTGATCAATGGTGGTAATTGATTCAAAACACAAAGGAAGATGATGACATATCGAATATGGAATAGAGGGAGTTCAAAGATCTATTCTTAGAAAAATACTTTCCTCATGACCATAGAGCAGATATGGAATGTCAATTTCTGAGTCTGAAATAAAAGGAGGATGAGAATGTCGCAAAGTGTGAGTCCAACTTTACAAGGTTAGCGAGGTATGTTGCAGATTATATACGTAACCCAAGGGGTAAGATTGATCGTTTCTTTGATGGGTTAAAACCATTTCTCTGTCGAGCTTTAGTATCACAATCGTTCTCAACATACGAAGATATTGTCTCATGTGATATGAAGACAAAAAAAGGAATTCTCTAAGTCTTATGACAATAAAGTAAAGCAAGAGAAGAAGAGAACGGTGGAACAAGAGATAGATAAAGCGAAAAAGGGAAAGAATGAATATCCATTATGTGATAATTGTGGGAAGAATCACCTTGGTACTTGCCTAAAAGGAATGGGAGTTTGTTATAAATGTGGAGAAAAAGGTTACCAGGTGCGTGATTGCAACGGAAAGAAAGAGGCTATAAATGTTGAATGCTACAATTGTAGGGAAATGGGGCATTATGCAAATTAATGTCCTAAGCATCAGGGAAACTTACCTCAGAAAAGGCCAAGGGATCAAGGAAAATCTTATGTTGTTACTACAGTTGAAGCAGAATAACCAATGTATTGGTGCTTTTGGACTCATGGATTATATTCTGGTTATTAGAATAATGTGATATATATATAAGGATTTTACTGAAGTACATGTTGATTTCAGTAAGGTTTTAATATGATGAAGGTAATCATATTTTTATTATGTGACAAAAAAAGAATCTTTAATTTGTTTGGGGAATCTGATAAATTGATTTTGGAATTAAGAGACCTTTTAGAGAAAGTCTGGACAGAGGTATTTTGGATAACTATAAAGGTTGGAGTGGATTAAGTTGATCTTTGGATAGTATTGTTTAAGGTTAAAAAATTTATGAAGATTATTTTTGGAATATTATAATAATATAGTTTTAGGAAAAGGACAACCTACAGGGTGGGGCATAACCCGTCGCGTCGGACAAAGCTGCAGGAATCGAACCCACAATCATAGTGCGACAAGCCTTTATTTCCTACCACTAGCCTACAGGAAGTCCCTGGTTCTTACAAAATAATTTTACTAATCTAAATGGTATGTGTTTACATTTGGAAGCTTATACAATTAGGATAAGTATAATATTTTTGAGTTCTATTATCTTTTTGAGTGAAAGATGAGTTGAAGGTTGAAACTCTAATTTTCAAGCATAAATATATATATACCTATCTGTTATTCAATGAATAAATTAATTCTTAAACTTTAGTAAAGGGATATTAAAACATAAAATGTGTTATCCTAATACCTTATGTCTTGTTGAACTGATGATATTTTAAATCAACATAGATTGAAGGCTTTGAGGCCCTCAATTTGACAGTTGATTGAAATTGATTACCTCAATCACTCCCAAAAAATATTTACATTTTTCCTCCAATTATATGTCTCTAATTTCCACCAATGTTCTCCTAATAAAGATCATAATTGGGTGTTGACTTTTACATTTCCCTTTCCCTCTTATTAAGGCTAAATTTTATTAATCTTATTTCCGATGTGGGTTTTCCACAAAGGTATTTTCCCTTTTCAACCTTTTATTTTCAAAGAAAAATTTCAAACTGCGAGGATGCAATTTATTGAAGGAGGGGAGAATGTAACACCCCGAGCTTCCACGATACGCTTCTCATTCAATAATGCAATAGCTTGCATTGTACGCAACTTTGAGTTCTAAAACACCGCGACTAATCAAAGTAGCCGTTATGAATAGAAATAACCACTTTTTTAATTATAGAAATTTTATATTTCAAAATGGACTTCATTTTTGGATTCGGAATATTGAAATTATCCATTGTTGAATTTTTGGTATTTTTCTGAGAAATTCTAATTTTTTATGAGTAGTGAAAAATACTTAAAAACAACTTTTTTAATAAAAATAATTTATATTGATAAATTATACTATTTAGTGGTTTTAAAGTATAATTAGAATATATTTTTACCATTTTATCCAATGGTGTTCATTAGAATGAATTTCACTTTGAAATTGGACATAAACAATTGTTACTCTTATGATATATATTGTTTCTTAAAAACACGCTATTTGTTGTGACGACGGGAATTAATTATAAAATTAATTAATGAAACTTATATGTTTTGGAATTTTTTAAAATAGAAATCATTTCTGAATTTGGAATGTCAATTATAGCTTAGGGTGAAATTTTGGCATTGTTCTGAAAAACTTCAATTTTTGATGAATAGTGAAACCACTAAGTGGTAGTTAAATAACTGATTTTTCATTTAAATGAAATATTACCACTTATGTGTTTTGATTTTCAAAAATCTGACATACATGGTTGTCATTAAGAAGTAAAATGTGGTTCAATGAGATTAAAATAATTTTCGGTGAATAGTAACTTTTAAGTTCTTAATCGCGATTAGAGGTAATTAGTGTAGTTTAAGGTAAAAATAATATTTTAATAATATGAGATGAGATTGACACATGTCCAACCCTCATTGGATGTTCCCTAGCAGACCAAGACAATCCATGGGTCAACATGGGGACCCCATGGAGCCACTTTAGTTGGAAAATGACATAAATACCTTTTATTTAATGTTAAAGTAAAAAATGACACAAACATGAAATGTTTTACTAAAACAATTTTTACATGGGGTTATACAAGTAATATTTTTGACTATAAATAGTCATTTTAAAGATAAAAATATTTCCTACATATTAGTATTTTTTTTATAATTTTTAGACATTAAATAAATTAAATTATTTATGACATCATGATGATGCAGCGATGACCTCATTATTTAACGATTTAAATAAAATGGAAAGATAATGTAATATCTAAGACCTAAACAAGTCCAAAACCTATTGTATGGGTGGATCTCGAACCCTTATCACCTTAGCCTTGAATTATATAAGTGTGGGACCTCTAAAATCCGAAACTCATTTTATAATAAAGTGACTTTTCTTTACTTTCCAAGAGTGCCCCTCCTCTCCTCTTATAAAAGGCCTTCACCTCTACCACCTCATTCACACTTTCAATCCATTTGGCTCGGACAACCTCTGCCCAAATACTCTCCCAACTTCCCTCCCTTACTCCTAGAAGCCTCACTTTGGGCATAATTCTTCCCAAGGAAGCCTTTGGCTTAAATCAAAAAGAGTTACCCGATTTTTAGGTAATGTCTTCTCCAATGTTGTTTTGTTTTATTTAGATTATCCAACCCCATAAACTCTTTTTATTAATTTCTTTTGTAACAACTACAGTATCCTCAATATACTAGGATGTTGTTATAATAAGTATTCGAGCTACACTCACACACACCTACATCTAATGGTTAAAGAACGTACTATTTCTGTGGATGGCGAATTTCTGTCTCACGAAACGATGATTGTTCAACACTCATATAACACATTCAAAGGTGGTCATTAAGATGTAACTATATTTATATATGATATATAATATGTTTATGTTTTACTTATGCTTCTCTATTTCGCATTTATGGCATACTTTATGATTTCCATTATGGGTAAACGCGATAATTTCATTTTAGGAAGTGCGAACTACCGCCCCCTAAAATTGATTTGAATAGTTAATTCCATATGTGGGATGTATAAAGGATTGAGTAAATGGTATTATACACTATATTATACTGGAATTATATTATACATTTATATCATTATGATTTCATTCCATTAAATATGAAATATAAATGCAAGTAGCGTTCATGCGTACTTACGACTTACCGTCTCCATGAACGGTGCATTTCATTTCTTACCTCTAAATGTTACATAATATTATAAATAAATGTATATACCGTATATATATTATATATATGATATCTACATCATGAATATAATTCTGGATATAATGGATATTTCACCACGTGAACAACTTCTAATTATAAGAAGTTTATTTTTGACTCATGTACCAAAGATCGACAAAACGACCGTTATTAACTTAAATAATTACATAATGTTCATAACATGGTAATAAGTGATATAAAAGGAATAATGAACATGAAAAAGGTTTTTAAGTAAATAGAAATTTACTCTAGTTTATTATTCAGGAGGTTAAAGAACGGTCGAGTCAGGACAAGATGCAAGGTATGGGAACTTCTTAACCCAACTTCCATTCTTTGGGTTAATCTCCTAATTTCAAATTTTTTCATGATATTATTATGTATTATTTAGTATTTTTTCTTTCTTTATGTTTAACTATAGTGAATACACATAATAGATCTATTTTATTTTAAAAATGACCTTTTTAAGGACTTCGTCTCAATCTCCTTTCATTGAAGCATATTTGGTTTTATACACAACCTTCTTTTATATGGTGTAAAAACCCCTTTGACTTTTATGTTTGTTCAAAGGGAATCTTTTTATACGAAGCGTTTTACTAAATGACAAAAAGGGAATGTTTTTCTTTCGGTACATATGCGGCGACAATGAATTCTCGGCAGCCATGACCATTATTTGAGTTTCGGCTTCCTCTACAAGCCATCATTTTTTTTAATGAAAAATAAATACAAAGTTTTAACTTTCTTTTATTTTAATATTGAAAATGTTTTTTAAAGAGTTTTTATTATATCAATGTGTTGTATTTATATATTGTGATTGAAATGTGGAAATTTTATGTTTCCTTTATGCATGTTTTATGTGATACGATTTTGTTATGGTTTATGATATGTTTAAAACTATTCATATGAGGAATGCATTGGACATAATAAGTGACGGGTGGAGCCCGCTATAGCTCATCGATGCATCGGTAGGTCTCATGAGACAAACTAGTGTCTTGGTACGAGGCCTTGACAAAATCTTATTTGTGGTCTTGGCACGAGGCCTTGGCTACGTGGTTATGATAGTCTGGCATTATGCATTCCATCATTATGAAAGTGGTTATTGATATTGCATGTGATTATTCGACCAGTAGAATATCCATGTGAAGAAGTAAATGGCATAATCTCATTTTACTTTTTCCATATTATTTTGATGTTCAAGTTTAAAAGGCTTTTGTTTTAGTTATACATTGCCTTAAATGTTTATGTTTATTTATGAAAGCTTCCGCAATATTGTTATCCTTAATGAGCATCTGAGCTCACCCCTTGTTATCATCATGGATCATTGGTTGTATTTAGAAAATTCCTATTTTCACAATATTATCATATTTTCATGAAATGTAAATATTAATAAGGAAGTTTCAAATATTTTAACTTATCACAAGATTTTGAAGCATTTTATGATTTTAAAAAAAGTGCTGAAGAAGGAGACCCTTACACAACCTATTTATATACGATTTTACAATATAGTATCTCAGAACATACTTATGGTACATTAAAAGGACAATTAATTGAATGATTCAACTCACATTCTATCTGAGGGTTTTATAGAAATCATGTTTTATTAGATGTTTTGAAATTATATATCATACATGAGTATTTAACTAAATTGATTTTCGGTGAACACCCATATGAACCATGTTGTACAAGGTGTATTTGGATTGAGGAAGCAAATGATTTTGAAGGATCTCAAAATCATTTTTTCAATGCATGGACCTTCAACCAACATGAACAAGATGACAATGAAACCAAATGTACACCATGATCATGGTATGATGTTATTAATTTTTGCGATCATTATATTTTATCATATTGTGGTCAAATAAGACTTTAAGAATTATGATATTGAGATTATAATGAATTTGGATGAAAATTAGAGGTTTAAATAAACCATTTAGGTTTAAACATGTTAGATTTATTTATGAGTTTTATAAAAAGGAAAACCCATAGGATGGGAGACAACCCATTGCATCCGACAAGGCTGCAGGAATCGAACCCACAACCGAAGGGCGACAAGAGAGCATCACCTACCACTAGACTACTTGAAGTCCCTGGTTAGTAGGACATATTATTTTAGTAAAATGATTCTATGGAACATTAATATGTTGATTTTTGGAACATATGTTTTATCAAATGGATATAATTAGTATAGAAAAATGATTTAGTGATTATGTGATAAAGGTTGTTGTAGAAGACGTTCTCTCTTTTGAGGAAACACTATATGCCTAAGGAAGATATAATACTATGGGATTTAAATTGAGGAATAATGGTTGAAATTTTAGTTTTGAAGAATATATGATTTTATTATAAACACATGATGATTTTTTTTATTTATGAAAATGATTAACCTATCATGGAGAATAATTGACCAGGTTAACTACTTTTCAACATTAGACTTTAGGGGTAACATGTGTTACTTGGAGATAAATGTTAAGATGTATCTTGTAAGTCTATGTAATTAAATCCTTATGAGATTTGGGTTAAAATCTCAGTTTGGATTAATTTTGATGAATTTTGGGGGCAATTTTTTATTGAATGTTCTTTGTTGATCATTGGTTATTGTTAGACAAATTTAGGACATTAAGAGTTGTTTTTCTTTATGTAAAAGTTTATCCTTTTTGGGGATTATCTGATCTTGTAATAAATGTTTTGGTTTTAGTTAATATCTATAGACAAGGGATATATATATTTCATCATTTTTGGATTATTTGATTCTCTCAAATTAGATTATATCTCTTTTAATGGAAACAAGTCATCCAGAATACTCATTGTTTAAAATAAATATGAGTTTGTGGTAGGAATTTATTAAAGGATGAAAGTCTACATGACATGTATGTTTGTTTATGTATGCTTATAGTTAAGCTCATAAATAAATTCTTCAAATTTATTAAAATTATCTTAAAACAAAAACTTTGTCTGTTAAATTTTCCTACTGGTGAATCAAGAACTGTTGAACCCATCACAAGTTTGTGATTTTCTAGTGATCAACTTTCTCCTAATCATGTTTTCTATCACTCTACATCAGAACATTACTATTTTTTCTCTCTTCCATAATTTTCTTTCCTACATGGAATCCTAGTATTTGTTATCTCAAGTGACCTTTTTTACTTCTCTTCCATTAATTTAAAGTGATATTTTTATTGACTCTTTTTCAATGTGGGACTTTTAATGGAGTTTCCAAGCCCAGTTTTAAAAGTGTGAGGACACAATTCCCAAAATGGGGGAAGAATGTAACATCCCAGATAAATAAGGAATAAGACACTTTTCATATTTATTAATATTTTTTAATAAAATATTAATTTTAAATTAAAGTGGATTCTATGTTTGATAGAATACCCGATAGGCAACAATAAGTTTCTTTGAAATCTTACGCACCACACTAATAATATAATATTATTATTTTAAACGGTAGTTAAATCCTAGCAATTTTATTGGAGGTAATGAAAAAAACTAAGTAAAATATTATTATACATGTTTTTAAATGTATTTACTTTTATCAAATAAAAGATAGAGGCTTGAAATATGAATGAATCAAAATTTAAGAATAATTTACATTAAAAGGTCGATTTACCACCTTTTAATGGTGAACCCTCTTTAAATATTGTTTTGATCACATTAATAGATTATATATGACCAAATAAAATCATTTTTTAGAATGGGGACATCAAAATTTACTTTGTATAATTTTTTGGAATTTTTCCGACAATGTTCATTTTTAATGAATAGTGAAAATATTGTATTTTAATTCAAAACTGTGCTTTAGTCTAATTTATTTATACGGTCAGATTATATTTTTACATTATTTTAAAGTTTAATTAGAGATTATATTTACCATTTAATCCTAATTTGGTCATTTTAATTAATTTCACTTTGAAAGTGGACATAAACAAGTATCAATCTTTTGATAGTTATTATTTCTTAAAAATGTGGTATTTGTTTTAACATCGGGAATTAATTTTAAAATTAATTAATGACACTATTATGTTTTGAATTTGGAAAAATAAACATCATTTTTGAATTCGGAATATCAAATAATTATTTGGATGAAATTTTGGTATTTTTCTGAAAAGCATCATTTTTTGATGAATAGTGAAACCACTTAATAGTAGTTAAAAAATGACTTTTTCATTTAAATGTAATTTTACCACTTCTGTGAATTGAATTTCAAAAATCCGAAATACATGGTTATTATTAGTAAGTAAAATGTGGTTCAATAAGATGAAAATAATTTTTGGTGAATAGTAAATTTTGACTTTTTTTTACCGCGATTAAAGGTAAATAGGGTAATTTAAGGTAATAAGAATATTATGATAACTGAAAATTACCATAACACTTGTCTTAACCATTTTGGATGTGTAATGGCCGACCATGGGAATCCTTGGGTCAATTTTGGAACCCCATGGCGCTACTTATGAATGATAAAGACACTTTAGATTAATTAATTTAAAGTTAAGGCAAAAATGACGAAAACAAAAATATTTTAGTAAATTAATTATTATATGGTGTTATATAAGTAATATTTTTGACTATAAATATTAATTGGAAAGATAAAATTATTTACTACATCATGGTTTTTTTATATTTTTTAGACATCAAATGAAATAAATTATCTATGACACAATAATGATGGAGTATTTACCTCATTAATAAATGTTTTAGATAAATAAGAATACAATGATTAATATTATCCAAAACCTGTCCAATTCCAACTGGATGATTTTATTTCGACCATTAGTCATCTTATCATCTACTCTAATGATTTTTTGATATTAAGAAGCTAAATATCATTATATTTTAAAATAACATTTTCACATTTTCTTAAAGAGCCCCTCCTCTCCCTTATAAAAGGAGACCACTTCTAACCAATTCCCCACACCACTCAAGCCTTTTGGATCATCCAAAATCTTTCCAATTAAGATCCCTAAATCCCTCTCCTACTCATAGAAGCATTACCTTAGGCAGAAGGCACTTCAATAAGTCCTTTTGGTTCAAAGCAAAGAGAAGTTACCCAAATTAAAGGTAACGGTTTCACTTATCTTCTTTTATTTTATTTTACTTCTCCAACCCATAAACTCCATTTATTCCTTTCATTTAAAGAAAAAAATGTTTCCTCAATATACAAGGATTTTGTTATGAGAATTATTCTAACTACTCTTACACCCAACTCTATCTAATGGTTGAAGAACATAATGTTTCTATGGATGGAAAACTAACGCCCCACGAAACAATGATTGTTCAATTTTCTCCTACCGCCTCTCATGGTGGAAATTATGATGAAACTGTATTTATATATGATATATATTATGTTTAGTTTTTCTTTATTCTTCGGTATTTTCCATTTATATCATACCGTTATGGTTTCTATTATGGGTAAACACAATATTTTAATTTGAGGAAGTGCGGACTACCGCCCCCTCAATGTGATATGACTTGTTAATTCCATATGTGGGACGCATAAAGGATGGAGTTAATGATATTATATATTATATTATACTGGAATTATAATATACCTATGTATCATTTTTTTGTAAATCAAATAAAATAAGAAATTGAAATGAAGGTTGCATTCATGCATATGTACGGCTTACTGTCTCCATGAATGGTGCATTTAATTTCTTACCACCAAATTTTTTGTACTATTATAAATACAAGTATATTCTGGATATATATGATATATATGATATCTAAATCATGAAAATAATTCTGGATATAATGGAATATTGACCGCATAGACAACTTGGAAATATAAGGTGATCATTTTTTACTCCAGTACCAAATATCGACAAAACGACCACTATTAACTTGAATGATTAAATAAAGTTTATAACATAGTAATAAGTGATATAAAAGGAATAATAAACTAGAAAAACGTTCTTAATAAATTAAAAATTATATTTAGATTATTATTCAGGAAGAACAAGGAACAAATGAGTCAATTCGAACATGAGGAAATGGTTTTTCTTATCTCACTTTTATGTCCCTAAGAATTACATTGTTCGCAACTTATTCATTGCATGTGGTGTATTTTGTTCTGACATTTGATATATATTATCAGTATTCAAATTATATTCATGGTATTCTGTGATTCATTTTGTCGTTATTAACTTTTGTTCAAACGAATCAGTTGATTACAACGTGGTAAAGGGTTTCATCTCACTTTTTATTCCCATGAGATTCAAGCTATATTTTCCACTATTTCATTTTGTGTGGTGTATGTACTAACCATGATTGTACGATTTGTGTAATATACATTCATATATGAGTATTTATATATTCATTGTATGATCCTTCATTTAGGTGGTGTATGTTTTTTAAGTTACCAAATCGGTTAGGGAACCTTTGACCCTTCTCTATTTAAAAGACTTATTTTTTATGTCTTTTAATTTACATATTATTATGTCACGATATGTTATAATATATCCTCATTGATGTGAAAATTATTTCCATGTGATGATATAACCTTTATATCTCATCAACTCATTTTTTGAATTTTAATGTGACACCGTTAGGATGTCGAATTTTTACAAGGGAACTTCTTAACCCAATTTCAATTCTTTGGGATCAACTTGTACTTATTTAATATGTCATCCTATTAATATGTGTGAATGAGCTCTGATTGTTTTACACATAAAATCCACTTATATAGGGTGTATTTATATTTTTCACACATAATTATTTGATTTATTTATCTTGAATTTAAGGATACCATCTTTATAAGGGATTTCATCCCAATTTACATTTCCACTAAGACTTCATTGTTGTTATGCACCAATTCATATCTTATATGGTGTATAAAAAATACTTTGACATATTATATCATGAATACCATTATTCTCATGATATTATAAAGTAATGATTAAAAATTATTCTTCAATTATTTTTATTCAAGCGTATCTCTTTTTTGTTAAAAAACTCTTTAACTAAAATATCATTTTAAATGTTTAAAGATTTATTCTTTTAAATATTTCTCATTAATATCCATGTTTTGAAAATGGGTTTTAGGATTTATTTATATGTACATTAATGATTTCTAATGATAATGAATTTTTAATCTTCAAAGGGGTATAGGTCACTTTGATTCAAAAATCTTTTTTTAAATGGTTTTGAAAATGATTTGATAAAACATTTTTTATTTAAATATATTGATTTGATATATTGGAATGTGGAAATGTTATTTTTCTTTTATACATGTGCTATATGTTACGATTATGTTATGGTTATTGGGCATTGTTTACATATACGGGTGGTTCCGTGACAAACCTAGGGCGGGTGAGCCTGAGATAGCTCTGAAATGCGTTGGGTAATGTGACGGAGGTAAATGTGATATTTCTCCTAAAAGATTTAGGGAATATACTGTAATGGGTATTCCAAGTGTAACTCCCTACGTATCTATGATAGATATAATGTACGTTTGATATGGATACCATAAGTAACCTTTATTATTTATGATTTCTGCATGTTATTCATAAATCTTATGATTTCTTATGGTACCTTATGATTGAAAAGTATGGTTTCATTGATTTCTATTTATTGATGGGACAATGTTTTCCTTCCTTATTTTATAACACTTACTTAGATTTTTATGCTCATCCAATGTTTTTGAAATTTTTTCCGCAATAATTTAAGATGAATGGGGTCAAGGATGGGATCAAGGAAAAGTCATGCTGTCTAAAACATGGAACTAGATATTTTTCTTTTTATGAGTTTTTATTTTATGCAAAAAATGGATACTGAGTAGTAGTGTCTACATGTAATATTCAAGTCTTTATGTAATAGTATGGCCTAATTCTCTAAATCTCTAATCCTGAAAATATACTCAATGTGAATTGTTCATTTAATTAAATATTATGATATGTTTCAAGGTAGGGTCCTTATAATAATTACCTTTTTCTTTAAAAAATATTATAAGGGATTTGAAAATAACGATATCACCAAGGAAACCATGATTTTTATAATGATTTTACCTATGCATAAATTTTTAAATTTATATTAATTTCTTCCCAGGATTTGTAATTATACTGTAGGTTTCATTAGGTTATTATATATCATAGTTTATTCCATTATTTAGAAATTGCACCTAAGGGAGTAAATGGGAACCATATCAATGAAAATTCTCAATACATGTATTTTTCTCCTAGGAAGGATACCAAATTTGGAATTGGAGATACAACTTGAACTGGGGAAGTTATAAACATATCAGGGCATCTGACACTGGTTCTAATAAGTAACATTTTTTATATGAAACTTCCTACTGATCAACCAAACCATGTAGAAATGTTGGATTTCATCCTGTTTTAGAACCATCCATCAAACATTGGGGGCATCAAATCTATTTTTATCTATGAAATGTATAAGTTTTTTAGAGAACATATTTCTCACTCTAGGAAGAAATAAAAGAGAAAAAGAATTCATGGATGTTTATCATGTCTTAATATATTCAGATCAATGGTAGTTATGGATTTGAAACACTAATGATAAATCATAAATTAAAAACCCAGAATGGATGGTTTTCAATGATCACTTTTTGGAAAATATTTTCCTCATTAGAAATGAGTAGATATGGAAATACAATTCTTGATTCTATCATAGATTAAAGAATAAAAAATTTTAATTATGAATCCAAATTTATAAGGTTATAATGGTAGGATTTGCACTATATACATAATGTAAATAGAAATACTAATCCTTTATTAGATTGTATTAAGCTAATACTTTGAATTAAACTACTATCTAAAAAATTAATTCCTTATAGGAAAATAATATCATGATCTATGAATATAATGAATGAATTACCCATTCCTTATGGATTCGAAAAAAATAGAAGAAGATGATGGAAGAGAAAAGGATGATAAATGGAATAAGGGAAAGACTCATTTTCCCACATGTGACAGTTATGGAATGAAACTTCATTGAAAATTTCCAAATGAAAAAGATTTTAATTCATGTGTGGAGAAAGATGCCATCATTATCAGGAATGAATGTGTATGGGTGAATACATCAATGTAATTTTCATTATATGTATGGTGACCATGAACTAATGTAACCACTTCCCCAAGAATCAAGGGAAATTACCCTTGATGAATCAAAGAGATCACAATCACATGTATTCTATTGATAAAACCAATGTCGAATTATTAATCAGATTGTATATTTTTATATTATAAATATATTTTAATATTAATTACTTAAGAATGTTTTCATAATAAACATCATGAATTGTATAATGATTGTACTATTGTAGTATTTCA